>OX438671.1:7500000-10000000 GCA_949316385.1 Globia sparganii
AGAACGCGTATTTCTCATTCAACGCGTTTTTCAAGACAATAGCGGGCGGACGCCGGCGTCCGCTTGGGGCTTGAATAACTAAAAATATATAACTACGTCTAATATTATATAAAATAATATATAATAAAACCTACTTCACTTAAAACTAAATAGATACCTATAACTACTATAATTAATAATACCTATACCTATAATTAATAAAAGTACCTACGCTTTTACCTACTTAATATTAAAAAAAAACTGAACATAAATTAACCAAAACTTACCTACTACAAACTAACTACTACTAACCTATTACTACTTCACCTAAAAAGAAATCCTGTTTTCCCAACATTTCCCTTCACTGCTCTGCTCCTATTGTTCGTAGCGTGATGAAAAGTATACTATAACCTGCCCAGGAGTATGAAGAACAATTGTACCAAGTTTCGTTGAAATCCGTCGAGTGGTTTTTGTTTCTATAACGAACATACAGACAGACAGACAGACAGACAGACAGACAGACAGACAAAAATTTTACTGATTGCATTTTTGGCGTCAGTATCGATCACTAATCACCCGCTGATAGTTATTTTGGAAATATATTTCATGTACAGAATTGACCTCTCTACAGATTTATTATAAGTATAGATATAGATAAAAAATCAAAGGGTCAATATTTGTTTTTTTTTTTATTGATATTGTTTAAGCAATCATTGAAGACTATTTTGGTAGAAATACTACGTGAAAATATGTGGAAGTTCGGAGATATTCAGACTTGTTTCCAGTAGAAAATTAAATTAGGTCCAGTATTTTTTCTTTATTTATACGGCTTAAAACAAAAGTGTATTCTATTATTATTCAAGTATATGATATTTTTGTTAATAAAACATTGTTTTGATGGATTATATTCAATAGAATCTGCAAATTAGAGCTCTCAAATCAGCTCTCCATGAGTTTTTGCCTAAATATGCATCAGGAGAACGATTATTTCTAAATAAATAATTAAAAAATCTCTTTGTACGACCAAACCCGTACAGTTGATATTGTATCAATTTTGTGCTGACATCGACGCGCCGCGAATGAATAAAATATAGACGTTTGAGTTAGCAAATTAGTAGTTGCATAGCATCGATCGACTCATTCGCCGCGGCCTGCGGGTCGATCATTTTATCAGTTTTTGGACATTTTTGCTTTCTGTTTACCTTACTATCATTACACAAGTCGAACATTTATCAGTTTATCATTTAAATGTACCTTACCCGTACACTCTTTATTATTATTGTAGAAGAGAAAACGAATTATCTTTACCAATTAATTACTATTAATACCAACCAACGAATAGTATTCAATTTCAATGACGAAATCATGCATCCGCGCGTTTTTGTAAGCCTAACCCACAAACCAAATTTCGCGGCATTCAGGCGCCCTACCAAATAACTTTGACAAAGGAAAGAAAAACAAAAAGATTTATGCTATTCATTCCCGAAAAATTACCAACAACTTAATATATAATATTCATTATTTATTATTACTTCTCCAATTATTGTACACAAGGAAAATAAAACAAGTAACTCAACAGAAGTTTATTCAAATGAATGACTGAATGAATATATATGAATGAATGATGTGGTCGGATACAGAAATTACTTTACCAACAAAAACACAGTGAAGGAAAGTACTTAACTGTGGGTAGGTATTTATGACTAAAAGAAAATACGAACCACATAGAAATAAAGACTTCGAAGTTCTTCATTTGCATTTATTGAAATTCAGACGTGAATTGTAAATTTTACAAAAAAAAATTGAAAATGACAGCTGTCAAAAGAATCAGAATGAATTCTTTAAAAAAGAATATCGTAGACATCTCTGAAAAATCGTACATTGTAAGTACCATAATTTTATGTAGATACTGTATTTGAGAAAGACTTATCACTCGAAATTATCAAGCGAGAAAAAATCGAAGAGAATGTAAACGTATTAGAAAACAAATCAAGTTGATTGTGGCGTGAATAAATCCGTTTTTGTTCTGCAGTTTGATTACAAAAGCTTTGTTTTCTCATCGTCTCTCACTACACACGATTGCTAACAGCTCAGTCTCGAGGGACTGACGTACGTTTGTTAACTCAATAGCCGAGTTCATGAAGGTAAACGTTTGTTCACAAACACTAAACTTACTGATAGTGCTTCGTGGTGAGATTTTCAGTTCTGTGGGGAAGATGAAGGAAAATATGTTTGGTTACATGCAAGCTTTAGTAACTGTATTGTATGTATTGTTTTTTCTGAAATGAAACTAGAATTCCTTATTGAGTAATCATTTTTGGGAAAATTTGCTGAAAATAAGACGTACTACCATCAAAGTTGATCGAGACGTCAAAAGTCATATTCATCCATAGTGATTGTAACAAAAACGCCTTTTCTTTGTGAATGACAACAATTTCAAACGATTTCAGAACAGCAGTTTGTAGTTCAATAGACATTCAATGAACAAAAGATTCTGTAAGATGTCTTTCAGTACAATCAATTCCAACCGGCTTACTGTCAGAAGTTTAGCAGACACAATCCATTGTATTGTTTGACGTTTGTTCTAGTATTTTATAGATGGTAGAGTTGGGCATGATGAAATTGTTAACAGTCTCAGTATCTATAGGTCGTTTTTAGTTTCAACCCCTGATTTCGACAAAAATATAACACAAAAAACTCTATCTCTCATGTACACATGTTGTTTGAACAACATTACACTCATTCTACATTTCTACATTACATTACAGTTAACCAAATCACCTTTTCTCTGTGTTCAAATCGGACAGCATCCCGTGGGATATAAAGTGATCCATTCTACTTCCATCTGAGGGCATCTCTAGAGGGTTTTGCGCGAGATGTTTACAGTTCAATAGATTTCCATACAATAAATATGCGAAATGCGCATAGAGATTTCAGAAAGCCTTTTGCGTAGATTTATATGTATTTCAATACACAATGATAATGATACTATAGCAGAAGACTCGACCATCTATCCAGTAAGTAGGAATTTCTTCTTGTCTCATGTCACACACAGACAAAGAAAATAGTTAATTATTGTTATACAAACCATTTTATAAAGTTGTTTTGTGTTGTACTAACGTTAAGCCTTAATATCCTGTATACTCTGAAACCGTAAAGAGTTTCATTAAAGCAAAGTTCGGATAGCATCCACGTGATTTAACTCGGCAACAAAGGTCGTCTTTGTGCACCTGGACATGTGTGAAAAATCTCTCGGAATATATTTATAAGCGCCATAGAAATCCTCCTACCCCTTTGTATTATGTAATATGTTTTATTTTCTGCTACTAAAGGAAGGTAGGGAGGCTTCAGAAGGAAGAGAATACGATTATATTGCGTTCTTAGAACACCCACATGAACAAAAATACAAGGAGTTGAAAAAGTCGTGGATCAAACGAAAATGAAGAAGGCAATTTCCAACGCTTTTAAAGTGAGGAATAATTTTTGGTAAAAATTAATTGCTCTTAAAATTTGGTACCCAGAGCTGCAATAGAACTTTCGTAGTACTGATACATTATCTAGTAATAATACAACAGCGTTTGTTTTGTTTTTTTTTTTTGGATCACATTTTTTTAATTAGTCTAATTAAAAATAAAAAAAATAATAATAATGTGTTTATTATCTTAAATCTATACAATAAAGTTGCCGGGGCTTCCCAGAAAGTAATCCGAAGATGTTTGTGATGGGAAAACCTCGCTCTCCCTCGATTAATTAACAATTGTTTCTTTGTGCTAATTAAGTATAAGTTACACATTTTGTTTTTTTTAATTGTAACAGAACTCAGTATACAAAAATAGTCATCATAACTTTAGGGCAATCAAATTGTCATTCAAAGGTCATTTTCAACAAAAAATCTTTCTTCAGCATTGAAGAAAGATTTTTTGTTGAAAATGACCTCTTTTATCTCCCTATTTCGTTTGATCCACGACTTTTTGACCACCCTGTATACGTGAAGTCAGTAAGTGTGGCGGATGATGTCACTCTACGGGATGTGCCACAATGAACATCCGTCAGTAGAGTTACTTTGTTATTTTTTTTTTTTTACGTCGTATAAATGGAAAAGTATTTTCAGTAAAAGAGGTGAAAGACACACCTATGGGACTAGAAATAGGGACCAATTAGTTCAACCAGGTTTCAGATTGGCTAAAGTAGACTCATCCTTCATGGGGTACTGTTTAAAATGTTACAATAAAATACCCCCCCACATACTCCAACTCAATGAAACGAAATTCAAATCTTGCATAAAACGCACACTATGCAGCCAAGCATATTATAAGTTGGGGGATTACATCGCTGACAAAAATGCTTGGCTTAACGCTGGTCCTGCTCCACAAGGGCGCATAAACTAATTAATTAGCATTCGAAAATATAGTTGGAGCTGCTGAAGATTGAAAAACTATCTTTGCATTGTATAAATTCAATCTCTTAGTATTGTATAATTGCATAGTACACGTGTGAGCACTATGTACCTCAACTATAAAGCTACCATTTACTGGGTACGTCTTTAATTGACTTGAATGTGCCCTGGCGGCTGAGAGTATGTCATGCTCACTCAAATGTCTCGCTGATGGTGGCGTGTGTGTTGGATCATTGGGTTCCCTTCAAAATGGTTGAGCTGAATGGTGCTGATCCATACGTCATGTTCGTGAACGGGCGCCGTCAGTAGGGACTGGTCATCTCTTAGCCGCCACGGCTTATTTTAATTTATGAATTGTTCTTTTTAGTACGGACGCCTTTAACGTGCACGTCTTTCTGCATCGTTCTCACATGTATAATTTCAACATGAATGATGTAATCAAGATTTTTGTAACAATTTTATGATTTAAAAGAGTGTCCGTGGAGTTTCTTGCCCGTTCTTCTCCACAGGGATCTACGCTTTGGAATGGGCAACTAGCTTCATCTTTCTGACTGACCGACCCTTGACAATTCAAAAGTGCCTATAATTGGTTTATTTGAAATAAATGCTTTGAGTTTGAGTTTGATTTCGTTTTGAGAAAACAGCGCAAATACCACTTTCAAAAATATTGGGATATTTTATGGCACTTTATAATAATATGGCTATGGGTGAAGGGATTTTTGCGAAACATAATGTAGTAGTGGGATGTTAGGGTAAGTACAACCAAAACTCAAGAGCACGTACAAGTCGCTTATAAAACTTTGTAACCAAAATGTCTTCAGTTCAATTCGGAATCTAAAGAAAATTCCTGAATATTCAGTTAGTATCAAAAAGACACGTAGGTATTTTTTTTTTACTGGCAGTTCCACCGACATATATGCATGCATATAGCTTCAGTTATATTTTCTTCTTTCATCTTTCTTGACTTCGCCTTTTTTCGTTACGCGGGGTCGGCTTCCCAATGATGCGTCGCAATTTATTTCGGTCTTGTGCGTCAAGCAGCCTCAACGAGACTATCAAACAAAATTGCTTAAGATTGAATTGCTCACCAGTTGAACAGTCTCGTCAGGATCTAAATTAATCTAATAATATACCACAATTGGTGCTGCATACTGATATCTGTAGAGACTTGTAATACCCTCTGCACGTGTCACCAATGTAAGCATGGCGCGCGACTGTGACGTTCATTAAATTGTATCAGGCGGTTGGTTACGACGGGTACGATTAGTGGTTATGACTTCACTGGTTTCAAGATTTTATAGCATTACCGTGTAATCACGTGATTTTAAGTGGCTCAACACTTCTACCAATATTACTGAAATATACGCGGATTAACAAGGATTTACCTAATTAACATGGAAGCCCAGTGGTTCCAATATTCACGTTGTAATTACAAATTGCGAAGACCATCGTAACTGAAAGATTAATTAATGAATCACACTCCAACGAGGAACCATATTAATTATGAATTATAGTGTTCCATATAAGTATATAGAATATTATGTTCGCAATTTAATTAATTACGTGTTTGTACACCTACTAAGAAGCGCGGTGACCTTAATTACATGATTTACCACAACATAGGAATATTCTATTGTTTACAGAAAAGGTCGTACACATATCATCTCGGAAAGGGATCGTAAACGTATCAACTCGAGCCATTCAGTATTCTTTGTATGAAACTTACTGCAACGCACACTAATCGGAATCGTATGTAATCGTCTCGCCTCGGGACAAGCTCACGAACCGCGGTGCGGTGCGTGGTCAACTTGCAGTTCCTTGAACTTGAAATATTAATTTGAAACATAAGTTTTAATACACTTTAAATCAATTTATACACATATATAAACTCACGCCTTCTTCCCATGGGGTCAGGCAGAAACTATAGAACGTCTGTTACGATCTGTTACGGTCTGTTACCTGTTACGATCTTTACATAATTCTTTTGCTTCCTTGCTTGTTTACGTTCCTACATCTGGTCAAACAAAGTGGGTAATACGCAACTGACCTTTTGAAGAGCATCATCAATTAGGTCACTATATGTCCTTCTAAGGAGTCTCCATCCAACATATCCGCTCATATCTGCGTTGTAAAACCTTTTCCTAGTCGCTTTTTCTCATGCTTTGAACATTACCAAACCATCCAATCAATCGAGCACCAATTTATACATAATGAAATGGTGATTTGTGCTATGTGAAACTAGATATTGATAACGTAACATTCATTTGATTCTACATTATATTGTGCAATAATACTGGACAAATGACGTAGGTACAGAGCTAACTAATCAATTGATTTATTATCAAGCAATCATGTGTTACTGCGAAATAGAACCGCAATAGTTAACAAGAACTTTTGAGCACTCGCATTTTAACTTCATGCACACATTCTTAACTTTGTATGTTAAGCCGACCGGTTTACGCAAAGTGAGTTTAAGCGCTAGACAAAAGTTCTGCGTGCTTTCTGGCAACCTGCTGAGGAAAGTTAAAATTTAAATTGAGTTTCGCAAGTTTTAATACATTGTCAAGCTGTAAGATGGACATGAGTATTTCAGAGAAAACTACTTAGGCTAGGTATTAAAAACACGTTAAAAAGAGAAAGAAGATTCCAGGAAAATCAATTTACCTACCTGCATAAGAAACTTGCTATAAATTGTGTTAATTATACGAATTTGCAATGCAATAACACTAAGGGCTAATTTTTCCATCGCCAGATAACTTTTAATTCGAGGAATAAAATTGACGTTTGGACAGTTAAAATTTCAAAATTGTTCCTCGAACTAGCTTCTGCCCGCGAATTCGTCCGCGTGAAATTTTTTATTCCCCCGACCCACCCTGTCGCATCGCATCGCCTGCCTGCGCTATATCTGAAGATAAAATATTATAGTATCTTAGCCGTGTGTAGCGCCCCTTAGTGAAGTCCACTGCGGGTGACGTAACCTACGACAAACTTATTATTTGCGGTTGGTACAGTAATCGGGTCTAGGGATCGAACCGCAAAATTCAGTTTGTTTTTTATTGTATATACTTTTCCGGGATAAAAAGTACCCAGTGTGGTGCTCAGGATATTAAAAAATAATTATAATAAGTTTCATCGTAATCAAACTGGTAGTTTTTGCGTGATGCCTGAACAAACAGACAGACAGACAGACAAAAATTTTTTTAATCACATTTTTGGGTTCGGTGTCGGTCTAGTAACACCCCCTGCTATTTCTTTTTTTGATATTTTCAATGTACAGAATTTTCACTTCTACAGATTTATTATAAGTATAGATAAAGCTACCAGATGATTGAAAAATCACCCCTAAAAGGAATTGTGTTAATTACAAATACCTGCATCGTCAGAGTACATTTTCACTTTGTCGGATAACTTTATTAATAAAAATGCTTTAATTAAAATGCTTATAAAAATCATAACACAATACATGGACCCTGTTGTGTCGTTTAATAAGCCCAGGTGCATGGGCGATTTTTCAGCGATTTTTTTCCCACAATGGATTTGAAATGCACTGTTGAAAGTCCACTGCGCGATAATGGGCTAACACCAAACCATGAAACCATGGTGTTAGAAAGAAAACATTTTGTGTTAGATATTAATTTTACGTGGATAGTAGACAAGTCAACTAATATGCTGCATCGAATTTTGGCTCCAGAAGAATAATGAATGTTTATATCTGTGTGGATGGAAAGCAATATCCACGATGAAAATAATTGCTTTGATTAGCTCTTCTCGTTATGCTCCTAATTAAGTCTGACAAGCAGCCCTTGGTCATAATTAATAAGACCTTCTACATATCAATTACAACCTTATTCCGTACAAATATGGTTTAAAATACGGTGTAATGTTATAATTATTATTCCATAAATTACGTGAAGATTAAATAAGTGTCTGGTGTGACAGATGTGTCACATAGCTACCGTGACGCGTGCGCGAGGAACTTAGCTAATATCAGACATATTGGAGGATATTGTATATGGTAATTTTATATTCAAACCTCACAAAGGATTTCAGTTATGAGGCCTAAATAAGTATAGAGTAGTACCTACCAGCTTACTTCTGGTCTGTTGAACGCTGCGAGATGTAGAAGATTTTCCGGTAAGTAGGCCATGGCTTATTTTAATTTAATTTAGCTTTTAATGTTCTGCATCGTTCTCACATGCATAATTTCAACATAACCAAAAATAAAATAAAAATGAATATGAAAATGTATAATTATGTGAATATTTTGTAACCATATTATTTTGCTGTAAAAGAGTGTCCGCGGAGTTTCTTGGCCGTTCTTCTCCACAGGCTGCTACGCTTTGGAATGGGCAACTAACTTCATCTTTCCGACTGACCAACCATTTCAAAAGTGCCTGAAATTGGTTTATTTAGATATGAAATTCAATGACCTGACAAAAAAAAAATTGAAATGAAAAAGATTCAAAGTCCTAACTGACTAATATATGGGTACACACACAGCCTAAACTGCTGGTCCTAGAAACATGAAATTTGGAGGGCGTTCTTTGTGAAGAGTAGGTATCCACTAAGAAAGGTTTTTTCGAAATTCCACCCCTAAGAGGGTGAATGGGGGGAGGGTGAAATTTCACGCGGACAAAGTAGCGAGCAGAAGCTAGTTTTGAAGTTGAGTTTGATACCTTAATAGGTACTTTCTCCGAAAGAGAGCAAAGTAAGTACCTAGATGATGTTCATGTTACAAGCCGCAATTTGTGCCAGATTCAAAGTTTTGCATAAGTACTTAAGTATCGTAACTATGCGAACAGTGTAGTAAGTACTTACAATTAGTTTGAAATTGGAAGTTTCACCAATCTGCTTGGAAACAATAGACTATAGTTTGAAGCGTTGGTTTGAAGTAATTTCACTAGATCACGTGTATCTGGAGACAAGACTGACTATCCCCAATGGCAGGAAACGACTGCGCAGCAAGCCCAGAAAGAGATTATGGGATGAGCTGGACTCAAAGGATTGGCCCACATTCGCAGTAGGGGGGGCCTTTGCCCTGCAGTAGGCCAACACAGACTTATAATACAAGAATGTATTCAAGACATAAATTACGTTTTGTAAAACTTTAGAACAATTTTCCAGAACAATGAGGGGCCTGTGGCTAAATAATAACAGCCGCACAGGTCGATAGAACAGGTTAAGCTACGCTTGCCGTGGTTGGTCTGTAGATGGGTGATCATCTTTACATACCGAGATCCCTCCGTGCTTCGGAAAGCACGTTAAGCAGTTGGTCCCGGCTGTCATTTGTGGATCTTTGACAGTCGTTACGGGTAGTCAGAAGCCCGAAAGTCTGACAACCAGTCTTAACAAGGGGTATCGTATTACCCAGTAACTGGGTTGTGGAGGTCAGATAGGCAGTCGGTCCCTGTAAAACACTGGTATTCAGCTGCATCTGGTTAGACTGTAAGCCGACCCCAACATAGTTGGGAAAAGGCTAGGCAGATGATGTAAAACTTTAGAACAATAACAGCAAAAGGTTATCTACTAACGAACTAGAAAAGTACCTATGTAGGTTTTACCAGTTTTTTATAGTATCGAAGCACTAGCATTTAATTTAAAATTCGCCGAATATTTTCATGTTCAAATTGGATTCCTCTGAACATTATAAATTCTGTGTTCGTCGCGAACCTAACTGAATTATGTGATAACGTGGTCACGAGCTTCTCTACGTGACCACGTGACCGCACACCTGCATTACGTGCTACTGAGGCGGAGGTGAGTATTGGGTTGATAATTATACAAATACTTAGAAAGAGACTCATTGCACGGCTGGGTCAAATTCAGAAAGCAGAAGGCCAATTCTCGTGATTAAAAACGTTCAAAATTTAATCGCAATCTCATCTCATCTTAATCTTATCTATGTTATTTATTTATTTTTATTTCTTTTATTATTTTTTTATTTCTGTAACTGCCCGTGATATCACAGCAGCGGGCCATATCATTTATTTTTAAATATCGCAGCATCATGCTGAGATAGGAGCCTTTTGGCCTCGTATAGGACTTTCTGTTTCATTTTTCTTTTTGTTACTTTTTATTTATTTTTTTTTTAGTTTTTATTTTGGTATTTTAATTTAGACGCTGTTTAGTTTAGTTTGTGATCCTCCTGTACGAGTCGCAATAAATACTTTTTCTTTCTTTCTTTCTTTTCTTTCTTTTAGCGACAATCAATGTCAAAAACTTGTCAAAATGTAGGAAAATCAGAAGTATTTTTGACAGATTGATACTGAGGTCAGACTGTGAACTTTCTTAAAATTACGGGACTTAGCCTTCAATAATCCTAGACAGCCCGCAAAGTGAGGAGGTTATTCCCTTTAGACCACTGACCACGAGCAGTTTGGACACTGTTCCTGATGCCGACTACTGTTTTTTTTTATATTTTTATGTTTTTATTTTATATATAAAATATTTTAAAATGTACACGATATGTATATAAATGAAATTAACGATATAAATAGTAACTGCTTAAAGTAGAACCGATACTTGTAGAGGTTGTGTTGATCTCTATCATCAATTCTTACATCGGTCTTTTTTCAATAATAATAATCAGCCTTTAATGTTCCCACTGCTGGGACACAGGCCTGCTCTATGAGAGGAAGTGGGCGGTAATCCACCACGCAGGCCCAGTGCGGGTTGGTGTATGTCACGTGTTTGAATTTTAGTCGGTCTTTGTTAATCTAAACATTATTCCGAATGCATATTTTACTAATAATGCCCTCTGCACTCTGTCATTATAACACGGAAAATAAAGGTTAATTACCAAAGCGTACTTCGATGCGCTATAACATTGATAACAAAACACCAAAGCCTACGCCTCGTGAACAAGTGTTACCGTAACAAATGGTCACATTCGAACGTTACTCACAGAGAAACGACGTGATAATTACACTGAATAAGTACAGTAGCATCGAAAAGTTGGTGAAAACTCGGTTTGACTTGTTAATCTGTATTGGTAAGCCTCAAAGTCTGACTTTTGTAATGTGCTTTATGTATTAGCCTGTTTATTATCCTAAGTCATTAAGTAATACCTACTAATAAAAAATAACCTCGCCTTATAGTTATGTCTGACATCTGACATACATTAGGTACTGCAAAAGAAGCAGTAATGGAGGAACGTGAAAATGTGGGCCGAGGCAAAGCAGAGGCCCACATAAGAGATGACTCGTTGCGGCCAAGGCTTGAATAGAACTTTTCTCAAATAATGCGCAGAAATTCAAACAAAGCAAATGAATTATAAATTAGAGAATCAATGACGAACAACTATAATTTTCCATGCGCCAATATTATGTTCATTCGTTTCGTTTTGAATATAGATAGCTATATTATTTTTTTCGTTTGGCACAGCTATATTTGCAAGCCAGTTCGAAATTTAAATAGAATCTTTGTTAAGTTACCTCTTTGGTTGCCATGTTCCTAAGTAAAAAATTGGTTCCATTTTTAAATTACACGATAGTTAAGAGTTTTCATACTAATTTATTCGGCCGCTAAAGACTATTGTGTGGATTTTCATACTAACATTGCCGGCCGCTGCTCTGCATGTATTTGACCATTACAGCATTTTAGATGTATCTCGAAGAAGGTTGTCAAAATAATGCTCGAATTTACAAGCATGTTTGAGAAATAGTACATTACTGCAGCGGCCAGCAAAAGAGGCATTGTTGGACGAACTTCACACATACGTAAGTTCATCAATGCCTAGTTTGGCCGAGGCTTTTAGAGTACTTTTCTCAAATAATGCGCGGAAATTAAAACTAAGTAGTACCTAGGCAGAACTTTTTTATTTGAAAATACAATTAGATACTTTTCAAAATCAATGACGAACAACGAACAACAATAATTTTTCCCGCGTTAAAGTGTTCATTTGTTTTTGTTTTTTTCAATAAATAGATTTCTATTTGCAAGGTAGTTCGGAATTTAAATAAAACCTTTGATACGTTACCTCCTTGGTTGCCATGTTTCGGAGTAGGTAAAAGATCGTTCCATTTTTAAATTACACGACAGTTATGAGTTTATTTTAAAATTTATTTGGCCGCTAAACCACAACAGATATGTATTTGGCCAGTACAGCAATTTCGATTTATCTCGAAGAAGGCTGTCTAAATAATGCTCAAATTTCCAAGCATGTTTGAGAAAAAGGGATTTTATCCACGGGTGTAACATGGCAATGTATCGTTAGGTCAAATTGATTCCTATATTAAACAACAACTACAAGTATTTATAACGGTAACAAGTACCTAGATATGTACATAGCACGATCAACAATCTAGCATCGCTTAAGCAAATGCTATGCAAATTAATGGAATTAATCTGACTAAACAGCAAACATGTGGAAGCATTTCGCTAACAGCTCGCGGAGATTTGGGAATTTATCGAAAAATAAAACCTATTGGAAATTGTTGTTTACATGAAAATGTGGTCTGAAATTTCAGAATCAAGTTGCGAGAAAAGATTTACATCAAGACTTCATAGCTAACTTATAATTGGGAAGATTAATTTGAAATATTCTAAGTTTTTCAATAAACATTTCATCGTCACCATCTCCCATATTTTTCGAGGAACTTAAAATAAGAATTCTGTCTTCCTATACACATTTATTTCACCAAACCACTCGCCTTTATCGTTTGCTTATATTCCAAATCTTTCAGCTAAGATTTTTAGTAGTTCAGGTTAGCTTGATAAACCTAGCTATTTTCAGAATCAGATTAGTACCGACCTATATTTTTACTGATTTTATATAAATTTAAATACGTATCTCTTACGTTAGCATAGTTAGCTCCATAAAACAAAATACAAAAACAAAACTAATACTGTAAGTGGTGACAACATTTTGTATAACGAGCGCGCACGTAAGCGGAGCGAATATGTCGATGTTGAGACGATAAATCTTGTTTGTGAAGCAACATGCGGCGTCTGCCATAATGTTATGAAAATTATAATAAGTCTTCTTCAAATTACGTGGAATTACTTGACTCCGATGAAACGTAACTTGAAGTCTTTGTAACTACAAGATGAATTGGTTGGGTTTTATAAAACTATGCGGACTATATCAATTAAATCGAAAGGCTTTTTATAGGTTTTGTTGCCTACTTTTTTCTGTATTAGGTACTAGGTGACCCGACAGACGTTTTCCTTTCCGTATTAATAAATAGTTTATACGAAAATCTTTAGAAAAATCATGTTTAATTTTTCTCGAATTTGAAAACCCGGGAAGCTTTTTAAAGCTTTCTTTTCATAAAAACCTAACCTAACTCTACGAAAATGTTCGTAACATTTTAAAATAAAAAAATGCCAAATCAATCCAGCTTTTCTCAAGTGATTCGTTTACAAACAAACAACATTTGATTTATAGATTAAGATCAACGAGAATACAAAGTGAACCCCAAAACATTTTATTGAATAAAGTTTTAATGGAAACCGGCTTTTAGTTACAAATGAGTTTATAACATAATAAAAGAAGTTATTTTGTTCATAATTGAATGAAGTAACTAAAATTTATAAGTCTACTACAAAAGTAATTTATTGAACCCTCCAATTAAACAACATGTTGTTGAACTATTAAATTAAGTTTCGGGTTGAATACCTTTTCATAATCACTAAATAACTTTCATAATACAAACCTGTTATACCAAAGAGCTGCATTTAACTTTAATTACATTGTCCTCGTGGTTAAGGGCTCACTTAATGTCAGGTAGCGCATCTTTTGTGACAAGGAGTCGCTTTGTTCAGTGAAAGGAGCCATTTTTATCTGACTTCAAAAAAGGAGGAGGTTCTTAATTCGGTTGAATATTTTTTTACAGACTTCTAAAAAAGAAGGAGGTTCTCTATTCGGATGTTTATATATGTATATATATTATTAATGTTTTTTACCTCAGAACTATGTCTATAATATGGTGTACGAAACTATGTATTTAAGTAGAATGTTAAGCACCAAATTAAAGAAAAGTTAAGGTACAATTGGGTTTAATAACTAAAGATATAGAAAGAAACAAAATACATTTATTTAGCACAGACTAACAGACACACAGTACACCAGAAACATACATCAGATAGAAACAAATAAAAATCAAATAAAAAGTGTAAAGTCCGATGTAAGAAATTAACAAGAAAGTGTGCCTCGCGGCTGCGCCAAAAAGGCCCAGTTCAGCAAAAATGTCAGACAACTAGTGCCTGACGCTGATTTTCAACTGGGCATGGTGTGTGAGGATATCTATTGAACTCTAATCAATTACCGTTAGCACGCATACAGTCGTCGACGTACTAATTAGATTAGGCATCCATTGCGTCTCTCCCTTACGTTGATAATTATTATGAACGCCCTTAATATCGCGTAATGTTTGCGTCGCACTCCTTGTTATATTTATAGCCTCTCTGAGTACGCGCTTAGGTTCGGACAATGTAAAGTCACTGAAACGCGGACGTGCAGATCGGTCAGCAGAGTTCCGGGTAATGAATGAACGAAGAAAATGAATGATCGACGAAGAAACAAGATCCAATTAATAATGAAAACTCGGAATAACGTACATCAGGATAATAGTAGCCTCCCCGACCGATTTCGGTCACGGTGGCCAATCTCAACGGAGATTAGCCAGATACGCAGGAGAAATTATAGTGCACAAGTGTGCGCGCAGACACAGGTGCACTCCCTCTTCCCTCATTCTCATAGTCCGATGGGACGGCAATCCGACACAACCGGAGAGAAATCAGGCGTAAGACCAACGGCTTAACGTGCTTTCCGAGGCACGGGGGTATCACACCGCCAACTTCCAAACTCCTGGCTGCTACTAAGAAATTCCTAATGGAATAACTCAATAACACTTTGCCCGACCCGAGAATCGAACCCAGGACCCCACGCTCAGCAGTCACGCTTGCGACCTCGAGAGCAACGGGGCAGTTACATCACGATAATATTTATTATACTTAGTACATAATATGTACTAAGCGGCATAACGGAGTTTTCCTATTATATTATAATAGGAAAACTCCGTTATGCCGCTTTCATATGCCAAAGACTAGGAGTTGGTACAAAATAATAATTAAAACGATAACACAAACCGGTGGATTAAAATTCACAATAGTTTTCTAAATAATAAAATGCAAACTTTTCAAACAATATTACACTCAAGAGCAATCTACAGCTCAACACTGTTTTTGTTTTATCTGCAGTAAGTATTGTCCAGTCTCTTTTGATTGTCCTCTGATGGACTAAAATGGGGCTACATTTGTCGCAGAACACAATATTTTTGCGTCATTAATTAATTAAGACATGATTATAAAACGATGCAAATTGTTTGCCAAGAGTGTTATTATAAAACAGCAGATTTTTTAATTTTCCTATTCCTACATAAAATAATTTCCACATGCTATGTATATAATAACTCAAAGTCTTACGTCAGTATGCCACAAAAAGAAGAAATTAGTGGCAGACCTTGCAGTGTAATCTATAAACGACATGAATGTCATTATACCAATTCGATTACGGATCGAAGCAGACAAGTGCTGGCGTTCCTGGCTAATTTAATCAGTCGGAGATTGTAGGAAATTAACAACAAATCATAGCCAATTCTAATGTAAAGATATTTCGTAGGCCGCTTTGCAACGATGCTGCGTTTTATATACGGAATCACCTAAATTCATACACCTATAACTGGAACTTGGTTTTGAATATTCGAGGAGTCAATCCATCGAAAGCTTTTACCTGTTTTAGTATGCACAAAGCTACGTTCGAGCCAGACGGTCACGATACTATTTTAACCCGTAGAGCTTGGCAGATTTTTGGGATGATAGTCTTATTCAAGTTTTTTTGTATTATAGTGCTGAGGCATATAGTCGATTGCAAGCCACTTACTACCTATATTTCACAGAGGTAAATTGCTAGCTTTGTGAATATGAACAAGTCATAAAACATTTTCCATGTGGAACCAAGAAAATAAAATAACGACAGAGGCTCGGCCTGAGCTCGTGCATAACTTGTGGCATGCTGATACCATGATGTTGAATCCACAGAGATTTTCCTTATTTGCACTTGAATAGGGTCATTTTCGGATGTCAGTATAGTGATCCTGCGATTTCAAATCAAATCAATTCATTTATTGGTTTACAAAATTAGGTATTTAGTACATACTTAGATGTTTTATTATGAGTGTTCCATGTTTTACCGTCACATGGACTGCAAAACATATTATTGTTTAATTTACACAAATTTAACGATATTATGATTTTGAATAGATATAACTATTATACTATTAGGAGAATAAATATATAAATAAACTATTAGGAGAATAAAATAATACAAATTAATGTCAAATCGTTTTAAATCCAGTAAAAATATCACAATTATACAATTATGGCCATAATATGGCAATAATAGCGAATTAGGTTACAGATAAATTAAGTTTTTTTTTTAATGTTTAATCCAACGATCTATTGAACGCCTAGTATTGGATTTAGAATTTTAATTTCCTTTTTTTTTTTTCCTCTCTTCGCACGTTTTCTCATGTCACGTCTGACATTGGCAGAATTGTCGACATCGGCACCATTGCCATAAAGAAAAATAGAATAGAATACAATTTCGTAAAATTATGAGCATTTAATCCAAGACCTTAAAGCAGGTGGCGTTCTGTAGTTTCTGCCTACCCCCATGTGAAGAAGGCATGAGTATGCATGTATGTTAATCCAACATTTCCCTACTTGCCTTTTTTTTTCAGGGGCCACGGTATCTCTTTCGAACAACCCTCTACCCTGGCAGGCATCGGCCCTAGCGGACCCCGTCAGTTAGTGCTGACATCTCTTTGAGGCGCGCGTGGAACACAACGCGCCGTCGACCCGGGCCATGGACCTTACCGGACAGCGAGCTGCCCATTGCTCGCCGTCCGCTAGCCCGCGCCTACGGTAGCCGGGAATCGGTTCTTGACTCCCGACGCCCAGTGCGTCTCCTGCAACGACTAAGGGCGTGAGGGTGCAAAGATTGCCTCTCCCTCACGCGTTCCACCCTCTCCTTCGCAAGCATTACTGCTTCGCAAAATAAGGTGACGGCTTCCCATTAACTCTCGCTCCGTTTTCCTACTTGCCTTAGTTCAAGTGTGTATAAAATATATTTTTAAATGTAAGCTATTATCCCAAAATTATGAAAGCCAACTTGGTGTTACTAGTTACTCATTGTGAAATTCTTTTTGGGAGTTTCTCTCGACTTTTCAGCCTCATATGGCGTTCTGGCGAAAAATGACCGAAAAATGTTTTCATTTGCACCGCTTTGTGGCGTTTCTTTACCGTAAAAGTAGGTAACTTCTACTCGTTTTAAATGGCAAATTAATAAAAAAGCTAGTGATATTCTTTACTAGCAGAGCCCTGCGGTTACACCCGCGTTAGTTTCGATCCCTTAGGAATATCGGATAAAACACATCATATATGTTAATCCTGGTTATAAACCATCTGTGTGCCAAATTTCATCAAAATCGTGATTAAATAACAAACATCCAAACATGTTCACAAACTTTCACATTTAATATTAGTAGGATAGTAGGACAATGCCCCTAAAGTGTAAAAAATCACCATTATAATACGATAAAGCAGATCTGTATGTTTTACAAAGAGCAGTCTTATAAATAGTTCCCTATTTTCAGCAAACTACATGAATGAAATCGCATTACTTCACATTTGGGAAAATGTTCGTTCTTTTGTTTTTACTATAAAAAGCGGAAGTCAGACAACCAATCCAATTGTGTTGACAACTTGCAAATACAGTTCTAAAATAACATTACAAGGATTTTCCGATGTAAAGTGGGTCGGACGGGGTTAAAGTTCCTCGTAGTTTTCATCGCTTTAATTTTCTTTTAACTGTAAATCATTTTTCTCTTTAGATAACATTATTTAATTTAATCTTTATACAGAATCTCATTAATGTATGAAGGCTCTGATGTAAGAATTAATTGCATTTAAATTGTTTTACCACCGCAGGCTTAAGAATCCTTTTACATTATACTTTTCCAGTAGCCAGGAAATTATCTAAGCTTGAGGTATGTTTACGTAAGTAGAGAACTCTACCAAGCTTATTACAAAAGGTTCATGAAAAATGTCAATTTATGTTCGAAAATAACGAAAACAACAGACTGAGCTGGTCTATTCTGTGAAAATCTCACTGTGAAATCTTAGGTGAAGCGAATTGTCATTTCGGGTTAATTGTGTACCTAACACACTCACAGTAGGAATGGTTTTCATGTTGACAGTTCAACATCATTCATTACGTTATTTACGTTAATGAGTAGACAAATTTTTCGAACTTATGAAGCAATGGATTAGCAATACCTATCCTTCAAAAAGATTCAGATTATGATTCATAGTGTATTACGCAATTAGTGTACTGGTTGAGATTATTATTATTCACAGCTTACTTTAAACTCGATTCACCTAAACCGTAAGATATGTTTATAGTGCTCCATCACTAATTACTCTCAGTAGAAACTCAAACACAAAGTCAATTTAACAAAAGCGGCTACGGGTCGCAGTTGATAAAGTTCTCGTTACTAAACTTTCAAAGGAACAGTACTTACCACTGACATTTAATTGCTTCTTAATTAACCTAATTAGTACCGGAATAATATTTTGATTTGAGGCATCGTTGAACTCGATCCTGATTACTGTTATCATTCTATTGTTTAACTCCGATTCAAAAACAAGTATTAGGCCTCGTTTACGGAGACGCGGCGCGTCGCGCGTCGCGTTGGGCGTCGCGGCCCGCGTTAAATTCAAACTTATGGCGTTGTATGCGAGCGTTTACGGAGAAGCGACTTTAAAATCGATTATTCGACGAGCCGCGAGACGCCACGCTACACGCGACGCGCGACGCCCCGCGTCTCCGTAAACGAGGCCTTAGGTAGATATATCAATTTTAAAATGAAAATAAACGATTAATCAAAATATGATTTAATGTAAACCTAAAAAAGTTAAAATCGTATACGCTTTCACTGCACGTCTTCTACAACCCGGAACGCAGAGACTAAGCCAGAATTACGATTCTTCTTGGTTGGCTAGAAAAAAACTTCTGAGAACATTCAAAGTTTAAGAAGAAAAAAGGAAGACGAATACAAACACGCTAGTTTAGGAATTAGCACTTGTAGGTAGAGGTAATTTTTTTTTTTTATTGAAAATGTTAGTGTGTTCCAAGAATTGTTCTTAATTTGATTTACTACTTATTAAACTCAAGGAATGCATTTAATGTTTTGTTTTTATTGTTGATACAGCAGAGCAAAGGCAAGGCTTTTGATATTAAATGTTGCTGTATTTTAAGTGAGTGCTAAATTGTACCTAGTTACTGACACAAAAAAATGATTTTCATTTACAAAAGAATCAACAACATAAAAGGTTATTTATTGTTATTTTTTGTGAAATCCTGTGATGTACAAAAGCTAACAACATGGCGGCATTATGTTGTTTTCGGATTTAATTAAAACGACAGCAGACGAATAACAAGTATAAAGTTACATAGATATTAGAGAGACAAGGGTTGTTGCAATATTAACTTTATTATAATAATGAGAACAGTTTTTCTTCTGAAGAGAAGAAAAACTGTTCTCATTACATTAAACTAAAAACTGATTGAAACTGAAGAGTTTCAATCAGTTTTTAGTTTTTTTTTATTGTTGTTATTTGATGGTCTGTACTACACGTCTACACTTTTTAATACATGTTGCATAGATTTTGATTAGGCAATCAGAAATGATCATTTGCAACTGACTTATAGTTCACAACTGAAATTGGTTCATAATCGGTCACGCAATTGATTTGTGTAGGTAACGGGCTTTCAAAATATATTGAATTAATTGAATCTAAATTCAGTATTATGTAGGTACTTAGTGTGACATGTTATATTCTAAAATCATATTTTATAAGGGATTCGCTCTACGGTAAATTATTTCGATGAATATTTCACGTAGCGATCTAATAAATCAGGATCAGATGCTGTCGGAGAACTTCGGGGTTTAATTAAGCCACCACATAATGGCTGTCAACAGTCACCTTGTAAAATATTGTGACTGTAATTAGGAGCTCTGCGACTGTAACGACGGTGTATTTTAGAGGTTCCAAAGTATGAAAATGTACCATCTTGTGGCATATTCATTATTTTGGTAATTATTCGGTTAGTACTTTATATCGTTCGCATTAATAAAACCTGACTATTGAAAACCACCTTTGGGAAACTAAAAATTGCTTCTAATGGGTTTGTTTTAATGAGGCATGTTTATAACAAACAATTTTTATTTAAATAATTTTTATTAAAAATTATAATATAAAATATGAATTATATTATTATTAAAAATATTGTTTTTTCAGTGCCTACTCACTCTAGGGTGTAGTAGTGAATATGTGCTTAGTAAATAACAGCTTCGACTAGCGTTTCCCAGCGATTATTTTTGTGCAATGTTACTTAGTTGTATGTACAGAATACATACTTGACAGCTATGTGATGGGTCTTGATAAAGCCTGTGCTCACAAATAAAACCAATTCATTAACGTGGCGACATTTTCGTTCAATATTAAATGACGCTCCACCACAATATTTACAAAAGTACCCCGTTCTCGTATTGTTTTGGTTTTAATTGAGTCCAACTGGCCAAGTAGGTAGGTACACTGAATTAATAATATCTAGGTTATCATAATACTATAGATAGCTACTACCTTATTAACTTTAAACAGCCTAATCTTGCTCAGTAATAGCACGATATTCAGACGTTCCTTCAACAGCCAACTTATCAAATATGTATGAAATACTCGGGTCAAGTTTTCGTACATATCTGCTATGTTCGGGAAGTCGGTCAAACGAGTTGCGACTCTGGCTCTGAAGTAACTGTACATTAGCTAATCGAGTGGAGAGTTCAGATAAGAAGGTTGTTTATAGTGTACAGCCTCACTTCGGACGACACCGGACTGTTACGTGGAGATAAAGCTTGTAGCAGTTGTAAACTTGCTGTGAGTTACTAAATCTTAATGGTTTTGTTCGAACTTGTCGTTCTAGTGGAACGACAGATTCAGACTTCAGCTAAGTACTATCCAAAGAATCTAGAACGGTTCTAGATTCTTTGGATAGTACTTAGCTGAAGTAGAGAAATGGTCGCAGTCGCATCTACTGAATAATCACACAAGTTGGTTAAAAATGTAAAGATATGCTACTAAAGGCTCCAAAGGATGAAAATCAAAGTAGCAATTGCATAAACTAAGTTCCCAAAGAAAACCCTTTAGTTAGACGGACCTTACTCCCCTTCGTAACTTTATTACCGTGATTGGGACAGAACTACCTACAACTGGACTTTAAGCATACATATTTGTAAACATTACGTCCTCGTCGGCATCCCTTGGGGTTGTTCCAACAATCGTCGAGATCACAGCCGCGTGTCCCTGACTATTTATCTAATCCGAAAGCGTTACCCGATGCAGAAGTTTTCCTAAAATATTTACAAGTGAATAAGTAAAGTTACATTTTGAGACATAATAAAATCCAAAAGTCACGTTCTGCATATTTTCTCAAGTTCCGTTTAGCAAATTGCCAATTTCAATTCAATACCACCTGGTAACTCATAACCTTCTTAATCGAAATCGACAGTTAGAAAGCCCACTAGGACCGCTCGCTTTTGACGTTGAAAGTGTTTCCTTTGACAACACTACAATTTTGGTGGTAATCTTAAAATAGCTTTAAGATCGTCCTGCTCATTGATTTTAAATGATGCTGTATCTTTTGAGGAAGAAAAGGTCTTATGGGATCACATAATACAGGAAATAACTTGTCGCTATCAACTCGCACGCTCCATTGTTTTTCATGTGAGTAGTACGAAGGACAATGGTGGCCGAAGAGAATGTAAGCAATAATCGTTCTGTTAGTACACTTTTAACGACATTACAGTTTGGTTAGTTTGTATATGTTTGTGGTGTGTTCAGCAAAGTGTGAGGGCAGTCGAGTTTTAAGTATTTGTTATGGAGGAAAGTGGGGTTTCTGATGCAGAAAATGAGAAGTGATTTCTAGGTTATGGTGTGAACATCTATCTCGTTTGGTAAGTTATGATCGTACGTAAATAGAATGTTTAACCTTTTGAATTTTAGTCTTCGATCTCGCCTTGAGTAAAATTAAATTTATGTATCGTGAGCGTCGCTCTAGTTAAATGTACTTACAACAAACTGCAACTTTTGCTGAATTGATACCATTCAATGAAAAGAGGACCGGGGCAACCAACTTGTGCTCTTCCCATAAAGTAAATAAGGCACAACTTAGAGTAAATCAGACTAAAACTTTATCTAATTAGATCCCAAGGATCGCTACGGTCCATTTGCATTTAAAATACCTCTTTACAAATTAAATAGAAACCCGGCAGGCGTATTCAATGAACGGTGTATTGTATCATTTGTAAAGATCTAGAGATCATTCAAACCTTACTGAAATTTTGAAAGGTTCTCTGTACTAGGAACTTAATTAATATAACTTAGGTATGAGGAAGCCATCTTCCCACGGGCGTAAGCAGAAACTACAGAACGGCACCTTTTACGATCCTTACATTCTCCTTCTACATCCTTTACGTTCCTATATATAAACATACACGCACGCCAGTTGCGAGTACATCGCTTTTGACCTTTCTATAAAAGGTCATCATTAAGGTCACTATATGACCTCCTAGAGCGTCCCCAATCGGCGTAACTTAATTAAGATTTATTATAATACACCTGTTATTGACTGAGATAAAACGAAATCTGTAACGATGTAAGTATATTCATAAAAGAAAATACACAACTAGACATAAATAAAGCCTTTCAGGCCAGCCATTGTATTAACAGCGATGTTAAATTTGTTTCAATTATTATGAACGAGTTCCGGTAAAGTTGAGTTACGGAAAGTACGAAAGTAACTGAAGCTGAATATTTTAACTATTGTTAAACTTTCGATATTTGTGTAGGTAGTTATAATTTAATTAAATTATTATTATTTTAAATTTAATTTTACCTATGTGAACGTATACGTCCTTTGTACGAAGATTAAGTTAGTGTCCCGTTTTACTGGGGTACGAAATCGGAATCCCAACTTTTAGACACGTAACGGAATTTAAACTAAACACATCATAAAATACCCAATTATAGCAACTTCAGAAGCGGACCCTAAGTTCCGGGGCCGAAAATCGGTCGAGAAGAGTTATTACTCTTCCCAACCGATTTTCGCCCCGTTGGCCAATATCAACGAAGATTAGCCAGGCACGCAGGTGATAATTATTATAGTGCACAAGTGTGTGCGCAGACACAGGTGCACTGTTCCTTTACTCTCTCATAGTCCGATGGGACGGCAATCTGACATAACTGGGGACAGATCAGGCGTAGAAACAACGGCTTTACGTGCTTTTCCGAGTCACGGGTGTGTCACCACTTGCTTCCAAATTCCGGACTGCTATTGAGAAATTCCTAATGGAAAAACACAATATCACTTTGCCCGACCTGGAAATCGCACCCAGGACCCAGGCAAAAGTTTGAGTTTATTTGAAAGAAAACCTCCGTAACAAAAACTGTTATTAAGGCGAAAAGTTTGTCTGTTTAAAAGTTTATTTGTTGTTTATGTTGTTGTTTTGTGTTTTTTTAATGTTTTTCATTTCAATTTCGTCGTTTTTTTTTTTGTTAAAAAGATTTTTATTGTCCGATTTTCAGTTACCTCTTCAAATATAAAACTTCCAATGACAGCCTTCAGTCTCCATGATCAGATCCTCATACCCCAGCTAGGTCTCATCAAGATGAATAAAATAAGCCCAAACGCGTTCTAACTGCTGCAAACTGTTGAGCTCTCTCCACCGTATTCCGTCTCCATATTTTGAAACAATCCATTTTGAATGTAAGGGTTGAATAGATTTACCTAAAAACAGCAATGAATCTTTTAACTTATTATGGAAATGGTAAACTGTAAGTTTAATTGGCAAGCACAAACTGAAAACTCTATCGATAAACATCAAAGTTAAACAGATATAAAGTTCACATCAAGTGCTGCATAATAGATATTATTGGAGCTCG
The DNA here is from genome assembly GCA_949316385.1 of Globia sparganii. Classification (NCBI taxonomy): domain Eukaryota; kingdom Metazoa; phylum Arthropoda; class Insecta; order Lepidoptera; family Noctuidae; genus Globia; species Globia sparganii. The sequence goes on from OX438671.1 coordinate 7,524,440, forward strand.
TTTACCGAATAAACGAGCTCCAATTATATTTAACTCGAAACTGGCAGCAATTGGCGTTTAGATCGATTAGGTACCTATTGTAGTAAAGCTGCCTGTTATATACTTTATAGGGTAAATTCGTTAGAGATGGCCGTACGGGAGAGTTGGCCAATCAATATAATTTGCAAATTTATCACAAGGTGGCGCTGTATTTAGCTCAGTACGCTTCGTACGCCGCCACGGAACAACATGAGAACAAACCCTTGCGCAAAAATAAATAAAAAAGTAAGTAAATTGGCCTTCATTTCATTAAGTAGTGGTGAAATTTTATAGTAGGTTCGTATACCAACCGGAAATACAAATAATGCTATTACTTCTTTGTGTTTTTGTGAGTGTATTGTGTTTCGTGTATATTTTTCTTCATTCTAACCTCAAAATGGTAAAGTACTTGTTATTCGTATGTATAAAATTTGTAGTGGCCATCTCACCCGGAAAAAAAAGAGAGATGGCCATATAAAGTCAGGTAAAGATGACCATATCATTTAATGCTTTTTACACTATTTTAACGCTTGTATTTTTTTGTTATAGATGCCTGATTATGCTTTCATTGGTGACTCGACTGCTATACCCAAATCCCTTTCAGTCAACCCTCCAACTGAAACGTTACCTGATCCAACAGATATGGAGGAGAATATTGAAAATGAATCCCTAGTAACACCAGGGACTTCCACTGAGCAAAATAGTAGCATAGATAAATGGACGCCTTCTCGAATTTTAAACGACATTTCCCCTATTCCACAAAAACTTATAGAAGCCCATAAACGTAGCAAGCAAGTCGTTATGCTCTTGACATCGGAGAACCACATTACACTAAGAAAAACCAAAGAAGAAGAAAAGATTAAGAAGGAAAATAAGCGGAAACTTAGGCAAGAAAAAATGAGTATAGTAAAAATGGAAGGGATGAAGACTGAAAAACGAAGCACAGCAAAAAAACGAAAAGCTGTCAAACAGATAGACAGAAGGTCTGAAAGTAGCACTAGTGAGGAGGAACCAATATTATGTGATACATCTGGTGAAGAAGACACAGAAAATGAAGCTGATAATTGTGCTGGATGTGGTGAAAATTATTATAAAACCCATCTTATTGAAGATTGGCTTCAATGTTTAATCTGTAATCTATTGGTACATGAGAATTTTGACATGTGCTCTAAATGTGGACAGAAGAAGAAAAAGGACCTCCAGGAAGCAGAAATCAAAGGAAAGGGGAAAGGCAGTGGCAAATCCAGTACCGGCCGTCTGTCCCGTACTACTACGGCCGTCACTCCCGAATATGCCGGGTGAGACGGCCAGTTCTGTTTTTTTTTAATTTAAATTTTATGTATGTTCGTAATATTATAAACATATCTTATTGCTGATTTTTGAAAGACTGATTATTGTTGATTTTCTTAAAAATAAAAGTTTAATTAGGATCTCAATATTTTCGGTTTTATTTAAGCCTAAAAAAACGATGGCCATCTCTAACGAATTTACCCTAGTACGAGGCTATTACATGCTCACCAAAGAACAGGTTTCAAAAAATAAACACAATAAACACCGGGTGCTGTTGATACAGCATTATCGAAAAACTATAAATGTATCTACTAAAGTTAAATTGTCAACAACTTATACGAAACGTGGTCACATTGTACGAGTATAAAGGGCGAAAACAATTCCAGGATTGATCTAACAAACATTATTATTTCCACACAATATTTCAGTCCTCGTGGTTGAACGTTGAAAATGCCTTCTGTGACTGTAAATTCGTAAGATATTCTTTGAAGCTTTATCTTAAGTAGCTCTGGAGTTAATAAACATGTTTATTTTCTTCCCGAAACCAGGGAAATCTCACCAAAAATTCAGGAATTACGTGGCTTAAACAAATTGCGTTTTTGTAAATTGCGGCAACAGAGCGCGTGGTAGTTCAATTGTAAGTGAAGGAATGTTTATCATGCCTCGAGTCACTGGAGAGGAATTGCTCCGTGTGACGACCACTCAATTTTACTGAACATTCTCCAAATTCAAGCTACAAGCGATGTTTGTGTTTAAGGATTTATAGCATGTACAGCTAGTTAGTGGTCACGTTCTAGTTGGCAGGCGTTGAGCTTTGCTGACAAATATTTCGCTATAGGTTATAGAACCATGAAACATTCAAAATTACCAAGCCGAAAGTAATCCTATTAACTTAAATTGCTTTTTGGTTTAGTAAGTATGCCTTTTACATCTTTTTACATCCTAGTACGTCTTCGTAATATGAAGTAGGATGGATTTCCACCCACCTATGTAAAATACTACAAAATTAGATAGTATCATATAATGAACGACTTAGTATATAGTATATGCACACGATGCGGTAATCAAGTGAAGTGATAGGTCAATATCGTTGCTCTCCAGTGTAGGCATAAACGGGTCAATGTGATAAGCTCGCAACTTTTCACTTCGCTGTTATGCAAGCTTTTTATCGAGGTCATTTCATAAGCAATTTTTAACAAAATATACAGTGTGATGCGGCCCTTTAAAGTTAATTAATGGTTTGTACGAAACACAAATTAATCACACAGAGTAGATGATGACTAAAATCACAGCAAACATACTTTTGATAATATTTTCTCGCTCAATATTATGTATTAAATTAATGTATTGCAACTAACAACCAAATTGCAAGTAAGTACCGCCGTTTCAATGTTTACGACACATCTTTACGAGAAATGGACGAAGTCTTTCTAAATCTGTTCCGTACTTAAGCGAGATATTTTATCCCACGGCAAAAGAGATAAAAAAACATAATAATCATGTTATAGAGCTATGCAGTTGATTTTTGGCAACACTCATCGACTCTGGCATCACAAACAAGCGAGAAGTGCTTACGAAAATAATCCAATAAAACTGCTAATAATGTGATATAGCTCTGACGAAACGTGTATGTGTGATAAAAAAGACATATATATATGCATAGACAGATATAGGTAGACATCTATTATATACCAGCTGACCCGGCAGACATCGTACTGCCTCAATCGATAAATAAAAGACAATTGACTCTACATTTTATTTAGAAAACGTTTGTATGGGAAATAGAAAAGGGCTGATTTTAGGGTTTTCCCGGGAATTATTCGATTTTTTCTCACCTTTTAAACCTTCCCTAGATCTCCACAAACATTTCAAGTCCAAGATAAGATAAATCCGTTTAGCCATTCTCGAGTTATAGCGAGACTAACGAACAGCAATTCATTTTTATATATATAGATATACGTAAAAGGTGTCAAGGGGGGGGGGGGGGTTATAGGGTATTTATTGATTCCTCTTTTTACATAACAATTGCCTCCCCGACGGATTTCAGTCACGGTGCCAGGTACACAGAAGATATTATAGTGCACATGTGTGCGCTCAGACACAGGTGCACTCTCTCTTCCCTCACTCTTATAGTCCGATGGTACGGCAATCCGACACGACCGGAGAAAAATCAGGCGCAGGATCAACGGCTTAAGGTGCTTTCCGAGGCACGGGTCATTTAACATATCAGTATAAAAATAGGTACAGCTCATAGCTACTAGCCAATCATACAAATATACCTATGTTATAGGCCAAACCACATAAATGTGATAAAATATAATAATACAGCCATTACAGAACCCAATTAGTGCTCACTCGTTCGTTCTGAACCACATCATAGCAGTAGATATTATGAAAGGATCGCCTAAAAATGAATGTGCTTTTATAACCAGTCTAGCAGAAACGCAGTAAAGTGCTGAAAACGCCCAAAGGTTTTCGTATATCATACAAACGAGGCCATTATTATAAATTATTGTTTTACTTATACGATACATTTATTTTTACTGATTCCATCTACCAGTAAATGATCGGAAACGCCAGACTAATTTTAAAATATGATTGGCGTGTAAAAGTGTTTTTACAAACCTACTTACAGAAATGACATCATTTATCATTATTTTATTCGCAATGAAATGAAAATTTTATTTTAATGATTTTTTGTATGTACAACAGCCACGGGAAAAAGACTTTAGTTTAATAAAAAGAGATTTATAAACATAAATATGAAGATTGTTAACTGCAAAAAGTCAAACGCATATGTAAATAAACCTGCGTTGGTTATGATACAACTGTTTGCTAGGGTGTACCTTAAATACATACAACACATTTCAACTATCAAGCACCATTGAACAGTTCACTTCTCTTACTAGGTATATTGACAAAGCAAGTCATGAAAGTTCAAATCGTGTACGAAACACAAATACAGCGTTTACGGATGTTTGAAGCTGTTCCTTCACAGCACGTTCATGTGCACCAGCGCTACTGATCAGTGACGTCATCTAGGATATACGCTGTAAACACCCTGCTCGCTGTTAACCGATGTTGCAGTCCGCGCTATATTTGTAACGCGGGATAAAAGTATTATGCTTGTGTGATTAGTTTCGGAAATATGGGTTCTGGTTTTTTATATCACACAGTAAAATTTTATGCTAGTAAAATTTTTGTTAATTTTTGTAAACATACATATAAATCTTTCCTCTTTATAATATTAGTATAGACTAGAAAGCACTTAATTAACAAAACAAAGGCGTCATTGGTATACTGAATCCATGATATAGGTAGTAAAGTAATAACCATTAAACAATTTCTCTGTAAAGTTACTAATAAAAGTTCATAGTTCACCCATTAAGTAACCGCGGCTACGCATGTAACCCCAATTGTGGTTTGTTTAGGCTCCTAAACTTTATAGTTAATTAAAAATGTACCACAACGTTATAAACTTTTAAACGGACTATAAATGAGTCTTAAAATAAATGAAATTTGAAAGAAAATTGCTTCTGATAGCTAAATTGTAATCTCTAGAAAACTAGGCTTTAACTAAACCCTACCGCTTTTCTTAACAATGGATTCGTTATCTGATTACGTTAAACTACGTTAAACTTAACCAAAGAATATACAAAGGATCCGACATGAGATAGAACAAAACGGTTTAGAAGATTAATTGTATTCCATCATTTCGGCTGTTTTGTATAGAAAGTTTACCTAATTAGCATTAACAAGAAAAGGGTCAGTTTTAACACAACCTTTAAAGCAACGTTCAAGTGACGATAAGCATCTAACATTACATTATGAACACACCTTTGTCCCTGAAGCAATTTTGGAGAATAAGTCGAAACCATAGTGCAAAGATAAACTTCAATGTCCCTTCGTCCTTAGACCATTTGGTACAGTCAACAACAAAAGTAGATGATGAAAATCAGAAATCCAATACTAATGAACGGAGTTCGCGTCAGAACTGTGTGGCGTCGAAGTAATAAATGTTTGTTATAATTTACAATCAACTTTTGAATCACTTCGACTTTCGACACTTCTGATTTTCATCATCTACTTTTGCTGTTGACTGTACAGCAAGAAAAAGTGAAGTCATAACTCAAAAGTGAAAATAGTGTTGCTATGGTGGAATTTTACTTGCCATAAAAAGAAATACGAATGTAAAGACAAATCTAACACGCGCCACTGTCCCACAACATGGTTGGATTCACAATATCAATATCAAAGTTTCAATAGGTGAACACCATAAAGCGAATTCCTGGCTGACCCTTATGTTTGTTTGAAACAGACATAATAGCTCGCACAGGCCGCAGGGTTGTCTGCAACTCCCAAAGTATTCACAAATTCCTAAGTATAAGTGTTATTTAGTTATTTCCGAATATAGCGAGCGCCCTTCTATTATTAAGGCCTCGTTAGCTACTGGTAAACAAAAGAAGAGCATATTTAAGGAGACGTGCAACCACTTGGCATAATTATGACACCATTGAAATCCGTAATGAGTTGAGACACGACGGAGTTTTGAAATGAAAACCTTCTTGATGAATTATTTACTCAAATGAAGAGCGAATATAACAGGAAATATTAGTAAGGGTATTTGCGTATCCTCTCCAAGAAAAGCTAATAGAACCTTCGACGCTGTCGGAAAAGCATAAAGCTGTTTTTACAATGTCTTGCTTTAGTTACAGAATGTTATAGCAAAGGTAAGTAGATTCCGTTTATTCATAATTAAAATTAACTGTGCATATAATAGAGCAACGTATAGGTATGTAATTAATTGATACAAACAACAATATAATATCCCCCAACTTAACTGGAATGAATAGTAAATTAAAATATGGCGTCGAAAAATTCATTCACATCGTAGGAGACTAGTAATGTACCCATGAAATTAGAAAAATCTTAGATTACAAGTTACATAGAAAGCGAATCTTTTTATTTTAACGCTTTTTTTTTCAGAAACAAGTGTTTCAATCACCCACTGATTGTTGAATGTGTATCCCTGAACCGCCCTAACAAAATAAGCACTTGGAGATATATTACGATCCCTGCTACACACTTGTTCTGATTCACTATTTATGAGTCTCCTATTTTTTGTAGTGAACTGTTCCTTCAATATTAACAGGGACTCGGATTGATTGTGCCTCGTCAATCAACAAGGTTAACAAACTCTTTTACTTTTCCTGATATCCTTCACATCTGAAGAATCGAGTCTATCTTGACAAGAATATTGCCTTGATCAAAATATTGTGTATGTTCAAATAAACTGTACCTTACCTACCTTCACGTAATATAAAATAATAAATTATATTCATTACGATTTTTGAGATATCGTGTCTCAAATGGAGAGCATGGGGTGGGCCGATTTTTTTGCACGCAAGTGTATACATATGTAGGTACCCCACGTAATGTCTTTACAACTATAAAACACGGTATTACTTGTACAGAGTAATATTATTATACGTTCAATTTATCACGTGCCTAGCAGATGTTGCCCATATTTCCCAGATATCGACGGAAAGGCTGTAAATAGAGAATATCTATGCAGAAGAGACTCGCTTCCTGTACAGTGCCTCGGTGAGAGTAATATTGTTTATATGGTTAAAAAGAGATTGCCTTATCTAGCGCAAGCCAGAGGACATACGTGTTATATGCTCACGTCTGGTATTATGTATCACATGTGGTATTATTGCGGTTATAAACGTTATGTAGTGCACCTTCACTTCATCTTCTGAGAGAAATAGACAGCGGTACTTAACACAGGTAGACAAACAAGTATAAACTGCGATTGCTGCTAGGAACATAGACACGGTCTTCGTGCAATCGTTAAGCTTTAATCGTAAAGCAACCACCTGAAATACCTCCAGAATACGCGCCAAAACAGAAGAATTTCAAACATCCACTTGCCAACGGTCAAGTTAATTAAAAGCTAAAAAAAAAACAATAAGTAAGTAGTAACAAAATAAAATTCAGTCAAATTATAAAACTTGGCATACAATTTGATTGAAATTTCCCCAGTGTTAAGTGATTCTATAAAACAACGCTTGTTTAAATGAAAAAAATGTAAGTAAGAAAATTGTTTTTTTTTTTTCGTCCTTAATTCTACCTAATTTTAAATATTGTTTTCTTCTCTCGAACGATGGAGGATTGTCGAAAGATGTCTTTAGATATGATACCTACTATTGGCACTTAGTCAATTGCGAAACTTGGTAGCTCTTATTGTGAAATTCAACGACAATTCAGGAAGACTTTTTTTGTCTTGTTAGCTCTTTTTTGCTTTATGATACAAAAAATATAACTACGTTTACGTTTTCTCTAAGACTAGAAACTGAAAAGTGACTTATATTATTACCTTTTATTTGCCTGACACCGTTTATTTAGGAGGATAAACAAACAAGCTGTTAAAATTAAAATGATCCTAACCTAAATATAACTATTAAAAAGCTTAATTATAGCGACGAAAAATTCCTCTGCATCGCTGTCGACTGGCAGTGTACCAACTATTTTTTTTATTTTAATCAACATCATTACATTGTAATTTGTATCCTACTAATCCTACTTCCTACTAATATTATAAATGCGAAAGTTTGTGAGGATGGATGTTTGTTACCCTTCGCGCAAAAACTACTGAACGGATTTTGATGAAACTTTACAGTAATATAGTTTATTGACAATTCAAAAGTGCCTATAATTGGTTTATTTGAAATAAATGCTTTGAGTTTGAGTTTGAGTATACATCAGAATAACACATAGGATACTTTTTATCCCGATATTCCCACGGGATCAAAACTGACGCGGGTGAAACCGCGGGGCGCAGCTAGTTCTACTATAAACTCAGCTTGTCCAAACAATAATATTGTTTTTCTCCACGTCTCACACAAAGATTCTCTGAATGGAAAAAGAACAAAGCCTCTCTGGAAAAGAATAAAGAATAAATTCAAAAAACAAAGAATTACAATAATCTGAGCAATTAACCGTGTTGACAAGCCCAGGGGAAAAGGTATTCGCAGAAAAAACCTGTTTGATGATCCATTTTCTTAAAACCATAAAATTAATTGCTATAAAAACACTCAAGGGTCTTTACAAGGTATTAAGTTAAAAAATATTTTCATCGTGACAATAATACGCCTTGCGTCCGCATCAAAATCCGTTGTGGAGTGTAGAAGAACAACGCGGTCACACAGACACACACGAATTTAATTTATAATACGTACAATATAGTTTCAAAGAATCATAATTGTGAATATCATTTTTATTTTTATTTATTCAAGAGGTGTTCCTCAACAAACATCTACAATATAAAACATAGAAACAAGAAATACACAAAACATATAGACAATATTGCAGCCCACAACTCTGTTCACAGATTAACATGATAGGATACACTACAGTGAAAATAATAATCGCTACGGTTACAAATAGATACAACAAAAATTTTTTTTTTCATGACTTTGGAAACGTTAAAATAGATGACGGTGATGTTCCCTTTTTCCACAAGCATACATTAAATAAACGTCATATTACAGCCTCCATCGTCTGAGACGCGGCAAAAGTGCGTTAATCCCTGTTAATCTGCATAAATCTCGTAAGCCTCGTGTTCGCGTTGCGTCAGCTGAAGCGCCATATTACCGTATTACGAGTTTTTAACATCCATCGCGGAAATGTGTCGAACACTAACGCGTAGTTTAATACTCGTATTTTACCAAAATTACCCGAAAATATTAACTATTTTTCATTCAAATACTTAATGGCAATCTTGATTACACCAAAACTCAATTTTATTTACTACAAGCTGCTTTTCTATTTTGCGATTCTACATATAAACCTTCCCTAAATGATGGTGGAAACCGCATCAAAATCCGTTGCGAAATTTAAAATAACAACGCGGACAGACAGATGGACACGAAAAGCGCCTTTAATTTATAATATTTACTAGTCACCCGTCCCTGCTTCGCACGGTTCTTACGACTTGACAAAAATAATTTAATTGTTTTATACACATAAACATTCCGGAATAACTTTTCTAATTGATGGTAAAAACCGCACCATAATCCGTTGCGGAGTTTTGAAAAAAAAACGCGGTACTTAACACAGGTAGACACGAAAAGCGACTTATAATATGTTTATAAATTGTGTTATACAAAGTTTTCAAACGATTGTTTTTAAGAGTGCCTATTAGTGAAAACCTGGCCTATTAATTAAAAGACATCTAAGCTTCCAAGTCCCAGTCAGCATTAAAACATAAATAAATGTGCCTCTCAAAGCCGTTCCTTCAATTTAATTTAGTGATTTTGCTTTACTAAAGATGAATGAAATAAAGGGATTGTGTTTACAATCCCTTTATTTCATTCATCTTTTAATCGCTTTTTTATTCCATTAAGGACTGATTTTTTTAATCATCTGATAACTTTATGCGAGGTACAATTTTGAAATTTTGACAGTCATCTCATAGAAAAACTGTCAAACGATAGTTTTAATAATTCTTGAATAAAAGTTATGGCGATGGAAAAATTAGCCCTTAAATGATTATATAGGTTTTTTTTAAAGAAAGTTTATTATTCAAGAAGTAGCGCCCACTATAGGGCTCGTGAAAAAAATTGTTCATTTAAAGAAGTTTACTAAGAAGAATAATAAATAAAATCACAAGTTAAATGCAGATATCAACACATTATTCACGTGTATTCGAATATACGCGCCGCGGTCGTTACCTAGAAAGTAATGTGTGTCCATAAACACCTCGCTACACAATATCCCCTTTTTATGAACACGTAAAGTATCCACTCTACGTAAGAGCTCGCATACTTGATACATTGTAAATGGCTGCGTGTGAAAAACTGTCGGTACATAACGTGACAGTTTATCACACGCAGCCATTTACAAACACTGCAGATTATTTATGAGCAACTGTTATTGAAGAAGAGGAAGAGAATCGGTTTGATGACCCTCGAGACCTTTTGGTGGTCTGCGAGTGACAGAAAAATTGCATTATTATTTTGGCAGATGCTACCGTACCTTGGGTGCCATTTTTGAAGGAAGGCGAAAGAAAACGAAATACCTGTACCAAGCCGGTTCTGCATATTCATATTAGGAAATTCAATTAGCATGCGTTAACCAGAGCCCAGCCATTAGCCAATCAGTTAGTCGTTCGCTTAGTGCATCGTGTGTCGGTAATTCCATTTAGGGTTGATTTAACTTTTATTCGAGGAATAAAATTGACGTTTGATAGTTTTTTGTATGAAATAACTACGAGTATCAAAATTTTAAAATTATTCTTCGAATAATTATCAGATGATTGAAAGATCAGCCCTTAGATGATTTTCATGTATCACTAACGACGAAAAGTGAGCGCAAACCTTATCACTAAAGATTATAAATCAGTACACCGAGAGCGCAGACATTATATGGCGGCCTGAAAGAGATCTGTTCGTTATCTGATCAAAACCTATAAACCATTGCTTCCCGATAGAATATTAACATGAATGGTCAAGGTTAGTAGATACTATACTTATAATATAGCGAACAATCTTACTTTCTTTTCAATAAATTACCTACACGGCAACAATACAAATAAATTATCCAGTATTTTTCCGCGTCACGTTCCGTGGCAGCCCTGCAGCTTCATATTGCAGCAAAATGGGAGATCAATATACTTTTGATGACTTTTTTAAAGAACGTTTCAATGAAATTAGGTATAATAAAACATAGAAATATTATACAGAGTGCCATGGGCATTAATGCGCAGGCTGGAATCATGAATTTGGTACATACATGACCAGGGCACCTAAAAAATGTCACGTACTGGATTTCTTTCTCCGGGAGATTTTACGGTTTAATTTTAGTTTCAAATGTGCAAGAGACATTGTTGTAAGCGCTGACTGTTGAGAGTCGGTGCTGGGGTGCCGCAAATGATAAAGGAAATTGGGATTATTTTCGACAAACTCCTCTTGTTTTATAATTATTGACATTCTACGCTACTTTCCAGTTCATCCATTCCAATAAAAGTCGTCTGGCAACGTTCAACATCGTAAACCATTAATTAAGATCACCACAGACATTGAAATACAATAAATTAAATATGAGTTAGATGGGAATTAAATTCTGTAAACTTCAACCGAATTAAAATCTGACACTTCGTTAATGAAACTCAAATACAGAATTGCCTGTCTCTCATTTATAGATAGCAAATAAAAATTCGTTGTCCTTTTTAATTTCCCTTTGTTTTGTCCACATTTCAGTAATTCAATGTCGAAATAAAAAAGTTCCATCTCTAATTTAGCATTTTATTACTTCGGGTAGACGAACGTGACTCCACAATAGCCTTTTTATTCCAACAATGATCGTGTACTGTCTAAAATATATACCAGACTCGGCGAAAAGCATTGTCGAAATCAAACAACCTGTTAAATTATTTAACTGGCCCTGCTATTCTTTGTAATATACCTAAAAATCGCGTCTATTTTTTATGAAAATGTTTTCATTTCACAAAAACTTTAAGCATATTTTTATGCAACGTACCTACTTACATACAATATTACAAACTGATAACAAATTTTCTTCATTGTATCTGTTTAAGGCAACACTTAAGACACAACACAAAGATTTTCTGAGGTTTTGGCAAGTTTCTAAAAACCTTACAGTTTACAGTACAAGTAAACGAACTAGTGCTTTCAATTTAGAATACTTTGAGTATAGCAAAACATAGAAGTTATCTTGCGAATATACAACGCCTGGCTCTAATGTCAGTGTTTTGAAATCGAATATGGAAGCCAATCAAGACAGAGCTTCTCATATCGAAACCTCCATCCCACTGCCACTGGTCGTATTATTGCCCTACAACTTTGGAGACTTGCCAAAGAAGGAAACCGGTCTGTAAGAGTGTTATTTCAGTTTTTACTACGTCTTATATAAAACTAATCGCCTGAAAGGTTCTTCGAGTGACAGGATAATCTTTTGAGAGCGGTGACTGATCGAGAAAAAGACTATTTTAAACAAATGAGACTCGAGAGCGGCTAGTTTGTTTACAAAAATCAATAATTAATCCTTTCAGATCTATATAATCTCATATAAAAAACAAAATCATGTTTCGGACAAGAAAGCCATGGCACCGATCAAAATAATAAAGGTATCAGGAAATTACATTAATATGTGTACGCGAACCCTCACAAAAAAAAAAAAAAAAAAAAAAACAACCGATTTAAAAAAAGACACTACAAAGTGAAAAATAACTTTAATTTCGGAATTCGGTATTGTTGAGTTCGCGTTTTCGATATTTGCCATCGACTTCCGAAATTAAAGTGATTTTTCACTTTGTGTTTGTACAGACGCCAGCACATCAAGCTACTACAATCTGTCAATAATTATATAATAATAATTTTGAAATCGATTTACAATTGCCGGAGATATTGCGTAAAATATATACAAAAAAAAAACATACAGTCGAATTGAGAACCTCCTCCTTTTTGAAGTCGGTTAAAAAACTGTTACAGATTGTGTACAAAAATATCAAATGTATGCCTAATATTTTTTGCTGTTTATGTGGGTCACATGGACCCCTCCACAGAACACATAAAGTTTACGATTCTTGGAGTGTATCCAGGAGACTCCTGACTGTTGCCAAAGCCTACATGTTCTGCTCTTCATAAAACTGTCGGAGCGATACAAAAACTATTTGAGTGTGAGAGTAATATACAGTACAGCGTAATTGTTACGTGCACAAAGTTTCACGCGTGGGGTGAGTAGAGTACCAAGTGAATTGAGGCTTTAAGTATTAATGGCCCGAAAAGTAGCTATACATAACAGTAGTTAAAAATAAAGATCAAACCTTTTTTTATAACTTACTGTTAATTGTGAGTTTCTTTTATTTATTGGCATGCGAATGGCAATTTGCTTCTATGATGGACAGGACTATTTTAATTGCGGTCTTACCACAGTTGCAACGAGTAAATAGAGTATTTTGTGGGTTCTCTTACCTGAAACAAAAGAAAAAAAAGATTAATAACTACATAACAATGTCTTGTAATACTTTAATAAACTAATAAAACTCTATTGTACTAGTAATAACATAATATGAATGGATTGAGTATTCTATTAATTGGTTAAGCTACAGTCAAAATTAATAGACCTTTACTAAACACTAAAAACCAAATTATTCGTAGCGTAGCGGTTGTAGCAGTGACGTCATTACGTCGGCTACGGCGTAGCAACCGTGTAGTCCTCTATTACTTCACTATAATTGTTTATTTTTGTATAATTACTAGCTGACCCCGCCAACGTCGTTTTGCAAAAATAAAAAATAGATAGTAGTCGATTCTCAGACCTAACCGATATGCACACAAAATTTCATACAAATCGGTCTAGCCGTTTCGGAGGAGTATGGTAACTAACACTGTGACAGAGAATTTTATATATTAGATTTAAATACACAACGGTAGCTACTTCATTTAATATCTTCATTTAATATTCACTTTCCTACTAAGGTGCCATAAAAGGGCAGCGGGATTGTCCGAAAGGGTTACCGCTGCCCCGGAACACAAAGGGCTAAGGAAGGAACACGGGTGGGTTTTAGTCAGTTAGAGCGGGAGGGGTCATTCGATGATTTCCCATCCACAAAAAAAAAGGTGTCATAAAATAGTAGGTATAGTTAGTAGTAGTAATTTCCATAAACTTCCGTAAAAAAATCATTATGGTCATATACACACACTCAATGCCCTTCGTGTACAATATAATAATGCTTTTAGGATGTTGTTGGGGCTGCCGAGCTGTAGTGCGTCTGGCATGATTATGGAGGCTCGGATTGATGGTTTTCATGCCATCATGAGAAAGCGAGCGGCTTCCATATTGCACCGTATCCGAGCAAGCTCCAACAGCATTCTGAAAGTAATAGCGGACCGTTTAAACGGTCCGTTTCTTAGACACTGGATCGCATTCCACGTGTCCATTTTATTTCGTTTGTTCTGTTGTGTCTTTTTATGATTTAATAACTTAGTTCTTAAGTATCTAATCTACTAAATAAATGATAAATGATTTATTTCTGTAAGTAGGTTTGTACAGACACTTTTACACGTCAATATTATTATTTTTTTTAAACTAGATGAGGTCGGCGTTTCCTAACTGACTATTCTGAGAAGAAAGGCCGAAACAAACTCAGAGGTCACAGTCTCTTTTAAAGTCCAGACAAAATCTTGGTCAAATCATGTGAAGACCATGTAGATTGGTGTCTGAAATAGTCTTTTGAGGAAAGAACCACACAGATTGAGCGGACTAACACAAACATGGATGTTTTGTTGTCTGAATTAAAGTTATTATTATTATATTAGTTTGACCCCAAACTCAGTGTCACAAATTACAGCCAACTCGATGTAATAATTTACGTTTATGTAAATTCTTTATGATATAATTTGCTACTTTCTTTTAACCTTTCAACCACTTTCAAAAATGTCGTGATATCAAATTCTCCTCAAGCGTGAAATTAACACATTATAAAAATACCAGAATGTTATCTTACCATAATTATTAACCTAATTTTAAATATACCCTAGGTACAGTCAGCAAAGGAGATAAGTCTGCAGGGTCGTCGATTATAGTTGAAGTTTAGTAAGAAACCGATTAATGTTTTCGAATAAAAATGAATTTAATGAATAGAAAACAAAATGTTAATTTATCAAATTAAATTTCATTCGAAAACATCTTTCGGTTTCTTAGTAAACTTCAACTATATTCGACGGCTTTGCATACTTATCTCCTTTGCTGGCTGTACCTAAGGCAAATAACTGTTACGCTAAGCTTAGTATTATTGCTGGAGTTAATACGCAAGCTTCGCCTCACCCTGAATATCTCTGAGGTTCTGCTAACATACCAGAGTAAATATAAATCTAAATGTTCTCACAAAATGTTATACCAAAACTAAAAGGCACGTTGGCATAAAATTGGCTGATGGTTTAGAACAAACTCATCGGCTCGATGCTAAGCCCATTTAATATCCGACGAAGTCCTGCATCATAAACTTTTTTAAAACATTTTCATGTTACAAAAAATAGAGTCTCATAAAAAGATATCTGAAGGCCAATTCTCGTAATTTAAAACGTTGAAAATCTAGTCGCAGTCTCATCTCGGCGAACAAATGTCAAAAACTTGTCAAAATGTAGGGAAATTTGAGTTATTTTTGACAGATTGAGACTGAGATCAACGTTCCTAAGATTACGAGAATTGCCCCTCAGACTGTAAACGTTCTTAAAATTATGAAAATTGCCCCTTTGTAGTCTACGATATCGACAGCAGAACAGACGCAAATAAAATACACACATCAAAAGTGTCTAGGGATCAACATATATTTTTGCAATAACTTTTCTCCTGATTGATATTAATTAAAATTTTCTTTAAGGATTCATCAAATAAAGTGTTTTCGTTTGTCACAGTAACGATAAACCAAGTCACCTTTGCATTAATAAAGAAATTTGCCATTTTCCTAATAAAGGGATTTTTGACATTTGAACCACTAACACAAAAGTTCGAAAAAAAGACTGAAATAACAGTTTTCTCTAAAATTTTATTGGGTAACTTAAACAATTAATAATCCGTGTTTCTACCGCGAACACTAACAACACAAGAACATCGGTTTGGCATACTCAAAATGAGTTCATCCAAATCACGCTGTGGAATGGCCGCCCATGTTCGTTGCAACAACAAAAAAAGGTCTTCTTGCGACTGGATACCCTCCATATTCGGCAGAGCTCTTCTCTGTAGCATATCCCATGCATGCTCAATCGGGTTCAAGTCTGGCGACTGAGCAGGCCAGGGCAGGACATTGATGTTAGCTGCGGCGAGAGTCTGTCTTACAACTCTTGCGGTGTGCGGTCGTGCATTATCATGCATTAACTGAAATAAGGGACCGATTTGCACTTGTAGAGGAACGATGACGTCTGATACAATCGTCTCAGCATAAATTTGAGCGTTGAGGTTGCCTCTGATCCAAATCAACTCAGTTCTTCCGCCGATCCAAATACCCGCCCATACCATGATGGTTCCACCACTATAAGGATGGACTTCCTGGCAGGATTTTAATCGCTGTTGGCGTCCAGGGGTTCTCCAGTGTCGTATACGTCTTGTATCCGGTCTCATACCAAAACGAGACTCATCAGAAAAGCACACGAAACGCCATTGTTCTTCTGCCCAATTTCTGTGTTCAAGAGCCCATTGATATCGAATCCTACGATTGTGCATTGCTATAGGTGGTACCCGTAGCGGTCTTCGGGAATGAAGGTTCACTTCATGCAAGCGGTTTCTGACTGTTTGGTCGCTAATTAAGTTCCCTGAAGAGTGATGAAGCCTCACGGCTAACATCATGGCGGTTATTGTTGGAGCTCTTCGAGTTAAGATTTGAATGTATCGGTCTTGTCTCCGTGTGGTGCAGCGATACCGTCCTCCATGGCGCTCAGCCACGGTACCAGTGCTTCGGTAACGTGTCCAAAGTCGACTGATAACACTCTGACTTGTATTCAGAGCTAAAGCCACAGTACGTTGCCGGGAACCAGCTTCTATCATTCCCACGGCTCTGAGCATTTCTTCCCTGCTTAAATGACGTCGCCGCTCCATAATAACGTTGGTTTTAATCAGTAGTAGGGAAACAGTAGCACTAATAATGTCTTCAATGCGTTGTATGTTTTTATAGGGAAAATATTGACAGCTGATTTTCATCTTTTACTCGAATTTGATTCAGAGTTCCTGATTCAAATTATGAAATGCACCAAAAAGGACCCATATAAATTTATAAAATCATAAATTTATTACAAAGCCACATCTCAATCTCAAGAAATCCGCATAAAAATGCTTGATCCCTAGACACTTTTGATGTGTGTAGTTATACCTACTATTAGAAGTGTACTGGTAGTAAATTAATTATTATTACCATTATTAATACCAGTAACGGGAATATACACCTAACCCTGTTCACAAACCTTTACAATTTTTTGAAGAAATGAAAAGTCTCAAATTCGCTTCTTCATTGAAATAATGAAGTGTTTACAATCGACCAACAAACAGTCGAGAGCCGTCTCTTGTCTGCTATTAATGGAGCTGAGACGTCCGGAATCGTTATGGATAATAAAAAGAACATTGTATTTACAATGTTCTTTGAGAAATGTCTCGCTAGAAACGAATGACAATTTGTACCCTTCGTTGGCTGCAGTCGACTTTTTGCCCGTTTAGTCACGCGTTTTCGTTGTGCACAAATTGCCACAGCTTACCAAAACAAAGTTTTTTGGGCTCGGTTTTCGTAATATTTGATAACATTAAATTTATATTGACACGAACTTATAATAAATTGAACTTATGATAAACTTGATATCTCATTTGAACACTATTGTGTTCAGTTTAATTCACAATCAAGTAAAAAAATCCATTTTTTAACATCTTTTTATAGCCTGGCAGCGGCACAACAGCACCAATAAACTTACATAGTTAACATTAATTAGGTGCCATACAAAAACCTGCCAATTATTTTCAATTACGTAACACATTTAAATATCAACATGAGTACACAATTATCAGTTTAGAGTTCAGTAGCATCGCCACACAACAATTACCCGACAAGATGGTTTCATTAATTGAGGTTTCGTGCGCCTATGTTAACTGAAAATAAATAAAATTGTTACTTTTTGATATTCTGGAATTCCCTTGAGAATCAATCTGATTCCCAACTACGTTGAGGTAAGGTTCCAGTCTAACCGAATGCAGCTAAATATCAGTAGGTATTTTACACGGATCGACTGCACATCTGACCTCCACCATCCAGTTACTGGGCAACACGGTACCCCTTGGTAAGAATGGTTATCAGACTTTTTTGGAGTTCTGACTACGCACAACGACTGTCAAAGATCTACGAATACGAACAGCCGGAACCAACTGCTTAACGTGCTTTCCGAGGCGTCGTTGTGTAATGGATGGTCACCCATCTACGAACCGACCGCGACTAGCGATCCTAACCTTCGATCAACCCGTGCGGCTGTTATTATTTAGCCACGAGTAATTCCATAGAGGGGTCTATGGAATTACCGTGAGACCTACCATGCAATAATTTACAAACATTATTTTTTATGCGGTAACCAAAACAGTGTGTCACTTTGTATGATTCCGTAAACAGTGAGTCACCTACTTTGTACCTTTCCGCGATCGTTGATTTGATAAGAGTCGCTTGTCATCACCTACTGCATGCCACTTGTTTACCCACTTTTGGCATGTGTGAGCTAGCTAAAGGCGAAGCTTCATCGGTGAGCGAATGTGCAAATAATCTAGAGACGAAACTTGCTCTGTAATGAATTTATTTAGCTTCACCTGCTTGCTGCATTAGCTTCAGCTTCGCTTATAAGGACATTAAGTGGATATTCACTCTAAGTAACTTTATTATACTACTAGCTTCTGCCCGCGACTTCGTCCGCGTAAATTTTTTTTGTTTCCCCGACCCACCCCGTCGCAACGTGTCGCCAGCCTGCGCTATTACTTCGTTTTTACTTGGCGAAAACTTCAGACTTTTTTTCTTTTCGCTCAACTCCTAAGGGTCCTAGCGTCAAGTTTAATAGAATATAGCCTTCCTCGAGAACTGGGCTATCAAACGCAAAAATATTTTTATATATGCAACCAATACTTCCAGAGATTTAGAGCTTTCAAACCGTGTTTCAAACAAACAAACTCTTCAGCTTTATTATTAGTATTATTTTAAAACTATGATATCTCCTAAGATATACATTGAAATCAAATGATGTCAGAGGCAATTTTGTTCAAAATTAAATACATGTGATGAATAACTTATTTATTTGGATAAGGATTAATAGCATGTTTATAAAAACACCTTCGCAAATAATGCATTATTTTAGAACAAATTTGGTTAGTATAAAAGAGGTTATAGTGAGCTAACCTTAAAAGATAGACATATGCTGTCGCGGACTTTTTTTTAAAGCTTTTAAAGGGGAACAATTCTGTCCTATATGATTTTTGCGAAACTTTAACCGTTTACGCAGCGCACGCAGCGGAAGCTCTCAATAGGAAAAAAATCCCCCGATTTTGAAACATTCTTAATTGGTGCTCCGCTCCTATTCGTTTTAGCGTGATGATATATAGCCTATAGCCTTCCTCGATGAATGGGCTATCTAACACTGAAAGAGTTTTTCAAATCGGACCAGAAGTTCCTGAGATTAGCGCGTTCAAACAAACAAACAAACAAACAAACTCTTCAGCTTTATAATATTAGTATAGATAATAAGACCAAGACTTCATGAACCTCTAGACTACTGAGTCAAATCTGCACCTGAGTTAGTTAGAAACTGATCTAAGCGACTCCGCGAGTCTTTGAGAAATCTAAAGTCTAGTTTCTACTGCGTGTTTAGTTCTGATTTTTTAAAACTATATACAAAAGCCTTTGTAACTGGTTAGCTCGTACCCTGGGGAAATATTTACTAAAGGACTAATTTATTTTGAGATTGCTTAAAGCAAGAATACGCACAAAAAATAAAAGCTTTCGATTATTTCCTTTTGCAGGTTTTATAAAGACTAGAAAATATTACGTTATAAGACATTAACTACGCCTACTACTCTCGAGACGAAAATAATGCCAAATTTATTTCATATTATGCACCAAGAACTTTTTTTGGAATTTTTTTGAATTTTAACTTTATTAAAAGATAGGAATCAATTGAAAGTTCTGCATTTCACTCCTTAAGCTGGACAAGTCATTAGGTATTAACCTAATTACGTATTGCCGAACTTAGCCAGACGTTCAGTTTAACATTTTCAACTGAAACCACAGACTGGAACGTTGCCAGCTGAGTACGGTCGAGCTTGAACACGTAATATTGAAGTCGGTCATTAACAAACTGTTACTAGCTGAGTCTCAAAGCCCCGATAGATAAATTAATATTTACTTTTTGTTCTTCCATGAAATTGGTTCACGGAAATAGAACCTTTTCCAATATCCTAC
Source organism: Globia sparganii (assembly GCA_949316385.1). Classification (NCBI taxonomy): domain Eukaryota; kingdom Metazoa; phylum Arthropoda; class Insecta; order Lepidoptera; family Noctuidae; genus Globia; species Globia sparganii. The sequence goes on from OX438671.1 coordinate 7,544,742, forward strand.
AAAACATCCCAGTGCCAATATAATTTAACCCTGATTTAGAAAAACTATGTAAAGTTGAAATAAAAAGAACATAAGTAGGTACAGTCAGCAAAGGAGATAAGTATCCAGGGTCGTCAAATATAGTTGAAGTTTACTAAGAAACCGATTGATGTTTTCGAATGAAATTTAATTTGATAAATGAACTGTTTGTTTTCTATTAATTAAATTAAATTTTATTCGAAAACATCAATCGGTTTCTTACTAAACTTCAAATATATTCGACGAACCTGCATACTTATCTTCTTTGCTGACTGTACACCGATATAGGTCACACATAGTGTGGAAGTGGTACCCGAACACTTACATTCCGGTACCACGCTGAAATAGTAAGCTGAAATAGTTTTTCACTAGTGACCCGAGAGGCACTAAAAGAGGACAACTTTTTATTTTTGGGAAATAGCCAACATTCTCACACAGGGTGGCTATATAGGGGTTTCCCATGGAATCGTTGCTAGTTTCCGAAGTAGCTACATTATTCGGTGTTTAAACGGTCCTTTTTTCAAAATCCCAGTGACAGATGAAAGGGTTACAAGACTTAGGTACAAGCCATTTTCTTTTGGCATGTTTTACGGACTTTAAAATATTCTTATGGCTTTCCCGAAAAGAGATGTTAGAGAAATATTGTTGAAAATATTTTCCAGTCCTATGTTACTGTCAGCAGGGTTATATCTTTATATCTTCTCAGTCGGTTAAGTAGCAAACGGGTGCGTAGGTAAGTGTTGTAGATGCTTTACTGAAACCTGGGCGGGTTAATATTTCGTGATAAATAAATAGGAAACTGAGAAAAAGCCTGAACGCATAAAATAAAGGTACCTACAAAAAAAGCCTCTTGAAAATGTTATGTACTTAGATAAAATACACACACATACATAAACTCACACCGTCTCACTGCTACGATCATTACATACCTCCTTTTGCTATATTTATTTTCATATGAACGCAAACCATAAAAGCGGATAAAATAGATGATATAAAAAACCGAATCCCCTGCGACTGGCATTTTTTAACGGAAGCTGTTGAACTTTCGATAAAAAGGACAATGCCAGATCCTGCCCCAGCAATTTACAGAAGATGTAAATTAATGGAAATAATTGTAATTAATATAGGACCTTATCATATGAAATAGTTTATCTTTAGGATCTGCGGATTACAAATCAATGTTAAATGGAATTCAACCCCTGAAATTCCTTTTTGCTATTTCCGAAACAAATATTTCAGAAACCGCAAGTTCTACAGGCATTAGGAAAAATATTTAGTTATCAGTAATACAAAAGCAATAAGGTGCTGCATATTGCATGGTTGTAAATGAATAATTGTATTGAACGGGGCAAAGTTCTATAGAGTTTCTGGCGTTGTCATTTCCAGTAGCGTCACAAAATTGGTGCAAAAAGTCCAAGAACGAAATGAAACGTCAACTGTAACCATAAGTACAAAGAATGCAAATGAAAGGTCGTTGACGCTGGCAATTCGCTCGTTAGTTGAGTTCAGGAACCGAACCTTCGGCTCCGGGCTCCAGCACCGCCATGTTGAACGAAATGTATGGAAATTGGAGTCCTGCGGTAATCTAGAGCTTTAATTTTCAATGTTCATTGAACGTGGACATTTTCCGAGTACTCTTATTGAAATTGGTTTGCTTTTATTTGGAGTGCTGGTACAGGTGAATTTTTTATTTCTATTTTACGGTTTTATAATGGTAGGGTACTAATAAAAAGGTTTCTTACGAAAGATATTAAAGCCTACCATCTATTTTATTTTCAAAGCATTTTTGCTTTAAAAAATAACTGTTTTATTTCTATTGCGCTTTCAGAAATACAATTCCACGAGATATATGATAACAATTTCTTGCTTCTTTAAAAAATATATCAAACAAAAACTGCTGAGCAACTTCAAGTAGCATTGTAATCCGTCATAAACTTTGTTATTACCCGACCTCACTCGTCTCGCTCCACATTCTTACTTCCAGTATTTTAATTAGTGAAGCATTTCTTCGCCGCAGCCTCTTCCGAGGTTCCACACATTTTATGAATATCATGAGAGGTACGCTGAATGAGACGAGGGAGCGATGGTATAAAAGTTGTTTTCAATTGTGTTACATAAAAAACTGTAAGTACATTAATTAAAAAGCTCTTAAAATGTTTGTAAATGACATAGCGAGCGGTCACGGCACTCGCAGCTAAATAGATGAGTCGTTGAACTTGGCAACCGTTCACATTGCTAAGTGCATATATGAGGCCATAATTAGAACCTAAATAGTTATTTGGGTAATTGCATGCTCTTACGTTAATGTTGTAAACAAACACAAATGCGACATCTGAAACGCACTGATTTACGAAACTAATTTCACCTGCCAGCACCAAACAGAGAGCCCAACAGAGTTAGATACTGATTCAAAGAGACAGATGTGACTTGATCTGTTTTATCATCAAACTATGAATTTTCCTTCGAAACTTGGAAGCTGATATGATACCGACTATACATTTTTACACCCTTACTAATAAAGGTATTACATCAGATGAATAGTTACACACCGATTTCTCTCTTTCAGTCGTCAGTAATTTGACTTCCGAAAGAAGAAGACAAAGGACAACGAAAAAGGAACTATAGATACAGACGCTATACAACGTTTATTAGTAAGGGGGTTAATCTATAAGACATTAAGAGATAGTAATCTATCTATATAAAGAAAACAAAGTCGGGTTAGTTACACCATTCAACACTCCACTCAAACCACTCAAGAAAGGCTGCAACAATTTTTATGATTTTTAATTTGTTGGATTTGTCTCCGCCCCGAATAGCAGAATGACTGTTAAAACATGGGAAAAATTCATTAAATAAAAACATAATTCATTTTTTCATACATTTTGTAATTATTGATTCTGGTAGGAAGTTCGCCGGGTCAGCTAGTAAATCATAAGACGTCGAAGTTTCCAAACAATTTGTAAATTACTAACTCTCCCATTTATATATAACTGTGTCACGTTGAAGCAAATAAATAAATCTATCTATCTAATAAAAGAAGGTCTTCTATATATTTTTTTAACTTCACAAGTTTCTATGAAACATAAAATAGTAAAAAAAACAATACAGCATAGTATCAGAAAGGTGTGGTCATATTTAAGTGTGTGGTACAGATCATCAAACTGATCAACTTTCTCCGTGGAACCAACGACGACGTCGTAATCGCGAAAAAATATCAACTATCCCATACAAAACTTCAATAACTACTCGACCCAAATGTCCCATAATTTAGATCGAGTAGGTATTGAAGTTTGTTTTTTTTTTACTTATTACCTCTTGGTCCCATGAAAAAAGTTGTTCAGTTTGATGATCAGTACAGCACCCTTAAATATGACCACACTTTTGTGATACCTACATACTATATTGTTTTTTGAATTATAATTATGTTTCGTAGAAATGTGTGAAGTTCAAATATGACAGCCGCTGTGAAAATAATGAAGACGAAATGCGTTTCGCCCACGTATCAAGTGTAGCATCGATATCTAAAAAGTCGTCGCGTTAGATGCTGTCACTTATAAAGTAATAAGAAGTGAAAGCAAGGAAAAGCACGATTTTATTTTAGACTAGCTTTGGCCCGAGACTTCGTCTGCGATCCAGGATGAAAAGTAGCCTATGTCCTTCTCCAGGTCATGGTCTACCCATATGCCAAATTCCATGCAAACCCGTTCAGCCGTTTTAACGTGAAAGCGTAACAAACAAACACAAAAAATCAAATCAATTATCTTTAAAAAAAATATGAAAAAAAAATTATGAATTATAGGTTTTGTGTTTAGTAAAATAGATCTATGTGTAACTAGGTGCACCTCTGCTTAAGCCTGTGGGGAATACAAGATCTATCGTAAACTAGCCCTTAAAAATTTACTGCAGAATACGGATTGTAATATCTTATGTTTAATGGATAATGACTAAACAGAAAACTTGATAGTTGAAAAATGTAATATTAGAAACACTGGTGTATGTAACAAAGTAAAGTATCATATATTTAATTACCTTTTTTCCCGGAGCTTGAACCAAAACTAAGCTTTCACATTGAGACGATAAACCGAACATTAAGGCCGTGCAATTCTGTAGGATTGACAAAAAGATCTGGGTCGGAATGAGAAAATTTGTCCAAACTAGTCTGAATTCACATTTTCCTGCCCTTGATGGTCCAGACCGTAGTTACACAACCTGCTATTTGGCACCTCCACCACCACCAAAAGATTCTGTTTCAAATAGAGAATTGTACCTATATTTTTTGGGGTTAGTGATCATACACACGAGCGACAAGCGTCAACGGCAGAAGCAGCTGCAGCCGTCAACGAATATCAACAGCTTCCGTCCACGCAAGTCGGCGGCTGCACTCAATAACATGCCGCTATTTATTTATCTTTTTATTATTTGACATACTGTTTTTTTTTTTTGGGGTTGTAATGGAAATCGTATCACTTGATTTTAATATTTTATTTATCTTTTTTTGAGATTTTGATTTTGTAAATGTGAGGACTTTGTAGGCCCTGTAGATTTTAGATCCGTAGACCATTTCTTATTTTATCAAGTACCTGGTACTTGTTGACAGGCCTACGCTGTCCTCCCATACCTTTTTTTTTTTTGAGGATGGGAAATCATCAAATGACCCCTCCCGCTCTGGGTGGAGCAGAAGGGAGTGTCAGACTCTTACTGACTAAAACCCACCCGTGTTCCTTCCTTAGCCCTTTGTGTTCCGGGGTAGCGGTAACCCTTTCGGACAATCCCGCTGCCCCGGCAGGCTTCGGCCCTTTCGGGCCCCTTCCTTACTGCTGACATCTCTTTGAGGCGCGCGTGGAACACGTACGCGCCGTCCGGCACGGGCCTGGTCCTGATCGAACGGAGGGTTACCCATTACTCTCCGCCCGCAGGCCCGCACCTACGGTGACCGAGAGTCGTCACGCGGCTCCTGACGCTCGGAGCGTCTCCCGCGGGTCCTCCCATACCTACTGTAATTGAAAAACATTGTAAAAGCCAATTATTTTAAAAGAGTAACCGTGGAGTTTTATGCCGGTTCTTCTCCATAGGAAACGACCAATTGGAACCGTGCACCTAGCTTCTGACGTTTCATAAGTGCCCTTGTAGGTTTATGTGAATAAAATATTTTGATTTTGATCTTGATTTGAGCACCGTATTTAAATAAACAAGTGGCACATTTTCGACGGTAGCCGCCGTCGCGTCAACGGCTGCAGTTACCTCTGCCGTAGACGCGAGTCAGTTGTGTATATGCACACTTAGATGACTAATGTATTTTTGTATAAATTATTAAAATACTATTCTTCACAACTACATAAAGATCAGGCGTATAGAACACGGCGTGCGAGTATGACCAGGAGTAAGTATCAGAGTATGTCAGGATTGTACCAGGTGGCGTTCTGAAGTTGCTGCCTACCCCCAATGGGAAGAAGGCGTGAGTTTAATAATGATGGCGAAAAGTATAAGAAAAGGATATTTTTACGAAATGACTTAATTTTTCATGAACATAGGAAAAGAAAATCCGAAAGTGCCATTCAATTTGTACATCATTCATTTTTTATGATAAAATATATCAGCACAGGGGCTGGCAAGTTCCTTTCTTTGACAAACTCATTTTGCTAAACAAACGAACAGTTGCAGGCTTCTGAAGTTCTAGTAAAAATTAAATAAAAATGTCTGCAATAAAAACAAATGGACGCAGTGAATTAAACTTCACTACTTTACTGAACGTTCCACTGCCTCGAGGTGCAATATCATCTCATTAGACACAGAATTGTACTTTTAATTTATTCTACACTTTTTATGGGGTATTTATTCACAATTTATGAACAATATTATATCCTTGAATGAAAATAACTCGACACACTATTACAGTTGCCAAGGATTACTATTGACGAATCATAAAAGCAGCAATCTTTTACAGAAATTCTCAAATGATTCAGTTTCACCTCTTACCGAAGCAATTACTTATGCACGGTTCCAATAAACAAAAACGAATCGTTTTGCTTACCAATGGTAGCAGTTTTTATGGTCAAACTGGGCAGCTTAAGAATCTATGTATATAGATTCTTAAGCTAATTTTACCTGTGATAGCAACTTTCATATGGGAGGGTCTACTATGGAAAGCTATGAGATATTTGCATCATTATTGGTAAAGATACAAGAGTCTTAATTTTAACCAACAACGGTCCGTAATTTATAGGAATCGGCCATTAAACAATTTGTCACGGAGATTCATTATTTACCAAATCCACGTTAAATAATATGACACGAATTACACGACAAGGTTAATTTCATTTTTTCATTAGTAGAAGACGACCGCGACGGTGTGACTTGACGACGCGACGGCGCGGCGAGGCGCGTGTCGGTATTACCTACACCTACAGCATTAATTATGTTTCGAGAAAATTACATACCTCGGCGTACAGACCGTACAAGATCTTGGTAATGGACATTTGGTTCGTCGTACGAAATAAAATAATTTGAGTTATTTTTTTTTGTAATATTTTGTATTTTCGTGTTATGACTCTGTTTGCTTTGTTTTCTTCATTTTATCATTCACTAGCGACCCGCCCCGGCTTCGCACGGGTGCAATGCAATTTAATCAATTTAATTAAATAATTAATCATTTTAATTTAATGTTTTTTTTAACTTGACGCCAGCCCCTGCCGCAGATACCGCAGCAACCGCTATGTCCCTGCATTTTAAATCTATAATATCTTCGAAAATATTAATTTAAATAACATGCTGTAGAGGGCCATATTGATCTATATTAAATGCACAATGTATTTAAGGTACTTAATTGTATAAGGATTAATGTTGTATTGCTTAAATTCGCTTCGTAAACAAGCCATCATTTCTCGTAAAAAGTAAAGGAAAAAAAATGGTTATTGTGGGTTATCCCTAAGAGGTAGACATATACCATCGCGGACTTTTTTGTAGACCTTTTCAAGGTGTACAATACTGTAGTACATTATTTTGATGTATCTCATAGGGTTCAGCCAGCGTTTGCAATGTAAGCGCAAAAAAAGGGTTTATTTACGACATCACATTAGAAACCTCTAAAATTATCAGTGTTTCTCTACTATATATTATACATATAAACCTTCCTCTTGAATCACTTTATCTATTAAAAAAAACCACATCAAAATCCGTTGCGTAGTTTTAAAGATTTAAGCATACATAGGGACAGAGAAAGCGACTTTGTTTTATACTATGTAGTGATTGTGAATTCTTCTTAGCCTTTTAAAATGTAAATGGCTTGAATGTTTTAACATACCAACTGTTATATGTGCACATTATGGAATGCAATAAAGTATTGAGTATTGAGTAATGATGGGTAGTGTCTTGTTTGCAATAATGAGATGATACCAGCCGGTCTATTCTGTAAAAATCTTACCGTGAAAACGTAGGTGACTTGTGAAGTGAGCTTGAAGTGAGCTGTCTTTCCACCTGATGTAGGAATTGGCACTATTGACAGCTCACTTCACCTAATTTTTCACGGTGAAATTTCCTCGTTAGGGTGAGTTTCAAAAGTAGATTCAAAAGCTAAAAGGCTTTTTCCGCAGAAATCCAGTTACTTCATCTGACAGACTAGGTCCTAATCTACTTGATTGATGCCACTGCCGGTACCATCACCTACCTCCAAAATCAAAATGGCTTCGTTTTCGACGTATCGAACAAATACTGGCGATGGAAAAGAACAAACATGTGATAGCTTTAGACCATTCTAAAACTAATTAAAGGTCTTTACAGTGCCTACATTTTCAATAAATATAGATAGGTAGGTCTTTGCTGACTTTGAATGAAAACAAGTAAATAAAACAATAAATTGTAACAAACTGTACAAAGCGAGCGAGCTAAATTTATCTCGAGGTGCACCAAACTGAATGCTGCAGTCGAGTTGAGCAGAACAAATAAACCCTGAACACCTTGTGTAAGTAACCGTGAGAACTGTTCACGCTTCCGAATTGGGGTTAACTGAAATAAATTTCCATTACAGCTAGACTCGACTGTAAACTTGTAGATAGTTCACCACTATTAAAAACGTTACGAATTCAGAGATACGAACTTTTCACGGAATTTTTGCAAATCCGAAAAAGCCCCTCCAAATAACTGAAGTGTTAGGTATGTAATAATATTTTGTTTTGATCCTAGACACGTTTAGATACAGAGTTAATCAACTCAGCCTATCGCAGTCCACTGCTGGCCATAGGCCTCTCCCAGGCTGTGCCACAACGCCCTGTCCTCTGCCTTCCTAATTCAGTCAGATATAGTACTTGTCTATATTAAAAACTGTGCCTATTTTAAAGTACTTAATAGGCCTTTGTTTAAACCTTCTTTGTTGTAGGTAATTTCTAAACGAGTAAGTACATAAATAACACTTTATATTTCAGAACTTTCATTGTTCCATCATCATGCCTATCTGCAGGCAACAGAATTCAAAACCTGGAGTTAGAAGAGAAGCTTAGGCACCGTCATCATTATCTCGCTCTGAATCACGTCATCAGCATTTCACGGTAATTTTGGCACTTCTGTAAATCACCGGAGTTTAATTAACTTTACCACGCCTGTATGGCCCCGAAGGGTTAGGCAGAAGTGCAGGTTCAGTTAAGTATGACAGGTTAGGTTAAGTTGGGTTATGTTGTAGGTTTAATCTCTGAAACTGCTGGATCGATTTTGACGGAACTTTCACTCAGATAGCTGATGTTTTATGGAGTAACTTTGGCAACTTTTATTTTAGAAAAAGAAAGAAATGAAAAGATATTAAGGTCACGCGAACGAAGTAGCGGGCAGCAGCTAGTTAACTAAATAAATACTGCGCCTACGCACAGCTTAGAATTTTAGATTAACTAAATATTCCGCTCATATTTCAGCACATAACACGTGCCGTAGAGCTTACACGTGGACGAGACAAATGAAACTAAAATGACGCTGGACGAGTGCCGTTTATAGCCATCGTGCTCCAGTAACATATGACAAACAGCGTACATTCTGCTGCCCCAGCAGTCTGTTCTGGCGTGATGGTCACGCGAACGAGCAACAATTTGCATATCGTTAAAAAACCCGCACATTTTTGTTTTATTGATACCGTGTAATGGGGCCGTCACGGGCCGTGTGTCATCTCACCATAGATAGCTGGGGAGAGAGCCTCACAACCCAGCCGCAGCGGGAGACGCTTCGGGCGTCGGGAGCCACGTAGACCCGTGCCGGATGGCGCGTACGTGTTCCACGCACGCCTCAAAGATATGTCAGCAACAGGGAAGGGGCTCGTAAGGGCCGAAGCCTGCCGGGGCAGCGGAATTGTCCGAAAGGGTTACCGCTATCCCTGAACATAAAAGGCTAAGGAAGGAACAAGGGTAGGTTTTAGTCAATAAGAGTCTGACACTACCTTCCGCTCCACCCAGAGCGGGAGGGGTCATTTGATGATTTCCCATCCTCAAAAAAAAAACAAAGACTATACGTAGATACCTAGTAGGATTGTTCTTGTGTACAAACATTTTACAGCTTATGCACGTGACGATGAAATACAGCAGACATGCGGTACTGTAGCGCCAGTGGTATGTTCGCAGAGGCGCGCGTGGACAGCTTTTACGCCGTCTTACGCAAGCGAAGTGCGTCTCTAATGGTGCGGGTGCGCGGCAGCCCCAACGCCATCCTGGCCGCGTGCGCAGGCCGATGGGACTCAGTACTGATAGCGCACTGTATAGGCCTACACGCAAAATCAAAAGCAAGTGCCTGAAATATTTTTATTGTTTTGTTTTGTTATTATTATTATTATTATGCTATTACTAACATAGGCTAAGAACATTGTTACTAACAAATTATGGAAGCAATTCTGAAATAAATTTTATTATTATTTCCTTTTTTTCATTATATATACATATAAATTATATTTTTAAATATTAGAATATAAAAAAAAATATAAAAACATTTAAAAATATAAAAAATAGTAGGCCACCGGTATCGGGAACAGGGTCCAAGCTACCGGTGGTTAGGGCTCCAGAGAGAGGAACCTCCTCACAATGCGAGCCGTATCAAGGAGTACTGCCTTCTGAATCAGGCCCTTGATCCAACCGCCTAACGAGAGCCTCGATAGATGTTGATCGAGGCTTTCGGCCATCAAGCCATTGGCTGATACGACAATCGGCACAATGACAGCCGAGCTCACATTCCACATGTCAACAACCTCGTGTGCTAAGTCGAGATATTTAATTTGTTTCTCTTTCTCAGCTTTCACGAGGTTCCCGTCATGTGGAATGGTAACATCAACAATCATTGTGCGGCGCGCTAATCGATCTATCACCACTATATCAGGCTTATTGGCGACAATAGACCTGTCAGTAATGATAGATCGATCCCAATACAACGTGACATGGTCATTTTCAAGAACTGGGTCGGGCACATACTTGTAATACGGTACCTCAGAATCCACAAGTTTATATTTCAGAGCAAGTTGCTGGTGAATAATCCTGGCTACTTGGTTATGTCTGTGCAAGTACTCGCCATTAGCCAGACGAGAACAACCAGAGATAATATGTCTGATAGACTCACCCGGACGGTGGCATGCCCGACACACGTCAACCGTCCCGTCCCTCATAATATGTCTCCGGTAGTTATTCGTCAAGATAACTTCGTCCATAATTGCACAGACGAAACCTTCAGTTTCCCCGAAAAGGTCACCAAAACGTAGCCAGGATACGGACGCTAAGAAATCCACACCGGGCTCATGAAGAGCCCGATAGAAGCGCCCGTGAAGCTCCTTGCTCTGCCATACCTTCTTGCGGTCATCGGTAGAAAGCACTACAGGTGTGCGCCAGTTCTCTTTAGCCATGGAGAGCGGGGTGAGCCCCTTGTCCACTGCAACCACATCACGGTGCATACCCACTTCGGCTTTTAAAAAATATTCCCTGAGACTGCACATCTCGCGGTTGTGGAGGGTCTTCGCATTTAAAAAGCCTCGACCCCCGCACTTCCGCGGGATATACAGTCTCATCACCGATGATCGTGGGTGATGCATCCGGTTTGCGGTTAGCAGTGTACGGACCCTTCTATCCAGGGCGTCGAGTTCAGTTTGAGTCCATTTGAGTATGCCAAAAGAGTACATCAAAACCGGCATGACCCAACCGTTGAAGGCGCGCACCTTATTTCCGCCCGAAAGAAGACTAATTAATACCTTCTTCAGGCGACAGAAGAAGCGCTCCTTCAACGATTGCTTCATGTCAGCATTGTTGATGCCTAATGCTTCCGACATACCCAAATACTTATAGCTTTCGGATGAGGAGAGGGATCTAAGGCTTATGGAATCCGAGAGTTGAATTCCCTCGGATTCCATAATCTCCCCTCGCTTTACATGCATGACTGCACATTTGTCTACACCAAATTCCATCTTGATGGCGCTACTGAAAGTTTCAGTTACCTTTAGTAGCTCCATCAGATGCAATTTGTTGGGAGCAAAGAGTTTCAAATCATCCATGTAGAGTAGGTGAGATATGACCTGACCACCTCTTCTCAACCGATAGCCTAGACCTGAATCCTCCAGTAGTGTGCTTAGAGGATTCAAGGCTAAGCAAAACCAAAGTGGACTCAAACTGTCGCCCTGAAATATTCCCCGTTTAATCCATACAGGCTCATCATTTCCCTGGATCTGTCGACATCCTGGATAACGAAGGACTGTCTTCCACTGCCCCATACACGACTCAAGAAAGGTGCGTAGAGTTGCATCTACCTTGTATAACTCCAGCACTCTCATGAGCCATGTATGTGGCACCGAGTCGTAGGCCTTCTTGTAATCTATCCAGCATGTTGACAAATCCTTGCGGGATCGACGAACCTGTTGGCTAATGGCCATGTCTATGAGGAGTAGCTCCTTAGTACCGCGGGACCCATTCCTACATCCATTTTGAGAAGCACTCATAATTAAGTTATTGTCAATGTGCATATTAATTTTGGCTCTCAAAATGGATGTAAGAAGTTTATAAACCGTCGACAAACACGTGATTGGTCTATAATTCTTGGGTTCCGCGGGACTACCTGACTTATGGAGCAGGTGGGTAACGCCTGTTGTTAGAAACTGCGGTAGCGACCCAGACTCTAAGGATGACTGGAACCGAGATGCCAGGCAAGTGTGTGAACTAATTAGCCATTTCAACCAGAAATTGTGCAGTCCGTCCGGTCCCGGTGATTTCCAATTCGGTAACGGACGGACTGCTCTGGCAACGTCTGATGGCGTAATTAGGATTGCATCCATTTCTGGTATAGTCTCACACACTCGCTCGACATCCCGTATCCAGCCAGCCTCAGTATGACAGACGGATACCGACCAGATGCTGCGCCAGAATGCACTCGTGGCGGCATCATCCGGGTGGCATACGTCTGTCACATTTTGTTCCCAAGCTCTATACACCCACCTTTCATCGCTCTGGAACATGCGATTCTGCGTGTATCGATCAACCCGCCGCTTATACCGCCGAATCCGGCTCGCCCATGCACAAACTTTCTGCTTCAGGAAGTCGATGCGCTCTGTGACACAGGACATGTATTCTCGAGGACTGATTCCAGTCCCCGAGAATGCCTGCCTCACAAAGCGCATCACTCGTGGTCGTGTATTGCCCTCCCTGAAGCAGTATAGTTTGCCAATGAGTACCCTGGTCCTATCGATACGACCCTCGATCCTGCACTGCCAGGCTGGGACGGTTGGTTTTGGTCGAGTAGCTCCGTCATGATTTGGAAACTTGACGTTAGCTAAACGACATGCCGCAACAGCCGCGCAATACAGGATCGAGTGTGTATCAACAAGATCCTCGCTGCTCTCGAAGAAATTCTTGAGCTGCGAGTCCAAGGCACACACCAGCGCCCTATTTTTCTTGTGCATAGGTAACCGTGGTAATCGGGGTCTAAGTTCGGTTGGAGTGGATCTATACTCGCGAAATGCATCCTCCAGTGCGCTCCTCAGTCGGACGTTGTACTGGCTACTTACTGTGGCAACCCCATCATCCTCTTCTTCAACAAGATTGGACCGCGGCGGGATGACATCAACAGTTGACGCTTGTGCCGCGGTTTGTGCCGAAGTCGAGACGATATGGTTGCTCAGTACCTCTGAGCGCAGCCTATCAAGTGCGATATCGTCCAACCTGTGATTGCGTTGAATGACTCGCACCTGATACGACAGTCGTTGGGCCGAGACGTTGACGGTTGGTTCCAGTTCCTGGAACAGAGACAGCATCCTATCGCGGTACGCAGTGAGGTTAGTTCCCCCCTCTGTAGACCCGTAATATGCGCGCATGACGTTCTCGTTCATAGACTGAGTCCATCTCATGCGCTGCACACAACCACCGGTTGCGGGGACCCGGCTCGGGGCCGGATGGCCCCTAAGTCCCAAACTCCTCGGTGGCCGGCCTCTCCCCTGCCGACGTACAGGTGTTGGCGACGTCGGCGGGGAAAAATATTCGTCGCTCGAGCTCGACGCAACTGCCACGGCCGGTGTCACAGCACTCTCGATGGGGCTGGGTTCCGGCGGCGGCGGGGCGGAGCTGAGCGACGAGTCCGAAGGTGGTAAATGTGTTATTATTATTATTATTATAATTGCAAGTCCATGAAAGAAACCCCACCGAGCGACGTACCCTCCAACCTTATGTCACGTTCGGTGATCCCTGGGCAATCAATTTCTGTCGATCTGTCGATAAGCCAATCGACAGAAGTCGATTGCCCTGGGTGTGCAGAATTCAGGGGTGAGACGTAACAGAAGGTCGAAGGGTATCTTTTCACCAAGATGGCATACATAAGTTTTAATCGGCCCTTTTCAGGGTCAAGAAGTCCACTGACATATCTTTACGCTGAGAACAAGATTATAAAAGTGAATTGATCTATTTTTGTTAGTTTTGTAAGCATTAGGTATACAACATTCATTCTTTGTTTACAATAGTAAATTATACGCAATCAAAACCACGTGCATTTGTAGTATCTCTATAAATAATACGAGCTTGGCGTCCGTCCAATCTGCAATGTGACATCACAGCGGTTGTGCGACCACGATTAGCTACACCGCTCGCTGTGATGACAAGCAGTATGTAATTATGCAAGAACTGTTTTTACTCGAATGTCGGTACGTCGATGCATTTAAACAATTAACTCAAAAGATTGAATCGATAGTTGTATGTTTTGTACAACATCTTTATGCATGCGGAGTTTGCCTTTAACTGAAGTGCAACATGTAACCTTTAGCGTTAATGTTAAGTTTTATTTTTAATAAAATAAAATAAAAATATTGGTTCACTAACAATAAAATTGTTCAAACTGATTTCATGCTAAAGGTGAAACCAGTGTGAACAATTTTATTGTAATTTTATTTATTGGTTTACTAGCAATAAAATTGTTTACACTGATTTTATGTTTTTGTTTTTTTTTAACGTGGAGAAATGCTCATGCGTACTTCACTACCACGGGGAGATAGTGCAGTTATGTGGGACTCTAACCCACTAAAACTCCACGGTGTGCTCCCATGATTTTATGCTAAAGGTAATAAAACCAGTGCGAACAATTATATTGTTAGTGAACCAATAAAATAAAATGAAAATAAAACTTAACTTTCCCTCTATCTTCTATATATATAAAAAGACAAGTCCTGACTGACTGACTGACTGACTGACTGACTGATTGACTGACTCATCAACGCCCAGCCCAAACCCCTGGACCTAGAAAGCTGAAATTTTGCACAGAGGTTCTTTTATAATGTAGACGAGGAATAAGGAAGGAGATTTCGAAATTCAACCCCTAAGGGAGTTAAATGGGGGATGAAAGTTTGTATGGAAAATCTTATTCCTTGAGTTAATAAACTTGAAACTTGGCACGAATACTTACCTAAGTAAATTATGAAAATTGGTCTTTTTTGTTTTTCTAAACTACCCCCTAACAGGGGATTGGGGGGTGTCAAAATTTGTATGGAAGAATTTTAATGCACGGTCCGATTAACTCAAAACTCAGTATTTATACTTAATACCAAAAATAAAGAATTACGTGTATCAGGGTTTTTCGAAAATCTACCCCTAACGGGGAGAAAAGGGGTAGTTAATTTTACAGGGCAAATTTTACTGCCTGGCTTAATTAACTCAAAAATTGGTATAAATAATCTGTGAGTCAAGTAATGAACACATTCCAAACGATTTTTCAAAATTCCACCCCTGTGGGGGTGAAAAGTGGGGATACAGCTTATATGAAAAATCTTATTCCTTGGGTTAATAAACTTGAAACTTGGCACGAATACTTATCTAAGTAGATTATAAAGTTTTGCATTTGTTGTTTTTCTAAACTACCCCCTAACAGGGGATTGGGGGGTGTCAAAATTTGTGTGGAAGAATTTTAACGCGCTGTCCGATTAACTCAAAACTCAGTATTTATACTTAATACCAAAAATAAAGAATTACGTGTATCAGGGTTTTTCGAAAATCTACCCCTAACGGGGAGAAAAGGGGTAGTTAAATTTACAGGGCAAATTTTACTGCCTGGCTTAATTAACTCGAAAATTGGTATAAATAATCTGTGAGTCAAGTAATGAACACATTCCAAACGATTTTTCAAAATTCCACCCCTGTGGGGGTGAAAAGTGGGGATACAGCTTATATGAAAAATCTTATTCATTTGGTTAATATACTTGAAACTTGGCATGAATACTTATCTAAGTAAATTATGAATTTTGGCATTTTTTGCTTTTCTAAACTACCCCCTAAAGGGCGATTAGGGGGTGTCAACATTTGTATGGAAGAATTTTAACGTGCGGTCTCCGATTAAGTCGAAACTCAGTATTTATACTTAAGACCAAAAGTAAAGAATAACATGTATCAGGGTTTTGCGAAAATCTACCTCTGACGGGGGTGAAAAGGAGTAGTTAATTTTCCATTTTACTGCGTGGCCTAATTAACTCGAAAATTGTTGGACATAATCTTTGAGTCAATTATGAACACATCCCAAACATTTTTCAAAATTCCTCCTGTGTGGGGTGAAAAGTGGGGAAAAACTTTATACGAAAAATCTTATTCATTTGGTTAATAAACTTGAAACTTGGAAGGAATATTTGCCTAAGTAAGTAATAAGAAATGGGTCTTTCGAAAGTAGACCCCTGACGGGTAAAAAAGTGGTAATTCGATTTTTAAGGCCGGTATTATAGTGCGTAGCTTGATTAACTCCAAAAAAATGGTATGAATAAATTTAAGCTTCAAACTTGGCACAAATACTTATCTAAGTAAATTGTAGTTTGTCATTTTATGTTTTTCTGCTCTAAAGGGAGATTGAGGGTGTCAGTTTCTATGGAAGAATTTTATCGCGCGGTCCAATAATATAAACTCGGAACTCAGTATGTATACTTAAGACCAAAATAAATAAAAAAGTGTGACTGGGTTTTTCGAAAATCTAACCCTAACGGGGTGAACGGGGGTAGTCCATATCACAGAGGAGTATTTTATTGCGTGGCTTGATTCAATGGGAAATTGGTATAAATAATCTTTGAGTCAAGATATGGAAACGTCCCAAACATGTTTTCAATATTTCGCCCCTATGGGGATAAAAACTGTGAAGGTGAAAAGGTGGTCTTATTCCTTTGGTTAAGAAACTTGAAATTTTTCAACATTTGCCTCAGTAAATAATAAAGATTGTCACTTTTAGGGGTTTACTACTTACTTACTTAAAATAAAAAACTATGAGTTTTAGGGTTTTACTTATTCGACTCCTACCGGGGTGGAAAACGGTAATAAAGTTTAAGGGTAGAAACTTCAACTTCCATTAACACGAAAATGGGTATAAATAATCTTTATATCATAAAAATGGAAACGTACCAAATGCAAAAACAAGCCCTGTCGTGATGAAAAGGGAGGATAGTTTATTTGAAACATCTTAGGTAGTTTAACTAAAATATTGGCCCGAATACTTATTTCTTTAAATAAAGTAAGTATAAAGATCGTAATCAATAATTTTCGAAATACCTTTCAGGGGGAGGTGGAGAGGGTGTTAAATTTATTTGAGGAAAGTACGAAACCCACGCGGACGAAGTCGCGGGCAAAAGCTAGTACTCTATATATGCCATGAACTGCACAGCATAAAATTATTAAAAGGCCAACTTAAACAACAAACAATTCCACTATTTTACGTGTTCTGAAAGCCGTTATCGAACCTAGAACAAATAATTTTCGAAAAGCAATAATTAAAAGTTTCCCAATACAAAACTTTATCGTGATAACTTTGTAGTGCATTTCGTAATGGCCGCCACTTTGCCGTAGATTTGCATAAAGTTCTCGAAGGGGAAATAAAAAATAATGCGACAAATCTGTACCTAATTATTTCCTACAGTAGTAACACTTAGGTGCCACTTGTCGATATTATTTCACACAGTCTTTTCATAAAACTCGATTTTCCGAAGCACTTTTCGATTTTTTTTACGCACCTATCAGTTCGGAACGGTGTTTCTGTGCGTGAGAACTAGATGTTGTTCATGTAGACTAGCGTCTAACTGCTCATCACTGATACTAGCGCTGTCGGACACGAAGCCAGGCGAGACAGCGTGCTTTTTGGCCATGACCGCCAGTGAGTTCGAGCTTGCGACTAGTATACTCTTAATAGAGAAACGAGTCCTTTGTAATAGTTGAAGTGAACGAGCACAATGCAGCCGTCGCTGAAGTTTATCGTTTACTAGCTTCTGCCCGCGACTTTGTCCGCGTCAAATTTCTTATTCCGCGACCCACTCCGTCGCATCGCATTGCCTGCCCACGCTGTACTTCCTTTTCGCTTAGCGTTCTTTCTGAGTTTTACTGTTTTTGCTCGGCTCCTAAAAGTTTTTTTCAAATCCGACTTATAGTTTCAGAGATTAGCGCGTTCAAACACACAAACTCCTTTATTATTAGTGTAGTATTTAAGAAAACGCTGAAGTGACGCTCAGCTGAAGCGCTAAATAAAAGCGTTTCAACTGTTCACTGGCACTATTACAACTTTCTTGAGAAACTGAAGTTATAAATATTGTTAGCGCTTCATCCAGTGCAAGTCTTGCATCTGAAATAGAGTGGGCTTTCTCATTCATTAATAGCTGGAAACTACACTGTAAAAATAAATAAATAGCGATTTTTATCGAGAATATCAACACGCCAGTTGGCTTTCCGAAACAGAGTTTATTTTGGTAGCAACACAATTTAGTAAGATCATAAACGAACCAAGAAAATTATGTTGTATCTACTTACTAACTTTTGCCCGCGGCTTCGCCCACGTGAATGTCGGAAAATATCTCAAAAAATATTGCAACCGAGATGAAAAGTACTTACCCTATGCGTTGATCCAGGTCATAAAACTATTTGTGTGCCAAATTTCATCAAATTCTGTTCAGCCGTTTTTGGGGAAAATACATCCAGACAAACCGACAAACGGGCAAAAATTCTTCGTTACTATTTTATTATATGTATCTATATAGATGTAGGTACCTATCGTTTGGTTCAATGCCCCTACTCACTCAACTATTGTATGTACTACTTTACTTATGCAAGCAAAATTTATAAGCTCCCTACACTGTATTTACCAGTTTAATCCTACTAAGGAACACAGGCTAATCTTTTCAGGTTAACGTGAATACATAAAGGTGTGCAGGGTACTCGAGCCGTCAACCGTCGTCATAAACCATCTGTGTTAACGTCATAAATGTGCTATGACGTGAGATGTTGATTACTAGACCCGACCATTATGGCAATGCCTCAACATCATAGATATCCGTGCTTCTTGATATGAGTATCTTGCGGTCTTACCACGCAGAGGAATTTGGACTCTTTTCCAAAAACTATAGAGAGAATTTTCAGTGCGTCTGAAATGAAAATGCGTCTGAAAAAAAAATGCATCTGCCTAGCTTTTTCCCAACTATGTTGGGGTCGGCTTCCAGTCTAACTGGATGCACCTGAATACCAGTATTTTACATGGAGCGACTGCCTATCTGACCTCCACAACTCAGTTACTGGGTAATACGATACCCCTTTGTAAGGCTGGTTGTCAGACTTTCGGGCTTCTGACGACCCGTAACGACTGTCAAAGATCCACGAATGACAGCCAGAACCAACGGCTTAACGTGCTTTCCGACGCACGGAGGGGTCTTGGTATGTAAGGATGGTCACCCATTCACGGACCAACCGCGGCAAGCGTAGCTTTAACCTAATCGATCGACCTGTGCGGCTGATATTACTTAGCTACAAGCCAGTCATCTAATTCAGCATCGCATTTTCAGTGCGTGAACTTTGGCAAAATTGAAAATTCCACAGGGAACAAATTCGGCGCTATTTCGCTGTTCGACTGCGTAGTTATGGTAATTTCACGGATCTGATGTACGCGACCTATGCCAGTGTCACTATTGCGTGTTCCTGTTGATCTTGCTTGGTAGGTATGTCACTCTCTTCTTCTCTTCGCTCTTGACAGAACAGTCGTGGTCACGATGAATTGTCTCCAATCGCAGGTGGAGTTGTTTCTCGACTCACAATTACTCTGCATGTGGTTCCGTTAGATGACAGTCTGGCTCATTCAATGCCTCCAAGGCATCATTTGGTCGGTCCACCTCATCGATAGCCTCCCACGTGGTCTATGACATAAACTGCCCTGTACCACTAAAGGCTTTATATAGCCATTATGCCGCCTCGAGACATGATCAAAGACCTTCTGTATTCGAGACTATGCTAGTGCTGATAGGGAGCTGTCATTACATGCCTTATTTCAGTACACGTTCAAAAATCTTTGATACAGATCTTATGATAGCATTTCAGTTTTAATTGAAGATTATCAAAAGATATTACTGAATGAAAAATTCTTGAAACATTATCCCTGGGGTTCACTTCAGAATTTAAAATAACAATATCTTGTTACTGCTTTTACTCAGATTCCAATTAAGATGGAGTGTTTTATTTTAACTTGAAAGGGAACAAACAAATATTGTTGTTTTAAAACGAGATATTTTCTAGTAAATCTATGTTTAGCTGAGCATTTGAAAGGGATAAACAAGGTTGCAGAAAAGTAAACAGTTTCAGATTACTTAACAAAAAATTAATAAATATTATATAAAAAATAGTTTATGTATTATTACGATGAAATGAAAAGTATTTCTGAGTGCTTATGTTTTTATTTTATCCCTGAATCGATTTCATGCTGTCGTTTATAGGTATTTAAGTTCATTGGACTGGTATGCGCCCCGTGAGGGGCCCGTGGCTAAATAATAAAAGCCACACAGGTCGATCGATCAGGTTAAGCTACGCTTGCCGCGATTGGTCTGTGGATGGGTGACCTTCTTTACATACCGAGATCCCCCCGTACCTCGGAAAGCACGTTAAGCCTTTGGTTCCGGCTGTCATTCGTGGATCTTTGACAGTCGTTACGGGTAGTCAGAAGCCCGAAAGTCTGACAACCAGTCTTACCAAGGGGTATAGTATTACCTACCCAGTAACTGGGTTGTGGACGTCAGAAAGGCAGTCGCTCCATGTAAAAACTGGTATTCAGCTGCATCCGGTTAGATTGGAAGCCGACCCAAACATAGTTGGGAAAAGGCTAGGCAGATAATGGACTGGTATGCTACAACTAGCACTTATTCTTGTACAATGTAGATGATGGATACCCAAATAACGTTTAGTAGTTCCTCGCGAGGAACACTACTTAATACTCAATGCATAATTTATTCCGTCGCCTGAAGGCTTCAGTCCGAGCTCCTCCACAACAATCTCGTCTTGTACTCTCTGTTTACATTGCATATCTCCTTGTGGCCGAGGAGGTGAATCGCTCCTACGCATGCGTGATTAATCTAGCTAGAGTGTATCATTTAGAATGGAGATAATGTTTATTTTTGGGAATAGTTATGATTTAGAGTCATGCAAAGCCACAATAATAATAATTATTATTATAGCCTCCTGAACGATACACATTATATTACAAGATACTCGTATTACAGTGCAAAAGTGTGTGCGCAAACACAGATGCACTCTCTGTTCCTTTACTCTCATAGTCTGATGGGACAGCAATCCGCCACGACCGGGAAGACGTCAAACCATTGGTAGAAAATGCCTATGGCATTAAGTCCGCCTCTGTACATTTATGTGCTTGAAGTATTAAATAAATAAATAAACCACAATAGTAACATAATTATAGATAAACGTCGATTCGCAATTGTATCCGCTAACTATCTAAACAGTTCAGGCAATGCGTCAAATTATGAACACAACTTATCACATTAATACACAATAACCAGCTAACGATGATTAACATTTAATCTCAACTAGAATAACCATATTTCAGATGTTATAACTAATTTGAAGTAGCATGTTCTGTAGTAGTTGAACTTTGTCGTGGCTAATACTGACTCGTACGGTACAGTACAAATTAGGAGAAATTCTGAATACTACCACCCCAAAGGAGTTGTGTTCATTCATACAGTCTAGTTTTCTAAAATTAACTACTGCGTACGTATGTTGGAGTTTCGCACGTGGCGCACATTACCTACTATAAAATGAGATTTCCTTTTGTATGCAATATATGTATACGGTAATGCGTTATTCGACGCTCATTTCATGTAATTACGGTAAATTTATAGCAGATTACCGGCTCATCCGGCGTTTGTAAGGATTTAATTGTTTCGTTTGAATAAATAAACTCCAAGAAAAATAAAATAAAATACTTATATTTTTTTTTTGACTGGATGTTTTTATCGATAGCCAACAGTGATGTGATGACTGTGTTAGATGTGTATATGAGCATTCACTGTCTACGAAGAAATTTTAACTAGTCAATCGAGAGTCGGACGCTTATACTGCATAACTGCCGATCGATTCCATCACAACGTAAAAACTTAAGTGAAGTGAGCGTGGAGTGAGCTGTCACTTGTCAGTGTCATCCTGATGCTAGTGATTGATACTCTTGACAGCTCACTCTAAGCTCACTTCACCTAATTTTTCGCGGTGTGATGGTTACAGAATCGCACTGCTGATTCCTTCATCTATGTAGGAACAGCGGGGCAATTGCGTAACACATTATCAATATATCGGTTTCATTATGACAGTTCAACAATATTCATTACGTTATTTACGAATTGAGCAGACAAATTTTCCGAACTTATGAAGCAATGGATAAGCAATTTGCTTCAAAATGATTCAGATTCCGATTGATAGTGTGTTACGCAATTAGGGCGCTGGATGAACAATATCAATTAGTCAATGACTAACTATATATTTATTTAATAGGTAAGGCAACAACCTGCTACTGAAAAAAATAATTTCTTACAACACCACATTAGAGCGATTTCATTAAGATAAGAAACTCAGTAAGTTTATGCAGTAAGAAGATAAGTTTGTAAGACAATAAAAGACAAAACAGTAAAGTTTAATGATTGAACATAACATTTACTGAAAAAAACGTTTAAAGTTAAAGTTTACTGTCATGACGGTAACATTTTGCCTGAAGCTTTAACTGATAGATAAATGTTTTTTTCATTTTTTATTTACTGCTTATTTCTTTCACTGTACCTGGCAGGTGGCGATGAAAATAATATATTATTTGCTAGAATATTTATTCATGAAACACCTCAGCATAAAAACATTGCTATAACGGTCATTATGTTTACGCCAACTGGTCTCATTATAATAATGTCTCGTTGAATAATGGAAAAACACATTTTCGCTTCGAACTGCACACATAAACATACTACATAATCACCGCAGAATATACGTAGTTATTAACACGTAATTTTCTGCCCGAATAAACAGCCTAGCTACGCAGAGCTTATTTACGAACATAAATATTGCCCTAAGAAATATTGTTCTCCCTGACCTTTGCCTGAAACCTGAATGTACAGTACATGTACTGTTTCATGGGTCGCACACTGCTCGGATTCGGTAGTTGGATCGTGTAGCTTGAATAATCACGGATAGCCAAAGATGACGAGGCTTTTGATGGAAAGCAGTGGTGACTCAGTGGTAACGGCTGCGACTTACGAGTTCTATAGGTCGTAGGTTCGAACCCAGACAGGCGCTTTACTTTGTGTAAATTTTACCATCACCCCTGCTCTCAAAACGGTGAAGGAAAACATCGTGAGGAAACCGGCATGTCTTAGAACCAAAAATTCAAAGACATGTGACTTCTACCATCCCGCACCGGGCCCGCGTGGTGGATTACGGCCCACTCCCTCTCACTAAGAGGAGGCCTGTGTGCCAGCAGTGGGAACATTATAGGCTGATTATATTGTGATGTTATGTGTGATGATGCTTTTAACGTGTACGTCTTTTGTACAGACGCCAGCAGGTCAACCTACCCCAATCTGTCAAAATTCTTTGATAGATTTTCAACTTTAGCTCAAAGGAATAAGGTTCATATTCAATTGGGAAAATCTGACAGATTGGGGTAGCTTGATGTGCTGGCCTCTGTACATTACAAATCTACAATTATAAATTCAATAGTAATGATGTAGGTAACTAATATTTTTGTAACAATATAATTTAAAATATTTCGGAGTTTCTTGTTCGTTCTTCTGGGGATCAGACCGGAATAACTCTCCATAGGTACCTATAACCTACTACGTTTTGGCAACTAGCTTCATTTTTCTGACTGACTGGCTCCTTGACAATTCAAAAGTGCCTGTAAATGGTTTAATTGAAATAAATGGTTTGAGTTTGAAGTGGTTTATTAAGTAGTTTAAGTTAGTACCTCGTTACTAATGCCATATTATTATTTTTTTTTTCTATATTTATGTCTGTAATTTATAATGGTGTACATAATAAAGAGTATTCTATTCTATTCTATAAATGTTGTGTGAATGAGGACAGCTGACTATGAACGCTGATTGTACGATTGATGTGTATAACTGTGTGTGTGTCCTGCTCCACAAGGGTGCATAAACTAATTAATTAGCATTCGAAAATATAGTTGGAGCTGCTGAAGATTGAAAAACTATCTTTGCATTGTATAAATTCAATCTCTTAGTATTGTATAATTGCATAGCACACGTGTGAGCACTATGTACCTAAACTACACACATCAAAAGTGTCTAGGGATCAACATATATTTTTGCAATAACTTTTCTCCTGATTGATATTAATTAAAATTTTCTTTAAGGATTCATCAAATAAAGTGTTTTCGTTTGTCACAGTAACGATAAACCAAGTCACCTTTGCATTAATAAAGAAATTTGCCATTTTCCTAATAAAGGGATTTTTGACATTTGAACCACTAACACAAAAGTTCGAAAAAAAGACTGAAATAACAGTTTTCTCTAAAATTTTATTGGGTAACTTAAACAATTAATAATCCGTGTTTCTACCGCGAACACTAACAACACAAGAACATCGGTTTGGCATACTCAAAATGAGTTCATCCAAATCACGCTGTGGAATGGCCGCCCATGTTCGTTGCAACAACAAAAAAAGGTCTTCTTGCGACTGGATACCCTCCATATTCGGCAGAGCTCTTCTCTGTAGCATATCCCATGCATGCTCAATCGGGTTCAAGTCTGGCGACTGAGCAGGCCAGGGCAGGACATTGATGTTAGCTGCGGCGAGAGTCTGTCTTACAACTCTTGCGGTGTGCGGTCGTGCATTATCATGCATTAACTGAAATAAGGGACCGATTTGCACTTGTAGAGGAACGATGACGTCTGATACAATCGTTTCAGCATAAATTTGAGCGTTGAGGTTGCCTCTGATCCAAATCAACTCAGTTCTTCCGCCGATCCAAATACCCGCCCATACCACGATGGTTCCACCACTATAAGGATGGACTTCCTGGCAGGATTTTAATCGCTGTTGGCGTCCAGGGGTTCTCCAGTGTCGTATACGTCTTGTATCCGGTCTCATACCAAAACGAGACTCATCAGAAAAGCACACGAAACGCCATTGTTCTTCTGCCCAATTTCTGTGTTCAAGAGCCCATTGATATCGAATCCTACGATTGTGCATTGCTATAGGTGGTACCCGTAGCGGTCTTCGGGAATGAAGGTTCACTTCATGCAAGCGGTTTCTGACTGTTTGGTCGCTAATTAAGTTCCCTGAAGAGTGATGAAGCCTCACGGCTAACATCATGGCGGTTATTGTTGGAGCTCTTCGAGTTAAGATTTGAATGTATCGGTCTTGTCTCCGTGTGGTGCAGCGATACCGTCCTCCATGGCGCTCAGCCACGGTACCAGTGCTTCGGTAACGTGTCCAAAGTCGACTGATAACACTCTGACTTGTATTCAGAGCTAAAGCCACAGTACGTTGCCGGGAACCAGCTTCTATCATTCCCACGGCTCTGAGCATTTCTTCCCTGCTTAAATGACGTCGCCGCTCCATAATAACGTTGGTTTTAATCAGTAGTAGGGAAACAGTAGCACTAATAATGTCTTCAATGCGTTGTATGTTTTTATAGGGAAAATATTGACAGCTGATTTTCATCTTTTACTCGAATTTGATTCACAGTTCCTGATTCAAATTATGAAATGCACCAAAAAGGATCCATATAAATTTATAAAATCATAAATTTATTACAAAGCCACATCTCAATCTCAAGAAATCCGCATAAAAATGCTTGATCCCTAGACACTTTTGATGTGTGTATAAAGCTACCATTTACTGGGTACGTCTTTCATTGACTTGAATGTGCCCTGGCAGCTGAGAGTATGTCATGCTCACTCAAATGTCTCGCTGATGGTGGCGTGTGTGTTGGATCATTGGGTTCCCTTCAAAATGGTTGAGCTGAATGGTGCTGATCCATACGTCATGTTCGTGAACGGGCGCCGTCAGTAGGGACTGGTCATCTCTTAGCCGCCACGGCTTATTTTAATTTATGAATTGTTCTTTTTAGTACGGACGCCTTTAACGTGCACGTCTTTCTGCATCGTTCTCACATGTATAATTTCAACATGAATGATGTAATCAAGATTTTTGTAACAATTTTATGATTTAAAAGAGTGTCCGTGGAGTTTCTTGCCCGTTCTTCTCCACAGGGATCTACGCTTTGGAATGGGCAACTAGCTTCATCTTTCTGACTGACCGACCCTTGACAATTCAAAAGTGCCTATAATTGGTTTATTTGAAATAAATGCTTTGAGTTTGAGTTTGAGTTTGTCGCGTTACATTATAATTTGCAACAATTTTTACAATGCGCGGTTCATCATCTGCCTAGCCTTTTTCCCAACTATGTTGGAGTCGGCTTCCAGTCTTACCGAATGCAGCTGTATGCCCGTATTTTACATGGAGTGACTGCCTATCTGACCTCCACAACCCAGTTACTAGGAAATACTAACCCTTTGGTAAGACTGGTTGTCAGACTTTCGGGCTTCTTCTGATTACCCGTAACGACTGTCAAAGATCCACGAATGACAGCCGGGACCAACGGCTTAACGTGCTTTCTGAGGCACGGAGGGGTCTCGGTATATAAAGATGGTTACCCATCCACAGACCAACCGCGGCAAGCGTAGCTTAACCTGATCGATCGACCTGTGCGGCTGTTATTATTTAGCCATGGCCCCCTCTATGCAATGCGCGCGTGCCATTTACAATACATGGCTTGTACACTCGTAATCTCCGGCAGGGTCCTAGGTTACACCCTCAATCCAATCGCCTCTAGGTTGTGGTTATCGGAATACAATCGGGAGAGAAATAGTATTAGACCCGTATTGGTGAAATAGATACCGCACATACATTAAGTACCGTCCGTACTCTACTGATAAAATGAAGCTGTGCAATGATACATTTAACAGTGAATCCCGCATAATGGTGAAGAGTATAATTACCAGCAAACGTCATTACGCTGTTATGACTATGTTACTCTGAAGCACCATATTTCTGGTGAAACTTAAATTAATGTCACTCGACAATTATTTTAGTTTGTTTGTTCACTCAGCAATATTTTCTACATTATTGCTTCAGACACACCATTATAAAAGTGAATTAAAGGTATGCCAAACATAAACCTCAAAAATAAGAAACTTTTTTCCAAAAATTAACAACCGACTTCCAAGAAAAATTTTTCACTTTGTAGTATTTTTTTGGAAGTCGGTTGTTTCTACAGTCCGGCCGTCGAGAGAATGCATTCCTGGCACCTTTTAGTTTCATACAAACGAATTTGATCTTTATTAGAAATACAAACGAATTTGATCTTTATTAGAATTGTCGCACTGACAGGTGTAAGTACCCCCCCCCCCCCCCTAAACTACCTCCTAATACTCTGAGAGGAAGCTCTGGCAGCTCTCTTACCTCGTAGGAAAAAACTTTACGTACCACCACGACCAACACCGCTTTATAAGGAGACAGCACAATGAAGATAAGTAATTGTAGTACTTCGGTTTTCCTTTGTACAAACGTTGATGAGATGTGGAGATAGCCTATAATATTATTTTGAAATACAGAGATATTATTAAGTCAAACAATTAGGCCTTTTGTCGGTCTCCTTACGGCATAGTTATTAAACCGCGCCGTAGAAAAACGTGTCTGTCAACAAGCATCCATTAGTGATCCATACAAACTGACGACAGTCCCTATTCATGGCGAATAAACTGTAGTTTTTCACGGCAAGAAAAACGTGTGTGCACAAAGGGCCTGACTCATTTTGGAACAACAACTGGTGCAACCGATTGTGAAACTATTTACTAAAAGCGCTCTACGTGTGCCAGACGGTCTAAAATGTCTAAACTATGCAAACAAAACAATAAATTCCAAAGAAAAGGCCACTGTAACGTTTGTAAATAATACCGCAACACGTGTACTGCAACAATTAAACGAAGTGCACTGACCGAACTCGTTACGTTCTGAAGAACCTGGTAAAGTACTCGTAAAATAAAATAGGTGAGTTATGACACGCTATGTATGCAATTCCTTAGTTCACTAGGTCATAAATATCACACGAGTACAGTAAGTTATAGCAATTAGCTGACCCACCTTTGCAGAGATGGTTGAGATTTCATAGAATAATACGAATCGATAGCATTTTATAATCTATACTAATATTATAAAGAGGAAAGATTTGTATGTATGTTTGTAACGAATTGGCTCAAAAAGTACTGGACCGATTTTAAAAATTCTTTCACCATTTGAATGCTACAGTATCACTGATTAATATAGGCTTTTTTAATTGCAAGAATAAAAAATCTTTTATATTTTACTAGCTGCGCCTCTCGGTTTCGCCCGCATAAGTATTGATCACGTGGGCATATCGGGATAAAAAGTAGCCTATGTGTTAATCCTGGTTAAAAACTACCTGTATGCCAATTTTCATCCAAATCCGTTCAGCCACACACACTCACAAACTTTCGCCATTATAATATTAGTGTGATATTAGTATGATGATGTGATTTACTTTGCTCAAAATAAATAAAATATAAAATAATTATAAAAATCAATAGATTCATATTCTAAAAAATCACAACTACACACATCAAAAGTGTCTAGGGATCAAGCATTTTTATGCGGATTTCTTGAGATTGAGATGTGGCTTTGTAATAAATTTATGATTTTATAAATTTATATGGATCCTTTTTGGTGCATTTCATAATTTGAATCAGGAACTGTGAATCAAATTCGAGTAAAAGATGAAAATCAGCTGTCAATATTTTCCCTATAAAAACATACAACGCATTGAAGACATTATTAGTGCTACTGTTTCCCTACTACTGATTAAAACCAACGTTATTATGGAGCGGCGACGTCATTTAAGCAGGGAAGAAATGCTCAGAGCCGTGGGAATGATAGAAGCTGGTTCCCGGCAACGTACTGTGGCTTTAGCTCTGAATACAAGTCAGAGTGTTATCAGTCGACTTTGGACACGTTACCGAAGCACTGGTACCGTGGCTGAGCGCCATGGAGGACGGTATCGCTGCACCACACGGAGACAAGACCGATACATTCAAATCTTAACTCGAAGAGCTCCAACAATAACCGCCATGATGTTAGCCGTGAGGCTTCATCACTCTTCAGGGAACTTAATTAGCGACCAAACAGTCAGAAACCGCTTGCATGAAGTGAACCTTCATTCCCGAAGACCGCTACGGGTACCACCTATAGCAATGCACAATCGTAGGATTCGATATCAATGGGCTCTTGAACACAGAAATTGGGCAGAAGAACAATGGCGTTTCGTGTGCTTTTCTGATGAGTCTCGTTTTGGTATGAGACCGGATACAAGACGTATACGACACTGGAGAACCCCTGGACGCCAACAGCGATTAAAATCCTGCCAGGAAGTCCATCCTTATAGTGGTGGAACCATCATGGTATGGGCGGGTATTTGGATCGGCGGAAGAACTGAGTTGATTTGGATCAGAGGCAACCTCAACGCTCAAATTTATGCTGAGACGATTGTATCAGACGTCATCGTTCCTCTACAAGTGCAAATCGGTCCCTTATTTCAGTTAATGCATGATAATGCACGACCGCACACCGCAAGAGTTGTAAGACAGACTCTCGCCGCAGCTAACATCAATATCCTGCCCTGGCCTGCTCAGTCGCCAGACTTGAACCCGATTGAGCATGCATGGGATATGCTACAGAGAAGAGCTCTGCCGAATATGGAGGGTATCCAGTCGCAAGAAGACCTTTTTTTGTTGTTGCAACGAACATGGGCGGCCATTCCACAGCGTGATTTGGATGAACTCATTTTGAGTATGCCAAACCGATGTTCTTGTGTTGTTAGTGTTCGCGGTAGAAACACGGATTATTAATTGTTTAAGTTACCCAATAAAATTTTAGAGAAAACTGTTATTTCAGTCTTTTTTTCGAACTTTTGTGTTAGTGGTTCAAATGTCAAAAATCCCTTTGCCATTTTCCTATTAGGAAAATGGCAAATTTCTTTATTAATGCAAAGGTGACTTGGTTTATCGTTACTGTGACAAACGAAAACACTTTATTTGATGAATCCTTAAAGAAAATTTTAATTAATATCAATCAGGAGAAAAGTTATTGCAAAAATATATGTTGATCCCTAGACACTTTTGATGTGTGTATTTATGCAAAGGTGGGCAGCTAATTCTATAACTGACTGTACAATAAAATCGTCAGCCACACGTGGGAGTACTTAACGGTTACGATCAAATAATTGTGTAGGTACC
This sequence comes from Globia sparganii, assembly GCA_949316385.1. Taxonomy (NCBI): domain Eukaryota; kingdom Metazoa; phylum Arthropoda; class Insecta; order Lepidoptera; family Noctuidae; genus Globia; species Globia sparganii. The sequence continues at coordinate 7,574,839 of OX438671.1, forward strand.
TATTTATTGCAGTCTAATCTGCCTATTATATTCCCATTACTGGGACAGAGTGCTTCTCTCTGTGAGAGGGAGTGGGCCGTAACCTACCACGCAGGCCTAGTGCGAGTTGGTAGATCCCACATGTCTTCAAATGATTGGTTCCAAGACACGCCAGTTTACTCACGATGCTTTCCTTCACCGTTTTGAGAGCAGTGGTGATTAAGTAAATTATTTACTTGTGTAAATAATTTACTAGTACTATTAAAGTGCCTGCCTCGGGTTGAACCCACGACCTACAAACTAGTGTTGCCCAAATTCAGTCTTGGTGTTGCAGTCTTGGTCTTGTTCTTGCGTTTTTGCAAGACCAAGACCAAGAACAAGACCGCGTATTTTTAGCAAGACCAAGACCAAGACTGATCGTGCAAGACTTGAGCAAGAACAAGACTAAGCCTGCAAGACTCTTGCGTCTTGCAGCTAGGACTTAGCGCTATTTCACGGAGTAGTTAGGTGTAACAGTTCGGTGTATAGGTACGCTTAGGAATTCTATGAGACGCAAAAAACTGTATCAAAGAATATGAAAAACTGGACCTATGCGCATTACGACTAATACCATAAACATACCTACATAGCGAATAAAAAAATATCCATTAAAATCAAACTGAGTGCATGCATAGTTATGTTTTAACCATCGGCACTTTGATAATGCGGCATCAAAGGTTTTGTACTTACTTCTCAAAGAAATTTGCCGCTTTTCGGAAGTACATGGTTATGATACACGCGCCGGCGGCTTCTTTTGAAATCATATACAACAATCGTTGCCGCCGCGCCGAAATCACAACATTTGACACTATTTGATTGCCGCCACAGGGCGTAGGTATACTCATGCAAAATAATTTCGAATTTTAAGAGTACCTACAGGTGTTCCAAAGAATAAATAAGTTTCAGAGTGCTTAGAATGAAAATGAATACATTATACTGATCACGCAAGTAGTATTATGATTAGGATAAAATGGTAAGTATAGGTAGTAGATGTCATAATAATTTATTCTAGTAAGTATATATTATAATATTGATTATATGGTTTTAAACTAATTACTTAGGTACTATTATTGTACATTTAGTCATTATATTTCTTAAGTTTTTACAAGAAAAAATAGCAAAAAAGTGTTCAAATATCACCCGTTTGATAAATATTGTAGCCACTTTTAAATGGGTGTGTAATATATGGCATAATAACAGATAGTATAATATCACTTGAAATAACGTTCATATGATATAATTTTCATATGCTATACAAACGTTTAACCTAATTTCATGTGATCGAATGTTATATTTCATATAACCTTCTTTTGCTCTAATAACATTTAGTATAACGTTCATTACATATAATTTACAATTTGTATAATGCTCTTTTTATATAACGTTTAGTTGACATAATTTTCATATGACCTAATTTTCATATTTACTAATTTTCAGCCAAATTATGTACTTAATGAATAAGTAAATATATGATCCATGCGTCAGGTTCGTGAACGGATGCCGTCAGTTGGGCTGGTCATCACTTAGCTCATCGAGGCGGTACCTGGCCGGTACTCGAGCGCTGGCTCGGGAGGAGGCTCCCTTTCGTTTCCGGTGACACAGGTGCTGTCGGGTCATGGTTGCTTCGGGAAGTACCTATGTCGCATAAACAGGGAGCCGGACGCCCGGTGTCACCACTGCGTCGACTGCCGAGAGGACACGGCGTGGTATAATTCGCCAGTGTGCCGCTTGAGAGGAGCCACGCCGTGCCCTCATCTCAGAAGTAGGCAGTGACCTGTCGCTGCCGGCCGCGATAGTTGGCAGCGAAGAGTCCTGGGACGCAGTGGTTTCCTTCTACGAAACTGTCGTCTCGCAGAAGGAAGCTGCGTAAATGGAGAAGGAGATCTCGTCCACTCACCCGGCTCGCAGCAGACGCACCGGGCTTCGGCGGAGGGCGGCTAACGCCCTCTCTTTCGGCTCCCGTAATACATAATCAGCCTATAATGTTCCCACTGCTGGGACACAGGCCTCCTCTCTGTGAGAGGGAGTGGGCTGTGATCCACCACGCGGGCCCAGTGCGGGTTGGTAGATGTCACATGTCTTCGAATTTTTGGTTCTAGGACATGCCGGTTTCCTCACGATGTTTTCCTTCACCGTTTTTAAGAGTAATGGCTCCCGTAATGCTGGAGCCCAATTCTCACGCAACGAAGTGACGAATGCGCCATGAAAGAGTGTAATCGTTCATGACGCATTCGTCACTGTCGATCGTATCTTTAAGTCACTTATAAAATGGTGAGATTATCCGAATCATGTATTCTCACTACAAGTCGATCGTATATCATCGACCTTCCTTCGGCACTGATAAGAGCTTGACTCCTTCTCTCCCGATATCTATCAATCCAACCGGGATGTGTACGGGAGCACAGTGGGCAGTACAGCTCGAAAATCCTCGCTTCCAGGAGCGGTACCGCCATAGTTGCAATTGCATCGCGATCGACGCTTCTTGTCCTCAACTAGAGCAAAACCCTCCTGTAGACTGGTTTAGAAGTCAACAAACTTTAAAAATGACTTCTAAGCATATCATAAACATTTATAAAAAAAATAATGCGTTATTGATTCCATAACTCAATTTTTATTTTATTATTAGGTAATATTTAAATAAGTCCTCCTTTGTATGTGCCACAACAGAATGCATGGCTGGTTCTAATATGTCAATGTCAACATTTTCTGTCACGTCAAATCAAAGTCATATTTTATTATTTGTTTACATTGGTTACCAAAATGTTTTAAAATAAAAGCAGAATGTCTGCCTATGATAATTATATAAGTGAACTGATGACTATCGAAATAACATCAAGGCTTATCAAGATGGAGGATGGATGGTGGCTTATTATCGTGATTGTAGTACAGACGGAACCGAATCACGGGCTCTTAGAATGGCTGCTGCGTTCCACCGTTCCGACGACGCAACTCATGCAACTGTACCTTACGACGTGTTTCGGCTGCATTACAAAGTCTGAAAAGATTCTTAATCCTTGTTAAAACTAAATTTCCTCCCTGAGGACCAGGCAGTAGGAATCTCAACACTACACGAATTTCAACGTGTTTGTAGTGAATGTGCTGGACGAACGTCTGTCAAAATTCATGAAGACTTTGGGCAAGAGGTGTAATGATCCAGCGATTCTTGAGCTAGCTACAGAACAGCTCGCCACACTTGACGCCTACTAATCGTATAAACTAGTAATTTTGTATTACGCACAGTATTTTTGTTTGTTATTATAAGTTGTATTATATCGAAAAAAATAAAACATATTTGAAATATTTATTGTTTGAAATACTTTAGTCTCCATCAAGTTGCTGGCCCTGTTGTAATACAATAATAACAGGTATTATCATAGTTTAGGTGACAAAAGACCCTTTACATGAATATATCACAAACTTACATAAATAAACCACACCACAAAAATCACAAATACATAATTATTACCACACCACACTTGGGTTTGGCGATGCTTCCCTCACACCTCACACGAAAAACCCGACGGGCAAATTCTGGGCTAGGCACGACAGCCTTTTGCAGAGCTCGATCTCTAGGATGTAGTACTGCTCGACTTCATCCGCGACAGCTTCAGCAACGTCCTTCCTCGGTACTGATTTGGCCTTGCATCCTTTTCCCTCGATGTATGTGGGTCCAACAAATATACAGAAGGACGGTGAGCACTGCAGCTCGCTTGCAGGAATGATACCGTGTTTGTTGCGGTTGCGACGCGATCGATATTTCTTGCCCGTAACCAGAGTAAAGCCGTCCTAGTCCATTTTATTGGTAAGTACGAGTATTAGAAGCCGGCGCCTTCCCCTTCTGCATCTCATGTGTCTCATCCATCGACGCCGCACAAGCAGCGGATAAAAATAAGAAAAGGAAAAAAAAAGATAAAATGAAAAGATATAAAGTAGACGTTTCTAAATTATATTAAACGTTACTTATAGATTTTGAATATTATAGTAACTGAATATTATACTAAATTAATATTAGTTCAAATGTGCATTATAGAAACTGTCCATTATACCATACAAAATTATGTAAAACGAAATTATGTCAATAATTCATTATATCATTTCATCGTTATATTAAACAAAAGTATATTAAATGAAATTAGGTCATATGATCATTAGAGCTTTTGTTATTATGTCAAACATTACACACCCCTTTTAAATATACTTGAAATTTGTAAAAAAATTCTACAAAACTAATAAAATAATATAAAAAGCGTAGGTACTTACCTACTAATAAAATAAAAAGCCTGCGATAAGAGTTTTGTATTGCTTACCAGCCCGAATATCTCTGAGAGAGATGATGAGAGTAAGTATTTACTAGCAGTGCCCGCGACTTCGTCCACGAGGAATAGTAACTTTGGAGGTATAGTGACGTTCAGGATTTATTTATTTATTTTAAAACTTCTGTCATCAAACATACAAACAAACTCTTCAGCTTTATAATATTAGTATAGATTAGTATAGATGTACGCCAAAACATTCACTTATATGTAAAGAATAGTGATTGGCACTAATTCTTTACATATATTTTATTCACGCGTCGCGTCTGTACAAGTAGGTAATAATCTGTGTTTGTACGCCGCACGCGGCATCGTTTGATTTGCGGCGGCATCCTTTTAATAGAGCCGGCACGTGGCGAGGCGGCGCGGTAGAAAGCAAGGAAACGTACTATAAATAAAGGAATTATTTTAATTCCAGTCATTTCCAATTGAGCTGTGCTTCGAGTCTAACTTAATAATTGTTTTTACTAATTCTTGTTGTTTTCTAAAAACGTATCACGTGTACAATTTAATATGAGTGACGAAGATTCAAATTATTCTAGTCCGAGTAACGAGAGTTTGAGTCACAGATCTAAAAGACCCAAAAGCAAATTTGAGGAGTTTTTCGAAATAATTCATGCATCCCAAACTGCCTTGTGTAAATTGTGCCAACATAAAAAGATTAAAATAAAAATGAAAAACAGAAACACTTCAGGCTTAAGGAAACATCTAATATCTTTCCACAAAAAGGAATCACAAATATTTCTTCCTGTTAAACCAAAATTAAGTGGAGATATCACAAGCTTTTTAGTAACCGCTGGAAGAAGTGGACAGGTAAGAATATTTTTTTAACAACGGTCGAAGTTGTCGCTACGGGAATTTTAACTCCGCGTAGCTATTTATGCGATACTTTCAAAAACGCCATTAACTTACGTAAGTACACACATCAAAAGTGTCTAGGGATCAAGCATTTTTATGCGGATTTCTTGAGATTGAGATGTGGCTTTGTAATAAATTTATGATTTTATAAATTTATATGGATCCTTTTTGGTGCATTTCATAATTTGAATCAGGAACTGTGAATCAAATTCGAGTAAAAGATGAAAATCAGCTGTCAATATTTTCCCTATAAAAACATACAACGCATTGAAGACATTATTAGTGCTACTGTTTCCCTACTACTGATTAAAACCAACGTTATTATGGAGCGGCGACGTCATTTAAGCAGGGAAGAAATGCTCAGAGCCGTGGGAGTGATAGAAGCTGGTTCCCGGCAACGTACTGTGGCTTTAGCTCTGAATACAAGTCAGAGTGTTATCAGTCGACTTTGGACACGTTACCGAAGCACTGGTACCGTGGCTGAGCGCCATGGAGGACGGTATCGCTGCACCACACGGAGACAAGACCGATACATTCAAATCTTAACTCGAAGAGCTCCAACAATAACCGCCATGATGTTAGCCGTGAGGCTTCATCACTCTTCAGGGAACTTAATTAGCGACCAAACAGTCAGAAACCGCTTGCATGAAGTGAACCTTCATTCCCGAAGACCGCTACGGGTACCACCTATAGCAATGCACAATCGTAGGATTCGATATCAATGGGCTCTTGAACACAGAAATTGGGCAGAAGAACAATGGCGTTTCGTGTGCTTTTCTGATGAGTCTCGTTTTGGTATGAGACCGGATACAAGACGTATACGACACTGGAGAACCCCTGGACGCCAAAAGCGATTAAAATCCTGCCAGGAAGTCCATCCTTATAGTGGTGGAACCATCATGGTATGGGCGGGTATTTGGATCGGTGGAAGAACTGAGTTGATTTGGATCAGAGGCAACCTCAACGCTCAAATTTATGCTGAGACGATTGTATCAGACGTCATCGTTCCTCTACAAGTGCAAATCGGTCCCTTATTTCAGTTAATGCATGATAATGCACGACCGCACACCGCAAGAGTTGTAAGACAGACTCTCGCCGCAGCTAACATCAATGTCCTGCCCTGGCCTGCTCAGTCGCCAGACTTGAACCCGATTGAGCATGCATGGGATATGCTACAGAGAAGAGCTCTGCCGAATATGGAGGGTATCCAGTCGCAAGAAGACCTTTTTTTGTTGTTGCAACGAACATGGGCGGCCATTCCACAGCGTGATTTGGATGAACTCATTTTGAGTATGCCAAACCGATGTTCTTGTGTTGTTAGTGTTCGCGGTAGAAACACGGATTATTAATTGTTTAAGTTACCCAATAAAATTTTAGAGAAAACTGTTATTTCAGTCTTTTTTTCGAACTTTTGTGTTAGTGGTTCAAATGTCAAAAATCCCTTTATTAGGAAAATGGCAAATTTCTTTATTAATGCAAAGGTGACTTGGTTTATCGTTACTGTGACAAACGAAAACACTTTATTTGATGAATCCTTAAAGAAAATTTTAATTAATATCAATCAGGAGAAAAGTTATTGCAAAAATATATGTTGATCCCTAGACACTTTTGATGTGTGTATTTTTGAGTTAGTGGTGTTTTCATCTAGGGGTGCGACATATTAAGTATGTAATTATCGTCTTAAATATTTTTTATAAACACCCATATTTTCATTTGTTTTCATAATCGGCCAGTAACAACTAAGTACTTTATTTATTTTGGTAAATTACAGTACAGTGCAACCTTAATATAACAAATGTCAATTTAACGATTTTCTCGATTTAACAACAACAAACCTCCTCCTCCTAAACGCTCAAACCTAGTATGTTTTAAATAATAACAGAAGATTTATTGTTTTATTTCAGTCGGAAAACAGCAGTGACAACATCACGACAGCTACAGTTGATTGGGTGGTGAAAAAATATCTTCCCGTCTCATTTTTCGATGAAGAAGCTACACAAGTATATTTTCGACGTATTTGCCCTAATATGGTGTTTCCTAAAAGGTCTACACTTAGAAGGAAAGTCAAAGAGCGATTTGAAGAGCTCCAATTGAATCTCAAGGAACGACTTCAACAATTATCATCTAAAATGTCGTTTACCATTGATGGGTGGACGTCAATTGCTGGTAGGAGTTACTACGGGGTTACTATGCATTATATAGACAACGAATGGAAGTATCGATCTGTAGTTCTTGATTTTATACCATCACGCGGTCGACATACTGGGGAAGATATTGCAACGATTTTCCATGAATGTTTATTGGAATATGACATAATTGATAAAATACAAGGTATCACGGTCGACAACGCAACTGCAAATACCAAATTTATGTATGAACTGGGCAAACAGCTGCCGCCACACTTTGATTCAGACAATCAACATTTCCGGTGCTTTGCTCACATTTTAAACCTTGGTGTACAAGATTTATTAAAGACCTTAGCATTACACTGTGAGTCTGACACTAACGCGCAAGATCAGCAGTATGAAGACTATGCAGACGAAACTGAGGATGAGGAAGATGAAGAATATGCACCAAATATTGCTGACTCGCGTACATCTGTAACAAAGTTACGCAATATTTCCAGTAAAATAAAAAGAAGTGAGATAGTGAAGAAGAAGTTTCAGTCTGCTTGTGAAGCAGCTGGCGTGCCATCAAATCTAAATGCCATTCTTGACTGTCCAACGAGATGGAATTCCACACATGATATGATTGGATTTGGTTTAAAAGTGAGAGCGGGCATTAACATATTGTGCAGTTCTGTCACCGAATTGAATGATTTTCAAATCACAGCTAGTGAATGGCATAAGGCTCAGACTTTTGACCTGACAATGTGGGGGAAGCAACTTAAAACAGAAAGTCTGCGCAAGTTCAATGAACTTTATGAAGAATATAAAAGTCTACACTCACTGAACAAATCTCTGGAATTACCAAAAAAAGAAAATAAAGTATGTGATGAAGATGAAGACGTAATAGACTTTGATAAACTCTATGAATGTCCCTCGACGTCATCTGGATCTTGTCTTCAAGGCTTAGTGATAGACGAGTTGGAGGAGTACCTGAGAAAACCAGGAACTGCCAGCTCGGAAGACATTTTAGATTGGTGGAGGACGCATGAGACAGATTATCCGACTTTATCGAAGATGGCCCGTGATTTTCTCTCAATACCTGCAACTTCAGTACCTGCTGAGATATTATTTTCTAAAGCATCATTAGTAATTAGAAAACATAGAAATAGGTTAAGTGATGAGTCAGCCAGATGGTTACTTTGTATTAATTCTTGGTCAAAAGAATTGATATAAAGTAACATAACCTAATGATAAAGCTGTTGTGTACTGTTATGTTTGATTTGTGTTGTATTTTATTTTTTATTGAAATAAATGATAAATCGTTAAACTCTTTTATTAAGTTTCATATAAGTTGAGGGTTCAATCTCTTTCTAGACAGATATTGTTCTTTAAAATACAGTCAAGTTATTGTAATTAATTTGTTTTTTACATGTTTTAGCAAATGTAAGCTTATAAATCATAAATGTTTATTAAGAAACAGTTACTTCCATGGAAAACGACATATAGGTCAGTTGATTTTTCGAATTTCTTATCAAATCTTCAGTTATTTATTAATCTGCTTGATCTTTACTATGGCTATGTTAATTCAAGCTCACAATGTTCCAATTCTAATACGTTTTTCTAAGATTCAAAAACTTTAATAAATAGTAATAGACTGATAGGTAATTGCAAGAATTGCAAGACTCTTGCTGCAAGACCAAGACCAAGACCAAGACTGGGAGCGCAAGACCAAGACCAAGACCAAGACTGGCTAAGTCTCGTCTTGTTCTTGCATTTGGGCAACACTACTACAAACTCACAAGTCGAAGCCGTTACCACTGAGCCTCCACTGCTCATTTAATACAAAGCCACGTTCATTTACCTGCATTGTAACGAACTCGAAATGTTCCAGAACTAATAAAAGCAATTCCCTTTAACGTTGCAACTTCAATGGGTCATTTAACTTTATTCAATTACTGCATGATTAAACAGAATTGACTTTACAGAGCTGAAAGCCAATCTCAGTACTACAACATTAAATATAAGAGCGAAATTATGTTTTTTTTTTTATTTTTTTTATTCTAGTTTTTATTAGAGGCTTTTATCCACAGTGGCATGTCAGCCTCATCATAACTTAAACTATTCTAAACTACCTCCATAAATATATATTATTAATTAATGATGTCGAAACAAATCAGCAAGTAGGTTTGCTATCTCAGGTGAGGGCTGCGCTAAAACTTAAAAGTTTTCCGAAATGAGTTCGTATTAAGACTATGCCGACCGCACAGTGGCGCCCTCATCGATTGTTTGGTTATTTCATCCAATTTAGAATGAAAATGCAGAAAATAAGCACGTTAGTTTTATTATAATCCTTAAAACGGATAACAGTGGCCACTATATTCCGTTTTAAGGATTATGATAAAACTAAACAATATAAAACTACCGCTTCTAATAATATTAACGTATAATCATGTGAAGCACAACTTAACGTGCTTATTTTCTGCATTTTCATTCTAAATTGGATGAAATAACCAAACAAACGATGAGGGCGCCACTGTGCGGTCGGCATAGTCTTAAAGGAGTCCATCTCATCCCGCCATCATCATCCATTCAGCTTCCATTGGAAAGCTAAAATTCTTTAGCTTTGATAACGCTAGGTTAGGGCAAAATATTTTTAGATAACTTCCCTAAGAAAGTTCCAGATAGGATTAGTCATTACGTAACTCTTTGTAAAGTCAAGTTGCTCGGACCTTACTGTCACGTTAGTCTGTGTAGACCGTAGGCGAGAAAATGTCCGAAGGAAATTAGTTGGTGGTGATTCGAGAAAATGTAGGTGTCCTCACATCTTTTATGGATGTCGAGGTCAAATAGCTTCAGGTATCCGCGTTACTTCTATAGGAAAATGTAATGGGTAGCTTGCTTTAATAAAACAGCATGCATTATAAAATAATAATAAAGTGTATGAAATGGACGGCTCGTATACTAGTTGAATATGTAATTGAACATACTCTAGATGAGATTTATGTAGATAAGCTTCTCCGGAGTCTTAAGGGGGTTCGCAAACTAAACCAACGTGTTCCAGCTACACTACACTTAGCCGCTTAACTTTGTGGTAATCCGAACACTGTGTCTGAATATCTTACACAAGAGCTGCCAGCTGTTCTAATTAAACTGACGTTGTGGTGTGATTTGTTGGCTTAGAGTACCTACCTACTAATGTAATGATTTCATTTTATTCAAAATTAAAATGTACATAAATAAGTATACCTAATTAATTAGTCAAATTAAAACATAAAATCATAACTAAACTATAACAAACTAAAATATGGCGTCGAAAAATTCATCCGCATGTGTTGACTGGCAATGTACAGACGCACATCAAGCTACTACAATCTGTCAATTTTTTTCAACTTTATCGCTAAAGCATAAGGTTCAAAGTTGATTGGGAGTTTGACAGATTCGGGTAGCTTAAGTTGCTGGCGTCTGTACCCAAGATACTGACGGCATTGCCACGTTGTAAGACTATGCCTCTGGCCAAGGAACCTACCTACGTAGTTGATAACTGCGTAATCCTTGTGCCTGAGGTGATATGCATTATCTACAGCAAATAGCTGTAGATAATGCTTTCGCTATAATACGTATTATTACATAGGGGAGACGGGATTATTACCAAAATGTATGTAATTACTGTAATAATTTGCGCCAAATAGAGGTACAAATAGCTTCGATATTACTCTCGCATTTGCAAACGGAACCAGTGCGCTCTGGCTGACTAACCAAAATCGATCCGACCATCCGACCATCTTAAATCTCTAATATTCTTTCTTGTTTTGTGTTCCTATAAACGTGTTTCTTTTTGGGGTAATTAAAGTAGTAATTGAAAATACCAAGTACTTTCATTCAGAGGCCCGAACCCTATGCCCGTCGGCTACCCGCCCGTCGGGTCCTTTTGTTTATTACTCAGTAACACACTCATACAGTTACACGTAAGCCCGAATATATTCACAAATCCGCAAATTTCATTACCTACTCATGTTCACACGACATGCGGCGACTCTAACTATGGGAGCTTAATCAGTCTAATGTGATGGAGGTAATAATTTCATCTAAATTGACATTAAATTACCAATGTTTGTAAGTGAATTAAGTTAAATAAGATCGTGAGGACATCGGGGTAGTTGTATAACACACTATCAGTAGCAATGGGTTTCATTTTGACAGTTCAACATTATTCATCGGCAGACAAATCTTTCGAACATATGAAGCAATGGATTAACAATATCCTTTGAAATCCTTTGTTGCGCAATTAGAGTGCAGTTTATAAGAGATCCTCGTTGGATTACTGGGTTGGAAAAGGCTTAGACTATGATTAGAAATCTTCAAATGTGTATTTACGACTCTTGAGATTGCAATTAATAAAATAAACAAACTATCGTGTGACAATCTACAGCCACAAAACATGTATTTTGTGCTACAGCGCATAAACAAATTACACGTGGGCGATAACAACCGATTTTGTATAGGTATGTAAATAGTATAATCAAACGCCAAACATAAACAATGTGACTCATGACATTTGTATTAATAAAACGACGCAGGAGAGCAGAACGAATAGGTTTAGTGGAACTAGGTGCAGTAGGACCACTTTTGACAATGCGACACATTGTTATTGTAAATTCTGGGAGCCCAGTTGATGTCAATAGGCAGCGGCGGCCTTAGGGGGTGGCGAACAGGGCAATCGCCCGGGGCCTCGCTCTTGCAGGGGCCTCGCGCAACAACCCAAGCAAATTTTAAAAAACATAGATTTTTTTATTTAAAACTTTTGATTTTGATCCTTAATTATTTAATAATAGAAAAAAAAATAACTGAAGTTTACCCCACTATCAAAATAGTCCTGAGAATGATTGCCACCACACCTGTTACAGTTGCATCTGCTGAAAGGAGTTTTTCGAGGCTTAAAATCAATTATTAAAACATAGGTATTTGAGGAATTCGATGACACGATCGGCTTTCAGGCTATTCTTTCGATCGAAAATGACGTAGCATAGTATTTGTTAGATTATTGTGCTTTAATTAAAGATTTTAAACCGTAAACATCTATTTTAAAATTTTTCATTTCTGTATTTGTTAATTTTGTTAATCTTTCAATATAAAATATTTTAAAACTCAAATTTTATTTATTTGTATAAATAAAATTTAGCATTTCTCGTATATATTTAGCATTTCTCGTCAAACATGACAAATACCTAAACCAAACAATTAGACCTACTTTCGCATCACATACTTTTACGAAGGACAAAGAGCCTCGCAAATACCTGCCGCCCGGAGCCTCGCAATGGGTAAGGCCGCCGCTGTCAATAGGTTTGCCCACTATTTACACTACAGCACATCTGTTAGTACCAGCCAGAGCTGGTACTAACAGATGTGCTGTAGTGTAATCTATAATACGCCTGTTGGGTTAGGCTTAGGCAGACCTAAGCCTAACCCAACAGGCGTATTATAGATAAGCGTGATGTTATGCAGTTTACGTATGTTAATGTTAAGTTAGCTAAAGCTCAGATACTATAACAACATTCGTCTAAGCCGTTGAGTTGGTGTATACTTAATCGCTTTAGAGTCTAAGCAGTCTGAGGCTTAGACGAATGTGGTCAGAGATTTGAATTTCCTCATCACACTCACAACCTTACCACGATGTAGAACTACTCCTTTTATTTTTTCGCTTTATTTATTTTTGGTGTGGGATTGTATTGATTATTTGATTCATTTATTTTTTACAGTATTTGATACAGATATTGTTTTTGTAGAAATTGTTAGTCGCAAAAACGATAATAATATTAAGTGATAAATAATATATTAAAAATAAATTATTGTAGACAGGAAAAGGGAAAAGGGGAGACCAAATAAAAGATGGAGAGACATTTTCAAAGAAAGATGTGGACCCTTATGGATGCGAAAAGCGAGGAAAAGAGTTGTGTGGAAGGGTTTAGAAGAGGCCTACGCTGCTGAGGCGACTGCTTCTAATAAAAGTTAACTTCATCTATACATATAAGTAACCATAATAATTACATATCTATAATATTAAAAACTTGATTAATTTTATGTAAATCTAAAATAGTAGTAAGAATTAAAGGCTGTTTTTTTTTAATTTATTTATCGTTAAAAAAATACATAATTATATACTTATATATTTTTCTGTCCTCTGTGTTTCAGTTGGCTTAAAATTTTAGATGTACCTACTTATCACTGCTAATGCATCGATCACGTTGTCAAGTGGTGAAAGAATGAAGGAATACATTTTGAAACCGAAAGCGACAGAATAACCATTTCACTTCATCATCACCATTATCAGCCTACAGCAGTCCACTGCTGGAAATAAGCCTCTCCCATTGCACGCAATCTAGCTCGATTTTCGGCAACTCTCATCCAGCTGCTACCAGCCTGCGAAGATCGTCGCTCCACCTGGCCAGAGGGCGTCCTGTCTTACGTTTTCCGATTCGCCATCTCCAGAACACGTCTACCCCAACGGTCACCATTTTACTTACCAGAGATAAACTTCGAAGGTCAAAATTAGACTGTAACGGTCTCGTGACAGCTGCATGCATAATGAAATGAACCTTCTATTATTTCTTTGTAGTGTTCATGCTGGTATGCAGTAATAATGCAGGCGGGTATCGTATCATCTGACACTCATGAATCAGGTACACTCTACTCGTGTTACGTATACCAGAACATATGAACTTGAGCTTCAACGGGGTTCAATAACTTACAATTAAGTAAGTATCTGTATTGAGACAATGAACAAGAACAATATTCCCGAGTATCAATATGACTATCAATATTGTCTAAATAAAGGTCTTGATCAAGTAATTGTAGGTCGGTAGTCGGTATTGAACAAGGTTGTCTAGTTTAGGTAACCAGTCCCGTAAGTAGATAGTCTATCTACCTATATCTAACATTAGTTATTCTGTTACTCATTGATTCCTTTGATATTTTTAGTTTTACAATCCCTTTTTCTTCACTTTCTCATGTAAGATAGGAATCTACTTGTGAATACATGGAGTAAAACCGTATTTATCATTTAATACCTTAGTAGGTATGTAATGAATACAGACTTGCATAGCTGCACTATTGAAATACCTCGGTGTCGACTGAAATCTAGTTATCTCATTCCTGTACTTTTAAAAGACACGACGAGGGAGTCGCGTTACGTCCGCTACGCGTAGCGTCCGTTTATAGCCCTATTGTACTCTTGAAGGTGACTTTTTCTCGGATCAGTCGCGTTACAGTCGTTCTACCTAAAAGTACACTCAACGCTAGAAGAGTATCTCCTGATAAGTCTGCTTCACAAAGTGTATTTTTTTTTATCTGTGATATTTTTCTATTTATAAGCACTTTTGGCCTTGAGTGTACTTTTAGGTAGAACGGCTGTAACGCGACTGATCCGAGAATAAATCACCTTAAAGAATACAATAAATAGGGCCATAAACGAACGTTACGCGTAGCGAACATAACGCGACTCCGTCGACACGACGTGAGATTTGCCAGTGAATGAATATTCATAAAGGCTGTCCTGTAGGACGAAAGACGTCAATACGAAATGTTTACTTTATCAGAGGGGCAATTCTCGTAATTTTAAGAACATTCACAGTCTGATCTCAGTCTCAATCTGTCAAAAATAACTCTAATTTCCCTACATTTTGACAAGTTTTTGACATTTGTCGGTCGCCGAGATGAGACAACGACTAGATTTTGAACGTTTTATATTACGAGAATTGGCCTTCAGAAATCTGTCAGCTATATTTTGATAAATAATCCACATTCCGAACAGTTTCATAAAAGTCACGTTCAGTATGGAGCTTGTATTTATGACAATCAATATCTATACATATATTAAAAAGTAACGAAGAATTTTTGTCCGTTTGTCTGTATGTATGTTCCGGATTGGCGCAAAAACGGCTCAACGAATTTGGAAGAAATTGAGCACACACATAGTTTCTTACCTGAATTAATACTTAGGGTACTTTTAATCCTGGTAGTACGTTCATGTGAGATGTCGATGGAATAACTAACTACGTATATAATAAATTAGACATTATTTGGAATCCAAACACGCAGTTTTAAACATAGGAAATAAGAAAGTTTCATAGGTTTTCCTTTGTGTTTTGCAATATACAGGCTATATACTTAACTAAAGACCTTATATTTAATTGAAATCACAATTTTCCGCCAGTCTCTTCAAAATAGTAATGTTCAAGAAAAGTTTCTAAGCCATTCCATTTCAATTGTTCAAGGAGGCATTTATACGATTTATTCCAGTCTGATCCCCTGACAACCCTCTCGAACCCCTGTTAGTTATTCTTCTGTTTTAATTTCTGTCTTATCCACTTTATCTAGGTCTGATCCCCTTACTTACATTAGGTAGGTACAACACGAGACTTCTCTTGCAAATGAAATTATTTTCGAAAATAACAAGACGATTTGCCTTCTACGGTCCCAATTCCCCATTCCCACGACGATCTTCTCGAGCGAGGCATATTGAGTTCACAAATTAATACGCATAAGCTCACTCCGCGTCCTAATCTTAAATAAAAATATTTTCAACGTTGATAGGTGCGTAATCTTGCTGTGAAGTGTGTTATTTGGAGCCTTTTATGATTCTCAAAAGAAAAACTCATCTCTATAATTCATTTCTCACAAAGCTAATATACATAAATGACTTTTAAGAGCAAAGATTTTTTTTTTTTAGAATCATACACGCACGCCGGTTGCGAGTACTACGCACCTTTTCTTATGGATGGGAAATCATCAAATGACCCCTCCCGATCTGGGTGGAGCAGAAGGGAGTGTCAGACTCTTACTGACTAAAACCCACCCGTGTTCCTTCCTTAGACCTTTATGTTCCGGCGTAGCGGTAACCCTTTCGGACAATCCCGCTGCCCCGGCAGGCTATACGGCCTTACGGGCCCTACACACCTGACCTATCCATAGAACATCACCAATAAGGTCACAATATATCCTCCTGGGACGTCCCCTCCCGGCGTTACCACTCACATCTGTTTGTAAATACCTTATGGTAGTCAGTCGCCTTTCATTCATCCTCTCAAGCTCAACATGACCAAACCATTTAAGATCCACATATTTTAACTTGCACTTATATACACATCTACTGAGATACTTATATACGAATTAGTTGATTCAACAGCTTATAAATAAGCAGGTATCTTCAAATCTTCTTCATCTTTCATAGTTTTATTGTTGCCATTTATCTCTAACGATCGTGTTTGATTGTTGAGTTACATAATTAAGGTAATTAAGAATAATAACAACTGTCATTTAATTGCGTGTTACCGGTGTTACATGGTTTATATGAGTTATGCAAGATAATAATATACGGCTGGTAATTAATTACAAAGCACTCGATGACTAGACAAAGTCGTCCTTACTTGAGTGCTGCTATGTTGCAAGTCGCAACACGGAAACTACATTATACATTTACGAGTACATTCCACTTACTCACCTACCTAGCTCACGACAATGCCATTCTACAACTGTATAATAAATATCAACAATCAGCACGAATGATCAATCAGCTGTTAAACGTAAATAGTATCGTTTGTTCGGTAAAATAGCATTGTCGCAGTCGTACGACTGCTCTGTTCGAGACAGCAACATCAGCTAGCTAACGAATCAAGCATTGTACGCGTGCCAACACGGAGAATCTATTGTGTCCCGAGCTGCTAATAGTTTGTAAATACATGTACTGTCAAGGTTCGCACTATTAATATCTAGTCTGTTCATGGCAAACCAAGTCCACTGCAAATGTGTGTTTGTACCGCTCTAATCTAGAAAACTAATGCACACTTTTCGATAGGTTTCATTACGTGACACAGATGCTGTTTTCGATTATACTGCGCATCAATTTGTATTCTGCGCAATAAAAGCTGTATAAATTAACAGGTTTCCCAGAATAATCTATCACATTTCTGGGAACATACAACACAATCTACGTTAGTATTTCAATGAAAATTAGTTCTAGGACTTGTATGATTAATTCACTGCATAATCAGCCTATAATATTCCCACTGCTGGTACTCAGGCCTCCTCTCTTCGAGAAGGAGTGGGCTGTAATCTTTACCATCATCACTGCTCTCAAAACGGTGAAGGAAAACATCGTGAGGAAACCGGCATGTCTTGGAACCAAAAATTCGAAGAGATATGACATCTACTAACCCGCACTGAGCCAGCACGCGGGCTCAGTGCGGGTTAGTAGATGTCATTTTTGGTTCCAAGACATGCCGGTTTCCTCACGATGTGTTCTTCACCGTTTTGAGAGCAGTGGTAATGAAATGATTTATACAAAGTTAAGCGCCTACACTACATCTACAAATCGTATGTCGGGGCCTGTAGTACTGGACCACGACTGCTCTAATTTACTTTACTTCACTCGATTAATTCACTGGGGAGAACTTATCTGATCATGTGGAACCTGCATTAGGAAAAGAAATCTAAATTTTAGATGACGTTTTATCAATGATAGAACTGAAACATCCTGTATTATTAATGGTTTATGCATTACGTTACACACTTGATACTTATGTCAGTCATTCACACTTCATAAAAACAATGGTACACGTTTTATATTTTTTTTTTACACACGAATCACCTTTTGCTTGAGGGTGAATAAATAAATACATTATCGACTTCTGTTTTGTATTTAATCAATAATAAAATGTTAGGCACTTAGTAGAATACACAACAATTACAATTTACAAGCTAACACTAAAATATATATATATTATGTACAAGTATATAATAGAACAATAAATAAAAAGGCAGGAGCTCATTGGGCATCAAAAAATTCGTCCACATCGCTGTAGAAATCCCAATAACACTTTAATACCAACCCAATAACCCAAACATCATCATCATCTGCCTAACCTTTTCCCAACTATGTTGGGGTCGGCTTCCAGTCTATCCGGATGCAGCTGAATACCAGTATTTTACATGGAGCGACTCGCTATCTGACCTTCACAACCCAGTTACTGGGTAAAAAAAAAACCTAATAATACTCTTTATTATATACACCATATAAATAACAGATATACGAGTAAATACTTAGTAACTGTTTACTTGATTTGATTATTAATTTCTTAGTTTTTCCAGATAGCGATAGGACAGGATTGGAGCTGGTTTGCGCACCTTGTACCTTATGAGGCTTGAGTTATGCCAAATAGGGTATGTAGCTAACTACATAGGGCCAATGTAGAGTTATTTTTTTAGCAGATTCTAATGCAAGATACAATTTTTAACACTTTACCACTGTAATTTTTAATTTTATCAAAGTTGAAACTTATATTAAGTAAGTACATGATATTAGACATTTTGCCTATACACTGATTAGGGGGAAAAAGTAAAATTGTATGCATTATAAAATAATTTAAATAAAAAAATATTTAGCCAGTAGCCTGAAATTATGAATTGCTGCTATGGTTAGTTTTACTCACATTTTAATCGCCTGTGATTGTTACTGCTGATGAATAAACAACATTCCAATGTAACACTCACACAACACTTTTGTTTGCGCACATTAACACTCGACTTCACTCGACATCGTATTCGCACTTGTGATCACGGAAAAAACTGACACAAAGCACACGTCCACTCACTACGGCAGACGCCGCGGTACTGAAGCTTTGATGCTGTAAAGTGGAAATCAGGTTGAGTTTTTCTTCCCCCATGAGTACTGACACTTAGCGCCCGCAACTTAACGCTGACATTTGAACCGATCATAGTTCTTTACATAATTTATGGCGTTTTTCGCAGTAACTAGGTACATCACATCTGCCTAGCCTTTTCCCAACTATGTTGGAGTCGGCTTCCAGTCTAACCGGATGCAGCTGAATACCTGTAGGCATTTTACATGGAGCGACTGCCTATCTAACCTTCACAAGCCAGTTACTGGGTAATAGGATTCTTCTTGGTAAGACTGGTTGTCAGACTTTCGGGCTTCTGACTACCCGTAACGACTGTCAAAGATCCACGAATGACAGCCGGGACCAACGGCTTAACGTGCTTTCCGAGGCACGGAGGGGTCACGGAATGTAAAGATGGCTATCCATCCACAGACCAACCGCGGCAAGCGTAGCTTAACCTAATCGATCGACCTGTGCAGCTGTTATTATTTAGCAACGGGCCTCTCAGCAGTAACTAGGAACAGCCATTTTAATAAAAAGAAAAGAGAGATATTTTCTTATTTTATGTGCGTCCACTATGAACCTTTTGTAAGTTCATTGACAATCATACTAAGAAGTATCTAATACAAGCGTTAATAAAAAAAAGCGTGCATTTGACCTGTAGGCTTGACGTTGAACGTGATCGTGTTGTTCAAGTTATGAGCAGATGTTTCTTATAAAATAGAATCGTTAGTATGAATATATATCTATCTATAAATATAAAACTTTACATAATCTTCTCATAACTAATCAATCATACGAGGGGCATTTCTCGTAATTTTAAGAACGTCCACAGTCTATAGGCCAATTCTGCTAATTTAAAACGTTCAAAATCTAGTCGCAGTCTCATCCCGGCGACAAACAAATGTCAAAAACTTGTCAAAATGTAGGGAAATTTGAAGTATTTTTGACAGATTGAGACTGAGATCAGACTGTGAACGTTCTTAAAAATTACGAGAATTGCCCCTCTGATCTCAGTCTCAATCTGTCAAAAATACCTCTAGTTTTCCTACATTTTTGAGAAGTTTTTGACATTGATTGTCTTTGAGATAAGATTGCGACTAATTTTTAAACGTTTTTAATTACGGGAATTAGCCTTACGGGAATTGTCGACATGAGAATATTGTTAAATTGCAAAAATGATGATCTAACGAAATAATTTACTAAAAAAAGTATACATTTTCTAGTTCTAACACTAGATGAAAATTGTAATTGGGGAATACATATAGTAATAATAATATAATTAATATAATACATATTGAAAATCTATGTTAAAAAAAATAAAGACATTTGTATACGCACTAAGAGCTACGCAAAATGGGGTAACTCGTCACATATTCAAAGAATTTTCATAGCGCAAAACAAAACCTTGAGAGCAATAACTGGGGCAATAACCGTTCCTTATGAGACCCGTAGGCCAATTTTTAAATAGTTAAAGGATTTTTTATTTAGATTTTAGAAAGAGCCACTCAGAGGAAAAAACTCAAACTTTTTAACTTTGTGTTGAAAAAAAATTTGTAACAGCACTCTCCACCACAGAAACAGCTTCCTTGTGTCCATAAAAATGACAACAATGGGTATTTCTATACTAATAATTTAATTTCTAAAAAAAAATCCGAAAAACATGGCTTCTCCAAAATAATTTTCATACAGTAAAAGAATTTTTAGATTATAAGGGTAAAATACATATTTGAATTATTTAGTTTTTTAATAAAAATGTTTTTACTGTTGTGCTTTTATTTTGATATATTGTATAATAGAGTATAAATGTATCTTTAGGTACGTCTATAGTCTAATCCCTTACTAATAAACGTATTATCAGATGAATAGTTACACACCGATTTCTCTCTTTCAGTCGTCAGTAATTTGATTTTCGAAAGAAGAGAAATCGTTGTGTAACTATAAAGATGCTATACAACGTTTAATAGTAAAGGGGGTAAGTGTTTTCTACTGTTTATTAGAGTATAAGTAGTATATAAGTTAGGTTTTTTACTCACGCCACGTGTAATATTGTAAATAATCGTATGCCGCTTTTGGCGTCAGATATATCCTGAATACAACTCTACTATCAACTTTGTGCCTATCATATATGACGAATCTTCGTCTTTAATATTATTAATAATAATCGTTTATTAACCATATCACGTTATTACATTTCCTTCTATATATAGTACAAATAAACTACTAAAATTATTGTTACAAGGGAAACATAATTATAATATTTTAGCTTGTGGACTCCACACTAGGTCGAGTATTATAATTATTATTAGTATTATTATCTTCTTTATTTCATTATATATATATATAAATTATATTTTTAAATATTAGAATATAAAAAATATAAAAACATTTAAAAATATAAAAAATAGTGGGCCACCGGTATCGGGAACAGGGTCCAAGCTACCGGTGGTTAGGGCTCCAGAGAGAGGAACCTCCTCACAATGCGAGCCGTATCAAGGAGTACTGCCTTCTGAATCAGGCCCTTGATCCAACCGCCCAACGAGAGCCTCGATAGATGTTGATCGAGGCTTTCGGCCATCAAGCCATTGGCTGATACGACAATCGGCACAATGACAGCCGAGCTCACATTCCACATGTCAACAACCTCGTGTGCTAAGTCGAGATATTTAATTTGTTTCTCTTTCTCAGCTTTCACGAGGTTCCCGTCATGTGGAATGGTAACATCTACAATCATTGTGCGGCGCGCTAATCGATCTATCACCACTATATCAGGCTTATTGGCGACAATAGACCTGTCAGTAATGATAGATCGATCCCAATATAACGTGACATGGTCATTTTCAAGAACTGGGTCGGGCACATACTTGTAATACGGTACCTCAGAATCCACAAGTTTATATTTCAGAGCAAGTTGCTGGTGAATAATCCTGGCTACTTGGTTATGTCTGTGCAAGTACTCGCCATTAGCCAGACGAGAACAACCAGAGATAATATGTCTGATAGACTCACCCGGACGGTGGCATGCCCGACACACGTCAACCGTCCCGTCCTTCATAATATGTCTCCGGTAGTTATTCGTCAAGATAACTTCGTCCATAATTGCACAGACGAAACCTTCAGTTTCCCCGAAAAGGTCACCAAAACGTAGCCAGGATACGGACGCTAAGAAATCTACACCGGGCTCATGAAGAGCCCGATAGAAGCGCCCGTGAAGCTCCTTGCTCTGCCATACCTTCCTGCGGTCATCGGTAGAAAGTACTACAGGTTTGCGCCAGTTCTCTTTAGCCATGGAGAGCGGGGTGAGCCCCTTGTCCACTGCGACCACATCACGGTGCATACCCACTTCGGCTTTTAAAAAATATTCCCTGAGACTGCACATCTCGCGGTTGTGGAGGGTCTTCGCATTTAAAAAGCCTCGACCCCCGCACTTCCGCGGGATATACAGTCTCATCACCGATGATCGTGGGTGATGCATCCGGTTTGCGGTCAGCAGTGTACGGACCCTTCTATCCAGGGCGTCGAGTTCAGTTTGAGTCCATTTGAGTATGCCAAAAGAGTACATCAAAACCGGCATGACCCAACCGTTGAAGGCGCGCACCTTATTTCCGCCCGAAAGAAGACTAATTAATACCTTCTTCAGGCGACAAAAGAAGCGCTCCTTCAACGATTGCTTCATGTCAGCATTATTGATACCTAACGCTTCCGACATACCCAAATACTTATAGCTTTCGGATGAGGAGAGGGATCTAAGGCTTATGGAATCCGAGAGTTGAATTCCCTCGGATTCCATAATCTCCCCTCGCTTTACATGCATGACTGCACATTTGTCTACACCAAATTCCATCCTGATGGCGCTACTGAAAGTTTCAGTTACCTTCAGTAGCTCCATCAGATGCAATTTGTTGGGAGCAAAGAGTTTCAAATCATCCATGTAGAGTAGGTGAGATATGACCTGACCACCTCTTCTCAACCGATAGCCTAGACCTGAATCCTCCAGTAGTGTGCTTAGAGGATTCAAGGCTAAGCAAAACCAAAGTGGACTCAAACTGTCGCCCTGTAATATTCCCCGTTTAATCCATACTAGTCCAGTCAGTCAAGACAATTAATTCATTATAATTCCAAAAGTTTTCAAACTTCGGTAAAGTGAATGGTACATTGGGACGACCATAAATCTCATTTTGCAACCTTGTCCGCAGTCCGGAACATTGTTAAAATTGCAATTAAATTAATTTTTGCTGTATGATCGTGAAAAAAATTCCAAAAGTTCTGCAAACTTGGGGAAGTTTTCGATATAATATTTCATATCACGTATTTAATTTGCAACCAATCTAAGTGTACGGAACATTTTTTGTTATTAAAAATTAATGTTTTTCTTTATTAAACTGAAGGAAAACGTTCCAAAAGTTCTGCAAATTTGACCGATATATCGGAAAAATATACCGAACGATTGTATAAATTTGCAACCTTTTACGTTGACCGGAACATGTTTATTTATAATTATTTTTAATTCGTGGTCATTTTTTCGAGTAAGGTGGTCTCGGAATAATTACAAAAGTTTTGAAACTTGGTTGCAAACTTCGAAAACATCTATTCTGATGCATTTACAAATTTGCAACCTCATACGCGATCCGGAACTTTATGCAATTTGCAAAAGGTAACTTTTTTATTTTTTCACCTTCAAGAAAATTTCAAAAGTTCTGCAAATCGAGGGGATTGTTTAATTTTGGGATTAATGTCAGTATTTGAATTTGCAACCATATCCGGAATACGGAAATATTTTTTAATCACATTCACGCAAAATATTATTTCCGTACACATCGCTGTTATATATTCAGGGCCTAAACTTTGTGCTATACGAAGCCGCCGCGACGTCGTATACCTGCGTTGCTATGGTAACGCGACCGTGGCCACGTGACCGTGGCACACTGCGGACGTACTAACCGCTGACGCGCCCGGGCTATCTAGATTACGTAAGCTTGACTGTCCCCATACATTTGTGTTTAATCGTTTTATTGTTTATATTTAATTGTTTACGTAGTACGGAGGCGTGGCGGGTGGTCCACTCGACGGCACTTGACGGTTACACGACTCCTACACAAAAAAATTCTATGGAGCCCTTATAAACTAACGATTGTATATTTAAGTAGATAAACCCGAGCCCATTACAAAGCTTTTTTTTTTATTCTATCATTGGCTCGATTTGCAAAACTTTTGCAATTTTTTCGAAAATGAAAAATGCCATAAAGTTAAATTTCCGACATCACACAAGATTCCGGATTGCGTGAGAGGTTGCAAATTTTAATACTAACATTAATCCCAAAATTAAACAGTCCCCTCGATTTGCAGAACTTTTGAAATTTTTTCGAAAATGAAAAGTGCCATAAAGTTAAATTTCCGACATCACACAAGATTCCGGATTGCGTGAGAGGTTGCAAATTCAAATACTGACATTAATCCCAAAATTAAACAGTCCCCTCGATTTGCAGAACTTTTGAAATTTTCTTGAAGGTGAAAAAATAAAAAAATTACATTTTTGCAAATTGCATAAAGTTCCGGATCGCGTATGAGGTTGCAAATGTGTAAATGCATCAGAATAGATGTCTTCGAAGTTTGCAACCAAGTTTCAAAACTTTTGTAATTATTCCGAGACCACCTTACTCGAAAAAATGACCACGAATTAAAAAGAATTATAATAAACATGTTCCGGTCAACGAAAAAGGTTGCAAATTTATACAACCGTTCGGTATATTTTTCCGATATATGTGTCAAGTTTGCAGAACTTTTGGAACGTTTTCATTCAGTTTAATAAAAAAAAACATTAATTTTCAATAACAAAAAATGTTCCGTACACTTAGATTGGTTGCAAATTAAATACGTGATATGAAATATTATATCGAAAACTTCCCCAAGTTTGCAGAACTTTTGGAATTTTTTTCACGATCATACAGCAAAAATTAATTTAATTGCAATTTTAACAATGTTCCGGACTGCGGACAAGGTTGCAAAATGAGATTTATGGTCGTCCCAATGTACCATTCACTTTACCGAAGTTTGAAAACTTTTGGAATTATTATTAAATTTTCGAATTCGAATGTCTATAATGACTGGACTATACAGGCTCCTCATTCCCCTGGATCTGTCGACATCCTGGATAACGAAGGACTGTCTTCCACTGCCCCATACACGACTCAAGAAAGGTGCGTAGAGTTGCATCTACCTTGTATAACTCCAGCACCCTCATGAGCCATGTATGTGGCACCGAGTCGTAGGCCTTCTTGTAATCTATCCAGCATGTTGACAGATCCTTGCGGGATCGACGAACCTGTTGGCTAATGGCCATGTCTATGAGGAGTAGCTCCTTAGTACCGCGGGACCCATTCCTACATCCATTTTGAGAAGCACTCATAATCAAGTTATTGTCAATGTGTATATTAATTTTGGCTCTCAAAATGGATGTAAGAAGTTTATAAACCGTCGACAAACACGTTATTGGTCTATAATTCTTGGGTTCCGCGGGACTACCTGACTTATGGAGCAGGTGGGTAACGCCTGTTGTTAGAAACTGCGGTAGCGACCCAGACTCTAAGGATGACTGGAACTGAGATGCCAGGCAAGTGTGTGAACTAATTAGCCATTTCAACCAGAAATTGTGCAGTCCGTCCGGTCCCGGTGATTTCCAATTCGGTAACGGACGGACCGCTCTGGTAACGTCTGATGGCGTAATTAGGACTGCATCCATTTCTGGTATAGTCTCACACACTCGCTCGACATCCCGCATCCAGCCAGCCTCAGTGTGACAGACGGATACCGACCAGATGCTGCGCCAGAATGCACTCGTGGCGGCATCATCCGGGTGGCATACGTCTGTCACATTTTGTTCAGGTCGCTCCCAAGCTCTATACACCCACCTTTCATCGCTCTGGAACATGCGATTCTGCGTGTATCGATCAACCCGCCGCTTATACCGCCGAATTCGGCTCGCCCATGCACAAACTTTCTGCTTCAGGAAGTCGATGCGCTCTGTGACACAGGACATGTACTCTCGAGGACTGATTCCAGTCCCCGAGAATGCCTGCCTCACAAAGCGCATCACTCGTGGTCGTGTATTGCCCTCCCTGAAGCAGTATAGTTTGCCAATGAGTACTCTGGTCCTATCGATACGACCCTCGATCCTGCACTGCCAGGCTGGTACGATTGGTTTTGGTCGAGTAGCTCCGTCATAACTTGGAAACTTGACGTTAGCTAAACGACATGCCGCAACAGCCGCGCAATACAGGATCGAGTGCGTATCAACAAGATCCTCGCTGCTCTCGAAGAAATTCTTGAGCTGCGAGTCCAAGGCACACACCAGCGCCCTATTTTTCTTGTGCATAGGTAACCGTGGTAATCGGGGTCTAAGTTCGGTTGGAGTGGATCTATACTCGCGAAATGCATCCTCCAGTGCGCTCCTCAGTCGGACGTTGTACTGGCTACTTACTGTGGCAACCCCATCATCCTCTTCTTCAACACGATTGGACCGCGACGGGATGGCATCAACATTTGACGCTTGTGCCGCGGTTTGTGCCGGAGTCGAGACGATATGGTTGCTCAGTACCTCTGAGCGCAGCCTATCAAGTGCGATATCGTCCAACCTGTGATTGCGTTGAATGACTCGCACCTGATCCGACAGTCGTTGGGCCGAGACGTTGACGGTTGGTTCCAGTTCCTGGAACAGAGACAGCATCCTATCGCGGTACGCAGTGAGGTTAGTTCCCCCCTCTGTAGACCCGTAATATGCGCGCATGACGTTCTCGTTCATAGACTGAGTCCATCTCATGCGCTGCACACAACCACCGGTAGCGGGGACCCGGCTCGGGGCCGGATGGCCCCTAAGTCCCAAGCTCCTCGGTGGCCGGCCTCTCCCCTGCCGACGTACAGGTGTTGGCGACGTCGGCGGGGAAAAATATTCGTCGCTCGAGCTCGACGCAACTGCCACGGCCGGTGTCACAGCACTCTCGATGGGGCTGGGTTCCGGCGGCGGCGGGGCGGAGCTGAGCGACGAGTCCGGAGGTGGTAAGTGTGTACGGCGTGCTGCAGCTGATCTCGTCAACATTATGTTATTCTCTTTTTCATTATCTCTTCACATATTTATTTTGTTCGGTGGCCAAATTTGACAGCCGTCAATTTTGATTTTTTTATGTTTGTATGGTTTCTTCATTTTATTTTTGGTTTATTTGTTGTAGATTTAATGTCTTATTCCAAAACGCTTTACAGGATACCAAATTATTACTTCAAAGACGGGAAATGAATAAAAACAGGAAATTTATTATTATTTATTATTTTTTTATTATTATTATTATTAGTATTTAAATTTCAAAACATTCTTCTTCTTTGTGTCGCTGGCACGGCAGTATTTCAAATCTTGTTGGCCATAACTTCGCCACTTCCACAGCGACGTCGCTGGTAGCGCAGGGGTCACGTTAACTGCATGTTTTGGGACATAGAGGGCACTACGAGGCGGAGCATAATTTACATCATAACTCTATATCCACACCTTACCGCCGTTACCGCCGATGTTTAACTCCCCGGTACTTTAAGCCTTTGAAAAGGCAGCTACACACATCAAAAGTGTCTAGGGATCAACATATATTTTTGCAATAACTTTTCTCCTGATTGATATTAATTAAAATTTTCTTTAAGGATTCATCAAATAAAGTGTTTTCGTTTGTCACAGTAACGATAAACCAAGTCACCTTTGCATTAATAAAGAAATTTGCCATTTTCCTAATAAAGGGATTTTTGACATTTGAACCACTAACACAAAAGTTCGAAAAAAAGACTGAAATAACAGTTTTCTCTAAAATTTTATTGGGTAACTTAAACAATTAATAATCCGTGTTTCTACCGCGAACACTAACAACACAAGAACATCGGTTTGGCATACTCAAAATGAGTTCATCCAAATCACGCTGTGGAATGGCCGCCCATGTTCGTTGCAACAACAAAAAAAGGTCTTCTTGCGACTGGATACCCTCCATATTCGGCAGAGCTCTTCTCTGTAGCATATCCCGCATGCTCAATCGGGTTCAAGTCTGGCGACTGAGCAGGCCAGGGCAGGACATTGATGTTAGCTGCGGCGAGAGTCTGTCTTACAACTCTTGCGGTGTGCGGTCGTGCATTATCATGCATTAACTGAAATAAGGGACCGATTTGCACTTGTAGAGGAACGATGACGTCTGATACAATCGTCTCAGCATAAATTTGAGCGTTGAGGTTGCCTCTGATCCAAATCAACTCAGTTCTTCCGCCGATCCAAATACCCGCCCATACCATGATGGTTTCACCACTATAAGGATGGACTTCCTGGCAGGATTTTAATCGCTGTTGGCGTCCAGGGGTTCTCCAGTGTCGTATACGTCTTGTATCCGGTCTCATACCAAAACGAGACTCATCAGAAAAGCACACGAAACGCCATTGTTCTTCTGCCCAATTTCTGTGTTCAAGAGCCCATTGATATCGAATCCTACGATTGTGCATTGCTATAGGTGGTACCCGTAGCGGTCTTCGGGAATGAAGGTTCACTTCATGCAAGCGGTTTCTGACTGTTTGGTCGCTAATTAAGTTCCCTGAAGAGTGATGAAGCCTCACGGCTAACATCATGGCGGTTATTGTTGGAGCTCTTCGAGTTAAGATTTGAATGTATCGGTCTTGTCTCCGTGTGGTGCAGCGATACCGTCCTCCATGGCGCTCAGCCACGGTACCAGTGCTTCGGTAACGTGTCCAAAGTCGACTGATAACACTCTGACTTGTATTCAGAGCTAAAGCCACAGTACGTTGCCGGGAACCAGCTTCTATCATTCCCACGGCTCTGAGCATTTCTTCCCTGCTTAAATGACGTCGCCGCTCCATAATAACGTTGGTTTTAATCAGTAGTAGGGAAACAGAAGCACTAATAATGTCTTCAATGCGTTGTATGTTTTTATAGGGAAAATATTGACAGCTGATTTTCATCTTTTACTCGAATTTGATTCACAGTTCCTGATTCAAATTATGAAATGCACCAAAAAGGATCCATATAAATTTATAAAATCATAAATTTATTACAAAGCCACATCTCAATCTCAAGAAATCCGCATAAAAATGCTTGATCCCTAGACACTTTTGATGTGTGTATTAGCTATAAGACCGCCCATTGTGTCACCCTCTGTAAAATTTCTATATTTATGTCTGTAATTTATATGGTGTACATAATAAAGAGTATTCTATTCTATTCTGAATAATATAGAACCTTCAAATCAGAGTCTTTATTGTGACATACCTAGTACCATAGTTCACTCAATGTATCGAGTTCCTGTGGGCCACGTAGCACTAGGCACGATTAGCTACAGGGATTGAGAGCAAAGCACTGAAGCGGAACACACATTGAAATGGAACAGATGTCAGGATAATTAACTATTGAAATGAGACTGCAGACATCAAGCGAAAATGAAAGAGATGTATCATAACAAGACAAATTTAATCCTTTAACCGCCCGACTTTATATCAGAGGGGCAATTCTCGTAATTTCTCGTTTTCTCAGTCTCAATCTGTCAAAAATACTTCAAATTTCCTTACATTTCGATAAGTTTTTGACATTTGTTTGTCGCCGAGATGAGACTGTGACTAGATTATGAACGTTTTAAATTACGAGAATTGGCCTACAGTTGTCGTGCCCCCAGCGCCCGGCACAGTGATTCGATTTGTTTTTGTTTTTCAAATAACCTGATAGAGTACAGCGTAATTAATAAAAAACAGAGTTAACGAGCTGTGGTATTTGGTCGTAAATATACGACCCTGGCGAAATGGGCACGAAAATATTTATCGGATTAATCCGACGTAGGCTTACAGCTTACCGTCCAACTTATTTTTCAATTAGCCTATATTATTCCACTCATGTTCCTGAGCCTCCTTGATCCATTGCGATCCCTTGCGGTACACATCTAGGACGCCTCGTCACCTCATCCATTGCCGGTCTCGGCGGCGCCGTCCGTCCTTAGGCACCCACCGTGCAACAAGCTGACGTGATCATGCGGCCCCTTCAATCCCATTTGAGCTTGGCAGCCTTTTTGCCAACGTCTAAGGGTCAGTTCACACCGAGACGCGACGCGACGCGACGCTGCGCGCACACTTTAAAAGAGTGACTCAAAATATACTTTATGTTCTACACGAAAAGGTACACATTGCATTCTGAGAGTTCAGTATACGTTGCGCCGTGCAGGGCTGTGCCTCGTGACGCCTCGCGGCATAGAGCGACGCAGCGGTACTTTGCCGGTACACGCGGCGTGCGAGAGCGGCGAAATCAATGGCCTCTTCCAGTATCGTCGCGTCGCGTCGCGTCTCGGTGTGAACTGACCCTAACTCCCCATTTTGGACCGTTCTACTGACCTCCATAAAATGCTGAATCGTGTACTACATTTTGTTATTGTATCAACACAAACAAACAATCATACTTGCAAGGTTTTCAAGTCAGTAGAGTCGGCAGCTTTTTTAGCATCCGTATCAGGAAGTACATTATTCCACATTATTAAACTCACGCGTGTGGACTAATTAAGTATATGTGCTTAAAATAAAACTAAATCTGCTGATTAATTCGAATCTTTTACTGTTGCAATATGGTTTAAACTGGACGGCTTAAACCTTTTTGTATTGTAGAGAGCTGAAATCTTCTGAAAACTCAAAACGTTCGATCATGGTTACATCATCTGCCTAGCCTTTTACCAACTATGTTGGGGTCGGCTTCCAGTCTAACCGGATGCAGCTGAATACCAGTATTTTAGATGCAGCGACTGCCTCCACAACCCAGTTATTGGGTAATACGATACCTCTTGGTAAGACTGGTTGACAGACTTTCAGGCTTCTGTCAGTGTCGACCCGCAACGACTGTCAAAGATCCACGAATGACAGCCGAGACCAAGGGCTTAACGTGCTTTCCGAGGCACGGAGGAGTCTTGGTTTGTAAACATGGTCACCCATCCCTGGACCAACCGTAGGCAAGCGTAGCTTAACATAATCAATCGAACCGTACGGCTGTTATTACTTAGCCACAAGCCACTCTTACGTTCGATCATGGCTACACATGTATAGATACTCTAATAAAACACTGATGCACTGATTTTTCTAGTTTAGCGTGTGCGAGTCAGTCAGACCACCTAACATCATTTTGTTTAAATACCCACGACATTCGTAGGGATTACATTAATTGACCTCGGTTATTACAGCGAGAACATGCGCACTTGCGCCTCCACCAACGACTCCAGGAGAGATGTCAGCAGCAGATGTCAGCAAAGGGCTAAGGAAGGAACACGGGTGGGTTTTAATCAGTAAGAGTCTAACACTCCCCTCTGCTCCACCCAGAGCGGGAGGGGTCATTTGATGATTTCCCATCCTCAAAAAAAAAAGCAGGGTAATTGCGTAACACACTATCAGTAGCAATGGGTTTCATTTTGCCAGTTGAAAAACATTAATTGCGTTATTTACGTTGCTCAGGAGACAAATTGTTCGAACATATCAAGCAATGGATTCGCAATAACCTTCAAAATAATTCAGATTGAGAGTGTGTTACCCAATTAGGGCGCTCGTACACCGCGTCGCGCGACACTCGTTTTCTTGTTCTACGATCGAACAAACTGTAAACACGTGGCAGGTAGTAAAAAAATTACACAAGTAGAATAAACAATCACTAAAATTATTTCACCGTCACCCCGCGCCGCGCCGCCGATGTTTACGAACTTATTGAACCAAATTGAATCGAAACAAACTGCTAACTGTGCAAACGGAAAGTTATTACAGCTGACTGGAAGAAGCTTTTTGCCTAACACAATATTTTATACTAGCACCATGATTGCGTAACACACTATCCATCTCAATCTGAATCATTTTGAAGGATATTGCTAATCCATTGCTTCAAATGTTCGAAAAATGCGTCTGCTCAGCAACGTAAATAACGCAATGAATGTGGTTGAACTGTCAAAATGAAACCCATTACTACGGGGGCCCCAAGTCTGCTATTTTTATAAATTCGTCATTCCAACACGATCCCATTGTCATTTTGCTAAATTCATAATGGTCGATCATTGGTCGGTCAATGGTCTGAGAAAAACTACTACTAAAAATTTCATGCTAGATTTCATTTAATGTATATTTTTACATATTTACGTATTAGTGTTTGCAATCTGAAGTAGTAAGAAGTTCGTAAATAGCATTAAACATTACATTTATTCATTTGTCATTATGTACGAGATTACCATTTTATGCCATTTCTTTCAATGGAATGTCAGTGGTTGACCATTGGAAAGTATGACGACATTATATTAGTAGATTACCAAACCAGCCGATCGATTCTGGAAAAATCTCACCGTGAAAAGTTAGGTGAAGTGAGCTTAGAGTGAGCTGTCAAGAGTATCAATCCCTAGCATCAGGATGACACTGACAGCTCACTCCACGCTCACTTCACTTAAGTTTTCACGGTGAGATGGTTACAGAATCGCACTGCTGATAGTGTGTTACGCGACTACCCCGCAGGTACTTATTTAAATAAGATTTGACAGTCATAACCTGCGAGTAACGTAGCCAAATAAGTTTAGAACACTGAGTTATGCTTATATCACTACATACGTAAACTCACGCCTTTTTCTCATGGGGCTAGGCAGAAACTACAGAACGTCGATGATCATACCATACTTGTTTTTCTTTGTTTACGTACGTACATACCTACATTGATCATACTCGCACGCCAGTTGCGAGTACCTACCTGTTAACATAATTGTTTAAGAACTCTCCTAGTTGGTCCGGAGGAAGGTGATGGCATTCTTGTTACAGGGTAAGGCCTCCTTTGACATTTAAGTGCACATTACATAAGACCAAATTAGTTTGTTTATAAGGAGATTTACTATACCATTCTTCTGGTAATAAAGATTTTTTTTTTTATTATTACGCAAATTACCTTTCGAGTAGTACACCTGTCTTTTCTGATGAACATCACCATAATTATCACAAATGCTTTCTTAACCAAGACCATTTTTTAGAGTTCTGTACGTCAAATGGAAAAAACGGAACCCCTAAAGGATCACTTTGTTGTCCATTCGTCCGTCCGTCTGTCTGTCAAGACCTTTTATCTCAAGAACGCGTAGGGGTATCGAGTTGAAATTAAAAACAGGTCATTCAGGTTTGCAGTCCCTTAAAGCTGTGAAAAATCGAACTTCTAAGGTAATGTAAAAAGAAGATACGGCCGTTTATACCGCAAAAAACGTATATTTCGACACTCTCAAGGGAATCAAAATGTATAGGGTACTTCCCGTTGACCTAGAATCATGAAATTTGGAAGAAGCAAGGTCATAATTATAGCACAAGTAATTGAAAAAAAAAAACGAAAACCGTAAATTTGTAGTTACATAGCTACCTACTTTGTACGGAACCCTCGATGCGCGAGTCCGACTCGCACTTGACCGGTTCTTTTTTTTAATTTAGGTTTATGACCATTTGAAATGTTAACGGACTTTTTGACTTCTACTCTGTACAATCTTCTCACGTGGTGCGTTTACTGAAAACCATTTAGATTTGCTCGTTGTTCAATCAAAAAGAAAAGACTGATCATTACTTTACTTATTTACTCGTATCAACGAAAACTGCACCGCCATCTTTTCACAGACTCCTTTTTTTTTGGATGATTAAGCCTTCTCCATTTCAAGTCCATTTTAGACGACTGTCTGATGTTTATCTCAAGGCTTTGTTAAATCCCTTGCTGTTTCAAGGTTATTGATGTTAGATACTTAGGTACGTGTCAATCACCCCACTCTAATACGTCTTCGGCAACGATTTCAAAGTCGTGGAAAAGAAAATCTGATATAAAGTAGGAACTTATCTGATGGAATAGTGATATAGTGTAGGTCTTTAGGTGGGTAGCCCTTTTGACGTATCCACAAGTCCATACAAAACGTTCTGAAAGAAAAATCTTGAAAAAAAATAATAAAGTCTGAAAATACATATATTAGCACTAAACATGACGCATTAGGCCGCGTCTATAACAATAGCGATCGTCGCACGAATACGCGATCGTCGCATTCATATGTCACTTTTTGTTCGGAAAACCGGAAGGCGCCCTCTGTCAGCCCGACCACGCATTTGTGACCATACGAGTCTCTAGACGCGGGGTAAAGATAAAATCATAAAAATAAAGCACAAAAACTCAAGATTGAAGAACCCCCTAGTCCCTACCTAATTAGTAATTAATTAATTAATTAATTAATTACCTTCATACTTTCTATCCAAATTTGAAGTTTTTATAATGTCACATCTACGCGTCTATGCTTCAATTCACTGCATCTCAAATCGATTAGTTTTTACATATCAAATGATGAATGACAATATATTTTTGCAACCTGCGGGGTAATTGCGTAACACACTATCAGTAGCAATGACTTTTTCTTTCTTTTGATAGTTCAACATAATCCATTGCGTTATTTATGTTGTTGAGCAGACAAATATTTCGAGCATATGGAGCAATCTATACTAATATTATAAAGAGGAAAGATTTGTATGTATGTTTGTAACGAATTGGCTCAAAAAGTACCGGACCGATTTTAAAAATTCTTTCACCATTTGAATGCTACATTATCACTGATTAATATAGGCTTTTTTAATTGCAAGAAAAAATAAAATGTTTAAAAAATAAATGTCCACCCGTGCGAAGCCGGGACGGGCAGCTAGTATCCTATAAAATGATTCAGATCGTGTTTGAAAGTGTGTTACACAATTAGGGTGCAGAACTTCTGAAATCAAAACCAAACTTTACTGAAATTGAATTGTATGTAAATCAAAGCGAACAACCGGACAAATTGGTAAAAGACAGTCCCTAGCGGCGACGGAAACGAAAATAATTCAATTTCACATCACGTCTGTAGAGAGATGGCGAGCCGAGATAATCCCACGTAATTACGGACGGACAAATAAATGTTACCACTCCCACTAGCAATAAGGGAACGCAATAAACAGAGCTTCTTCTTCAATTGGTTTTCACAGGATAGCTAGCTAATAGGTATGTTTCTAGTCGCATTTAGAGCAAATACTTAGTTATCCATTGTAGCTATGTTTGCCACAATCTGCAGGACAATGTCTTCTAGCACCCTTAGAGGGAGATGTATGCAGCATTGATGCCCTGCTATACATAGTGCATACATATTAGGTACATACCTACACAGTAGAGAGTACCTACGTGTGAGAACATACGTCCCACTCGAGTTTTTCACTGAAAAAAGTGCCACATGTCACGCATTCCCTTCTTATATCAAAATTTTAGAAGTGTGACCACAAAAAACTGTGCGTGCAGCAAAACATGTGGTAGAAGTGAAACTTCAAAAAAAATAAAGAACAAGACAGATACAGTGTGAGACAGAGACTTATGTCTTTTTTTCTCTCTCGTGTAACGAAATGTGCCTTAACGTGACGCGTCCATAAAACACTCAAATCTCGTCCAATTATCGAATCACCGCCTAGGAAGTTTCACTTCAAAAACTCTGAATGTTGGTTTAAGAACTTGAACTAACGTAGTGAAAAGAGGATTTAGTTTGAGTGCCTCTAGCATGTCCTCATTCTGAACTGTCCAACTACGCAGCCACGCGGCGATGAGCTTCCGGCAACTTGAACACTTGAAAAGTGCTCAACGAGTGGTTTTCAATCAAAATACATGGTACATTCAGCTTGTATTTTGATTGAAAGTATTTAAGTTAAATAAAGGCAAAAAATTTTAAACTCCTATTTATGCAGGCATAAAGTCTGTTTATTTGTCAATAAGGCTGAGGATCTAAACACACAGGCTACCTGCCTGTCATCACAGATAAATAAGACAAGCTAACGATAACAATATATTGTCGGAGCCAGAGAGAACAAAACAAATTGAATAGGTACTTACTTACAATTCATCGCTGCCTTTATCCCAGGATAAATAGACCTGACAGTTTAACGCGGGTGTTTAAATGATAACCCAATAAATGCCTCGCCCTCAAGGCTTACCCGAAGCTTCGCGGTGGCTTTCCAAAAGTTATTCCTTTAATCGGAAATGAACATCTTCGCACTTCGCTTTGATTTATTCCCTATAACTGTGAGGCGGTGAGCATTGAATTTATTAGCATATCTTTGGACATTTTCTTTGCGGATTTGCTCAGACATAAACGTGTGTGTTTAAAGTTATGTTATAAGCCTCAGACATTCCTTAGTCTCACACCTACGACCCTTATTACATAACTATATAGGCAAGCCAATAGACTCAATATGATTTATTGTAAGCATCCAATCCAACAGACGTCTTGTTCCCAATAGAAACGGTACAAACGCTCTCTAAGCTTATTAAAGTATAATAGAATAGAGAATATCGAATATACATTTCAGTGTAATGTATTATTGAAATTCCCTACACAAGTTTCGGGTAGGTCGACGATATAGCCAATCTGGAGGCACGACAGCACCCCCGCCAAGATGAGCCAAGCAAAGCGCAAGGGCACTACGTACCTTTTTTCGAAATGCTTCGTCATTTTTTTAACCCTCATAACTTGGGTTTGGATTATACCAGATAAACAAAATTCGCAAAATATGATTTCAATAGTAGACTTATTACACTTGTACAGTTTGAATGGCATAGCTCTTATACTTTCGATTTTATTGATATCTAAAAAACCCCGATCTCATCATTGACTGACTGATGATCATCAAAATTCTTAGGGTATTCCCTGAAGTCCTAGAAAGCTGAATTTTGGTATGTAAGCTAGTATTAGTACACAAACAACAAAAAAAACTAAAACTTGGAACTTTTACGCCCCAATCCCTTAAACTAGGGGTTGGAAGTTTGTATGAGATTTCCGCAAATTTTGATGCCAGAGGTCTGGAAATTGATAGGAACTCCTTTTTATAAATAATAAAATACATATTTAAGGATTTTTAGTAAATTACGCCCGCAAAAAAATATTTTTTTAAGTACCTTCACATGGGCAAGATGAAAAATGTATTCATTGTTCATTACTTTTCTGTTACACAATATTAGTTGTTGTAGCAACGAAACGGCCAAGCCTCATAGTTTGACTAAGGTGTAGTTTGTGAAGTTAGGGCTTGTAGAGTTAGGACGTGTAGAGCTAGAAGCTTGGCTCTACATGAGATCTGATAACTTTTTGATAGTGCGAGGTCTCGTCTTGGCAACATTGTACATGAAAATGTTTTTGGTGGGTATTAATATCACAAAATATAGGTACTTCTCCCTATGGGTGAATTCTATATGATATAAAGGCACCCAATTCAATTTCGATCAGCAATAATGTGATGACATTGGAATAATTTAGGTGCGCTTACGCTTTTAATTCCCCCTGGGACATTAACTTAGAGTTTCGTAAAAAATTTATAAAATGTCCTAAATCTTTCGCGGCTAACAGGAAAAAGTTTGAGGCGCCGCGTTAAGAATAGAAAGCTCATTTTCCTTAGGAGATGTCTTTAAGAAACTAGGGCTTGCGTGAGTCGAGTCCTCAGTACCTACTTACCATCAATAGGCATCACTTGACCCAGTAAACTGGAACCATTCAAATCGTGCCCCGTACAGACCCGAGGCAAACCTCAAAGGGCACCAACAGCTATTAAAACTTCATGAAAAGACTACAGGTGGAACGTGTATCTTTTTAAAATCACCTCAACGTTGACACTACTCCTCTTAATTCAGATATGGCACAACATGCAACGATGATTAGTGGATATTCGACTTTAAAACTAATGATTTTGAAGCAGGATTTTAAATATCAGCTTTCGAGTCATAGGTATATTAACTTTCAGTATGATACAGGCATTCGGAGCGCGAATGAAAAGCGTCGCTCTTTTGATGAAGAACGCGGTGCAATCATTTTTACCGCGATAATTGCGGATGGGGACTGGCAGCTGTATAATTTTATAATGTACTTTAATATTTTCAACAGATTTCGCATAAAAGTTGTCTGCTTTAATGATTTTGCAGCATTTACTTGCCTCACGGAAACAGGGTTTTTCCAGAACCGTTTTTCCATGATTATGAAATGATTAAAGCAAACTGCAAACTGTTTTAAATGATTAATTTTTAGCAAATTATTCAATAGGTAGGTTACCTCCTTGAATGTAGATAGAGGTGGGCTAGGTACGTCCATCAGTGTATAGGTAAGTGAATTTGACAGGATTCTGAAAATGTAATGAATGTTTAATGAAATGATAAAAAGGGACACAGGCCTACTCTCTTCGAGTGGGAGTGGGCTATAATCTACCACGCGAGCACAGTCAAGATCAAAATCAAAAGTCATTTATTCAAACTAGGCTGAGTATCAGCACTTTTCGAACGTCAAAATTACAAAAGACAGTCCCCCCAAAACGCCCGCCCCTCACCACTTGCTAGTGCTTTCGCTGGGGAGAAGAAGAGTGCGGGTTTGTAGATAAGTTGGGTTGTTAGGTTGTCACTGACTTGACTAGAATTGTCTGGCAGACTGCCTCGTTGGTCTAATGGTCGCAAGCGCAAATGCTGAGCGTTCATGGGTTCGATATGACATTGGGGAATTTGTTACTTATTGGGTTTTTTCAGTAGGCACCTATGAATTTCTCAATTGCAGCCAGGAGTCTGGATTAGTGCCCAATTGTTGGCAATAGACTCGCCACCAATTATCTACATGGGACTTAAGAGCCTACACTACCTCAGCTAAAATTCACTCTAGCTCACACGATACTGCTCGCGGACTGAGTGACAGCGAGACAGAGTGCGGTGCCAGGCGGCAGGCAGCGCCAATAATTTAGGTATTTGCTTTTTACGGTGAAAATAATGGTAATTAAAAAAAAGTAAATAACATAAGACCTGCTTACTACTTAAACTTAAACTTTGTATACTAACCGAACTAACTATAAAGTTAGTTCTACAAAGGTAGCTACAAAGTTTCATGATCTAATTTGAAGTGTTTTTGAATACCAGCGGTTTATTGTTCGGTTTGGAGGTAACTTTGATTTTTTTTTTCTATCGAGAAAATTTTATGAAATCGTGTTTTCGTCTAACATAAGACCTAGCATTAATCCTCAACTTTACCATATATTTATTTCAAAATTAATGCTGCAGTATTTTCGACATAACGGAGGATCATGCTAAGCCATTTGAAGTAGTATAGGCCCTTAAGCATAGCGAGTGAAATATGTGTGTACCTACTAGGTATACGAAAAATACAGGATATTAAGTAAATTGTTAATGTTATCATCCGTATGTTATTTTCCGTGAACGTGGTACAAAATAGGTACCAAAAGCAAAGGAAAACATGCAAAACAAACGCAAGACGTACGTAGGTACAGACAATTTATTATATTTGCACATCATTATTTCACCTCAAGAACCCTGCCGGGGTGCGTCAGTCGCATTGTAGGTATGTTGATAGAAACATTGAGCAAATCATTAACGTCACTATCACAGAATACACTTTATGAAAATCAATAGATATTACTGCCTAATCTACACTTAAATGTTGTAAAAGCTCTGTCTGGGTTTACCTACCTAATAGTCGCGATCGCGAAAAGTCGCAAATGCTCAGATTAGGTTTTTTTTCCGTTATCCTATATTGTCCCAGTGCTGGGCAAAGGTCTGTCTCATATTTTTCCACTTTTATTAGTGCTGTGCCTTCTCCGCCCAATCAGTTAGAAACGAGTCCAAATCGTCACACCAGCGTTTATTAGGCCTGCCTCGGTAACGATGCCCGTATTCAGGCACCCGCTGTATGATGATTTTGCCCATCTGTCTGTCTTGGAGCGTATTTTGGGGTTGTGAATCTGGTCAGAAAGTTTAATTTTTAATATGCTACGCTCCATCGCTCTTTGGCAAACCTTGAGTTTGGACTTCTCTGAGCCTCGATCAAAGACCAAGTCTGAGCGCCATAGGTTAGAGATTAAGTATTAGACAAAAAAATGAAATGAAATTTAGAAATCAAAATAAAAAACTTTTTTACAATAAAAACTACCGACTTCCAAAAAACACTACAAAGTGAAAAATAACTTTAATTTCGGAGGTCGGTGTCGTTGGTTCCGCATTTTCTTTTATTGACACCGACTTCCGAAATTAAAGTTATTTTTCACTTTGTAGTGTTTTTGGAAGTCGGTAGTTTTTTTTGTAAAAAAGTTTTTTATTTCGATTTCTAGATTTCATTTCACTTTTTTATCTAATACTTAATCTCTAACCTTTGGCCAGTTTGTAACTTATCTAAGTTACAATAGCCTAATGTCAACTGCTCATCACCTTTTACAAAATATTGCTTTTCCCGATGCAGGGACGTTAATTGTTGAGGAGTTCTCCTTGTA
This sequence comes from Globia sparganii, assembly GCA_949316385.1. Classification (NCBI taxonomy): domain Eukaryota; kingdom Metazoa; phylum Arthropoda; class Insecta; order Lepidoptera; family Noctuidae; genus Globia; species Globia sparganii. The sequence continues at coordinate 7,615,144 of OX438671.1, forward strand.
AGAACCAGGAGAACTGGAGCTGATTGAGGAGTCACTATCAGCTCCACTTCACGAGACGCATTGTGCTTAACAACCACATTAAAATACCTAATCGAATCGCAAACAGTGAAATATTTATTATTGAGTAGTTCCGATGGGCATCTGTGGTCTTCATCATCAGTTCCACTTCACCGAATGGTGCTTTCTGAGAGCAAATGCACGAGTTACTATAAAAAATACCCAAATCGCTATAGGTGTGCCTACAAAATTTGAGGGTTTCCCTCGATTTCCATGAGATTCCCTCATCAGATTCCGATTTGGTGACAATGGGACCACCTCGGGAGCATACCCTTTCAAACAAAAAAAGAATTTTGAATATCCGTCGACAATTGGCGGAGTATTCGATGAACAAACATACAAAAAAAAAACATACAATCATCCGAACATATAATAGTACTTCCTCCTTTTTGTGAATTCGGTAAAAAGCTTATTTTCGTGACCCAGGCTTATTCCACTTTACACTTTTACTTTATTTGAATACCTGTCGTGAAATCACAGTAATATTATAAAGGCGAGTTTGTGAGTGTATGTGTGTTGTTACTTCTTCACGTTCAAACGGCTGGACCAATTTTGATAAAATGTTGTTTGGAGGTAGCTGACACCCTGGATTAACATATAGGCTACTTTGTATCCCAATATTCCCACGGGATCGACACTTATGCGGGTGAAACCGCGGGGCGCAGCTAGTCGTGGATAACTTTAGGGAGATGCTAAATTTGAAATAAATTGCTTCCCCGCCACAATATCTCAAAACATTATGAAAAATAATGATGTTGCATTTTAAATTCAGTGCGGAATTCGCCGAGTCAGAATGTTTGCACCTTTTGTTATTTTTTCTTACTAGGAAGTAAGATAATAGGAGGGTGAAGATTTTGCAGCTTTGGTAATGGTTGCTTATTCAAAACGGAAAATTTAATCTTATTTTCACTCTTTTGCACACATTGTTAGGTTGTGCATTATATTAGACAGTGGTAGGTAATGATACCTTTGCAAATTATTCAAAGGTCCAATTATTCAAGCCCCCTGCTTACAAAACATAAAAGCGTTGAATAAAAATATAAATGATTCTAGATGAGTAGACAACAATTTGCATATTACATTTTTTTATGACTAAGCAAAATTGAGGAAAATCCAACATCTGGATTAGGATAACAATCAATACAATTTTTCCTCAAAATTCTGGCCTTTGGTTTCCCAAGTAATCATGATCGCTAGCAGAGATTCTGCTCTGAAAGGCAGATAGATAGGTAACTTGTCGATTTTAGCACATCGTTATTTCACTAATAACAAAACACAGTTCATTTAAAAAAAATAAAAACATTTTTGATGTGTCTGAGCTGAAGAGATTTTTCGTTTGTTTGAACGCGATAATCTCTGGAACTGACAATCGGATTTGAAAAAATCTTTTTGCATTTGATAGCCTAAATCTTAAGGAAGGCTAAATACTCATATTATAACATCACTAAAAGACTCTTAGAACCCGAGAAAAAAGAAAATAAAAACAGTCAAGTGCGAGTCAGACTCGCGCGCCGAGGGTTTCGTACTTTGTAGATATTTAACTACAAATTTACGGTTTTCGTATACATGACATTGCTTCTTGCCAAATTTCATAATTCTAGGTCAACGGGAAGCAGATACCCTATAGGTTTTTGTTTGCGAGTGTCAAAATATGCAGCATCAAGGAACATAAACGCCCGTATCTTTTGATTAAGTTGACTTAGAAAATTGATTTTTTTCATTAGGTACTTCAAGTGATTGCAACCCTGAGTATTTGCTATTAATTTCAACTTGATAATTTCACGCATTCCTGAGAAAGTGGTCCTGACAGGCAGACGTACAAGGAAGTGAAGGGCTCCGTTTTCCTTCTGAGGTACGGAACCCTAAAAAGTCAGAAAGAACTCTAAGCTATAACGAAGTAAGTACGCGCGAGCAGGCGATGCGATACGAGGGGGTGGAATAGAATAGAATACTCTTTATGATGTACACCATATAAATTACAGACATAAAATAATATAGAAATACAAAGGGTGACACAATGGGCGGTCTTATCCCTAAGAGCGATCTTTTAAAGACAACCTTTGGATGGATTAAAAAGGGAAGGAGAGACAAACACTGTAGGTAGTCTGTGGTAATACTATAAATACATACATAAAGTAGGTGGATCGGGGGAACAAGAAATTTCACGCGGACGAAGTCGCGAGCAGAAGCTAGCAATATTATAAATTCGAAAGTAACTCTTATCTGTATGTTACCTTTTCGCGCCTAAACCACTGAATGGATTTCGATCAAATTTGGCAACGGGATAGAATGGCATCCTATGGAAGGATATAGGCTACTTTTTTATCCCGGTTGCACATTCCCGTGGGATAATTTCCGACATCCAGAAGCCAATAATACATAAATAAGGCAATGAAGAGATATGCCAAACAAAATGGCCTGATATTCTCTGTGCCAAAAAGACTGAGGTAGATCATGCATGAAAATCAATTTCACCCTTGGGCGACTTTACAAGCCTCTCATCCGGGTCGTTATCCTATGAGAATGGATGAAGAGGAGCTCAGCCAAAGTGTACGAGCGTGTAGTTCTCTATAAGCATTAGAAAAATAATGAGGTTGAGTGACGAGATAGAGGATCTCGTCACTTAACTCATTATTTTATTAACTTTATTTTCTTTTTGTGCTCAACGATACGGACGGCATCATTTTGTTTTGCCACCCCATATTACCCCGCCTTATTAGAGTCCTACATTATTGAGCTTTAATTACCTCAGAAATATACCCAAAAATTATTTCCTATGCAATTTCAACCAAATTGTTGAATTGTAAAAATAATCTAGAAATTGACTGAAAGAGGTAAACAACGGCAAAAATTGAACAGCCTGTACTTGGAAAAAGTGTAAATCCGTCACTGCAGTGATCGTAATCATTAATTTTAAAAAAGTCCACGCGGACGAAGTCGCAATGAAGTGCTAGTTACGTACAGAGGCCAGCACATCAAGCTACCCCAATCTGTCAGATTTTCCCAGTTGAATATGAACCTTATTCCTTTGTGCTAAAGTTGAAAATCTATCAAAGAAATTTGACAGATTGGGGTAGGTTGACCTGCTGGCGTCTGTACATACATATAATCAGAGATAATTAATGCTCCATTGTATGTACAAACATAGGCACTTTGACATGGACAGCACCTTTATACCGTAGCAGTACTTGCGGTTTACTTTAGTTAACAGTTAACATGCTAACAGAAATTATTATTCTTTTGGGGATACGGAGAATGTAACACTGATGGCGAGGCACAAGCTGTTTCGACCTTCGACCTGGCAATAATAAATACCTGGTTCGAAAAACGAAATGAGCACCTTATACTTTAACTTATAAAAGTGGCCGCCACGCGAGACAAATTCACTATTTGCTTTAAGACGAAACAGCCTTAAAAGTGTTAAATACTGTAAAGTGCTCCTAGGTGAAGTCTCAGTCTCACAACATAGACTGGTACTCGTAATAAAGAAAGTAAAAGTCAGTGTCTCGTCCAGTAGAAACAAGGAACGGCCCCACCAGATAGCGTATGATAGAAAAAGAGGAATGTGCTTAGTATGTTTAAGAGCCAAGTGGTAGGGATGGCGATTTGAGATCGATTAATCGAAGAATCGATTTTTGGAGCCAAAAAGATCGATTTTTTGAATCGATATGTAGTACTGAATCGATTCAGTGAATCGATATTTCACCCTTGAAATCGACATTCGATTTTATTTTAAGTTTTGGTATAAATCAAAAACTAGTTACAATTAATTGAATGTACCCGTATTATAAGAGTGCTGCCGGTTATAGGGTTAATTATTCAAAAACTCGCGAGATGGTTGTATGTTTGGATTCCTTCGCCTCTCTTTAATAAAAAAAGTTACGTTTGTTTGTAATCTTTGACGTTTTGTATCTGTGAATGACATTTGTTGTTGCGTCATCATACTCATCATTCATTAAAATTCATTTGTTTGTTGTTGTAGAATCTGTCTGTCGTAAAGTGAAATAAATACTGATTTTTATTTATGTAGTTTTTGTTGAAAAAAAAATGTCTTGTCTTATACCTGATCTGAAGTTTTGATATGGCAATAAAAATATTTTATATCATCGAATTACCTGATTTTACTGTTAGGAGATCGTTAAATTGTAATATGTATCTTGTTTTTAATAAAATACATTTACATTGCATTATAAACAAAAACTTGAAAAAAAGATCGATTTTTCAGAAATCGATCTTTTTGGCCTCGATTTTTTTGTGGATCGATTCATTAGGTCACGATTCGAATCGATTTAAAAATCGATCTTTTTCGGAAAGAATCGCCATCCCTACCAAGTGGTAGATAAAGAATATGGATATGGAAGGAACATCTGTGAATGAATGTTGGAAAGACATGGCGGATTGTATAAAGAGAGTAGCAAAAGATTTGTTTGGATAATCAAAATGGAAAGGTATGATAGAAAAGGATACCTACATGTTGGTTGAATAAAGGCGTGCAAAAGATGCATAAAGGAGAGAAAATTGCGTTTATAGAATGGCAGGATGTAGAAAACGGGAATGATAGTTTGAAAGAAGATAAAAAGAAGATTTATACAAAATGGAAGAGAAAGGCAAAAAAGACGGAAGCAGTTTCAAGGGCTAAGGCGCAGAAGAAGTTGTATGACTCACTGGACAGCCCTAGTAGCCAGAAAGAGCTCTAAAGGATTCCAAAAGCTAGAGAAAGAAGAACGAGAGATATAATTCACATTAAATGTATGAAAGACGACGCCGGTAAGGTTTTGTCCAAAGATGACAAAATAAAAAAACGATGGAAGATTTATTTTGAAAAGTTATTTGAACGAAGAGAATAAATGGAATGGTGTGCTCAAAGAGGTACAAATAAATATGTGTTTTGTGAGGGAAATTAGCATGGATGAGGTAAGAAAGGCAGTTCAAGGTATGAAAAATGGAAAGGCTATGGGCCCAGGTGACATACTAGTAGAAGTATGGAAATGTTTAAAAGAAGATGGATGTATGTGGCAGACTTTATTCTTCAATACGTTGTTGTGTGAAGGATCCCACAAGAATGGTGCAATAGTACGCTAATGCCCATCTTTAAGAATAAAGGTGATGTACAAGACTGCAGCAACTATCGAGATATAAAGGTCATATCAGATATTATGAAGATATAGGAGAAAGTAATAGAGATAGACTGCGAGAGGAGAGCGAGATTACCCCAAACCAGCTTGGGTTTATGCCAGATCGAGGAACAATGGACGCCACTTTTGTACTCCGCCAATTACCTATGCGAGAAGCACAGGCGTGCACACATGAACTTGCACATGGTGTTCATTGATCTGGAGAAAGCGTTCGATAACCTCGGGATGTGCTGTGGTGGGCCTTCAAAGAGAAAGGTTTGCCTGGGAAGTATTTAAAGTCGTGCTATCTACAGTTAATACCTGCGTGCGATCGGCTGCTGGCAATTCCGATGAGTTTAGCGTGACTGTAGGCTTGCACCAAGGATCGGCTTAAAGTCCTTACCTCTTCCTGTTGATTATGGACGCTCTGACGTCGGACATACAAGAATAGGCACCCTAGTGTATGCTGTTCGCCGATGACATTGTTCATGTCGGTGAAGATAGATCTGAGATCCAGAGCAGATTGGAGAATGTCGGCTTGAAAATCAGCAGAACTAAAACAGAATATATGTTCTGCGATTTCAGCGGTCTCTTCAGTTTTGAAGCCATAGCGTTTGATGGCGCGCTTCTCCCAATCTGATCCACCTTCCGGTATCTCAGTTCACTCGTGCAAAGCGATGGCGAGGTAGATCGGTCGGTTAAGCACAGAATTAACACTGGATGGATGAAATGGCGGCAGGCCAATCTGCGACTCCCGCATTCCCCTTAAACATAAGAGGAAGATATATAAAACCAAGATTAGACTATCTTGTGGATCAGAATATTGGGTCACAAAAGGGATGAATAAAAGGCACTTGCATGTAGCTGACTAGCTGAGATGAGAACGCTAAGAGAGATATGTGGTGTTACACGCATGGATAGAATAAGAAATGAGTACATCAGAGTAAGTCTGAAAGTGGCACCGGTAAATGAAAAGTTGTATGGAAATCGATTGTCATGGTATGGACATGTGATAAGGAGGAATCAGGAAAATATGACGTGAGGAAAGTTTTGAGTATGAATTTCGATAGCTATAAGAGTAGGGGAAGACCAAAGAAACGATGGATGATGACTACTGAGATGACGACTAATAGAGAAGTATGGAATAAAAAGACACGTTGCGCCGACCACAAATAAATTGGGATAAGGGCAGGAGAATGATGATGTATCACACTTCACACTAATCTTATAAAGGCGAATGTTTGTTAGTGTGTGTTCATATGTTTGTTACTTCTTCACGCTCAAACGGCTGGACCAATTTTGATAAAATTTTGTATGGAGGTAGCTGACACCCTGGATTAACATATAGGCTACTTTTTATCCCGATATTCCCACGGGATCGACACTTATGCGGGTGAAACCGCGGGGCGCTGCTAGTAAAAAATAAGTCAGTCATATTTATACTTCAGATAAAATTTCTCTCGATTGAGAAATCGGCCCAAGGCACCTGTCCCACCGCCAGTGATTAACGAGAAGCGAGTAGAGCTAGCAACTAAAAACTATTTGACAAGCAACGAGCAGCGAGTGCGCGGTGATAGTTTGATAGCTTTTGTCGCTGCGAGAAACGAGTACTCACTGGCGGTCACAATTGTCAGCGATCAACTGTTAATATATGTACATCTCTTTTACTTCCACGGGACCTACAATCTTTTTTACGTATCTTAAGCGACAAAATCGTTGATAGAGAGTCGCTTCCTCGTCGGCGGTAGAACAGAAGCACACCCCGGACACTCCGTACAACGCGCGCAAAATAATTACCTACTACTACTACATAGCCAAATGACGTTGGTACACGTGCAAATGTGTGCGTAAACTATAGTAGGGTTGGTTGTCGTGCGGAGCGTAAAAAAAATGGCGGGAACGACGACGACGCGACTAGAAAGGACTAGTTTTGATTGTTTATCTAATTAGTCGGGTTCGTAATGAAATAAAAATAATATTATAATAGTTAAGTAATAAATGTAAAACTTTTTAATAATAACTTTAATTTCGGAAGTCGGTGTCTTTGGATCCGTATTTTAGTTTATTGCCACCGACTTACGAAATTAAAGTTATTTTTCACTTTGTACTTAGTGTTTTTTTGGAAGTCGGTTTTTTTATGCTAAAAAGTTTTTATTTCTCGCTTTTTAGTGGGTCTGTTTATAAAGTATCTAAGTTACAATAGCCTAATGTCAACTTGCTCATCGCATTGTACAAAATATTGCTTTTCCCGATGCCGGGACGTTAATTGTTGAGGAGTTCTCTTGGTACTCCATCATCAGCTCCATTTCACCATTCGCATTGTGACGAGCATAAATTGTGCTTAGCAAGCATATTAAAGTAATCGAATCGCAACCTGTGAAATACTTATTATTGAGTAGACCCGGTGGCCATCTGTGGTCTTCATCATCAGTTCCACTTCACTAAATCGCACCTTCGGTAGAACAAGGGCACAGTTGTCAAAAATTGCAAAAATGAGTTAAGTATACAGAAATGCCTTAAAAATGCTATTTGAACTGGAGGAACAAAGACAGTCATTTAATTCCTTTAAAAATCCGCTAGGCGAAAATAGTGACTTTGTCTTATTGGTGCCTTTTTACTGCTCTCTTGGCTGGACATAGTCTCATTGGTCAGTTGCGCCGTCGGCGGGGAGAGAGGCAGTCGTCACTTGGACCGCTAACGTCGTAAAGGTAAATATGCCCTTTTAATTTTTTGGTTTCTGGAGCGACAATGCCACATCTATTACACTTATGAGTTATGCCTAATTTATAATTTTAAAATTGGAAGGACAAAGTCGTTCAGACAGTTATGCCCTTGTCCGTTCAAGATTTGTTTTATTCCTTGGTCATAAAAGTAAATGTGTTTTTGTCATTCCAATTGCAATGCTATTTTGCTAGACTTAATGACAATTACGTTTTTGTCATTCCAAATTGACTTGATTTAATATTAATGTTTGTTATTTAAGTTAATGAAATAAATTTGTATTATTTTTTAATACAAATTTTGTGATAAATTTTCTGTTTATTTATTAGTATTGGTATTTTTATGTATTTACGACTAGTAGGTATGCATTATTTGTGAATTGTGATATGAATAGTTTCTTTGTATGATTTAAATTTTAATAAAATTTTCAGAATTTAAAATGGGATCTCGTAGTAAAAAAATTTTAATGATGCTTAATGACGAAAATAATTTGCAAATCAAAGAAACTGACACAAATTCTAATAGATCTTGTCGCGAAGGAGATGTGGGCTCTAACAGAGCAGCAAATTCAATCGAAAACTCGTCAATGTGTAAGTATATTGTTGCTATTTCTTAATTCATATTGGTATGTTACTTAAGTTTTTTATATAAATATATATTTTTTTACAGCTAATAACATGGTTGAAACATGGATAGATATGAATATAAAAAACCAGGGTCCTGTTAAATCAATGGAAGGCATCATTTCAGAAACAACGGATACACCTATTGAATCATTACCGTCACCTCTTCTAGATTTCGAGAATTCTGATGTTGAAAAAATGGAAAATAACAATTTTGGAACAGAAATTTCTCCTGCGGTAAATACTACAGGTAAGATAATAAAACTGCTATACAAATATCTGGATTATTTCATGTGTAAAGTAACTGAGATATTATTCTTTCATCACCTTTTTAGAGGTTGCAAGTGAGCTTAACTCCTCAAAGAGTGGAGATTTTTCACCATCTGAAGGATCAGATTATAAACCGCCACGAACTGTGAAACATAAGAGTATATTTAAAACTAGATCTCCCAAACGTAGCACCTCGTCCAGTTCTTCAAGTTCCAGCAGTAGCTCGTCTAGTTCCAACAGCAGCAGCTCATCTAGTTCGTCGAGTTCTTCTGACACTGATAATAGGGGTAATATTGATGAGGCTGATGGTAATACGGAAAGTGTTGAAGTTTATAACGACCCAGGACCCCTTGTGGATACGAGTGAAGATCACACTGAGCAAGTAATTAATAAAAAGCAGTCAAGAAAGCGACAAAAAAATACACAGCAATGGAAACAAGCTGTTTCAAAACGTTTAAAAAATAGTGGCCAAGAATACACGACCAAAAGAGGCAAGATCGCACCAGCGAAATCCATGCGCCCTCCATGCAAAACCTCGTGTCGTCTGTCTTGTTCTACTAAAGTTTCTTTTGAAACGAGGAGTGTGATTTTTAAATCCTACTGGGAATTGGGAACACACCAAAGGCAAAGAGATTTTCTTGCATCATGTATTAAAAAACAAAATCCTACAACCCGAAGAATCAAGATCACAGCAAATAACACATTTAAACCACCGAGGAAACCGAACTCAACCTATCATTTTCTGATAAATGGTGAGGAAATCAGGATTTGTAAGACTTTTTTGCTGAATACTTTATGTATTGGTGAAAAAACATTGCGGAATGTAATTGACAAAATATCTGATCAAGCCTTGTTTATAATGAGTCCTGCCGATAATCGCGGAAAGCATAATAACCATTGTAATTTAAGCGATGAAGTCGTGAAATCGGTCCGAAATCATATAAATTCCATTCCTAGAACAGAAAGTCACTACTTAAGGGCTAATACAACCAGGGAATACCTATATAGATGGAAGTTTAACTATAGCGGAGCTTCATCGTGATTACAAAAAGATTCAAGAAACCGCTGGAAAGGAATTTGCAAATTATGATGCCTACTATCGAATTTTTAATACTGATTTCAATCTTGGTTTGTTTATTCCCCGAAAAGATCAGTGCGATGAATGTGAGGCGTACAAAAACTCTAACGATAAGGAACCACTGATGGAAAAATACAAAAAACACCTAGAAGAGAAAAGTTTAAGCAGATTAGAACTAAAACACGACACAGAACAATGCAAAAATAGTGATTCTAATAATATAGTTGCCATTTTCGATCTACAGGCAGTCTTACCTTGTCCAATTGGCCAGTCATCAGCTTTCTTTTATAAGTCCAAGTTAAATTGTTACAATTTTACGGTGAGGACTCATTTTCTAATTAGTTAATTATAGTGTTAAAATTAATCAATTTATGTTCGAATGTACCTAATGTATATTTTGTTTTAGGTATCCAATATAAAAGACGATACCACAATTTGCTTTTTCTGGCACGAGGGTCTTGGCAAACGCGGCGCCAATGAAATAGGAACATGCCTTTACAAGTTTTTGGAGGATCTTTCTAACAAACAACCAGATAAAGACATAATATTTTATTCGGATAATTGCTGCGGGCAGCAAAAAAATAAGTAAGTTTGTTGCCTTTTATAATACAATTAATTTACAGTAGATTTAGATAAATAGGAGTGATTGTTGTTATAATTCATACTGAACAATATAGGTAGGTAATGTACTTATAATGTAAATAATTATTTCTACTTGTTTCAGATTCGTTTTTGGAATGTATTATTATGCTGTCAACACATTGCCTATAAAGTCAATAACACACAAATTCCTTATTAGGGGTCATACCCAGAATAAAGCTGATGCCGTCCATTCTGTAATAGAAAAAAACGTTAAGCGAGCTAAAAAGGCTGGACCTATATACACTCCAGCAGAATACATCAGTCTTATTAAAAATGCTAAGAAAAAGGGTGTTCAATTTACCGTTAAAGAAATGAATTTTGATTCTTTCATTGATATGAAGCTGTTATCTGAAGATATTAATTTGAATGTAAACAAGGATGTTGAAGGAAATACTTTTAAAATATTGGATACGAAAGCGATCAAATTTATGAAAGATTCAGAGATATACCAATTTAAGTGCAGCTACAAAACCGACGATTGGACAGCAGCGAGAATTCGAACAGGTCGTATCGGTAATAAAAAAAGTGTGAAAGATGTCACACTAAACCAGCTCTATAAGGAAAAGTTACCAATCCCTCACAGAAAAAAAGAAGACATTCGTCAATTGATATCCTCAAATATAGTTCCTAAGTTCTATGAACAATATTTTAACAACCTTTTTTAAGAAAAGGAGAGAGAGCTAGAACTGATTCGTTAGTAAGAAAAAAATAATTGTTATAAAGATATTTTTATATTTTTTAATTAATATTTTTTGAAGTGTGATTCTAAAGAATTTCATTTGCATAACAGTGAATCTTGTTAAAAATAATGTCACTGTTATTTTTGTTATCTTCTATAATTCTATTTTCATTGTGATTCCAAAGAGACACAAACGTGAGATTATTGACGACTGATTAGTAAGACTATAATGATAGTTTAAGTATTATATTTCGTGAAAGTTACTACATTTTTTTTACTTTATAAGAAAATAAAAAGTTTATACGGAAAAACAAGGTATTTTTATTCGAAAATCATCCTAAATTAAAGCTCAAATTTAGTCCTAATTACAAAATAATATACATTTTGGTAGAACAAGGGCACAAATGTATCCCTTCCTTAAAATTAAAATTAATTGAAAAAAAACTAAAAGTTCTTAATTCTTGTTAACTATACGCCTAAAAAGGATATAGTATATAGTTTATATCATGCAAAGAAGAAAAACTTTCGAGCAATATTAACAGAGCAAGACCTCACTGAATGCAATAAATATCTTAAAATAGCTCTCCTGTAAAATAGCAAAAACTGCAATTATGCCCTTGTTCTACCGAAGGTGCGAAATGTTGCTATCCCAGAGCAAATACCCATGCAAATAAGGTACTTAGCTAAATATTGCTTACAGTAAAATATTTTCGTTTAAATGACCTACTTAACTATAAATAATCGGTTATTATATCGCATGGTATTAAAATGCGATATCTTACAAACATTTATGTAAATACAAATTCGGAAAAGCATCACAATATTTCGATATTGTGATGCTTTTCCGAATTTGTATTTATAGTATCGTGATTAAAACTCAGATAAAACTTTTAAATCGCAAAATTGTGTGTTCGTGTCAGCAGTACAGTGCTGCGGTTCTTTGTGAGCGCCCCTAGCTAATGAACCGCCGATAATGTCGCGGGTGCGCGGGGTGAGGTGCGGTATCTGATGTCAGCGCGGGGTAGGGAGTGGCCATTCTGTACGAAGTACTATTAGGTATTCTGTGACAGAAGTCCAAAGATACTAAGCATTTAACATTTTTATCGAATTGGTACTTTTTAATAAAATTCATATTTAAAACATAACTTTATTACTCTAATATAAAATTACCTATACACAGTGCACACTAATTATCCCACTTCTTAGATACGTCAAGATATTCGCCGTCGGGTGAAATGTAGTCCTTGATTGGAGGCGTTGCCACGGTGCCACGGATTTCATAGGGGATTAACTGCAAGTCGGGCTGTGGACACCAAAATTAATAAAGACAGGTTGAAATTGAAAACATGCGACAAACCTAAATGGGAGATTGTACTCATCATTATGAACAACTTTTACTAAAGGGCCAAAGCTGCAATGGCGAAAAAAAAATCTGCTGTTCCCTACATTTTGACGAGTTATGCGAACATAAATGTAGGGAACAGCAGATTTTTTTTTTCGCGGTTTCGTCTTTGGTCCCATAGTAAAAGTTGTACATAATGATGAGTACAATCTCCCATTTCGATTTGTCTCATGTTTTCAATTTCACCCTGTATAAGTATGCAAGAAAGCACATGTATTTGTGTCCGTTCTTCGCCATATTAAAAACAATGAAAGTATGTTTAAATATCCAGTTTTGAAGAAAGTTTCAGTACTTAAACACTAAAAAACAAATAAATCTTACTTTCAACAAAATACCAAGCTTGGTTCTTGGTTTTAGTTGGCTTTGGTTTCTAGAGCTATATAAGTGAATGACACTTCATGTTACATTTCTCTAAAAAGTGTGATAATTCAACAGATAGGTACCTAGCATAACTTCAAAACTGGAAGGAGGGTGCGCAAAAGATGGAAGCTGTGGAGCGAGGTCTTTGCCCAGGAATGGGACACAGTAGGCTAGTAAAAGTAAAAAAAAGTTCAACTTCAAACTACACACCATAATGGCCTCATTGTACAAGTCCTCGGACTCTTCCAACAGCTTGTCAAGCGCTCTCCGCTGTGCTCCCATGATTCTGTCGATCTGTGCCACATTTGCCATGTATTCCTCACGCTTGTATCGCGTCCAGTCCTTTTGTAGCAGTGCACGTGCCTCTATGACCTCAGCTGTTAGCTTTGGTTGTGGCCTCTTTCGTTTGCTGTAAACACAAAAATACCATTTTTTTATTCAGTTCTTAGAATATTTAACTGTCAAGAGAAAGATAACCCCCTAGTGGCCTGCTACCTACCGTACTCTGTTCTAATTTTCTATTGAAATCTTTTTTTTATAAAAATATTTTGTAAAATTTCATTTTTAAGAGTATTTTTAATTTTTTTATTTAAGTAACTTGTATTATTCCACTGCTTGGCCAACATCTTTATAATCTTAATTAATACTGCTTACTTGAAGTTGTCTAGCAGTTCAAGAGGCACCTCCATCTCATCAATAGGCTTCAACTGGCGTGCATTCTTCTCCAACCTTCTGATCTGTTTCTCCAGCTTCTTACGACGTCTCTCCTCTCGAGCCTTGACAATTGCTGGGTCTATCTTTTTCTTCTTCTTCATTGGCTCAGCCCTGGAAAATGAGAAGGAGTGTTAGGTTGTATTATTACTATACTAGCGGCGCCCCGCGGTTTCACCCGCATAAGTTTCGATTCCGTGGGAATATCGGGATGAAAAGTGTCCTATGTGTTAATCCTGGTTATAAACTATCTGTGTGCCAAACATCCAAATCCGTTAAGTAGTTTTTGCGTGAAAGAGTAACAAACATCCATCCATCCTCGCAAACTTTCGCGTTTATAATATTAGTAGGAAGTAGGATAGGAAGTAGGATTTGTGCTAAACAAAGTTCATAAAATATAAATTATTATCAAAGGAAGAAAAAGTCAAAACTAAACTTGTACTAGGTACTAAACTAAACCACTACTAAACTTATACTACTTGTATTGCTTTATTGTTTCCTAGTCTAGGAATCGGAACTTGTACCTACTTGCTTTTTTAATTGTTGTGAAAAATTTATGCTTACCTATTTCTAAGCATAAACTTCTAAGAGAAGTTCGACTTACTGTTTTTTCTAGTCTTCGTTTATTAAATAAATCTATTTTTGGTGAACATAAACGAAATCGTAGGTAATCAAATCTAAGGGTTTTATAACTTACCATAGTTGATCGGTAATTTTGAACTGCACTGCTGCTGTTGTAGCTATACTTCTACTACTAATTGGTATTTTTGTAGCAGGACATATTGCTAATCTGAAAATAACATTTATAAATAATATTTGGTGTTTTGAGGCGAGAATGTAAACTGAGATAAGTTTTATAGGTTATGTTGACAAAATCTCACCCAATCGAATTCTACTCACCTGGAAAACTGCCTTAATAAAGACAAATTAAACATGGTTTTTACGCTATTCTCACAATTTTATTTACAAATACAATTAAAACTAATAAAAATAGATTCGCAGCAGAACAAATTCGATTCACGTTTCGTTCCACGGACTGAACTGAAATGTCATCGTGCATTTGTGGAAATTAAATTATTTTTTTCCTTATTTTGTACTAATTTTGTTTTAATCACCGAAAACATAATATCTGAAATAATTAATTACTCAATTTTCAAATTTAAGGAAAGATTAAATAATTTAAACGAATTATTACAAAAATTGCTGATGTCTTCTAAGTTTTAGTCGTACAATAGAACGCAACCGCAACGTTCACGTTCCGTTTCACGTCATAAAAGTTATTTTACTCTGAGCATAAAAGTTAGCAACAGCAGATTTTTTTATCATCAACTAATGCGATTTTATAATACAACATCTATCGAGTATTTTCTATATGTATGTTAACAAGATATTATAATCTGTGGTCGAGCGGGGCCGCTGAGGGAGGTTGGCAACACAGCCGGAAAGGGATCTTCTTGTCCGTGCGGGCCGCCGCCATGACTTTCTGCGAACTAACCCGGCACCGTCAACACCACATAGCACAGTATTACTGGTTCTAATTGTAATCCTTTATTTTATAATTATTAAAACAAACTTCAACATACATCGCATCTTCATTGTGCCTTTCACAACCTGCACATAAAATGGTGACCCCGACGTGATAACTGAGGCGAGAAGCGTACCTAACATCTACCTACCGACAAGACTCCATCAACGCGTCCTTGTCGAAGAATTCTGCAAGTCTGCGCGCCGGCCGCCTCGGACAACGCGACAAGCTGTACCTGCTGCATCTGAACGAGTCTTCCACGACAACAACTGGGAATCGCTGATCCAAATTGCCCAAATCCAGGAAATTAATGCCGTGGTGAAGTGATTTTCTTATTGTCGTTCGTTGAGGAAGTGGCCATTTTGGAGGTAAACGATTTTAATCAAGTTACATTAATCGCTGTGAACTTCAATTTGCCTCTTGTGTGACGGTGTGTCGGTTTCGCAAATCTTTCTTTCCGTTATTATAATATAACGACGAACTTCGTACCTACAATACATACTTGGGTACCTAAATTAATATTGCTTAGTGAGGATCAAATTCATACTTTCTCACAATCATTACTATGCTGTCTTCGTGCCTAGCTTTGGGTATCTAATTACAGTACGGAAAAATAAGCGATTATTCTCGAAAGATATTGGTACGTAATTGAATACTTGCACGCTTACATTTTGCGCTTATTTTATTTGAATGGACGCATGATTACTTGTGCATGACATTGCTACCGTGTTTCACTGGGTACATTACTGACGATGCCTATTTTGTCATTATTTTAACCATAAAACAATCTGCGCTATGATTGCTTATTTCTCCGTCTAGTGTTCTGAGACAACGTTAACTACCGGCGAGTATTACCTACTTCGTAATACCTACTACGTCATTTGTAATATTACTTCAAACTCCTTTGTTACCTAATTTGTAACAAAGACGATCTTGTTATTGTTACTTCATAATTTTAGCCAGTGGTTATAATTTCATAATTTAATAACAAAATTACAACCTTCTTTCTACCTGCGACTTAATTAAAACAAGTAAAAACTTCCCGCCATTTTATACTGTGATCAGTATAAACACAATTAGTGATTGTGTTCGCCGACTATTCCAGATTCTGAGTTCCACCGGAACGTACAGACTACGCTGCACGGGTGCGCACGCGGCGCGACTATGGCTGCGCGTGGGTGACAGCGGGTGATAAAGCAGTACCTAAGCTGAACTGAAGGTGACGCTGACGCCATCAGCCTGCACTCGCTGCGCTCCGGACTCGTGGGATTGGATTGTCGGTACCATTTCATTGTACCTATATTGTTTATTGGTTAATAGTACTTTGTTTGAACGTTATTTGCCTCTTCATATTTGCATTGGTACTTCCCTTACTAAATAACAATGGCGGACGACATTATGAAGCTTCGGCAGCTTCGCAGTAGTGTAAAGGGTAGAATTACTTTGTTCAAAAAACATGTTGAGTTGCTAAAATCAATTGATCCCGGTCAAGTTACAAAATTACAACTTACCGAGTTGCAATTAAAGTTAGAAAGATTTCAGGCAATGTTCTCCCAATATGATGAACTTCAATCTAAAATTGAAGCACTAGATCTTGAATCTGAAAGTGAGCTTGATGAAAGAGAATCATTTGAGGGAGCATTTTGCAATTTAATTTCACAAGCGCAGCTGATAATTGAAAATGTTTCACAAACTCAAGGCAGTTCTGCTAACAATAATAATATTGATAATAAATCTGAGTGCAGCGGTTCATCCTGCAAAAATAATTCTAATGTTAAATTACCAACAATAGATCTTCCAAAATTTGATGGTAACTACTTGAAGTGGCTCGAGTTCCGGGACACTTTTGACTCGCTAATTAATAAAAATAATTCCATTCCACAAATTAATAAATTTCATTACCTTCGGTCTTCACTGGACAGTGGTGCTGCAATTGTTATAAAATCAGTTGCATTCACTGCTGAAAACTACATGCTGGCATGGCAACTCTTATGTGATAGGTATGATAACAAGAGACTATTGATAAATAACCATTTAAAGTCACTGTTTAATTTTGATCCCATCACAAGGGAATCACATAAATATTTGCGTTATATGATTGATTATTTCACAAAAAATTTACATGCCTTAAATTTATTAAAGGAACCCACAGAATACTGGGACACAATTATTATTTACATGATGGCCTCTAAACTAGATGGCGCCACGGGTCGCAATTGGGAAGAACATCGGAACAGCTTATCGGTTTGTCCAACTCTTGATGAATTTTACCAATTCCTGCGGAATCGAGCTGATGTTCTAGAAACTCTGCAATTTGGTAAAGCAGATGTTAAACCTCAGCGTTCAAACCCCCAGACTAAATCTTTTGTATCTTTGAAGATACAAAAGATTTAGTTAGGTTTAATCGCACTGCTTACTGGTCGACCTTTCAGTACTACTTGAGTAGTACTGAAAGGTCGACCAGTAAGCAGTGCGTTATCTGTAAGCAAAGTCATTTTGTTCATGAGTGTGAAAAATTTAAAACTCTAAGTGTAGACCTGCGCCTGAAAGAGGTTGCTAAGCATAAGCTTTGTCCCAATTGTCTTCGCGGTGGTCATAATGTCAATCGTTGTTTCCGAGGTCCATGTAAATTCTGTCAGAAAAAACATAGTACGTTGTTACATAAAAGTGAAGAATCAAACCAAACTAATAATATTGGAAATTCCAACTTACCTTCAACTTCTGGGTCGAACTCTAGCGTTACTCCTGCAGTGTCGTTATCCGTCGTGATGGCGAGCCAGGTGTTATTGTGCACGGCCCTGGTCGAGATAGTCGACCAACAAAATAATACTTACCTTGCGAAGGCGTTGCTTGACAACGGCAGTCAGTCTTCCTTCATTACAAAAAACCTACAAAATAAATTAAAATTAGATTTCACAAACAGAAATCCAGTCACTGTCAGTGGCATCAATAACGCTGCTGTAAATACGGCTCAATATTGCAATTTACAATTGAAATCTCGTTTAAACAACTTTTGTGTCACTGTGTCATGTCTTGTCATACCACAAATTACTAGCAAACTTCCAAGCGTGGGCATTGATCCATCACAACTTAACTTACCTCACAATCTTCAGTTGGCTGATCCTGAGTTCTTCAGTCCTTCTGACATTGATATTCTGTTGGGTGCAGATATCTTTTGGGATATTGTACACCCAAGGTTAATTAAACTAGGTCGAAACAAACCTACATTACAACACTCTAAATTAGGCTGGTTAATATCCGGGCCTACTAGTGGTGACATCAGTCGCAAATCAAATCATAATAATACTGTATGTAACTTTTCTCAAAGTATTCAACAAACATTAACAAAATTTTGGGAGGTATACCCCCTATCAAAACTAATATATTTTCTAAATCCGAAGAGTTGTGTGAAAGCATCTTTATAAAGAATACTAAACGATTAAATGACGGTCGTTTTCTAGTTACAATTCCACTAACTGATCCTCCAGAACAAGCTCTCGGTGACACATACAATGTAGCCCGTCGTAGATTTATTAATTTAGAGCGAAAACTAAACAAGTCACCTATTCTAAAGGAGGAGTATAAATCATTCATTCGCGAGTATGAACGCCTGGGTCATCTTTCTCTAATTGAGCGTCCGTCTTTTGGTTATTTTTTACCCCACCATGCTGTAATACGTCCCAATAGTGAAACTACTAAATTACGAGTAGTGTTCGATGCTTCATGCAAATCTACGTCTGGAAAATCCTTTAACGACATTCAACTGGTGGGGCCAGTTATTCAAGACGATCTTCTATCAATTTTATTGAGATTCCGTCGAAATGCTTTCGTTGTTACCGCCGATATAGAGAAAATGTACCGGCAAATATTAGTTGATGAGTCTCAGCGAAATCTGCAGTTGATTTTGTGGAGAGACGAAGAAACGAAGCCGTTGCAGGTACTACAGCTGAACACTGTAACTTATGGCACGGCTTCGGCTCCCTTTTTGAGCACAAGATGTTTATTAGAGTTGTCGCGTGAATGCGTTGATAAACCCGACGTACAGCATGTTATTGAGCATGATTTTTACGTCGACGATCTGAATACGGGCTCTAACTCAAAACAAGATTTAAAGAATGTTGTTCATGAAGTCATTAATAAGCTATCAGAAGCCAGTTTTCCTTTACGCAAATTCCGGACAAATGTTCCAGATATTTTGGAAAATCTCCCTATAACAAACAACTGTCAAGATTTTAACAAGGAGTCCACGGTCCTAGGTCTGAAGTGGTATCCACAAACAGACACTTTAAAATTTTCTACAGAATTCAAAATGGAATCGAAAGTTACTAAGCGCAATATTTTATCTATGTCCTCTAAAGTGTTTGATCCGCTGGGTTTACTATCAGCAACTATTATTATTCCAAAGACAATATTGCAACAACTATGGTTATTAAAAAACGATTGGGATCAAGAAGTCCCAACTAACATCAAACTTCAATGGGAAGAATTCATAAAAAATTTACACTTTATTTCCAATCTTGAGGTGCCCAGGCATGTGGTCTGCCCAGCACCAATTAATGTAGAATTTCATTGTTTCACTGATGCATCCCAGACTGCGTACGGTGCTTGTTTGTACGTTAAATCACAGGATGCACTAGGCGTTATACATACTCACCTTTATTGCGCCAAGGCGAAAGTCGCTCCATTAAAACCGGAATTAACTATACCGCGTCTTGAATTAATGGGTGCTCTATTAGGTGCTAGATTGCTTACCAAGGTTCTTCATTCATTAAGTAGTAAAAATATTGAAACTTCACGTGCTGTTCTGTGGACAGATTCAACTATAGTTTTGGGATGGATTAAGACCCAACCAAAAACCTTAAAAACTTTTGTATGCAATCGAATACAGGAAATCCGTGAACTTACCGCTCAACTTGAATGGCGCTATGTGCCAACTCAAGATAATCCGGCAGATCTAGCTTCACGCGGAGTCAAACCTCAGGATCTTAAAAGTAACAATCTTTGGTGGCACGGTGCTTCCTTTCTAAGTAAACCTGAGGATGAGTGGCCGCAGCCTAATATTAATTTACCAAGTAACACATTACCTGAAATGAAGGTTAGTTTAACTACACAATGTAAACAAAGTTTTATTTCATTTGACAAATTTTCTAAACTCTCTAAACTACAGAGAGTTCTAAGCTATGTACAACGTTTTATATACAACTGTAAAAATAAAAATAATAAACTGAGAGGCAAACTGACACTACAAGAATTACAAACTTCATTAAAAACATTAGCTAAAATATCGCAAACTTCTTCCTTTGAAAGGGATATTCATTCTTTAAAAACAACAGGATTTGTAAATTGTAAATCTAATATTCTATCATTGAATCCATTTCTGGACAATGATAACATCCTGAGAGTCGGGGGACGCATTCAAGGTGCTTTGCAACCCTATAATAAAATACATCCCATTTTAATTGATTCCAAGCATACATTTACTAAACTTTTATTTGCAGAGGAGCATCTGCGTCTACTACATTGCGGTCCTCAGCAATTACTTAGCTTGATACGTGAGAACTTCTGGCCTGTTGGTGGCAGAGTTCTTGCTACACAAACTGTAAAAAAATGTGTCAAATGTGTATGGACTAAAGGTAAATCCGTTCAAACTTTGATGGGTAACCTTCCACATCCTAGAGTAAATCCCTCATCTCCGTTTGAAATCTGTGGTACCGATTTTGCAGGTCCGTTCCATATTTCCAACCGTAAAGGACGTGGTGCTAGAACTAGCAAATGCTATTTGTGTCTTTTTGTCTGTTTCTGGTCCAAGGCTTTGCACCTTGAAGTTGTCAGTGAGCTAAGTACCAATGCATTTATTTTATGCCTACGTAGGTTTATTTCCAGACGAGGAAGGCCTCGCATAATTTACTGCGATAATGGTAGGAACTACGTGGGGGCAAATAACGAGTTGGGCAGAATGATAGATAGATAGATAGATAAAACGTTTATTCAGTGCAACAAAAGACACAATACAGGTAGGTACTTAAAAAATAAACGTCGAAGAAAGTGAAAGAAAAGTAAAACAAAAATTAAAAAGATAAATTGACAGGGGTCAATTACCGGCCGGGACCGTAATAGATGTTGAGGTGTCTATGGAGACACCTCAACATCCATTACGGTCTCGATCATTACTGGGCGGTGTGTGTCTCATGGTTGCACCAAATGGGAGTCCAGCTCAGCATATGCCAGGTACAATACCTGACGCTGGTATTCTGCTGCATCCCGTTAGTGACACACGGATGTCGAGAAGACACATCTGAGTTTCAACAAAATGGTACCCACATAGTGCGGCGCGTCATAATATAAAGGTGGTAAGTAGTGTAAGTACCCACATCTTAATTGACTTGCTTTTAAAACCGACAGAAAGAAAGATTTTGAAATTTTAAACTTAATAGATACTTGTGTAGTGGCTACTGGATTACTTGATTATCACAGACTCACAGTATAGGTAATAATATGTTATTTAATTAATCAATGACTAGTTTGTGTTTTTAAGCGTGTATGTGTACGAGTTTACATGTTGTATGTTGTTATGTTATGGTTTTATAATAATTATGTACAGTGAGTATATATATATATATATAATAATATGTACGTTATATGCGTTTAACAGTTACACAGTTGCCTCAATCTTTGTCTACAGGATAAAGTCAAGACAAACATGTCGTGTGGAACAGAGCCCCAGCCATCTGCTATATTATGGACGTGTTTGTGACGGTCAAGCCCAGTTTTTTTTGATGGTCGATCAGATATTGCCGCAATCGATTTCTAAAGGTACCAATCGACTTAAGATTCCTTATCGGCGGGGGAATGTTGTTCCAGCATTTGGATGCGGCATACCTGAAACTGCCTCTGAAGGCGGCCGTCTTATGCACTTCTGTAGAGAGTTGCTGGGAGCACTGCCTGATCGCACATTCTCTCCTACTAGCGATCCAGCTCAGTTTTTTGTACAGATAAGCTGGTTCTTTATGCTTAATAACCCCAAACATTAGACACGCTAAGTGTAACTTGCGACGTGATTTCATTCTAAGGATGGAGTGTTTATTTAAAAAGGGTGTTATATGGCTTCTAGGTGGAACTGAGAAGCAAAATCGTGCGCAGGCGTTTTGTACTCTCTGAATCAGTCGCTCAGTTCTTGCCAGCAGTCTAGGACCGACAACTGTATCTGCGTAGTTTAAATTAGAGAGTACTAGGGACTCAACAAGTCGAATCCGCAGCTCTTCCGACAGGTACGGCCTTATTTTGTATAAAACTTTGAGCCTATAAAAGCAGCTGCGCACTGACTCTACCACGTGATCCTCATACCTTAGCTCAGCATCCATGTACAGACCCAGATTTCGTGCCTCACGGACTCGACTGACCAACTCACCCAACAAAGTCACATTGAGCTGTGCAGGTACAGCATTTATTTGGTGCTTGGTTCCAATTAGCATGTACTTGGTTTTGATAGGATTAAGTACTAAACCGTTATTTTCTGCCCAGCATGCTATCCTATCAAGGTCCTCGTTTAGGTCTTTCCCCTCCTCTTGGACCTCTGAGCAGTTCAGACGTGTTTTAGAGCCACCACATTATTATTTTATCACTTTTTATTTAAAAATAAACCGAAAATAAATCCCGTTAAAAATTAGGAGTGCATAACCATACAAGAGGTCACCGCGCCGGGTGATTCGTCGCTCACACACATATACGCTGCGCGTGAGTCATATATACAATCATTACTTACTAGTTAATGACCCCACCTCCAAGCGGCATTCACTTCACTAACAGCAATTCATTAATAAACTCTGTGGTCATACGTGTGTATACGAAATAAACGTTGAAGCGCGACTAGGACGGATATATTGGCGAGAAGCAGATAAACGGAGGTCAGCTTAAAATTGACGGAAAGCTGCTTTGTATCGCACTGTCGATAGCGACCACTTTGTCTTGACCCGTGCACCGTTCAGCATAAGCTCACCGAGTCTCGCCTCCCAACAAAAGTTGGGCGCCTGGTATTTTCTAATAAGAAGTCGCTTAAACATAAAATGCCTATAGAACGCTCGCCGCCGCCGCCGCCGCCTACCCCATCAACGCAGCCTATGACGCCGCTTTTTAGCACCCCGCAGCCTCCGCTCTTCACACCCCTCAGTTCTTCAGAACCAAACCTCAATTTAAGCAACCCGGATTTGCCTACAGATAATCTCTCCCCTGCCATAACCTTCCGTAACGTGAAGCGCAAACGCCAATCTGATGACGAGGAAAATAGACTGTCCACCTTTATGTCTGATATGAAGGAGTTATTTCGTGAACTCAAACAACAACAGGAGGATAGGTATGATAAGCTCTGTTCCTTGATAAATCAAGTTCGTGACACTGTCGATAATATGGCTGCCAACTTCAACGAACTAACTTCGCGAGTTGAGTTCTTGGAAACCGGCCGTAAAGAAAACCTGTCCTACATCCACAACCTAGAAGCTAAACTGGAACATTTTGAACAGAGCTCCAGGTCAACATGCCTAGAGATTCGCAACATTCCGGTTTCGAAATCTGAAACAAATACTGCTCTCCAAAAAAATGTAACAGAAATGGGCAATCTGATCAACTTACCAATCCAGCCTTACGAAATTAAAGATATTTATCGAATTCCAACGAAAGATCCGGCGAACAAAACTATCATAGTTGACTTTACCACAGTCCTGCGCAAAGATGATTTCTTGGAAAAGTTCCGCAAACACAACAGGGACAGTTATAAGTTAACAACGGAGCACCTGAAAATTAGTGGCCCTGCCAAGCCTATCTTTGTCTCTGAAAACTTAATTTCAAGAAAAAAGAGACTATTTTTCCTGGCCCGCGACGCAGCGAAATCAAATAATTATAAGTTCTGCTGGATAAAACACGGCAAAATCTTTGTGCGAGAGAAAGAGGGATGCAAACATCTTGAAATTAAGAATGAGAATGACCTCTCGAACATCCTAAATCCTAAATCGTGACTAAATCTTAAATTCTTGATAACCAAACTACCGAAAGTTGTTTTCTTCCGGTTGTTGCGCCTCATGTACTACTTTTGTTTGCATTATTTTATGTTATGTTTTTCATTTTTAATTATTATTAGTACTACTAACTACAATTCCACTCGAACTGTAACACTACTTATCACACACAAACACACCCCCACACACTCCATTACTCTATATTACACAAACTACAAGTTTCTCAAACTTACTTTTTATGTTTCTTTTAATAGACAGTTACTCAGTATTAGTGCTTATTACATTACTATTTTTCGTGAGCAAGGTAGAATTTTCCTTATTCAGTGCAAGAAAATTGTACTACATGTTGTTAAACCAATAAAAAATGGATGACCTAAACATAATTAACTCAGAAATTGAAAATATTTCTGTATCCGACTGCTTTATCTGCACTCCGGAGACGAGCTGTAATTATCTTTGCAAACCAGAGTGCACCTTTAAAATCCTACATGTCAATATCCGAAGTATAAATTGTAATTTTGACAAGTTATTGTTATTATTAGGTAGGCTAAATTACACACTAGACGTTATTATACTATCCGAATGCTGGCTTAGCAAATGCCCAAACTGTCCTTCTCTAACTGGTTATAAGTTTTATTCATCTTCGTTTTCAAACCAGAATGATGGAGTAGTTGCCTACGTCAGAAATGATCTCCAATGCTCGTTTGAAACCCCCTCTTTCAGGGACGCAAATTGCCTGATAATGAAATTCTCGGACAAAGCTGCAGTTATCGCGTTATACCGTTCTCCATCGGTTAGAGACCTCACTCCGTTCTTCAGTAGTCTAGATATATTGTTACGACAGTTAGGAAAATTTAATACTATTGCTCTGGTGGGAGATATTAACATAAACATTGCCCCAGCTAGCGTGGACCCAAATACAGACGAATACTTAAATATTGCAGCATCACACGCTATGCTTCCCGCACATGTACTACCCACTAGACTAGCAAATTGCCTTGACCATGTCATATTGAAAACCAGACATACTGCCACTACCATAGTCCTAGACTGTGATCTAACAGACCATGCTCCGGTTCTCCTTTTCTGTAATCCGGATATGTTAATGACTGCCCCCAAGCGTTTACTCACTAAAATTGACATAGCAAAAGTTAAGAATGACATTGAAAAAACAGACCTTTCTCACATACTCCAAATTAATAATCCTAACCTTGCTGCTGATACCCTTGTGTCTATCCTATCTTCGTCCATTACTCGGCATACCACATCCTCAATCATATCAAGTAGAAAACGTATCATCAAGCCTTGGATCACACCTGGCCTTCTGAGATGTATCCGTCATAGAGACAAGCTCAATAAAACATTCAAAAAACATCCAGAAAATGATACCCATAAAATTGTATTTCTTCGTTATCGTAATTATTGTAACAATTTACTAAAAAAATTAAAATGTGAATACGAGAGATCTGAATTTCAGAAGGCCAAAAACAATCCGAAGTCAACCTGGAAGCTCATCAAACAAATATCCCATTTGGACAGTGCTAAATCCACTCCCACCGAATTGTTAAAGTGTGGCGACGATCCTCTTCATTCTGTCAATATTATTAACCACTACTTTGCCACTGTAGGCAGCAATCTTGCTTCTAAATTCCCTCTAGCTTCTCATTCTGACTCGGTTGACTCTTTCTCTTCACCATTACAGTCTATGGCTTTGTATGATGTGGACGAGGTTGAAATTGAAAGCGTCATACTGAACCTTAAAGATAAATGTGCTGTTGGATATGACGGTATCTCACCCTTAGTCATTAAAGCCACCAAAGACGCTATTATTCCTATACTTGTCCACATATTTAACTTGTGCATATGTCTGGGAACCTTTCCTGATGTCTTTAAAACTGCCATAGTTCATCCCATATTCAAAGGGGGAGATAGGTACGTCGTTTCCAACTACAGGCCTATATCCGTACTTACGACACTTTCAAAAATCTTTGAAAAAGTCATCAACGCGAGACTTGTAAGGTTCCTAAATAAATTTAATATCTTGGCCGACAATCAGTTTGGATTCAGAGCAGGCAAATCTACCGAAGATGCTACCTTAGAACTCACAAATTCAATAGTCGAACATCTTAATAATAAACAAAAAGCAATTGGTATCTTCTTAGACTTATCGAAGGCATTCGACAGTGTATCTGTTCCTAAGCTGATAGACAAGCTGGAACGAATTGGCATACGAGGAAATGCCCTCGAAATCTTTCGCAGCTACTTGACGGGAAGGAAGCAGGTTGTCAAAGTCGAATCTTATATAAGTACACCGGAAGACATGTCATTTGGTGTGCCTCAGGGTAGCGTCTTAGGGCCCACGCTTTTCCTTATCTATGTCAATGAGCTGTGCCAGCTATCACTTCCAAACACTAAAATCATTACTTACGCGGATGACACAGCTCTTATAACGCATGGTAAGGATTGGCACGACACTCGTGAGAAGGCGGAGATCGCTCTGGGTTTGGTCATGGATTGGTTAACCTCAAACCTACTCACACTCAACATTGCAAAGACAAAGTTCATACCCTTCACACCAGGAATCCTTACACAACCACCAACGTCATTTCACATCAAAACCCATGTTTGTTCTCATGCTGTGGCCACTATTTCCTGTAACTGTGCCCAGTTAGAGCGCTCCGACAACATTAAATATCTTGGAGTCACATTAGACAATTGCCTCACGTGGAAAAAACAGGTGGATTCAGTGGTGGTCCGTGTAAGAAGACTTATATACGTGTTCAAAAAGCTCAGGGCGGTTGCCGACTTCCCATGCCTTATATTGATTTACCTTGCACTCGTCCAGTCAGTCCTTGGTTACTGCATTACGGTTTGGGGAGGTACACACAAGACTTCTATTCTGCGTTTGGAGAGAGCACAAAGAGCAGTGCTAAAAGTATTGGCCATTAAACCTGCCAGATTCCCAACGTCGGAACTTTATTCGCTCTGTAACGTCCTCACTGTTAGACAGTTATTTATACTTCAAACTGTTATCAAGAAGCACGACCTCATGAAGTACGACCCACTATACCTCTCTAAGAAGCGACGTTCCGACATAGTTTGCAAGATACCTTTCTCCAGATTGGCATTAGTAAGACGCCACTTTAACTACGTTAGCCCTAAACTCTACAATAACATAAATAGAAACATTCAAATTTATCCTTTAACAAGAACCTTACTTAGAAAAAACCTGTCAGAATTGCTTAAATCCTTCTCTTACGAAACAACAGAAAAACTTGTGGTAACATAACACTTACATTCCTGTAACAACAACCTTATTACATAAACACCGCCCCCTCACTCACGCTCAATACTCGCATACCCCACAATACACACATACACACACACACCCTCACTCACACACACACCCTCACTCTAACACACCCTCACTCACACACACCCTCACTCTCACACACCCTCACTCTCACACACGTAGTTAGTACCTTTATTTTAATAATTTTCTTTCTTTTTAATTACTAGTCTGGAACAAATGTATCATATTTTTTGACCTGGGCGTTGATAGCTGCGCCACAGTTTTAACTTTTGTAGCTATCTTCGTTTCCTTATGTAAATTTTGTGTCCTGAAACTTGTTCTAAATAAACTTTTATTATTATTATTATTATTTTATTATTTCAAAGCTCTCTCATGTTCGCCAGGCTTGAACGAGACATATACCTGTATATCATCAGCGTAAATATGATACTTACAACGCTGCACAGTTTTTATTATGTCCGCGCAATATAAAATAAAGATTATGGGCCCCAGTATGGAGCCTTGCGGTACACCCCTATTTACAGAAACTGGTGACGAGACCAGTGTTGTGCCATCACTCAAGCGTATTTCCACACGTTGTTCGCGGTTGTTGAGATAGCTGTGAAACCAGTCTATTGTTTTGTGGTCACATCCATAGTACTGCAACTTGGCTAGGAACAGATCAACGTTTATACAGTCAAAAGCCCGCGAAAAATCAAGCAGGACTAGAAGCGTGCAAAGGCCTTTGTCCTGTGCAGCAAGAATGTTGTCTGTCACATCTAACAGTGCCGTACAAGTGCCACGCTGCTTACGGAACCCTGACTGATGTTCCGGTAGAATATTATTATTTTCTAGGTAATGAGATACCTGCTGACATACTGCTTTTTCACATATTTTTGACAGGCAAGGTAGAATACTTACTGGTCTGAGGTCTTTTAATTCAGTAGGGTTATTTATTTTTGGGACTGGTCGGACAATTGCTACTTTCCAGATGTCGGGAAACGTTGAAGACGCAATAGAATAGTTCACCATGTCCGTGATGGCTTTTAGTGTTTGCGGAAGGGTTATAAGCATGTTCAAAGTAATATTATCGCAGCCTTCAGCATTGGATTTCAATTGGCCAAAATATCGTAAAACTTGTTCCTCACTAACTGGCTGTAAAGTGAAAGTTGCATCGCTAAAACGGTTAGACTCAAAGAATGCACGCTGTGTTAAATTACAATTACAATTACCCTTACAAAATGGCAATTTAATTGATTTGCATCTCTCAAGTAACAAGGGAGATCGCAGATCTGCTTAGCTGGCAATATAGTATTTTTTAAGTTTTTCCATAGTTGTTTGGGATCTTTAATTTTGTTATTTATATTATAATTGAAATAAGCAACCTTTTCTTTAAATAAGGAGCTGGTAACAAATGATTTTAGCTCTTTATAATAGGTTTTTTTAGACTCCGATTTCGTTTTACGATACGTGGCCAGGGCATCATTCCTCAAGCTCATCATAACTTTTATTGTGTCAGTTATTCACGGATAAGACGGTTCTCTGATTATACTTTTCCTAACTGGAGCATGTGCATCAAAAATAGCTAGGACGTTTTTGTTAAATCTCTCAACCATTTCATTTACGTTATGCAATTCACAGATGTTATCCCAAGCTATGTGCGATAAGTCACCTTTAAGCATTCCTTCATCAATTTGTTTAATAGGTCTGTACGTAACTGTATGAGGCTTATACTTGCTACGCCTAATGTTGAAATCACAAGTAATGAGTGAATGGCCATTTAATGAGCCAAAAGCCTCAACAGAGACTCCTCTGTAATTGAGGTTGGTGCACACTAGGTCGATTAGTGTTTCACTGTGTTCAGTGAAATGAGTGGGGGAGCCAACCAATTGCCTAAGGCTCAAGCTATTTAAAAAATCCTGGACTTTCTTCGTTTGACCATTAGTGACCAGTAAGTTGACATTAAAATCACCTAATAGTACATAGTAATCACATTTGACTAGGGAAGTAATAGCCTCAGTGACAGCATCAAGGAAGAGGTCCAAATCTAATCGTGGCGGGCGGTACGCTGTGCCTACGGCGATTTTATTTCCATTTATTGTGAGGGTAATCCACATTTGCTCAATTGCTTCGAATTTGGGGTCAATTCGGATAGACAGATTACGAACAGTCAGTCCACTTTTAAGGTAAAACCCCACCCCACCCCCGCGGCCCCCGTGCACCGCCAGCGGTCGCGGCGTATGTCGCAGACGGTAGCCTGGCACATTAGGCGCACGCCCCTCCTCGCCAGGTCGTAGCCATGTCTCATTGACTGCCATTACGTCGAAAGAATGCCTTTCTACTGCAGCTACAAAGTCATCATGGTTAGTGCCAAGGGAACCCACATTTAGGAAACCAACTTTTAAGTATTTTTCAAGCATGTTTAACTTTTTTTTTTCCTAAGTGCGCTGCAGCAATAGATTAATATTTTCACATCAAGTATAAAATAAAAATAATGAACTTTGTAGACACTTCTGGTAATTAAAAAACAATGGATGTATGTAGTATGTATGTAGGCATGTAGTGCGAATAAATAAAACTTATATACAAATTCAAAATAGACAATGTGATTAATAAATGTTGTAAATAATAATTCTGTATCAGTAATCATTGTAAAATGTAATAGGTATAATTTGATTATGTAAACAAGTATAATATGATTATAAAAACTAGTCACTAGGTCAATAATTATCAATTTCATTTTGAAAATGGGTACAATAATAGTATGATTATGAGTATATAGGTATAATAGGTATAATTTGTTTTTGTAAATAGGTATACTAGTAATATGATTGCAGGTATATAGGTATAATGGGTATAATTTGATTTTATAAGTAGGTATAATTGGATTATAAAAACTATTCATGTGTTGGTAAAAAAAATCGTCTGTTTGTGTTTTATAAATCAAGTAGTCTATGTAATACACAAGTAAATTGCCATAAATAATTGTAACTATGAAGAGGAACAATAGGTAAAGTAAGAGATCATTACTACTAGGTTTATAAGTACACTTACGTTGTGATCCGATTAGATTCCAATCTGTTGCCGCAGAAGACACACACCGCTCCGTAAAAAATACACAGACAGAACACAAAAGGAAAAAATATAAATATTTAGGATGTACACAACAGATTAACAAAGAAAACAAATTGACAACACCCTTAATAGACAGCTGTGGGAAGCGAACCCATGAAGTACATGTTTGGTGGCTCAATTTGAAATAGATGCAGTGCAAACCGCCAATTAACCAAAAATTCTTGATATGTCTTCAAGGCATCTAATTCTTTCTGCTTTTTGGCGATCTTCCTTGCGAATTAAAATTCTTCCATATCTTGTCCACACATACTTCCAGTTGTGCTGACTCCCTGCCTGGCGAGCGTGATAAAATAGCTGGCGGTTTACGCGAGTGAGACGCTCATTGATATAAACACGGCGCGATGCCGACGGCCCGCTCACTTCAAGGTCGTCTGTACTTAAGCCACGGCGAACTCGAGCTGCACGCAGTAGTGCATCGCGCGTCGCGCGCCGTGCGAATCGGACACATATACTCCGCGGCCGCTGCGCAGCAGGCTCAGCAGGGATGGAGCCGTCCGTGTTCTCGACACGGTTACGGTGCGTGGAGCCGACCCGCTCAGCATGCACGATGTCCCTCTCATCGAGGTCGACACCGAGTTTTAAGGCGACGACCCTGACAAGGTGCAGGGTGCTCTCATCATTATTTTCAGGGATTCCAGACACTTCGACATCATTTAATAGGAGTTCCTGATCCCGCTCATTCAATTGGCATCTCAGCTCAGCGATGGTGCTCTCAATATTGCCACCCCCCTCTGGTATGAGTTTCTGCTCCAATTTAAGCTCGAGAGCATTCACCCTTGACTCCAAATTGTCCATTCTCTCATGCCGTGGTTCTACACCGTCTACACAGATGGCGCTGTTTCCAATAATGCGTATTAGGGTTTTATGTAGTGTTATGGTATAACGACACCATAAGCCGACTCAGGGGTAAACAGACTTTGCGTTCACACTTCGACGACACTTCAACAATAAGTTTTTTTTTACGGATTCACTGAATGTTTTTTATTTATTTTTGTTTAGGGTAGATTTTATTCACTGTATTATAGTTTTAAGTTTAAGATGTAATTGTATTATATACACTGTACTTCTATACTGGATAACGTTGCAGGTTATGTAACACTGTATATTAAAACTTTCTGTAATGTATAGTTTCCGTTAAATGTGTTATTTTTATTTATATAATATAAAACGACCGCAAGAAGCACGGGCTACTTGACATCCGTGACGTCACTCCTGAATGCTTAAGACTGCCAATGAGTCCGCGACTGAATTCGGAGCGAGCGAGGGTATTGAATTCAAATTCAGTCCAGCTTATGCACCCAATTTCGGTGGAATCTGGGAAGCTGGTGTTAAGGCGGCTAAGTTCCATTTAAAGCGAATCGCAGGTAATTCTAATCTTACATTTGAAGAACTTTCCACACTTTTCACACAAATCGAGGCGATATTGAATTCGCGTCCGTTGACACCTATGTCATCAGATCCGTCAGACTTTAACCCATTAACTCCCGGCCACTTCTTGATCGGGCGTCCGTTGACATCACTGGCATCTCCTGTCGTGGAAAAAATGTCGATTAATCGATATCAGCATTTAGAAAAACTGAGGCAACATTTTTGGAAAAGATGGTCGCAAGAATTTCTCTCCGAGCTACAACAGCGAGTCAAATGGCGTCTATCCAGCGGCCATCCTATCAAGGTTGGAGATGTAGTCGTTATCAAAGACGACCACCTGCCGCCAATGAAGTGGACCTTGGGAAGAGTGGAGAAACTTTTCATTGGACCAGACGGTCTATGCAGAGTTGTAGATATAACCACAACTAAAGGAGTCGTCCGACGAGCTCTGAACAAAGTCTGCGTCCTGCCAGTTGAAGATCCAGAACTGCTTGAAAGCACGACTTTCAAGGGGGCGGAGGATGTTAACAAGATATTATAATCTGTGGTCGAGCGGGGCCGCTGAGGGAGGTTGGCAACACAGCCGGAAAGGGATCTTCTTGTCCGTGCGGGCCGCCGCCATGACTTTCTGGGAACTAACCCGGCACCGTCAACACCACATAGCACAGTATTACTGGTTCTAATTGTAATCCTTTATTTTATAATTATTAAAACAAACTTCAACATACATCGCATCTTCATTGTGCCTTTCACAACCTGCACAATGTATTTGCTTTAACTTTCAGCTCATGGTGTATACTTATTTCCATGGCTGGCCGGCTGGCGTGAATACATTGACTTATCGACTTCCTTCTGACTTCTTCATAAGACCGCTTTCATCACACTAGGCGACTTTAGCAGCGCAACGCGGTCAACGCGGACGGTCACGCAGTAGACGCCCGACCGTTGCCCAGTCAGAATATTTTTTTAATATTTTAAACAGAAGCGCGGCAGCCGCGAAGGCGTCAGCTGCCGCGCTATTGTCGCGCTGCTAACTTCCTAATGTGAAAGCGGCCTAAGAGTGTCCATGGAGTTTCTTGCCCGTTCTTCTCCATAGGTACCTACGCTTTGGAATGGGCAACTAGCTTCATCTTTCTGACTGACTGACACTTTGACAATTCAAAAGTGCCTGTAAATGTAATTGGTTTATTTGAAATAAATGCTTTTGAGTTTTGAGTTTGAGTTTGAGTTCTAGGTATGAAAAGTGCTTATGGTACCTACAAATCTCACTTAAAAAGATTTAGTACCTAATGTTTCTAATGATTATAATTCTGTAAATACGTAGGTACCTGTTATCCACTCACATGTCCTATAACCGATAACCACACACACTTAGTCGCGAATCAAATTTTGATCAAGATACAACCTGCACCCTAATTGCGTAACACTATTAATCGGAATCTGAATCATTTTGAAGCAAATTGCTAATCCATTGCTTCATAAGTTCGAAAAATTTATCTGCTCAACACGTAAATAACGCAATGAATGTTGATGAACTGTCAAAATGAAACCGATTCCGATTGATAGTGTGTTACGCAATTAGGGTGCTGTACCTGACACTGACCTGCACCCTAATTGCGTAACACACGATCAATCACAATCTGTTTCAGTTTGACAATTCAACAACATTCATTGCGTTACTTACGTTGTTGAGCAGAAATTTTCCGAACACATGCAGCAATGGATTAGCAATCTGTTTCAAAATGATTCAGATTATGATTAATCGTGCGTTACGCAATTAGGGTGCTGCAAATTGCAAAAAACGTGATTTTGAATTTTGCGGTGTACCACTTCGCAATCACCATAAGATAAAAACTGTAGACCATCACTTGCTCTATTGTCGATAGTTTTCGCAGCGTACGCGATTTAAGGATTTTTTTTAACCGACTTCAAAAAGGAGGAGGTTATCAATTCGGTTGTATTTTTTTTTTTTTTTATGTTTGTTACCATCAAACCGATCTGATGATGAAGCTGGAAGGTAGGTACCAGAACTTCGTAGTAAAACCATGTATTCTCGCCGTGTTTGGGCTTATTGGAATTGTCATGAGATGCACTTTGACTATAAAAAGTAAAAAATAAAAACTTTTTAACAAAAAAAAAACAACCGACTTAAAAAAAAAAACACTACAAAGTGTAAAATAACTTTAATTTTAATTTTGGAAGTCGGTGGCAAAAACGTAAATACAAAACCAAAGACACCGACTTCCGAAATTAAAATTAAAGTTATTTTACACTTTGTAGTGTTTTTTTTTGAAGTCGGTTGTTTTTTTTTTGTTAAAAAGTTTTTTTTTGGTATTTTTTTTTTCACACCTTGGTTACATTTCGAAGTTTTCCTATGAATCCCTAACTTTTTTGAAAATTTAAAAATAAACAAATCTTTCCTCTCTATATATAGATAGATAGATAGATTAGTGTAGAATTGTAGATACTCGGTAACTAAAATACCGGACAGCGTCATATTAATTATTGTTTGCTGCACTTCATACGTCAGTGCCGGCTGTCGCAAATCATCAAATGACCCCTTCCGCTCTGGGTGGAGCAAAAGGGAGTGTCAGACTCTTACTGACTAAAACCCACCCGTGTTCCTTCCTTAGCCCTTTGTGTTCCGGGGTAGCGGTAACCCTTTCGGACAATCCCGCTGCCCAGGTTGACCTGCTGGCGTCTGTACATTGCAGCCTCAGCCATAAACTTCAGGTATTAATTCCAGTTCCAGAACGGATACATTAACCATTTCAGACTTTCAGATGATAAGCGATAGTTCTGATGATGAATGAAGAAACTATTTCATCTTTTTTAGTAATCAGTTTTTGATTTTTTATTTGTGAAATAATTATTTTTTCATTTGGTGGCAATAAATAATATTTTATGTTCTATTTTGATGCTTTTTACTGATATCGCCCATCCCTAACTGGCATTATTTAGCAACTTCTAGCGACTTTTGATGTTTGCCCATAGCTAGCGACTTTTCAAGCGTACGTTAGCGACTTTTTGCCATGTAAAGTTGGCAACACTGCTTACTAATAAACGTTGTATATCATCTGTACCTACCTCTAAATTAATTACGCAACGCTTTTTGTCTTCTTCTTTCGAAAGTCAAATTACTGACTACTGAAAGCATACTGAAACTACTGAACCACTACCTGAACTATTCATCTGATATAATAGGCGTTTATTATTAAGGGCGTAAGACGGAGTAACTAATGTCTAGGTTTTCACGACATTTTCTAAGTCAGCATCCTAGCAAAGACTCCGAGTGACTAGGGAATGTGTTGGTAACTCTGCTGCACTTTTGCCGACCTCCACAGGACTTGTTTTGGACTTGACTGACTGGTCAGTCAGTCAAGTCAGGTATAGGCAATCTCCTACCTAACTGCAGTGCAATGCTGCAGTGTCTTCCAGTAATCGGCGCCTGCTGCGGCGCAGGTGGCATATACGCACTCGCTTCTCGACGCTAAATCTACGGTCATTATTGCCCATTGTATAGTTTTTGTAGGTACAAATTACCTACGTAATTACTACCTACACTGTACCTACATACCTGACACCACAAGAGCCTGCTGAAATACAGATGAAGTATATTGGCATTGGAATTCCATTCATGATAGGTAAGTAGATTATTTAACGATTTATTCTTCTTTCTACTTAAGTGCCTATAGAAAACATTATATTATTATATATTACATTTTTTTAAAAACGTTGCCCCTCACTAGGAATTTCTCCTGTATTATGGGTGCGTTTACAAACATTTAAACTCACATACACAAACACCCAAAGCCGGAACAACTACTTGTCGGTCATACAAATATTTGTTCCGTGCGGGATCGAACCCGCGACACGCAGCGCAGCAGTCAATCGCTTAACCACTGCGTCAACCGTGCCGTCAACACACCCTCATACACAGCCACACACACATCCTCACACAAATGGCCGCCACATGGCGGTGGTGGTGGTAGTTGGTGGAGGTCGTCACATTGTTTAATGTTTTGTCATGATCATGAATAAATAATGGAATCATGTGACTATTGACAGATATTTGTATACCACTAGGGTATTGATATTCTGTGGTATACGTGGTTCAACTGACCATTGTGCACCCATCACCATCAATATAAGAGGGCAATGGCGGTCGTTCTTCACTAATAGCCTCATGATCAAAAGAATTCCTTAAAACTAATAATACACACGTGTCATATTCTTTCGACTTCTATGCTTTGCATTCTATATGGGTATGGTACCGATTCATTCTTGTAAATAGGTAGGTTTTTTTTTCATTGACTTTTTCGTCTGGTATTTATGTAAGTAGGTATATATACCTACGCCAAAGGGATGGATTCAGTTTCAAATGTTATCTACCTTATCTAATCTAATGTAACGCTTCTTAGCCAACGAGCTCTGTAGCAGACAGTAAGTAGGTACAGTCAACAGCAAAAGTAGATAATGAAAATCATAAATTCAATACTAATGAACGGAGTTCGTGTCAGAACTGTGTGGCGTCTGATTGACAATTTGGCTTATCTAAAAACTAGAAGGGTTTACAATAATCATAGAATTTTAAGCACCAATCTGTGAATGCTAAGAGTTACTTTTCCGAATCATATTAAGTACAACCTGTGTTATCTGTGTTGTGTAATAAATTAGATAATTTATAGACAAGTTTAGACGTGATTAAAAAATTGGCTACTAAAAATACGTCAATTCACATCAGGCGCTGACTAATTTGACAGGACTAAACTAATATTTATCTTCTGTCCTTTTCTTAATGAAATAGAAAGAAAAAGATGCACTGAACTTAAATTTAGTTTAGTTTGTGAACAACAGAATCGGGGCCATTAACGTTTAATTTTGTTCAGAATAGGTATTCACAAAAATTTTAACGACAACGTCCTTTCAACATTAATTATTTATATATTCAAAATTAATTAGGTTTTATTATGTTTTATTTGATATTATTCATATATTCAAAATTAATTAGGTATTATAAAATTCAATAACTGTATCGTAAGGAAAAAGTCCAGACGAAGGAACATTTTCTTATAAATGTCTTGACCACGAAACTGTTAACAAATACGCATGAGTCCACTACGTCTACAAAGCTTTCTTTTTACGTTTCTCCCACGACCTTCAAACATGAACCCGAAATTGATCTTACAAAGGCTTCACAGTGTCATTTCTATGCTTGAGCTTCAAATCCAACATTAATTGTTCTGATAAACACAAATTGCTGCCCCGGTGTCCTTGATAATTTGAGCAATTGGGAGGTTGTGGGTTTCTTGTGCTGGGGACAATGGGTGAACGATTATTTCTCTTGGTAAAATAGTACCTAGGTACTCTCCAGATTAACGTGGAGGAGTTGCAGGAGAAGATGACGACGCGGGGCTCAACGGTCTGATGGTCTTGTAGACATTGAGGACCTCTGATTATCCACGGATAAATGATGTTCCACCAGTAACTTTTTTAAATACTTCCTACCCCTCGGAGGTTTTGTAGGGTAGATAAATTTACTATTTATCGTGTCGTGTCTCGTCAAAAATTTCTTTTATTTGATCGAGATTGGCTCGAGCTCCGTTTTCGACGCATAAACTTTAGTTCCTTATTTAGATTTTGTAT
This sequence comes from Globia sparganii, assembly GCA_949316385.1. Taxonomy (NCBI): domain Eukaryota; kingdom Metazoa; phylum Arthropoda; class Insecta; order Lepidoptera; family Noctuidae; genus Globia; species Globia sparganii. The sequence continues at coordinate 7,652,775 of OX438671.1, forward strand.
GTCGCCTAACTACTAAATTTTAACGTTGTACACGTTAACTGCGTGTTTCTTTGGTACAGTCAGCAACAAAATTTGATTAACACTTCAGTTTTTTTTAACTCAGTTATTGAGCAAAATAATAACACTTCAGTTTTTTTTTAATCTCAGTTATTGAGCAAAATATTTGTTCTAAATTGCATTACATCTGCTGCAATTTTGAACAAATATTTTGCTCAATAACTGAGATTAAAAAAACTGAAGTGTTAATCGACTTTTGTTGCTGACCGTACTTTACCAAAACCTATATGGGGCAGGCTCTACATAAATTAAAATAAGAAATATGATTTTTTTTCAAGAGGACATCCTCAGTTTTACCCGCCTATCACATAACTGTTGTTTTCTTTGTTCCCACTAGTACACACGGCTACACATCAAGCTATACATTTCCAGTTTTAGCTGACCTCGCATTGTATAGGTTTTTCGTACAATCAGAAGTCAGCTTATACTGGTTATGTATAGCTTGATGTGTAGCCGTGCGTACCACCGAACTGTACGTACCACCGGTGGTACTAGCGGGAAATCTTGTTCTCGTACCACCATTTACTTAATGGTAGGTATGTACTAGTGAGACTGTTTGGTGGTTCAGTTCGGTGGTACTAATTGTGGGAACAAAGGAATTTAAATATCGGTGTTTTTCTACTACTATACCTACCTAAGTAGAGTGCTTACATATTTTTCAAATATTTATGTTCATAAGCACGGATATATTCACCACTACCTTCCATTGTGAAAATCCAACACAATTCCTATTATGTATTCTGTGACAATTCTATAGATTTAAGTAGCCTCACTAACTACCTGAAATATTTTGTTATGTTAACATCCTCATTGAACGAATTTGTATTCAAAACGAAGCGCTGAACGTTTGTGATGAACTTAATTGGCAATAACGACCACGTAAGAACCTAGGTAGTCCTACTTAACGAACTGAGGAAACTTAGAATTTACTGAGATTACGAAGGTTCCGTACCTACCTACCTATACGCTATTCTGGAAATTCCATCAATATATATGTAGGAAATTCGGAATGGTATAGAGCACAGACATGGAGAATCAAGTGAATTTATAAAAAGCAAACCTGATTTGCAACACATACAGTACCTACCTACTAACACAAAGAACCAGTTACATTCTAAAACGATGACAAAAACATCTATCAGCTGACAAGAGTGATCATTGCTCGACCACATAGTACCGCATAATCTCGATATTTACCAATATCGCGTGACCACAGAAACATTCTTAAGGAACCATAAAACATGTAAATCAAGTCATTTTAATAAACAAAACTACGGACCCGAGTCAGTGTCATCGTCGAGATGCCGTCGTGTTTGGCTTCATTCTCTACTGTCGACCGACAGCATTTACATGTGCCCGCTAACATTTCGTAACTTTATTTTATTTGTGAAACTGATCCGAATGGTGCGGTAACCCAGCAACATGGAGACGAACATTTCGAGCTTCAAGACAAATGTGACGTTGGACCAAGTGATAGATTTCTTTCATTTAAACCTTTCTAATGTGAACCAAAGTGAAGTGACACAGATACATTTGTTCGATTTGTATGAAGCCTACCGGACAATTGAGAAGGAACAGCTAATGGTGTACAAGTCAGTGGCTTACATTATCGGGACTCTCATCATTTTAAGTAATTTAACTGTTGTCATATCTAGCGGGCTGATTCTAAGAAAAGGTATAGTATCACTTCATTAAATTACGATGTCCATTTTTACTTAATGATTTGCATAATTTGCCTTTGATATACCTACCTGTACGACGTTACCTGTATAACATGCAACAAGGTTTAAAACAAACAATTTTGTATATATATCCACGTTAGAACTCGTTGATTATTTCACCAAGACGAATGTATTACCTAAATAGTAACTTTTGTAACATTACATTAAGGCTAGTGGCGATCGTCATTTGTTTCTCAACACGTAATAACTAATTGCTTACCTACTTCAATATGGCAATGATAGTAATTGGCCACTGTTAGAAAGAGGCTTTCAAAAATTTATATCGGGCTAGCTATGCCCCGCGGTTCCACTCACGTTAATTTGGGGAAAAAACCTATTAAAATATATTCCATTACTTTAAGAGTATTACTTATGATTATTACATAAACTCATGACCATTGAGGTAATATGTACTAGTACATTATTACCTCAATGCTCATGACCGTCCGCCTTTCGGCGTTTTCTTTGATATCTCTTGAGATATTCATTGAAATCAAATAATGTCAAGGGCAATTTTGTTCAAAATTAAATATTTGTAATGAATAACGTATTTATTTGTATAAAGATTAATATTATATTATATAAAAACACCTTCGCAAATAATGCATTATTTTGAATAAATTTGATTAACATAAAAAAGGTTATAGTGAGTCAATCTTAAAAGATTGACATAATTAATTAATTATGTAGTCACAGATATTTTTTTTTGAACTTTGAAAGGGGAACAATTCCTGAAAGGGGAACAATTCCTCCATACATGATTTTTGCGTAACTTTAACCGTTTACGCAGCTTACGCAACGGAAGCTCTCAAAAGGAATAATTTTTCCCGTTTTTTAAACATTTTTCATTGATGCTCCGGTCCTATTAGTCGTAACGTAATATTAGCCTATAGCCTTCCTCGATAAATGGACTATCCAACACAAAAATAATTTGTCAACTCGAACCAGCAGTTCCTGAGATTAGCGCGTTCAACCAAACTCTTCAGCTTTATAATATTATTAGTATAGATTATAATCTATACTAAGATGCAGTAGGTACCTAAGAAGTTTTTCTTGCAGTCATTCCTACGAAATGAATAATGCCGACATGTTCAAACAAATGTTTGTAGACACAAGTAAGTTTTTTTCTTTATTCACATTAGACATGAATCTTAAACGACGTAGGTACTTTTCCTCATCTGCGATTCTCAGTGTCACATTCAAAACAATTTGATACTGAGGGTTGTAGATTAGTAAAAGAGTTTGATTTAGGGCTGTAATTTTGTTGTGTGCTGAGGCTCTGAAAGTCTACACATATGTTTCAAAACCTCTAGATAAAAATATTATAGGTAAGATAAGTAGGTAAGTCAAAGGTACATGTGCGATTCATTCAAACAGGTTAAATACTAGGCAATGTCAATAAATAATAACGAAGCCGAACAAAGTCCTCTTCTCTTTATAATGAGCAATTATGAGTTAAATACACGCCATGCCGTAACTAGAGCAAATCCATACTTGAAACTGTCTGTTAACTTTTCACGCCTAAATCACTGACCGATCGGTGTGAAAGATAGATAGATCACTAGCTTGGGACCTAGTGAAGGACATAGGCTACTTTTCATCCTGGATGCCTATTTGTATTCCAAAATGATGAAATATAAGAAAAACAAAAGCAAAACTTAGTGAATGGTGCACAAAGAACCGCCACACATCAAAGCGATGCGACACGGCGACGCCGACGTGGCATTGCGATGTTAAACCTCAGAATTTCATAAACAAACGGTTCGGGAACAGGTTAGAGATGATTTTTGTCCCAAGACGTGGTCTCGCTTTGATGTGTGTCGGTCGTGCAGGGAATCCACGTAAGATTTGGTAATTCAGTCTGAGTGAGGTGTAGTAAGGTTACAGCACCCTAATTGTGTAACACACTACCAATCTAAATTACTAACCCATTGCTTCATATGTTCCAAAAAGTATGCTAACAACGTAAATAAAGCAATGAGTGAATGTTGCTGAACTGTCAAAATGAAAGCCAGTCTGAGACGTTGCCTGAGGTAGCTGCGCCGCGGTTTTGCGGCAGGATCGTACGTTCCCGCGACCCCCTGCGTAGGTGTGAGATGGAACACCGGGGTGGTTTTTAGTCAGTAAGAGTCTACCAGACCCCGCCACCCGCCCCAGGACGGCGGCCATCCATGAGGATTTTCCACCCTGGAAACAAAACAAAAAAAAGGTAGCTGCGCGGTGCGGAAGGAATGATAGTTATCACAAGTTGACGAATCACTGAGCTCTCGCATCACGTCACCACATCCCTCCCGCACCGCGCTGCTACCTCAGGCAACGTCTCAGCTAAGTGGTCGGCCTATAGTGACTTAGTGTATTACGTAATTACCCCGCAGAGAAAGCAAAGTCCGATTCCGTAAGATTAAGCTGTTGTAATGTATACGATTGGTAAGGCGTTCTGCAGCGGAAGTAGGTACCTGAGTAAGTAGATGACTTAGATAAATATGCGAGTTACTTATTAATGACTTAAGTACCAAAAGTGATTTCGTATTTTTTTCTGAAGATGGGAACCGAGTCTTAAAGTAACCATAGATAAATCTTGTGGTAACTCTAAGGCCCGTATTACAGAACGTCACTCAATATTCAAGCATTACTTAAAACTAGATTCAAGCCATTTGATTGGTTGAAACTAGTTTATTTATTTATTTATTTGGGACAAACAAACAGGAACACATTATATCTGCGCAAATAATATAAAAAAATATATTATAAAAATGAGAAACTCACACCGTTATCCACAGCATATACACTTTAAATAACTTTACTAATGAACAATCTATGCGAGTAAGACTGTTCAAATAACTAATTTAATTTAATTTTTTTTTTTAGTTTTATGTAATGCTTGAGTATTGAGTGACGTTCTGTAATACGGGACTTAGATGGGATCAAACATGATCACTATAGGTACTTGAAAATAATATAGAACTAAATGTCTTCAATAGCATGGAGATATAGATGGATAGATATAAAACTAACACACACACTATAGAATGTTATATTTAGATAATATACCTACCTAACGTTCTATAGTGTTAATTGAGCGAACACATAAACCTGACGATTGTACTGATCATTGCTAAGGAATTTGTGTACTTAGTATAAAGGTTTGTTTGAATAGTTCCATCGCCACCGTCACCGGGACATGAACGAGACCCGAGATTATTCGAACCGAACGTAACGTCCCGCGGGGTAATTGCATAACACACTATCCGCAGCAATGGCTTTCATGCTTTGAAAGTTCAACAACATTCATGGCGTTATTAGTCGCACACTTTTTCAATCATATAATAAAGCAATGGATTAGCAATATCATTCAAAATGATTCAGATTGTGATTGATAGGTAGTGTGTTACGCAGTAGGCGTATCACACACGCACCGGGACGCAGATAACGAGCCCCCGCGCGTGATATTTTACATACAAATTCAATAAAAAAAAACGGCCAAGTGCATGTAGGATCACGCACAATGAAGGTTTCCTTAGTTGGAATGAATTTGTCGCAAGAACAAACTTAAAATTGTAGTTGAAAATCATGTTTTCCCATACATTGCAACTGCAAATTTAAGTTGGTCGACTATTACTCGTAAACTTGTAAAGCCCACTTAGGAGTGATAGTTTTCTTTTAAACTTCGTTATATATAGGTACTACTGCCGTAACATTTGAATTTCTAACTACAACCGTTTAGTTGGCAGAGGGGGAGGACATTTGACTCTAACGAAAATTGGTATCTACTTTAAAGCTTGATAAGTCACGAACGGTTTACTTAATCAAAAACAGTCTTCCCAACCCCCTAATATTTTTGAAAGACCATACGAAACGACCATACGATTCGTTTTTTGCAAGACGATATCCCACACTATGGGAAGGACGAAAAAAAATTATCATTTCCACTTTACATGTAGGGGACCGTAAATAATTGTTTTTTTTTCAAAATTTTATTTTACGACTTTTTTGTGTTTAACGTGTATAGGTACTCATGCCAAATTACAACTTTCTAGTACTAATAATTTTTGAGCTAAGCCGCGGACAGACAGACAGACGGACATGGCGAAATTATAAGGGTTCCTTGTTGACTACGGAACCCTAAAAACGCTCTTCCGTGCGGGGAATTTGGCATCGTTTCCCGTGCCCCATCGCGTGGCACGTTGCAGTGTGTGATCCGTCTTAGGCTGCTGGTGGTGGTGTGCGGTGGACACGTGGCCATAGTGAATGTATGTATCGCTACTTCGGCGCCGTCATCTCTCATTGACGTCCCATAGAAGGTGCCGGTGGACAAACGACCGTAGGGGTTTGTTTTAAATATTACTTCGTTTTTCGTTATCCTACTGCAAAACAGGAACACTTACATACCTATATCGACCTCTTTATTTATAACTAGCTTCTGCCCGCGACTTCGTACGCGGATCCTGTTGCTTATGCCAGCGACAACGGGGTCGTCAAAATCGAAGATCTGAAACGTCTTATCTCGAATTCTAAGAGCCCGGGGACCGGAAAACAACGGGATGCGCGAGATAATTCGAGACGTTCCAGATCTTTCATTTTTTTAAGTCAACAGAAAATTCCCATCAGACTAAACAACTTTTGCTAAGACGTCGTTCCTATATATGTTATAGTGTCGCTGGGCTTTGGAGTTCCACAACAGGTGTTCCAGATCTTCAAATTTATTCTCACAGCAGAAAAGCTCTTCACGTGGAATAATTTTTGCTATGGCACCATTTTTATATATATTTTTATAGATTCTAAGGCAGATTTAAAACTGTGTACGTAGGGATTTACTTCATGCAACATATTTTGAAGCAGTGAAATCAGACTATTTGTTCAATTGCGGAAAGTTTTGGTTTCTAATATTTGCCTGATCTTTCATTGGATACGAAATATATTTGGAGAAACTTGGGGTCATTTTCAGACAATAATGAACCAATAAGGTGGTAAACTTGGCCTTGCACTTTGAATGTTGGCATAAATGGGCCTTCTGAAATCTGTTTCGCACTAAAAGATGTCATTTGAAAGGCATTATTGTACGAACGGATGTTGTCCAAGAAATTGTTTTGACTGTGGATGGTCACCAATTAGCAGTGATCTTAATATTTCTGGAGGATTTTGTAATATTTCAATATGCACTTTTCCACCTGAGCAACACATACCGTTTGTTTCTTTTTGCCATTTAACAGCTTCACAAAAAGTACAATTTTGAACCATACCTCCGATGGCGGAATATGTGGCGTAGTCAATCATAGGAGTATACGTAAATGCACTCCGTTCCTTATCAACCCAAGGAAGGTCGCCACGCCCTACGGCTATATCTTGAGACACATCCGATTCTTCAGATGATACCGACATTCTGTTCAGAGAATGTCGAAGTCGATCAGAATTCAAACGTTCGTTGCGCTCTTCTTCTGTCTCTTCACGCCGTACTCCAGCAATTCTTTCTCTCTCACTTTCTAACTGATTATGAATATTTTGTTGTGTGCGTGTTCGGGACAATGTATGATAATCTCGATCACCAGTTAGTCGCGCATCACGTTCATCACTCGTTTCAAAAGACCTGTTAGTATATGTGTGAATACGCTGAGAACTCAAGCGTGATTCTGTATCGGTAAACGTTTCTGATTCGCGAGACAACGCATGTCGTTCACCATCAGCGGACAGTTGCGCATCACGTTCCGCACTTGTCTGTAGAGACCTCGAAGCAGATGCGTAGATACGCTGAGAATTCAAGCGCAATTCTCTATCCGTGAACGTCTCCGACTCGCGAGATAATGCGTGACGTTCACGATCAGCGGTCAGTCGCGCATCACGCAAGTGGGGAACGTCCCCACTTGTCTCTCGAGACCTAGAAGTCGATGCGTAGATACGCTGAGAACGCAGGCGTGCTTCGCGATCCGAAGAGGTTTCCACGGAGCGAGCCTGATGTTCTCGAACAGCATCAAGTCTCTCCTGACGCTCTTCGGTAGATTCTTGGGATCTTATGATCCTCAATCTTTTAGCTCCTTTGGAACATTGGGAAAGATTTGACCTCTTTCTAGGCATGGTTATAGTTTTATTGTGAACATACCTGATCAATTAAAATCTAAGTGACTGCTCCCCTGCGTTACCGGGTAGGCTACCGTGTCACGAAGATAAATGGCAAAGGAAATTAAACACTCAAATAACATAAGCCCGAAGGCATATTTATTCGATAAAATAAAAAAATAAATGGGAGTTTTGGCCAGTAGAGTCAACTATTCAATGATATACCATCGTCACCGAAAATCAGTCCTAAACTGTTACCACCTTCACCGCGTGGAGGTACTCCCAGCTTATGTTATTTTATAATTATACAGTGAAATTAGTGATAGCTTTGATTTCCACATCAGATGTTTCTGATCTTCGATTTTTATAAGTCAACAGAGAGTTCTCATCAGATTGAACAACTTTTGCTAAAACGTCATTCCTATATGTGTTATGGTGTAGCTGGGCTCTTGGAGTTCCACAACAGGTGCTCCAGATCTTCGATTTTTATAAGTCAACAGAGAGTGCTCATCAGATTGAACAACTTTTGCTAAATCGTCATTACTATACAACGTGGCGCCACAATGGTGACATTAATTTAACAAACATATACGTTTTCACATTTTCGTTTCATTTAGAAATTATATTTCTATTAAACGTTATTATTTACGGATTTATTTTAAATTTTAGAAAATGGCATCTTAGAGCAACCTGTATTTAAAGAACTGTCGCGCAGCGGTCATTTGCCGGGGTCACGGATCATAACATCGCATCAATGAAATTAGAACGAATAAGCAATACTATTAGGACGAAACAAATGCAAAGAGTACCCAATTGAAGGAAAGAGATAGCCCTTTGTCGGCGAGCGGCGCAGGCGACGCGCGCCCTCCCTTCCACCCGCCGCCGCACCGAACTCGAATTCTTTTTTTGCATTTCTAGTGATAGCCGAACCCGTGTCCTTGATACACTTCTTCACACTACGGTGTCTAATATTTTTTGCTTTATTTATTTATTTTTGTGTAATTAGATACTGCGATAAAGACGATTTGCTTTGTTTTCGTTTTGTAATCTAGTAGGTACGTTTACATCTCTTGCGATACGGACGCTTTTATTTGTGTTATTTTATTAATGCTTGTGTAAACTTGTGATCGTGATGGCAAATACACATCCGAACTACACAGCAGCTGAATATGCGGACATGATCCTAATTTTCAAGTCCATCACAGAGCCGTCCATAGGATATTAAAGCGCGAAAAGTGGCACCCATTCAAATTTAGAAAAGTGCATACTCCGTTAGACACTAAGCACCTCCGCTGTAGGTACCACTTGCGTCGCTCGGTTTCTTTGATAAGCCGTCAAAGAATCGGACCGATCACGAGTAGGTACATACAAGACGCGTTGCGCGATTGTTAGCGCGCGAAACGACGCGTTGCCGCTCCGAGTTAACGTAAGCCAGCAGCTATACACCTTTTTTACAGCTTATTCAACCGATTTTGACTTCTATTCCGTAGGAATAAGGATGGCATTAAAAGCAAAAAAAGTGCTTACAATAACAACTGTTTGCTGCTTTTAATGCCATCCTTATGCCTACGAAATAGAAGTCAAAATCGATTGAACCGACGGTAAAAAAGGTTTGTTTAAATTTCTAATCTTATTGTAAATGGAGTATAGGTAAGTGATTTCATGAATGAATTTTTGCAAGGGTGATCCCAATTTTAGTTACTTTTTTATTATTTAGTTTGTTTGAAAACATTTTTTTTTCAATTTACGAATTATTTTAACCTATCAAAATTTATATGATTAATAGGCACTAGCTCTACCCGTGTGTTAAATTAATGTCGCCATTGTAGCGCCACGTTGTATATGTTATAGTGTAGCTGGGCTCTTGGAGTTCCACATCAGGTGTTCCAGATCTTCAAATTTATTCTCTCAGCAGAAAATGCTTATCACGTGGAACAATTTTTGTTATGGTACCATTTTTGTATCTCTTATACTTTAGCTGGTCTGTTGCGGTTCTGCATCAGGTGTTCCATTTTCCAAAATAAATTATAGCCTATATGTTGCCCAGACTTAATATCTATACAACAAAAAAAAAATCATTCAAATCCGTCCAGTAGTTCCGAAGATTAGCGTGTACAAACAAACAGACAAACAGACAAACAGACAGACAGACAAACAGACACATTTTTTTTTTTGGATTCGTGCTCTATTACTGTTTCTAAACCCGCCTCAAGTACTTTTTTTTTTATATATTCAATGTACAGACACAGTTTTTTTACTGTTTTATTATATGTATAGATATAGACTAGCTTCTACTGCCCGTCTTATTACTTTGTTTTCGCTCAGCGTTCTTTCTGACTTGTTTTGTTTTTGCTCAGCTCCTAGCGTGATGTTTAATAGCCTATAGCCTTCTTTAAGGATTGGGCTATCAAATGCAATAATTTTTCAAATCTGACTGTTAATTCCAGAGATTAGCGCCTTCAAACAAACAAACTCTTCAGCTTTATTATTTAATATAGATATATATCTATAAGTAGATTTGGTCCATAATTTTGTTAGACTCAACATCAGAAATAGATCAATCTACATAAACTTAGATAATAACAAAGTATCTTACTACTGTGAACAAGTTTTTATCATTGCTTTAATTAGTTTTTTCCGCGTCCCAATCTTAAATTTATCGTGTCGCTCTTGTGGTAGTTTGACATATCCCGTGGAAATTTTAATACTCTTTTAATAATCACAGTATTTCTGCGGTTTAATCAGTTTTTAGGGTTCGTAGCCAAAGCTTGCCAACGGGAGCCTATTACAAAGCCCCGCTGTCCGTCCGTTCGTCTGTATGTCAGCGTTTTTCAGAAAATGTTATGTTGGCATACTTCTCCCAACTCTCAGCAAAATTAAAATCTTCTACGTTATGGTCGAGGTTTTCGATGATAAAAAATATGCTGAAAATAAGGAACAACGTGGATATAAGTGAATACCCAAAATTAAATGCTTTCTTAAAACGACAATCAGACGGTTTTACAAGTAAAAAGTCGAAAATATTAACATCGAATGAAGTGGAAAGGTTTTTGAACGAAGCTCCCGATGATCGTTATTTAGCCACAAAGGTAATTTATTAATAAGTACTTATATTTTTCTTTAGTATTCAGTTTACGAAATCGCAAAATACAGTCAATACATTATTTTAAAAAATATTAATCAAATCCCTTTTTTTATAGGTTGCTCGGATTTTTGGCGTTATTGGAGCTTGCCGCAGAGAGGAGTTAGCCAATATTACTTTAAAAGATATTGAAGCCCATGGAGAAATGCTACTAATCAAGATTCCGAACACAAAAAATAAGATACCGAGAAGCTTTGTTGTTGAAGGAGATTTTCTTAGAATAGTGCAAAAATATATGAATCAGCGGTCCCAAAAAGGAAAAACCGACCGTTTTTTTTTTTCAAAATTACCAAAAAGGGAAGTGTACAGCTCAAGCAATCGGGATAAATAAATTTGGATAAATAAATATGCCAAAAGAAATAGCTACGTTTCTTGGTCTGCCGGATGCTGAGTATTATACTGGGCACAGCTTCAGGAGGACCTCTGCTACATTATTGGCAGATTCAGGAGCCAATTTGACGTCCTTAAAGCGACTAGGAGGTTGGAAATCAGACAAAGTTGCAGAAAGCTACATTGGTGATTCATTAAACAACAAACTAGAAACTGGGGAAAAAATCACACAATCCATTAATTTAAGGTCCAGTCCGTCTCCTTCACATGTTGAAGAGAACGTTCGTCAATCTACCTTCGTTGATAATGATAAAACATCAGATTCAACTCCATCAACTAGCAAACGCCATTGTATGACAAATATACATAAACAATCATACGACATTAACAATAGTTTGTCTCAAACAGTAAATATGCAACCTAAAACTTCCCCAGTTAGTATAAAAAACTGTACCAATTTCAATGTATATGTGAGTTATAACTTTTATAAGAAATAAATGATTAGTTAGTTGAGTTTATTGTGTTTTTATTATTTTATTAAATTGCTTCATTTTTTCGCAACTGTATTAAAAATAGTCGTTCAGTAGGTACACGTGCGAAACCGTCATTGCAACTTGTTCCGACTGTCAACCCTCGCCTTCGGCTGCACCTCGGCTCGGGTAGACATTTGTCGGAACTCTTTGCAATGACAACCTTTCCGCACTTGTAATGAAATATACTATTTACGCCCAAGTAATAATAAAACCTCTTAGCCATACACCGAAAACCACTCGAAAAAAAAATGAAATGCGAATAAACAGCGAGATGGTATACATACAGATAGTTGTAAGCCCTTGTTTAAAAAGTACAATATTCTGCCATTATCGTGTAAGTAGTATGTGTAGCGAATTATGCCTATTTGCACAACAATATCCGGAATATTTCACTAAACACAAAGATGTAACCAAACGGTAACAGCTCAACTGTGGCTAATGAAGTAATTAGACACAATTGAATTTCTATTGTTATAAATCAAATTTTGATTTTTCAACACTATGTAGCTCCCAGAAATAAAAATAAATTTAAACATGAGCTCCTGTTTACCGCTATATAGGCTCGAATTGTATAAGAGGAACTCGCACATAAATGCTGTAAAGGTATATAACAAATTACCGGACGCTTTTTACCTTTGACCATGTGTAAAAAAAGGTAACGCAATGGTTAAAAGAAAAACTCTTTTATAATCTTAATGAATGTCAGATCGCGGAGAAGGAAACATAAATCAATAATATTGGTAGGTAATAAATAGGTAATAATTGATTATATTAAAATTTTACTACACCAACACTTTGAAATTATAACAGTTATGACATTATCAGTTACAATTTACAATTATTTATATATTCTTAATCTGACAGTTTACTAAACAATATCTCTTGAAGTGACATACTTATAACTTTGACATCAATTAATTAATTTGTTCCTATAGTTCCACGGTTCCTAAACCTGGGGTTAATTACCCCTGCGTGGGTAGAAATCGTCTCAATGTGGAACATGACTTGAGATGCGCTTTAAGTGAAACAAAACCTAACATTCAAAAACATCATCATCTGCCTAGCCTTCTCCTATGTTGGGGTCGGCTTCCAGTCTAACCGGATGCAGCTGAATACCAGTATTTTACATGGAGCGACTGCCTGTCTGACCTCCACACTAAAAATTTTACGTTCGCAAGTTTTTTAATATTAGATTTAGTGAAGTCTGTAAAGATTATTAAAGATAGGTAATGTGATTTTTATTTAAATTAGAGATGCACCGAAATTCGTTTCACATTCGGTATTACCGAAGTTCGGCAGCTTTTACCGAACTTCGTCTCCGGCCGAATTTCGGTTAGATCTGCCGAATGTTGGCCAAAATTCGGTAGCTTAAATTAATTTAAATAAGAGATGGAAAAGTGAAAAGAAATTTATTTTAAACTGAAATCTAGATCAAATGATGATTTGTAAGTAAATAGGTAACAACATCATGTATTAAAATATGCTTTATTAAAATTATCAATTGTAATATCTAATCTATCAGCAAGGTAGCATAACATTCTGGGTGACAGCGGGTGGCGAGCGGGACGCGCGCGTGAGTGAAATTACAAGCGACGACGAGGAACGAACACGATCTGACCTGCCGATCGATTCTGTAAAAATCTCACCGTGATAACTTACGTTAAGTGAGCGTGAAGTGAGCTATCAATAGAGGCAATCCGTAACATCAGGTGAAACGACAGCTCACTTCACCTTAGTTTTCACGGTGAGATTTTTAAAGAATAGCACTGCTGTTCATTGAGCAAAAGCGCGCGAAATGTAACCGAAGTTCGGCCGGAGTTCGGCCGAACTTCGGCTTCGGTACATATTTAAACCGAACATTCGGCCGAATTCGACAACGACAGGACCCACATTCGGTGCAACACTAATTTAAATATTTATTTATTATTTTTTCATGAGGGAGAGGGGGGTAAAGTATATCAGTTTCCCTAGATAAGTCACCGGGGTGACAAGATAATATTAACATTGTGCAGGTTAAATTTAAATATTTGCACACCATATGGTAGAATGTACCTAAAGGGGCCAATATATTTTTATGATCACACATTGTACTTAAACCTACATTCTGGCAAATAAATGAATTTGATTTGATTTGAACATCAACAAATACTGGGACGATGTTATACTTATGATGAGTCACAATTCTACGAACTTATATCTCGCAGGAATATAATAAAGAGTAATCGTCGAGACGTGTGACACGAGGGATGCTAATAAGAAAAGCAAAATGTTCATGATTTGAATATTCACTTAGATAGGCTCAAAATAACGCAAAAGAAACCCAGATGGTTTTCGACCCAGATTGATTGAACGATTTGTTGTGTGGTGATCTAGCTAGACGGATTTAAGCAATTCGCACCTATATCGGATGTCAAAACAATCTAACCTGCACGCGTAGCATAGGTAACCACATGACCACAAACTACTTAGAAACTGTAATTTTGTCTATTCTTAATCAGTTTATCATAAAGTGTAGTCTAGTAATAAGTTTATAATGGTGTACCTATTTTATTTATAAATTCTTTATGTTATCTGTTGTTGTTATTATTAACTCCTCTCAAACAGAGCACCTGCCATCTTATCTCTTCACCGACCATGATTGACCGGTATAGAATGCCTAAAGCATTAAATCCACCTTTTTACCTTATTGTGTGCAAGGAGTTAATTAAATAATAAATACACAAAGTATTATTTTAGTTAATATTTTAGTTTTGTAGTAATTTAGAAAATTACGGAAGTCAATTTAAAATAAACATCATGAAGAAAGTCCTTCAGTGGCATTTTGTGCAGATTGTTAAAGATGTTAATCACCCTTATGTTTCAGGCCAGCAGCCCAAAAGCACGTACCTCCTCCTAGGAAATGTCTCCCTGGCCGACACCATCGTCGGGTTCTCCCTCATTTTTGGAGTCACAGTGGACAACTCTGTGAGTTCCAACCCCTTGTGTATCTTTCAAATAGGTAAGCTTACATTATTTCAAAATATCTCGCTTGTTAATAAATATTTTTTATGCTACATACTACTTTCGATAGACTCAGGACCGGTCCGAAGCGAGCTTCTTGGGGTATCCCCATGTTCTATGATTCTGACTACGTATACGTAGATCGCAGTATTATTGGACGATAATGGTTTTAAAATTATGCCGAAGCTGTTTTTGCTGTGCGCTTGTTAGGTAATGTTTGATGATCAACTTTATCAAATATATTTATTATTTGTTTCGTGCGTTGACGCATGTTTGTTACTTAGCTAAGAAGTCAACTCAGCCTATTACAGTCCACTGCTGGACATAGGCCCCTCCCAGGCTGCCCCCCTGTCCTCCGCCTTCCTCATCCAGTCCGTCCCAGCCACCTTATTTAGGCCGTCCGTCAATCTAGCTGGGGAGCGTCCTACCGCCAAACACAGCCGTTAGCTAAGAAGTACCTAACGGTAATATTTATTGCTGCGGCACACATTTTACTTGACCGACATTAATATTTTTTATATTTTCGCAAAATTATAAAGTGACCTATAGGTATTTTCAACATCGGTTAAAAGTACATATTTTGAGGTCATACGTAAAAAAAAGCCTCTTTTAATTTGCACTTGTTTGTCTTTAATTGAAGCTTCTAACTATCTCGTTTTAAGTAATGTCTTATTACTACCTAGAGTTGCTGAGTCATGATTGTCATAATAATTTATACGTACCTACACTGAATGCACAAAAAACCATGTCTATTATTAAGTAAGTATACATATGTGTACACTATTACATATACTAGCGATAGAGTAACGTTTCGGTTACCTAATAGGGTGATGATAATTATGTTTTATCGTTTAGTTCTAAAACATATATTTCACTCATCCTATTACCTACACATATTGCGGACCTTATTCCCGGTTTCTCCGTCCTGCTGAATTCCTAGGCCAAATAGTTCCTCCGCTATCGTGTCTCCTAGATCCTCACTTAGCGAAAAGTTATTTGACTGGATCTAAACCTAGCGTTTTTATCGACAGGCATGCTGGTATGTCCGGCGATGGTGTCCATCTTTAGCGTGGGTCTCATCGCCGTAGACCGATACATCTATATTCTCCACGGTCTGTACTACCAGAGGTATTTCAACACCACACGTGTCAGGATCGGCATTCTTTGCATATGGATGATCGGTGAGAAATTATTTAATCTGTAACTGTTTTGTGTTTATCTGTACCTAACCAAAAAGTCCAATGACTTCTTTTGTATGAGCGTAAAAGTCCACTGCGAAGCGGCAAGCTACTTCAATAAGGGTAGCTTCATATTTAGTTAAAAAAAGATATATTTGACATAAGGCTGATTTTTTAATCGATCCATGATTTTTATTCGTGGAATAAAATTGTTGTCTGACAGTTTTTTTAAGGAAGAACTGTCAAAAATTCAAAATTAATCCTCCGTTATAGTTATCTGGCGTTCGAAAAATCAGCCCTTAGATAAAGACTATATTTTTTAATATATTTTGGTTAGATAATAATCTAACTAACTAAACATAAAAACTATACCCAACTGAAATGTTATTTTTCCATTTTCTTTGTAATATTAAATTGAAAATAGCTCCTTTACTGATTTCAACGTTTATTATGAGAATTAACTACACGCCCGCAGTGGACAGTATTGTATTTAACATAGTAGTTAGTGTGTGTTATTAAATGTTTGTATCTAAAACGCTTATTCCAGGTATAACGCTTGGATTCATGCCAGCGACTGGATGGACTAACACAGGATTGATCATCGCTCCATGTTACTACGTCACTCTCTTTCCTGGGACCCTAATACTTATCAATTCTTTCCTCAGTATTGTACCAATTATATTAGTCCTTATACTTTATTCAATTATATTAGTACGAGCTTTAAAAACAGTAAAAGTCCTAAACACCACGAGCAAAAATGTAAAACCTCATGCAGCTAGAGACAACGCAAAATTGAGAATTTCTCGGGCTTCCGTTAGCAAAACCTCAAGCACTGAATCGATTAAGATTCCTGAAAAAACTTCAACGCCCAGGTTAACTAAAAGTGCCTCCTACAGTAATAATTATTATGAGAATAAAGACGAAATCATATTAAAACCGACTATCAAAACTAACGGGACATGTGAGTGGATAAGCACCCTTGACCTCAATCTTGCTCAAACGCAGACAGCAAATAACTTTGAAAATATTGGCAATCAAAGTAAACATCAAAGCGAGTCGATGTTTAGTATTTGTACTGTTGAATCTCAAATCTCCAGTTCTAACCTCTCAATACCGGCTCCTAAAAACTCAAGGTTTCAAAATCAGGTGAAGAAAATATCCCATATAAACGCTGTTACACGGAAACCAAAAGAACCTAATAAGTGGAGGGCGATTACTGTAGTCATGTTGACGTCTGGAAGTTTCTTATTCACCTGGATGCCATTTTTCATTGCTGTGACCGCATTTGTGTTTTGTCAAGAAAAGTTTACTAATCCAAGGTGCATGTATATTAGAACCTTACTGGGTGGTCCTTTGGCAACTCTAGCCTTTTTGAACAGCATACTGAACCCCTTGATCTACGCGTGGTGGCATAAAGGGTTTCAAAAGTCCGTTAGAAATTATTACCGAGTCTTTGTATTGAATCATATATGTAGGATTAGATAACATAATACTAACCTGCAACTGATCCACTGCAGGGGAATGGCCTCTTCTCATACACAGAAGGCAAGAGCATTGATCACCAGACTTGCTTCAAAAAGTCGCTTTGATACTGGTCGCCTCGTGCATGAGAAACGAGGGCCTAACCACTGGGCCATCACGACATTAAATAAATAATTAATTATAATTTGACATCTTAAATACAATATTCAAGCTAACGCTAAAATATATATTATTTACGAGTTATTTAAAAAAGAGGAAGAGCTCATTTGGGCATCAAAGTATTCGCCCGTATTGCTGTCAATGAGTAAAGCACCTAACAGGCTAGCAGCATTGTTACATTAGATGGAAATGCGTTTCTTTGGTCTTAAAATAGGCCAGCCCTCTGGTCAAGTGTCTAGCAACTGCTTGGCGATATCTCGACATACTCAATGAGTACTTGGACCCTAATAGCCCTAATGTTTCATGTGTAGGATTAGTAGGTACCTAAATAGATATAATTTTTGAAATAGGGACTATACTGTAATATTGTTTTTATCCATGACGTATTTATCAACAAGCTCTCTATGTATGTATGTGTCTTATTATAGTGAGTAGACACAGTCGTATAACTTTATATCTTACAAAATTATTGTAATTGCTTAACTAATATTAATAAGTTGTTATTGTTCTAAATATTTTTATGTTTGTGATAACGTAATCTAGTTTTAAAATTATATCTGCTAACATTGTTACCTAACCAGAACCAATACCTGTGATTGCCGGCTTTCGTGTATGTTGTCATATTCATAATATTAATAAGAATCTTTAATTTATTAAATCCAATCGCAACATTCAGTGCCATTTAGCCAGTAGTTAAACTGTGGCTAATGAGACACAATTGAATTTCTATTGTTATAAATAAAATTTTGATTTTTCAACAGTTGAGAGAATTGAAAATTCAGTATACTTGATTAGAAAAATATATTGAGGCTGTAAACTCTACATTTTGTAGATAATAAATTGTTAAACCTGGCTTGTTATTTTTTTGTCAACGCAAATCTAAATTCCATTTTTTAAACACGCACTCAGATCGAAAATCCAAGCAAGCCAATCCTAATTTTTCCATTTGCCATCGACACAGGTATATTCATATCAACATTGCCAGCCATGGGGTGGACTGGCCGCACGTTCACAGACTACAGGTGCTGGTACATCGCTGTCTTCCCTTCAGCCCTGCTCCTCGTTTTATCCATCGTAGTCCTCTCAGTTATCATCATGGTCTGCATACTATACATACTCATTCTACGCAGTGCCGTCAAAGCTGTTGACAAAATTAGAGAGTTTCAGGAAAGCAGTTATACAAATAAAGGCTACCTCGAAGATATACCCACTTCAACTGCCGTTATATCTATGTCTGATTTTTTTATAAATGGAAACAATGTTGAAATGCGCAAGTTTGACAGTGAAACTCAGACTCAAGCAAGTGATACTAGCAGAGAAGGAAGAAGATTTGTATGTTGTAAAAGCAGGCCAACTTCACATCCAAGCAAATTGAAGGCAGTGAAAACTGTCCTTATAGTAACTTTATGTTTTCTATTCACATGGGCCCCTTACTACGTAGCAGTAATAATGTATGTGAAGTGTGATATCATGAAAAATGGTTATGAATGTATTCCACTAGAAATATTAACTTTGGGACCTCTTTATTTGTTAGGGGTTTGTAATAGTCTCTGTGATCCTATAATCTATGCATGGAGGCATTCAGGTTTCAAAAGTACGTTAAAGAGAATATACTGGAAGTGTGTAGCGAAACACAAAATATAATTATTTGTATGAATACTTTAGTTAATAGCTCAAATTGTGAAACAAACAGTATTGATAAGTTAATATTTTTGTTAAAATAAATTAAATTATTTTATAGTATTGTCGTTTTATTTCCATTAAACAGGTACATCAGCATGATAAGGAGATATTACATTAGGTATGGGATCGTTCTGAACAAAGTCGCTAATGATAGAACCGAAGATTAGTGAACCGCACCCCAATTGCGTAACACACTATTACTCTCAATTTTAATCATTTTGAAGCATATTGCTCCATATGTTCGAAAAATGTCTGATCAACAACGTAAATAACGCAATGAATGTTGTTGAACTGTCAAAATGAAACCGATTGCTACTGATAGTGTGTTACGCAATTACCCTGAGCGGATCATTGAGGCTAAGAACCCGAGTTAGTTCAGCAATAACAGCTGTTTACTAGATCCAACTGCTGACCTTCTTTCCTGACTCATGTAAAATACTAAAAAACATCCGTATTTACAGTTTTCATCGACATATCATCGGCGACATTATTTTGAGACACGATCACGAAATACCCGTTGGTGGTTCCGAATAATGAAGATATTTAATAATCTCCTTTCACACAAACAGTTAATAGAGCAATCTAGAAAATCGATCCTAACGAAACAGCTAATCTTTACGACCTAATTTTACTGTTGTAAAGATAATTTCAATAAAACTATATCAGGCTATAGATTATAATATCAGTCTCCAAATGTCAGATGATTATTTATCCCTAACAACTGATAGGTACAATTTGACCTAGGGGATCACCCCCTCTCATGTGTTGTTATAAGACGCACTTAGATACTAATTGATGTTGAATTACCTACCTATAAGTACTGAATGTGTAATTTGCAGTGATATTACCAACGTAAAATTCAGCTATCAATCAATATTCTTGAAAAAACCAAACCCACCTTTATAGCCAGGAAGTGATAATAGTAGATCATTTACTAAGGGAATAAAACTGGCTATTGGCGCTATATTTAAGACTAGAATCCTGAGTGCATAAAAGGTTACAAGGTTGCCCAGCCATACGAAAATACGAACTTTTTGTAGAGGTTCCAAATTCAAATCACATTATTGACCAGTGCAGCGGTTTTAATAAAATTCGGTGCAATAATATTATCCGACTAGACCCCAGGGCTTTAATTACTTACTGTAGGAGAGGTTAGCATGACCTATAATTTGGCACTATCGCGCAGGATGGTGTGAGAAAACGATTTGAGACTCCGGGGTCCTTGAAACGATCAATTGCATTTTTAGTTTTTTACGTGATTGATGCGCAAAATGATCGTCTACAAAATGCAATTGAAGCGATTGACGTTTTGGGGACCCTTACCGCTTTAATCTATTGCTGGAAAAGGCCGGTTCGTGTGGCTGCTGTATTGATTTGCGGTTTAAAGGAGACACCGGAAAAATAAACGCTGCCACCGCAGCAGAAGAATAACAGTTAAGTCATTTTTGTCAAAAAGAAGGGCCTACACTACCTCAGATTGCGAAAATTATCTTAGGATGAATGGCTGTAGGTTCAACAGTAGGTATTGCAGTATTCACAGTATTGAAATGAATATACAGTAAAGATGAGGACCATTACTAGAGACTATCGCTTGCGAATACACGATTACATACAATTTTCTCGATACAAAGAAATCTCAAAGTTACCTCTTAATCGTATGTACAATAAATGGATACCTACTAACTGTTCAATTAAAAATTTCAAATTATGTCATGAAACTTTGCAGGCTAATTGAACTATGCATAAAGAATAATTGTATAGATTGATGTGTAGCCGTGCTTACCATAGCTTAATTTTTAATTTTTTAACCATTACATTTACCGTAAATAGATGAGATCCGAAATATCAAACTATATTATACAGGTGGGCAAAAAAATCGTGGATCAAACGAAACAGGGCGACAGCTGGGGTTATTTGCAGTAAAAAATTACTCTGTGGCAGTGCCCTAACTTGGTCTCCTTAAAAGTTATGACAATTTGAGTGTTATGAAAAATTATTTGGAACTTTCCAAAAATTTTTTGTGAGACTTAAAAGATATTGAAAAAAGTGCCAATACTGGTAAATCATGGCACCCACTATCATAAAAGCTCTTTTATAGTGATGATGCTATTTTTTTAAATATATTTTTTGTTATCTTTTTACTGCAAATAACCCCAGTTATCGTTTTGTTTCGTTTGATCCACGATTTTTACCCACTCTGTATAGCCCGTTCCATAGCTCCGCTGAACGACCTTGAATTTATGGACCTGCCATACCGTGAGTGTTCACGTTTTGGCTCCGTAAGTCATTAAAGGCAGGACGCAGCGTTTGAAGACCATAGACTTTAGGTTCTGTGGAATACGCGACGAGAAGACTCGACGAAGCTTCCCAATCGCTGTCCAATACAGCTGTCACCACTGCGAGGATCGCCCAGAGGACACGGTGGAGCATACAGTGGAGGTCTGCCCCGCTTGGGCGGAGCACCGCCGTGCTCTCGTAGAGGCGAACGGCAGCGGCGGCGACCTCTCGCACCCGGCCCTGATTTAGGCCATGGTCCGGGGCGAGAGGGAGTGGGAGGCAGTCAAGCCAAGCAAGTCAGCGAATTTTTAGGAGATGATTCTTCATCATGTGAGATCTTTCTCTTCTTCTGAATTATTTTTTTTTTAATATTTCTTTGATTTATTTTTTAAGTTCAATGGCGACTTTTCTTTAATTTATCCGCTTCTTCAGTCTTTTTTATTTATGTTTCTAAATGTTGTTTTATAAGGTGAAGATGTTCTTAAAACCATAGATTTTATTTAGCCCTTCCTCTGTTGCTGACAGTTTTCTTTTCCGTGCTATGGGCTGCAACACTTTTGGCGACAAAAATATGTTCTAGATGATGTCGAAGGACCTGCACCCTAATTGCGTAACACAGTATTAATCTCAATCTGAATCATTTAGAAGAATAGTGCTAATACATTGCTTCATAATATTATTATGTTCGGAAAATGTGTCTGCTCAACAACATAAATAACTCAATGAAAGAAAGAAATAAAATAAAAGAAAAGAAAATACATTTATTTATCTTTCTTTCTTTCTTTCAATGAATGTTGTAACATGACGGTGGTCCATATTGTAATAAGTACACATACAATTCAAGGTTATTTTTATTGTACATATAATTATTAAAAAAAAACTTTAGGATATTACAATCTAATATGAATAGTAATTAAATTAAATAACCCACCTTTCATTTAGGTAACCTAAACTCTAGCGAGGAAATTTTATGCACGGACTCTTAATTCACTTACAAATAGAATATGATTTGTTGACGTGATAAACTGATGAACTGACGCAATTAGCTAAAAAAATACATCGCAAGTTGACAAAAACTCAATATGACTCCCGTGAACACATGCGCGGACGGTCGTCTCGGTACAACGAATATTCATTGAGAAACGCCGGTGGTCCATATTATAGAAACGGTTCTTAAATGGCGCACTTACTCTAAATTATTATGTATCTACCTATCGATCACAACGGCATTAATGATAACATGTTATCATCCGTTACATGATAGCATCCAACAAATAAATTGTACAGCTTGAACTCTCTAGATATAAACAAAATAGCTATTTATTATGTATATTATCAAAGGATTAGAGGAAGTGCAGCATGTTTGGAATATCAGTTTCTTTTTTGTAAATCCGTAGAAGCCCAAAAAAAAATGTAACCTTAATTAAGTTTACAAATTCAATAAAAAATAAGAACCCTTTCAAAATTTTGAATCAAACTAAAAAAGAACAAAAATTTTGATTTGACTTCCGATAATTTGGAATACTATGTTCGTGTTTTTAGGGTTCTGTACCTCAAAAGGAAAAACGGAACCCTTATAGGATAGATCACTTTGTTGTCAGTTTGCCTGTCCGTCGGTCAATACCCTTTTTCTCAAGAACGCGTGGAGTTATCAAGTTGAAATTAATATCAACTACTCAGGGCTGCAATCCCTTGAAGCAGTGAAAAAATCAAACTTCTAATCTAAGTCAACGCAATCAACAGATACGGGCGTTCATGTTTCGGAATCAAAACCTACAGGGTACTTCCCGTTGACCTAGAATCATGAAATTTGGCAAGAAGCAATGTCATGTAGCACAAATAAAGGAAAAAATCCGAAAACCGTAAATTTGTAGATACACATTTTTTTATCAAAAGAATTAGTTCTTCTGATTTAAAAAAAAATGTTTATTTTGTTGTTCTTACATAATATTTCAAGTTATGTTCACTTTTGTTGTTCCATATTGACAACATGGCATCCTAAGTTGAAACTCCATGTCACATTTTTAATTATAAACATTACAAAATCATAAACCAATAAGGTCACTATTAAAAATTGACTGCAGTATTCCAAATTTTCTGTCCTTCCTCTATCCCTAATCGAAGGCTATAAAATTAGAGCCCTGTTGGCACGCTGTCAGTGGCTGCCTGAAAATGACTCGGTTGGTGATCTGTGTACTCTTGTGTGTGGCCTCCTCCGTTCTAGGAGGTCACGAAAAATATGAAGGGTAAGTGCTAATTTTTAACCGACTTCAAAAAGGAAGAGGCTCTCAATTCAACTGTGTTTTTTTTTTTTGTATGTTTGTTACGCGGTATCTCCGACAATTATGAATCGATTTAAAAAATTTTTGTTTAATGGATAGGGTACCTATGCTTCAGGGTTGGTCCCATTTTATTAACTTTGCTTCGGTAGTTTTTGAGTTAGCTTCAATAATACGTATTTTTGCTACTTAGTTTATATTGATGATGTTATAATGACTTCATGTCACTGATATTTACATAGCAAGTAGTGTATGAATTTGTGTGGGATAAGTACAACTTTAAAGTAAAAAATAAAAACTGTTTTACAAATTAAAACAACGGACTTCCAAAAAAAACATTACAAAATGAAAAATAACATTAATTTCGGAAGTCTGTGGCAAACAACGAAAATGCGAACGTCACAAGCATGATTTAGTTATGGGAAAATCAAATCGATTCAAAGACGCCACCGCGTGCGGCACTCGTCTCGCCCCAAGCCTAGCGCCAGCGCTCACGCTCACCCAGCCAGCAGTACTCAGGACTGCGACTGAGCGCGAAATTGGCGGCTTACGATTTTTGTAAGAAAGCTGAGCACGCAAAGTAGTTGCTCTTGCTTTATCTAGGGTATCTATATATGTGCTTCGGACCATGATCCGACTTTGAACCTCAACTCGAAGTCCAAGGCAACAAACTGTACCTACACCTTCGACCTACACAGTCAACACGGTCACAGAATTTCTGTAACATAGCCGTAGCTGACATTTTACCTTTCGGACCAAATTAATGACTGTTTACTGTTTATGATTGAGGAGTCACGATTCCCATCTGGGATTACCCGAATAAAATAAGCCATGATATCAATTTACGTGACATACATGATTATTCCTTCATTACCGAACATCCTAACTTTGGATCAGAGGGGCAATTCTCATAATTTTAAAAAAGTTCACAGTCTGATCTTAGTCTCAATCTGACAAAAATACCTCGAATTTCCCTTCATTTTTGAACAGTTTTTGTCATTCATCGTCGCCGAGATGAGATTTCGACTAGATTTGAAAACGATTTTAATTAAGGGAATTAGTCTTCAGCTCCAAGGATCGATTGCTATTTAACCTCTGCCTCTATCAATTACCATCGGATCGCAATATTGCATGTATATCTAAGCACTGGCCATTGAGAGTTCTGGAAGGAAAAAGGGGAGGCCTTTGCTGGCAGTAAGACACCAAATAGAATAAAAAAAAGCATCGAATTATTAGACTCCTTCCTTTCCAGCCATCAATTGTACCGTGTTACGGGTCTTGGCGAACAAATCGAGGCGCTAGAAGCAAGTCTAGACATCCTGTCGGCCACGCCCGCTGCCAGGAGCTCTTCGGGAAAACTTGAGGCTGTTGTCAGGCTATCACCTGAAGAGAAGCAGCAATGGCTTCAATACTTCGACGAGGGGGACATGGCATACACGAAGATCGCCGACAATCTAGCCACGTAAGTTATAACTGCTTAAGCAATAGGATACCCAAGTTAAATTAAAGCTCGGAAGTTTTAAATTTAACTATTAACAAAACGTAGCTTACTGCCTGCCTAAATATCTTGCGTTTAGCGCTAAGACTACCATTTGGACCATTCTATGATTCTAGTGTATGTTCTGTTCTGCTATCCTTGCTGGGTTTGTATATATATATATCTGTCTACTGCTAATCCCGTAATAAAATGTTTTGATTATTTTAGCATTCTCTATGATCAAGAAGCTCAAATAAAATCAAAGAAAGAAGCAGCCAAACGTAGCGGAAAGTCAATGTCCTGGGACACTTATTACAACCATGAAGAAGTTAGTATGTACACATAGACGAATTACGATAAATTCTGCACTAACTCCTGACTGATTAGCCTGGGTTCCTGGGTTATTATCAATAGCGCTTTTTGTAGATCTACCTATGTATAAAATAAGATATCAAAATAAATGTTTTATTCTAGATTAACGAGTACTTGGATGAACTGCCAAAGGAATACCCTGACCTCGTGACCGTCATCAACGCAGGCCTCAGCTACGAAGGTCGTCAGATCAAGTATGTGAGGATTTCGTCGACCCGCTTCGAGAACCTTCGGAAGCCAGTCATCGTGATCGATGCTATGGTTCACGCCAGAGAATGGGTCACCACTCCTGTTGCCATCTACATTATCGAACAGCTTGTGAGGACATCCAGCGACCTGGCTGATGGAATCGACTGGATTATCATTCCTCTGGCTAATCCTGATGGTTACGAGTACTCTATTGACGAGGTAAGTCTACACCGTCATAGCTTTTTGTCAACTAAGTTGTAGAAGTTGTGTTTAGTAAAACGTTTTAAAATCTAATCGCAATCTCATCTCAACGACAATCAATGTCAAAAACTTGTCGAAAATGAACGATAGAGGTATTTATATTTATTAGGAACAAAAAACTATTACATGCTACAAAATGCACAGGTAGGCACAGGAGAAATACTTAAACTAAGATTTAACAAACATGTACTCGTAACCCACACCATTGTCCACGTTTTATCGAGAGAGAAGTCGCTGTCACAATAATATTGCTGTGTTACTTAGCTTAGCTTAATTTAACTTATAACTTGACACATTGAGACTGAGATTACGATTAGAATTCGAACGTTCTTAAAAATATTGGAATTGCCCCCAAATGACTTGAGAACAGCTTTGCGGAATAATAGAAATTCCTGAGGATATAGAATAGGTAATTACCCGTAAACATTGCAATTTTTTTTCAGTTTCTCGAAAATATCTTGATGGAGTAGTACGTGACAGACAACATGTCCTTATAACAACATGTGACCCCCGTCAGCGACTTCTTTGCATATAATTGGGCTCCCTATTAACTAAATTTCCCTTTTAAGCTCCATTTGTATTCCTGGTGGACGCTGTTGTAGCTAAAGTTCAAGAGAAAGAAGCTAAGTATTCCGTATTCGGAATTTTTTTTATTCATTTGACCATTGACCTGTATGATGCAGGTGGCTACGGTCAATGTCACTTTTAAATCTTTGATACCTACTGGGAAGCTGAAGCTACAATCTATTCATCCAATAAAATAGTAACAAAGTCATGTCCAAATAAAATAGTAACAAAGTCAAAACAACCGATCGATTCTGTAAAAATCTCACCGTGATAACTTAGGTGAAGTGAGCCATCAATAGGGGCAATCCCTAACATCAGACGGAATGACAGCTTGCTTCACCTTAGCTTTCACGGTGAGATTTTTACAAAATAGCACTGCGTACAGACGCCAGCACATCAAGCTACTACAATCTGTCAGATTTCTTTAATAGATTTTCAACTTTATAGCTAAAGCTTATAGTTCAAAGTTGATTAGGAAAGTTTGACAGTTTCGGGTAGCTTGATGTGCTGGCGTCTGTACATTGACCATGTTTGAAAAAAGTAATTGCTACGAAGGGAACAAGTCTGATGCCGAAAATATAGTTTTTAAGATTTTTGTCCGTTTGTCTGGTCTGGATGTATGTTCCGGATTGGCGCAAAAACAAACTGAACGGATTTGTATGAAATTTGGCACATACTTTGAATTCCGGTAGTGTATTTCTGTGGGATATTTCTCGACATCCACGCGGGCTAAACCGCGGGCAAAAGCTAGTAACAAATAAAATGCCTGACGTTTGTATCTAATCTTTCACATTATTAGTAATACAGTAAAGTTTGCGTACTTATATCATTGCTCCAATTTTGCTATGCAACTAGCCGTGTGTTTTGCTTTCACGTATCTCTCCCACTGATATTTATCAGGCGCCATTGCTTGTTATCTGATAGACCACTATATTCAGAGGCG
Source organism: Globia sparganii (assembly GCA_949316385.1). Lineage (NCBI taxonomy): Eukaryota > Metazoa > Arthropoda > Insecta > Lepidoptera > Noctuidae > Globia > Globia sparganii. Next base: position 7,680,476 of record OX438671.1, read on the forward strand.
GACTTTCCCTAAGGCCGAAGAGGCCTAGGACGGCCAGATATTAAACGAATTAATCGATGCTTGACAATCCCCAGGACCGTTTGTGGCGTAAAACTCGCTCAAAGGCGCACGAAGGTGCCGACGAATGTCCCGGAGTAGACGGCAACCGTAACTTTGATCACCACTTTGGCACCAGTGTTAGCAGCGCTAACCCTTGTTCAATCATCTACGAAGGTCCCTCCGCCTTCTCAGAGCCGGAGACTAGGATCATCAGAAGTGCCGTGATGTCAAACATTGAGCGGACTTCCCTCTACTTATCCTTGCATAGCTTTGGAAACATGTTCCTGTACGCTTGGGGTAACAATGGTAAGAAACATATTATTTTTCACCATAACTGGTCAATCGCCCACAGACCATTCGCCACATAAAAAAAACTGCAGAAGTGCAAACATCGTTCTGGTTTTTCATTATATGTAATTGTTATTTTTAAATTCTGTGATATGTTCCTATGTTATAGCCTATAGGTACTCCAATTTTACTTTTCAGGAACTTTACCATCAAACGGTCTGGTACTCCACCTCGCTGGCATCCAAATGGCAACAGCTATCGATGAGCTGGCCTTAGAACAGGCTAACAGATACATTGTGGGTAACGCTGCAAACGTTCTGTATTACACAACCGGTACCTCCCGGGACTGGACCAGGGCTGTCGGCGTCCCTCTCACGTACACCGTAGAGCTTCCCGGCTATGAGTACGGTTTCCTCGTACCTCCTACCTACGTTGAACAGATTGTGACGGAGACCTGGGCTGGTGTCGCCGCAGGAGCTCGTTATGTGTTGCGAAATTGGTAATGATTAGGTATACATAACATCGGTTCTGTTGTACGAATTAAAAAAATAATAATAAATGAGACTGTTTTATTGACCTACTTGAGTTTAACAACATCTTCGTTGGAAACCGAAAGAAACTGGAAGTTCAGCCAATTACCTGAAGTAGGTAGTTGTGTAGGTACTGACTGCTGTTCATATTTTAAACTCGAATGTTTAAATAAGCTAAACTAAAATGACAGCTACTATCGACCTTTTTTGTCAACTACTATACCTACTACTATTAGCTGTCATTATGGTCAAGCAAATTAAAAATCAGAATTTAACTACTATTATACAGACGGTGTTATTGAATCAGCAATTTAGATATGGAAATCTATTAATCCTCGGCACTTCTATCTATGTTTCGGTTAATCTTTCTAAGAAATTAATTTAGTTCCATGTTATCCTCTAATCATGTCAGCTTCTTGGAACCGAACAATAGCTTTATAGAGTCTTGTTTTCATAACAGAGACACTAGATAGTTAATCTACTACACCCCGTATACACAAGCCTGTTTATAGTTCACCTAGCTCCAGTCTAGACGCTGTAGGTCGTTTTTCTTATCATTATGTTCGTCAAAACGTTTAATTTAGCCCTTTTTTTGGTTCTGGTCTTGGTCCAAATCTCTAAAGAGTACAGATTTAGCAGAAAGATAGATGCAATCGGACGTCCATACTATAAAATTATTATGGCGTTGGGCACTTGCAAAGGTAAGGTTTGGCTATTCTCCTGATTTATGATTACAAGAAAAGGAACGTGTATAGAAAGTTAGGTACTAAATTAATTCAACCAAAGAGAATAGAAGAGTTCCTAGAGGCTGTTCGAAAAGTGTCTACCTGATGAAATTGTAAACAAAGCCTGTACTTACGCAATCACTCATTATTATAGGGAGTTTTACACATTAAAAATTAAAATTAAAGTTTATTTCTCTTAAAATAACTTTCTTGTACAATATTCTACACATCCATCTGTATCTAGGTTTCAACTTTATATCTCCACTTTTCCAGCATTTATTTTTTTTAATAATATAAAAAAAAAATTAAAATAATATTTTTAATTGTAATTGAAAAATTATGGACGGAAGTTGAGTTTGTGAAATTAAAAATATCTATATGGTGATTTTAAATTAAAATTTCGGGTCAGTATTCAAATAATCAAATCAAAGTATCTACAAAGTAAGAGGCACTACTATAGATATTTATGTTACCTACACATTACAAATTGGCATCCACAAGTACCTACCTACGTTTTCTGATCCATTTCTTTACATTTTCATCAGACATTTTTGGAACAGACCATACTTAAATAAAATGATAGTAGTGATACTAAAAGCCAAATATTAAGTAGATATACCTATATGTTACGGCTAAAGGTGGGTGTGAAAACTTAGGTTAGGTTAGACTTAAGTTTAGCCAGCTAATCTTAAGCTTATGTTCACACCCACCTTTAGCCGTAACATATACATATCTACCACCTACCCTTACCTTACCGGTATTACTAATAGAAGAACTAAAACGATCAAAATTCGCATTGATATTAAATCATGTTCCTATCCACCCTATACGGCATGTCCTAGAACCAAAAAATTCGAAGATATGTGACATCTACCAATCCGCACTGGGCCCGCGTAGCGAATTATTACGGCACTCTCCCTCTTACTGAGAGGCAGTGTGCCAGCAATGGGAACATTAGGCTGATTATGTTTGTTAAGAGGGTATCTATTTATAAAATTAAAAATATGCTTTTTACAGAAACGGTGCTCTACTTCGATCAGAAAATATGGGGGAAAATTAATTTAAACAGAGTTTTAGATATTTCTTACAAGTCCGACAATGGTTGGTAATATTTCTATCTACTTATATACAACGTGGCGCCACAATGGTGACATTAATTTAACAAACATATACGTTTTCACATTTTCGTTTCATTTAGAAATTATATTTCTATTAAACGTTATTATTTACGGATTTATTTTAAATTTTAGAAAATGGCATCTTAGAGCAACCTGTATTTAAAGAACTGTCGCGCAGCGGTCATTTGCCGGGGTCACGGATCATAACATCGCATCAATGAAATTAGAACGAATAAGCAATACTATTAGGATGAAACAAATGCAAAGAGTACCCAATTGAAGGAAAGAGATAGCCCTTTGTCGGCGAGCGGCGCAGGCGACGCGCACCCTCCCTTCCACCCGCCGCCGCACCGAACTCGAATTCTTTTTTTGCATTTGTAGTGATAGCCGAACCCGTGTCCTTGATACACTTCTTCACACTACGGTGTCTAATATTTTTTGCTTTATTTATTTATTTTTGTGTAATTAGATACTGCGATAAAGACGATTTGCTTTGTTTTCGTTTTGTAATCTAGTAGGTACGTTTACATCTCTTGCGATACGGACGCTTTTATTTGTGTTATTTTATTAATGCTTGTGTAAACTTGTGATCGTGATGGCAAATACACATCCGAACTACACAGCAGCTGAATATGCGGACATGATCCTAATTTTCAAGTCCATCACAGAGCCGTCCATAGGATATTAAAGCGCGAAAAGTGGCACCCATTCAAATTTAGAAAAGTGCATACTCCGTTAGACACTAAGCACCTCCGCTGTAGGTACCACTTGCGTCGCTCGGTTTCTATGATAAGCCGTCAAAGAATCGGACCGATCACGAGTAGGTACATACAAGACGCGTTGCGCGATTGTTAGCGCGCGAAACGACGCGTTGCCGCTCCGAGTTAACGTAAGCCAGCAGCTATACACCTTTTTTACAGCTTATTCAACCGATTTTGACTTCTATTCCGTAGGAATAAGGATGGCATTAAAAGCAAAAAAAGTGCTTACAATAACAACTGTTTGCTGCTTTTAATGCCATCCTTATGCCTACGAAATAGAAGTCAAAATCGATTGAACCGACGGTAAAAAAGGTTTGTTTAAATTTCTAATCTTATTGTAAATGGAGTATAGGTAAGTGATTTCATGAATGAATTTTTGCAAGGGTGATCCCAATTTTAGTTACTTTTTTATTATTTAGTTTGTTTGAAAACATTTTTTTTTCAATTTACGAATTATTTTAACCTATCAAAATTTATATGATTAATAGGCACTAGCTCTACCCGTGTGTTAAATTAATGTCGCCATTGTATCGCCACGTTGTAGTTATCTTCTACTTATTCAATATTTTGTTTTTAAATAGAGTGTTTTTCGTTTGTAAGCGCATAAATTGAGAACGGCTGGACCATCAATTGCTAACACTAAATTAATTATGGTTCATTTATCATGGGTATAGGTGAAGTGAGCGTGAAGTGAACTATCAATGGAGGCAATCCCTAACATCAGGCGGTTTTTCAGTTTTCACGTTGAGATTTTTACAGAATAGCACTGCTGGTTTTTGAAGAAAGAAAAAAATTTAAAGTTGCCAGGAACATTGGAAAATTTTGAAAAACTGTAAATGTTTTTTTCTGTGGGCAACATCTATTGGGTCAGCTAGATAAGTATAAAAGAAATTCCATAAAATGTCCTAAAAAGGTAACATAAACCTGGCAATAATAATAATAATATTCCACAACTATCACACAACGCCATCTAGTCCCAAGCTAAGCAGAGCTTGTGTTATGGGTACTAGACAACTGATAAACATACTTATATATTTCTAAATATATAAATATTATACAATAAAAATAAAATAAAATAAATATAATCTAAGGTCAAGGCAGTCAAAGTGGACTAATCGAGCGTTGACCCTTTATTTTAAACTGGATTTAGGTAGATATGTGTATGTGTACAACATAACATTTTGATCGTTTTAATCCATATAAGGGGTCATTGTACTCATCAATATGAACAACCTATAATATAGGACCAAACCTGAAATCGTGAAAAATAATCAGTTGATGTTGATCCGATATGTCGAATTATGCGAACACAAATGCATGGATCAGCTGATTTTTTTTCCCGATTTCAGTGTTGGTCCCATAGTAAAAGTTGTTCATAATTATGAGTTCAATGGCCCTTTTTATGGATTAAAACGATCAAAATGTAACGGTGCAGATACTTTGATCTTTTAAAAGTTTACACCATAGACTAAGTTCAATGATATTTCAAGGTAGGTGGGTACCTACCATAGAAAGATCTTGTTTATATGGCACATACCTACGCCAGCACATCAAGCTATTACAATCTGTTAAATTTCTTTAATAGATTTTCAACTTTATCGCTAAACCTCAAGGTTCAAAATTGATTGACAGTTTCGTGTAGCTTGATGTGCTGGCATCTGTACCTACCACGAAATATTATTTAACTTTGTCTTGACTGCATAGATACTTACGTAAGTCCTTTGTTTTGAACTTGGGTACCTTAAAGGTGAAAGGTAAAGTCAATTCATCATCATTCATTGCATTTTATTTTATGCTTAGATACTTACCTGTGGAAATTAAAATAGCCCGCACCCTAATTGCGTAACACACTTTCAATCACAATCTGAATCATTCTGAAGGATTATATTACTAATCCATTGCTCCATATGTTCGAAAAATGTAGGTATCTGCTCAGCAACGTAAATACCTAACGCAATGAATGCTGTTGAACTGTCAAAATGAAAGCCATTGCTATTGTTAGTGTGTTACACAATTACCCCGCTCAATGAACTAGGACTAAACTAATACCGTAAAGTGGGGCTAATTGGTAGAAAAGGCCACATAAAATGGCTGTAATTTCATCAAATTTTGTGTTATTTCACTTTAATTAGCAACTGGTTATAATATTGCCTGTACTTATACAGAATATGAAGGATGGTGTGATGACAAGCAATGCAATAAGGTTTTTTTTAAAAAAAGATACGACTTTCCAAATAACCCATGAGGTGGGGCTAATTAGAATCGACTGGATTTATGCCGTAAAACAGATAAATAGTCTTGGAATTACCATTTAAACTGTGTCGTGCTGTATTTGGAAACGCAGTACAAGTGTGACCAGAGTGAAAAAACTAAATATAAAAAAAAACTTGGTAGAAAAAATATATAATTTGCAAAACGAAAACAAAATTGAAACAAAATCTTTTGAATCTTTTCTAAATGATTAAAATTGAACCTTATTATTTAATCAGACTTATTTGGCAACAAAAGGAACTCTTCTAATCTTAATCATAGCACACATTTCTGGCTTAAGTCGAGTGTATCGATTGGAAATCCCCATTCGGAAAGTATTTGGGCGTATTTGATAAATATTTCTTCCTCAATATTTGAGAACAGGGTAGGATGACCAGATTTTTGCTGAGAACTATTAAGACCTCTGGATTTTCGAGATATTGTAGCAATAGGCACACCGTACCGTTCAGAAGCTGCAGTTAGTGTTAGTTCTTTTTTTTGCACGGAAGATATTGCTTGTTGGAGGGCTTCATCGCTGTACGATCCGTATGGCTTATGATATTTTCCATGTCGGATACTTAGATTAGTTTTTTTGTAATTGCGAACCATTATGCGAGTTAATTGAATGCATCTGCAACAACCAAAAATATAAAATATTGAGGGTACTTTCAGTTTTTTTAAACTAAAAAATTAAGGGGTTATTTGGAAAAGTAATAACCAAATAACCCCATTTTGCATTCCAAAAAGCCCCATCTGCAATAATCCGTCATAACACAAAAACTATTATTGCTAATTCAAATGTTATTCCTGATTAATAAAGGTGAAAAAACGAGTAAAATTTTATAAACTTACCAAAACGATCGACTGTACGAAAAATTTTACACTTCTAAAAGTTTGCAGCTCTCGATTTCGCACCAAAATACTTCTTTTTGCAAAAAATCGTTTACTACTTGTCATAACATAGGAAGAACTTTTCTGATTGGTTGATTTGAATTCAACACTAGCGCTGTGACAAAATCCCGGAAGCTCGCTAATGTTGCGTTCAGTTTTAGTAAAAAAAATAAGGATGCAATCTTGTTTTTATTTTTTTTCAAATAGCCCCACGTTTCTTAAATAACCCCATTTTACGGTATTTATCTTCTGTCCTTTTCATAATGAAATAGAAAGAAAAAGATACACTGAACTTAAATTTAGTTTAGTTTGTGAACAACAGAATCAGGGCCAATAACTACTTTCTTTTCAGACCGCTACAAAGTATCGAGGGTAGAAATAACTCTAATAATTAACAACACCAGCAGTTACGCATATTCAGAGGAAGGAGTCGGCAACTCCGACTTTGCTGCGACATTATATCTGCCAACAAATCTTAATTTTGTAGTTTACGCCCTCACTATTTATAGCTGTTACCGAGAAAGAGAATCAGTTGAATTTATTCCTATAGGTAAAGGAAAAGTCCAGAATTTGAAAGAAAACATATCGACTGTTTATATGCCTTTTCTTCAGAATAATCATCAACAAAATGAGTAGGTTTGGTAGGTAACTTATTGTGTACATACATGGGTCGTTTTTAAAACTAATATATTCATTTCAATTCAATTCATTTATTGCATCAAATATGGTAAGTACATGTAGTTCTTATATAAAATATTTAGTAACACACATTTGGCCAATATCTAGCATGCAATAGTCCAAGTTTTTACATATAAGGTATTAATTACTAGGTAATTACTATTTGTAAAATTATATATCTACTTAATAGTTAAATATATCTACGCTTTAATGTATAAAATTTACAGGGACACTTTTGAAAGAACTCATCTATCGAATAAAAACACTCTTGTAAAAACCACTTCCGCAATGCAACACAAAACTTATTGAAGGGTAGTTGAGTAATTGACCTAACTTACCCGTTCAACTGACAAAACATTGTTATTTTATAGAGTTATGTGGAATATGTGGAATTATCGTGTGCTTTATTTATTATATTTTTTAAATACGCTCAACTTTGGGTGGATATTGCACTTTTTTTGGGAAACAAATAACGACAGGAATTTTTTAAAGCATTAGAACCAATTTCCATATAAAAACATGTCTATGTTTTCTATTTTATTAGATACCAATTAATCTGAATGTTGATTTATTTACATTTCGAAGTGCATTTTATTTTATTTTACTAATAAATTTCATGGACACATAATTACAACAACATTAATAAATAAGTATTAATTTTGAAAACAACCCACTTAGAGCGCCTTCACACTAGCGCTTGTCCAGCGTAGGCGTTCGGTAAACGTATACGCAGCACAGATTCTGCGTTAAGACTGTGCCGACCCTACAGTGGCGCCCTCATCGTTTGTTTGGTTATTTCATACAATTTAGAATGAAAATGCAGAAAATAAGCACGTTAAGTTGTGCTTCACATGATTATACGTTAATATTATTATAAAAGGTAGTTTTATATTGTTTAGTTTCATTATAATCCTTAAAACGGATAAAAGTGGCCACTATATTCCGTTTTAAGGATTATGACAAAACTAAACAATATAAAACTACCGCTTCTAATAATATTAACGTATAATCTTGTGAAGCACAACTTAACGTGCTTGTTTTCTGCATTTTCATTCTAAATTGTATGAAATAACCAAACAAACGATGAGGGCGCCACTGTAGGGTCGGCACAGTCTTAACGCGGCCCCTGCACCGCGTAGTCGCGGCGCAGGCGTTTATCGAACGCCTACGCTCGACAAACGCTAGTGTGAAGACGCTCTTAAGTAACATCAAGCTGTAATCCTCAAAGGGTTAGACAGAGGTGTATACTTATTGTTACCTATGCTACATTACATGCACAGTTCTATATAAGACCACTGGAGAAATTAAAATTATGTTAAAAAAAAACGTTTTAATTATTCTTCCCGTAGCTTAACAATAATGGGTAAGTAATAAGTAATGTTACATTAGGAAAAATAAACATTAGCCCCGATTACTAAACTAATATTTATCTTCTGTCCTTTTCTTAATGAAATAGAAAGAAAAAGATGCACTGAACTTAAATTTAGTTTAGTTTGTGAACCACAGAATCGGGGTCATTTGGGGCTTTACATTGTTGAGGAGGCAAGAGCGAGCTCAAAACCGTACCCATCTAGCATTGGTTAGATTTTTTTACCCTTGATAATACGTGGGCGTTACCCCAAGTAATTAATGCCTATTTCTGTAAATAATATGTTTCGACAAAATTATGTTTCGACAAAATACAGACTTATGTAGAAAAGTTTGTGAAGAACTAAAAGAAAGCATGCAAGTTCTATTGAAGCGAGCTCGGAATTTTCCGATAGTGTAATAACAAAAGTTTAGCATGTCAAACCCATTGAAACCACTAAGTTTGACATTGCACGCCCGGATGCCGGTTCCAACGAGACCAGTGTACAAAAGTACTCTTTGAACGAGACTGAGACTGGCTAGGGGCACAGCAACAAAAACATTAATGTAGTACAATGTATCCAAACAGAAATTGCTTTCTCACTCGCACTTACCTATTTTGTCTAAAGCATGGAATTATTATGTACTACGTACAACTGGAAGGTTCACTCAGATTATAAACGCGAGCCGAAAGAGAGGTTTCAAAACTTCACCCGTCCTTGTCAAAGTAGGGTAACCATATTTTATGTAATAGGTAGGTTCATCGGATTTTACTAGGTCACCTTATATAATTACACGCTCGTCGATTCTTGATGCTCTTTATGTTAGGTACATGCCTTTTCATCAGCACCTAGTAGCATGACATTTTCAATCGTAGTCACTAGGTACCTATATTTTTAAAATTACAGCTATCACTATCACTCACGTCATCATTTTCCTTCTTGTCTTTCATCGTCATAAATTATACTTAATAGGGGTAAACAGAAGTACTTACTAGCATGTTTTGAATTATCCCCACCGACAAATCACCCTTGGTGGGGATTTAACATTATTATCCAGTGGGGATTTTTCATGTTTATATTCCTGAAATCCCCTTGAAATTTGATATAAGTCATGGGGGGATTTTAGGAAAAAAAAAAACTTTAAATCCGTGATTAGTCGGTGGGAATTTGAGAAATAATTCAAAACATGCTAGTAAGTACTTCTCTCTACCCCTATTAAGTATAATTCATGCCGTGACGTGTTTCTTTCCAACGGAGGTCCCTACCTATAGCGATGAACGCGATGATCGTCTCAATGCGATAGGCCCAACTACCTATAGCATCTAACCCCAGGTTCGCACCGGCAACAAAACAGCTATCTAGGTCTATCACTGTTTGAGGGTTTAATTGCGCTAGATAGATGTTGGGAACATATTTTGTTGTCGGTGCGAACGTAGGGTTGCAAGGATGTTTGTAAGTTTTCAAATAAAATAATAAACAATATATAGAAACACACGTATTATTTATTATGTTTAATGTTATTATTTTTTTCGTATTTTTTATTATTACTTATTTATTAATTATTATTATTTACTTCTGTCAGGTAATCTTCGGGTTTGAAATGCAAGCTACATATTACAGAGTTATCAGTCAGCTTTCCAGGAATAAGCTCTAACCATTTTCTTCTTATTTCAGCATTCGAAGGCAATCTAGAAAAAAAAAAATTGTTTTGTTAGGTTCTGATTTTACATTTAGTATGTTCACCCTATTTATTACAAAAACAACTCACCTGTGAAAGGATATTCCACAACTAGGGTAAAATTCTTTATAACACCCACTCACACCACAGAAAGTATTCACCATTTAAAAAAAATAACAGTCACATCGATTCTCAAATCGCATGAAAAGCTTACAATTGTAACACAACAACGAACGAGACGCCATTAAATTACATCAGCTGACATGACAAGTTGACAACCATATTTACCGGTATTGCTAGTAATAAATTTATAATATTTATTAATTACCTACGGTTACAGTACTATTGTGAGAAATATTTTTGTTCATAATAAGTAAACCTGTAAGCGAAAGTAATTCGTTTTATTAAGTACAATGCGGTACTCACATAAGTTTATCATATTATGCAAATAAGTACGTTTTAATTTTAATTTCTTACACAATCTTATTCTACTAAAGGAATTAAATATTTTACATGGTAATTGTGCGAAAGAGACACAACGAAGCTTAAATTGTTCTCTCTCGAGCCCGTTTTTTACTGTGTATTTGGATATTCTAAAAACAACGATATCGATTTACAAATAGAGTTCAATTTTATTTGACAGGATTTTACTAGTAAGCCTTCCAGTTGTACGTAGTACATAATAATTCCATGGTCTAAAGCTATCCTGCTGTCATTATGACAACAGCCCATAGACAAACTAGTACTTTCATATCAAAAATTGACTAGCTGACAGTTAGCTGAATGGAACGGAATGTTATGTTTATTTACGTTCGCGAGTCAATCGCACGCAAATCACAATAGTCATTACGCACAAAAATAAAAATTCTCAGTGTGATGCTCTTTACAAAGATCTGAAGATGTTGTGGTATCTACCATGGTCTGAAAGTATTAAAAAAAGAGCCTGCAGGTATCTGCTACAACGATATCTTGGTAATTTCCTTGAAGAGAAACTGACTTTGGATCAGCTGAGTGTGGATCTGTACAATGGTACTGGAACAGTTTGCGACGTTAGCCTTGACTGCGATGTGAGTTTATTCTATTATATTTCTCCATTTCCTCTAATATTGTATGCTAATTAGATTGGTTAAAAGTCGGTGTTATCATAGAAACGTATGCACTTACTTGCCAATGAAATATGCGCAATACGGAACAACACGTGTTATTCATGAATTTCAAACAAAGGACACCTTCCAGATCGTGATCACATTTCGTCACTCTGACTTAAGTAATGTGCCTTTTCATTCTTATCACTGTATTTTTAATTAATGAAGGAATTGTCATTTCAATTCATAAGTTGTTTATGCATTCTGAATTTTAAGTATCTTATCTCGTTCCTTCGATTACAATGACACTCGAACTAATGCTCCAGACCACATTAATAATAGTACTAATAATAGTGCAAAGAAACTTATAACTGAATAAAGTTGCATGTATCTTACACAAAGAAAATGCCATTGAATTCCAATATGTTTTGTAAATTCTATGATTCATTCTAGAAAATAGAGTATAACAGCGTAGAAGTTAAATAATATAAGTACAACAACTGCTTGGAGAAAATAATACCACCTTGTATTAATGATAGAATTGCAATGCTAACTGAAAGCATGCAGGGATTTATTTATAAACGATGATTAAAGTTAAGTGACATTTAAAACTTAAAAATGTACAGTTACTCGGTCGCTAACCACTACTTTAGGCTACAATTATGAATAATGGAGATAATTTATATAATAAATTAAATTCTTTTTACCAAACCTGTTATGCTCTTTTTTCTAATTCGTTGGGGTTTCTTATGACATTAAGCTAAGGTTCTGTAATACATTCCTAAAATTAAATTATAATTAATATATTCAAGGCACTTAACGAGCTTGGAGATGCACAGAACTGGCCCCTGGAGATAGTGGACGGGCACATGAAAGAGATCACTGTAACAATCCCGTGGTCCACTCTGTTCAAAGATGACTCTATTGTCAAAGTCAATGGCTTATCACTCACTGTACAGCCGAAAGTGCGGACAGAACCAGGTAATGTATGCATAATTGTTGCTAATGAGCAACGTAGGTGACTATTCAAAATTGAATGCTTATATTTTTTACACAAATTGCTGAACTATGAAAACTTTATGTCAGCTAGTCAGCTTAGAGAAATTGGATATTTTGTTTCACCTTGGAAAATCCTTCAAATTCTGTAAAAAATATTAAGGATTCATGTAACACTATTTATAAAATAACCTTACACTGTTATGTGAGACAGTAGTGTTAGCAAATTATAGACTTGAATTAATTACATAGTGTTCAAAGTCATTAGAACAATAGTCTGCATTACATACTAATGAAAAGGATGTTACATACAGAATAAGAACATACCTGACATTCTATTACTGAATTTTGTAATCAAAAGTAACAAGTTTTATGATTAATTAATATGCAATCTAGAATACAATATTTGTTGCGTAATCCCTTGGTCAGGCAAGAGAAAATTATATCTTTATTTTGAAAAGTAAAACTACAGTAAAATTGTGCCTTTCTTAAGCCTGCAATAGCCTTGAAAAAAATATGAGTGTCACCTGAAACTCCTGAAAGACATAAGATGGCAAAGCTTTATTGTTATGTAAGTTGGGTATTGGTACTCATACTGTTGTATTGGGTACTCATAGTAGTTGGTCTTTAGTTGATTTACAAAAATTTAATAATATTTAGATATCCTTTTTATCTTTTGTAACGGACAGTGTCATCAATGCTGGAGTCGATGTGGTCATCCATGTCATCATCCATGCAACTGGCTGCTGAATGTCTAAGGGAAGAGGATGGCCCACAGGAGTCCCATCCCGTGGAGGGCATTGAAATGTTTGCACATGCTATTGATTCAAGTAAGTCAATATTCCTTCGATATTTAGTTATTATACATATGTTTTCACAAGTGTCTGCATAAAAGAGCATAAATTAGCATCTTAGTGAAGCAATATTACACATTTTGCAGAATTAAAATGTAAGAACATTATTAACATGAAATAGTTTCCTTTTTTTTCTGTTTCATCACCTCATCCATAAATGATCTCCTCATGACTAACTTAGTGTTAAGATAATATAATACTAACAAAATATGGACATTTGAATAGTCTGAATTAAATGATTTTTTTTTATAAAAGCGTTTAAACCTAAAGCTAAGTTTTTAGACTATGTGAAGGCTTGATTAGTAATCTTGACTAGCATCCTGGTACTGGACATATTATTATGTTACGGCAGCTCAGTGTGGATATAGAACTGTGACACAAACTATGTCCCACATTTTATACTGCCCTCTGTACTCCAGAAATACAGCTATAGTGACCTCTGCGCTGCCACCAACAATATCGTGGAAGTGGTGAAGTTTTGGGCCAACAATATCTTAAGTCACTGTTGTGCCATCTATACGACGAAGAAGGAAACCAGATTATGTGGTTATCTTTTGCTTTCAATCAAGCAAACAATCAATTATCTGCAGCTATATAAGAGCTCTTTGCCCTTTTCAAATGCATAGAAGCAAACAAAGAAATCTAAACATAAGCCTTTTATGATAATAAACTCTGCATTTTTTTTTTCAGTATTGAGCCGCGTAAAAGTAAAATTTGAAAATACAAAAATAAGAATAGAACATGTACCCAAAAACGGCGACCGAGGCATCGCTCTGGAGGTCCATATAAAGAAGTGAGTATACTTACAAAATATCATCTGCCTGCCCTTGTCCCATGGCACTTGGACTTGGTACAACACGTTTTCTTCTTCCAACCACGCAATAATTCACTCCCTTCTCTTACATATCATTCCTCACAAAGTGCATCCATCTTTTCTATGGCTTTCATCTCTCTCTCCATCCACATGTACAGTCAGCAAAGGAGATAAGTATGCAGGGTCGTCGAATATAGTTGAAGTTTAGTAAGAAACCGATTGATGTTTGAAAGTCAATGACACCATTATATTAGTAGATTACCAAACTTGTCAAAATCAACAATTATAAAGTCAATGATAGACCCTTCTGACACTATTGTAATAGAAAACTTGAGGCCTAGGTGCCCTGTTTGTTCTTCTTAGTACTGCGTTCATACGCGAAATATTTGCAGATAACATCACTATTACTGTTTGTCTATTTAACTTGGTCGAATAGTAATAGGTCGTGTGTGATGAGTGACGTCACAACTGCTCAGCTTAAAACGGTCCAATGTAAACGACACTGGTCTCGTTTGTATACATTGTAGTACTTCCTTGTCAATTCATTTGACCTCTCTTCAGGCGTCTGATTAGAATAATCTTAACGCGACGAATCAATGGCCTTGATTTTATCGCACAATTGTTTTGTCTGATGAACTGAAATGGCGAATAAATTATTAAAACTTCCGATTTTTGTTCGGCCGCTATAATAAAATAGCCAATATATCATAGACTACTTTACAGAAGTTCACTTAAATCATACGTAGAACTTTGTGATACATACAACAGCTATTTTTATCTCAAGATTCCGATCTTGTTGTATGAATTCCAATCCTAATTGTAACGGACTTTCAAGGCTGTTACATATAAAGAATAATAAATAACTGTATGTCTTATATGAGGAAATGGCACATTTAAACCTTATTGCAAATGCGTTAAGATCTTAATTAATTCTAACTTCAGTCATTGAAACGGACTGATGCTCATGTGGTAATGAGAACAGACCTTAAAAATATCGCACAATGTCAATGTCATTAATTATTACTCATTACTCTTAACTTAAACGAGGCACATGAAGTATGTAAGGATCCAGGTGGCGTTCTGTAGTTTCTGCCTACCCATAGGGAAGAATGCGTGAGCTTATGTATGTATGTACCACAGATATAAATACATCTAGATAACGCAAGAGCAACTACTTCGCGTGCCTAGCTTACGTACAAAAATCGTAAGCCGCCACTTTCGCGCTTAATCCGTAGTACTGCTGGCTGGGTGAGCGTGAGCGCTGGCACTAGGCCCCGGGGGTGGGGCGAGACGGGTGCCGCACGCGGCGGTCTTTGAATCAATTTGATTTTCCAGGTAGTCAAAAAATGCCACGCTTGGTTTTCATACAGATCGTGATACTTACGTTATCTAGGTCTACCTATATCTGTGGTATGTACTCGCTAACTTCCATACCCCGCTTTTACACTTGCAAACTCTTTAAAGCTAATTACCACAGTAACTACTCTTCATATAATATGAAGAGTATTACTGTGGTAATTAGCTTGGTATCCGAAACGTTTTAGGGTGTTTCATTCTGATTGTAACCACATTTTCAATTTTAGTATCGACTACTTCGACGAGGCCGGTTCAGAACCAACACCAGACGTGACAGACCCAGACAAACCCAAAACATACATAGTTGCCACATACACCAACAAAAAGATCAAATTCGATGGAGTCACCATGTACACGGACGAGTACCCTTCAAAACTGCGCACTATGGCCCGGAGTCTTATCATGGAGAAATCCGTTTCCTCGCAAGCCGACAAAACGGACAGCCAAGTCGAAACTCCAGACATGAACTACACGAGCACCTTATCAGATGTTTTTTACGAGACTAGAAGTGTCATATCGACTATAGAATCGGATCCCGTCAAAGAGATAATAGCTGAAGCCAAAAGCCGTACAGAATCTAGAGAAATGACTCCCGATGAGAAGCTCAATCACCCAGACCCAATATTGTTTGCTAAGTTGACTGGCCAGCAGGAGTTGTCTTTGAAATTGAAGCATACTGAGGAGGTGGAGGGGCCTAAGGTTGAAGTAAAGATGCTGTTTGGTTCCTTCATTGTGTTTATAACGCCGAGGCAGCTGCATACATTGCTTGAATTGGTTGATGCTCTAAATCAGCCGCATTTAGAAGATACTAGGTGAGGCTAGTCTGAATTAGTTGCTTACTGTGAAAAAATGCAAGAAGTTTGATTTGTTCAGAAATGCCTTTGAGACTCCAACAGATACTGTATTTGAATATACTTAAGTACCAAAAACTTAAATAATAACAGTTTACAAAGTTATGTTTATAACCCCTTCAATACTATTATTACTTCTTGGTGCATTAAATGGAGCACCAGCGTTTTTTAAACTGCACTAAAACTGAAAATTTTCGCCACAGCAACATACCTCTTCGTCCAAGCGGTATGAACATGCAGTGCAAGCCGATGAGGCAGGCCGACTTCCAGATGATAGAGGCTCAGTTGCTAGGCAACCTGGAGAGGCAGAACGCGAAACCTGTTGGTAGCATGTACGGCTGGTCAGGACCTAGTTACGGTAAGTGTCTAGCCCTGAATTAATTCAGACTTTGAGACTTAGCAGTAACTTGAAATTAAGTTGAGGAATGCAATGATGGTCCTATGTACTCTCACTGGCTCCTTGCAAAATAGACGACGCGCTTCTTAAATCAATTATCACCGTCAATTTCCTTAACTGCAAGCTGGATAAATGGCGCAAGATAATGGCAAGGTAATGCTTTGGCTAAATTAGGTTGCCATAACATTAGTTTTTTTGCGTATTACAGTTACTCATTGATTCTAAAAGAAGTAATTTGACTTCACAACGACTTAAAATTATACCTCAGACGTATTCTATGAAAACATTTTACTGACGGATTATAAACCCAATATAAATGTGCAAAACAAAACAGGATCTAATCTAACCTCTATTTCAACCACCAGAAGACACAGAAGCTGAGAACGAGAGGTTCCTCCCAATGGCGTCGCAGGGCAACCAGATGTCCGAAAGTTTCTCGTCATCCGTGAGCTCAATGAGCACCAGCATGAACTCCAGCGTCAACATGCCCACTGCTGCGCCCAGGATCAAGAGGAATAAGAAGAGTAAGTGACTTACGTTGCACTATTTCTGTCTCCCTTGCTCATAAGTGATTTAACGTTTTTCTCTCTCTCGCGCGCACTCGCACACATTACCGTGAATATCAGCCTTCTCCTAGACACAGTTGTGCCATTCTAAGGCACGTGCTAAGCACTAGCAACATGAACGTTTGTCCCTTTTCAACTTTTACTTGTATCACCATCATCATTTCAGCTGAAAGACGTCCACTGCTGGACAAACACTCCCACTTTAACCGGTTCTGTGCTTCCCGCATTTAGCAGATTCCTGCGGCTTGTATAGGGTTACTTAGCTAACATAAATATCATTCCTTTACTTTCATTGCAGTTTATATTTCTTGGCGATTAATATCAGAGTTTACTTTCAAATGATTGTGTTTCCAGTTCCTCACATTGACGGGGACCCTACGGCTGAAGTGTCCCACGTCAGCTTGAGGATCGCGTCGGTGTCATGCGTTCTACTACACAAGGTAATATTATTGAGTTACCTGCCTCATCTGCCTAGCCTTTTCCCAACTATGTTGGGGTCGGCTTCCAGTCTAAACAGATGCAGCTGAATAACAGTATTTTACATGGAGCGCCTGCCTTCCACAACCAGCTAATGGGTAATACGATACCCCTTGATAAGACTGCTCAGACTGCTTGTCAGATTTTCGGGATTGACCCGAAAGACTATCAAAGAGCCGGGACCAACGGCTTAACCTTCTTTCCGACACATGGAGGGGTCTTGGTATGTAAAGATGGTCAATTGGTCACCCATCCTTAACCTGATCTATCAACCCGTGCGGTTTTTTTACTTAGCCACAAGATATTATTGAGTACTATACAAAAAGCTCCTACTTGTTTAAAGAGCAGTTCACATTGTTTCGGCGTTTATTGCCATAAATAGGGCAAACTCCCTAGTTACAAGCTCTTTTGAATTGACAAGGATTCGGTCAGGCAAAAAGATGAAGCTAGTTGCCCATTTCAAGGCGTAGTAGGTTCCTATGGAGAAAATCAGGCAAGAAGCTACATGGACACTCTTTTAATAGTAGATCACAAAAACCGTCTTTAAAAATAAATTACAGAAGTACCTCCTTAATATTTTTTGTCAGTCGCTTATGTAAAGAGAATATTAAAAAAAAAAAATTGTATGTCTGTTTTTGTTTTTAAATTTAAGTATAGAAATAGTTTTATTTTTGTGAAAAAGTGGCATTATACCTATATAAAAAAAAAAGATACATGTTTATATTATAGAAAAAGGAGCTACGTCTGCCAACAAACTGCTTTGCAGTTTGGCAGAGGTAATTATATCTTGTAAAAAAAATTTTCGGTGAATAAACGCTTTTTCATTTTTTTTTTTTCAAATCAAAATATAAACAAGTGTACAAAACCGCGTGAATGTATGTGTAAGCGCAGGAGCTCATGGTACCGTCCGAGACACGGGCGAAATTGGAACAGTGTGTGTGTTTATTATGAGCTGACGATGCTCGTCTTCACGCACACTTTCACAGCGTGTTTGTACACTTGGTAACCACAAGTAAAACGCGCGTCGCTTCGTGAGACAAAACTAGTATAGGTTAAAGTAAAAATAAATGTAAATGTTATTTTCAGGATATTCTAGTCCCGACAATGATTGGCTCGGACTGTATATCGCCGGCCAGCGCCAACAAGATGCAGGAAGTGTCCACTAAGTTCTACAACAGTTTAGATCCGTTCTCCATTGTGGACGACTTCAGCGCAGCCAACGAGGCTCTTGATAGAACTACTGGAAAGAACCATTTGAGGTACCATACAAACAAATTGAAACTTACATAAACTCCATTGGTATTTAAATTGATAATTACCTTAATCGCAACGAAAATAGAATTGAAAATACCGTGCAGAAGGTATTTCCCAGTGGTGTGTGTTGGGATAGGTATGATATTGAAAACTCTGTTTTTGATTTAGTTCATGATCAATAATTAATCAATGAAAACTGCTCGAGCATTTTGTTGCTCAAAGTGCGCTGGCCCTAGCTCGAGATTCACAGACCGCATTGACTTAGCAAATCACAAAGTGTTGTCTGTGAATCTTGTACTTAGTCGACGCTTGCACTTCTATATTTTGTTGTACGCTCTTTGTGACATATAATTTTATAATATGTAATAGAAATTAATGTGTTCCCTAGGCTATTAACATCGGAGATATCACTGGATGGTAGCGAGAAAGTGACGTCGACTGGTAGTCAGACGATGTGCGAGGCTTCTGTAAGGCACCTTCTACTCAGAGAGTGTCTCTACTTCTCTACTGAGGCAGGCGATGAACCGCAGGGCTTCGACTTGATCCGGTTCCAGTGTAAAGGTGAGTGATGTCACAGGAAGGGAGGTTCACATGATTTGACTTGAGACATGATTGAACTGACGCTTGACGTGACATTTTCAAGGATATTTTTGTCCTAGGCTCGTGGCAAACTAATAACAGCCGCACGGCTCGATCGATCAGGTTAAGCTACGCTTGACACGGTCGGTTCTAGGATGGGTGACTATCTTTACATACCGAAACCACTCCTTACCTCGGAAAGCACGTCAAACCGTTGGTCCCGGCTGTCATTCGTGGATCTTTGACAGTCGTTACAGGTAGTCAGAAGTCTGAAAACCAGTCTTACCAAGGGGTATCATATTACCCAGTAACTGGGTTGTGGAGGTCAGATAGGCAACCGCTCCATGTAAAATACTGGTATTTAGCTGCATCCGGTTAGACTAGAAGCCGACCAGCAGCGACGCTAGATTGATAATATTATTAAATAATATATTGCGTGAGGTACAATCTAAAGTCCGTGTTTCAATATCCTGTTGTGAGTGATCTGCTGTAACGTATTTAAATAAACGTATAAATATCGTGTTGACGTGTGACAACAAGGCCGGTCCTTCATAAAAGTGACAATCAAAAGGAGCCATGACATCGGTTGGTCGTGGAATCGTGGATTCATCTATCAAAAACCACTCCACTGATCCGCAATGGCATCCACAGTGTTTTTCACATTTCTCCGGGTCAAAAAATATGCAGGTCAATTTTAGGTCAGACTGTACAACCCCATCCGGCCAAATGGACCAAATTTCCTCTTTTACTACCTGATTACTTCTGTTGCCAGATGATGACGACAGTTCTAGTCAGCACGGCTCGTCCACGTCGCGCGCTAACGTCCGCGTGAACTTCAAACAGACGTCCAAGTACGTGCGAATGTCGGGGGAGAAGAAACTAGTGTATCCTACCACTGATGTAGTGTAAGTATGAGTTATGTTGTGTATAGAAACACGTTGCCAGTATAATATTTTCATACTCACTTCTACTTTCGAAATGTAATGTTGAAACTATGGAAAAAAGTTTGCCATAAATCCCATTTACGTGGTTGTGATCATTAGCAGTTATTATAAGAAAAGGAAACAAGCGTCATAATCATGAACTTTAAGCGCTCCTGCACACGATACCGCCGCCACGCCGACACCGCGCCGCCACCGCGCCTCTATGCTGATGCTGTGTATACGTTCGCGACCGCACCGCCACCGCGTCCGCGCCGCTTTATTTTACCATACCACTATACAGTTGTTAGTAATACATTGCTAGCTGCGAAGAGCATACGCGTAGTACCTACTCGCACGAATATGTCCAACTTTACGAATAAAAAGAAGTTAGTGTTGGCTTACTACATGTACAGAAAATGGCATAATGAAAGCTGTGGGTACATCCTATTCTAATGCGACGGGAGCAATATGGTGAATTTCACACACTTTACGAAGATCTACGAAAAGATGAGTGCAAGTTTTGTGATTATCTGCGGATGAATTACCAAACATTCGACAAATTATTAGATTTATTAATAATTAAAGATGTTGTTATTATTATTTTGAATTATTAATTAATTTTCGCATACGTTGACGGCCGGTAATGGAATAAGCAAAGTCAAACAGTGGCGAATGGCGGCGCGGTGGCGGTGCGGCGGCGGCGCGGGGGCGGTGCGGTCGCGAACGTATACACAGCATAGAGGCGCGGTGGCGACGCGGTGTCGGCGCGGCGACGGTATCGTGTGCAGGAGCGCTAAGAAAGTTTGCTCACATTAGTCACCTTTTGAAATATCTAGACAAATAAATATTAAGTAAGTAATAAGTGTCTGTTTGTAATGTCAAAATAATAGCTTTTTACTAAATGCATATGAAAGTGTATACAGTACAGATAACAAAAAACTATTTTTAATGTTTCTGTCTGTCTGTTTGTTCCGGATAATCTCCGAAACAGCTGGACCGATTTTTATGGAATTTGGTATGGGGAAAGGAGATATGATTTTTATCATACCACACGGGCGAAACTGCGCGCGGAAGCTAGTTATAAGATAAAAATACCATGTTTTCTAGAAATACCATTTCAAAAATTATTTGCTAGTTATCTAGTTATGCTAGTTACGATAAAACGATGATTTTCTTTGTTTTCAGTATAAAATGCACGCCATTCTACTTGGACGTGGAACTGACGTTAATAGAGCGTATGTCTGCGACGTTCTTCGGCGGTTCTACGAACAAGGCGTCTACGCCGAGTACGCCTGTGTCGTCACAGAACCAGCTGTCCTTGTCGTTACAATGTCCCAACCTTAATGCTGTACTTAGGTAAGTGAAGTCATCTGATCGCTGTTCATATCGCCATATTTCCGTTCATTTTTCAATATTTGCAAAGCCTGTTTTAATATCTGGGTATTTTAATGTAATAAGTTTACACCTTCCGCAGACTTAGGAATCCGTCGCAAACCTAAAAGTCAAAGTTGGGTTGCCTCATATTTTACACTGATACAAGCAATACTATTTGGTCAACATGTGGACAGATCATTGTTTTTTTTTTTCGAGGAAACTGAGATAGTTGGTAGATTCTAAAACACTACCAGATCTTAAATTATTTGATTGGCAGCATTCTTATTGTACAGTCAGCAAAGGAGATAAATATGCAGGGTCGTCGAATATAGTTGAAGTTTAGTAAGAAATCGATTGATGTTTTCGAATAAAATTTAATTTAAATAATGGAAAACAAACAGTTAATTTATCAAATTAAATTTCATTCGGAAACATCAATCGGTTTCTTAGTAAACTTCAACTATATTCGACGACCCTGCATACTTCTCTCGTTTGCTGACTGTACCTTTTCACCTTCATTAGTGCACTTTTTTAAATAAATATTCCAGATTCCCGATAGCAGACCTACGGCCGGGCGTGAGCCGCGAGTTCCGGCGCGTGCGGCCCGACTACCTCATGCTCAAGTTCCAGAACGCCACCATCAGCTCGCAGCAGACGCCCAGCGTGAGGCCGCAGCCTACCACCGTCAGCTTACGATCAACGATGTTGGACTTGTATTATTATGTAAGTTATAGTCTGACTGAAGTGGCAGTGGGTTGGCCATGTTTGTCGAAGGACCGATGGCCGGTGGAGCTGACGAGTCCTTGATTGGAGACCGCGTATCGCCAAGCGTAGTGTAGGACGTCCCTCAGCTAGATGGACGGACGACCTAAATAAAGTGGCTGGAATGGACTGGATGAGCAAGGCGGAGGACAGGGTGTTGTGGCGCAGCCTGGAAGAGGCCTATGTCCAGCAGTTTATAGTCTGACGCTGAAACCAATCCACTTTACAGGGTTATTCATTCAAATGGTGCAAACGGGCATATTGGCAAAGATGTAGATAGAAAGTTTTAAAGAACCACATCACCCAGTTTACGTACGAAAATCTACATCAATCTGTATGTCTATTCAGTACCTACAAGCTTAAAAACTTAGGCAATACTGCAGAATTCTATTTGGTGTCTATTAAGTTAATTTCAGTTAGTAATTATTGGTTTATTTTTTTTATTAGGAGAATGACTCTTTCCCTGGGACGCACATAGCAAGAACTACAATGGACGACAACGTGACTGAGGGGAACATTCTAAGTGGACACGTGACTACAACTGCTTTGCCAACGTAAGCAAAAATCCTAAATGTGCTTCCTACTTACTGATGAAGTACAGAAATCGATAGGAAAGCTACCAGCTAAGGGAGTTTTTTTTTTGTTACGTATTTTCTGGTGTACAATAAAGTATACAGGGTTATATGAAAAACACCAGCAATCTCTTAAGAGGTCATTGTACTCATCATTATGAACAACTTTTACTATGGGACCAAACCTGAAATCGCGAAAAAAAAATCAGCTGTTCCCTACATTTTGACGAGATAGACTAAGATAAATGTAGGGAACAGCTGATTTTTTGAAAAAAATTAGTGTTCCCTATATTTATGTTAGCATAACTCGTCAAAATGTAGGGATCACTAAAGCTAAATTTTTTTTCGCGATTTCGGGTTTGGTCCCATAGTAAAAGTTGTTCATAATGTTGAGTACAATGATCCCCTAGAGTTATGGGATATCAAAAAAAACACGTTGTATAAATATAAATAAATAAATATAAAGCTGAACTAAGAAGTCCTGATAAGAAAGTGCACTATCTTTCGAGTTATATTGTCTGATAGCGGCCCGTCCCGGCTTCGCACGGGTGGACATTTATTTTTTAAACATTTTATTTTTTCTTGCAATTAAAAAGCCTTTAGTAATCAGTGATAATGTAGCATTCAAATGGTGAAAGAATTTTTAAAATCAGTCCAGTACTTTTTGAGCCAATTCGTTACAAACATACATACAAATCTTTCCTCTTTATAATATTAGTATAGATAAAGCATAGTTCAGTAAATGTTCCCGGGAAGATTTTATCCATCAAGTCCTACAGAAATGGCTTCGAATTCACCACGCACCTTTAAAAAATAGTAACCTCTAAAGTGAGAATGATGGCCTAGTGGTAACGGCCCCGACGTACTCACGGCTACACATCAAGCTATACATTTCCAGTTTTAGCTGACCTCGCATTGTATAGGTTTTTCGTACAATCATAAGTCAGCTTATACTGGTTATGTACAGCTTGATGTCTAGCCGTGCGTACGAGTCGTGCGTACTAGCCGTCGTACGGTCATGGGTTCGAACCCAGGCAGGCGCTTTATTTTTGTAAATAATTTCATCACCATCTCAAAGCGGTGAAGGAAAACAAAGTGAGCAAACCAGCATGTCCTAGAACCAAAAATTCGAAGACATGTGACATCTACCAAGTGGTGGATTACGGCCCAGCCTCTTACACCGAGAGAAGGCTTGTGTCCCAGCAGTGGGAACATTATAGGCTGATTATGCTGTTATGCTGCTACAGAAATGGCTTCGAAATGATGTGGCAAATTCGAAGCCATTTCTGTAGCAGTATAACCTTTCAAAAATAGTTATGAATTAACTTGCAAAGTGGAAGACGGTTTATTATGCTTCTGACACTACAACTATTCCTCTACAGAATATCAATAACCTTCAAACCGAAGTCCTCAGCGAAAGGCCCGTTTGACAACCTTCACGACGAGCCGTCGAACTTCGAACCCGCACACGTCAACCCTATGACGACATCTATGTATATTATGAACAACCTGCGGCCGAACCACCCCAGTCCCTTCAGTGGGAAGAAGATGGCGCATCAGAGTGTTACGAAGCACGAGAGTAGTCCACATCAAGGTATGTCAAGTTATAGTTGATGCAAAATCACCAGTGCGTTTCATAGGACTTTATGTTATTGATATAAGGTTTAAATTGCATTGTGCAATATGTGCTCATGAAATGCAACAACCATACAAAATAAAAATGACAATTTTTTTGTTTCTTTTTTCGTGACAAAACCCTAAAATACAGATCCAAAGACACCGACTTCCGAAATCAAACTTATTTTTCACTTTGTAGTGTTTTTCGTGGAAGTCGACTTTTTTTTTGTTTTTTTTTTTCTGTTAGTCTTACATAAATTACTATCAAAAGTATCGAACTATGAACGCTCTGAGGAAAAATATGTTTTCTACAAGTATATTTACTCCAAACTATTTCAGGTGGTCATGAAGAAGAGCTAATAGTGCCCGGTAATGATGAAGAAATGTCAGAATTCACAAGCAGCTCCATAGAATTGTCGTCCATACATCTGGAATTCATTCTACCCATCCTCAGTTTGCAGCTAGAGTGAGTATTTTACACAATTTATTTTCTAGTTCCCTTATTTTAAAACTGTTTTAACTTGCTGAAATTAAACTTATCCGAAATCATAATCAAAAGTCATTTATTCAAACTAGGCTGAGAATCAGCACTTTTCGAACGTCAAAATTACAAATGATAGTCCCCCCAAAACGCCCGCCCTTCATCACTTCCTAGTGCTTTCGCTGGGGAGAAGAACTGGGGCAACAAACTCCCCAGCAGCACAGCTGTCTGTTCAGTTAGAAAACACTTGATTGTATACAATACTAGGTATGCAAAGTACATTAAGTAAGTACGTTACAGGACACAGAACATTAAATTAAATTATTTGCCATTGTCAGCTTGCCACGCTAACCAACAAATAATAAAAACTATACATACTCAAGCAAAAAAAAAAACAAAATTAAAAATGTAAACAAAAACTTACTACCTAAATAAAAGCCTCCAGGTATAAAGGGCGTGACCATTTCCAGCATTCAAAACCTGGAATCACCTGTAATTTTAATTGGAAGTAAAATCTTTGTCATCGCTTTATTCAAATGAATAAAAATTAGGTTCACGGTTTATTTCCAAAACGACATAGAAAGAAAGAAAGTCTTTCAACTGTCAGTGACCACCTGAGACTGAAAACAACGCGTTCACGTTTGCGAATTCAGCTGTTATGTAACTGTGTTGTCGCCCTCAGATCGAAGCAGCTATACGAGATAATCTACAACCGCATCAACTCAGACCTGCTGCTGTGGGAACCTCAAATTATCGACCAGTTCGACATCAGCCCGCTCGTGTGTCCCACGCTTAACCCCGCCTTTGGCATGTGCAAGGGCAGTGGATATGGTAGGCATTCCATACTAATATTATAAATACTAAAGGCACTCTCTTCCTGCTGCCTTTTCATGACTGAACGGATTTCAATGAAATTTGGCACAGGTTGACCATGTCCTGGGTTAGAACATGAATACTTTTTAACCCGATTCTACGTTCCCGTCGAATAGTTTCCGACCGCAACGCAGACAAAGCCGTGGACAGAAGCTTTTATTTACATAATGGAAGATAGCTGATAATAGGCTAAAATGTAATTTGTTATATAATAGACTCTATATCAGACGTTAGGCAACCAAAGTGAAATCGGAAACCTATAATAATTAACTTTCGTATACTTTTAACTTTTACAGTACGCATGTTAATTTTGTCGTCTTGACGTACAAAAACTCTTGCCACCAAATAGATCAAATAAGTCGCTTTTACAGTCCTGTAAAATTAAATTTACAAGTTTAAAGAATAGGGCGAATGCCGACACAGTGCCTAACTAATAATTCAAACTGTCTTGTATGTTTTATATTGAGACGCCGTATAAGCATCTCAAACTTTCTAAAATAACAACAACATATCGCACCTTTAAAGTAAAACCGTTACTAAACGAAAATTTTCATGAATTGAGTTATCAATGCCATCTATTTAAAATATAGTAAACTGCAACATAAACTTGTCATTTTTGTAAAATGTTGTTACAATAACACCTCATTAAATGTCATAAAGAACCCTGCACTCAGATTTTATTGACAAAAAAACAGTGACTTTTTTCTAATATTGGCTCTCCTGTAAAATTTTATAATTTCGTTCAGTAACGGTTTTACTTTAAAGGTGCGATATAACAGTCTTCGTTCTTTGTATTCTCTCTAGACTCGGACACAGACAGCACTTCCTCAGAAGAAGAGAACCTCTATTACTCGACGTATGATAACAAGCTGCGCAGGGGCATCGGCGCGAGCAAGCCTGCGCAAGAGACGAGCGACGCACATAACTTCTGTCTCACTCTCAA
This sequence comes from Globia sparganii, assembly GCA_949316385.1. Taxonomy (NCBI): domain Eukaryota; kingdom Metazoa; phylum Arthropoda; class Insecta; order Lepidoptera; family Noctuidae; genus Globia; species Globia sparganii. The sequence continues at coordinate 7,707,557 of OX438671.1, forward strand.
AGTCGGGAAGGGACTGCTGACTATCTATACTCCTGTTAGGGTAAGTTGGTGACAGCTGTCAAACAAGTGTTATAATTAGTATTCGTAACATAAGTATCGATAAATGTTATTGCATTGGGAAAAAGTATCGATACTTACCCAAGTAAACTTTTTTGGATATATGTCCGAATTTACATAGGAGTATTCGTAGTCGAATTTCTAAAAAAAAAATAGTCATGCTAGTTATGATATTATTATCGTCGAATAATGTTAGCTAGTTATTAACAATTTGTGTTTTATTTAGGACAGCAATAAACGAGTAGTACCAGGTCAGATGGGCGAGTTGGTACTAGAAGCTTATAACTTGGCTATGTGTCAAGTGAGCGGGCTCAACGGACGCCCAAAGACGGCCCAAATGTGTCTACGGGCTGAGAGGACCACGCTGTATCATGATTGTAAGTAAATAGATACGAGTATAACACGTCAAACTTTCCTCATAAGGCGCAGTACGGAGCGGTTATCACTGCGCAACAAATATCGACCTTTTGCAAGTTAAAATGAAGTTTAAAATAAATAGACTTGCCACAGCCTGCCCGAGAGCGCATCAAAGCGGATAGAGGTGCGCGTCTCAGGTTATTTGTTTTCGAGTTTATTTGTCGGACCGATATTGCGTATATTGGTGTTTGCTTGGCTGAGAAAACCGCGCTGTGGCACATTGCAAATGGAACACGCAGCCTACACAGTCCTCCAATATTATCAAATTTACGTAAGTTAGAATGTGAAAAAGTTTAAATTATAGTATTTTTACAACCTTGGTAATCTTTTATAAACCCCAAGTTAGTAAAGAATAATACTTATCCGTGATTATGATCATAATTATTACATTTATACAAATATATTATACATATTATAATGAAATATATTTATACATATTTACCGTAGTAAGTTTAAGTACACACGACTACACATCAAGCTGTACATTTCCAGTTTTAGCTGACCTCGCATTGTATAGGTTTTTCGTACAATCAGAAGTCAGTTTATACTGGTTATGTATAGCTTGATGTGTAGCCGTGCGTACCATCTTCAACAGGAACTACAATATCTAATTTCTTCCTTCCAGCCCTTCTAACGATACCATCAGAGAAGCCGCCGTTCCGTGAGTACGGCACGCTCCTCCCGTGTCACCTGAAAAGCACGATCTACCCGTCCGGCAAGGGCGTCATCATCAAGGACAAGTTACCCAAGAAAGACATGTTTACACTCGCGCTCAAAGTCGATCCGGATTCGGAGACGCCCAATTTAAAGGTAAGGTTATTTGGAGATATTTTAATGGTATCTAATGTCATTAATTTCAAATAGGTTAGGCCATTTCAAATTAATGACTGCCATCCCTTTCTATTGCAATAAGATGACGATTTTGTGAGTTTATTTATATATTTACTGACTTGATGGATGTAGCAATATGAATAATTTTACCCAAGTATTTCTCGTCAGCATTGCCCAATTTGCTTCGAAATCAACCGCAGACATTTTGAGCACGCCAAGCAGCAAGCAGCAAATTATGAAATTCTTATTTTCTAAAATTCGAATTGTGTTCGGTCACTAGATCGACTTTCTTACTAACCCTTAAGTCAATAGCCATAAAAACCTCTTTTCGTTTTCCCACAGACAATATGCATAGCTCTGGGCATAGAGCAGGCAACGCTCCGCCACAGAGGCGACAAGGGAATCGCGTGGCTGACTCAACTCATGGACGTTATAGATGTGATTGACTATCCTGTGCTTGGGTATACTCCATCTACTGTACTGTCGGAGCTGCATGTTCATGTGTTAGACTGCGCTGTTGATTATAGGTATGTAATGTGCAATGATAGCTCAATTTAGTTAACGATACAGAGGCGCCGACTATATACCTACAACTCTTGAATGTTCTGGACTGGATTTGATGGCGTCTTCTAAAGACTTCATAATTTTAATGTTTCCACCGAAAACGTCTTATGTTTTCAGCAACACAGTTTTATACAAAGAAAATAAAGGATGAAAAAATATCGAAATTACAAAACTTAACCATTTAAAAAAGGACATAAACACACCCTCACGCACACATTCACATACATTTTGTAAAAAATAAAAAAGGAAAAATTCCGTTCGAATTAGTTTTGTATGCGGAACAGGCATAATAAACGAGTAGTAACTAGATACTTCATTTTCTTTACTCGACATTTCATTCTAAATCTTTTCTCTCTTTCTTGCAGGCCACTCTTCCTCCCAATCCGCACAGTACTAACTCTTGGCAACTTCAGCGTATCTAGCAACCTGATCGCAGCGACCAACACTTCCTGCCTGCGCTTCCTAGCCCAGGAATGTACTCTGTTCCTGATGCATCTGAACGCCACTAAGCCAAACGTGACGGTCCCTCAGGACGATGACAAAATGCCCGACGTGATCAAGGATTACGTTTGTGTGGTTGATGTCGGATTGTTTGAGTTGTCCTTGAGAATGGAGGATAAGGCTAATTGTGTGAGTATTATTGGATGACTATGAATTGTGGGTCATGCACAAACTGAACTTACATTTGATTACGATTGAGGTAATACGGATGGTATATTAAAACCCAAATCGCGTAATAGACTCAAGTTTAGAAAGGTTTCTTTAAAAAATCTTCGCAAAGTATCTTTAAAAAAGTAAATAGTTAAACGGATATCCACAAAAAGACTTAAAAAAGTGGGTCCATCCGATTCTAGGCTAAACTATGAACGATTAAAAAAACATATACAGTTTATTTTTACTGGAGTAGAACCGTCCGCCCATCACACTCTACTTTTCATAATTCGTATTTCGCCCTGAAGTCCCTACTTAAAACCTCACCCAGTTTAGTTTGTGTAGATATGAGACAGAAATACTGCCCCTATTTTAGATTTCGCATCTTTTACAGTCCAACGAACAACCACAAGTGGACCTAAGCGCGTCCAACAACATGGTAACTCTCTACACGTGCTGGGACTCGGCATCGGCACTGTGTCGACTGCTGACGTACGCGGCCTCCGATGGCGACTCGCAGACGCCCTTCGACCCCTCATCCCGACATACCAGCATATGCTCCGACCAGCCGCTGGAACCTTTAGTAGGTACGTAACCAAAAGTTCTGGCAATTTATTATTCCCTGTTCCTTCTTCGAATATTATATTATGAAAATATTCTTAATTTTTATGAGGCGTAGCTTGATTACTTGTACACGATACGCCGGCGTCGCACGCCGACGTGTTTGTATCGAAAAAAACGTCGCCAGGACGTATAACAAACGCCTACACTGGACAAGATGTCCAGTGTAGGGTCCATATTTCAATCCACCTACAGTACCCGGCGATAAATATTGCACATCGACCTTCGGAAAGAGACAATCGGCTAATTTCGGCTTCGTAGAGCGTTATCTCTGTCGCACGAAATACAAATAGTCCGGTATCTATTAGGAGCTGTTAAAACAATTATGATTTGCTTCTTTTGATGCTTATTTTTATTATTTGTATAAAATACACCAATTTTTCTATAAGTGATGGCTTTAGGTTGGGGTCCTCGTAAAGGTTTCCCTCTTTTTCCTAAAGATGACATAGTACAACTTTAAATTATTTAAATTTGGGGGTGTTAACAACTCTAAATATATATTTTGAACTGGACGCGACCGCACTCTATCGCACTTGAACAACGACTGGCAAAACGTCACATAGGTAGTGTGCGACAGAGATAACGCTCTACGAAGCCGAAATTAGCCGATTGTCTCTTTCCAAAGCTCGATGTGCAATATTTATCGCCGGGTACTGTACCATATTTGACAACCACTGAATTCACAAACAATATTTTATCTCTCTTCAGGACTTGAAGACAGACCCATTGAGGAAATAAGAGAACTATCGCCGAGTGAAATTCAACAAGTTAACGATTTGATGGCTGAAGCTATGAAAGAGAGTCCCAATACAACACGTAAGTCCTTATCAACTTGGTGTAATAATTTTATTATAGCTTGATTGTCTTTGAGACCATGGGCGGTTGAGGCACTGAGGCCAAGAAGCTTATTAGTGAGATAGGGCACAGGCTCCGTGACAAAACGGGTGACTCCCCCTCAGGCTCGTTCTTGGTTCAAAGGTTAGCCATTGCCATCTAACGTGGCGATGCAGCAAGCGTTTTGGGCACCTTTGCGCCGGGAACAGTTAGGGGCGGGTTATTTGACTAATTGTTTGACGTGACGTGTTTGTTATTTTAATTGTCCTTGTTCTTATTATTTAAAATTAAAACAGCGTATTTTTAAACCAAGTTTTAAGATAGATAAACCATTTATTTGGTGCTGGATCAGTAAGATTCTATTATATTCGCCACTCAATGCACAATTTTAATTCATTGCCACAGAGGCTTAAAAGCCGCAATAATTTTCTTGAGTGCATGAATCTGCTAAAGGCAACCCCTCCACGGAAAGATGTGGTCTTTGGAAGGAACAACTTAAACCTCCTGATCAGAGATTCTCTCATCCGGGCATAAGTTACCGTGGGCTACTTGGAAAACCTTAAATAGAATTCGTACCCAAGTAGGCCGCAGCAAGGACAACCCCCAAAAGTGGGGGTTCATGGAAGGCTCAGACCTCCGGTGTGTATGCGGTGTCTCTCCACAGACGATGGCTCACCTCCCATCTTGCATCGCATGCCCTGTCACCTGCACACCTGTGGACCTAATGGCTGCGTCAGCGAATGCTAACCGCGTTGTTGAATTTTGGGCTAAACAATTAAAAAAAAACTATATTTTCCATGCCATCGACACGCTGAGAAAAAGTAAGACTCTGCACAGTGTATCGTTGAAGTTTTCCGTTTTAGTTGCTCAGAAACATACACGCATCATGTTTCCATAGGGGTAAGTAAGCACTCTAAAGTCCGGTAACGAAGCAGAATTTCGTACAATGACCCATCATCACTTATGTCTATCGCTTACGCACAAATGTATTGACGTCGCGCTCGCATTTTTTTTTTTTAATCTACGAATTTCTTTATACTTCGCAACCGGACTTTATGAAGCTAATACTTAACGTTCTACAATCCTTGCATAATCTCTTTGCCTCGTGCACATCCACACATCTGGGGCCCAAGTCTGCTATTTTTATAAATTCGTCATTCCAACACGATCCTATTGTCATTTTGCTAAAAGTTCGTACTTAATCTACTAAATTCGTTATGGTCGATCATTGGTCGGTCAATGGTCTGAGAAAAACTACTAAATGAATGCAATAAATACCAATGAAGATAGTTTTGTATGAATAAAATGTTCCTAATTAGAGTATTTTGTCGTCCATATCACATGTCTACAAGTAGTATGCATGGTGTGGAACGCCCATTAATAGATTTATCTTTCTCTATGGTCCATTATGGCGGACGTTGACAAATGATACTCTGAATTCGTTGCATTACTAAATATTTTGAAATAAAAACTGACAAGTTCAGAGAGGTTGAAAACTACGTAATAATTCATTTTTCTATTTTTAATATACAATATTATTTACTATGTATGTGTATATGGAATGTACTTTTTTGTCCATGTCCTTTCATGCTAATTGCATGCTAAATTTCATGATTTCATTTAATATATATTTTTACATATTACGTATTAGTGTTTGCAATCTGAAGTAGTAAGAAGTTCGTAAATAGCAATAAACATTACATTTATTAATTTGTCATTATGTACGAGATTACCATTATAAGCCATTTCTTTCAATGGAGTGGCAGTGGTTGACCATTGGAAAATCATAATGACGCCATTATATTAGTAGATTACCAAACTTGTCAAAATCGACAATTATGAAATCAATGACAGACCATTCGAACACTATTGTAATAGCAGACTTGAGGCCCTGGTATATTGGGTTCAAATTATGACCCTTGTTTAGACTAACCAGCTGTAAAAGGCAACAGTCAGCGCTAATTGCCGTCTCTAAAATCAAATTCTCTTTCAGTAGACGAAGACGAACTGCACAGTTCAACGGAAAAAGAAGGTGTCGAGATATTCTTCTTCCCGGACGAGTCGAACATGAAGCGGTTATCTTCTGAACCGCTAGAAGAGGAACCACAGTCCATAGAGTCGGAGGACTTGCCGCCCGCCATGTTTGAGGAGGCGCAAGAAGCAAAGCCAACTAACGTGCAGGTTGCGAAGGAGTTGGGTGATCCTTCGTCTACGCCAAAGGCCACGCCACGCAAGCCTAAAAGGAAATCGGTATGTATATGTAGAATTCATATTTTTCCCCTGAATTCTGATATACAAGATGTCCCTGGAAGTATGGATAAATCGAATAGGGGCTTTGCCCACTCCCCTATTTGATTTGATCCATACTTCCAGGGACACCCTGTATTTTTGAGAAAAATCCCAAGCGTTTGCTAGGTGCTTTATTCGAAACAAAAAATAAATTTAAAAACCAACTGCTAAAAGGAATTTCAGCCAGGGACCCCCTTTCAGCGGGGTCCCTGTAATAAAAATAGGCGGGCCTATTCATTATTTTACGATTTTACAAAGTCACTCACTAACCAAGAGTGACGTGACACAAAATAATAACGTACTGAATCCCCTCATTTATTAAAATCCATCATAGGTTACAGGCTGCACCAAAGAAATATATAGACTCAGAAACATACAACCGAAAAGATTACCCCTCCTTCTGATACAGTTAAATTACTTGGCTATAAAACCAACTTTATTTTATAATTCCCCAATATTTGCTTTACTACACTATTATAGTTTTTTTTTAGACCGCCCATTGTGTCGCCCTTTGTAAAATTTCTATATATGTCCGTAATTTATATGGTGTACATAATAAAGAGTATTCTATTCTATTCTATAGCACAAATCAAGCAGCGACGGCGGCAACACAGACGACGAGTACTGTTTCGTGGAGACGCAGGCGTCGACGCTGGACAACGATCTAGACGAGCCCGTCGTCAACTGGATCGGGCCCGGCCCCGTGTACATGTTCGACAACCACTTCACCGTGCCCGCGGCCCGGACCGATGTTCTGAAGGCGCCAAAGAGCTTCCCGCTGCCTATGTTGAGGTAATATGGTATTATGTCCCACTTTAAAATTAAATAACCGAATTCGTATTGTATTAAAAATTCAAAAATAAGTCAGATTATGGTGAGCGTCAAAATGAAGGGACCAAACCTCCTATGTCTGTCATACATATATAAAAAAATAATACCATTAATCTACTATTTCCTACCTTTGCTATAATTTTAGCTACCTCATCATATACATAATATTTTAACAAAATGCTTGGTCCCTCCATCATGATATCAAGATGGAGGGACCAAACTGATAGACTACTCCCGGGCTGTTTATTTTCGATCTTCGAAGGATAAATATTTAATACCTATTTACTACCTTCTAATCGTGCAATATTTCTTACGTTAAAGTTTATTTTAACTAGCCAAAAAAAAATTAAAGAAATAAGTAGGTACAACGTACAGTAAGCTTCAAAGAAAAGGAACCCCCCTTGGTAATGATACCAAACCATTTATGTTTTTAGTGCAACGTAAATGGCGTGTTGGTTTAGTGGTTAAGACTGCGGCTTAATAATGCGGTGGTCATGAGTTCAAATCCGCGGAGGAGAAGATTTTTTTCCTTTATTTTTTTTATGTGATTACTTGATTAGGTGATTTTCGTTAATTATTATTTATTATTTAAGAAATAAAATTTTAAAGTAGGTATGAGGTTTGTAAGAAAAACTAGGCATGTTGCATAAACAATATTCATTTATTTCTCTAATTACATTTCTAGGACTTCATAGAATCCACTTCCTGGTTGAGTATATAGTTTTCTGTGTAGATTGGGGTTATTTACTTAGAATATTAACTAAACACAAAATAACGACGGTTATCGTTCATAATATAGATATTTCTAGAAACATAACTACAATATTTATTTATTTAAAGTTGTGAAAACATTATTTTTTTATACTCTGTATGATCTTATCGGAAAAAAAGCCTGGTTAAAAATGAAATGTTGTCATTTTTTTTTATTTTTTATTTATGCATACTGTCTTAATACAGGTTTATGTTTATTTTGTACCATTAAACCACAAATGGTTTGTATTGGTACTCACATTCGCTTTATGAACACTCTTTAATGATTACTAATTTCCTTATGTATAATTTATATTTACTTATTATATAATATTCATGCACCCATACCATTTGTTTATGCAAATAATGTAGGTACACGAATAATATTAACGTATCTAGATACGCCGTAAACATCTATCAGTAAGTACATGAGTCACATGTAATGTTTTGAACCTGAGCTGCTCGCTACTGGGCCGCGCATTAGAAAACCGGTTCTAGTCAACGTAAAGAAATTATATACAGGTTGCTTCGCTTTTATTTATTTTTATTGCTTTAAATTTGAAAGTAATTATATTAAACTAAATTAAATAAGTAGTTGTAATAGTATTTTTTATATTTTTGCTTATAGTTTTTCGAGTAAATAGTAAGTAAGTAGTGAGTAGTTGTGCCTGTAAATTATAGAGGAAGAACCAACATGCTAAACTATAACAGTATAGCAGTATATATCTTTCTCTTTTACCACATTTTCTGATAACCCTTTTAACACAACATTAGAAAAATATGTGAGGTCAGATGAGGTCATCGTTAACATATTACAAGACTATTTGTAAACAAGAGTAACTGGATTGATCATAATAAAGGTTGTTTATTTTTGATTAACTACGAGATAATGATCCCACAAATATTGGAAATTATTAACACTTGCTCATACCTTCCAATACAATATTATCAGATAAGTTACACAATCAATCTGCCGAGTAAATTGCCTATTAATAACGGAGAGGATGACTGTCACTGTCTAATACTTCTTGATGTCAGCACTTGAACGCATAGTTTTGAAGGCTGCCACTGAGTGAACTTCCACAATATTACGAAAAAACAAAAAAAAAAAATTGTATTATTTATTTTTTATCCACAAACTGCTGAGTAAAAGGACTGGCAATACGCCTTAAAAAGAGTTATCTTTACTTCCCTCGAGTAGCGAGGAGTTCCTACGCGCAACAATGTTCCCACTGACTACCAATGCTCTGCGCTCCCTCTCAATGTCAGCCTGCAAATCGTCTGTCACAATGTGCCCCAGATACCTGAAACTGTTCACCACTGCCAGAGCCGCGCCATTAAGCATAATAGGCGGAACATGAAGTGGACCCCGTTTTCCACTCTTAAAAACGAGAACTTCACTCTTTTTACATTTATATTTCAGCCCATGCTCCGCCGCGTGCGCTTCACATATCGCCACTAGTTTAAAAACTGCGCCCACCGATGGGCCCAGTAGTACCATGTCGTCTGCATAACTGATGCTATTGACGCTAACACCATCCACGAAACTACCCACATGAGTACTGCTGAGCTCACAAATGAGGTCATTAACGTATAGGATGAACAACAGAGGAGAAGAAATGCCCCTTGCCTCACGCCACACTCCATGCCATATTCCTGGGAGAGAGCCCCAGCCCATCGTACCTGGTTTGGCTGGTATCGATATCAATGCCTTAACACTCAGACAACCTCTGCCGGCACATCAGCGCTCTCCAGCTTTATCCACAGCCTATCGTATCGTTATGCCCATATCTCGTGCTATTTTCTTTATGCTTTGCTCCTGTTCCCAGAGAACAACAATTTTAGCCTTCAAAAAAGTTGTTGGTCGGACCATACTATCGGTTAATAGAATAAACTGTTCAAAACATAATAAATTAGATAATATTACGACGAAGATATACACACAAGTGGATCGGCACGAAAACGAAATGATTTGAAAAATAATTATACCCTCAATCACAGTTTAGTAAATAAGTCGAAGAAGTATTCTAAATTCAACCGTAACTCGCAGTTCATACAGCAGTTAGTTTCTGAAGTAAAATTACGGTAGTGCAACAATCGGAATCAAGCACATTCTATTCAACCAAACATGAAATCTATGCTAATTTCAACCTTATCTTTTAGGTAATTGAGGAGTTACGTATTGCATGTTGTAAAACAAGACGGTAAGGTGCTAGTATTATAATAACATGTGGTGGAAGTTGAAATTTAAACCTTAATATCTAGAGAATTAGATCGTAATCAACCTTGTTCGATAAAAGGAGTAATGCTATTCGAATTTTTGTTGAGATGTTAACTGAGTCAATTGCCTAGTGGTATCAGGCACGGTATAGAAGATGATCGATTGGCGCCTGGTGATGCGGGTTCGTATCCTTAACCGCACGTTAAGTGTCTTTTTGTAAGTTATTCTTGGTATACCCTTCGGGCAGAAGCCGAAAAAATACCATATTATAATTATTAAAAACTTGCAATAATATTTGAGTCGGATCGGTGGATGCTCAGGCAAAGATGGGTGCGGCGCGCGGCGGCAGGGCTAGTCACGTGACTCGCCCGCCTTCGCTCGGCCGATATTCTTTAAGTCTTGGCGGGGTTCCTTTTCTCTGATGCTGTGTGTACAAATTTTAATCGTAGTAGCATTAATAAAGGCGTTTTTTTTTAATAAGTATAGCACCAACATATCTAGCTAATATAAAATGTATCGTTAGTTATTAATTATTACTATTTATTGGTTCATTTTATTTATTGTTTTTTTTTTTGCTATAGTAAACAGCATTACTACAATGCATTCCATCGACTATGTTTTAGAAATACCTTTAATATTTTTCTGTGTGGCCTATATTGAGTATTACAAGAATTATATAAAATGAACCAATAAATAGTAATAATTAAAAACTAAAGATACATTTTATATTAGCTAGATATTTTAGTGTTATTCTTATTAAAAAAAAAACGCCTTTATTAATGCTACTACGATTAAAATTTGTATGTTGTACCTACTTATTTTTTTTTTTTTTGGGTAGTTAAAATAAACCTTAACTTAAGAAATATTGCACGATTAGAAGGTAGTAAATAGGTATTAAATATTTATCCTGCGAAGATCGAAAATAAACCGCCCGGGAGTAGTCTATCAGTTTGGTCCCTCCATCTTGATATCATGATGGAGGGACCAAGCATTTTGTTAAAATATTATGTATATGATGAGGTAGCTAAAATTATAGCAAAGGTAGGAAATAGTAGAATAATGGTATTATCTTTTTATATATGTATGACAGACATAGGAGGTTTGGTCCCTTCATTTTGACGCTCACAGATTATGTCAAAAGATTAGTGTTACAGCTACATTTCGTAAACACACACATTTACGTTTGCCACATCTAGTAAAAATCAAATACATCCATGTTTGTGCTTAGTTACCTTACGATCGAGTAAATTTATGTTATTTGTTTACCCACATCTGTGCGCTCTAATTATTAATCTTAATTTAGATATTGTTTCTCAGTAAGTGAATCTTATGAGAAATAAAGTTGTTCTTAAACCTAAATTTCTGAAGACAAGCTTTTCGGCCTTTTGAATACTAGTGTCCAAGGACGTCTGACTGTTTTTTTTTTAATATAAGTAACTGTCAAGGGACGCAACTGCGATACTTTATCAGTGTTTTTCGTCAGGACTCACGCCTGTACTGGTACTGATCATTATTATGTCTTCACTATAGTACACACTTTCACTTGGTAACTCATTCATCTAGCATCTTCCTTGCAGGTATACTCTATGCGAGATGAGCGTGACTTGGAACATGTACGGTGGCAACGACTTTCGACCAGCTGATTCGGCGCCGGCTAAAAAAACCGTCACCATTGAGGGGGATCCTAGGCCACAAGGATCACCCACTACTGTCAAGTAAGACATTTTTTATTTGCCTTAGTAACTGATACAAAATTATTATTGCGACCTATTTAATTGCAATATTAACCTTAACCAATATTAACACTTTGTATACAGGGTTATTTGAAAAACACCAGCAATCTCTTAAGAGGTCATTGTACTCATCATTATGAACAACTTTTACTATGGGACCAAACCTAAAATCGCAAAATAAAAATCATCTGTTCCCTACTTATCTTCGTCTATCTCGTCTAAATGTAGGGAACAGCAGATTTTTTTTTTTCGCGATTTCAGGTTTGGTCCCATAGTAAAAGTTGTTCATAATGATGAGTACAATGACCTCTTAAGAGGTTGCTGGCGTTTTTCAAATAACCCTGTATAAAAGTATAATGTTTGTCACGTCAGACGCAACAAAGACTACGAGCCCTACGAGAGCGGCCGCGCAGTGGCTGCGGCGTACCGCTCGGGAGGCGTGCGCTGGGCGGCGGGCGCCGAGCGCGTGCGGGCCGCGCGCCCCGCGCCGCGCCGCCAGCTGCGCACGCGCGGCGGCCCGCAGCGCGACCACCACACGAGAGTCAAGCTGTGCCTCACTAAGGTAACGTACCGGTCGGGCGCCGCGCCGCCAGCTGCGCACGCGCGGCGGCCCGCAGCGCGACCACCACACGAGAGTCAAGCTGTGCCTCACTAAGGTAACGTACCGGTCGGGCGCCGCGCCGCCAGCTGCGCACGCGCGGCGGCCCGCAGCGCGACCACCACACGAGAGTCAAGCTGTGCCTCACTAAGGTAACGTACCGGTCGGGCGCCGCGCCGCCAGCTGCGCACGCGCGGCGGCCCGCAGCGCGACCACCACACGAGAGTCAAGCTGTGCCTCACTAAGGTAACGTACCGGTCGGGCGCCGCGCCGCCAGCTGCGCACGCGCGGCGGCCCGCAGCGCGACCACCACACGAGAGTCAAGCTGTGCCTCACTAAGGTAACGTACCGGTCGGGCGCCGCGCCGCCAGCTGCGCACGCGCGGCGGCCCGCAGCGCGACCACCACACGAGAGTCAAGCTGTGCCTCACTAGGGGAACGTACACCAAAACAGCAGCCCTAACGCCAATTCTACTCTAGTAAGCCTACAGTCTATTCCAAAAGCATCTGATAAAAATGTAAATAAACGGATCAGAAAACGTACAGACGCCAGCACATCAAGCTACTACACTCTGTCAAACTCAACTTATCGCTACGGCATAAGGTTCAAGGTTGATTGGGAAAATTTTACAGTTTCGGGTAGCTTGATGTGCTAGTCTGTACCTGCTAGTTTGTAGTGACACTTACAAATTGAGTGCTTTTGATTTAATTATTTGAATACTTAACTGAAATTCAAATTTTCAATCACGTTAGATATTTTTGCTTTGAAAATTCAGGTTAATTTTATAACGTCAATTTTCATAGATAATTTTTCATTTACAATTTAATAATGTTATCCAAACAATAGTTGTTGGAGAAAGTGGTGAGAGATACAGTTAAAACCTTCGAAATACAGACGAATGTGTTACTAATTCCCTTTAGTGAGTGATTGCTTAAGAATTTAACCAGTTTGTTTACACTTTCAACAGATATTTTTGGAACAAGCAGATATAAAAGTATTTATTTCAGACATGAACATGTTAAGGAACACATGAAATTGGTTTCGATTCAGCCAATACAGAATCTCTAAAATTCGTGTCCTGTTTGGTTGCCCTTTGATTGCTACAGATTATAAACTTGTTCTTCTCAGGTCAAATTCCAATACGAGATCTACCCCTCTGGCGGAATTCACGCGTCTCGCCAAACGCTCGCCATCAGCAAGATAGAAGTACTGGACCAGTTAGTTTGCAGCGATATCAACAAACTGCTCAGTCAATACAAGCTCAAGGATGAACCGGAGAGGAAGAACGCACATATGGTATGTGTTCTTTGAATAACTTCATACACCTTTTTTTGCTAGAAGAAACTAATTTCTAATACACTATAGCTTGGAGGGCTTCCTAAAAACGTTAATATCACTTTTGCGATTTAAACCTCAGGTCATTCTATCTGAGTCTAATTGTTTCCAACTTTCAAAAGCACTGCACAAATAATAAAACAAATTAACCGCCACTGTACTCCAACAACACATTTTAGATTACCTGATTTGCGTTGCCCCCGACAGCAAGCAGCTATTCGATTTAAATTGACATTAGTACCGATTCTGTTGTTCACAAACTAAACTAAATTTAAATTCAGTGCATCTTTTTCTTTCTATTTCATTAAGAAAAGGACAGAAGATAAATTTTAGTTTAGTCCTGTCAAATTATTCAGCGCCTGACGTAAATTGACATAATTTGAATAGACAAGTTTTTAATCACGTCTAAACTTGTATGGAGTAGTGTCAGGTGCTGATTAATTTTATAGGACTAAACTAAAAATTATCTTCCGTCCTTTTCTTAATGAAATACAAAGAAAAAGATGCACTGAACTTAAATTTAGTTTAGTTTTAACGCGTACTGCAAGGGTTGGATCGAGGAGGCGCTAAGGATGCATGGAAGGATTTCGGGGAGGCCTTTGCTCAGTAGTGGGGCAGTGTAGGCTAAATAAAAAAAAAATGTTTAGAGGACTCCCACTGTAACATTAATTGATGTTCAATTCGTGTTTGTGTGTGGTTCTTGGAAAATACTTCATCACTTTGTTTCTCAAGGCACAAAATATTTCTATCAACAGTTAATAGTAAAAGCAGTCCACCTCCGGCCCGACCCAGCGCTCTCAGCCCAGGAGTGTTGCCTGAAGGTGTCCCTCCTACCGCTGTGGTTCAACCTGGACCAAGACACGCTCGCCTTCCTCGTCGGCTACCTGTCCAAGCTCGGCACTGACGAGTCTGCAGGTACGTTTATACCCCAGATCGCATTCATCGCAGACATTTCCTGATTCCGCATCGGCGCAAACGCACGCTAGCATTACGTTAGCAACTCGATTAAAACTTAACATTAGTATGGGCCCCACTATTCGAATATCGATAAAAGTTTGTGTTATCATGTGGGCTCAGATCTATTCTGGTTTTAAAATGTCGATCAAATATATCAGGCTATAATGCATATTGCGTATAGCCTAAATTTGCTAAAGTTAATAAGCCAACTATGTATTTTCTTTTTCAAAATCGTTGTGTGATGCATGTTCATGACTCGATAAATCCCATAACCAAATATTTTTATGCTTCCTTTTACAGACGACGACTCAAAAAGCGTGGGTGGTCTATCCACGGACTCGAGCGGATCCCGTCAGACGACACCAACCCACCGGCCGCCCGTCATGAGCATCGCCAGCCACCTGCGCGACCCGCCGCCCACGCCCACCTCGCTCGGGGACGCAGACTCGCTGTCCTTAAACGAAGCCGGTGAATGTAAAAACTATTGTTATTTCAATTAATAGAGAAGTGTGGAACAAGAAAACATCTTGCGCCTACCCCAAAAAATTTAGATAATGGCAAGAGAATTATGATGATGATAATATTTCTTTTATTCATTTTCGTCACACAATAAATACATTTTTAAATAATTAATGAAATCGATAAATATATATATATATTATATATAAAGTCGTGGTCCGCCAGTGTCAGAAGCACGGTGTAAATACAATTATTATTATTACTATTTACTAATTTATCATCACCATCTCAACCGAAATTATCTACTACTGACAAGCTTCCCCAATAATGTAACACCCACAAATGCAAACTTTGGCTGACTAATACATCATACTTGACCAATTAGTCTATGGATAAGTCACCAATAATTTTGTTTTTAAATATCGAAATAAAAGGTCGTAAAATTAAACCCTTCGGACTCTCGCTGAAAATGCTATTCCTTTTTCGAGAATAATTTTAGGGATCAATTACTCCACAAAACTGAAATTCATCTTCATTTCCAGTGATTCGCAACGACGAGCCCCTAATGGAGACCTATGAAGCAGAACGTCTAGTCTCAGATAATCTAATTCAACTAGAAGAAGACTTCCAAAAGCTGGGCATACAGGAGAAACCCGTTGCTAAGTTACCAGTAGATACTGAGCCTATTGACGACTCGCCTATTTACTTCAGGTAAATATATTGACATTGACATTAAAGTGGCGCAGTAATCCTACTATTATTATAAATGTGAAAGTTTGTGAAGATGTTTGGATGTTTGTTACTCAATCATGCGTAAACCGTTGAACTAATTTGGATGAAACGTGGCACACAGATAGTTTAATAATAATAATAATAATCGTTTATTTGCTTAGACAGTATCTACATAAAATAAGGTGTTTGCAATGAGTTGTGATCCTGATACAATCTACCTTAAATTAGGCATGCAAATATTTCAGATTTGACTCGAGACAAAAAATAATAAGAATAGTGGAATTTATAGTAAGTAAATACATAATGTCAAAAACAAGATCTAAATAGCTCTATCTAAATAGTTTATAACCAGGATTAACACATAGGATACTTTTTATCCCGATGTTTTTATTGTGTGTTATGAAATGATTACTGGGCCCGTTACTGGGTACTGACCATTGGCTACCAGATTTCAAAATATTGCCAACATATTCTTTCATACATCGAAAAGCATCGTGAGGTAACCGGCATGCCCTAGAACCAACGAGTCGAAGACATATGAGACATCTACCAACCCGCACCCGCGTGGTAGATTGTAGCCCACTCCCTCCCGAAGAGAGGAGGCCAGGTGTCCCAGCAGCGGGAACATTACAGGCTTATTATTATATTGATATTCTTTCATATAACATTAGGGAGCGGTTGTCAACCACCTTTATCGTATTGCATATTGAATTTGAGACAAAAGTTCTGCTCTGTGCAGCGTCGCCGTGTCGAGAATATGGATACCAAACTCTTAAATTCTAAAAAAGTGCCGTCATGTCCGTGGGTAGCTTGATATCCATAATGATAATTTTTAGTAACATTATCTAGTTTAATTTTGAGGTGCTATAATTGTGAATGTTTTGATTGATACGAGCAATTTCTTAGAAAATAGTTAAACTAAAAAACCGTCACATAAAATAGGACTCTCAGTTGACTCGATAATGCGCGGTGCAAGGTCATGATGTGACTAGAAAATGGGTTAATATAAATTGCATATCAAATAAATAATCGCCTATCAATACATACTCATCATTTATATTCTTTTTTACATCAAATAACTTACTTCACTACAAATAAACTAAATGTTTAACAAAACTCAAACTGCAGATAATTCGAAATTTTACATCAATATGACATTACTTTTTCCTCATAATGCAATACAGTTAAATTTATTTTTGTACAAAAATACTACATACATAGCATAAATACTGACTGCACAGCAAATTTTTCCATATTTTATTTCAAATTTCAATTTAATTCGCATAATACTAAACGACGTCAGGGGCACCCCGAGGTTCGGTTTGGTTAGGTTCCTTTAAACCGTGCAGACAGAAATAGGAGCCCCGCGCAGCGGGGCTCCGTCGACCTGACGTAAAAATCGCTGTACGCTGCGAAAATAAATTGTAGTGTGTTTAGTGATATTTTGAGTTGAATATTTTGCTGTGCAATCAGTAATTTTGATGGGAATTCGGAATCTTATTGCATAGAAAAAGGATATTTTTTTATTTGAGTCCATGGAGTTTCTTGCCTGTTCTTCTCCATAGGTACCTACTACACTTTGTAATGGGCAACTAGCTTCATATTTTCTGACTTCTTGACGATTCAAAAGTGCTTGAAATAAATGCTTTGAGTTTGAGTTTGACTCGGCACTCACTATACCATCTATTTCACATCCAACCTATACCTAGTACTCAATTAAGGTAAAACCAAAAACAAAGCAATTTCCACAACAAACTATTTCCCTCTAAATCTAATAATCTTATAAGCTGTTATTGCTTCTAAACATAAAACCGCACGCTCACGTTCAATATTTACGGGCTCTTGTAAAAGTACGATTGTTAGCGTGCCCACCATTATACGTTACCGTAAACCCAGTTAAGCTGAAAACGTGGCATCGACGTGAATGATTTATAAACGAGGATAACAGGGCATTAGCAGAACCACAACACGAACGCACACTGGATTTAGTAAAAAGAGATCTGCCATTATTGTGAGGAAAGATTTATTAGTTGCAGGCACGCTGCCTTTTTTTCACGCTGTCAATACGGCGGATACAGAAAATTAGGTAGGGTTAACAAAACAAGCGACGGGGTACCGTTGTTGAGCATCGCCTGAAGCCACCTACGGTGAAACGGAAATTAAAGAGAACTTGAAATGTTTAAGCTTAAATACGTCGATCGACGTAAGATCAGTTGTAAAAATCTACTATGTATGAAGCACGTGTGCTTGATAGCCTGTTTCACCATATTCTGAAAAGATCCGTTAACATCGTTGAATCAGTTAAAACAGAGATACCTGCCAGTTCTGTTTATTTTTTAAAATTGTAATACACACCTTTAGTTCCTACATAGGTAGCCTGAAATAGAATAGAATACTCTTTACTATGAATTTTCATTGTTTTTTATATAAATTACAGACATAAATATAGAAATTTTGAAATAATGTGTAATTCAACTTTTTTTTTTCATGAGGTAGCTTCAATTTACGCATATCCGTCTGAATGTATTTGAAGCGGATGTTCCTCCGGCGGCATTGCTTCTTTTTTCAAATTGAATTGAGAAATTATGTGACATTGTGCCAATTCTTTTTTTGTGACCGTTAAATCCGTTTGAAAGTGATTTTTTGTGTCAATCGCTTTGTTTTATTTACCTCGTTTTTATGTAATTGTATGATAATATGAGAACTTTGTTATCATTTCCCATTTAAACCTGTACAACTCACTTTTTATACTGGGTCGGTACTGTTTTTTCGACCTTTCCTCAAGGCATTATTTGGAAACGATAAATCTTCGCCTGTTTTTCGATCATAAAGAAGAGGAAGACATCTATGTTACCAAAAAATCTTATTATATCAAAAAAATTTTGAACACATACAGATCCAAAACATTTCTCTCAGACTTAGAAATAATTCTTATATAAAAACAGCTACTACTTCTCAATTATTATTTGCAATATCTAAATTAATTTAAATACTACCCCTAGAAAATAGAGTGGACATCTATACTGAACTCCTCTTGTTCCACCAGACGCGTGGTTTTCTCCCCGGAGGTGCCAATCCGTCTGGACTACGTGGGTAAACGTGTGGATCTATCAGCCGGACCCGTCGCCGGCCTGCTTATGGGGTTAGGGCAACTCAACTGCTCCGAACTAACGCTCAAGAGGCTTGACTACAAGTAAGTGGACCACAACTATTATTCCTCTATTTTCATTTTTTTTTTTTAAAGAAGCTTCTTTGGAGTATATAGAGGCTGAAAGTTATACTTTTATGATAAAAGTATAACCTGTAAGTAAGTTAAGTAAGTTACTTACAGGTTATACTTTCAACTACACTGACACGAGGAGTATGTCACAGGTGGGTGGGCAAACATGTGAGAAATATTATGAAACAGATTTTTTGTAAAATTTTAATTTTCGCCTTATTTAAAGTTGTTTATTTTCAGGTTTCTAAAGTATTACATAAAAAGATCAAACATAATTTTCCAGGTTGGGTCTCCTAGGTCTAGAGAAACTAGTACAATGGGCGCTACACGAGTGGCTGTCAGACATCAAGCGTCACCAACTGCCCGGGCTGCTCAGCGGCATTGGGCCTATGCACTCGCTACTTCAGCTTAGTAAGTTTTACACTATCCTTACTTATTCAAAGGCAATCTTTAGGTTCTGAGGGCATTCGCGCAGAGGTTCGATTGCCAGTACCTGAACCATTGCTGTATGGTTCACATACTGGGCAATCGAAGTATGTAATAATAATATCTATGGTCTTTCTAATTGTATGTGTTTTTATTTTATTTTATTTGTGGTTGTGTGTTTTTGTTGTGTGTCTATGATCCTATGTTGGTCGAAATAAACGATTTATTATTATTATTATACAACGTGTAACGTTATAATATGCGCAAAACCTCATACACCCGAATTAGAGCATTGAGTTAATAGCATAATACAATGAACAAAACAAATTTTTTTTAAAGCTAACTATTTTTATTAAGAAAATCGTGTTGATCCTAGCATTGCTTTATGCATTCAAAATTGAGTCTTATTGCCATAAAATAAGACTTAATTTTCTTTGGCTCAATCGGCGGATAGTATCGCAACTTACATCATTTTTGAAAAAAAAACCTATATTAAAATTTACTGAAATCGATTCAGTAGTCAATAATGAAAAAAAACTATTTTCAGGTTTAGCGCATTTAACGTTACACGTTGTATATATTTTCTTTTTCATCGTTTTTTTTTAATGTATTTACTAGGGTAGACAAATAATAAACTGATAATACTTACTTAATATTATAAATGCGAAATTAAAGCTGTCTATCTATCTGTTACCTTTTCACAACTAAATCACTGACCCGATCGTTATAAAATTTCACAGAACAGGCTACTTCTAATCCTGGATTTAATGTGTTAAAAAAGAATGATGATGTCGCGGTCAACAGATATTTTAATTATATTTCCACTCTGTATTTTGTAGGTCTCTGTCTAAGCAACATGTAAACATCTCTTGATACTCTCTCGACCGTAAAAGTAATCTACCAAATCATTCCCATACATTTTTATTGGCAGATGCCAACAATACAACTAACCTCTTGTGTTTTGATTTCTAATCAATACTTATCACAATGTTCCTCAGTAACCGGCATCAGGGACTTAGTATGGCTGCCAGTAGAACAGTGGCGCCGCGACGGCAGACTGGTGCATGGTCTGAGGCGAGGTGCCGCCTCCTTCACTGCGCGCACCGCTGTGGCCGCGCTAGATATTACTACCAGGCTTCTGCAGCTTATACAGGTACAGCTAACCAAAGAAACATATGCGCTTCGGGAATCATCGCCTATCTTCGGAATCACGAACGCGCAATGATGAGATCTAGTATAGAGCTGTTACAACCATAGAAGTACTTGCCTATTTTGTATTATAGTGTTTATGAGATTAGATAATAAGAACTCTATGCAATTCCAAAAATCTTTTCAAAACTTTGGAGTGACAAATGACGATCTGAGACCGGAATCGGTAACCTGTTAGATAGAAAACTTTTTACAAACGCGCAATGATAGATGATAGATGCGCTAATACAAAGCGCGGTAGTGCAAAACTTAGAATGATTGTCTTTGTAGGGGTTACTCTACCGTGCGGCGTTTGTGCTAATTTGGAAACACGAAGATTATCGCAACTCATACCTTTTTTGGTTTACCTGTACGTTACATTTCGTTATCTAAAGGATGAAAAGTTATTAATTTACTTATTTTGATATTTAGGCTACAGCAGAGACTGCGTTTGACATGCTAACTCCCGGTCCGACGCTACAACTACAAGATGCGTACGCGCGGCGAGAAAGACGCCGCCGACGACGTCACGATCCCTCGCGACACCCCGCCGACATCCGGGAAGGAGTCGCCAGCGCTTACCAGACTGTTAAGGAGGTCAGTTATCTTGCATAAGGAAAGAGCAATTGCTTGGCAAGACACCAGAAGGCCAATTTCCGTAATTAAAAACGTTGAAAATCTTTTCGCAATTTCAATCTCAGTCTCAATCTGTCAAAATACCTCTAATTCGGCTTATTTTAATTTATTTTTATTTCTGAATTGTTCTTTTTTAGTACGGAGGTGTGTTTTAACGTGCACGTCTTTCTACATCGTTCTCACATGTATAATTTCAGCATGAACGATGTACTTAACCAAGATTTTTGTAACATTTTTATGATTTAAAAAAGTGTCCGTGGAGTTTCTTGCCTGTTCTTGTCCACACGCTTTGGAATGGGCAACTAGCTTCATATTTCTGACTGACTGACAAAAGTGCCTATAATTGGTTTATTTGAAATTTAATAAATGCTTTGAGTTTGAATTTGAATTTAATATCCCTCCATTTTGTCAAGTTTTTGAAATTGATTGCCGCTGAGATTAAGATTGCGACTAAAATAAGGCCAATGAGACGAAATAAAGAACGTAAACAAACTTTCAGGGATTCATAACATTTTTATTTAAAGAAATGTGACGAGAATTTCGAACCCCTCACTTATGGAACATTCGTGTGGCAGGGTTTCGCGGACACGGCAGCCACGATGGCGCAGGCGGCGCGCTGGTCGCACGGCGTGGGCGTGCTGCGCCACCTGCCGGGCGCGGCCGTGGCGCCGCTGGCGCTGGCGGCGGCGGGCGCGGCCGACGTGCTGGGCGGCGTGCGCGCCTCGCTGGCGCCGCATGCCGAGCGCCACCACGCCGACAAGTGGCGCTCGCACGACCCCGCGCGCTCCACGGGTCAGATATCCTAGCATAACATCACGCCTGCAATCCCTGAAGGGTTAGGCAGAGCTATACATATTACACCCACATTTCGCCAGTTAGGGCTCAAACACATAATCACGTTACGACACCTCAACGTGCCACGTTGCGCGTCACGTCGTCGTGACGTAAAATCTCACGGTGCACTCCTGCAGCTGCAGATCGATTCTGTAAAAATCCCACCGTGATAACTTAGGTGAAGTGAGCGTGAAGTGAGCTATCAATAGGAGCAATCCCTAACATGAGGTAGAATGACAGCTCACTTCACCTTGGTTTTCACGGTGAGATTTTTACAAAATAGCACTGCTGTGCCGCATTTGTTTTTCGATATTCAAATATGATGGACGACATTGAAGTCGATCACTTAATAACTCTAATTCAGGAGCGTCCCGTATTATGGGACAAAACATCTGAAGACTTTAAGAACATCAGTCCATTTCTCGAAATTAACTGCGGCGATTCTACAAATTGCGCCACCAGCGGCTTCAATACGACGTCGTTCAACGTGGCACGTTGCGTTATCGTGACGTGGATTTTCATGACGTGGAGTTTTACGTTGCTCGACGTCGATTTCACAGCACCTTGAAGTAAACATCCACGTCACGGTGCTGTGCCGTGGCACGTTACGTCGTCATAACGTGTTTATGTGTTTGAGCCCTTATGATTAAGTCCCATGTAATAGGAGGTGAACGTATTGCCATAAACTGGGTACAAATCCAGGCTCTGGGCTATTATTGAGAAACTCCTGATGAAAAAACCCAATAACATTTTGCCCGACCTGGGAATTGGACACAGTCGCGCTTGCAACCACTAGAACAAAGATTAATTTTGAGGGTGAATTTCTCCAATGAAACTGAAAATGATCCGCGTATCTACCGCTTTAAAGAGCTGTCAATGTCAAAATTCCACAACAATGAAGACGCTAACAGTTGTTGAACGACACCGATCTAAGCTAAACTTACCAAGTTCTCGACTAAAAATACACTACAAGTCCCTATGTTATGTTCATCGCAGCAATAATAAAAGAAGAGAAATCGCTAAATAAAAGCTACTACTCGGTAAACGAATATTTAGGTAAACGATAGATTTATAAAGTCATAGCTTTCATAGATTCTAAATTTTATTTAATTTATTAATTATTATTACATCTCTCAATAGATACCTGTTTAATTAATATTTTATGTTAAAGCTATTAGTTTATCTCAGAAAAAACCTACATCATTATTATATAAGTAGTTTGCTAAGTAATCTTCTAATATATAAAATTCTCGTGTCACAGTGTTAGGTACCATACTCCTCCGTAACGGCTGGACCGATTTGTATGAAATTTTGTGTGCATATCGGGTAGGTCTAAGAATCGACCAACATCTATTTTTCATACCCCTTTTTTTTTTGCAAAACGACGTTTGCGGGGTCAGCTAGTGTTATAATTAACAAATGCTTCCTGTCTCGTCACTCACTCACTTTTACTGTGCCCGATAGGGTCCTTATTATCTAATTATAAGTTAACCACCTAAGAATACCTACATGTGGAATGCAATAAAAGTATTGAGTAACACTGTGGTTTCGATGACCACGTTCAGTTTCATTTGTGAAATTCGCCCACTTATCACTGTTTGTCCACCGCACAATGACAGCGAGAAACGAGATTATTCGAACGGAACGTGACGTCGCGACGTGGTGGTGGTGTGCACACGTGGCCACCGTGGCCATAGTAAATGTATATCGCTACTCCGGTGCTGTCACCTCGTTTTCGTTGACGTGGCGGTGGACAACAGTCTTAGGCCTAAACACAGCTCATGTGCCAATAATTTAATAAAAATTAATGAATTAGTTGATTTAATTTATGCAATAACATATTGATTTTCGATGTCAATGGAAATCGACATCGAAAATCAATGAAGTTTCAGTGGTTCGTTTCCAAAAATCTTTTCATTTATAACCAACTTCAAAAATTATTTTTTTTTACAAAAAACAACGGACTTCCAAAAAATACACTAGAAATTTGGGTTCCCATTTTCGTTGTTTGCCACCGACTTCCGAAATTAAAGTTACTTTTCACTTTGTAGTGTCTTTTTTGGAAGTAGGTTGTTTTCTTTTTTTGTAAAAAAGTTTTAATTTTTTCACTTTTATGTTGTACTTACCCCACACAATTCACAATTCGTATAACACAGCTTGCTATGTAAATATCAGTGACAGGAAGTCATTCAAACATCATCAATATAAACTAAGTGGCAAAAATACGTATTATTGAAGCTAACTCAAAAACTACCCAAGCAGTTAATATTTATATGGAACCTGCACCCCTTAGGCATACCCCATCCATTAAAAAAAATATTTTTGAAATCGATATATAACTGCCGGCGATATCGCGTAACAAACATACAAAAAAAAACAACATACAGTGGAATTGAGTTGAGAACCTCCTCCTTTTTGAAGTCGGTTAAAAAGAAGGTTCTGTTTAGTTGTGTATTTTCCAGCTTTTTTATTTCTTAGTAAATCATTTAGTTCTGTAATGGCAGTAATTATCATTTTTGTTTCAGATTCTATAGACTAAGAAGATCCTGCTTGTCAACTTATACGATGATCTCTCTCACACAATTTATTCTCGTGTATAATTTTGTGAGGGCGGATTGCACTAAACTTAAGAACATCAGAGTCAGTTCTTTAGCATTAGTACCATTACATTCCGCTTTAAAACAACAATTTAGAATACTTACATATCTGAACACTATATTGCTTGTACGACAAAATCATAAAGTAAAAAAAATACATATCCTTATTGTCATATGCTCAAGTTTTCGAAGTCCTAAGTTTGCTGCAATCTGCTCAAGTCCCCTGCTCAGTTCACCACACGAGGCTTGTCCATCGACTGCCACTTATGTTCACGTAATGTTCATGGAAATACGCTATTTTCAGTACCTTTAGTATAACTGTAGATTTAGGGTTTCTGGCGTTCATCAATGGGGAAGCGGCTAGTTTAAAACATGTACTTGCCTCAATTGGTAAAAAATGAACACACGATCTTTTTATAAATAAAAATGCGCTTACATCGTGTGCTCGTCTTATAGTGTATGATATACAATATTTCAAGCACTTGTAGTGATTCTAAAATGTGATGTATTTTTATACAGAGTTACAAATTACATAATCGCGGTAAAAAAGTAATCTTCTCGTTTTGATATTAAATTATTTTATATATTTGGCAGGACATTGTTCCAATATAGGAGAGCGATGGTTATGTAACTCATTATAATCTAATGATAGATATAGTTTTAGTTAATACATTTTTTATTTGTGTTTTCAAGTGCAGCTATTTTTCGTTAGTCTCATCGAGGAAGGTCTGTACTTGAAATCAGTGGCGTAACTATAGGGTGGCAAGTCGGCAAAATGCCACGGGCCCCCAGCCCGAAGGGGCCCCCGGTCAGAGGAAATCTCAATTCCCAACATTTATTATTACACATACACATTACTTAAGTAAAACAAAAGTTTTGTCTTTAATTTATTTGTTACCTTCTTAGTTGCATACACAAGTAAAAAAAATATACCTAGGTATTAAACTTTCAATGCATTAGTAAAAAAAAAAATTAACCCAGTTTTAGAAAGAATGGTCAAAATCCAATTACTCGTAATAATTTCGGAAACATGTGTGTACAAACATACCTCAAAAATGTGTATATTGGTTTACATTTATATTCACTGGGCATGTCTCAGGGTGTCTCGCTGAGACTAGGTATACTGCCGGCATTAAAATCAGTGTTGCCGTTTTAGCGCATTTCGCGCTAGATAGTGCAATTCTAAACTCTTCAGCGCTTTTTTTCTCAATACAATGCGCTAAAAAATATTTTTCGGAATCTAGTAGAAAATTGTAAAAATTATTGACGATCGTAAATTTAAGCCAATAAGTTAATTGCCAGAGCCGTAAAACGTTAGGAAAATAACGAGCTGGGAATTCCCCAAAGGATTTAGTATTCCCCGACCACAATGTTATTGATGCGTTTATTATTTTGTCTCTTTTTTACATTAAAGTGTTATGTTATGACTGTCTCTGATTTTACTAACAGAGTTCAATTATAATGATACGTCATCAGTTGAAAGTTCTTAAGAAAAATTGCCACACTTTTATGTTGCCTGAACACGGTTTGAAGAAAATGACTAAAACTGTAAAAAAAGAAACGGCATCTGGTGAAGGCACACCAACCGCACCCGAACGTAATGATGACCAGAAAGATATTCAGTTATTTAATTCAGTTGATTTTGATAAATGTAATAATTTAAATTTTAGCTGTGAATTTTTAATGGCAATAAGAGAAGATGTGTTTTTATGTGAATTTATTTAACCATTATTAACCATTATTAATAATGGTTAAATAAATTCACATAAAAACACATCTTCTCTTATTGCCATTAAAAATTCACAGCTAAAATTTAGCGCAATTTTGAAATGAGTTTGGTGTATTTTTTTCTTTCTCAAACGGCAACACTGCTTAAAATTTATGTTGGTAATACTTGTTGATGCTTGGGGAATCCCCGATTCGAGTTTGTTATTTATGAAAAACTCCACTATTGTATTACGCAAGAACTCACCAAGCAATTAGCAGTTTATTGTTGTAAGAATTGGTTGTTTGTTGCAAGTGAGGATATATTTAATTAGTTTATTGTGAAAATAGGTTGACAATGTCTACTCGGTAAGAATTTTATTCTAATATTTAAAATAATTTATACTATTACAATTATTTTAATTTTTAATCTACCCATAAAATTAATCATTTACATCGTCGTAACACTTTTGCTGAACAGAAAATCCGAAGAAAGGAATTTTAATAATTAAAATTGTGTACTTAAAATAAAATTGTGATTTCAGTTCAATATGTACTTTAAATTAGGTACCTTTAATTAAAAGTGAATAATTAGAAAATCAAGAAATTATAATTATAAAGTTTGTATGTACCTACTTCACGTAGTGATTTATTAGTTAACTCTTACAAATAAAAGTGTATAAATAAATATTATAAAATAAAAAATACTATTGTTGTTGGTTCAGCTTCTTTATATATTGGGGAAGTGGGAGGGCCCATTCGATGAATTTGCCACGGGCCTCGAACGGTATAGTTACGCCACTGCTTGAAATAGCACTTTTTGAAACTGAAAATCAATGAGCAGAAGGTTATCGATTGATATGCCCTATATTTCCGACAGCGCGGTAATAGTTGCATTAGAAAAACTTGACTTTTACCTTGCATTTTTATTTTCAACGATTTGATAATTCTAAAGGACTTCATAAAATTCCGTTTAATTGGAAGTATCACCTATTGCAACTATACTCGCCAGAACGAAAGCAATATAACACTGACCTACGGAAGATTGTGGTGCTTGAGTTGAACAGTCTAGCATTTTAGAGCATTTAGCGGCTCCTTTAGGCTTTAAACGTTCATGTATATAATCGTTAGACGGAAGCTGGGTGCCATGACAGATACGTGGAAGTTAATTATAGGTTTTTGCTTTTATTGTGCCGAGATCCTATTCGGAATGTTGGTCTGTATATAGATTTATTTACATCTTGGAAGTCATTGTAATTATCGAAATGTTATGTTCAATTTGTTTTGTATTATGTTTTAATTAATTGAGCAAATAGTACCGGAAAATTAATTTAGAAATCGCCTAACACAACTGGCTTGACTAAAGAAATATCATGTGATGTCAAGGGTAGAACACATGTGAATTGTGACAGTGTAAAGTTAAAAGCTTTTATTTACTCAAAGTTGAAAGCTTATTTCATTTTATATGCGTGATTCCTTGATATCTAATAGAGTAGTAAGACTATTCCATTATCGTTTTTATTCAAACAAATAATCCTTTTGATAATTTGAAATCAATAAATAAATGATTGCAACATACATTCTCTTATTTATTTACTAACAACTATACTATACATTTAAATAACTATATCTAAGCTTCTGGTTCTGCTTTTTCAGGGTATTTGTCAGTGAGGAAGCTCTTTACTTCACCATATTCTACCTTCAGGTTCAGACGAATCTTTTCATGACTCCTGAACTTCTCATATTTCTTAAGATAGGTCTTGTAGTGAGGCATGGTCTCGTAGAACCGTGGGAACTTCTTTTTCTTTAGTATAACTTTGTCGTTCATGACATACTGTGTGAAGTCTAGAGTCTCGTTCTTTTGCACTTGATCCTTTGTCCTAACTTCAGAGGGACTGGCGACCACTTTGGGGAAGTATTCATTTTCAGCTTTGTATTCAACTAAGTGCAGTTTTTTCTCTTCAGCTAACTGCTGGTGTGTTCTCTGAAAAAAACAACATTATCATTCATGAAAATATAGTTAACACAACGTGTGCATACACTCGAGCGGCACGCGTCAGGGGCAGAAGCAACTGCAGCCGTCGACACCCGTCGACTCCCGCCGTCGACAACGTGCCGCTCGTTTATTTGAGAAGCATACTCAAATACACAGCACAGCACATTATAGATGGCTGCAGGTGTCTCTGCCGTTAACACATTCTGATGGTCTGTTTGCACACTACGCACTGTGCAATAGCATTTTCATTTCATCTGCCTAGCCTTTTCCAAACTATATTGGAATTAATTATTTATTCCAGTTGGATATAATTGAAATTGAATCCTTTACCTGTTGTAGCAGACCAATGAAGAATGCCTTTACAATGTGTTGCAGGTTGTTAGACCCTTCGACTTTGGCTCTCAAATCCTTAATACCAATAGCTTGGCAGATTTCCTTAATTGCTCTATGGCACATCAAACCATAGCCTTCATTCTTCTGTTGTACAAATATCTTTGTTTTCCCGAAAGCTGTATAGAAATCATGGTAGACTGAAAAAAAAAAACATGAAATTTATGACTTTGATCATTGATCAATAAACATTTATATGAATTTTCTAACCAAGTTTTCTCTTCTATGACTATACAGATTAACCTTTTGACTGCCACAGTCATGTATAGATGACAAACCAAAATGTGCCCAGCACACCACAGCCACAACTACATGGCAGACTTGTAGGTAATTTTTGGCTTGGCACCGAGGGCATGTTTTTGCTTTTTTGATGTGGCAGTCAAAGGGTAATGAATTTTTTTTAATTAAAAAAATCGTCTACTTGTGTGTCCATTGTAAATCTCAAAGTCCATCAGCTTCTGTCCTGCCCTATTCTTGGCTTTCCTGAGTGCAGCTGGTGCATCCTTAGCTCTGCCAAGTCCAAATCCAGCCAAGCCTTGTCCATTTCCAGTGACAACCTATAAAATAAAAAATGACTATAGACATACACATAAAGCACATGTAAAGTATATTTGCCATAAAAAGGTTTTAATCAAATATGTGGGCTGAATTGTTCATCTTACCATTGCCTGAAAGTTCCTGGTACGTCCAAGACTGCCTTTCATGATCAGCAGGGATCTAAGCTGCAGGACTTTGGTGTCAAACCCAGTGAATTCATCTGCAAACAACAATTTGAGGTCTCATATGATTTGATACATGCAAACAAGAGCAAATATTTTCAAGCAATATGATGGAATATTTGTATAAAAAATTTAGAATTATGAAGCATGTAGTATTTGTTTGATTAGAAATTGCATTACCTTCTCCAACTGGATCAGGGGCACCTAAACTGCGTCCCGGCATTTTAGTGCCTGACCAACCTCTCTCTATAGGGCTGAGTTTGAGACGACGGAACTTGGTCATTGAATCTCTGATCTTGATTAGTTTTTCAAGTCTGTATTGATAATAATGGAACTTGTAGCAACATATAGGTACAAAATATATCAAAATTTATGTTCATGATAATGTTATCCAATTCTCAGTATGGAAAATTTAACTCCAAGAACCTGATCACCTTTCTTGGTCATCGGGCAGTCTCTGCTGTTTCAGCAGTTCTCTGCCCCTAATCACTGGTGCAGAGAGACCGGGCCACAGCATGTTGATTCTGCCCACCCCGATCATCTGGCCACGGTTCAAGTCGCGGATACGGATGCGTCCCGCGCCTCGACCACGACCCTTCTTAGCACCAGCATTACTTACGGATGTCACTGACTTCCACAACTTTTCTGCGGGCACTGTAAACGAAAATAAGGAATAAAGCTGTTTTGCTTCTGCCTATAAATATAAGAAATATAGTAATTAAAGATATAGTTAACTTACATTTGTTGAAGAAGTTTACACAGGCAACAGAAGTTGTACTAAAATTAGTTTTGAGGTTAGGTGTAACATTGTTTCTCTTCAGAAGAATACTTATGGGTCTGCTGAAGATGTTTCCAAGAGCCAGTATTTTTGTAGACATTTTGAAACAGAGCTACGCCTCTGTTTCTTTTATTTATTGATGATTTATGGGTAATTCCGATTCTATAGACATCTGTCACATCTCTCAAATATTGACTTGTCTGACTGAATGACTAAGTAGACTGACTGAATTAACAGTTGACATTAACACATGACAGTGACAATGGATTTGCAGATATTGACGATGCTGTCGTTTTTCGAAATACGACTCTACTAACTAAACCAACACATCAGGGGGCCTTCACAGGTCTTCTTCATTATCATCCATAGCTCGACTCGACCCGACAGCTGAGCTTAAGCCTCTGTTTTCGTGTGCTATTGCGTTATTTACGTGTTGAGCAGACACATTTTTCGAACTTATGAAGCAATGGATAAACAATTTGCTTCAAAATGATTCAGATTCCGATTGATAGTGTGTTACGCAATTAGGGTGCAGGGGGCATTAGCCTTTAGTTAAAACTTTTTAGGGAGTTTTAACTAACGACCAAGTTATTTATAAGCTCTTATTACATGCAAGGAAAGGATATGGAAAAAAATCAGAACCGTATTCTAGGTATAAAGGAACACGAACAAACCAAATACCTACAACGAAACTGGCATTCGTTTTAGTCGAATCAAGCGACGAATAAATCCATAATTACGAACGCACCAATTAAATTTTGACAGTTGTTTTACGTGGCTGACTGCTTCACTTCACTCTCACTGCTGCTGGGCTGCCTGCATCCCCACTGCCACTTTTGTTTGTCTTCGATTTTAAATGCAGGATTTCTATAAAACTTCATGGTTTTTCGTGTGCAACTTGTAACATAAATTACCTGTTGGTATAGTCTTATTGAAGGATCACAATGGGGCTGTGTAAATGTCCAAAGAGACGAGTTACAAATCAGTTTTGCTTCGAGCACCGAGTCAATGTTTGTGAATATTGTATGGTGACGAGTCACCCGAAGGTAATTTGGAGCCATATATTATACTTATAAGATGTATAATTACAGTGAAAGTATGTAACGTATTAATTAATTGTGTATCTTTCTGCTTTCCAGTGTATAATACAGTCATACTTGCAATGGTTACAAGACAGTGATTATAATCCCATCTGTGAAATTTGCACAAAAAGTCTCAGTGAGGGCGAATGTATTCGTCTTACTTGTTATCGTAAGTATCGACGGATATTGATAGTGAACTACTAACTAGTTTAATTAATAAAACATGTATTCACACTTGATAAGATACAGGTACAGGCAATGTTAAAATAAAATGTCAATGGTTTAATAAAACACAATTATAAAAAATAATAATTTTATCAATCAGTTCACTAACTGGACAGATTAAACACAAAGCTATTTGAAACTTGTGCATGAGCTAATTGACTGCTAGTGTGTCTTAGCAGATAATAATAATAACCATAAAATTAATTTTAATAAAGACTGCTTCTTTTGTACTCTATACTTTGTGTACTGCCAAGCAGAAATAATTTACAATAGGGTACAACAGACTTAAGTATAACAGTAGTTAACTCACCAACAAGAAGTTCTGTTTGCCCTTTACACAACTATTTTACAACCATCAAAACAATATTTTTCAGATGTATTCCACTGGGCATGTGCTGAGGCACGATATAGGGCCCTGCCCCGCACAACGGCTCCAGCAGGCTACCAATGCCCGTCCTGTGCCACACCTGTGTTTCCCCCTCCCAACCTAGTCTCCCCAGTCGCTGATGAGCTCCGAGAAAAACTGGCTGGAGTCAACTGGGCCAGAGCCGGCTTGGGTCTTCCTCTGGTTGGTACTATACATACATAGCTTTAAATAGCATAGCATAAAATCAAACAAAATATTTGAAGTGTGCTTTTTAAATCAACAGCATAGAAACTGACCATACATTAAATACTGAGAGTTTTATAGCTAACTAAACCATATAAGCTTTGTTTTGTAATCTTTGTTTGCAACACATAATTTGCCACATATGTCTCAGACATATTAAAATATTGATCTAATCTTATTATTTTAAAGCCAACACATTCATAGTTATTTTCAAAATGTTTCTTTAACACAGCTCTCAGAAGACCAAGACATGAAAGGTGCAGCAGGGCGTCGGAGTCAGTCTCCCATCGACCACCACTCCCCCTACTACACAAGCACAGTGGACAATCAACGTGGCACCCCTGTAGGAGCGAGCGATGATGAGTCTACCAGCCGCTCTGCCAATGGCACACCACATTCCATTGTTCAGATTCCTGATGAACCAGTCAACATTTATGACAACACTTCTATTAAGAGGACTGACAGTTTACAAGGTTAGTTCATAAAATAACTGTAACAAATATCTTTAATTAATTTCTCACCAACATGCTAACAAAATCAAAGCATTTTTTTCATATCAGCAATTTTATTTTGAACATCAAAAATTACAATAGTTAGATTTGAAGAGAATTGTGAAAGTTCTTCAAAGGTCTACTGATTTTCCATCTATGGAAGGCCACCTTAAGATTGTGATCTACCCATTTATACAGTGGTTTAAATAAATAAATATATCTATCGAACTTTCTAATTACTATTTTAGGGCCCATTAAAGTGAATCGCCTGTTGAGAAATTAGGTTTAGTTTCTTATAGAACCAAATTCATCAATTGAACTTTTCTAATACTTGCAGGTGGTCAAGCTCCAAGGAAAAGCATCAAATCAAGCGAACCACCAAAAATAACGACAAACTATGATCATGATGAAAATAAGTACAAACAGAAGTCTACATTTGCTTGGATTAGTAGGTGGTGGAAGTAAGTTCAAAATTATTAATCTTATACCTCAAGCACATGTCCCATTCAGGATTATATTATTAGTTGATTTATGCCTTGAAAAGCACATTAAGCCAGACTGTGATTAGCAGATTTTTGACACTTGTTACTGGTCATCAGAAGCCCCAAAGTGTGATAATCAGTCTTAGCAAGGGGTATCGAATTACCCAGTTACTGAGCTGTGTAGGTCAGATAGGTAGTTGCTTCAAGTAAAATATTAGTATTCAGCTGTATCCGGTTAGACTGGAACCCCAACAAAGTTAAGAAAAGGCTAGGCAAATGATCATTAAATCTAAAGTCAAGAAATGTGTCAAGTGCAAATAACTTTCGAATCATTTACAAACAGTATTCTAAATAGTGTTTCTTGTACTAGGAATTCGCTCCCATCTTCTCGAGTGCGAAGAGCCGGAGGTATTTACCGACGTTATTGGATCATGCTGTTTATTTTGATAGCAGTAATAGTGGTCCTAGTGCTACTCAGCCGCAGAGACGTTGATGAAGAAAACCCCTTCGGTTTGATCCAGGATGACGATAAGAGGGTACTACAGAAAAACTAAAACTTTGTATTTATTATTAATATCAAGCAATCTAAGAAGTGATATATTGTAAACCCAATTAGCTGTAATAAATTAAATTAATTTCTTTTGAATAATGTATTTGTTTTAAATTAATAATTCCATAACTTAAAGAATAAGATGTTAAATAAAGTTTCAAAAGTCAGGATTAAATTGTTTTATTATGCAAGTAACAAACAGTGTTTAATAATACAATAAATTGGTAATTGCATATAAAAGCTGAATGTGTAAATGTTGCTTATAGCTTACATAACTTTCGTACAAGATTCAACTTTTTTGTTCAAAAACATTACAGAGAAAATGTCATTATAGAAATTGGGGTAGTACTCGCAAGCGCGACGGCAGTCGGGCATCCAATTCATCTCTAACAAAATAGGTTGAATGACCTTTTCATTATCCTTCTTTCGCCAGCTCAGCATAATATCGGCAGCATACAAGGCTCTTGATTGTGGGCTCTTTCCTATCCCACATGGAGGACCCTTTGAAGTTGCAGCACTAAATAACTCTGATATCATCTTGAATATTGACTGTTCAACATCTGCCCAGTCATAATTGGCAAACTGCCTAGACCACGCCTCTTTAAAGTCTGCACATAACATCTTGAAAAGTGGTGCATTTTCACTGTAGTTCATAACAGTGAAATGTTTCTCATACTCTTCGAAGTTGTCCAAAGAGAATGGTTTATTAGCAAACCTGAGAAAGAAGTTATTATAAACGTAAACTTCTGTTGGGCTAACAGAATGCAAAATAATAACATAACGAATATCGAACTTCACTTGTCCAACATCTGGCCTCTCAAAGAGAAGAGGGTTGTCAATATACTTCTGAGCTATTTTAGGTCCAGTCAGTGGTAATCGACATAGAAAATCTAAATTATCACTTATGTAGGTGTCCAAACCTCTTGCAAGGTTGTATGGCTTGCAAATCCAGTGATTATCTAATCCAGCCTTTTTTCTCTGCATGTAATATGCAACAAACTTTGGTAGTTCAGTTTTCATGTTGAAGGTTGTGGGCAACCAAATCGGATTTGTATCCAGAGAATTGTTATCATTACAGTATCTCTCTGAAGACCTTCTGGAGATAACAGCCAACAGATCCTTAATTGTCATAACATATTCAAATGGGAATTGATTAACAAACTTATTTGGTGAATTTATACTTAAATCTTGAAATTCTTTAAAGTGATTCATGTACCACAATACATCAGCATCATTTTCATTGTCTACTATCTCAAACTCTGGAGCTGTTAGGTAATCATTTATATATCTATACTCTGAGAACACTTTTAGCTTAGTATAACTAGTATCTCTTACTTTCAACAATTCTAGCTCTGGGAGTGTTTCCACTATGTGACCCTCCAGAAAATATTTTGAGCTTGGCTCAACTTGGGTAAAATCTTCCCCAAAATGTTCATAATGTTTCCAGGGAATAAGCATTGCTTCCCTCTGCATGGGGTCGGGGTAATGACCCTCTACAAAATTTCTAGTTACCATGTCACCTTCTTCCACACTTTTGATTGGAAACAGTAAAGTATAAGTTAATTGCTCAGGCACATAGATGAAAGGCACTGCTCGGAAATTGGGAGTATCAGAGTGGGTAATACCAGAACCCAGTTCATCTAACACATACCAGACTGGAACTCTGTCTTCAACCGAAAATTCATCACCTCCAATAGCATAAGTTTGTGCATACTTCCACATGTCTTTACAGACTTCATCAATTTGCTCTTCCGTCGTTTTTCCAGATATTTGCATCAAATTGCACATTCTTTCTAAAAGACCTGGCACATTTCTTAGACAATTTTGAATACTATTCGCCTTGAAAGTCCATGCATGATCAATTAAGTAAATATGACTAGCATCTGAGCACTCGATATCCCGAATTGCAATTACACTCCATATGGGATCGTAGGGCATTTTTTTCGTATCTTCGTAATCTATTTGAACGAGTTGAAACGTTAAACCGGCATCAAAAATCTGGTCGGTGATTTTTTTGCATACTGATGGCCAAAAATGTTCTGGTACACCAGATAATACTAACTGTGGTTTGTGTAACGCTAAGAAATTATTGTAAGTAGATATTCCATCCATGTTTTCTACGTTTAACTCGCAAATAGTGAGGTTATGGGACGACTAGATTAAACTCACGACTACTGACCCTACTGACTGCGTCGCTCGTTCTCGTTCTGCGTTCAATACTGATCAGCTGGCAGCTGGCATGGCAGAATTAGCAAATGTCACCGAGTTCAATGACTCATTGTCAATGCAAAAAAAAATCATAGAATACTTGGAAAATGGGTTTTTTGCACAATAGTTAGAGTTTTTGCACAATTTTCTAAAATAGTTCGCAGGAAACATTGTTCACCTTTCCCCCGAAATGGTGTTATTGATTAGAACATCTATTCTCCTGTCGTTATCAGTAATTGGTACAATAACCTAAAGCTCTATACTTGGTCAAACCGCAGGCAATCACAATCTGTTTCGGCATATTGAGTTTTGTGGCTATTTTAAGGGCTCTTGAGTTGTGAAGACTTCTATTAAATAAATTGTATTCTGACCGGTTAGAAAGATTGGAGTTATCTCTTACACGCTACTTTCAATTTTATTTTAGTTCATTGAATATTTATAAAGGACTGTGTGACCTAAACCTGCACTGCACTTAAGTCACACTTTTCTGTGACATAGTAGTCCATTTTTTACAGAAAAACGCGTAATGCATGGCGTTTAGCACCCTCGCTACAGGCCAAGCAATAATGGACTACGTAAGTCACACGTATCCTAATCACCTGCGTATATATGTATAGAGGGGCGGGTGGGCCGTGCCCACCCCAGAATGGTGATGCCCACCCCAAGATGTTTGGGGACCTATTCGAAATTCTAAGCTGGATATTATATAATATAACTTCTCACAAAAGCAATCAAATCAATCAATCTACCACCAAGACCTACACAAACTTATTATTACCATGATACATTCCATTTAGTTACTTTTGAAATGTAGGTACATTTGAATTTTGCGCCACAATGTGTACTCTCCAAATTGACGAAACTCTTTAGGGAAAAGAATACAAAACGTGCTAAAAGAAAAGGATCGGTCGCGGGATCGCCCGCACTTGGGGATGGGGCCTTGCCAATAAATTGAAAATCTATTTAATCCGTTAGTGGTAGTATTATTGAAAAATAATGGACACGTCTTTTTTGTTTTTGTAAATCAATGAATATTTACAAAGATAAAACGCATCAAAACTCGGGAGTGGGGGCTCGTGACGTCATCGTCAGACCGCACTAAAAAATATACCAAGTTGTGACGTATTGAGAATTTTAAAAGCGTCGTATCTTCGTAATTTTGGTTTACGTAACAAAAGAAGAAATACGGGTCAAATATTTTTTGATAATCTAACTGACGGACTAATTAGATTTTTTCAGTTGATTCAAAAAGCGCTCCTAATTAGATTTTTTCACTTGATTCAAAAAGCGCTCCACGCTTTTAGAATTCAATTAAGTTTTTTTTATCGTAGTTTTGTATAGACATTCTGGGGAATTTAAATTACACAATATATTTTCAAGTCAATGTATTTATATTTGCATGAATTTATGCTAACAACCTTTTTAGGGGAACATTGAAGCTTCTTAATACTAATCATGTTATTAAATTTGATAATAATTAGATCACATATATCTTTATATTATTAATAAACTTTACAAAAGCAAAACCGTTGTATGCATAGCAACACACAGTATCCGTTATAAACTTAATTATTGGAACAAAGTTCTTTAACCAGTCACACGACTGAAGTCAAAAAGTTACCGCGACGGCGCATCCCAGACTGTCCGAAGTCTAAAAGTTACGAAAAGTTACGCGGGAGTAAACTGGTGGAAATCGTAACGTAACGAAAAACCATTATGCCCGCTCCATGCGACTTTCTCCCTCTTTCTATTCAATTATATGCGAGTGAGTGAGTATCGCGTAAACAACTTCGTTACTGACGAGGTTCACCCGACCGCACACGTTTTTTTGCAAAGTTGGGTGCACAATGATACTTAGTGCTGCTACGCATTACTCAAAAAAACTCGAAACTACGCCACGGCTCAGTACCTTAAACATACATTTAACATAGAGATACTAATGTCTCTTATTCTTCTCTTCAGCTACTACAATACATTGTAGATGGTCTAGTAATAGTGTGGCATCTTCAGGGGCTCCAAGCTCCAAGCATTTAGAGGGTAGACATACACCAATAAATGTGGATATTCTTAACATATTAGTACATAACATTAATAGTATAAGATGCAGTCGTTGGATAGTCCACTTACAGTAGAACAATATTACATTATCATAGAACACAATTCATACAACTATCTATTCAGTTCAGTTTGAGTCTGAGTCCATGTGAGTTCTGTAGTTGCGTCGCGCTTTCTTCACCCGTTGTCGGAATTTGAACGCTTGGTAGTCGGGGTCGTCTGACACGTCGTCGGCGCGGGGCTGCGAGTTCCTCGTGCTGCTGCCGACGACTGTCCCGACCCCGCTGTCGGGAGTGCCTATAGTATCCGGGGCAGGCCACAGACTGCTCTCAGTACTACAGCTACTTTCTAATTCACTCTCGTTTGTTTCATTCATGAGCCTCGCGACTGTACTGTTGTAGCCTACTTTTGGTGAATGTTCAATAATTGATGTACTCGCTCGATCAGCTGGCTCCTTGGGAGGCGGAGATTCGCTGGAGTCTGAGCGATGTAGACTGAGGCGGCCGTTCCGTCGAACCCTTCGTAAGTTCATTCGTCTGGGTTCCGGCGGTGGTGGTGAAGAGTTGTTACTCTCTGACTCCGGTGGTTCTACCCGAAGGGACTCCCCGAGCGAGTCTCGCGACCCGTTGATAGGCGTCGGGATGATGCTGACGAGGTTTGGGGGAATGTTCTGGTTACCGTTCTGGTTTCGCGGCGATATTGGCCGGCTGCCAACTGACTGGTCATCGTCGGAGTCTACCTCCGCTATTCGAAATAGTGCAGATGTGTTTTGACCCCGGTAACCTGAAAATGTCAACAAGTTAGTATCATTGTAATATGAAGTTAGTAACACTTCATCTGCACTACCATGAGTGAACAAGGATACAAGTAGTTACCTGTGCTTGTGCTTGGTTGAGCTAAGTTGTCGTCGAAATTATCAAAGTTAGAAAAATTGTTGTTATCACTACTGTCTTGTGCCATGGCTGCTCCTGAAAAAGTCAAGATTAAAATGGTTTGTTTTATTATTGCTTGTATGGGATCTTGTAAGAACAGAAAACTAAATAATCTCACCATTACTTCTTAAATTTATTGGTTTCCTATAACTAGTGACTTTACTTTTTCTTTTAGCGGTCCTTGTGAGGTTCACGCGACGTCGAAGAGGTCTGATAATCTGAAATTACGCAAAACATATCTTCATTATTTAACTCGGCGATATTAAAATTATAGCCTCATATTTCTGCCTAGACTAATTGATTTGAAATTGCCACAAATACAATGATTTCATGGTAGACAATTTTATTTCATAACTTCCAAAAAAACGAGCACTTGATTTTAAATTGCCGCTCACCCTGCCACTATTCCTGAACAGACTGTGCGCCGGTTCATCGGAGTCAGTCCGCTCACTGGAGGGCGCGGAGATGCGCGAGTGCTGGTGCGCAGGCGCACGAAGGACGCGAGGCGCGGGCGGGCGGCGCGGCCCGCGCGTGCGCCGCGTCACCGCGCGCGCACCCTTCGCACTCGCGCCGCTCACGCATTTGCTACTCGACTTGCTTAGCGACGACCGCGACTGTTTACTCCGCCTGAAATATTACAACTATTACTTCACCCGCACGACAAACATTATCATCGATGAACTTAGAGAACTAACCTGCCGTCAATAAATATAGATAACGTCTATGCCTTTCGTAAACATCGTGATAATACGCTAGAACTCTCCAGCAATGCCGCCATAGAGGAAGGCTCCCAAATCTCCAGCTTTACCGTGCCAAGTTTTTTCATCTAAAAAGATAGTCGAAGCATTTTCCCCTTCAAAATAGGTCACCCAAAAAGGTTATCTTCTAAAAAATAATAAGAACAAATAAAATAAAGTTTTCTAAACCAAAAATATTTCGCTTAATCTTCCCAATTTTATCATAATGTAATAAGCTGGCAAACTACCATGAAGGCATGTATTACCTGAGAGAGCCTCTTTTCTGCGAGCGTACATTCTTTGAGTAGCGTTGTGCCACTAGCCGCGCCAGTCTGTTGGGACATCTTTGACTGCGATTTCCATTTTGATTTGCTGTGAATTTATTTTTATTACTATTCAATAGGCAGTATAAATAAACACAGTAATTCTGCTCAATGTTTCATTATACCTTTTTTAGTTAATTCGTTTTTGTTGACCCTCAAATAAACCAAGTATTAAAATCATTAAAATAATACATGATTTTAACTCACCTCGTTTCGGTGGCAGAGGTAAGAAGTCCGCAACAATCTGGTCGGTATCAGACGAGTCCGGATCGTTGTCGAGTACGGACCCGCCCGAGCTCGAGCCGTCGAGCGAGTCCGTTTCTTCGGCCAGACACTCCAGCTCCCGTTGTACTAGAGAATCGAAGAACGCCATCATCCGAGGGTCTTCGCTCGTGGATTGGTCGGCGTAGTTGTGTGATATGTACTGAAAAGAGGGCTGTTCAAATTAATTGCGTTGCTTAGCAGTAAGGTTAGTAAAAAGCCTGGATGGCTTCCGTAAGAAAAAATTATAATACTAATTTTGCTTATTATTATTTAAACTGCTAACGGAGGTGACAAAAAAAATCTGCAATTTTGAATGGTTTTCCAGTTTTGAAATTAAATCGTTTACCCAAAAAGAAAGTTAGTTGAGAACTAGGAACATAGCTCACTGGATAATCTTTAAAGTAATTTTTTTTTAAATGATGGGTGCAGGAGATCTACCAACCTGTCCACTGTGGTGCACCAGCGACACGTAGTCCTCGTGGCTGTACAGCTCGCGCGGGTTGTCGGAGCCCTGCGCCTCCTCCAATAATGCGCCGCGCATCATAGGAAATTCTACCGCTGACCACACCTAGAAATAACAGAAATTCGTTTTTTTATTTAACCTTTTAACCGTTTACCGCAGATTAATCCGACAAATATTTTCGCCAAGGTCGTATATTTACGACCAAATGCCACAGGTCGTATGATCTGCTTTTTTCAGGATTCCAGATCAGGTATTTATTTTTCGATTCACTGTGCCAGGCTCTGGGGGCACGACAACTGCCGATCAAGTCTGTAAAAATCTCACCGTGAAAAGTTAGGTGAAGTGAGCTTAGAGTGAGCTGTCAAGAGTATCAATCCCTAACCTCAGGATGACACTGACAGCTCACTCCACGCTCGCTTCACCTAAGTTTTCACGGTGAGAAAGATCTCACCGTGAAGACTCGCACTGCTGATATGAAGTCAGGCAGTTAAAAGGTTAAAATCTTTACAATGACAAATAATTCCGTGTGAGGTTTTGTTACGAAGTTTTCTCGACGCATTGATCTTTTTACTCGACTGCGGTGAAGCCCGAGAGGGATTTATTCTTCGTGTCGCTTACACAAGCCCAAGACGGTAAAGTTTTCATCATCATCATCCAGCCTAGCCTATTCCCAACTATGTATGTCAGTATTTTACAAGGAGAGACTGCCTATCTGACATCCAGAACCCCTAATATGATACCACTTGGTAAGACTGATTGTCAGACTTTCGGGCTTCTTTTCATTGACATAAAAAAAACAGATTTACAAACCTTGATAATCTTCTCAACACCGGATGACGCAATGAGGCAGTAATGAGGGTTGTACCGCACTTGGTTTACGATGGATCTGTGACCAAATAGCACTATGTGCGGCGCTACCATTACATCTGAAAAATTTTACCATTTTGTGAATGCTCTGCTGTTAGGGTGTTACCACACCAATCGATCGATAGTCAATAGATGCTACCGATCGATGGTAGAATGGAAAATCTTACTGGCCGACAACAACGCATCCT
The DNA here is from genome assembly GCA_949316385.1 of Globia sparganii. Lineage (NCBI taxonomy): Eukaryota > Metazoa > Arthropoda > Insecta > Lepidoptera > Noctuidae > Globia > Globia sparganii. Next base: position 7,749,402 of record OX438671.1, read on the forward strand.
CTTGTGAATACATTTCAAAAGAAACTGATGGAATATAGCCGGGGTCAATCGATCTATGTCGACCGATGCCGTCGACCGATGCCATCGACCGGCAATCGATCGATTGGTTAGTCGACCGGTATCCGTCGATCAATTAAAGCTACCACACCAATCGGGTTCGTATACAGACAGCATGGTTGCTGATTGGTGTTCATTTTTAAAGGCACTGCAGAATAGAATCGTATTTTTTATGGTTGTAAGTATTGGGTTGAAATAAAAGATCAGACGAATACTCACTATCACTAGCACCCTCTGGTATTTTCCACATATACAGATTGAAGTCGTCAGACCCCGACAGTACGAACTGGTCGCCCTCCCCAGCGAAGGTACAGCTCTTCATTGTACATGAATTATAATAGTCTTGGTGGTAGAACAGCGCGACCGGATAGGGATCGTGGACAGCGTATAGGACCGGGTTTTGACGACGGCGAAGAGCTAAAATGTGCGTGCCAGCCGCGTTGAATCGAACGCTCATACAATTCTGGCAAGTCCCGTTGCTGCCGCCGACGTAACGAAGGACCGGGCTGTAGAAAAAAATTACAGGATTTAAATCAATGAAACTTATGGACAATTCAGTGTATTTTTGTTATGATACAAATTACTAGTTCAACACCAGGTAAATAGTTTACAAATAAGACAGTAAATAAGGTTTAGGGAAAACCTTGTGGCGTTGTATAATAATCACGCCAGTGGTTGATGTTATTAACATATTCAGTGTATGAGGAAAAATACTATTAGATTTATCAGATAACAAAAATTGTATATCTACTTTAATACTTCTTTCGAGAAAGGGACGAGCATTGAACTGTTAATGTTAGAACTATGGTACTAACTGTTTAGGTGAGCGCAGGTCCCACAGCGCGACGCCATCGCGAGCGTTGGCAGACGTGAGCATGCCTGACTGCGACGGGTGGAACATCACACCGTGGAACGCTTTGCGACTGCGCGATATCACCAGGGATTCTGTGTGAAGTAAACAAGCAACTCAAGACTTTTTTTTTAATCAATGCATATGTATTCACTCCCGAGAGAGAACAGAGGGGCAATTCTCGTAATTTTAAGAACGTTCAGTCTGATCTTAGTCTCAATCTGTCAAAAATACCTCTAAGTTCCCTACATTTTTAACGAGTTTTTGACGTTGATTGTCGCTGAGATGAGATTGCGACTAGATTTTGAATGTTTTAAATTACGAGAATTGGGTCTTCAGATGTTTGTTTGACTTTGATTTTTGATGCACTGTGCACCATTACTATTACTACATAGTATAAAACAAAGTCGCTTTCTCTGTTCCTATGAACGCTTAGATCTTTAAAACTACGCAACGGATTTTGATGCGGTTTTTTTAATAGATAGAGTGATTCAAGAGGAAGGTTTATATATATAATACATGCATGCATGTGATGTCATAAATAAAAACATTTTTTGCGCTTACTTTTCAAACGCTGGCTGAACCCTACGAGATAGGTCAAAATAATGTACTACAGTATTGTACACCTTAAAAAGGTCTACAAAAAAGTCCGTGATGGTATATGTCTATCTCTTAGGGATAACCCACAATAATCATTTTTTATTCTTTACTTTTTATGAGAAATAATGGCTTATTTACGAAGCGATTTTAAGCAATACAGCATTAAGACGCTGAAAACCAATATTGAGCTCCGATGTTTAGGTATTTTTAGCCACGCCCACTATTTCTCCGATATCCTAGCGCCATTCTTAAAAGGATATGATACAGCGAACTACCAAGGATGAAACAAAGTGACGCCGTCAATAATAATAATTACCAATGAACCAATAGAGGGCGCTCTTATATATTTATTGTTCTGTATGAAGTGCTAAAATCAAATTAGACAAGGCGATTAAAAAAACAAATGAATATTTTTACCCCTTTTTTTAAATTATTTTAAGTATTTACACTGATTTTTTTTAACTATTTACACTGAATTAGACGCTGACAAGAACCAAATAGGCTTGTCTCAAACAATTTTTTAGCCAAATCTATACAGTTTGTGACGGCGAAAAAAATATATGTTAATCTTGAACATATTTCTGAGAACCCTGTTGTATTCAAAACAGGTTTTTGAAAAGTTTTCTCGATACAATAAAATGGTAAACTAACCTCTTAAAATGATCTTTTAACAAAAATATCTCTATTAAGTATCGACGTACATTGGTAAAATTTATAACAATAACGTATCATATTTAAATACAGAACTTGGTTGTTTTTTATTTTTGACTACTCAACCTATTTTTAAGTAATTAATTATTTTTTGGTTTGTATAAAGTTACGAGCGTCGCGTCATCGCGCTTCTCTTTCTTATGTATGCAATCCGACAGTGATCGCATAGACGCGCGGCTAGACGGATGTATGTCGCTTTGCCCCGCTATCCGTTCATTTAATATTTTGTTTTTTGAGAACTTATTTTATTTTGTTCTTTTAGCTACAATAAATTGTAAAAATATTAGCATTAGCACGTAGACATTTGTATAGGTGATTTTATAAGTTGTACAGGTACATATTGTATAAGTTATTTTATAAGTTGTACAGGTACATACAGGGTGGCAGGGACATCGACGCGAAACCGCTTACCATGGATTCAGTACATGATTCTGGACCCCTCTGTGTTGAAATTTTTCGTCGGCTTTTTCTTAATTTTTACGTTTTTTTCTGCAATTTTTTTTTAATGTAAGCTGTATAAAATCATTATTTCTATCCAACCCAATGAGATTTTTAATTAAAAAATAGTAAATTCACTTGTTTCACTTAAAACAGCAATGTAAATAAAACTCGAAAGGGCTACCTGATCAGCTGTTTTGCTAAAGTTCATTTGTGAGGTCAACACTGGCTTAGTACCTACGTTATTCGCTTTAAAATGCCGACAAAAGGACGGCGGCGGCGAGCGGTCTCGTTCTAAGAAGCTATGCGATAAGGCGACATATCCCAATGAATCTAACAGACGCGTCTCAAGAAATGAATGACCCATTTACTACTTTTATTTTAGATTAATTATGGGGGATAATTATTTTTCTAAAGCTTCATCGATTTAAGTAAAGAAGATTTAAAAAAAAACGTGTAGAAGTGTCTTGATAGTCACGTAATTTTTCTATTTTTTTTTATTATCAACATTAATTTTAGTTTCGAATGCAATTCAACAATGTAATTTACTGTTTCGTAAAAAAAAAAACATTAATATTCGCAATTAATTTCGTGAATAGGTAGCTAGGTACAACTAAATGTGTTTCTACACTCTATCATTTTGTTGGTCTGTGTTCGGTGTAGGCACTGTAGGCACAAATTAAATAATAGTACTAACTGTAGAAAGCAAGTGCGGCAAATTGAAAGAAAGATCAGCAAAGTACATTTCTTTTGAATTTCGCCGATTTTATCGGATTTTTGCCAGTTCCTAGATTTCGTTGATCGCAAACGGGTGTGCTATTTGACGCGAATTTGTGATCTTAATAAAATCAAAAGTAATTTTCTCTGTGTGTGTGAGTGTATGTGTGTGTTTGTGAGAGACGTTCAAAATGCCTTCCTCGAGGAAATAATCGAGGAGGTGCCTGTGCTCCAGTTCCGCGAGACATGGTTCCCACACGACGGCGCTCCCCTAAACGTAACCCTTCCTGTCCGACGGTCAGTGGGTCTGGGTCGTCTTAGTTAAGGTAAGTTCATTAATTGAACATTACTGGATCGCTAAGTTCTAATCTTTTTTGATAAAAATCCTCATCGGTATCGCTATTTTATAGGAATAAGCTTTTAGCGTTAGTTTTATTTCCATAACGGGTACTTAAGAAGTAACTACCATCGGTTATCAAGACTAATTGTAATTAAACAATGTTTTGATGTGGTAGGTACCTATCAATGTTGTCGTTAGGCGATATTTCGTAGGTACAATCACGTTCGTCCGGCAGCGGCGGCGGGCGGCGCGGCGGCGGCGGGCGGCCGCGCCACAAACGTGTGTGTGTACTGTGTAGGTAGCGCGCGCGCGCCATCCGCGGAGCGTTTTGATCGCGTTGTTTGCAATACAGTGCGCGCTCAAAAATGTCATTTTTTTTAACCGGTCATTTCCGAGATGAATGACTTTCGTAATTTTATTTAGGGCATCAGGTGTAACCTTTTCACGACGTTTGTGCGTCGATGTCCCTGCCACCCTGTATAGTTCTAAGTTGTGTAAATATTTTCTGTGTAAAATGGGAAACAAACAAAAATGCCGGAGGCCAGCAAAAAAGCGCTTCTATAATAATAAACAAAAACATCTCATGGAAGTAGTAAAGTAAGTAATTTTTGTAATGTAATATCACAGTATAATTATATACAGTATTGTAACTCGGCCGTATCTTGGACATAAATGCCTACAGCCGCGCGGTACGTAAACATGCGATAGGGCTGCCCGCCTCCAGCATTTGAATTACATTTGCCTACTTTGCGTTTCCATTTAGTTTTGTGATTGTAATATACTTTATTTTATATAAAAAAATAAAATAAGTACTTTGTGAATTGAATAGGAAGTGTTCAACAAAAATGCATGTTGTATTTTGATTGGTAGATTTAATTAAAAAACCATGTTTATGTTTGAATAACAAATCGGTCTTATAAATTTGCGACCGAAAAATATTTGCGCCTTGACTGAGACGTACGAAACGCTTTATTATCAAATTTTAAAGTATAAAAAATCCGTATTCTAATATAAAGCTTAATTAAAAATTGTTTTGGGAAACATGGACAAGGTGGGGAACTCCAATCTTTACAAACTTCAACACCTACCTACTCAACTACAATGCAAGAAACAGCTGACGAGTAATTTTAATAACTTTTTATCTCAGCTTATTAACGTCTCTATAAATTAGGTACCTACAACTCGCAACAACTCAAAACAAAAATTCTTTGGTCACCAATGCCAAGCTGAACTGCTGGCTACGAATGTTTTAAAATCACAACCCTCTCAAACATCTAAATATTCTGTGAATATCTCATGAGTCTAGCTGTTGTTGTCGTTATTAATACCGAGAAAAAAAAAAACGGTTTTTTGTGGTATAATTGTTGTTATAGCAGCAGCAGAAATACTTAATCTGAGAAAATTTCAACTATTTAGTGACAGACAGACGGTCAAATTTATTTTTTTCTAGTATTATTCATACACACAGTACAATAAACAACTATTATTAATAATAAAATACCACGTCTTTACTTTGAATTATACAAACTAACAAAACAAAACACACATGCCCCGAGGTTTCTAACACAAGCGTAAGTACCTACCGTATCATGATTCATGAACCGCCTATAACTACCTATTTCACTCTTGTCAATCACTTTCCTTTACTCTATTCACTTTACACCAGACATCGTTTTTTTCGGGAGATAAAAGGAAATACTTATCCATTAAAAAGACACATTATGTACCTACCTACTAGTAAGTAAAATTATTTTATAGTCTTACCTTTCAAAGTTTCCAGGTAATCTAAAAAAAGTTATCCCTGGACGAATTCATGCAACCAAAAACAGCACAATATATCCTAATCGTCATATTAAATATGTACTTGAACTTATTTTTAGTGAAAAAATCGCGCGGTTATTGTTAAAAAAACAACACACCGACCGTTCGTCACTGCGGCACAGTCGCGACTGTCTGCCTGCCGAGCGAATGCCGAGATCGAGGCGCGTAGGCATAGCTCGCGCATCGTCCGTTGTATGAAGATAGAATACTGCATATAATTATACCGTGGTAATATTGACAAAACAGGTACGAGAACAAAAATTAAATTTTTGTACAACCCATAGCGTAAATTTGACTGTAATGATATCGCTACGTTGGTCTAGTGGTATTAGCTTAGGTTCTAAAGAGCGAGTTCTGAGTTCGTAGCCAGGAGAATTTTTATCAAATTTGAAATGGTTTCTTTTTTTTATTTATTTGTAATTTTGAGGAAATTTTCATTTTTTAATATTTATTTTTATATAAAAAAAAATATATATACATATAAATATTTTAATTATTAATTTTCTTTACAGTAAAAAGAGACGTTTGGCGAACAGTTTAGAAGCAGGTGAAGCTTCGGAAATTGTTTTTCACCAGTAAGTTTGTAATAATTACAGACGCCAGCACATCAAGCTGAAAGTGTCAAATTTTTCCAATCAACTTTGAACCTTATGCTTCAGTGATAAGGTTCTAAATCTATTAAATAAATTTTACAGATTATAGTAGCTTGATGTGCTGGCGTCTGTACATACTTATACAGGTTGAAATTGAAAACATGTGACTAAACGAAATGGGAGATTGTACTACTCAACATTATGAACAACTTTAGTAAAGGGACGAAAACTGCAGTCGCGAATAAAAAAATCAGGTGTTCCTTACATTTTGACAAGTTATGCAAACATAAATGTAATGTAATAGATTTAGAACCTTATCACTAAAGCATACGGTTCAAAGTTGATTGGGAAAATTTGACACTGTCGGGTAGTTTGATGTGCTGGCATCTGTACTTATTACAAACTTACTGGTGAAAAACAATTTCCGAAGCTTCACCTACTTCTGAACTGTTCACCAAACGTCTCTTTTTACTGAATAAATATATATTTTTTTTAAATATAAAAATAAAAGAATGAATTTCCTAAAATTACAAAATAAAAAATGGATCCTATTCAAATTCTGTAAGACTTGGCTTGGTTACGAACTCTAAACTAGTTCGCCAGAACCTATGCTAATACCACTAGACCAACCATGCGTTATCGTTGTTGATGAATTTGCGCTATGGGTTGTACAAAATAGCCTTTAAAGTACCTATTTAATTATAATTTCATTTTTGTTCGTGTACTTGTTTTTTCAATATTACATTATAAAAAATTACTTATTTTATTACTTCCATGAGATATTTTTGTTTATTAGCTTAAAAGCGCTTTTTTTGCTGGCCTCGGCATTTTTGTTTGCTTCCCATTTTGCACAGAAAATATTTACACAACTTAGACCTATAATTATGCGCAACTTATAAAATATCCTATACAAATATGTTTACGTGCCAATATTTTTACAATGTATTGTAGTTATAAAACATAATAAAATAAGTTGTCAAACAACAAAATATTAAACGAACGGATAGCGGGACTGCGGGGCTGCGGGGCAAAGCGACATACGTCCGTCTAGCAGCGCGTCTATGCGATCACTGTCGAACTGCATACATAAGAAAGAGAAGCGCGATGACGCGACGCTCCTAACTTTATACATATCATAAAATAATTAATTACTTTTATATAAGTTGAGTATTCAAAAATAAAAAACAACCAAGTTCTGTATTTAAATATGATACGTTATTGTTATAAATTTTACCAACGTACGTTGATGAGTAATACAGATATTTTTGTTAGAAGATCATTTTAAGAGGTTAGTTTACTATTTTTTTGTATCGAGAAAACTTTTCAAAAACGTGTTTTGAATACAACAAAGTTCTCAGAAATATGTTCAAGATTAACATATATTTTTTTCGCCGTTACAAACTGTACAGATTTGGCTAAAAAATTGTTTGAGACAAGCCTATTTCGGTCTTGTCAGCGTCTTAATCCTTATCCAATTAAGTACCTTAAATACATTGTGCATTTAATATAGATAAATATGGCCCTTTACAGCATGTAATTTAAATGAATATTTTCGAAGATATTACAGATTTAAAATGCAGGGACATAGCGGTTGCTGCGGTACCGGCCGCGGCGGCGCGTGCTGGCATTCTTGAAATACCTGGACTTAGTATCAGAATTGCACCCGTGCGAAGCCGGGGCGGATCGCTAGTAGTTTTTATAAAGTAAGTCTAAGCTGTGACTTTGCCTGCAATATTCAATTGAAATATTCTATTCTTGGTTCATCTTCTCTTTAACTTGGGCTTTGGAAGAGGGACGAGAGATTGGGACCAAGTTCTGGCTTATCCAAGGCGGGCGCAACCCTTGTCGGCGCGGGTGAAAATCGCTCCAAGAATTCCTAGCCTCACGGCCACGTTCTCGATCGTAAATTCTCGCAATTATTATTTTTTTGTTAACCTATGTTGTCCCACCGCTGGGCTTATTTATGTCTCCCCATGTGGGGTGTAAGGGGTTCCCAATAACATCGATAGGAACTCAAGCCTACCTCACCATTTCGTAGTAAACCCTGCTTTCGACCAACGAGGCTCTGGCGACCCGCCAACACACACTGCACCAGCGCGGCGGAATATGGGCCAAACCCCCATAAATGGAAAGCACATCGCAAAATGAATGTGACAAACTGTCAATCGCATTTAATTTTGCGTTCATTTTCGCACTAAATCCAGTAATTATAGTATATCGATAATTTTAATTACGTTAAGAAACTAGAAGATAAGATAGTGAAAATTGCGCCGTTTAATATTCTGCGAATAGGTAAATATGAATTTCCTTACCATGCACTGACTGCCTAGTGTCAAAGAGCAGCAGCCGGCCGTCGTTGCCGGCGGTGGTGACCACCCGCTCGTTGAATGGGTCGATGCTTAGGCTGCACACCGCGCGCTGATGCTGCAGCACTTCCAGTGGACTCTTGCTCTCCAAGTCGTGGACTATCACCTGTGTTGACAAGGTGCATTATTTAGGTTCCTAGTCTAGTTTAATAAAGATATTGGCATTGCTATTGTTACGATTATTTGTTCCTAAATATAGCCACTGCCTTATCTAGATTAATGATAAAGCTGAAGAGTTTGTTTGAACGCGGTAATTTCTGAAACAGCCAGTCGAATTTGAAAAAATATTTTTGCATTTGATAGCCCAATGCATATAGAAGACTAGGCTTTTTTTTTTATTTAACATCACGCTGAACCCTCAGGAACCGAGCAAAAAGAAATAGAGTCAGTAAGAATGCTAAGCGAAGACGAAGTAAGGGCGAGGCCACAACACTGCGTTGCGGCGTCGCATCGTAAATATCTACGACGATACGACGCCGCAACGCAGTGTTGTGGCCTCGCCCTAACAGCGCGGGCAGGCGATGCGATGCGACGGGGTGGTCGGGGGAACGAGAAATTTCATGCAGACGAAGTCACAGGCAGGTTGTAGTAATTTAATATAGGTCTCTACCAATAAAATTGTAACAATTTCCTACTTTTAGTCTGTACTTCCATGGGCTGTCTGCTGCTACACACTTTAAGGCCCGTATTACAGAACGCCACTAAAACTAGTTAAAATGAAATACTTTACCATTGAATACTTATTTGTCTAGAATTTTTCCAAAAATTATGTTATTTCAACATTTTTTCCTGCTATATTTTGTATTGAAGTTGAAAAAAGTGGTTCAGCCACGTGCAAGTAGACAATATAATCATGCTGATGATATTTTTTAATGTTCAAAATCAAAAGCAGTTTCTTGTAAACAGATAATCAAAGGTTAGGTCAATCTCGCGTCATTTTTCGGAAAACTTGTTGCGAATATTTGTGATTTTCCATGAATACTTAATTTTTTTGAAAAATCCCTTTCAGCCACATGCAAGACAAAGAACTAAACTTTTCAATTCACAAATAATTGTGTTTAAATTTTCTTTCCCTTTCCCATAAATAATGAACAGAATTGATCAAAATCCGCCAATTTCGTGCACGGCCCCTTAACTCATAAATGACTGTCCCTAATTTTAAATCATATGTTAAAAAACTCACAATATCATCATTTCCTCCTGAGTAAATCTTCTGGTTGTCATTGGTGATGCCGAGACAGAAGACATTAGACTGATGCAGTCCCTTCATAGCCTCGGGCTTGCCGCGATCAAGGATGGCTTGCCCGAACTGCCACAGCATCACCCTCCTGTCATCACCACCTGATATTGCAAAGTCTTATACATGTATAAAAAACTGCTTGTTTCTCATTGCTTATTTGGTTAGTACCTACTAAAACTTAACTATGTTTCCGACTTGCTAATTTTGTTTTGAATTTTGTCTACAAAAAATTACCAGTCTTAGTCTCAAAGAGCATAGGAGATGGGTTTCAAATTAATCTATGAGGTCAATTGTTAAACTTGTTGCTATACTAGCATGCTGATATCTATACATGTATACTAATATTAAGCTGAAGAGTTAGGTTGGTTTTTTATTTGTTTGAAATGAAGTAATAGCACAAGCTGCGATGCGATGAGACGGGGTGGGTCAGGGGAAAAGTAGTTACTAATATCTGGTTTTCAAAGTCTGATCAAGTCCCTGATCAGTAGGCTTGCTAAGCTACCTTTTGGTAAGTTAGCTTTTGTCCGTATAAATAAGGGTCTTGAGCTACTTAGGTCTAAATGTCAGCATTAAATAATTAATTTTATATTGTTCCATCATAGACCTCATCCATCGCTTTCCATCAGGCGTAACCGAGATCAAGAGCAGAGCCAAAAAGCAAAAAAAAAATTGACATGCTTCTGAAGGATTGCTGTCGGCAACAGTGGATATCCTTAGGTAAGATAATAACTTAATGAAAGAACACATGTCTGGCGTCTTGACTGGGATCAACAAGTCATTGCATTTGCAAGTTATTGCATTGTTTTTTTTTATAAACATCACACCGTTTACTAATCATAAAATATAATGCTGTAGAGCTACAGACTGTAATCATTTATTATGGAGTAAGGCCCCTAAGACGACCCACTGGGCCCATGATTATAGTTACCTTAGGACACCCCAAACTTTTTTGAAGACTAGTCTATCTGCTATCATTATCAATTGAATTCTAAGATGACACTCTGACCCAATTTTCTTGCTTAAATTATTATGCAGCTACCATTCAGATGTACTTTTTGTCTTTTATGCAAAATGTGTTCAGCAAAACCGCAACCTACTTGTTTATCATTATGGTTTATGTAGCAGTCATACCTATTTACAAATAAAATACATATGTACAAGTAAATACTACTACTATTTTTTTTTACAATCATGTTACCTACCTTATTTTTTTAGATACGTTTTGCTGCTAAAGTCGAATTAATTAATATAAACATACATGAGTAGTAGTCTGTAGGCATAATATTAGGAAAATGCATACCTGATACAAGTAATTCGCCATTGCTGGAAAACTCAATAGCATTTACACATCCGAAATGGCACACAAGTTCCCGTCGATACAAATTTTTAGCTGCATTTAAACGTTTGTTAAAGAATTGAGACTTAATATCTGGTAAGAGTCCGTATTCCCTTCTATTTAAATAAGATATAGGGTTCGCAATATTCGCCATGTCTAAAGCAAAACCACCATTTTCTCACGAATGAAACAAAACTTCCTTTGCCTTGTCGATCAGCTGTATTTTATTTTTTAAAAACAATTTTGCGTTTCGTTCATTAAGCTTGCTATCCGACGTCAATAAATTATTTTCTAGAAAATGTTAATATTTGGAAGTTATAAAATAATAATAATAAACAAACAAAATGAAATATCGAAAACAAATCTTGTAATATAATATATTTCATCTCCCACTTCGCAAAATGGTCATATTCCTCATAATTTACCAACATTAAAACCACAGTATTAAATTGAACGCACCCCTATTTTCTGTCAATTTGACACTGTCAAATTATCTTTCAACTGTCAAAAAGTCGCATCGCATGTGTACGAAAGAAAACACGTGAATCTTGGAAATAAATAAATTAAGACTAAACTGAGTAAATAAGTATCAGAAATCATAAAAAAATATGGTGGTTGCTGAAACAATGAATAAACCTGTACTTAAAGTTTCAAGTAAGTCTTTTGTATTTGTGAAACCGAACTTTTCCTAAATATTTGTAATGTTTTATAAGAAGTCGGGCGGTTAATAGGTTAATAATGCTTTGAATATTTTGCAGTGGATTCAGAATCGGATTCGTCAAGCGCAGAGGAATCTGAAGTATCAGAGAATGAAATTGAAAACATAAACGAAGATGCGGAGGATGGCATCGAATCCGAAGCCGATGCCGAAAGTAGTGCTTCTGATGCTGATAGTGATGCTTCTGATGCATGCAGTGATGCTCCTGATGATGTTAGTGATGCTCCTGATGTCGATAGTGATGCTACTGATGCCGAAAGCGGTGCCTCTGACGCCGAAAGTGGTGCTGTGGAAGCCGAAAGCGTTGCCTCTGATGCCGAAAGCGGTGCTTCTGATGCCGGCAGTGAACTCTCTGATGATGAGAAAGATGGCAAGGCTGCTCTTGTAACTAATGAAGGCTGGGCAGACTCTGTAGCAAAGATCTTAGGATCTAGCAAACCCAAGAACAAAAAGACATTAGTGTTATCAAGGGCTAAGAAACATTCAGAAATTGTTAAGACTGTCAAGGAAGAGAAACCAGCATTTGAGGTTATAGATGATACAGGAGAGAGGAAGCCAGTATTGAAAAAAGAAGTGGAGGTGTCATCAGAACCTCCTGCTAAGAGAGTGGTAAGCTGTTTTCTATACATATAGCGAGCTTGAGTTTTGTTGAATTACCTAAAAATAATCCTACTAATATTATAAATGTGAAAGTTTGTGAAGATGTTTAAATGTTTGTCACTCATGCATAAATTATTGAATGGATTTGGACGAAATTTTGTACACATATAGTTTATAACCAGGATTAACACATAGGATACTTATTATCCTGATATTCCCACAGGATCGAAACTAACGCGGGTGAAACCGCAGGACCCTGCTAGTTCATACTATTTCCTAAAATGTTTCCTTTAGCATGCTTTCAAATAGGCAACAGGTAACTTCCATTTCATCAATATTGGGCAACACATAAGTTATCATAACCCTATAGCTGAGCAGTTGGGTAACAAAATTTAAATCATAATTATAAAATCTGAAAGAATAACAGTCAATTTTCTTTTGCAGAAACATGAAAAACCATCAATAAGAGTAAAGCCAAATGTGCTAGAAAAAGACAGAGAAAGATTACTAACAAAAATAGCTACAAAAGGTGTAGTACAACTTTTCAATGCCGTCAGAAACCAACAGAAAACTCTAGAACAAGAAATGGATAGAAATGATTTGTCTGAAGGTAAAAAAGAGAAAATATTGAAGAAGTTTGATAAGAGAGCCTTTTTAGACACATTGATGGGACAAAGCAAGTCAATTATTGTTGATGAACAGACTAAAGTTGCAAAGAATGAAATCAAAGATGAGGATAAACCTAAATGGAGTGCACTGAGGTAATAGAATGTGTTAACTTTGTAATAAAAAACATTCTGTTGGCTGTTAGGCTGGGGGAGACACGCCACTGACTTTCACTGTGCAAAAAATTTGCATTTTTTAGTTTTAGCATCAAACTTAGTAGCCATATCAAATGATCAAAGCAATAATTATTCAAATAACACTGTTCTGAGATTTCTATTTTGTAACTGACTTTCTTTTTCATATTTCAGGGATGACTTCATGATGGGTGCCAAAATGAAAGATTGGGATAAAGAGTCTGTTGATGAATGACACTAATTTTTAATAGTTTTAAGTTCTATTTTAATAAATAATTGTAAATATCAAAGTTATATTATTTTTTACATTATTCCATAAAAACGAAAATACATTCATATTTTTACATTATAATTATTATTTACAGTAGTTATTTTTTTTTACATTATAGTGTAATGTAAAAAAATAACTATCCTATTAGTATGAAAACAATCTTACACTACCATCAGCAGTTTATGCTTATTCAGTTAGGCAGATCACACACTACAACACATTACTAACTTAAACCTGCACTTGAGCCATGAAAACTCCGCTGGGCATATACAAAAACATTAAGAACATAGGCAGACATGGGGACTGCCAACAGAAGTAAAAACTTAAAACTATGAAATGACATATAGAATCTAGGCTGCAAGAGCGAGCGAAGCAAACTCGGGATATTGGGCACCCCGCTTGTACGTAAGGTTTGAAAAGCCTTAGGTTAAGGCCAGATTCCAAAACCTAAACTGCTGTAAAAAGAGTTTAACTTTTCGTTATAATTCGATAAAGTAAGTTCTCTTTCTGTATAGTGGTTAAAAGAAAACTAGAGACTATTCAAGGTGGGGTGCTAAAATTTCAAGCTCGCTTCGCTCGCTGTTGCGATCTACATTCTGTTGATTCTTGAGCTTTTCTTCATAAGTCGACAAAGCAAGTAATTACTATTCCTTTTGGAATGATTTACAGAAAATCGAATCTATCCGAGTGTGCAAAATTTTCGAGCTCTCTTCGCTCGTTCTTGCATTCTCCTTTCTGATGGTTGCTTTTTGGGCGTGCTTGCATAAATCGACAACTCCTATTTCTGCTTGAAATTATAAAACAAAACCTAATCAAACCAAGGCGGGTTCTTAAAATTTTCGAACTCGCTTCGCTCGCTGTAACGCTTGCGACCACTAGACTAACGAGGAGATGTACCTCGGCACCCGTGGTGACCCCCCCCCCCCTCCCCCCTCCCCCAAATCTTGGGTTGCGATTGCGCCTGGCAGAAGCATGTTTTTATTGAATTTGTATGTATAAAATCACGCACGTGGGCGTGTGGGCCCTGTCGCGTGGGCATTGTAGTGTGTGATCCACCTTATTGCTCTTCAGTCATATTCTATTGAAAAAACAATCTTGGACATGCTGGAATGAAATAATTAAACAAAATCTTCCTCTGAATTTCACTATCTACCTTCTTATTTAATAAACATGGTATAAGCATCATTGCCTATTGAATGCTGTGTGATTTGCTTGGGCAAAGTAGAATATATCTTGACTGGAAGGTTCCAAACCATGGTCTCTATTGACACGTTTAGAGGCGCCGTCCAGTCCTTCTCTTCTGGGTTAGGTAACAGGTTCTCATTTGACGTTACGAATTCGAAGTGGAGGCGCCAACTTAGGGATACTGGAAGAATAAAGTGAATTTTATTTATTTTTGTTTGGTAAGTAGTAGACTGATTCAGATACCATAAGTAAATAAGTGCACTTCTACTTAGGGTAATGATGACAAAAAGTTCAAACAACAATTACAAAAACAACTTTGGCCCAAAATTCAGCTGCGCGAACTCCGCTCATTGATGCAGTCATAAGATCATCAAGTGGAAGCTGGATGTGATGGAATATGGGCCCAATACTACTGAGCTATTATTATAATACTGAATCCTACTTTTTTTGTCTTAACATTTCTTGAATCTTACCTTGGATGGATATAATACTGACCCTATGTACACTGTTGGAAAAAGGCATTATGTAAAAAATAACAATCAATATTTACCATCATCAACTTCAAAAGCTGGTGTGATATGCAAAGGTATAGGTAAAATCAGCTGTGACTGTGTCAGTCCCAGCGTCACTTCATGATATCTGGCCACTGTCATAGATCTACTGCTGGTGTCCTTGCTGACATTCTTAGAAGGTGACTTTGATTTGATCACCTCTTCTGGTTGTAGTGATACTGAGACCTGAAACGTAGTAGTGCCAGTCAGGTTCCAGTTATTCTAGGAACAATTTTTACTTTATTTTTGACCAGGTAATTAAAGAGTTGTTAGATATAATTGGTTGTTCTTATAACTGTGAGGATTCTTCGTCTTCTTAAGAATCCTTAGAATCGTCAGAGCAATACTTTTTTTTATTGCTGCCAAGTGGGGAGGACTAGCAAAAGGAAAGTCAGGAAGCCTTTCTGCCTCTCATACATTTATTACTACAGGAGATACTTAATTTAGGAACTTAGGCCAATAGCTACAAGGTTTATTTTCAATCATAATTACCTGCATACATGTGACAGTCCCCACAGAGAAGTCAAACGTGCCAACAATGTCTTCACCAAGCTTGTAAGCTGATTTGAACAAACAGAAGCGGCCCACCTTGCCTCTGGTGTTTGTTATCATGTAGGAGTTAGGACTTCTTCTGGCTGTGAGATTCTGAAATTCAGCATAGGTTACGGAAAAATGTTTAGGGAAGAATTTAATCAAATCATGAATAATTATAATTTTTTTATCGAGTTTTAAAATGTACTTATTTCTTTTCTGATTTCTTACTGGAAGGTAGATGTGGGCAGAAATCAATATTTTAATTATAATGTGGACATGAACAGCCTTTGAATAGTCCAAATTACCTGTAAAACTTGTAAAGCCATAGTCAAAGGTGTTTCAACCTTCCTCTCTTCAGAAAATGGGTTGGTGGGCTGCAGTTCGTCAGTAGTCTCATTACCACACAGAGCTGCCAAGTCCTGCAAGTCCTGCAAGTTCATGATAGGACTGATGGGTAGCACTCTGAATGGTATCCTGACCATTTTGATGTGGGAACCCACTTTCTGTGTTGCTATTGTGATTTTGTATGAGTACTTGACTGAAGTCCCTCTGTATGATGGTGGAGCCTCTATAGGGAGTGATTCTCTGTACCAAACTGGAGAATAAGACATGATTAACTTCTTACAAAGGCTTTTTACACTATAGTTGTACAGTACTAGTGTGTGTAAGTACCTTGATGTTCAGCTATGAAACTAAGTACTTACAAGTTTTAGTTTCACCTAATGGGATAGTCAAATCACAGAATAGTATTTTGGGCTTGGTGTGGAATATGACATCTCCAATATCACACGAAGTAACTTCCAAGGAGGTAGTCTTCCCAATAGTTGGTGTCTTGTCACCTGTATTCTTTGATGTGGAGTAGAAACAGTGGATCTGTGCAGAAGCCCATGCTAAGTTTTCTAGGGCATCACTGGAAAAATCCATTAAAGTAAACAATGAGAGCTTATATCTTATGTTCTTCAAGTAAAGAATAAATAGTCGTGAGTTTCTTGTGACTGGCAATAAGAAGTAGGTTATACCGTTTTAAAATGACTCAAAAACAAAGAAAATAATAAAACATAGTTATTACCAGTGACTTTGTGAATTCCTATGCTCTGGTTGAGCAGTATAGCAAAATGATATGCAGCATTCCAATGCTTCACCAGCTAAATAAACTGTCCCAGTTGTTAATTTTGCAGATAATTCGATCATTGTTATGATATTTACAAACCAGCAAACTCTAAGAAATCACTATGATGTATCATTTATTCAATAAATACAGGTATTTTAACGAATTATGTTTCAGAACTAAATTAAGTGGAATTGCTGATGCTAATTTTGATGATTTTGATCAACAACAATGCTGATGGGAGTGGAATTCTGAGCATAAGAGTATTTTTTGTTTCATTTGCTCTTCAACAAAACGAGTCATTCTATTTCAAACTTTCATTGAAAAATAAGTTTACGATTCAGATGGTCTGGAACTGGAACGTAACGTTTTGTCAATGTCAAACGTGAAATATGTGTCTGCGTTCTGAAACTAAAAACCGGTAGTTTCTATCTGGCTTATAATCTTGAGCAAAAATAAATAAGAATCAAATGATTGTCAGTTTCAGTTCATAACGTTTTAGCTGAGCCTATTAAAACTCCGTTATCTATTGTCTAGGATATCGGTATCAAAGACAAGACAACTAAAGTAAGAACTCGATTTCTAAACGAAATTACTTTCTGTTCTACTCATAGGTCACTGGGTGGTCGATAATTTTAATTTAAAAAAGTTTCAAATAATAAAGGTGTAAATGAAAATAATTTTACAACAATAATATCCTTTAAATACATGAAACGACTTTCCCAGGTGGATGAGATTTTGTTACTTTTTTGTTACACGAAACTGCTCGCAGGGCTGACGTTTCATTTCTAGACCTTGAAATGGAACGAAATTTAACGAATTCGAATTTACGAATGGCGGATTTGAAAACTTATTCAAGTTTTGACTCGTATTGGCTTTAATAATAAAAATAAACAAAATGTTAATTTCGGACGGGATAAATCATGGAAAATTGCAATCAATAATCGTTGGAGAATTGAAAAAGGCTGGTTTAAAGCATCGGTTAAAGAAGATCATATTGAAAAGTGTAAAAGTAGGTGAATTTGCATTTCCTGTGACAAAAAATGGTTATCACTATTCCATTCTGTGATTTTATCAAGAATATTTGTTGCAGGATCACAAGACAGTATTTGGAGCACCGTTAATGAAGGTGCCATCGTGCAGTGTAATTTGTTGTGGCAGTACATTGAGTGTTCCCATAGTTGTCACTGAGATGTCCTCAGTACTTCGGTCCAACGCCCAAGTCGAGGGGTTATTCCGCAAAGCTGGCTCACAAAACCGCCAAAAAGATATCAAGGTATGTTAAAAGACTATAATGCAAACAACTGTTTTGTAGTTGTGAAAATAGTATAAATTTTGGGCTAAACCCTATTTACCGAGTGTCCCTCCAAAACTCTCTATTAGTAATTTAATCTATACTATGAAATCATTCTTTTCAAATCAACTGTTCATTAGAAATATATATTTTTTGTTGTTATAATGAAAGTTACATTAGGTATCTGTTATCAATTCCATTACCCATTTCCTGTTTAGATAATTTCACTGTTCCTTTCATCATTGCATTTCCACAATTTACAGAGACTATTAGATGCAGGGGGCTGCGTATCAGAAGGCCACCATCCCATAGACGTAGCAAGCGTACTGAAGTTATACCTCCGATGTTTACCAGAGCCCCTGATCAGTGCAGAAGTACAAGACTTGTTGTTGAGATGTAGACTGACTGCAGGAGAAGATGCACTGAAGCCTATCCTGCACACTCTGTTGTTACTACCAGTATTACATGTTCATCTGTTGCATTATATTATGGAGGTAAGATTGCTGTACTGCATTTCATGAATTTTGGCTATTTCTCTTTTTTAGTATAATCACCTTATAATTTTCTCACTGTTGGGCCGTAATACACTGGGTGTGCCCAGTGCGGACCCAGTGCGGGTTGGTAGATGCATTCCTTGTTTAAGTTACCTCAAAGTTGAGATGTAAAGAGATGGGTAGCTGTGAGAGGCTGCTTTTTCAACATAATTTTTAAAGAAATTGAACATTGCTATAGTCTGTTTGTAAAACAGCATGTATTAACACGGCATAAAGTTAAACAAATTTTTTTAATTATCAATAAATTAACTGGCTGATCCAGCAAACTTCGTACTGTCTCAGAATCAAAAAAGCTCATCCATAAAAATGTATGAAAAATCTTTTTTTTTTTCTTTTGGGAATTTGCCCCATGTTTTAATAGTTATTCTGCTATTCGGGGCAGAGACAAATCCAACAAATTAAAAATCATAACAGCTGCGCCCGCGCTACCGCCGCGTACGGTTGTTTATCGACAGTATAGATATCGTTTGCGTAACAAATAGCAGTTAATGTGTTATATTTCTGGTGATACAAAGACTAGTAATGTACTGATAGTGTTTAAGTTGTAAATTAGTTGTGTTATATTGCAAACAGTGACGATTAGGACACATAGTGTGATTAAGTAAAATTTATGGGTCTACCCACATCTAACTTTTAAAATAATAACTAGAATTTTAAGTGTTTTTTGGTGTTTGTGATGGATAGTGACGAGAGTGGGGATGGTGAAGAGGAGAATTTGATGATCACGGGAACAATGACCCGGGAAGAAATAAATCATATCATTATTGGGTCGGATACAGGAAGGAAAATTATGGAGGTTGAGCTAACACAAAATGAAGTCAGAGACAGTGACAGTAGCAAGGATAGGAGGGCAAATAAAAGGGCGGCTTCTAAGGAGAGAGAGGAAGGGGAATGGATTACAGTGGGAAGGGGAAAAAAACCAAACTGTAACAGTTCTGATAGTCTCGAGCACGATGAGTTGTGTGAGGTTACAATCTCATGTAAAGAAAATTTACCAAAACAAATTGGTATGGCTAAGATTCTGAAGGAAACAGGAATTCAAGGCATTATAAAAGTCATATATAAGAGTCCATACAAAGTTTTGCTGCGATTTAGCAACTATGAAAACTCTGTAAGTCTGATGGAATGTCAGAGTATAAAAGATAGAGGCTGGACTTGTAGAAGATCTGGTGAGATACTATACTCGTATGGAATGATAAGAGATATAGAAATAGATTTGTCCAGTGAAGATATTATGAATACATTGGAAAGCAGTATTGAGATAATAGCGGTTAAAAGATTGAAAAAGAAGGATGAAAGTGGAAATTTTATTGATAGTGAGACAGTGCGCATTTGCTTCAAAGTCCGGCCTCTCCACCATATGTAAAAGCATATGGATGTAGAATGAAGGTGGAACCATTTATGTTCCCTGTTACACAGTGCTCGAAATGTTGGAAGTATGGACATAGTAGAAATAATTGTCCAAGGAAAACTCAGATATGTCCGAAATGTGGAGGAGAACATGAAAATTGCGAGACTACAAACATCGAATGCATTAATTGTAAGGGTGGTCATATGGCACTGGTAAAATCACTTTGTCCTGTGTTCAAGAGGGAGAAAAATATCCGAGAAGTGATGGCAAAGAACCAATGTACATACAAAATGGCACTAAAAGAAGTAGGTGGCAATGCAGTTTATGGAACCAAAATCAGTTATCAGAGAGAAGCCGACCTCTCAACAGCAGAAGTGACAGAGACCACGGAGAGTGAGACAGAAAAAGTACGAGACACATCTTGTACCCCGAGGGAGGTGAGTTATGCAGAAGTGGTGAAAACACCTTCAAAATTAGAACGTCGCACAGTGACCACGGTGCGTCGCCTGCAAAAGCCTGACGAGAAGGGTAAAAGTTCCGCAAATAAAAATCAATTTGACTGGATCTCAAGTTTTGATTGTGGAACACAGGAAGGAAATAAAAACGATGAGAAGAAAAGATTTGAGTTACGCGTGGTGATATCCAGATTGAAAGAGATTATCTGTTCAGATATGGAGTTTGAAAGGAAGCTGACAGGGGTACTGAAATATATAGTAGGAGAAGTTATTGGTTGGCTGAAAGAATACTTTACTATGGAATTCGTGTGGAAGTTACTGGGAGGACTAACAGTTTAATGGCTAGTTACAATAAAAGTACAGTTAATGTGGCGCAGTGGAATGCAAACAGCTTACCAACTAAATGTAGGGAATTGGAATTGCTGCTCCAGCAAGAAAAAGTACACATTGCACTTATAAGCGAAACATGGTTGTCAGAAGAAATTACCATAAGAATAAAGGATTACAATATTATTAGAGCTGATAGAGAAGATGGATATGGAGGTGTGTGTATATTTTATCATAAGTCAATCAGAATGGTGCAAAGATCTTTTACACCTTCAAATGGTAGTATTGAGATCCTTATTACAGAGGTGCTGAATGTGCCGGGGCTGACCAACATCATCTACATATATTGCCCACCATCAGCTATTGTAGGCCAATCTGACTGGGACCAGGTCTTTAGCCTGTGCAACTCAAAAACGATATTAGCTGGGGATTTTAATGCACACCATACATTGTGGTCATGTAAAACAGACACAAGAGGTGAAAGAGTTTATAGAGCAATGTTTGAAAATGACTATGTATGCATGAACGATGGAAGACCTACAAGGATCAGAATGGTGAATGGACATTTGCAGCAGTCGTCGCCGGATATAACGTTTGCCACCTGCGACATAGCAGTAAATGTAATCTGGAACCCCCTGAATGAAACGTTGGGTAGTGATCACGTAATTATCAAATCCACACTCGGTTATGAAAAATCTAATGCATATATGAAGAAAAGAAATTACAGGGAGGCCCGGTGGGTAGAGTTCCGGCAGAAGACAGAGCAGGAGTTTGCATTTTTGGTACCGTCAGGCGATTTGCAATCTGATTATAACCTGTTTGAACACAAATTAAACCTTGTAGCCGAAGAGACCATTCCATGGATAAAAATGTGTCAGGACCCCAGTTCTAAATTTACCCCAAAACCATACTGGAATTCAGAGATCTCACAAGTTGTTGCAAAACGTCGGCTAGGTTTAGCTCAAGTGCGACGGAACCCAACCCCAGATAATTATGACAAGTACAAAAATGGAATAATACACGCCCAAAAAGCTATACAGAAGTCCCGGCATAAAGGTTGGTCAGAGTTTTGTTCAAGCATAGATAATGAAGCATCTGCTACAGAAATGTGGAGGAAGATGGGATGGATGAAGGGTATAAAAGCAAGACAAACAGTAGATCCTATAAGAGTCAAACAGTTATTGCATTCCTTGACTCCTGACACCGTTGGGGAAGTACCTCCAAAACTGAAAGACAGGGGTGACTGCACTTTGAGTAAGGAGATAACAATGAATGAACTGGAAAACTGTCTGAAACGCAAAGACACCTCGCCGGGCACCGATAATGTAGCATACTCAATGATTTTTAATCTTTCTAAGTCTGGGAAAATATTTCTGTTGCACATTTTTAACTTAATCTTGCAAACTGGGCTAGTGCCCCAGCAGTGGCGAAATATTAGAATTGTTCCAGTCCCAAAACCGGGAAAAGATCCTACTTTATTGTCGTCTATTCGTCCAATCTCGCTCATGTCATGTATGTGTAAAACATTCCACCATATTCTTGGGAAACGATTGGAATGGTATGTAGAGAAGAAGAGATTACTGTCTACATCTACAGTAGGTTTTAGAAAAGCTCATTCTACTTTAGATAATTTGACGCGCTTGATAACAACAATACAAGTAGGATTTGCTAGAAACACGCCCACCTTAGCCTGTTTTGTTGACATAGATAGCGCCTATAATAATGTAAACATAAGATCGTTACTTGAAGTTTTGGAAAACATAGGGGTTAGTCATAAAATTAATCAATATTTGTGGAATTTTTTGTCAGATAGAAAATGTCAAGTTATATTGGGTGATAACAATAGTATGGTAACGAGACATACAAATAGAGGCTTAGCACAGGGAGATCCAATGTCTCCTTTACTATTCAATATCGTCACTATGAACTTATGTAAACGTATCGAAAATGTCAGTATTTCACAATATGCAGATGATTTTGTCTTGTATAAGTCTATAGATAATAAGAATGTGGAGGAGGCTGTAATATGCATGAAAGATTCCTTACATATTATGATAAAATTACTTGGAGATATTGGTTTATCTATATCAGAATCTAAGACTAGTTTATGTATTTTTAATAAAACCAGGAAAAATTACAATATCTCGATAGAAATAAACACAATACAAATTAAGGTCCATAGTAAAATTAAATATTTGGGTGTATGGTTGGACAGGAAGTTACGTTGGGGTGCTCATATTAATGAAATATGTGAAAAAGCATACAAATTTTTAAATATCCTCAAGACCCTCGCGGGTAAGTCATGGGGAGTAGGTACACCCAAAACATCTTCGCAGGCTTTATATTTCATTAATTAAAGCCCGAATTGATTACGGTGGTTTTTTGTATGGTAGCAGTGCTAAAACTCACTTAAGAAAACTAAGTATTTTACAGAATAGAGCTCTCAGGATATGTGGTAATTTTATAAGAACTACACCAATCCATGTAATGGAGAGTGAAATGTGTTTGCAACCTCTCGATGTTAGAAGATTTTGGCTTGGGTGCAGATATTGGTTGCGAACAGCTTCACTCTCTAATAGTACAAAAGACTTAATAGGTGAACTTGCTAGCTTAAAGGGACATTGGAGAGGGAAAAATGAGCCAGTTTTGATAGAGGTACATGAACAATTAGTTGATAAGGTTATTTATAAGAGTGACCAATTGGAGATGTTTATGTTAGACACATGGATTTCAAATATCAATGTCAGAGACTACATCCATAGTACATGTGACAGTATGGATAGACCTAAACGAAGGTATAATGTTATGGAGCTACGTCACAGGGTATTGGCTGAGACTCGAGACAAATATAGTGAATATTATAAATTATTCACAGATGGAGCAAGGGGCACAAGGGGGGTAGGTGCAGCATTCCTAGACCCACAAAGGAATATACATATGCAACTTAGGTTGCATGAGGATGTCTCGGTGATGAGAGCCGAGCTTACGGCGATCACAGAGGCATTATCTTATGCTAGTAGTGTAGGGGAACAAAAAATAGTTATATTAACAGATTCCAGAAGCGCTCTACAGCACTTGGCTCGGTGTGTCTCGGGTGTCCGAGGTATTCCGATAGCCTATGAAGCCTTGGGCCTAGTGAATAGATTGCAGCAAGGAAATATTTGTGTCCAGTTTCAGTGGATACCCTCCCATGTTGGATTGCTAGAGAATGAGATTGTGGATCAGTTGGCTGGGAATGCAGGGGATGATGGTGTGGATGTACTGAATCAGTCCTACAGTTGGGAGATTATCCCAGAGGCTAAAAGAGTGTGTAGAGAGAAATGGAAGAAGTCGTTTAGAGAGTGCTCACAAACGAAGGGTGCTTGGTACTATACCATACAGGACACACTAGGGTCAGTGCCGTGGTTTGAATGTGCCAGCCTCTCCAGGGAGACATTAGTTACGGCTCTCAGGTTGCGGGCTGGTCATGTTCCACTAAACAAATTTTATAATCAAATGGGGGTTAAATCATCGCCACTGTGCGATACATGTCAGGTGCCCGAAGATATCATTCATGTGATGATGGAATGTGACCAGTATCGCGAACTGAGGAGGAACCTGTTGCCAAATATTGATCTCCACAATGGTGGAATCAATTTGATACTGAACCAGCCAATGACTGAAGAAGCCCAGAGTATTTACAGGTTCCTAAAACGGTGTATGAAAGAGAGAAAGGATAGAGAGGGGCAGAGAATATAGGTCAGGAACTATATTTAAACATGTGAGTGAGGGATAGAGTAGAGTAATGGGTGGCTTGCAGTCTGCTATCGCAGCATGCAAGATGCCCATTATTCTACTATAGGAATGATCCCATGAGGCTGGCATAGGCACCTAGAGTGCACTGAAGCCTCTAAATATTAGATTTAAAAAAAAAAAAAAAAAACATAAAAAACAGTCCCGTTGTTCTTGAGTTATAAATGGTGTAACTAACCTGACTTTCTTTTATATAAATAGATATCACCCACAGCAAGAAGTACTGAACATATCTTGTTCCAGAAGAAACTACTTGAATATTATACCAGTCATTAGATTTGTATGTTTCCAGTTACTAAACTTCCTAGCATCCAGACATAAGGACAACCTAATGGATTCCTCCAACCTGGCCATAGTGATGGCTCCCAGTATTATGCCACTGCCGGCTGCAGCTTCTGCCCAGAGACTGGAGCACCATGTTGCACTTGTCAAGGTAATCTTAGTTAGAAATCAAACTTTACAAAAATGGTTTCATTCTTTGGACCCTAGAATATTGATCGAGACTGGAATGGATTCACTTGTTGGCCCTAGATAATTTTAGGGCCAACAAGTGAATCCATTTTCAACAACTTTCCCAGTTTCCGACAATATAGTTGGAAACTGGGAAAGTTGTTGATAGGTTAGGGATTTCTTTCTTATTGTGATCAGTTACAAGGACTGTGCTATGTCTGCAGTGGCTGAGTTAACATAGTGGAATTAGATGGGTGGTGGATTGCAATAAACAATTTGAGATATGAGGTATTTTTTGAAAAATTTATGTTAAAATTTTACAACTGTCTTTGTCAGATGTTCATCGAAAACTCACAACACATAGGAAAGCTAACTGAAGAGCTGATGACACAGCTGGATGATGATTCCGACGGCTATCTTGCAAAGAGGAAGAAGAAACGACGCAGTGGTTCTCTTAACAGTGAGTTGTTTGTCATGTCATAAAAAATATGATACTATACATGGATCTGAATATGAGATAAATATAATAATACTGTGATATTTTAGGAGTGTTAAACGGCCTCCGCAAAATGGTATCGGGTAGTGTAAACACTCCTGCCACAGTCAATGAAAATGGCAAGACTCCAATCCTGAGCAAATCTGCAGCGAAACGGAAGTTCGACACACATGAGGGTCTTTCTGCAAAAACTAAGTGAGTTTAATTTGCAAATTCCTGCAAATAAAAATTTAATTTGTCACCCATAATAAGATGCTAAATAAATAATCAAGACCCGACGCCGCAGCTTTAACCCTTTATTTGTTTCACAGGAAAGAAATAACAAAAGGACTTCCACAAAAAGAATTATCTTTCACGCCAATGAAAATGTAAGTCTTTGATTTTTGTTACACCTTTTCTCCTTCATCACAAAATTAGCAAGAAACTGCAGCTGTCTCTGCTAAGCATTAAAAATTAATAATAGTCACTATACCATTTATCTTTCAGGGGTATTGAACGAAAACGATTACGACTAAGCCTCATGGACGCAAGAAGTACTCCAATCATCAATAGAGACTTTGGTTCTCACAAGAACTCTGAAACAAGCGTCAGTAGTGAAGATTTATTAACTTCCTCTGAACATTTATTCAGCGCGCACGACACGATAGACTTGTCTCCCGATATGAAACAATCGGACAAAGACTATGTTAGGATCTCCAAACAGGAATACGAAGAGATCAAAAGTAGAGTATCAGCTATCGAAAACAGACTGTCTAGAGAATTCACGGATGTCATACCGAGAGTACAACCTCTGCAACAAGTACAAAATGTCTATGAACAAACTTTAGAGGAAGTTGCTATGTTGCACTGCCCCAGTTCCGATCATTTGGCGCGAAGGTTAAGTAAAGAACTGAAGATACGACCCACCGAAGAAGCCAAAATAATACGATCACCAAGTGCGCGGAAAATAGGCTCAATACGTCGGAGATCCAAAGAAAACATTACGAAAATTGTAAGGCACAAGTCCTGGAATGTGTCATCTCAGTCACAATCTAGTCAAAATACGGATAGGTTTTATCCATACGTAGGACTAACTCGTAGACAACGAACCAGCACCGCCAAACCTGACTTAGCAGCGCAGAAATCAACAAATGAATGGGATGCTTCGACATCAGAACACTCGCTCAACAATGTGTCAGATTCTAGTCAGAAATATCGCTTACGAAAACGAACTAGTCTTATACCCGACTATAGCACTGAAAAACCTATTAGTAGAATACCGGCGCGCAGGTCCCTGAATATTACCATCAACAACAGCTGGGATAACACAGCTTCAGAAAACTCAACAAACAACACTTTAAACTCGACTGGAAAATCTAATAATAGCATTTTGGCTAGATGTTACCAAAACATAACTTGTAGGAATCGAAAGCCAAGTCCCCCACAGTCGCAGCAGAAATGGCGGAGTGCTGCGGCTTTCTTCATGGATAAAACTGGGGAATTGGAGAAGTCTAGTCAGACAGGGAGACCTTCAGTAAATAAACTGCGACGACAGAACGCTGGCGCTGTTCTTGCTAAAGCGAAGCTTTTCGAATCGAGCTCCGATAAATCCTCAGAAAGACAAGAAAAGGCTGCGCATACCGGGTTTGCGAGAAAGCCTAGAATAAGTAGTCAGCAAAATAAACCACAAAAGAGTGTGGCACATGTGAAACCTAAAATGCAGTCTCCTGTTGTATCTCCAAATATTCCAGTCCGAGTTACAAGGAATGTAGAAGTATCAAACGTCCCTTCGAAATCGTATCGTTTGAATGTTCCCACTAACAACGAATTCGAAAATTGGCGAAATGCTAGAAAGACGACGCCACCCGTAAAGAATGTCGTTTCTCCGCGAAGTATGTTGATAAAAACCCCACAAATACCAGTATTGAAGAAGCCTCTTTGTACTCCAAAGAGTTCTAGACTGCCAGCCCTTAGCAATGATCTCAGAAAGACTAATACGCCTCTGAAAGCCGTTCACATTTCTCCGAGAAGACGATCTCCACGGCAAAAGCAACGTGTGTAAGAAGGAATTAAATCAATATCTGTTGATTAATGTTTATTTATGTATCTACCTATGAGTGACATGCTTTTATAATGTTAGTAAAATGCTCGATTAGGTAAAATATTTTCACCAGTGGCCATGTGTAAATACAATTCTATTCTAATTATATTAGATACGATTATATTAAAACGATCAACAAAAATGCTTTTATTCATCCATCATTATGATTGTACAGAGGCCAGCACATCAAGCTACCCCAATCTGTCAGATTTTCCCAATTGAATAGGAACCTTATTTCTTTGTGCTAAAGTTGAAAATCTATCAAAGAAATTTGACAGATTGGGGTAGGTTGACCTGCTGGCATCTGTACAACCTTCTGGGTTCGGGTTTTTATGCGTAAATACATGACTCATAGGCAATGCCTGGCTATTGTTTAACATTCGGTTTCTGAAATGCTAATCAACACAAAAATTGGCTAACAGACTATCATAATCGTTTTAACTCTGACTGAAATAACGACGGCCAATCAATTGACAGTCGGTTAGCTAATTATGGTGTTGAATTGTTTTCCATACAAAAAAAAACCGACTTCCTTAAAAAAACACTACAAAGTGAAAAATAACTTTAATTTCGGAAGTCGGTGTCTTTGGATCTGTATTTTAGTTTATTGCCACCGACTTCCGAAATTAAAGTTGTTTTTCACTTTGTAGTGTTGTTTTATGGAAGTCGGTTTTTTTTATTTCTCGCTTTTTAGTGGGACTATAATGCATCAAGCTCATCGCCTTTTACAAAATATTACTTTTCCCGATACAGGGACGTTAATTGTTGAGGAGTTCTCCTGGTATTCCACCATCAGCTCCATTTCACCATTCGCATTGTGACGAGCATAAATTGCTTAGCAACCATATTAAAGTAATCGAATCGCAACCTGTGAAATACTTATTATTGAGTAGTCCCGGTGGCCATCTGTGGTCTTCATCATAAGTTTTATTTCACTAAATTTTGCTTTCCGAAAGCAAATGCACGAGTTACTATAAATGAAACCCGAATCGCTATAGGTGTGCCTATAATATTTGAAGAGTTCCTTCGATTTCTCCAGGATCCCGCTGATAATCCTGGCAGCATCAGGCCAGACTTATGTCAACATTGCATTGAACTTAAAATTTTGTCTTGTTTAAAATGAGCCCAAGCACGACTACGGTGCTGTAATTTCAAGGTTTGTACTTTTTCTGATGCTCCTGGCTTCAGCATCAAGTCTCTATGTACTTCGGTATTTCTCATTAACAGTACGTTTATCCACACATCGAGCCCTTTTCAATGAGCCTAAACACGATATATCTGCTGTTAGTTGTCGAGGAGTTGGTACTCTGCAGACTATCCTGACTGCAGCAGGTCATGACTTGATGATCATGTGACCAAATGTGGCAAATGCCCTATCAAACATCAAAACAATGTACTAAAACTGTCCTTGTCTGTTCGAGTAACTTCTTACCGTTAAGGAGTTGTACCTTCCATCATCAGCTCAGCTACCTGAGATGGTGACAACCATACGCAAATACACAAGATACTTCATAAAATATGCGAAAAACAATAAGTGAGCCTATAAAATTTGAGGGTTGCCCTCGATTTCTCTAAGATCCCATAATCAGATCCTAACTTGGTGACAATGGGACCACCTCAGAACTATCTAATTTCGAACAAAAAAAACGCGTTTACGCGTTCGCGTTTCTATTATTTTCTTGAAGGCGACTTGCTCGGATCAGTCGCGTTACAGCCGTTCTACCTAAAAGTACACTCAACGCTAGAAGAGCTTGCTAATAGAAAAATAACACACAGACCAAATTATCATTTTTTGAAGCATGGTACTAGCTAGGCGAACGAAACTTGTAAAGCCTACTTAGCTCTGAAGCTAAGTAGGCTTTACAAGGTAATAGTCGACCAACTT
Organism: Globia sparganii; assembly: GCA_949316385.1. Taxonomy (NCBI): domain Eukaryota; kingdom Metazoa; phylum Arthropoda; class Insecta; order Lepidoptera; family Noctuidae; genus Globia; species Globia sparganii. The sequence continues at coordinate 7,778,922 of OX438671.1, forward strand.
AAATTTGCAGTTGCAATGTATGGCCCAGCGGCCGTCTTTAACCTATTGGAGGCCCTGGGCACATAAGGATCACGGGGCCCCTGTGTAGATAAGAAACAATAACACAGAAACATACTAATAATTCATAACGGGGGGGGCTACAGACTTATTTATCCATTTATTTCAGGCATCAAGGCCCATATAAAACACATACAATACAATATTAATATAAATTAAAATACTATAAATACATACAATATTATAATTACACTAAAAAACTAACTAACGCACACGAAGTGTCTGCGTCGTGTTTCGCTGACTGGTGTCATGTAGCCGGCCACGAAACCGGTGGTACACAACACCCTTCGGCCAGGACTCTTCCTTGAGGAACTTCTCGAGATGATGTGTCGGAACACGCACCGCAAACGACTTGAAGTTCGTGTTGTGACGAGACTCCAACTTCTCGACCTTCAAAGTGCAGTTGTCTTCACACGCATGTACTACACGATCTCCTCAACCTTCGTTTATTGTATATCACACTCCAAATAACTTATTTTGTCATTGAATCGGGTACTAATAATGCTTGGAATGGAACGGCGGCTGCAAAGAATGTTTTTTTTATGAGAGTAGGCCGGGCCCCCAAAGATCGCGGGGCCCTAGGTACTTGCCCAGAGTGCCAAATGGAAAAGAGGGGCCTGTGTATGGGAGAACATGATTTTCAACTACAACGTTAAGGAATAAGTATATGAATAGTAGATTATTAATTTTCTAGACTTTTTAAGCGATAGTAACAGCTGTCTAGACAGTTTTTGCCTAGCAAAATAAAAATCAGAGTGTAGTATGTTTGAGCTGGTTGGAGCAGGCATGAATGAAGCGGGCGTCTGGCTTTGTACACTAAGGATCAATTCATGTTCATACTAGCGCAGAGTCGACGCGCATCGAAGCGTTAATCTGAAAGTTAACATAGCAAATTCACCCTTATCTCTACAATGTAATGTACTTTCTTCTGTGATAAAAAGAAGACGCGCGCAATCGACAGAATTCGCTTGTCTGAGCGTGATCAACGCGTGCGCGCGCGTTCTCGGGCACCCAAGCGCATGTTACGCGTATCAATGCGTCGTCAGTCGGAATCAGAAACTGACCAGCACCTTAATTCACAACCATACGACAAGCTATCGTATAGAAAACTAGCGGTCCGTCCCGGCTTCGCACGGGTGAAAAAAAAAAATAGCCTATAATAATCAGTAATAATGTAGCATTCAAATGGTGAAAGAATTTTTAAATCGGTCCAGTACTTTTTAAGCCAATTCGTTACAAACATACATACAAATCTTTCCTCTTTATAATATTAGTATAGATGACATTTCAATAACCTGATTTGCCTTGCCCCCGACAGCATACAGCTGTCGGAAGAATAGTGGTCTTCTATTTGATTTTAACTGACAAAATTTTCTGGTTTTGGACTTGTGGATTGTGAATAGGGTTTAGAGGACTCCTACGATAACATTTATTGGTGTTCGATACGGTACGGAAGCGTATCAAGTGGTCGTGAATAGCTATGCTGTGTCGGAGTTGATCAGCCTTTATTATAATGGATACAGACGAGAAATTAAATAATTTATTAGTCCAAAAGTATGAATGCCTATTTAATCCATCATCACACCACTAAATGTAAAAGCGTGCGAATTCGTGCAATTTCGCTTTAATGTGAAGCTTCGGTGCGCTGACTCAAGGGGTTTATTTATAAACGATGCTTAAAGTTTAGATGACAAAATGTATGGTTAAGCAGTCGCGAATCATTACGATTGAAATATTATTTATGTAAAAATCTCAACTGTCAACTCGCCAATAATACGAACGACGCGCTTTGTGAAGTTGCAAATTACGTCCAAATTATACTATAGGTCAGTCGCTATCGCCACTTTGAAATATTCAACATTACCAAGGGAAAACTTAAAATAAGTGAAATGAAAATTCCAATTATAATATTATATGATGTATATCACGGATTTTACAGTGGTATTTTCGTGTATAAACAAAATATCCAAATTTCAATTTAATAAATTAAGAACTTACTGACAATTCAATAAATAACAATTTTCACATTCAAATTCAAATATATAAAGCATCAGCGCCACAATAAATTTCCCGTTATATTTGACATAAAAATTGAATAAACGATTTTGAATTTGTATTATAATAACATAAGTCATATTCATACTGTATGTGGGGTTTCAACTAAAATATTTTCACTTATACATTTAGCGATGATCACAGATTTGAGGATTATAAAAAAGCAGATTCAGAACATACCGTGCTATGGAGAGACGATTTAACAATTCGAAACTTGCAATAGTGATTACTGAGTAATTTAGGTTTCATTATAGCTTATGGGCTAACTTATCACTATCAGCACTCTGGCCGCTCACGCGCGGCGCTTTCCAGTTCCTAACATTGCTTCTCGATCGATATCAATACCAAATTTAAATTAACAATATAATAAAATATCAATTGTACCTAAGATCTTTTCCAATTAAATACGCACATTCGTTCTTAATTTGCATCTTAATATACACTAACGGGCCGCGTAGGCGGCTAATGATATCTCCGGACTATCTACTGGCTCACAGGCAAAGTGCTCTTTACATGAAGCGAGGCCGGCTGCATACGCGCGACCCCGGCCTTCCGTCTGAGCATAACGTACGTAATTCCATAATTAAACATACATGTTGTGATCAATAATAAAAATATAATGATACAAATACATTAATTACTACATTTTTCGATTATTGTGTGACATAAATATTTACAAAGCGCATCAGGAGCGCCAAATTAGTTAGGCGAGGCAGACTCCTAAACGAGAGATTAATAAATGCGCCGCGCCATGCGTCCACGAACTGCGGCGACGGCGGCCTCCCACGCCACTACACCAACTAAACTCAAGTACAAGTATCTTTATTAAATAAAACATCTGACCAATTAACTTTATTGTCAGGAGAGCTAAGGAATAAATGCCCCAAAATAAAAATGAAATCGTATAGTCAAAAAGTTAAAATTATATGGATTCATTATATTACAAAGTTATCCTGACTGTCACAGTCGCTGGATCGACAATTATTACATAACTAAATATCATAGATTTTTTTTTGAGAAACAAAAACTAATTTACTTCCTCATGATTATGAAACTAGTAGATACTATAATATATAAGCTACTACCAGTACATCTTATAAAACGAATAACATTATTCTAAATATCAATGTGATCTCTCGTTATTATGGTTTACGATTACAATTTGGGAATGCATGATACTACTCGACAAAATACAATAATTATTAAGTACCGATGATTAAAAAAACTTCCTACATATACAGATAGCGTAACAATGTCCGAAATATGATTAGTTTCGTCAACTCTATAGTACAAAGATGAAAATACATTATATCAGCCGGATACAGGTGTGCGAGCGGGAGCACACTGGCAGCGACTCCCTAACGAGAATATACAATACCAAGTTTTAGATAATAAAAATAATTGAACTAGAAGAGGGCGAGTCGACTCGCGGAGACAAATAACTACATTAAAATGGGCGGCGAATAACGCCTAAAAATAAATAAAAAGAAATATAGTTTTCCGACGAATACTGATATCCGACGCGTAGCTGTGCGCGGTGGGCGGTATGGCGGGGGGGCGGGGCGGCGCGCTCAGTTCACCATGAGCGTGTGCGACTCCATGGGCGCGGCTGAGTCGTACAGCGTGTCCGTGTCCTGCGTGGGCTCACCCTGCAGCTGGCACTGGTTCGACAGCGTGCCCGCGCCGCAGTCGCAGAAGAATCTGAACAGAGGAAACGCTACTTACTCACAAATACAAAGGGAGAGAACTCAATCTCTTCAAAAGTTCAATGTCAATTTTTCATGCAAGCGGGTTATCCTGCGACGAATCGAAGTGGTTTTAACGACTGACTAACCATCCGTTACAAGCAATATGCAATAAATTGTGTTGTTACCTGTCATGGCGGATAAACTCTACGTCGTGTCCGGAATGGCACGTTTTGATGCAATTGACGCAGATTGCGTTACGGTCTGTCGTGTTGCAGGTCTGGCACCTGAAATTGAGAATAAAGATTTAATTATAGGTAACTAATAATAGTAAAATTATAATGATTTCGACTGGTGAATTATAATCATCAACTACTTTCCTTATTGTAACTAACGTCAAACTATGCTCATGTGCCTCGAAACGCCTCGACGTCACACACAGCATAACATCACGCCTGTTTTTTTTCCCGAGAGGTTAGACAGAGCTGACAGAGCTATAGAGGTCACCCACATTTCCTCAGTTGCGCTTAAGCCCTATGTAATAGGTTTATGGAGCAAGTAACTACGTACCTATAGAAATCGTGCATCGGGAAGGAAGTGTAAGATGAGATTTTGTACAGGCACTGTCCGCCGCCCACGGCCTTCTCTACTGCGTCCTGGTTGCTGAAAATTTTGTTGCCCCTGACTAAAGGCGAGACGCCCGACGCGAGACACAGACCTGCATGAACATACACAATGTTAGTTTCTCATAATAATTAATTCACTTGGATTATATATCAATGGGTGGTGCAAGCGAAAGGTATGGCTCTGCCTAGTTGTGCAGTGGCATTGCCTCTTTAATTATTCTTGTTTATGGCAGTCTTCTTCTGCCTGGCATTATAGTTCCCGACTTTTGCCAGGGCGCCCATGACAAAGTTATGTTTTATTCATAAATAAGTACAATATCAAATGTTGTAGCTAACATTGGCTGTTGTGATGGGTTAGGAAGTTATACAGACATTTGCATTAGATAGTGAAGGGCCCACCGTTATTTTAAAGCAGTTTATTACCTCCGAATCTGTTATTAAATATCTGATTATGTTCCAGTGTGGCAGTGGCGTTGTTAGTAATTTCGACGCCGGCCGCGAGCCCGTCGAAGATACGGTTGCGCCGCAGCACCGGGTGACTTTGTGTCGAGATCAGCACGCCCGCCTGCGCGTTGCGAAATATATCGTTCTCTTCGAGAACACCCTGCGAGACGAATAAAGATATTTTATATTGTGACAATAGTATAAAAACACAAACTTATAAATGCAGACTGATAAACTAGGACGAGTGTTTACAGACACCACCATAAGATTAAAAATGCTTGAGGGCAGTTGAATATTTCCATGTCCAATGTCTTTGACGAAACCTCGGGAAAATATGTGTATATTGAAGGTTTACACTGACGTAGCTTTAAGTTTTTCGTGTCCTACATATAGGAATTTAGCTATACAAGTACAACAGCACAACACTCACCTTCCCCCCATTAAAAATACAAATACCCCCATCGCGCCCATCGAATATCTTATTCCTCTTGAGCGTTGGGTTGGAGTCAGTCTTTATCCACACTCCGGCCATAGCATTGTCGAAGATCTCGTTTTGTTCCAGCAGCCCTAGGCCACCATTGTACACAAGAACTCCCCCATTCTGGCCACCCCATATCTTATTGCCCCGGATCACTGGGTTGCTGCCCGTCCGTATCTGTACGCCCGAGTACAGGTGGTTGAAAATGTCGTTGTCTTCTAGTTTTCCATGGCCGTTGTCATAGAAGTATACTCCGACCTGTAGGAAAAGTTATTTGTTACTCACAAAAGAAAATTTGTAATTGAATAGAAAAATTTTGTTTGTTTATAATTATACATAACTCCACTGTGTAATACTTATATTATAAACACTTATTATTTCTTTAAAAAAAAATGCTTTTTGTTGTGATTTTAGTCAATTTTCATCACACCTTACTTTAGGTATATTCAAATTATTTGAACATACCTGTTTCCCCGAATGTATACGGTTGCGTCGCAGTACGGGCGTGGAGCCTGTCGTGATCCACACGCCAGCGAGCGTGTTGGCATACACCTCGTTCTCTTCGATGAGACCCTGGCCCTTCTCATGCACATAGATACCGCCATGTTGGCCGTGGTGGATCTTGTTGTGCCTGACTATCGGATCACTGTTTGTACGTATCTGTAATTGAAACATAAATCTTAAAAAGTAATATGTTTTGGCGTGTAAAGACAGTACCTTAGCCTTCCGGTATGGTGGCTGTAAGGCAGTACACGATGGCGCAAGGCCGCACTTCAATGTTCGTTCTACTGATTTACAGTTCATTGATCAGTTTATACGAAAAGTGCTGCAAGGAAAACTGAATGGGGAATTAGGTGAAAACGAAACCAAAAAAATTAGTTTACTTGCAAAAGGTTTGAAACTCATGCAAAACAAAAAGCTGTTACATTGTTGCCTGCACTCCTCACATAATATGACTGACTATGGTTCGACTGTGGTCACGTCAGGCAGTCGGCATCATACTGTTAGATTACGAACATACGAAATCAAAACAATCCAGAGGCATAAACAAAACTAGAAGTTATATTGGGTTAGATCAGACAGTCCTGAATAAAAATAATAATTATAAAGGTCAGATTTAACTGACGCCATTTAAATTCAGCATTGTTAAACTTGGCATCATAACATGTAGGTTATGTTATTCTTAAACTTCATATTATGTGTGGTGAAGAGCTAAAATAGTCTAAAATTTCGCTTAGTCTAGGATATTTCTGTCAATACTGCTTTATCTGGCAAAATGGTTGACTTGTGAAGGTGTAAACATGGGGCTTCATGTACAGATAATACAACGGGAATAAACCAAGATTGCTCAATGTACAATCAAAGCCATTCATTTAAATTTCGGTTTGCTTCACAATTAATTTAGTGTGAGGTCGCATGGTGTCTTTAGCAAACGTTTATACATGATACACGACTGTATAAACGTAAACGACTGTAGAGAACTGAACTCAAATAAATAAATTGAAATGTCTGTTTGTAATATCAAAATAACAGCTTTTTACTAAATGCATATTATGAAATTATACACTGCACTTATAACAACCAAAGATTTTTTTAAATCGTTGACTGTGTCTGTTTGTTCCGGCTAATCTCCGAAACGGCTAGACCGATTTTGATGAAATTCAGTATGAGGATTCTTTGAGTCTGAATACTTTTATCGAAATACCACGAGGGCGAAAACTAGAATGAAATAGCAGTATCGTAGGTAAAATGCATACTACTATGATTTTTAGTGGTATCTAACTGCAGATATCTTTTATTGTTGGGCAGATATCTTTTATTGTTGGTTTGGATAACAATGGAAGTGTCTATTACTAATCTTGTAGTTACACAGCTCTAGCTGATGACTGAATTGAATTTGTCACAGGACAAAATAAACAAACTGACGCCTTACCTGTATACCAGCTAAAGCATTTCCATAAATATTATTGTGCTCGATCAACCCGCGTCCCTCGCCGAAGATATACACGCCGCCTTGATGTCCGTTGTATATTTCATTGCGCCTGATCGTAGGATTACTATTAGAGGTGATCCAGACCCCAGCAAAGTTGTTGGAGTGTATTTTATTGTCTATGAATTGACCCAGGCCTGATTCATGCACGTATATGCCGCCTGTTTGTCCGTGGTGAATCTCACAATGAACTACGGTGGGATTAGCGCCAGCTTTTACTTCAAAACCAGCGATTCTATTGTTGTGGATGTCGTTTGCTTCGAAATAGCCCTGTAATATTTAAAATGATTTAGACTTGATGTGCTTAGTTCCCATTATGGTTTAGATGAATTAGCATTGGCCGACATAGAATAGAATACTCTTTATTAGGTCCACCAAATGTATTACAGACAGAAATGTGGAGTTAAAGACGACATTTGAATCAAGCAATGCAAATCACAAGAACAGATAAGAAATGTTGCTTACCAAGCCATTTTCAAAGGTAAATATTCCAACATCCCTGCCATGGTGTATATGATTGCGGCGCATGATAGGGTTGGCGAAGTTCTTCACCCATATCCCGGCGAGCGCATTCCTTGAGATCTCGTTGTCTTGGTATGCACCCTGCGCGTAGTCGGTGACGTATAGCCCTACGTTCTCGCAGTCGCTGATGTCACAGTGCTTGATCACAGGGTTCGCGCCCGCACCGCTCACACACACAGCCGCGCCGACTGTAGAAAGAATTTATCTTTATTCCCAAAATAAAAAAAGCTATCGTGTTCGCAAAATATAGGTGTTGGACAATAACACATTGATATTGGACAAACTAGAATTTAATACGCTAGCTATAATTATAACCATAAAACAATCACGTTTATGTGCATTACTGACTCACCAACGCTAGCGCTCCGTATGATGCAGTGATCCACGGTAGGCGAGCAATTGTCGGACACTTCGAGACAATAATGCTTGTGGTGCTGCATGGTACTGGTCGCATCAGGAGAAAATTTGAGCGTCATGTGACCGGCGTACGCGCGGTTCGCACCCTCGGCAAACGTCAGTGTGGACTCAGCTTCGCGCTCCAGAACTACGGATTCAGCTACATTGCCTGGGGCACAACCTGGAGAAAATATAGGTTTAGTATGAGAAGGTGACAGGAGTACATAATGTGGACTTGATGATCTTATGAATTCGTCAGTGAGCGGAGTTCGCCCAGCTGAAATTTTGACTAAAACTATTTCAACTTTTTGCCATCAATACACTAAGAAGGAGTATTGGCAGCAGTGTACGTTTCTTGAAAAAGATTTAGTACTTGAAAACAGTTATTAAAACTTTGTATTTTCGGTAGTTGTTACAGGTAAAATATTTTTTTTTGTCAATGTTTTGTTGCATTACTAAGTTTTAACTTGAAAGTTTTAAGAGCAAGCTTATTTTGTAAATTGTAGCATACGGTCTTGAAACATTTTTGTTTGATATTAATTCATCAAGATGCTTTTAACATTGCTTTGCTGTCTAAAATTTTCTATAAATCATCATCATCATGTCAAACGCACGGCCGCCGCGCGCCGGTAGCTGTGCGAAGTTTACTATAGTTCCACTCTTGCTGATTATAGCGTGATGTACCTAAAGTAGCTTCTAGTAATGTACACATGGCTCCACATCAAGCTATACATTTCCAGTTTTAGCTACCTCGCATTGTATAGGTTTTTTGTACAATCAGAAGTCAGGTTTTACTGATTATACAGGGTTATTGGAAAAACATTAACAACCTCTTAAGAGGTCATTGTACTCATCATTAGGAACAACTTTTATTATGGGACCAAATCCGAAATCGCGAAAAAAAAATCAACTGTTCCCTACATTTATGTTCTCATAACTGGCCAAAATGTAGGGAACAGTTGAATTTTTTTCCGCGATTTCAGGTTTGGTCCCATAGTAAAAGTTGTTCATAATGATGAGTACAGTGACTGCTTAAGAGGTTGTTAATGTTTTTCCAATAACCCTGTATAGCTTAATGTGTAGCCGTACGTACTAAGTAATAATCTTGAAGTAATGGAATATATTTTAGTAGTATAGTAGGTTTTTTCCACAAATTAACCCAGGAGAAACTGCAGGGCATTAGTCTATAAATATAGTTATATATTTTAAATGAAAGTCTCTTTTCCTAGCTGTCTGTTTTTGTGCGACGGTTCTTCTAAACTACACAATGGATTTTGATGCGGTTTTCAACATCACAATTAGAGAATTTAATGTATCTTCCCTGTAGAGTGAAAATTCATTAATGAATTGCACCAATCCCAGCGTGGTTAAACCAGACTCGATTAATTGAATGAAATGAACCCCAAGATTCGCACTAGCTCCAGAGTGAAAATTCATTAAGTAGAAAAATCGTGTTTAGAGACAAAAGGGACAAGGAAAAGGGGTGCGAAGCAGGGGTAGGTCACTAGTTTCGTACAAATGAAAAGGTTCCTCACCAATAAGCTGCACATCGGTATCGATGGCCAGGCACTCCTCCTGGTACAGGCCGGCGTGCACGAACAGCAGCGCGGGCGCGTGCGGCGCGGCGGGGCGGCGGCAGGCGCACACGGGCGCGCCGCACGCGCACGCGGCCGGCGCCGCGCACGCGCCGGCCGCGCTGGAGCCGGCCGCGTGCGCAGCGCTGGAGCTGCTCGCCGCCCCGCCGCCGCGCTCCTCCATGTACTCGAGACCCGCCTAGCCAGATTTGTTCTTTGTTAAATTGTTGCTGACGATTTAGTGAGTAGGAATGTTGTGTTGTGAAATCTTGGGTCAAAAAGATAATGACTACACATAAAAACGAGTAAGCCAGAGCCAATTGTCAAAAATTCTCAAAGAAACTGACAACCACAGTATTCTCTGTGAGAACTTCACTTTCAACCTATGCACATTCTCGATGGTTATGAGTGACACAACCAAATACAATTTCAGGCAAAAATAAATTCTTTAGAGTTGCAAGTAAATGAAGATAGTACAGGTTTTTTGTGTCTACAACTCACCCTGATTGTGTTATAATGTTTAATACGCGAGTCCTTCTTGGGACGGTAGTTGGGTCGCACGTGAATGCCGTAGTAGAGCTGCCTGAAGCTTTCCTTCCAAGGATTGTCGGCGTCGCACTCATCGGGCGCTACGAACTCGAACTGGCACGGCGCGGGGTGCATCAGTGGCATGTCGTACTCGAACACCGATTGGTACAAACTTTTCCTGCAGAAAGAGTTAGGAAATTTAAAAAGTTCTTTTATATTTGACTTCAGTATAATAAGAAGAACAAAAGCAAATTGTTGGTTTAGCTGAATGTTTTATCAAAGAGCTCAAAGAATGTTTTCAACAAGCTAAAGTAGAAGCCTGGTTTCTATTGAGATACTGCTTCACTAGAAACTTTTGCTGGAAACCCATAGATCAATAATAGTTAAAAGAAAAGTTACTTTCTACCACCTTGGATCTGGCAGATTCTTTGGATTCCAAGAACATAATAATTACTGTACTTACCACCAACAAGGTACTGTTACGTTTATCCATTCTTAATATTCATGAATATTGCAAAACCTAACTTGTTTCCAAACATTCGCAACACCACTTTCTACCATGACTTTCATATTATAGGCCTACTTTTGCATGAATGTAATATCAAGAAAAAAGAAGATGTATAATGTTACCATAGTTCAGTGTCGTTAGCGATCGTGTTAAATCGCTTGCAGACTTGCGCGACGCGACAAAGGTCCCGCTCCGTAAGGTGTGATAAAATACACAGGAGAACTTCATCAGGCAACTCGTACTGCAAGTACTGTGATACATTGCACACATCCACTCCTTGAGATAAAGATCTGTGTGGGAAATGTACATTGTGTTTTATTAATTGTTTTAATCATTGACAATATTATTACTAAGAAGTTGTGTCTCTTTATAAAAGCAGCTTTATATGCATAAGTTTTTAGGATACAAAATTCTGTCTTTTAGTGTGATGTGTGTGTGTGTGTGATGTTTCGTTTTAAGTCCAACAGATGCAGGTGTGCAACACATGTCACCATTTTTTCCCCATTTGTAACACAGCATTTTTATACTCAATGGTAAATAAGGGACATTATGTAAAGAAACTTGGATAAGTATAATGGTAGTGTACTGACGTTCTAGGCCTCTTCCTGGCGGGTAGAGAGCAAGCGCCCGAGGGTCCGGGCTCGTGGTAGGCGGGCGGCGACTTGCGGCGCAGGTCATAGGGGCTGTGGTGGCCGGGCGTGCTGGCCGGCGCGGCCGCGGGCACGGGAGGCGCGCCGCCGCCGCCGCTGCCGCTCGCGCCCGCGCACGCCGCCGTCGCCGCCATCGCGCTGCCCGTCACGTTGTTGGGGCAGGGGACTGACTCACATGGCTCGCCTGGAATTAAATAATAAGTCAGATGTGAGCAGAAGATCGAAAACTATGTTTAGCTGGGAGCTTACCTAAGACCATGGCTAAATTGAAAACACAGAGCTCAATCATAACCATGCATATTCTTCTGACATTATGATTATGGTAACAACAACACTTGTTTGCAGTTCAGTGACATGATTGCTGTAATGCTGTAGTAAAGTTAACCACTAAAATTTTATCTTTCCAAGTAAAGTTTTATGTGATTTTTTTGTTTAACAACTACAGAAGAGTTTGTAGTTTAAACATTGTACATAAGTTAACATTCTTTTTTTCTTGTAAACCAGGTGTTAGGTTACATTGAAAGTTCAATAAATCGCTTGAAACTGTGTAGTTTAATTTCATTAGTAGCATCCTATGTAGAAAGAAGTAAACCTAATTGAACTTGACATTGTAAAAATAAAATATGATGGTGCTGTGTATTGATTCTATGAAAAACCCCTTCAAAATATTGTCTTATCTACTTTGTGCAGACTGGTCATGGTACTGAGGTGAAACATGTGTTTACAAACAAACCACTTATCAGTTTTTATGGGACTGATAAGTCATTTGAAAATATCAACATAATCTGTGGTATTGATAAACATTGGCCAGACAATTACCTAATTACTGATAACTAAGACTGAAATTAGTTATTCAATCAATTTAATTTGCATATAATTGAAGTTGTTATGTTGGTATATGTATAAATACCATGTTTAATGAACCTACTTATGAATTCTTATATTCAGTATAAAAAAATCACAAGCTCTGGTTATTAAAAAAATCTAAATCAGTCCTCAGAACAACTTTTTAAAAGCTATGTAGGTTAGGTATTAGAAAGTAGATTGAAGTAGTAGTTTGATGTGTTGCCAAAACTTTTGACCCATTTAAGAATATTATGTTAAGAGGTGTGCAAAATTACCTTTAATTGTGAACAGATATATACAGCGTGAGTCTTCAATTATGAAGATTCAAACTGTATATCGAAGCTTGAAAGGCAAAATTGACTAAGCGACAAAGGGCTAAGTTTACAAGAGAAAATTTTAAAGTTTAACTTCTCAGAAAAAAAATCATATAAATTCTTGTAATCATCCTATATCCGTAATTCTTACTGTTTTAGAAATCTTATTTAATCATCAGGATCATAATTTATATGATTAAATGTTCTTCTGTAAAGTTAGCCCTATGTTGCTTAGTCAATTTTGACTTTCAAGCATCGATATATATCTGTTCACAATATCTGTGCACATAGTTTTTTTAAATTATTTTTCCATTGATAAAATTAAGTTTAATTTCCGTAATTTTGATATATGTGCACATTGTGAAGACTCACACTGTATAACAGTTAATTTTAGTGTGTAGGGAGAACTGGCTAATATTGTGTAATGATGAGTCACTACCATGAATGAATGCTTAAATGTAATGAATGTACCTAGTTAGGTTGAAATAAACAATCCATTACATTGAATTTCAGGTGTTGTGACTAATATTTTGATTATTTCATGTGTAAATTACTTTTATTTTGAATTGAATGAGTTTAAGTTATTGTTTTCCTCTTTTTTTGCTTTATACATACTTAAGTTGGACGTAGTTATGCAAAAAGGATCCAACCCACAACATGACCGAAAATGAGTTAAGTATACTAAACTGCTCGTCAAGGTCTATATTTTCGATTAGCAAAAACAATCCAAGTAAAATACGAATTTTTAATGTCAAAATATTCGTATTTTACTTGGATTGTTTTTGATAATCGAAAATATAGACCTTGACAAGCAGTTTGATTTATTTAACTCATTTTCGGTCATGTTGTGGGATGGATCCTTTTTGCATAACTACGTCCAGTTAATTTGTTAAGCTTAGCTTTAGTTTCATTTTGTTTTTTTTTTTTATCAAGCGCTGCTGGCCTTACAATGTTGGTGTCATCTTATATTATAATGCTGAATATTAATCCCTTCCAAGCTCCTCATTCATAATTTTATTATTTATCAATGTTCAATGTTGTAGTACAGTAAAGTAATTCACCAAATAAGCTAACATATGTCCTTATCATATTAAAATCATTACACATCATGTTATCTTATATATTAATCTGCATGCATTCACAAAGCCATGACAACATTAAAGTTTGTTGATTCAAAACTGGTATTCATTGACAAAGCTTGGAGGTTATTATGCTAAAATTTCAGTACTAAATTGTACTTCCTTATATCTTTGTGTCCTTCACAATTAGCCATATATTAACTATTTATAGTTTACAGTAATGTTATTCACAACAATTTCACAAAGTATTTGTTTATCACATGTTTGAGAACAAAGTTATTTGAAATCATTAGGCATAATACATAATTAGGATAGAATTTACACAACAGCTATTTAAAGTTTTTAATATATTGTACTACCTACTTAAAAGGCTTCATTCTTTGAAAAAAAAAAACAATTGGTTTCAGAATGAGAAACCCCAAAATTAATAGTGCTTCATACAAAAGTTCAATAACCACCATGGGAATAATAGTATCAGACAATTTTACATGATTTTAGTGAAATAAAATGTTAACATAGTCCAAAATCCATTAACATTTGCGTAAATATGCTTAACTCTAGCAGCATAGTGTCCATTATAAAGTGTTAATTCTAGATTTTGACAGAATCTAATGTCATACAGATACACTTTTTATTTGGTTGAGCAGCATATAATGGTTTAAATATATGCAAAAAATAAACAAGTACTCTACACTATAGTCATGTATGAGAACTGAAATTAAGTTTCGTAACTGCACACAAATACACATCGGCTCTTCGGCTATGTATCAGAACAGCTGTTTCGTCATTCAGTATAAAATAAGTTTTCATCTAGCAAATCAATACCCATATTGCGCAAAATGTCACTGAAATGCGCTATTCGCTAGCATCATGAAAGTTTGGATGTATGGAAGTAAGAATTTACATGTCAATCAACGTTCGAGGAACAATGATCGACCAATTCAAAATTCAACACCAAGCTCCAACATTTTCGTATAAAATGGGAATGTCAAATCTTCAATACGGTTGCATAAATTAGCCATTACTACACTACATATCAACTTCCAAACGCATTAACGTGTAACTCAAAGTTACATGATCAAGGAAATATGAATAACGAAGCATTTCTAAAGATCGGGGCGACTTCGGCCGACCCGGATTACTTACTCGATTGTGTCCTAGAAGGTAGTGGTATTCGATGTCCGCCTTTTCTCCGCGATCTACGAACGTAAGAACGCGAAGAGGAAAACGAGGCACTAGGCATTATTTCTTTTAACACTTATTTTCACTAGAATTCAGCCCTAAACAAAGGAGACACCCGCACCAACACCGTCGGCCATTTTCTGTTTAGATTAGATTGGGCAGACAAACGGGAAACAGAGATTATACCACATTGATTATTGCTAGGTGAGAGTTCTATTGTTATATAAATATCACACTAATCACTGACACTAAAATTATGATATTAAACTGTTATTAATCATTATCTGAATAAATTATGATGAAAATTCACACTACCCTCAAGCGACGGGCGACTCTCAGCAAAATATGGCGGATTTCGGATTAACATGGCGACCGATCACAGCGCCATCTACGAAATAACAAGCGATGTTTTTTTTTTACTTATTGGTGCGTTCAAAATAGCATCGTTCTAATAATATTCGATGTTGCCAAGAAATCGTTTTCATGTCCAAGCTTGTTTTTGGCACGTGGGCAAAATCGGAACTGACGAATCATCTTGTTTTTTCAATACATTTCACAAAACCATTGCTCAAATGTTTACCAACAGCGCCCTCTAGTCAACGTCAATCGAGATTCGTGCGCCAGATTTATATATCGCACATCCTTGTACTGGGACTAGAGGCTAAATGACCTGATGAAACTGTTAGATGGACAAGTCTAAACGATCTGCGCCGCTATCGAAGCAGGGCTTGCTGAGCTGCGACCAAAGACTACAATACATTATAGTATAGCGCGTAGCTGCGACCCTTCTGCGACTAGCCCATGAGTGACCAATCTATATATATAAAAAGAGAAGTCCTGACTGACTGACTGACTGACTGACTGACTGACTGACTGATTGACTGACTCATCAACGCCCAGCCTAAACCCTTGGACTTAGAAAGCTGAAATTTTGCACAGAGGTTCCCTTTATAATGTAAACGAGGAATAAGGAAGGAATTTTTGAAATTCAACCCCTAAGGGAGTTAAATAGGGGATGAAAGTTTGTATGAAAAATCTTATTCCTTGGGTTAATAAACTTGAAACTTAGCACGAATACTTACCTAAGTAATTTATAAAGTTTGGCAATTTTTGTTTTTCTAAACTACCCCCTAACAGGGGATTGGGGGGTGTCAAAATTTGTATGGAAGAATTTTAACGCGCAGTCCGATTAACTCAAAACTCAGTATTTATACTTAATACTAAAAATAAAGAATTATGTATATCAGGGTTTTTCGAAAATCTACCCCTAACGGGGAGAAAAAGGGTAGTTAATTTTACAGGGCAAGATTTTACTGCCTGGCTTAATTAACTCAAAAATTGGTATAAATAATCTGTGAGTCAAGTAATAGATACATTACAAACGATTTTTCAAAATTCCACCCCTGTGGGGGTGAAAAGTGGGGATACAGCTTATATGAAAAATCTTATTCATTTGGTTAATAAACTTGAAACTTGGCATGAATACTTATCTAAGTAAATTATGAAGTTTGGCATTTTTTGCTTTTCTAAACTACCCCCTAAAAGGTGATTAGGGGGTGTCAACATTTGTATGGAAGAATTTTAACGTGCGGTCCGATTAAGTCGAAACTCAGTATTTATACTTAGGGCCAAAAGTAAAGAATAATATGTATCAGGGTTTTGCGAAAATCTACCCCTGACAGGGTGAAAAGGGGTAGTTAATTTTCCATTTTACTGCGTGGCTTGATTAACTCGAAAATTGTTGGACATAATCTTTGTGTCAAGTTTTGAACATATCCCAGACGTTTTTTTCAAAATTCCTCCTGTGTGGGGGTGAAAAGTGGGGAAAACTTTATACATATGAAAAATCTTATTCATTTGGTTAATGAACTTGAAACTTGGAAGAAATACTTGCCTAAGTAAGTAATAAGAAATGGGTCTTTCGAAAGTAGACCCCTTTTTTTTTGAGGATGGGAAATCATCAAATGACCCCTCCCGCTCTGGGTGGAGCAGAAGGGAGTGTTAGACTCTTATTGGCTAAAACGTATCCGTGTTCCTTCCTTAGCCCTTTATGTTCCGGGGCAGCGGTAACCCTTTCGGACAATCCCGCTGCCCACAGTAGACCCCTGACGGGTAAAAAAGTGGTAATTCGATTATTAAGGACGGTATTATAGTGCGTAGCTTGATTTACTCCAAAAAAATGGTATGAATAAATTTAAGCTTAAAACTTGGCATAAATACTTATATAAGTATATTATAGTTTGGCATTTTATGTTTTTCTGCTCTAAAGGGAGATTGAGGGTATCAGTTTGTATGGAAGAATTTTATCGCGTGGTCCAATAATATAAACCCGAAACTCAGTATGTATACTTATGACCAAAATAAATAATAAAGTGTAACTGTATCTTTCGAAAATCTAACCCTAACGGGGTGAAGGGGGGTAGTCCATTTCAAAAAGGAGTATTTTATGACGTGGCTTGATTCAATAGAAAATTGGTATAAATAATCTTTGAGTCAAGATATGGAAACGTCCCAAACGTGTTTTCAATATTTCGCACATATGGGGATAAAAACTGTGAAGGTGAAAAGGCGGTCTTATTCCTTTGGTTAACAAACTTGAAACTTTTCAACATTTGCCTCAGTAAATAATAAAGATTGTCACTTTTAGGGTTTTACTACTTACTTAAAATAAAAAATTAGTAGTTTTAGGGTTTTACTTATTCGATTCCTACTGGGGTGGAAAAGGGTAATAAAGTTCAAAGAGTAGAAACTCCAACTTCCATTAACATGAAAATGTGTATAAATAATCTTTATGTCATAAAAATGGAAATGTATCAAATGCTTTTTTAATAAAAACAAGCCCTGTCGTGATGAAAAGGGAGGATAGTTTATTTGAAACATCTTAGGTAGTTTAAATATATTTGAGGAAAGTACGAAACCCACGCGGACGAAGTCGCGGGCAAAAGCTAGTTGACCAATAATTACAAAAAAATATTCCTACGTCTTCATGCCTGTCATTGCTTCCTCAAAGTAAGAAGTTAATCCGACGTTGACGGTTGTCCGTCTCCTCATCATCATCTGCTTAGCCTTTTCCATAGTTTGTTGGGGTTGGCTTGCAGCCTAACCGGATGAAACTGAATACCAGTATTTTACATAGAGCGATTGCCTATTAGATCTCCACAATTCAGTTACTTGGAAACTCATCAGATTTATATAAAATTAGATTACAAATGATTTTATCGAACTGGCGGCAACTTCTGTTTCATGGCCAAATTATACGGGGATTTCTCAGATGAATTTAAACAAAACAAAAATAAGGAACAGGTTCTTTTATTTATTTATTTAAACTTTTCGCACAAAAAGGTACAAAGGCGGACTTAATGCCTTAGGCATTCTCTACCAGTCAACCAAGGGTGGTGAAGAGATAGTTCTTTTCAAACAAAAATAAGGAAGTTTCATTGAATTCGTTGTGTATATTTTAGAACATATTTTTGGCGCCAAGTGTGGCAGATTTTTTGCCCAGTCTGTGGCAGATTCGCCATTTATAAGATGGTCACACTGCTGTTTAGTCTATCGTCGCATCAAAGATTATCAGCGTTGCCAAATCGTTCCTTTTGGAACATTTTTCGTTCTATTCTATGGTCATGCGTTCTCTTTGCGTTCCCATCTCTTGTGCGTTCTTTTCGTTCCTTTTTGTTTATCTGGTACTAAAAGTACTACTTCACCTCTTGCGACGTCGCCATGCCGCCGCCGCCGTCACCATAGTACAGGCACAGAGGCCAGCACATCAAGCTACCCCAATCTGTCAGATTTTCCCAATTGAATATGAACCTTATTCCTTTGTACTAAAGTTAAAAATCTATCAAAGAAATTTGACAGATTGGGGTAGGTTGACCTGCTGGCGTCTGTACAAGAGTTTTAAGTATCTGTGGTCTGTACTGAAGACTAGGCTTACCTAGGCTTACTTAGGCCCGTATATAGAACGTCGCTCGATATTCAAGCAATATTTAAAACTAGATTCAACCAATCAAATGGCTTGAATCTAGTTTTAAGTACTTAAGGAGAATGGGAAGTGGTAGACCGCGAAATTCAAATTTTCTTACGTTTTTTGTAATTTGCAGGTCAGTGTCAGGTTGTATCTTGATCAAAATTTGATTCGCGACTATGACAGGTACGTATTTACAGAATTATAATCATAAGAAACATTCATACATCCTTATAAGTGAGATTTGTACCTTAAACACTTTTCCCTAGGAGATTTCTTCTTGTGGTAGAAATCTAACTTAGGAAGATGTATTAATGATTCTAATGACTATAATTCTGTGAATAAGTCCCTGTTGTAGTCGCGAATCATATTTTGATCAAGATACAACCTGACACTGACCTGCTAATTGCATAAAACGTAAGAAAATTTGAATTTCGCGGTAATCACTGCGCAATCACTTTAATGCTTGAGTATTGAGTGACGTTCTGTAATACGGGCCTTAGAATCCTTTGCATATCCAGAAAGGATGTATCAAACAAAAAATAAAACCCAAAGATTGATTGTAATATGTCTGTGCTTTCAGTGCTTTGGCCTGTGGTTTTGGCCACAGATTAGGCTTTGGCTGGCGGCGTAGATAAAGATTCTATAACTACGCTTGGCGGGGAAGCCAACTTTGTTTGTGATTATAGAACACTACCGGAGAGCCGAGATTTCAAAATGAAACAAAAATATTAAATTGTTACTGGTGCTCACAGAACACATAAACTAGCGGAGCTGGTGCTGCCTTTTTCAAACGCTTCTGTAGAGCGTGTCTTCAGCAAACATGAATTAACTAAAACGGAAATCCGAAATAAATTAAATACTTACAAACACAGTGACAGCATAAATCTATAAATAAGAGCCTACACAAAATCTTCTACAAAAGCAAATTTCTTATAATAATAGAAATACGCAGGAAGCTGTAGTAAAAGTACAGAAGGAAAGGTGTTTTTTTCTAAAAATATGATTGAGGCTGCCATCAAGCTAATTTTTTTTTAAACAAACCGGTACCTACTTATTTACGTTAGTACTTTGTGCGCGATAATGATGAACGATCTGCAAAAATTTTAAGTGATGTTTGCCTCCTGCATGATACTGACAAACTAAAAACGAATGTTTTAAAAAAAGAAACTAACATAAATAACATAACTTGCTATAAAAATTGTAGATTTTTTTTACATATTTTTCATTAGCGTTCCTTCGCCGCTAATTTCGTTCCTTTTTAGACATCCCTGCGTTCTAAATCTTCAATCACTACTGGCAACACTGAAGATTATAGTAATATATCGCGTCGCATTGTCACAAAATGTCATGTGTAATCCTAATGTCTAAGCTGTTTTGAAATCTTATTTTTCATTATTTTATTTATGTAATTTTAGCTTTTAATGTGGTTGTACTTATTAATTAAACATGTCTTTCATAGATTGGTTTGGTGTAAGTCAGTGCAGTTTGTCTGTTCTGTGTTGTATCTTTCTAACAGTTTCCTATGTCGCGAGCTTGTATGTATGGAGGTCTACATGGAGCAGGTAAATGCAATGATATAATTTATTATTTTTGTGATATGCCTTAACGATATTCAAGCCTCTAATAATATAATTTTCCCAGGGATCATCCGTCTACAATTAAAAGAAGATTTTTCAGTGTGTCTGTTATGATGTTACTGGCTCCATTTCTTGTTCAGTATTTTATCACTGAAGAAAGTTTAAGTAAAGGTGACTTATATGAACACTTAGGACTGCGGTGGTCTGGTATTATACCAGCAATTCTTTCGCCTCTATTTTTGACTGCTTCACTGTTTTTGGGACCATTAACTATGCAGATTTTATCTGGAATATGGAAACTATATGCAGGTAATTACTCCTTTTATTTGATAGAGTTACAATATAGCAATCAGGATCTTCTATTGAGGATTCTATTATTAGAGTCAAATGTTTAACCTTATGAATTCTCAATTATAAGAGTCTTTAAAGTCACCTATAGTTTCTTTTATTTTGCCATCTAGAGCCCATGTATTGGCTGTCCAGCTGGCAGGATCTTGTGTGGGTGAGGAATCATTTCATGGCCCCACTGAGTGAGGAGTGGGTGTTCCGAGCCTGCATGATACCACTGCTGATACAATGTCTGGAACCCATGACTGCTGTATTTGCTGGACCTCTACTCTTCGGAATAGGTAAATCATTAATCTGTATCTTTATGCCCTTGGAATTTTTTTTTGTAATGTTTAATGCTCAGAATAACAATATTTGTTAAAGCTAATTGGATTACTAAAAAACTTATGTTATAGACATGATTAATCCACACTAGCTCAAGACAGAGGGGAGTGAAAGGGAGGTCTTTGCCGTGCAGTGGGACAACATAGGCTAATTATAAACATTATTATGTAATTACTCATGTCAATTGAAACAAAATGTGCTGTGGTCTTGAATGATTATGATTAATATTCCTCTTAATGCTTGTTTTAAGCTTAAAAAAAACAATTTAAGGGTCAGGACACATTGATCGACGGCGTTCGACGGTTTGTCCATACAAAAAGAGAGCAAAGTATGCAACGTCATACGCATCTTTTCGCATCGACGCGAGGAATGCGCTCTGGTGGCGGGCTGACACTAAAACGCGATCGTTCGACGGCGGGAATAGGCTCGTAAGCGGTGGATCGGCATAATGCGTACTAGTGTGCTCCTATTCCATCGGCAAAGTGCGAAAGGCCGTCGATCAATGTTACCTGACCCTTATTCTACCAACAATTACATAATCAATGTTGATGTTTTTTTCTTGTGCATTTGTCTTATAAATTTTATTATGTAAATGGAAACACTAAAAGAATTCCCTGTATGATCTAATAATCATCATTGGCAGGCTTATTTCACCCACTACTAAGTATAAGCCTCCTCCCTTTGTGCCATGCTTTCCTGCACTGATAATAGTTGAAAGTTTTAACTTCAAAAAGAGCGGCCCGTGGATAAATAATAACAGCCACAAAGGTCAATAAGCTACGCTTGCTGCGGTTGGTCTGTGGATGGCTGACCATCTTCACATGTCGAGACCCCTCCATGCCTCGGAAAGCAGTGGATCTTTGACAGTCATTACTGGTAGTCAGAAGCCGAAAATTCTGACAACCAGTCTTACCAAGGGGTATTGTATTACCCAGTAACTAAGTTGTGGAGGTCAGATAGGCTGCAGTTGCTCCATGTAAAATACTGGTATTCAGCTGAATCCGGTGAGACTGGTAGCTGGCCCCAACATACTTGGGAAAAGGCAGATGATGATGAAGTTTTAACTTCAAAAAGATTATATTCACATTATCAGTAATCTACACTTTTGAAATGCTAGTGTTTGAACAAATCAGTGTATAAAAGATAAAAAAAGGAGTGTGGCCCTGATAACAAAGAGTTTTAAAATTTAATATTGTTTCCAAGACAACCAAAAAAGGTCTATACAATTTTGTTCACACACACTGAGACATGACTCATTAATTCATGGTAGAACAGGCCTGAACAGGGCCACACCACAACCGTATTTTACATCACACAATCACAGTGAAGGGAATAATATAAAGAGTATGTTTTCTATTCTAGCTCATTTCCATCACATGTTAGAACAGATGAATGCTGGATTTGATTTCAAGACAGCCCTCATGATCTCAAGTAAGTATTATAGAAACAGAAAGAAAAAGTATTTAACAAAACTAAACTAAATTATAGCTATTTAATGTTAGATAATATTGTGATTGTAAAACAATTTTGGCAAGTATTCAGTATGTGTAGCCAATTGTTACGACATATTTTTTTGTAATTATTTAGAAGAGCTTTATTGTGCTAGTAAAACAATTGTATCTATCTTAACAACCAAATAATGTCTGTTTAAGCACAGTCATCTGTTTTTAAGCTTGGGCATAAATCCAGATTACTGTGGCAAACAGGCAGCATATGGGTTGATAAGGTGAGATTGCTTATGGCCTTGAAACCCTATTCAATTTATTTCGACTTTTATAGAAGCAAGTTTTAATTTATGTAATTTTAACATGAAACTGTATAATGCTATTTTACCTGTACATTTCTATACACACATTGTTATACATTTCTAGTTACAGCTGACCTTGCATTATATAGGCTTCTCGCACAATGAGAAGTCAGCTTATACTGGACTTGCATAGCTTGATATGACCACCACATTCTTCTAAAATGTAATAAATAACACCAATTATGGTAACTAATCAGTATAGTAGATTGGTGTGTTATGGTATTATTCATTACTTCAAAATACCACCAACAGGAAAAACAAGTAATTTATTATGTAATACTGTACGGTCTATCTATCAATTTATTTATTATAAATTGTGCTTATTTTCAGCATTCCAATTTATATACACCAGTTTGTTTGGTGCTTATTCGGCGTATTTGTTTGTAAGAACAGGTGAGTGCAAATTATGGATATTTTAAAAAGTTATTTATACTGTTTTAAATATAAATATTTTATAGCACTGTGACCTAAACCCGCCACTTAAGTAGTCCATTATTGCACGGCGTGAAATTAGCAAATTGTGTCTACCCTTATCATTATATTCTATTATTATTTTACCCTCATTAATAAGGAAAATATGTTCACAATATATTTTTAAATCGAATTATTCCTACATATTCCATACGCAAAATAGGCGCTTGGACGCGGACACTAGCACGATATACAATACAATAATTCTTATTATATTTTTATTTTGCTTTCAGGACACTTCGTCGCTCCTCTAGTCGCACATATGTTCTGCAACCACATGGGATTTCCAAACTTTGCCGAAATATCCGATTTCCCACCTCTACAACGGGTATTAATAGTATGCAATTTCCTACTAGGATTCGGCATATGGTGTTTCCTGCTTAACCCTTTGACAAGTCCAGATATTTTCGACAACAGGTTACATTGGGAAACTTGAATCTAATAATATTGTTAAAAGTGATGATACAATTATCTCATGTACCCGGCCGTAAACTTGGCACATCGAGTTTTAGAAAAAGTTCGGCTTTGTAGAGAGTCGTCCATGTCACTCATACCTTTTTGACTCTCTCTTGCAAAAAGGTATGAGTGAATGTGTGCTCAATGTGTCAAATTACGACCGGGTACTGTACAAGTCGACTTCAAAAATATGAATTAATATACTACTGTCCATTCAGTTATATTATCTCTGATTTTGCATCACTGTCCAAATCACAGTGATCTTTACTCTTTCTAATAAGGTAGCTGTTAAGTTGTTGCTGTCAGAGGTAAAATAACTGTGAACGGACTATACATCCCCATTGGATTAGCAGTATTTTTATACCAAATGTTGCATATTTTTGAAGTTGAATTTCGAATTATTAATATGCATGAGACATAACCAACACTTGTAATGTAATGCTAGCACTATCTAATTTATGAAAGTTGATATTATGCTTTGGCAAATTGCATTTCATTATAAGTACTAAATTATTTCATATTGGTGGTACATTTTGAACTATCTCTGCTCTAAAATGCGCTGCACGCGATACGATCTTATGTAATGTGGCATCGGGATAATCCCTTCGCGATATTGGTTTCATAGCCAAACGTTACAACGACATACTTCTATTTGTCAATAACGATGTAATGCATTCGTGCATCACTGGATTTACAGTTCCTTCCATGAAGTTTTTAGCACGTGTAAAATACATAACATGTTCAATAAGAATCCGTTTTGTTTAAAATTGGTACAGTGTTTTTATCTCACGAGCGACACGCGCTTTACTTGTGATAACTAGGTGTACAAGGAGTAGCGTCAGCACATAACACACACACTTCCGACTTCGCCATTGTCTCGGTCGGTACCAAGAGCTCCTGCGCTTACACACATTTACAGCGTGTTTGTACACTTTAAACACAAGTAAAGGGCTCGTCGCTTCGTGAGATAAAATACTATATCCTCATACTTAAAAGTGACATGGTTAGTTTGTAGAAAACAAGTTGAAAAGATTTGTAATCCATTTGCTTCACTAAAAATAATAATTCAAATAACATTACTATGTCAAAATGGTGTCATCTGTGGCATGGGTATTGCCATTAAAAATATGTGTATTGTATAATTAAATTGTAACACTACAGTATTGCTAATCACTGATTACATAAATAACTAATTTACCTCTGAAGTCTAATCACAGTATAATAATAATTATTATTACTTGGTCCTATGGTTACTACTAATATGATTAAACAAGTTTTAATATCGCACCCTCGGTGCGACACTGTCACTTTTGCAAAAAATGAGTTAAATTAGTTATAGTATATTTTTTACAATATAAAGTGATTTTATCCAAAAGTAAAGTTAAAAGTTGACGTTGTAGTATAAGCTGTTCATCTCATCTATATACCTATTCTTAAGTCATTGTTTTGTGAGGTGTCAAAGTTTTAAATGCTTCTCCTGAAAAACTACCCTTTTGCAAAAGTGACAGTGTCGCACCGGGGGTGCGATATGCTGATTAATCATTATAAATTATGATAAAATATGTGTGTATATGTGTGTTTGTTTACACTTGTTTTTAATTATGCGAACAGTCAGCGCTGTTATTTTATTGCTGAGTCGCTAAAAGTATGTGTTAAGTGAGTGCTTAAAACTAAATAATTATAATTAACGTTTAATTCGGCATAACATCATGCAAGAATTACTTTGGTCAGTTTTTTATAATTTTCTGGCTGGCATGGTACTGATGTTAAATGCCTTGTCTGCAAGTCCCAAAATTTCTAAAAATAAAGAAAATGTTCTGTCAAATAGTACAAGCACAGTATTAAATACTTTGAAACAAATGTAGACATGTTAATTGCGTTATTACAATTGTAAAAGTATTTCATAATGCATAGGTACCAAATCAAATCAAATCAAAATATTTTTATTTCACATAAGCCTACAAGGGCACTTATGAAACGTCAGAAGCTAGGTGCATATAGATATATAGATAAACCCCTATAGATATAGATAAATTATAATACCGTATGTTATTAAAATTTATCAGAACGCATCTGACCTCTCCTCCCCCTAGGAACCAGTGCCTTTAACCTAATTCCGTGAACTCGAGTACAACACACAGATGCGTTCTGATTGAACATTTCAAGGAATGCTCGACTAATAGTGGGTTCAAAACCGACTACCAGTCGATCAATATTTTAGAAGTGTGTCGTCATGTGTGCGTTAATTACCTTTATTGCTTAATCTATAGAGGTTATCTACGATCGGTAGCTGTACTCAGCAGAGTCGGACTGGTTCAGATTTGCGGGATATGAATACTTTTCTTTTGTAGCAGGATTATCGATATTTGAATTGATTTATTAATTTTGTTATTTATAATAATAGTTTACGAGAGATTTGAATGTGATCGATCTATTGTTTATGAGCTTTTTTGTTTATTAAGTTTTTTTTCTATAAATCATTGTTAGTTTCACCACTTCTGTCCTCTGAACATACAAATCAAAATATTTTGCAAATATTGGAAAGAGAAGAAAGAACTTATTAAGCGCAACCTGAGGCAATTCCCGTAATTTTAAGAACGTTCACGTCTGATCTCAGTCTCAATCTGACAAGACTTAGGCCCGTATTACAGAATGTCACTCAATACTCAAGCATTACTTAAAACTAGATTCAAGCCATTTGATTGGTTGAAACTAGTTTTAAGTAATGCTTGAGTATTGAGTGACGTTCTGTAATACGGGCCTGAGACAGGAAGACATCCATACATTTTTGACATTGATTGTCACTGAGATTGAGACTAGATTTTTAACGGTTTTAATTACGGGAATTGGCCTTCAGACTGATGTGGTGGAACATTTTTTTCACAATTGTGTTGTGTGTGCCATATTTTTCATCATAACTGTAAATACGTAAAAATAATAATTTAGACAGGGTTTGCACGCATGGGCACATTGCAACATATTGCCTCACTAGTCAATTGTTTTTAATATTTAAAACTAATTATAACGATCTGTGACGTGAGTATATTTGTGAAAAAACGATATTACTTGTCATAATTATAATAAACATACATGATGATGAACAATTTTGTTTTTTTTTTTACTTAGGTACTTTCTTAAAATAATTTTGATGGAGGCCAGCACATCAAGCTACCCCAATCTGTCAAATCTTCCTAATTGAATATGAACCTTATTCCTTTGTGGTAAAGTTGAAAATATATCAAAGAAATTTGACAGATTGGGGTAGCTTGATGTGCTGGCCTCTCTATACCTAAGGGTGCACACACAAGCGGCACGCGACAACGTGCTGTTCGTATATTGAGTTTTCCATTAGGATTTTTTTAGTAACAGTCCGGAATTTGGAATTTGGCAGTTTAATACTCACGGGAGTATTAAACTGCCAAATTCCAACTGTCAACTTGTTGCCTATTTTTGTATCTGTCAAACCATCCAGCAGCTTTTGTAGCTGTCCATTTGTATGCCTTTAAGACCTCGTAAAGTGGTAGATATTGCAAAATTAATGAATCCAGTCGTAGCCAGTAAAAAAAAATCAAAAATTAAAATGGCCGCCATTTGAAAACGGTAGGGGCGAAATGCCTTATTATGGTGGATTTGTCGATAAAATTGATCATATTGCTTCGCCTTATCGGTCGGGCACTAGTGACCAGACACTATATAAACGGCATCTCGCAGTTCAACCTATGAGGTTGTCGTCTGCTTAACCGGGTTTGCCGTGGATGCCTCAATAAATTAAGGCCTCCAGCCAGGGCTACTTAATACTTAAAAACTAAGCGACTACACGCTAAGGGCACCCCCCCCCCCCCTGCAGGGTACGGGCCTCTGCTTAAGGCAGAGGCGCTGGGAGAGGGCAGCAAGGGACAGGCTGGATCGGAATTATTTAGGGACGAATTCAAAACTACAGGCGCGGGGCTGGCTCGAGCAAGGGTCGCGACGGACCTCGACGGCGAGGACGGAAGAACGGCTGTCGGGACTTGTACTTTCTGAGTGTACTGGTGGCCTTACTACTCTCCTGTAGGAGGGTCGTGGCGTCGTCAGGGATGGTAAGGGTATGTAAATATTGGGATAAATTTAACGGTGTGCGGTTTTTTTTTTTGTGTATTAGTAATCGAACACATTTCCATGAACTGTTCAAACCTTTTTTTTCTAATTCTACCTTACCCAAGTTTGAAATAAGCGAAACATGAATATAGGTAATCTATCAGTAATATTCTAATCGAGAAAAGGTTAATTTGAACAAGTGTAATTCACAAAGACTCAAACCTATAAAAAGTGGGTTACGTATTGTTTTGTGGTTTTAGATTTCAGGATCCAGACAGGAAAGAAAAATGGATTGAAGCGACTGGAAGGCAAACTTGGTTTCCTGCAAAAACTAGTACAATTTGCTCAGATCACTTCGTAGAAGTAGATTTTTTGATAAAAAGCGGAAAAATATACCTAGCCGACACAGCAGTGCTAAAACAAAAAAATATATGTTTTTACTTATGTAATTAATTAAACCATTGTTTCATTTTGATTTGTATTAAATTTATTCTCACTTTTATAAGCTTTGATCGTTTTTAATAATAATATATACATCGACTCCAGCTGTCGACTATTTTGTTTGAAAATAAAACGGAATGTGGATAAATAAGTCAACGACATTGGTACATCCCTCGAGGAAGACGAATAGTAATGATCTCGTTACTTAAATATCAATCTTAAATATAACGAAATAGAGCTTAAAATCTAATGAATTTAATATAGTGACATCTAGCGGCGGGTAGCGTAACTTGGTCATAAAACTATTCCGTGTGCGGTTTAAACGGAAAAGGTAATAAATACTTAACAAAAAGTAGACAATAAACAACTCTATCGTCATATAACTGTGGTTTATTTTCCAATAAGCGACGTCTGACATATTTCCTACTTTCATTCAATATTTAACTACCAATTACACCATGGACTTCTTAGTGTTACGGAATATAATTAACCTGTATTTGTGTGAGTTTGGGTACGCTGGTTCCGATACTAATGAAGCGCTATGCTATTTCTACTGTTTTTTTCTGTTCTGTCAGGATAACAACTAAGTATTTAGCTTGCTTCCCCCAAGGAATCGCCTTACCAAACATAGTGATCGGACTCGGAGCGAGTCTACGCGGTTTCAAGAAGAGAATCGCCTGATTGTTATAGGGTTAACCTCGATTCTCCATTTCCGGAACCAAGCGCCTAAGACGCTTGCGGAGGTCTAGAGAGTGCGAGCAATAAGAGTCCTGACAGCGACCCGTATAGTAAATAGAGTATCGTCGAGGAATAGAGCCAACTGAACCTTTTTACTATTGGGAATGTCGCTGGTGAAGATAAGGGGAGAGAACACGGATCCCAGGGGGACTGATCCGGCACGGATGGGGTGAGGGGAGGAGAGTGCTCCCTCGATGTGGTAGCGGAAAGTCCGATCCGACAGAAAGTCTCGTGAGATGAGCACGAGACGGTCTGGCACTCCTAGTAGTAGAGCTTATATAGGGTGGGCTAAAAATCGTGGATCAAACGAAACAGGGCGACAGCTGGGGTTATTTGCAGTAAAAAAAATATCTGTGGCAGTGCCCTATCTTGATCTCCTTAAAAGTTATGACAGTTTGAGTGTTTACAGTTAAGGTTCTAAAGTTCCAAAAAATTTTTCGTGAGCTTAAAAGATATTGAAAAAAGTGCCAATACTGATAAATCATGGTGCCCACTGTCATAAAATCACTTTTTTAGTGATGATGCTTTTTTAAAATATTTTTTTTATTTTATTTTTACTGCAAATAACCCCAGTTGTAGCCTGGTGTCATTTGATCCACGATTTTTTGCCCACCCTGTATAATAAGCCATTGTGCCAGACTTTGTCGAATGCTTTCACTATGTCTAAGAACAACAAGCCCGTCGTCCAACCGCGCTGGAAGCCAGCGCTGATGTGCTCTACGATGCGGTGGACCTGTTGGATGCAGGGGTGTTTAGTTCGGAAACCAAACTGCTCGTTAGCGATAAGGCTCTTTGCTTCAGCATAGTCTTTGTCGAGATGCAATAAGGCTCTCGTAGATTTTGCCAAGAACATTGAGCAAACTGATGGGGCGGTAACTGTTGGGCTCAGACTACGGTTTGCCTGACTTGGGGATACCGATGACGATGACTCCTTTCCGCGCTTGCGGGAAGATGTTGTTGCTCAGAGCGCCATTGCGGATGGCGGTTTGTACACCATATTGGTGATACCGTCCGAACCGGGTGCTGTCCGACCTTCGAGCCCTTTTAATGATATCGTGCACTTCGTCAGGAGTGACGAGAGGCAGAGGATCATCAGGGTCTTCGACTGGTGGAAGGGGGGAGGCTCTACGTTCCACTTCAGCGTCCACCTTGGTAGAGAACTGGGAGAGCAAAACTACTAAACAACTGTTACTGTTGGACTCTAGGCTGTCGGCGAGACATTCGGCCTTTTCGGGGCTGTCGAATGCGACGCTCTTGTCGGGGCGTATGAACCCCCCTTATTCAAATACACGCACGGCCCGTTATCGACGGCAGCCGCAGAAGCGTCTGCGGCGGGTGCCGACGGCTGCAGGTACCTTTGCCGTTGACGCGTGTCGCTCGTGTGTATGCACATTATGTCCGATACTCGAGTAGGTAGTTGCTTCTCAACTTGCTGCGACCAAATGAGTTTGGGGTGTATGGAAATAGTATATACAACTTTAAAATCAATTCAACTGCACGTTGTCTCTCTTTCTGCCAACCAATAAGAAGCTCAAATAAACAATTAGAAACAGCGTATGTATGTGTAAATAATATTTTATTTACTCCGTATATACATAATTTTTTATTATCTAGGAACAATCTAATTTCATGCTAATTTACATCATAAATAGCATACACTCGTTTAAAGGCGCACAAATACATATAAAATTTAAATAGAGACAAAAATCTACTTCACTTCGAACCAAGTACGACGTGTTCAGAAAGTATAATTATTTTAATATCTTTTTACTTATAATATTACATAGGCTCATTTACTATTAACGGCCGGCGTAAGCTTATCGAAGCGCAAGGGCAGCGCGGTTGTCAATGTCGAGAATGCCGAAAAAAGGCGCACATTGCAATAAAGGCGATAAAAATAAAACTTACCGCGCGCCTACCTCTGTCCTCTGTATTAAGCAATGTTGATATTAGTATGGAAGTGAAAACTGCGCTGCGCTTCACCCGGTTGCGCCGGCCCTTGGATTTTTTTAACAGAGATCGCGCAAAGTTTGCCACAGGATAAACGTTCTTGTAGAAAGAAGCGGAAGCTAAAGTGAAAATGCAACCCTTCGTAACCTAGTGAGGTTACGCAGGGTTGAATTTTCACTTTAGACAGCGCTAATTATTTTGCCACGATAAAATCGGTTCTATGAAAAAGCCCGAAGTGCCGATCACACTCCTGTATTATTTCAATAATAGTATATTATGATACATATGTGCTATGTTGATCATAGCAGCCGAGGTGGTGCGGCTTGCGCGATAATGAAGCCGAGTGTGTAATGATCAATGCACACGCGTTTCATATGACGCTTTTCAACACACTTGCGTGGAAAAAAACAGGCTTGTATTGTTAAAGTTAACAATACAAGCCTGTTTTTTTCCATGGACAATGGCGCGATGGTTTTGTTTTTTGGAGTAAAGAAAGGCACTGGCCAAATCGCTAAATAGCCTATATAAAAATATAATAAACACAAAATAATGTTTAGACTGATCGCAGTGTTGTCGTATGTCAAATTATAGTTTAGTTAGTATGGAATTATAAAGTAGGTACTGTTGGCATAGAGAAATATACATTAGTTCAGTGAGAATCCGCAATAATAGAACGCCAGTCAGGATGTTTTCCGTTTGATTTCGGGAGGGACCATGGACAATTTAAGGTAAATAAATTTTAGTTCATTTTGGGACCAAGGACAATTCCGAATATTTAAAAAAAGTGAAATATGGCCCGCGGATTCCTTTTGGCATGAAGTCTCTTTGATGAATTAAAAAAAAGCGCACATCTTCGGCTAGTAAATAGTCATCTGTGGCGTTACCGCACTAGTGTGGTAACATATTTCCATTATGTATTCTGTGGATAACGTTGTGAGTTTCACTTAAGGTGATTGCGCAGTGATTACCGCGAAATTCAATTTTTTTTTACGTTTTTTGCAATTTGCAGGTCTGTTTTAGGTTGTATCTTGATCAAAATTTGATTCGCGACTATAACAGGTACGTATCTAAAGAATTATAATCATTAGAATCATTAATACATCTTCCTAACTTAGATTTGTACCACAAGAAGAAATCTCTCATGGAAAAGTGTTTGTAGTACAAATCTCACTTAGGAAGATGTATTAATGATTCTAATGATTATAATTCTGTAAATACGTACCTGTTATAGTCGCGAATCAAATTTTGATCAAGATACAACCTGACACTGACCTGCAAATTGCAAAAAACGTAAGAAAATTTGAATTTCGCGGTCTACCACTTCCCATTCACCTTAAAAATTACTCATATGTCATTATTAGATAAGACACAATGTGTAGGTAACTGTTTGTTTATCCCAAATAAATAAACTAACGTAATAAGCACGCGTTTTAATACACTGCATTATGGACCTTAAAGCGGTTCATTAAAAGCCACTTTACGAGCAAGTGTGTTGAAAATAAATAAATAACAAAAGACTGCGAGCACATTTGCTCTTACACTAGGACTTTAACGAGATTCCATAAATTTTGGTATCGTAATATAGCAGATCTTTTATTGGAATTCCTTGAACTTTTAATATATTATTTGACACAACACAATACACAATGAAAGCATTATTATTATTTTTTTCTAAACATTGATATGCTATTTTCTATCTATTCATTACAATATTTCAAAAATAGACATTCATCCTTCGTTTTAGAATTATTAAACTTGTACGAAAAATTAGTTATTAGTTATTATATATAAAAATTATATATTTTCGAATAAAGTATTTAAAATTAACCTTCCGTAGTTAAAGTAGAATAGAGATTTGTCTGTTTCATGTCACATTGATAACACTCCGTTATTAAATGCAACTGATATAGGTTTATATATTTATACGCGGTTTTTAATTAACAAGAAACATTTACCTAAAAAAAGATCACATCTATCTAATTTACTATGATTACAGTAACATATACATTCGTTTTAACATTAAATTATTAGATATACTTAATTATACAAAACATTGATATTCAAAAATAAAGAATTCAAGATAGTGATAGTGAATTTTTCGTGAGTAAGCTTGTGAACCAAATCAGTCTTACACGCGATTAAACTTTGCACTCGATAACTATACGAAAACGACTCGTAATAAAATCTAAATAATAATTATGATCACTGGCATGGTTCGAGACTTGAGAAACCCTGGCTGGCATTATATGGCAGATACTGCACTAGGCGACCAGATAGAATAGTCGCAGTTAGGCTGCATAAGGAAGCTGACAATCGTTTATCAGTCGACTGTTATTCCGCGCACGGGCAATTTTAACGCGACGATTTTTGATTACGGATTGGATTTTCAACTCTTAGTACTGAACCGAGCATCGAGAATACAACAGAGTGCATCCCAGAGCGCGTTGAAGAAACGCATTGATAGATTTTTGAAAAAAAAAGTCGTAATCATAACTGTACGAAATTCAAGTGATGTTATTGTTGTTCTTTCTGCTGCTGCTGTTAGGATCTCGCATCGCAGTTGGTGAGCCAGCCTAGCGAAGTATCTGCCTAAGTCATTTCTTTAGTGATATTTTAACAGAACCCTGTAATAAACGAGCTTAATAAAGTCACACTGAAAGCCATATTACGTCATCTTATAAGAGAAGACTCTTATAAGATGACGTAATCTTATAAGATAAGAGAAGACCATGACAGTTCGATCGTCCTGCCATCTACAGATCGTGCAATCCACGAAGACACGCCCCACTCTTTGTCCTAATGCTTACAGCACTAGTGTGCAAGTGTTTTAGTTTTGTTGATACACACCAATTATTATTAGTGGGCAATTAGTGTGTATCGAAAAAACTAAAACACTAGTGGATTTTAATTAGCGATAACCACTAGCGATTCGGAAGAAGAGTAGTGCGCGTCTTCGTGGATTGCAGTATCTATACCTACAATATCATGGCATCTGGATAAAATAAAGTAATGTTGTTTGCCTCTAATCCTCAGATAAATTAATAACATAATATTTTTTTCTTTCTCCCTAAAGAAACATTATATTTAATAGTTAAAAAGAGTACTCGGTTTTTCCCCTCACTTGCATTTTTCAGTCGTTAGCAACTGGTAGAAAATTGTGTACTTTTTACGGCCTCTATCTATGTTAGTAATTACTCTGAGTGTTAATCGGTCAAGCCAGGCTAATGAGACACAATTGATTTTCTATTGTATTGTAGGTACCACATGTGGTACGCCGCGGGTCAAACACGTTAATCTAAATAAAATTGCAAACTTCACATAGTTACCGTGCGATGAAAAGTGAATTAATAGGCGGACACTTGAACAATGAAAAATTGCAATTTATTTATAATCTAGTGAGCGAAAAATACATGAACAATTTTGATTATTTATATAAATTATCCACACAAATACTAGATTAGATATTCTGAGTCTATCATAAGGCAAAAATTGGCAATGTTTATTCAAGTTAGGACAAATTCAAACTTTTATACCTAGAATAAGCCTTATCCTGAGAATAAATTTTGGATTTTTGACAGTTTTTACATACTAGAATTGTCAGACGTCAATTTTATTCCATAATTAAAAAATATCTGACTTTGGTAAAATCGACCATTACTTAGTCGAATTTACATTTCAAAAGTTACGAAAAATGCTGATATCAATTTTATATTTACATGAAATTTCTATCTATCTATTTGATCGCATGTGATACGTAACATTAATAGCTTATTAGAATAAATACTTATAGCCAGTTATGATTTTACCGTGTCAATTAGAAGACTGTGTAGAAAGGTGTGTGTATGATATGTTTATCGATTTTGCTGTAGTTGTTTTTATTCCAGCTTTTATTTGATCACCTTTAGTACATGGGCTGAACACCCAGTTACACTTCCTGTTAACTAACGTAAAGGGCAACAATGCGTATTCGAACTCTGGATGCAATCTCTCTAAAAGGTTTCCGTCGCAAGATATCGCTCCCTAAAATCTATAACATTAATAAACCTATCGACAAATTTTCAAGACACCAAATCCTCTCCAAATAAAAACAGTCAGATCATGTCAAGCGTTGACGACTAAAGAGTAAAACCTGAGTAGGGCTCCGCACACGGTGGAGGCCGAGTTTCATGGCGCTTGTATGGGCCGGTTCGGAGACTGCGGCACCACGGGCGCGGGCGTCGCGTCTAGGTCACACGCCGAAAGCAATCGGACGAGCTCGTCAGGAGTCGGGCCCCCGTCAGGGGTTGGAGATTCATCGCCCTCCGCTGCTGAAGAAAACATATTGTGATCAGGTATGTTTTTATTATGACCAACTCAATCGGCTATACATAAAAAGATATCGGCTTCGTTAAAGCAGAAGGCCAATTCTCGTAATTTAAAACATTCAAAATCTAGTCGCAGTCTCTTCTCAGCGACAAACAAATGTCAAATACTTGTCAAAATGTAGGGAAATTAGAGGTATTTTTGACAGATTAAGACAGATCAGACTGTGAACGTTCATAAAATTACGAGAATTGCCCCAAAGATATCAGACGCTTCACTCGAGTGAATGGTTAAATTTTGTTTCATTCCACGTTCCCTTGACACCGACAAAATTATATAGGAATGAACTTTCGTCTGCTGCGATCATTTAATTTTTTGATCGTTG
The DNA here is from genome assembly GCA_949316385.1 of Globia sparganii. NCBI lineage: Eukaryota > Metazoa > Arthropoda > Insecta > Lepidoptera > Noctuidae > Globia > Globia sparganii. Next base: position 7,814,699 of record OX438671.1, read on the forward strand.
GGTAGGAGAGTGAAAGATGCCGAGTACCGAAATTCAACATTGAATTGAATTAATTATTCACTTTTGATTAATTTTGTCTTCAGACATTTGGCTTCGAGAGAATGACAAAAAATTGAAGCTTCTGATATCGGCTTAACACACATAATTAAGGAACCAAAAACATGTAAGGGCGAATTGCTATAACATGGCTATAAGTGAACAAAAATAAATAAATCACATACAATTCAAACATTGTTGCTTCTATTGTAGACTCCAATTATTAATACTAGCATGTAGGTACGCAATCCATCCTATCAATAAATAAAGTTTAATTAGAGCATTTCAATATTCTATGCTCCTTATTACGAGACAGCTGCGAATAATATGTAAAGAAATATAACTCAAGTTCAAAAACACTCCCACGCAAATGTGTACCTGCCGATCTATTCTGTAAAATTCCACAGTGAAAACTTAGGTGAATTGAGCTGTCATTCGACCTGAAGCTAGGGATTGACAGTTCACTTCACCTAAGTATTCACGATGAGATTCTAACAGAATAGACCGGCTGTACTTGCGCAGAGTCGACTAACCATTCAAACGTCTCTTAAGCTCCGCGCCTTGACCTTGGCGCGACCAATAGAGTGCGAGATTTGACGTTGAAAGAGTGAGTGTTTCGCTTTTAGTTAGTGTGAGACTTGAGAGGTATAGGTGCAGCGCAGACGACAGACTATCCGTGACGCACTTTTTAGTCTGTGAAAATAGAACCTATGCAATTATATGCAGTAACGCACACGACGCTCAAAAAGTCCGGCGCACAAAAATCCGTGTAATTCGGGCAGACCGCACTGCGCCGCGCCGCGCCGCTCCGCACAATAAGTGTGTGAAAAAAATGGAACGTTTGCTTCAACGCGCGCTAACGCAGACGGCGCACACTTTAGTCGGCAATCTGCATTTGCTAAGGGTGGACGTAACGCACGCGATCTATTATCATGGCGCGATTTATTATCAAAATAATACTTCGCGATCTCTGCACGATTTCCATAGCGTCTACGTCCCTACAGCTCTGCCGACAGAATGATCGAAGATGTGCGTTGAGTCTGTGAAAAATCCGCGGCCGACTTTTTGCGCGCCATGCAGACTTTTTGTGCGCCGCAGACTCGATCGCACAAAAAGTGTGCCGTCTGCGCTGCACCATAGTTGTGAATGTGTCCAAAATAGAACCAGTAACTGAATGAGCGTTATATTACTTCAAATATCATTTTACGTAGAAACAAACAAGTATTTCCTTACCTCCATTACCAGGTACAGGTTGGAGTTTTACTGCCTTATCTATAGGTGCTGTGAGGTCCCACATTTGCGTAGCGCCAGACCGATGCCCACACAACAGTAGCCGGCGCGGTCGCAACGCTCCTTCGCACTCGGCTACAACGAAGCATGACACAGCTGATCCGTCTACTGAACGGATTGTGCATACCCTGAGGAATTAAGATGAAGTTAGTCGCAGAACAGGGGATTATAAGCCTTAATTCCATTAGGTACATATAGTTCAGTTTCCATTGCAATTAAAATGCACCACAACTGCAAACAACATGCAAATAACTCTAATAGAAAATGTGGACTTTTATGAAGGTTATCATATGAGAAGAGTTTTGTTACCTTTTGCCGTTTGAGGCCAGCCGGACGTATAATGTATCTGTGTCAGGAACAACTTTCTGTATAAATATTTGCTCTTCATCCTGCTCACCATAAGGACCTGCAACAACAACTGTCGTCTCAAAATATTTTAAGACAGCTTATTATCATGACTGAGTGAAGATCATTCCTCTGTGTCTGTGTTCGGGGCATAAATAACTCATAGACTAATTAAACCGAAGTGTCAATCAAACAAAAACAGACTTGCCATAGTTTTTACCTACATGATCATTGCTTACATGCTACATAATGAAAATAATTGAACCAATAAACCAATTTTATTAATAAGTACATAAGTATTAACTAGTCGGACATTTCTTCCACGGCATGACGGCGTGCCACGGTAGGAATCCTTTTGTGATATTCTGACTATTTATGATAGTACATAATATGACAGTTCGTAGTGTTCCAATTCAAAACAGGCAACTGCCTCGTAATCCATGTTGAAAATATTTTAGAAACGTTTTATATTTTGTATAAAGTATAGCAATATGACGCTAATGACATTCCTTTTATTTAATTATTTGTCATTTTTCTATGTCAAAAATGTGAATAAAGTTTTAATTTCTTATGTTCATAAAGCACGTCTGTGGGAGTGTATAATTGATAGGCACTAAACTTGAAAATAGCTGTATGTGTCACATATTCGTTTTGCCCCGACGATAACGAGGTCTGATTATAATTTTGTTGCAACGAGTTGCTAAAAAAGATTACACCGCACTTCACCGCAGCAGACACCGAGCTATCGTGGCGGACACTCATTTCTCATTTCTACAAAATATCACGGAAAATACTCCATCAACGACATTGTAAGTGTATAAACAGTGAAGGTACAGACGCTAGCACATCAAGCTACTACAATCTGTCAAATTCCTTTAATAGATTTTCAACTTTATCGCTAAAGCATAAGGTTCAAGGTTGATTGGGAAAATTTGCAGTTTCGGGTAGCTTGATGTGCTCGCGTCTGTACTTCACTACAATCCATAAGAGGCTATATAATCGGAGCTGCCAACGCTAACACTTTAAAAGCCGCCTTGGGAGTGGTTCCTGGCTGAGAGGAGGTCATTCCTTTAATGACTATTATTATAGTAGAAATATCAACAGAAACTCACCGCAGTCATTATGAGGTTGTGCAGTCGGAGCTTCCAATGCCAACACTTTGAAGGCCGCCTTGGGAGTGGTTCCCGGTTGAGTGGAGATCATTCCTCTGAATCGCGTGACGCGCCAAGTCCTGACGTGGTTGTACTCGCTGCATACTGACACTAGGTAGTTTTCTGATAGAGATACCTGTGGGAAAAGGTGTTTTAGTATATATAATTATAATTTTTATGACGTTACTATTAGGCTATTTTCCACCATCAATATATTGAAAATCTATTTAGTCCGCCAGTTAGATTATTGAAAAATAATGAACACGTATTTTTTGTTTTTGTAAATCAATGAATATTGACAAAGATAAAACGCATCAAAACTCGGGAGTGGGGGCTCGTGACGTCAGAACGCACTAAAATTATACCAAGGTGTGACGTATTGAGAATTTTAAAAGCGTCGTATCTTCGTCAATTTTGGTTTACGTAACAAAAGAAAAAAATCGGGTCATATATTTTTGGATAATCTAACTGAAGGACTAATTACATTTTCAATTTATTGATAGTGTAAACTAGCCTATTGCTGTTGCCTCAGTTATTTCGGCAAGCTTGTATTAAAGTGCGATTTTGGATGGCTCAAAAATACAGATTGAAAGCGAATGCAAAGTTGATCTCATAAAAAACATCAATAAATCTATCATCTAGTTCAGCGCGTGCAAGATTCGTGACTCTTATGACATTATAATAAGGTATAAATTGGAATGATTGACGCGAGTTTGTGAAATGCAACATCTTTAGTTGGTTACTAAACTCACGTCCATTTCATGGTAACAATTTGAGTTTAATAGCGCCTTTATTTCGTAGCAGAAAGGGCGGTTTTCGTAGTTCATTTGTTACTACTGACTTGCGAATGTCCGTAAGTATTCAGTTGAGGACACCTGTATATTTACCTTAGTGATAGGACTCTGGTGCACAGTGAAGGTCTGGAACAGCTGCGGTCCATGGCCTACGGTCTCTGGATGCTGCACGATGACGCGCACCGAGCCGCAACGAGTGCCGTACGCTATCTCTATCCAGTTGCCGCATAGATCTGATATTGACATCGTGTTAGAAAAATAATAAAGATTTAGTTCTTGGGATTTAGTTTAGGAATGGACCTATCCTCAAGTCCTTAATGAAGCATAATTATAAACAGACATACAGTTTAGACTTGCTTACTTAAACATGGCTTACAACTGAAAATTAACTTTATTTTTATTATATTATACAGGGTTATTTGAAAAACACCAGCAACCTCTTAAGAGGTCATTGTACTCATCATTATGAACAACTTTTACTATGGGACAAAACCTGAAATCGCGAAAAAAAAAAATCAGATGTCCCTACATTTTGACGAGATATACGAACATAAATGTAGGGAACAGCTGAATATTTTTCGCGATCATAATGATGAGTACAATGACCTCTTAAGAGGTTGCTGGTGTTTTTCAAATAATCCTGTATATAATTAGTTTTATTTTTTTTAAACAAATCAGATTTAACGCATAATCAGCCTATAATGTTCTCACTGCTGGGACACAGGCCTCCTTTCTTCCAGAGGGAGTGCGCTGTAATCCACCACGCGGGCCCAGTGCGGGTTGGTAGATGTCACATGTCTTCGAATTTTTGGTTCTAGGACATGCCGGTTTCCTCACGATGTTTTCCTTCACCGTTTTGAGAGCAGTGGTGATGAAATTAAATACACAAAGTGCCTGTCTGGGTTCGAACCTACGAACTACAACTCGTAAGTTGCAGCCGTTATCACTGGCCCACCACTGCTCACAGACTGCTCCAGATTTAACGCGCTGTGTTGTATTGTTTAAGCCGAATGTTGAAAACTTGAAGCCCAATTCTCGTAATTTAAAACTTTCAAAATCTAGTCGCAGTCTCATCTCAGCGACAAACAAATATCAAAACTTGTCAAAATGTAGAGAAATTAGAGGTATTTTTGACAGATTAAGACAGATCAGACTGTGAACGTTCTTAAAAATTACGAGAATTGCCCCTCGGATAAAACGTGCGATGTTATCCGAGCTATCCTATGATACTCATATATTTGAACTGTGTTTATTGAAGTCAAAACTTCTCTAGGCGCACTTTGCGCTCTTTTCAGAAAGAAAAGAACGAAACTGAACCGTCACGCACGGGTCGGTGACGCTGAATGAGGGATACTCGGCTGCAGTTGGATGGTGACGCTGAATCGCATATACTTGGATCCAGTCGTAAGTTTTCACTTCTATCGTGTGATAATAGGCACACACCCTCTTTTTTAAGTTTATTACTTACTCGTTTTAGGTGTGAGATATACAGATATAGCTGTGATTGGCTCTTGATTGGGGTCCTTGTATAGCTGCGTCACCAGTAGATCGTTATCCTTCATACGTAGCGGGAACTTTTGCATATCTGACAATAATAAAATATTTAAGAAACAGGAGTAAGTATTAAATAGTTACATACATTACATAGTTACATACCTACATTCATATACACTCATAGTACAATACGATTTCAGTCTAGGCTAATCTATATAAGGTATTTCAAAATAAACTCTACAAACTTGAGGTGCTTTAGACCATCAAACTCACATCAACTTTCACTATGAGACCAACTCTGAAATCACGAAAAAAAAAAATCAGCTGTTCCGAGTTATGCGAACATAAATCTAGGGAACAGCTATTTTTTTTTTCACAGTGGGTCGATTTTTTGCACGCAAGTGTATTTGGGAAAGGCTAGGCAAATGACGATGAAACTATCTTTAACTTACCAATATAATTGATGGCTCCGGTAGCAGTGCCCAGCAATAGGAACGACCCGGCCGTGTCATACGTGGTCAGGTGAGCCACATCTTGCGTCTGCCAGTGTTGTGTGCTAGTGTGCCACACGCCTGCTTTGCTGCGGCTGCCAGCGCCACTTAAAGCTACCAGTTGAGGACCCACGAAGAGTAGGTGTTCTACTCTTACGCCGAGGTTGAAAGTACCTGTGAAGGAGTCAGATATTCGTCAAAACAGGGGTTTGGTTAGTTCTATCGAGGGGTCTAGCTTTCCTAAACATCACTATTGTCATAATAGTATTTCCGGCACAAGTCACGATGCTAGTTATTCCCAAAGTTTTGAGGGTGAAAAGAGTCCCTGGTCATCAACTCATTAAACCAACTTTATGCTGTAGGGAAAACTTTTGAAAGTATCAATTGGAAACTTTTTTTTTAAAGCCTGCATCCACACACAAAAAAGGGCCTCCCTTTTTTTCTTTTTTTTATAGGTACCTCTCTATTTTGTGCGATCTCTGGAAGCCTTCGAATCGGTTCAACTCGCTATCTTGTCTGTAACGGTTTATAAATAAGAACTCATTCTAGTCTGAAACTAGGCAGGCACGCCCAAAACAATACAATAATAAAGTGAGGGATACAAAAAAAAAAAACTGCTTTGAGTGGCGAATAACAGTCTCACTTACCAACCAAAGTACGTCTAACAGGCTCACTGTGGGTCGAGAAAGCCCACAGCCGGACATGCGCACCACTAGCTATGCCAAGCATGACGTCAGTTCCCGTAGTGTTGGTCCCACTAGAGGTGCCCCCGCCCCCACCAGTTTTGGCATTCAACGCTATCCGCTCTATCACCGAGTCTTGCACTGGAGATTGGAATACTACGTACCAACCACATGAATCTGTTAATCTGTAAAGAGGTGTATTACAATACTAAATGATTAAGAAATTAATAAACAATATAAAACAAAAGTAAGTAGGTATGATGTTACGTCATTAGATGCAGAGCAGTGCTTTTCATTACGCGGCACAACTTTTTTAATACTAAATCTAGTTTCCTAAGTATGTAGCGGTCGAAATATAGCGTCTGCAATTTACCGTCGAATGACGTGGCTGAAACGTTATTTATGAAAGTACTAGCTGCGCCCCGCGGTTTCACCCGCGTAAGTTTCGATCCCGTGGGAATATCGGGATAAAAAGTATCCTATGTGTTATTCTGATGTATAAGCTATATTACTGTACAGTTTCATCAAAATCCGTTCAGTAGTTTTTGCGTGAAAGAGTAACAAACATCCATCCATCCATCCTCACAAACTTTCGCATTTATAATATTAGTAGGAAGTAGGAAGTAGGATAGTAGGAAGTAGGATTATAATATTAGTAGGATAGTAGAAAGTAAGAAGTTGGTGTGTTTCCCTAGTGAGCGTTTTTTGATAACGTAATTTTCAACTTGATTTTTAGTACGGCCGTCCCTGCGGCCGTTATTTGGCAGCCACCATCTACCCTAGGAAACTCAAGCTTTAGGCATTGAAAGCGAACCCAGGTGTATTATAATTATGTCCCGAAGCTTTAGCATTGAAAACGAACCTAGGTGTATCATAATTATGTCCCGAATCTCTAAGCATAATACAATTTTGAACGCATTCAGAGTGGTATTTTTGAATTAATTCTGCTACACTTATTTTGCTTAGACAAACATTCTTGAGGTGGAGATTGCTCTAATAAAGTACCAAAATAAGAAATGTAAAGACCCAATTTATTATTGTTGAAGCACCTACCCCAACATCAATACACATTGAAATCTTAAGACAATGCATGTATTCACGTCTACGAATAATAAAAAGTCAGGAAGCGTAACTACGAGTATGAACAAAATCAACGAGAAATTCGGCTCCAAACATCACTACATTGACAAATCACCTCAAGTATTCGAACGGAAGAACACACATGCAAATAAGCCAATCAGCTGCGCTCGCGTAAAGCGTACAAGCGCCATTATTGGTTCTGGTGCGCGGTGGCCTTTTACGGCAACGTCCACCGCGGTAAACATTTGCGTGGTGCCATTTTTGAGCTTGAGTTACATTTCTTGACTTTTATTATTTGTAGATTCACGTAATATATGGCGACATAATACAATACTGAAGAGCCTACACTACCTCAGCTAAAATTCACTCTTTATCTCGTTTGCACGACACTGCTCGCGGACTGAGTGAGAGCGAGACAGACTGCGGTGCTAGGCGGCAGGCAGCGCCAATAGTTCAGGTATTTGCTTTTTACGGTGAAAATAATGGTAATTAAAAAAAAGTAAATAACATAAGACCTGCTTTATAGTTAGTTCAGTTAGTATACAAAGTTTCATGATCTAATTTGAAGTATTTTTTGAATACCAGCGGTTTATTGTTCGGTTTGGAGGTAACTTTGGAATTTTTTTCTATCGAGAAAATTTTATGAAATCGTGTTTTCGTCTAACATAAGACCTAGCATTAATCCTCAACTTTACCATATATTTATTTCAAAATTAATGCTGCAGAATTTTCGACATAACGGAGGATCATGCTAAGCCATTTGAGGTAGTATAAGCCCTTAAGTTTATACTTGTAGCAACAGCCTACTGATATATAAAGTGTGTTTGTATGAAAAGATAACATGCTCGTATACATACCTATAACCAGTCACAAAGTGTGTATACGCAACAGCTACCCAGTTGTGGTGTGCTTTTATAATTTGAACTTTCATACTATCATTCCACGTGCTCACTGCAAATAAAGAATATTGAGTTAATTTCAGTTACATAATAGACTTAATTAATCGTATCAAAGAAGTCGTATAAAATGCGACTTAGGGATTACGTCCAGGGAATAGAGCGGCGTTGTCCTGCGACTGGTCTATCCCAATAACAGACCGATTGTTAACTTGAAAGTTAATCCGTTACTTCGTTAATGAACGATTAACGGTCTTGTACCCAGCTTTGCCTTTACGTTATTATCTTAAAAAACAATAAATCGGTTATTGTTGCGGCTATCAGCGCTTATTACGTTCAAGATTGTTACATTATACCTACCCCACTTAACTATCGAACGATGTATAAAGGCACAATGAATGAATCACGAGTTGAATTGCTCTGATTACACAGATATACCATATGATATACATTATGACATCAACATTGATACGTACTGTCTGGTGGGCGATGTCCTTTGTGGCAGTCTGCATTACCTAACGACGCTGCTCTAGAGTGACCTCTGCCACAGCGACTGTAAATTGTATGTAGTTTTTAGGTTTACATTATGTGAATAATTGATAGAAGTTTTAGGTCGGACAGTTCTTAAAAAAAAAAGAAAAGAAAATAGTAGCACATTCAACTAATATAGGTATTTTAAATTTCAAAGTAGCTAACAGACTCGCTTTTATTAAGAACTAGAGGTCTGTCCCGGCTTCGCACGGGTGGAAAAAAAAAAGAAAAAAAAATAGCCTATAATAATCAGTGATAATGTAACATTCAAATGGTGAAAGAATATTTAAAATCGGTCCAGTACTTTTTGAGCCAATTCGTTACAAATATACATACAAATCTTTCCTTTTTATAATATTAATAATTAGTATAGATGAATGCAATCCATTTATAGTCAACATCACCAAAGTTTTGATGTATGAGTTTGTCTGTAAATGGTTGGCTTCCAAAGCAAAGATGTGGAATTCGGTATAGAAAAGACGATACATTCACACCAGGGAAGTCACACCTAGTCTTGTCAAATATTATATTTTGTTTAGTTTGGGATCTTACAATAATGAATCATCAAGGTCTTTTACTTATTATACTTCTACCAAAGATTATTTATATGACGTTATTTTAAGCTAGGTCTCAGCACATGCATTCAATAAAATGATTACTATGTTTCGAAAAATATTTACGAGACTACACAGGTACTGGCCCCGATTCTGTTGTTCACAAACTAAACTAAATTTAAGTTCAGTGCATCTTTTTCTTTCTATTTCATTACGAAAAGGACAGAAGATAAAATATTAGTTTAGTCCTGTCAAATTAGATAATCCATAGACTAGTTAGACGAGATTAAAAAATTGGCTACTAAAAATACGTCAATTTACGTCAGGCGCTGATTAATTTGACAGGACTAAACTAATATTTAACTTCTGTCCATTTCATAATAAAATAGAAAGAAAAAGATGCACTGAACTTAAATTTAGTTTAGTTTGTGAACAACAGAATCAGGGCCACTGTTTATGTCCAAATGTTGAGAATTTTGGCAATAGCTTCAGAAACTAGGAGGTACAAACCTTAACTGGTCCTGTGAAGGTATCCTGCCGACAGTGCGGAGATCAAGCGAGGAGTTTCGTGAATGTGTTCTGTTCACCGCTACCTCTGTGCTAGAGGCTGTCGAGTTCTTTCGGGAACAACTGTTGCCGCTTCGCGTGCTGTTGCCGTTCGGCAGGGCAGTGTTTACTGAAAAATATGGGTGCATGGTAAAACTTTTCATAATAAATTGGAAGTGAAACTGGAAGGAGGGCGCGTGGGATAGCGAAGGATGAAAGGAGTGGAGGTAGGCCTTTTCCCAAGAGTGGGATATCTGGACATAGCAGGCTACAATAACGATATTTTATATAATAATTAATGTTATCACTTATCATACAGTACACCTATTGCTCCAACAGACTTATCATGTATTATCATAATTTATCTTCAGTATTGACTAAAGATATCAACACTATTTGTTTGTAATTTTGTTATTCCTCCCATAGTTCATTCATATAATCAATTATGAATGGCATAATTATTTTATGTACAGTCTGCATTTATGTTTTTCTAATACTTTAAATTAAGGGTAACAACTTATATTCAATAGATTGATTTCTCTAAGCAGTAAAGAAATTATTTGCTCAGTCTTTTTCTGCTCAGCCTTTCTTACAGAGAGAAAAAAAACTATTTATCATGCCCCCCCTTTGTTTACCCTTTCAACAAACAAATCATCTGCCTTTGCCATTTTATTTGGCTTTGTGGGGCAAATTATTACTCATTTACATAGCAATTATTCCAAAAGAAGTCTCATCTCATCTACCTAGGCCTTTTCACAGAGCACAATAACTCTAACATCTTTTCCATACATTTTTTTAGGTAGTTTAGTCTACAATGACTGACAGAATTTATTTATCAAAGCATGGCAGATTAATTGGTCTTGTAAAGTCTGGTTGATTCATTACCCATCAACTTGATAACCTTAGGGGGGTATATGACTCACATTTACAACATTGTTAACATGACTTCAGCATTAATTTTGTTTATCTTGTGATATGATTGAATAAAACAACATTATAGTACTTACATGGAGGTGGTAGGTATCCATAAAACAGGACATCCCCACAGGTTGAATGGTTCATCTCATCACACAAAGCCAGTCTTCTGCTCAGGGGAGTGATGCCAAAGTAATCACACTCATGCCTCAAAGCCCTAATATTAACATTATTAAGATCTATATCCCGAGTACGTAGGAAATTCAAAATGAGACCAAAGAGGTTTGGGTCCCTGTCTATGAATATGGCTCCAGTCTCATCACGCACCGTGGGAATCCTGCCACTGAGGAGAGCAGTGAAGAATGTCTCTGGGACCCAAGTTAATGTGTGCCATGATGTTGAGAATCTAAAAAAGGTGGTTTGGCTTAGAAAAGCTTTACAACAGTTTTTTAACTCATGCAGTGCAAAATAACTAAGTCCTTTTACAAAAAATATTTAGTATTCAATTAGATTTGTCTTGGTACAGCATGTGACTTAAAAGAACATCAATTAAAGAAAGCCAGAGAGTCACTACCTATGTTCGCAAGCTTTTTGATAGACATTAAGATAAGATTACAATTAAGAATCGATCCGGCGGCGGACACATTAAACAGTGTTTACGATGAAATGTCTAAGAAGTGGCTATCTTCAACTGAATAATTAACTGCACAATGCAATAATAATCAGTATATATTTGCATGACACATCTTGAGTACGTAATTAATCATAATTTATATTGGCAAGACAGAATGCCGAGATACAACAAATAAAATAAAAAATAAATCACAAACTTTCTTTATAATTGAACACTTACCTCGTACCGCCTACGTTTAAATTCACAATTTCTTGATAATTGGACATTTGTATTATTTCTATTGTTACAATTTCATTCGGAAAACAGTTATTTGTTACATTAAGTATGTAATCATTGGAATTTATTTACGTCCGCCGAGGTGGATGGCAAAATGTCAACGTCAACAAACAGCTGTAAAAAATAACACTCACACACCCGCATATTATGCAAAAAAATTGTTACCATATAAAAATATTTGTTCATCTTTCACACTATCCTACAATTCAACCGCTAAAAACCGGTTTTTATTAAACTGTGGAAATGCAACTCAATCTTGCTTCGCATAATTATTTTAGTACTTGGCAACTCTATTTACAAGAGAGACGTGTCCGTACGTCAGTCATCTAAAAAGTCAATTTTCTTCTGAATCGAATTGTTGGGACTCATGTATGAGAATACAGTTGTTGTAGATTATTAGGATAGTTGATAGTATTATCAGCCCCAAAGATGCCGCAGACTGCAGCTGCGAAGCCGGGCAATGGCCGTAATAAAGGGATATTCAATAATACGGCCGGCTTCAGCACTCTGATCACTGTTACGGTATTGTCATTGGCTTGGTTGGCCGGTTTCGCATCCCGGCTATTCGCTGTTATACGTTTCGAGAGTATTATCCACGAGTTTGACCCATGGTAAGTGTGGAGAATTTGTTCAGTAATGATAACCTGTTGAAGATAGGGTTCCCTCCATTTATCGGCTACGTGTTCTAGGTTCAACTACCGATCCACGGCCTACATGGTGCAGCATGGGTTCTACAACTTCCTGAACTGGTTCGACGAGCGCGCTTGGTATCCGCTGGGTCGTATCGTGGGCGGCACCGTGTACCCTGGCCTTATGATCACGTCAGGCACAATTCACTGGATCCTTCACACCCTAAATATTCCAATACACATTAGAGATATTTGCGTGTTCCTCGCCCCTGTGTTCAGGTAATTGTTTTGGTATTCATTGTTATTTGTTATCTAGGTTACCATCATTTGTATTGATCATACCATATACATATAAAGTATAGAATCTATTCATACTGATACATGATATGATCGATAAAGTCAGAGAATTTGAAGTGTTGCACTTCTACAGCTAATCAGAGCAAGTGTTAACAAAACTAAAATGTTAACTGAAAACAACTAAAATACATGCTTGTGATAACATATGTTATGGTTATAATTATAGTTTAGTTAACATATGTTATACTTATATAGTATGATAACATATGTTATATAGTATAGTTACATATACTCCAGATTATTTATAAAACAATGATCTTAGTGATGGCTTGTTATAATTTAGCCTTAAATCAATACAGTTAACACTCCATATCAGTCTAACATACACAACACAATATGTTATGGTTATAATTATAGTTTAGTTAACATATGTTATACTTATATAGTATGATAACATATGTTATATAGTATAGTTACATATACTCCAGATTATTTATAAAACAATGATCTTAGTGATGGCTTGTTATAATTTAGCCTTAAATCAATACAGTTAACACTCCATATCAGTCTAACAAACATTCTGAATTATTTAAGTACTTAAGTTTAAAGAATCTTTATTTCTCATGAGAACATAATACAGTTCACTTATATGAGATTTAACTTTTAACATAGATTATTGTCATCTAATGACGAAGCATGCAGATGTAGACTTCATTAAAACATCAATCTAATATTTTTTAAGAAAATGAATATGTAAAAATGAATTATATTTTTCACTTTTAGTGGTCTAACAGCCATTGCAACATATCTACTGACTTCAGAGCTTTGGTCTCGTGGAGCCGGTCTGTTTGCTGCTTGCTTCATAGCCATTGTGCCCGGATACAGCAGTCGGTCTGTAGCAGGAAGCTATGATAATGAGGGCATTGCTATATTTGCTCTGCAGTTCACATACTACTTATGGCTGAAGAGTTTGAAAAATGGATCAGTTTTCTGGTCCATTTGCACTGCACTCTCTTACTTCTACATGGTGAGTTGATTTAGTAATATTCCACTTTATTCATATTGTCTTATGTTTGACAATTCTTTTGGTAAACAACACTAATCATGATGTCAATTATTTTGTTAGCTGTATGCCAATGTATGGCTTTTATCAATCTCCATGTACACCATTTTTCCTATTATCTATACTCAAGGGAAATCTTTATTTATTTTACCTCCTGCTAAAATCTTAGTGGGAGAGTTATATCTATATTTTATAACTAGTGCATCCCATAAAAGTTGTTTTGCAAAAAATAAAAAATAGGGATATGAAAAATAGATGTTGGCCGATTCTCAGACCTACCCGATATGCACACAAAATTTCATACAAATGGGTCCAGCCGTTTCAGAGGAGTTTGGTTACAAACATTGTGACATGAGAATTTTTTATATTAGATGTATAGTATTAGCTGTCTTGGACATTGTTTACCAAAACAATAAAATGGTAACACATTGAAGTAGATAAATTAGCATAGTTTTACATGTTCTGTTATACTCCTGTTAGAATAATGTTAAGATGCATTTCAGACAATAACCTTCTTTGTGACTTGTTGATACTTCATAGACATACTTGTTATCTAAACATCATAATAAACACGCTATGCAGAGTAGGCTTAAAATAACCAAGGCACACTTCCATAGTAATATAATGGGTACAAACAAATTTAAGGATAAATAAAATTGGAGTGTCTGTTTGTAGTGTCAAAAAAAAGTATATATGGTATTGATAAAAAAACAAAAAAAAAATTGTCTGTCTGTTTGTTCTGGCTAATCTCCAAACAGGCTGGACTGATTTTGACGGGACTTCCACTGGCAAATAGCTGGTGTTATAAGGAGTAACCATTATTTTAGAAAAAAAAATTAGGTGGCTGCACATAAAAATGAAAACCTATTGCACAGCTAGTATAATAAATAAAACATACAACATCTCGGGCCCTGAATAATATAATCAGAAAGAATTATAAATATTATTTTTTTATGTTCAAAGGTCTCCAATAAATCATTATTATTTGTATTGTAGGTATCAGCATGGGGTGGTTACGTGTTCATCATAAACTTGATCCCGCTGCATGTGTTCCTGCTACTGATCATGGGAAGGTTCTCCCAGCGGCTGTTCGTCAGTTACAGTGTGTTTTACATTGTAGGCCTGTTGATGTCCATGCAGATACCCTTCGTTGGCTTCCAGCCCATCCGGACTAGTGAACACATGGCTGCTTCAGGTATGTTGTATGATTGTAATTGCAAATAATCAGTGTTAGTATTCAACAGATTATTAATGATTTGTGGTTCAGTTTAACTTTAAACTCACCTAACAACCAGGGGCCGTACTCTCTATGACACAATGAACGAAACCGCGCGAAATGAACGCGAGGTTGGCTTGATTAGCTAAGAAATTCACGTGGTTTCGAATTAGGAATCACTGAGTGGTCATTATGAATTGGGGCACAGGCGGATTATGGCTCTATCCCTAACAAAGAGAGGTCATATTGCCACTAGTGGACAAATACAGCCCTCTTATCTATGGATCTTGTGTGTTTGTTTTTAGGGTTCCATACCTCAAAAGGAAAAACGAAACCCTTATAAGATCACTTCGTTGTCCGTGTGTCTGTCCGTCTGTCAATACCCTTTTTCTCAGGAACACGTGTATTTATCAAGTTGAAATTAATATCAAATACAGGCTGCAATCACTGCAAGCAGTGAAAAAATGAAACTTCTAAGTTAACGAAATCAAAAGATACAGGTGTTTATGTTCCGTTTATGCCGCATATTTTGACACTTGCAAGGGAATCAAAATAGGATAACTACTTCCCGTTAACCTAGAATCATGAAATTTGGCAAGAAGCAAATTCATGTAGCACAAGTAAAGGAAACAGGAAAAATATTCGAGACGCGATTCCCGTGATAAACTATTTACATACCTACAAATTTGTACGGAACACTCGGTGCGCGAGTCCGACTCGCACTTAACCGGTTTTTTCTATTTACAAGATATGGCCCGTACTGAATTTTCAGTATATCGGACATTTGAATGTTTCCAATATCTGACGTGCTATTAACTCATTATCTTTTCTAATATATAAAATTCTCGTGTCACTGTGTTAGTTACCATACTCCTCCGAAACGGCTTGACCGAGTTTTATGAAATTTAATATGCATATTCAGTAGGTCTGAGAATCGGCTACTATTTTTTTTTGTTTTTGCAAAACGACGTTTGCGGGGTCAGCTAGTAATTGATCAATTAATCAACTCAGCCTATCGCAGTCCACTGCTGGACATAGGCCTCTCCCAGTCTGCGCCACAACACCCTGTCCTCCGCCTTCCTCATCCAGTCCATTCCAGCCATTTTCTCTAGGTCGTCCGTGCATCTAGCTGGGGCATCTAGTAATTGATAAAAATACCAATTAACATGATCTTGATTACGGAACACGCTTGTATTGAACAACTACATATAAAGCAAGCATCTAGCCATCTACTATTTTAAAAACTAACGGATTAGATAAGTGCGTGTCGAACCACGCAGTGTAAAGGTTCCGTAGACGGGATGAATATATAAGCATGCACATTTTATTTAAAAATAAGCTTATAATTAGATAATTATAAGCTTATTTTAGCTTAGTATTTCTGGGATAGACAGACAGTACAAAATTGTTAAGCTCCCATTTTTGCCATTTTGCTACGGAACCTGGCTAGTTATTCCACAAAACTACAAGAAATCAGGGAAAAAAAATATTGCAGTAAACGCGTAGTAAGTATTCGTAGTTCAAGGTTAGGTCAATAAGGAAACATCGGATGTTAATACTTGCACTCAATTAAAGTACCTACATAAATGGCACAAAATGTGCTAACACAAGTACCATGGATAAGATTTAATTGTTTATACCTACACGGATTTAACGGTTCCAATTTTCTAGGTAATTGATTTCCCAATGCTGTTACATTTTACAATAAGTATTCACAGCATTTTAAAATTTCAGGAAAATGTTTAAAATTTTGTGTTATTTTATATCGTGCATTTATCTTCCTTTAAGTTAAGCTGTTTACCTGGCATATAATCAGCTAATACACCATCATCGTATTTTTATGAGGTCATCCACTACTACATGAGATATACAGGGTTAGTTTTCAATGACCAGCCAAATTTGAGCGTGTGGTACAGACCAGTGGCGAAAGGTGAATTTATGACAGAGGTAAGCCGGAGCAAGAAAAAAATGTCAATAAACCATTTCATTATATTTCAATGATGAATTGACTATAGAGTGGTTGTGTTCTGAATTTTCGAACGGAAGCCGGCGGGAATCGAGTTGTATGGTACCTTCGCCACTGGTACAGACCATGAAACTGAACAACTTTCTCCATGGGAACAATATTGTAATCGCGAAAAATTTATCAACTGCCCCATAGAAAACTTCAAAACCTACTTACTCGACTTAAATGTATGGGACTGCTGAATTTTTATTCGCGATTACGATGTTGGTTCCATGGAGAAAGTTGTTCAGTTTTATGGTCTGTACCATACCCTTAAATTTGGCTGGTCATGAAAAAGTAACCCTGTAGAAATCTGAATAATTACTCTGTAATAAGTATGAATATTGCCATCATCACTAGATTTTCGTATGTTTTGACGTGTCTCGTCTTCTTCTCGTGTGTGGGGACGGTTGCCCCAACATACTTACAAAGTAAATATATTATAGAAGATTGCGTAGCCGAATTTTTCTATAGGTACCTACATCGGTACGTGACATTTTTCAGGGCTAAGTACTGCCCACGAAGTAAATATATACCTGAAGGTTGATTCCCGTATAAGTAAAAGTTCAAAATCTAGTCATCGCAGCGCAGATAGCAGATAATTTTGACAGATTTAGACTGAGGTTAGAATGCAAAAGTATTTAAATATGGGAATTGCCCCTCAGGACATACCCAAGTATCTTCACTTGTGGAGGTTTTTGCAAAATCCCCTAGACATGTTACGTAAAAAAAAGAGAGGTCGAAATGATAATATCGAAATATTTTAATTTCATTTGTAGCTTTGTGTCCGCTAATGTTAGATTGTGAACATAGCACGGATGTTTAATGTATTTCCATTTACTCTTAAACGACCTTGAGAGCCACAATATAACGCATTTTAGCAGAAGTGATTTTACATTTTGGGTATGCAGCAATAACATTTTCAATCATCACTACGCTTCGTGCGCTACGATTGATATACAATGCAGAGATTATCTCCTATGGACCAAAGGTTACCATTTCACTCCCGTACAAAATATTCCTTAAACATACTCTATTCAGATCCAATCACCGAGCTATTCATACAATTCATAAACAACTGCCGAGCGCGAGAATTAAACAAATATAAATATTGTTCAAATGTTCACAATTTCCTGCGTTTTGTACGTGTTTGTGCCGCTCAAGGTGAATTGGAAATTTTATTGAAGTGTAGCTGTTTTATTGGCCGATCTGTCCCGATAGTACTAGTAGCATAAATTATGTTATTATGCTTCATATTGTTGTACGAACATGTTTCAGCATAAGACTGAAATGATTAATTAATTAAGGGCTGATTTTTCAATCGCCAGATAACTTTTATTCGAGGAATAAAATTGACGTTTGACAGTTTTTGTATGAAATAACTGTCAAAATTTCAAAATTATTCCTCGAATATAGTTATCAGATGCTTGAAAAAACAGCCCTTATGAGTAAACTAGTCGCGAGCTAGAACTCACTGGCGTTCATGGCCAAACATCACACTGTTCCACCTGGCTTCGTGTTCGACAGCGCTAGTATCAATGATGAGCAGTTAGACGCTAGTCTACACGAACAACGTCCAGTTCTCACGCACAGAAACACCTTCCCGAACTGATAGGCGCGTAAAAAAGTCGAAAAGTGCTTCGGAAAATCGAGTTTTATAAAAAAACCACTGCATAAATCAATTACAAATAAAGTTTATTGATTTCTTCGATAACTGAGCTTTGTCGTTATGGACTTGGTTTTGAAGATTTTACAGTACTTTTATTACTTATTTACACCCAAAGTTAGGTACCTTAAAAATAGCAAGAAAAACGATCTTTGTTGGCTCATAACTTTTTAATGGCTTTTTATTTTACTATTCTGTTTCCGTAAATACTAAATTACTTAATAATAAAATTACCTTAAACAAATTCATACGCATCGAATCGCGTTTCATAGATTTATGATAATTATCTAAACCATATCTATATATATAAAAAGAGAAGTCCTGACTGACTGACTGACTGACTGACTGACTGACTGACTGACTGACTGACTGACTGACTGACTCATCAACGCCCAGCCTAAACCCTTGGACCTAAAAAGCTGAAATTTTGCATAGAGGTTTTCTTTATAATGTAGACGAGGAATAAGGAAGGAATTTTCGAAATTCAACCCCTAAGGGAGTTAAATAGGGGATGAAAGTTTGTATGAAAACTCTTATTCCTTGGGTTAATAAACTTGAAACTTGGCACGAATACTTATCTAAGTAAATTATGAAAATTGGTCTTTTTTGTTTTTCTAAACTATCTTCTAAAGGGGGATGGGGGGGTGTCAAAATTTGTATGGCGGAATTTTAATGCACGGTGCGATTAACTCAAAACTCAGTATTTATACTTAATACCAAAAATAAAGAATTACGTGTATCAGGGTTTTTCGAAAATCTACCCCTAACGGGGAGAAAAGGGGTAGTTAATTTTACAGGGCAAATTTTACTGCCTGGCTTAATTAACTCGAAAATTGGTATAAATAATCTGTGAGTCAAGTAATGAACACACTCCAAACAATTTTTCAAAATTCCACCCCTGTGGGGGTGAAAATTGGGGATACAGCATATATGAAAATTCTTATTCCTTGGGTTAATAAACTTGAAACTTGGCACGAATACTTATCTAAGTAAATTATAAAGTTTGGCATTTGTTGTTTTTCTAAACTACCCCCTAACAGGGGACTGGGGGTGTCAAAATTTGTGTGAAAGAATTTTAACGCGCGGTCCGATTAACTCAAAACTCAGTATTTATACTAAATACCAAAAATAAAGAATTACGTTTATCAGGGTTTTTCGAAAATATACCCCTAACGGGGAGAAAAGGGGTAGTTAATTTTACAGGGCAAATTTTACTGCCTGGCTTAATTAACTCGAAAATTGGTATAAATAATCTGTGAGTCAAGTAATGAACTCATTCCAAACGATTTTTCAAAATTCCACCCCTGTGGGGGTGAAAAGTGGGGATACAGCTTACATGAAAAATCTTATTCATTTGGTTAATATACTTGAAACTTGGCATGAATACTTATCTAAGTAAATTATTAATTTTGGCATTTTTTGCTTTTCTAAACTACCCCCTAAAGGGCGATTAGGGGGTGTCAACATTTGTATGGAAGAATTTTAACGTGCGGTCTCCGATTAAGTCGAAACTCAATATTTATACTTAAGACCAAAAGTAAAGAATAACATGTATCAGGGTTTTGCGAAAATCTACCTCTGACGGGGTGAAAAGGAGTAGTTAATTTTCCATTTTACTGCGTGGCTTGATTAACTCGAAAATTGTTGGACATAATCTTTGAGTCAAGTTATGAACACATCCCAAACATTTTTCAAAATTCCTCCTGTGTGGGGTGAAAAGTGGGGAAAAACTTTATACGAAAAATCTTATTCATTTAGTTAATAAACTTGAAACTTGGAAGGAATATTTGCCTAAGTAAGTAATAAGAAATGGGTCTTTCGAAAGTAGTCCCCTGACGGGTAAAAAAGTGGTAATTCGATTTTTAAGGCCGGTATTATAGTGCGTAGCTTGATTTACTCCAAAAAAATGGTATGAATAAATTTAAGCTTCAAACCTGGCACAAATACTTATCTAAGTAAATTATAGTTTGTCATTTTATGTTTTTCTGCTCTAAAGGGAGATTGAGGGTGTCAGTTTGTATGGAAGAATTTTATCGCGCGGTCCAATAATATAAACTCGGAACTCAGTATGTATACTTAAGACCAAAATAAATAAAAAAAAGTGTGACTGGGTTTTTCGAAAATCTAACCCTAACGGGGTGAACGGGGGTAGTCCATATCACAGAGGAGTATTTTATTGCGTGGCTTGATTCAATGGGAAATTGGTATAAATAATCTTTGAGTCAAGATATAGAAACGTCCCAAACATGTTTTCAATATTTCGCCCCTATGGGGATAAAAACTGTGAAGGTGAAAAGGTGGTCTTATTCCTTTGGTTAAGAAACTTGAAACTTTTCAACATTTGCCTCAGTAAATAATAAAGATTGTCACTTTTAGGGGTTTACTACTTACTTACTTAAAATAAAAAAGTATGAGTTTTAGGGTTTTACTTATTCGACTCCTACCGGGGTGGAAAAGGGTAATAAAGTTTAAGGAGTAGAAACTTCAACTTCCATTAACACGAAAATGGGTATAAATAATCTTTATATCATAAAAATGGAAACGTACCAAATGCAAAAACAAGCCCTGTCGTGATGAAAAGGGAGGATAGTTTATTTGAAACATCTTAGGTAGTTTAACTAAAATATTGGCCCGAATACTTATTTCTTTAAATAAAGTAAGTATAAAGATCGTAATCAATAATTTTCGAAATACCTTTCAGGGGGAGGTGGAGAGGGTGTTAAATTTATTTGAGGAAAGTACGAAATCCACGCGGACGAAGTCGCGGGCAAAAGCTAGTTATAAATAATTATGTAACACACGTGGGTGTGTTTAGTCATGAGGTGGATTAAGGGCCTTAATACGAATCCTAGGTCTGTCTTTGTTAGGTTTTTCTAGGAATCTAGAATATATTTCAGTAACCTCGGGACTATCAAATCTAGCCTTTATATTCCACAGTGCGACAAAAGCTGTATCTATCCTGAATAACACAGCACGTTAACTGCTTTAAATCGTTATTTCATAACGATTTCACCAAGGTGATAAGTCCGGTGACCGCATCGCCATGGCTAATTCCTAGAGCAAACTTAACTGAGCCCAATATAGGTCCTTAAATCCGTTGCTAGATTATTATCTAAACAAAGGAAATTAAAAAAGAAACATGACTTCACACTGCTCTTACCTATTTATTAAATAAGTTACCTGCCGAAATAAAATATAATTTTATGTTGGCTGAGACATTTCTTACAGTTCAGTATGAATTGAAATATGTTGGATTGTTTGAAATTACAAGTCGTATTAACATTGCCCTAGCTTTGACCTTGCAAGCCAGTGCTTTTTTTCTGTACCTCGCTATAACTGCACTGATGAAATAAATTGAACGTAGCAGTTTGTTGACACAGTTGTTACTATGGCGTTATCGTGACTTAACTCGTTTTTTTATCTTAGCCTATTTTACAATTTTGTTTTTGCCAGTCAACGAAAACTTCTCAGGGACTCCTCATGTGCATTTCATCCGTTTTAAGGTGAATGGGAAGTGGTAGACCGCGAAATTCAAAATTTTCTTACGTTTTTTGCAATTTGCAGGTCAGTGTCAGGTTGTATCTTGATCAAAATTTGATTCGCGACTATAACAGGTACGTATTTACAGAATTATAATCATAGGAAACGTTCATACATCTTTATAAGTGAGATTTGTACCATAAACACTTTTCCCTAGGAGTTTTCTTCTTGTGGTACAAATCTAAGTTAGGAAGATGTATTAATGATTCTAATGATTATAATTCTTTAGATACGTACCTGTTATAGTCGAGAATCAAATTTTGATCAAGATACAACATACAACAGACCTGCAAGTTGCAAAAAAACTTAAAAAAAACTGAATTTCGCGGTAACCACTGCGCAATCACCTTAAGATGTTTCATTTTTGGAGATTTCCTAAAGTGCTTCACAATTTACTAATGCATGCGATTTGGCGATAGTCCAACGTTTAGTGCAAAGCTATTACCGAGTAAATTCACTTGGAAAATAATTTAAAATATCCGGAAACGAAATGCAGAAAATTTTCTATACTCATTTTCTATGAATCTAAGAAAATATTGAAAGAAAACTTCGCTGTAAAATGGCGGTATAGCATATAAACCTACGCAGGCTCGCCGGGCTAATTGAGGACAACGAACTATAATTCTTATGTGCCTAGATATCTCACTATCAACGTACACACTCATACATTAATGGTATTAATTTTAGTGAACAGTGTTGATTGAAGTAGGCTCGGTTCTTATCCGACCTATGTGAAAAAACACTAAAAAAGTTATCAGATTATCGCAGGTCGTAAAAGTCCATTGCAGATCGCATCAATACTCGTAATGGTATACATGCATCGCATTTAGCAAGCGTTATTTATTCGGATTTTTTCTGTACCGAGGGCTTAGAGAATAGTCAGCCTATAATGTTCCCACTGCTGACACATGCCATCTCAGAGTGTAGGCCGTAATTCACCACGGGCCCCATGCGGGTTGGTAGATGTCATATGTCTTGGATTTTTTTATTCAAGGACATGCCGGTTTCCTTCATCGGTTTGAGAGCAGATGATGATGAAATTAGTAAAGCGCCTGTTAAGGTTTGAACCTACAATTTGTAAGTCATTGTCGTTACAATTGGACCGCCATTACTTTCCCTACCACTTGTCTCCACCGAGGGTATATGCATCGACACAAACCTTGTATACAAACCCACATTCGTAAAAACTATCCTACAAATATTTAATCTGGGCAGGAATCAAATTCGCGACCCGCAGTGCAGAATCCACTGCACCAATCATGGCGATGTTAGCCATCCAAACAGACATGGCGAAGCAGAGTTTCCACTGCTTAAAAACATAGGTATAGACCAACATTCAATTTAAAAAAAACCGGTCAATTGCGAATTGTACTCGCGCACCGAGAGTTCCGTACAAATTTGTCACCGGGACTTCCCGTTGACCTAGAATCAAACCTATACGGTACTTACCCCATAGGTTTTGATTCCCTTGCGAGTGTCAAAATATGCGGCATAAACACTGAACAACTTTTGATTGCGTTGATTTTTAAGTTTGATTTCTATACTGCTTCAAGGGATTGCAGCCCTGAGTATTTGATATTAATTTCAACTTGATAACGCCACCCGTTCCTGAGAAAAAGGGTCTTGACAGACAGACGGACAGACAGACAACGAAGTGATCTTATAAAGGTTCCGTTTTTCTTTTTGAGGTACGGAAACGTAAAAAAAGAACTCAGCTCATGGCAGTCCACTGATGGACATAAGCCTATCCCGGCCTGCGGCACTACACCCTGTCCTCCGCCTTCCGCATCCAATCTGTCCAAGCATTTTTCTTAAGATTTACATTCCGTACCTATAAATAAAGTCTAAAATAGATTGCGTGCCTCTGCCCGTTTTGATGTCCCCGCGGTAAAGAAACAAATATTACGATGATTCATTGTCAACAGGTGTGTTCGCGTTGGTGATGGCTATAGGTGCCATGAAGTACCTCCACAGCCTGAACCCCAAGGGTCAGTGGAAGCAGCTGCTCATCCTGGGCGGGTTGGCGGCCGCCGGTGCCGTGTTCTTAGCAGTTGTGCTGCTTACGTATGCCGGAGTCATTGCGCCCTGGAGTGGAAGGTCAGTATTAAACTAATATGTAGTTTGGGCTATGCTACTATCTCAGTTAGCGATAGGCTTATAATATAATATCTACAGGGTGCATTTGATATCATGGGCATTATTTTAACCTAAGGTACTACTTATGATACTAATTGCATTAGGGCTACTATTACGCAAATCAAAAATATTATTAATGCAAGTATGGAAAACCTTAAAATGTAGTAAGTCATACAAAGTATCAAATTAGTTGCGCTTCTCGATAGCAAATGCGTAGGTACACTACGCCGTACGCGCGTCATTGGGCGTGAATTCTTTGACCCCGTCCGACTCACGTGACATTCGTAAGTTGCCAATGAATTGATTCATAATAAATTCCAATTTTCCCTTCGTACTTTGCCGGCTTAGGACGGTCAAAACTACGTCAACTAACATACATTAAAAAAAAAACATTTACGTACCTAGCTTGTGGATTGTTTTGAAAAAACCTTATTTGTCGGTAAAGTGACAGAGGGTAAACGGGTGCTCTTCCACGAGCTTGTGCATGTGCTGGCACGTGAAAAGACGAAAAATCCAACAGGTTCTGAGTGGTTCTGGTGGAATGAGACCCCGTGAAGGAATAGGGTCGTCCGGGTAGCGCCGATGGAACATTTCACGAGTTCATACTAAATTTCTTGCGCGATCGTAAATTACAACCATTTGTGGGTATTGTTGGTTGGTGTACCTAGCCTGCACATTACGCGGTCGAGGCATCGTGTACACAAACACACACACAACACACAACTACTACACTAACACTTAATACACTGCAATCCAAGCACCGTATGCCGCGAGCGGCGAGTACGGCGATTACGTCACGGGATCAATAAATCAATTACGCGTCAATGCACCTGCGCAGTCGTTATGACACTGGTTCCGGGTTCGTGACTTCGTGTTGCGGCGGGAAGCATACCCCGCGCGGGGGTAATATTCGTATTTTTGCGAGTGAGGGAGTGGGACGGAGAGAGTTCAGGGAATCCCGCCGGACGGAATGTCTTGTAGCCCATTGTTATTATTACTTGTAAGGAAAAACCCGCGCGCGCGCAGGTGATGTTTGTTTACATTTCGCTTTGCGCTGTACTGCGCTTTAAGATTTTGATATTTCAACAATTATTGGCGTTAACGAAGTATTTTGTTTTAATTACTTTAAGTGTTTATTTGCAATAATAAGCCTTGTGCAATTTGACTTACTACATTTTTAAGGTTTTCCTTACTTGCATTAATAATATTTTTGATTTGCGTATTAATAGCCCTAATGCAATCAGTATCGTGAGTAGTGCCTTAGGTTAAAATAATGCCCATGACTTCGATTCCACCCTGTATAGTTTGACTGGTAGAAAATGCCTATGGCATTAAGTCCGCTTCTGTACATTTGTGTTCTTATAGTATTAAATAAATAAATAAAATATCTCTAGGCATTTGGAATAAGCCTATAGTGACCATTTGACCTACTACGTAATGGTGGGCATAATGATTAGAGCATTAAATGATAAATCAGTATATAATGAACAAATGACGGGTCAGGTCCTCGTTTGAAATGGATTGTAAATGAGAATTTGCGATAAAAACAAAAGCAGTAAAATATGATAAGTATTAGTAAAAATTTACTTTCAACTAGATGTGCCCATGCGGTTTCTCCCGCATAAGTCTCGATCCCGTGGGAATATCGGGATAAAGTAGGTATCTTATCTCCTAATCCAGGTCTACCCATGTGCCCAATTTCATCCAAATCCGTTCAGCCGTTTTAGCGTCAAACCGTAACAAACACATATTGAACAAATCTAATCTTTTTATAAAAGGAGTCTCCCCGAGTGACGTACCCTTCCGACCTTTACCGTTACGTCCGGCGCACCCCGGGCAATCAACTTCTGTCGAATGGCTAAACCTTTCACCACGATGATCGACACGCTAAGAAGATGATATTCGTTTAGATATGCTGAATAGAGTAGGTACAGACGCCAAGCTACTACAATCTGTCAAATTTATTTATTAGATTTTCAACTTTATTGCTAAAGTATAAGATTCAAAGTTGGTTGGGAAAATTTGACAGTTTCGTGTAGGTTGATGTGCTGGCGTCTGTACCTTTAAACGTAACATTAATTAAGCTTTAGAGGCTTCCATTCCCTGTTCAATTCCATTTCAATAATATATAAATAGAAAGAAAACATACTATTTAAACCGTTTATGAATGAGCGGTCTGTTATTTAGTTCCACACACTTAACATAAGTTAAAATAAAAATACACCTACTGTATTATACATATAAACATGAGTTCACATGTGAAACACCAGTTGTTATGTTTACATGGGTTAGTTACTTTATAACATGTGTTCGAGTTACGTTGGACGTGTTACCAGGTCATTTACAGGTGTTGACTTAGAATTAATGGTAATAAACCTATGTTTCATGCCTAGATAGGAATGTTCGTGTTTATTTAGTGTAGTGTTGACCTAAATCTTTACACCGTTTGTTTTAATAGTATAGGTATAGAACGTGATGTTTTGACGGAAAAAGTGCTGGTTTGAAAGCGTCTATTGTTTTAGTGGTTTATTTATAAACAGTCTTAAATCAAATTCTTTTCTTCTTGTTCTCACACTATTGTCTACATTTCCTTTTTAATTCTCCTTTCGCAGGTCTACTGGAAGAAATTTCTTAAAAATAAAGCAGTACCTTTGTACTCAATTCTAATATGTCGTATCTGTATCCATTTTACTGTGTGTACATAAATATTATCTACACTTATACTAATATTATAAAGAGGAAAGATTTGTATGTATGTTTGTAACGAATTAGCTCAAAAAGTACTGGACCGATTTTAAAAATTCTTTAACCATTAGAATGCTACATTATCACTGATTAATATAGGCCTTTTTTTTCTTTTTTTTCCCACCCGTGCGAAGCCGGGACGGGCCGCTAGTAATAAATAAATAAGAGACTTTTAAACGTCAAAATGTATGGTTAAACAAGCAATCTCGAATCGATATGGTTAATCAATTCTAACTTTAACAACGTTTATAAATATACCCCTCAGTAGTTTAGTGAAGCCTGTCAAATGTTTGTGTTGGGATGACACATCAACATTTAACGGTCTAAAAGGTTTTTAGAATTATACGTTTATTTTTCTTAACGCGTTACGATACATAACCAATAATATTTCAGAATTCAGTTAAGTAAGACAAGTTGGTCGATGGTCGTAAATTACTTGCTCGAGATGAATAATGATTGAATGATTTACTTGAGATAAGTAATTAACGAGTATCTATGGAGAAATTTGTTGTTCTAACCAAGTTTAAACTAATCTAAAAATGAACCGGCTGATTTCGCTATAAAAGGTAACAGAAAACAGGACTAGTTTGGGGGGCCCCTCAAGTTTGAAAATATTATACTGTTATAACATTGAGTTTGTCAAAGACTATCTTATAGAATACTTTCAAAAAGAGCCCGTCTTGATGTGGCTTCGAATTCGAACCAACGCATGTTCCATTAAACTCCGGCAGCCTTAACCAACTTCTGCCGTTTCCCGAAAATTTAAAATTCGAGAAAACGGAACCTTTTGCCTATATAATGTAATTTGGACAGGACAACGTCTGTCGGTTCGGTTATGTAAAAATACAAAAAGCGGTTATGCAGTTATCTCTGATTTGATATTGCGTATCTTTTGCTGAGGTACCTAGTTGATGAAGCTGTGTGTCCGCTAGTCCAGTTTTGTGACCCTCAAATTCCTAACCGAATCTTTATTTCAGATTCTACTCGCTATGGGACACAACATACGCAAAGATCCACATTCCTATCATAGCGTCGGTGTCGGAGCACCAGCCCACCACATGGTCTTCATTCTTCTTCGACCTGCACGTCCTCGTGTGCACCTTCCCCGTAGGACTGTGGTACTGCATCAAAAATATCAACGACGAGAGGGTTTTTGGTGAGTAACATTTTTGGCATTTCAGCAATTTGCAGGTGAATGACTGTCGCTAGCTTCGTAACACTTTGGAATCTGCCCTGTCCGATATTATATTATGAAAGTTGAGTGCTTAGTAAATTTACTTCAGGTACCTTCTATCATTTAAGTCTGACTTATACAATATCTGAGGGGCAATGCTCGTAATTTTAAGAACGTTCAGTCAATCTGTCAAAAATATCTCTAATTTCATTCCACTTTTGACATTTGTTTCTCGCCGAGATGAGACTGCGACTAGATTTTGAACGTTTTAAATTATGAGAATTAGCCTTCTGATCGCTAAATCTGCTACAAATCCGATCTTAGCAATTTGGGTACGGTAAAACACCTAATATAGACTTTACGAAATTGGGGTTCCTTAAAATAATAATTCGTGCCATTTTCTCGGCCCATCTGCAATCGACACACTCGCCAAAGTTTCGAGCTGTTAGGAGGTTTAGTTAATGGTGAAGTCGTAATATCTCTAATCTCTATACCTAATTAACCTTTATTTGTCTCTTCCAGTCGCCCTATACGCGTTGAGCGCAGTATACTTCGCCGGAGTGATGGTGCGTCTCATGTTGACTCTGACGCCCGTCGTCTGCGTACTGTCCGGCATAGCCTTCTCTATCCTGTTGGACCTGGTGTTGAGGGAAGATGACCTGCCAGTACCTCAGGTTGATACTGAGGAGTCTAAGAGCTTGTATGATAAGGTAAGATGCATAGCTTTGCATGATACTGTTCATGTCCAATGACATTGTGGATATGAAATCCTCTCAGAGAAGTTCAGATTAAGTTATGTGACCACAGTACTAATTAACATTCACGCGGCAACACATTTTTATGTAGCTGGCAACTGTCATGCTATATGTGGGTGAAACATGTTTACAGTTACACAAAACTCGTCATCAGGACATACTCTTGTACTTTTAATAACAATATAGGAGTGTTTTCTAAAAAGTTCTAACATAAAAACCTTCCAACAGGCCGGCAAGCTAAAGAAGCGCACACACGAGCCGGCCATCCCGCCCGACTCAGGGCTCGGCATGAACGTGCGCTCAGTCACGCTGATACTGTTCATGATCCTCCTCATGTTGTTCTCCGTGCACTGCACCTGGGCCACCTCCAACGCTTACTCCAGCCCTAGTATCGTGCTCGCTAGCTACGGAAATGATGGGTAAGTTACATCAATTATCATAATTTTTCCTTTTCTGTAATAACATAACATCACGCCTGAATTCTCATAAGGGTTAGGTAGAACTGTACGTAAAATTCGCGCATTGACGTGGAGTTGCGGACACCAGCCCGTATTGCCTAGACAGAAGTGTGAACACTCATATTTTGCCAGTTATTTTCAAAGTCCCATGTATCAGGGGGGCGAGTCTGTTGCCATCAATCGGGCACAAATCCAGACTCCGGGCTGTTACTAAGGAATTCTAGATGGAAAGACCCAATAACAAATTGCCCGACCCGGGAATCGAACCCAGGACCTCATGCTCGGCAGTAGCACTTGCTACCACTATACCAACGAGGCAGTTCCTTTTATAACCGGGCGTAAATACGACACGTCGACCTTTAGATGAAAGATAATTAATGTATGAGTGATAGAGACGACGCTCAACAAAGCCTAACTTTCTTCGATCTCGTCTTATATGCTCGATGTTCATTAACGCGTGCCGCGTACTAACGCAATGGACTTTGTCGACCTTTATGGATTTTTAAGGTTAACGTCGATGCACGACGACGCTCGGACCACTGGACATTCACCTTTACCCGTCATTATTTAGCTATCAAATACCGACACGTCATTAATTCTTTCAGATCTCGTAAAATCCTGGACGACTTCAGGGAAGCGTACGGCTGGCTGTCGCAGAATACTGCTGAAGACGCGAGAGTTATGTCCTGGTGGGATTATGGCTATCAGGTAAGAACTAGAAACATTTGCTACACTCGAATATTTCATATTTTATTGTTCATGGAGCACGAAATCGATGTTATTATGTTTGGTCTCGCGTTTAACTATTATTATTTTACCGATTAGGAATGGAGATTTATCGGTTATTTAACTACATGGAACATAATACGGAAATAAACTACTGTATAATTGACCGTTTTATGTCAAATAAAACACTGCGGGCAAGGAATAATTAATTTTGACTTCGCCAAAAGTAAAAATTAACCTTCTTAATTAATCACTATACTCAAATTATGATCTTACTTATCTGCATACAAACAGGCCATGTGGCCTATAATTAGTAATCATAATAATATGTCTACACAACTCGTTTTTTGGTATAAGGTCTAGAAAGTCGCTGCCAACTGTCCTGACGTCTTTAGACATCAAGACCGCCGCCCTTTATAAAAAGAAAAAAGAAAGAAAATACGTTTATTTCCGGTAAACATGACGCAGAGAAAGAACACCAATGGGTTACATATCATCCGCTAGGGTTTATATAGCATATATTAGAGATGTGTGGTCATATTGTGGAAAGTTGTTCATTGAACCAACATCGTAATCGCGAAAAAAATATCAGCTGTGTGTGGGTCGAATATGTATTGATATTTTTTATGGGACAGATGATTTCACGATTACTTTCTTCAAAAGTTTTGTATAATTTCGTAGATCGCCGGCATGGGCAACCGCACAACGCTAGTCGACAACAACACTTGGAACAATTCCCACATCGCGTTAGTCGGGAAGGCCATGGCGAGTAATGAAACAGCGGCGTATGAGATAATGACGATGCTCGATGTCGACTACGTACTGGTCATATTCGGAGGGGCAATCGGTTACTCTGGCGATGATATTAATAAGTTTATCTGGATGGTTCGTATCGCTGAGGGAGAGCATCCTAAGGATATTCATGTGAGTATTGTTTTTTTTTTGTAAGCCCGTTATGTCCCACCACTAGGGGAAAGCCATAAATTACTATTTATGTAGTTCAATTGGTAAGGTTCTTTTCAGATATGTGTGTTTGTTAGATGTGAATACGTCTCCCTAGCAGTTTTGTGTTCAAATGACTTGTCAACCGTAGATGAAAAGCTGTCATAAAAAAGTGTTTATTGGCGTTTATGTCCGATAAGCAAGTGCCAAGGTCTAGTTTGTTATAACAAACTAGACCTTGGCACTTGCAATTGTTATATTCCTTAAATTAAACTTATCTTTATTTCTACAGGAAGCGGATTACTTCACTGAGAGAGGCGAATATAGAGTGGATTCAGAAGCGTCTAAAACAATGTTAAACTGTCTAATGTACAAACTATCATATTATAGGTATGTAACCTTACAATATTACTATCATCTCTACGCCAGCCATTTACTATCATCATTTCATCGGTCAAAGTTTTTTTTGGTTTCATATTTTAAGTTTGTGATATTTGATCATTATTACGATAAAGGTTATATTTTTTAAATTATTTCAAAGTATTCGAAGGTGTATCATAAAACTTTGATCTTTCTAGATACGACAGCGGCGGTAGTCCGCCGGGCTACGACAGAACGCGCGGCGCGTTGCCAGGCAATCGCGGCTTCAAGCTCACTTATCTAGAAGAGGCCTACACCACGGAGCACTGGCTAGTAAGAATATACAGGTATGTTACTATGTAATATGATCAACTCTTGGGAGCGTTTTAAATGCAAGACACAAAGTTATAATCTATTTTTAAATGGCGATATTTCCATCACTAATGTATGAAGGCATGCCCCAGAACCACAAAAAAATGTGAATGTGACATCTAATACCCTTCTGCTTCACCCTGCAGAAATAAAAGGATAATGATAATTTGTATAAAATTTCCAGAGTGAAAAAGCCAGATGAGTTCAACCGTCCGCGCTTGCCGCTTGCAAAACGAACAGTCCCGACCAGCAACTCTATATCTAAAAAGGTATAACAAATATGAAATTAATTATAACCTCTTAATATTATTTAATTTACTAACTAATTATTTTACTAACATCTTTGTGATTAATTATCTTATTAATTCTTTTTGGTGTTGGTTTATACATAATTTATACAAAAAAAAATCGTTATCAAATGTTACTGTAACAACAAAATAATACCGTCCTTACTCACATAGATTACTGTACCCAAAAGACGGTACTTTTGTCCTGTAAAGCTTCACATTAACCCACGTAACTAATAACTAACGTGTAATGACTAATTTTCTCGTATTTCAGCTCGCCTTAGGAGGCGGACCGATGGTATAGTACCTACCACTGTTGAGTTCTGTTTGACTGATGTATGTGGTTGTATGTAGCCTGAGCTTGTGTGACGTCATACATCTTCGCTTTACTGTCTTAATTTTCGCATTGTCATTATTTTGACGTTTAAGAAGTTGCCAGGTCAAAATTATATAATCTATCTGGTATTCCCAGATAAAAATTGCATGGTTTATGTTTATGGCATATGAAAAAATAAAATAAAATGAACCATCATTTTGAAAATCTTTTAGTAAGTTATTAACTAAGAATAATTGAAAAAGTCTGTTATTTTATGCCATACTGTTTTTATCGAACTGTAGATTTTTTTTGGTACATTGAACCTTTGTTACGCCTTGTATAGGATTGCATGTTTCACATGACGAATAAATTAAAGTGAATGTGACTTCTGTTGGCTGCAGTGCTTAATCAAATAAAGCAATATCACACCCACAAACGTCAAATAACATTTCCTTCACAATTTTTCCCCACAGACATCCAAAAGGCGAAAAGGCATGATGAAAAACAAACCCACGATTGTGAAAGGCAAGAAGGCGGTCAGGTTGGAGTGACGCAGCGTACGGAGCCGCGAGCGTGCGCGCGCCACCTCGCGTGTGCGCAGATAGTGTTCGCTGGTCAGTGGTGATGCGCCGTGTTTTGTAAACAAACCTATTTGCCGGAATTGTATGGAGAACTTGTATGAAGCTGTGGTTAAAGAGGAGGAGGCAAATAATAAAAAGCTCACGACGTAATTTGTATGTGAGCTTTTGTAGTATACGTAAGGTTTCGTCTTTGGGTTCTTTGGCATAATAGTTTTGATCTTTGTGTACATTTGGTTTCTTGTGAATCTCTAATACCTAGTGGATTTTTTCTTTTCAAAAACTCCTTTCCCCAAAATACAGAAATATTTTAGAGAAAGGCGTTTTAATTGAATTCGATTTCGGGTATACGAATGTCCTGCAGTGCGATTCTGTAACCATCTCACAGTGAAAACTTAGGTGAAGTGAGCGTGGAGTGAGCTGTCAGTGTCATCCCGATGCTAGGGATTGATACTCTTGACAGCTCACTCTAAGCTCACTTCACCTAACTTTTCACGGTGAGATTATTACAGAATCGATCGGCTGTTTAGTGTAGTAGTATATTTGAAAAGTGAAATCTTACGTGTACTCATTCCTCGTAGCATTAAAGGCCTAAAGTTTGTGACAATAGATATTGAATATTATATTTTACTGGCGACCCTCCCCTGCTTCGCACGGTTTTTACGACTTGAAGGATCATCGAGATTTCTTTGTTATATGTAAGTTTAATATTAACGTATTTTCACATAAATCTTACGGAATAAAATATGTAAATTATGGTGAAAACTGCATCAAAATCCATTGCGTCGTCGAAAAACTTTCTTTCGTATTCAATTATCGAAAACGAAATATAAACTATCTAATTGGCCTACTTTTCATAATTTTTATCGTAAGTTCCTCATTCGATATGATCAATAATATTCAATATTTTTGTGTAGGTGTGTACGTGATTTCCTCATACAAGTTTAATATTGAAAATAGGTATGTGAACTATTTGTGTATGTGATTGTAGAGTGACTTACAAAACACGGAGCTACCACTGATGTATTATAAACTAATGATGACTGATACCAATTATATATGTATTTTAGTCCATTAGATAAAAAAAAATTCTAAAAAATAATAATTTTGTTCGAGCACTGGGTAGATTGGTGTTTAAAATAAGTGTTGAGTTTGTCTCATGGACACTTTAGAAATGCAATAATTCAAATTTTATTAATAGTACAGAAATAATAATAATATATTTCTTTATGCACGAATAAAGTGGGATCTGTAAATATGCTTCATTTACTTTGTATTTGAAATAATTTTCTTTTATATCCGTATTCAGATATTGGATAACTTGTGTGGCAATCCTGCGACGTACTTAGTTGTAGTCGTGTATAATATTGTATAGTGCAATGATGAATATTTCATTTGTGTATCGAGAGTAATTTAATTAAAACGTGTTTTAACTGGTTAGATATACAGACAATGTTATTAGTATAACGTCCCTTGGTTTTCAGTGTGTTTTCATTTTTCAATAATGTAGATTTGTTGTTAGTCGTCGTAGTTCATTTATCTCGATTCGATGTTACTGTCCCGTCAATTTTATTAGATTGAATAAATGTTTTAAGATAATGGCATACATCATTTTGTAGGCATCTACCCTTCAGTCGTGTCTAAAGTTAAGGCGTAGAACGATGCTACGATTAGTGACGTAGTCGCTCTGTTGCTGTGAAAATCGAGCAGTATGCTACCGACTTTATAATAACAGAGTTAATCTGAGATGAATTATATTTGTAATTGCTACGTCCATTTGTATAATAATTAAAATTATATTAGCGCTATCTGTCCTACTGTCCGTATGTCTTAATTTTTCACGTAATTTATTAAATTCTTTTAATAATAATGCCTCGCTACACTTCAGTACTTATCACAACTTAGTGTAACACATAGTTAACAAGAGCTGAAAGAATGTAATAATGTTTTGTTATAATTATGTATCGTAATATAAATCTAACCAAAGTTTCAATCCATGTTTTGACTAGTTGAATGTTATATTTGTGAGGTTTGCATCTTGAAGTGTAGTGCTGTACACCTGCATTTATACACAACTACTAAGTTTTAAGAAAACACCGTCTTCAGTTTATACATATAAAGACTTGAATACACACTGCATTGCACTGTATTGCACAATGATGAAATCTCCTTTCTCCACTCTTTAAATTTAAAAATGTTGAAAGTTTTAGGTCCATCGATTACTTTACTTTGTCCGTATAGTATACTCTATTATCGTATAGTCTTGCATTTCTTAGAATAATAACAAGACAACACTACACTTCCAGTTGTAACCTAAACTTGATCCCTAGAATTCTCCTGCAAAAGGTCATACAAAAATATAATTCAAAAGTGATTAATATAATTCCGTGGGTGTTATTGTGTTACGTATTTTTATTTTATTGTTGTCCATCAATTGTTTTGCGTAATTTAACAGAGTTTTATCGATCTGTAGATAAGATTCATTGTGGTAACAATGTTCTTAATAAACGGATGGAGACGACAATTTTGGTTTTATTTTTAAACTACATTTTACCCTCTACTCTATTGTAACCGCCCGAGTACTTAAACCTAATAGAATCTACTTGCAATAAGTACTTACAAAACATGTCCAATATCTGTTGAACTCTACAGTCAAGAAATGTAACTCAAGCTCAAAAATGGCACCACGCAAATGTTTACTGCGGTGGGCGTTGCTGAAAAGGCCACCGCGCACCAGAACCAATCACGGCGCTAGCCGGAATACAGCGCAGCTGATTGGCTTACTTACATGTGTTCTTTCGTTCGAATACTCGAGGTATTTTGTCAATGTAGTGAAGTTTGGAGCCGAATTTCTCGTCGATTTTGTTTATAGTTACGCTTCCTGACTTTTTATTATTCGCAGGCTGAACATTAGCAGTCTTATAAACGTCTTAAATTTTAATCTATACATATAATAAAATCGTAGGAAAGTTAAAACTCTACATTGAATATTTTTTAAAAAGAATACTTGGGGCGTGATCTACAATCGATATCGAAGCCAAAAATATAGTTTTTTGAATTTTTGTCTGTTTGTCTGTTTGTCTGTCCGGGATAAACTCAAAAAGTACTGCATGGATTTACTTCAAATTTTGCATGAATATTACTAAGAGGTCGGGTCAACATACAGGCTACATATTATCACGCTATCACCTACGGAGGAGGAGCTGTGAATCTTAATTTTTCTTACGCATTCTGTGACAGCGTGTAATCTAACAACGCATATTTAAATGTTGTTTTTGAGTAAGCCATGCTATTATCTAGCTTTACACTATAAAAACTACGCCATTTAAGTAACTTGAGCAGAGAAATATAATCTAACGAATGTTAGTAGTGTAAAGACAATTTTAAAACAGCGCCATCTATGAGATTTCATAAAAATCGAATCAAGTTACATTTTTTGGAAATTAATAATTTAATTTTGATCATGTTGGCGAGGTAAGTAGTTAGTTATTCTTAAAATTCATAGATGGTGATGTGCATTTTCTTCATAAAAGTTTTATCGTATAGTTCGTTTTGACAAATTCAAGTTCCAACAAAACCCTCAAAATCTTGAGCATAGTTGAGGAAGACAATTAAAAAAAAATGCTGTGTTAAGTATTACGAAAAAGTTATGTTCATTGATGATGATCATTTTATTTCATGACACCCTCGCTGAGGCTAGCGTCAGTGACAGTCCCAGCCGCATTTGTCATCTGTTTGTCGTCATCTTGGTGTTTTGTGGAGTCGCGAACCCGGTAGCTTTGTGAGAGAAGTATCGCCATCATCTGTCTGAAGATTTTCTACGAGCTTTGAGGCGTGCTACTGGAGACGAAGTCGAAGTAACTGATGAACGCGTGCTGAACACCTGTCTCAGTTCACTTCAAGATGTGGTCATTTCTATCGGCGGCAACCCACTGATCGAATATGGATTACCAGCTCCCCAATCATCACCGTACCAAGACCGTGGAAATCGGGAGTATACCGCTGAGACAAATTACGATCCGAGCGAAATGCCCACCATACGAAATGACCATGTCGCTTTGTTCTCTTCAGAGCAAAAACAAATTTATGACAACGTCCTTGAAAGCGTTGGGCAAAACCAGGGTAAAATGTTTTTCTTGGATACTCCTGGTGGAACAGGAAAAACATTTGTTACCACTGGCATACTTGCAGAGGTCAGGAGGCAAGGCAAAATTGCTATTGCCGTAGCGTCGTCGGGAATCGCTACCACACTGCTTCCGAGTGGCAAGACAGCACATGCCATGTTTAAAATTCCCATCGATTAAGAGAGCGCCGAAACGCCTGTTTGTGGTGTGTCACGTAACAGCGATAAGGGACACGTGCTCAAGGATTGCTCTCTGATCGTATGGTGTGAGTGTACGATGACCAATAGGAAGGCAGTTGAGGCCGTGGACAGAATCCTGCAGGACATCCGCAGGAACGAACATTTGATGGGTGGTGTCACAGTTCTGTTCAGTGGTGATTTTGGTGGTGGGAAAACGCTTCCCGTGGTGACGCGTGGCTCGAGGGCTGACGAGGTGAATGCTTCGTTGAAATGATCTTCGTTGTGGTCACGAGTTCGTACGCTGCGCTTGACCATTAATATGAGAGCTCGGCTCGGCGGCAATACACGTGCTCAAGAATTCTCCGATGTCCTTCTAAGTCTTGGCGAAGGCACTCTACCAGAAGAGATAGGTGGACAGGTGGTGCTTCCAGAGTCTCTCGGTAGAGTGGTATTCAGCTTAGAAGAACTAATTCGCTGTGTGTACGGGGACATCAGTCGTATACCGCACCAGCAGAATTCTTGGGTGTGTGAGCGGGCCATTTTGATGCCCAAAAATTACCAGGCTGCAGCAATTAACGAATGCATTCTCTCGGAAATTGAGGGGAATAAAGTGGTCTACACCTCGATAAACACTGTTGTCCAGCAAGATGACGCCACACATTATCCCGTGGAATTTCTGAGCTTCCTGTCAGCAAGTGGACTTCCAGCGCATACCATCAAGCTGAAGGTCGGTGTTCCGATTATGCTTCTTCGGAACCCATCTCCTCCGAAGTTGTGTTAACCGCCTTATAGTCATCTCGCTCCACAGACACCATAGAGGCGGAAATTCTTACGGGTTGTGGCGTCGGCGAGGCGGTATTTATACCACGCATTCCCGTCATACCTCATAATTTCCCGTTCCAGTTCAAGGGCGTACAGTTCCCCGTGAGTGTTTGCTTCGCGATGACCATCAATAAGTCGCAGGGGCAGATACTGAGGGCAGCGGGTGTCGACCTCAGGACGAGTTGCTTCTCACAAGGGCAACTGTAGTCGCTTGCTCCCGCGTCACCAGTCCTGACTCTCTTTACATTTTGGCTCCTGGCAGCATAACTAGCAACGTAGTTTATAGAGAAGTGTTGTAAGGTATGATACCTTTGTACGTGTTTTTACTCTTTTGTGTCCTGGAATGTATTCCTGCATTATTTTCTCTATTTCCTTCAGTCACATCTTATGACTGAACTCAGCAGGATTCCCATATAACTCTCTTCATTTGCTTCGCTTGCAAAAAAACTTATATTTTAATGCTATTTTAAAAGTTGTGTACTTATAATGCTATAGCGACACTGGCATCTTAGGTATTTTTGGTGCTGTAGAGCCTTCACGCAGACGACGTCGCGGGCAGCAGCTAGTCAATTGATAAAAATAAAATATAAAATTCTTATTTATGAATGCTACTTAGCTACGCAGAGTTATAATCACTTATATTCTTCATTCGAAGTACATCATTATGATGAAAGGATTTACAGGGAAACCTCATCGGAGTTAGTGGTTATCCAATGTGCCCCTCATAAGGCCAAAACTGGAGAAAAGCCACGTTATGGCAATCAAAAACAAATAAGAGACGTCTTATAGCAAACTATTTATTTCAAAATATGTAATGAAGCTACATATTTGTTATTTAATAAATTCATTATTTATGACTTCTTTCTCCAAAGACATGGATAACATTATTTTCTTATGCCACTCTCATTCCTCGTCTTTTTTGCATAGCATGGCCTTGTCCCTCGCCGTCTGAGAGATCGTATAATATTGGTATTAGATGTTTGACAAGCATCTAATACCAATATTGCTTGAGGCTTTCTTAGCATTAGTCAAACATATCCCGGTCAACAATTATAATTGTAATTAAAAGAAACTGAAACCCCACAGTAAAAGCAACGGGAAGTAATATAAACAGACATATGTAGGTAAAGCCCGATTAAAATTTTATGGCGGCTCTGAAGTTGCGCTACTCACTGCGCAGTACCTCACCCCTCATTCATGCTGACTCGTGAATTTGTTACTGCGCAGCGACTCGCCTCATGTTCCGAGCGGTTATAAAGTTTGAATCGGGCTGCAGGTACAGTCAGCAAAGGAGATAAGTATGCAGGGTCGTCGAATATAGTTTAAGTTTAGTAAGAAACAGATTGATGTTTTCGAATAAAATTAAATTAAATTAATAGAAAACAAACAGTTCATTTATCAAATTAAATTTCATTCGAAAACATCAATCGGTTTCTTAATAAACTTCAACTATATTCGACGACCCTGCACACTTATCTCCTTTGCTGACTGTACTTGCCTCTGTGAATGCTGCTGATGTGGTATTTAAAGATATAGTGATAGTCCTCCCCTCTATTCTCTTACTGCACGCAAAGCAAATTAAAATAAGTATTACTTCAACCTTGTGCGAGCGAAGCGAAGATAGACGGAAAGAGATTCTAGTACACACATCAAAAGTGTCTAGGGATCAAGCATTTTTATGCGGATTTCTTGAGATTGAGATGTTGTTTTGTAATAAATTTATGATTTTATAAATTTATATGGATCCTTTTTGGTGCATTTCATAATTTGAATCAGGAACTGTGAATCAAATTCGAGTAAAAGATGAAAATCAGCTGTCAATATTTTCCCTATAAAAACATACAACGCATTGAAGACATTATTAGTGCTACTGTTTCCCTACTACTGATTAAAACCAACGTTATTATGGAGCGGCGACGTCATTTAAGCAGGGAAGAAATGCTCAGAGCCGTGGGAATGATAGAAGCTGGTTCCCGGCAACGTACTGTGGCTTTAGCTCTGAATACAAGTCAGAGTGTTATCAGTCGACTTTGGACACGTTACCGAAGCACTGGTACCGTGGCTGAGCGCCATGGAGGACGGTATCGCTGCACCACACGGAGACAAGACCGATACATTCAAATCTTAACTCGAAGAGCTCCAACAATAACCGCCATGATGTTAGCCGTGAGGCTTCATCACTCTTCAGGGAACTTAATTAGCGACCAAACAGTCAGAAACCGCTTGCATGAAGTGAACCTTCATTCCCGAAGACCGCTACGGGTACCACCTATAGCAATGCACAATCGTAGGATTCGATATCAATGGGCTCTTGAACACAGAAATTGGGCAGAAGAACAATGGCGTTTCGTGTGCTTTTCTGATGAGTCTCGTTTTGGTATGAGACCGGATACAAGACGTATACGACACTGGAGAACCCCTGGACGCCAACAGCGATTAAAATCCTGCCAGGAAGTCCATCCTTATAGTGGTGGAACCATCATGGTATGGGCGGGTATTTGGATCGGCGGAAGAACTGAGTTGATTTGGATCAGAGGCAACCTCAACGCTCAAATTTATGCTGAGACGATTGTATCAGACGTCATCGTTCCTCTACAAGTGCAA
This sequence comes from Globia sparganii, assembly GCA_949316385.1. Lineage (NCBI taxonomy): Eukaryota > Metazoa > Arthropoda > Insecta > Lepidoptera > Noctuidae > Globia > Globia sparganii. The sequence continues at coordinate 7,855,409 of OX438671.1, forward strand.
ATCGGTCCCTTATTTCAGTTAATGCATGATAATGCACGACCGCACACCGCAAGAGTTGTAAGACAGACTCTCGCCGCAGCTAACATCAATGTCCTGCCCTGGCCTGCTCAGTCGCCAGACTTGAACCCGATTGAGCATGCATGGGATATGCTACAGAGAAGAGCTCTGCCGAATATGGAGGGTATCCAGTCGCAAGAAGACCTTTTTTTGTTGTTGCAACGAACATGGGCGGCCATTCCACAGCGTGATTTGGATGAACTCATTTTGAGTATGCCAAACCGATGTTCTTGTGTTGTTAGTGTTCGCGGTAGAAACACGGATTATTAATTGTTTAAGTTACCCAATAAAATTTTAGAGAAAACTGTTATTTCAGTCTTTTTTTCGAACTTTTGTGTTAGTGGTTCAAATGTCAAAAATCCCTTTATTAGGAAAATGGCAAATTTCTTTATTAATGCAAAGGTGACTTGGTTTATCGTTACTGTGACAAACGAAAACACTTTATTTGATGAATCCTTAAAGAAAATTTTAATTAATATCAATCAGGAGAAAAGTTATTGCAAAAATATATGTTGATCCCTAGACACTTTTGATGTGTGTATCTCACATTGAATTGTCATTATTCGAGTTGGCTTAGGTGCCATGTTAAGGTTTGTCGAAAAAATATCACGTTTGACAGAGCGAGTCAAATATCTAGCGCAGGCGGTAAGGGCCGAAGCCTGCCGGGGCAGTGGGATTGTCCGAAAGGGTTACCGCTACCCCGGAACATAAAGGGCTAAAGAAGGAAAACGGGTGGGTTTTAGTCAGTAAGAGTCTGACACTCCCTTCCGCTCCACCCAGAGCGGGAGGGGTCATTTGATGATTTCCCATCCACAAGAAAAAAAAGAGAGAGAGAGGCGAGAAAAGTGAAATAAATCGACAATTTTTTTCGAAGCGAGAGTGAGTAAGTAGTTGTCGCGAGTATATCATGTTAGCCCTGCAGGGGGTGTAATACAAAGGGAGATGAAAATGTTTATAATTTTTACCTAGGACCTGTAGTTTTTGAGATATTTGCGAGAAACTTAAAAACGGGATCCAAGTTATCTGTTTTAGGATGCAACATAGATCACTTGTCTGAAGTCATAGAGGGCGAATTCAGCCAAGTTGCATAAGCGCTTTAGAGATTCTCATCTCATTTCGCAAAATTCAGTTGCAAATAAATCCAAAATTTTTGAAAAAACGATCACGGTCAAGGTCAACTAAGGGTCAACCTAATGTTCACACAAATATCCCATGGGTGTGATACAAGGGGAAGATGAAAATTTCATCATTTATTTACTTAAAATCTATTCAAATTTATGTTTCAAATTGATGTTTCAAATTGATGTTATTTCAAAGTTATAAAATTGTTTGAAGTTGTAGCGTAAACTGTACTTTATTGTGCAGGAATTAAAGTTACTTTTCTATAATTTTATATTGCCCAAAAAGTCGCGAATGCAGATTAAGACGTCTGGGTTTGAGATATTTGCGAATAACTCAAAAAGGGAATTCTTCTACAATCTTCTCCGATATCGTAGCCCGCTACAATCTGTTACGACATCGTAGCCTGTTACAATTTGCTACAATCTGCGACGAAATGGTAGCCAGCTACAATCTGCTACGACATCATACTAGCTACAATCGGCTACGACATCGAAGCCTGCTACTATCTGCTACGAAATCGTAGCCAGCTACAATCTGCTAAGACATCGTAGCCTGATACAATCTGCTATGACATCGTAGCCTGATACAATCTGCTACGACATCGTAGCCTGATACAATCTGCTACGATACCGTAGTCAGCTACAATCTGCTACGACATCGTAGCCTAATATGATCTGCTACGACATCGCAGCCTAATACAATCTGCTTCGACATTGTAGCCTGATACAATCTGCTACGACATCGTAGTCTGCTAAGACATCGTAGCTTAGCTACGGCGTAGAATCATGACAATTTTTCGTAGCGGCGGTGCTACAAATGTAGCAATTTTAGGAATGTATTTAGAGTATCTGGAAGTTACTAGTCTTTACCTTTACCTATAGCAGTTCAGCAGTGCTGGACTTAGGTTATATGTACATTATGTATACTGAAAATTGCACATATTGTGTTAAATACTAAATTCTAATAAGCTATAATTTTAGCATCTCATCTCTCTATTGCTTCTCTTAGTCCTGCTAGTAGTGTACTAAGGGCTGTCCCCAAGGGGCCTCCCCTGGTGGACGATACTTCAGACAGCATTCATTTTGCCTACATTGACGTCAAGGGTATGTAAGTACAGAAGAAGGAGTAGAAAATAAAAACGAATTGACAAAACCTTCACCATATATTTATTAATAAAGACAATCTAAAAGATCACGTAATAGTCATTGTCTTATAAAATTAGTTACCCTAATAAATTTATCAATATATATATAATAGAGATTAATTTTATTACTTATTGTTTCAAGGATATGCGAAGTTGTGAAGAGTCGCCCAGCACGGTAGGGTACAGGACTCGAGTTAAGTCGTTGTTCTTACGAATCATCACATTGATCGAATATAACAATGAATCTATTCATACATACACTTACATCTTCCAATGATTACCTACGTCCGTTAAATCTAAATGCTTAATAAATTTTTGGCCTAATGTGTCTACGCGAAGAATTGTGCTAATCTAAAAAGGTGTCTACATTTTTTTCCATAGTATTTTCAAAGACTTTTGTAATTTACAGAATTTTCAAAATCACAACACAGAGTGTAATATCAATTATCGTGCGTTTGGCACGTGTACATTAATCGTCTACAGTTATATTACAAGTAAGTACGTAGTACACCGAGGCGGAGCGGCGGCGTCGGCGCACAATCACCCCCCACCCCTAACACCTGCGCCTCTCCCCGCGCCTCACCCCGCGCCTCGCCGCTCGCGCGCTTTATACAAAATTAGAAGAATATAATATCCATTTAGACTTACAAAATATTAATACTATAGTAACATTTTATGTGTTGACACAAATACAGAAGTACTTACATTTACACTATGTGCCAGGACTACAGAGTAGAAACAAGAGTCGGATTACAAGAACATTCAAGCGAACATAACATTGGTATTTAATATTACAAACATTTAGTACTTATACTTAATTAGCGCTGTATTCATTGGTGATTCATTATGTTACATTATTTTGTAAAACGTTTTCCTCACATTATTAGACTCTTCATACAATTGACCTTTAGTTATTGTTGTTACGATATTCTGATAATGTTGTTGATGTATATTTTGTGATTTTTAATACTATAGACGTTCCTAGTTTTTAAAGAAAAACATGAAAAAATAACGTCTTTTTGGTTTTCATTAAACCTCTAATTTTATTTTCTAAGAATTATTTTATTTTAAGAAACGAAAACAACATAAAACAAAACACGACAGTGCGATCCGCACATCGATTCTGACCTAGCAGAACTGATAGTGGACCAATAAATGCAATTTCCAGTGCTTTTAGATATTAAAACGAAAATAAATTAAGAAAACAGTATAAAAATTAAAATTGTAAGGCACTTCTATATTTAAGTTGAAATAAGTTTTGTTTAAATCGTCAATCTTATGGTAATTTTAAATACTTATCATCTGAGTGCATATTTCTATTAGAATACAGCGATATTTCCTATTGTACGCTAGGGGGCGCTCGCAGCGGGCGCTCTACATAACATCGATGCTCTAGTTTATGTTACATTTGGTTAAATTAGGGTATCATCATAAAGCTATACCCTGACTAGTATGACTGGGCACGTGGAATGGGTTAGTGACGCCATGATTACACTACTAACAGTTAATAAATAATGAAAGGAAGAAATATTTATCTACATTTACGCGAAATTAACGAAGTTTTTCTGAATTTAGAAAGTACCTTTCAGTCTTAATAGCTAAGAGTATTGTTAAAAATTATCTCTGGAGGGACTTGTCTTTAATAGATTGTATTACGACGTAGAACTATCTCCGGTACCGTTAAGTTTATTTTGGAAAAATATTCAGTATTTACACGATCATTATGTATGACTTAATTTTTATTTATTTAATAAAATAACTCTGTACGCTCTGAATGTCGAGAAAAGAACAATGTCGTCGGTCTGTTCAAAAGAATCGGTCTAAATTTATTAATTTTAGTACAACGACATAAATGGCACTTTGTTACGTAATTTATGAATCCTACAGCTGTGTGACTCACTTAGACCTTTACATTTGGGGTTTCAGTTGAAGCCTTGCCTTAGTCTAAATGAAACACGTCTATTTAATTTAATTTATCTGTCACTTATATTTCGTTCTAGTTACGATGTACCTATTTTAAATCAGTTACAGCTATCAATTTGGCAGAACATTGGCACATCGAGTTAGAAAGTATAGAATTAACATCACCATTAGAAAATTTCGTCTAAATTGTTAAAATAGATTAACACAACCAAATAATCACACAAGTTAGTGATTTACAAATACTATGCGTCACAACATTACAATAACAACCACTAGATACGCGACACGGCGAGTTCAAATGATACGCGTTACACTGTGACAGAACTCTGTTTAGGACTTCAGGTACTCGTGGAAGGAAAACGAATACAGCTCCGGAAGATATTAAAAAAATAATACATCTTTGTATCTGCGTTGTACGATAAAACCACCCTAATTGCGTAACACTATATCAATCTCAATCTGAATCATATTCAAGGATATTGCTAATCCATTGCTTCATAATGATGTTCGAAAATGTGTCTGCTCAACAACGTGAATGACGCAATGAATGTTGTTGCTGTCTAAATGAAACCCATTGCTAATGATAGTGTGTTATGGAATTCGGGTGCTGGTCTGCATTATATCGCACTGAGGTATACCATGCGCTGGGTACAATTATTATCTATTTACCGAGTATATTTTTATAAATTAATCATCCATGCAAAAAAACCATCCATCCATCGCTCCAAGTAAAAACTGTTACTCAGCTGCATCCGGTTAGACTGGAAGCTGATCCCAACACAGTTGGGGAAAGGCTAGGCAGATAATGATGATGATTTTTATAAATTAACGGCAGTTATTTAAATGATTTAATGTTATTTAATGATATAAACCCCAGTGCAGACCACCAGCGCGATACAACACACGATACGATAACTCTGTCATAAATATAATTATTTAGATATATCGAGCTACTTTCACAATACGGCGCGTTGCACACATTTTCATAATATCTATGAAAATTTAAACTTTAATCTAAAGAAGAATTTGTTAATAACGTTGATTAAATAAAATTCAAGATTAATAATGTTATAACATGTCTTTTACGAGGAATTCTGCCCCAAAATTAATTTAGTCGTTAGAAGTATCGGAAGACAATAAAAGAGACAAACATCACAACCACGAAGTATTTGTTACTCGAGAATTAAGTTGTACTTTGAGAACAGCGGAGTACGAGTAGATACAGTAGATACCGAATGCCGGGCAACTTGAGACACTCGCTAATACAATTTTGAGCAACAATGTGTATTGCCCAGTTTGTACCATCGAAATAGACAGAATACGAAGAAACAATAAACCATACATACATAGGTATATCACAACACGTAGGTACACGTAGACACATTTACATGACATTTTTATAGACAAAAATGTTCACATTTAAATAAATTAACTATACATTTTCAAGTATTAAATAATGGCATATTACTCAGAACGATCAACAAGGAACTAGATAATAATATTATCAACATAAAATATAGCACATTTGAGCATTTTCAATAATATTTGTGTAAAAAAATATTAGGTATCCCTCCATTTTGTCGATTTCCGTGAGCACTTCGGAATCAAGTGGAAGTTAGCTTTATAATAATATAATATAATTTATATCTAATAAGTGACGGATATCAATTCATTGTTTAGTTTCGATCAATCAAAAGTATCAATCAGTTTTGTGCTTCCACTTGATCACACGAGCTCACGGAGCAAATCTAAACGTGTGAATATTTATCTAAGTGCGTAGATCAACATCGATATGTGACTAGTAGGTACGGATGCTGAATTGAATTCCGTTGTCTTAATATTATGGTAACTACAACAGAGCAATGACTGAATTCCAAAGTGCATTCAACACAAAATTGTCTAATACGACTAGAAAAATAAATATAAACGAATAACTACAAAATTAACAAAGTAATGAGCAAACAAGCAAATGTAACAACGAGCTGAGCTCGTGATAAAACGAAACGATCAATAGAAACGAGGTAGTGTAGTTACTACACGATTATGTTATCACACATATATCATAGTGGTAATACTTAAATAGATCAATATCTCGATGAGCTCGCGCCTCGATGGAACCGCGGCGTTACACGAACTACTTGTTCTATCATTATGTACAACATCACACTTGCAAGTCACATTTAGAAGTCTGTCATATAAAAACTTTACGAAGAGCTAACTATTTATGTATCAATCGTTATACAAAATATCTTTATGAGCTCTCTCCAAGCTTAGCATTACGAGAATTTCGAAAGTTTACTTTTTCTATAGGTATTTGTCCAAAGCTAATTCTTCTCTAGCTACTAGATACTATGTCGCTCTTTCTAGGTCACTTTTAATTTAATCTATATTATCTATTTCGTTATCATAATAAATGCTTAAATGATTCAGCATTTAGTCCTCATCCGAGCGAGTCACTCACGGTGTATGTCGCTGTGGGGCGGGGTGCGTGTGCGCGGTAGTTAGCTACAGGTTGAGTCGTTAGTGTGACAGCCGGACAGCCGGACAGCCGGACAGCCGGCTAGTCACGGACCGCGCGGCCGGGATGAGTGAGCAAGGAGTCGGTTACTGAGCGGGCGGTTTGCTTTGGTATTCAGCTGTCGCGTGGGATCTGTCATCGGATCTTTCGACCTTTTCATAAGGCTTTTCGAGTTTTGGCCGTTTTGGCTCGGCGTCGAGTGGCCGGTGCGACTTCATGTGTGCGCTACGACTTTTTACTTTGTTAAATACTCTGAAACATAACAGGGTACACTATTAGAAATAGCAACACAAGAATCAAATGAAAGAAGCGAAAGAAAAACAAACGAAAAATATTAAAACTTATAAGCATAACTGCAGATAAAGCAAGCGTGAAGCGTTAGTATTATAGAAAACTTATATACATACAACATTAAGACACAAACCCTTTTAAATATTAATTCTACGATAAGTACGATAAATAAATAAGATATCAACAATGGACATAAATTCACTGTCTTAAAATACATTATAATAATTATATTTACATGAATGGCTGTCAAATAATATAATCTATTCATTGTAGCCTTAACATACAACTACTCTAACTGTCCCGTTTAACGTTTGAATTTGTATTTTAGCGGTTTAATGGCACGTAAGATACAGTATAAATAGTCCACAACACTTTCTTGAATTTTGCTAATTTTAGTCTAACAAAATATATTTCTTAGTAATATTTCAATGAAGAATACGTGCTTTTTTTGAATTTAGGCACCGTGGATGCTTGGCACAAAGTACATTTTTTGGCAAAGTACGCCCTTAAACTATTTCTCTAATGAATAGGTATTATATAAATAAATAATTAGTTTAAAATACGAAGTTTGGCAAACATTAGGTATAGTTGACGTGAAATCAACATCAATATCTGACGCTTGGGCCGGCCGGCCCGAGACCGCCGCAGTACTGAACACTTGGACAAGTCGACGATTCAAGATATTACACAACTAACGCCGTATTCACTGAGCCGTAGTTCTATCGTTTAACTTAATTTTAACACATTTCCGTCCATTCAGTTAGTTACTATGAAGCTGTAAATATTTCTCTTAATACGTAATGCACGCACAAAAGGCAATTTACGTGGTTAGTGAAAGAGTTTGTAAATAAATATCAAGAGTTCTAAGGGTATTGATACGTTTGGCACAGGTTATTTAGACTAGTAGTTTTAGGAAGTTGACGTTCCACGTAAATTGCGTTTGCGTAGTTTGCTGTATGTCGATATTGTAAGCGGTATGCAGACGTGATCCGCGTATCGGAACTTACTTCCCGCATATCTTGCAAGGGAACTCCTCAGTATCGAAGGTCGCCGTGGAGGACGCACACGCCGAGGTGCTGAGCGCGCTATACTGGCCTACAGAACCCTGGATGTAGATAAGTCGCGTGTATTAAGATCCGTCAAGCATTCGTTGTTCACTCATCAGATAGCCGGAAGACAAAGTGTTGTAGTCCAGAGTGAATGGCGGTGCTTACTTGTGTAGAAACCTGCTGATCCATGGTCCAGCTCCGTAAGTACAACGGTTTGTAATCTTTCGTGAGTTTCTTCCAGAAGTAGTAGAATTGTATACATTGTTTCGAGTCTTTTGTTCTTACCTGGGAAAAAGTTAAGCAGAGATTTAAGTTCACTTGTTATTATTTTCGAAATACTGGTTCTTGAAAAAAAAATCGACGGGTTGCACTCCGGGAGTGCCGGCAGAAGTGAAAACTTAAATATTAATGTTCTGCATTTTTGATATTTTGGAATGGTTAGAGAATAATTTTGTACGAATTGTTTTCGTTATCAGTATAAAAGTATTATTATTTATGTGGTAGGATACAATATTTATTCATTGCGCTATCGTACACAAACATGACAATTATCGAACATTCGCGCAAGCGCCTTGCGCCGCCTGCCCTCTCTCCATCCGTCTTACGAATTCTCGATCAGGTCACGTGTCCTGACGCGAGTTTAGAGATTTTTACCCATTCCAAAAAAAATACGCAGCGCCGCTAAAGAAGTTTTCACTTCAACATTCGCGCAAGCGCCTTGCGCCGCCTGCCCTCTCTCCATCCGTCTTACGAATTCTCGATCAGGTCACGTGTCCTGACGCGAGTTTAGAGACTTTTACCCATTCCAAAAAAAATACGCAGCGCCGCTAAAGAAGTTTTCACTTCAAAAGTTTGCGGTTGAGGGTGATAACTTACCAGCTGCGAAATTCGGTAAAAATTCTTATCGTAATGGCCTAGTCCAGCTAGGAAGGCTTCGACTTCGTCGGTGGTCCAGCGCGACTCATGCTGCGCCGGCGCCGCAGGCCGCGTCATGAGGCGCAGCGTGGCCGCGCGGATGTCGCCGCCGCACTCGCCCAGCGTCTGCAGCGCGAACTCCCGCGTGTGGCCGCCCACGGGCATCGCGGCGCACATGGACATCTCCATGAACATTCTCACTGGAAAAATAAAAGCTTGTTGAATAATCTATCATCTAAATCTAAGCTAATATTATAAGGAGGTAAAGTTGATTGTAAAAGGAAATAATGATGAAGCAAACAAGTTTTCTGTAATAGTCTTAACTTAATATTCATTTGTAAATCTGAAATGAGCATACCTTCATTATCATCTAGGGCATCGTTGATGCCAGGGTCCCAGAGAAGCTGTTCCGGCACTCGATGTAGATCTATACGATCATTACACAGCGCGGGCAGGTCGGCCTGGAAGTCTCGCCCGATGTTGATCTGTGGATGTCTAGGCTCTTCTAGTTGAGCCAGAACATCGGTTTGCGTGGCTGCTATACCTGAAAAGGAAAAAAAATAACACTTGTTAAAGGCCTGAAGATTCTCACTGCCGATGCCTGGATACTGGTGAAGTTTTTCTAACTTTCCCCTCCATTTTCTATCTAACACTGAAAAAGGCCAGTCATTTTGTAAGCAGGGTGGTCATGCTATGTCTGTCTGGGTCTGTCATTTGCTATGAATAGGATCATTGATTGGTATACCTTTTTTATTAAACCCAATTGTTATATGGTGTTAGCTACAAGTCCTTGTTGTGCAACTGTTTACCTGCTGTATTTTCTATAAGCAGCCCTGATCCCTCCCTGTCCGGAGGCAGTAGTGGTTGAGGCGTATAGTGACTAGTGGTGCGCCGTATGCGGGAGCGGAACGGACCGGCCGGGGACGCTCGACGTTTGCGTCTCTGAGGGGACGCAGGTACACTGCTTGGACTCAGAAATACTGCTGGCACTGTATCTCGACCCTCCACACACACCTGAGGAAAATATGAAAAAATTAAGATAAGTTACAAAGAGATTTGTCAAGACAAATATGGGTAAATAATTTGAAGTCGATGTCTTTACTTGAAGTGAGTCGTGCTGCCATTGTTGCAGGGGCGAAATAGTAGACGAAGTCATTCGACTATGTCGACGAAAAGGCCGCTGATGTGAGAAGTCTCGAGGACTGCTCGATAAGAGTGGATCTTCAGAATTAAGCATGATGCGGCGTGGTGTTGGAGAAGGTTCCAGCGCGTACGCATCTAATGATCGACACTCTTCTGGCAGCACTTCTTCTAAAGCTTCCTCCACCTTAACAAAATAAAGGAAATTACATTGGAGTTTAATGCATAAAATTCACATTATTATTGAAATGTGAATTACCTCTTCTTGACTAGACATTGTAGCAGTGAAAAAGGCAGCTGAAAGTGGCGACGACGCGCGAGGTGCGTTGTGACCTGGTGAGTGAGCACCATGGGAAGCTGGAGGCGTTGGGTACGCCATTCCCGGTGATGGCTCGGCGTGATTCGAATAGCTACTTGGCGATGCAGCTGTGAACGACAGCCCTGGGGAACCATTAGTAGAGTAGGACAGTCCGGGTGAGTTGGCAGCGTATCCCATTCCTGGCGATGGAACCGGTGACCCTCCATGACAAGCGCCGAAGTCTGCAAGGGATTCTGGTAGCGGTGAATTAAGGACCGCAGCGAGCCGTCGATTGGAAGGAAACGTTACAGGCGATCGCTCTCGAATAGATGCTGCTACAGTAGCATAGTCTTCCAGTGAGGCGAGTTCTTCTAATTGGTCGTGAGTTGTGGTAAATTGAAAAGTGTCTTCGTTTAGTGCTGGTGAAAAGTAGCCATCATCTGAATTGAAGGAGACTCCGAATAATTCTGGCCGGAATGTGAAGTCTTGTTGCGGTGGTGAATGACCGGGATCTGATGCTGATCGTTTTACAGCCTGTCGACAAACGTAGGGATTACTACCTCCTTTAACAGCATATATAAACGGTCAAGCCGAAAGTGTATTCTTACCTTAGTGTTCCCCTTCTTCAATAACTCTATAAGGGTAGAATCTCTCTGTGCGGCACAGATGCTAGTTGCTGCGTTTGAGGCGACAGTGACGACGGGCGGTGCTCGAGGGGAGACGAAATGCGACGACGTGGCGACCGGGGACGCAGGCGAAGCTACTGAAGTCCGGATGTTAGACAGTGGTGGAGGAGCCGGCGCTACGAACCCTGTGCGGGATGCCACTGAGTCTGTACTCGTGCCTGTGAACATCAAAGAGATGAGAGTTTCTACTTCTAAGGTAAAAGTACCTTATTTCGTAGTGTGTTGATGACTTTCGTTAGTACATACCTGTAGATGGTGTGGAAGCAACAGTTGCACCTCGGCGACTTATGATTTTCTCCTCTATAAGCGCTCGAACGGATACCGAAGCCGTTTGTAAAGGTGGTCCCGTTGACTCTTTCTTATCAAGTTTTTTGCTGTCAGAATCCTGAAACAATACCAAGTTAGAGATTCGATATTCTATTACTCACAATATTTCGAGGAAATGTGGGGTTTAATATTTACCTTTTTGAAGTATCCACCATGCAATCGCATGTGACCATTTAGAGCAGGTATATTTTTAAATTTCCGATGGCAGAGGTTGCATTCTACCGGCTTGACATCGCTGGCTCGCGCGGCACTGGACGCGGCACCGCTGCCCGCTCCGCTCGACGCCCCGCTAGCATTCGCGCCACTCCCGGCTTTCTGACTGCTTTGCTGTGTCTGTGAAATTCACGATGACTTTTGAAAAGTTCAAAAGACTTTAGAACCTATTACGTACTTCGTAATTTCAAGGTATAAACTTTCGATAATGGATTCTGATGGACTCTGGGTAATCCCTGACGGTTAAAAGGAAATTGGTAATTATAGGTCAATCCGGAGCCGTAAATAGCGGTAAGTGCGATGCTAACTTTGGTTAGAGCATTAATAGTGAATAATGCTGGGTGAGATAATATTTATTTGCGAAATTTTTCGCACAAAGCGCAACGGGAGCGCAGTGCAGTTATTCATCCACGTAGAATTTTAATTAGTTGCGGATTTCCGTCGCACCGCGTTGGCGTCCGACGCGTCGCGCGCCAACTCGTAAATTATATCTGATAAAATGTTTTAATGTCGGAATTATTCTATTTACCAACATTAGTATTCGAGTTTGTTCTATACGCGCAGTTAGGAGCACGATTACGGCGATATTTTTGCGAATATAAAATAACGCGATCGTACAAAAATGTCTATTGTTTATCTTCGGAAAAGGAGATCGGATGCCTAAATAACCATTCAAAAATAGCTTAAATGTTTAAGTAGAACCCTATTTGAGGGAAACAGAAGGTGAGCAAGCTTAATGGCATTACGGGTGGGTTAGGGCTGGCACCCGAAACTTTCCGGCGCTATTGTCGTCTTGCAAGCAATAATACTTGAACGATACCCCTGGGCCCTGACTGGCCCAGTTTGAGCAGGTGAAGGTAGATGATTGTTAAACGACTTATTCCCTTAAAAGTCGTGAAGACTTATTGTATAAACTTGAAGCATATCATATTAAGGATCCCCGTTAACTTGTGCAAGTTTAGTTTAAAACTGTGTCTGTTACGTTTTACTCTAGGTACCTGCCACAAAGAATACTTCCTCTTGTGCTCTATTATTATGGACACTTACGTTACGCAGACTAGCTGGGCCCGCGACTTCGTTCGCGTACATGTCGGAAAACAAATTGAATTTCATGGGTTTTATTTTTTTCTGCGGAACCCTACTTCTTCTTCTAAAATAAAAGTAGCCAAAGTTACTCCTTATAATATCAGCTACCTGCCAGTGAAAGTTTCATCATGCGGAGTTTGGAGATTACTCGGAACAGTCAGGCAGACAAAAACAAAAAAAAATGTTTTTATACCGTTACTTTCTTAAGCGTTTAGTACAAAGCTGTTAGTTTGAAAATACAATAGACACTTCAATTTTATTGATTTGTATTGTATAATTATGTAGATATGCTGTTAACGAACCACACATCAACAGAGCCATACACTGTCTGTTTTCTAAATTATGTGGACGACCCTAATTTTTGTGGGTCACTGGTTATTTTCGAAAAAGATTTCTAATAGGCCAGTCGATCGTTGTCATCGGTTAGTATCCTCGATAGTGCCACAAAAAAACTGACCGTGTGCGATCATTCATCATCTTAATAAACAAAATATTATTTATTTAGTTTAGTGATATTCCTATTGGCCACAGTTCGCTAGTCTCGTTAACGATACCCGCTTCATTATTAATTGAGCAAAAGCCTAATTAGTACCTGTAATACAAATAACTAATTATGAACGAGACACTTATTGCGGTTCGGATTACTACACATAAAGCCAATTAATATAAGTAGAGATAGTCAAAGTCAAATAATTTATTTCAAATAGACACATAAAAGGCACTTTTGAACGTTTAAAATTACATTAAAATAGAGTTGATTCTAGTCGCCCCTTCCAAAAGGTAGTTTTCGTATGGAGAAGAATGGTCAAGAAACTCCAACTCTTTTAAAATGTTTTACAAGGTTTTATATATATTAATTATATGTGAAGACGATGCACCTAGAATAAAATAACTCTACCACAAATGGTAAAAAGAATTAAAAATAAAGTAATGACAGGTAAATCAATTATATGATGATTTACAAAAATATTGTAAAAGTAGATGATTTTCTTAGAATTTTAAAAAGTTTGTGAGTTACAGTTGTCAAAGAATGTAAAAATCAATGTAATAAAAAATACAATTAAATTAGCAACCAGAGTTTATCTGGACTCTAGATTGTCCTATGGAGCAGGACCAGCATGTTTCCAAGCATTCTTATTTTGGATATAATCCTCTAATTTGTAATATCCTTGTATGAAAGTGTACTTTTATTATGAGTTTTAAATTTTCTTTCAAAAGAAGTGTACTTTTATTATGAGTTTTAAGTTTTAAATTATGTCACAAGTTATTTTGTTGTAACATTTAACACATTACCCCATAAAAGGTGTATGTAATTTAGATAATCTGAAAAAAGGTAGATCTAATTTATCTTTATTTTTTATTACATACATACTTAATCTCTATTAATACACATAAAACAAAGTCGGGTTAGTTACACCATTTATAACTCAAGAACGGCTCTCTCGGATCTTTGATTTGTGCTCACCCCGAATTGTAGAATAACTATTAAAACGTGGAAAAATTAATGGAAAAAAAAATATAATGAAGATAATTCGTTTTCTCACACATTTTGTAGTTATTGATTCTGAGGCGGTACGAAGTTCGCTGGGGTCAGCACAGAACAGATACAGCCAGTATTTTCATAAATGAATTGGCAAGGTACCGTCATAGAATTAACCTTTATAAAAAGTTCCCTAAGGGATTCGCGGCGACGTAGATTGTTCCTCTGATAGTTCTCTTTTGCAAAATAAAAATGGATTCAATATCAGCAGCCCGACCCCATAGTAAAATGGCATATGACATAATACTGTGGAAGTAACTAAAATAGACGAAACGCACGGTTTCTACATCTATTAACTGTTTCATCTTTGTAACAGCATAAACGGCCGAGCTTGTAATCCCCATTGTAATTTCTCGTCTAGCGTGATTCCTAGATGAAAAGGAATATTTTATTATTATGCTTAGAGCGTAATTCATTAGCGGTCTATGAAACCATTGCTGAAGCATATTTTCTAAGTTGGAACGGTCGCTGGAGATAATTTTTTTTATAAGCCCATGTACTCCCGAGCAATTTTTTTATCGCGGCCTAGATTTTCAACGCACTGCTTAGCGTCGAGAATTCAAAATCTAATAGAGTATATTTAATAATTCAATGAACGAGGAGTTATTAACCTGACTGTAACCTTTTATTGCAAAAAAAAAAAAACTAGGTGTGTTCAGTAGGCGAAAACATAAAAGTGATTTAATTTAAGTTTCAATATGTGGATACGCGTAAATATCTTGGCGAATAAGTGATACTAATTCTTAATTTCACCAACTGGACACACGTGTGTCCAGCCAGTCTTTCGTGTCGAGTTGGTGAAATACTAATTTTTTAGATGACCACAAGTTGACGTCGCTTTACTGCCTAACTCGATGAAAATATTGGTACGGTTTTTTCTATTTACACAATTTCATTTTACTATTAAACTAATCAACTTTTAAATACACAACATACAAAATCAGCCTGGAAGCCGACCCCAACATAGCTGAGAAAAGGCTGGGCAGATTATGATAATGATACATAATCAACCAATAATGTTCCCACTGATGGGACACAGGCCGTCTCTCAGAGGCTCTCGATGAGAAGGAGCGGGCCGTAATTAGTAAATATATGACATCTACCAACTATTAAATACTAGCTTCTGGCCGCGACTTCGTCCGCGTAAATTTTATTTGTTTCCCCGACCCACCCCGTCGCAACGTGTCGCCGGCCTGCGCTATTACTTCGTTTTCGCTTGGCGAAAACTTCAGACTTTTTTCATTTTGCTCAACTCCTAAGGGTCCTAGCGTCAAGTTTAATAGAATATAGCCTTCCTCAAGAACTGGGCTATCAAACGCAAAAATATTTTTATATATGCGACCAATACTTCCAGAAATTTAGAGCTTTCAAACCGTGTTTCAAACAAACAAACTCTTCATCTTTATTATTAGTATTATTTTAAAACTATGATATCTCCTAAGATATTTATTGAAATCAAATGATGTCAGAGGCAATTTTGTTCAAAATTAAATACATGTGATGAATAACGTATTTATTTGGATAAGGATACCATGTTTATAAAAACACCTTCGCAAATAATGCATTATTTTAGAACAAATTTGGTTAGCATAAAAGAGGTTATAGTGAGCTAACCTTAAAAGATAGACATATGCTGTCGCGGATTTTTTTATAACTTTTAAAGGGGAACAATTCTGTCATATATGATTTCTGCGAAACTTTAACCGTTTACGCAGCGCACGCAGCGGAAGCTCTCAATAGGAAAAAAATCCCCCGATTTTGAAACATTCTTCATTGGTGCTCCGCTGCTATTGGTTTTAGCGTGATGATATAGCCTATAGCCTTCCTCGATGAATGGGCTATCTAACACTGAAAGAGTTTTTCAAATCGGACCAGTAGTTCCTGAGATTAGCGCGTTCAAGCAAACAAACAAACAAACAAACTCTTCAGCTTTATAATATTAGTATAGATTGTGATTTCAATAAATAAATAACTATACTACACTACACAGTTATACTACTAGCAATATATTTTAAACCATACATAATTATATCAATAGGTACCTAAAAACGATGTATGCACTGAATAATATTAGCGTTATCTTCTACCAAAATTACAGTAAATTCAACGAGAACTGGCATACTTCAACGATAAAAATTCTTAACAAAAACACAATAACCTGAATTAATCCAATGAGACAGAGGTACGTCGCATAAATATAAAGAAATGTCTTCTATTTCAATTGAAACGACAATTTTTGAAAGGGTGACATAACAAAATAATATTTAAGCTGCTATAGACGAATAGCGTACACATTTTTGTACATCTACTTAGTTACCAATTTTGAAGAACAAATTATAAAGAAAAAATCACCATTGTTCAAGAATCAGAGAGGCGATTCCTGTATTTTTAGAAGCGTTCGAATTATGCGGGGTAATTGCGTAAAATCAAAGCCATTAGGATTGGCTTTGATTTCGAGCGTTCAACAACATTCATTTCTTTATTTACTATGCTAGGAAGACATTTTTTTCGAACATGTGATGTAATGGATAAGCAATATATTTTTTGAAATTATTTAGATTGTGATTGATAGTGAGTTACGCAATTAGGGTGCTGATCTCAGCCTCAACCTTTTAAACCGATTTCATAAAAGGAGGAGGTTCTCAGTTCGTCGGAATCTTTTTTTTTATGTATGTTCCGCAATTATTCGAAGACGGCCAGACCTGTTGTTGATCAACATGATGCTGTTTGTTGATCATATCTTTTTTTTTTAAGTTTGGTACCTATTTTGCAGCTGATTTGCAATACGTCACGCAAAGCAACCGTCAGAAATAAGTTTCTATCGTTACCTACCTATGTATGATATGAAGAATATAAAACAATGGAATGTACCAATTCAGGTTATTCAGTCTTACAGACTACGCAAACAACATAGGCTTACACTGGCAATTGTTATAGCGTAAACCTTTACAAACTAATATTGCAAACACTTGGGTTTTATTGCCACGAATACGAAATACACGAAAACTCTAAACTAGTATTCAACCACTTAAACTAAACACATTGGGACCCGCACTAATGACGTCACAGTTGTCAGGGTTGCCACGCACAAACATAACGCTGTATTATGTCTTCATTTGTACAGATAAACGCTTTTTGTCACGTGACTAATAACGGTACAGAGGACATATGTTAAAAGTGGGTCGAGGGAGCGTAATTTATTTGATTTCAAGCTTTTTTCGCGGGAGCAGCCCTAACGCGCCATTAGGACTGGCTCGTTAGGTTAATGTGGAGGTGAGAGCAGATGTTCTGTAGAGCTGGCTGTAGCGTTTTTGCTATACATCATCCGAACTGCAGTTGGCTCTAGTATTGTGCTTTTTTGGTCTGAACCGTTCTCTCGTTATTGTTGCGCAGTTCGCAAATGGTACTCAATTTGGTTATAAGTACAGTTACAGAAATGCGCAGCTTTTTGCATCTTATCTTGTAGATGGAATTTATAAAGTAACTGTTACGTTCGCCTTCTGCGTATACACAACCTAATGATTCCATGAAATGCTGGTTGAGTTTGCATGCATAAACACGTGGTGGTCTCCTAAAGGCTTAAATGGGGCTTAGTTCATAATCTTATTAGACCTGCATTAATTAGTACCTCTTTTAAGTTATCAGAACATTTAATTTGATTAAAAAATTAAGTCAACAAAGAAAAATCTTCATAAATTAACTAAGCTTCGAAGTCGCACTTGAGAAAAATATTAAAAATTACATACCTTGTGAATTGGCTTACTGATTGGCTTAGTAAATGTGTGCGCTTGAAAAAGCTCTGTTATCCAATTGTCCATATCTGCACTTGGCTATTCACGACTAAGTACTAAGCCATCCCACGCAATGTCCAACACATAACCCGTTCACTGCTACCGCCGAAGTTTTCGACCTAACACGAATAACTTTGCGACGAAACTATGATGTTCATCTCATGGGACTCGAACACAAAATGACGATACAATGAATGGGAAAGATATCGAAGAGATGACCCCTCGATTAATTTCCAAGCTCGCGAATCGAGATAACTGACCAGACCAGTAACAAAAGCAGCGTAGTTTGTATGAAGACCAATTTGCATATACTTAATAGGACACTCTATTTGGACTAAAACATTATTATTTTCTTGTGAGAATATTAATTTTATTCAATTACGAATACGAGTGAAAAGAATTACAGAATTACTTTTATAGCCGAGTGGCTATTTAAAAGAAACTGCCTTAAGTATACTTATTTCAGTCGAAATTGTAGCTTGTAAAATAAAAGCCGAGTAGCAGTAGGTAGAGTAGTTTTCATAAAAGTTTTTTATTGTTGAGTTACTTAGATATAATTTTATGGCAGGTGCGGTTATAGACGGATGAAATTGGGTTTAGGCCAATGAAAACTTTGATACGCTTGAAATTAACTTGTCTTATCTGCTAGCCAGGATTTTATTTTCAGTCCCTCAAATGAAAAGTTATTGTCATTCTGTGATTGGTTGAAGTGCTCTTTACTGCATAAAAATAAATAATCTAGTATAACACGGTTTAACATTTAATTATTATTTATTTTGCCACTTTGTGATAAATCTCTTTTTATTACAGAAAATATTTCATAGAACTTCTTAAAAAACTTACAAAGACGCGGAGTGTGTCAGAATAACTCAACTGTATTGTTAGATGTCGTGTGAAAAATTAAAAATGCTGATTTTTGGAAGCCAACAAATAAGGGTCACGTAAAGTCTGACATTCAAGTTGAGGGGTGAGTAGGCCACGTGGCGCAGAGGTCACAGGTCACTACGCGTTAGAAAAGGTCAAAAGTCTCCACTTTTTATTATAGGGTGGCCTTTTGAAGTTGTTCGTCTTTTAATTAAATAATCTAATTGTTTGTATTCGTCTTGCTGTTACACTGTACAGTCTCAACAGTATTACCTACCGTTATTACGAAATGTAATTCTATTTAGTGAGTTTCCAAACGTTAAATTACAGCCCGCATTTGAGGGTTACCAAAACGAATATGTCAAAGAAAAATATACTTCAAAAGACATTTCTTTGAAATAGAAAAGTATTTTCGCGACATTTGATCCGTTTGAAACCGGCTTGGGTTTTGTAAACAGCTTAGCGAAAACATATTTTTTATAGACTGTCGGTGGTGGTATTAGAAAACCATCTATAACATGTGCTTTAAGTTGACGTTATGCTTATAAGATAGAGGGAGTGACGTAAGTGCTACGTTAGGTACACGTCTTCAATTATGCATCGGGACGTTTATCGGCGCGGAGCGGGCCGCACCTGCGTCGTTGTTACCCTACATTATTAATGGAGCGAGTCGAGCGGGATCGCGACGTCGGCCTAAAACAATGACACCGTCTTTATAAACGATCCCGTTTCTAGCTAAAACTTATGAATTATTGTTGGATCTCACTCATGAAGGGCTGCCACCGTTTTTAATCAACGTATGTGTTTCGGGGATTAGGCTATGCATATGTAATGTTCCCAGTTAATCCAGATAGTGTTTTATACACTACAAATTTACAAAATGTAATAAATGAGCATGGATAAGTTTTGGAGTAACATCTGACACGGGAATCTGAAATACAATTTCACTTTTGAGTTTCTTTTTTTCCGCTCCCATTAAAAGTCACAAAAATTAATATATAAAAGTTTTGCAGGGCAAATGTTCATTTTCTATTTTCAATATTGGCGATTGTATCTCGGGCGAAACTTTGACGTATTTCCTTGCATCAGAGGGGTGATAAATCAAAAGTTCATGAGATATTCGAGCAGATGACAACTGAAAAAGAATCGAATTTGGAGCGGAGTTGGTGGTATGTACAAAGACGTAGAATTCGATAAGAGACAGCGACGAATTCTTTTGGGACGTGGTTTGAGACGAGGACACACTAGCGCTCTTTGTTCTCAAAAATACTCACGTGACATTGTGTTCGAGTTTTAGATTTTATTATCTTTATTTGTCTTCGAACAACTGAAGTAAAATTGTGGGATAAAAACTAGATTTCGGTGTTAGATACTTACTTTTTGTCGATAGTATAGTGTGCTTCAGTAATATACATATTAATAAAATTAAATTGTAGCCTAACATTATATTAGTTTAGTGTGCAGTAAACAAATAATTTTAAAATGGCTGATTAGCAAAATGTCTGCAGCGGAATACATTTTCGCTTAAAACTTTAAGTAGATCAAAGAAAAAAATATCGATTTCAGTAAAGAAAAATATTGTAACTGTAATAAGATTCTGGGTTACCAATAGTGACCAGTATGAAAGCATGACACGACAAATACTTATCACGAGTGAATGAGAAACGAGGGGCAATAGCTCCCGCATTTTTATTAGGAGAAAAGGGAGGTACTTATGGTTGGTTCTCAAGTAGAAACTACCAAAATAGTAGTAAATTTTACTACCGTCATCGTCCTAGTCTCTGGAACAAGATTTTCGTGTTTTAAAAATATAACTAAACCTTACATAGTGTGTTACAACCTCATGCAGGTAAGAAAGGCTGGTCCATAGAGACAGCAAATGCAATTTGCGGTCCGCGTCAAAAATTGCAGCGGTGGCGAGCCCAATCTTCACTTATTGAGCGCTTCGCCCAACGGGGCCGCTAAACATGTATTGACCGCGCCGAAAATTGGTTTCTATTGAAAATTCCCGCGTATTTTTAAAGAAAAATGAGTTCTTATTCTGTATGGTGACAGTTTAGGAACGACGAGATATCTTTGTAGCGTTATGTTATTTTGTGGGATGTGAATACTGAGGGTAGTTTTGAAGTGTAGAAGAGCGTGAATGAAATTGTTTAGAAGATTTTTGTGAATACTTTTGTGTGATTCTAGCGTAGTCGGAAAGTTATCGTGACGTTAAAGGGACTGTCTAGACCATTATTTTAAGGCTATTAAAATAAAAGCTACATACTTAACCAAACTCTAATTAACAATTTTTATTTCTTTCCGCCTACCTATTTGGTTTTGTATGTTACATATTCTTTGCGTGCAACAATATAATTTCTAACACATCATAATATAAGGTTTTCAGTCCATATTAACATTAAAACACCAACACCAGCTGTTTATATCACTAAAAAGATAATTAAAAATAAAATATAACCCTCGCATGGAGCTCTATAGAGTTGTAACAATAATGAACCCGACATGCTGGCGTCAGGGCTGCCAGTTATTCAATAACTGTATTCAACTTGGAAGTAACAGCCACCAAATAATGTTTCACTATTCAATAGGAGCGCGTTTTCAATATAAGTTTCCAACAATAAAATATCCTTTTAATTCACTTGTGAAAATAAAAAAATATTAACCGCGCTTTGTAAAACATAAAACATTTAATTTCTTTTGACTGTACTTACCCGTTAAAAAGAGTAACCTAGATAATGTGGATAAGACACAAAGTCTAAAACAGAAGAAAATCTACCGGGGTATCCAAGGGGGGATGGAGGGGGGGCTCAGGGGATCAGACCGGAATAAATCGTAGAAAACACGTGTCCGTCAACAAGCTTACATAGTGATCCATACAACACTGACGACCGTGACCTACACACGGCGTAAAAACCGGAGTTTTTCACGGAAAGAAAAAAAGGCCGGTCATACTACCTGTTAAGTAGGTATATACGACTACAAGTTTTAAAATATTACTAACAGATACAGAACAACAAGTGAAATAACAAAAACTTTTACCAATTAAACAACCTTGATTGCAGCAAAATTAAGCGCAAATGGTTTTAATTTTAGATTGGCTGTTTAGGTTTACGGGCAAATGGACTCTCTATATTAATCGAGTTTACGTGACAAACAGCTCTTTGTGTGCTGCCCCTAACACTGCAATGCAATTCCACCCAATGGCACGGTTCTAAGAAATACAATTTTCAAGCTTTTGTCTCTAAAATGTTAAGGCAGGTTTTGATGACAAGTTGACGTGCGTTTAGCAAAGTCTATTGGCCGCTAGCCAGCCTTCTAGAGTGGGGTCTCGAGTTCGTTTATCAGGTCAGGCAAAGTGTTATTGGGGTTTTTTATTTGAAATTCCCAGTAGCGACTTCAAGTTTGGAATTGTGCCCAGTCAATCGAAATAGGCTTCACATTTTGTAACTTGAAGTTTGGAATTTAATAACGATCGGTGAAACGTACAATCGTACTTGTAACTTTGCCTAAAGCTGTGAGAGTAGAGTGAGATTCATGGAATTATTGAAAACCTTGATAGAACAATAAGTACATGCCAAAGTATATTTCAAATAATATTTCAAATAATACCTGTAGGCCAACAAATCTCGGCCAGAACACAAAACAAAAGCTGCGAGTTATCCTCCATCAAACACAGATGATACAATTAAGCTGCACAGCCGAGACAATAATAAACCACACCTATAGATAATGTTCCGATAACATGAAAGCCGATCACCGACGTCAATGTCAGGCGCCAAACGTGTTCTATTACAACGGTGTGCAACTGGCCTATAATTATGGCTGACGCCCAGAGCCGACTGCTGCCTCACCCCGCCCGCCGGCGATGTGTTCCTGACACAGCAAACCCATTGTTATTAACACAAATAGATCCCAGACGAAATTCGAGAGGCTATCGAGTTGTACTCGGAAAATGCCTATGTGATATATTGAAAGCTTTATTAATATTAAATAATCAAGGGATTGTAGACCTTATTGAAAGGAAAATAAAGTTTGGAATTAAATAGTTTCTTTGTAATAAAGTTGAAAACTGGTAAACCGCGAAAGTGGTGAACCGACGCGGTTGGATTACAGTTAAAGCGCAGTTGCGGAGATGTTTTCGTGCTTTTTGTTCAGTGAGTCAGTCTTTTGTTTTTGGAAAAACATTAATGGCGAGGAAAACAATTCCTACTGATACGAGAATATAAACTTACGTATTTCAGTTATCAGTTCAATCAGGTTCAGGTTTCAGTTAGTCGTTGTTAGTTTTTTTCGTGAAAAAAACTGTCGTTCCATACATTATGTCGAGTTATGTGAACATAAATATCAACTGATTTTTTTTCCCGATTTCAGGCTTGTTCCCCTATTAAAAGTTGTTCATAATGATGAGTAGATGACCCCTATTAAGGATTAAAACGATCAAAATGTAACGGTGTATATAAATATAAGTTTTATATATGAATCGGTGACAAATATTTAAATTCTCGTTCTGTTTCCACACGCTGTAAATTGAATCCGTACATTTACAATATTGCATTTAAAACTCCCCACATTCTTCAACTGAATGAGACAAAATTCAAGTCATGTATAAAACGCACACTATGTAGGCAGGCATATTATAAGTTAGGAGATTACATCGCTGATAAAAATGCCTGGCTCAATGCTGGTCCTGCTCCACAACCACAACTAATTGATTAACACTTGAAAATACTGTTGGAGCTGCTGAAGATTGTAAGACTATCTTTGCATTGTATAAACTCAATTTCCTTTGTATTGTATAACTGCATAGCACAGATGTGAGTTCTATGTACTATTGAGCTACCATTTACCGGGTAATATGTTTTTCATTGACTAGAATGTGCCCTGGCGGCTGATAGTATGTCATGCTCGCTCAAGTGTCTCGCTGACGGTGGCGTGTGTGTTGGATCATTCGGTTCCCTACAAAATGGTTGAGCTGGATGGTGCTGATCCATGCGTCATGTTCGTGAACGGGCGCCGTCAGTTGGGGCTGGTCATCTTTTAGCTGCCACGGCTTATTTTTAATTATTTTATTTTTGGATTGTTATTTTGTTACTTTTTGCTGTACTCTGGACACTTTTAACGCGTACTTGATTTTTATTTATTTTTTACATCGTTCTCACATATTTATAAATTCAACATAATTATGATGTAACTAATAATTTTGTAAAAATATTATTTAAAAAGAGTGTCCATGGAGTTTCTTGCTCGTTCTTCTCCATAGGTACCTACTACGCTTTGGAATGGGCAACTAGCTTCATTTTTTCCTGACTGACCGACTTCTTGACAATTCAAAAGTGCCTGTAAATGGTTTAATTGAAATAAATGCTTTGAGTTTGAGTTTGAAAAAACCTCCCGAGTCCAGTTTGTACGAATCATTCATCAAAAAGCGTTTATGTGGACTATAATATCATGTATTACACAAAAAATGTTCAAAGGTTTCGGTTTCAATATCCAGTTATTACGATAAAACAAATGCAGCGTGATATTCTCCAACGAAAGCTCTGTAATAAATTTGTTAGTGTCTAGCTAGTATTAATATTTGTTTATTATCTATAGCCAGTTAGCCCAGTCTGTCATTCATAGATCTTTGACAGTCATTACGGGTTAGAAGCCGAAACCAGTCTTACAAAAGGGTATTGTATTACTCAGTAACTGGGTTGTGAATGAAAAGGCTAGGTAGATAGAAACCGCTTGCAATGTTGATTAAGCGTGCATTCCAATCAAAATTGGCATGCAATTCAATGAAAGCTACCGTACATAGACATTATAAATACCGTCGGCAAATACACAGGTATTCAATAATGACACAACCGCTTTACATTGAAAGCCTTTGTCAATGTTGTGAGGGAATTATATTCGTGGAGTACACTGGACCGTTCGTAATTATGTGCCCGTGTGGAAGCGGCTTTATTGCTTCCTGCTTGTGACGTCGCATCAGGGTCCCGATCAAAGTGAGTGCTTTTAATAAACCCCACCGACGCATACCTGGTCTACAATTCCTATTTAACGTTGACCCCCTGCTGTCAAAACCCCCAAACGAAATTATTACAACATTTTCGAGTGATCGATGCCGATGTATCGCAAGTCCTGTTTTAATTATTTGTGTGATTATATTTTTGTTGCTTGTATAAAACCTGGTGGACTAGTTTTAATGAGTGCGCGGTGTAATTATTTTTGCTATGTTTGTTTTGATTTGTTCGTTTTGTGGAATGTAGGAGAATTCGTTGCCGGGAATTTTAAATTGATCGTTTGCAGTCAGATTGGCGAAATATTTGTATGTTCGGAGTTATTTGTGAATGCTTCGTGCAGAATATTATGAGTACTGTGAGTATATTGTGAGTATTGTGGGTACTGTGTGTGTGTGAGTATTGTGTGTGTGTGTGTGTGGGTGCTATTGTGATACTGATTTTTTACAAAAACAAAATGCATGTACGATTTAATGTAGATACATACCTACAACATTTTGAATTGATGTGGTATGCTCAAATTAAATAATTAATAGCACATTTTTTGAAGCATATTTTTTGTATACATGTTGAAAGTGCACAAAAGATAACTAACCATACTTACTTTAAAACATTAAAGGCGTCAAAAACCCTTAAAAATAACACAATTGTAAGATGCAATCTATGATTAATTTTTATTAAAGAACAGGTGCCAATCCAAAAAAAATATCCTAACAAGTTAACAGGACCGACATCTAATAATAAAACATTTCTCATTGGAAAGTTCTCATCGTAACTGCTATTCAAATTGCACCCTATAGCAGTGCGAAATGTCACCGAATCTAGTTCGATACAATGCGATAAAACCGGTTATAGCCGGTTCAAACTAGAGCCCTTGAAGCTGTCTATGGGACGAGAACAGGTGGACGCGCGATGTATGCGGGACCGTATTCGCAAACCCTCTACTATGAGACACCATATTGGCTGTTAGTTTCGATTAAATTGGGGTGTGAGTTAAATTATTATACATTTTTAAGTACAGTGTGGTATTATGAATGTTAGACGTTTTCTAAGGGAGCATTTTATGTTGCACCATATTACTGTACTTGTAACATTTGTGAACATTTTACTGGAAAATAAACATTATTATTATTATTATTATATTCATATTTTTGGATTTAGTTTCTAATAGTTTTATTACGACGTTTAGTTATTTTTAACTTTCATGCTAAAGCTCAGAAACAGAGGCTTCGTCGTCGTCAGATCGATTGTCGATCGTCTCACGAATTCTAAAGTCGTAATTCAATCTAAGAGTCTAAATGGTCTGGTACCACAGAAATCGCATCTAAATCATGGTAGGGGTGCGTCCGCGAGTCCACGACCGCACCTGAATTATTAAACCCTTACAAAGGCTGATGAATGGTCGATGGAACCCACCGGCGGCGCGGCGATTCGCACTCCGATCCGCGATGTATTGCCATTTGCATAAGATTCCCAGCCACCCTACTTCCCACGGTCCACTTACATTGTTTTCATAATAGAAATACTCACTAGGATTAATAATTCCACTTGGATTGCATGTAATAATACTCAATTATGTTCTAGTTGCAGCTTTGAAGTTTCAACGGTTAATTATGGCAACCCTATAAGCTTTAATGTAGGTACAATATTGTTGAGCAAAGTTTCAATAAATTGGGTTGTTATTTTCCTGTGTTGTTAAAGGAAAAATGTTTTGACGGGCGTTTTGTTGAATAAAATATCTCGTTATTTGTTCCACGTAAGTGCGATGGGTTTTGATGCTGGCGAAGCTCTAAAATATTTTGAGCGAAAAGCAAATGAATTGTTTACAAGTTATATGGCGAAACAGATTTGGGAGATATTCACGTAGTTTTAGAAGATAACCTACTATTTAATTTATTTGCATGTAATTAAGTCGGGGAACTTGAATTAGGGAATTTAAATTATGAGTCTACTTTTTTGATTTTTGTAACTTTATTCTAACATGGCGAACACATTAGAATTTAAAAGTCTACTTTAACAACAGACCATTATGTACACTGTCAAAGATTTTACTTAGCCAAAATACAAATAAAAGATTAGAACTGTGTCTAATAAGCAAATATAGATTTATTTTAATCTTGTTGGCGAACTAGACCTTGTGTTGTACAAATGCAATGTCTTCGACCAAGTTATAAATGGTTTGCCCGAGACTTATAAGTACACATATACTATAACATATGTATGTGTACTTAGATAAATGTGTGCGGTGGTTACTTAACGATACACAATCTACAACGTGGGCTGAATTGTTGTACAAGTCCTACATAGGATTTACTGCTGCGTCCGCTACGAGACTCCGTAGAAGTTTGCGGTCGACTACGTAGCGTAGCAGTATTGTTACACGCTACGCCGTAGCCTGTTTTGTTTTCGCCCCGATGTGTTATTGTTTGGTGTGCGCTGTTAGCTACGGTGGTCAATTTAGGATGAAAATTATGTGAGTTGAGGAAGGCTGACTAGTAACTAACCTTCTTCGGGAATTGTTCTTTTTGTTCTAACGTTTTACCGGGCTATTGTTGGTGTCCGTTGCTAAAATAAACAAGGGAAATACCAACGAGTTTCTACTGTCCGTTTATATTTTAGTAATTACTTCAGCTTAGAGTTGAGGGAGATAGACAAATAGGATATTAAAAGTCCTTTTAAAATAAAATGCTAATGAACTACGGGTTTGTAATGAGAAAAAATTAACGCTTGAGATGTTTTGAAGATGACGACGGCACTCGAAGAAACAAATTACAATCCTACTAATTAACAAAGAGAGTTCTTAGTGTTGTTTAAGTTCCGTATTTTTCTCCTTTCTTCGACATAAATAGGTAGAAAAAGTTTGTTATCGTATAGAACAAGTCTTGGGTTTGCTCCTATTCGCTTTGCTAGTCCTTTGCAGTATTTTTCTTGTAGCCTTTCCATAGCACAAGGAAGGAAAATCTAAGAGTATGAACACGATAAGCTCATGTAGTTTTAGTTTTGTCATAACTAAAGTTAACCTAACACTAACTGTAAGATATGTCATTGTTTTGTTTCAAATACGTAATTGAAAACTTTATTCATGTGCATTGCGAATTCATAGGTATACTAGGTTTGTTTAAGTTTATTGATTTTACGAACTATCAATTGTATTTCGCACTTTTTGTCATCATAGAGTAAGATGACATTAAAAGCGCACCCTTGCGCGGTCACCAAAGGAGATAAGTAACCAGTGTCGTCGGATTTAGTTGAAGTTTAGTAAGAAACCGCTGGATGTTTTCGAATAAAATTTAATTAAATTAATAGAAAACAAACAGTTAATCTATCAAATTAAATTTTATTCGAAAACATCCATCGGTTTCTTATTAAACTTTAACTAACTATATTCGACGGCCCTGCATACTTATCTCCTTTGCTGACTGTACAAAGGTGCGCTTTTAATGTCATCTTACTCTACGTAAATGACAAAAGTAAAACATACAATTGAGATTGATTGAGTACTTTTTAAGGAATAGCTTGTCTTATTCATACTCAAAAAACTTTTGTATCTTACCGTACAAGACTTGGGCTTGCTACTGCTCTTGGGCTTGGGCCTCGCAGGGGGCGTGGGCGGCGCGGGAGGGGTGCAGGGGGGGCTCGAGTCACAGTTGGTACTGCCTGAAGTCGCAATCGACTTGTCTGATCCATTGCTTGACTGTAAGAGAATTTTATTGTTGGTTAGATGTTTTTTCATAAAATGAAAATAAAATATTCAATTCATTCGAATACTTCTGTGTATTTAATTTCCAATGTAATCTCACATTTAATAGGTCATTCATTAAATTCTCTTTTTGCCTGAAGCTATTTACCATATTTTTTAGAAAATACTCATACATAATTTGTCGCCTTTTTCCCGTGCAGACACCGTGAACTATCACAAAACTACATTACTATCTTATAACTGGTTGTTTTTGAAATAAAAATCCAAATAATATTTAGTACACTAAGCTATAACTAATAAGTAACGTAATACAATCCTTGATCAACCTTAAAATCTTGACTGGAAAGTTCTCCCTCAAATAGCGTAAAAAGTTGCTCGAGTGCAATTCAAGTAATTTATTGTATTGGAGAAGTTTCAACGTTGAAGGCTCGAGTTATGTACTGATGAAGTGTTGTTGTTGTTGATAGTTGCAGTGTTTTGTCAGCGTTTGGAATGTCGTTCAACTGTTCTGTTGTTTGAATTATAACTGTGTATTACGTACAACTAAGCTTGTTTGAGAAATTGTTAGCAGGCTAATAGGTACAGCTAACCAGCTGGAAGATTGTCATACGAGTCATCAACGAGTTTCCTCTGGACTGTCGAAGTCTTAGTCACTCTACAATATTGCTTGCTGGCTTTATGTCTGACTGATTATACCCTCACTTAGGTATAAAAATTTTATCAATGTGTGTAAAATCACACGAAATGGCAACGAAACAAATGTCTTCACAAATATCTAACAGCATCATCACACTCAACCATTATATTTCCACTTGATGTATCCGACCACGAGTATAGATAAACACGGACGTTTTTTGCCGAAACCTTTAATGGCGGGAAATTAAAAGAGCACACACAACGCGGATTTCGGGCTAATTGGTTAATTAATAAGGGCGGTGGCTGAGTTGTACATGGATGGCCAGTTGGAAAGCCGCCAGACATGCCTAAGTATAAAAAGCTAGATTAATGAGGGACTAAAAGCAAAGTATGAACTAACTGATGGGAAATTAGCGGATTAGTGTTAGGTATGTTTTGGTGGCTTGCTCAATTTTTATAACGAGTTCCTATTAATTTGTAAAAATACGTCAGCTGAGACCGTTGGAGTGAAGGGGTAGATTTATTGGAGCGATGTAATCATCATCATCTGCCTAGCCTTTTCCCAACTACGTTGGGATCGGCTTCCAGTCTCACCGGTTGAATAGACCAGCTACTAGTATTTTACATGAACTGAACTGTGGGGTGGCGATGCGCTAGTGTTAAATAAAAAAAGTAGTAAAGTAACAACTGCAGTTAACTTAAGTTTGTAGAAAAAGGAGGTTTGTTTTATTAGCTTTTCTTAGTAAACAGGTGTAGTTAATGTTGCAGCATTTGTTCAGATGCTGTTGTGGCCTTTTACAACATTCTAGAGTATCGGTACAGTAGCTACATTTCTCAGAAACCGTACAGGACTTTTCTCCAGGAATCCATAATCTCTAAGAAGTCGGTCCCCAAGAAAATCTTTTATAAATAACTTAATGAAATCTGAAAGTTTATTCTTACTTCAGAATGTGGGGTGTGAGTAGGTATGTATGTGTGAGTGAGATGGGGGACGCCACTCGCTGTAAGTTCACGTCACAATCGCGGCGTGATTCATTTAGATATTATGTTAAATTCATTGTTGGTATTGAATTTATTTATCAGAAGTTCAGAAGTTTCTCAGAAATAAATAAATCTTATCTTATCTTAAATACATTTATGAGCACCGAAGTACTACTTAAGAGGTTCACGCAGAAATGATGAGGGCTTTCATGCATCATGCTTTTTTTTTTTGTGGATGGGAAATCATCAAAAATGACCCCTCCCGCTCTGGGTGGAACAGAAGGGAGTGTCAGACTCTTACTGACTAAAACCCACCCATGTTCCTTCCTTAGCCCTTTATGTTCCGGGGCAGCGGTAACCCTTTCGGACAATCCCGCTGCCCCGGCAGGCTTCGGCCCTTACGGGCCCCTTCCTTGAGGCTGACATCTCTTTGAGGCGCGCGTGGAATACGTACGCGCCGTCCGGCACGGGCCTGGTCCTGATCGGACGGAGTTACCCATTACTCTCCGCCCGCAGGCCCGCGCCTACGGTGGCCGGGAGTCGTCACGCGGCTCCCGACGCTCGGAGCGTCTCCCGCGGCGGCTGGGACGTGAGGCTCTCTCCCTCAGCCGTCCCGCCACCTCCATCGCTAGCATGACTGCTTTGCAGAAGGAGGTGACTGCCTCCCACTCCCTCTCGCCCCGGACCATGGCTTGAACCAGGGCCGGGCGCGAGAGGTCGCCGCCGCTGCCGATCGCCTCTACGAGAACACGGCGGTGCTCCGCCCACGCGGGGCAGGCCTCCAACGTATGCTCCACCGTGTCCTCTGATGCATCATGCTTGGAATATTAATATTTTATTTTTATCTATTCGATCTTCTTTTCTTATATAATATGGTTTCTTTGCTTCTTTAATTGATGGGGGATTTAGTTACGGTTCAGTTTTTCTATTGTTATTTTTTTCAACCAGTTATTCCCACTGCTGAGCAAAGGACTCCCCCAAATCATTGATGTAATTAGGTATAGAAATTATACTTACATCTGAATGCGGAGGCTGAGTACGCGCAGGTGAGATGGGGGACGCGACCCGCTGCGCATGTTGACTGTTAGCGGTCGTATTCGCGCTAGCGTTCGCGACAGCGGTCACTTCGCGCTCCACAATCGTAATGACGCTGCTGGCCGGCGTGCTTGTTGAACCTGCGGGAGGGAGGTGAAAAAGAATATGTAGATTGTAAGTAATCTTTTTGGTTTTAAATCAGAGGTTTTTGTCAACTATTTCATTACACAATTTCACTTTTATAATTCGAACATTGTATTGTTTTAATGTAGGTTTTAATGTCCTTTATGATCTTTTACTCAGTTTGTGATGGCATTGAAATAAAAAAAGTCTAGTACGTGTGTTAAGCCAGCTGTGCAATGCAATGCTCTGAATATTTATCTACGTGAATGTTTGCCACTCCGTAGTGCTGTAGTGACACTTTCACTGCAAACTATCGCGGCTGCAATTCTAGTAGGCAATAAGCTTTTACGGCCTGTAGAACTGCACCAACCATTTCACACCCTCCCCTTTACGACCAACGCGAGTTTTCTCTACTTCAGGACGTTCTTAATTGTTAAACTTATACTACTGTTTCGTTGCTTATTTAATTTCCTACTAAAGAATACAAAAGCTTAGTACAATTAATTACAAGTTTCGCTTCCGTCGGACAAAGAAAGGAGACGAACACTGGGGCTTATGAAGATATTGAGTCTGTTTCAATTCGCCGCAGACCCCATTTATATTCGCCTCGGGTTTTGAACTAGTTGCACGAACAGACATGCGTATATACTGATATTGTAGACGATGTATGTGAGGGTGGTAATATGATACGGAGTTCATATAATAATATTTCATTTTTATTTAACAATCCGTCAGGATTGTTAAAATATAAAGTTGAAGTTACAATATAAAGTTTCTTTGTTTTATTGCATTCTTAATTTTCTTTTTGGGAAATATGAATTACCTACAAGGCCTTACAAAAGTCTATATGTATATAATATGGGTAAGGTCTTCGGATGCAGTTGAATAAATACTGGTACTCAGCTGCATCCGCTTAGACTGGAAGCCGACCCCAACATAGTTGGGAAAAGGCTAGGTAGATGATGAATAGGTATTATGGGTTATTATGGTCGAAATCTACATTAATGGACAAAGGAATTAACAGTAACAATTGCAAAACATTCAGAATATTATTTACTGAATAATTTTTTTATCATTTTACAGTGAATTTTGGAAGTATTCCCGTTACCCACTTTAATTCACAAATATGATTAATCCAATCAAGCGTCCTGCAAAAACCTTATTTGGAAACTAATCAGCGATTCAAGAAGAGGGGATTAAACAAATTGAAGACCCTTTACGTAGGGATCGATTAAAAATGGGTACTCATCGAGATTAGGACCGACCCTTCCAGATTTACGATGCTTTATGGAGTAAGTAGCAGATGAATATTATTAATTGCTTATTTTATTTCGGATCTTTATTACTTACAGCCCGATGAAAATGTTATGTTTTATTTCTTTCACCGTGCCTTTTTATTTCTGTGTGACTTTTAAAAGATAATTAACACAGGGTCAAATTTAATTAGCTGGCAGAACTTCATATATATTTATTACAGTACCAGCAATCACTAACCCCGTCGCTATTAAAAAATAATAATTATGAGTATGAAAAAATAATTAATTGTTATTTAATTATTTGCATGTTGTGTCTTGTGTGTAAGTATAATTATGTATGCGTCAGTGTTTTTTTTTGCTTTGTCGTGTTTAGAACTCGCCGTCACGTTTGCCAGCTAATTTTATTTGACTCCGTATAGCGTAAACCAGATATTCTGCTGAAACATACGAAGACTCCTATAAGCTTATGATGCAGCAGTATAGTGAGCCGATAAGTTCGCTGATTGAACGTGCCAACACGGAATTGACAGCATCCTTGCTCAGCTTATCTCTCAAGATTAAAGACTGAACGTGAATAAACTGTTGCAACGTTGCTTTGAGATTTTAGTCTCGCCTTAGACTTGATAGATCAATGCCCCTTTTCACTAACAATACGTGACATCTAAATGTAATGCCGCTGACTATGCGATACCTAAAACTTCTCGGCGCTAAGCCGAGCATTGAAAATCCAACAGTGAGCTTTCATTTAGGTATTCATTATAATTAATTACTTTAAAATAATAACACTTTTTCATGTGCTTCTCAACTGTCACAATCTGCGCATTTTTATTATATTATGGTAAACCAAACCAAACCATGTACTCGAGACAGGTTCGACCTAGTGTGGTGTCTTTCTTTGCGTCTGATTTAAGTTTTTTTTTTTTAATGTAAACTTAGCTATTAATGTAGTCCTTATGGAAAAGTAAAGCACTATTTTTGGCAAATAAACATTGTCTTATGTATTTAGGTGTCGACTAAGGTATTAGTGAAAACGGGCATACAAATTGCTTTTCAGGTCCCTTCTGTGTTCGTCTAGAACAAAGTTTCATCTGCTGTTGCTCGCAACTGTTACTGTAACATACTCACTTGTTTCTGGTGCCGGCGGTTGATGGTGGTTCTCCGTGTGTCGTCTTAGCGACCTGGCGTCGCAGTATGACTTGCCGCAGCCGTCCGCTTTGCACTCGTAAGGTTTCTTGTTGCGATGTGTTAGCATGTGTCCGTTGCTGCAACATGATACGAGTGTCAATAGAAGAATAGATAGAAAATGTGGCAATATTCTAGAGTTATATACAGGGTGACAAGGACATTGACGCGCAAACTGTAACCATAAAATAATTCAGCACATGATTCTAGATTCCCTAGTGTAGAAATTTTTCGTCGGTTATCAAAAAAAAAGAAAAAAAAATGCTGTTTCATAGAAAAGTATAATACCTACTTACGCGGTCAAAATGTATGGAACAGTTATTTTTTTTTATAACTGAAGAAGAATTTCTACGACCAATCTTTTACCATGGATTTAGTACAAAATTCCCCCGGTGTGTATGCGGTGTCTCTCCACAGACAATGGCTAACCTCCCATCTTGCACCGCATGCCCTGTCATCTGCACACGTAAGGACCTAATGGCCGCGTCAGTCGTTGCTGAATTTTGGGTCAAACAAATTAAAAAAAAACTATGTTTATTTTTTCTATTTTTGCCATCGACAAGCTAAGCAGAAGAAGTACATAATTCTGAAGTCCCTTGAATTTTGTAAGGATCCATGGAAAAAGGTTGCGCGTCGATGTCCCAGTTACCCTGTAGAATGCTGTTGAAGTGGCCGAATTCTGGTAGAATTCGGCCCGGCAGTATGTCACTCGTTTAACTTAACACACTGTATACAATGTGTTAGGTTAAGCGAGGGACATACTTTAAGAGAGTGTAGTAAAGTTAAAGTTATTAAGGTTGTTAATTTTCATGGGAATACTTATAAATGAACAACTTTATAATTATAAAGTTGTTCATTTTCATGGGAATACCCATGAAAATGAACAACTTTTACTAAGAGACCAACACTGAAATCGAAAAAATAAAACCAGCCGCTCTATACATTTACGATCGCATAACTGGACAAAATATAGGGAAAAGCTGATTTTTTGTGTCCGCGCCTTAGTAAAAGTTGTTCATTTTCATGAGTACTACACTCCCTTAAAGTATGTCCTTCGTTTAACCTAGCACACCGTATATTACATACAAAATGGAATCATCGATACGACGAAGAAGAAGTTACTTATAAATAAAACGTGGTTTATTCACTAACTATTGCTAGAGGATTTTATTTTTCTTCTATTTTACTTTTTTGGGAGAACATATTCATAATTTAGACGCGATTGTCGCTCATCAAAACAGTTATTAAATATCAGAAATATACCTCTCTCCCTCATAAATCCTTAAAAATAGGGTAACAGAAATATGTCCGGGCGGAAATTGGGAAGGCTAACTCCAGATCTTATCTCGTAATAGATAGGCACCGATTTTGTCCCAAGCACTAAATTCTGTACCCTGGACGGAACATTTTTCTAAATTAATACTGTGTGTATGTCATTGTAGGTATGGCTATTTATTGCAGTGGGATTTATTCGTCTATGCAATGGGGATGGTGCTGTCCCCTTCTATCCTGGCTAGAGGCTGTCAAGTGTCCAGGGATGATAGGCAGAAGCGAAGCAACTGATCCTCGTTACTGACTATTGCAATATTAATTTCCAATTTCGATTAGCCCGGCCAAGCGTACATAGATGTGTAGGTACAGGGTCCGCAAATAGCCCCATGGCTGCACTTGGCTAACTAAGGCAGTTTAGTAAATGACATTCCAAAATTAAAATATTTACCACAATAGTCCATAACGTTGGATGAGTTCTCACAACCTCATCATATTCAACATTGAAACGTGAAAGTTCCGCGTTATTTGTCAAAGTAGGTCACTTAAAAGTGCTAAGTATGTGTTTTATTTTTTGTATTTATGTTCTTTTTTGAAAGAAAGAAAGAAAATACGTTTATTTGCGGTGAACATGACGCAAAAAGAACAAAAAATAAAATAAATAAACGGTAGGGGGAAATATGCGTCACATCCACGCAAATCGGCTATCGCTCAGCATTATGCTGCGACCCTGTGCAAGACAGAGCCCCAGCGCTGGTTTTCAGTGACAGCCGGCGCTGACGTAATGCGTCATGTTCAACGCAAATAAACGTATTTTCTTTCTTTCTTTTCTAAATACAGTACTCAGATATTTTGACACCTCAAGCTCTACAAGTCCATTCACAGATATTAAACCTCTGATTTTGCATCATTGTCAAAATCACAGTGGTCCTTATTGTTTGTGGCTATAAGGTTGCAATTGGTTTACTGCCATTGACAAGTCTGTCAAAATCATTGTGATCTTTATTTTCGTCACAATAAGGTTGCTGATGTCAGAGGTATAATAACTGTGAACGGCCTGTATAAATAAGAGATGGGTACGTCACTCCATAAAGCCGATTTTTTTGATAAACTCTAGTTACCTACGTATCATATTTACCAACGATCTATTGGCGCGTAGCCAAAATTGGAACTAACGCCGCCATCTTGTTTTTCCAAATCATTTCACAAAAGAATAGCACAAATGTTAAGTTAAGAGTAGCTCCAAAAGATCATTTTACCTATTTACAGCTGGGTACAGTATATTGGTGAATACGCGCGGTATAGCTCATTGCTCATTAATATTCATGCGGCTAAGCTGCGGCTATTAAAGCACCACCTTGCTCGACATGTGTCCCGTCGCCTAAATGACTGCTTTAATCTTTAAACTAGTTAGCTTGGTTGTCCAAATTAGTTAGTATTATAACTATTCCCACGGTTATGCGGACTAGTAGATTGAGTCTGCGAATTTATTTTTCAGATTATTTTTATTATGAAGTTGAAAGTTCAAGTAAAGGTCGGTTTTTCGGCTTGAATGAACGTGTGGTGTACCTACTTAAGTGACAAAATGAACTCTTGTGCATTGTACAGACGCCAGCACATCAAGCTACTACAATCTGTATTAAAAAAAATAGATTTTCTAGTTTATCGCTAAAGCATAAGGTTCAAAGTTGATTGGGAAAATTTCACAGTTTTGGGTAGCTTGATGTGCTGGCGTCTGTACGTAAAACCAAACCTATTTGT
This sequence comes from Globia sparganii, assembly GCA_949316385.1. Taxonomy (NCBI): domain Eukaryota; kingdom Metazoa; phylum Arthropoda; class Insecta; order Lepidoptera; family Noctuidae; genus Globia; species Globia sparganii. Next base: position 7,892,324 of record OX438671.1, read on the forward strand.
CTTTGTCTTTATATTTGAAGTTTAGGATGAAAATTATCCACTGGGAGGACATTAAAAAGGCCAGCGAGCCCCGGACTCGGATTTTTAGGAATGTTCGCTTTCTAAGCTCAGCCTCAATCTGTTAAAAACCTACCTCTATTTTTCCTATATTTCAGAACTTTTTTAACCGACAAAAATGGAGGAGGTTCTCAAGTTGATGTATTTTTATGTATGATCATGCTTGTTTTTTACATTGAATGTCGCCGAGGTTAGATTGCTACTAGATTTTGAAATTACGAGAATTGGCCCTCATATATAATAAAAGTGAACTTACAGATGATCCTGTCTCTTGAACGCCTTCGCGCATGTGACGCACACGTACTTGCGTTCGTCGCTGTGCGTTAGTTTGTGTTTCGCGAGCGCCGACGCGTTGCCGAAGATCTTATTGCAAACCTGGAACAAGAGAGATGTTCTTTAGATTCAAGTAGTTAGGGACAGGTGAGGTAAAGTAAGGTGCTCGCAGAGCTATTAGGAGATCCGCCCGGATTAATACAATTCTTTACATCAGAACAACAAACTGAATGTCACTTCTTAATATAGTTCAAATTCCATTGCAATAACTTATTAGGACCTTTTTGTTACAAATGGCCACTTAAAAACCAACTTTGAATACATTTCACTAAAGTAGGTAAGAGATTAAGTGGCGATGGAATGTAAATTATCTGTGATTATGAACACTGCTATGATGCGATGTGTTTTGGTTTCCCAACAGATTTCCTGTGGACCGTGCATAAGAAAATTGCACTCGAAAAAACAACATATACAACCATCAAAACCTTTGAGCGCTTACAAGGAGAATGCATATACTGGAGGACTTAGTAAAATGACAGCTTATTGTTACCACTTTTTAACAAAATTTTATAAATTAATAGGGATGTGACAAAAGAATCGATTAATTCAATAACATTCAATTCAAAATCGATCAATGTTGAATTGATTTTATAAAAACTTTTTTTACAAAAAATACAACTGACTTCCAAAAAACACTACAAAGTGAAAAATAACTTAAATTTCGGAAGTCGGCGTCGTTGGTTCCGCATTTTTTTTATTGACACCGACTTCCGAAATTTAAGTTATTTTTCACTTTGTAGTGTTTTTTTTGGAAGTCGGTTGTATTTTTTGTAAAAAAAGTTTTTTATTTTTCACTTTTTAGTGGGCCAGTTTGTAACTTATCTAAGTTACAATAGCCTAATGTCAACGGCTCATCACCTTTTACAAAATATTGCTTTTCCCGATGCAGAGACGTTAATTGTTGAGGAGTTCTCCTTGTAAGAACCAGGAGAACTGGAGCTGATTGAAAAGTCACTATCAGCTCCACTTCACGATACGCATTGTGCTAAGCAACCACATTAAAGTACCTAATCGAATCGCAAACCGTGAAATATTTATTACTAGCTGCGCCCCGCTGTTTCACCCGCGTAAGTTTCGATCCCGTAGGAATATCGGGATAAAATGTATCCTATGTGTTATTCTGATGTATAAGCTATATTACTGTACAGTTTCATCAAAATCCATTCAGTAGTTTTTGCGTGAAAGAGTAACAAACATCCATCCATCCATCCTCACAAACTTTCGCATTTATAATATTAGTAGGATTGAGTAGTTCCGATGGCCATCTGTGGTCTTCATCATCAGTTCCACTTCACCGAATGGTGCTTTCTGAGAGCAAATGCACGAGTTACTATAAAAAATACCCGAATCGCTATAGGTGTGCCTACAAAATTTGAGGGTTGTCCTCGATTTCTCCAGGATCCAATCATCAGATCCTGACTTGGTGACTATGGGACCACTTCAAAAGTATCTCCTTTCGAACAAAAAAATAATTTTGAAAATCGGTCCATAATTGGCGGAGTAATCGCGTAACAAACACACAAAAAAAAAACATACCGTCGAATTGATAACCTCCTCCTTTTGGAAGTCGGTTAAAAAGAGGATAGTATATTTTTGGTTAGGTCAGTAGGTTGTGTATTCAGGATGTGACGAGCCTCTGAAAGCAGGTTGATAAAACCATATTTGCAAAATTAACAAACTATGAGTATTACAACATATAAACTAAATTAAATAGGCTTTTCTCAAAGACTAGTTCTGAACGTTAAGTCCAGGTCTAGGTATTAGTCTAGGGAATCTGAATGCACTTAAAAAACGAATAAATTACGTTTATATAGTCCACTCAATTGAGACTGTATATTTTGAACGATTTCTGTGCAACTTCACTATTCAAGAACAATTTTGATGCGAACTAGTACTATTAATAACTATCCTATGAATGAAACTACAACGTATACTTTTAACCGAAAAATACAAAGATTATTTGATTGTTTACGGTTAAATCAAAATTGTTCAATTGCGTTCCAATCACATCGCTAGTATAGATAGTATAACAACAACATAATTTAACGAAATAACAGTAAGGTGTGTCATTTTGGGCAGCGGGATTGTCCGATAAGGGTTACCGCTGCCCCGGAACGTAAAGGGCTAAGGAAGGAACACCGGTGGGTTTTAGTCAGAAAGAGGCTCACACTCCCTTCTGCTCTACCCTCAGCGGGAGGGGTCATTTGATGATTTCCCATCCACAAAAAAAGGCGTGTCATTTTATTTCAGCTAATAATAATTAAAAGTCAAACTATTGTAGGCAATTGTATAAGGGGTTAAAAGACTTTGTGGAAGTAAACATGGTTTCCCATTTTTCGGGATGGCAATAAGTAAGACAAGAAGTATACACGACGACATATCAAGCTATACATTTTCCAGTTTTAGGTTACCTCGCATTGTATAGACTTTTCATTCAATGAGAAGTCTCTTATACTGGAAATGTGTCTCGTCGTGTGTACAACACAATATGCAAGATTTCCTTCTAGAGGAAAAAACATGGTCCAGTTCCATTCATCACACACACACACACACAATCAACAGAGATGTCTATTCTCTTTTATTTCAGCACAACTAACATCAAAACGGGCAAGTGGCCCCGGGCGGCTGCAGTAAGCTGTAGTTAATATAATAATTATATTAAAATGGAGGCTGTACCTCCGACTATGGCAAGAGCTCCCCGGGCGAGTGTTGACCCTAATCTTGCATTTGTTTTTATTTAATTAGAAGGTATTTTCGTCTCCTTATCCTATTTTTATTTTGATGTTCCTCTCGGGCATACTATTGGCACGTGTATCAGGAGAGATACGAAAATATTACAGATTGTTTGGAATTAGGAACAATTTCAATTGTTGCTGGTTTCAACATTGTTTTGTACACTATTAAGTGCATTGTTGCAAGGTTAAAACCGTGGTGAACCACACTTAAAAGTTTGTTATCATCATAGTACGATGTCCGATGTTACGAAATGTCAGGAAGTAGGTGCTTTATTCTTCCTTAGATAAACAGAGAGAGAGAGAAAGTCGCGCATGGAGAGGACCCTTTTCGTTACGTGACGATTTCAACCAGTCAACTCAAGCTGCGATAACGAAATTCGTTCCAAGAAAACAGACATCGATCGGTGAATTTACATACAAAGTTAAGCATTTTTGGTTTTCACTGTATTCAAAAAAAGTAATTTAAGTGAATTCGATTTTTTTTATTACTTTTTTATTTCGTAAATTTTAGTTTTAAGTAAAAACTGGATTATTTGTTTGTAATAAATAGGTAATAATTTTGTTGTAAATATTGCAATAGAATTTAACCAAGGTTTTGAGATTTTTTCCCTTTGACACCACACCAGTAGCTCGTATCAATAAGCCAGGCTTTCAGAATGACAAGTTCATATCTTGAAAACTACTGAGCTGATTTTGATGAAACTGGTCACAATCCGATTACTCAATAGTTGCGGAGAAATGCGTGGACAAACATACATACATACCTATATACATCTATAAAATTTTGTATTATTTGGAAGCCCTAATAGATTGTCTTATGTGAATATATTGCAGTTCCAATAATATTACATACATATGTGTCGAATTGATAACCTCCTTTTTTGAAGTCGGTAAAAACAAAAAGAATTAAACACAACACGTTAAAAATTCTCGATGCAAACTCCATCTAAATTATAATAACATAGTTTTATTGGCAACATATATTTATATCATGAATTATTTATAAGGTCAGGTTAAACACGGGTGTGGTACAATCGACCCGCCTCTTTGTTCGGGTATTATGTTCCACATTTGAATATTTTTCGTCACCCTAACATTTTCACAGTTTTTCGGTGTATTTGTAAGGAGACTGTTCTATGCCGAAAAAATCAAGCAGGAAAAATTGCAGTCAGCTGTTTTTTCGTGAGGACGTGATTGGTTGAGGAAAATTGCGTTTATTAGAGCCTGGTGGGTGAGTTAACAACTTGTCACTGTGTTGTTATAACGTATTGCATCGTTTGATTGATCAACGTTAACCTCGGTTTCGATTTAGATACAAATTGAAACAGTATTTCACAGACAACGTTACTCGTTTGTGCTAGATGACATGATATACTTACGAATAACTCGAATAAGAAGGTCGGACTTTCAGAAATTTTGACGGCGTCTCGTAAACTTGGGATAATCGGTACATTCCTAGTAATAAGGCAGTGTTAGCAAGGTTTCTGTGCCCATACTATTTTCTAGTTGTCCCTAAGAGATCGAATACAAAGACAGTTTTGTTAACAGTTGTTGTTAGCACATATACAGTTCCCTTTAAAAAATACTGTAACAAGTTAGTTACCTAAAGGTGATTTAGGTACAAAATGTCATCCATAATAACAAAATATCGCATGCTTAATAAAACACAGTAGATTTTTAGGAAATCGCCGTTTAATGTTTTCCAATTGGGGTCTAGTCGGCTTATTAGCCAATATAATAAATATGTAATGAACAGTTAAATCTAATATTACCTACTTTTTCAAAAACCATTGAACAGTGCAAAAAAAAAGTGCAGAAATCATAACTTTGACTCTAGCTCTAATACGTCAGTATTCTATTAAGCATACGATATGCTATTGCGTTGCCAATCAAATATAAAAAAAATTAAGACCTGCATACAACGATTTTACAAAATATTTCGAATGTTTTCGCTTCGTAGAATATATGAGTAGCTGACGACGTAGGTACCTACCGTTCACAAATTAACAAACACATTATTAAAATCTGGATTTAATTTAATCGGTAAAATGCGTATCCAATTAAATCTGTAAATAACGTTCGTTCGAAATTCGAATGAATGCCGTACCTACCTATAAAGTTCGTTCGAAATTTGAATCAGTGCTAACATGGCCATTTGTGTGTGAGCATTATGTTAAAACCTTTTTGCTTGATGTATTTTTATGACAATATAATCCTTTTATTTTGGCATACTGGGTATGAGTTAATCCACAGTTATTATTAAAGCTTTTATATTTATTTACATCTAGCTGATATTTTATTTACATCAATCAGTAAGTATAGTTAAGTACTTTAAGTATATTTAGAATTTCACGTCTAGTTTCAAAACACAAAGCATTTTTATTTCAATTAAATCATTCATTAAATCACATTACAGGCACTTTTGAATGTCAGAGTCCGTCAGTTAGTCAGAAAGTTAAAGCTAGTTGCCCATTCCAAAACGTAAATCTCTATGGAGAAGAACGGGCAAGTAACTCCGTATTTGACAGCCTGGTGTCTATGGGATACTCCGCTATTTCTACCATTAAAATAGGTAGTTAGCTTTTAGTATGTCCCTATTTTAAACATGTATCCATATATCGTAAAGGCAGTTAACATTAAATTAGATTGGCTGGTAGTGCGATGTTATCGTGAGGGTCAACCAGGACAAAGGCTCCGTAGGAAGGACAGCCATTGTTCCCGACCCTTGAGATATTCCTAGTTATACTTAACATGGCCATTCATTTATAATGATCTGCATATTATGTGTAATTCTGTTTTAGGTTTACAATGTTGTGGGAATTGAGAGAGAGGTAAGGAAAGTTTTTTCGTCATCGAACGGAGACAGAAAAATAAACAAAGAAAATAGGAGTTGCACCATCACTGATGGGATTACAAGCACCCGGAAAGCAAATAAACAAAAAAAAACCGGTCAAGTGCGAGTCGGACTCGCGCACCGAGATAGGTAGAGGTATCTATCTCGGTGCGCGAGTCCGACTCGCACTTGACCGGTTTTCAAAAAACCGAAAATCGTAAATTTGTAGTTACATTACAAAAAATCCCTTAATAAACTATTTACATATCTAGGTAAAATCCCTTAATAAACTATTTACATATCTAGGTAGATATGTAAATAGTTTATTAAGGGATTTTTTTGTAATGTAACTACAAATTTACGATTTTCGGTTTTTTTTCTTTTACTTAGGCTACATGAAATTGCTTCTTGCCAAATTTCATGATTCTAGGTCAATGCTGTTGGTCATTCTAGGTCCCTATAGGTTTTGATTCCGGAACAGAAACGCCCGTATCTTTTGATTACGTTGACATAGAAGTTTGATTTTTTCACTGCTTCAAGGGATTGCAGTCCTGAGTATTTGATATTAATTTCAACTTGATAACTCCACGCGTTCCTGAGAAAAAGGGTCTTGGTTGATGGACAGACGGACAACGAAGTGATTTTATAGGTAAGGATTCCGTTTTTCCTTTTGGTGTACGGAATCCTAATAACAACATAATATTTCAATCACGCCTGTAATCAATCAAAAAGTGTACCTATAGTACACCCATCTTTCCTCAGCTTTGTTTAAGTCCCGTGTAATAAGAGGCGAGCCTCAACCATCAAACCGGGCACAAATCCAGACAAAAAAAACTTTTTTGTTAACCTGTTTTGTGTCCCACTGCTGGGCAAAGGCCTCCTTTTTTTTTTTCTCAAAACCTTCCTGTCTTGTTCGATCTCTGGTCATGTTGGCTCTGCAAATGATATTAGACAGAAAATTGCTAAGGAAATATAGAGTATAGGTCCTCTAAACACGGACCTCTGCCTGCAGTTGTCCCAGAAGTTATAGAAGGCTAAGCGTTAACCCTAACTGCCTACATTTTCAAATACTTTTTATCGGAACAAAGCTATTAATTGCCAACCACACAGGCATTCGCATGCGCTTAAATTTCTTCTAGTACAATAAATAAAAAAAAAAACAAACACAATAAAAAATAAACCTGGTTCGCAAGCTAAGATCCTCGACAGATGCACATTAATGATTGCTGAGCGCAGTCTGCGGAAGGCTCCGTTGTAGGAAATGCAACTTTTAACATACCCCTAATGATCCGATATTCTTTTGTTTTTGTTCGCCGACTTGTTTTTATTCAAGTGGAAGAAATGGCGATTGTGTACCTAGTACTAAGCGTATAATGCTTTGGAAGATGGGTATTTTTTAACTGATGGTGTGCGAGGCTAGATGGTTGCTGCTCTTACTGAATTTACATTTTATTGGTATGACTTACTTACAAAAGTCATCGTAACAAACACAACAATATACTCCCTTATTTATAAATGTTGCTTAAAGGTTAGAAGGTAATTTTATGCGCGTCTGTTTAACTTTGAACAACGTTTATTTTTACAGACTTTTAGCGTGATGGACGTTAAAAATTATAATATACACTATGGGTGCAATTAAAACGCATATCGAGTGAAAATGTGTTTGAAATTAATCAAAAGGCAGTATAAAATACTTCAAAATATAAATAAAATCCTTCAGCATCCCGAGCAATAAACCAAGAATAAAAATATTGATTTCGCTATATTAAACGGATTCAGAACAATAAATTCTCATTCACTAGCTATTGAAAATCAATTGAGTATAAAACACAGTAAAATAACAATTGGGAACAGTAAAATATAGGAGAAAGGATAGGAAGAGAGCAATTTCGATACGGCGCCATTCTTCTTGGAGAAATTAAAAAGGAAATAATAATTTGCTCGCAGTCAGAATGCTCTCTGAGCGTTATATCTTTGCTGCGTTTGATTTTTTGTGCGGCGAACTTTTTTACTTTTGTTTGGTGTTTGATTTAGCTCGAAGGTTACGTCTAAAATGTGAAAAGGGGTTTGTCATTCTGGGTTTGAAAATAACAACTACTTATGACTTTCGATTATTAGCTCCGATATCTCGGTAACTTAGCGTAACGGTTCTGAAAAATTACCAATAATTCGATATTTGAAAGTTTATGTTTTTATATTCTTTAGTTTCAGTCTGCTTACGTTGGTAGTATCGTGAGGAAATCGATTCGAAGATATGTGGCATCTACCAACCCGCACTGGGCCAGGGTGGTAGATTATAGCCCACTCCCTCTCGAAGAGAGGCTTTCTCCCAGCAGTGGGAACATTATAGGTTGATTAGGATGATGATGAACTCAGTATTATGCTAAACTGAAATCGGCACAAATCATTAGTTGATACATAATCAAATGCAATCGGTAAGTACACTACAAACCATCTTCAAACGACACAAATTCATTGATGCAAGTTAAAGTGCACTTAAAACCTTACAGCTTCCGAATAGACATTAAGATATAGGAAGCATGATTTTATTGCCATATAAACTGACATCTATGAGACCGATGTCAAAAGCAGATAGTTTGATGTGAAGCGGATTTTAATGGCTGTATGTGACGTTAATATCAGTTTTATGAACGGAAATAGTTGTCGCAACTTTATTGGGTCGTATGCATGGGTTTACTTTTTATTTATTGCAACATTACGCAATTTTATTGATATGGGCTTCAATCAGAATGTAGCTTGTTTTGGAACGTAAGCCCGTTGTGTCAAAGATATTCTTTGTAGTTACGAATGTCAAAGAAGTGTAACCACTTGTAATTAAAACTTTACTTTGTGTAATTGTTTATTTATAATTTTGAGTTTTAATAGGTTTTTCCATCTGGAATTTCTCAGTAGCAGCCAGGCGTCTGGATTTGTGTCCAGATAATGCCAATAGGCGAGTTATTACCTACAATTTAAGGGATTTAAACATAATTTGCGAAATGTGGGTGTACTATGAGTAGATAAACCTCTGACTAATCCTTTTGGGCGTGATATTATGTTATGTTAAAATTTGTGTTAATTTAAAAAAATGTATTTATACTTTTCGCTCTATAACACAAAGTAAAGAGCATAAATTTTAACAGTAATTATGTACTAAAGCGACTGCATTCGTCAGTTTAGTGGACATTTTGTGGCGACCCAATTCTGTACACTGCCATTCCGAGCCCGTGACCCACATTGAAATGCACGTAAAATCGGGGTCAAGTCTAGTATTATAGTACAAGGGCTGCCTTTGACAGGTCAAAGAGGTCACCAGTGAATGATTTAGTAGGTATAGTTTATTTTATTTTAGTCGTTTTGAGGGTTCCGTCACTCAAAACGAAAGTCGAACTTTTAGAAGATCGCCTTTGCTTCCGTTCAGGTGTCTGGCACAGAGGTTTTTTAACTGTTTTTCGCATAACTAAATGTTGGTGGGTTCAATTGCAGTTAATAAAAATGATGGGAGTTTTAGTTTCCAGCGTAAGAACCAGATTGCTTTTTAGAAAAGTATTTCAATTCGAGTAAATAGAAATAAAACTTCAGAAAATGTGGTCTAGACTTGGAAAATTACGGTTCTTATATAGAGAACTGCAATTTTATTTAAGTGTAGCATCAACTCGAAAAATAACCATCTTAATTCAGCCAAAGACAGTCACATAAAAGCCTTAGTATTTTTGTCTCGATTCAGCGAATTGTGAACTTATCTCGGACTTCAAAGGTTGCCAGTTCTAAAGAGAAAGCGTCTTGATACGTGACAGCCCTATTTACAACACGTTTTTATTTCTCTTTTACTGGTATAGTTGGGTAAACTCGTGTTTACTGCGTTTTAGTATTGCTCCGTGCTTATGTTTTTCGGGTAAATGCTCACTGGATTTTATGATCCTCTCGGAATAAGCTGTAGCAGGAATGGAATTGTATTAAGTAACTGAAATACTTAAAACCAATCGATCATTTTCGTTATCTTTTATTTTTTGGAAATGGAGGTCGTATCCTACGAATAAAGTTTATTGTTAAAATTATTTAAATGGTTTACGGTTTTCCCATTTAATAGTTATTTTGGATGATTCTGACCACAACAAACTGTTGTTGTGGTCAAACGACACCAACAAACTGTTGCTGTGGTCAAAATATATCTAATGGTTTCACTAAATGAGAAAACCGTAAACCATTTAAATGATTTTAACAATAAACTTCCGTTTCCAAAAAATAAAAGATAATGAAAATGATCGATTGGTTTACTAAAAAAAAAATCGGCCAAGTGCGAGTCGGACTCGCGCACCGAGGGTTCCGTAAAATCCTGTAGGTATATAAGTAAAAGTTCACCCATCACGACAATCGAGTATGGTATTTTATGGTATTTTTATTGCAAAATGAAATTTATAACATTACAATATGGAAAGCTGGAGGAGCATAAATTAATGACAAAGGTCTCGTTTATCGTTTCAGTAATCCTTTATTTTATGTTAATATATATCATTTATTTTATAATATAACTGAAATACCTACACTAGCCTTGCAGCAGCCTTGCAAAAGTCTGCTGACGAATGAGGTGAGCTTTTTTTATCAAAGTTATTTATTTCAAATTTTTTTAGTCACTATTTAGAAATCTGGTACAAACATGTTAATTATGAATTAAATTTGAACCAGATCTGTAAATGGTGACTGAAAAAGGTATAAACAGTACCACATTGAACATTGAAGTTCGAAAAAACATTATCTACAGTTGTACTACTTCGTGTAGTGCTAGTGTTTATTAACGGAAACATGTTTATGGATGAAAATTATGTGGAAATTCCATTTACAATTATTTGAAAAAAAAAAATATGTGATGTAACTAAAAATTTAAGGTTTTCGGAATTTTTCCTTTACATGTGCTACGAGTATTAAACATTGCTTCATGCCAAATTTCAAGATTCTAGATCGACTGGAAGTACCCTGTGGTTTTGATTCCCGTGCGAGTTTCGAAAATTTACGGAAATTTGCGGCATAAACGGCTACATCTTTTGATTGATTTGGCTTAGAAGTTTGATTTTCTCACAGCTCCAAGGGACAGTAGACCTGAGTATTAGATATAAATTTCAGTTTGATATCTTCACGCTTTCCTGAGAAAAGAAGTAGTAACTTTAAAATTTTCAAAAATATTTTTTATTATATGACGTAACTAAAAATTTACGGTTTTCGCAATTTTTCCTTTATCTGTACTATAAGACGTTACTTCGCACCAAATTTCAAGATTCTAAGTTCATGGGAAGTACCCTGTAGGTTTTGATTCCCGTGCGAGTTTCGAAAATTTGCGGAAATTTGCGGCATAAACGGCTGTATCTTTTGATTGCTTTGGCTTAGAAGTTTGATTTTTTCACAGATCCAAGGAACAGTAGACTTGAGTATTAGATATAAATTTCAGTTTGATACCTCCACGCGTTCCTGAGAAAAACGGTCTTGACAGACGGACGGACGGACGGACGGACGGACAACGAAGTGATCCTATAAGGATTCCGTTTTTTCCTTATGAGGTAGGTACGGAACCCTAACAACACCAATATTAAAACTCCCCAAGTTTGTCATCTTCAGAAAAAACAAAGTCCTAATAAATCCATAGTCAGCAAAGCTGTCAGTCCAAATAACTGGAGCTCCGTAAAGCCGTTAAATCCATTTTTTCGGCGACACATCGTCAATGGAAAGTGCGCGGCGGTTACGGATCACACCTTGGGCTAAGCCTCGGGGGCGCGCGCCGCGCACGCATCAAATTTTTCGATGACTTAATCTGGTGGATTTGTTCCACCCTTGTGGGGCGTGAGCGGAGAGCTAAGGAGTACAGAATCTGCTCTTGTTATTGTTGAGACTGTAATACTTTTACGACGCGAAATTATAATTGTGAGTCTTCAACATTTCAGAAAGTACTGCTTTGGTTTCTCAATATTGGTTTGGTATCAGTTAATAAACACTTATTAAAACAATATAACGGATTCATTGAATCGCCACAATGTAAACTTGATACCTTTCAGCTTTTACTCTACAATAACCGGTACGCAGCGAAAATATTGAAATACAACCCGAACAAAGATAGTAATAAACGTTTTCATATTATTCAATAAAAGAGTATTTTTTATATAAATATGCTTCCAGAGCCAGCACTCCACATAATCTGGCGATGCCTCCTCTCTGATCGTTCGGATTTACGTTACCGCGAATTGAATTGAAAGTGGGATGAGCGCCCTTTGTTTATAGAGCCTGCTTCTGCGAAAAATGTGTGTTTCATTATCCATGCGCAAAAAACATTGTAATGTTTTGTTATAAGCTCTCTGTGATTAGATGGCAAGTTTTTATATTATAGCTGACATTTGCTGTACCTATTTGGCTTTGAAGGTTATGTAGGATTGAGGGTTCATTCTGGGTGGCGTAGGTTGTTTTAGAACTGAACACTTATCTTAAGATATTTCTCAACAACAGTCCTACAAATTATCAAGACACGCACTAGCGGCCCGTCCCGGTTTCGCACGGGTGGACATTTTTATTTTTTAAACATTTTATTTTTTCTTGCAATTAAAAAAGCCTATATTATTATTAAGCCTCAATAAACTTGACCGTCTTCTCAATAACTGCATTCGATTCGTTTTCAATCTGCGTAAATATCATCATGTCTCTGCGCATCGTTCGCTTCTAAAGTGGTTGCTCATACGCCAGCGCAGAGAGCTAAGGGCGCTGACCACCTTGTTCTCTTTTCTTGACTCTCCGTCTTCCCCTGGTTATCTAGCCCCCCACTTTCAGTACATTTGCACCAACCACAATAGAAATCTACGTTCTTCACACAATCGTCTTCTCCAATGTCCCACTCACCGCACAGACTTCATACACTCTTCCTTCTTCGTTCAGTCTATCTCTCTGTGGAATGCGCTCCCCCAAGAAATCAGGATGGCAACCAACCGATTATACTTCAAAGTTAAAGTTCGTGAGCACATTCGCAAGAAGCTGGCAGTATCATCACAACGGTAATATTTTCTCATTGTTTGTGTAATTTATTTTTAGTAAGTATATTCATGTATTTATATATATTTATTTGGGCTTATATATAAATATGTAACTAGGTATATATTATATTCATAGTTTTAATAGGTTTATGCGTATCTTTATATTTAAAATATTTATTCCTCAATTTTCATGATTGCACTTACCACTGTTTGTCTCTGCATCACCCAAAGGTTGACTGGTAGAAAATGCCTATGGCATTAAGTCCGCCTCTGTACATTTATGTGCTTGAAGTATTAAATAAATAAAATAAATATATTAATCAGTGATAATGTAGCATTCAAATGGTGAAAGAATTTTTAAAATCGGTCCAGTACTTTTTGAGCCAATTCGTTACAAACATACATACAAATATTTCCTCTTTATAATATTAGTATAGATATAGATGAAAACGCGTGTAGCTAACTATTATGAATACCTAAGTAAAAACATTTTTGATTTCGTATCCTGCCTGCGACCGCAACCTTCTGGCAACACTATTTGCGTGACCCAGTAAACTAGTTGGGGTCCACAATAAATTCATCAACATTTCCAAACGGAACCCACGTCTGCCCAACATCGACTACTAGTGAAGGGCTATAGGGCCAATCTATAGGCGCCATCTTGCGGCTCACGTTCGAAACTCAGCGCATCGCTAATTGCATGACGCTGCTGGGCGAGGGTCGGCGGTTCGTCTCCGCCAATTAACGGCTATTGATATCCCTACAATTTCGTTACAAGTCTTTTTCTACGCTGATTTTGGGGATGGTGATGTGTATGTTGGTCACGCAGTTGTGAGGTTTGTGTGATGTTTGATTTATGCGGGACATGATGCATAAGTTTGGTTTGGTTGCCAGAAGGGTTGCATTTGTAGCAAAAGTAGGTAAATGTACCGTCATCTTCAATGAAAACAGCCTCAGTATATTAGAATGAATGAAAGTATGATTGTCATTAGATCAGCAACCTGCAATATTCCAGCATGTACTGAGATTGAAGTCTAGTTTGCATACAACGACCTGATAATCGTCAATGTGTTTTCTTTAGAATTGGTTTTAAGATGTTTTCTACAATAAACCATTCGAAATATGGTCCAGCAAAATGACTAATTACAATGTCGAAATCACGCCAGTTGACTAAAATCGTTCGTTCGCTAGCTGAATCCTAATTAGTTTTGGCAACGACTAAGATCGAAAGGAACGAATTAATCTGAAGAATTATTCGGCAGCCATGCCTAAGGCTGACACTGGTAACACGGTCACGTAATACGCAACCATTCGTGTACACCAAACACTAGTTATTTGCGTGCCTTTCCTTATCATTTGAAGAGTTATTCCGGTCTGACCCCCTGAACCCCCTCCACCCACGATCCACGATGTCTTTTTGTTGGTAAAAACCGATTTTTATGTGACCAAAGTAACTCAATTTTCATGTTTTTATCGCTGTTGGTACGAGATTTTTTTTTGCTTCTGAAAAGTCGTCCATTTTCTGTTATTTCGGGACAGTTTGCTGTAGTCTGGGGAAAGGACAACATTTAGCAGACAAACAGATTTAAAATGTAGTAACAGCTATCATCCAACTGAAAGTCCTTACTATATATAAATAACCGTATTAATAAAATATTTTGATCAAAAAGATTACACCGAGAATTAAAACAGATATTTACTTTCACGTCCACAGAAGTTCCAAGCACTATCAATATTGATCTGTTTGTGGTTGATGTAGCCGGTAGCGAAATATCGAAAAATAAACGTTAACATTAAAACATTTTAACTTACATACACCGAAACTTTATAAAGGACTCTGGCAGTTAACAACACTAAAAATAATTTGAAAAGGGTTTTAGGCTTATTGGTTAATTCGCACGAAACAGGCGAATCGACGTCAAAAATTAAAAATAATATTATTGAAAAGTGTCGATTACTACCTATTGAAAACTATTGCTTCGCCTATTTCGCGCGAATCGACACTTTTCAATAATATTATTTTTCTGTAAGCGATTTGAATAAAGAAAATTTTTATGTGTGCGAATCAATTTCAGAAATACTGATTAGGCAATTGGCACATATTGTAATATATGGGCCAGATAAATTTGAATACAGTCATGCGCAATCGATTAACTTCATGCGAATCGCCTATAGTAGAAATTGTATAAATAAAAAATGGCGATTCACCCGGTTTGGAATAATTCGTGTGAATCAACCACAAAGCCGGATTTTAATATTTCAACGAGTTTTTACTTTGATTCCCGTTTGTTTATTACATAATATATTTGTAATAAAGTAGTTATTGGTAGGTACGTACAGTAGGTAGTGTAGGTACCCGTTTCCGAATAATCCAGGAAATTCGCGTGTTGAAATTCTCTTTCATGTTTCCATTGGTTAAACCTCTGTCGAAGCGGTCTATTGTTGGTTTCACATAGATTCTGTATCTTGTTTTTTTTGCTCGTTTTGCAGGGTCCCCACTGTTGGTAACATTTTTATATTTTGGTTGGAATATAGGACGTAGTTATAACAAGTTCTGCTCACCTTGAAGAGTTGTTGAGAGGGATTTTGTCCTTTCAGTTATGTTGCGAACCTTTGATTTTCATACATTTTCTTCTTGTATTCAAAGCGATTTGAAAAAGAAATATTTTCTACCCAAACAAGCGAAGTTATGTAGTAAAAACAAATCCAAATCAACATTCACAAATTCGGACTCGGATTATATGATAACAATGGCAACAGAAGTAAAATAATACACTCCTTTCAGTTTAGGGGAAGACAAATATCTTGGAGGTAGACAAAAGCTGGCAGCGAGTGACAAATGGCGGCAGCGGTTTTGAAAACAAACACAGCTTCAAGATGGTGGAGCATTCCTCTCGGCGGGAAAAAGAAAAAAAAACTGCAGTTTGTTCCCACACGTTATTTGTTTTGAAGAAAAACATAGGGAAAGTGGGATTTCCAAACCGCGATTTGATTTTACACCGACGTTTGTGCACTTTTAGAATTGTTAGCTTTTTAGTTTTAGTGAGGTCGTAGTTTAAAAACATAATGATAATAGCTTATTCTTTGCATAATGTACTAGTCCCTATCTGCAAAATAACCCAATTTTTATAGAGCTACAATAAAAACACATTCCAAAAATATTATTTTCATTGTTACTTACTACACACTAATTTAATAACAACAGCTAAACGGGAGCGAGACCAATATTCCAATACCTGCGTTCGTATCATCGTTTTTAAATTGAACTAACAACGTGGAACACCACAGTTTTTCAACATTCAGAATAAACCCATCGATTACGCCGGAGCCAATCCACACTCATTGGTTTGAACACGTTCTTTCAGTGTATGTTGCGAGCGGAATTCCCCCAAAACCAGACAACGAAATATCAATCTAAAATAGCGCTCCCCTACAACAAAAAAAAAACAACTAGGTATCTGTACTCCGTCAACCAACCCGAACTGTTCGAGTGAAATATCTTTATTGGGGCAGCCATTTTATTTTCGCTTTTCTTTGCACCGGCCGAATTTATTAAAGACCGATACAGACGAACATAATTTTTTATTGTGAAAACGACAATTTTCTTTGTTTAACTAACCGTCGCACATTTTCTTGTCCGCGTAATAAAACTGACCTTTTTTTTACGGTCGCACAGACAATCCGGGATATAATGTGAATTTGTCAAGAAAAGTCCAACACCTCGCGTTTGGATCGAATTTACCTTTTAAGGAAAACGACAGATTCTCTCGGGGCTGCCGGCATTAGTTTTGGGTACGTCTGCTTACGTCCCAAAATAGTAGAGATAAAAGCGATTTGTGGAACGTTTTAGAGTAAAATGCACTAACGAACTTAAGTCCTTAGAAACACGAGATTTCTCTCGTTAGTGTTCTGTTCATCGTCGTTTATGATATAATATAATGTTTATATGGAATATATATGAATCTAGAATAAAACGAATTTGATAATATTTTTGATTTTTATTTTAGAACGCGCTTGTAATTCTATTCGGAGTTAATATTCGCACGAAAACAGATAACGTTTCAACGAAATTTTAGTAGGTATTTTTAATATCTTTATCGATTCCGGACCCTCAATATTTCGAGGAAAAGTGTCTGATCGGGAGCAACGTTTATCAACGGATCGAGGCAGAAGTTGACACGTTTATAGCTTTTGTCTGAATTTTAGTAAAGTTTCAGTATATAGGTGAGTCAGATTTAATGCAGCAGTATTATGGTGAGTATAGGGTTAAAGAAGGCGCATGACTCCATGTTACCAGCGCAGACTGATGTGAATTTAAAATAACAGGTTTTACGCCTGCGAAAGATTGATTAATCTTCACGCTGCAACAAATCGCACAATGATTGCACCACTGAATTTCAGATACTAAACCAATATGATTTAACGAGACCATAATCTATTTTTCGGTTTCGAAATCTAACATTGATTGATGCGCATTTAATGTCAAATCCGTTCTCAGGCCAAGGGATGAGGAGAAATATTTGAAGAGAAAATTAATTGGACATCGATTTCATAATTGGAGTCCGGACTTGAATGGACACTCAGGGTGAGGCATCCTTGAAATAGGGGTGTGCTTATAAACAGATCGGTGAATGAACGATACAGGCGTAGGGGACTGAAGAATGCTTGTAAAGTTTTGTAAAAGAGTCCCTAGTGTCGCTGCCAGTTTTGCTACATTCTCATCGAATCAGTGAACAAGTGAGTCGTTTGTAAGTCTTGACAAGCGGAGCTTTCACGTTTTTCGTTTTTGTTGTTGTTGTACGTGTAGAAACGGTAATAAAACAAATATTGTAAGATTATGTTTCTATTTTTTTAATAACAAACCAGATTCTTTTTCGTTAAAAGTGCAGGGATAACATCCACCATTTATTCAATTCATTCACAGGCTTATAAGTCGGTGACTTCTCTCGAAGACTAATTGCATGTGATGTGATTATCCTCAACGCTTTTAGTACCGGGGCTTAGCTAATGACTGTTAGCGAACAACAGTTCAATCGTATTATTATGTCCAACTAAGTTAAACACTGAAATGCGTTTACAACCACACAAATAGCCAATTAGCAGATCGATACAAAACGGCGCGTGGTACTGCCAGGCTAAAATTGCATCTAATAATTGTAACATTTGTAAGCTGCACCCAAAATGCGGGATGATTTAGGCAGTTTAGTGAACTAAATATCGGGGCATAGTCTGTGGACACGACCGCGACCATTTGTGGGATTACCTGGCGCGGTTTGGCGACCATCCAAGCGTGGCACGACTCTTTGCCTAGCCTGTGTGGCGATTGTAAAGCGTGCTTTAGATTGTTATAGCGTTTTAGGGTGTTTGTACTTTTTAATATGCGGTTTATTAATCTTTAGCATTAAATGTTTGTAGAGCATACAGTGTGATTAATTTCTATAAGCATCGTCATTATCTAGTGTGTAAGGTACCTGAACTCCGTTTAAAGATACTTTCGTAAAGTACAAACTTAACGAGCTTTATAAGTCTGTGAACAGCCATAGGTATTCTGAACATGCCCTTACATTTGATCTAACTAGATTTAGTGCTTCCAATCTAGCGATTCTTGCGAAGTGATAGTGGTAATATGAGATATATACGTCTCCTTCAGAATGTTCCAATAGATCTCTGTTACATAAAGTTTTGTGAAAGTGGGTAATATAAACTCCAGGTAGATATTGAATTTTGAGAAGTGGGGCATTCATATTATTTTAGGTGCTATGAATTTGGGAGAAATATCGAGTAATTTTATGTAGTGTCTATCTGGACGAATTGTACCTACTAGAATAGTTTTTTAGTTTTATTGAAATCTTTTTATGAACGAATGAATTTTACTAAAACATATGCATGCACTCAATTCGTCTATTCGAAGAAAAAGCATAGTGCCTATGTTTAGGTTAATTTAACTTTAAAACTGAGAAAAAATGGAAACAAAATGATAGCTATTCTTTCAAAGGATTTTCATAGCACTTTTTACTTAGTTTGTTAGGTACAATATTTTTCTTGACATAAAAAGAATTTATTAAAAAGGCCACGTTTCTCCTCTTTTGTCGTTTGCTTCAGAGCCGACCTTCGTGAGTTTTATGAAAGCGTGACGTCATTGTAAAAGTGCTTCATAAAACATGAAATATGTAAAATTTGGATACTAAATTCTGGTGGTAAAATAGTTTTACTTACTTTTATAAAACTTAATTTTACGCTCAGAGTTTTGCGCCGCAACCACATTTGCGTTCTCAAAAAACTTAAAATATTTATAACACCTGCACGTAATTTCTGCATCAGCAATTACCCAAGCCATTCTTAGACAGGGGTTAAATAAGAAATATGTAATGTTATGTGCCGTGGCTTATCGGGGCCTGGCAGTCACCCAAACGCTCGGCTCAGGAGGCTTTGCGACCCACCACGACTCAAGTCCGGCCGGCTAATGCCTCAAGGTACGAGTACACTTACGAACGGTGGCTCCGAAAATATAGGAATATTTTCTGTATTTGTATTATTCGTCTTTTGTTTCGGCTTGTGGTGATGTTAAGCTATTTTGCTTTAAGTGGTTTTTGTGTCAAGCTTGTCAACGGAAATGTTTAGCAAGGTAAGTACTCTATGTTCTTTTTCAAACAAAGAGAATTTAAAAACTGTATTTTTAAGCATTCAAACACAATAATGATATCGTCTTGGATTTCTTTGGTATCAAAATATTATACTGCTCAGGATCTATACTAATAATAAATCTGAGGAGTATTTTTGTTTGTTTGAACACGCCAATCATTGGAATTTATCAGTCGGATTTGAAAAAAATCTGTTTGCTTTTGATAGACCAATTCTTGAAGAAGGTTATAGGCTATTTAACATCACGCTAAGTACCTTAGGAGATAAGCAAAAAGTAAATAAAGTCAGAAGGAACGCTAAGCGAAAACGAAATACGGCTATGAAGCAATGCGATGCGACGGGGTGGGTTGGGGGAACAATAAATTTTACGCGAACGAAGTCGCGGGCTGAACTATAGTACTTAATATGAATATGAAACAATACCACATCGACGTTATTCTAACATCTAAAAAAATCACGTGACTGACACAAAACATTTCATAACACAGTTCGAAAACAATTATACACACAAGTCGAAATTTAATTTATGTTAAACGTCGCCGAAGTTGATGTCCTTCAAAATCTTTTGTAATTATTATTCCCGCCGAATGTTGGGGGAACAGCAGAGTTTCAAGCACATAGCAAACAATAACTTCAGAAAGTTAAATCGTATTAGACATTCGAACCGCGTCCCGGCTCGTCGCAGGAATTGTTAAATAAGACCGTGTTCGCACTTATTTTTCTTTATAGGGCGCGAAAAAGCTCTGCGTGACGAAATCTGCATTTGAAAAACAAACTGAAATAATTTTCGACATTTGTGCCTACAGGACGGATGTTCAGAATTTCGGACGCGTTGCGGCAATTTTGGAGGCTTTGTCTTGTTGAAAGTGTCTGACTGTTGTCTTTCAGTCTAACCGGATGCAGTTGAATACCAATATTTTGCATGGAGTGATTGCTTATCGGACCTCCACAAACCAGTTACTGAGTAGGTAACGCGATAACCCTTGCTAAAGCTGGTTGTCAGACTTTTGGGTTCTGCCTACCCGTAACGACTGTCTAAGATCTACGACTGGACTGCCAAACTGTTGCAGTTTTTAAAAGAAGAGTAAAATAACACTACCTTTCCACTTCATCATATTTGTGTATGTATTTATTATTTTGATTACGTTATAATTAATAACATTCTAGTAAAATTTATTTTAGAAGTATGTTTATTTGTATGTAAGTATATTCTAATATTGTTTGTTTTGTTTTATTGAGTATTTTTGATTTTGTGTATTTTATTTTCTCTTTTAGTCTTACATACGCTGTCAACAGCTCTTTCTCTACTTTCCTATCGCAGATATGCTGGAAGAGATTTCTTTAGAAAAAAGTACCACCTTCGTATCTATTTTTCTGTTCTTTTTTCCTGTCTGTT
The DNA here is from genome assembly GCA_949316385.1 of Globia sparganii. Taxonomy (NCBI): domain Eukaryota; kingdom Metazoa; phylum Arthropoda; class Insecta; order Lepidoptera; family Noctuidae; genus Globia; species Globia sparganii. Next base: position 7,913,327 of record OX438671.1, read on the forward strand.
TATAGGTATATGTGTGACATGTGTGTACATAACCACGAATGGCAGCCCAGGCCAACGGTTTTGCTGAGGCACGATGGAGTCTGGATATGTAATGGATGGCTACTCATCCACGAACCGACCGCATAGCTTAACCTTCGATCGAGCCGTGCGGCTGTTATTATTTAGCCACGAGCCCTTCCCTCACACGCTACTGTTGTCAGTTAATATCACGAAGGGTACGGTAACTCCGTGGTATTCAACATGGCCTACTTATTACTCAGTAATTCCCGCAATAATGAGGTGTCTCGGGGGGCGCTAATTAATTTCAACGTGCTCTGGTTCCGATGCGGAATGTTGTGATCAGTCGGCACTAATCCTGTGGGGTGCGAATGTATTCGACTATGTTGAAACATGCTCGTTATTATTATTTTATCAATTCTAACCGTTTCTGGAACACTATCGGCAGTATTTTGAGGGCGACTTGACGGCAGCGTAATATGCTTAATTTCTTCTTTAAGTATTTTAACAACTCTATTGGTAAGGTTTATGGTAAATTAACCAGTGCGATCTATGAATTCAGCATATTATTATGATTCTAGCGTACCTAGACATTTTTCGTCGGTAATAAAAAAAAAAATGGAAAATCCAAAAGTGCACATGCTCATTTGATCATATGAAAAAATAAATAAATAAATGAGTATACACTTTATTTTTATTAATCATAATTAAACTACTTTGAATAAAAGAGCCATTCTCAATAGATTTAAATTCTATGAGAGAAACAAATCTATTAAAAAAAAATTAATCAATTAATTGATTTATTCGCAAGCTACAATGTTTTTAGGTTTCACACTTGATTGACGGGATTTTTTTTAGAAATATTTTGATGCTTTTTTTCGTTTCTACTGCATTAAATTATTGAAATTTTTGAAAAGTACAGAATTGATCTCCATTAAATTATCTATACAATGGTAGGTATATAAATTAAGTAGATTCTGTGTACTGACAGGAGTATAAAAACAGAAATAGTTGCGGATAGGAGGCAAAAAAAATGTTTTCAATCGTAAAGCATTCTCTAATGCTTCGCATTATGAGTCATGCAATATTAGATATTCCATACATTTTGACCGCGTAGGTTTCTATGAAACACCAGATTTTTTTTATAACCGTCCTAGAATTTCTACGATAAGCGTCTAGAATCTAATGTTGAATAGACTGGTTGCTGGGTTAGCGCACCCAGCAACCAGTCTTACCAAAGGTATCGTGTTACCCAGTAACTGAGTTGTGGAGGTTAGATAGGCAGTCGCTCCATGTAAAATACTGAAATAATAAAATAAAATACTTTAATAATATATCAGTTGCATCCGGTTAGACTGGAAGCCGACCCCAGCGTAGTTGGAAAAAGGCTAGGCAGATGATAATGAGTTAGTGCACCTGATTAAAAAAAGTCTGTGTAAATTAGAGGAGTGGAAAGGAGAAATGGAGGACTTTGCCTTGCAGTGGGACAACACAGGCTAAAATCAATAAATACATAATATCCTTTTTTCGATGAGCAACGTCTCACTAAAATCGTAATTGATTACCCAATGTAGTATCTACTTGATCATAATCAAATATGTCTCAAACATCAATTTCATAATATCTTTAATCTCTAATTTACTGTGAAATCCGTTCAATCTCAATTATAATATCTATCTATGGAATTCTCGAACTTCTAAGTCAAATTAATCACCGTGAAATGAAGTCAAAGTGACTCTTCATTAAGATACCTCTTTGTTTCGGGAAAACTTTTATATTTCGCGATAAAAAATATAAATACTTCGGTATTTTTATTAAAAGTAACAAAAGGTTTACAAACTCTGCTGGCGAGTGGTTCAGATTAAGGATAGAATTCTTCTGGGTGTCGTTAGGTGGATTAAGGGGTATCTAAAATGGGGTATACAGGGGACGGCCATTATTGATACCCGCGATACGGCAAAAGTATGGTTTTATAAGATGAAAGACAGGAAGGACCATTTTAGAGATAAGCCAATTATCTCGCAGCAACTCTTAAATTACATTCTCACGCACACGTGAGTTTTTTGTCTACCCTCATTCACAAATGGACAGCCTGAAAATAGACGCAAGCTAAACATGAGTAAAAATAATAAAGATATTTCCTTCCATTTTTTAAGACGACTAACCAAAACATTTTATTTGTGATATTTCTATCAGCGTAGTCAGGAATAGAACTTATAATTAAGGTGGAAACGTTACTACTAAAACAGTAGGAATATTATCGGCAAATTCTTGGGAAAACCACCGACGCTCTTCTCATCCGCAGCCATATTGGTACCAAGGCTTCATAAAGCAACGAAAATATCAGCCGCGTTCCACGGATCTGCTTAATTGCTTGATTAATTATTAGCAAGGGAGTTAGATGGGGTTAAAACAAGACGAGGGTCGTCGAAGATCTACAGAGCGACATCAACAAGCTTTAATTGGCTTCGGCCATCATAGCTATTAGCTTCTCGCTCAATTAGGAACATCGCTGAAATCGCGCCGTGGTTTCTGTATAAACAAGTTTAGCTAACACTAAATTGGGTTAGTGTTAGGACACACGAGCTTCGGGAATTTATATTGATTCGGAGGTCATGTTCAAGGTTGCTGTCTAGTTTGACGTTATTTTTACCTTACTACGACGGAGCAAAAAGGAGGGTTATGATTTTGACCGGTATGTATGTAGGTATGTTCATCTTCTCCCTCATAACTTCTAAACTCCTTGTCATAATTTGACAAATGAGGTATCGTGGGAAGCGTCTTGTTCGTCCGCTGGTTATAGGCTATGTGACGTCACATTAAATTGAATATGGCGCCCTATAGCGGACATAAAGCCAAGACCTAAAAATATTTTTTTTTAAACATGTCGTGTGGGGTATCAAATTAAAGGGCTTAATTAGCACATTTAAAAAAAATACATATATAGTAAGTTGTTGCTAACGGCTTTGCTTGCATACATCCGATAATTAGGAATAACTTTATAGACGTATGAGGAACAGGGTGTAAAGTTCACTCAACCTCCATAGAAAAGGGAGGATCCTCCGACCAGACGGGTGTTGTGTCTGGCGGGCAACTGCCCAATGATTCATGTCGGGCCGTTGTATCTATGCTAATTGCGCGGTAAACTCTGCTTGCGAGATGCAGGATTTTGTGACGTCAGTATGACGCGTTGTTCGCATGTGGCGTCGTTGTAGATACCGCTACAACTTCTATAAAATCACGTCTCAGATTTGAGCCAAACATATTTTTTTATGTATAAGTTTGGTATATTATCTAGGTACATGTATAACAATAAAAACTAAACAAAAAAAAAAAAAATAAGCGGCTCTGCAAATACTTATTTTATCACGAAATTATAACCCCAAAATAATTTAAATAAAAAATAAGTTGGTTGCCTGGAAGAGATCGCAGAAAGCGATAAGGCCGCCCATTGTATGTTTTGTAGTAATAATCGTATTTTTTGTTATGTATTTTCTGGTGTACAATAAAGTATATATAAATAAATAAGTTTAAAACTAAAACCCGACTACTGAAAAGAACTAAACCTGAAAGTACCTTCCTGTGGTCCTAACCTACTCATAAGGTACTTTCTTGTTTCATCCTTTTCAGTAATCGGGTTTTAGTTTTTATTGTTGCCATTGGTTTGAGGTGGCGTGGAAAAAGAGTTCCTGGAAAGACTTGAGTAAGCCTTTGACCAGCAATGGGATATTAGAGGATCATAAAAAAAATTGTAGTTATTTCAAAACTTGAGTTTTTAAGCCTTTGATAATAAAATACATTTGTTCTGATGTAAAAAACGATAAGTACCTATATCTTAGTTTATTTAAATATTTTTGTCTATCGATACTTGTGACTTGTGACGTCTAGAAAAGACAATGGAATAGCTTAAAATCACCAGGCATTTCGATATTCTAACTAGACTATAAACATTTTTTCATAGTTGAATATTCCAATTTGAAATGGAGCTCATAAATCACTAATCCACTTATACGTCTCAATCAATCAACTCAGCCTATTGCAGTCCACTACCAGACATAGGCCTCTCTTAGGCTGCGCCACAACACCCTGTCCTCCGCCTTCCGCATCCTGTCCGTCCCAGCCACTTTCTTTAGGTCGTCCGTCCATCTAGCTGGGGGGCGTCCCACACTACGCTTGCCGATACGCGGTCTCCACTCAAAGTGCTCCACCGGCCATCGGTCCTTCGACAAACATGACCAGCTCACTGCCACTTCAGTTTGCTTACTCTGCAAGCTATGCCGGTAACTCCGGTTCTTTTCCGGACAATTTCGGTCCTGATTTTATCAATATGAAACGAAAAAATGGACCTTATTATTTAGGAAAGAAGGCAAGAAGTCTCTTGCATACTTCTCACTTTGTATGTAGGTATTTAGACTTTCATTCAAAGTCTAAAGTATAGCTGGGGTAAAAATGAAGGTAAAACAAAAGAAAGAAGGGAAAAAGGATCATAACGCTGGTCCTTAGAGATTATGTTACTGTTTATTGCTATCATTATGATCAATATTTTATCACTAATACGTGCTAAGTGGGATCAATTGGATTTGGATCGCGAACGTTCTGCGAGGCAATTAAGCTGGTGATTTAGGCATTAATAATATGTCTAGGGTGTGTGTTAGAGTACTAAGTAAGCTCGTTAAGTGCTTACGTGTTGCTTTGAAGTAAATGATTAATTTGTTGTGTGCAAATATGTCATAAAATTTATCGTTTGATAATTTCAAGAAAATAAACTTTTTAAATGTGTTTTTATTTTTATGCGTTGTAATGGTTCTATAGATCAAGAAATAAACTTATAATAAACTAACTTGTTACCACAAATACTTTCTTATAAAACCACGAGCGAGTGGATCATAAGAGTAAAGGCTCCCAGACTAGTATGATGCGACTCTAGTAGATCAATTTCTATGAAAACTTAATGGAAATTGTTCTATAGTATTTTTATCTCACGTAGCGACGCGCGCTTTACTTGTGGTAATTAAGTGTACAAACACGCTGAGAATTTGTGCGTGAAGGCAAGTAGCGTCAGCACATAACACATACATGCACACACACAAACTCCCGATTTCTCTCTTCTATTCGCCATTGTCTCGAGCTCCTGCGCTTACACACACATACCTACGTAGCGTTTGGTAACTATAAGTAAAGCTCGTATTGCTTCGCTTCGTGAGACAAAAATGCTATACTAGAGTCGCAATGCGCCTGTCTGCGGGAGCCTTAAATCGATTGCGAAGATTTTGAAATGAAAAAAGTTAATGGAGTGCTGCAAAAAGAATACCTTTTAATATTATTAAAAAGTATCCATAAACCGCTTTTAACTCTTCAAACTCACTTCACTTTAATGCTCCTAGCTTGAGATCCACTTAAGCATTTAGGTAACATCAGTGATAAATATAAGTTAGAATATCGGTTCATTTTCAGAGTCAGTAATTACATAGTGTGAGGGCTGGCAAGATATGATGAATCGCCACTTTCTTTCAGAGGGGACCACCCTACTTAGTGTTGCCAGGTTTGAAGTGACGAAACTCGGGATAAGGGCATGACTGCATGACACTGCTTTTTGTTTGAAAAATGAAGATGTTTTTTATTTACGAAATGGTTATAGCATATAAGGCCTATGATGTTCCCACTGCTGAGACACGGGCCTTCTCTCGCTGAGAGGGAGTAGGCCGTAATCCACCACGCGTGTTCAATGGTTTTTGGTTTTAGGACATGCCGGTTTCCTCACGAAGTTTTCCTTCACGGTTTTGAAAGCAGTGGTGATGAAATAATTTACACAAAGTAAAACTCCTGTCTGGGTTCGAATCTACGAGCTACAGCTCGTAAGTCGCGGTCACTTTGTTACAACTGCTCTCTGGTAGGAAATAGTTATAAAATAACATAAATGTTTGCGTTTATTAAGATAATCATTAACCGAATGTTGCAAAAAACAAAATTGGCATACTCCTACAATAGTTCGACAGGAAATCAAAACAATTCCCTGTCGAAATCGAAGCTATTTTAAACATTATGGAAAGGCATTAACGGCCCACGTCGCACGCGGCCAAAAGGACCAAAATCAGTCCATTCCACGAAATTCGGTATTTCTGGTAACCGTAGTCCCACCCCTCTGCGACGTTCTTTATCCCTCTTTTGTTGATATTCGGCTGACCTACAAACACAGTTTTCGTTTAGTACGTAGGCAACAATAATATTTTATGAACTTTTGAATTTGTAAATGAGTTCCATTTAAGACTCGTTTTAGTCATAAGGCGCTATGCAAATAACAATGACCATCAATTTTTAGGGGTGTGAAATGTGAAAAAAGTACATTTGCTACTGAGTGAAGCCGAGTTTCTGTAGTAGGTACCAATTCGCTGGAAGTGCTTATAATACATTTGAAAGCCCAGGCGTTGTACTGAACGATCTTCATAATCGATGTAGTGCTTAAAAGGATTGGTTTGCTGTAAATTTTTCCAAAGATATTGTGGTGAGTTGTTTTGCATGGCTTTCCCCTTCAAAATGTTTACATAGACTTGGGATGCCTTTGCCTAAAATGCGAGTCTTTCTAATGACAGTTAAAATATCAGTTTATTGTTGAACGAAATCCAGTTGCAGAAGCCAACTATTTACACAATTCTAAAATATATATATTACTAGCTGACCGCGCAAACGTCGTTTTGCAAAAAAAAAATGGATAGTAGCTGATTCTCAGACTTACCCGATATGCACACAAAATTTCATACAAATCGGTCCAGCCGTTTCGGAGGAGTATGGTAACTAACACTGTGACACGAGAATTTTATATATTAGACTAGCTGACCCCGCAAACGTCGTTTTGCAAAAAAAAAAAAAGATAGTAGCCGATTCTCAGACCTACTGAATATGCATATAAAATTTCATTAAAATCGGTCCAGCCGTTTCGGAGAAGTATGGTAACTAACACTGTGACACGAGAATTTTATATATTAGATGGAAGAAGATGGACAAGTATTAATATAATAAATATCATTTATTAACGCCAAGTTTCGAAGCCGAACTCAAACTTGCTCAGGATAGATACGACAATTCTAAATAACACCCCGAAAGTAAGCACATTTTATAATCAGTTCTTCAGCATCCAATGTTAAGAGAACAGTGGCACCACATATATATCACCAGCGTTCCTCTCGGGTGGTTGCGAGAAAGAACGTTCCCGGATTCATATCCGGGAACGTACGTAAGACTTAGGAGGGCTGAGTGGTTCATACCACTCAGCCCTCTTATTTATGTCTTACGTAACTTCCTGCTGCGTCCCAACAGACCTCTCTTTCAATAATCTATGTAGATGTGGATTATTTTATAGACGGATGAAGTTTTTACGATACGATGTGGTTTCTCTTTTTTTTCTTAACAGCTAAAGCGAAATGTAGATTATTATATGACGAGTTGATGACATAGAAAACAAATAAAAAAAAATAGACATCTGTATTTATGTAATACGCATAGATTTACTAATGAATGTGGGTTACAAGTAAGTAGGTATTGTTTTTATGATTTAGCGGACAATACCGCAAATACTATGACTTATATACTTTAATAAAAAAATATCCTTATTTAAAACTACGTCAGTATTTGTTTATATAGGAAAAAAACTCACTAATATTGGAAAAGAAGTGTGGCGATAACAGTTTCTAGATTAGCGAGCTGACGTAGTTATTTACTATGAAAACTGCTATTTCGGTCAGCATGATACGAGCCCGGATAGCTCAGTCGGTAGAGCATTGGACTTTTAATCCAAGGGTCCAGGGTTCAAGTCCCTGTTCGGGCGGCCATTCTTTTGTTGATGTTCTTTAAAAAGTAAAAGTACACCGTAAGTTATAGAAAGAAACGACGAATACTTATTACTTACTTATTCGTAGGTAAGAGAATTCGATATTAAAATAACATGGCTTTAAAATCATTATAATGTGAAATTAAATAAATTTTGAGATTCAATTCATTGCTTTGATATTTGTTTTTTACATGGTACACAAATATATAAAAAAGATCTTATCCTGATCAACAATTGAGAATAAACATTTTACTAGATAATCTCTACTTTCTAAATGTATTTTTTCTGATTAGTTTTCGTGTAGGGTGTCGTAAGTGCCAATTAGGAGACTGTTTACATCCCTCGTTAGTAAACATTTGCAGACTTACCTAACTAGGTGCAAACGATACGTCCCAATAATAAAATAGAGAGAATATTTTCGTAACATAAACGAAAGTAGATAGGTACCTACCTATATATAATATTGGACTTTATTGAACGTACTCGATATTTCATAAATACAGATTCCTCCATATTATCAAATAGTTGAGTTATTACAGATTTATTTTATACAGAAATTCTTGTTTGCTAACTCTCAATATAGGGATAAATTGTGTTTGAGCTTGTTATGTATATGAATAGATAGATATATGTTTGTAGTAATAATGTTCTGTTTGATGTTTGCTAGCCTATCCAACTTATAATGTGCCCATTGCTGGGACACGGGTCTCCTCTATTCGAGATACCGGAATGGGCCATAATCCACCACGCGGGCCCAGTGCGGGTTGGTAGATGTCACATGTCTTCGAATTTTCGGTTCTAGGACATGCCGGTTTCCTCACGATGTTTTCCTTCACCGTTTTGAGAGCAGTGGTCATGAAACTATTTACAAAAGTAAAGTGCATGGCTGGGTTCAAACCCACGACCTACAAGACGTAAGTCGGGCCGTTACCACTGGGCCACCATTTCTCGTTTGCTGTTTGCCAGTAAAGATAAAAATACATTTAAATTAAATAGTATGTCTTTTAATTTCGTGAGTACATAATCAAAGTCTGGCCTTAACTTGCGTCATTAAAATTGTTTCATTAATGGTAGTATCAATATATGAACAGGTATGTTGTTCAAATATTGATTAAACTAACATTTTTGTCAATCAAAAATTTTATAATATATGGCTAATAGCATTTATTATACAGAAGGAGTACGTGAGAGCAGTGAAAGCCCAGTGGGCAGCGGGATTGTCCGAAAGGGTTACCGCTGCCCCGGAACATAAAGGGCTAAGGAAGGAACACGGGTGGGTTTTAGTCAGTAAGAGTCTGACACTCCCTTCTGCTCCACCCAGAGCGGGAGGGGTCATTTGATGATTTCCCATCCAAAAAAAAAAAAGTGGAAGCCCAGTGGTATCTGCCCCGACGTACGAGTATAGGTCGTGGGTTCAAACCCAGGCAGGCACATTACTTTGTCTATTTAATTTCATCACCACTACTCTCAAAACGGTGAAGGAAAACATCGTGAGCAGAACGACATTTCCTATAACCTAAAATTCAAAGACTTGTGACATCCACCAACCCGCACTGGGCCCGCGTGGTGGATTATGGCCCACTCCCTCTTATAGAGTGGAGACCTGTTTCCCAGCAGTGGGAACATTATAGGCTGATTATGCATGGTGGTGGTAGTGGTATTTTTACTTGAAGGCGGCAAAGCCCAAAAGCGGGGGATATATTTTTGCTTCTGCTCACCCATCGTTAAATAACTGTTTCAGACCATAAACACAAATAACCCATCACATTAGAGCATAAAGATTAAAGGCATCGTATACCTAGATGATAGTGCGAGCGGTGTCCATGAGACAAATGACGGGTGTTCTCCTTTGTACGGCCGAAGACAAATAGAGGCAATCGTCACGGCCCATCGGCCTTTATGAGCCGGAAACTAGCCGGCACTACTGTGACGTCATATACGCTACGACACACGCCTTCAAAGAAAACCGATAAAAGTGACGAATAAATCATGGATGTTTTTGCGTTTGGGGTAAAACGGTAGGTATTTTTTTTGTAATGTTGCGGTTTATTTGGGTACCGCCAGCATCGAATTGTATGTTCTTTTTAAAATATTAAATCTTCATAATCTGTTTTGTATTGATATATACTCACAAAGATCGTTCACAGTTTTCTGAGAGCGAAAGTTACAGGCTATCAATATATATTTTTGCGGTGTAAAAGAATATCTTCTTAATATGATGACGAACTTTGTAAGCACCTTTTCATAATGCTTTTTGCAGACGTAATAAGCTAGGCAATTTTGTTAGTCAAGCATTGTCAACGAAAACTAAAGTCATCACCGCGACGCAAACTAGCAATTGTTCACTTGCATTATGCAAATAGCATAATTTAAATGTATTATTTTTTAGTAAATAGCTTTTCAAGTAAAGTGACTACACAGAAATATTTAGCGTCAGTCACGTGAGGCTGAATGTCTACTTGGAGCAGAAATTGTAATGCGTTTGTCGCTCGCGTTTCAGCAGGCATTCGGTTTGAAGCACGTAACGTATGTCACTCATCAAATATATTTTTTGCAGACTTTGCAGTGCTCCTCGACTTCCATGTAACTTTTTTGCCAACCAAATAGACTAACATTCTTGGAATGAGTGGCAGACATTTTTGAGAAATAACGTCACTGCTGACGGTTTTCCTCATGGATCTATTGGGCTAAACCAATTACGTTACCTAACCGCCTTTTTTGGGTGACAACTGAAAATCAGCGCCATGTGCCCCATAGCTCAGTATCATGCTGAGTGGAAGCCATTTTGTCACAATCACGACGTGCAGATGACGACAAATTTTTTCCGTGCTTTTAATTATAAATGTTTATTTTGTTTTAAGTAAGTACGAAAGAGGTATTTGACCACAACTTGTATTTTTAATATTTACGTGTCTCTGTGACAAAATAAACATATTTTCTTTCTTTTTCTTTTCTTTCATTTGTTAGTACTTACTTGGCACTGTTGCGGCCCCTGTCGGTTGGGCGAGGCGGGCTTGGGTCGCACCTTCTTCGAGAGCGGCCGGTCCAGCCCGGTCACCGCCACCGACACCGTCGTCACCCCGCTGAGCAGTGACGACGACGATGATGTGCAGTCTGCAACAATGAACACTCATTACAAACCAAAAAAAAAAACCAGTACCAATTATGACAAAGAGGTTCTACAAAGATGGAAAACTGAAAAAATATAGGGCAAACTATATTGCAATATCTTTCACTTCTAATAAATTGTTACAGTAAAATCAACATCTGTCATAATATAAAATACCTATAATAACATAATAATAATAAACCTAATAGGTACTTATTTATGTATTTGTGTACCTAGTTTTAACAGGTTTTTTTAATCATTGTTCCTCTCAACCGAAGCACCTGCCATCTAATCTCTTCACCACCCTTGGTTGACTGGTTGAGAATACCTAAGGCAGTCAGCCTTTGTACATTTTTGGGCGAAAAGTTTAAATAAACAAATAATAAAATATACATACGGCCAGGAATCTAATTTAACTGTAAGTACTGACACAGGGAATAGCAATTTATAGTTTAGCAGTTAAACATATTTGTATCAAATTGGGAACTTTATTGCTTTGTCTCCTACATTTCTATTTAATTACATTCGCCAACCACGCCATAATTCACCACGATTCAATGGACTATCTGTTTGTGAAGTGAAATCCGTCAAATAACATTGAAATCAATTTTGTATTTGATAAATAACTTCATCAGTTATTGGGAAACGCAAATATGACAGACATTTTATTGTGAAATGCTTTAAATAAAATAATTCGGTGCATCCGACTGTGGTTGTTTGTGTGAACGAGTATAATGACGGAATTCAAAGTTCGGACAATACGCTGGTTTTTTATTTCAATAGAATTTTGGTTTATTATAAGATGTATCTGCTGATTAAGTCGAGTTTGTGTGACCGTAGATAAAATGGAATGTAGTATATTACGTTATGTTGATTGCAAAACATTATTTCTAGAAAATGAAATCGGCTTTATTTCAATTTCAAATACACCTTTATACAGTGAGATACTGTTTTTTTTCTCAAATATACTACTTGTTCCAAATGTTCTGTACCAAGCACACATGATCTGAAAGATACTTGTTTAATCCAAACTTCTGTAACTTCTTCGTCTCCGTCCGCTGTCCACCCACAACCTCACTCAGAATTGTTCGTAATTCGAGTTCGCTCTTAATTTTCACGGTTCGATATTAATTTAAACCGACCCAAAGGCAAACAAGAGTTCCAAATTCAGAGTTATTTCTCCTTTTTCACATTGGGGAAAAACTGTTGAATTAGGTGAAAGTAAAGATTGTTTGGGCAAAGGATCAATTTTGTGAAACTCGGGGTTTAAGCTGTTCGCGAACAATCTAATTTCGTTGGACTCTTTTGTTCATTATGTTACACGTGCATTTGGATTGGTTTACGGTTTTGTGGGAGTGTATTTCATTTGAGTTTGGGAATTTTTGGATGTTGGCTTACAAGTTACAATCAATGTTTTGTGGCCTCCTAATATTTTCTAATTCAATTCTTTATTCACAATGAAAGACAGTGTATCCAAGAGTCTTAACTTTACATAAAATCTTCAGTTTTGATGTCTAGGTATATTACTTAATAGAAGGCAGGTTTAGTGCATGACTATGAGGTCGATTCACCCTTTATTTGTTTTCCTATAAAGGGTCACCAAAAAAGAAGAGAGATATTTACACATAATGCTGATACAAGACGAGCCAGCATTATGTAAAGGGAACCTCCCTTTAACGAACAGAAGCTTGCCGGTAACCTATGAAACAAAGAAACTCGTTGCCGGATATTTAAATTCTCAATCTTCATTAATCAGTGTCTCACAAAATCAGTTCTTTTTGTTTGAAATCATTTCTCGAAAGCCACGAAACTCTTATTAAGTTTTTAACCGACTTCATAATAGGAGGAGGTTCTCAATTCGGTTGTATTAAAAAAAATATATGTTAAATTACCTCAGTACGCCGTCATTTGACCGACTTGGAAAATTATTTTTTTATTTAAAAGGGTATACTTTCAGATTGGTCCTATTGTTGTCAAAATCCAGTTCTGATGATGGGATCCTGGAGAAATCGAAGGAACACTTCAAATATTATTGGCACACCTATAGCAATTTGGGTATTATTTATAGTAACTCGTGCATTTGCTCTCGGAAAGCACCATTTGGTAAAGTGGAACTGATGATGAAGACCACAGATGGCCACCGGAACTACTCAATAATAAGTATTTCACGGATTGTGATTCGATTACTTTAGTATGATTGCTAAGCCATTTATGCTCGTCACAATGCGAGTGGTGAAATAGAGCTGATGGTGGAGTACCAGGAGAACTCCTCAACAATTAACGTCCCTGCAACGGGAAAAATATTACTTTGTAAAAGGCGATGAGCAAGTTGATATTAGGCTATAGTAACTTAGATACATTTTAAACAGACCCACTAAAAAGTGAGAAATAAAAAAATTATAACAAAAAAAAACGATTTCTAAAAAATACTACAAAGTGAAAAATAACTTTAATTTCGGAAGTCGGTGGCAGTAAACTAAAATACAGATCCAAAGACACCGACATCCGAAATTGAAGTTATTTTTCACTTTGTAGTGTTTTTTTTGGAAGTTGGGTTTTTTTTTTGTTAAAAAGTTTTTATATTTTTTATTTAAAATATATTGTAGTGCTTTTATTGGATTTCCAATAAATTGCTGTTGGATGGGCAATAAATTATAAAAACTGTTAGCTTAGATTTTCGTTGTCGTGTTTTTGTTTTTTGTAAACAAATATTTTCAGTACATTTTGTGTTGGAAAACAGGCAATAGAATTTAAGCCCATGACAAATAACGATTTTAGATATTTTAACAACGCTCAAATTGACTTTGTTTATGTAATTTGTTTGCCAATTAAATATTACCTACTCGATGATATAACAGTTAGGTAGTTCCTTGTTCGTTAACAAAGCGTACACCGGTTCACTATTCAGCTTCAAACTCAATTCGCCTTCACAGATGAATTAACAGTATAATTACCATGATTGTCTTTGAGCAAATACGCTCACAGCCGGTGCTTGCGCGAGATAGAGACAATGCGCCTCAGCGCACACAAGATGTGCCTCATAGTCTCATATCCTGAGTCAGCCATTGTGGCGTGGAGAGTGGAGGAGGCCTCTCCCGATAGACATCGGGTACAATAACGTGAAGCGAATTCAGAGGCTCTCAAACGAGACGGGCTCATACAGATCCGTATTGATTCCGCCGCTTTGCCGTTTGATGGGATGTTCTTTGTCACGAGACAGGCACCATTACTTTGTTTATGTTTGGCCCAGCCGCATATCCGTCTCGGCCGGCCGATGCCCACTAATGGAACCGAAGAAAAATGATTCCCGATCTTTTTCAAGAGAACCTGTGCGGAAAGATATATAAGTAACAAAGTGGTCGCTTTTCAGCGAGGCGTGTGATGAATAGGTAATGTCGTTGGAGAAAAAAGACGTTGTTCGTTCCACTCAGGGATAAGTTGCTCTCGGCCGATTTAATTATGTTAACTTTTATGCCTGCGCAATCGTTCCGTTTTTCCGCTTGTTTGATGCTGACGGTGAAGTAGGACGTCTGTGGTTTTTATGGTAAACATATTTTGTATTTTATTTTGTTATAACAATGCTGGTTTTTAATGGAATATTACGTAGACATGCTATGACTTATCTTGTGTAAGTTAAAATCGATGAATACCTACCGATTTACCAAGAAAATGGAAAAAATTAAGTTTTATTGTTAGAATTTAAAGAAATTAATTATTATTGTTGATTGGAGTTACTTCACTCGTCACTCTTTACTATCTCCAGTAATTCATAGGTACACATTTTATAAATTCTTTAGGCTGTCATAATTACCTAATCTTAAAAAATATAATTTTTTCGAAAAAGTGAAGCTTCATTACATTATTTAGATTAAATACGTGCAGCCGATGTCAGGCAAAGAGGTAGGCCTCCACTGAATCTTATAGTTATGTGCCTACGTAGGTAGGTATGTACTACGCTTTACATCACGCCCAGTAATGCCTACATTATGTAAATGAACTTCGCCGTTCATATAAATAAAGTGTACCTACATTAATTACAATTTCATTTAAACCATTCAGTGGACACCCATTACCTTTCTTTGGGGAATTGGGAGATATACCTACACGGGAACCATCCATAAGTAGTTGTTATAGCTACTTAACGACCAGAGGGGCAATTCTTGTAATTATAAGAACGTGCACAGTCTGATCTCAGTCTCAAACTGTCGAAAATGTACCTCTCATTTCCCTACATTTTTGACAAGTTTTTGATATTGATTGTCGCTGAGATGAGATTGCGACTAGATTTTGTACGTTTTAAATACGAGAATTGGGCTTCTGATGGTTGAGACTACATTAAGGGGGATGCGCTAAGGTAGTCCGCGAAATTCAAAATGTATGTGTTTTTGCAATTTGCAGGTCAGTGTCAGGTTGTATTTTATTAAAATATGAAATCGCGACCGTAAAAATATTGCTCTACAGAATTATGATTATTAGAATCAGCAATACAACTCCTTAAGTTAGAATTGGCGTCAAATGTCATGATTACATGAAATAGTTATTCAATAGGGTAATATTAAATATAGAGAAATGTATTGATGATTTTTATGATTATAATTCTATAAATAAATATCTGTTACAGCCCCAAATCATATTTAGATCAACATACAACCTGATACCGAAATGCAAATCGCAAAAAACGTAAAACAATTTGAATTTCGCGGGCTACTCTGACGCTTCCTTGAGCACGTTCGCATACGGCATACTTTTTGTAGGTCCTACAATCTACGTTTGACCTACGTTTTGTAGGCCGTGTGTGTTCTTACATTTGATCTCTAGATACAAAAAATAGGCCACCAAGTACGAATCGTTTAATGAGCTACTTTAGTTATTAAACGTGCTGATATGATCGGATGCTCGTTGTGTTTCCCTAAACATTATATCAGACCGGGAATATTTTATTAATAGATGTTTCATATAACCCTTAGTAACAATTCTAAGAAAGCGTCTTGTCCTAATCCTTGTATTTTCCTCTTCCTTGTTTCATTTATCTCCGCCCAAATATTTTAGGAATATTTGAAGGTCTCCTCCTGGAAAAATGTTTGACAGGTGCAAAAGAAAAGGAAATATTAATGTTGCTATGTTTAAACAAGGAACGTGGGTAGTAACCAAATCCGATAAACAGTATGATAAAGGTCAACCTTGGGAAGGAAGCTGGGTTTATAATTGGACGAGGAAAATGAAGAGCTTGCCGGTGTTTTTCGGAGAATTTGGTGTCCGTCAGTGGATTCCAACCGTTTGATTTTGTTGCTCACAAAATAAATGTCATTGTTGATCAAAGCAGTTTAGAAACCGGTGTTTTAGCTACCTAAAGATATTCCTTCTTATCAAAAGGCGTCTGATAAACTAAATCCAAAGGTATCTGAGATGAAGAAGATCGATGTAGATTTTCACAATTAAAATTTTCTTTTTTAATTTTAGCCGCTTTTCAGCGAAGTTGATTTTTTTTTATTGATGTATGTAAAGAAAATAAAATAATTGAAATAAATAAAAGCCCTAATTCGCTCTCATTCTGAATCAAGCACGTTTCTTAAAGATATCCTGCACTCTATCCGTTGATAAAACAATAAAGTTACGTTATTTACAGCATCTGGATAACAAGCATGCATTTATGAAACGATATTAAAGTACTTTGGCTCAATATCCGAGAAAATTTTCCGGTAAAGGGTGCCTTCTGCAATAACGGTTCAAGTAAAGACGTTTAGTCCCAAAGACAAGGAGCACTTAGTATTTTATTGGCGTGTGTTTAAATCTAGTTTCCTTTCACTTATTTTATGACGTTGTTAAAGTTGGATGACTTTATATAAAGGCACGGATAGACTTGTCACACGCTACGGGGTGCACGGGCACCTCGTGGTGTTTTCTTGCTTAATTTTTTACGTGATCATAATAGTAAGTATGCTCAGAAACCACAGTTTCAAACTGTCAAAGTACAACAAGCCACAAACAAAACACTAACAAGTCACTTCTACCTTTTGGATGAACATTATTATAATAAAGCTTTTTTGAGTATAGATTATAATTATTATAGATTCCATGTTTCTATTGATTAAATTCTGATCTCGATACCAGTAGGTATGTGGTCATAAAAACGCGTCGTTCGAGTGGCGTGGCGTATACAAATATGACGTAGCTCAGGGCCTCAAGTTTGCTATTACAGTAGTGTCACAATGGTCTATCATTGATTTCATAATTGTTGATTTTGACAAGTTTGGTAATCTACTAATATAATGGCGTCATTATGACTTTCAAATGGTTAACTACTGACACTCCATTGAAAGAAATGGCATAAAATGGTAATCTCGTACATAATGACAAATGAATGACTGACTTAGGCGGTAATCTGCTAAACTTCTTACTTAACAATCTGAAGTATTGCATAAAACACAAATACATAATATATGTAAAAATATATATAAATGAAATGTGGCATGAATAAATGTTCAAATTCTACTAAATTTGAACATTTATTTTTGTAGTTTTTCGAAAATCATTTCTACTAACGGGTTTTATAATAATGGCAATACGAAAATTTCGTTATAACACAATTCTATGACGAGAGCAATGGCCGACCAATGATCGACCATTATGAATTTAGCAGATTACGAACTTTTAGCAAAATGACAATGGGATCGTGATGGAATGACGAATTTATAAAAATAGCGGACTTGGGCCCCAGATTGTTCCCCAGCGAGCTACACTTTGAAACGAGTAAGTCCCTCAAAGTCCACATTATTTTCGTGTTAGGCCACTCAGCCTTTGGTTTAGCAAGTGCGTTAGACTTAGGAAATTTCTTCGTCATTTACTCCGAGCGGGTAATTAGAATGAGCAAATTATATAAAGAAGTTGTGAGACGCCTAAATGTCCTTTTATTTATGTAATAGTTGGTTAGTCATTCATTGAGTGTCTAATGTAAATAGGTGGTTGTGTTAAATATTGCAAAAGTTATGTAAGCAAACCAATAAATAATAATTTTGTTAATAATTTTGTTGATATTTTTATCTATATATAATCAATTTAATATTTTATATTGAATGCGTTTTATTACCCTACTTACTTAAATCCAGGGACTAAAGTAAATCACATGTGCACCCATCTAAAATTGTCACCGTTATTTATTACGCATTCTTTGGTACTGCTGCATAAAAAAGGCGTTTACGATTCATCATAAAATTGTCTCCGAGCCAAAAATGGTAGACAAAGAAGTGAATAAACATTGAGATTGGAAAATTATTCATATTGGTGACCCGGTCGAAACGGATCGTGCGCCGCACCCGGGGCGGCGGCGTCCCCAAATCTATTCCAATTGATGGATATTTCTACAAATGCTTAGAAATTTATTACGGACACAAACCTTTTTTTATCATTTTGTTTTGCAACTATCTGTAAAGATTTTGTTTAGGGGTAAGGCTACCCGCAACATATTTTCGTTGGCCAACCGTTTGAATGTATGATAGTGAACCTGTACAAATATGAGTTAAGGAAGTAATCTTATTAGGATCGGTTCGTTTTCCGTAACGAACTAAGAGGGTTGTGCTCGTTTTCTGTTATATTACGGTTGCTAGCCGCAACTTGGACTACATTCGATTTGCAGAAGCAATTTCATTGAAACTTAAGTAAGTACCCAAAGTCTATGTCTAGGGAACAAAACTGGCCACTGCGTATTGCGAATGATGTTTTAGAAGTTAAGGTGAATGCGCAGTAGTGGACCGCGAAAATCATATTTTTAAGTTAGATTTGTATCATAAGAACAAAGTGCTTAAAGTACAAATCTAACTCAGAAAGATATATTAATGATTTTAATGATTATAATTCTGTAAATACGTACCTGTTATAGTCGCGAATCAAATTTTGATCAAGATACAACCTGACACTGACCTGCAAATTGCAAAAAACGTAAGAAAATTTGAATTTCGCTGCACTGTTGTGTTGAAAAAGTTTATATTTCTTTACAAATTGAGAAAACCTACTACGCGACTTGGAAAGCCTTTGCTTTAGATCTTTTCATTTAAAACGCTGTGATGAATATGGAGGTCAGGCAATCCTACTTGGAAGTCCGAAAAAGTAACGAATCGTGAAAGTCGACCGCTGTAGAATAAGTTAAGACATTAAGCCGCATAATTATTCTGGGAGCCGACCTTTACGAAAAAGCTAGAATGTAGCTGATGAGGCTCCTTGTATGTTTAGAAGATAAGTACTTAGCGCGTTAACTATACGGACTATTCATAAGGCATTCACGTGGCGCTCGTTAGCAAAGCGCGCTAATCGCTGTGGCGATATAACTCACACTTACCCTCACTGTTACCTATGTATATGTATCTTTGTATTTCATTGGCGTAATACAAGCCTTCCACACTAGGGTAGGTACAATTCACGATTCATGTAACTAAGAATTTGTATCTTAATCGAGAATGCAATATTTTTTCGGCGATTGATTTTTGCGGCTACGACACGTGTAACCTTACACGTTTAGTGTTTTGGCCGCAAAAATCAATTTTCGAGAAGAACATGTAAGTACGTTCTCTAATATTAGACATGATCCTATGGTAGGTACAGTCAGCAAAGGAGATAAGTATACCGGATTGAGTAAACCGATTGATGTTTTCAAATAAAATTTAATTTAATTAATAGAAAACAAACAATTCTTTTATCAAATTAAATTTCATTCGAAAACATCAATCGGTTTCTTAGTAAACTTCAAATATATTCGACGACTCTGTATATTTATCTCCTTTGCTGACTGAAATGATTAATTATTATATTATATGTTTGTTTTTAATAATTATATCCTATGGTCGATAGTACCTGGTATTTTTAAAATCTCACAGGTATTTATAAACCAAGGTGAGATTTTAAGTTTGAGTAGATAGATTAGGTACTTTGTACTACATTGAAATTATTGTTTAAATTGTAACTGTGTTTTCCAACTGTACGACATATGTTTAATATGGCTGCGTTCTGTAATATATGGTATGTACATTTGGAAATATTGTTTTAATTTAAACTGTTAAATAAATGTTTCGGAATAATACCAGTGATATATAATAGCAAATTTGAGTATTATGATTACTCAGTTCATTTTCTATACTCTTATTATTATTACAGTCAGCTTTCAGGTTACAACAAAAAGCTCATTTAACTACCTTTAAAAGCAAAACATGCAACTCAAAACAAAGCACTAACACAAATAAGAGAAATCACATCTCATAATATGGCACTGAGTTACAAACATTACTCTTTGTGAGCAAACTAGAGCAAGATAAAATATTTAATTAATTAATTACAAGGATATGGCAGCTCGACATCACTCATGGTTAGAGGGGAGATTTTAATCACATTACGGGAACGCGGCGGTGGCGAGCTCGGAGTGACCTTTTCAGCTCAACTCCACCGGCATCTGTAGAATAGTCTAGTAAGTACGAAAGTTGGGATGCATTAGTTTCTGCTGATGTGGGAATGAATTAGATGCTAGAAGTTATTGCGAGTTGCATCGTATTAATTAGTTAACATGAGAGCAAGATTTAGTTTGTATGGACTCTAAACATGAAGTTTATAGTAGACGTAACGCTAAAATTTTGACATGATTTTCATTGAAACCTCTAGCCTATGTTTTGAATTAAATACCTACAATCCGGCCGCCAAGATAATGATTTCCTAACACCAATCAGTGCAACAATTCTAGTAGATAATAAAGATCATATTCAAAAACACATATTCGTTTCTTCTCGTTTGTATGAAACTGCCAGGTGTCAAGAACGCATTCACTCGTCGGCCGCACTGTAATAACATAAACCGGTTACCCGTTGTAATTTTAGTTGAAAAGGCTTTAAAAATAATTTCGTCCCTCAGAGTCTACAATGAAAACACAGTACCTAAACCCACATTCATCTTTAAAAATACACATTATGTTACAGACTTATTTAGACCGTGTGCTTTGTTTAAATTAAGTACATAAATGTCATACAAACAGAACTCAGTCAAGAGTGTAACAAATGTCTCTAAAGAAATCAATCTACCAGAATGTAATACTTTGTAACTTTACAGCCTCTGAAACACTTTAACGGGGGTTTCCAAACAAACTTAAGGCTGTATCATACTTGATTCTTACGCGAAGTCGCTTACAATTTCGGCTGAAGTGATACATTTGCGTTGTAGTTTAATTAATATTTTTACAATAGAAAAGACACGTATTGTTACTATGAGTGATTGTTTCTTGATTCGTTTCCAAAAAGTACTTACTTATAGTGCGGCCGACAGTTTCATACAAACAAAAACGTATTTTGCGAATTTGATGTTTATTAGTTACTAGAATTATCGCACTGATAGATGTCAGGAACGCATTCTCTCAATGACCGTATTGTAGTGTAGACGTCAGCACATCAAGCTACCCGAAACTGACAAATTTTCCCAATCAACTTTGAACCCTTATGCTTTAGCGTTAAAGTTGAAAATCTATTAAATAAATTTGACAGGTTGTAGTAACTTGATGTGCTGGCGTCTGTACAATTCATACAGTATATTAATAGTTGTTTTTGTCTGCGTTAGCTTAATCGGGACATAATGCATAAATAGATTCACTTTCTTGCCAATTTAATATTGGCCAAAATAGCCAACTAAAAAACAGGTACAACCGCTAACCATACATATATATGTTATGTGCTTTATTCCCGTATTCGCGTAAACAACAAAACGTAGTAATAATTGTAGAAAACATAAAGAATTGACATCAAAGAAGTCTTATCAGTCTATTGTCGATTGAACTTTTTGTGTTCTCCAGAGATATTTTCGTCGGAGTTTTGATGTGTAATAAGGGGTGGCTTTTAGAACAACGCCTCGGGAACTTTTAAGGTTTTATTGAAGACGGTACGGTATAAGTTTCGATGGTAGAGCTGGGAGCGAATCGTTTCGCCGACAGGCAGGCTTTAATTTTGTCGAGACACATCGATTTTTTCTTTCATATAATACTTATGCCAAACAATGACGGCTTTATTGTGGGTTGTTCTGGAATAATGGGATTGAGTTTAAATGAATGAAGGTTCTATTCAATATGCACATATTAAAAATAAATTATTTAATTGAACATGATTCGACTTGACTCTCATTCTTTATCATTTTATCGCATAGTATTTTTTTTTTCTTAGTAATATGCAATTAATTTGTTTGCTACGCCACCGTGTAACGTGCTACGAATATTTGCTACGGGCTACGTGGTGCCTCTTCGTTAGGCATTGGTGCTACGTAAGTCTTGACACGTCGAATTGTAGCAGTCCTCCAACATCGGAATTGGAGCTAATTTTGGCCCATGTTTATGTTTTTAACAGTAGGACCTTCTCGTAATATGTTTTGTTAATATTTAGAATTTCAGATAATTCAATATAACGACAAGAAAATGTAAATTAATGTAACTCCACTAATAGCGGCACAGATGTCTGCTAATTGCGAGACACAGCACCAAACCACTGTTGTGGAATGGGAATTTATATGAACCGAATGTGTTTCGCTTGTCACAATGATTACGTTATTACGAGGGACAGACGACTGTAAACCGTAATTGCGTGCACATCCATCAACTATGAATGCGACACGGTTTTAACGCAGTGCGTATTGCCAGCCGTGATGCTCGTAATGGTTATAGTTTTATTTGTAAGCAAGCTGGTTATTCCATGTTGTTATTGTGACTGACTGTTATAAAGGCAATAAGGTTGAAAAGTAATAAATAGGACAGTAATTTTAACAGACCATAATTCGCTAAACGGGTGTTTAAATCTAACGAATGTTTCAGACACGATCAAACGTAGCACCTCGACTTTCATTTATTCTTGTGCACTATGACAGCATTTTTTCTTCTCCTTCTCCATTTATTTCAGCGTAGCACTTTACTTTTAAAATAAAAGGAAATATAATTAATTAGTGACAAGCAACTTGATAAAATGTGAGGGCACCCGGGACTGGGCAAGACAAAGTTTACTACTAATTTACTAAAGGCATATAAAAAGTTGCGCCAAGTAGTTGACTGCAAAACGGAACTTTTTTTTAACTTATTTATTATTTATTTGCTCTTGTTTTTAAGTAGGTGTTTTAAGGTTAATGAAACTGTTGTTTGAGGAATTACGAAGTGTAGTATAGGCTGCTTCAGCTAACGTCTTGGTGGAGCTCATTAAAAATTCTCTTTACGAGAAACGATACTTCAGTGCGTTTGACGAATTCTGGGCAGTCAATTAGTTAATGATTAATAAACGGTAGCCTGAACTTAGGTTGGTTACATAAAAGATGAAAAGATCATTTATTTTTAAAATCTTATTCGAACTAATGTTATAATTGCGAAAGTGAGTTTGTTTGTTTGTTACGCTTTCACGCCAAAACGGCTACCGTATTTGGATGTTTTTTTTTTTGGCTTTTGCTAGACCATGACTTGGGTAAGTACATAAGATACTTTTCATCTTGGATCGCAGAAAAAGTCGCGGGCAACAGCTAGTCATTAGTATGCAGTACGAATTGGAATTTGTAGGATAAGGTTAAGATGTAAATATTGACCTGCGGGGTAATTGCATAACACACTATCAGTAGCAATGGGTTTCATTTTGACAGTTTAACAACATTTATTGCGTTATTTATGTTGTTCAGCATTCAGATTTTTCGAACTTATGAAGCAATGGATTAGCAATATCTTTCAAAATGATTCAGATTGAGACTGATAGTGTGTTACGCAATTAGGGTGCTGGATAATATATAGATAAAGGCGTTCAAATTAAAAATAGCATAGGTACCTACTATACACCGTATAGGTTACTATTCACAAGTAGTTAAGTGAAATATAACAAAAAAAAAAATTATCTTCCAAGCAAATTGACAAAAGTAAAGGGCTTGTATCTAGTTAGAAAACTCGAGTTCTCGGTGAAACGAGTATTCTAAGCACGCTTAAGCGTGTCGTGGGAGCGGTGAATGCTTATGCGAATCCCGCACCCCCGGCCCTATGTAGAGGTGGAACACCGCGGTGGTTTTAGCCGGTAAGAGTCCGGCATGCCCCTCTATCACCTCCACGACAGAGGAAGTTCACGAGGATTTCCACAGCGAATCAAAAAAAAAAGGGGTTAAGCGTGTCGTGGGTTCCCCATTTGCTTAACATACGGACTCTATTAGAAAAGTTGACGATCACAGATAAGCCCACAGATTACATCGAAAACGTACAAAATCATAAACCCACCTAACAAATAACCCATCTATTAGCCCCATGTTCTAAACAATTACACACCCACACGAGGATTTTCCTGAAGGCAATTTCGTAGTATTTATTTACCTAAAACGAACTTCCCACGCCCGAATGAGAATAAATCTAAGTGTTCCGTACTTTTTAGTATAAAATATATTAAGTTAATTAACAAAAGCTATGCACCGATGTTGTGTCACTTCCACAAAGGGTTGAGTTAGGGTTATTTATCTGAGTTGTCACGTGTGCTTCGGGATTTATCGCGTGTTGGAAGCGGTCGGGCTGGCTCGAACACGACAGCCGAGGTTTTAAAGCGAGCACGCGAAGGTTAACTTCGGATAAGTAATTTTAAAGTTTTGGTACTTATCCAATATGGTTTAACGAGGTTTCGTGTGAAATAGCCTGAGTAAATGGTCTGGCGATGATTGTAAAATACTGGTGTTATGTGCAAGAACATATTTTACTATGGAAAAATTTATATTAAACGAGTAGGTACTTATGAAGCAAATGTTTTATTGATTAATTGGTGAAGGGGGAGAAGGCGTTTTGGGGACTGTCTTGGATAATTTTGACGTTCGAAAAGTGATGATTCTCAGCCTAATTTAAATAAATGACTTTTGATTTTCACTGTCATCATTGAATCGCAAGCATTTATAGAAATAAACGGTTCGATATTTTTTATTTTACTGTAATTTCTTACATTACTCGCACAAAATCAGCAGTAACCGAAGTCCGGTTTCATTTCTCCTGATATGCGAAGTAGGCCTCGGGTTTTTCGTAATAACTGTTCCGAATCAGGGTTCCCTCCAGAGAATCAGAGAAAATTGCGAATCTACTCTGTCGCACCTACCAAACCTGAGCAGGGGACGCCATCATGAATACAAATCGTTCGCATTTCCCTTCACGGACTTTAGTTAAATCACCAAAGCTGTACTGCGTAAAATGTTTCCTTTTGTTCCCGTTGTTTTTGTTATAAACTTTTTTTCAGTTACTGTGTTCTGCATTGTGGAAACTAATTGTTATTCTTGTGCGGAATGTAAACGGGAAGTTGTGGCGGAGGGTGAGTAATTTATTGGAAGGAGTTGATTTTTAACTAATTGTGATTTTTGGGTAGGAAATCAGTATTGCTTCAGTTTCGACGCCTTCATTATTACGCGTTTAATAAAAATTGAGTTAACTACTTGATAATTTAATGGTAGTCAGACATCATAACAAAACTTAGAAGGTGAATAAAAGTGGAAATTTTCAATAAGAGCTCGTTTATCAGTACGAAAATTAATTGCATAATCAAGAAGCAAAAATATTACCTAAAATTAATGTTACCACAATTTACATGTTACATGTTAATCTAGGTATAGTAATGAAACAAACTCGGGTTAGTTGAACCATTTATAACCGAAGTACGGCTTGACCGATTTTAAAAAGTTTTGTATCGTTGGATTTCTCTCCGCCCCGAACAGCGTAGTATTAAAACATGGCAAAATTTCACGAAAAAAAAATTCTCACACCTACATTCGTTCTTATTGATTCTGAGGCACGAAATTCGCCGAGTCAGCTAGTCCTACTAATAATATCCTACTAATATTATAAATGCGAAAGTTTGTATGTATGGATGTATGGATGTTTGTTACTCTTTCACGCGAAAACTACTGAACGGATTTTGAAGAAACTTTACAGTAATATAGCTTATACATCAGAATAACACATAGGATACTTTTTATCCCGATATTCCCACGGGATCAAAACTTACGCGGGTGAAACCGCGGGGCGCAGCTAGTGTATTATAAATGCGAAAGTTTGTGAGGATGGATGTTTGTTACTCTTTCACGCAAAAACTACTGAACGGATTTGGATGAAACTTTACAGTCATATAGCTTATACATCAGAATAACACATAGAATACTTTTTATCCCGATATTCCCACGGGATCGAAACTTACGCGGGTGAAACCGCGGGGCGCAGCTAGTATTGTATAATTTTAAAATAAACCACTTCAATAAAACCTATTCAGACTAAAACCGAACTCAATCTTCTCTAAAACCTATTAACAAATTCAATATTTTAGACTAGAGCAATCCTAAATCTCTAATTACATTTACCAACATGAAATAAAACTTTATTCATTAATTATAGAGCTTAGCAAATACTTAAATAGTCAGAAATATAGAAACCTCGACGTGAAATAGACTGACCTTCATAAGTTTACGTTCAAACTGACGGGAATAAATTGGAAACAAGTTTGTAAAAACTTTGAATATAAAGTAGATATTTATTATTTGTCTAGCTTTTGTCTGCGGCTTTACGCATACTACTGTGATGGAAAGTGCCTTTTTTTCTGTGCCACAGAAGATCATTATCGAGATTATTTGTTTTAGCCAAAATATTATTGGTTTGCGCAACAGTAGGACAAGCAAATAAATATATTATGCAAATAACTTAAATAACGAATCTTACATAAAACCATTGTCTGCTTTAGTTTGTGGCGGCATCTATAACGCCACATGCGAACTACGGATCACACTGACGTCACGCAAAATCCTACATCTCGCAAGCAGAGTTTACCGCGCAACTACACCGTCCCGACATTAACAGCTGGCAGGCGGCAGCCCACCAGACACATCACCCTTCTGGTCGGAGGATCCTTTTCTATGGAGGATGAGTGAACTTTACACCCTGTTCCTCATACATCTATAAGTTGTTCTTGGTAACTTGAGGTTCCTGATGACACCTCATACCTCTATAAGCTAGTTCTTTGTAACTTGAGATTCCTGATGAAGAAGAGAATCCGCATCTTCACCCGTATTCTGACTGCGCAACAATATTTTGTAACGTAGTGCTAAAAGCTTAGACATAGCAGCGCCCATTGTTCAGACTATTTCAATTTGTTTCTCCATTCATAATTCTGGGCTGTATTTAGTTGCTTGTTTATTATATTTGACAGGTTCTCTGGTTCGAACAAATGAAACATTAATAAAATGTCGGAAACAAGAAGGAAGAATCGGTTAACTTCATCACGGTGGCCGGACAATGTGTTTAGAAAGTTGATAAAGTAATTAAATTTGAAAACATAAGAATGTTACACTTTTAGAAGATACTTTTTTACTTACAAGTTTTATAAATTGTGATTCAGGAACTAAGCGTGAGGCGTTTTGTACACGGAAAGGTTTACGGGATGGCGTATAAGATACGCTGTAGAAAAAACGTGTCTGTCAACAAGCTTCCATATATCCTTACAACACTGACGACCGTGCCTACACACGTAGTTTTTCACGGCATGAAGAACCTGTGTGTACAGAGGGCCGCTTTACGGCACCTCATCTAGTTTTTAAAATATGATTGACGTGTAAAAGTGTGTACAAACCTACTTACGGAAGTAAAATCAACAATTTATCAATCTGAATAAAACGATGAAAAAAAATACTATTCAATCGCACTTGGCTGATCTGTCATTAGATAACAGCTGTTGAAATATTAAAAGGTAAAATGTTACCTACTCCCTTATAATCTTAACATTCTCTGAATCTCTGCTTTTAGAAAAATAACTTATACCTTCTTTTCAAGATCAAAAGTCACCAGTCTTTTGTTTCTAATCAGAATTTTGTTTCTAACCATATTCCCACAAACAGAATTTACCGTATCAATTTCACCTCCGCTAGTCATAACAGTGAAAAGTAAGCATAAATTAGTGCGGACCCACCGTGTCCTCGCCTTTATTCGTCACCTATCTCCAGCATCTGTGCCGCGGGAATTTACGAGGTTCGCCCACTTACAAAGTTCCAACATAAAGGACGTATACAGCGGCGCCTCGAGACTGTGTCTGTGGTCACGACCGAGCATTTTTTATAGAGACAAGTGTTAGTTTTAAACAGGTTGGATTAATTATATTTGAGTGTCTACTTGAAAAGTGGAGTCAAGTTTTTTATTTTTGTAGTAAAATTACAGGGTGTTTTTTTGACGATGTGACGAAAGCGCGCACTGAAAGAAAGAAGCAGTAAATAAAAATGAAAAATCATTGATCTGAACTCCTTTAAACAGTTCCATATGAGCCTAAAGTTCAAAATAGTATTTTTTACTGATCCGAAAACAGTTAAGGCTTCAGGCAAAATGTTACCGTCATGACAGTAAACTTTAACGTTTTTTTAAGTAAATGTTATGTTCAATCATTAAACGTTACTGTTTTGTCTTTTATTGTTTTACAAACATTTCTACTTACTGCATAAAGTCGGTAAATCTTAATGAAATCACTTTAATGTGGTGTAGTAAGAAATTATTTTCTTTCAGTGCGTATCTTTCTTATATTATAAGCGTATAAGCGTTACGCGGATTTCAAATAATTTTAGTTACAAAGATGCTCTTAAATCTTTAAACACATGAATGAACTACCTTTTTTAAAAGCTGTAACTCACAAACCTAAAACTTAACGGGTTAAAACAACCGTCATTTATATAGAGAAAGTTTTATCAAAGTAAAAGCCCGTATTATGAATGATGAAGCAAGTTGCGAACTCGGAGGGTCTCGAACGGTTGAGGTTATTGTGCAAACAGGAAGAGCTCGCGATCCATCAGAGGCTGTCAACAATTGGACCCTGCGGGCGAGGCTCATTACCATCCTGTATACGTACTACTGTTTGATAATTTATACTTTGCATTTTTATTTCGGAGGATTTTTTTATTTTCTTGAGACATTTTATTTTTTTGTGTGGTAGATGAAAGTTGGCCGGATTCCAAGGCTCAATAGATGGGAAATAATTTAATGATACATGATTGATGGTAACTGCCTCCATTGCTTACCATTGACTGATTATTAATACTTTATAGTTTGTTTTCTTAAATCCATTCCACCCAATTTTGACGAAAACAGAAACGCATAAATGTTCATCAAAATTGTGATTGGGTAAACATGTAAATAAACCTTCACTACACTACACTAACATTCTATTAGTTAAGTATTTCCATTTAAACGTAAATTGGAGAGGAAACACTCATTCTAAATTCCCATTCCGAGTTCCCAGAACTCGTATGATTATGCACCGGTTAATATTACTGAACACTGAACAGTATGGTACTGAAATGCAGTTCTGCGTGCGATATCCGCTTACAAAACGCTATTAAATTAGACACAGATTTCAGTATACAACGTTATAACCGAATAGAAGGGACTTAAATGTATGAATGAGTGTTTATAGTTTTATATACCTGGAATTGCAAACATATGCTTAATTTTGTATGTATGTAATGTCCTAGAACCAAAATGTTCGATGAACTGAAATTTGACATCACCGCACTAGACCCGAAGGCCAATTCTCGTATTTAAAAACGTTCCATATCTAGTCGCAATCTCGTCTCAGCGACAACCGATGTCAAAAACTTGTCAAAAATGTAGCGCAATGAGAGGTCGTTTTTGACAGATTGAGACTGATATCAGACTGTGAACGTAACACGTTTCTGGTATGAACCACACCTCTTACATAAAGGAAGGAGGTCTGAGTCCCAACCATGGGAACAGAGGCTGATTATATGATATACCTTTAAGAGTAGGTTATAAGTACAATATTTACCATGTTTCAATAATTGCGCGTTGAAGGTATTATGGTATTATAGATTGAAGGTATTAATTATATTTGTCAGGAAAATATTAACTGCTATCGTTTTGAGTTGGCAATGTAGCATAGTACAGTCGAGTTCATTAATATATTGGCAGTGACAAAGTTTAATGTTTATTCATTTTATATATGTCTAAGTTTGTATAGAATTATAATGATCATTTTAACACTTATAATATTTTGAAACTTTGTCACTGCTAATATAATAATGAACTCGACTGTGCCATAGCAATATACTGTAGTGAGTGTATTCAAAAGGTCGTTGTGTTTTAGGTATGGCTTCCCTTTTGATGAACCGTCCACCGGGAAATAAATGGACGGGCTTTATTGTTTCTGATTGACTATCTGGCAGTAACGAAATGTGTTGGGGTTTCATCATTCCATCCATTTGTATCTTTAGTTTGTTAAAGCAAAAAATACAGAGGTATTGTTCAACAATTGTATATAATCATCATCATCATCTGTCTAGCCCTTAGAGCATTAAACCAGTCTAGCCTTTTCCCAACTATGTTGGAGTCGGCTTCCAGTCTAACCGGAAGCAGCTGAATACGAGTATTTTACATGGAGCGACTGCCAACAATTGTTTATAATATTTCTTTAACATATTTTTTGTCTAAAACGACGATCTTCCTTCTGATATAACTACACCATAAAACAATGCAAAACAGCATCTTGAAACAAAACTATATAATGGGCAACCTGTTTCCAATAACATTCTTTCAGAAGGAATTCCAGTACATTATAAACGAAACGTCTCCGTACCAAGTCGTCACGTTACCATAACGAGGACGTACGAGTACGGAGCTCATTATTTTGTTAGTGCAACTTCTAGTAGTCACAGAAGAGATTGATACAGAAGGTCTAGTCCATACAACGAATGAAAACGCACGCAAACTTTAGCTCAAAGCATTTATTTCAATTAAACCATTTACAGCCAATTTTCAATTGTCAAAGAGTCGGTCACTCAGAAATATGAATGTAGTTGCCCTTTCCAAAGTGTAGTAAGTACTTAAGGAAAAGAACGAGCAAGAAAATCTATGGAAACTGTTTTAAATTACTTACATTGTCACGAAAATATTAGTTACATCATTAATGTTGAATTTAAAATTGTATGTGATAACGGTGTAAAGAAGATGTACCTACACGTTAAAAGCGTAAAGCAAATCTAAAAACAAAAAAATTAACCGTACTACCTGAAAAAAGTAGCCCATATTACTTCTTATAGCATCAGCTATCAGTCAGTGAAAGTCCCATGAAAATCGGTCCAGCCGTTTCGGAAATTAGCCGGAACATACAGACAGACCGACAAAAAATTTAAACATTGATATTTTTCGTCACAAGTACAGTATATAATTTCATATGCTTTTAGTAAAAAGCTGTTATTTTGTCATTAGAAATAGACACTTCAATTTTATTTATTTATATGTAAGTATGTCATCATTTGTCTAGCCTTTTCCCAACTATGTTGGGGTCGGCTTTCAGTCTAACCGGATGCAGCTGAATACCAGTATTTTACATGGAGCGACTGCCTATCTGACCTCCACAACCCACTTATTAGGTACTACGATACCTCATGGTAAGACTTTCGGGCTTCTGACTACCCGTAACGACTGTCAAAGATCCACGAATGACAGCCGGGACCAACGGCGAAGCACGGAGGAGTCTTGGTATGTAAAGATGGTCACCCATACACGTACCAACCGCGGCAAGTGTAGCTTAACCTGATCGATCGAACCGTGAGGCTTTTATTCTTAGCCACAAGCCACCTCTTCATTTATTTGTTTGTATTTATTTCAATGTATGTATAGTTTAGCCGGCCTTCTGGTAGGTACCTACTTATCTTTTTTGTGCTTTAGTGTCTCAATTTTCATTCGTCTGTCTATATTTTATTTGATTTAATGCATAGATATAAGAAAAAAATCGGTAATGTAAAGTTGTTACTGCTCTTTGAGATCATAAAACGTTTGCGTCTAGTCGTGACTTGCGTTTGAGCTTGTGTAATGTTTGAGGAAAATGTTAAGTATGCTTGAGAAATAATTTTTTGTTTACACTGGTACGGGTTTCCAAGAGGGGCATAAAGAGCAGAGAACATATAGAATGTTGATTATAAACTGTTTTCTTCTGTTTCTAATTAGGTTGAGCATTTTGGTTTGATTATGAGCGTCACACATCTATTCGTTGCTGAAGCACAGTAAATATTATTTGTGCTATCGAAAGTATGAGCGTAAGAACAGTAACCCATTAATTTTTTTTCACAAATTATTCGTTACCAGAATTAAATTTGACGTATATTCTTTAATCAAACTCGAGCTCAAACTCGAAGCGTTTAAGTATTTCAATTAAACCAATTATAGGCGCTTTTGAATAGTCAAGAAGTCAGTCAGTCAGAAAAGCGAAACTAGTTGCCCATTCCAAGGCGTAGTAGGTTCCTATGGAGAAGAACGGACAAGAAACACCATGGAAATTCCTTAAACCAAAATATTGTTATGAAGAAGGAATCTAAATTCTCTTTTATTTAACATTATACTCACATAGTTGTTTGTGAGTCAGACCCACATCTTTCAAGAAATCAAAGTAAAACTTCACTTGATTATTCCTCCAACAAATAATACAATTAGACACGAGAGTACGGAGAAATCGCAGTATCGTTTGTCTTCCATTACAGTAGTCTCTAGTTCCATTGTACGCCACCCGATATAATGACACTTGACCAGAAAGCTCTCAAGGGGATCAAGGATATAACAAAATGTGTTTTGAAGCTTACCTCTGAATACCGTCTAACCTATCAATGCTATCAGCCTTTACACAAATTCTGTTGGGAATTGTTATAGGATATGTACATATATTATTTTTCGTTATTCGATCATGTTAAGTGCATTTTTGAGCGGGAATGTAGGGTATGCAGACAAGAGTTAACACGTGCTCCTGCATGCGAAATTGGGAAATTCTCAGTGGGACTATGTGGCGCTTAGCTTGCTCCTCTTTGCATAGATAAATCATTTAGTTACATGAAACAAGTCACCAACAAAATCAAAGTATATTATTCCATATAAACCTACATGGGCACTTATGAAACGTCTGAAGATAGGTGCACGATTCCCATTGGTCGTTTTCTATGAATAAAAATCCGGCAAGAAACTCCACGGTTAATCGTTTAAAAAGATCATGTCTTTGAAAAACTTACCACTTGGCCTATTACTGTCAAATAATATATTTAAGCTGCTTATGTCGTATTAACCTGTGGACCTGCTTATTGCATAACTTGGTCAATAAAATATTTTCTACCTAGCTCACATTGTGGAATGCAATAAATATATTGAGTATTGAAAAACAAAACGTTTTTATTGGGTCTATGCTAAGCTCAGCGTCACTTTGTCTTCGACGTAGCATAACAAATAATTTGCCGCAGTGAATATTACCTTGAGTTTCATAATCGCGATTCGGTCCAAACGGTCAGATTATTAATATCGAGCGACCACTCTATCTGCTATTAATAGTAATCAATATCGTCTATTGTTTCCCTTTGTGCGATATGACTAGGCTACGATACACACAAAGCGACCAATGGCTTCCAATTCCGACTCTGATTACTGAAAATGACAATGACAGGAGCAACATATTGTTACATAATTCTGGTTGGTGTATCAACTAGGTATTATCTATTAATATAAACCAGGTATGAAAGACCAACTGATAATAAAATGGACTTGTAATATCGAAGCAGACGAGGCGTAAAAGAATCTGCACAAATATGGTGTATAACGCCGCAACAAAGCTTAATGGAAACTGCCGAAGGGCGTTCAGTAAAAAAAAACCGATACCATTTGTGTCTGGGGGGCAATTCGCTGAGTGGAATTTGTTAAAACAAAAAAAATCATCGGAGCACTCCATCTGCTTACTAATCCATGATTGTAAGGGACGGCTTTGACCATCAAATAAGTTGAACGGAGAGATCTATTAGTCGTAATGGATTGTCACAATACAGAATATTGCAGCGTCGATGATGGCCGCCCGAGGCTTAATTTGTGCTGACAATGAGAAGGGAATCGGCATCGACTAAGTCTCATGGTAACGATGCCGTCTTGAATATCTGTCCCCCATAATGATAATAAAGGCAAAAATCAGGACCACAGTTGAGTAATCCCTTGTATATGTAATGTTTGGAGTTGAATAGACCTACTTACTGTTCTTAGGCATGCTAGTAGGACAAGAAATTAAATTTCTTATTGTTCAGTAGTGGTTGTGGTTACGATAAATACTTTCTTAAAAATGAGGTCCACAGTTAGTTGGTTAGTACATCTCAAAACTTACTAAATTCAGCCTATCGATTCTGTAAAAATCTCACCGTGATAACATAGGTGAAGTGAGCGTGAAGTAAACTATCAAAGGAGGCAATCCCTAACATCAGGTGGAATGACAGCTCACTTCACCATAGTTTTCACGGTGAGATTTTTACAGAATAGCACTGCAGTAACACGATATCTCGCGCGTGCTTGCATTGTATGCTGTCAGTTCGACGCATGACGTTTGAGTGACGTGGACCTGCAACCGACACCATTCACTCATATCCGTTAGGAGTATATGTGTTCTGTGCTCATATCGCCCGAGTCCTGCCCTGTCTTTCCATATCGTTCGATTACCGTGACGGGAATTTCAGTTTTTGAGCTAGCGTGACGAGTGTCGTCTAGTGCACTGAAGGTTATTTGATTTAATGACGATGATTTGGGTGTATCTTTTGATAACCTATGGTCAAAAAGTCGGTAGCGAGTAACATTCACAATATTAGAGACACCGAATGCTTCAAGCCAGATCTTACATAGTTTTTACCCTCATAACAGTCAGGTATCGACGACGTCGTCAATAAAATCTACCTAACTTTTGTCACAGATAATTTTATGTTTATACGCGGTTTGACTCTTGCTTTCCTCGAGTAGGTATCTGAATCACGAGCATCTAAATTTTCTTAATGCGAAAATAGCAAAGGATGCTAAATAAAATACAAAGTTAGTTCAAGTATTCTGAGAGTAACTTATTTATTCGCGGCTGCTTATGACGCGGTACATTCTTAACGCCGCAAGTCTTTCCAAATTGTTTCCTACAAGCTTCAGTGTTGCAACTTTTTTGACTACTTGTACGTCAGGGGAACTGCGTGTTTTTGATGGTTTTTGGATTTTGTCGGTTTGAAAGCCTTTAAAAATTTTTAAGCCAACTAGAATGTTTTCAACATAAATCAGTGAGTTTACATTGAGTTTAGTATCTGAAAATGTTACATATTCTACCCACCTATGCACTATGCAGTGAAAGGATTAGCCCAAACCACCACTCAGAAAGTATACTCCCTTTGACAAATAGTTACCAACGTCGCTCACAAGAGGTCGCCTCGTTTAAACACACTGGAGATTGCTTCATACGTACAGACGTACATTAAATAGTCCTTTAAGTAGCACTCTAAAGAACTTGGCGTAACTTCCACGTTCAACTGTAAGCTGTTAACAGTTTCAGAGGAATATGATGCATTTGCATTTATTAGTAGTTCGCAGATAAATTGGCTAAGTACACATACTTGAATAAGTGGTTGTTGTAAGTAAATACGTTTAATGGAGATCGCGTAGGTTTATTATTATTGTTGGAAAAAATAATGTTTTTTACTTAAATCATTTATGCGTACTTATTACCTACAGAAGAAGACTGCATTTTGAAAGGGTTAATTAATACAGCTCAGAATCATTGTTATGATAACATCAAAATTGATCGATGTCTGGCATCTTTTATAAGGATTGTGTATCCACCAAATTAATAACAATAAATAAATAATTGACAACTTTTCTAGTTTTCATAAAAATATTGCAAATGCAATAAACAATTGTCTACGAAACTGTATAAACCAAAACTTAGTTTGCGCGATTTTTTCAGATCCTATTGTTAACATTACTGCTATGAATTTTATTACAGTGCCACAAGATTCACGTAACAGGTTGTTACAAACGCCTTCTATATATTTTCCGTCTCATGACCCATAAAACTGAAGTAACGCCGGTATTCCTAACTCCAGTTTCACTCGTCGAAACACATCAATCTCGCTAAATTCTCGGGAACGAGCGGAACGCAGCGATCTATTCATC
Organism: Globia sparganii; assembly: GCA_949316385.1. Classification (NCBI taxonomy): domain Eukaryota; kingdom Metazoa; phylum Arthropoda; class Insecta; order Lepidoptera; family Noctuidae; genus Globia; species Globia sparganii. The sequence goes on from OX438671.1 coordinate 7,949,228, forward strand.
TTAATGTTTTAAAGCCGCGTTCATCAATCCACCGAGTATAAGCATGTCATTAGGAATACATATATTTCGCCTTAATTCCTTATAAGTTTCCCTTTGCAAATGGCGAAATTCGCTTTTCAATTTCCTAACAATAGGAAATGTTTCTGGAACTCCAACTCGATTTGCTGGAAATACAGTTTTATTAGAGAACATATCAAAGCTGTCTGTTAATAGTCGTTTCATTTGCCTTAATTTTCAACGCAGCATAGTCAAATAAGTCAAAGGGGAGTAGAAGTACGCCGTTTGGTCGCTTCTCAAACCTACATGCATGTATCTACGTAGGTAAGTACGTACCTCACATATTATAATAACGTTTCCCAGAAGTCTCCTCTTTGACATAATTTGCATCTACTAATATATTAGATACTATACTATAAACACGTGTTTCCAATGTTAGATGCAAATTAATTGCACTTATCTAGAATCAAAGAGGGTAAATAGATACATTGTTGTGATAAGTCAATGTAATTAGTAAGAGTAGGTAGTACGCGCAATTGATATTATTGTTTCAAAGACGGTTTAATGCTTTGTTAGCTATTGTGAGAGTTATCTATTATTAGGCTAATTAAGCAGTAATACGATAGTATAAACTATCGTATATCTTGCCTACTCAACCCACCTTATCTAATCAGTCCTACCTAGTCAAAATGAACACCCCGTAGCCTCGAAAGAATGTCGCTAAACTGTTATGGTTCCGTACACGATAATGGTCCCGATTCTGTTGTTCACAAACTAAACTAAATTTAAGTTCATCTTTTTCTTTCTATTTCAATAAGCAAAGGACAGAAGATAAATATTAGTTTAGTCCTCTCAAATTAGTCAGCGCCTGACGTAAATTGACGTATTTTTAGTAGCCAATTTTTTAATCACGTCTAAACTTGTCAATGAATTATCTAATTTGACAGGACTAAACTAATATTTATCTTCTGTCCTTTTCATAATGAAATAGAAAGAAAAAGATGCACTGAACTTAAATTTAGTTTAGTTTGTGAACAACAGAATCGGGACCAATATCCTACTTCTGGTAATTTCTTATCTAATTGTTAGAAAGCTTGAAATAATTGGAACATGTTTCACATATTTCATTGTCACGTTGTCTGTATGACTCTACAATAGTATAGTTTTCGTGGCGCTAAACCATTCGTGTCAGTCACGAAAATATAGTTTATTTCGTTTTTGATTTACTTAATGAAGACATACTTAATTTTGATTTTATTTCAAATATAGCTGAAGATAAATGTGTGATTTTTAAATTTCATGAAATGGTTTGCTAAATGATAGTACAAAATGCAATACTGGGTTTTTGTCATAGGTTTTTGCAACAAAATTTTTCTACAATATTTTTTATAGAAATTGTAAGTGGTTCAGCCACGTGCGCGTATACCATATATTAATGTTACAGTATCAGGATGTAAGTTGATCTACTTTAATAAATATTTATTTATAGAATTATTATAATAGATATCATCAATTTATCTCTCTATGTTTATATTTCCGTATTCAATGGCTATTTCATGAAATCATGACATTTGAGGTCAATTTAAACTTTAGGAGTTGTATAGCTGATTCTAATTATTAAAATTCTGAAAAGTCACATTTGTTACGGTCGCGAATCATATTTTAATCAACATGCAACCTGAGACTGACCTGCAAATTGCAAAAAACGTAAGAAAATTTGAATTGCGCGGGCTACCTTCGCATCCCACTGAAGGTTTTTGCACACAGGAGCCCTAAATAGCTGTTGTTCTTAATACAAATCTTACCGTTGTCATGGTCTGGTAGCGGCAGACTGTCAGAGGCATCTGATGCTAGAGCCATGTCTGGGGATGCTGACCCCAGGAGAGCTGAGAGTCCGCCATGCTCACCATCTGAAACAAATCAAACAGACTTTTTTATATTTTGTCTTTTGAATGGTTTTTATTAAAATTAGTAAGTTAGTATGATTTTTGTTTTTTTTTTTTTATTGTGTTCATTCTGTATACTAAGTGAATGAAAAATAAACGTAAAAAGTAAAGGTTTATGTTCTTTTCAGTAGTATGTTCTTTTATCATTATCATGCTCAGCCTCCGTACTCTTCAGATTAGAGGAGACAAAGGAGCCCCAGACCCTTCTCTATCTTTTAGAACCGGGCATTCTAGTTTTGGTGTTAAAACTATCGTATTTCTACAATGACTTTCAACAAGATTGACATAAGCTTTTTGGGAGACCCTCATTTAATATTACTTTAACTGTTTTGCATTCATACGACAAATGAAATTAAACCATATCCCAGACTACTTCAATAAAATCTATACGTACCTTCCATGATCACCAAACTTAGAAACATACATACAAAATCAGCCAATAACGTCCCCATCGCTGGGATACAGGCCTCCTCTCTGCGAGAGTGAGTGGGCTGTAATCCACCACGAGAGCCCAGGGGAGCTATTTTCTAAGGATACAGCCTTGCGGGCAGCGCTTTCGCAGCGCTGAAACTATTGTTTTCACTGCTGCGACAGCGCTGCCGGCAAGGCTGTATCCTTAGAAAATAGCATGGCAGTGCGGATAGGTAGATGTCACAAGTCTTCGAATTTTTGGTTCTAGGACATGGCTTTCTTACGATGTTTTCCTTCACTGTTTTTTTTTTTTTTATGAAATAAATTATACAAAGTAAAGCGCCTGCCCGGGTTCGAACTTATGTCCTTCAATTCGTAAGTCGGGGCCGTTACCACTGGGCCATTACCCTAAATTAGAAAGCATTTCGTTAATCATTGTAATAAATAGATAAGGAGAGAATGTTCTGTGCCTAACAAAAGCCGCATTATTTACCTACAGACTCAAAATATCCTCGCAGACAGTTTGCATAGGTTTATTACATTACTACAGGGAGCCTAAAATTAATCTAGTTACTTATCAAGTCAACATAACGAATAGGTTTCACTTACGACAAAATTAAGTTTGTAACTCGACTATAACATGAAGTTGGTGTTATTGTGTAATTTATATTATGTTGTGGTTTTTAGTTGCGTGGGAGTAGATGCTGTCTACTGACTAAGTATACAGGGTGGCAGGAACCTCGACGCGCAAACTGAAACCATGAATTCAGGACATGATTCTAGAACACCTAATTGTTCGTCGCTATTTGAAAAATACATTTTGCTGTTCCTTATATTTCGACCGCGTAGGCACTTTTCTATGACACAGCAGTTTTTTTTTTTTTTTTTGATAATTGACGAAAAATTTCAACGCTGGGGTTTCAGAATCATGTCCAGACGCCAGCACATTAAGCTACCCGAAACTGTCAAAGGTGACGGGCGAAACTGGGCCTAACGTTACACAAATGAAATATATATCAATAATTTTTTTCAGTTTTTTTGTAGTTAATCATGAAATATTAAGCAGTTTTATCATGGCATAAGAAATTAAATATTTATTGGAAAAACTACTGACTTCCCTTATTTTCACTTTTAAACAATGTTGCCAGATGAAATAGATAAGTTAATCGATATTTAAAAATACAAATAGAAAAAAAAAATCAATAAAAAGTGATTCAGTGTTTTCTTCTTTAGATAAGTTTAAAAAAACCTTTTTTTTAATATTTGTGGTTTCCCAGTGACACAACAGCGTTTCTAAAAAAGTCGTAAGAATAAATAATTGTAAATCGATTTCACAATAGATCATCATTTGTTTTAATATTCAGGCAACACATTGGAACGCATGTCAATGTCACGTCAAACACAAACGTCAGACGTCAGCGGTCAAATAAACAATTTGCTTCGTTCGGTTCAAAGAGTACTTTGTATAAACTGAAAGTTCGGTTGGCTCACAGGAGTGTGCGGTGGTAGTGGATATTTTATTTTCTGTCGTGTTTTCGTGTGCTGTAGTAGATATTATTCGATTAGTATTCATTTGCGACTTTGGTTACGTATAAAGGATTCTGACGGTTATTACTTAGACGAACGACCCGCGCATTTCTTACAACGGACTAAATTATCTTGCCTACTCAACTTACATCAGCAGGCTCAGCCTCATATACTGATTTCGAAGAAAAATACAATGAGTGATCAAAATCATCATTTTAACAACTGCGGCATAGCTACTTGGTGGCGTAATCCTTCCTTTGGATTACATCAAATAGAAGACGAAGGCATTCTTTTTGTTATACAGCAATGCAATACCGCCTGAACAGTTCCTAAACGATATTTTAATAGTAAATGACGAAGTGGACGATGAATAAACCATTAAAAGAAGTGTTTTTAATTCACACTCCCGCTGCTTTTTATAATTTTCTGAAACTTCTAGAATCTTAGTTGGTGGGTCGCAATGTGTGAATTTCCTACGATGAAACCTGTTAAATTCTAGTCTACAATAAAGTCTGATAATTATCTTCTTAAATAATAACGTGAGAGCTCGGTGTAAGAGTAACTTATAAGCAACAATGTTGTTTCTGCATAAAACCAATAACACCCCATATTTTTTTCTGCCATGGAGAAATTGTAAACATTTTAGTTTTTTCGTAATGGTATTACTATCTTAATAAAATAATGCAGTAATCGTTACTGTAACGTCAGGCCCAACTTCCTATGAACTTTCGCCCGTCTCCTTTTCCCAGTCAACTTTGAACCTTATGCTTTAGCTATAAAGTTGAAAATCTATTAAAGAAATATGACAGATTTATAATAGCTTGATGTGCTGGCGTCTATACTAACTAAATCCATGGTAACAGGTTGCACAGCGATGTCCCAGCCACCTTGTATGTTTATACTTCAGGAAAATTGCATCGGCATGACTTTCCATGGCTTATGATTGCGTGAAGGTAAATGAGAAATGTTTAAATTAGTTATAATTCATTAATTAAATAAATAATAATATATGTATTTTTATTTTTTAAAATTTCATTAAATTAATTTGTTACTTAGTTAGTTTATTTTTTAGTTCTTGTACGGTAGATGTGATGGTTTTACAAACATCTACAGATCGCTTCGTGTCCTTAGCTCATAAGTCGAAAATAAAGAACACATAAATAGGAAGGTACTCCATTAAATTTTAATACCAAGATTATTACATTGCTCCTGTTGCCCGGAGTAATATAATAAGTATCTGATAGCAAAATAATTGTTTTAAGACTGCCTGCGAGCGAACAGAAGAGCTCTCAAAACTTGTGCAGCTTCGAATCCCTATAAATTATTTATGGCAGTTGAGCAATTTCCTTATTCCCTGATGTGCGGCGCGTCCCTAATTACGTAGGTCTGAAGTACCTCTTAATGTCTTACTCGATTGTTATATTGACGAGAGTACTGTTTAATTCTGCCCTAATTTAATATTTTCGAGTTATGTAAGAAATAAGACGGGTACCTACAACTTGGGAGCAATTATAAAATGGTGGTTTATTTTATGAGCTATGAATATGATTTTTACAAATAGGTAAGTACTCACTAATTGACTGCGTTTTGAATAACCTTTACTTTAAGTATGATAATACATAATCAGCCTATAATGTTCCCACTGCTGGGACTCAGGCTTCCTATCTCTAGGTAGTGGGCCGTAATCTACCACGCGGGCCCAGTGTGGGTTGGTAGATGTCACATGTCTTCGATTTTTTAGTTCTAGGACCTGCCGGTTTCCTCACGATGTTTTCCTTCACCGTTTTAAGAGCTGTGGTGATTAAATTATTTACACAAAGTAATGCGCCTGTCGGGGTTCGAACCTACGACCTACAACTCGTAAGTCGCGGCTGTTACCACTGAGCCACCACTGGGCCGGCTTAAGTATGATAATGCGGGTTGCAGAATAAGAGCTAAGCTAAGCTAGTCTAGCTTAGCTCGCATAGCTGAGGTAATTTTTCATACTTCTGTTCCTAGTTTGCGGTCTGTACACAAAATACGATATCACATGATAATTGTCATTTTACAAGAAGATGAATAAGATAAACCAAATAAATAGACCAGAACCTAGAAAAACTACATCAGCAATACGAGCTTAGCTAGACTAACTTAGCTTAGCTCGAATAGCTGAGGTAATTTCTCATACTTCTACATAGTTTGCGGTCTGCACACAGATATGAAAAACTGCGTCAGCTATGCAAGCTAAGCTAAATTAACATTAGCTTAGCTCTTGGTCTGCAACCCGGGTTTGCAGGGCCAACATGGGCATGAGATCGCACTAGACAGGAAGGTTTGGAAGGAAAAAGGGTTTGGCTTTGCCCCGCTGTGGGATACAAAATAGGCAAAAGAAAAAAAAGGTATGAGAATGTTATTACAACAAAGGAAACAATTTATAATATGTATTCTGGCAGTTTTATATCAACAAAATCGAATTTTTCCTAAACAAGTAATCAGGTCCAATAATAAAAGGCAAAAAAGGTATTGTTCAATCAATCATACTTCCCCAAATTCTGTAATACGGTGGTTGTAAAAAAGGTTGTGGATTCTGTTGGCACGTATCAGTTATCATCTTGTTTATTCGCGACCAAATGTGGGACGTAATAAAACGGCAAGTGACGCGCGAAGGCGGCCATAAGCGCCCGGTGCTCCCCACGACTTCAATTTCAAGAGTATTTTTCTTCATGCAACATAGTCTTGAATTATGATTCGTTTACATTCGAATATCCTGTGAGCTCACCGCATACAAATAAGCTCGGGTACGGATTTGAAATTGAGCAGCGAAGTTTTTTAATTTGAGCTCAAAATGTAATCGAAGGTTATCAACTTTAAGGGCGGGTTTATTTACTTCCTATAATCAAAGAAGGATCAATTCAACCCGCGTATTTTGTCCTTGCCGTTATATATCAATGGTTTAGCAACGAAAACGCTTTCGGATCCACAAACAATTGTTTTGTGAGGTTTGTTTAATAAATAGCGGTCACTGCAGTCCATAACAAAGCAAAATTGAGGATCAACCCAAGAATCTAACTAATTATAACTTCATTGTCAGAAAACAAATATAGACGGCGGCAGAATAGTCGAATACAACTGAATAGTTGCCGATATTTCGGTCGGAATGGTCAATATTAATTACGAAGTGAGCCAATAGGGCCTAACCGTCACCACGCTCCTACAAATTTATTCAGCTAAATTAAATGACACTAAGTAAATACGGAGTGCAAATTGGTGGCAGTCTGTTGTGGGACAAGTGCCATTGCGACTGGTTGTCGACTTAGTTTTAGGTAGTAAGTCAACTCGAGTGCGGTATTACTTCATTTGCAACTTTATGGTACCGCATTTCCTTGCGCGAGACCGAGGGTTCCGCTTCCCTGCCTGGTTTATGAAAAAAAAAAAAACTCGGAGGCAGTTTCCTTAAAATTATGATCCCGTCGCCATTCCTTTGTTCCTGAAGTGGTGAGGGGAAAATAGGTGGTTGTGTACAACTGCCTTTATTACGGTTTCGTTATATAAAATGCTGTACATTTAATTTCTGTTGTACGTTGGCTGTGGGTATTTCCAATAGTACGCCTTACTTCTACATGGATATTGGGAAATTATTGTCTATTTTCTAATAGAATTGTGTGTATCGCTTAGATAAGATAATCTTTTATTTGCTCAAACATGAGTAGGTAGATACTTACAGTACATAAAACTCAAATTGTTACACAAATTGTTGTTGTATTACATGCAAGAAATGTAAAAAGTAAAGATAAAACAGATCATAATGTTTGCCTCAATACAATAATTTATAATGTAACTCCGAGTCAAATTATTTAAAAATACCACGATAATAATAAGAACATTCAAAATAAAAAATGAGTAAGATATTATTAAAATCTCTCATCTAAAAACTCATTCAAATAATAATAAGCTTTATCTGCTAGAAAATTAATAACTTTCTATTTGACTTGACTGGTTCCAGCTTTTAGGTTTCCGCTGTGCCCACGACTTCGTTCGCGTGCTTGTCGCAAAAAAAAAAAATTGGATTTCACAGATTTTTTTTTTTTGCGCGTAACCGTAGTTATTATTAATTCTGTTTTTAAAACAAACTTGAACATAAGTTACTCCTTATATCATCAGCTATCTGCCAGTGAAAGTTCCGTCAAAATCGGCCTCGGAGATTAGCCGGAACAAATAGACAAAAAGACAATAAAAAAAAATTATAAGTAATGTTTAGTAGTAAAAAACAAAATAACTGATTTTATATATATATATTTTTTCTCTTTTTTATTTTTTTTTTTCATATGCAACTCAAAATAACTGATTTTTACTAAATAAAAATCAGTTATTTTGACATAGCAGACACTTCAATTTTATTTATTTGTTGTATAAAAGATTTTGGGAGCCGTGCAAAAGACACTTTTTCGCATAAGTACCGTTCTATATTGATGTAGGCAAATTTGGCTATTGTCACGTCTTTTACGAGGAAATTGATCTGCCATTAGAATAGAGGAGAGGGTTGGATCGTAAGAACATCGCATTTTTCTAATATAGGTATAGAGTGAAGGTAGTGTCAAGATATTGTATTTTTGGAAATAAGGCTTGCAACTCTCAGTGCTTTCAAGTTTGAACATCGATCTAATGCATAATAAAAAATAAAAAAAAACATAATAATATCTTCTTCGTAGATATCATTATGTATTTTTGTCTTATTTGTATCACCTTGATTAATGTGGGTTAGAAATAAAGAAAAGAAAGAAAAAGTATTTTTTGTGATTCGAACAGGAAGATCACAAACTAAACAGAATCATAAATAAAAATAAAAACAAAATTATATAAAAAGAAAGTAAAAAAAAAAAACAGAAAGTCCTGTTCGAGGTTAAAAGGCTCATAATGATTAACTTATTTAGCAGCCATTTTCATATAAATTGTGTTGCATTTCTGAATTATACTGATGGATGGAACATATTTCATTATAGCTTTGTGAGCGTATTAAAATTTAATAAGAACGACCCATGTCAAGAATGTCACTCGTTTCGATATCGAAACTACCTACGCCAAAACTAAATGGCGCGATCAATCATGAACTTCAGTCATAAATAATATCTTTTAACCTTAAATAAATAATATATTTTATCCTTAAATAAATAATATCTTTTATCCTTAGATAAATAATATTTTGCTAATACTGGAGCTAGCAACGCAATAGTCGATCATTTCAGTGATGGCGGATCCCTCGAGAGTACGCCAACTTTGTGAGTTGCTGATATCTGCTGATATTATTCCCCAGTGATCGTCTTTGGCCACTTCACTTGTCGAGAATTAATGTCGGGATCGAATAATCTACTTTTTATGCAGGTTAGCATCATCGACGCGCAAACTGTAACCATGAATTTAGCATATGATTATAGATTACCATGGTTTAGATTTTTTTTTGTTGTTTATAAAGAAAAACCGATCAAGTGCAAATCGGACTCGCGCACCGAGGCCGAGGGTTCCGTACAAATTTTGTAGATATAAAATCCGAAACCCATAAATTTTTAGTTACATATGTAACTAAAAATTTACAGTTTTCGGATTTTTTCCTTTACTTGTACTACATGACATTGCTTCCTCATCGCCTTGATCATGATTCTTGTTCAACAGAAAGTACCCTTTACATTTAGATTTTCTTGAGAGTGTCGAAATGTACGTTTTTTGTGGCATAAACGGCCGTATCTTTTTTTTACGTTAATTTAGAAGTTTGATTTTTTCACAGCTTCAAGGGACTTTAGATTTGAGTATATGGTTTTAATTTCAACTCGATACCTCTACGCGTTCCCGAGATAAAGAGTCTTGACAGACAGACAGACAGACGAACAACAAAGTGATCCTATAAATAAAGTTCAGTTTTTTTCTTTACAGGTATGGAACTCTGAAAACCAGCTTTTTCACATTAAAATTTATGGAACAGCAATTGTTTTGATTAATCTTGATATGAACTGATTATGTTTAGTTTATCATCTACTGAAAAAGTTTTTCTATGGTTTTTGTCACGTTTTTATAAACTGTTACCGTCTTATTACAAAACGAGTTCTAACTTTAGACCTAGCCTATACCTGCAGGAAAGTTACTATGTTTTAAACTTTATTCTAACGAACGTAAAGTTCCTAATGCAAAATTGATAACTTAGACCCGGTTTTAACGTCAGTTTATGTAATAAAAACTTTAACTTTGTCGAATTTATAGTTCGGATTTTAAAAATGCCTCTATGATTTAACTGTGGATCTAAAGATAAACCTTCTTTTGTAATAAGGCCATTAATGTTTACAAAAACCATGAAAAATATTTTACAGTATTAGTTAAAACTTTTTCCCTTAAAAAAAGGAAAACTGTGAGAGTATTTGCACTATCGATACCGCTCCGGTATCCGATACGATTCAACGACCCTGATCAGATTGTATCGCGGAGGCTCGGTTAAGGGGCCTTTTTATTGTTTTAGATTCACGATCAGATAACTGGCCACATTGTTCAAACTTGGCTGGTTTAAAAGGCCTATACATACACATTGTATAGGCAGTAATTAAAATATATTGGCCCAAAACTACTTGTGTTTTCATTTCATTGCAATACCAACATTAAAAGTTATTATGTTATCTGTGGCAACACGCCCTTTGCAACTGTGACACTGGTCCAATACACACGTAACAATATTACTTTTATTTATTATTACTTGGCACCAACGCTATCTGCACCTTATCAGTGCCCCCATCACTCTACACCGCTGCACAAATCCTCACGTTTCTTCATCATTGCTGCTATCATGGAAAATTGCATGGGTTCTGCCTGTTGGAACATACAGGGTTACTTTTCAATGACCAGCCAAATTTAAGGATGTGGTACAGACCATCAAACTAAACAACTTTCTCCATGGGATCAACATAGTAATCGCGAAAAATTTATCAACTGTCCCATAGAAAACTTCAATACCTACTCGACCTAAACGTATGGGACGGCTGAATTTTTATTCGCGATTACGATGTTGGTCCCATGGAGAAAGTTGTTTAGTTTGATGGTCTGTACCACATCCTTAAATTTGGCTGGTCATTGAAAAGTAACCCTGTATTGTACTGTACTGTACTGTCAAAGTTTGACTCAAATGGTACCTACAGTGGTTGAGTGACTATCGCTCAGTGGAATACAACAACTAGATATTTGAATGGCCTACTTTTTGTGAAAGAACGAACCATACAGTGAAAAACCAAAACACCTCCTACTCTAAAACAGGACGAAACTAAAACAAACCTTTATAATAGACATGAATACTTAATTTCGTTTCATACATAAATATTAAGATGAGCTAATTTAGAAATGCTTCCAAGTGGGTTTCAAGTATAATACAGCGTTGAAATGGCTTCCAAATTACAGCGTTGGATGAATTTCATGACCTTTCTGTTATGTCTCGCTTTCGAGTCTTTTACCCTCTGCCAACATAAAGACAAAGGCAGAAGGTATTACTTGTATAATTTTTATGATTTATTTTTTGGGAAATTTTCTGTGATAAAATGAATTCTGTTTTCGAGAATGGTATTTATACTCAATACGGTTAGATTGGCTAACCGTATTGAGTATGAACAACCGTGAAACTTTAGCACCCTTATGCCATCTTGCTTCACACGAACAAAAATAAGATTTCGATGTACAGACGCCAGCACATCAAGCTACTCCAATCTGTCAAATTTCTTTAAAAGATTTTCAACTTTAACGCTAAAGCGTAAGGTTCACGGTTGATTGCGAAAATTTGACAGTTTCAGGTAGCTTGATGTGCTGGCGTCTGTACATATTATGATGTTAAGATAAATTATCTTGTTGTAATACTCATCAGATACACATAGACAAGTTTATATTTGACATTCGATTTAAGACTATTTCTGATCTCACGGCATTCGATTTCATGCTGGTTTCGATCTCCCAAAAACGATTGAGATAAATGCGGTCGGATGTAAACATCCTTTACTCACTTTCACGGCGACGACAAAGACTGAAAGCGAAAGTGACTGTTGTTGAAATGAGTCTACTGTTATGCCTGCCTAGTGCCTTCGTCTCAGATTCTGCAGAGGACAATTTTATTATGACATCTGATACTGCTTGAACTTCTTACAAGTCTTTAACGCGAGAGGTACATAAGTGCTAGCTATTTAGATAATTACTTTATGGATTTAGTTGGAGCTCTTTTCTTTTTATCGCTCTTACGTTTTAAATGGAATTACTGTAAGGTATTGACCTGTATTTTTTAAAAATAATGAAATACCTTTTTCTAAATAAGTAAGATTAATGAAGTAAGAAGAATGGTTTTAATCATCTCTTGAAATATGCGGCCAACGGTCCATAGTCTTAAAAACTTCTGGGAAGTTTTTGTCAGACTCCTTTTATTTCATTTTTAGGGACTGACAAACTGGAACTAAATTTGTCGAAAATAATGTATACCTTTGAGCTAAGTTTTCTTAATCGCTGAACATATTTATTATTTATACACAATATATTTTTTATTTATTTAACCGACTTCAGAAGGAGGAGATTCTCAATTCGGATGTTTATACATTATTATTTTTATTTTTTTATGAATATATTTCGAAAAACAGTTGCCGAGAGATTTCTAAAAATCTAAAGATTTATTGATTCGTTGGCCGCCTTGTATTTTAAAATTAATCTTTTTTACCTAATATGTTTTCCAATTATGAAGATCAGCCCCTTTAATTTTCCTTCGGGTCCTAAGTTATTCGCATACATGTAAATAATTCACTAGGTTACTCATAACACGCTGCTTAACACACAACAATCCCTTTAATATAACTTCGGACGGGCACAAATCATGACATGCAAATAGTTGCTAAAGACATTATTTGGAAATTTCCAAACAGACTTAAATAGAGGATACTATAGTTAGTATGTCAGATAGGACTAGCATCTGCCTCTAATATATTATAACATTTATTAACAAAGTTATATGAGGGTTTGCGTTTGTCGTAAAATTTAATAGAAACAGACCCGCGTGAATTTATGTAGAGCAAAATGTGGGTCGATCGGGATGCCAGTACTAATTCTGTAGTAGCCCGACAATTTGGGAGTAGCGAAAATATTTATGATGGGTTTCCATTTCAGCGGACGGGTTTTAAAAACAGAATCAATTTGACGAAAAAATGTAGCGTTTTTTTATTAAATCTCGTTAGGAGGATATTGTTAAAAATTGCGGAGGCCATTAACAAAGCATCTGGTGTTACCAATTTGTAAAAAAATGAGTTTATAAACTAAAACCCGACTACTGAAAAGGATGAAACGAGAAAGTACCTTCCCGTGGTCGCATGCTACCATGAATTAAAAGTATGTTAGTACAGCGGCATGCGACCACGGGAAGGTACTTTCTTGTTTCATCCTTTTCAGTAGTCGGGTTTTAGTTTTTAACTTATTTTTTTCATACCTTTTAGAGCGTGACTTTTCAGTAGTCGAGTTTTGTTTTTTTATCTTATTTTTTATTTAAATTATTTTGGGGTTATAATTTCATGATAGAGTATTATGCAGAGCTGCTTATTTTTAAAATTTAGTTTTTATTGTTTTACATGTACCTAGGTAATATACCAAACTTATACATATATATACATATTTGGCTCAAATCTGAGGCGTGATTTTATAGAAATTATTCCTAAGTAATTATCGGGTGTATGCAATAAAACCCGTGTGCAACAGCTTACAAAATATACATTTTTGAAATGTGCTAATTAAGCCCTTTCATTTGATATCCAACACGGCATGATTAAAAAAAAAAATGTAGGTCATGACTTTATGTCCGAAAGAGGGCGCCATATTCATTTTAATGTATCGTCATATAGCCTATAACTAGCGGACAATCAAGACGCTTCTAACGATACCTCATTTGTTAAATTATGACAAGTGTTTTAGAAGTTATGACGGAACAGATGAACATACATACATACGTACATACCGGTCAAAATCATAACCCTCCTTTTTGCATCACCGTATTCGGGTAAAAAGAAAGTAAATGTACAATACGTAGTCAGAGACAAATTATAGCGCCCATGCAGGCTCGCACAAAATACGGAACGTGAACTACATTGAAGCGGGAAATTCTATGTAAATGCATGGAAATCATGCGCATGTAATTTTACGCTCTACTTCGTAAGTCATTCAAGGTCGGATAATAAAAAGATATGGCATTATTATGATTTCCCGAAGGGTGAAACGGGGCGAAAGTGACACGTGAACATCTAAATACAATCGTATAGCTGGAATTATTCGGCCATGATGGTTATGAGTGCCGCTGTTATCTCTATAAACAGAACGAAACCAGTTAAAAGTCGTTTTTACGAAACTTTGTTTACATTTTTGTGAAAATGATGTAGGTTTCAACACAAATGGCAGGGTTTTTCAAAATATATTACATGAAAATTAAAGCAATAAAGATGAAGAAGCACTTAAGTGAGAAAGTAATTTATTTTCAGTAATATCATACCGATTATAATTTAAGGGAGTAGTCCACCGTCATCTAACGTCGAACCCGGTGACTCGGCGGATACAATTTGTAAAAGTGACAATTCATCTTTGTAAGTGCTTGTTCCTCCGATACTCGGCGCGGATGAAATATGCAAAAACTACCACTTATTCATATTGCAGATTGCTTACTGGTGTTCGCTTTTTTATTGTTCCCTTTGCTGAGGTTGTGTTTTAAGGAAAATAATGTTGTTTTTCTTTTTTTTTATGCGCGTCTCTTTTATGGAGGAGTGATAAGTTGATTGCGTTTGAGGATGGATTTGTTTACTTCGGAGATGTCAAATGCTCTGCATAATTTATTAGAGTCTAGTCAGATAATTTTATCATAATAATGTTGAGAGTCGAAACATAAAGGGATTCTTCAAAAATAGAAGCTGAACAGACAAGATACAAAGAAAAAAAAAAACAGCGCTTCTTCGAATTCTTAATTCGAATTCACCCTTGATATAAAATTCTCGAAAACGATCAAGCTCGCCTCGAGGGTGACGTTACAAAAAAAAAGTATGACAACACGGAATCTCTGGAACTCATAACCTCCACTTTGCGTAATTAAAAGAGTAACAATTTCAAAATATCCTCCCGGTGAGGCTTCCTGTTTTAAAGTATAAAGTACCTATATTTTAAAAACGTTAGAAGTTATAGAATGTCGAAAAGTTTGTTCAAAGCACAAAGGGATAATGAACTTGTTTACCATATGTTAATTAAATACTCTCTAAGGGATTGGCTAATGGAATTCCCGAATATTTACCTACAAGGGTTCGCGGTGATGGAACACGTTGTTATGAAACTTGCCACGTATTTTAGTTTACTGTAACTTTTAGTTGACGGCAAACTATCACGGTGTGTCCACTTTAGTGATGTTCACAAATTCGATAAACTGAAATTCATTTCATCCAAATTGGATGTTGGTAATGACGTAAGCCAAGTAATATTATTTGAGTCGTAAGTATGTATTTTCAAGTTTTTACCCCTATTGAGAATTTAAAGTCGCTTTTATGTTATGTGTAGTGCTATTTTGTAAAAATCTCACCGTGACAACTTGGGTTGTAAACCTAACTTAGCTAGAAGTGAGCTGTCAATACACACTACAGCTGTCATGACACTGTTGGCAGCTCACTTCACCTCTCAAGTTCTCACGGTGAGAATTTTACAGAATAATAAAATAATAATGGTCTTTTTTCTACGACAATGGTCTTTCTGCAATATAATTAAAATTAATTCATAATCAGAGTTTAAATATCATTATTTATATTTAAGTAAAATAGTCACGATATTGAGGGTTTATCTATATTATTTTATATAGTAGCCTAAGGTTTTTTTTAAGTTTAAGAAACTGATTTAAATTAGGTCCACTTATGTTAGACATTAATTCCTCGGTCGAGTAGTAGCTATGTAGAGATAAACCATTTAAAAAATGAACGCCCCTCCACTGCTTGTTGCATACACATTTCAAACATTTTTAAAGAGATTTTAATAGAGGGGCGTGCAGTTTTAGAATGGTTTATCTATACCTACCTAACAAAAGCTAATAATTAAATAATAACTACGTAATTGGAATGCACAGCGGCAAGATCTTTACAATTTACGGCTCAATATTAGAAGAGGAATTTCCATCGTTCGCTAAGGAGATCTAATTCAATTAGGCGCATTCGGGGTTCGTTTCCATGAGTTTGCATTTTTAAGCAAAATCGAGACACTTCTCAAGTGAATTTTGACAAGTTGATGTCCTGCAATGGCGGCCTCCCTCAGCCCCCTCTGCCCCCTCGGGGCTAATGGGGGCCTGGCGACGAACAAGATAATTCGAATTTGGATGCTAGTAAATTATGTTGACTTTGATCTTCAACAAATATAAAGAACAAAAGAACGGCATTGAATAAATATTTGGAGATGTGTTCAAGTATGCTTCGCTTGTGTTGTAACATTTTATTATTTGCTTATTACAATATTTGAACGCGCTAAATAAACAGATAAATCTATTATACACAACAGGTAAAAGACAATGCCGATTTTAGTATGGAAGGTGGCGTCTTTTGTTTTCTAGCGGCCATCGACCAAATCTTTTTTTTCTAGTAGGTACAGAATACTGTAACAAACGAAACTTATTTGACATGCATATCTCTAAACTCAGTCCGAAATGAGACATAAGTGTTAGTAGTTTGTATGTGTTTATTAGCTTTGTAGGCTATTTAACTACCACAAAATAGATATCCGCTAAATGTTTTTGGCCTTTTGAATATTCGGTACACCCGCTCCCGTACGTTATGCACTCCTCACCAATTACACATTGTCAGGTCGGAAGGAATATGATGCCATTTCTCTTACTTTAAATTTTCGTCAAATCGTAAAAAAAACCAATCAAACTAGAAAATGTACCTACAAAAGCATTTAGAGTCGATCTGTTTTGCACCTAGGAGTCAAAATACTGTCTACAAAGCTAATAAACACTTATAAACTTCTAACTCTTATTCTCTCTTTTCGGACTGAGTTTAGAGATATGCACGTCAAATAAGTTTCGTTTGTTACAACTATTCTACAGTAGAAAAAACAAGATTTGGTTGATGGCCGCGAGAAAATAAAAAGACGCCAGTTTCAAGCATTGTCTTTTACATAAATTTATTAATCTATTCGATCTTTTATATAAAGAAAATGTATAACAGAACCTTATTATGTAGTAGAATTTTGTAGCCTCGTTTTCTGTTAGCGTTGTTTCTTCCTGTTCTGACTTTTTTTCTTTTGTCTCGACCTCTAAAGTTCATGTCTAACCTTCCTCAAGAATTGGGCTATCAAATGCCAAATGATTATTTTTCAAAGAGGACTTGTTAGTTTCAGAGGTTAGTGCGTTCAACAAACTCTTCAGCTTTATTATATTGAAGATTAAAGTCAATCATTATTAGAAATTGAAACAAGTTTATGACGACCGCTACGAATATTTTGGGTTGTATATCGTTAGGTACTTACATATTATGCCCGACTGTAAGTATAAGAAATCCTATAATTATTACCGACAGATATAATGATGGAGGTATTTGCAAAAACATAACCGTATCTCACCTACTATTAAACGAAAGAGAACCAATCAACATTATTTTTGTTATTCCTGAATGGGTCTGCTCGTGATCCCGATCACGCCTGATGGGCAGTGATGGATGAACTCTGTGACGGAACGAGCGTGCCTAGAAGATGTCTGTTCACTCTTTCTTTGAAGGCAGACACGTTAAATGTGCATGGGAACACAGACGCTGGCAGAGAGTTCCACACTTTGGCTGTGCGTATAATAAATGTGAAGGTACCCTGCAGTAAGTCTGGTAGTCCAGCAGCAAAAGGGCGATGTTTGGATCAGGTCTTGAAACTCCTTTACACAGTCTCCCAAGTACAGTCTGTAGGCAGGCATCATTACGCCGATGAGTCATGCTGTGAAGCCTAGCCACCAACGTATTCTTACAATAAACTGTAAAATAATGTAATTTCAAATTATTCAAAACTTGCGCTCTATTTTCCAAGTTTATATATTCTTGTATCGGATTTCGCAGTATTAATTGAAAGCGTATCTCCGAAGTCTAGTAGATTTACGGTAGATAGGTATTTATAATATCGAAACAAATAAATTTATTTGTCCTAGCTTTGCTTAATATTCGAGCTACTCCGTGAATATTGGCTTTGTAAATGAACAGTAACAGTTTTGTGTTTTTAACAACACTTATTAAATTTAATTGTGTGGCTGCTGAATTATCGCTACCACTAAATTATATTTGAAAGAAAAAGAAAGAAAGAAAGAAAATACGTTTATTTGCGGTGAACATGACGCAAAAAGAAAAAAAAACACAAAGAATAAAATAAATAAAAGGTAGGGGGAAACATGCGTCACATCCACGCAAAACGGCTATCGCTCAGCATTATGCTGCGACCCTGTGCAAGACAGAGCCCCAGCTCTGGTTTTCAGCGACAGCTGGTGCTGAAGTAATGACGCCGTCCGGTGCATAGGACACTGTACCGGTACAGCGTACTTAAAGAAAAATTATTTAATTGAATTTAAAAGTGATTTATGTGTTTTATCTTTTTCGAATATTGTTTAAGTTTTCTTGGGTAGAAACTTGTATTACTGCATTTCTTTACAACTGCAACAGAATGATTTAGATACTTCCATAATCAGCCTACAATGTTCCAACTGCTGGGACACAGGCCTTCTCTCTGTGAGAAGGAATAGGTCGTAATCGAAAAGTGCGGGTTGGTAGATGTCACATATTTTCGAATTTTTGGTTCGAGGACATGCCGGTTTCTTCACAATTATTTCCTACACCTTTTTGAGAGCAGTGGTGATGAAATAATTTACACTAAGTATAACGCCTGTCTGGGTTTGAACCTACGACCTACATATAATTCGTAAGTCGCGGCCGTCACCACTGCAGGGCCATTGCATTTATTTACAACTACAACAGACTGATTTACCTAATTGTACCTAATTGGTTATATTGCTATGGTATTCACTTTTTCAGTTTTATTTGGATAGCTTCAAGACGATCAAAGGTTTTGCACAATTTAATAATTTTTTGACATCAGAATGCAAGCTGTTGTCTTTGTTTAGGGTAGAGAACCAATTTCCATTACAATCAACTTATAATAGAAGGCAAGCATCTGATAATAGAATGAAAACATTATGAACGTGTAACGCAATCTATGCATACGAGCCATGAAACTCAATTTTCTTTATTTTCCATCTCTACGGCTCGGCATGGATGCCGTAACATCTACATAAACTAGTGAGGTACAACACTCGTAAGATATAAATTAGTCGATAACAAATGACGGAGCGATGTCCAAACGCGTTGCTTCCAGCCAGTTTCGAATGCAAAACTCGATATTTGAAATTCAAAATAACCGACGAAGCATTTCGGTTTCCGAGTCGTGGAATACCGCTCATGATTCTTCGCGTAAAATAAAATATCTGAAACGTTGTAGCGAAGTCTGAATGCCAATTTTGTTGACTATAATTCAAATTTTTATGCGAAACCAAATGCAGGATAATGTATTTTACACATCTGGGTGCTCAGTTGCAGCTGAGTGTGCAACTGTGTATGGGAGAGCAAGGTTTGTTCAATATTTTGAATATTTTTAGAGGTAGCCGCGAGAACTGGGTTATGTAGGCAATGGGATAGTTCTTGGTACTTGAACTAAGGGGCCTATCGACTTGTTTGTAATAATATTAAAACTAGGATTATTACTATGCCTAAAGCGCACCTACCTACAATATATTTCGAAACATAGACTGATCGTGTTCTTTATATCTATACATCGAATAATGAATGCTAATAAACTACACGGAGTATCATTTTCTAGTAGGTAAGTACCTATAATAATATGTCGAATATCAATAATTAACAATTCTGCATTAGATGACATTTTGAAACCCAGACAGTTTCGTAGAACTTAAATTACCTACACAAATACCTATATTTCATAAGTTTAGGTAGTCAAATAAAGGTAAACAAAAAAAACCACGTGATGTGGTTAACTTGTTAACGTGGTGAATAAACGTAATCCTTGTGTTCACCAACATTTAAATCAACTGATTAAATATTTAACAATTTTCTAATTAAAATTTCCTTAGGTAATTTGACATAAACCAACTGTTTAAATACCTAATCGGTGGTTTGAATGTTGGTGAACTCAGTCCTTAGTCGGTTAACCACGTCACGTGGCTTTTTATTTGTGTATAATTGTTATTTGTGTAGTAAATTGGTTTCAACCATCGATTACAATGGCGCTGGTTAATCTAATCTCATTTGCTTGATCTGCCATTAGGCTAAGTAAACACTTACGTGAGTTTACACTAAGTAAGTAGGTTTAGAGGTACCTACGTATATAGCAAAATGTGTAAATGTATAGAAGTTTTAGATCTGATTCTGATGACTACTTAATTGATTGAACAAAGAAGTTTTTGGAAAACGGTTTTGTTAAAAACCCAAACGTGTTAAGAGGCTCTGAATAAGTGAAACAAAAATATTGCACGAATAATAAAAAATGCTGTGTTGCGCAACTGTCGCACGCCACCATTATGTGTATAATTAAATTGCTGGCTCACTATCTAATTTGTACTTACCGATATCACTAGCATTTAAAAAGTCAGCCAGCAACTCAGGTTCATGACACGCTATCGCGAGGCGGTTGTCGTGGAATCGCGCCGAATCGCCGGGGCCTGCCTCGCGCAACTGTAGCGCCACTGAGCCTTCGCCGCCGACCGAGGCGCTGTACATTACTACTGCGCGCGGGGCGAACGTCGGCAGCGGCAGCCGCGTTGTTTGTACCTGTGGGAGGACACCTTTATTAGTTTCTTTGTGGTTTTTAACAACGTCAGAAATGGGCTTGAAAATCGTTAAAGTCCGACCTAAAATGATTTTTTTAGGCTTAAAACGAAAATGACCGATAACGGATATTTTGGACGAAAATTGCCGAAAAAACGAATTTCGGTCGGCCTACAAAAATCGTCATAAAAACTAAATAACTGCGAAGTTACTTGGAGCTTTTAATTTTGTTTTTGGTCGAATTCAATTTCAAAGTTGCTACAGATAAAGAGTCTTTTACCGATTTATTTTTAGAAAAAAAAAAAATATGTTTCCGAGAAGTTCAGAAATACTTAAGTACATAGAATCGTCCCGAATAGTTTTCCGAGACCAACGTACATAATTTATAGCTTAATCGGTGAGCAAACTATCTCCGGCTATAATACTTAATACGTAACCATATTATGTCCATGGGACGGTCTCAAAGACAAATAGTTTTTATTTATTACTAGGTATATATATAATAATCCGTTTAAGCTAACATTTAAAATAATAATATGCACATGTATATGAAAAAATAAGCAAAAGAATCATAGGACATCAAAAAAATTCGTCCGCATCGCTGTCAACATTTCTGTAAAAATCTCACCGTGATAACATAGGTGAAGTGAGCGTGAAGTAAACTATGAATGGAGGCAATCCCTAATATCAGGTGGAATGACAGCTCACTTCACCTTGGTTTTCACGGTGAGATTTTTACAGAATCGACCGGCTGTGCCCAAAAGGCTGGCAGCATTGCCAAGTTGTATGGAAGTGTTTCTTTGGCTAAGAAATAGACCAGCCCCTCTGGTCAAATGAAGAGTTGACTAACCGCTTGAAAAACCAAATGGGCACTCGGTGCCCCATGGCCCTAGAGTTTCAACCCCAAACGGCTCGAACATATAACTCCCAATCAGGTTGATTACAACCTGATTGACCTGTTGATTTACATTTGTTTTCAAGATCCGTTTTACAATTACGTATAATATCACCCATAAATTTCCAATGAAAAATATTCCGGTAAAATATTTCATCCCAGCTCAGATCAGATATCTCACTCAACACAATAGAATTACCCTTTAAAACCGTTGAGATGCATTTGACAGGATATCATACGTGTAACGGAGAAACCATTTCCCGTATATTATGATGTATTACACGGTAACAAGCCTCGTGTAATTTCGCACGTCGTTCGAATACATCAAAAGCATATCCATCTTAATCCAAAACACATAATTATGAGCCGTGGGAGGCGCCCTTTAGTTCAGAAATGTACAAGTTGTAATAGTTTGTACCTCCCTACCCACTCGTACATGTCGCGAGTGGTGAACAGTAGTTTAAATCAAGTTGTACTCGTTGCCTTATTTTGCTAAAGCTTTGGTTTTCTGAGAAAACGGTGATCGATGCGACCGTTCGCAGTAAAGTTACGGTTTCCTACAAGAGCGTTTACCGCCACATGGGGCTGTAATGTCCAAATACAGAGCGTATTTTGACACCTTCTTGTCAAATCTTCTTCTTTTCGATATTTTATATTGTTTAAGCCCAGTAGGTGGCCACGTTGATTGCGGCATCAGTGGCATTCATTAAATCATCCAAGGTGTAGGTAAACGGGCACTTAGGGCAATTCAGCAAGGTCTGACTAGAGGCACCGCTTTCATACTGGGTATTAGATGGGTCAATAATCCTCCTGTCAATTAAAACGACAGATATTCATGACGTCTGTTACAAATATGACTGAAACGTTATTCTAGGAACCGTAGCTTAAGAGGTCGGAGAGACTTTTGAAAAAGCCTAAGTAAAAAGTCATGATTCGAGGTTGGCTCTCGCATATTTCCTTCTTCAATATTGGACCAATTAAAAAGATATTTCGTAAACTGAATTAGAAGGATATATATTGTGTCCCTATTTTTTCTTTTTTCATTAATATTTGTCAAATTTGTATACTAGTGTGTACACTGAAAAATGCCGATTTAAACCGCTGTCAACAGAGGCATAAGCTTCTGTTGACAGCGGTTTAAATCGGCATTTTTTTGAGGATTCTAGTGCTTACAAAAATAATGTATGATCAAAAAGGAAAACATAGGGACATACAAATAGTTAATATTTATTATTCTGTTAAATATTATTGCTTTATGGTCATTAAGGGCCTATACTACCTCAAATGGCATAGCATGATCCTCCGTTATGTCGAAAATACTGCAGCATTAATTTATAAATAAACCGCTGGTATTCAAAATATATTTCAAATAAGATCATGAAACTTTGTATACTAACTGAACTAACTATAAAGCAGGTCTTATGTTATTTATTTTATTTGAATTACCATTATTTTCACCGTAAAAAGCAAATACCTAAACTATTGGCGCTGTCTGCCGCCTAGCACCGCACTATGTCTCGCTCTCACTCAGACCGCGAGCAGTATCGTGTGAGCGAGATAAAGAGTGAATTTTAGCTGAGGTAGTATAGGCTCTTAACCAGAAAGAAAACAGGCGAGAGCGTTTCTATGGAGAAAAGACCACCCGAATTTCCTCTTAACTGCTGTCCAAATACAGAGTAATTTTGACACCATAATGTCAAATACTAGTGAAACTGACTAATTTTCCTGATTGCGTTATAATATAACGGCCACCGTTCTTCTAACCAGTAGCTTTCTTTTCCTGCCTTTGTTTCTTATGCTAACGCTTTTATCGAGCAAATCTCGTTTATCCGATGGTATGAAAATTTTACTGTTCAGTATTAAAGCTTAGTTTCTGAGAATTTACAAAGAGATGTACTTGTACCTACTATAAAATTCACGACAGTAAAATGTCGAGAATGTTTTATGCTGAAAATATTACGAGATTTTTTAACCAATATTGCTGGCAAAAAAATTGTCTTTTTTTTTAATAAAAGCGACGAGGTAAAGTTGTCTTTTGAAATGAAGCCTACTATTAGGTACTAGACGACATGAGATTTCTCGGTTGAGCGAAATCGCTAGACTTTTGCCCACCAGTTTATGAAGCAAAGGGTCCTTTAAAATCGAGCGATGACCAGCGACTTTGTGCCAAGTGGCAAGGACGCCTTGTGCCAGAATCAGGCCTGCCAGAATCATTAGAATTGCTTTATTGTCTTCACACGTAGGTAAATAAACAAACTTAGGTACAACAATACAAACATCTGTTTTGTTCCAACTTCGATTACTAACCTCGCCTCTTTCGTGGCGGGCGACAATAAATAGTACCTAGCTGGCGAGTAATTATCGGCGCGCATTGTTCATTGCCGGCGCGTAACGACAACTGAGATTATAATGCGATTAAACCGGAGGGCGCGCCGTAATGGAATAATACAACGTAACACTACCGCTCTGTCAATAAATTGAGTTTTTGTTTTGTATTGTAGGAAAACGGCGCTTTTGTGGATGAAAAGAGTTGTTAAATATTTATGGTAGGTTTATTCATTAATATTTTATTTGGCCTTTACAGTATTATTGAACACTGGCTTCTGCCCGTGACTTCATCCGCGTGGAATTTCTTGTTTTAACATAACTAAAATAATAGGTCGGGGCAAAAATATTTTCGTATTTTGAATCTATTGTT
Organism: Globia sparganii; assembly: GCA_949316385.1. NCBI lineage: Eukaryota > Metazoa > Arthropoda > Insecta > Lepidoptera > Noctuidae > Globia > Globia sparganii. Next base: position 7,973,546 of record OX438671.1, read on the forward strand.
AGTAATCAAACCTGGCAGTACTGAATGTAACTGGCTGGTTTTAATACTATTAAATGTTGACATTCTAAAGATGAAATAAATGAAAAAAAAAACTAGTTCCCGCCATTTCTCAATTGTTTTTCAAGCAAGCAACATGAACGTATGTGACGAAGAAATTCGGTACATTTTAAAATTTTATTACAAAAAAGGTAAAAATGCGACGAACGCCGCGAATAAAATTTGTGCGGTTTACGGACTAATGCGGTATCAATACGAGTAGCACAAATGTGGTTCAAGCGTTACAAGTCAGGAAATTTTAGTGTGAAGGATGAAGCTCGCTCTGGACGCCCTGTCACGGATAAAATTAGTGCCATTTTTTAAAAAGTGGAGCAAGATCGACATATTAGTAGTTATGATATTGCTAAAGAACTGGATGTTGATCACAAAACAGTTTTACGGCATTTACAAAAGTCTGGGTACAAGAAAAAATTTGATATTTGGGTACCACATGATCTCACTGAGAAAAACTTAATGCAACGTGTTTCCATTTGCGATTCTTTGTTGAAACGTAATAATTCCGACCCATTTCTTAAACGGTTGATTACGGGTGATGAAAAATGGATCACTTACGACAAGAATGTCCGAAAAAGATCGTGGTCGAAGCATGGACAAGCCCCACAGACCGTGGCAAAGCCCGGCCTGACTCGGAACAAAGTGATGCTGTGTGTTTGGTGGGATTGGAAAGGAATCGTCCACTATGAGCTTTTGCCGCCGGGTAAAACTATCGATTCTGACCTCTACTGTCAACAACTGATGAGGTTAAAAGAAGCTATTGAGAAAAACCGGCCGGAGCTGGTGAATTGGAAGGGCGTGGTGTTTCATCACGACAACGCCAGACCGCACTCATCTATAGCCACTCAGCAAAAATTGAGAGAGCTTGGCTGGGATGTGTTGATGCATCCTCCGCATAGCCATGATCTTGCTCCATCAGATTTTCACCTGTTTCGGTCACTTCAGAACTCTTTAGGAAGCATAAAGTTAACCTCAAAAGAACACTGTGAAAACTACCTGTCAGATTTTTTTGATAAAAAATCTCAAAACTACTACAGGAATGGGATCATAGCATTGCCCACAAGATGGCAACAAGTCATCGATCAAAACGGCACGTACATATTATAAATAAATAAAAAATTAAACCTAAAACAATTTTTTTTGTATGAAAAATACGAAAATACTTTTGCCCCGACCTAATAGATCCTGTGACACTCGGCAATACTGTTCCTTCCCATTAGTGAAAGAATTTTCGGAATCGGAGTTCCGATTCTACTTACTACTAAATACCTCTTTATAATATCATTGAGTACTAACTGCACCCCGCGATTTCACCCACATAAGTCTCGATTCCATGGGAATATCGGGATAAAAAGTATCTTATGGCCTAATCCAGGTCATCGTCTACCCATGTGATAACCATCCAAATCCGTTCAGCCGTTTTAGCGTGAAAGTGTAAAAAACAAAAATCTAATCTTTTCTCTTTATAATATTAGTTTAGATAAAGATAGCAAGGGAAGAAATATAAATGCAGAAGACACTACAAATTTTTCAAATAAGAATTTGATAAATGCACGTTCCGCAAATAGGAATTAACATTTTTTTTAGAACTCACACATTTTACTGAGTTGCGTTTCAGACATAAAATAAATAAAAGTAGTTAAATATTTTGTATTAACTTTCTAATGGGACAATAAAAGCAGCAACTTATTCATTTTTTTATGTATATCCTGTGGTGCATATAGTAAGGGCTGTAGGGTAGTGTGTATATAGTAAGGCCTCCAGCCAGAGCATACAACTTATAGTAAGACCTCCAGCCAGGGTATAAATCTTATAAAATAAGCTGCTGCGAGTCACATGGGATTACAGGACCTAAACGCAAAAAACGCAAATTTTAGAAGCAATAAAAGTATATGATCGACTACAGTAAACAAAATCAGAAAAAAATATATGACGTCCTTCAGGATATATGCTAGGTAGATAGTGTGCTGAAAACATAATACAACTAATTTGATATGATAGAAAAAAAAAATCATGAAAATACCTCTAAAAACTTTCTTTTTACAATAAAAACCACACTAATATACCTACATACAATTATTCTGATTTTTGTCAGATTATTCTACAAGCAACATACTAAACCACTAGTGTTTTAATTTTTTAGTCCAAACAATAGATTTTTGTAAATAGATAATTGCTTCATATTTGCAATAAATTACCAGCGTTGTGTCATCGCGCTTCTCTTTCTTTTCTATGCAATCCGACAGTGACCGCGCTTTAGGTCATGTAGTCCTCAACGCACCGTATTCATGACCTGACGTGTAAAACATTACAAAACACAGTGTTTTACAATATCACAATTACCAGCGAAATAAACCGATGCAAATAACTTTGATAGTTCAAATAGCTTGGCTAAAGTTTAATTGCAGTGAGAGGACGGTCGGTGGATTTCAATTTCAGTATCAATTTGACTAGCAAGACTCTCTGGTTCGCATGCGCTGTGCAGATTCAGTCATGTCCCCTTCATTTACTTATCGCGTTCAAACTTGTAATTTGTACTAATTGTATAGTTAGCTGTGTAGTTGTAGGTACACTTAAATTGTGCATACGATTTTAGGTCGACAACAATATATTTTTATCCTTATATCTAGCAGCATAATCAGCCTATAATGTTCCCATTGCTGGGATATAGGCCTCCCCTTTGGGAGAGGGAGTGTGCCATAATCCACCACGCGGGCCCAGTGCGGGTTGGTAGATGTCGCATATCTTCGAATTTTTGGCTCTAAGACATGGCGGTTTCCTCACGATGTTTTCCTTCACCGGTTTGAGAGCAGTGATGATGAAATAATTTACACAAAGTAAAGCGCCTGTCTGGTTTCGAACCTAAAGTCAAATCATTTATTTCAAATAGGCACTTAAAAGGCACTTTTGAACGTCAAAAATTAAAATTAAAAAATAGAATTGATTCTAGTCGCCCCTTCCAAAATGTAGTTTTCGTGTGGAGAAGAATGGGCAAGAAACTCAAACATTTTAAAAGAGTAACGGTATTACTCTTTTAAAATGTTTTACAAGTTTTTGTACCTATACATTCATTACCAGCTACAGCTTGTAAATCGGGGCCATTACCAGTGGGTCAACACTGCTGCACTGCTTATACCTAGAGTTGTTCTTATTATGTAGGTATTGAGTGGTTCGTGCTAACCTTAGATCCCTGACAAGATACTCGACGTTTAGATCATAAGTAAACTTATAGAGGACATATTTTTTTACATAACTTTCGATTCCGAAACGATACCAAAGGCAGTGGTTTCATTTTGTATTCCTAAGTATCGCGCTAGGTCTAATGTTGCCATCAATGAATTGCTTACATCTTTTTAGACTGACTGTAATAAGCTATAAGTAGAAAGGAGAATATTCTATTTGAAGACGTCGATTCCAACCTACCGAGGCTGCTTGGTCAAGATCTTTTACTTGCTTGAAATTTCTGCCTTCGTTTGCTTAGATGAAACAAAAAGAGAATCGAGAGCACGCTGTGGTTTTAAGAGAATCAATACTGCACTCATTGCGTAAACTACCATCAATCACAATGTGAATCATTTTGAAGGATATTGGCAATCCATTGCTTCATGTTTTCGAAAAATTTGTTTGTTCTACAACCTAAATAACGCAATGAATGTTGTTGAAATGTCAAATGAAACCCATTCCTATTGTTAGTGTGTTTCGCATTTACCCCGCTGTTCTAATTCTCCTGTATCTGATGTATTTTAAAAGATAATTATTGAAGCTATTTAATTAATGTTAGCAAGCACTGTCCTACTGGGAGATAAAGGCTTACCTCGCTTAACTAGGTGTATAACTTAAGTTAAACTCGTATTAAATACTTTGTGTTGCGGACCTCCTTTAAGCTCAGGGGGCCGCGAGCTAAACCCTCTTGGGTCGCAAGTTGAGTATAGCTTGCCAAGTATTTAAGTACTTATTAAAGTCTCACTTTACCATCTGAAGTTGAATTCACGTTTAAAAGTGATGTAAAGCGATGCAATGCAGGATCATTCATTTTATGATTATTACTTGCTAACTTGACTTAAAGAAGCTAAGTTTTTTCTTGCTTCTACAAAGATGTCTTTTGCAAATGTGTGGCAGATTCTGCCATCTTTTACAGCCGTGAAATACGTAGATCTCTCAAAAGCACTGTTTTGAAATCGTATGCAAAGACGGTAAAGCTCTTGACTGTAATAGGTAGTACGGGCTGGTGTCCGCAACTCCACGTCAATGCGCGTATTTTGCGTACGGGTGGGATAATCGATTATTCGATCCACCCCAGCTCCTCAAGGAAGGCCAGCAACGCCTTTATGTTACTGACCGTCTCACGTAGGGTACCTAAATGTTTTAAGGAAACGCGCCTGAGACCAACATGACAAACTTTGGACGGAGCAGGGCGACTGCAGGCAGACTAGGGAAGCACTTCCCACTTTGGATGGCCGTCTCACGAAACAGGTTCTCCGTCTAACTAAACAAAAGCTGCGTATAGTGGCTGCAGCTTTAACTGGCCACGGGTCATTTAATAAACACCTCTTTATCATAGGAGTAACAGACAGTCCGCTATACAGAGCCGGCATGAGGACGAGACAGTGGCACATGTGCTTCTCTTGACTGTAGTAAAAATACAAACCATTTCTTAACAGTAGGCACGAGTAGATACGAATGTAAAATGTAAAACTGTATCTAAAACAAGGCCACATTAATAACAACTAAAGGCACTACCACTTAGAAACATGTAATAAGTACCCACCAACACAACCGCTGTGAAAATTGATACAACACGCCATAAATTCAAGATGAATGGGACCTAACATAATTACGAGACATTGCAGGGCCCCGGGGCCCCAGGAGCACCAGGTAGGGCCCTGATTACGCCGCGATTGTGTCTCATTAGACAGTAATGACGCCCTAAATACGTTATGCGAGTTGCAATACCTCTAATTAACACGTTATGTACATGTTTTATAGGTTTAATTAGGGCATGACGGTTTTTTTTTTATTTTAATTACTGTGAGGAGCTAAATTGAAAAATAGGATGAAGACAAGCAAAAGTTTTAAGGAGGAAGTGACTTAGAGTAATTCAATCTGAATAAAGACGGCTCGATGTAGGTAAAATGGCTTTATTAAATACATTTTAAGGGTTGTTTCTAATAAACTAGAGTCTTGAGCTAACAGATTGGCCGATAATACCAGAGACAACTTACAGAATCTGCAAACCTACACCGTCTTATTACAAAACGAGTTCTAACTTTAAACCTACCCTAAGCCTCCGAGGCAGTTATTGTATTTGAAACTGAAACTGTATTCCTACGAAAAAAATGACAACTTAGATCCGAATCTCAGTTGTTAATTTTGCATTATAAGAACTTTCATCCGACAAAGTTACAAAAACTGATGTTAAACCTGAGTTTACAAAAAGTGACGTAAAACTTGAGTTTAACGTCAGTTTTTGTAGCTTTGTCGGATTATAGTTCATTTAAACAGGGCTCGATAGTTTAAACCTGGGTGTAAAAATAAACCTTGTTTTATAATAAGGCCGACAAAGTTTAACAACTTGGCTATAGTTTACTGTCGTCAGGGATAAACATAAATATGACAAACTCGATTGCTATTACAACTACTAAGAGAAACATTCTTCTATACCACTGATCAAAATTTTAGAGCAGTTTTGGCCCAGCCCTACGGCCGCGACTTAGGAGTTGTAGGTCGTGAGTTCGAACCCAGGCATGCACTTTCCTTTTGAGTATTTAATTTCATCACCACTGCTCTCAAAACGGTGAAGGAAAATATTGTGAGGAAACTGGCATGAACAAAAAAAAGCATGTACATCCACCAAACCGCACTGGGCCTGCGTGATGGATTACGGCCCACTCCCTCTTATAGAGAGGAGGCTTGTGTCCTAGCTGTGGGAACATTACATTGGCTGATTGTGATCAACATTTTGAATAAATATTTCATCGCTGCACTCGAAACGTAACCTAAACCTGAAACAATAAAACACAAAATCCTAAGACGCACCAAGAAATTAACAAGTCATTACCGTCACCGTATAAATAGTGCACAGCTTAAGACGTCATTATGTGGTGGATAATTAGAAATCCCATCGCGCCAGCCAATGAGGCGCCCGTTATGAATTGTTTACTGCGAGTAATGACGCTGAGGGCCATGACGACGTGCTGACTGATTGACGATTGTTACACGATTATGACGAAGTCTAGAACCATCTTGACTTCGTCATAATCGTGTAATGTTCGGTTCCTGTAAACAAAAATGAATCGTTTTGCCTATCAATGTTAGAATTTTTTATTGCCAAACTGGGCAACTAGATAGATTCGTAAGCTAATTTTACCTGTGATAGCTACTTCCATATGGGAGGGTTTTCTTGTAAAGCAATGAGGTCTTTGCTTCATTATTGGTTCGTAAATTATAGGAATCGGTCATATAAGTCGCTTTGAGGATGGGCAGATTAAATGTCAAAGATTTTGCCTTCCCTGTCCTGCACCTTACCAGCGTAATATACTTTCAACAATGATATTTTAGAGGAAAGATATGCTACGTTCATACTGAGCGACGTTTTGTGTTGTTGGGATAGTGGTCTTCAACTACGACTGCGACAGATAATACGGAACGTATGACATAGAAAGAGATAGCTATCTGTAGTGTGTTGCGCTTGAAGTATGTCGACTAAACGAAATTACGACAATTGTCTGAATTTGACTGCAACAATTTGCGTGCGCTAGTGCCCTATCTACCTCTTTATTGTATATAATATCATTGACATTCAATCACAATTTGAACAATTTAGATATTGGTAATCTATTGCTTCATGTGTCCGGAAAATTGTCTACTCAACAACGCAAATAACGCAAAATGAAAGTTACTACTGATAGTGTGTTAATTACCCCAAAGGTAAGTGTCGTAAATGGTTATAAAATTTTCGTAAATTTTTCCCAAATTTATTCGCAAAAAAAGACTAGGTAAAAAAGTTTGGTCTAATTCACCATAAGAAGTTTAAAACGAGAGTCTTTTCAGTTTGTCAATAATGGTTCGGTTTGGTTTCAATTATTAATTAGTTTTATCTAGGGTAGATACAGAGCAGTGAAAAAAATCAAGTAAATAGTTCAGAAGCAGCCTTTGCCATATAATAAAAAAAAACAAATATAGTTCACAAAATGTGTCCGTCAAGCGTGATGATTGACAATATTTCCCATTTGACAGCTCAATGGAGCGACCATTGAAGAGCAATCAAAATCACGTTCAAGTTTATAAGACACAAATAAACCTAGATAAAAATATAAGTATGTTTGGTTGCCATAGCAACAAGGAATCAATAAAGCACCAAGTAATCTGTAAAGTGGATGTTACTGGGAACGAATTTTGTCACAAGTGTTAGGTAGGTTTTATTCCTTTTTAATAAATAGAAGCTTATTTTTTTAAAAGATAATTGTTAAAACGAGTTAATTTTGTTAGGATTTTTGTTTTAACTATAAAACTATATTTTTACTTTTTGAGAGTTATTGCGGACAAGCCAGACTGTCCATTCCTGGGGCATTGGACGCGTATGCACAGCTGCGGGTTGGGTGCCACGGGTAATGGACAGAGGTATATGAATTAATTTTATGAAAGAATTTAATTTAATTTAACTTAATTTAATTTATTTGTGGACTAATTTCATCTATTATCTATTTTATTTTATATTATTTTATTTTGATGTTTTATTTAGAATGTGAATTGAATTGAATTGTTTTGGATTAGGTACTATAATGGAATATTTTAATTTTATTTGTGCTAATATAGTTTATAAGTGTGTTTTACTAACATTATGGATCATTGTAATCTGATTTAAACAATAAATAAATAAATAATAATAAATATATGTTTTAAATAATAACAAAGGAATGTTGTGTAAACGATTAATTTCTATTGTTTGGGAATGTCAACCTTTGATTTAATATTGATTGGTGCTTAGCGGGAAAATAGGTCGCTCTGCGATTGGTTATCGACATTGGTAATTGGTATCGCCCGGTGTCGTGGGCCAATTGGGGAGTGGGATTTGCCGCGGGGATGTTGGGGGTTCGTGGGCTAGGAGCGGGTGCGCGGACGACAGTCGCTCCTGGACCATCGATTGCCACATTCAATTAGAATCGTTTACAAAAAAAAATTAGTAATAAGTATAACATAGTTGTTTTGTACTGAACCCATTAAAACTAAGTGAAAAGTTTGAGTTTGTATTTATACAATCTTCCCAGCTAGAATGGTATCCCTTTGAAAGTGGTGACCGCTGAGGCCGCTGTTGTTTACAAAGTTGAAAATAAACGAAAATAAACATTCATGTAGGTAAATTCTAAATCTTTTCATCTAAATTCCGTCATGAAGTATCTATTACGTACTAGTAGGAAATCACTAATTAATAAGCGTTTAATATTGAAAACAGTTAATTATTACTATCGCGGGTAGAACTGGATGATGCTGGCACAGGAGCCGTATGGGCACATGAAAAGAGAGTTATATGCTCTGCAGTGGGTAAGGTTGTTGTAAACAATAATTAAATTGCATTAAAATTCGTACTATTTATCTCTTAATTGTTTATTTGGGAACAATGCTTAGTAGTGCATCTTCAGCTTATACTTAACTAGCTGCGCCCCGTGGTGTCACCCGCGTAAATTTCGATTCCTTGGGAATATCGGAATAAAAAGTATCCTATATGTTAATCCAATCCGATTGTGCGTGAAGATGTAACAAACATACAAACACACTCACAAACTTTCGCCTTTATAAATTAGTGTGATGTTATAATAGAAAATAGCTATCTTCACATATAAATCACCTAAGCAAATCAAATATATGAAAGTAAAAATCTAACAAATTACCACGCTGTAACAATTTAAAATCAACCAATAAATTCTAAGCTGCGTACAATCAGGGTAAACACCATAGTTGTCGTCTATGAGAGAGCTATTTACGGGCACCGCAACTCGGTCCCGTGGGCTAACTGGCCTGCTGATTACGGCACAATTATACCCTGTTGGCCGGTAAATAAACACATAATAGTCCGGATGAGCAATTTGACCGACTCCGTATTATTGTATGTATTTAGATACGAAGGTTCGTTTCGTTTGATATAATTGAGAAAGGGGTGATTTTCAGTGGTGCTGTTAGGTACTTTTAATAAAGGGTGAAGTAATTGAAAAAAAAAATTAAAAAGTAAAATGGAAGTGGTCATGTCATCAAGAGTAAAAATGGAACGGGCCAGAAACGTAACAGAGCGGTATCCTAAAGAAGGAAAGAGGTAAAGAGTAAGACCATCTCAAAGATGGGAAGAAAGCTTGAAAACTACTGCGGGAGGGACATGGAGGAGAACAACTGACGACCGTGAGCTATGGGAAAGCCGGGGAGAGGCAAAATCAAAATTACAAAAGACAGTCTCCCAAAACGCCCGCCCTTCACCACTTCCTAGTGCTTTCGCTGGGGAGAAGTGGCGCAACAAACTCCCCAGCAGCACAGCTGTCTGTTCAGTTAAAAATACTTGATTGTATACAATACTTAATTAGATTAGGCCTATGCTAAAGAGCAAAGCAATCTGGAAAGTAGTTTTAAAATTTATTTAAATTAATTTAAGATTAATAAGAGATTGAGATTGCTAATAAAAACTATTTGAAATAGAAATATTGTAAAAAGATTAGAAATGTGCAGATGAAACAAGTTGTTTTAATTTTATTTGATAAATGTTTGGACCAGTGCAGACAATGAAAGCTACACCTTTGTCCTCAATACGAATTTCAGCATAAGCCATCTCCAAGCTCTTGACATTATCTATCGCGCACTAGTTCCATAACTTACAGTATAATCCTAGTGATTAATCCCTTATAGTTTCTGTAATCAGCACTCTCATACCTACTCTTGGTTAATTGAACTTAGCAGAATTTGTAATTGGTTAACCGATTCAACTAGCTTATCAATTATTGGCACAAATATCATTTGTTTGTACATTCATAATGTAATACTACTCAAAAGCGAACTATAATGGACCTACTGAATAATAAAACTGTTAATTGACTTTCAAAGTCCAATACAATATTCAAATACCAGAATTTACGATCGGTAGAAATTCCAGAAGCTTGGAGGATCAAAATATTCGAAGTTAATAAAGGCTACTAAACGCTAAGACCGTACTTCAAAGAAAATAATAATATACCCCTCATAGGTACCTCGATTTAGGTCAAGAGCGAACACTAATCTCGCTTAAGATTACGCATTCGTGTGATGATTACCGACGACTCGGCTCATTTGTTCCCGTTACGTGTTAAGACATGATATTACGAGAAATCGCGTGAGTGATTAAACGTGTGTATTGTGAGTAAATGGCTCGGCCGAAAATGCGTGTGCTCACCCTACCTGACCTGTTTTTCTGCTTAATGACAGGACGTTTGGGGAGCTTCTTCTTATTAGACTAGATGTTAATTAATATCTTGCGTTATTGTGTTTTGCGCCTAAATAATGTGCCGAAATTACCTTCGCTTCCTGTGACGCGCTCACGTGTGTATGTATGTGTATTTAATGTGTACATCAAGGGAAACCGACAAGCTGAGACGAACTTTGAGCGATGTTAGAAGGCCTCACATATTTTTCGTAATATACAGAGACCTTTCACTGAATACATGAGCACTCCAGTTCTGATTTTGTATCGGTATGAGCTTAAGACACACAGGTCACACAACCAAGTGGCGAAAAAGAATGATCGTAACAATTAAAATATTAACATTGTACATTTCTCATTATTTACTTTATTTATTCAGGCTTGATTCAATGCAGATTCAAACTTGAATGGGTTTATCCCATTCAAGTTTGAAAGAAAACTATAGTTTATAACCGCTGCTGATTACCCACTTTCGTCTACTCCAAGCATAAAACTTTCTTTTATGAGTAAGTACTAGGCATAAACTAGACAAGAGATCCGAAAAAAAAGTGTCCGAATCTCGCTTCAATATAAAATATAGGTAGAAACTGCTAGAATTTTTTATGGCCAGTAAAATTCGTGTGTAAAATTGTTGTATTGGAACAGGTCTGACGATTCATCCCTTCGGGTACACTTATGTGTTTGACGTACCAATTCTTGTGTGACGACCTGAATTAAAATAAAAATGTTCAGTGTTAAAAGATAGCTCGTTTAGCATTTTTGTTCCGTAGACAATTGTTTGACTGGTACTGTCGGAGTTGTCGATAATTTTTTTTTGTAACACACGAAGCTTTTTTGGGGCTGGGTCGGTCACGTTTGCCGTATGTTGATTGAATCATGGACCAAATCAACCACCTTGCGGGACCAACAAAACGCCTACAGTAGGACTGGCCCACTAGCTCATGACAGAGAGGAGTGGAAAAGAGAAAGAGAGGCATTTGCCCTGCAAAATAAATGAAATAATGATGACAAACAATGACAACATAGGCTAAAAATAAATATATACGAGTGTATTCTCCAGAGAGTTAGATAGAGATAAATCTATCTATACATACTGTTTGTGTTTGATAGAAAGCAAGACGTGTAATTCGAATGGAAAATCGAAACGTCGTCGTTTCATTTTCGAGTAAAACGCAACAAAAAGCAGTGACTAAAAACAATGCCTTTTTTTGAGGATGGGAAATCAATGCCTGCACGTTCGATACTGGGCTTTATATGAATGCGAATGACAGTAAAATATTAAAGTTAAGATTATGTTTCAGCTGTTCAAATATCTAATTTAATTCGGTGCCGGTGGAAGGATTGCCCTTCTTTTTTTCTGCTACTTCATTCTTGTTCTTAACGTGTCGATGACAATCTCAATGGACTCGGCCCAGAATTCATCGGTCATCAGTTCCTGTAACGTGCACCTGACATGACACACAGGACATAATATTAAGTGTTCCGTCAGTTGTGGAAAAGCAACACATTTACACTACAAGGCGGAGTCGTCTATTTTCCGCAGTGTTTACACTGCTCCCGGCGTAAGCAAACTATCCGTCAAGTGCTCAAACGAGAACGGCATAGAAATCATCACCGTTGATGTTGGTACTTGCAACTTCATTCATATGCTTTTACATCATTTTGAACACACGTTACCTTAACGAGATTATTGTAAGGTGACATCCACGGGTGATATCACACAATTATTCTATTAATACCTAAGGTTATTATTGGTGACGTAACAATGTAGGAATATCATGTTGTGTCTGTAGGATTTATACGCGGACGATAATTGCAAGTTTCAGCTTACGCGGGGCCGTAGGATAATCTGTTGTTTACACAAATTAATTACCTGCCTATTACACACGTATATGTGGGGGTGTTGGTACTATGTATACAGTTTCCTGATATGTTATGATAAAAGTGCAATGAATAAGTATTTGGACAATTTACAAGTGCATGCAAGTTCTAGGTATAGCATCGGTTTTAAATACTTAACAAGTTAGATGAATTTAATTATACATATTTATTGTTAATTTGTCAAATATTTTTCTTTACTAAAATCAACCTATAATGTTCTCAACATTATAGGCTGATTTTGCTATATCTAGTAAAGAAAAATATTTGACAAATTAACAATAAATATGTATAATTAAATTCATCTAACTTGTTAAGTATTTAAAACCGATGCTATACCTAGAACTTGCATGCACTTGTAAATTGTCCAAATACTTATTCATTGCACTTTTATCATAACATATCAGGAAACTGTATACATGCCTGCTGGGCAGGCCTCCTCTCGGTGAGAGGGAGTGTGCCGTAATCCACCACGCGGGCCCAGTGCGGGTTTCCTCACGATGTTTTCCTTCACCTTTTTGCAAGCAGTGGAGATGAAATAATTTACAAGTAAAGCGCTTGGCCTTACCATTGCTCACAACACTGTTTACTAGCCCTCTGTTGGGCAAAGGCCTCCCCCAAACAAAATAGCGATATGTGGAAAACTTTATACATTTTTATCCTGAGTATTTTGTATTGTCCAGTTTCCCAGTGGGAATAATCTGGCAGTAAAACTTAGTTCAGTTGTTTGAGAACATAAATATATGGCACCGATGTACAGACGGCAGCACATGAAGCTACTAAAATTTCTTTAATAGATTTTCAACTTCATTTTTAAAGCATTAGGTTCAAAGTTCATTGGGAAAATTTGACAGTTTCGGGTAGCTGTGCTGGCGTCTGTACCTACTTAGGTACATAAGTAAACATAAATAGTTACTATGTTTGTGATTAGCCGTTTATATTTATTTTTTTTGTAATTTGTGATTTCCACTTAATGTTATGTAGGTGCTATTGATAATTACAATATTTACGGAATGAGTTGATAGTTTAATTACATTGCTGTATAGTTGCATTTGATAATATTCGTAATTGACTTCAATGTAACAAAGCTCTACAGCTATTGACTACGATATTAAGGGGTTTATTTATAAACGTTGCTTTTTAGTAATGATTAGCGACTATTTAACCATCACTTTTTGACGATTAAACGTCTCTTAACTTTAAGCAACGTATATAAATGAAGGGGTTATTTGTGAGGCATTATTTACGTCAATTTAGTTTTAAACGTAGGTACCTTCTTTTTAATATGTAGGTGTTTATACACATTATTTATTGTTCGAAGCCTTTCATTGTTGTGTTGTTAAGTACAGCTCGTTTTTTGACCTAACAGCGTAATTTATAATGATAAATACTAATTTGGCGTAAGTACATACTTTCATAATTATTCTTAATACTTATTCGTCAAAATATGGATTATTGTTGTCTGTCTAGATTTTGTTGGTATTTAAATTATATGTTTGCCTCTAAATAGTAGTATTGTAAAAGGCCTGGTTCCTTGAAAACGTTTAATTCATTAAACCAACGTCTCGTACTGACAGGAAAAACTAATCGCTCGTAGATGCAGTAGCTACAATGAATTATACTGTGAAAATATTCCAATTTCTGGAAATTCTGTGCATTCAATGTTTAATTATAAGCTTCTATTATTTTGTAGTCCCGCCTTTATATCAATTGCAAGAACAAGGTATTTCTTAACAGAAGAAAATAATTTTTTTTCAACTTTTTTTTAAATATTTTAAAGTTGAATGCTCTAAACAGCATGCAGCAGCATCAACTGCGATAGTTAGGTTTATTTATTTATTTATTTTAGAAGCTATAAATGGGCACTGCGAGTGGATTAGCTAAACTCCACTGAGCGGGTTAAATCGAGTTGTTTTTGCTTCCCAAGCAGCTATTGCACAGCTATTACAATTCCATCAACAAACCAAACGATAACCACCTTTCGAAACAACACCCAATATATTTTTCCCCTGTAGATAATTCGCCGTCGCCACCGCCATTGTATCGCAGCACCTGAATTTTGAATAACTCGGAAGCCATTATCACAAGAGCTTTCGGGTATGGCAGCCCGTAAGTACCGCGAGCTCGTCGAATCGGCTTTGCGTACCGAACCCACGAGGAGGCTACGAAGTACCGATTAATTGAAGGCTTACTATATTGATTTTGTATTAATGTAAGCCGATAGAACTCACCGCTATTAGACAAATGCAGATGTTTATTTATTATTTAGCGTGTGTGTTTGTTAGGTGATGTTTGTGTGTGTGTGTGTACAAGTGCACTGGCTGATGGAATATTAATTGGTGTTTCGTTGGCTGGTGATTATTTGTTCTATTTATGGTATTCGTTTGACTCGGTAGAAGGTTCCTAATACTTTGCTAATAGAGGTTTATGATATCCGTTTGTTTCATACTAAGTATACGATAACATTGACGAGTAAACGAGGAAGTACACACATCAAAAGTGTCTAGGGATCAAGCATTTTTATGCGGATTTCTTGAGATTGAGATGTGGCTTTGTAATAAATTTATGATTTTATAAATTTATATGGATCCTTTTTGGTGCATTTCATAATTTGAATCAGGAACTGTGAATCAAATTCGAGTAAAAGATGAAAATCAGCTGTCAATATTTTCCCTATAAAAACGTACAACGCATTGAAGATATTATTAGTGCTACTGTTTCCCTACTACTGATTAAAACCAACGTTATTATGGAGCGGCGACGTCATTTAAGCAGGGAAGAAATGCTCAGAGCCGTGGGAATGATAGAAGCTGGTTCCCGGCAACGTACTGTGGCTTTAGCTCTGAATACAAGTCAGAGTGTTATCAGTCGACTTTGGACACGTTACCGAAGCACTGGTACCGTGGCTGAGCGCCATGGAGGACGGTATCGCTGCACCACACGGAGACAAGACCGATACATTCAAATCTTAACTCGAAGAGCTCCAACAATAACCGCCATGATGTTAGCCGTGAGGCTTCATCACTCTTCAGGGAACTTAATTAGCGACCAAACAGTCAGAAACCACTTGCATGAAGTGAACCTTCATTCCCGAAGACCGCTACGGGTACCACCTATAGCAATGCACAATCGTAGGATTCGATATCAATGGGCTCTTGAACACAGAAATTGGGCAGAAGAACAATGGCGTTTCGTGTGCTTTTCTGATGAGTCTCGTTTTGGTATGAGACCGGATACAAGACGTATACGACACTGGAGAACCCCTGGACGCCAACAGCGATTAAAATCCTGCCAGGAAGTCCATCCTTATAGTGGTGGAACCATCATGGTATGGGCGGGTATTTGGATCGGCGGAAGAAGTGAGTTGATTTGGATCAGAGGCAACCTCAACGCTCAAATTTATGCTGAGACGATTGTATCAGACGTCATCGTTCCTCTACAAGTGCAAATCGGTCCCTTATTTCAGTTAATGCATGATAATGCACGACCGCACACCGCAAGAGTTGTAAGACAGACTCTCGCCGCAGCTAACATCAATGTCCTGCCCTGGCCTGCTCAGTCGCCAGACTTGAACCCGATTGAGCATGCATGGGATATGCTACAGAGAAGAGCTCTGCCGAATATGGAGGGTATCCAGTCGCAAGAAGACCTTTTTTTGTTGTTGCAACGAACATGGGCGGCCATTCCACAGCGTGATTTGGATGAACTCATTTTGAGTATGCCAAACCGATGTTCTTGTGTTGTTAGTGTTCGCGGTAGAAACACGGATTATTAATTGTTTAAGTTACCCAATAAAAGTTTAGAGAAAACTGTTATTTCAGTCTTTTTTTCGAACTTTTGTGTTAGTGGTTCAAATGTCAAAAATCCCTTTATTAGGAAAATGGCAAATTTCTTTATTAATGCAAAGGTGACTTGGTTTATCGTTACTGTGACAAACGAAAACACTTTATTTGATGAATCCTTAAAGAAAATTTTAATTAATATCAATCAGGAGAAAAGTTATTGCAAAAATATATGTTGATCCCTAGACACTTTTGATGTGTGTATTTGTTCGTACATTGATATCAAAGTCCGCCTTATAAGAAAAGGTGTGAGATCTTCGCATGTTTATACATATCCTAGTTATACAGGGAAACCTATTATTAGCCATACAAAACTGTAATACACATATTCTGTAACATGCTATTTGTATCACTGTTGGTTGCCTAAATAAAGAAAATAAAAAAAAAATCTTTCTGAAACACCCAATTTACGAGATTGTCGTAGTAGGTGACTTTTGTACCCAATAACCATAAGGCCCTTTCTTTATGGTGCAGTACTTACTTACTTTAGTGTACGGTACAGCAGTGCTCTTCTGTAAAAATCTCACCGTGAAAACTAAGGTGAAGTGAGCTGTCATTCCACCTGATGTTAGGGATTACCCCTATTGATAGCTCACTTCACCTAAGTTATCACGGTGAGATTTTTACAGAATCGATTGGCAGTTTCTTTACGGTACGGCTTATAAACCGCGCCGTAGAAAAAACGTGCCCGTCAACAAGCTTCCATAGTGATCCCATGTAACACTGACAACCGTCCCTACACACGGCGAATAAACCATAGTTTTACACGGCAAAAAAAAACGTGTGTGTACAATGGGCCTAAGTATGTATGTAGTTAAAGGCTTTGCATAAGAAGAATGAGGTTGTCATAAGTGCAGATGGCATCATTAAAAACCCCTCAAGAAATATTATTTAAATTTATCAAGAAAATTTGATACACAACTTAAACATCGTCTTAATTTAACATGTTGGTCTAATCTCAGTTTAAATACACGAGTTTGTACCGAATAGACGTCTGATAGTCGAGCTTCAGTAGTATTTATTTCAAGTGCTCTCAAAACTTCGTAATTTCAAGTTTATACTTAAAGTTTCGGTTTGAGGAGTCTGTTTGTAAGTGAGACTGTTGGCCGAGAAATATGTTAGCTGATTGTTCATGGATTTTGAAGTAAACCGAGATTGAACTCAACAGTCTGCCTATAGGTACTTAGTTGTACTTGTATTCTGTGTTCACATGATAAAAAAAAGACCTGATGTTTTTTTTTTTTGAGAGGTTAACGGCCGCTGTTAGTGTTGTTACTTGAAATATGAGTTGAGAAAAACCGTTTTCTTATGTTTTATTGAGTTTAGTTATCGATACCCATCGGGTCAGCCGAGTGTAACCAGCCAATTTAAAATAACCCTGTATGATATACATCACTGAGTAAATATTTTAGACTAATGTGTTGCTTCGAATAGCGAAACAGCTCGGTTGAATTTGAGCTCACTTGCAGTCGGCATGTAGTTCTGTTGACTGCAGATTGTGCTTTTGGTCGACAGTTTCGATGTCAACTGCACAAAAACTACATCGAAATTGCTAGTTTGCCGGTCTGCGTTTGCACTGCAAACCGACGTCGCACAAATTCTGCACAACTATTCTCCAAAAAATAATTGATTTCCTTAGCCTTATAGTAACTTCAAATCAAACCAAATCCAACATCACACATGTCGACGTCATCGTCGTCGTTGTCATGTCGATGTGTGTGTGTGTGTTCAAGTCAGGTGTGTCTAGGGTTGCCAACTTTATATCAAATATAGTATTTTTGAAGCCATTGCCTGTAAAAATATAGTAGATGCCGAAATTATAAAAAAAATATAGTAGGTATGTTTATTTTTTTTTACATCTCGTAACCATTATTACTTTCTAATTTAACGTTTCCATTAATTCAGCTTTTAATAGATTAATACTGGTTATATTGCGCTCATCTCGACATTTTGTAGTGAAATGAAAATATACTACTATATTTTCATTTCAATACACCATATATTTTTAAAAGAAATATAGTATTTAGGCCTCTAATATAGTAGGATACTATATTACAGAGTAGTTGTTTTGTTGTCATAGTTTGTTGGCAACCCTAGGTGTGTCACATGTGTTGTCGCAGAAGGCCAATTCTCGTAATTTAAAATGTTCAAAATCTAGTCGCAGTCTCATCTCGGCGACAAACAAATGTCAAAAACTTGTCAACATGTAGGGAAATTCAGAAGTATTTTTTGACAGATTGAGACTGAGATCAGACTGTGAACGTTCTTAAAATTACGAGAGTTGCCCCTCTCGATATCTTTCCATTCCATTCCATTCCATTCCATCATTATTTCATTCAGTCTAGACGACGTGTTGTACTTATCGCCACAGATCTGTGAAAACATTGCAGCGAAGCAAAAAGCGATCGGTGATTCGTAAAGTTAAAGCTATCAACAGTTTAGCTGCAGCTTAACTGATGTTTCAGATTAAAGTCGCGCTCGCCTTTCTCTGTTACCTTCCGATAGCAGAGTTATTTTAAAAAGTTGTTACAAAGCGCATAGTTACAAGTTGATGCATCGGTAGTGTTGGCAGTAAAGGGGGTTGAGTATCGCTTTTTTGTTGCAAAAGTTGCAACGTAAACTTATTTTTATTGGCTCCATAAAACTGTCTTTCATAGCGGGAGCGATACGTATTGTCACGTCTAATCATAATAAGAGTATCGACTGCCTTCTAAAACTTCAGAGCTACGCTTTTAACTAAGTATCCATTCCCCCGAGTCTTTATTACCTACAATTGAAAAGGCTCTGGAGTCCCAGTTTAGAAGTATCGCCCCATATCAATTTAGAAAACATTTTAGCACCCTCCCAACACATACGAATGCCAATTCGCACATATAAACACAAGGGATCCGAACCGAACGACCGGAATGTCAACCAAACGTTTTGTAATTTCCCCAATTATACAAAATTAATTTTATTTCTGTCTTCGCCTAAAAAAAGCGTCACGAGTTTTCAAAGCGACACGGGCGCTTTAAAGCACTTTATTGCGGCCCGCTCGGACAAGGGTAATGGTCTAAATTTATTGGGTTAAATGGCCCGTACGAGCGGAAATTCGAGCTAAATTGTTCAGTTGTCTAATTTTTGTGGATTTGATGCTTCATTTCACAGACTGAATGTCTAACATCGGACTGTGAGAAGTGAATTTTATTTTAATCAAACGTTTTGTTCGTGAATTGGATTGGAAATCTATTTGGTTCGAGATTGTGTTTAATGCATTTTGGTAATGGGGTCGCCTATAGAGACGTCAAAAGATATCTAACATTTAATGGTACCCTGATTGTGCAATTGTTTGAATAAATCAAAAGTCATTGTGCTAGTGAGTTGAAGAGAATAATATGTAATTTTTTTGTTGTTTTGTAATAGAAAACCTGTAGTTTCGGTCGATAGTTTCCAGCTGCAGCCGAACAGTAATAAACGAGCCCACTAGGTCTCTCAAGCATTCGGTTACGGGTCCTATTCCGAAACCCCTCGCAAGCCTCGAGGAAAATGGCAAGAAAAATAACGACCGGTAGACGTTAAATCACAGTAAATTTGAGTCTGGAACACAATAACTCAGGAGAGCGTCCCCATAACTGTCGCAAACATTGTTCAGATGATTCACGCATTTGGTAATATCATGTTTTTCTCGGGAGCGCATTCCCGCGTTCGAGATTTGCGATCCACCACATTGTATAGTGGACACGATGGTCGCTTGCGAGCACGAGACCCTAGGTTAAGTTCCTGGGGAAGAAAGGGAAATATACCTTTGCAACCTCGACAATTATTCATCGTATTTCTTCTTTCATGACATCTTTTATTGCGTCGTTGGTGTGGTAGTCGCAAGCGCTACTGCTGAGCGCGTGGGTTCGATTCGGATCGGGCAAAGTGTTTTATTCTATCTGTAATTTCTCAATAGCTGCCCGCAGTACGGGTTTGTGCCCGTTTGATAGCAATAGGCGCACCCCCTCTTACATGGGATTTAAACATAACTTGGAAATTTGGGTGTAATAATACACTAAAATTTTTGATACGGTGAAGATCCCTTTCCGAGTAGATATGTGTACCTACTTTAAACAGTAAACATACGCAACATAAGAGACAATTAAATAGCACGACATACCAACACGACATTAAACTGTACGGTAAACACATCGCTCACTCGAGACTCTGATTTCCCGAGGTAACACTAATAGCGCACACTCGTTATACAGGCTGATCCAAATAGGGACGTCAATAAAAAAAAAATAGATTCCTCATAGCTAGGGGTATCCGAAAATACCCCATGTATAATCAATTAATTAAATGTAACTTTTAATCGTATGAACATAAATTTCTTACTTTCGATAAAAAAAATTGTATCTTGCACTAATGTTAGGAAGATATTTTTTTTATACCTGAAAGGGTATTTTATGATAGTCCAATCGCAAAAAAAAATATATATAAAAAGAGCTTGTCAAAAAAAAGTTATAAAATTTTAAAGATGTCCCCGAAGAATTTACCCAAAAATTAAAAAAAAATATTCATATCTCCTAAACTATCAAAAATCGCTGAACATACATGGGTATTTTCGGATCCCCTAGTCATGAAAAATATTTTTTTTTATTGACTTCACTATTTGGACCACGCTGTATAGCGCGCTCTCGTTATATAGCGCGCTTGGCTATTGGCACTGCCGATCTTAATAATAGACCAAAACATTCGCGAAGTTGACTAAAGATGTTATTACGTTTTCAGCATCAAACAATGAAGTGTTAGTTTAGAATGGATTGGTACTTGCTGTGTGGATGTGGAATGCAACTGTAGATCAAAGAAAGATTGTACCTAGTATAATAATACCAGCCTATTATTGTCCTACTAAAAATATTTCACGGGAACACGGGATTAAAAGTACCCTGTGTGCAAATCCAGGTTAAAACTATCATCCAAATCCGTACAGGCGTTTTGAGACAATCCAGAACATACATCCTGATAAACGGACAAAATTCTAAAAACAATATTTCGACATCTGACTCGCCCACACCTCGCAGCAATTACTTTTTTTCAAAAATATTCTATGTACCTACAGTTTTAATTTCGATTTTATTATATTTGTATAGAAGATCACGATGTTATACCGATGTTGACCAAGTATGATTTTATCAAAAGTTAGACAAGGGGTATTTTTGAATGTTTATCATAATCCTATTAAATTTTCTTGTTTTATTATTACGTTATGGTCTGTTTTTGATCCCTTCGTCCCCCACTTTTTTGTATATGCATAGTATGCTACCCACATTTACCTCAACATTGATGTAAACCTACACGTTCGTGCTACTTAAATTATGTTTTCTAGTGAAACCCACAGGAATTAAATTATTTTTAGTCGAAGCCCCATATTTCTTGGTATGAAAATAATTTTAAATTTTGTCTAATTAGCAAGGTCTATGAATACTGTTTGTAATATTCTTGTTACTGTATCAAAGATTTTGGTTGAGATATACGTTCTAACATTTCTGTTGTAGCTATGTGAAGCAGTTGCTTCATGATCTGCTGCAACTAGAATGGAAGGATTATAAACACTACCTATGCCTTTCATGAAGAGTATCCTTTGTTCCACGACGCCAAACCTGACCTCACATATGCCAGCCGATTCAATTAGCAGCGAGACAATGTTCCAGCCAAGGTGAGGTGTCGGAAGGGCGACACTAAATCTCCACAGAATTGAATCAAACGGCCCGGGCGACGGCTACCCCGGTGATAATGGTCGATTTATGCCTTACATTGTCTCACCTATCTGTGTATGGAGATGGATTTTTAATTTTGTTATGGTTTGTGCGGTTTAGAATTGCGAAAATAGAAAATGATTGTGTTTTTTTTAAATTTATGATTGTCCTTTATACAATATTATTTTTATGCGAAACCTTAATATTGTTTGTTCAGAATAAGTAACTGAATCGATTCCAATATTTTTTACACCATGTTATATTTTGTCCCAAAGTATTTAAAAAAGGTTACAAGTTGGAAATCGAGCGACACTACGTTAACAACTAATCATTATTGAGTGCAAGACGGTCGCGAGCGCGACGCTGCATGCGCGGGCGCGGCTCGGGGGCGCCGCGCGCCACGCGGTGAGCATGTTTTTGTACGGACAACTAGTTAACCAGCTTATAACGTTGTGATTTTTTATGATACATTTTTGAAATTTGTACATTGATTCTTTACATAAAAATACTAGACACGTGTTTCGGGTTTCGCATATACTAAAACTAATGTTTTATACACAAGCCGTGTGCCCGGTGGGATTTCCCATTGGTAAAAAGGAAGAACTTCTATACAAACTTTCAATAGAGGATTGATCTCCTTTAGGGAATTTATTTTCAAAAATCCTTTCTTAGTGCTCACTTTCCTTATAAGGAACTCCTGTGTTAAATCTCATGCTTCTACCCCCAGCGATTTAGACTGTGCGTTATATCTGTCATTGAATGAAATAATTTAAGAGATTATTAATATCATCTTGTTGTTTTGCCAAATCAGCGTACATCTTGCTTGCCACCATCGGTAAGCCTATTGTGACCACCTCCACGTTTAGCAGACCTAATGTTGTAAAAAATGAATGGCTAAGCTAGTTTATATACCTAGGGGTATGCAGCTATGTTATTTTTTTTTCTCGAGTCAAAATCAAAGTCAAATTATGTGTATTTCAAGCAGGCCAAGGCACTTCTTTGACAATATTTACAAGAAAAAAAGTGGAATTGATTCTAGGTGCCCCTTACAAAATATTGTTTCCATTATACGGACTGATTTAAAAACGGCTACCTTTTACTACTCAAAGCATGAAAGAAGTTTGTTTTTGTTTTGTTGGGAACTAGATTACAAAGATAGACTAGTTTACAAAGATATACTAAGGCCAAAACAAAACCAAAACGAGACCCACAAGCAAAATATAAAGAAAAAGCGTAGACATATTCCCTAGGCGTAATAAATCTTACTTATTTGTACGAGTAAGTATGTAAACTGGTAAATAGGCCTGTAAATAATAATGCTAACGAGGTACTCGGCTCTAAGATACATGAGAAATGGAGGAATGTCTGCTAATACACTAATGTGTTACATGTCATACAAGCATGCTTACCTACATAGTTAGAGGGATGTATAGTACTGTATGTTTTGTGTGGATTCATTAATGGCACTGTTATGCTGATGGTGTAAACCAAGAAGATTCATATAATGGGTTTGATTCAGGAGAGATCTTATTTTGCAATCGTATCATAATTAAATTAAATTTATGAGTGTTATACTTTTTGTTATTAGCACGTTCTAAAATAGTTACGTGATTAGTATTTGGAGGAAAAGGGCTTTTTTTATTAGCATTGGCTTAAACAGAAACTATTTTGGTATCAGAGTGAATGAGAAGCTAGTCTTAAGTTAACTTAGAAAGAAATGGGAAATCAGACGGCGGAATAGTGGATTTGATATCTTTAAATAAATTTCCCTTTATTCTTATTAAGACTAAATAAACTTTCCTTTTGCGGATTTTTCAATAAATATAATCAGCAGTTTCTTGAACACGACTTGTCCTTTTTTATGTGCTCAGTATCGATACCAATTCAACAATAAAGTCCAAACATTATGCATAAAATAACTATCAGTGCTGGTTTTATCACATCAAACCGTTATAAATGCGTCGAATTCCCTGCGCTAAGGAATAAATTTACTAAATTCTACCGGGAAAAGAATAGTGGGCCTAAATTTACGGGCCAGAGGAGGGCAGTAAAACCTCGTTAGCTTGAGCTATGTGCCATCTGAGACTGTATTATCTAGCAGTATATCAGTAACTTTTAGCCACAGTTTTGCACGCAATCAGTTGTTTTTTGCCGCAAAACGTACGGTTATTTTTCTTGAAGATAAAGTTGACGGGTTAAAACGTAGGTTTTTTGGGACTAAACTGAGGAGATAAACTAAAATAGATTCTTTGTGTTTTAATAAAGGAGTTTAGCTGGTTACTATATTGGTTTTGGGTAGTTTGGTCAACATTGTCATGTATGAACTGTACCCACATTAAGATAGCCTAGCATTATAACGAGGCGAAACAAACTCTCTTATAGCATCTGAGAAAACAAAGGCTTTTTCGTAAAAATCGAGCTAGGGATCAGGCATAAACACATAGATTTTTTGTAACAAAATTGTTAGAGATATTCAGTTAAATCGTTTACGAAACTTCTCACTCGTATGATCAAATCATCAGAGCACGGACAGGCATCAATCATGCTGTCAATTATGATCGGATTGGCTGCTTGCCAGGCGTATATCTAAATGTAATTGTCGGGACTTGGATTATCTTAATACTACTGTATTAGTGGCGGAGATATGGTTATCGCGAGCTTACGGCTCGAAGGTACTCCTTGAAGGGGTGGTGCGGCATTGAGATGGCAGATTTGCTGAAGTTGCAGAAGTGAATGATAAGAAGCGAGGGGTTGATGAGGTAAATGAGAGCGCTAAATTTACCTTATTCTTATAATACATTATTTTAAAAGCTAAAAGGCAAACAGGTAGGTTCATTAGATAACTGTGAAGGGTGGCGTTTTTGGCTTAGTTTATTTAAATAAATTGATTTAGGTTTGACTTGAATATCAAATAGCGTAGCACAATTTATAAGCACAGTATAGAAGAAAAATAAGCAGACTTTTTGGCTATAAATCGATAATATTTTGCATATTAATTGGTAAGTATTTAAACTTCTACTAACTACGACCACATTTATCTAAATTTATTTAAAGGCCTTCAAAACTTAAAGTTTACTATGAAATTCGCGGCCGAATTTACTATGAAATTCGGCCGCTACTCATGAAGACTATTACACCTTAACTTAATCCAAAAAACTTTTACCATAAACTTCGATTATCGCCATAAACAACACTAGACCGTTAGTTTTAAAATATATGCAGGGCCATTAGAGCGGGTTTCGTGACCCATATTCGAGGGGTTTGACAAAGCAATTTATCATGAGATGGTGGAGGGGGACGGGGGGTTGGTAGGATCCATCACGCTAAGTGCAGGATCCGCCATTATCATGGCCAATGATTCACGGAAACATTGGAAAAAATTACTTCGGATCCTGGAATTTGTAAACGGTGGGGCACTGTCACTGTCTTGTGGATCACATATGGTTCATGGTGATTGTTTGACTATTGTGTCTGCCTCTTGGACAGTGTATATTATACAGTATATATATAGACTTCATATATGAAGCAATGAAGATGTAAACAATTAGATGGTTTTTAAAATCCCTCCACTGCAGAAAGTATGAATGTAAGGACGACAAAACTCGGATAGCAAATGCTGATGATATTTAAGCGGCTATCATCATCATCATCATATCAGCCCGGAATCACCTACTGCTGGGTATAGGTCTCCCCATTTTCTGCCATACTTCTGGGTATCCTTTATCCAGGTGCGTCCCGCGACTTTGACGAATCATCAACCCAACGTGCTCTTGGACGGCCCTGGTTTCTTTAGCCTAAACTTGACCACCATTTGGTCACAACTTTACTTTACACAGCGGTTAGCAACTGTGTGTTATATAACAATAATTCTTCATCAGTTTTCAAGATGGCGGCATCATCATCATCATATCTGCAAGCCGAAAGTCGTCCACTGTTGAACATAGGCCTCCCCTAGCATTGCCACATCTACTGGTTCTGTGCCTGGTGGGTATCATATCAATCACGTTAATGGCAGCGTCTGCTTTCCCTTCCACATTCAACCCGTCTGCTTGCAAAGCAAAAGTGAACAGGCATCATCTGGGCAGTCTCATTCCCTCATAGACCTTATCCATCGCTTTCCATCATACGTGATCGAGAGCACCAAAAAAAATTACTTATACAAACAATCTTTCAACTCATAGATGGGTAAATTACCTAAGTGGTACCTATCTAGTAAACAATTTAACTGAGTGCCTCGTTTCATAAACCAACTCAAAATCTATGAGACTCATTGAACCAAATCGAATCAATTTACTAGTAATAGCGCGCCGATTACTTATAAAACGTCCAAGGGGAGGTGCGGTTATAACGAACCATATTCTTCATTATAAATTGCGCGATTAAACGAAGTGTAGCCGGCGCAGATTTAAAACGTCGTCCATTACTCGTTCGTTTTAATATTAAATGCATGAGGTGTCTGTGGAAATATTAAAAGGAAACAAGTCACGTTTAGTTGCTGTCGGGAAAGCGCTATATTGCTGTCTCAAGTTTATGGCTTAGCCATCTTCTTGTTATAGAATGTGCACCTTTATATTTATTTGTAGTACTTGTATTAATCGTATTCGTGAGCGTTTATAAGTTTCAGAAACGAATGATAATATTATACGAATATTATTATTTATTTATTTATTTAAACTTTTCGCACAAAAAGGTACAAAGGCGGACTTAATGCCTTAGGCATTCTCTACCAGTCAACCAAGGATGGTGAAGAGATTAGATGGCAGGTGCTTCAGTTGAGTTATTAAAGGCGCTTGCTGTATCTGTTTGAGTGATAATGTTGTTCTTCTAAGCTACGCAACGGATTTTGAAGCGATTTTCACCAATATTTATACAGAATTTATTCTGGAAGGTTATGTGGATAATATTAAATATACAGACGCCAGCACATCTAGCTGCTACAATCTGTCAAATTTCTTTAATGGATTTTCAACTTTATTGCCAAAGTATAAGGTTCAATGTTGATTGGGAAAATTTGACAGCATCGGGTAGCTTGATGTGCTGGCCAGACGACAGCACATCAAGGTACTCGAAACTGTAAAATACAAGATGACAGGGACATGATTCGTAAACTGTAACCATGAATTCAGCCATGGGCGCCGGGAGTGGGGTGCAAGAGGGTGCTATTGCCTCCCTGGCTTCAAAATAAAATGTAGCTGTTAAAACATTCAGAACTAAAAATATACGAATACGCCTAATAAAATATAATAGAGAACTCAACCCATTTGAGGCAAGATCGTAAAATTTTCGATTGTATTCTGCAATCTCTTGATTCTAACCTTTTTTGCATTAGTCAACAAAGTACTAAACTCCTATTTTCGAAAATTTAACCAACTTATGTCGACAAAGTGACTCCTTGTGGACAAACGATAATCTAACATATCCACTACATCATAAGTCATCATCATCATTTGCCTAGCCTTTTCCCAACTATGTTGGGGTTGGATTCCAGTCTAACCGGATGCAGCTGAGTACCAGTATTTTACATGGAGCGACTGCCCGAAGATAAAGGAAATCTCGTTGTTTTGTCAAATCTTAAAAACTGTGCGACGCAGGGGCAGATCGCTAGTTTCCTATAATATAATACATTAGGTACTATTGTAAATTACATTAACATTTGTTCCATTAAATAATTTAATTTGACTAAAGATTAACTGAGATCATCTGTGTAGCTTTTAAATAAAATAAGCCTGATGGATAACACGGAGATAAAAATACTTTTTCGAAAGCCAAATCCAACGGGGCGCTTTAGACGTAAAATGATAAGTCCAAACACGTGTAGGGGAGACAACCCATCTATATAAAAGCTACAAAAGGGTTTAAGGAAACAATAAAATACAGGCTACATAATAAGCTGGTCTTCTACAAAAACGTATGTCATAACGCTACGGACCAAATTAACTATAAACATAAAACATTAAACTAAACGCTTGGAGGAAAAGCTCACCGTTCAGTTAGCGGTTGACGGCAACCCCGTCCTATAATAGACCACATTCATTTTATTAAATTGCTCGATTAAAAGCGCCATAAGCCGCACTGATTTAACTACGAAACGCGAGAGAGATCGTAGAAAACAGTCTTCTTTGACAATAAATCAAAAAAATTGTCTGGAACTTGTGAGTTTTTCCTTCGGAAATTTTTTGTACGCTGCAGGGATTTTTTCGTATTTTTTTTTGCAAGGAAACTACTTCGAGACAAATTCAGTAAAATACTGGACTGCAAAACGAAAAAGTAGTGCAGTTTCCAACGATTTGCACTAGGTAGAATTTGAATATAAACATACTTTTTGAGGTTTCAAATGCATGTAAAGTAGTCGTGATCAATAATAGACAGTGAAAGCGGAGTAATACTGTACGACCTAACGTAGGCAGTTTGTAAACATGCCGGAGGCGCAAGATAGATACAATTGGTAGTCACTCAAGCTATTTACGACAAAAATAGGATATCGAATATCCATTAGGGTACTAATACACGAACGACGAGATATCAGAAAAAAATATGTAATAAATTGATATTGAAAGAGTAAGTGAAATATGTACTTATTAGTTGTATCTCCAACAAATAAAGACGAGGCAAGTTATCAGTCACTTTTATTGCTCCCGAGGTAAGTAGTTGCTGAGTGAAACATCGTATCCTTGTCGCAGACGTTTAGAGAAGTACAAATGACTCGTGTGATGTAGCACGATTTATAACCCAACAAATGGTCTGAACTTTGCTATATCTTTCTTACAATTTCTTTTTGTTGAATTTTCAGACGAATCCACGGCAACGAGGAACACCTAACTAATCGTGATTTCCAAAAGAATATACCCGGGTTTTTTTTAAACGCTTTGATATTT
Organism: Globia sparganii; assembly: GCA_949316385.1. Taxonomy (NCBI): domain Eukaryota; kingdom Metazoa; phylum Arthropoda; class Insecta; order Lepidoptera; family Noctuidae; genus Globia; species Globia sparganii. The sequence goes on from OX438671.1 coordinate 8,002,347, forward strand.
CAACTGTATAAAATTGCAAAAAGACAGGACCGAAAGAAAAAAAAAAAAAAAAAAACAAAACTTACCCCACAAATACGTTAGTGGGTGATTCAATCGTCACTTGCAAATGGCGTGTACGTTTACATAAAATATTAACTATTTATAAATAGTTAATTTAAAAGACTTGGGTAGTTTTTGCAGTAATATTTTTTAATATTTTATCGCTGTGGCTGGATTCCAGGGGATTTTACTGGGAGTGACGCGACTGGAAGAGGTCCAAGAAACTTGAGGCGTAAACATGACAACGTCCTTTGCAGTGGAACGGTAAACTGAGGCAGAACAATGGATAGTGACGTCCACCACTGACATCAAAACATTACAGTTGGACCGCGGGGAAACGCCCACTAGTGGTTTAGGGTTATTTGAAAAATGTATGCAAATAGAATAAAAACGGTAAGTTGCATTTCGACTTGAAAGTTTATTTTATGTATACTCACGAAGCGAAGCGCGCTTTATTTGTAGTTTGTTTAATTTGTGCGTAAAGATGAGTAGTGTTAGCACATAACACACGCACCACACACTTCCGACTTCGCCATTTTCTTGTATGTTACCAAGAGATCCTGTGCTAACACACATAGCGTGTTTGTACATTTGGTAACCACAAGTTAAGCGCGCGTCGCTTCGTGAGATAAAAATAAGGCTTTTAAAAAATACATGTTAGATAGATTAATATAATATAATGTAGATACATACTATAGTAAATTATCTTAAACAAATAACTTTTATTTGCATACTAGCTGCGCCCCGCGGTTTCACCCGCGTAAGTTTTGATTCCGTGAGAATATCGGGATAAAAAGTATCCTATGTGTTATTCTGATGTATAAACTATATTACTGTAAAGTTTCATCAAAATCCGTTCAGTAGTTTTTGCGTGAGAGAGTAACAAACATCCATCCATCCATCCTCACAAACTTTCGCATTTATAATATTAGTAGGATAGTAGGATAGGATAGTAGGAAGTAGGATATAATATTTTTGAAGGAATGTGTAGATTGCCCTTTGTTTAAATGATTGATAGCATAATTTCCTACCTACTACGAAAATATCTCTAGGAATTCCTCTATCCTCATCTCTCCTATGGGTTCTAATATAGAACTCACAGAAATAGAAACAACGGAATAAAGCTGGAAAGTTGATATAAAAACAAGATAATCATACAATTTCAATGTTAACGACATTATACAAAGTGGAGATGACAATACAAAAATAAATGAAAACTCTAACAATACTAGTTCATAAGAGTATTTAGGAACCATCAAATTAATCCTAACGTTAAAATTTAAAAAGTTAAAAAAGTGATTATTTCTAACAATATTAAATAGCAAAAAAGTGTAAACAAAAAAGAACATACTTTAAATATTGTGGCAACAGCGCGGTGTTATTGACCCAACAAACGTATGGTCGAACCCGCAAAAAATGGAATAGGCCAGTGTGCCGGGCACCCCATTTTTTCAGATTTGTAATAAATGTAACATGTGTAGTGTATGTGTGTGCATGACTCTTATGTGTCAAGCATAAGGTATAAGTAATATGAATTAGTTCGCATTGGGAAATAAAATTTAAGAGCAAATTTGGCGAAAGATATTGAACTAGCGAGCTGAGCTGGGCTGTGTTTAACTGCAGATGTCTTTAACTTGTCGGTGCTGGACTGTTAACAGATACATCATGTAGAAAATTTTAAAATGGAAAAATAATGTTCATTGACTAAACTATTGGATATATTTGATTGAATTTTTGTATGCTGACTGAGAACGTCATTAGGTATATGAAGTTTAACCTTATTGTTTTATTGTCATTTCCACTTACACGTATGTTATTATTGTTATTTACGTAACATAGTAAACTTGAACGGCGGCTATTGTAATATTCCTGACGTATCCGCAGAGGACTCTATTCTCCATTATTACTTTACCATGGTGCCATTTGGTAAGAAAACGTTTACACTTTACAGTTATGGTTGCTCCCCGGACGCGTTTTGCGATAGTTAGATGGTCTAATAGTGACATTACCTTCGAAATTAGATAGCAGGGTTGTCGATTTTTGCACGCTGACTTTAAGAAGAACTGAAGTAACTGGGTTGTGGAGGTCAGATAGGCAGTCGCTCCATGTTTAATAGTGGTATTTAAGCTGCATCTGGTTAGACTGGAAACTGACCCGAACATAGTTGGGAAAAGGCTAGGCAATTGATTGAATCTAATGGACTTGTGTCAATAAAAAAATAAATACTCAAATACAATCCCCATTTGAGATCAGCGTATCTCCTACTTGAACTTAATGAGAAAATTAACATGCACGTCTGAGTGACCACGACCGAATTATACTCCTGCCTACGACAGTATAACAATACAAATGTGTGCTCATCCAGTTTGACACTTAACTCGAAGCTAAACTAAAATCCTTTGTTCGTATTATGGCATTAATGAGGTACGAAGCGTTTCGACACCACATAACACATTTTTATGGAGACTATTCGAAACAGGAACGACTAACTACAGTACCACAGAATAAATAAATAGCTACAGAAGGTCACGCATCATCGGCAGAGGTAACGGCACGTTGTCAAGTGCCGACAAGAGTAGTGGTGGCCCATTGGTATCGGCCCCGCCTTACGACTTGAGGTCGTGGGTTCAAACCCCGGCAGGCAGGCGCTTTACTTTGTATAATGTATTTCATCACCATTGTTCTCAAAAACGGTGATAGAAAGCATCGTGTGGGAACCGGCATGTCTTAGGACCAAAAATTCGAAGACATGTGACATCTACCAACTCGCATTGGGCCCGCGTGGTGGATTACGACCTACTCCCTCTCAGAGACAGGAGGCCTGTGTCTCAGCAGTGGGAACGTTATATGCTGATTATGCTCCGTTGTCGAAGGCACCCGCCGACCCGTCGACCGCTGGCGTCGACGGGTGCCAACGGCTGTAGTTGCCTCTGTGTGTATGCACACTGTCTCAAACGATCGAATGCCAGTCGCGAGTGCACTTACACTCACTTGTTTTCGGCAGTTGTATGGATCTAGCCTTCTGTATCAACCTATTCTGTGACAGTACACTCGCTACTATTGAGCGCATACAATGAAAGTTTATGGGCGCTGCGTCGGACTAACTTTAACTTGGCTGGTTCTTGATGATGTGTCTTTTTCGTGCTCCATTAGCAAAGGAAGCTTTGTCTAAAGAAGTTTTGTAAAATTTAAGTCATGTTTTTGTACAGGAGTTTACAAGATAAATGATTTGTTTTGACTGTTTTTGAACTGCAATAGTTTAGCAGTAGCATTACTCCAACTATCTCTTTATTTGGGGATTGTTTGGATCAGGAAGTCCTTCGCAACGCTAATTATTGACAGGCCTTCACCTTGCATAGTATCTGTTTTAAAATGAAGGATGAATGATACTTTTCTGTAAGGAAATCTGTGCGTCTTCTTCATAATGATATAGATTATTTCACAGATTCTTCCATAATTCCGCATCTCATCAGCTCTATTCTAAGATTGTGCACCAAGTAGGTAATCATAAGAAAATGCTGTATTTACCTATAATTGTTTGTTTCATTCTTTATTTTCTATTGCTTCCTGTAATGTCTGTAGTTTATAGGAACGTTGCCGCGTTGGTAAATCTAAATAAAAAAATAAATTACGTATTTCTTTCGCCATCGTAGAGATACATTTATTTATTTTTACGTACGAATACATTTTATGAATTCAAGCAGCCGGTACGCATTAAGCTTTTTCATTCATCTATTTGGTACGCAGTCAGTAACTACTAATAGTCTAGGTACTCGTATTTATGTAAATATAAATATCACGTCTTATTTAAGGGGGATGCGCAAAGGTATACTGACCTGCAAATTGCAAAAAAAATAAAGAAAATTTGAATTTTACGTGCTACCCTGACGCTTTCCCCTTAACACAGTGTCATATATTTATAACACTATGTTCACTGTGTGTCTCAAAGGTAGTTATTTGTGTGTAACGTGCAAGATATTTATGAAATCTCATTTTTAGAGAACTATTGTGGAAGGCGTAGGAGTCAGAAAATGACTCTCATCTGTTATAGTTATTTTCATATTTTGTATATTAAATGACTTGCTACCACGCGAGAGATTATTTAGGCATTAGGCGCATTAATACTGTTTTGAATCAGTTTAGTAATGACGTTAATTGTTTAGATAGAAAATACTGTTTTTTATTATTTAGTTTTAATTGTTATACTTATGTATTTATAAAGATTTTTTATAAATGATTAACTATTTTAACTGCCTCGTTGGTCTACTGGACGCAATTGCCACTACTGAGCATCAGGTCCTGGGTTTGTTTCCCGGGTCGGGCAAAGTGTTATTGAGATTTCTATCTGGAAATTCTTAGAATCAGTCTGGTGTCTAGATTTGCCCAGATAATGGCAATATGCTCGCCCTCTGTTACGTAAGACTCCTGGAAAAATGTGGGTGTACTATAGCTACACCTCTGTCTTACCCATCGCGGAATACACGCGTGATGTTTATTTATGTTACACAAAACCACGAAAACGAAAATAAGATTTTTCAAACGTCTAACTGAATTTGAAATTGACTCCCTCATTGAATCTTCCTATTCAGAAACCATCACAAATATAAACCCGGAGACAAGCTACCTGAGATTAAAATCGGAGCCCGTGTGAAGTGGCTTTAAGGGAAGTGAAGCTGGAGTATCCGGACGGAGATTGGCGCGGTAAAGTTATTGTGTATCGGTAACTTAGCCTGCCAGCCGGATATTGTGCTGAGACACTGACGGAGCTTTGACACAGTGATTAGGTTATTAGGTGGTTACCAGCGCTTTGCTGTACGGGAACTAAGGTGGAATGGAGATGGGGTGGAATTGATTTAATGTCACGGTATAATATTCGTGCTGCATTTTTTTGACCTCAATGTAATTTAAATCGAAAGATAAGCGTGGCTAACTGGCGCATAATTATCTAACAGAAAAGTTTTTTTTAATAGTGCCAGACTTTCAGCTTTGACTGTATGCAAGCTATAAGTGCTTGGCCAGACTAGCAGCGCGGGGCGCATCTGCCTGTCCGCAGTCGAGCGCGGCTGCGTTCTGCGTATTGTCGTGTCCAGTGATTGTCAAAATATAATACGGATGGAGAAGACTTATTTTTACTAGAAAAAAGCTCGAACTAGTTTGAGAACCCCGGTCCCCGCGCAGGCCGCCCGCGCACCCACTGCGGCCACTTGTATGAACGATTGAACGAGGTATGGCGTGACTTGCCCGCGCGCTCCCTGCGCCGAGCAACCCGCGCCGCTTATTGCGCCCGCGCGCCCACTAAGGACACTCAAATGAATTTCATAAGTTTGAGTACGCCGCGCCGCGCCCGCCCGGTCGCCACGCTGCCAGTCTGGCCAAGCACTATTAAATTTTATTTGACACGGAAGGAGAATACAGCCGATCGATTCTGTAAAAATCTCACCGTGAAAAGTTAGGTGAAGTGAGCTTAGAGCGAGCTGTCAAGAGTATCAATCCCTAGCATCAGGGTGACACTGACAGCTCACTCCACGCTCACTTCACCTAGGTTTTCACGGTGAGATGGTTACAGAATCGCACTGCAGTATGTTTCTTAGGATACTGTTACTGTTAGCCTGTATCATCCCACTGCTGGGACTCAGGCCTCCTCTCGGTGAGAAGGAGTGGATCGTAATCCACCACGCGGGCCCAGTGCGGGTTAGTGTATATCACATGTCTTCGAAATTCAGTGCTTGCGATCATGTTAATGTGGACCGCTGGTCGCTGGTTTAGTCCAGCTCGTCCCGCCATTTTCTACAGGGTAAGGACTATTCCATACCCTGTAGAAAATGGCGGGACGAGACGAGTTTATTTACTAATACCTATGTATTAGCAAAATTATTTACTAATACATAGGTATTAGTAAATAATTTTGCAAGAGTCTAGTCATCATCATCATCATCATCAGCCGGAAGACGTCCACTGCTGAACAAAGGCCTCCCCCTTAGACCACCACGCCGAACGACAATCCGCCACTTGCATCCATCGGTTGCCCGCGACTCTCACGATGTCGTCGGTCCACCTAGTGGGAGGCCTGCCTACGTTGCGTCTTCCGGTTCGTGGTCGCCACTCAAGAACTTTTCGTGAAGAGTCTAGTAATTGCTAATATTGTTGCTAACATTACCTACTTTGTGTTATTAGTAGTAGATACTTACACAAATCCTAATGTGTAACCGTGACCTTTCGGTAAAATTACCTAACATTACTGTGCCCGTAATCACAACATAAATATCAGTGGACTAAATATAAACCTTTGTACTTAGGGATATTTTACGATTTGGATATAAAAATAAAAATATTATTTCACATATTCCCTGAGGCTAGGTCGTGGGTGTCACCTGTCCCGTCCATTTAGACATCGGACAATAACGTATATTTTGATCATATTTTATTTTCGGGTTCTAGAGCTTTTATGTAGGTATTGATTTTTTCCTTTCATCGGCGTATACTTGAATGTAAATGAGCGATTCATTTAACACAGTAATCTCACTTTCGAATGCTGAAATTGGATACTTTTACGGGACTAGTATATTTTTAGTGAATACATTCTACTATTTTTATATCGCTTAATTTATTTTTTGCGAAATATAATTTGCCTAATATGTTATGGTTAAATTAAGCACGAGTCAAAAAGTGTCTGCCTGCTTAGAACGTTTTCATATCTAAGCTAAAGTAAAAATAATTGCGTATGTAACACACTAACAGTAGGAATTGATTTAATTTTGACACTTCAACAACATTCATTGCATTATTTAAGTGGTTCAGCAAACGAATTTTTTGAACATCTGAAGTAATGGATTAGCATAATCCTTCAATAGTAGATTGTTGCATCGAGCGCAAAGTGAGTTATTAATTACTCACTTTAGCAACGTGCGTAATCTACTCTTCTTTCAGTTACCCATCTATCTACCGTGATAAATATACCTACTCAAAATAAAAACTCAAGTTAATGAAAACAAAGTATCCCGCGACTTTTGCGGCAAAAGGTTATTAACAATTTCATTTGCAGCTATTTTTATACTTAAAAAAAAAACAAAACAAAAAGTTTTCTAGAGTTGAATCCATTTTGCTATCGCTGTCTATTTCCATTTTTTTAAAACTTTTCTTACTAATTAAATCAAGTTTTACAATGATACAAAATGCGCGCCATTTGTTTCCTTTTTCACCAAGTCGGTTTAATTCAGGCGATTTTTATTTTCAGCCAATATCTTTTTGATCTAATGCATACGTTTTATATTAAACTTAAAGGGAGACATTAAACCTCTGTGGTAAATTTATATCCAAATAAAAAATAAAATAAAGTGCATTAATGGAAAACTGTGCAATAATGAGATTTCATATAACTTTTCTGTACTTTTTGGTTCTAAGCCAAAAATACGTCTTTTGTGATCTGTTTTGTAGTGATGAATGATAACTTTACTACGTAGTTGAAAGAAAAATGATTTTGATTGTGTCTGATAGTGTGTCATACAATTAGGGGTGCAGTACAGCCATACCATGGAAGCAGCTTGTATAAGTATTTTAGGCCGTGCCTATATAACCCAGCCACGAAACGGAACAATACAAAAAATACATAGTCGAAAAAAACACGCGATGAAGTAAAATCGACGCCACAAATACTGAAACTGTTTCATATCTACCTTTCAACCGTACATATTCGTATAAACATCGCATCACGAGCAAAAATAAAACCTTAACAGAAAGAGAATATCGGAGTGTGTATACGAGATATGATGATAAAGCCATCCCCCATGTCACGCCAAATCCTTTCCCCAACGCAAAGCCCTGCGTTTCTTTTTTATTTTATTTAAAACACGCGCGATCTATTCTTTTTTCGTTATTTGCTTTTCGTTTTCAATAAAATCTGTGTCTATTTAATTATTTTTCTTGTGGCTTTGTTTTATATGTTGTTGCTTTTTCGCTGTTAATTAAAGTGGTTTCAGTTGGTTTAACGGTTTGATGTTTTTTGTGGTCTGGTCTGGGTTGAAAGAGTAATATTTTTTTGATTATTACTTACTAGCTGCGCCCCGCGGTTTCACCCGCGTAAGTTTCGATCCCGCGGGAATATCGGGATAAAAAGTAACCTATGTGTTATGCTGATGTATAAGCTTTATTGCTGTAAATTTTCATCAAAATCCGTTCAGTAGTTTTTGCGTGAAAGAGTAAGAAACATCCATCCTCACAAACTTTCGCATTTATAATATTAGTAGGATAATCAATTTCATAATAATAAAGTTTTTTTTTCAGGATGAAAATGAAGTGTAAATAACAAATGATACCAATTAATTAATTACTGCAGATTAAAGCTGACAAACATTGATATTAAAAAAGTCACCTTTTCGAAATCAATTAATGTATAAACAGCGTGTACCATAAAGGTGTGGTCAAATTTAAGGGTGTGTAGTACAGGCCACCAAACTGAAGAACTTTCTTTATGGGCCCAATATTGATAAATGCTAATACAATGTTTAACATTACAAAAAATCCACCGAAAGAAGTCTATGTTGATAAATTCAAACAAAAAGCTGAGCAGTAGCGTCAGTGTTCATGAAAAATTCCTTCGATTTTCGGCTATAGGTACCTAATTTGTCACTTGATATAGTGACAAGGACGAAGGAAGTTCACGAGAGTATCACTGGAAAACATTATGAATAATTAAGTGCATAAGGAACAACTTTTTATTCAGCATTAGCTACCTTCGCAAGTAGAAAATGTCATTTATACGCGTCGACTTCACGCGAACACGGAAAATCAATTTAGGATTTCTTAAGTTGCATGGGAGTTGGAGTTTGAGTCAGATCGTGAAATGACGTCAGTTTGATAACCATGAGATATTCCTGATTTTTTCCTTATTTGAAAATATTAGGTGCCTGCCGTATCTTTTTTCTTCTTCAAGCAAAAAATGATAATTTTTTACAATCGGTAAGTATATAGGATGTATGAAAAAGTTGCGGTCATATTTAAGGGTGTGGTACAGACAATCAAACTGAAAAACTTTCTCCATGGGACCAACATCGTTATCGCGAAAAATTATAAGCCGTCCTATACACTCGGGTCGAGTCTATTCAGTTCTAGGTATTTGAAGTAATTGTATGGGACTGTTGATAAATTTTTCGCGATTCTTATTCTTCTTTTTTTTCCTTTCTTACACCTACATGCTGTAAACAGGTTGGCAGGAACATCGCACAACCTGTTACCATAAATTTAGTACAAGATTCTGAAACGCCAGTGCTAAAATATTTTTGGTCAGTTATTTAAAAAAAAAATGCTAGGCCATACATTTTGACCACGTACCTAAATATCGCACTTTTCTATGAAACAGCAGATTTTTTGTCTAGAATCATGTTTGTCAGCTGTATATTTAACACACTTTGTTTATAGGTATACCTTAGCATAGTACTTTTTGAGAAGCAAAAAAATATCTTAAAATACGTTAAGTTACGTAGCAAGTTTGATGTTCGGGGCTCGAACGTTAAATATTTTAGCTAAGTTGTGCACGAATGGGCTTACAGTCCTGAGTCCTGCCTTTCACTATTTATTCATACTGTTTTGACGGGCTGTCAAACTTTTATTTTTCTTATTGATGATGGCGAGCCGAGCCTCTTCGACAACTTCGCATTTATGTTCGGCCGCCATATTGGCTGATTTTACGTTTTTTTTCGCCTAGCAAAGGTTGTTTAGAAGTTTTGGCACTTTGCTGGAAAGTTTTTGTGTTATTTTCGTGACCTTTAACACATTAAGTACGCTAGAGTAAAGTAAAATGATTAAACAGGGAAAGGTTAGTCCATGATTTACTTAACTTATTACACTGCGGAACGCGGAACGTGACACTTTTTCGTGCGTGTAGCCGGTGTGCATCGATTTATAAAGCGGTGTTTTCGAACAGAACTACCTAAGCACAACTAGGCATAATGCTGATGGTCGTTTCATAGTAAACATTTCGTTTTCTACAAAAGCGATTCTGTCATATTACAAAGGCCTTCCTGAAAATCTGTCAGTTCGTGTTCGACATTAAGAGCCGAGAAATGCTGGTCCAAAGAGACCATAGTCCTATTTGTATGAGGTGTTGCGCACTAGGTCCGAACTCTATCCGTCCGAATTTAGAACATTCCTAATTCGGATTGAAGTCGGATCTTTAATTCGGATTCGGACCGGCTGTAGTGCAGAACCGCTCTAAGTCAAACCGCGCTGCCCAAAGATTGAAATCGCTGGATTTGCGCTCACCGAACTCACACCTGTATTCACAAACAATACTTGTCTAAGTAAAGTTGCAATACTATGCGAAGTAAGGCATTTCTCAAAGCGTTCCATATGACAAGCCTTTAAATTCATAAACATTAAGGGACGCAAACTGTTCGCCTCTATCGGTTTTGGATCTCTATGCGTCCGTGCGCACTGTGAGACCTCATACTAATGTTTGTGAATACGGGTATTAAGTAGTCACGCGAAAAAGTGTTCATACTGAAAAGAGTGAGCTCACATATTATTAAATAGCGTTTTCATGACAGTCAAGTTAAGTCACTACGTCACTGCGTGTCAGAGGTGTCAAAATGAAACAGAAACGTGACCATCTTTTGACACAGTCTAACGATTAAAATCTTTGTCGCTGTCATCATTTTGATGACAGCCACCGCTTTTCTAAGAACCCGTACCTTATGCAACCTTTGTTTAAAATGTCTACCTTTTTAACCAACTAAGTAATGTTTATTTAATCAGACATCGGTTATTACTTTATTTATTAAGGTACACCAACAGCTTCTATGTATAATTTATCTTAAGTAGATTACAATAGTCTCATTCTTACACAGTCGCCTATTATAGGTTTACTAGCAATCTCAGAAATAAAAATGATCACACATAATAATAACAAAACTAAAAGCTAGAACTAAAAATTGTAACAAAATACATCTTAAGCGAACAACTTTGCAATTTTGCCCACTTACTTAAGACTAAGACTAAATAATATAAATCTCATAATAATGGAAAGAATAGCTTCTAAAAACAAATTATAAAAAGGTAAAGGATTTCCAAAGTATACTAACTTAACAAATTATCAGATAGTGTTTTTCGGGATTTCAGTATTTTGGCTTTAAAGACTTTTGTGGAATCATGGTATAGATCAACATCTGGTACAAATTTTATCAAAGAATTCATCTCTCTACTGAGTCTGTTTAGTGGTGAGCTTACTTCAATATTTGTCTTGGATGCTCGAGTGTGGAATACATCAGTTACAACCATCTGGGCATTTTGTAAGGAACTTTTAGTCCAATACGCTCAACTAATCTGTTGCAGTCAAAACTGACCAATTTGTAAAGGAATATTAGTTCGCGTACCAGTCGACGGTTTTTATATTAGCTGACCCGGCTAACTTCGTACTGCCTCAGAATCAAAAAAGGCCTTTCCATACAAAATGTATGAGAAACTGAAATATCTTCATTATTTCTTTTTTTCGTGAATTTTTCCCATGTTTATATAGTTATTCTGCCGTACGCAAAATATTCGCGTTCACGTGAAGTTGTGGACACCTGCCCGTATTACCTTTTATTCTGCTATGCAGGGCGGATATAAATCCAAAAAATCAAGGATCATAAACAATCCAGCCGTTCTTGAGTTGTAAATGGTGTAACTAACCCGACTTTGTTTTATTTATATATATAGATACTAGCTGACCCCGCAAACGTCGTTTTTCAAAAAAAAAAAAAAAATAGATAGTAGCCGATTCTCAGACCTACCCGATATGCACACAAAATTGCATACAAATCGGTCCAGCCGTTTCGGAGGAGTATGGTAACTAACACTGTGACACGAGAATTTTATATATTAGGTATAGATTATATTACCTTTCCAAACAATGCATAAATTCGATATTCATGTCGCAGGCCTATATTAGTTGTACACCTACCGATAGAAACAGAACAAGTACGTGCCTCACCCGATGAAGCCGCACTAATAGCCAAAGCAAAACTTTCGGTATTAGTGTAAAACTATTTCTCTACAAAGCCGACCGACAAGTTGGCCGAACGCATCCGTTACAAAATTATCGGACGCCGATTAATTATTATTAACTCACTAGCTTAGCTGAAGTTAGATTGAAATTGAACACTGTTGATTTGTGAGTACCTGGGTTTTCTTTTGTAATTTTATTTGTTGCATTTGCGGTCGGAGAGATTTTTGAAAAACCCTAAGTGAAAAGTCAGCATTCGAGGATGGCTCTCGCCTATTTCCTCGTCCAATATTGGACCAATTTAAAAGATATTTCATAAACTGAATAAAAAAGATATATACGGTGACTGATAATTAATGACCGATACTTAAACACGTGTTTATACTCATGATAACAAACAACTTTTACTATGGGACCAAACCTGTAATTGTGAAAAAAAAAATCTGCTGTTCAGTGTTATGTTTGCCTAACTGGTCAAAATGAAACTGAACAGCAGATTTTTTTCGCGAATTCAGGTTTGGTCTCATAGTAAAAGTTGTTTGTTGTCATGAGTACAATCACGTATTTAGGTATCGGTCACTAATTACCAGTCACCCTATATACTGTGTCCCTACATTTTTCTTTTTGACGTGACAACGTCTTATAATAATTCGATGAAGCTGGCTGCACACACGAAAAAACATCATGCAGCGTTACCTCGCTCTGAGGCGTTCCATTTAAAGCTTGAAGTGCAAGCGAGAGCGCGGAACGAGCGACAAAGAGGCACAATCGAAAAAAAAATAAAGAATTAAAAAAAAGTTTTTTTTTTAGTATTTTCTTATGACGTTGTCACGTTTAACTATCGTCAGTAAACCGACTTTACAGACAAACGATTTTTTTTTCATTAATAATTGTCAAATTTGTACACTAGGCCTTTGTTGACAGCGGTTTAAATCGACATTTTTTGCGGGTTCTTGTGCTTATAAAAATAATGTATCATCAAACAGGAAAACATAGGGACATACAAATAGTTAATATTTATTATCCTGTAAAAACATTATTGCTTTTTGGTCATTAACTAGAAAGAAAACAGGTGAGAGCGTTTCTATGGAAAAAATACCACCTGCAGATATGGCCATTATTACTATTCACATATAACATCATGCCTATAATCCACCGAAAGGTTATGCTGAGGTGTCCTTATATTAGGGTCTACTTCCATTTCACCAGTTATGATTAAGTCCCATGTAATTGTGGCGAGCCTGTTGCCATCAACCCGCCACTAATCCAGACTCCGGGCTGTGAAATTCTTGATGGAAAAACCCAATGACACTTTGCCCAGCATAGGAATCGAACCTAGGACCTCATGCTCTGGGGGCAGCGGGATTTTCCGAAAGGGTTACCGCTGCCCCGGAACATAAAGGGCTAAGGAAGGAACACGGGTGGGTTTTAGTCAGTAAGAGTCTGACACTCCCTTCTGCTCCACCCTGAGCGGGAGGGGTCATTTGATGATATCCCAAACACAAAAAAAAGGACCTCATGCTCAGCAGTAGTGCTTGCAAACACTATAGGTACCAACGAGGTAGTATTACTATTTAGTAGCTATACTCTAGTGTTACATATTTTCACGTTGATGATGTCTTTACTTTATAACCAACTTCTAAAAAAGGAGGAGGTTTACAATTCGTTTTTTTTTTTCAAATACTTTTTGCTCTGCTTTCGGATAAAGACGTGATATTATTTTCAAATTATATATCCATCGTGTAAAAGATAAATGTTTTTTTTTACATATTGCCGTCGCTATGGATGCTCGAAATTAAATTGAAGCTGTACAAGCGGTCTCGATAAGAATGTGCTCATGCCAACGAGTATGGATTCTGTAATAGATATTTTATAGAATAGATAGGTGGAAAAAAAAATATAATTTGCAGTTTGGTATAGAGAAATGAAAATATCATCATACAACAGTCAGCTATACATGTACAAGAAGCATAAAATATCAAAAACTGCACTTTTCAATCAATTTGCAATTTGCCTTTTCTCAATGTTGATAAAAGGCTAGGCAGTCTAACCAGATGCAGCTGAATACCAGTATTTTACATGGAGCGACTGCCTATCTGATCTCCACAACCCAGTTACTGGGTTATACAATACCCCTTGGTAAGACAGACTTTCGGGCTTCTACCTATCCGTAACGACTGTCAAAGATGTACAAATTACACCCGGGACTAATGGATTAGCGTGCTTACCGTGGCACAGAGGAGTCTCGATGTGTTATGAATGGTCAACATTCCACGAATCGACCGCGGCAAGCGTAATTTAACCTTCGATTGATCCGTGCGGCTGTTATTATTTAGCCATGAGCTCCTGCACGAACTGCACTTTTTAGTGTTTTTTTATTTTGTTTCAATGTTAACTGTTTAAGCTTGATTTGCCAATTTATGCCTAGTCAGTCTCTCTATTAATGTACAAACTACGATTGTTAAAAATAAATTATAGTATAATAATTACACGACCTTTCAATATTATTACCTTTTTCAATATTCGCAGTAACCCCAAAGAAGTACTTCTAATTTCCCTGCAGACGGTTATAAATATACACTGACAGTATATTACAAAACCGTGGAACATAAATTAATCATATGCATGGAGTTGATCCAAACATCGAGATACCGGTATCTCATTTCCGTTGTACTTTATGTGAGCGCCGAGCGACTTCCGTGACCCAATGCGGGATAAACACGAACACAAGTACCCACGTCTTAAGAAAATATTTGAAATTTTATCTTCCATGTTTTATTTGAATTAGGAAGGATAATGAACGCTTGGTTGGGTACGAAATATTTAATTGTAATGTATTATCTTACTAGATGTGGATGTTTTGACATCAGTACCTGTAAAAAGAGAAAAGGCAACAATTAGAAACATTATTCAGAGTTCAAAATCTTATGATCAGTATGATATTTATAATTTTGACAATACATACATCGGCTAAAAATAAAAATGTCCTCCAGAAGGAAAAAAGGCTATTTATGACACGCGTGGCGCCTCCGCCGCACCCCTATTCCTTGATGTCTTACTTCGTTCCTGTTCTCATGTGCTGCCGGTATCATTTCCGTCTCGAGTCACGACTCGTGACGCTACGACGCTACGCGTCGGCTATACACGTCGTCGCGCTCCACTTGTCTCATTTTGAACGTCAAATGACGAAGAGATCGGTTGAGACGTTTTTGTGACGTGTGTATCGGGTTTTTGTTCGTTTGACAAATGAAAAGTATTTCAAAAGTTAAATTTTAGACCTTTAGATCATAAACCACGTGCCGTTACAATAGCGACATTCGTTTAACACACGGGCAGGGCTAGTGGCCACTAATCATAATTCGGGTCATACCGGTACCGAAGGGAGGTTCGAGAACTAACGTTGAAGAATATAGACCGGTTGCTGTATTGTCAACAACGGCTAAGGTATTAGAGTCTGCTATTTATAAGAAAGTATATCAGCAAGTTGGCTCACAACTCACCGACGCGCAGCACGGATTTCGGCCGACTAGAAATACTACGAGCAATTTACTTAGCCACATGGCGGAAGTGGTGCCGATAGTGGATGGTGGGGGGCAAGCCGATGCTGCATACTTCGATTTTAAAAAAGCGTTTGATTTAGTCGATAATGACGTATTACTGAAAAAGTTAGCAGGGGTCGGTTTCACCCCGCATCTTCTTAAGTTTTTTGCGGATTATATGAGTAACAGGCAACAGTATGTTGACTATGCGGGATACCAATCAAAGGCATACTATACTAGATCTGGTGTGAGCCAGGGAAGTAATATAGGGCCCCTTGGGTTTCTCTTAATGATAAATGACCTACCAAATGTTGTACAAGATGCTTAATGCTTACTATTTGCCGACGACCTCAAACTTTCTCTCCCCATAACAAACATGGATGATTGTGAAAGACTGCAGAGAGATATAGACAGAGTAGTAACTTGGAGCAAGAGTAATCTCCTGCAGTTTAACACATCTAAGTGTGTGACCATAAGTTTCTCGCGCGCACGCACACCCATTAGTTATAGTTATACGGTTGACGGGGTATCGATGGCTAGGGTCACTGAAGTGAGGGACTTGGGTGTCCATTTTACCACTGGACTGACGTTTCAGGATCATATAATTAAGGTATGCAAAAAAGCATATAGAAACCTAGGATTTGTCCTGAGAATGGTTAAAGGCTTCACAAATATGAAGGCTATAACAGCATTGTATAATGCTTTAGTAAGGAGCCAATTAGAATGTAATGCAGTTATCTGGGCTCCGCATGAAACTAAATATAGTCTCATGTTGGAGCGCGTGCAAAATAAATTTATTAGATATAAATATATGAGGGAATACGGGGTGTATCCATTTTATCCGTTGAGGTATCCAACACTATTTATCTTGGGTATGGTCGGATATGATGAACTGAGGGTCAGGAGGCAACTCTCACTTGTTACCTATATTTTTAAGATAATTGGAGGGAGGATACACAATGCGGATATATTGCGAAGGGTGGAGCTAGTCGTGCCAGACGGGTACGTGGGTCGTCGTCGTCAGCCGCGGTTGCTGGCGGTACCGCGCGCGCGAACTAACTTGCTGCGGGACGCGCCGCTGACAAGCGCGCTCCGCACTCTCAACCTCATTGCTGATGACGTAGACATATTCTGTTGCTCTTTGGGTGAATTTGAAAGAATAGCTACATATAGAATTTGCTATGGTACAAGCTTTGGCACTGTATAATTTTTAACTGTACTACAATATCGCATTGGGTCTAGCCTGTAAGGATATTTGTATGTTTGGAGTGAATAAATAAATAAATAAATAATTATAAGAACATAAAATAATTCGTAATTCGAAAACTACCGCCTGCGCTGCTCGCTGACATATGGCTCTCTCTCTTCCTTCAATTCGCTTACACTCTGGACGTTATTCGTTTTAATTTCATTGATGCAATGTTATGATCCATGATCCCGGCAAAGACCCCTGCGCTATAGTTCTTTAAGTAGTTACTCCAAAATGCTATTTTTGAAATTTGTAAGTAAATAAATATTTAATGAAATTAAAATATGTTCATAAAATGAAAACGCAAAACCGTATACGTGTGTTAAATTAAGGTCGCCATTAATGCGGCACGCTGTATTATTATATAAAATTTTCCACAGACGCAGACGTAGGTACACAACTGTCACCTCTCTTCGATTTAAACTGGTTTAAATCGAAGAGAGGTGACGTCGTATTGCCTTATTCAGATAAAGGCAATAACGTCGTCTTTAACAGAAGAGGTCTTATTATCTCTGATGCGTGACAAGTTGTCAAGTTGACAGCTGTCAAATTCGTTCTAAAATTCTAAAATCAACGTCACAAGACTAGACGAGCCGTCATATAATTATACTCTATTGTTTAGCAATTTTAAGTACCAACACAGCGTTATCGTTTAATAAAACCTTTTCAGTAGCCTAGGTAGTAAAATCTAATTTAACGATCCAGTTTATTAATATCTATATAATAAAGTTATAACGAATATTCCAATTTTCATCTGTTGTCTCTAATTATATTTTAGTTAGTTACTACCTGAGTCTGGTTTCGTTCTTAGAATACCTGTGTTTGGGTAGGTACAGACGCCAGCACATCAAGCTACTACAAACTGTCAAATTTATTTGATATATTTTCAACTTTATTGCTAAAGCATAAAGTTATAATAATAATAAAACGTTTATTTTCACAAAACTTACATAGATAAAAGAAAAGAAAAAACATATACATATCTGTGGAACTTAAATCAAGATAACTTAAATCTATTAGTTCAAAGTGATTGGGAAAATTTGACAGTTTCGGGTAGCTTGATGTGCCTACGTCTGTACATACTCGTTAAAATAATGGGAGAAGTTATTTTTACAAATATCTACTGAAAAAGAGATGAAAAATACAGGGTGCATTTGATATCATGGGCATTATTTTAACCTAAGGTACTACTTATGATACTAATTGCATTAGGGCTACTATTACGCAAATCAAAAATATTATTAATGCAAGTATGGAAAACCTTAAAATGTAGTAAGTCATACAAAGTATCAAATTAGTTGCGCTTCTCGATAGCAAATGCGTAGGTACACTACGCCGTACGCGCGTCATTGGGCGTGAATTCTTTGACCCCGCCCGACTCACGTGACATTCGTAAGTTGCCAATGAATTGATTCATAATAAATTCCAATTTTCCCTTCGTACTTTGCCGGCTTAGGACGGTCAAAACTACGTCAACTAACATACATTAAAAAAAAACATTTACGTACCTAGCTTGTGGATTGTTTTGAAAAAACCTTATTTGTCGGTAAAGTGACAGAGGGTAAACGGGTGCTCTTCCACGAGCTTGTGCATGTGCTGGCACGTGAAAAGACGAAAAATCCAACAGGTTCTGAGTGGTTCTGGTGGAATGAGACCCCGTGAAGGAATAGGGTCGTTCGGGTAGCGCCGATGGAACATTTCACGAGTTCATACTAAATTTCTTGCGCGATCGTAAATTACAACCATTTGTGGGTATTGTTGGTTGGTGTACCTAGCCTGCACATTACGCGGTCGAGGCATCGTGTACACAAACACACACACAACACACAACTACTACACTAACACTTAATACACTGCAATCCAAGCACCGTATGCCGCGAGCGGCGAGTACGGCGATTACGTCACGGGATCAATAAATCAATTACGCGTCAATGCACCTGCGCAGTCGTTATGACACTGGTTCCGGGTTCGTGACTTCGTGTTGCGGCGGGAAGCATACCCCGCGCGGGGGTGATATTCGTATTTTTGCGAGTGAGGGAGTGGGACGGAGAGAGTTCAGGGAATCCCGCCGGACGGAATGTCTTGTAGCCCATTGTTATTATTACTTGTAAGGAAAAACCCGCGCGCGCGCAGGTGATGTTTGTTTACATTTCGCTTTGCGCTGTACTGCGCTTTAAGATTTTGATATTTCAACAATTATTGGCGTTAACGAAGTATTTTGTTTTAATTACTTTAAGTGTTTATTTGCAATAATAAGCCTTGTGCAATTTGACTTACTACATTTTTAAGGTTTTCCTTACTTGCATTAATAATATTTTTGATTTGCGTATTAATAGCCCTAATGCAATCAGTATCGTGAGTAGTGCCTTAGGTTAAAATAATGCCCATGACTTCGATTCCACCCTGTATATAGGAATAGTTTTTTAATCTGTCTAAATTAATTTAAATTTGTAGAAAATTTTAATAACATAAACCATAAAACCTAAGTGTTCAAACTTATTAATAGGATTGCC
The DNA here is from genome assembly GCA_949316385.1 of Globia sparganii. Lineage (NCBI taxonomy): Eukaryota > Metazoa > Arthropoda > Insecta > Lepidoptera > Noctuidae > Globia > Globia sparganii. Next base: position 8,021,664 of record OX438671.1, read on the forward strand.
GAAAAACCATCGGTTTTAGCGTAGATTGCTAACAGCTGCCACTACTTCACTGCGTCATCATTATATTTCTCTCAGCTAAGGCTGGAAAATAATACCCCACGTTTAATCAATGAAAATATTCGCGTTACCGAGAAATATAACGTAACACGAACACACAACACACGCACGTCCTCGGATTATTACGAAACGTAACCGAAACCACGTGGCTTCGGTTCGAGTTCGATTTAATTAAAACCGAACTACCCTCCCACAGCTTTTAATGAACTTAAAAAACGGCCAAATGCGAATCAGACTCACTCATGAAGGGTTCCGTACAATATTTTACACTATTTATTTCTTTATTCAGCTGCATCCGGTTAGACTGGAAGCCGACCCCAACATAGTTGGGAAAAGGCTAGGCAGATGAACTCTTAAATTTTTAAATTTACTTTATTTTTTGTAATAGCGGCCACATACGGTAAAAATTTGCAGTGTCTACCTATTACGGTTTAGCCTTATGATAGACGGACGGACAGCGGAGTCTTAAATAGGGACCCGTTGGGCACAGAACCTTAAAGAATATAAATATTAATTACAGGGACTGTTGAAAAAATATCCGACCTAAATCAGATAGGGTGTCTGTTTTTTTTTTTCATATCATTATTGAAAATCTTGGTTTCAATTTTATTTTAATGGGTGCTCATCTGTCTCGTTAATTACGGCAATTTCGTGAAGTATCAATTTCCTGCCTGTTAAAGCTGTGAGATTCTTTGGAAATAAATTACTTTATTATGTAGGTATTAGGACTACTTAAAGGTCAAAGTCTTTCCTAACCTACTAATGTCCATATAATATACTAGCTGTGCCCCGCGGTTTCACACGCCCCTCATGACCGGCCGCTTTGCGGAGTTATTTTAAAACTATAATATTTCATAAGTTATTCATTGAAATCAAATGATGTCAAGGGCAATTTTGTTGAAAATTAAATACTTGTGATGAATAACGTATTTATTGGGATTAATATCATGTTTATAAGGGATTAATATCATGTTTATAAAAGCACCTTCGCCATTAATGCAATATTTTAACAAACAAATTTGATTACCATAAAAAAGGTTATAGTTAGTCAACCTTAAAAGATTAAGATTAAAAGATATGCTGTTGTGAACTCTCTTTTATAACTTTTAAAGGAGAACAATTCCGTCATACATGATTTTTGCGTAAATTTACCCGTTTACGCAGCGTATGCAATAAAAGCTCTCAAAAAAAATATTTTTTCGAGTTTTTACATCATTTTTCGTAGCGCGATGTTATATATAGATGTGATATAAATGAACCCTCGCTAATTAATGGTTTATCCAACACAAAAATATTTTTTCGATTAGAGCCAGCGGTGCTATTCTGTGAAAATCTCACCTAGAAAACTTAGGTGAAGTGAGCGTGGAGTGAGCTGTCAATAGTGTTAATTCCTAGAAAAAAACAAACTCACTTCACCTAAGTTTTCACGGTGAGATTTTTACAGAATCGACCGGCAGTTGTTCCGTTTAACCAAAGAAACAAACTCTTCATCTTTATAATCTTCTTCTAATAAATAAAATTCTCGTGTCACAGTATTAGTTACCATACTCCTCCGAAACGGCTGGACCGATTTGTATGAAATTTTGTGTGCATATCGGGTAGGTCTGAGAATCGGCTACTAGCTATTTTTTTTTGCAGAACGACGTTTGCGGGGTCAGCTAGTATTAGTATAGATTGCATTTCTCAACAACTGCAACTGCAGCTGTAGGTCCAATAATAAAAATAATAACCCCCAGCGTAGAAATTTTTCGTCGGTTAAAAAAGACATTCAGCTGTTTCATAGACAATTGCAATATCTATGCGGTCAAAATGTATCGAACAGGATTTTTTTAATAATCGGCAAAAAAGTTATCTAAGTTCAGGATCATTTATTGAATCTATGGTATTAGGTTGCGCGTCAATTATGACACTGTATAATTTGGTTCTATGTTACTTATTTGTACAGACGCCAGCAGATCAAGCTACTACAATCTGTCAAATATCTTTAATAGATTTTCAACTTTATGGCTAAAGCATAAGGTGCAAAGTTGATTGGGGAAATTGACAGTTTCGGGTAGCTTTATGTGCTGGCGTATGTACTTCATATTCATAGCTGTGATACAAATATAGCTCCATCCAAACAAACATAAATATATTATGTAAACCAATTATAGTCCTGATCTTTTCTCTGAGCCAACGATTACAGAAAGTCACTTAGAAGATAGGTATGTAAGGTACAACTACACTTAATTTGAGGTTCAGACCGAGTTACATAACAAGAGTCGTCTAGTTTGGGAGCCGGAGCCTATCTCCGATCAAGTTCACCGATAACACGACCATCAGATTCCACGACATTCACCCAACTAATGTACAGGCTGTCTCGATAAACATGGGACAAATTGGAGGCGGTTAGTCAGCATCCGACGGTAGCTCCTTTGCTAAAAAAAATTGGATGATAATATTTGTCCCGAATATTTATTACGCCGACCTCATCTCGTTTTTAAAAATATGATTGACGTGTGTTTGTGTGTAAAAGCGTGTGTCATGCTCACTTAAATGTCTCACTGATGGTGGCGCGTGTGTTGGATCATTCGGTTCCCTTCAAAATGGTTGAGCTGGATGGTGCTGATCCATGCGTCATGTTCGTGAACGGGCGCTGTCGGTTGAGAGTGATCATCTCTTAGCTGCTAGGGCTTCTTTTTAATCTTATACCTATTTTGAATTGTTTCTTCATAACATTGTTCTCACATATAGAAGCAACAATAATAATGTACCCAGGATTTTGTAATAAGTATCTTGATTTAAAAGTGTGTCCTTGGAGTTTCTTGCCCGTTCTTCTCCAAGAGATCTACGTTTTGGAATGGGCAACTAGCTTCAACTTTCTGACTAACTGACCGACTAGTTACATTTGACAATGCAAAAGTGCCTGTAAATGGGTTAATTGAAATAAATGCTTTGAGTTTGAGTTTGTACAAGCTCGATCCAGTCGGCCCGCATCGTCGCCGGCGCGAAGTGTGCCCGCTCTTAGGATCATTATTTCAAGGTATCTTTTTGCAACGTACGCATGTTTTACTATCTTCTCGCCGCGACTTCGTCCACGTGATATTTCTTGTTCTCCTATCGCACCACATCGCCCGCCGGCGCTATTACTTCGTTTTCGTTTAGAGTTCTTTCTGTTTTTTTTTCTATTTGCTGGGCTTCTAAGTGTAAGGGTGAAGAATTGAGCTATCAAACGCCGAAAGTATTCTTCAAATTAGACTCGGGCTTCCAGAGATTAGTGCGTTGAAACAAACAAATTCTTCAGCATTATTATTAGTAATATACTAGCTGACCCCGCAAACGTCGTTCTGCAAAAAAAAAAATAGGGGTATGAAAACTAGATGTTTGACAACGATTCTCAGACCTACCCGATATGCACACAAAATTTCATACAAATCGGTCCAGCCGTTTCGGAGGAGTATGGTAACAAACATCGCGATACGAGAATTTTATATATTAGAAGATTTAGTTTACACACATAGCTTTATATTGTTTTTAGAGGTATTTAATGTATGTGAACTTAAATTATTATGTTCTCTTGCATGTTCTTAGTTTAACCAGTCACACAGTATAGAGTACGAAATACCCAATCGGCACAAACAAGTTTACAAGCTAACCCAATTCTAAGCTAGCTAACGCGTAAGACCGTAGGTACAGAAGTTCGAAAGTAGGACGAGTCGGCTCATTCAGCTCCTGTATCAAATTACTGAGATGCTAGAGCATGCCGGATGAAGGCAATCTCCGTCTAAATACCCTCTTGATAGTTCAAGTAGGAAAACAAAGTAAATGAAATGTTTAAGGTGTTATTTAAGACTGTTGAAAATTTTTGTACGGGGAATCTAGTACGGGTGGGTTTGAGCTACCCTTTATGATGATTTTTTAATTTAAAGTTACGCTTAGAGAGGTTCTAAATGCAAATGGTGGCCTTTCGTAAATGGATTTGAACAATAAAGACGTACCTACGTCGGTACTAAGTCTGGAAATTCGACTTTTCATGAACGCTTTGTTTGAAATAGTTTAACAACTTGAAAGTTATTATTCCATCTTGTTCTATTTAAAACAAAATTAATGTGAAAAATGAGGAATGTCTAAGTGATAAAACTTTGCCGTATCAAATGCAAAACAGAAATATTTTCAATGTCAATTCAGTATCGGAAATTAAATCAAACGAATTACGAACTAGTTGATCCAAGAATTTCCCAACCCAAAGCAGGACAAACTAATTATGTCAACTCAGAATATTGAACTAATTAAATTATGATGAAATGCCCATAAACAGCAAGTTATGAAATAATAAAGCAGGGCCGGCCAGTTAGATTGATGACGTCACGGCCCACCGTACCACCAGATAATTGATATTCAGTAAATATTGGCGGATAAAATAAACCGAAAATTGAGTTTCCAAAACCGGCCTAAATTAATTTGCAAGTTCATAACAGCTTCGTGTCGGCGTAAAAATTTTATTAAAGGCAAATCCCGGAGCTTTTCAACGGACTTTGCGAGTCGAGTATATACCGCAGTACCAGATAAAAGCATCATGTTTACACTTTTATTTTTTTTATAAAGTAATAAATAAGGAAAAATCACATTAAAAATAGATGATTTTGCTTCACTTGGAAGACTACTGAATATGTTATCCAAAATTACTAACTATACTAACGTCAAACTCAAACTCAAAGCATTTATTTCAAATAAACCAATTATAGGCACTTTTGAATTTTCAAGGGTCGGTCAGTCAGAAAGATGAAGCTAGTTGCCGTACGTAACATCTATTGGCTCTAATACCCAATACTTAAAGGCTAGACAGATTGATTTTTTGGGACTACACTATAGGTATACTGAATTGCATAACACAAGCATTTGTTGTCCATTTAAGTGGAATGTATCGTTCCTAATTGTTGTGTACCTAGAACTAAATTATGTAGGTATCCCTACCACATTTAGTGGAACAATTGGCTTATCAGTAATTATGATTAAATATCCAGTAATCCAATGTTTTCTTTTCATGGAAATCAATTAATAAAATACCCGATAAATCACTGCATAATTCACAAAGGATCATCATCATCATCATCATCAGCCGGAAGACGTCTACTGCTGAACAAAGGCCTCCCCCTTAGACCACTACGCCGAATGAAAATCCGCCACTTGTATCCATCGGTTGCCCGCGACTCTCACGATGTCGTCGGTCCACCTAGCGGGAGACCTGCCTACGCTGCGTCTTCCAGTTCGTGGTCGCCAATCAAGAACTTTTCTTCCCCATCGGGTATCAGTTCTACGAGCGATGTGGCCTGCCCATTGCCACTTCAACTTGCAAATTTTAAGAGTCAGTGACTCTGGTTCTTTGTCGAATATCCTCGTTCCGGATTTTATCACGCAAAGAAACTCCCGACATAGTTCTTTCCATTGCTCGTTGAGTGATTTAGTCTCTCTAAAAGGCCGGCAGTTAAAGACCACGTGTCAATGCCATATGTCATCACTGGCAATACACACTGGTTAAACACCCTAGTACAAAGGATAATGTTGTTCAATTTTAAAATAAAGTCACGAAAAACCCTATCGCGGCGCAATTAGCAGCTACTCCAGTGTCGTCATTGTAAAATAAACTGAAAACTGTGAGATCCTATGAAAAGATAATTGGGTACCTTTAAGTACCCACTTATCTTTTCGTAGTATCTAGTACTCCTAGTTTTCAGTTTTCTATCTAGGTGGTTTTGATTGGAGATCTTGCTATGAGACTGGATGAATGTCGTTACAAGTGGCCAAACAGCTTTTCTTACGAGTTATCTTTTCATTCCATGACTATCTTTGGCGTGATTAAGTTGATATAAAAAACATTGAAACGCCTGTTACGACAGCAGCGGTTCTCCGACAAGCATTGTTGATATTTTAACGACTCATCCTACGCTTTATCCTCATTTAAATAGCCGTCGATTAAACTCTTTCGCTTCGTAAAATATAAAACCCTAATTACCACCAGCTCGGCTCATTACAATAAAAATGTTGAATAATTTCAAAATGTTTGTACAAGAAGAACTTACTTGTTACAATGCAAATTTGGCAATTTTCCAGTTTCATGACACTGCAATGTGGGTAAGTTTTAATGGCCGGCCAACGCATTATGTAACTGGAAAACATTCATTTAGAGTTGAAGAAAGGAAGCGGGAATTAAGAGTAAAATAATGTTTCTTTATCTAATACATACTGCTAAGAGAAATAATAAATGTTTTAATATATTAAAGTACTAGCTTCTGCCCGCGACTTCGTCCGCGTAAATTTTTTTTGTTTCCCCGACCCACCCCGTCGCAACGTGTCGCCGGCCTGCGCTATTACTTCGTTTTTGCTTGGCGAAAACTTCAGACTTTTTTCTTTTTGCTCAACTCCTAAGGGTCCTAGCGTCAAGTTTAATAGAATATAGCCTTCCTCGAGAACTGGGCTATCAAACGCAAAAATATTTTTATATATGCGACCAATACTTCCAGAGATTTAGAGCTTTCAAACCGTGTTTCAAACAAACAAACTCTTCAGCTTTATTATTAGTATTATTTTAAAACTATGATATCTCCTAAGATATACATTGAAATCAAATGATGTCAGAGGCAATTTTGTTCAAAATTAAATACATGTGATGAATAACTTATTTATTTGGATAAGGATTAATAGCATGTTTATAAAAACACCTTCGCAAATAATGCATTATTTTAGAACAAATTTGGTTAGCATAAAAGAGGTTATAGTGAGCTAACCTTAAAAGATAGACATATGCTGTTGCGGACTTTTTTTAAAGCTTTTAAAGGGGAACAATTCTGTCCTATATGATTTTTGCGAAACTTTAACCGTTTACGCAGCGCACGCAGCGGAAGCTCTCAATAGGAAAAAAATCCCCCGATTTTGAAACATTCTTCATTGATGCTCCGCTCCTATTCGTTTTAGCGTGATGATATATAGCCTATAGCCTTCCTCGATGAATGGGCTATCTAACGCAGAAAGAGTTTTTGAAATCGGACCAGAAGTTCCTGAGATTAGCGCGTTCAAACAAACAAACAAACAAACAAACTCTTCAGCTTTATAATATTAGTATAGATTTGTTGTGTTCTTATGTTGTTTTTTTTGTTGTGTTTAAATTTTTCCCTTATTATGTATTTAATTTGTTAGCTTAGTAATTGTTGATTTTATTGTGCTTGCTGTATTCTCCTGTAATTGAAAGAATATACCTACCAAATACTTTGTCGTCCATAGACTATATAATGTTTAGTGTATATCTTTTGTTGGAGATTCTAAAATAAATAAAGTTTCCAGTTTTCGGGAACTAGGTACTATTATTTATTTGGTGGGGCTCGTGACTCAATAATAACAGTCGCATGGGTCGATCGAAGGTTAAGCTACGCTTGCCGCGGTCGGTTTGTGGATGGGTGGCCACCCACTACATATCGAGACCCCTCCGTGCCTCGTTAAATCGTTGGTCCCGCCTGTCATTTGCAGATCTTTGACAGTCGTAACGGGTCGTCAGAAGCCCGATAGTCTGATAACCAGTCTTACCAGCGGCATCGTGTTACCCAGTAATTGGGTTGTGGAGGTCAGATAGGCAGTCGCCACATGTAAAACACTGGTATTCAGTTGCATCCGGTTAGACTGAAAGCCAACCTCAACAAAGTAGAAACGAGTATTTGTATTATATATATCGTTCCTAATTGTTGTGTAAATGTGTACCTACCTAAAACTAAGTGATGTAGGTACGTTTCCGAGTACCAAAATTAGTGGAATTATTGGTTTATCACAAATTTTAATGAAGTACCCAATATCTCCAATGTTTGCTTTAATGGAAATCAATAAATAAAATACCCGATAAATCCGCACAGCATAATTCACAAAGGAAAATGTTGTTTAATTTTAAAATAAAATCACGAAAAACCGTATCGCGCCGCAATTAGTAGGTACTCTGGTTTCGTTGTTATATTGCAAATAAAGCGTATATTATTTTTTCCCAATAGCCGAGTCCATTTAAATGCAGCACGAAACATGATATATTAAAGTTTCATAGCCACATGCTCACTGCGAAAACTGTGGCGGTCCATTTTTTTTTAGTTTACTTATTTGTTTGTTACGTCGACCGCGTGGATTTCGGATATTAGTTACCAGTTAATTTTCTCATACAAGCTTTAAGCCTCCTTCAAACTTTTCAAATTTACCTGTCTAAATTGTAGGTAATATAGCTACGGAAAGACTTTTTAGAAAGTCTTTAACGGCCTTATTATATACAAACCTAGGTTTATCTTTTATACCCAGGCTTAAACAACTGAGCTATTTTAAAATTTCGAACTATAATCCGTCAAAGTTCTTAATATAAAAACTGACATTAAACCCAAAAAGTGTAAGTTGTCAATTTTGCATTAAGAACTTTACGTGTGTCGGAATAAATTCGGAGTAAATATAAAATAGCTAGCGAAACTACGCGGACGTGACGGTTAACGATATCCACACGATAAAATAAAAAAATAAATAAATTTGACGATTTTTTGTAGGGGTCACCGACCGCAGTTAGTGTAACTTGAAATGTCAGTTTAAAAATCAGCTTTTTACTGTGTAAACTTCACAGACTAGACTTCTTCTTCATTATCGATACCCATCACGTCTGCAGAGTTTTGCTAGCTCATTTAATTTGACCCTGTATATATGTATCACGGTTTTGGTTTAAGGAGTTAGAAATGCCACAAGTGTAACATTAAAAATGTTGTCTACCCTCCAAGGCACTCTCATTTACTTTAATTAAAATCCTCTAAAATTATTTTATGAACTAGTAATTTAATTAAGGAAGCTTTGCAGCTCGTTCTTAAGTGTATCGACAGTTCGATTGTTAATATTATTAAGTGCCTTAGGAAATATTAATTACGAGAAGTCTCTGCGGAAAGGTGAGGTCATAACTTGAGGTAACTTTTGAGACTAGAAACTCTGAATTTATGCTGAAATGTTTGATTGTACGAGTATTGGGTATTGGCTATTGGGTTTTTGATATTATTCGGAACTAAAAATAAACGTGGATAGACGTTCCAACCTTATTGGGAGTTATATGTTGAAGTAACACTAGGGTCATGGGGTCAGAGCGCCATACAGGGTGGCAATGCTGCCAGAGTTTTGAGCAATTTTCCTGCTGAATTTTTTAATGCCCTATGATTGTTTACCCTTGTTTTGTTTTATATACATGTAAATACTATTATTTTAAGTCTGTTAGCTTATATCTAATATTTAAATTCTCGTGTCACAGTGTTAGTTACCATACTCCTCCGAAACGGCTGGACCGATTTGAATGAAATTTTGTGTGCATATCGGGTAGGTCTGAGAATCGGCTACTATCTATTTTTTTTTATAAAAGTATTTTAGATACTAACCTTTACATTCCTACTTATAAAGGTCACCATCTGCCTAATCTGTCGGCTTCCAGTCTAACCGGATACAGCTGATTACCAGTATTTTACATGGAGCGACTGCCGTCTGACCTCCACAACAATGTTAGTGGGTATAATATGATACCCCTTAGTAAGACTGGTTGTCAGACTTTCGGGCTTCTGACTACCCGGAACGACTGTCAAAGATCCACGAATGACAGCCGGGACCAACGGCTTAACGTGCTTTCCGAGGCACGGATGGGTCTCGGTATGTAAAGATGGTTGGTTACCCATCCACAGACCAAGCGCGGCAAGTGTAGCTTAACCTGCTCGATCAATCTGTGCGGCTGTTATTATGTAGCCAAGGGTTTTTCTTAATATTCCTACTTATAAAGGTACCTTTCTTTAATTCATATTACAACTCGCTCTAATTTTACTTCTTGTAAAGATGTTAAAGGTACCTACCACCCCATGCCACTATACTGAACAAATAACACAACGTACAGTTACCAATCCCGTGAACACGTAACCCAAAGTCCAATAGCACAGCGCACCTTAACACTGCAGTCGGTAACTTGGTAAATATCACGAGTTCCATCGGCCATAACTCAACGAAATGCAATCTCTAGCCGGCGCTAAAGCCGAGGCGTTTAACTGTGCCTTTCGCTATTGTAGGAGCCGAAATATTCCGAAAAGGTGTAAATTCTACGAGCACGAAGCTGAATAGAGTTTGTCGTGATTTCGTTTGAAGCTGTCTGAGATTTCCGAGTTATGTCCATGGTTTTGTTTAGGGAATTCTTGATTAAGTATAGCATTAACAAGCTATCTTGTCTATACTAATATTATAAAGAGGAAAGATTTGTATGTATGTTTGTAACGAATTGGATCAAAAAGTACTGGACCGATTTTAAAAATTCTTTCACCATTTGAATGCTACATTATCACTGATTAATATAGGCTTTTTTAGTTGCAAGTAAAAAATAAAATGTTTAAAAAATAAATAACTACCCGTGCGAAGCCGGGACAGGCCGCTAGTATAATTATAATAGATTAAGTAAATTAATACATATAATAAACACGTAGATTTTCAGGACTTTTCAGTTGTTTTTTTTTTATGCCGAATTGACGAATATACAAATGTAGCGCTACAAGCTTCAAATGTCGAGAGGTAAAATATTTGTACAGTGTACAAAATAATATCTAATAATACATATTATGAAAAAAAAAAACAATATTAACATTTCGACTTCATGAGTAACTTTTCACACCATTATATTCAAACCTAATTTCAACTGCATAGAAATAAAATAATATAAATATATATAATATAATATCCGTATAGAATGAATCGAATCAATTGAAACGAATGGAACGCTGCCAAAAACTTTACCTTCAAATTATTACAGGTACTCCAGACCGTATAGGTTATCTAATATCACATTCATTCAGCCCAACCCACTGAGGCAGCAGTACTCAAGCAGTTTTTCATCGCGGGCCGCATACATGAATGTACCTACTCGTATCTATGAATAACATGTGGTGTGATGCTTTGGTCCTTTGTACACGGCACGGTTTCATTACGGTAAGGCGTATACGCCTAAACCGCGCCGTAGAAAAAAACGTGTCTGTCAACAAGCTTCCATAGTGATCCTTATAGCACTGACGACCGTAACTGCACACGGCGAATAAACCGTAGTTTTTCACGGCAAAAAAAATGTGTGTGTATAAATGTCCCTGTTTATATTATATAATTAAAGTTTGAGCTTTTGCTATTTGCAAAAGTTTGAAATAAAACATTGAATCATCTATATAGCATCCTATGAGAAATAGCTAGATAATAATTATTCCCATTATAGCTTTCTGTAAACCAATATAATTATATCATTCGAAAACAAATTTGTGAAACCACATACGAAATTGATCGCACACATACCAAAAACTAGTTACGAAAGAAAAACAGTTCCATTTTCCTTAGCAACGCGGTAGAAGGAATGCGGGTCACAAAGGTAGGCAAGTCTTTCGGGCCGAAGGTTGAGTATCACTGTAACCGAAGTTCCATCCATATATTTCACCATTATCTGGGTACCCTGCAATTCAAAGTTGGTCTAGATTCCAGTAACATTAGAGACCTGGTTTGAAGTTGCTCGTTCACTCATGTTTGGGAGATTCTCTAACTGAGAATGCTTTTAGCGGTTTGGGCTGTGTAGCCGTAACAATACTCGTATGTTTGGAAATGTTTCGCCATTGAAGAATTTTTCAAGTGGCCGCTTTCCATTTGAATGCTTCGCAGTCTTCTTAGAATATTGCTAATCCATTGCTTCATATTATGATCGAAAACTTTGTCTGCTGAACAACGTAGGTAAATAACGCAATTAATGTTGTTGAGCTGTCAAAATGAAAAGTATTGCTATTGTAAGTGTGGTAGGCAATTATCCCGCAGACATTGATGTTTTTAGTAAAACGTGTAACTATTAGCGAATAGTCCACAATAATATAATTAAAAGGTTTTAAGTATGAATATCTTATAATAGCTACTCATGATGTTTATTAACAAACTTCTATTACAAGTTGTCATAACTTTTATCACTGATAATCTCCTGATAAAGTACGAGTGTATTATTCAAACTTATGAATTTCGCAATAATGGCGCAGTTCTCGAATATCAAGACACGGTGTTAGTTCGAAACGATTGTACGATAACTTCTACTAGTACTTACTGCGAGTAGTCGTAGTTTCTACGAGTTCGCACTTCGAGGTGTTCATTTGATATTTAATGCTTTATAAGTATTTCTAGTCTTGCTTTGTTTAAAACGTTCGCTGTACTTGAGAAAATGTACTAGTAAATAAAGGCAGCTTTTTTTGGTAGATGAGATGGCTATAGGTAACTGTTAATTAAGAAACTTCGTGTGTTGTGTGGCCATTTTCTTGTTTCCTTGATAATATTGCTATAAAAATCTTAAAAAACAATTTCAGCTTAGAAGTTTTTAAGATGGCTCACTGCTTATGCACATTAATGTTGTTTATACTAAAAATAATATGTGCATACCTAATGAATAGATAGAGCACTGTGCGAATATATAAATATAGTATATAAGAACGAATTCAATTTGATAAACAGTATAAAAAAGGTTAATAAATAACAAGTAGTCGTAGAAAAAAATGCCCAAACCATATTTAGTCGTGCCTACATATAAAATGATAGTTATAGGTACTTTGACAATATCGATGAAAAATACAAGAGCAGATTTATCGGAGCAGACAAGCAGAGTCTCATTCGTCTCAATTATGTTGACGGGCCATCCGTCAATCAGCCTCCCGATGGAGTGATTCGTTACCGATTTCATTGGAAGAAAAATAAAAAAAGGGATTATTTGGTTGTGTGCAATCTTTGGCTTTACCGACCTATTGGATTATGCGTGATTGGTTGAATGCTCATAAAATTGTGAAGGTCAATTTGGTTTCAGGTATCTTAAGATGGTTCATCTCATTTTCATAAATTGCGTTAGGATTTCAGCAGTGGGACTAAATTGGTAGAAAAAAAAAACGGTGTGATATTATATTAAAATGATTGTTGTATTTATTAACAGCCAGTGACTCTTTTGCTGAAAGGCTGAAATACAGATTTTACTTCAGTCTTTACTAGGTGGCTGTTTAAAATATTCTTGACTAAAAATTACGTCTTTATCATCCCGACATTAACGCGCAAACTGAAACCCTGAATTCAGGGGACTACATGACCTAAACGCAAAAAAACGCAAGTTTTATAATACCTAAAAGTATATGATTGACTACAGTAAACAAAATCAGAAAAATATATGATATTCTTCAGGTTGTATGCTAGATAGGTAGTTTGTTGAATACATAATACAACTAATTTGATACGATAGAAAAAAATCACGAAGATACCTCTAAAAACTTTATTTTTACAATAAAAACCATACTGCAATATATTACATACAATCACTCTGATTTTTTTATCAAATTATTCTACAAGCAACATACTAAAGCACTAGTGTTTTAATTTTTTAGTCCAAACAATATATTTTTTGTAATTACATATTGCTTCATATTTTGCAATAAATTAGCAGCGGTGTGTCATCGCGCTTCTCTTTCTTATAGTCCGACAGTGACCGCACTTTAGGTCATGTAGTCCCCTTCAGCACATGATTCTAGACTCTATAGCGCCGAAATTTTTCGAAAATTATTTTTGAAAAAATCTGGTGTTACATATAAACGTGCAATACCTACGCTATCAAAATATAGGGTGACGGGTAATTAGTGACCGATACCTAAACACGTGATTGTACTCATGATAACAAACAACTTTTACTATGGGACCAAACCTGAATTCGCGAAAAAAAAATCTGCTGGTCAGTACCTACATTTTGACCAGTTAGGCAAACATAAATGACTGAACAGCAGATTTTTTTTCACAATTTTAGGTTTGGTCCCATAGTAAAAGTTGTTTGTTATCATGAGTACAAGCACGTGTTTAAGTATCGGTCACTAATTATCAGTCACCGTATATAAGGAACAGCGTAGGTATTTTTTTAAATAAACGAACTAACCTTTCTACGCAGGGGGGTTCAGAATCATGCTACAATCCAGCACATCAAGCTACTACAATCTGTCAAATTTCTTTAATAGATTTTCAACTTTATCGCTAAAACATATGGTTCAAAGTTGATTGGGAAAATCTGATAGTTTCGGGTAGGTTGCGTGTCGCCGTCCCTGCCACCTTGAATTTACGTCTTTTGTCCAATAAACGTACACATTTTTTAGTAAACTACAAAACAATCATGTGAGAACACAAAAGACTGGAACCGCTAGCCCAGACCGTTTCTCATTAAACCCAGCTGCGATACTTATAAAACTTGTTTACAAAACCCCCACACTGATTAATGCATATTTCATATCGACCAATAAATAATGTACGACCAGGATTGCCAAAAAACCGCCAACTTTCGACCATTACTTATAAAATTTAATCATGAGCCAAATAAGTTGCCGCGAGTTTCGAATTTGGCGCCGTAAAAAATGGTTTTTGATAATTTTAAAGTCGAAACATTTAAACTTTGGGTAGTGGTTTTATCTTTCTTTTAGCGAAGTTTAGCGCTTAACGCGTGTAGTTGGCTATATAAATTGTAATATTGGTGCAAAATGTGCTCATTATTTTCTTCGAATGCTGGCGTTAGTGCCAGTTTTTTAAGAATAAAAATCATGTAATACCTACGGGAACATAATAGCAGCTATCTGGAAGAAAGTTGTAGAACATTTTACATAAAAGAAATTAAACCTTTCTTTAAGGAATAGCAATAATAGCTGATGTTCTAGTTTAAGAGACAGGGCTTATATTTTTGTTTGTACTTATAGATTTTTGTAGCCTTTTAATTTTTCTTTTCTTTTTTTGTCCAAACAATTATGTTTATGCTCAAACTGAGTCTATGTATTACTTTGGATAAATAAACATTATTTATATTATTCTTTCTTTGGGCCAAGCCCTTCGACCCATAAACATAGGCAAGAAAAATTCTACTTTTTCCCTAACTATACGACCTCACATGCCAACTAGTGATGTGCCAAAAATCCGACATATAGATTTCTATCCCTATCATCCCCCACGGAAGGAAATATCTTGCGGATATCCGCGCAACTGACAGAGGAGGGACGGGGGATAATTTGCGCGTGTTATGGGTACTGGTGGATGGCGTCATCCCCTTAGTAAGCACCATGGATACTATTCGAATAATGATGGCCGGTGTAATAAAAGATGGAGGAGCTTGGCTCGGCTTGGTATGATATAAGGAGTTTGAATAGCTGATATTGTTATTTGCAGCTGAAGATTACGTTTATGAATTTAGTTACCACCATATACCGTGTATTTAGTAGTATTTATACCAGCGCTGCGAAATTTATTTTTAAATGTCGCAGTATCATGCTGAGATAGGAGCTTTTTGGCCTCGTATAGGACTTTCTGTTTCATTTTTCTTTTTGTAACTTTTATATTTATTTTTTTATATAAGTAATTTCAAAGCATGTTAAGCCGTTGCTTCACGTGCTTTCCGAGGCGCGGAGGGGTCTTGGTATGTAAAGATGGTCATCCATCCACGTACCAACCGCGGCAAGCGTAGCTTAACCTGATCGATCGACCCGTGCGGCTGTCATTACCAAGCAACAAACCCCTCTAGCAGTTTACACCAGTTTTTAGTTTTCTTTTTTTTTAGCTTTCAAAATTCTAGTTTATTAAATCCAAGGATTTAAATCATTTAATACCATCTAATCAACCTGAATATCGAGACATAAACTCACATAAAAGCTACTAACAAGTTTAATCTCAACTAAACTTGTGCTAATGCAAATCTGCACTCTTTAAAGAGATTAGAGACACCGCAAATTAATTAAATTCACATAGTTTTACGTTAAAATATAGGAGGTGAGGTGCAGGTGGTCGGTGCTCCGACACGCTCCGACACACGGAGTAGTGAGCAATCGGAGTGCTTATTTAATTTATTGATGTCTTTATAAAACCTCGCATTCTCTTGTGATAAAACTTCTTTTCCCTGCAACAGTACGAGACTTTGACAGCATGAAGAGTCGCAGGATAGTAAGTTTATCAGGGGGAATTGGAAAGGAGAGGGACTGTCTGAGCGACTATGAAGAGCGGGCGTTTTGGGGGACTGTCCTCTGTAATTTTGACGTTAAAAGGTGCTGATTCTCAGCCTGTCTTGAATAAATGAGTTTTGATCTTGAACTTTTTATAACAATCACTAGAATCACGACATAATATGGTTTTGTTTTGTAAAAAAAAAACACATCCTTTTGCTCAAATATGAATGATTTGAGCAAAAGGATGTGTTTTTTTTTCCGCCAAACTTGTACCGAGGTACAAATTACAAGTAAAATTCCTTGCAATAAATTGTGTTACCAGCAGTATTTAAAATCCTCCAATATTTGATAGATTAAGAAATAAAAGAATATAAAAAATCACTACCTCAAATAGTAACTGCGTTCAACGAAACGTTCTTAACAACAGTGACAGCTGTCAAAGCATTTCATTTGTCAAAATATTATATGTCCTGTCCTTAGCGAAATTATTATTCTGCGAATACATTTCACAGTCGATCTAGGGAGCCATTAATATATAAAAGTGGAATGGAATACATCTCGTTTCCTTCAACCTACGATTAAGTATAGTATTTATATTCAAGGGCTGTGTTCATCAACATTCCAACTGCCGTTTAGATATTAAACATTTAGTTTATTTCAAAGTTCATAGGGAAAAAACTGTGAAAAGTCCGTCTAATCAGAGTCCAGAGTATAATAGCAAAGTTGTCGAAATCCAACGAAAGTACGATCGCAGCCAAATCACAGTGTCAAGTCTAAATGGATTAGCCAGGTCGTCAAGATGGGAGAAATCAATTGAAAGTCCAGGGAAGAATAGCCAAATCAACAAATAAGAAATCACACACGAAATAGCACTCCAAGAGACGGGAAACCAACGAACAGAGGCAATGAACCGAAACGGAATGTTGACATTATTGTTATGTAACAACAAATAATATAAAAATAGATAATTATCGGCCTTGGAGCACAGTCTTTTGGCCTTTCAGAAAGCTAACCAAACGCATACAATAATCTGAAAAAATAAATGCATTTTTTTCATTCTTATTCGCTGTTTTTGTTTCACAAAAATAATGTCCTAAGAAAGCAAAAAACTTTTTGAATACAAAAATAAGATAATAATCAGTATATTTTTAAGATAATTTCTTTTTGTTACATTTATAAAATGAAGAAACGAAACGCATCATCGGAAGAATGTATCATGAGATTGCCAAATTATTAAATGGGTTGCAAGTTATTAACTTCTTTGAAAGACAATTTCATGTGGTACAAATGTGTAAATAAATCCAATATATATTTTTTCAGAATCTACGATTTTTTTTCCTATATTTCAGTACTTTTGTTCCATAAGGTACATTGTTTGGCCACAGTTGTATGAAAAAAGAAACACCTCCTTTTATAACACATTAGCTGACCCCGCAAACGTCGCTTTGCAAAAAAATAGATAGTAGCCGATTCCCTACTGAATATGCATATAAAATTTCATAAAAATCGGTCCAGCCGTTTGGGAGGAGTATGGTAACTAACACTGTGACACGAGAATTTTATATATTAGATTATCCTTCCATTTGTTTACTAATCTCTCTCATGAACCCGCGCCAAGCTACGCTCATAAATAATCTCTTTTTACGAGCACACCTTACAAAGTTTTAGCAATCGAACTCTTTTACGATTACTACAAGTTATACGAAACCGTTCCAATACTTTCTATGTTTTCCGCGATTTGATTTTTATGCTGAATAGTTTTATTGGTACCTATTGGAACTACAGTTTTGATAAGAGTCGTTAAATAAAGGAAATGGGTTAGGTTTCTACGGTGATAGTATCTTTAGGAACATAGTAGTTTATTAGAGGTCGTTTCTTTTCGAAAATGAACTCTCAACTCTCCGTAGAACAAAACAAAGTTAGTGCCTGAATATATTGAAGTATTTTACATTAGTTTTAGCCGGCTGATGAACAATTCAAACTTGCTATACACAAGATCAAAGTAAATACCCAAACTGTTACAAACGAGAACTAGACCAAAATGACAAAACAAGCTAAAGCCAAAATGCCAGCCAGCATTAAACAGCGGCCGTGTTTCGAACTGTTCTAAAAACTAAATGAGAGAATTTAATACCGACAACACGTCCGTTTGTAGGTACACGTAGTGACGGCTGTAACACGTTGCACAGATGCCTCCGAGTACGTTATTACTCAAGTTCCCGTGATAAACACATGCGACTCATTGTCTAAACTTTCCCATGAGTAATGGACGTTTACGGCTTTTAAAACTGTCCCAACAACGATTCAAATGTTGGAATGTACGTGATGAGAACTACGGGCGAAGTAACAGAATGTTTCTAGTATACGTATCATGTTACACGTCATGTTTAAACAAATAAATGCATCTTTATCGTTTACGGAATTAAAAGTAGAATTTTGTACAAAGGTTTTTTTGTTGTTTAATGAATTTAGTTTAGTCGTTTAGTGTTGACACGAAAATTGTTTTACATGATCTAATCGAATTATGCCGGTCGGATCCCCTGCTAGTTATCTGTCACTTGTTACGTTTAAACTCGGTGGTAAACAGTTGTGAATGCCTTTTTAATTTTTTAAAATTAAATACAGTTAAGTAGGTATGGAAATGTTTTTTTTTTCCAAACAGTATAGGTTTCTGCCTTTTTATTTTTTTGTGCGCGGTGGAAATCCTCTTAGACTTCCACCATCGTGGGGGTAACAGAGGCATATGGGAAGAAAACGTGAGTTTATGGACAGTCAACAAAAGAGATATCCGACTATCCTGCATACTTATCTCTTTTGTTGCCTGTACGTATATAAGTGAAGTAACTACGTCTTAAAACATAACAACAAAGTAAAGCTGGCTGTAAACCACGAGCATAATTATTTTACTATCATGACTATGATAGTAGTTCGCGTCCATCGTCCATCGTCCGTTATATGTACTAAAGCAGCTTTTCTCAGTATTGATTGTTATTGCATTAGTAAATCTAAACGTTGTCCAGCTGGTTCACAGAACAAACTTACGATTTTTGTTACTACGTAACGTATGTAGTAGAGTTTTTGGCAAAGTAACTACTTCCACCGTCCGTCTGTCCGTCGTTCCGTCTACTACTTTATTTTCTCAAAAACTCTTTACTCCGTAAAACCCAACCCAAGTCGGGATTTTTACTTACTAATGTCTCTAGGAAGAAGATCTAAGGAAAATTCTCAAACTTCCATGAAACCAACAGCAGCAACATTTGGTCATATCAGATTGTAAACACGAATTAAAAATGATAAAACTGTACCATTTGGTCTCGATTTAAAACCCAGATTGTGAAGATTTTTTTAGGAAATGCGGTCGGAAAATGTAGCGTGCAAAATATCGGAGCTTAATTTTTTTAGTGATTAATGTTTTTAAGCGTCGCCGTCGTTGGCTGCTAGTTGCGGGAATCCTGTAATCCCTCTTCTTTGATATGCCTTGTTTGAAAATGCCATGAACATGATATAAAATTAAAATATGAGCGTAAGATTTTTTTTCTAAGCACTATGTTCGGTAAGATGTTTTTCTACTTCATTTAGGTTAACTGATAAATCTAACACGAAATAAGTAATTTCCATATAAAGTGGTTTTCCTAATATGCTCCATTTTTGCGAGAAGCTTAAAACGTTTGCTTGAAAAACTTTCAAAGAATCTTTTAGCTGTATCAATTATTTTAAAAAATAAAATTGATTGTGTTATTACCCCCCTTTTTCTATATTCTATGATAGGTGTTACAATTCTATGACCAACCATACTAAGTTCTTGATATGAGAATTGACAGCATATCAAATCGTTCCCTTGCTGAAACAGGTTATGTTTTCCTACTTAATACAGCGTGCCGCTTTAATGGCGACATTAATTTAACACAAGTATACGGTTTCGCGTTTTATGAACTCATTTTACTTTCATTAAACGTTATTATTTATTTAAATTTTCTAAAATAGCATCTTGGAGCACCTTACACTGAACTAAGGAAGCTCAGGAGTCATTTGCCGGCATCATGGATCGCAACAATAAAATAAAATGAATAACGTGCAAAGAGTGGGTGGACTGAAGGAAAGAGAGAGAGCACTTTGTTGGCGAGAGGCGCAGGCAGTAGTTTTCAAATTACGAATTATTAAGTAGGTATTGTATGTTGTTACAATTTGTTTGTAGTTTGTTAAATTAATGTCGCCATTATAGCGGCACTCTGTATATACATACTAAAATTACCTTTAAATATTCAGTCCCTAATTGAAAACTGACGAATCATAGTTGTTCCCAACGTATCAAATCTTCATGTGACATTACCTCGCACACAACTCAGCTGCTGCTCGCATATGTTTACAGAAGTCAATCAGCTGGCATCAACACTCGCGCGCCCCCTGGCTAAGTAATATTCAATCCAATGAATATCTCACGCTGTTAATTTTGAGAGATGGGGCACAGATTGAGGGGAGAAATTAGTAAATTTACTATCGTAGACGGTTAAGGGGCGATTTTTTTTTAAATTTTCGTACTACTTTTATCTGAAGATTGTAATATTTACTCTTCAGATAAAAGTTATGTGACGAATGAAAAAGCCACCCTTAGTCGAATATACATAAATACAGAAAAAAACAAGTGAGCGAGTGTGAGTCTCTGTGTGTGGGTGAGTGAGTAAGTGAGTGAGTGTTAGTGAGTGAGTGTTGAGAAAATGATGAACAGTAAAAAATGAAATGTTTATTTTTTATTTTATTATTACCAACGACATACATTACAATTATCTTTTACTATTTGTAAACATGATTTTACCAAAAGCTGTTCCATGGATTCCTTTGGTGCTTTAAATAAAACCCAAATTGACATTCAGCGGCGACCGAATCCTTCCCTATCAATTAGTAGAAGTGGCGGCATAGCGAGTCACCTAGCCCAGGAATTTCCAATGGATTCAATATAATTGCCATTTAATTATCAACTTGGAATATTGATATTGAATGTTTGTTTCGAATTCTGGCATTCCGTTGACATGGTTATTCGAATTGTATAATTTGAGAAATGTTTTAACTAAGCTTTGATACGTGGCATCGCAGGCAGTTTACAAAGTGGCTTCTGAAATGTTTTAGCATATTGCGAGCTATTAATTAATTATTATTGATATTTTTTATATAATACAGCCTGGGAAATGATTTGATAAGCAAATTTACACTTACGTCAATTTGCAGCAACTGTCAAAGTTTGAAAGTTGTGATTTGGATATACGGACAGTTTAAATCGGTAGTCTACTTAACAATTTATTTCCCTGAATTTATATTAATATAATAATTATACTGACTTCCGATCTCGTCAAGTCAAATATATGATTATTATATGTACAGCAGACACATTAATATCTTCCATTAGTGACATAAAAAGAATACCCGGGTGCCGTATTAAGACGGTTAAATGCCATCATAATTCCAGTGTGAGAGACAGAGACCGATTGCATCATCCCTTTTTCGCATAATGACATTAATTCTTCGTAATACGGACCCAGGATATAAAATAGAATAGAAAAACAAAGAAGAATAATACTAGCATAAAGTCGACCATCTAATAGAAGAGGATAGAAAAAATAATAAAGCATTGGCTGTCGCGTCTGCATTAGCTTGCACTAATATAATTATACAAAATGTTACTATTTACGCCAACAGTCCGCGTTGGAGTAAAAACAGCTTTTATTTTATTTAAGTTCATTTCGTTTGTCTGAAGTTTTCTGTTCTTATCTTAACTATAATGGGTGTTTTCTTGGCTGCTTCTTGTTCTGTAGGTTCCTGTTATTGTAATGGTGTCATATTTTATAGGCATCAAGTCTATAAAACACCAGCTTATCAGTCCCAATGCCGGGACACAGGCCTTCTCACTGTGAGAGAGAATGGGCCACGCGGGCCCAGAGCAGCTTGGTGAATGTCACATGTCTTAAAAATTTTGGTTCTAGGACATGCCGATTTCCTCAAGATATTTTCCTTCACTGTTTTGAGAGCAGTGGTAATGAAATAATTTACACAAAGTAAAGCGCCTGTCAGGGTTTGAACCCACGACCTACAACTCGTAAGTTGCGGCTGTCACTACGAGGCCACCACTGCTATATCTATAGGCATTTGTCGAACTATTATTAAGTATCTCGTAAAATATAGACTATGCTACAAGCTATTCATTAAAAATACTTCTGTATCTCTAAACATGGATCGGCCGAATCGCATTGATTAATGGAATTCCGAATTCATCGACTAGATAGGTAAGAGTGATTATTATAATTTTCCTAAAGTTATTGGTTCAGACATATCATGAGCAAGGCTTGAATCCAAAATCGTTGATTTTCGTACAGTAATCATTACGCGATAAGCAATAACTATGAGAGTTAATATCAATGAAAACAAGTACATCATTACGGCCACGAATGCATGAAATTGATCATTGCATAAAGTTCGTTTTTGGCATCGTTAAAATAAAACATACACATTACAAAGCGAGCAGGTTTAATGAACCGCCAGTGTACGATTGATCCGTACAGTCCGAATTAAATTCATTTGGTAGGAAGTGTAAACATAATTGCAAAATAACTTGTGAATATTTAATATATTTGGACGGGATTAAATCACTTATAATGCACGGTTTATATGAAATATTGGACGGGCGGACGAAGTGGCCCCGGGCAAGGCTTTTTGATATGTTGTTAAATGTGTCGGTTACATGTCGACGTTGTTTACTCTTGTAGTTTTGGCTGAGTATTTCTCTGTGGATGTGGTTTGGGAGTTAAATATAATAATAATAATAATATCGTTTATTGCGGATCACATATAAAGATACACACAATACATATAGAATTAGTAACAACGACTTAAAAACTATGTTAGTAAAAACTTACAAACTAACCTAACAAAGATAAGGATAAGGCCGCCCTTTGTATGTTTTGTAGTAATATTTGTTTTTTTTATGCTTATTTTTATGCATCATGTTTGCCGCAAATAAACGTATTTTCTTTCTTTTTTTTTGTTATGTATTTTCTGTTGTACAATAAAGTATATTTAATTAAACAACTAATAACTACGTGGCTCAACACATGTCGGTGCCTCTGCACCCAGTGCCTCATAAAGGAGCTGTCCACCTTGTCAACCAATGTCTTCAGAATCCTGTTGGGGCTTCCGCGAACATCTGCGAAGCGCTACAGAAGCGCGGAAGCCCCAGCAACATCCTTAATCCATTATTATACTGAACTGAAGATGCAGGCCCTCTGTGTATACTTCACCCACAAACTGCACGTGTAGAAGATTTGGCAGTAGGCTTTAAAAAGATACACCTTCACATCCCTACTACAGCGTGCTAACCTGCGGGCTAGCATATTGTACCGAAACGCTAACGCCCTACGCTCCCTGTCATAAATAAAACAAAATAAATAATACATACCTCGCAACTTACATTTTTACGTTGAGTGTTTTTAGTGTCATATATTAATATAAGTCGATGTAATGAAGACATTAACACTTGACAGGTTGTCGGCTTTAATGTCTTCGCCGACATTCAGGATACATAACCTTTATCAAAAAATATAATACGGGCTGGTGTTCTCAACTCGACTTCAAAGCACGGAATCAAAATAAATACATACTTCAAATAAGTATTAGTTCAATGGGCAGCAGCTCAAAAGCTTTCTGGTCGGTCCTACCTTTTCCATAGAGGATGAGTGAACTTTAAATCCTGTTCCTCATACCTTTTACTATCACGTCGGGGTCAACAGTATAGATATATGAGGAAACAGAGTGTAAAGTTCACTAATCGTCCGTAGACAAGGCAGGATCCTCCGACCAGATGGGTGCTGTGTCTGGTGGGCACCTGCCTGATAGTCGTGTGGTAAACTTTGCTTGCGCGATGCAGGATTTCGTGTGACATCAGTGTGATGCGTGGTTCGCTTGTCCGTCACAGCTTCTCTCAATTTTTATTTAAACTACACTACGAAGTTTAGACTACACCATGACATAGCAAATGTAGCCATGCTTAGGTCACAGCTAACCGTATTAAATCCACTCATTCGCACGGAGCAATTTACTCCTTTTCCACGTTAGTCGACGTTATGTGGGGTCTGTACTCCGAACTGTGACTCGATAGCTTTGAACTCGGTTAGGTAAATCTAATGAAGTGAAGAGTAGTGCACCGTTGTGCACCGTGACGTTAACGGGGCCGAGTTTTGATCCTGCTGATCAAAACTAGGCCCCGTTAACGTTTAGCAAAACAGGGCTGCCTCGTTTATGTCACGTTGGATTGGGCTCAAGGTTATGAGATGATTTTGACCTGAGGGGCAATTCTCGTAATTTTATGAACGTTCAGTTCAGTCTGTAGGCCAATTCTCGTAATTTAAAACCTTAGAGCATTAAACCAACCGGAGACGCCATTGTCAGGCGTTCCCCGCTGCCAAAGGTACGAGACCGCCGGTCATATCAGTCATATAAAACTAGTTGCCGCGCGTTCCACGTCATTCAGCAAATCACACTAGCGCGGAACGAACGTAAGAGAAAAATGCCGAATTGCAGTGTTTTTTCGTGTAAAAATAGATCGGAAACATCTAGTAAACAAAATGATAACCTTACTTTCCATCTATAAGTATTATTTTGTCCTAATAATAACATAAAATGCAATAAATTTGCAAAAAACCAAAAAATATTGTCGGTCAATGAATGTTGCCACTAAATTGTACAAGACCTAATTTAGTGTAATTTTTAAAGTTGTAATTTATAAATATTGACAATTATTTCAAACTTCTATTTCGCATTTGTTATTCTTATTACAGTTTACAACTTATTTTGTTACTTTATAAGATTTTTTTACTAAAGCCTTTAAAAAATTGCTATTTATTATCAAATAATTGATTAATGATATCAAACTTATGTTCCACAAATCTCTTACAATTTTCTCATATCGTTATTCTTCATTACTATAAAATATTTACGGGTCAAGTTATCACGAAACTACGCAATTTTTATATTTAAAAACAGGCCACACTGTAGCAAAATGAGGGCTGTGACTGCATAGAAACAAATATCGATATCGACTTTATGAGTATGTTATTCCAGGGACTGAAAGCGGTTACGGTTAAAGGTTAAGATACCTCAAAAATATAACGGTACCTATTCAAAATAGAGGTTGAGATATACCGGTACCCATATAAATAAAGGTTAGGATAAATTGTTATTTAACCGTTATACGATTTCGGTACCGAAAAACATAGTGACGGCGCGGCGCGGGTGCACGGGGGTGTCTACAACAACTTGCTGCAACTTGACCTTATGTTTGTTGTACTAGTGGTAGGCAGTTAGCGCGTGAAGGACATGGAGTGATTTAACAATCGCTAACGACAGAAACAGACAGAGTGGCGAGGCGGTGTGTCAAAGAAACCCTTATTTAAAAAGGTTAAGGTATTGGTACTGATATTATTAAAAAGGTTATGTTACTTCTACTGAAGTATACCGGTATGAATTTCGTACCTTAAAATACGGCTACTTTAAAAAATAACGATATCGTTATATTTCGGTTATCGTTATTTAACGGTATGACGTCATACCCAAATTTAAAGGTACCTTTATTTTTGGGTAATTCAGTCCCTGTGTTATTCTATTAATTTTTCAGATTTCCAAAAGATGCAATGACTCGGGATGTATGGATTTGGACTTGAGCAAATCATGTTTCGTGGACTCCTAAACGTACTAGTACAATTTGCTCACAGCATTTTGAGGCTTCATGTTCTAGAATACATTCTAATATCAAGAGACTCCGTGCTGCTACTGAGAAATTCCTAATAAGAAAACCAATAACACTGCCCGACCCGGGTATTGAACTCAGAACGTCGTGTTCAGCATTCATCCTTGCGAACACTAGACATATTCTGTGAAAATCTTACTGTGAAAACTCAGGTAAAGTTAGCGTGGAGTGAGCTGTCAATAGTGTCAATTCCTAGATAAAACAAACTCACTTCACCTAAGTTTTCATGGTGAGATTTTTACAGAATCAACCGGCAGTTCTTGTACCGTGGCAATGAATCCTTATAGACTAACTTTAAAATCTAAATCCTACGTTACCTATTTAAAAAGAATTGATCTGCATTGAAGATCAATTTGATAAGTAAATATGAAAAAACAATTAAATAAAGAAGAGCCTTTTTAACCGACTTCAAAAAGGAGGAGGTTATCAATTCGGTTGTATTTTTTTTTTTATGTTTGTTACCTCAGTACGCCGTCATTTATGAACCGATTTGGAATTTTTTTTGTTTGAAAGGATATGCTTCCAGATTGGTCCCATTTTTGTCAAAATCCAATTCTGATGATGGGATTCATGAGGAATTGAGGGAACTCCTCAAATATTATAGGCATACATATAGCAATTTTGGTATTTTCATCAAAATGTCAAGCATTTGCATTCAAAAAGTATAATTTGGTGAAGTGGAACTGATGAAGGAGACCACAGATAGCCACAGGAACTCTTCAATGATAATAAGTATTTCACGGGTGGCGATAAGATATCTCGATTAAGATAGTTAAGCGACTATGACGAAGCAAATTTGAATAAATGGTTCTGACGAAAATGGTACCATCAAACCGATCTGATGATGAAGCTGGAAGGTAGGTACCGGAACTTCGTAATAAAACCATGTATTCTAGCCGTGTTTGGGCTTATTGGAATTGTCATGAGATGCACTCTGACTATAAAAAGTAAAAAATAAAAACTTTTTAACAAAAAAAAAACAAACGACTTCAAAAAAAAAAAACACTACAAAGTGTAAAATAACTTTAATTTTAATTTTGGAAGTCGGTGGCAAAAACGTAAATACAAAACCAAAGACACCGACTTCCGAAATTAAAATTAAAGTTATTTTACACTTTGTAGTGTTTTTTTTTTGAAGTCGTTTTTTTTTTTTTGTTAAAAAGTTTTTTTTATCACAACTATTGGCTGAACTCGTCGACAACAAAATATCGATAGTGTCAAGCACTTTCATCGCTTACACAAAAATGACGTCATGCCGTATCCTGACAGGGCGTCTCTGTGTGAGTTAGTACATGTGTGCGTATAGTTTATGGTTGTGTTCGATAATTTTTTCGTGTGCGTGAGTAACAACGCGATCGAAAATGCATTAGTGTGTTATCACTATTTGTGTGCGTTGCCTCGTCCCCCCGCTGAAAGTGACAGACTTATTCGCATAGATATTAGTGCTCGTTGCGTCTCCGGTTGGTTTAATGCTCTAAGTTTAAAACGTTCAAAATCTAGTCGCAGTCTCATCTCGGCGACAAATAAATGTCAAAAACTTGTCAAAATACATGGAAATTTGAAGTATTTTTGACAGCTTGAGACTGAGATCAGACTGTTAACGTTCTTAAAAATTACGAGAATTGCCCCTCTAATCTCAGTGTCAAAAATACTTCTAATTTCCCCGGATTTTGACATTTGTTTGTCGCCAAGATGAATTACGAGAATTGGCTACCTGACGAAACCTGATTTTTTTACGCCTGACGTAAAGTGATTACTATTTAAATGACAAAACATTAAGTTCCGTATTACAGAACGTCACTCAATACTCAAGCATTACTTAAAACTAGTTTCAACCAATCAAATGGCTTGAATCTAGTTTTAAGTAATGCTTGAGTATTGAGTGACGTTCTGTAATACGGGCCGAAAAGCTCCACACCTGCTTAGATCTTCATATCATGTAACTGCTGTATGTTTACAAGTCCATTGCTTGTGTTATTTTAATCATAAAAATAGTTTGTCTACTAGCAATTCTTCCTTAACACACTAAATCACTACCCATTCAAAAGAAATACATTAATTTCACGAACAGAATGCCCTGAAAATCCTCTGCACTTACCACACAAAAACTAGCACACAAAGCAAGTAGGCGGGTAAGCACCACCCTTTGTATAACACGCACAAAAAGCTATATCTTACCAGACTAAGGGCCACCTAAACCGTAATGAAATATTTTTGACGACCGAGCTCATCCCACGAAAGTTTAATGAAAATTTCATAACCAAAGCTGCGTCATTTTATTAATGTAATCATGCGTAGTGGGGTCTTTATCACTATTTCATATGCTAATTATGTGGTCCGCAAATTTTGTTTACCTTTTGAAGAAGTTTTTGAGGGGTTGAGCGTGGGAACGTCTTGCTTACATAGTTGTGTATAGAAAGATCAATGACTGTCTGACTTGATCGAATGTTTATTTATTTATCACAAGCACAGCTATCATTTCAGGAAATTCCCAATGCGGTAGTGTGGTCCATAATTAAACAAAATTAAATTATAAATATCTACCGGAAATAACATAACACAAGTATATTATCATTTTGTGAATTCATTCAAAGAGCATGAGCAATAAATAGATCCTGTCAGCCGTGTCATTCAGTGTATGCAAGGTGCGCGTGAGTGGCGTTTTGCTGTGCAAGTTGGTGATAATGTCTGACATTGACATAACATTATTCAAACCTAGTTAGGTTAGTGAAATAAGAAAAAGAAGGAAATCATTTTATTTGAGACACGCACAGGAGATACAAACAATAGGTAACAAAAGGAACATTATAAACTAACAATCTGGAAAGAAAATAATGGCACATAAGCACCATCGTCATAACTGAATTCTGTTCGAATTATTTTAAAATATTACCAACTAGCTTCCGCTCGCGGCTTCTCCCGAGTGGTATGTCGATAAAAAGTAAGCCTATGTCCTTCCTCAGGGTTCTAAGTATCCCCATACCAAATTTCATCAAAATCGGTTTGGCGTTTTGGAGATTAGCCGGAACAAACACCAGACAAACAAAAATAAAAAAATATTATAATTACCGTATACTTATAGGTACTTTAAAAGTTCATTCTGACATTACAAACAGACACTTCAATTTTATTTACGTATTTCCATAGACGTATAGATAAACTCATAATAACCACCACCTTATGAGGTAACATTAACACATATAATATGTAAATATCAACAATTCATTGGCTTAGAGGCTTATCGCGGGGCGCGGGCGTTGCGGCTGGCAAAACATGGAGTCACTTGATTACCCAGCATTCACCGGCGGTACTGTCGTACTGATTCAATCAATCAATCGACGTGCCTGTGACGTGACATCCTGAAGTTCCAATTGATATTGTTCTGCGACTGTGAGGTAGAAATTTGGCGTGACGTGTTACACTATTGCGTTGTGTTAACATCTTGTTGGTTCGAAGTAGGGGAAATTGTACAGCCCTGAATAATTCAGAAATCAAAATTAACAATAACATCTTGTATTTGTAGAATATATAAGGGGCAATCATTAATTAACACAGCTGTCATGTGTCCGGAACGTGACCTTTGTTACGGCACATCGAGTTTTAGTCAAAGATTGAAATCGTTAGATTTTCATTCATTGCACTAAGTCGCACGAAAAAGTGTCCAAACTGAGAGTGAGCTCCTACAATAATAATGACGTTTCCATGACAATCACGTGAAGTTTCTGCGACTTTGTGTGTTAGATATGTTAAAACTTAACAGAAACGCGACCATTTTATAACGCGGTGGGTCGAAGCTACGATTTAAATCTTTGGTTTAAGTAAGACCCCTGATTTTACATCAAGGTAAATGAAAAACACTGCTAAAAATAGTTCTTCGTAAATATAGGCGTGGGTGAAAAACAATACTTGCTCTTTTTGTCTCTAAAAGAAGAAAGGGTTTTATTTATTGCTGTAGGTAGTAGATATTTGGACAAGTAACAGGCTCTCTAAAAATATTTTTTGATGTTTGTAAATAATATTTTGATCTTTGTAAATAATATTTTGGTGTTTGTAAATAATATTGTCATGTTTCTTTAGGATAGCCCACGCTTAATTGTAGTTCAGTTATATTTTATTATGTAGATTCATTTGTATGAAGGTTTAGTTAAGTGGTTTCTATTCATGTAAGTTCAAAGCCTTTGAAACATGAATTAATAAAGGATAGGTTACTGAACCTTAGTGGTTTATATTTACTACAAAAGTCTTATCTTTTTCTGACATACGCTTTTATCTTTTTTTTAACTCTTTTATCATACCATCTTATAAAAATAGGTATTTCTACGTTTACCTTCGCGCCTCAAAGAGATATCAGCATTAAGGAAGGGGCTCGTAAGGGCCGAAGCCTGCCGGGGCAGTGGGATTGTCCGAAAGGGTTACCGTTGCCACACGTTGAACACGGGTAGGTTTTAGTCAGTAAGAGTCTGACACTCCCTTCTGCTCCACCCTGAGCGGGAATGCCTGCATAGAACTTGGCACTCATTTCGATCTCCATTCTTTTTGCGGCGAAGCCCACAGCCAAGCATAATTACAAAAACAGCATTTGTATTGTACTTGGCTCTCCTTTTTTACATTTATGTTTTTGGTGGGATATCATTACTTTTTGTAAAGAATATAATAATAATACATATATTGGGATAGTTTCAAATATCTGCTTGTAACGGTTCCAACGCTACAATAAAAAAAAAAATTGTATGGGGACTTTTTAACTTTTATTTTTATATTTTTTTCCTACGCTTAACACAATTACCGAGCTGGATTCCAAATTTCATCCTTCTAGGTCATCTGGAAGTAAGTTAGATTTAGGTACTATATGTCAGTCAATCAGTGTTAAAATTTACGACTTTTTGACTTTCATATCTTTATAACCGTTTGAGCTAGCTTCATGAAATTTGGAGATGTCCTTATGGATATAATTAAACACACGTAGTTTTATGTATTTACGTTAAAGAGGTTTTGAGTTATAGAAAGGTCAAAAGTGGCACCAAGTGGTTCGTGTAATATTACACTCGGTGCTGGCTAGCCAGTTTCTTTGCTTGAACTTGGCTTGACACGCTGCCGCGTGTCTTGATTCGTAGGTAATAAAAAAAAATCTGCTCAATACATTTTTCCGCGTAGGTATTGTACAGACGCCAGCACATCAAGCTACTACAATCTATCAATTTTCTTTAACCCTTTGACCGCCACGATCGTGTATAGACGACAAATGAAAACGTGCACAACACGCCAATGCCGACAAGAAACACCATGTTTTAAGTATAAACACAGAAAACTGAATTGAAGTAGTTTATTTATTTTGCACTTAAAACATGGTGTTTTCTTGTCGGCATTCGCCGACGGTGGCGTGTTGGGCACGTTTTCATTTTTCGGCTATACACGACCGTGGCAGTCAAAGGGTTAATAGATTTTCAACTTTATCGCTAAAGCATAAGGTTCAAAGTTGAGTGGGAAAATTTGACAGTTTCGGGTAGCTTCATGTGCTGGCGTCTATACATTTCTATGAAACAGCTGACTTTTTTCGATGTCGATGTGCCTGCCGCCTGGATTTTAGTGACTTTATATATCATCATAATCTACCTAGCCTTTTCCCAATTATCTTGGGATCGGCTTCAAGTCTAACCGGATGCAGTTGAATACCAGTATTTTACATTAAGCGACTAGTGACGTAATACATCTTGTAGGTAATTATTTAGGAAGTCATAAAACCTATATTTTCAACAATTCTTCATTGCTTGAAATCGTTTTTCCAAAGAATGCAACATGAACTATTAAACCGGTTAATCAAAATCCGTTATATTAATTAAACAAAAATAAAACTTTTGTCGTTATTTTACTAAGCTAACAATGAAGGCAAATTAAACATACACTAACAAACCAAGTAACAGAAACCTTAGCTCGACTGCACGTCTTATAAAAGTTTAATGTGACTGCGACAGTGCAGGCTCACGTGTTGCACCGTTTGTCGCGTCATGAATGCACCGCTTTAACACTAACATCTATACTAGAAGAAACTTTAATATCACCTTTATATTGTTCTTTGTAAGCTTGACTTGCAAAGTGTCAAGTATGAGCTCTAAAGGTACCTACATAGAAATACAAGAACATGTAGCCTTTACAATGTAGATGTTGAAATGGAATAACTTTAAATGTCTATCAAACCCGAATTCGTTCGTACCGTCTTTCCACAATAGGTACGTTGAAACTTTTTTTGGGTTTAGTCGACCATAATAACAACAAAAATCATTCATATCATCCGGTCTATTCTCTAAAATTCTAACCGTGAAAACTTATATGAAGTAAGTTGTCATTCCATTTAAATAATAAATATAATTAAAATGTTTATTTCAATTACAAAGAGCATTTCGATACATGTAATTGGAGATCACCTTTTAAGCAAGGAATTACTTGTGTTATGCAACTGAAATGTAGACAAAGTAATTGCATGCTTACTTTACTAAAAATAAAAGTAAAAAATAAAATAAAAGATTAACTTCAAATTATATTATATTAAAAACTTGTCAAAAATGTAGGGATTTTAGAGGCATTTTTGACAGATTGAGACTGTAATCAAACTGTGAACGTTCTTAAAATACGAGAATTGCCCCTCTGGTGACGTGAGATTATGCAACTGAAATGTAGACAAAGTAATTGCATGTTTACTTTACTAAAAATAAAAGTAAAAAATAAAAGATTAACTTCAAATTATATTATATTAAAAATTAAAAACTTGTCAAAAATGTAGGGATTTTAGAGGCATTTTTGACAGATTGAGACTGTAATCAAACTGTGAACGTTCTTAAAATACGAGAATTGCCCCTCTGGTGACGTGAGATTGTAAAACACATAAAATTCAATGTCTTTGAGAGTCTTTTGTCAGTAAAGTTAAATGTCTTTTGTTGGCAACGTTTAGAAATCTACGCAACCCTAAAACACAAAGATAAAAACCCCGGGCTACTTTCACGAGAGATTGAAAGCGATGATAGCCTACTTCAGATCTGAGTCCGCTCATTCAGAAATCGCCATTTTGATTGAGCTCAATTAAAATATAGCCGGCGAATATCCTTCCAATATAAAAAAGAACGAATTTTTTTTTCCGTAGGTACCTACTATTTACCGACGGTGATTTTTCGAAAATCGTCGAACGTTATTTTTTCGTTTGAAAAGCGAGTAAAAAGTTGCAGTTACACTAGGAGCGTCCGGCGCACAGATAAACATTGAGTATTTCACTAATAATAAAAACGTCAAAGCGATTACGTGTTTGTATTTGATTCGTACACAAGCCGTGTTATATTTTTTTGGTACAAACTCGTGTTTCGGACGACAGGATTTATTTTATACCGTGTTTATTACTTTGTTGAATGTTTGCCGAAGTAAACGAGCTGGACAAAGCAGTCCAACAATGTCACAAAGTTATTTAGCAAAACGATTTTGTTTTTGACCATATTGGTGAGGTTCTTTAGAATGACCAGATGTATGAACGTAAACAAGGCAAAATTAATATATGTAAGGATTGTAGCAGGTAGTGTACTGGAAGGCGTGAAGTCTGTATACGTATGAGTTTGTTTTTGAGTGAAATTAAGTATGGGATAGCTGATTATTTTTTTGCCATTACAATGTTGGTCTTATGGAGAAAGTTGTTCAGTTTGATGGTCTGTACCAAACCTCTGAATGTGATCACAAACTGATACGAGCTGTATTTCTCTGTAGAGAACAAACATTTGTTTCATTTAGAAAACAACACTCAAACTTTGTTTTAAAGTAATATTTCAGATAATAATCTTAGTTCTAGGCATTGAAGTCTACACTCAGAGGACATCTTAGACTACTCCGTCTGAACAAATTTTCACTCATAATTATTGTTGAGACAAGATTGACTTTTCTTGTAATATATAAAACTAGCTAACCCCGCAAACGTTGTTTTGCAAAAACAAAAAAAATAGGGGTATGAAAAATAGATAGTAGCCGATTCTCAGACCTACCCGATATGCACACAAAATTTCATACAAATCGGTCCAGCCGTTTCGGAGGAGTATGGTAACTAACACTGTGACACGAGATTGATATCTCGAAGATAGATTCTCGTGTCACAGTGTTAGTTACCATACTCCTCCGCCGTTTCGGAGGAGTATGGTAACTAACACTGTGACACGAGATTGATATCTCGAAGATAGATTCTCGTGTCACAGTGTTAGTTACCATACTCCTCCGAAACGGTTGAACCGATTTGTATGAAATTTTGTGTGCATATCGGGTAGGTCTGAGAATCGGCTACTATCTATTTTTTTTTTTTTGCAAAACGGCGTTTGCGTGATCAGCTAGTATTCTATAAAAATAAAAGGAGGTTTTTGGCACAATATTATATTTTTACCCGACTATGCTACAGCAAAGACAGGGTTATGTTTTCCGAGCAGAAGAATAATTTTAAAACTAATACGAAACTTCTGCCAAGGATACAAACATCTAAAAACTCTATCCCGAAGACAGTTCGAAAAAGGTATTCCTACAACTGGAAAAACCATTTTGTTTTTGTCACAAAAAAGGCTTCGACTTTGTACGTTTACATATATTGCGGTCTCTGGGAGCAAGGTTGTTAGAAAAAGTGTAATTTATTTTTCTTGAGACATGTCAAACGCAGATAGTTCGTCAAACATGTCGATAATGTATTTACTTTTGAAATATTATGAGTAAAACACACTTTATTTTGAGGGTAAAGATAATCGTGACAGCTGTATTTAAGATTCTAATGAAGGTAGGTACTTATGCTTTGAAGTAGGTATAATAAAAAACTTGGCAACAACTTATTAATATTTTTGTAACATTTCTTCAGTGGTGCACGTCAGAAATATCATGCGAAAGTACAATTATGTATGAATAAAGGTTAAAAATTTCAGGAATGCTGGGCACGCGATCCAAACAATTATGATTCACGACACAGCTACATTCATTATTTTGTGTGAACTCATTCAATATTGCACATAATTTATTTGTTATTCAAATCGTTTTGAGAAAGACTTTACATGCTACGAGGATCTACGGCGTAGCTCAAATGCCTACGGCGCGGCGTAGCTTCGTAACTTGCGTAGCTAAGCTACGAGTATGAAGTGTTGCGATAATCGCTACGGGCTGTGCTACGACTACGTCTGTATACGAATGGTCGTCTACAGTTATAGGTAATGGTCGTATAAAATATATACCAGAGAAAATACTCTGGTGTATTTTAGTAACCAACCTACACAAAATTCTGTTGCAAGATAAACAAACGAATTAACATTGTGATTAACACAAACACATATTCTTAATTCACTTTTCACAAATTGATAAACTTTACAAAGCAAACATTTAAGCGGGCCAACAATAAAAATAACATTTACGTTTCTAACACAAATGTTGACAGAAAGAGATTCGCTTCAGATAAATTTACATTGTAATAAATCCGTGTGGTGTAAAATTTTCGTATATTTTCTATTATGTGTAACCAAACAAAGGGCGATAAAATAAGGGTGGCAAACAAAAACGTTCAGATAAAGAATTATCGTTCAGGTGTAGGTAAGATAAAACCTCGGCACAATTATCTAGTAACCGTTGAGAATTATTATCGGCACGGGTTGAAGCCGAAGCAATAATAATCGTTTGAAGTCACGTATAAAGGAGCAATAAATGGTAACCTTAATGTGTGGTAGATAGATATTGAAATATTTTTATGTGCCGGGTATATTAAAGACAACAGTTTTTTTTTATAATCTTAGAAGTTGATAATTACTTACATCAATGTTTAAAAAAATCAGTCTAATTCAAGTTCAACTAATTTTCAGTTTTGAATTTAGAGAAGAGCCCTCTTTGTTTCTGGTTGACAGATTCAAAGGGTTTCCTTTATACTGTCAGTTTCATACAAAGGAATATGTGTTTTGCGAATTTGATCTTTATTAGCTACTAGAACAGAACCTGTCAGTGCAACAAGACAGGAGTCAGAAATGCATTCTTTTAATGGCCGGATTGTAGAAACAGTTTTCTGTTGATGTCTTTTTCAGATATCGGCGGCTGTCACTCGTAGCTAACACCAAGTTGCTATGCTGGGGAGTTTCTTGCACCACTTCTTCTTCCCAGCTAAAGCACTAGGAAGTGGTGGAGGGTAGGCGTTTTGGGTGACTGTCTTATGTAATTTTGACGTTCAAAAAGTGATGATTCTCAGCCTAGTTTGAATAAAAACACTTTTGTTTTTTATTTTATGATTGACTCGCGCGGTTGTCAGCACTATGCACTCACATATTCTAAACTACACACATCAAAAGTGTCTAGGGATCAAGCATTTTTATGCGGATTTCTTGAGATTGAGATGTTGCTTTGTAATAAATTTATGATTTTATAAATTTATATGGATCCTTTTTGGTGCATTTCATAATTTGAATCAGGAACTGTGAATCAAATTCGAGTAAAAGATGAAAATCAGCTGTCAATATTTTCCCTATAAAAACATACAACGCATTGAAGACATTATTAGTGCTACTGTTTCCCTACTACTGATTAAAACCAACGTTATTATGGAGCGGCGACGTCATTTAAGCAGGGAAGAAATGCTCAGAGCCGTGGGAATGATAGAAGCTGGTTCCCGGCAACGTACTGTGGCTTTAGCTCTGAATACAAGTCAGAGTGTTATCAGTCGACTTTGGACACGTTACCGAAGCACTGGTACCGTGGCTGAGCGCCATGGAGGACGGTATCGCTGCACCACACGGAGACAAGACCGATACATTCAAATCTTAACTCGAAGAGCTCCAACAATAACCGCCATGATGTTAGCCGTGAGGCTTCATCACTCTTCAGGGAACTTAATTAGCGACCAAACAGTCAGAAACCGCTTGCATGAAGTGAACCTTCATTCCCGAAGACCGCTACGGGTACCACCTATAGCAATGCACAATCGTAGGATTCGATATCAATGGGCTCTTGAACACAGAAATTGGGCAGAAGAACAATGGCGTTTCGTGTGCTTTTCTGATGAGTCTCGTTTTAGTATGAGACCGGATACAAGACGTATACGACACTGGAGAACCCCTGGACGCCAACAGCGATTAAAATCCTGCCAGGAAGTCCATCCTTATAGTGGTGGAACCATCATGGTATGGGCGGGTATTTGGATCGGCGGAAGAACTGAGTTGATTTGGATCAGAGGCAACCTCAACGCTCAAATTTATGCTGAGACGATTGTATCAGACGTCATCGTTCCTCTACAAGTGCAAATCGGTCCCTTATTTCAGTTAATGCATGATAATGCACGACCGCACACCGCAAGAGTTGTAAGACAGACTCTCGCCGCAGCTAACATCAATGTCCTGCCCTGGCCTGCTCAGTCGCCAGACTTGAACCCGATTGAGCATGCATGGGATATGCTACAGAGAAGAGCTCTGCCGAATATGGAGGGTATCCAGTCGCAAGAAGACCTTTTTTTGTTGTTGCAACGAACATGGGCGGCCATTCCACAGCGTGATTTGGATGAACTCATTTTGAGTATGCCAAACCGATGTTCTTGTGTTGTTAGTGTTCGCGGTAGAAACACGGATTATTAATTGTTTAAGTTACCCAATAAAAGTTTAGAGAAAACTGTTATTTCAGTCTTTTTTTCGAACTTTTGTGTTAGTGGTTCAAATGTCAAAAATCCCTTTATTAGGAAAATGGCAAATTTCTTTATTAATGCAAAGGTGACTTGGTTTATCGTTACTGTGACAAACGAAAACACTTTATTTGATGAATCCTTAAAGAAAATTTTAATTAATATCAATCAGGAGAAAAGTTATTGCAAAAATATATGTTGATCCCTAGACACTTTTGATGTGTGTATATACCTATAACTAACAACAGCA
Organism: Globia sparganii; assembly: GCA_949316385.1. Classification (NCBI taxonomy): domain Eukaryota; kingdom Metazoa; phylum Arthropoda; class Insecta; order Lepidoptera; family Noctuidae; genus Globia; species Globia sparganii. Next base: position 8,059,412 of record OX438671.1, read on the forward strand.
CAACACTATGTCCAGCCCTAAGAATACCGATCAAACCTTATCAAAAAAGCATTTTATAAGATTAAAGACTACGTTGAAGACAAAGTAGTTTGGAAATAATTCCTGCACATGTGGCTTCCCTGGCACTTCATTAACGGCATAACTACCTAAATGTCTATTAACTGCTCTCAAATTACGATTTTCATTTATTTTTTACATACTTCTTTGACAGTCTTTTTATTATTTGACATTATATACAGACAATTCAAATTTTTCAGCTCTTTATTAGTGGTTGTAATGGAAATCATATCACTTGGTTTTAAAAGGTTTTTATATTGTATTTATACTTTTGATAGATTCTAATTTTGTAAATGTGAGGACGTTTTAGGCCCTGTAGACTTGAGATCTGTAGACCATTTTTTTATTTTATCAAGTACCTGCTACTTGTTGACAGGCCTACGCTGTCCTCCCATACCTACTGTAATTTTAAAATATTGTAAAAGTCAATTATTTTTAAACTCTTAAAAACTGTGGAGTTTCTTGCCGGTTCTTCTCCATAGGAAACGACCAATTGGAACCGTGCAACTAGCTTCTGACGTTTCGTAAGTGCCCTTGTAGGCCTTTGTGAAATAAAATATTTTGATTTTGATTTTGAAACACAAATACACTAAACAAATACCAACCACACAGTCAAGCACTAATCACAGCCATACTTAGTATTAGTGCCTCAAAATTAGGTACACGATAATTAGACGGTACAGTAGGCACCTCGTGGTAACAGAACCAGTACAAGCTGACCCCTTATTCTATTGAAATTTCGTACTACGCTGGGCTAGCATCATCGATGCGGTGGAATGTACTCCGCCTCGATATTGACATATACATGCTATATATTAATGCGCTAATTATAGGCAAGGATAATGAGTAGACAGCACTTGATTACATGGCGTTGTCTTCAAGGCTGTCATTTGTGGTAATTATATGACACATTAACACTTATGGGGGATTTACACTAGGTCGATTTTCACCGTGCGGCTGGTCGCTTACCAAATCGCCTCACAAGCCGAATCGCTACCCCATTTACATAGGTCGATAAAAATTACAGAGCTAGTTCATTTTGCATCCATCTGTCGACCATAATGCGGCGGGCGATCGCCTGCGACTAAGGGCGGGTTGTTTCACGTCCACTTGCCGTATATACGTCAAAAATGGCGCTAATTATAATCAAACTAAAAAAAACGATTTTTCATAAAATGATGGCTTGACATATATTGTCATGTTACATTAACCAACCGTTTGAAACCACCGCTCTAAGCATTTTCACGGTAATTTTAGTCACCCGTCGCATGCGATCTGTCGCCGCACTACAACAATCGAAACCTATTCTACTTTGGAAATTGCGATTTTAGTCACCTGCGATCTAGTTACAATGGCATTTAAATACTTGATTTTCTCCGTAAGCCGAAAATCAACTATAGTGGCTATAGTCAACTGTAAATAGCTCGCATGATTTTCATGTTTTCATTTTAGAATTAAATGAAAATTTTATTAGGGGAACTGCTAATGAGGACTGTTAATGTTTCGTATCATCTTCATTGCGAAGATTTTTTTTGATTTTCCATTGAAGTTTTGTGCAGAATTGCAGAGAATTATTTTTGATATATTCTATTGTCTGAGAACTCTTAGGACCAGTCAGGTAAATACTGCTGCCTTATAATTTGTTTGTTGTTTATTACAATCTTTAGAACCTTTTTATCGCTTTTGCAACTCTATTATGTTTATAGATTCAAATGAAAAAAACTAAATTCCATCATCCTAGCCCTGCCTAGCGTTTTCTCAACTATGTCGGGGTCGACTTCCAGTCTAACTTGATGCAGCTGAATACCAGTATTTTACAAGGAGCGACTACCTATCTGACCTCCACAACCCAGTTACTGGGTAACACGATGCCCCTTGGCAAGACTGGTTGTACGACTTTCGGGCTGTCTATCAGTAACGACTGTCAAAGATTCACGAATTACAGCCGGGACCAACAGTTTAACGTGCTTTCCGAGGTACGGAGGGGTTTCGGTATGTAAAGATGGTCACCCAACCGCGGCAAGCGTAGCTTAACCTGCTCGATCGACCTGTGCGACTGTTATTATTTAGCCACGTGCCCCTCTTAAAATAAACTAAATTGTTCCACAAAAATAAAATAAACACCAAAATCACACAGAACCTATAAAAAAACGTATTATTATTTGATATTGAATCTAGTATTCGCAAAAGTTTCCCGGCGTGGCAATTTTTGAGAGCAACAGAGGTGGTTTGGTGGCAAGTGTTTACATACCCTAGTTATAATGCTTTCCCAAAAATATTTTCGACGGGGATTTTTCCGTTGTTGATTGTTGTTGTTTGTTTTGAATTTTGCACGTTCTTTGTAAATTCTAACTATGGTTCTCTATTGTGTTACCTAACTTTTTTATCCATAATCTAAAGTGCCTTAATTTGTTTTGTCCTAATCATCATTTGTCCGAATGATAACTTGCCCGAACTTAATGTCACCACATGCCATAAAACTGAAATGCCTAAATACTACTTTTCATCCTGGATCGCCGGGCAACAGCTAGTACCTAATAAATAATTTAGAGGAATAAAATTTAAAGGTATTTTATGAATATTTTAACAAAGAGGATTAAACGGAGGAAAGGTCTTTTGCCCTGTACAGGATCGTTTAATCACTTTAAAAGCACCTTATAGGGACCTGGGTGCAGTTTTTTTACTGTCCCTATCTTAATTTGAGTTTTTTAAATAAAGGCAGCACTTAAAGTTACACCCATTTATCTAAGCCTGTATCAATGCGAAAAAAAGTTTCGCAATAAATCCAAGCACTAAGCGACTGCTCGTGATTACGTCACTAATTCATTGAGCAGTTTTTGGGGCCCACCTTTATAAAGATCAGAATCACGGCCTCGAAATAAGCGGTGGATACGAACTTTTTTTTAAGTTGAAAACTGATCTATTTGGTTATTAATCTTTATTATATTTTACGGTATATATTATAAGGTCAAAACTGCTTTAATACACTTATTCATGTTTCTCTTTGAGATGATTATTCACTTGAAAATAAGGTTAGGTTCCAGGAAGACTAAGCCGTACCCTGTAATTGTAATAATTTATTTACTGTAATTGTAATAATTTATTTAAACTCCAATTAATTATTTTTAAGTAGGTATGTGATTGTAATAGCTTAATATTGTAAAAACTTTTAATAATAGCAGGAGGGCTTAAATAGGTATTTAAAGTTATAAAAATGCTACATACGTGTTAAGACGTTGGTTCCAACTATTATCGTAGAACTTTTACAGTGGTTATGAGTAGTCAGAGTGCCGAAAATCTGACAATCAGTCTTACCATGGTGTATCGTGTTATACTGGGTTGTGGAGGTCAGATAGGCAGTCGCTCCATGTAAAATAACTGGCATTCGGTTGCATTCGGTTAGACTGGTTATGACCCCAACATACATAGTTGGAAAGGCCACAAATAGCCCTGTGTCATATGGGTTGAAATTCTGTATTACTTCCTGGAGCCAAAGTCAATATGGCTTCGTAAAATGGTCACGTATACTTAAACTACTGGATTACGTGCATATTCCTACTGAGTGAACTATATAGCCTAGCATTATTAACCAATATGACTGACATTTCATAAATGAATTTGAACTTCAAATTACAGTTGTTCTGTATGATAATGTTAATGACAATATAAACTCAATAGTCTATCCGATTACTATAATTTTAGTTGGCATAATTTGGCAATTTTATATGGAAATGGCATGTTTATTTTATTCGAAGCTACGTTTGGCATATTGGCACTTATTGGCATCCATGCATGATAATGAATTTAGTCCGATTGAATAAATGTAAATGTTAACGTCATCTAAACACGCTGTCAAAATCACTATTTGTTTTCAGTTCACGAATTAAAACAGTAGCAATTAAATATGAATATGTACTTATTTTATCAAACTCAATAAAAGGACGGGGGTGAGGGGTGTGGATCCACAAAAAAAAAAGCTACTATTTCGTGTTTTTTATTAATCGTTTTACTTGTTCTTATCATTACACACAAACATTTAAATCGGTCAAAGTGCTTAGAACTAATGATGGAAAAAAGAAAATTACACACATACATAAACCTTGAAATCATAACACTCTATTTTGTTGGCAGTCGTGTAAAAATACTCGTGTAACTGTTTCCAAACAAAATAGTTACTATCATTGTGCGAATAAAACATAATAGCAAAGATATCGTAGTTACCTCAGCTTTGTGGCCTTAAGAAAGAAAACTCACAGCTTCCGTATCGCTTAATCTTTCTGTCGGCGAGCCCGTTGCTCGGCGATTAAACACGTCTTCCGAGATCGATCGCCCGAACACTGTTTACGCTCTCTTTCTTATATTTGTATAGGTATTGTAAGCATTGTTGTAAATTGAAAATGTTTCTAGAAAATAAATTTAATACCTAGAGTATTTCAATTTGCGCTAGGTATAAACAGAACGATATGCCGAACAGAAACACTGCTGAGGTAATTATAAAACTCGTGAATTCTAAAACTCCTGAACATTTTGGTATAGTTGTTTTGTGCATGGTTAAATTAACAACTAATATTCAGCCCTCTTGATAATAAAATTTCTGGTGGATTTAATTTATGACGTAAACGCAGCTTTAGTATCCTACTTTGCGAGGGATAGGACCACCTAAATAGTGAAATTAAATAGTGTTATGGTACTTTTTATAACAAAATCAAAATATTTTATTTTACATAATAGGTTTGTGTAAAATAAAATATTTTGATTTTGTGGCATAGGCACTTATAAAACGTTAGAAGGTGCACGGTTTCAATTGGTCGTTTCCTGTGGAAAAGAGCCGGAATTAAACTCGGTTACAATTTTAAAACTAATTGGTTTTTACAATGTTTTCATATTCCAGTGTTAACAGTTGGGGGAGGTCAGTGTAGGCCTGTCAACAAGAACTAAAAAAATAGAAAATGGTCTATAAATCTACAGTCTACAAGGCAAGAATCTATTTAAAATCTTAAATAAAAATAAAAACTTATGTAAATCAAATTAAATGTTTGCCATTGACAACTATAATATATCTGAATTAATATCCTGTCCACAAAAGCCACTAATAGAGTTGAAATTAGAATTCTAAGGTAAATAATGGTCTTTATCAAACTGCAATATCAGAGCTATAATAGGGTCGTTTATTATGATAGTTGATTGGAAGACAAGTTAAAGGACATTAACGGAAACAGGGATACTTATAATTCCATACAAGTTTCTTCTGGGTTACAAACTTACAATCAACTTCGACAAAGGGGTAGTTAATGACCCTTGCAACGGATGAGCAGAACATACACACACGTACAGTTTCACTAATGTTAGAATTGTAGGTACTTAAACATATATCTTTCCATGGCAACTGTGCGCATGAAGAGGAAATACAGGTGGTATTTTCTCCATAAAAATACTCTCGCCTGTTTTTTTTCTGGTTAATAACCATAAAGCAATGATTTTTTACAGAATTTTCGCCTTTAACGTGCACGTCTTTCTGCATCGTTCTCACATGTATAATTTCAACATGAATGATGTAACCAAGATTTTTGTAACAATTTTATGATTTAAAAGAGTGTCCGTGGAGTTTCTTGCCCGTTCTTCTCCACAGGTACCTACGCTTTGGAATGTGCAACTAGCTTCATCTTTCTGACTGACCGACCCTTGACAATTCAAAAGTGCCTGTAATTGGTTTATTTGAAATAAATGCTTTGAGTTTGAGTTTGAATAATAAATATTAACTACTTGTATGTCCCTATGTTTTCTTTTTTTGATGATACATTATTTTTATAAGCACTACAACTCAAAAAAAAAATCAGCTGTTTAATACAAAAATTACCAAGTTACCTACTTGACCAAAATGTATTAAACAGCTGATTTTTTTTCGTGGTTTCAGAGTTGGTCCCATAGTGAAAGTTGTTCAGTTCGACGGTCTAAAGCACCTCTTAAAGTTTGTCGGGTTAATTTTTTTACACTTTGTATATCCTTCTTATTCAGTTTACGAGTTGTCTTTTGATCCAATATTGGAGCAAGAAATAGGTGAGAGCCAAACCTCGAATAATGACTTTTTCAAAAGTCTCTCCGACCGCATTTCCTCTTATGAATTATAAAACTTTTGCTAACTAATGTCTGTAGTCATAGTATCACGCCTGTATTACCCGAGGGGTTAGATAGAGGTGTACAGGTGCCAGCACATCAAGCTACCGGAAACTGTAAAATTTTCCCAATCAACTAACCTTAAACTTTAGAGATAAAGTTGAAAACCCATTAAAGAAATTTGACAGATTGTAGTACGAGTACGGTAGTAGTTGATGTGCTGGCGTTTGTATCTAAATTAAATAACACCTACATTTCGCGACTTATGTTTAAGTCCCGTGTAATGGGGGGGGGGGGGGGGGGGGGGTGGCTATTGCCATTTACCTGGAAAATCCAAACTTCGGGCTGCTACTGAGAAAATCTTGATGGAAAAACCCAATAACACTTTCATCATACGTAATGTAGGTCAAACATTTGACCTTCATACGTAGATAAGTTATTCAAAATTTTAAAACCTTGCATTTAACATGAGACACGCGGCAAGATTTTGTTTGCCACTTTACTGGAGTACATTGAAGTAGTGCTTTCATCAATTTGTATAGTTGTGACATGCGTTGGAAAAATGATACATAGGTAATGTTTCTTCTGAAGACATTTTAATGTTACACCATAATCTAAGAACTTAACATTTATAAATGTTGCGTTTATTAGCGATTGTTTAACCCCACATTTTTGATGTTTAAGCGTCTCTTCACTTTAAACAACGTTTATAAATAAACCCCTTAGAACAGAGTGTGACAGTACATCTTCATACTATCAAACATGTCTCATTGTAAGTTGGTACAGCTGGAGCTTTGCACGGCAGACGAGGGTCGCCCTGTCCACCTCCATCTTTCTTTTATCTTATCTGATAAGGCATCTTTATCTTTGTAGCGACGCCATGTTTTATTTCAGACTGATTGGATTACGGGAGATATTTGGTTCTGTTTATAACCTTTATTGTATAGACATGTTTCTTTAAGAACAACTTCATACTGTAAAAATCTTTAACCGGTTGAATGCTGTAATTACAGAAACAAATTATAAAGCTATTGTGTCTCGCGTAGGTCCACGTTTCATGTGAAGCGCTAAGCTATGATCGAACATCGATGCATAGATACTTACATTTTACTGTTAATTATTCCTTTTCCGTAGTCGCGTAAAAAATCCCTCTGTGTGCGTCCTCATTCGATGAAATACACACATCAAAAGTGTCTAGGGATCAAGCATTTTTATGCGGATTTCTTGAGATTGAGATGTGGCTTTGTAATAAATTTATGATTTTATAAATTTATATGGATCCTTTTTGGTGCATTTCATAATTTGAATCAGGAACTGTGAATCAAATTCGAGTAAAAGATGAAAATCAGCTGTCAATATTTTCCCTATAAAAACATACAACGCATTGAAGACATTATTAGTGCTACTGTTTCCCTACTACTGATTAAAACCAACGTTATTATGGAGCGGCGACGTCATTTAAGCAGGGAAGAAATGCTCAGAGCCGTGGGAATGATAGAAGCTGGTTCCCGGCAACGTACTGTGGCTTTAGCTCTGAATACAAGTCAGAGTGTTATCAGTCGACTTTGGACACGTTACCGAAGCACTGGTACCGTGGCTGAGCGCCATGGAGGACGGTATCGCTGCACCACACGGAGACAAGACCGATACATTCAAATCTTAACTCGAAGAGCTCCAACAATAACCGCCATGATGTTAGCCGTGAGGCTTCATCACTCTTCAGGGAACTTAATTAGCGACCAAACAGTCAGAAACCGCTTGCATGAAGTGAACCTTCATTCCCGAAGACCGCTACGGGTACCACCTATAGCAATGCACAATCGTAGGATTCGATATCAATGGGCTCTTGAACACAGAAATTGGGCAGAAGAACAATGGCGTTTCGTGTGCTTTTCTGATGAGTCTCGTTTTGGTATGAGACCGGATACAAGACGTATACGACACTGGAGAACCCCTGGACGCCAACAGCGATTAAAATCCTGCCAGGAAGTCCATCCTTATAGTGGTGGAACCATCATGGTATGGGCGGGTATTTGGATCGGCGGAAGAACTGAGTTGATTTGGATCAGAGGCAACCTCAACGCTCAAATTTATGCTGAGACGATTGTATCAGACGTCATCGTTCCTCTACAAGTGCAAATCGGTCCCTTATTTCAGTTAATGCATGACAATGCACGACCGCACACCGCAAGAGTTGTAAGACAGACTCTCGCCGCAGCTAACATCAATGTCCTGCCCTGGCCTGCTCAGTCGCCAGACTTGAACCCGATTGAGCATGCATGGGATATGCTACAGAGAAGAGCTCTGCCGAATATGGAGGGTATCCAGTCGCAAGAAGACCTTTTTTTGTTGTTGCAACGAACATGGGCGGCCATTCCACAGCGTGATTTGGATGAACTCATTTTGAGTATGCCAAACCGAAATTCTTGTGTTGTTAGTGTTCGCGGTAGAAACACGGATTATTAATTGTTTAAGTTACCCAATAAAATTTTAGAGAAAACTGTTATTTCAGTCTTTTTTTCGAACTTTTGTGTTAGTGGTTCAAATGTCAAAAATCCCTTTATTAGGAAAATGGCAAATTTCTTTATTAATGCAAAGGTGACTTGGTTTATCGTTACTGTGACAAACGAAAACACTTTATTTGATGAATCCTTAAAGAAAATTTTAATTAATATCAATCAGGAGAAAAGTTATTGCAAAAATATATGTTGATCCCTAGACACTTTTGATGTGTGTATAAAAAAAAAAACAAAAATATTTTCCACGACTCCTAACATGAATTTACAACACAAGACTTTGACAGCTCCATGTTTTAATTTAACATCCTCGATATTTGTCTTCTTTACAACAGAAATATGCGTCCGCCTTTTTCAAAATTCAAATCGTGACGAAAGTTCTCAAAGGGACGTTTGCATACATCGCCCATCCTATAAAATGCAAGTGTAAAAATGCGCATTATTTGTTGAAAAGCTGTGTTCGCTGAACTGAGGATATTACGACAAATAAGGGAAGTTATTTGACATGTCAAAGCGAGCGGCTGCTTGTTGCCGAATTACTTGCACTGTAAATATTGTATTTAGCTGTTATTAATTCTTTTCTGACTGTAAGCTGTGTTTGACTTGCAAAGAGAAGTGACGTGCTTTTATGTTTGTGAAGTTTTTTTTATGTGTCCCTGTTATGAGATTTTATTCATGTGCTGCTGTTGGTATAGTAAGTCGGTGTTGACAACAAGCTTTTTAAACTGTTCTCGTTTTAAACTACGTAAAATTTCCAAGAACAGTGCACTTTAAATGTTTATTTTTTGATGTCATATTCAGCCGTGGAAATTGGCTAAAACGATGAACAAATAAGGATATCGCTACTAGGTACCTCAAATATTCCAACAATAAGAAAAATAAGATGAAAAAATGTCTGTAATTAGAAATTTGCGATCAAAATATATGTAATGTTGTAAACCATGCCATACTCGACTGTAATATACCATACAGATCCCTAAATAAACATTCGCAAATATTTACGCCATTTTGTCTTCACCGACTCATATCTGTTTTTTGATACAAAATATAATATTCAGTGAAGCCTATTAATGATAGGCTGAGGAATGATATGACAACTTTGCTGGTTTAAAGAAAATGCAGTGACAAAAATTTAAAATAGTGTGCTTAGATGGTTAAGTCATATTGATAGGATGTATGAAAGGTGACTAACACAAGACCACATCTGTTTGGAAGTGGAAACATCGGGAGAGGACGCCCCAGAAGGACATATTATTATAGTGACCTTATGTTCTTCAGAAAGGTGAGGTGCATAGTACCTACTCGCAACTGGCGTGCGTGTTTGACCGTAAACGAAGCACAAGGAGCATGTATAGATCCTAGCAGATGGCGTTCTGTAGTTTCTGCTTTCCCTTTATGGGAAGAAGGCGAGAGTTTTTGTATGTATATGAGATATGAGCGTCCATATATTGTTATCTTTGTTCCCTAAATCGATACAATAGGTTTCTGCGCCATTGTCCGCAAAGTGACTACGTCCAGCGCTTACACAGAAATGCCTTTAAGATACTATCTGTTTTGCTGAAGAGAAATGTTTTGATTTATATCATAAAATGGAGTTCCATTGCGACTGCCAATATTTTCGAAATGTTCAGATGGACAACCTAAACTTGGGTTCATTTAGTAGGCTGTTTAAAAAAAAAAAAAAGTTTCAAGACTTACCTACCTATTAAGAATTTTCTTTGTTCAAGCTCTTATTCAATTTGTTAAAATGTGGATACGCAACGCGCAGATAATTTGCTTCAGTAGATTTGTCTCCAGTTTCCTTAAATTGTTCCTCTTTGTTCCTAAGGGACGTGTTTCAACGTCCTAAGTCCATGTTTTCCTGTTAAGAACCGTCATTTCGACGTAGCACTAGAATACGCCACGTCTAAATCTAGAGATTTCAATGAATTTTATTTTTGCAGAATTGTGCCTTTATCTCTGCTTTTTCAATTGCCTACATACTGAATTGGCTAGCACTTAAATCTATAAAAGTCTACATTTGAGTTCTTTTTTCTAGACACAATAAAATGGAACCCTAAAGATGCGTGAAATCTGAACAATAGGAATCCCTACTTGAGCTCATATTGTTCAGATTTCACGCATCTTTATTTATGAAGATTAGTTTTGTTTGGTTGACAGATCGGGCTATATACTTACTTGGCAATTTGTACATGGAATTTATAGGTAGGTACTTAAAGTCATATTTTATCAAACGACAGGTACCTTTATAGCCCGTAGTTAAGTATATTAGAAGGAATTTATGGTCTTTCAATGTAATATCTACGTAAATATCCGAGGCAATTATGAACTTAAGTATACAGAGGCACTTTATTAAATAGCTAATAAAGCACTTTAAACCGTGCACTTTATTCAAAGCTACATTCCACGAGTGAACTTTCATAAATTAACAAATTCTAGCTTCATCCTTTGAGATGGAGATGTATCAAGATAAATCCAAACTAAAGTCAGCTAATTTTGTTATAGGGGAGTATCATTCAATTAACTTTACACCGCATTAGGCGAGCTCCGAAACGTCTTTATACATTGTAAAGGCAAAGTTTCCGTTTGCCAAAGCCCCAGTTCAAACAGGGATGCGCCGAACTAAAGCGAATTTGCATGTTGACACAGACGCCTCCCGCGGCTGCGCTAGTGTGCGCTCATAGGAATAAGTTTTACAAATACGCGTTGAACAAATATTGGTTTGATATCAGCGCGTGCGGTTTTAGTTGACGCTTCCTGGCGACGTCGACGTGACAAACTCACGTCGAACGTCACCGCGATTTGGCAGAGTTATCGTGTTTTTAGTTCACATGCGTTTGTTTACTTGAGCTAGCTGTCTCAACACTTTTTGTTGTTGACAATAGGAATACAGATAAGGTTCAGGGTTCAATGAATCACGAATCTATTGCTGTAAATATGAGAGATTTAGTTTGCGACAGATTTTTTGTTTATTTTTTTACGGTTTGAGAAGAATTGCCAGCATTGTTGATAGGTACTAAGGCTAAATTCAATGTACGTGTCTTTTTAAAATACGAGTTTACAGCCTTTTTTTAAACCGTTATTATGTTTGTACGCCTTAAACACAGATCTTCATGAGTGTTTAATAAATTACTGTATAAATAAATTAATTATTATATCTTATTATTATACGACGTGGTAATGGGCACGTTTCCTATCGACGGCCAATTTTTTGATGACATGATTCTTTTCCATCTTTTTTGTATATACATGTACATATTATTATTTTAAGCTGTTAGCTGTTCCAACGTGAAATGTTCACGAAAAGTCAATTTTCTATAAAGTAAACGTGTAGGAAGTTTACAAAATGTTCCGTTCGTTGGGTAATATCTTGAACGTCGTCCGGCGTCCTAACGGATGGACCGAAGCAAATGGTGCAGATGTTTGTAGTGTTCTTATGTTGCGCTCACTTGAAAGTGTAGCGGTTATAGCGTAACGAAATTTTGGTCTTCGGTATAAGGTTTACAAACTTGTTTGCGATGATCGCGTTGTACCTATGGAGAAGAACGGGCAAGAAACTCCATGGACACTCTTTTTAAATTATATTTTTACAAAATTATTAGTTACATCATATGTTGAATTTATAATATGTGAGAACGATCTAAAAAATAAATAATACTTAACTCATAACATTAGGGACACACAATTGTCGCCAAACAAAACAAAAAGAATACTGCAACTGAAATTGAAAGCCGCTTAGAAAAGTACCAACATAATGGAATACAATATGAAGAACCGTCGTAATACCAACAACATACGAATTGAATACGTCACAATTCAATACATTGCCTATCAATTTCGCTCGAATAAGTAGCAACAATGTCCCTTTCAATTACTCAAAGATAGGTAAATGAAAAGCGGGTTCTGGTTTTAAGGCCCTATGGGTTGAATAGGGATCCTTGTCCGGTCGAGAAGGTTCGACTCATTCTCTATAGATGATGGAATATCGTTGTATGGTACCTATCAGGAATTATTCGCCGCCTGTTTTCGACAGAAATGGGACGAGTTGAATTTACGACGAAACTTGTCTCGGCGTGGACTCGAGGGTCGCTATTTTAATAGTTTATGGCTTATTGTTGCCGATAACTTGCGGCTTTGGAATTAAATCGAAAGGTTTTTGTGTACCTGTTTTGTTATTGTTATTATTGTCGACTGTTAAATTAGAAGGGTCACAGATAGGTGCACTGTGATAAGTTCGTCTTTAGTTTATGCCACTGGAAGTAAAAAGGGGTAATTCATAAATAGGGTTAAATATGAGATGAAAAATTGAATTCGTCATTTTTACATAACATAATCAGTCTATAATGTTCTCATTTCTGGGACACAGGCCTCCTCTCTTGGAGAGGGAGTGGTCTATAATCTACCACCCGGGTCCAGTGCGGGTTGGCAGACGTCACATGTCTTCTTATTTCTGGTCCTAGGACATGCCGGTTTCCTCACGATATTTTCCTTCACCCTTTTGAGAGCAGTGGTGATGAAATTATTTACACCAACTAAAGCGCCTGCCTGAATTTGAACCCACGACCTACGTCTCGTAAGTCTGGGCCACTGCTCTCGTCATTTTTGCTGATGTTAAATACCATCGGGGACACGGCTTGTAAATCACAAAAATCCATGATTTTATACTAATTCAATATCCAATTTATATCCATTTCAAATGTTATTACAATTTTATTCCCTCTCAATAGCCTGACCGTCCCTATCTTCAGGCCCTGTAAATATAAAGGGAGGTAGTGTTGGAGCATAATGGCCACGGTTAGTTAGGTGGTCGTTGAGTTTTAGATGCCTCGCTTTGACCTTTAAACGAAAGGCCTCGTTTCAAAAAAGTTGCTTCTTTGAAACATTTTGGCCTTATTTAAAATCCACTCACTGAGTAGCTTTTGAATTAACTATTTGATGCCCGGTTTGTTGGAAATTGTTATGCGATTGCGATTGGTTCGGGTTTTTAATATTTTGTGCTTTTGTAAGTACGGGAGCAGTGGTGGCTCAGTGATAACGTCGGTAGTAGTGGTCGTAGGTTTGTACAGTAAGCTTCAAAGAAAAGGACCCCCCCCCGTTGGTAATTTATTTATTTATTTACAGGAAAACCAACAGCTATAACAGATGCATAACAATTGTATATGAGACGTAAAGCCAATTAATGCCGGGGGGTCCTTTTCTTTGAAGCTTACTGTACCTAGACAGACGCTTTACTTTGTGGAAAGTTTGGCATCACCACTGCTCTCAAAACGGTGAAGCAAAAACATCGTGAGGAAACCGGCATGTCCTAGAATCAAAAAACTAAGACATGCGATCTATCAACCCATACTGGTCGCGCGTGGTGGATTACGGCTCACTCTTTCTCGCAGAGAGGGGGGGCCTGTGTCCCAGAAATTGGGACATTATAGATTGATTATGCTTTTGTAAGCCAGAATGCTTAGGTAAATCTTTGTTGACTAAATACTTAAAGTCAGAATAGAAAATTACGTTTGCAGAAATATTGATGATAAAAATATTTATAGCTTAGTTTATCTCAATACTGATCGTAGTGGATGTGTTTTCCAAAATGTCATCTCCATGATTCATTGATAGACGGACGACAATTTACCTTCATGAATAAATGCACAGGCATTTACCACACACAGCCTAAATGACCGGACCAATTTAGAGGCCATTTGCGTATATTCCGCGGCCCATCAAAGCCTCTACTTAGAAATTAAATAAAAAGCCAACATGCCGACAGCTTTTACTGCTCAAATTTTTATAATGATGACGAAGGTTATTACGCATGCGCTACTGAGGTACGTATTAGGCCTACAGTTATATGTCCTTACATTATAAGATATTACTATAAACATGGCCTGCATACCCTCGCATTTTATGTGCCAGTACCAACATGGACTGTTTTTTATGACTCACAAACTGACATAAAATGTGACTTGAGTACCGATTTTTCACGCATTATTACGTAAGTATAAACAAGAATATACAGCCGCGTTGAGAAAAGACGAATACGAAGTTTTTTAGAATGAATACAGCATGATGTAAAACGTATGTAATGGAGGTAGCATAGGTAACCTAAATGGACCAGCATTCGTTACGCTTCCTTGCCGAATCAAACATCAATCAATGTTATCGAAGGAGTGCTCTAAATGCTATTCACAAATCCAAAACTCGAAAAATTTGTCAGTCTAAACCGAATAGACAGCAGGTATTCTTCAGAGGGCTATTTGCTGTCGAGGACTATGCATATCAGGTAACCGAAATTGTGTCATTTTCGATTTGGACTGCCTTCCAAATCGAAAATGACACAATTTCGGTCGAATGGTTGTGAATAGCTATGCTGCTACGACAAAGCAAAAATTGAGATTTTGTTATACAAAATCTTTTAATAGTAATATTGATTCTTAAATAGACTAATTAAGCATAGCACACTGACTGGACTTTGAAAAAACAGCAGTTGCTTTGTATAATAATTTAATTATCAGCACTCTAACAAGAAACATCTAACAGCATTCCATTTGGAGTGATTACACAAGAAGTGAATGTCACTACTCGAGAGGACGGAACAGTTCAAAGCCGGAGCCGCGACAAAGACGGCAAATTTCCTCGCCATTCACACGGAAGGGACCACCAGCTATTGGAAATTATTTCTCCGAAGCCGTCTGCTGTTGACGTAAGTAGGTCGAGATATTTTCCACCAACACTTTTTACAATAGCTCCCTCCTTTGGCCCTTTTGCTTCGGCCGGCTTTGCACAAAATGCACTGATTAATGAATAGCAATAGGTGTGACCTACTTGGCTCGCTAAGAAGCTTTTTGCTCAGTTTTGTGTAGATGCACTGTTGTCCAGTGACACAATGGAAATGGAACAAAGTGCACCTGTTTACTAAGAACTGTTGTAAATAAAGTTGTCGTTGGGTGGGTCATTATTTCATTTGGTAACTGTAATTTATGGTTTACTACTGCTCTTTAAAGCTGTGATTGACTTTTGGCTTTAGTTCAGCAGCGGATAATAATAATTTCATATTCTTGATGGCTAATTCTCACGTCTCCTTTAGTACTCGAAATCAAAACTTTGATTGTTAATTGTTATTTATTGCTTTCACGTGCAATAGTTGGTAGGTTATCTACTGCGCAAACATTATAAATTATAATATCATCAAAGGCAAAATAATTATTATAACCTATGCTAACTGAGAACACGATAATTAATACCTACTTAACCTCTGTGAGTAGGTACCCATTAATTATAGTACTCGTACATTCATCTATTTCAGAACACGCGCGTTTCAGTTTTTTTAAGTCCTACTAAAATGTCACGTTCACTAAATGTACGTAACAAAAAGCTAAACAATAAAGTACGTGACCAAACACGTCCTGAAAGAAAACATTTATTTGATAACTGTAGCGTTAGTCGAGCGGCCATGTTTCTTGTCTATGGTTCGTAGTGTGACCTATAGACACTCAAACTTGCCGTGTTTCTGACATGGCGTGTTTATTTCCCGCGCTTCGTTTGTTTCTTTTAAAACTTTCTAGCTATTGTATCCTGTCCCGTCTGTTCTATATCTCCACACTTTAAAGTGAAAGTTAAGTGTTATTGGATTATTTATTATTATTGTTTATATAACAGTCTTTAGTTTGTTATTTTCAGCGCCATTTCGATTTGAAAATAGAACTTCGTTCGCCATTTTATTGGCCTATATTTTCAATTGGTCTCGGTTTACTTTGAATTTCGAACAGTCATTTAATTTTGGTCACAGAATATACCTCCGTCAATCAGGAATATTGGGCGAACTTACCTGAAAAACAAAAACATGTTATTTAATAAATCGAAATATAACATTTTTGGTAAATCAAAGAGAAATGGCGATAGCTTTTCTTTGAACTGGAGTACTTTTCATTCACGCGCAGATTTTTGGAATATAGTGTTTATTTCCTTATTTTTTTTTTAGTTCAAAGACAAACTTACTGCAAGATCAGGGCATGTATATACATTTTTTGGTGTATCGATCATTATTTTCTGTACCTACCTACATACATATAATCAAATAATTAAACCTGCAACATTGGCCAGAGTTCTACAACGGATCTTAAACAATGTAACCGCAATAAACCACTACCATTAAGGTCTTACAGTCAATAGCACCTGATATCCAGGTATAGAGTACATTTAAAAAGTTTTCCTACCGAGAGCTGTTTAAATTGTAGCCGGGTATTCCCCGGGCGGCCATTAATCCATCATTGTGTCCAAGTGCTGAGATCTGCCGGACTCTAGCTTTTCTAAAACCTTTCCACTTTCTACTAGGGTTGTTACATTTCCTGCCTACTTTTAAGAGTTGTTTCTTTTTTTGAATAAATTAAATAAAAAGGGAATCTAGCACTTTTAAATAACATTCATTACAAATAATAAGCTTCTTTTTTTCGTATTATGTTTCAGTCGAAAACGCGCTCAAGTGAGAATGTAAAAAGGGTAAAGGTCATTGTTTTTCTGCAACTATTACGATTATTTTGTGTCAAAACATCGAACAGCACCCAGAAACAAGTGAGCCTAGCTTTTAAGAACAGAATTTGAGCTTGGCAGACAAAAACTGGTGTAAAAGGTAAAAAAAAAAAAACATTATAGGTACACACAAAAACATGATATTGTTGTAGCTCCGAGTGATCGTATTATTAATGTCAGGCAATATTCAACATGAAAAACACTTTTGGATATGCAATAGTACCTGTTCAAAATGTAGATCTATACTCGACGCAATTTTTTAACATGTTGGCAAATGTTATACATGACGAAAAATCCCAAGTGTTGAAACATTACATTGGTCACACTGAGCAAATGCTCAGTGCAAAAAATTGCATCACGATTGCGTGATGCAATTTTTTTTTTATTTGCTGAATATACCTGCTTTTGACTTCAAGCACGCCTGATAGAAAGCGGGATGAGGTCTATGGTGGACAGAGCGTGCCCAGAAGATGCCTGTTCACTCTTGCTTTGGAGACATACGGGTTAAATCTGGCATCGGGTTAGCTCTGTCGGATATTATCTACTCATGTGGTAGGAACGTTGTGATTGCCGTATCGGATAAGTGACGTCACACTAAATGCGGTCAGGTCGTGGTTTAAGTCTCACCGCGGTTGCCACGCTTCCAGTTTGATATTTAGGGTGAATTTCAACAATGAAACTGAACGCGATCAGCACATCTAAACCGCATGAGCAGCTGTCAGTGTCAATATTCCATAACGAAATTATACAATGACTAGTGCGGCGCAATAACAGTTGGCTCGCTTCCTATGCACCAGAATCTTTGAAAATGATAAAATCTCTGAAAAAAAGGACGACTAGTGTCAATTTAAAGTGCTATCGCTGTATGAAAGACAGTTCCTTTGTTGGTCTGCCCCAAGTACCATATAACAGCATCTTCATCATCTTCTTCCACACCATGTGAGTTTATTTTTGTTACTGATAACCCTATCCTATACTTTTTAAATGTATCCGTCTCAATCCATTTTTCTTGTCCAGGAAGTTGGAAGCATGGCAACACAATCGTTTTGTATCTCTGAACGATATGTCAGTTCGCGCGATACATTTGTGCTCTTGCACATGATGCAGGATTGTTGTTGCAAGAGGTAATCGGACATTAGATAGTGCAGTTGCAGTGGTTCGATTTGTGGGAGATGTTGTTTCTGAAAAGTTTATAATAACGCCAATATTTTTATTTGTTTTTTTTTTATTATTATTGAGAAATGGGCCTGCGCTTAGCCTCGATCTCGCTTGGTGGCAAGCGATGGATGAAGTCTAAGACGGAACAAGCAAGCCCAGAAGATGCCAGTTCAATCTTGCTTTGAAAGCTGACGGGTTATATGTATTTACGTTAACATTTTAATCTCAGGCTAAGTTTCTAATTATGTAAGCTGCAAGGTAAAAATAGGAGTACTTACTGAAATACAATTATGGTTGAAGAAAGTACCGACTTGGTTCACTTAAACAGTGCAAGGTTACATCGACTTAAGTTAATGAGTTTAGCGCTCTAGTTACACGTCATACTTTGCAAGTTGAAACCATACCTCAAACTGTGCCAAAGGTAGAACTTTACTGTTATAAAACACGCTATAAATCATCTTGCCTTTGTGAACTTCACACTATTTGTATGTACCTACAAATATACGGCATAATAGAAACAAAAGACTAGCTCGGTAGCCGTGGGGTAAATGGCTCGGAACTGGCATCGTTTTAGTGAACAGCGTCCAACCACGGAACCTCACTTTGTGCCTACGGACTGGAGCTAAAAGTTGATGGCTCGCCGCGCGCTTAGCAAATTGTTTTGTATTAAACTTGTGCTCGTAAAAGATAAATTTGTTTTTTATATCCTTGAATAATATACGAAAAGAGTAATTTGTGTTCATATCTATCTAAAAATAGATTTAGTAAAATATTATTTTGTGTCGTGATTTCTTTGCTTTAATGTAAACCCAACAAATGTATTATTTTAATATCGAATTATAATATTCATTGTCCAAGTACAAATTATTAATATTGTAATAAACTTTTAAATGTATTATATTTCCATTATGGCAACTGAATGTATTATTCTACTTTGGCAACACTTAGAAATAACGGTTATGATTATTATCGTTATTTCTGGGTAGGACAATTCATTTTAAAGTGGTAAAATATAGTGGAGAATTAGTCGTTGTTGGATTGTGAAAGAGAACCTACAGTAGTGCCATTAGCAACAAAAGAGTGTTTTTTATTATTTGAGTACCTACTTTTTTTATTAAATAATTTTTGGATGATACCTTCTAATACTATGACATTTTTACGTAGAACCAGTATAAAATCAAAATCAAAAGTCATTTATTCAAATAAGGCTGAGAATCAGCACTTTCTAATGACAAAATGACAAAAGACAGTCCCCCAAAACACCCGTCCTTTACCACTTCCTAGTGCTTAACTTGTAAAACATAACCAAGCTTGTCAAAATAATTTCAATTTTCAACGTCATTTCGCATCAATAAAAATCAAACGCTTCATGATAGCACCTTTGCCTCGCAAGCTATGCCTCGTTTGCAGCAATGCCTCGTTTAATCGAGGCCACGTCCCTACTAGCGTTAGCACGTGGATTTTTATGAGATGGCATAAAATTTCACTTAACGTAACGTACGTACCAATTCGGTTTGTTGGGCTGACTTCATTTCGTATGCCTACAACGTCATGATCCTCGTATCACGTGGAAATGTGAGCTTTTGTT
Organism: Globia sparganii; assembly: GCA_949316385.1. Taxonomy (NCBI): domain Eukaryota; kingdom Metazoa; phylum Arthropoda; class Insecta; order Lepidoptera; family Noctuidae; genus Globia; species Globia sparganii. The sequence continues at coordinate 8,079,365 of OX438671.1, forward strand.
TCGCATTTGACGCACATATACATAATTAAAATGTTATGTCTATGCATACATACGTACGTTCCCTGCATTAAGAACATGATTCAATTACGGAGGTCTGGTGGGTGTCTGTGCGTGTTGGTGAACTTTTAATTTCAGAAATGTAAAGATTAAAGAAGAGATTTTAATGCTCTTTTTGATTTGTTCATCACACAAAATCAATTTTATTCGTCTGTAAGAAGAAAAAATTAAAAACTTGGCGAAAAACCTCAAATTGATTTGAAAACTGACCACAGACTACTGACGCTCTTGGTCAAGGCAGGCTCCCCAATGATTACCTACACCAGCGAGGTAATTGTGTAACACACTGACAGTAGCTATGGGCTTTCATTTTGACAGTTCGTCAATATTCATAACGTTATTTACGTTGTCGAGCAAACTTTTCGAACATATGAAGCAATGGATTAGCAATTTCCTTCAAAATGATTCAGATTGTGATTGAAAGTATGTTACGCAGTTAGGATGCTGCTATAATAACTAGAACTATTTATATACTTCAACTTCCTAAGAGCAATTTTGTTTGAGACGCTCCATCAACTCGATCACACATATACTCACGTAATATTCCCGCGTCACTAGTTATGATAAATAGTGTTGTATCGCAAACGTTTTACATCTCATAAAATAAAACATAAAATCAGAAACAGGCTTATTTCAACTAGCTCTCTCAATAATTTATTAGAAGCATGTCGAGGTACCTAATTTCGAATAAAAAATGGGAATACGTTCAGAATTTATTAGAGATATTCTCGTCTATTTCTTTTGTAAGCTTTCTGAATGCAACTGACCTTGCATAACTCTAGGTCATTGATTCAAGAAATTAGATTAGAATTTCTTATTTTGTTTCAGTTTGCGTTTGATCACAATCTAGTTTTCAAGCAAAATCGGAATTCAAGATGGAAGATTATACTTTGGGCCAATTTTTTTTTTCGTCAGATAACTCTTATCCGAAGTATAAATATTGCGATTTGACATATTCCTATAGGAAAGCTGTCAAACCGTCATATTTATTTCCCAGATAAAAGTTATCTGAAGATTGAAAAATCAGTCCTTAGTCATTTCGCTTCTTCTTTGTGTTTATAGTAAGGCAATTTTTTTGGCATTCCCTCATTTCAATGGTTTTTAGAGGTACTCTTTTTTATTTTGATAGGATGGTATTGGACTCCATGGTAGATATTTTATAATTAGTTTCTTCTTAGCTTTAATATTGCTTATTAGAGAAGAAATAATTAATAGAAAACAAACAGTTCATTTATCAAATTAAATTTCATTCGAAAACATCAATCAGTTTCTTAGTAAACTTCAACTAAGTATATTCGACGACCCTGCATACTTATCTCCTTTGCTGACTGTACATACTAATTAGACTGGGAGATAGCTCTAATACTAGCTCTATGCTCTCACATCAAGTTCTCCCACAGCAACGTTTTTTTTTCATTTCTAAGAAATTAAAAAGAATCATTCATTCAGATACCAACCACCACAAATATGTGATTTTGCCGCCTCTAAATTCTCCTGTAATGCGCATGCTCATATTGCTCATGCCGAGTAATCAGCAATGTTAGCAAAGCAGTCACATCGCCAATTCGCGGTAATTGCGACCACCCGCGTCATGACGTCATCTCTTCATTAGAGAGCTATCCGTCACCCACTGCGACAAAATTGCACGAATCATCACTTCTATGTTCACGTTTTAGGCACTCAATGTGGGTGCTAATTACGCTGCTTAATTAAGGATTTTGCTGTCTTTTGTTCACAAATAAAAGAAAAAGAGCTGTCAAAGTATGGGCCAAAGATGTTTGAACTTTTTGCCATCGATACGCTAAGAAGAAGAAGTGACAGAATCTATGTGATGGTTAATATCACATCGAGCATTGGAAAGAGACTTTTATACAGAAACACTGAGTAACAGAGACCACGCTCTACAGCACCGAACTTTTTCTAAAACTCGACGTATATCACGCACGTTACATACCTAATTGTGTAACACAGTTTAATCACAATCTGAAGGATTTTTAGGGAAATTACTAATCCATTGCTTCATATGATTGAAAAACTTTTTTACTCAAGAACATAAATGACGCAATGAATGCTGTTGAATTGTCAAAATGATGATTGTCATTTACGCTATTACCCCGCCGTTAAGACGGCACGTCATAGGTACATGCTGCTTACAACGTCACTCTCTGAACAGTCGCCTACTTTTACTCGCGCCATCTATTAGAAAAAGATAGCAATACACTAACGCCAGTTGCTGAACAAGAGAATCAGCGCCATTATTGTTGTGACCGTGGTTAGCTAAGACCGCAGGACAGACGTAGGTATTTAGGTCGATACGTAGGTGTTACCGCTGCCTGTTTCATACAGGTTAACTTAATTACTGTCAGTTGACACTTCGGTACCTGTAGGTACAACTACCTAGGTAGTTAAGCTCACCTTTTGTGGGTTTCGGTCGGAAATTCGATTTTCCCGCAGGTATTGGTGTTGATTTTATGAAGCTAGGCCGTGTCAGGTATTAGAGTGTCTATTTGTCGGTTGTTTTAACTGTATATTTAGTCTAGGTAGGTATGTAAAAATACAGCGAGTATCAGAAATGTGTCGTCTTACTTAAGAGTGTGTACAGACCATCATACTGAACAACTTTCTACAAAGGACCAGTATCATAATCGCGAAAAAAGAATCAGCTGTCCTCCATATCAACTCGATTATAACTTAACTGTTAATACCGCGTTGATCAAATACCAGGCCATGGCATGCTATGACAGACCCTAGAGTTCTAATTGTATGCTTTGTTTAAGTGTAAGGAACTGGTAATTTATAAAATAAAATAAATAATAAATACGAAACTTAAATACTTACTCGAACCAAATATACTTATAAGACAGCTGTTTTTTTTCGTGACTATGATGTTGGTCCCACAGAGAAAGGTTGGTCAGTTTGATGGGCTGTACCACACCCTTAAATATGACCACACATTTCTAATACGATTTATGTAATAAACAAAATAATTACTGTTACTTTGAAATTAACGTAAATACTGAAACATTTCCAAATCGTGCTACTTAATTAAAGCTACATTCAAACAAGATACTTATGGTTTTCCTAGAAAAGATCGTAAAACACCGATACGGTTCCCAACCTCTTTGTACGCTCAACCAAATCGGCTTTTGTCTTTGTTGATGTGCCTTGAAAGTCCCATTTGCTCGGCTGAGCGTTCCAAATGCTCCAATGTACTGACTCTCACATGGCAATACGAATTTATTCGAACTTAGAGTCGAATTTCCGAAATTGTTAGTCAGTTAAAAGACTCGGATATTTGTGTGTTCTATATGTTAATTTAGAGAGGTTACTGAAATACTGAAACATAATATTTTAAAGTTAGTTTATTCCTTTATAGTGCTGTTGTAAGGGATCCCCGAAATGATCAGTTGCAATTGTCAATGTTTACGTGATTGATACACATTGATGCGCAAATTGATTGTCTACCAAATGCAATTGAAGCGATTGATAATATTACTACAATTGCAATTGATTCCAACTTATTAAAATTGCATTAGATCGTTTCGGGGACCCAGCTTTTATTTACCTCTTGACAAGTCGATGTCGAATAGGAGAAAAGTATAAAATAGTAGGAAGTACCTACGTACCTTTTAACCACTAAACTGCAAAAAGTTAACTTCCTCTCTTTCAGTAAACAGTTTCAGTAATTACCTACCTAATGCTGTCTGCTTAAAGTTTCCATACCTCTGCGACTCAATTTCCTAACGAAAGTATGTATAACCTACTTCTTCAATCTCAAACCCTTCAATATCACTGCTCAGCACATCAAAAGCGAATAAAATCTAGGTTACAGAATTTTATTCGCACAAAACGATAATAACTAAACTGTGCGACGCAACTTAGTTACGCCTTCATTACGGGCTTCATTAAAATGGACGAAAAAGTGTTAAATTGTAGGTAGGGACTGTTCTAATTTGTTCGGTAATTGCGAGGGATGCCGTCAGCATTAAAAAGCGATCTGTCAGTGCTACGGCAAATCCAGCAGACTGATCATCCCGAACATAAATTGGAAGATACGTTCTTTTTTGACAGTTTGGACTTTTAAAATGGTGATCTTGATTTTTATGGGTATTAGTTGAAGGTAGATTTATATCTAAAATACTCTTTATTTTGTGCACCTTAAACATTACAGGTTATAAATGAAGAAATTTAACATGGGCGGTCTTATCGGTAAAAGCGATATTTTAAAGACAACTTTTGGATGGATTAAGGGAGAAGGGGAGATCACATTGAAGGTAGTTTGTGGTGTACCATTTACATATAATATCTTAGACCAATTACGTGAAAAAAAAAATCATAAGCGTCATAACGAAAACGAGTATCTTCTAAGGGCTTGCAAAAAAAAACTAACCTCAAACGAATTTAGTTTCCTAAAAGCCAATAACCTCAAATGAAAAACATCGAAATCCAAATCTTGACATCAATCATAGAGGTAAAGAAAAAAGAAACAAATTCAATGCTAAGCTTTTAAGGGGTAAGTTAAATAAAGGAAACGGGAACTCAGGGAATAAATCCTGGCGGTATCTGAAGCCAGCTTTGAAATCACGCCGAGCAGTGAGAGGGTAGACAGAACTTTCTTTATTTATTATTTGACAAATCTCGTAATTAAACACCATCGTATTTAAAGTGACTTCGCCTTAATTTTACGTTTGCAACTTCGAATTTTATTTGGGAGCGTAATCGTATTTCTAGGTTGTGGATTTGTAGAGCATTATTTTTTTAAAATTAGGAGCCATGAATAAAGAATTACTGAGTCGATATTAATGAGTTTTTGTGGGTAGGTACCGAAAGAGCTTTAAGAACAGGGTAAAATTATTTTCATGTTAGTCAGTATGGTACTAACATTATTTATTGTAGGTAAAAAACATAATTTGAAATAACTACAATATACAGTCCTAAATTCAGTATTTTACAACAAGTATCTACCTACCTTTACATAATAATTTGACAAAATCTAAGCCATAAACCCTCGAACTAACGCGAACCCAGAAAAAACTTATCCTCACGCTCAATAATTGTGGTACAAAATACGAGTGTTATGTGTCCCAATACATAATAACAGCATTTTCATGGAGTCGCCCAAAGTTTTCAATCGAAGGGCCGGTCAATGATTCCCTGTTCGGTCTTGTGCGGCCCTTCAAAGTTTCCCTATAAAAGCTTCGAAATATGTTGTGATATTTCTCGGATAACAAGCAAAGTTTCGTCCTTCGGCAGTCATAAAGGCAGGGGTGCTAGATGTTTGGCAGCGGTTGGACTCGAGCCAAGAATATCTCCTTCCTTTACGCCTTGCCAGTGAATGCGAAAAATAAGATGTATTTGATAATCCGAATTATTGTTCCGTTGACGTTTTTTGAATTCGAAATGAGTGCGTAGAATGCGATAAGTCTTTGAGTTTTCGTATTTTTATCTTATAATAAGTATGTTTTCACCGTTTTGTTATTTACTTAGAGACAACCACGCCAACGCCAATTGTGGTTTCATAAGTTGCTCGGTAAATATACCTAATTCCTTAGTATTTCAGCTTGTTTTAATGTAGGTATCTACATAATAAAAAAACATTTTATTCACATAAAAAGTCACACAGAAATATAGTCAATGAAAATGAAATACGTTTTCGTTAAGACTTGTTAGTATACATAAAACCATATTGAGCCGGGGTCACTTAATGATTTCGGCATCAAAGCTAATGAGAAGTATTTTTTTGCCCTATTTTGGTCCCGTTCATATATCAAACAAAATATCATTTAACTAAACATGAAAATTAAGCTGAAAGCCGACGACGGCGACAGCAAATTGCGCTGGATTAATTTCGATTCATTTTGTTGCTTCCACCTGTTCTAAATTTAATTATGCTGGAGTTCGCTTCATAAGTAGCTATCTAATTTCACATGATGAGAACTAATTAAATTCTTTGTACAAGCTGGCAAATAACGATGATTTTGAACGTCTTCCCGTTTTTAACCAATTGAGAAACCAGAAATGTTTTAGAGATTAATTAAATTAATATTTCATGTTTATTATTAGTTATAACATATTTTTCTATCTCAAATTCCTTTATTTATTTATTTTTTTGTTTTGTAATAAAAATAATTTGGGAGTTTCCTTACAGAGCCGTTTGGGGTAAAGATTTTAGTGTTAGGTAGGTAAGCTGCGCGCAATGTATGTTAAACAAGGGTTAGCCTAAATTCTCTTTTCCTACCTAAACCTAGTTCAATCTTGGTAATATCTTTAGATCCATTTTGGTGCGGGTCTTTTGTGGTTTGTACAGGGTTATGTCGACCTGTTGCTACCTGACGGTTGCCTAGCTTGGGAGCTCATTGGCCTCAGTTTTGGGGGCTTTAGACACTTCGGGCTCGAGTATTAAAAGCCTCTATAATGCCCGTTGAAGTATAGACTTCAACGGGCACAACAGTATCACTATTTGAAAATACCCTAAAGCCATAGGGCTTTAGGGTATTTTCAAATAGTGATACTGTTGTTATTAAACAAAACAGCCTTATTTAACAAATTCGATCACTTCACTAGACGCAAGTCGACGTAACTTATAGGTGAAGCAGATACGTAATTCACGTTTGAAGATCTTCGACGTTGAATTACTTTACCTACAGTCTATTCAAACTTGTTTCAAAGTAATATTATTTCAAGTTAAAAAATAATTATCAACTTTATTTTAACGGCAAATAAGTTGATTTCAGAGTGACTCTATTGAAAAAGTTATATTTTTTTTTTGATGTTGTAGCGTAAACTGAACTTTATTGTGTAGAATTTAAAGTTATTTCTCCATAAACTCATATTTGTTTACATCTTTTCAAATAAAACGCGAATGCAAGTTCTCTCTGCCTTATATTACAACAACGCCATTGCCTAGCTCCTTCAAATACACATACATAAACTTACGTCTTCTTCCCTATGGGTATGCAGAAACTACAGAACGTCACCTGCTGGGATCCTTACATACTCCTTGTGTTTCTTGTACGTCCTTACATCTACTCGTAGTTATACACACACGCCACGCCGGTTGCGAGTGCTACACACCTTGCCATTCCCGTAGGTAATTAAAACCTTCAAAATCTAGTCACAGTCTCATCTAGGCGACAAACATATGTCAAAAACTTGTCAAAATGTAAATTTTATTAGTTGAAATTCGTCCAGATCATATTTTACTGAATCCATGGTAACAAGTGGCGCGTAGATGTCCATGCCACTCGAATTGCCTTCAAATACACTTCTCAATTATTGTACAAAGTGCAGTGACGTATGGAGCGCGAAGCTTACCCGATCTATCGGTCCATTTGTGCATGTAATGCCTAATCTAGAATATTGCCAGTAGCCCGGGATTACGGGCCGGCTGGGATCGCAATAACCTCACTAACGGGAACTAGAGCGAGACGAATTCCCGGGATGGCTCATTACATAAAGTAATAACTTTAAGTAATGTTAAGTACCATTGTATCGAATAAGTAAAAGGTTTTAGGCGCAATGATGAATGTTTTTGATGAGATTTTTTGTTGAATTCATTTGCATCCATAATTAGCCTATAATGTTCCCAATGTTGTAACACAGGCATCCTCTCTGTGAGAAGAAGTGGGCTGTAATCCACCACGCGGGACCAATGCGGGTTGGTAAATGTCATATGTCTTCGATTTTTTGGTTCTAGAACATTTCGTCTCATGATGTTTTCCGTTTTGAGAGAGTGGTGCCTTTTGGAAGGGGCGACTAGAATCAATTCTATTTTGTAAATTTTGACGTTCAAGTGCCTTTTATGTGCCAATTTGAAATAATTGTTTGACTTTGATTAAAAATTATAAACTATTTATTTATGCAAAAAACAGTAAACTAAATTATATTTACATAATTTAAAAAGCTAATAGTCTTGAAATAAGTAGTAATTTAATAATATGTACAAGTATATAAAAATGAGGGGAAATGATCAAGGGGCATTAAAAAATTCATCTGCATCGCTGTCAATAACAATAACAAACGTGCCCACAAGGATTAAATTTTTAATATTTTTTTTCTTTGAATAAATAATATATTTTACATGAATAGCAATTTTTATCGTGTGTAGATCTAGAGTAAGCTAGAACCATAGATATAATCGTAAGAAAGAAGTATCTGTTTTTTATATGTCCAGCGTTAGAACCATCTGGAATGTATGTTAGCACTTCAATGTCAGAGGCAGCCAGATGTAAATAATGAATAAAGATGATAATAACTTAAATTTTATTATACAAACATCGAGGGATGATAGGTAAATGTGCGAATGAAATAAGAAGTTCGTTATGACTAATTTCAGTGTCTATATTGGACAGCCCATATTCAATCACGGATATCATGACACCATACACCAATTAAAATTATAGAAAAGTGTAAATAATTAAAAATAATCTTCAATATACAACATCGCTAATTCAGTTGTTAAGTACTCATTAATTGATACGCTTGACACTGATCATTCACCACATTGTGATTATTGATGAATTCGGTTTGTAGTTTTTATACCGACTATATTACTGAAATACAAAATATATTTTAAAAGAAAGTGAATGACAACCTTTAACGTCGCAGTTTCCTAACCATACCTAACCTACAGGTACAATAGTAGCAGGTACAGACGCCAGCACATCAAGCTACCCGAAACTCTCAAATTTTTCCAATCAACTTTGAACGTTAAAAATCTATTAAAGAAATTTGACAGATTGTAGTAGCTTGATGTGCTGGCGTCTGTACCTAATAACTGTGACTTTAAAAGGGATCCCTACTGAACCGAACCGGCTGCAGAGATCTTTCACTGTTTATTCTAACTTGTAACTTTAAACCTGCTACAATACATATACAGAGTTGATACGACAGAGGGGCATTAAATTACACTACGTATACTATACGTGTTTAGTATTAATTCGATACGGTATAAAAATAAAAAGCATCATAAATGAGAATTTTTTTGTTTCAAACAAACTAAATAGCTTACAAATCAGAATAAAACGCAACCACCCTTTGTAAATAAAGGAGAAACCCAAACTTCATAAAAACTTGGGCCTGGTGACTGACCTTGGATAACTATACAAAGTGGCAACGTCCAACGTCGCGCGCGGGCAGAGTAACTCGAAACACACTGTGGATTTTCCAAACTGCAGTACCAGAGATTTTGCCGATTCCAGATCGGTCCGAGTAAAAGTACTCTCATCGGTCCATATTAAATTAGTTAAGAAATGACGGTCTTCGGATGTTTTATTTAGTAGCCATTGGCAGTAACTGTTGCTGATCGGCAAGTCTCTCGATAAAAAAGTTTGCACCTTCCGATATTTAGAAGGTTTGCGTTTTTTACGTTTTAGAACCTTGTAGATAGTTATGGCAACATCTAAACTGCCGGGCGGCTCTGTGGAGACTCGTCGGGCTGCGGGAAAAATTGTCTAAAATTCTTTCGTCCCAAGCAGCGGGCATTTACCGCGGTGGCACTCCCTCCTGTTACAGCACTATACGTTTATTGTCCCGTAATCTTTGTACTGCCAACTGTATGGTGCGGGCATTCCTAGGGCAATTGCGGCTATCACAATACCTTTCTCTGTAAGTTCGTAGAGCTAACGTTGCGTTTCCACGGCATTCGCCGTAGATTAAAATCATGTCAGTGTATTCTGACGCCGTGTCAGTTACACGAGGTATTTTTGAACACTTTAATTATACACACACACAACCAAAGTTTAACTATCACAATAGAAACAGTCAATTACAAAAAAAAAAACACTAACACTAAATAATAATAATCCCAAGTTACGTGTCCTGTCCTGTCACAATAAAAAAAGGAATACTGTCTTAAACTTATTTAGTGTCCTATCACAATAACAAAATAAATTCACAATTATTGTCAGCGCACAAGTTCGACAAAACAATAAGGGCGCAGGAGCTTCCGCGTACGTACCTACGTTCCGGAAGGGTAGCGTCGGCGCACTGAAAAAACAAGTTTTTTGGAGGCCCCACTTACTGATCGCAAGCACAAAATACAGAGAGTACAGAAGTCAATCTACATACAAAGTGCGCTCGAGCAACGCACACATAGATTCCGCTCACGGACACGATATCTCGGACTGGTTGGGACTAGTGCGAGCGCAAGTGCCATCCGCTTGAGACATGCGTCTACGAAGTGCAAAAATGGAGCAATAAAAAAAAATTATAACTGTTCAGTGGACGGTGGTTTAAATTCAACATTAAACGGTGAATTGTCGTTTTTTAATCTACCAGTTGTTTCAGAGAGGTAAGTAGGTATTTGCTTGTATTTCGATGGTTTGTATTAACGTAACACAGTAGTTAGGTAGGTAGGTAAGCGCCCCGGCCCCCAGTCCCGCGCCGTAAAGTAAAAGCGAACATGACTTTGTAGCACTTTGTGACAAAGTAATGTAACAATAACATTAAAATTAAAATATTTTAGTTATTATTGGTTTTTTCGTTTCTCATCATCATCAATAAATCAAACAACTAGATGCGAGTGCCACTACCACGATAGTTTTTTGTGCATAAGCCAAAGTTGACAACCATAGCGCGACCGCCGAGCGTAGACTTCTGTACTCTCGGTATTCTGTGTCGCAAGGATCTAAGATACAATAGCAACACACTGACCTATTTCTTTTACGCACGTGATGTTTTGCCAATAGGATTGTCACTCTCTTATGTACTACGTATTGGTTTATGACTTGCGTAAGAGCGGCAACAACGTATCGTAGATTTATCGTTTTAAGGTGCATGACCTATGCCTGTAGACATAATCAGCTGTTAGGAAAAATACATCGTGTTCAAACGGTGCAAAAACTTAAAAAATCATTTGCGACTAAACTACTGTTTCAATTTAATTGATTTTTGGTAGAGAGCTTGATAATGATACCTAGTATAGGCAGTTTAAAGGAAAGCCCATCTGTCGTATCAACTTTGTATATATATATATGCTCATTTAGGTAAGTGAATTATTATATTCTTATGAGAATAAAATACCTAGCTACGACAAATAAACAGAAAAAGATTAGCAAAAGTAAATGTTTATTTTTTACATTTTTTTGCCATAGAACCCACACTTTCTAAATACTTCGACCCTCTGCTATAATTTCAAACGTGTCTAACATAGCAATCCCATAACTTTGTCCACCCCTTACGGAAAAACAGTGGGACGTAACTCCGGAATGTTCGTCGAATGTACGATTTGTGGTAGCAGAATAATGTAGTTCCTACGTGACACACAAGATGGCGCTCTTGTCACGCGTTGGCCCAATTTATGTAGATGACGTGCTCCTATGAAATGCACAGTTTGCTGTCAGTTACAAATAAGGTCGAAGTTCGTTTGAACTGGTGCGCTGTTTTACTTAACAGTCACAGCTAGAGAATATATTAGGACAGCGTTTGTTTTTAAAAATGCAGGCTAGGTGCATGGATAAACTGCACGTAGTCAGTACGCGGAGTATTATTTGTTAATCAATAACTCTCTCCCTTTTATATCCTCGCACAAGAACTACAGAGATAACTATAATAAAAATAATAAAAATATAACATAATGCATTTTAAATAAAATAGGTACAGAAGTACATAATTAGGTAATCAACTTATAATACATGAATATTATGACTATAATATTTATATTATATATTATTCTTAATTATGGTAGATTAAATTAACAGCCCATTAGCAGAAATTAGTTCTTGGGTTTGGATTGTAATAATCATTCTCATAAAATTTTCCTCGATTACACTGCTATGACTTCAGAAACCATGTCACCACTGGAACATACTCTGGTGAACATAGTTTCTCAAGGATTGGATACATTTTCTTAATGGTGGTGTCAGGATGCAAAAAATAATAGCAATATGTTCCGAACAGTGTGTAAAAATTTCTAAGTAGGATTTCTAATTGCCGGAACGTGTCAACAATATCTACTAGGCCACCAGTAAACTTTTCACGTGTATTATTTTATTATTGTGAACGTGTGAAATATTTGTTGATAACATTATTTTGAGTGACATTCTTCGAATTACATTTTTGAAATAATTTGGAGCAATTACTTGCTTTAAATACCACTAAATCATACCACATGGCATAAGGCTTACGCCATTCTGAAAGTATGTTCGGTGAAGTATATTTCTTAGTGGCCATTAGGTAAGTAAGATTTTTCGTTTTTTATTTTCTTCAAGGCAACAATTGCTATCTCACTATCTTATTTCAGTGCAACTGCTTTGGGCGCAACAGTATCACCAGTTGATCAAGGAGATGGTCCTCTTATTCTTACACCTTACATAGAAAATGAAGAAACGGAAAAAGCAAAAGAACTATCCGCAGTAGACTCAAGTCTGTTCGCTGGCGTGAACAGTCACGCTGCGTACTTCACTGTTAACAAAACTGCAAAATGGAATCTGTTCTTCTGGTACTTTCCTGCGCAAGGAGTTCCACTTGACAGTACGCCGTTGGTTATTTGGTTACAAGGAGGACCTGGTGGTTCTTCTTTATATGGCTTGTTCGAAGAAATTGGGCCTTTAATGATAGTTAACGAGACGGGTAAGTATCTAATGTTCACGCAATAGGTACAGTTACAAAACTTCTGAAGATAAATTTAAGTCTTGGACTTACTTGTAAAATAACCAATTAAAATCATTTTAGTGGAGAAAATGCCTATCACATGGGGTTCCAGCTACTCGCTCCTCTTCATTGACAATCCAGTGGGAACTGGCTTTAGCTTCACCGACGGAGGAGAATACGCCACAAACGAAGATGAGGTGATGTGTATTTTGCAAGTATCAAATGGAACTGTCCCAAGAAGTCCATTTCATGTCATTAATTTTACAGGTTGGCGAGTGTCTCTTACACTTCCTTCAGCAGTTCCTGCTAGTGTTCTCAGAATTGAGACAAGCGCCTTTATTCATCGCCGGCGAATCTTACGCCGGCAAATACATTCCGGCTTTTGGACATTACATACATACTCGTACGAGGCAAGACGAGTCCATGCCAATTAATTTGAAGGTTAGCTTTATTCATATTTGGGTGTCCATTTTTGAATTTGTAATGGATTAAACAAGTAAAATCGACTTAGGGTCTAGCAATCGGGGATGGATGGACAGATCCACCGACACTACTGCACTACTCCGAGTTGGGACTACAAGTGGGACTCTTGGACCCCGAACAAGCAGCAATAGTTCACAAAATGGAAGACAATGCTAGACGATACTGGGATGAGGGCAACTATGATGATTATATTCAGGTATGTGCGTAGAACATGGACATAGCATCATGTAGTAAATCTACACTAATATTATAAAGAGGAAAGATTTGTTTGTTTGTAATGAATAGGCTCCGAAACTACTAGACCGATTTAAGAAATTATTTTTGTGTTAGATTCCATTATATCCCATTTATCGGGGAATGCTATAGGCTATATAACATTACGCTACGACCAATAGGAGCGTCGTAGCAATGAAAAATGTTGCAAAAACGGGAAAAATTACTAACGCAGGTGAAACCGCGGGGCGCTGCTAGTATTATAATAAGAAAATATAATATTTATATTTAAATCTCCTTAAGGCTGCCAGTGATGATAATAAATATTCATAGTGGTGATTTTGTTGAAGTTAAGTAAAAAATAACACAATATGATATATTTTATCATTGTTTTTAACTGACTTAAGAAAGGAGGATCAGGAGGTATCATGATATCAGGATATCAGGAGGTGTCAGGTAAATACTTTTTTTAATATTTGTTACCGCAGAACTCCGTTATTTATAAGCAGATTTGCAATTTTTTTTTATTTGAATTTATTTTGGACCAATCTGTAAGTATATCCTACTTACAGATTGGTCCAAAATAAATTTCATCAAAATCGGTTTAGTAGTTTGATTTTTAAACTAAAATTACTTATTTTTTTAAAATAATGATGTAGATAAAGTACTAAAAACTAAAAAAAATATTCGGTAGGTCCTAGGTACCAGTCATCACACCACTTTCCTCATCGATCTAGTATAGGGCATTGATCGGACAAAAAAACTTGAGAGGTGTCAAGGGACACCCGGATGGAACGAAGTTCCTTTCGATTAATTAGTGAAGGAATTGTAATAAAATTTTATTTTTTTTAAGTTATAATAATAAATAATGTAATGTATTGAATCTTGTATAAAATAATTATATTCATAATTATATTCAATGCGAAATAGAAATGAAAATATCTGGCTTGCTTTCTATAAGAGAGAGAGAGACAGACAGAGAAACATGCGACGCCGCACAGCTTACAATAGGTTACTATAGCAAAAAGTGTCGTGACAACTTTTCGTAAGAATTTTTTCCGTCTAGCCCCCTTTCACAACGCGCGATAAGGAACTTCGTTCCAAAAATAAAATGGTCGGGCGCGTGTAATTTGTATCAACAGTCAACTGCTCATATCACTATAAATGCTATTTAGTTGATAGGGTCTGCCTTAGGGGTTGTCCCATATTAATTTTTATTAACTTTTCTTGGGTAGTTTTTGAGTTAACTTCAATAATACGTGTTTTTGCCACTTAGTTTATATTGATGATGTTATAATAACTTCCTGTCACTGATATTTACATAGCAAGTAGTGTTATATACGAATTTGTGTAGAGTAAGTACAACTTAAAAGTGAAAAATAAAAAGTTGTTAAAAAAAAGAAAACAACCGACTTCCAAACAATAACATTATTTTCGGAATTCGGTGACAAACAATGAAAATGCGAACCAAACGACACCAACTTTACAGACCGTGTTCATAATATAGGTTTAATGCGTGGCCGCGATTTTGAAAAAAAAAAAAAAAATTACTCGACAGTACGTATGCCAGGCTCCATATAAAAATCGTCAATCCCCTTTTGACTGAATTTATATTAATGTATTTTTTTTTTATTTTAGTCTGCAAGTAGTGGTTATACCGCACTCAAAAGTTATGCACCTGTCAACGACTTTAATTTTTTACTCGAAAAATCGGGCATTAAGTCATTATCCGAATCTTTTTTGAATAAAGCCGATGTGCAAAGCGCCCTTCACGTCAAGAAAATGAAATACTCATCAAATAATGATAATGTTTACGATGAATTGGTATATGACATATACGATACTGTAAAACCATGGTTAGAGGAGTTATTGGAGCATTACGGAGTTATGTGTTACAAGTAAGTCGGGTACCGTTATTTTTAAGTTATCATGTTACTATGCATTCATAGTGCATGCAACTGCTAACAACCACATGATGGTTTTAATGAAAATTTGTCAACGTCCTAATGAACCATTTACTACTACTATATTCGTTCTCTTCCTCCACTAGTGGGCAATTGGACTTGATCGTTGCGTACGCGCTGTCGGTCTACACGCACAGAAGCCTTAACTGGTCCGGAGCACAGGCGTACCGGGACGCTGAAAGAACACTTCTAAGAGATCCGGAAGATAACACACTTAATTCGTGAGTCGTAATCTTCTTATTTTTATCCACTTAAGTCTTCGTGGAAATAGTCTTTTCTCAAACCGTTCAACAGGATGGTATTAGAGCTATTTTTTATTCAAACTGTCTGTGCGTGATCGCGAAGGGTTAGATTCACCATTTCAAGTGTTAGTGCTGATAATAAATTATAATAATGATTTTAATTATGGTGATATTGAATCGTTTCAGTTTCGTGAGGGCGAGCGGTAACTTCATGGACGTGATGGTGCGCGGCGCGGGACACATGGTGCCCGCCGACAAGCCGCGTGCCGCCAAACAGATCATCAACATCTTCATCAACAAGTTTAAATAAATTACTATGTTTCTTAATTATTCCATAATTACTAATTATTATTATTTGTTGTTATTTTAAGATAAACAAATATCAACTTTATTCTAGTGGTAATTAAGTTGATTTCAGAGTGACTAGCACTATTTAAAAAAATATAAAAATGTTTGAAGTATTAGCGTAAACTGAACTTTATTGTGTGGGCATTAAAGTTATTTTTCCAAATACTCATATTTGCTTACATGTTCGTCAAATAAGTCGCGAACGGTGATACAGGGTGTCAAGGACATCGAAGCGCAACCTGTTACAATGAATTCAGTATATGATTCTGAACGCGTTGGAAATTTTCGGCGGTTATTAAAAAAAAGTCCGAGTTAGACTGAATTTCTATCTTTTTATCTGCCATTCATCTGTAAGCTCATAACTTGCTACTAGCAAGTTGCTAGACAAGTATTAACAAGACAAAATATTTTGATCAATAAATGTAGATATTTGTAGCTGAGTGGCGCGTTAAGAAACTTGCAATATTGCATGCCGCTCAGACTCTACAGGACGTTGCAGCTGGCAGATAGGGTTGCCATGGCTCTCAAATTATTTAATTGAGTCAAATGTAGAGTTAGTAGTTGTAAGCAACGCTCTACTTCTAATACATAAGAGTGTGCAGTGCTAGCGAAAAGAGAAAGGATGGTAGAAGTTCTGACAGCATCCTCCTTCAGAAAGTACAGACGCCAGCACATCAAGCTACTACAATCTGTCAAATTTCTTTAATAGATTTTCAACTTTATCTCTAAACTATAAGGTTTAAAGTTGCTTGGGAAAATTGACAGTTTCGAGTAGATTGATGTGCTGGCGTCTGTGAAAAAAAACCAAAAGGACATTGATGATTATATAACTGTGGTAATTAACTTTCCCAATGGTCTTCGAAAGATACGGAAAATTCTCGATATCAAGCAAATGCTATTACTATACAAAAATATATATTACTAGCTGACCCCGTAAACGTCGTTTTTGCAAAAAAAAAAAAATAGATAGTAGCTGATTCTCAGACCTACCCGATATGCACACAAAATTTCATGCAAATCGGTCCAGCCGTTTCGGAGGAGTATTGTAACTAACACTGTGACACGAGAATTTTATAATATACTAGCTGCGCCCCGCGGTTTCACCGGCGTAAGTTTTGATCCCGTGGGAATATCGGGATAATAATAATAATAATAATAATCAGCCCCCTAAACAACCACACGTCCTGATTGACCACCTAATCACGTGGGGGGCGGACACACGAATGAGAAATTACTGGCGTGGCTAACGTGGCTCTGGAAACCCACTTAAAAATGGAGACTCGTTCAAAAAGAAAACGTATAGGACCGCTGCCCGGGGGCGATCGCCGGGGCACACTTGGAGCTGACGCTGAGTGTCTCAGCATGCGAACCGTCAGCGGTGAGGAGTTGAACAGGCGGGCTCCCACCGACAAAGATGCTACAGCCGAAGTTATTGATGATGGTGATAGACTGACAAACAGGACAGACACCCCTGTAGAACCATATAGTCCAAGTACAGTATCGTACGCACCTTCAAGGGCATCATCACCATCAATACCATCATCACCCCCCATAAATAGTTTTAATACAGTTTCACCTACTCCAGCCTTGAATGTTGCGCGGGAGGTATCTACCTTCTTACCCGCGTCCACCAAGGCTGGGAAAACAAGAGTTCGCATGAGATGGAGCAAAGAAGTTAACCTATTCATCATGCGAACTTATCTATACATAACTAAATTAGAGACCGACATGACCTATAGACAACAACTGCATGAACGTTTCTTACGTCAATATCCTGAGATTTCAGTTACAGAACAACGGATTTCCGATCAACGAAGAACTATAGTTAGAAATAAACTCTTGTCACAAGTCGAATTAGATCAGCTAAAAGAAGAAGTACGCGCACAATTACAACAAGAATCAGAACACTACGCAGACACTAACACTATCATACTAACACAAAACACAAACATAAATATTCTGCAAGAACAACCACAATCGCTCACTCAGTTACATCCTAATAGTCAATCTCTAACATACAACCAATCGCAGGCCTACACGGAAACAACACATACATCCACACAGACCGAATCCTTAACCCTAACGCTCGAAAATGAGATCGAGACCTTAGTTATCGCAGATCAAAACTTAGCCACAGATACGTATATTCAAGAAATACAGGATAAATTTAGAACAACAATAACACAATACTCTGGAATGGATCCAGCAGTTCGACCAAAACTACCTAAACTTAAATACACTCGTAACCTATTCCGTTTAGTTAACTTATTTAATGAAAATATACTCGTACAATTTATATCTGATGACACACAACTTATAGACATACATTTACTTATATATTGCACAGCGGTAGTTATATCGGAAGAACTCAACTTTAAAATCACAGACCACACAGTAACCACAAGAACAAATCGTATTGTCAAACCAGCATGGCAGCAGAGACTAGAAAAAGACATTGAAATATTAAGAGCAGACTGTGGTAGACTCACACAATATATCAACGGGATCAGATCAAATAAAGTAGTTAAGAGAGTTGAAACAATATTTTAAAACTATTCTAATCACACTAGACACGAAAGTAACAATAGGAAGCCTGAGGAGTTTTTGGATACATTAAAACAGAAACTAGCTCTTAAAGTTCATAGGCTTAGGAGATATGTGAAGGCACAACAGCGCAAAAATGATAATGCGACATTTGCAATGAATGAAAAAGCATTTTACAGAAACATACAGAAAACACACAGTGACACTACAATAGAAAACAACTCAGACGCACCATCAAAAGAACAATTAGAGGCATATTGGTCTAGTATTTGGGAAGAGCAAGTACAACACAACGACAAAGCATCTTGGATAGCGGAAGAAGAAGCAAAATGGAGAGCTATTGACGAAATGGAATTTGTAGAGGTAGCAGAGTCCGACATTACACACATAACAGCTAGATTACACAACTGGAAATCACCAGGCGTAGACAAAATACATAATTTCTGGTACAAAAAGTTAACTTCACTACACAAATCTATAGCAAAAAATTTAACAGATATCATATTAGGACAGCAGACCACACCCGAATTTATCGCAACAGGAATTACCTACATACTACCTAAAACTGAAAGCTCATCTCAGCCTTCCCAATACAGACCAATTACATGCTTACCCACAATATATAAAATACTAACATCAGCAATCACAAAAAAAAATTAACTCTCACATTGAACACCACAACATAATTGCAGAGGAACAGAAGGGATGCAGGCAGGGCCACATGGGATGCAAAGAACAGCTGATTATAGATTCCACTATCCATAAACACGCCACCTCAAAAAACAAAAATCTTCATTGCACCTATATTGATTACAAAAAAGCTTTTGATAGTGTTCCTCATTCTTGGTTAATACAAATATTAGAGATTTATAGAATAAACCCAAAAATAATTAATTTCTTGCGCCATATAATGCTACAGTGGAAAACAACTCTACAAATAAATAGCAACCACAGCACTGTCACAACGCGACAAATATCTATCAAAAAAGGTATCTATCAAGGTGACTCCCTGAGCCCCCTGTGGTTCTGTCTCGCCCTAAATCCTCTGTCTCATTTACTGCAGGCCTGTAAGGCAGGATATTGCCTCAAACACGCTACAGAGGAAACAACAATATCACATCTTATTTACATGGACGACATTAAATTGTACTGCAAAACAGAAAAAGATATGAAAATTTGGTAGAAATTACAGCAGAGTTCAGTAAGGATATTAACATGCAATTTGGCTTAGACAAATGTAAAACACTTCACATTATAAGAGGCAAAGTGCGGCCAGGCAACTATGCGGTGAATGACATGGACACTATAACAGCGATGGAACCGTCTGACTTGTATAAATATTTAGGATATACGCAGCTAAAGGGACTCGATCACGTAAGAATTAAAAATACATTAACTACAGAGTACAAGAGAAGACTTAACGCTGTTTGTAAGACCCAACTTTCAGTTAAACATCTCATTAAAGCCCTTAACACCTTTGCCATCCCCGTTTTAACGTACTCATTCGGAGTTATAAAATGGACCAAAACAGACACAGAAAAATTAGAGCGCACTACACGAACAACACTTACAAAACACAACAATTTACATCCTAAATCTGCAATAGAAAGATTAACCATCAAACGGCAAAATGGAGGGAGGGGCCTAATCGACATCCAGCACCTTTGTAGGAAACAAATTAGTCGACTAAAAACATTCTTTCACACAAAATCGCGCACCAGTAATATACATAAAGCCATAGTGATAAACGATCTCAACTACACTCTACTTAACTTAAACGACCAGTTAGAAGCACAAAACACTACCAATGATGACCCGCAGATACAAAAAATTGAAGAATGGAAGAAGAAAGTACTCCACGGCCGGCACCCTCATGACCTAGAGCAGTCCCACATAAACCAATTAGCATCAAATAAATGGCTAAAAATAGGAAACCTGTTCCCTGAAACAGAAGGCTTTATCATAGCTATACAAGATCAAATCATCAACACCAAAAACTACAGGAAATTTATCATTAAAGACCCTACCATCACAAATGATAAATGCCGCAGATGCCACATTCAATCAGAAACCATACAACACATAACAGGAGCATGCACATCTCTCACACAGACAGACTACACTCACAGACACAACCAGGTTGCAAACATCATTCACCAAAAACTCGCTCATAAACACAGTTTCATACAAAGCTCTTGCATTCCTTACTATAAGTACATACCACAAACTATACTAGAAAACGATACGCACAAAATGTACTATGATCGCGCCATACTTACAGATAGAACTATCCACTATAATAGACCAGACATAAAGGCAGGATAAAATAAGAAAAATCACCTACCTCATAGACATTGCAGTTCCCAATACTCATAACCTACAAAAAACCATATCTGAAAAATAAGTAAATATGCTGAGCTTAAAGAAGAAGTCACAAGAATCTGGAGACAAGAAAAAGTGTACGTTGTCCCTATAGTTCTCTCCACGACTGGCGTTATCCCCAACCATCTTCTCCGTAGCTTAAAACTAATAGACTTAGAAGAATCCGTTTTTATCAACCTACAGAAAGCTGCTATCTTAAACACCTGCAGAATAGTTAGGAAATTCATGCAGTTAGAGGAAGAAAACACACCCTAATACACACCACACGCTGCATTTATTTGGCTTTGGCCCGTAAATGTAGCTAAAACCAGCCTAAGAGCTGAGAAAAAAAAACACACCCGAAATAATAATCATTTTATTATCAGGCTACTAAGGCCCATAGATAAAATACACAAAATAGTCATAAACAATAATAAACTAATACATATTAAAAACCTTAAAACTATGATTATACACGTAATGTCGGCGTCGTGTTTCGCTGCGTGGTGTCGCGTAACTGTCCTCGGAAACGACGATATGCGACACCTTTCGGCCAAAAGTCCTCTTTCAGGCAGGTCTGCAGATGTTGGGTTGGAACTCGTACCACGAATGACTTAAAGTTGATGTTGTGGCGCGATTCCAACCTTTCGAACCTCAGAGTCCAGTTGGTCTTCACCTTCAAATACTGCACCACATCCTCAGTTGTCGTGGAGTGATGCAGACGCGAAAGGTACAGCTGCGTCGTAGGTACAGCAGGGCGCAGCAGCATGCTGGGTCCACTCGGTGCTGTGCCATACAGGTTACGAGGACAGGGCTTCTTTTTCTTCCTTTCTACCTTCGTGAAACCCACCTCATCTACTTGGCTGGCTCTTGGCAAAGAGCTACGGACCGCAGTCAGGGCAGGTTGAGCACCCTTCATCGATTGTTCCCCTTTTTTGGTACGTCGCTTAGGCTGCGACGCATCCGATTTGCCGCTGGTGGTGACAATAGTAGCGTAGGCACGTTTAGGGGTCAACGTACCTACGCGTGACGTTTCCGCAGCCGGTGTTGTGGCGCGGGCGACGGCGGCGGCGGGCGGCGCTTGCTCAGCGTTATCGGCAGCTGGTGACGCACTTGTGTTCGCCGATTCAAAACTGCCGACGGATGCATAAAAAGTATCCTATGTGTTATTCTAATGTATAAACTATATTACTGTAAAATTTCATCAAAATCCGTTCAGTAGTTTTTGCGTGAAAGAGACAAACATCCATCCATCCTCACAAACTATCGCATTTATAATATTAGTAGGATAGTAGGAAGTAGGATTAGATATAAAATTTATAACTATCTAAGGACGTAAGATACTATTTTAAACCCTTCTGACAACAATAATACACATTCTTCCGATGCGGTTAAGTCATATAATCCCTCAATAAAAGATGGCCAAGCAATAAATAATAGTAAATGCCGTCCGATATAGCCATAGCCACACAATAAATTAAACATGCCATTCAGCGTGGCAGCCCTACTCTTTAAATACCTCGGCACATGGAACGAATAGCATAGTTATCGCGAGGCTAGTTTGTCACGGACTTAAGTATAGCCGCTGTTGTTGAGAACAATCGACTTTATTATCTTTATTAACTTTTAAGTAGTACCTACTATCTACCTACTTATGAAGGTATATTGCTTTTCGTTTTGAATTGCGAATTACGCGGTCCGATACCAAAAATTATACACGCACTACCATGGATTCAGTACGTGATTTACCCCCCGGGGTTGAAATTTATCATCGGTTATCTATACTTATAATAAATCTGTAGAGAGGTCAATTCTGTACATGAAATATATTTCCAAAATAACTATCAGCGGGTGATTAGTGATCGATACTGACGCCAAAAATGCAATCAGTAAAATTTTTGTCTGTCTGTCTGTCTGTCTGTCTGTATGTTCGTTATAGAAACAAAAACCACTCGACGGATTTCAACGAAACTTGGTACAATTGTTCTTCATACTCCTGGGCAGGTTATAGTATACTTTTCATCACGCTACGATCAATAGGAGAGCAGTGAAGGGAAATGTTGGGAAAACAGGATTTCTTTTTAGGTGAAGTAGTAGTTAGTAGTAGGTAAGTTTTGGTTAATTTATGTTCAGTTTTTTTTTAATATTAAGTAGGTAAAAGCGTAGGTACTTTTATTAATTATAGGTATAGGTATTATTAACTATAGTAGTTATAGGTATTTAGTTTTAAGTGAAGTAGGTTTTATTATATATTATTTTATATATTAGACGTAGTTATATATTTTTAGTTATTCAAGCCCCAAGCGGACGCCGGCGTCCGCCCGCTATTGTCTTGAAAAACGCGTTGAATGAGAAATACGCGTTCTCAAGAATCGGCAGAAGAAAGAGCACATCGGTTAAACTCTATGAGAGTTAGTGCCTCAATTTCCGGAAGTCATTATTCCACGCGGACGGAGTCGCTGGCAAAAGCTAGTTAAAAATATATCTGATGTTTCCTAAAATGTGCAGTACCTTTTTTATATCGTGTGCAGGATATCCTTATGGATGACCACCACAATGGGATGGGTGGAGGGGTCTATCAGCCTCTTACTGACTAAAACCACAGGGTGTTCTGCTGCTACCTTTAGCCGGGGTGCTGGAGCGCTTGCGCATTTCGTCACGCTCCCCCGGTCAGGTGTTGGTCCGCATGAATCTATGCGGACCCCGTCACCCTCAGCGGCCTCTTAAAAGCTTACAAAAGTGCAGTATCTACACGGTCAAAATGAATGACTTGATGAAAAATTAGGTAAAGGTATTTATAAAATAAAAAATTAAAAAGTTCTATATTTTTAAATTATGTATAGTTTATTCAAAATACACTGAGATGTATTATTTAACACCCAAAACGGACACAATTTTACAAAACCGCTGATTATAGCACAAACAGTAAATGAGGGCACAGAGATTGGCACTTCGATAATATTTGTGCCACCTAATGGACAAATGAAGATCATTCATTGCGTTGTGCTGGCACATCATTTGCCCGATAAAAGGTGAAATTCTAAGTCCTAATGACAAAATTCAAGCTCAGACGGCCCATTAGTGGAATAGTACAACGTCAGATTCTTTTACCGTCTCTAACACAGCAAAAAAATAAGATTTTTGTACGAAATAATACGAAATACCTAAGGTAAAAAGATTTTATGTGGTGGCTAATGTGGTTGAAGTAATTTCTCACCTATTAGTTCAAAAATAAAGCAGAAAGCTATTTTGGATATACAGAATCTATTTAGGATTGACTCACTCCACTAAAACCGAATTTATACAACACAGACTGACTAATCGTGCACGCAATGTTACAGGATGTGAATCCAGAATTTATTCAGGTCAGTGGCGTTAAAAAAACATTTGATAGACTCCACTATTACATAAATACACTATTTAGTCGATATTTTTGGAACAATCGCTTTTAGCAAATGTCACGTTGCCACCGTTTAAACTCGACAACTTTAAACTGACGCGAATTAATTAAATCAACAACGATCGTACATTAAATCCCATTGAAAATTCACTCGACAAATGAGATTGCGACCTAGTTGTCTGAATAATCCCTACATAAGCTAGATATCCTGTTATCCCGTAGCACGCGAGTGGCGGGACACATCGCTGGCTCGAATCCAACCTGTCCGATGGCCGCCTTATCTCGCCGCTCGACATAGCCCGTTGGGTCTAGTTGTATCGCGTCGCATGGGACAATGCCATGCCGTCTCGGTGTCAACCCACTATGACTCCAATTTGCTATAAAGCGGTGGCGTGCCGCACTCACTTCGCTACCGCGCCGCCCGTTTTGCGGCGTCTTTAAAATTTTATGTTCAATACGACTTTGATAGCGGAATAAAACTATCATTATAGTGAAAATTAAGATCAATTTTTTTCAAGTGGTTAATCAACCTTCTGCTATTTTCGTCCACGTGACTGACGCGAACTTGTCATTTGAGATATTCGGGTATTTGAGATAGTCGGTTGTTTCCAAGGCCGTCGGATGGCCGGCGGCGAAGGGTTGAAGTCAACTCAGCGATTGTGATCCACTCACTCGCTAAAAGGGTAGAAAAGACCCGTTGCCCGCTCGTCGGGTTAGAGGCTCTTGAAATAGTTTTCATGTCTATTTTAGATTCGTATACATTATGTTATAGGTTTTTTATGTTTGTTTAGGCGTAGTGGCCGATACTTCTACAGTTCTTGCAGTCACACCAGTAATTGTAATTGTAACTACCGACGTCATTATTTATTCTGGATTCATGAAGATTTTAGACTTTTTGATTTTATAAGAACACCATGTTTAATGAAAATTAAAGCTACTCAATGACACCCGTTCCTGAAAGTATAGATTTTATCGTATGACCTACAAGCGCGTACAAGCTCAAATATTTTTTTGTCTTGAAAACTGATCTAATTTTATCAGTACAGCCTTTATTGTTAACCACTTAAATTTCATAGTAGGTATCCCCAAAACACCATCATAATAAGCTGCTTCCGACATCCGTTTCACCGCTGTGTCAAGAGATATTCTCTAAGCACCGCCCGAAATAGCCGATGCCTCAGTTTTATGCCCAGGGGGGCAGTACCGACTCATTATCTGCAGCTCTGAGGCTTCTGCCATCATGAACACGTGATAAACGCCCTATATTTTATCTTTTGGCTAAATATTTTGGCTTAGGACGGGAGACTCTTTCATTGAAGGATGTAGTTTAGTTTAAGTAAATCATTTTAATCCGTGCAATTGAACTAATTGTGTGTAATGTATTTATTTGTTTTTAAACATAACGTAGGGAAAATTAAATTTTAAATTGCAGCGCACTTGCACAGCGCATGAGGAGGTTTATGCAGGTATGAAAAAAAACATTATCAGGTTGAATTGTTTACTCCAATACCTGGCCTAAAATAAAAATG
This sequence comes from Globia sparganii, assembly GCA_949316385.1. Taxonomy (NCBI): domain Eukaryota; kingdom Metazoa; phylum Arthropoda; class Insecta; order Lepidoptera; family Noctuidae; genus Globia; species Globia sparganii. The sequence continues at coordinate 8,105,097 of OX438671.1, forward strand.
AGAATCACTTACGAGTGAAAGTTAAGAAGTTCATCATTGTTTCATTGACTTGAATGTAGAGGTAAGCATTCAAAAGCCCCACTTTGTATAATGCATCCACTGAGTCAATAGTACCTCCTACAGAGGTTTGGATTCCTTTCAGTACTCCTTGGAGAAGTAAGCAGTTGATCCCAGCTGTCATTAGTAGCTTAAACAAGAAGGGGTGTAAATTAAACCTCACTGAGAGCAGTAAACGTAGAGAACTGTGCTATTTTATATAGGTATCAGTACCTACTGGTGCCGTAGCAACTGCCTAAGTGTTTTTACATCACAACAAAACTTATTTTTCCATGCGATAGGTACAGACGCCAGCACATCAAGCTCTAAAATATGTCAGATTTCTTTAATAGATTTTCAATCTTATCGCAACAGCATAAGGTTCAAGGTTGATTGGGAAAATTTGACAGTTTCGGGTAGCTTGATGTGCTGGCGTCTGTACAAACATTTTCTATATGGAGCTATTATAAGTTTTATTCGAATGTAATAATAATAATAGCCTTCCCGACCGATTTTGGTCACGGTGGCTAATCTCAACGAAGATTAGCCAAGTACGCAGGAGATATTATAGTGCACAAGTGTGTGTGCAAACACAGGTGCACTCTCTGTTCCTTTACTCTCATAGTCTGATGGGACGGCAATCCGACACGACCGGAGAGAGATCAGGCGCAGGACCAAACGGCCTGATATTCGAATGTAGGTGCCACTTGGTTATATTATTTGAAACTTACCTTCTATAAGCACGACGACATATTAAGCTATATATTTCCAGTATAAGCTGACCTCTCATTGTAAAAAAACCTATACAATGCGAGGTCAGCTAAAACTGGAAAAGTATAACTCGATTTATTTATTTATTTAATATTTTAAGCACATAAATGTGCAGAGGCGGACTTAGTGCCTTAGGCATTTCTACCAGTCAACCTTTGGGTGATGCAGAGACAAACAGTGGTAGATGCAATCATGAAAATTGAGGAAAAAATATTTTAAATATAAAGATACGTATAAACCTATTAAAACTATAAATATAATAACCTAATCTAATATATAAAATTCTCGTGTCACAGTGTTAGTTACCATACTCCTCCGAAACGGCGGGACCGATTGTGTGCATATTCAGTAGGTCTGAGAATCGGCTACTATCTATTTTTTTTTTTTACAAAACGACGTTTGCGGGGTCAGCTAGTTAAATACAAATATACATAAATACACACATCAAAAGTGTCTAGGGATCAAGCATTTTTATGCGGATTTCTTGAGATTGAGATGTGGCTTTGTAATAAATTTATGATTTTATAAATTTATATGGATCCTTTTTGGTGCATTTCATAATTTGAATCAGGAACTGTGAATCAAATTCGAGTAAAAGATGAAAATCAGCTGTTAATATTTTCCCTATAAAAACATACAACGCATTGAAGACATTATTAGTGCTACTGTTTCCCTACTACTGATTAAAACCAACGTTATTATGGAGCGGCGACGTCATTTAAGCAGGGAAGAAATGCTCAGAGCCGTGGGAATGATAGAAGCTGGTTCCCGGCAACGTACTGTGGCTTTAGCTCTGAATACAAGTCAGAGTGTTATCAGTCGACTTTGGACACGTTACCGAAGCACTGGTACCGTGGCTGAGCGCCATGGAGGACGGTATCGCTGCACCACACGGAGACAAGACCGATGCATTCAAATCTTAACTCGAAGAGCTCCAACAATAACCGCCATGATGTTAGCCGTGAGGCTTCATCACTCTTCAGGGAACTTAATTAGCGACCAAACAGTCAGAAACCGCTTGCATGAAGTGAACCTTCATTCCCGAAGACCGCTACGGGTACCACCTATAGCAATGCACAATCGTAGGATTCGATATCAATGGGCTCTTGAACACAGAAATTGGGCAGAAGAACAATGGCGTTTCGTGTGCTTTTCTGATGAGTCTCGTTTTGGTATGAGACCGGATACAAGACGTATACGACACTGGAGAACCCCTGGACGCCAACAGCGATTAAAATCCTGCCAGGAAGTCCATCCTTATAGTGGTGGAACCATCATGGTATGGGCGGGTATTTGGATCGGCGGAAGAACTGAGTTGATTTGGATCAGAGGCAACCTCAACGCTCAAATTTATGCTGAGACGATTGTATCAGACGTCATCGTTCCTCTACAAGTGCAAATCGGTCCCTTATTTCAGTTAATGCATGATAATGCACGACCGCACACCGCAAGAGTTGTAAGACAGACTCTCGCCGCAGCTAACATCAATGTCCTGCCCTGGCCTGCTCAGTCGCCAGACTTGAACCCGATTGAGCATGCATGGGATATGCTACAGAGAAGAGCTCTGCCGAATATGGAGGGTATCCAGTCGCAAGAAGACCTTTTTTTGTTGTTGCAACGAACATGGGCGGCCATTCCACAGCGTGATTTGGATGAACTCATTTTGAGTATGCCAAACCGATGTTCTTGTGTTGTTAGTGTTCGCGGTAGAAACACGGATTATTAATTGTTTAAGTTACCCAATAAAATTTTAGAGAAAACTGTTATTTCAGTCTTTTTTTCGAACTTTTGTGTTAGTGGTTCAAATGTCAAAAATCCCTTTATTAGGAAAATGGCAAATTTCTTTATTAATGCAAAGGTGACTTGGTTTATCGTTACTGTGACAAACGAAAACACTTTATTTGATGAATCCTTAAAGAAAATTTTAATTAATATCAATCAGGAGAAAAGTTATTGCAAAAATATATGTTGATCCCTAGACACTTTTGATGTGTGTACATGATTATACCAAAAAGAAATAAGACAAATAATGAGAAAACATAACCGTTGTGATGATACTGCCAGCTTCTTGCGAATGTGCTCGCGAAAGGATAATTGGTTGGTTGCCATCCTGATTTGATGTGTCGCCGGGTGTACCAGAAAGTGTTTATTTGTATATATTGTTTTATTAAGAAAATACTGTAATGTACACCACATAAAACAAAATGGACAAAAAGATTTTAAAAACTAGTGTACAATGTGCAGAATTTTCGACGGCGGTTCTATGTCGAATAAACTTGAACTTACCTTATCATATTATTATTGTTAATTACAAAATCTGCTAATAAGAGTCGGAAACAATATTTCAGGTAGCTACTCCAAGTATTTTCATTAAACCTCGTTCAATATATCTCCTTGAACAAACTCAAGTACTTATTATACCAAAAATACACCCAATTTAATGAAGCCTGTATGAAGGTCGCCTTTATTAAAGGTGTGTTCATTCTAAACTCACAACATTTTGACATTCATTATACATAGCTACCTAATGTTTTTTTATTTATCTTTAATTAAAGGTAATCAGCATAGATCACTAGAAATAGAAGAAAATATATAAATACAAGATTTTTTATTGTTATTAAATGAATCGTTCATTTATGTACAATACATATAAATATTGTATTTAGATTAGGTTTTTACAGTTCAGCTGTTAATCAGTTTGCATATAATGATAAGGTTGTCTTTAAAAGACCGCTTTTAGCGATAAGACCGCCCATGTAAAATTTCTACGTCTTTAATTTTTATGGTGTACACAATAAAGAGTATTCTATTTATCTTTATTTTATCTATGGGCTTCACATATTTAATTTAATTTAAAAAGAATATCTATAATTATCATTTATCGACGCATAAGCTTCTGGCTTCTGCGATCTCGTTCGCGTAAAGCTTCTCGTTTTAACAAAAAATATATCCTTTGGCATTCAAGAATAGTATAGCTGTCTAGCAGTGAAATAATTTTTGCAATGGGATCAGTAGTTCCGAAGATTACCCCTACATACAAACTCACAAATATTACAATATAAGTATAGATTAGTAAATCGTAATTAAAACCTACAAAAATAATACCAGATTATTTTCGAGCCGGTTAAAAACACCGGAACAAATTGGTCATTACTCGAATCAAAACAAAATACTGGAGAGTCATTAAGACTTGAAAAGTGTCCTCTAAACGGGCAATCGGGAGAAAACAACATTTTCTGCTCGTATTTTTAATTAAATTGAAATATTCATTCATTGCTGTGCCTACTTTACCGACATTTATCTAAGCACAGAATTTCTTGAAACAAAAGGGTCCTCCGTCAGATTAAATTTCCGTTGGGTCCACTTGAGCCCTAGAATGCCCTTTATTACCCGTTACAAAAGGCTCCAGTGTTGAAGCACTAGACTATTAGAATCTCACTTTTTCGTTTCCTCATTTTACTGGGGTCGAAAGTAGAATTTTAATGGCTTTTTATTTTGAGGTAATGAAATGCTTTGTTTAAGTTTTGTGTGGGTAGTTGTAAAATGTTTTTGTGATGCTAAACAGCTGTCTACATTTATGGAAGATCCTACCGGCGATATATTGATACGACCCTTATTAAGGGAAAGCGCCGCGAAATTCAAATTTTCTTACGTTTTTTTGCAATTTACAGGTTACCCTCTAAGCTCATATAACCCTATTCAATTACTATTTCACGAAATATCAATCAATAGGGTTTTAAGAGCTACCCTCGCACTTTAAATTGAAACTCTGGAACTCAAAATACGCTGCATACAATAGTATATTTCTAATTAGTAGTGTTCAAACCTGTCCCTTGCAGTAATCTTTATTAGCTTTGAATAGTTACAAGCGCACTTAGATTTTTGAACATTAAACTTCAAGATACAAAGTTTGATAGTCTCCGAGGCTCTAAAGCGAATCAATCACTTACTGAAACGCGCCAGACAGAAAACATTTTCAGGGTTTTCATAATATTTTCATCTAATCTTTAATAACTCGATGCACTCACAGACTTCAATAAAAATATATTAATATATTCTCGGCTACGGAACCACACGGTATTCTCATCCATTTTATTATTATGTGAGCAATATTCCTTGAAAATAGGGATGTTACATACGACACGATTATTTTGGGAGGCTCCAACGACGCCGCGCGAACTGCCACTTAACACTTTATTATGCAACAATGAACTGTTTATTGTGTACATTAAAATGAAGTACTTAGTCGCTAATTTTGTGATGAATACATCTTTGTTGTTATTTTTGCTGTAGTTTTTGGAAACATTATTTAACCTGTTTATTATTTTTTTTCCTAAAAACGCCGCCGAGAGTTCCGGGAAGAGTTATCTTTTCTGCCTGAGAGTTCGAGTTACATGAAATCCTATAGAAAGGAGATAATTATGGTTCTAAAAGCGAAGATCACCGCGTTCGCCGTGGTGTCCAGATACTCTCTGCGGACCTTGAAAAAAGTCACGCCGGTTCGTACCCATATTCGCAGCATGTCTCCAAGATGAAGAGCCTCTACTCGATAGAATAATGTAGCTAAAGGAAGTCGGCAAATTGGACCCGTAAGTCGTCTGTTCCTAATGTTTGATTTTTCTTAAAAGCATTGGATTTCATTAAAGAATAAGAGTGAAACAAATGAACTTTTAATCGATTCTAAACATAAACAAACCGGAACCCTTGATTCCATTTTCATTAAATATTTAGCGATATCAAGCTCGGGACATGTCTTGTATATTTTATGGACGGAATCCGGCGCTCATTAGCCTAATCCCGTTCGATCCGAACCGTCGGAGAACTCCGAAAAACTGGAAAACTTGGCCCCTTTTTCCCTTTTTATGCCTTTTAAATGGCGAAACGCTGTTTGATTTAACTGATAAGTTGTAAAACATTATCTTAAGTAGATACCTACAGGATGTTTTATGTTTTTTTTTATTCTTTAGTCTTGAAGAAGGAAAACAAAGTTTTTCTTGCTTTTAGAAACAGTCAGAGTGATAAGTTTTCCTTGTTTCTGTCTATTTCATTTGTTATTTCCATTGTCTTGTTTTGGAAATAAAAGAAAAGAAAGGCTTTGGCCGCTCTGTAGTTTTGAATGCAATTTTATTGTTTTATTTCACTTTGTTGACTTTGTAGATGCACGTAACATTTAAGCTTACGTTTTTTCTCCCATTCAACATTCAGCAACAAGTAATTTAATTTATAAATGTGAAAAAGCTACAGCACATAATAATATACATACCTGACTGATGTATTTTGAACATTAATGTTTTTCTGAACAGACGAGCTATGAATAGCTGCGAACTTTGACATCTTATTATGATGAATATGATGATAGAAACCTTTGCTAGGCCGTTTTGTAAATAAATAAAACGCCAGAAATTTACACAATACGAGAACAATCACAAGTTCTAATGTTTCTATGACGACCTCAGTAATCGTAACTCTGTTTAGTTTTACGCGTATCAAACAAAGCTAAGAATATATCACTGCTATGAATAATCAGCTATAAATTCTTCCTCTACACGTTAACGCACGGCTATCTTCAGTTTCTAAAATCGGAACGGAAATAAAAATCGAAATACCAACTTTAACGTACATCGTTGAGTTCCTGGGATGCCATTCAAAAATACCGTAGGTGAAGCGGTAATGGAGCGAGAATTTAAAAGGAAATCTGATACTGGTTTCGTCGCTTGCCCCACTGACACTAAGGCCAGCATAAATCAAACAAAAAACATACGGACGGGTAAAAAATAAATGAAGCAGACACGTGCGTTATGCGTTCCATATGTGCGCGGTATATTGACTCCCAGCTGATTCATAACAATCTGTATTACATTGCATTCGATAAAATTAAATGGTTCATACAACGTTGAACACTCGCTTCGTAGGCTGTGGGGCACACCAATTTTCGTTAACGTTTTCATTTTTTAGGGTTCCGTACAACAAAAGTAAAAAACGGAACCCTTATAAGATCACTTTGTTGTCCATCCGTCCGTCTGTCTGTCAAGACCATTTATCTCGGAAACGCGTGCAGGTATCGATTTGAAATTAAAACTATACATACACTCAGGTCTGCGGTCGGAAAAAAACAAACTTCTAAGTTAGTTAACGTAAAAAAAAGATACGGCCGTTTATGCCGTAAAAAAACGTATATTTCGATACTCTCAAGGGAATCAAAATGTATAGGGTACTTCCCGCGGACCTAGAATCATGAAATTTGGCAAGAAGCAAGGTCATGTAGCACAAGTAAAGGAAAAATCCAAAAACCGTTTTGTACTTGACCGGAGTTTTTTTTGTTATTGACCTAGGAAATGTATTTATTACATAAATGCAAATCGTGCACCACAGACTACCTACAGTATTGTCTCTCCTTCTCCCTTTAAAACCATCCAAAGTTTTATAGAATATCGTTTTTAGCGATAATACTGCTTTTTGTGTCACCCTATGTAAAATTACTACATTTATATCTATAATTCATATGATCACATCAAGCTACCCGAAACTGTAAAATTTTCCCAATTAACATTGAACCTTATTCTTCAGCGATAAAGTTGAAAATCTATTAAATAAATTTGACAGATTGTAGTAGCTTGATGTGCTGGCCGTCTGTAATAGAGTGTATTCTCTCTTCCGTAGTCTTTCATTTCCTCTATTTTTCTTTCTTTCCATATACAAATTGCGAAAGTAATAATGATAGCATGAATTTTCATTTAAACTTATGACTTTGTCAATTTGTTACAAAAAGTTTTCATAAGTTTGAACTACTAATACTCGGGCATAGAATGATAACCTGGTATCAAAATCTTAGCTTAAAGTTCTCTTCTACTTACTCACATTATGATATGAATGTAAAGCACGATCAGACGGTAAAATTCGACCTAAAGCTATATACTTAGATCACCTCGGATAAGCTGAGCTGTATTCTATAGGGTATGAATCAGACAAGCTATAGAACGCTTTGGTAGCGATCGTAGGTTTGAAGCAACAAATCAACGGGTTTCTACAGATAAAACACATGTGATTGACGAATATTGGCAAAATCTTACAAAAAGAACCTGGCCTTTAAAAATATCTTTAAAAATTTAGAAGATGTAATTGGAAAACAATATTTTTTAATAAAAAGTAGATTCATCTTAGAAATAATTTTAACTGTTCGAATGTTTAATGTTCGTATCTCACGTGCCTCACACACCATGCGCATGCTACGTTTTTACTCCTAAATTAGTAGTTATAGACTATGCTAGTAGGTATACACTCTGTACACTCCCAAAATAGCAGATATACACTATAGCTAGTAGGTATACACTCAGTACACTCCCAAAGTAGCAGATATACACTATAGCTAGTAAGTATACATTCTGTACACTCCTAAAGTAGCAAATATACACCTCAGTTAGTAAGTATACACTCTGTACACTCCCAAAGTAGCAGATATACACTATAGCTAGTAAGTATACACTATGTACACTCCCAAAGTAGCAGATATACACTATAACTCTTCATACTTAATTTGGGGAGTCCGTGTCTACATTTGGGGAGTCCGTGTCTACACAGTAAGACAGTGGTTTGGAGCAGGGCTGTTCTAAACCGCCCCTACATTAACGTGTGTTTAACCTATGTGTGTAGTAGGTGTATTACAACTAGTAGAAGCATATAAGACCCAACGGGGGTATTATTATTCGTGTTATTCAAACCATTATATTGTGTATTTGATAAGGTTCCTGTATAGACCGATATTAAAAATTAACGTGTAACATTAACCATTAACCATATCTCACGTGCCTCACACAACATGCGCATGCTACGTTTTTACTCCTAAATTAGTAGTTATACACTATGCTAGTAGGTATACACTCTGTACACTCTCAAAGTAGCAGATATACACTATAGCTAGTAGGTATACACTCTGTAAACTCCCAAAGAAGCAGATATACACTATAGTTAGTAGGTATACACTCTGTACACTCCCAAAGTAGTAGTTATACACTATGGGGTTTATTTATAAACGATGAACGATGATTAATGTTAAGTGGCGTTAAAATGTCAAAAATGTATAGTTAAACAGTCACTTATCACTTTCGCAACGTTTATGAATACAGAGGCGGGCAGGAATTATCAGCGAGCACTATAGCGACTTGGTATAGACTTTGCTTCATCCATACTTAAAGGCTGTGTTGTAACCGACTAGTACGGTAATAACATAACGAAAGAGGGATTTATACGACTGCGGAGATCCGGTACTAAAGTCTTAGCGAAGTTTGGATGCCACAGATCTCCTCATGCCACATAGATACAACTCTAGGATTGACAATTGAATCTAAGACATTACAGCAGACATAATTACGAGCATTTCGTGTTTCTAGAAGTGATTCTAACTTACAGTTCTTGAGGACTGGGAAGTACAATTAACTACTTGTGTTATGTGAAATACCTACTTTTTGAAGATTGTCTGGTTATTTGTATGGTGTGAATCCACGAGTTATTGCGTAACACACTATCAGTAGCAATGTGTTTCATTTTGACAGTTCAACAACATTCTTTGCGTTATTTACGTTGTTGATCAAACACATTTTTCGGACTTAAGGAGCAATGGATTAGAAATATGCTTCAAAATTATTCAAATTGAGAGTAATAGTGTGTTACGCAATTAGGGTGCAGTTGTAACGTACAGTGGCCTCCAAAAGTTAGTCGATAATTTTCCACTTCACCTGCGATGCCACATTATGATCCTACTTATATTATAAACTAGCTGTGCCCGCGACTTCGTTCGCGTGGTTGTCGAGAACAAAACAACGTCATTTAGATAAGAGTATATCACCTTTTTGATGATTTAGATAAGAGTCCTGACTTTGGTATAGTTGATTACGTTAATGCTTCTCTATATACTATGTTAGCGGTGGAATTACCCGGAGCATATACAAAAAGGTTGTTTGGGTTGCTAACACGTGATAGAGAAACATAGAGTTGGCCGTGTGAAAAACAATCAAAAGTAAGGTCTACACCCGCAACGGATAACGTCTGGCCTTGGGCTTTATTAATAGTCATAGCGTAACAGAGGCTTACAGGAAATTGCACACGTTTGAAAGTAAACGGAAAATTATTGGGGATAATGGGTATCCTGGGAATGAAAACAACATCACCGGAGCCGCAACCTGTTAAGATTTCGGCTTCGATGACATTTCGTTGGAGATTTGTTACTCTCAACCGAGTTCCATTGCATAGTTTTGGTGGGCTTAAATTTCTGAGTAGAATGATTGGTACTCCGACTTTTAAATAAATTTTGTGTGCTGGAAGACCTGGTGTATTTAGAGAGTCTAAAAACTCTACTGGATAGTGGGTGGCATCTCCTTCTTCTAAAACCGTGTTAATAGATAAATATTCCCTACTTTCTCCAGAAACATGTACCAATATTTGAGAATTTATTGCTGCTGCTTGGTCGTTGCGAGGTGCCAAAATAGCTCGTTGGCATAGCCAAGCAGCGTCATGGTTCGAGATCTCTGATGGATCTCCGTATACAGAGGAAATGAGTTCCTGCTGTGAGGCAACAGAAGAACACAGGCTTTCGACTAAAGTTACTTTACCTCCTTCTTGAGTCGGGTATGTGCCGTTACCAATTTGAAGTAGTAAATTTGAGAAAACCTGCGCGTTTGCGTCACCTCCCAAATATGCTCGCATATTAAAGCTCAAATTAGTTAATATGACACTACGCCATAAAATAGAGCTCTTTAAACAGGCACCTATTTCATCGGCCCTCGTTCCTCTGGGTATTATAGGGAGTGTCTGCCTGAAGTCTCCACAGAATAGCACCGTTAAGCCTCCCATCGGTCGGTCATTTTGTCTTATATCTCGCAACGTTCTATCTACAGCTTCCACAGCTTTACGATTTGCCATCGTACACTCGTCCCAAACGATAAGGGCGCAATCGCGTAAAACCCTTGCTTTATCACTATTGCGAGACACGTTGCAAACAGGGTTTTCTGTGCGGTCCAAGTCGATTGGTATTTTAAATGTTGTATGTGCAGTTTTTCCTCCTGGTAATAAAGTGGCAGCTATTCCTGAGGAAGCGACGGCAAGGGCAATTTTGTTTTGGCTCCTTATTTGAGCCAAGATAACTTTAGTGAGGAAAGTTTTACCTGTTCCACCAGGTGCATCTAAAAACAGCATTTCTCCTAATGAATGTTCTACACTACAGCATACTCTATCAAAGATTTGACGTTGTTCTGACGTCAAATTTGAACAGCCATTTCGCAATATTTCTGCTAACTCTTCGGGGTTGTAATTTATTTCAGATGTATACTCCCTATTAATTCGTTCCCCACCAACTGTCGGTGTCGGCAAGCCGTATTGACTGAGGGGGTTCCCTCCTATACTTGTAACTATATCTTGTATAGCCAGCAAAGCCCTATTATGGCAGCTTTCACGTACTTGGTCAGAAGTTTCACTATTTATATTTTGCTGTCTCAAAAAATCTTCGGCAAACGCGTCTTTATATTTTTGCCACAACTGCCCAGCGTCCGATAGGCCACAAAATGTCAACAAAATGGCAAATAAATGGCGCAAACGATGTGGACTATCACTGACGCATGCTTCGGCTAAAGCATCATCCCAATGCTGATCGCCATCTAATAAATGCCGTGCGCGGCAAGCAGCTTGAAATGTGGGATATTCTATATCGTCCACTTTGCGGAGCTCAGCAAAAGAAGTAGGTCCTCGCACTGTGTGAAGAAGAAGGCGTAAATAATAACACTCTGCATTATTTGGGTGCACCGTGTATACTCTTCCAATCACGTGTTCTTTAAAAATGCCGGACTCGCCTTCTACAGCAGTTCCACGTCTCCTGCGATTAAAAACACCTTGCTGCTTGTTATAAGTATAATAATGTGGCACTTCATTGTACAACAGAGACTTAGCGAAATTGTCTCTTTCGCAAAGGCGAAAGAATGCGAGCAAGGTGGTTTGTCTTGGGTTGTTCATTCTTTCTGCCACATTTTCTGGCTGAAAGTAAACTCGCTGCCCGCCTTCCAGGTGCACGTCAAGATGGATGACTGGCGGATACCTTTCATGAATAGGGAAACTCAAAATGCGCCAAACTGCCTCCGAAGAGCTTATGTATCGGCCAGATTGATACCTTGTCACTTCATCAAATTGGTTGTTATTTCTTAGTGCTATCATGGCTTGATCACTACCTTTATTAACATATTTACATATATATTTTATAGATTCGACGCTATTACAAATTTCAACATTAATGTGTGCTTGAAAAGCGTTTGACAAAACTGGAGGGTACCACCCAACTATTATTTAGAATTATTTCTTGTCCACGGAATCTGACAGTAGCTGTGAAACCACCTTGTGACGGTGATCTTCGCCGGTATTGCGGATACCCATTTTCCCCAGCCATAGTTAGTTCTTTCAGTGCTCTGGGGTATTTTTTTGAGCATTGACCATCTTTCATGCACGGTGATTCCCTGTTTAAGAGGCCACATGGCCCGTGAACCATATGTGTTTTTACTATGTCATGCAAAATCGGATCTGCATTATAGTCCGGAAATTCTGCACTTATGACACTGTCTATAGCATCGGGACGAATTTTTTCTTCCAGCCACAGAAGAATGTGCGCGTGGGGTAAACTACGCTTTTGCCACTCGACGCTATACATAAAACAAAGAGTTGAACCGAAAACTTTCTCCTTTGTAAGTAGATTAATCAAGACTTTGAGTTTTAAATGAAAAATCCTAGCAATAATGTCATGTCTGTCGTATGACGCCTGTCCTGTGAGAAGTGCCTGGCAAATCTCCGTCCACTTTGGATTTGTTGTAAATGTTATAAAAAGGTCCGGCCGGCCGTATTTACGGACGTAACAAAAAGCATCTTGCGTTCGTTCGTGCATATACCGCGGACCGCCTGTGAAACTGGATGGCAAAATAACCAATCGACCCAAGTTTTCGACGTTATTATCTGATTGCATGGCGTCCCGCAAGTGCACGTATTCTTCAGCGCGTAACCGTCGCTGGTTAGTGCGAATATACACTAAACGTTCAGTTTCTATTTTTGCGTACATGTCCACAATAAATTGGCTGAACAAACCACGAAATCGTTGCAAATATACGAAACTGTTTTGCCTTATTTGTAAAAGGTAGGAATAGTATTGTTGAGCAGATATTTTTTTTTGATAATTAGTGACTCTCGTAGTAGGGTTCACTTGGTACAGCCCAAAATTGTACCCATCTTCACCATGACAATAAATTAGTGGATATTGCAGGGCGTCGTAAGCTCGGTGGGTTTCCAAAATGCGTTGAAGGCGATCGTCGCGTGTACGCAACACGATATCACGTCTCTCACACTCCTGGTCGACTAAAACAACTGCAACTTCATCTGCGACGGGTGCATTGTGTCTTCCACGGTGTTCACCCACAGGACGTCTATCGGCACTTATAACAATTTTGAAATCATTGCTGCCTTGTGGAATTGACTCCAATGCAGCTTTGAATTCACGAACGTACTGGTTAACGTGATGCAGCAATTCTTGAAGTTGACCCAAAAGCTCAGCATTGAGCTGGGGAAAATTGTGATTTCTAACATTGAGCTGTTGCGTGTAATCGGATACAAAATAAATTTGGAGAAATTTGGGTTCATTTTCTGGCAGCAAAGATCCAATAAGGTGATAAACTTGACCTTGTACTTTGAAGGTTGGCATGAACGGTCCTTCCGTTATTTGTTTTGCCCCAAAGGAAGTCATTTGGAAAGCACTGTTATATAAACGAATATTATCCAAAAAACGGTTCGACTGGGGATGATCGCCATTCAGGAGACTTTTAAGTAAGTGTGGTGGATCTTGGAAATTTGGAAGAACAATTTTTCCATTTGAGCAGCACATTCCATCTGTCTCTTTCCTCCATTTCAAAGCATGACAAAAATTACAAATTTCTCTCATGTCACCCACGAAAGTAAAGCCAGCATAATTAATTCTAGACGAATATGTGAACCCTGATTTTTCCCTATTGTCCCAAGGTAATAAAATATTTGCATCGTCATTTTCCATGGACTCATCAGCTCCGCTATTTGTTTCTCTATTCATATGGTATCGAGCTCGTTCTATTTCTAGGCGAGATTGACGTTGTTCTGCTGTTTCTGCTCGTCTTAGTTCATCTATTCTTTCCCTTTCAGATGCAAGATAACTTTCATTGTTTCTTTGTACACCTACATAGTTATGTCTAGCTATTTGTAATCGTTCTTCTCTTTGGGAGAGAGATTCAGACTCGCGCGAGAGAGCGTGTCGCTCTCGGTCAAATGACAGACGTGCTTGGCGTTCCTCGATACTCTCTTGAGAACGCAAAGTCGCGGTCCGAGTTCTTTGCGAACTTAAGCGCGACTCCCTTTCTGTGAAAGTCTCTGACTCGCGTGAGAGAGACTGGCGCTCCCGATCAGCAGACAGCCGAACTTCGCGTTCCTGGATATTCTCTTGAGAACGCAAAGTCGCGGTCCGAGTTCTTTGCGAACTTAAGCGCGACTCCCTTTCTGTGAAAGTCTCTGACTCGCGTGAGAGAGACTGGCGCTCCCGATCAGCAGACAGCCGAACTTCGCGTTCCTGGATATTCTCTTGAGAACGCAAAGTCGCGGTCCGAGTTCTTTGCGAACTTAAGCGCGACTCCCTTTCTGTGAATGTCTCTGACTCACGTGAGAGAGAGTGGCGCTCCCGATCAGCAGACAGCCGGTCTTCGCGTTCCTGGATACTCTCTTGAGACCACAAAGTCGCGGTCCGTGTTCTTTGTGAACTTAAACGTGACTCCCTTTCGGTGAACGTTTCCGATTCACGTGAAAGAGCGATGTGCTCTCGGTTAGCAGATAACCGTGCTTCACGATCTTCTTCCGATTCCTGAGACCTACAAAGTCTCATCCTTTTCGCATTTCGGCTACGCAGCGAAAGGTTAGTTTTTTTTCTTTGAGGCATTTTCAAGGAAAATTAAAGCAATAAACAAAACTAACAACACTTATGACTGAATAGCCTACAAACTTAAAAGAACGGTGCGTCGAACAGTCTAGTGTGACAACGTATCGTCTGTTCGTGGTCGTGACTCAACGAATTGGCAACACTAACTTACTGTATAACGATTGGCACTATTGGATTCAAACTACGAAGTAAATCAAATACAATCTTTACTTCGTACTTCAAACCAATGACCAAAGTTGACCAAACGAAACCAATAAGATAAGCAAATACTTTTTTTTCGACCAATTTAGAAAATCGATAAACCAAGCAACCAAAGAACTTTTACGACACACGCAAGAACTTTTAAGACACCTAACGAAACCCAATTTGCCTAGTAAACACGGTGGACGTCATCCTCGCGCGGAAAATCTTAACACCGCGATTCAGAAAATGACGTCATTTGCACAACGCCATCTATCGGATTTAGATTTCAACTATCAACATTAGTTCTATTTTTAGTCTTAAGATGTCGTTGCAAGTACTATACTTAATTGCGTAACGTAATATTTTACTTCTTGAACTCACTAAATTAATCATATCTTTTGATAGAGTGAACCGATTTCGATGAAACAAAAACTAAGTTAAACCTCAAGTTGCGTATAATTTTTGTATATAAACATTGTCAGCATTGAATTCGTAGATTTTACGTGATGTGCGCACAAACAAACAGACAAACAGACAAAAATTTCAAAAATGATGGAAATGGGTTCTGTTACTTATCTTTTCACACGCTGGCTATTTTTTGTTTCAATTTCTTCAATGTACAAAAATGACTTTTCTACAGATTTATTATATGTATAGATGTGAAAGTTTGTAAAGATGTTCGGATGTTTGTTACTCAATCACGCGTAAACTGTTGAACGGATTAGAATGAAATTTGGCACACAAATAGTTTAGGTATAACCAGGATTAACACATAGGATACTTTTTATCCCGATGTCCCGACCGAAACCGCGGGGAGATGCTAGTTTAAAATTTAAAAAATAATCAGGTAATCCTGATTACTTGTTTATTTTTTATAATAATTCATAGGTTGAAATAGTAATAAAAACGTTATAGTGTACAGTTCAATCAATTGGAACCAGAATTTTAAATCAAAATGTGGTGTGTCACAGCTGAAGTGGAAAAATGTCAAGTAACTTTTGAAGGCCTTTGGCCCCGATTCTGTTGTTCACAAACTAAACTAAATTTAAGTTCAGTGCATCTTTTTCTTTCTATTTCATTATGAAAAGGACAAAAGATAAATATTAGATTCATCTCTTTCTGCCTGTGAAGTTGTGAATGAGAAAGTACACTAAGCTCTCTAAAGGTATCACACTCCATATTAATATTCGAAAATGAAGGCAAATGACGTTATTATTGAACCAGTTCATTTCCTTTCAACAGCCACAAAATTACTGAAGTACCTATAACGAGCAAATTGATTTGAAGATATTGTTTGAGTTTGAACTGGAACTAAAGGTGTGTAACTGCCGTCGTTTGGCAGAGGTTCTTATGATTTTCAGTCTATAAATGTGGTTCCAATCCACTGGTTAGAACTTGTTATTTATATGAGTGAATATCACATACACACATTTTAAGAGCTCATTTTTATTTGCACCCTATGGCAAATTGTGTAACTAGACCATAAGGTACACTGTTTCCTTAGTATCAATATTTTCTTTGGACGTTAGAACCCTAACGTCTTAAATAAATATTCGGATACAAATAGACATCATTAGCCTTTACTATGTATAACCGGAATCGCTCACCGAAGCGAACAGTTTGCTTCCCAAGTATTGACTCATATAACTTACGACCGAGTGATGTCTAATCAAATCTAATCAAATATTTACATTCTCCTTCAGAGAGGAATATTTATTATAGCTTATTACCAATAAATATACTTTTACTAACCCAGAATAATTTAAGAACATTATCGTATAGATAGGGTAATTTGTCCATTTTCAAGAATATAAACGATGCCAATATACTAAACATTGTTCAGATATGGATCGATAAAAGTTAAACGACTATCGCTGAACTGCAGTCGCTATTCAAATGCGATGCGATTTGGAAGGCGTCCATGGTAGAGCGTCCAACGCGGGCAACATTACAACTATGCTAGAGTAAAATGGACTCGGAAATGGTTAAAAAAACAGTTCGCTGAGGTCCATTTAATCTGGTCACGATATACCTGGCAGAGAACAGTGATGAGGCAACTCGCAGTTACGTAGCTGTTAAGCTCTGAACGAGGCCTTATGGGTGGGAAAAAAAAGAAGATAAAACAGTCAGAGGTGCGGAGTCGGAATGTTTAACTGATTCGTTCGATACGAGCGAGGAAATCTTTTGCATAGTTGGATATGGTTTTCAAATCCTTTGACGTATTTCGAGAAATCACATTGAGTTAAAACTTATTTTTATGGAATTCCTCAATCTGTTTTTATAGGTTC
This sequence comes from Globia sparganii, assembly GCA_949316385.1. Classification (NCBI taxonomy): domain Eukaryota; kingdom Metazoa; phylum Arthropoda; class Insecta; order Lepidoptera; family Noctuidae; genus Globia; species Globia sparganii. The sequence continues at coordinate 8,122,350 of OX438671.1, forward strand.
TATGGAAGGTCATCGATATCGGAAAACGAGCTATGGAACTGAAATGGAGTTGGGCAGGACACTTGGCAAGGCGTAGTGACGACAGGTAGGGTTAGGCAGTGACCGAGTGGCGTCCAAGGACTGGAAGACGAAATGTTTTTTTAAAATATTTTTTTATTGCTGAATGGGACCACTCTTGACATAGATTACGTATGATGGAAAGCGACGGATGAGGTCTAGGACGGAACGAACGTGCCCAGAAGTGCCTAAGGCACTGGAACTCCCACGCATCGACAAAACACAGCAGGCCGCTTGACACCGGACTCCGGTGGGAGGGTGGTTCCAAACCAGGCGGGCGTTAGCCCTACCACCGCAAGGGAAGAATTGGCCAGTAAATAAGGCATTGGGTGTGACTGTCCTGAATGCACCGAGCGCTCGGTTCAGTTGAGTAACTGGTGGAACAAACTGCGCTCCAAGAAGAGGCTTCTTCATGAGTTCCAAAAATGTCGGTCGTCCCGCGGCGAGATGAGCGGACGATATTGTTACCATCGCGGGTAGAACCTGGTTGAGACTGGCATAGGGGCGTGGGGCATTCCCCTTGCACTTGAAAAGAGAGGCATATGCTCAGAAGAGGGCGAAGTCGGGCTGTGGATGCTGATGATGATGTGAAGGACGGCAGATAAAGAGGCACATTTCGCTCTTAATCTGCCGTACTTTCACAAACACATAATAAAAGCGGTTCCCACTTAATCGTAACTATGTTCAACGTTACTAACTTTACGTGTGATGTCAGATATTTATGAATATTAGAAAACTTTGGCAATGCGTAGGACGTTCTCTAGGTAAGAGACGGCAATTTCTATAGCAACCACGTAATCTCCCCGTATAAATTATATCTAGTATAATATTAGGAACGTACTGTTTTCCTGAGCAGAAAACATGTTTTATAATAAAGACGTCGAGGTAAAATTGTTTTACTTTTTCCCTTACGAAACTGAATACCTACATACTGATGTTTAGAAAAATACATTTAATAACATCATAATTTACAAAAAGAAACAACTTTATCACGGTCCGCTGTCACCATAATCTATTCAAATCCCTTTAAACCTCTTCGAGCAATTCAAAGCTATTAAATCATCGCATATTTAAAGAAGATCATTTCTAACAAATCGACGATGTTATTTAGAACACGTCTCGATTTCGTCAACATTTTTGCCACTTAATAAAGTCGTCGTCGAAAATTTATAACATAGCGAAAGACGGGTCTTGAAGCGAAAACGGTGCCAATTAGTGAACTGTATAATGGCAGATATTCACGATGGATTGAACCCTGTTAATGAGATGTCTACTGTGCGTTCGTGTAATAACATTTACGCATAGCATTTTACAATATTAATTTTAACCTAGCAACAAGAGATGGCAATATGAAAATAATTTAGAAATCGTAATATCAAAGCCGAATTGCTGCTGTTTGAATTCATTGGGATAGCTGTCTGTACGATGTTGAACACACGGGTTTATTAATTCATGTATTCCAATGACCGTGGAGTGAATTTTAGGAGCTATGTTGATTAGGATTTCGGCTTTGTTGTAGGTTGTAAATACTGTTATATAGCTGTGTAAGTTTAATTATTTGGGTTTGCGATGCTCATTTATTTACGGATTAATTGTTGGGAATTACCCATTTTAAAGCGGAGGTTTGGAATCCGTCATTCAGGAGAACGGCATATTATGTCCATATATTCCGTAAAAATCTCACCGATAAAACTGAAGTAAGTTGTACTGAACTCACTTGAAGCTCACTTCATCTGTTTTCTGTCATTTTAATAATAGAAAGACCCTAGGGGCCCTTGTTTGAAATACGTTGTTTGTTAAGTAGGTTCTTCATTGTTTTTGTGAACCTTATAATGTGTTTTTCTGTTTTTTTTTTAACTTTTATACTTTTTTTCTTAACTATCCATACACTGAATTAACATTAGGTACTTGTATAGGTATATATTGCATATACATAAACTATTTAAATTGGATTCTAAGTCCTGACGTCACACGTTTAACCTTTATTCGCAACTGTTCTGTCTCACACGTCACATGTAACATGCAACGAGCATTGTTAGCGAAGTAAATGAGTTTATTAACAACAGTTTGTGAAGCTTACCGAATTGACTGCCGCCATCATGCATGGGCGGCGCCGGCTACCAACACATCCTGAAACAAATAATGCTGAAATTAACAAGTGTATCAACATAAGTACACTAGCTTCTGCCCTTCTTGCGCGACTTCATCCCCGTGAAATTTCACCCTCCCCTCATTCACCTTCTTAGGGGTGGAATTTTGAAAAACCCTTTCTTAGTGGACTCTTCACAAAGAACACACTCTCCAAATTTCATGTCTCTAGGACTTGCGGTTTAGTCTTGCGTTGATATATCAGTCAGTCAGGACTTTGAATTATATATATAATTATATATAGATAAGAACATGTAGGCATATTTTTAGTAAGTCCGACAACATTCGGATGTCTGAGAACAGTAGGTACAATAAATAGGCAGTTGTATATAAATTTTACTGTGGTCTGAAGTGGTCGTAAATAGAAGGGATACATTGTTGATAGGCATAAAAAATATTTTAAAATAGTTCCCGATCAGTCTTTAACACCATTCAGGAAAAGCGATTTCAGCACAGAAACTTATAGGCAAGGAAATCATCATTTAGATAGGTTTCATACATATAGGTAATTTAGGTATTCGGAATCTATAAAGGGTAGGAGACATCGACGCGCAATCTTAAGGTGGAACTAGTCGCGAGCTCGAACTCACTGGTGGTCATGGCCTAAAAGCACGCTGTCTCACCTGGCTTCGTGTCTGACAGAGATAGTAGCAGTGATGAGCAGTTAGGCGCTAGTCTACACGTACAACGTCTAGTTCACATGCACAGAAACACTGTTCCGAACTGAAAAGCGCGTAAAAAAATTCTAATATGAAAAAACACTACATAAATTAATTACAAATAAAGTTTATTGAACTCTTCGATAACTGAGCTTTGTCGGTACTGACTTTGTTTGAAGATTTTACAGTTTTTTTTATTACTTATTTACACCCAAAGTTACGTTAAAAATAGCAAGAAAAAACAAATCTTTGTTGGCTCATAACTTTTTAATGGCTTTTTATTTTACTATTCTGTTCGTACAGACAAAATTGATAATAAGACAAAACGATATCATGTTTAACTTTGGATGCACAATGTCAAACAATGGAGAAATACTCTTCCGAAATTTGTTTGGAAAAAATATCGACTAGTGGCACCTTAACAAGGTTACGCGTCGATGTCACTGCCACCATGTTTAAATGGCTAGTTAAAATGAAAGCAACTTCAAACCTTTACCAATTATAGGCATCCCAAAAAAATAAAAATAAAGATCATCATCATCATCTGCCTAGCCTTTTTCCAACTATTTTGGGGTCGGCTTCTAGTCTAACCGGATGCAGCTAAATACCACTTAAAAATAAAAATAAAGATATCCACCTCAAAGCATTAGGTTATAAATATATTTAATTAATCAAAGTATGCACCGTTGTTATCTATGCACTTTTGCCATCTCATGGGTAGTTCATTGATCCTTTTAATAAAAAAACCATGGGGGCGAGAATCAATGAACTCTTTGAAGGCGGTTTGGACTGCCGCATCGGAGTTGAATTTTTTTCCTTGTAAAAAGTTGTCCAAATTCCGGAAAAAATGGTAATCTGTTGGAGCAAGGTCCGGGGCGTACGGTGGATATCGCAGAAATTCCAATTGTAGCTCATCTAACTTAGTGGTTGTTTGTTGTGCAGTGTGTGGTCTTGCGTTGTCGTGAAGCAGCAGTGGCCTAGAGCGATTGACCAATCTCAGTTGTTTAGCAACTAGTTCTTCCTTCATGGTTTGCAGTTGCTGAGAATAGATATCTGCCGTAATCGTTTGGCCAGATTTTAGAAAGCTGTAGTGAACGACACCGGCGCTAGTCCACCAAACACTCACAAGTAACTTTTTCTGAGTCAATTTTCGTTTAGGGCAGAATTTGGCTGGTTCTCCAGGGTTCAACCATTGCGACGAGCGCTTCCAATTATTGTACAGTATCCACTATTCATCACAAATAATGATTCGATTTAAAATCCCTTCATTATTGTGTCGTTTGAGCAAAATAATGCAGCAGTCGACGCGTGTTTGCAAGTCTGATTCACTCAATTCATGAGGTACCCATCGTTCAAGTTTTTTTACTTTCCCGATTTGCTTCAAGTGGATTAATACAGTTTTATCACTTACCCCGAAGCCTGCAGCTATCTCAGAAGTGCTTTGTGATGGATCCGCTTCCACAATAGCCTTTAATTCTTCATTTTCCACTTTGTTCCTCATGTCCCAGCCGCCGCGGGAGACGCTCCGGGCGTCGGGAGCCGCGAGACGACTCCCGGCCACCGTAGGCGCGGGCCTGCGGGCGGAGAGTAATGGGTAACTCTCCGTCCGATCAGGACCAGGCCCGTGCCGGACGGCGCGTACGTGTTCCACGCGCGCCTCAAAGAGATGTCAGCAATAAGGAAGGGGCCCGTAAGGGCCGAAGCCTGCCGGGGCAGCGGGATTTTACGAAAGGGTTACCGCTATCCCGGAACTCAAAGGGCTAAGGAAGGAACACGGGTGGGTTTTAGTCAGTAAGAGTCTGACACCCCCTTCTGCTCCACCCAGAGCGGGAGGGGTCATTGGATGATTTCCCATCCACAAAAAAAAAAGGACCTAATATATACAGTATACCTACCTGTATACATCAACCAAGTCAGTGAGTACACCAACACTGGCAGCCAAGCACAACGGTAGTAAACATCACAAAACCAGAACAGTATCGAATGTGAAAACATTGAATGACCATAAAGTAAATTAACCAAAAAGCAATATCGTAAACGCCGAAACGGGTCGGCCTTGTTGACATGTTGTGTGATGTGACTCAATGAGTCAATGCTGTCTCGCGGGGCGGGACGACTCGTCTTACACGTAGGGATGTTACCTACGTTGTTGACTGAACTGATTAGTACATCTGTTTTAGTAGGAATGAGAGCTAGGCTGCTGGAAACTTGCTGGCTTGATAGGCACAATAGGTGGGAAATGTGGTAATCGTTTCAGGGATATTATAAAAAACAATGTAAGTTACCTACTTTTACTATAATAAGTCTTAAGAAAATTGGTGCTAAAACTTATAAGTATGAATCTTGTGTGTGAAACTTAGAGACAAAAATTTTGACACTACTCAGAGATTCAATGGGGAAAAATCCTAACTAACATTATAAATGCGTAAGTGAGTTTATTCGTTACTCAATCACGCAAAAACGAATGAACGGATATGGATGAAATTTGGCTCACAGGAAGACCAAATACTCGTATGATCTGGGTAAGAACATAGGCTATTTTTCATCCTGGATCGCGAACGAACTCGCGGGCAACAGCTAGGTATGTCTATAAAACACAAACGGATATGCTGACAGCAACGCTAGGTTATTGAAACCAGTCATCCAAACGATTTCAGTTTATTATTTTGTCAGGATGAAAATTTATTTCGCCACTGATGAAAGAGTTTACTTGTTTATTACTACCGATACGATATAAAATGTTTGTCATTCTGTAACAACCCTACAACAAACACTATGCGATGTCTCACAAATATAGACCTAAACACAAGCGCATAGATTATGAAATCACTCATCGACGGTCAAAGATGCTCGTCTCGCGACAAATAGAATGGTTCACAGTCAGTGGGGCAAGTTTCCAAGTCCATTAATAAAATTGAATCAGACGGACATTCCGAGGCACAATGCGCACGTGTGGAGATAAATAAAACTTGACGATATTAGTGGATGCAGACGGTGAATTTTGAACGTAAATATTATAATTAACAGGTTTGTAACAGGCCGAATAGATCTTGGGAAGGGCTTTTAACTTTTGGAGAAAAAAAATAGGAATGATGCGTCATACGTTCAAAGCACTAAAAATTGATAAAGCATTTGTTAAAGCATTTTTTCGTTGGAAAATCTTCGAATCATAAAAAAAAAATAATTAAAATTTTCTATCACACTGGCGGGTTCCGTAACTGACATTAAAAAAAAAACTAGAAAGTTTGAAACCTCTCAGCTAGTAGAGCAAAAGCCAATAAAAATGAAGATTGGCGGAAGGAGCCAATATAATAACACTAACTGGTTGTCAAGGAGCTTTTTGTTAGAAAATTAAAAAGTTTTCACTTCAAAAGGTTTCCTTGTTAGGTACAGTTGAACGAGTTATTTTGTATACAGGCAAAAATATTCGTCTTTCCACTACACTGCCAATATTCCTGTCAGTATCAGTTTGATGGTTCATTATGATCAGCTTATAATCAATAATTCACTGATTGTTTCATTCAAATTCACTTATAGTCTAGACAAAACATTAATGAGTTTACACAATATTATGTGCTGTTAGCGAAGCTTAAAATAAAATATTTCTGCACGTAGTGCGTATCTTATAACTAACATAATAATACGTTTTTTTTGGCTTGTCTTGTTTACAGCATAATCAGCCTATAATGTTCCCACTGCTGGGACACAGGCCTCCTCTCAGTGAGAGGGAGTGGGCTGTGATCCACCATGCAGGCCGAGTGCGGGTTGGTAGATATCACATGTCTATCAAATTTTGGTTCTAGGACATGCCGGTTGCATTACGAAGTTTTCCTTCACCTTTTTAAGAGCAGTGGTGATGAAATAATTTGCACAAAGTAAAGCGCCTGTCTGGGTTCGAACTTACGAGCTAAAAAAAGAAAGAAAAAAAAAAAACTTACAACTCGTACGTCGCGACCGATACCACCATGCACTGCTCTACTCTTGCCCTTGTCTTGTTTACCATACTAAAAAAAGACAGAAGTAGGTAGTTTTATATAAAGAACAGCAAAATTTTGAGCGATTCGGGTGGGGCGCATTTCAACGGCTGTAGCTTATATACGCAGGAGGCTGTGTACAGAGTTCCATGCTTGGCACCAGGCTTACAGACCGAGTTTTAAATGTCGGCCGTCCGGCGGCGAGATGAGCGGACGATATTGTTGCGGTTGCGGGTAGAACCTAGATGAGGCTGACAAGGGAGCGTAGAGATTGGCACAAGAAAAGAGAGACCTATGCTCAGAAGTGGATGGAGTCAGGCTGTGCATGCAAGCAGAGACTAGTACATATTTATTGACTAAAAAACGACGATATTTGTGGTTTTCCTAGTTCAATAAGAAACATGACAATATTATTATCATGTTTCCTCAATAGACAAGCGGTTCGGGGACCACGGCATCAACTCCCACACCGATGACGTCATCACATTTGACTTGACGTGCCACGCCAGTGCACTCGAGTGCTGCTGCGTTACACGCTTCATTAAACTTGTCAATATTAGTTATTGGCTGTAAAGAGATATTGAAGTAGCTAAATATAATACGATATGTTCTTCGGAATAGTAATGAACGATCTTGTGGATGAGACGGAGTAGGTACTGTAGAGGTTTTAGGCTATGCGCAAACGAGCCACAGGCTACAGCCACCGGTAGACCAGTGACAAGCAGTTCACAGTTTTTCATACGTTTTGAATGGAGCAGTAGATTCTGAACTCCGCAGAAAGAGGCGACAGCCACCGGTGGTTGTGGGCGGTGGCTAGTGTGCGCCTACCCTTGGCCGGCATGGTTCCCCTTACAACCTCCACGAGTATTTTATAAGTTGATGGCATGTATAGAGACTAACACTATTTCATACGAGTATTTAGCTGGATAGAAAATTAGCATGGAGAGCTGGCAGCCGCGCGTGACATGATGTAAAATGAGTAGGTTTAATTCTAGGGATATTTATGAGATTAATACCAAATACGATTTTTATTTATTCAAAGTGTGCACATTCAGTAATGTCATCATAATTGTTATAATGTCAAATAACCTCTAGGTAGTAATCGAATAAACTACGAATCTACTTATCATTTGGTGGATACCTAACCGTTGACTGTCGTGATGGTTATTTATGATATTATGTAGGAATGTATGATTAGGCTGAGGCCCTTTTTTACACACGTTTTTCTTGCCGTGAAATACTAAGGTTTATTCGCCGTGTGTTCAAGCATTGAGCCCTTTGGCACTACACTAACAACTTAAGAAATATTTCCGAACGAAACGTCACTGCAAGCGAGCGCCGGAAACACGTCGTCCGCCATACTTTTTCTCTTTTGCCGGCGACACTCGAACACGACGCAGCTCTAAACACCAAATTCTGTAATAATGCTGAAAGTAATAAATTAAAACAACTCGTTCAAATATTAATTACATCTTTTATTGGAGAGACCTGCAGCTGAGCCATTAATCAACAAGAAGTACCAACATAATGGTCCTACGAGCCGGGTCCAGTCCAGAGCTATGGAAAACGCGCATAGAAGGTACGGCCAGCCATCCCAATTCTACCTCACGTCCTCCTTGTCCACTTGGTAATACCGTGCTATAAACTGATTTCAGCAGCTGTTAGTAACCTGGGTCCTGTTTGCGTGCTCAACTCTGCCGCGATCGCGAAGCATCGGTGCTAAGCGCAGTGCATCAGCATCACCTTCACGCCCATTCCGGAAACCGTGAGTACTCCATCCTCCTTATTGTCCGTCAAAATGAGCGAGGAAAAGGAATTAGTTAAAAAACGTGCCATAGTGAAAGGTCGTCTCACTAGGTTTTCGAATTATTTGTCTAGTATTGAAGGTGAAAGTCTATCTGATCAAAAACGCATCGATCTTAAATTACGGATTCAGGGAGCTACTAGCTTGTACAATGAGTTCAATGCCATTCAAAATAACCTTGAATCAGTTTCTGACTTAGATGAGCAGTTAACGCAGAGGGAAATATTTGAAAATAGCTATTACACAGCATTGTCACAAGCCGAGTACTTATTAAATCAGAGCCAGGGTACTGCCAGTTCCAATGCATGTAGTCACCGAGCAACGTCAATTAAATTACCAATTATTTCTATGCCTACTTTTGATGGTTCATACGAGCAATGGTTAGAGTTCAGAGATTCATTTACATCTTTAGTGCATACCTCTAATGAAATCAGTAGCATAGAAAAATATCATTATTTAAAATCATCGCTAAAAGGAAGTGCAGCGTTAGTCATAGAATCAGTTGAATTTTCAAGCGATAGTTATGAAGTTGCATGGGAATTACTTCTCAATCGTTACAATAACAGCAGATTGTTAGTGCACAATCATGTCAAGTCATTGTTCACTATGCAGAGTATAAATAAGGAATCACCTGTTCTAATTAGAAAATTAATAGACACTGTTTTAAAGAATCTACGCGCATTAAAGTTACTCAATGAGCCCACTGACACATGGGACACATTAGTTATCTACATTATAGAATCTAAACTAGATCAAATAACAGAAAGAGAATGGGAACAGTACAAAGGCACATTATTTTCTGAAAGTAGTGATTCAAAGAAAAAACTCACAGTGAATGAATTGGTAAAGTTTTTAAAACTCCGGGCAGACATGTTGGAAACACTGCATGCGTCACACTCACATAGCAAGACTAATAGTGATAGCAAAAAACAAAATAATAACACACAAAGTCAGTCTAAAATTCACTGCAATGTTTCTACAAATAAGCCACAGGAACAATCTATGCGTAACCATAATAAGAGACTTTGTTTGCTATGTAATACACGTCATTCACTTTATTCATGTCATAAGTTCATTGAATATGATTTAGAAACTAAACTTAAACTTATTAATGACAACAAACTGTGTATGAATTGTTTACGTTCGGGTCATACTTTAGAGAACTGTAGGTTTGGGCCGTGTAGAAAGTGTAACCAAAAACATAACTCCTTGATTCATACGGATAATAACAAGTCTGTTTCACTTCATGTGTCAAATACTAATGAGGTGTCGCCGGCTCCAGCGAACACTGGGATAGTGCCCCTCTCCTCGCCTGTTGCACCCTGCTCGGCCTCCTGTTCATCAAACAATATGATATCTACGATCCACGCAAACAAAGTTCACGTAAAATGCACTCAATCAGCTGTTATGAAACCGGTTTTATTGTCAACTGCCTTAGTTGAGATTTTAGATAATAGTAACGATTACCATTTAGTGCGAGCACTTCTTGATAGCGGTAGTGAGCGATGTTTTATTACAAAATCATTATGCGATTTAATAAATGCGCCAGTAATACAGTCCACTCAAGAAATACGAGGTGTTGGTAACTCTGTCACACAATCTACGCAAATGTGTGATGTTGAGATTAAATCGCGGACCAACCCTGGATACACTACGCGTTTACAATGTTTTGTTTTACCTAACATTACGTCGGCGTTGCCTGCAATGCCAAAACAATGCGCACAGTTTAATATTCCCGATGATATTAAATTGGTAGATCCGCAATTTTATGAATCTCAAAATATTGATATATTAATAGGCGCAGACAAATTTTGGGATTTAATAAATAATAAGAAAATAAGATTACCGAATGGACCTTTCTTATTAGATTCAAAATTAGGTTGGATATTAAGCGGACCTATTTCTAATTTTACGCATCATGATAGGTACATTCAGTGTAACTTTTCACAATCACTTGATTTGCAGTTACGATTGTTCTGGGAGCTTGAGGAGACTTCCATGCGTCGGGATATGCGCACAGATGAGGAACGTGCCTGTGAAAGACATTTCGTCGATAATACTACGCGCAATAACGACGGAAGGTTTAGTGTACGCATTCCTTTTAAACAAAGTCCCGACACATTAGGCGAAAGTTACTCGCAAGCAGAACGTCGGTTAATAGCCCTTGAAAAACGTTTATTACGTAATCCTGATTATAAAAAGCTCTATAGCGACTTTATTCATGAGTACATTCGCTTAGGTCACATGAGTCGCGTTGACACCTACGGGACGCCTCATTACATTCTACCGCATCACGGTGTGTTTCGTGAGCATAGCACGACCACCAAGTTGCGTGTCGTGTTCGATGCGAGTGCTGCCACCAGTAATAATATATCACTAAACCAATTGCAAATGGTAGGCCCGCCAATACAAGGCGATTTGATGGCCATCTTACTAAGGTTTAGGCAGCACACGTACACGGCATGTGCAGATGTCGAAAAGATGTACAGGCAATGTTTAGTTCATGAAGATCAACGTGACCTTCAACTGATCTTGTGGCGTGATGATCCGTCGGAGCCCATCGGTGTTTATCGGTTAAATACGGTCACGTACGGGACCGCATCCGCACCGTTTCTAAGTTGTAGGTGCCTAAAACAGTTAGCGGCTGACTCTACGGATCCTGACGTCATAAGAATCATTAACCAGGATTTTTACGTTGACGATATGATAACAGGAAATGATAACAAAGAAATTTTGTTAAATAGTTGTCAAAATGTAGCTAACGTTTTACAAACGGGTTGTTTTCCACTGCGCAAGTGGATGTTTAATTTTAATTTAGATAATACAGGAAATAATGCGTCTGGATTATTTAAAGAATTAGCACTAGGCGAAAACGTGCATTCAAAAACTTTAGGTATAAGTTGGTATAATATTAGTGACGAATTTCATTTTAATACACGGTTTGAAAACACTAATAACCAATTAATTACAAAGCGCTATATTATGTCAAAGATTTCTCAAATATTTGACCCTTTAGGTTTATTGAGCCCTATGATAATTATAGCAAAAATTTTATTGCAGAAATTATGGTGAGCGTCAAAATGAAGGGACCAAACCTCCTATGTCTGTCATACATATATAAAAAAATAATACCATTAATCTACTATTTCCTACCTTTGCTGTAATTTTAGCTACCTCACCATATACATAATATTTTAACATAATGCTTGGTCCCTCCATCATGATATCAAGATGGAGGGACCAAACTGATAGACTACTCCCGGGCGGTTTATTTTCGATCTTTGAAGGATAAATATTTAATACCTATTTACTACCTTCTAATCGTGCAATATTTCTTACGTTAAAGTTTATTTTAACTATCCAAAAAAAAAATAAAGAAATAAGTAGGTACAGTCAACAGCAAAAGTAGATGATGAAAATCAGAAATTCAATACTAATGAACGGAGTTCGCGTCAGAACTATGTGGCGTCGAAGTGTCGTTATGTGATTGTAAATTATACCTTACTAATACTAATTAAACATTTACTACTTCGACGCCACACAGTTCTGACGCGAACTCCGTTCATTAATTAGTATTGAATTTCTGATTTTCATCGTCTACTTTTGCTGTTGACTGTACAACATACAAAATTTAATCGTAGTAGCATTAATAAAGGCGTTTTTTTTTAAATAAGAATAGCACAAAAATATCTAGCTAATATAAAATGTATCTTTAATTTTTAATTATTACTGTTTATTGGTTCATTTTATTTAATTCTTGTAATACTCAATATAGGTAAACACAGAAAAATATTAAAGGTAGTTCTAAAACATAGTCGATGGATTGTATTGTAGATGCTGTTTGCGATAGCAAAAAAAAATAGCAATAAATAAAATGAACCAATAAATAGTAATAATTAAAAACTAAAGATACATTTTATATTAGCTAGATATGTTTGTGCTATACTTATTTTAAAAAAAAAAACGCCTTTATTAATGCTACTACGATTAAAATTTGTACACACAGCATCAGAAAAAAGTAACCCCGCCAAGACTTAAACAATATCGCCCGAGCGACGGCGGGCGCGTCACATGACTAGCCCCGCCGCCGCTCGCCGCACCCATCTTTGCCTGAGCATTCACCGATCCCATTCAAATATTATTGCAAGTTTTTAATAATTATAAATTATGATATTTTTTTGGCTTCTGGCCGAACCGTGTACCAAAAATAACTTACAAAAAGACACTTTACGTGCGGTTAAGGATATTAACCCGCATCACCAGGCGCCAATCGATCATCTCCTATACCGTGTCTTATACCACTAGGCTATTGACTCAGTTAACATCTCAACAAAAAATCGAATAGCATTACTCCTTTTATCGAACAAGATTGATAACGGTCTAATTTTCTAGATATTTAGGTTTAAATGTCAACTTCCACCACGTGTTATTATAATACTAGCCTTACCGTCTTGTTTTACAAAATGCAATACGTAACTCCTCAATTAACTAAGAGATAAGTTTGAAATTAGCATAGATTTCTTGTTTGGTTGAATAGAATGTGCTTGATTCCGATTGTTGCACTACCGTAATTTTACTTCAGAAACTTAACTGCTGTACGAACTGCGAGTTAAGGTTGAATTTAGAATACTTCTTCGCCTTATTTACTAAACTGTGATTGAGGGTATAATTACTTTTCAAATCGTTTCGTTTTCGTGCCGATCCGCTTGTGTGTATATCTTCGTCATAATATTATCTAATTTATTATGTTTTGAACAGTTTATTCTATTAACCGATAGTATGGTCCGACCAACAACTTTTTTGAAGGCTAAAATTGTTGTTCTCTGGGAACAGGCAGGAGCAAAGCATAAAGAAAATAGCACGAGATATGGACATAACGATACTATAGACTGTGGATAAAGCTGGAGAGCGCTAGAGTGCCGGCAGAGGTTGTCTCAGTGTTAAGGCATTGGTATCGATACCAGCCAAACCAGGTACGATGGGCTGGGGCTCTCTCCCAGGAATATGGCATGGAGTGTGGCGTGAGGCAAGGGGGCAGTACTTCTCCTCTGTTGTTCTACCTATACGTTAATGACCTCATTTGTGAGCTCAGCAGTACTCATGTGGGTTGTTTCGTGGATGGTGTTAGCGTCAATAACATCAGTTATGCAGACGACATGGTACTGCTGGGCCCATCGGTGGGCGCAGTTTGTAAACTAGTGGCAATATGTGAGGCGTACGCGGCGGAGCATGGGCTGAAATATAACTGTAAAAAGAGTGAAGTTCTCGTTTTTAAGAGTGGAAAACGGGGTCCACTTCATGGTCCGCCTATTATGCTTAATGGCGCGGCTCTGGCAGTAGTGAACAGTTTCAGGTATCTGAGGCACATTGTGACAGACGATTTGCAGGATGACGCTGACATTGAGAGGGAGCGCAGAGCATTGGCAGTCAGGGGGAACATAATTGCGCGTCGGTTTGCTCGCTACTCGAGGGAAGTAAAGATAACTCTTTTTAAGGCGTATTGCCAGTCCTTTTACTCGAGCAGTTTGTGGATAAAAAATAAATAATACTATTTTTTTTTTTGTTTTTTCGTAATATTGTGGAAGTTCACTGAGTGGAACCCTTTAAAACTATGCGTTCAAGTGCTGACATCAAGAAGTTATTTGAAAAACACCAGCAACCTCTTAAGAGGTCATTGTACTCATCATTATGAACAACTTTTACTATGGGACCTGAAATCGCGAAATTAAAATTATCTGTTCCCTACATTTTATCTTCGTCTATCTCGTAAAATGTAGGGAACAGCTGATTTTTTTTTGCGATTTCAGGTTTTTGTCCCATAGTAAAAGTTGTTCATAATGATGAGTACAATAACCTCTTAAAAGGTTGCTGGTGTTTTTCAAATAACCCTGTGTATGAACGGTAACCGTCGTTATTTTGTGTTAAGTTAATATTCTAAGTAAATAACGCCAATTTACACAGAAAACTATATACTCAACCAGGAAGTGGATTCTACGAAGTCCTAGAAATGTAATTAGAGAAATAAATGAATATTGTTTATGCAACATGCCTTTTTTCTTACAAACCTCATACCTACTTTAAAATTTGATTTCTTAAATAATAATTAACGAAAAACACCTATAAAAAAAAATCTCCTCCGCGGATTTGAACTCATGACCTGTGATGATGTTAAGCCGCAGTCTTAACCACTAAATCAACACGCCATTAACGTTTAACTAAAAACATAAATGGTTTGGTGTCATTACCAAGGGGGGTTCCTTTTCTTTGAAGCTTACTGTACCTACGTTGTACCTACTTATTTCTTTAATTTTTTTTTTTGGCTAGTTAAAATAAACTTTAACATAAGAAATATTGCACGATTAGAAGGTAGTAAATAGGTATTAAATATTCATCCTTCAAAGATTGAAAATAAACCGCCCGGGAGTAGTCTATCAGTTTGGTCCCTCCATCTTGATATCATGATGGAGGGACCAAGCATTATGTTAAAATATTATGTATATGGTGAGGTAGCTAAAATTACAGCAAAGGTAGGAAATAGTAGATTAATGGTATTATTTTTTTATATATGTATGACAGACATAGGAGGTTTGGTCCCTTCATTTTGACGCTCACGAAATTATGGCTCTTGAAAATAGGTTGGGACGATGAACTCCCTCGTGATGTCGTGCAAACTTGGGAGCGCATCGCGAGTTCTCTGCCTATTCTCAAAGATATACGCGTACGGCGACACGTCGTAGGTAGGGAGCCTGCGCGTATAGAATTACACATCTTTACAGATGCCTCCGAATCCGCGTATGGGGCCTGTATTTATGTACGCACAATTAGTCGCGATTCAAGCGTTACTGTTAGGTTATACTGTTCAAAGGGAAAGGTCGCACCTTTAAATCCTGTTAGCATTCCGAGGCTAGAATTATGCGGAGCCTTGTTAGGTGCTAGGCTGTTTAGTAAGGTACGCGAATCGCTTAACTGTCACTTTGATAATATAATTTTTTGGTGTGACTCCACTGTTGTACTGGGTTGGTTGCACATGGCACCTAATTTATTAAAAACGTTCGTCCAAAATAGGGCAGCTGAGATTCATGAATTAACTAAAGAACTTCCTTGGTGTCATGTGAGTGGTAAAGACAACCCAGCAGACTTAGTTTCCCGTGGAGTCAGGCTAGAAGATCTTAAATCTAATAATTTATGGTGGGAAGGGCCAGCGTTCCTTCATGATCCTAACTTTAATTGTGATCAAGTTATTTCCACAATTGCTGACATTCCTCAGGCTGAGTTGCCCGAGACAAAACCTGTAAAGGCTGTTCAATTATTTCTTAGCACAACAGAAATATCAGTATTTCCCTTTGAAAGATTTTCCCAATACAATCGTATGAAACGCGCATGCGCGTATGTATTGCGCTTTATTCATAACATACGCCATAGAAATGATATTTATCGTGGACCTCTTACTGTAGTTGAACTAAGAGATGCTGAAATTCAATTAATAAGGTTGAGTCAGCAACAGTCTTTTGCAGACGAATATAAATTATTATTGAATAACCAAAGTCTAAAAGGTAAGCATAGTTTGAGCAAGTTAAACCTATTTATTGATAATGACAAAACTTTACGAGTTGGAGGTAGGTTAAAGGATTCACCTGATTTTAGCTTTAATAAAAAACACCCTTATTTAATAGCATCAAAACATTGGTTTACAGTTTTACTGTTCCGCAGCGAGCATAAACGACTGCAGCACGCTGCGCCACAAGCGCTGCTATACAATATACGTGAGTCGCACTGGCCAATTGGGGGCAGGAATCTGGCCAAGCGCACTGTACATGACTGCGTAACTTGTGCACGATTGAGAGGTAAACCTTTATCACCTATTATGGGCAACTTACCGCAGGAGAGAATCACTCCAGGTTTTCCATTTATACGTAGTGGTGTGGACTACGCTGGGCCAGTGCTCGTATTGAACCGTAAAGGCAGGGGCTTAAAGTTACAAAAGGGCTACATATGCTTATTTGTTTGCTTAGTGACTCGTGCTGTACATTTGGAATTGGTTAGTGACCTTAGTTCTGAGGCTTATTTACTAGCGTTAAAGAGATTCATTTCTAGGCGTGGCAAACCTGCTGAAATTATTTCCGATAACGGTAGGAATTTTGTAGGACTTGCCAATGAATTTTCAAATTTTTTATCAAATTGTTCTGCAGATTTAATTGACTATGCGACTAGTCAGGAAATTAAATTTTCTTTTATCCCACCATATGCTCCTCATTTTGGTGGACTTTGGGAGGCTGGAGTAAAATCGTGCAAGCATCACTTGTCACGCGTAGTCGGTAATGCACACTTAACTTTTGAAGAGTTTAGCACGGTATTTTAGCAGGTTGAAGCCATCCTCAATTCCCGTCCCATTAGTCCCATGTCGACAGATCCTAATGATTTCCTTCCCTTGAGTCCGGCCCATTTTTTGGTTGGTCGTCTCCTGACAGCGCCTGCAACTGAACAGCTTACTGAAGTTCCTGCCCATCGATTAACACGCTACCAACGACTAGAGCAGATCAGACAACATTTTTGGTCTCGATGGAGCAAGGAGTACATCTCAGAAATGCAAGTAAGAACAAAATGGAAGGAGAACAAGACTGATCTTCAGCCTAATACTCTGGTGGTTATCAAAGAAGACAACACACCACCACTGAAATGGAGATTAGGACGCATCATAGCCACACTGCCAGGAAAAGATGGGGTGTGCCGAGTAGCTGACATCCAGACTTCCAGTGGAGTCATCAGACGCGCATTTCCTCGAATTTGTCCTCTCTTTGATGAAGATGATGACACGATGTTGGACGCGAGTGCTTCCAAGGCCGGGGGCATGTTCAAGCATTGAGCCCTTTGGCACTACACTAACAACTTAAGAAATATTTCCGAACGAAACGTCACTGCAAGCGAGCGCCGGAAACACGTCGTCCGCCATACTTTTTCTCTTTTGCCGGCGACACTCGAACACGACGCAGCTCTAAACACCAAATTCTGTAATAATGCTGAAAGTAATAAATTAAAACAACTCGTTCAAATATTAATTACATCTTTTATTGGAGAGACCTGCAGCTGAGCCATTAATCAACAAGAAGTACCAACACCGTGTGTAAGCACGGTCCTCAGTATTGTATGGATCACTATGAAAGCTTGTTGACTGACACTTTTCTAACGGCGTGGTTTATACTATTTATTAACCGACTATCAAATACAATTATAAATAAAAAAAATATTTAATTAAAAATAAAAATTTATTATTAAATATTTATTTTATTAAAAAAAAAATTGTTTTTTTAGAAACCGTGCCGTGCCATTTAAATGCTTTATTATTTTTCAGTTTCAAGAAGCTCTCGTATTTAACTACCTATAGTTTAATCATATTTAACCTATAGCTTAATATGCATGACATAATAAGCCTAATCAAATCTAATCACCACCAAACCACCAATCAAAACAACCAAATCAAAATATAGTCATCAGTATCTACTCTATCGCTTCGCCATCCTTGGTTGACTGGTAGATAATGTACCTTTTTTGTGCGCGAAAACTTTAAATAAATATAAACTAGCACTTTTGTAGTGCAGTTTTAGTAGATTAAACAATACCATTACAGAAACTCTCCCCAAGTGCAATGATGGCTAAAATCAAGTTCTCATAACGCAGCTTGAAAAGCTAGGCTCCGTCAAATCTAAGACACAGTAGATAAAACAAAATGAAAAATACAGTCACGTTTAGTCAGGAGAAGCGAGCGATAAAATCGTTGTTTTATGACGAAAGTTTAGATAGCAGAGACGATGAAAACTTTTTGTTTACGTATTGCACGTAACTCTGCAAAACTTGTGAATTTGAACGCTTTTATGTCTAAATCCTACTACATATGTCCTATGATATATTCGCTGCACGAATTCATGAAACTAGAATTTATTTGAAGCTCTAATGATAATGGTGACGGATGGTTGGTTGGTAAAAGGTGGCTGAGATAGCCTGGATGCTAAAGCGTAGGACCGACAGAGGCGCAGGAGTGTCCAACAATGTACTGCTATAGGCTGAGTTAGTTCTGTTAAAATATTAAGTCGTGGTTAGGCCAAAATATTAGTTCATGGTTTTTAAGTAAATTTTTAACGTTTACGTACCTTTTAGTCATTTGTGTACTTTGTATGCAGGAAGGATTTTTTAGCATTAAGTTTAATTCTTACTTAGTGTGCATATACACGAGCGGCACACGTCAACCGCACAGGCAACTGCAGCCATCTTTTGCTTAAACTATGTTTCAAAACATGTCTCTAGATCACGCAAGTTCGTTAAGTCTTGGGGTGCTCCCTCACTTGGAGCATTCGTCTGTAATGTAATGATACAGATTCGAGCATTACATCAGTGAGCGAGGAGAAACGAGCGTTACAGTGTGCAACTTGATGATATAATCTATCCATCTATCCATCTATTTATTTATCCATTTATTTCAGGCATCAAGGCCCATATAAACACGTACAATACAATATTAATATATAATCCGACCATCTATCTTTTTATTTTGTTTTTGTTCTTTTTTTTACCTATCTTTATATTGTTTATATTATAAAGGTTGATTCTTTGTAAAATATTCAAACCGCCTGTATTTCGTCAGTTTTGAAATAAATCAATGGCACCAATATATTTTTTTCTGTTTTTTTTTCGTAAATAACAATGTCGAATTAATATCAACGCACTTAGCACAACAATCACTTCGTCTGACATTGTGGAATCAACTAAACGCTCAAAATCGAATCTAATGTTATATTACATGCGAATGCTTATCAGTCAAGGAGGCAGTATTGTAAAGAAATGCTAAAAATCGAATCTGAATTGTTATATTACAGGCGAACGCTCCAGGTGGGGAGCACCTTTACACAGTGAGATCTAAATTTAAACTAAACAAAATAAAACAACCTACCTATACATACATCTTACGCGAGTGCTACGCATTTTTCATCCTACCCAAGTTTTTACGAAATACTGAAAGCAACCTTGTGTAATGAATTCAAACCAAGTGCTTTTGAAGGTGAAACTCCTAATACATAAACGTAACTATATTTTATCGGTCGATAAGGGACGGGCGTCGCAGTGCTGGGTTTAAAAATTCATTTGTAACAAGTCGTAAGCCGGTGCCAAGTGCTGGACCAAGATGATTGATAGTCTGTCAGAATGGATGCCTCTTGCTATGATATATTATCACAATATTATAACAGCTGCTTGCATATTTTTGACGAATTTTTAAATATTATGGGATTTAGAGAACGATGTCTTTGACCAAGGTTTGAAGCTGAAGGTTTGAAATTTTAAGAATTACTCGTAAACTGAAAGTTAAAAACATTTTTATAGATTCTTCTCTCACATACTAGTGTTTTATATTTCTCCTGCAAACTTCAATTCGCATTCTCTATATAAATTTAAAAAAATTAAATATATGTTTGTAATATCAAAGTAACAGCTTTTTACTAAATGCATATATAAAAGTACGGTACTTATAAACACAAACATTTTTTTTTTAAATTTTTGCCTGTCCGTCCGTCTGTCTGTTGGGTTCCGGCTAATCCCCGAAGCGGCTGGACAGATTTTGAGGGGACTTTCACTGGCAGATAGCTAATGTTACATATAGGCTAGTTTTTGTCCCGGTAGCACGTTCCCGTGGGATAATTTCCAACATCTACACGAGAGAAGACGCGGGCAGAAGCTAGAGTTGAAGTAAATTTCACATTTCGTAGTTTTTTTTTAAAGAACTCTTTTTTTATGTACTATGTCCGATTCATAACTGACAAGCTTGAAGCTGTTCCTGGTATTCGACACCAACTCAAACAAAAAAAAAAACTCCTGTAAAGAATTCTAGAAATTCGTTGTACTGAAAAATATAGGATTAAAATTTAATTCCGCTTCCTATTAAATACAAAATGTATTTTTCCAATCGAAACTTCGCAAAATAGAGTAACTATTTCCCTGTATATTTCCTATATTTACTACAGTATTTATTAAAATAAAAGAAAGTACATTTTTATTTACGTTACCATATTTTGCAGTTACCCCCGTTCAAATCCGCCGGCAACATTTGAACTAAATCCGAACCGTTTTTACATAAATAATATCAAAATGGCTGACAACGTCACTGAATTCATAGAGTTAATAACTTTAAATATGACGAACTTGCTTTTTAACCAAGTTCTAAAAAAGAAGGAGGTTCTCTATTCGGGTGTTTATATACTTTTTTATAACTTAACTCCGTCATTTATAGTCGGATTTTCAAAATTATTTTTTTGTTCGAAAGATGTGTATTTCGCAATGGTCCCATTTAAATTTTGTAAAGATCTGATCATGAGTTTCGGTGACAGACGACGGAACTCTTCAATAAATGCCAGGAAATCAACCGCGATTGCTGCTATCGCATATGTATGCATTGTTTACGCAATCCCATAACATAACATCACGCTTATACCCTCTAAAGGGGTACGCAGATGCGTTCAGTATACCACGGTACACCCTCATTTCTCTATAGCAAGAAGTGATTTCATAATTTGTGTGGGGTAGGTTACAACTAAAAAGCAAAAAATAAAAACTTTTTTACAAAAAAAAAAACAACGAACGAAAGAACACACATGCAAATAAGCCAATCAGCTGCGCTCGCGTAAAGCGTTGTATTTCGGCAAGCGCCGTGATTTGTTCTGGTGCGCATTTGCGTGGTGCCATTTTTGAGCTTGAGTTATATTTCTTGACATTAATTATGCGTAGACACTATCACTATCAATCGGCTGAGTTTAAACTGAAGTTAATAACATTAAATTAACATCAAGAGGTCTCGTTTATCAAGAGTGAACCGGCAGCATCTTATGGGCACGCTCGTTCCATCATAGACCTCATCCATCGCTTTCCATCAAGCGTGATCGGGGTCAAGAGCGGGCCCAATTAGCAATAAAAAAAAAGTTTTCCTGGCAATAAATATGCCTATTTTCTACTAGTAAGTACCTTAAGTTAGCTTTAGTTGTATCAGTAAAATAACAAAAATAAATTACACTATAATACTTAATAATTATATAACATGAATAATAATGAACAATTTTTAAGCGAGTAAAGAAATAAGCAATATTAAATATAATTAAATAAATAATAAATGAATATAGACCTGCATACAAAATATTAATAGAATAAGTTAATAAAATATAAATACATAGGTAAAATAATTCTAACTTAATAACAAGGAAAATTATTAAAGCGCTCTTCCTCTCTCTACTTATTTAAAAATTTGCTGTGCTCGTCAGGGTCCATAATTGTTTCTATTATTTTTTTTGTTATTTACCACCTGTAATTGTACATAATGGATTGCAATAAACGATTTAAGATTTGATTTTATTTTTTAGTGTTATTTTTTAGTGACACAGAAAATAAACGCCAAGAGATTGAGCAGTAGTCTCTATTTAATAAAGAAGTACCACCTACCCCCGCAGCAGTGGTGGCTCAGTGGTAATACGACACTTACGAGTTCTAGGCCGTAGGTTGGAACAAAGACGGGCGCTTTACTTTGTGTAAATTATTTTATCACCACTGCTGTCAAAACGGTGAACAAAAATATCATGAGGAAACCGGTATGTCCTAGAACCAAAAAATTCGAAGACATGTGACATCTACCAACCCGCACTGGGCCCGTTCCGGTTACGGCCCACTTCCTTTCACAGAGAGGAGGCCTATTTCCCAACAGTGCAACCCATGAGAAGATGTGAGATGTTACCATGGTTTCCTAAAAATACCTAATAAATAAAATAAAATATTTGCCCTGTAAATCGACCCTAAGGCACTACAGCAGTTCGAATAACCCACCGTAGTTTCTGAAGTGCGAAATTCCAAAAGTATTAATTTAACAGTAAATGCAGTCTCAATTGTTCAAAACAATTTTAATATTGTTTTAAGACTTGAAGATATTGAGATGGCTGAAATAAATTCTATAATTTTCGCATCAGAAATAAATGAGGTCTTAAATTTACTTAAATGCATTACAGACTTTGAAAAGAAAGAATGAAGTTTATTTGGACATAGTTCGTGAAACACAAAATTAACAAAATAAAAATAATGTTCCAAACCATAATAGTGCGCTTTTTAGTGCGCTGTGCCAAAAAGGTTCATTTTCAGCATTAATTCCAGACAGACACATGTTGTCTGACGCTGGTTTTCTAATGAATCTTTAGGGACAAGTTACGGGGAGTTGGTACACACAGTTTCAACATACCTAATACATATTTTTTATACTTATAAATAAATGAACTAGTAATTAAATACATATCATTAAAAAAACAAAAAAAAAAAACGAAAACAACACAGTATCAGGCCTCAGCAAAACCTTTTCTTCGCGATCATCTATAATTCTAGATTGATCCGTGCACGGTGCACTGAAAGCGTAACAGGAAGCCGAGCGCGACGGGCAAAACACCGACAGATATTTACTTAAACTACTATTATAATACTGGAGTGTTATTTATTATTTGATATTAGTTTGAGAATATGCAACCCTAATTATCTAGTGCATGCCCATAGAAATACGAATTTTGGATACAAACAAGATGTTAACATAATTCGAGAAAATATGGGTGTACCTCTGTCTAACCCTTCGAGAAAAATAGGCGTGAAGTTATGTTATGTATAAATAAGATATTAAAAACAAGAACTCTAATAGAGTCAAATATAAGGTCTTTCGAATAATAAATATTTTATTTTTTCGTAATAATTAGGTAGGTTATCTATTATAACATAGAAAAAATATTATGAATATTAATAATAATTATATTAGATACTATAATATATAACACCTGTTTGTGTCCTGTTTTTTTACTATTATTATTATATTTCTGTATATAATTATATTATTATTTTATAAATATTTTCCATTTTGTTTATTTGTTTAAACACGCTGATCTCTGGAACTACCTTCGTCGGATTTGTAAAAATATTTTTGCGTTTGATAGCCATTGGGCTAAGGCCATTTGGCGAAGGTTTTTTTGCTATTTTACATCAATCTACGACCCATAGGAGCCTTGCAAAAAATAAAAAAAAGTATTATATTAAAGAGGGTTAAGCGAAAACTATCAAGTAATTTAGCGCGGGCGGGCGAGAATTTTCAGAAGCTTTCTACAATATAATACGATACCGCATACCTACTATATTTTTTCTGTTGTAATTTCTAAAGACAATGATAATATTGATTTGGCAAGTAAAAGATTCTTGAGACCTACATATTTAGATACGCGTTAATGAGCACGTATTCTTTATCGTACATAGGTAGTAAGAATCAGAAAAGGTAGCATAGAATGAAACTGATATAGCACTAGTATTTAATTCGGTGTGCTGTGATCCATTAGTAATTCTGCTAAGCCCATTCAAAGTAACTAGCCTGAATTTCTCAGGTCATTGCCTCAATCGACCTTTCGTGCCCAAACAAAGACACCAGTTTTATTAAAACATATTACAAAATAAAGACAAAGCTACTTTAGTCATGAAGGCCCATCATTTTTATCACTTTTGCTCGAAAACTTTAATAAAGTAGACTAGACACAAGGCAAGTAAATTATTACATTTTTATGCACAAGAAGTGTTTTTAATTTTGTCACGTACAGCAAAGGCGGGCTAAGGTATTCGAGAATATAAATCAAAAAGGATTTATGAAGTGATGTTATGAAAACAAGAAAATTGGAAAGGAATTTTCAATCGTAGTGTTATGAAAACTTTTCAGTTTTTGTTAAGGGTGTCTACGATAGTGTAGGAACTTAGTTTTTTTTTTAGGAGCGGCAATAATACAGTCGTTTAAGTATTTATTTATTTATTTAAACTTTTCGCACAAAAAGGTACAAAGGCGGACTTAATGCCTACTGACCTGCCTGCCTTGAATTAGTATTCAAACTTAACTTATTTTTATTTAACTTATAGACATTAATTTAGGTAAGTAGTGTATGTTCTTTTTCTATACTTTCTTTAAAAACCCCTATTGTCAAAAAAGGATCAATAGCAATAAAGGCACCGATGAATCCCGTAGACAAAAATGGATAATTAGTTATAATACATAGTGGCTGGTTTTTACCCAAAAGCAAAAAAGGCTCCACGTTGTTCCAAAGAGTTAATCTGGCGCATCAGTCCGTATCAAAGGCAATAGTTCAATTACGAAATTAAAACAGCCGACTGCGTTCCTATACCTAATCAATTTAGTTCAACGCACAGATTTGATTTGTCAACCTCCAGCCGACCTACGGACCTAGACCGACTGTTTGTGCAAAAAGGCCAAGTTCGATTCGGATTTGAGTAGGCAGCGATCCGTAGTGTAGCCGGGGGATCTTTAGGACCAGCACCCTACGCAATTACACTATCAATAATCAATCAATCAACAATCTGAATAATTTTGAAGGATATTGCTAAGCAATTGTTCAATATTTTCGAAAAATTTGTCTACTCAACTACATAATTACGCAATGAATGTTGTTGAACTGTCAAAATGACACTTATTCCTACTGTTAGTGGGTTACGCAATTACCCCGCAGTTTGGTTCAAGCAGAGGGGAGTAGGCACAAGAACACAAGAGTACTGACAGGTCTGTTGTCTTCCATGAACATGGCAGTCTTCAATGGAACATAATTCGCGGAGGTGGGTTTATTTTTCAATTACCTGCTATGAATTTCAAAGAATTTCAGTTTTTGATCTTATTTATTTACCGGCGCAAGGTTTTTTCAGGAGTATTGTAATTATATAAAGAGATATTGTGCTCACAGCGAGACCGATGTTTCAATTACCGTATTAGTAATTCCAAGCAGCTATTGATGAACCCTAAAACGATGTACTTAAGTATTTATTTATACTACTCTATTTATGGTGCTACGTATAAGTAAGAAATTAATATTTATTTATAATTTTCCTTAGTTTTCATTTAATATAATATACGTATATGTGGTTTTCTTTGAGGTCTATTTCTGAAGTCTGTGTTTTTTTAGGCTTCCACGAGACTATCGGTCGCCTTTCTTGGAGTTTTACCCAGAAACACTTTGCTATTTCTGAGAAAACCTAACCAGAATAAGATTGGTAAACGGAACTTGTATTACTTATACATTTCGATCAAGCATAATCTTTTAATTAAGGACATACCGCCATCTTGTTTGCTGATGTTCATCAAAGAGGGTCTTCGGCATAAATGTTATGTCTTACCTATACATAGTCGACTGAGATTGCCGTATTATGGACATGTCCTTAATAATGACCATAATTATGATACTGTCTATAATTACTTTGGTTTCATAAAAAAAATACGGCTTTATTTCAGTAAAATTGGCTTAACAACACAATTAGATACATGGAACGTTGATAAATTGAATAGTGATTTTTTGCCGTTACAACAAGCTCGATAAAAATAATTGTTGTACAGAAGCCAGCACATCAAGCTACCCGAAACTGTAAAATTTTCCCAATTAACTTTGAACCTTATTCTTTACTGATAAAGTTGAAAATCTATTAAAGAAATTTGACAAATTGTAGTAGCTTGATGTGCTGGCGTCTGTACAATTCATATAGTATTAGTTGTTTCTGTCTGCGTTAGCTTAATATAATAATGCACAATGCATCTGTACCTATAAAAAATAAATAACACACAAATAAATTCAAATTGAATAGTGTGACAAATTGATTCATTTTATATGATTTATAAATAGGCATATATGGTCATTAAAATCACAATCAACCTGTAGAATGATTCAAGAATGTTAAAGTTACTCATTTTCCTTGCAATAGCAAGCGTGGATAAAATCAAATGTCAGTACACCGGTGAAGATGGTTTTGACCCTAATTCCAATGGCGATTACGTCGCCATGGTCTTGAGCAGACGAGATGTAGATCCAGATGCATTCAAAGCAGGATGTCCCCCCGGCAGACAAACAGATGCTACCACTGGTGAATGTGTCGTAGTGGTGAGGTGACAAAATGCAGATCCAGACGTATTCAAAGAAGGCTGTCCCCCCGGCACGCAAAGAGATGCTACCACTGGTGAATGTGTCGAAGTCGTGAGACGACGAAATGCATATCCAGACGTATTCAAAGCAGGCTGTCCGCCCAGCAAACAAAGAGATGCTACCACTGGCGAATGCGTCATTGTAGTCCTGAGTAGACGAGATGATTTCAATTCAGGTTGTCCTCCTGGCATGCAAAGACATTCTAGCGGTATGTGTTGTTGCAGCACACAGAAGAGATGCAGATCCAGATGTCTTCAAAACAGGCTGTCCCCCCGGCACGCAAAGAGATGCTACTACTGGTGAATGTGTCGTAGTCGTTAGACGACAAAATGCTCGTCCATATGTTGTCGTAATGCGACGAGATGCAGATCCGGGTGTCTTCAAAGCAGGCTGTCCCCCCGGCACGCAAAGAGATGCTACTACTGGTGAATATGTCGTAGTCGTTAGACGACGAAATGCTCGTCCGTATGTTGTCGTGATGCGACGAGATGCAGATCCAGGTGTCTTCAAAGCAGGCTGTCCCCCCGGCACGCAAAGAGATGCTACTACTGGTGAATGTGTCGTAGTCGTAGGACGACGAGATGCAGATCCAGACTTATTTCCCCCGGCACGGAAAGAGATGCTACGCAAGCCATAGGTAACAATTAATTGAAAAACCCATTACTCGAAAAAGCAATGAATTAATGAAAAAAACACAAATCTAAATCCCACACATGTGGTCGTCATTTTGAAGTATAGGTAGACATAAAGTGAAATGGCCGAAACCATTAGCAAAATTGAATTAGTGGCCGCTATAGGTTGACAATGGCACTCCACCGGCGAACACAAAGCAGAATAATCCGCAAAGAACGAATTCAGAGAGATTGTTCAATACATCATATGCTTCATTCACTGTTTGCCTGACAAAGAACATACGGGATTAAAAAGGATGGACGTCTAGGTTAATAAATACGGCCTGACTGCTTTGTTTACAGCCCGACTCTTTTTGTTTTTGAGGTCAATATTCTCATTTGTCAGAAGAACATTTTCTTTTGGACCATACTATCCAATAAAAGGCTTGGATAATATGAGTTGAAATTATTCGTCAGTTATTGAAAAATAAAATACCTTTTCTATACATTTTGACTGGTTAGTTATTGCATTTTTGGAGGAAACAGCTGTTTTTTATATAATAACCGACGAATACTACTATCGCACAGGGTTTACAATCATGTGCTGAATCGATGGTAACAGTTTGTGCGTCGATAGTCTCCACCGCTCTGTATAGTAGTAGTATATAGTATGCTTGCTTATTAATTGTTAATTAGCCCACAAGATCATCGCCATAACATCCAAGCCTTTCACGGTAACAACGGGGTAATTGCGTAACACAGGCTAACTTTTTGACAGTTCAAGAATATTCATTACGTTATTTAAGTAGTTAAGCAGACAAACTTTTCGAACATACGAAGCAATGGATTAACAATAACTTTCAAAATAATAGTGTGTCACGCAATTAAGGTGTTGGTTATGCGTATCAAACAACGATTCTCATTATGTGTGTTCTATCGAATTTTTTGTACCTACTTATTAGTACGTATCAAGAATTATATCTAGTAAACTACCGAATATTTAAACCTACCTGTGACTGGGTGCTCACATTTTATCGGATTGGCATGAGAGATGTTTATTGCTTTGACCCGGATTTCGGTCAAGTTCCGATATGGGCCAAATCGGACGTTTAAAGTGGGCGCCTGATTCATGGCGTTCAGAGAATACCTTTTTAAAGCAGAATCGTAAACATTACGACGTTTTAAAGAGCTCGGTTCAATGAATTTCCAGAACATTTTTATTAATCATTATACCTATATTCAGAAATACCTATCTAATATAAAAAGTCTCAAGCAATTAAAATAATTGTTGGCGTTGAAAAGCAGTCCAAAGGACAATACCAAAACATTTCGCCAGGTCTCTTTCATGAAAACTAATTAATTTACTCAACCAATACAGAACAAAAGCATCCCTTTCAATAACGAAAACGTTTACTTCAAAGCTCAAACGAGCTCCAAAATTGCATTACTACACATAAAGAAGTCTGCAGCACTTGACGATGCAGTACAGAACTGAACAAAGCACATTAGCCAGCACAAACGTTTGCCAATTTCTTTAGAGCCTTGTTACCGCATGCGAACGTAAAGTGCTCATTACTGCTTAGGGCCTAATGCAGACGAACGTTTTGACGACCACCAAGTATATCGACATATCAAGCTATACATTTACAGTAAAAGCAGGCTTTTCACTGTACGAAAAACCTATAAGTACAATGCGAGGTAGCTAAAACCACACACACACACACGAACGCACGTTTTTTCGTACTATACATTTCCAATTTTAGCTGACCTGGCATTGTATAGGTTTTTCATACTATACATTTTCAGTTTTAGCTGACCTCGCAATACATAGGTTTTTCGACATATACATATCCAATTTTAGCTGACCTTGCATTGTATAGGTTATTCGTACTATACATTTCCAATTTCAGCTGACCTCGCATTGTATAGGTTTTTCTTACAGTACAGGTACACTAACATGTATCTATTGGTTTCCAATTATTCGTACTGACAAGTGCACATTAAGTATAGCGCTACAAGATTCTTTTGGCGCGTGGCCAAAATTTGAACTAACGCCGCCATCTTGTTTTGTCAATACAATTTTATTTCTGTGATAAATATTTACCAACAACGCCCCCTGTCAATATCATTCAGGCGCCAAAAGATCCTTGTCGCACTTTACATGATGTCTTGTCTAGTGCTTGCATGACGTGGCATTTTCTGGCCGTCTGTAGTGAATATTTTTGAAGATGAGGAATGGTATTGTGATGTCAATCAGAGATGATGAAACTTTTGTATGACGAATAACCTAGACGACATAATATGACACTTTCATTTGCGTGGGCGCGTGGGCGGTAGACAAAATCGTTCTGTGGTTTCAAACGAAATCAGTCGTTGGTCTGATGGTCGCAAGCGCTACTGTAGTGTATAAGGTTCTGGGTTTTATTCTCGGATCGTGCAAAGCGCTACAGGGTTTTCAGTAGCAGCCAGGAGTATGGGACGAACTGTAAATGCAGTAGGTAATATAAGTACATATTTGCCTATTCCTCGAGGAAAACAGGCGTGGTGTTATGTGTCAGTCCAAACGCAAAGTCTTACTATCAGGCCGATTTTAGTCAGTCGCTCGTCTGCAAAGCCCGTAAGGTCGGCCGTCAATGGCTGTCTGCCGGAGCCATGTTTATATCACAATAAAACATTGTTTTACGACAAATGCCGAGCAATTCCGAGTCCCGAGGAGGCGACGGGTGATTCTTTTATTTTCCTCCACAATGGTGTCAATTGTTCTGGTAAATGTTTGCTGCAGTTCACGAGTCTTTGAAAAAGGCGCTCGCTAATTTGATTGCCGTCTAACTTGGAGTTAGGTTTTTTGTTATGAAGTATATTTTTATTTAGTTATTTTTTAAAGAAACTTTTTAAATAAAGCACCGAAACATAGTACATTATTTTATCGAACAAAAACAGGTTATAATTCTATTAAAATTTTCCCGATCACGTAAAATATTCCATTATTTCTTAACAAAAAAATCTCACAGTAACTAACGAAACAGTTTTTCGGTATGTTTGATTTACCAAAAAAAAAAAACTCACACCAACTCACACTAACGTTCTTAGAATTTGATCTGCAAGAAATATCGTGTTTCATGTAGTACGTCAATGGATTTCGTTCCGTAACATTCGCTGGCGTGACGTCAAGTTTCATAGTTTCCGGTGGCCAGTTTATATCCATCTCGCGTTCTATTGCTTTATTAGGAAACGATGATGTCGAATGTGTATCGTAAAGACCTAGGTAATGGGTGGTATGTTGCATGATGCAGTTATTGTTTATGTTTAAAGTCTACGTCATTTGAAGAGGCGTTACCAAATAAGGCTGCGTTCAGACGACACGCGCCCGCTAAGCGCACGCCACGCGCGTCAGTCTAACTCGCTTTGAATTTTTTTAAATATAATTTGAGTCTTATGACACATCAATAGATCTCAAATTGCATTAATCGAAGTCCAACCGCACACGCCACGCGCCCGCCTGGCGCTCACCCCGCACACGCGTTACACTCACCCCGTACGCTTTAATACCCGTACGCTTTGGATGCATACGGTGATTTTGCGCGTGCCGAGTGCGGGTGTAAGGCGGGCATAACGCGTGTGCGTGGTCGGCTCGTGTCGTCGGAACACGCCCTAAAGAGCCTGTATAAATTAGACAGCAGCGCTCTTGTTTGAGATTTCAATTGAACATTATCCTAAAGCCAACAGTGTCTTGTTTTCTTTTTTTTTTATTTGTATATTGGCACCTTATAGCTATTTCCTAACATTCATGTAATTAGTTATTATATAATCGTGCTTTTATATGTTGAGGTACTTAAGTCTTTTGTGAGCACTAAATAAACGATTTAACTATCTATGTCTATAAAACATTTTGCCTTTTTTTAACTATTTGTTCTAATTTGATGTCACCTTCTAAAATATTGTAATGATTTTGTCTAAGAGCATTTCATATTTACAAATAACGCATTATGCTCAACGTATGTTGAGCCTATTGTGTTGTCTGGCTATAGAGGAAGCAATACTTGCATAGCGCCTCAACTCAAT
Organism: Globia sparganii; assembly: GCA_949316385.1. Classification (NCBI taxonomy): domain Eukaryota; kingdom Metazoa; phylum Arthropoda; class Insecta; order Lepidoptera; family Noctuidae; genus Globia; species Globia sparganii. The sequence continues at coordinate 8,153,673 of OX438671.1, forward strand.
ACATTGTGGTCTACAGCTAGATCTCTCTTACACACATGGAACTATCATGGCAGCAGTGAGCACTAGAGCGTGTCATCCAGAAGCCTGAGTTTCCTTAACCAGAACTCAGAGACTTCATTTTTTGTTTTATTTTGGCTTCCTTATCTCAAATTGAAACATCTGAAGACAAAATTAATCAAAAGTAAAATTCAATTCATTTGAGAACCAATCCACCGATGTTGGATTTCGGCACTCATCCTTTCAGTCGCCCACCGAATAACCGAAAATTGAAATAAAAGAAGCAGATGAACGTTCATCCATATTATTTTGTCGGTGTCGTGCAAACGTGAATGAAACAAAAATGAATCTTGACTCGAGTGAAGACTCTGATATCGACATTACGGACAAAAGACGATCACCGTATTGTTCAAGCGAGAAGGCCAGCATCCTGAGACGGAGTGTTTTCATGACTACGTTATAAGAGGCAAGAAAATTACCGTAGATTATGTCTTGCCAATAATTTTCCGCCTATTTGAACAAATAGTGTCCTAATGACACTAATACACAAGAGTAGAGTACTCAGTAACATCATTCATCAAAACAATAATTTATGAATGAATGTTGAAATGCGTCCAATAGCAGTTATGTGCCAAACCATCACTAGTCTGCGATCCAATCATTTTACGCGTCTGATGTAGTCCCTGTCACTTTGGTTTACTAATCATAACAGCTATTAGGTAGGTATAATTTTCATACTGGGTGCGGTCTTCTTGGTTATTTTTCAGTTGGAATATTTTTAAGAGCCCTGAGTTATGACAGTGAAAAATGAATGATGATGGATCGAAATAGGTACCTACTACTGGTCATGCTCCTTTTGGCGTATTTATCTATAACTACCTAATCAGTATCAAACTGTAAACTTATAATGTACGTCTCGTGTTTCGAGATATCGCCAAGTGGTTGGTCGACTCTTCACGTAACCAGACGGCTGGCCTATTTTTTGTCTAAAGAATCACTATTACAATACAGCGTGGCAATGCTGCCATCCTTTTGGGCACTGTTCCAGTTGACAGCGATGTGGGCGAATTTTTTGTATACATGGAAATATTATTAATGTTATTTTAATTCGGTAAACTTATTGTGTGTAAGATTCCATAAGTTCAATAAACAAAATGTTTGTGCAATGATAATTATTTTAACACAAAATAAAATCCTTTACTTTACGTTGTCAACACACCCTGCCTACGTCTTCAGAGATCACAGTTGTGTAGTAATTATTAGACGTAGTTCACCTGATAGATGTCGTACCGTCGATGAATGTATTAGATCAATCATGGTAGCCCAATGTATCGCCGTCTGCCTCTGACAGGAACATAGATAGCAACGTGTCACTGCTTGATGAAGTGCTTCAATTACACCATGTGTCTCAAGGAGGAGGTTTAGAAAAACTTATGTAATCCTCCAAAAAACGCATGTTAAGTTTTTCCTGATAAAATGCATTTTAAAACTAAATACTTAAATCATATTTTGCATCCTCGAGGAATATTAAGTGATGTGATTGTTCCATGTGACATTACTAGGAAGGTTACTAAAGAATTGGCTTAGTGTAACGAGTTGGTGTCCGCAACTCCACGTCCAAGCGCTTTTTGTCCAGGTCAGTACTTTTTGATCGCGTAAACCCCCCCGTCACGAGAAGCTATTTTTGTAAACACACATTCAGGGGTTCGCAGTCTTTGGATAAAATAAAAGAAACAGTTTTGTAATGATTTTTAATTCTTTAAAGGAATATAAATATTATGTAACACACACATCTAATTACTATTCCGAGATTCGATTATTATTCCGAGTATTCTGCATCTGCGTTCTGCAGCATTGACAGTGACAACGTGAACTTACTTAAAAATGGCGGCCAAAATGTTTACGTTCCTTGAGTCAGACGCGTTCTAGTACCACAAAATATTAGATGACAGCGCTTTTTATCGCTAAAATATAGCCGGACCAAAGGAAAACACAACTAAAAGAAATCGGTCGCGAAAAAAAATTTTGCTGTTCTGTTCCCTACATTTGTTCGCATAACTCGTCAAAATGTAGGGAACAGCTGATTTTTTTTCGCGACCGATTTCTTTCATTTTTTTGTATAACGTTAGAAAAGGCGTTATCAAGTATGTGCTATAATTTATTGTATATAATATGTGGTTTTAAAAACATAACGTATTATCACGCCTGGATTCCCCGCAGTGTTAGGCACTGAGGTACAAAAAAAAAATAGCAATAGCAATAGAAAGTATTATATTCTTCCGAAAGCTTACAGTCTAATATCTAGATAAATCTTCTAATATATAAAATTCTCGTGTCACAGTGTTAGTTACCATACTCCTCCGAAACGGCTGGACCGATTTGTATGAAATTTTGTGTGCATATTCAGTAGGTCTGAGAATCGGCTACTATCTATTTTTTATTTTTGCAAAACGACGTTTGCGGGGTCAGCTAGCGGCTGGACCGATTTGTATGAAATTTTGTGTGCATATCGGGTAGGTCTGAGAATCGGCCAACATCTATTTTTCATACACCTATTTTTTTTTGCAAAACGACGTTTGCCGGGTCAGCTAGTAATATATAATTCGCGCTTACAGTTGCCATTTACAAGCTTCCACAAATTAAAAACTAAGTAGGTACATACCTAAAGTCAAAAGAACTAAAAACTAACTATTAAACATTAAATAGGTTATTCTTAAGCAAATAAAACAAAATAAAGTCTTCATAAAGACAAAACTTACTATAGGCCGACCGCTTAACTGAGACGTTGCCTGAAGTAGCTGCGCGGTGCGGGAGGGGTGAAAGTTGTCAAAAGTTGACGAATCACAGAGCTCTCGCATCACCCCTTCCGCACCGCGTTGCTACCTCAAGCAACATATCATTTACGTGGTCGTCCTATAACTAACATAAAAATAGCACAGCATCCCATATTAATAGATATGTTCAAAGAAACCCGCTCTTAACGTAATACCGTGCAATTCCAAGTACCTAGTTCTCGCACAAATGTTACATAATATATTGCAACCTGCACACTGCACATGTTACGATGCACTAATTACGTCAACGGGATTCATCGCTTGAGGATTGTGTTGCTAACTACTTTAACATACGGTGCTGTAGTTACGATGCGACGTCTGGGGACGACTGCGACCGCGGGATTTTGTTAGTGAAGTAAGTTTGGCGGGATGTGTTGGAGTTATAATTTAGAATTATATGATTTTGGTTTTTTGTCACCCTAATCACCATCCCACCCATCCAGCCCCAACAAAAATAATGACAACTGCAAATTTTGCAAGATACATTTTTTTGCATAAATTATTCATCTGAATAATCATAATCTATACTAATATTATAAAGCTGAAGAGTTTGTTTGTTTGTTTGTATGCGCTAATCACTGAATTTACCAGATGGATTTGAAAAAAATGTTTTTGCGTTTGATAGCCCAATTCTTGAGAAAGGTCATTTAACATCTCCCGAGTACCCTTAGGAGTTTAGCAAAAATAAAAAATCCAGAACGAAACCAAAAACAACAGAGAAGTAATAGCGTGGGCAGGCAATGCGATGCGACGGGATGGGTCGGGGGAGAAAAAAAAATCACGCGGATGAAGTTGCGAGCAGAAACTAGTATATAGTACCTAGTAGTAGCTATATGTTCCTCCAAGTGCAAGGGGGTGCCAAGCCTGCAGTTCTCTGTTTATAGTCTGTGTTTCCTTCTAGGTTCCATGCAGCAACCCAAAAGAATAGATACGTACCTAAAACCCTAACGAGTGTTATCATTATGTACTGTTCAGATAAGTAAAACTTTTTAGAAAGGTTTAACAGTAAGTAGAAAGTAGTTCAACAGTAAAGTGCGATGCGATCAGAACGAAATTCATTGAAAAAATATTTGCACGCCATCGCGGACGCATGTTAAACGCGTATTTTTCGCCGTACCGTAGCCAACAAGATGGATATAACTCATCAATACTATATACAAGGCCAGGTAGACGTTCACAGGCGTCACCCGAGTACATGATCGAGTGTCACCGACACACGAGCATGATATCGACTTCTGACGGCGTCACTCACAATGTCACAATACCTGTGTGCTGCGTCAGTGACTCCCGGGTGAACTATTAACGTCAACCCTAACGCGCTTGCAGCGAACGCGAGTTTGGCGTGCAAAAGCTGTTACAGGGTTATGATGTTTTTTGATGGCGACTGTATGTCACCAATGTTATGTTTAACAACAGAGTACCTAACATATACCACCAGCAAAAAGTAGGCAGATTAGGTCCTTATAAACAGTTCGCATTGCTACAAGAAAGACTTGGATAATCTTCCAATCGAATGTATCTACTCACAATCAAATAGCCCGTGTTATCCAGACTGCCAAAGGAATGGAGATAAGATCCACAAAACAAATTCTTGGTCGCTATCCGATATAAGAAAAACAAACTAACAATAAATCCAACGAATGAGCTCCAATATTTCTATTTACGTCCCAAACGGTATCATTTGCATAAATTTCCACGATTCCGCAGATTCCTAATTTCGAGTTGTCTATAGAGATTCGTGACAATAGGGGCTCTTTCTATGGCCTGGGGGAGGCCCTCCTCCCACCCTGTTAACCCCCTTACAAAGTAATGTCTAAAAGTGAATGCATACGACGCTTTTTGTGAGAACTGCGCTATTAACCTTGTCGGTGACTTGAAGTTGGAACTCGTTTCCGATTCTCGGTAACTTGGATTCTATGTTTGTGTTTGTTATAGCAGTTTCCTTTAACAGAGTACTATAAGGTATTTCGAAGTTTTGCCAAGTCCATTTTCGTTGTGGGTTTTGCGAGCGCTCTCCGTGCATTTGCGACATCAAGAGCATATAAAAATTATAAGTTATAAGACATGATTGGAAAACCATTTGCACGAATCTTGCTGTAAATGTGCACAAGTGTTATATAATTGTTACATTATGAACAAGTTTCTTATTTTGCATTAATTTCAGAATCAGAAGGACTTTCCCAAATATAATTTAGAAGTGCTTTTATAAAAATCCATTTGACGTTTCGTTGAAGCTGGTAACAAAACAACTAGGTACAACATCCTTTTGAGAAGATACCCTCAAACCCTAAAGGTATTGATTTATCTCGTGCAGTAAAGACGAGAACTTCAGTAAATCCATCACTTTAATGGTTCCCGTATAGATTATCTCTCTGAATCTTAATACAGACATGATAAGTCCGCAAACATTAGTAAGAGAGAGTCTGCAAGCTCTGAATGTCGGAAGTCTGGTCGTGTGTTACCTGAGGCGTGTTGAGACCCGACTGTGTATTGAATGTGGGAAGCTGCGAACCGAATTGAACTGTCCTTAAGATTGACTATCTGGCTACAGAAATGCTTGTTGGTTGTATACAGTGAATATAGGTATACCTAGTTTTGTAGGCTAGTTTCAAGTAAATATAATTTACAACCAAAGATCAAAACGATGATATCTGAATGTATTCGGAATGAGATGTTTTCGTGATTAATTTAACTAGACGACGAAAAGAAATCTTCAAAAATATGACAGTCTAAAGAATTAAAACCAACAGGTAGGTAGTAGGTATTAATGTCTTGTCAAATCAAAGTCAACGGAAACAGTGATCATAATTGAAGAAGACAAAACAAAACGCTGTTTTTTCAGTCAGAATGAGAGACGGCAGTGTTTAGAGCGGCAATTTATTATTTTAGAGGGGCAGCGTCACATGAGTCGCTCCGCATTCCATTAGCTCTTCTCAGCAACAACGCAAAAAACTGTGCATTAAATAATTCGGACTTATTTTGATCGTGCTTTGTCATGCGGACAAAAATTCGAGTGTTGTTTTTAGTGGACATCACACTGCGTAGTCTAATATCGGATCCTTATATCTAACTGGCCGTTGTTATTATAACAACGAGTGGTACTCCCAACCGTTGTTATAATAACAACATAATTAGCATATAATGTCCCCACTGTTGGGTCACAGGCCTCCTCTCTGTGAGAGAAAGTGGACCATAATCCAGTGCGGGTTGGTGGATGTCATATTATATACAGGGTTATTGGAAAAACACCAACGACCTCTTAAGAGGTCATTGTACTCATCGTTATGAACAACTTTTATTAAGGGACCAAACCTGAAATCGGGAAATAAAAATCAGCTGTTCCCTACATTTATCTTCGTCTATCTCGTCAAAATGTAGGGAACAGCAGATTTTTTTTTCGCGATTTCAGGTTTGGTCCCATAGTAAAAGTTGTTCATAGTGATGAGTACAATGACCTCTTAAGAGGTTGCTGGTGTTTTTCCAATAACCATGTATATTATATTTATTTATTTACTCAGACAACAAATAAGGTCTACTGTGTTAGTAGCAATACTATTTAGCCTATGTTAGTACTTAATAACTAAAACTGATCTGGTTCGATCGGCTAACGCCCACACAAGTGAGCTATCTGCCCGGGCGGCTATCGAGTGCAGAATTATGTTGGGACTGTCACGCCACCTCCGAAGTAATGAGGCAATTTCTTGCGCCATACTGTGTCAAAGCTGTCAGCTGTCATATATGTCTTCGAATTTTTGGTTCTGGGACATAGCCGTTTCCTCACGCTATTTCCCTTCACCGGTTTGACAGCGGGACGAGTGGGGTAGTGTTGTTTTAATTAAAAGTAGCCTTACCTTCGAATATCTAGTAAATCTCCCAATGGTTCAATCATTGGAGAATTTAGCATTAGCATGTAAAACGGTTTTTTAAACATTGTCGGTAGGTTTATACCAACATTGTCGGTAGGTTTGTGGAGACCTGCGTAATATACATATATATATATATATATATATATATGTATAAAAATTGGTCATAACTTCTGAACCGTAAAAAAATTCATGAACATTCTAAGGGTTAAAAAGTTTGGAAAGTTTGGAAGTTTGATCCATACTTCCAGGGACATGTTTAGAACATTAATTAATTAAAATAGATAAAATATATTAGAAAACTCAAACTCAAACTCAAAGCATTTGTTTCAAATAAACCAATTATAGGCACTTTTGAATTGTCAAGGGTCGGTCAGTCAGAAAGATGAAGCTAGTTGCCCATTCCAAAGTGTAGGTACCTGTGGAGAAGAACGGGCAAGAAACTCCACGGACACTCTTTTAAATCATAAAATTGTTACAAAAATCTTGGTTACATCATTCATGTTGAAATTATACATGTGAGAACGATGCAGAAAGACGTGCACGCTAAAGGCGTTCGTACTATAAATAACAGTTCATAAATGAAAATAAATTAAAATAAGCCGTGGCGGCTAAGAGATGACCAGTCCCTACTGACGGCGCCCGTTCACGAACATGACGTATGGATCAGCACCATTCAGCTCAACCACTTTGTAGGGAACCCAATGATCCAACACACACGCCACCATCAGCGAGACATTTGAGAGACATACTCTCAACCGCCAGGGCACATTCAAGTCAATGAAAGACGTACCCAGTAAAAGGTCGCTTTATAGTTTAGGTACATAGTGCTCACACGTGTGCTATGCAATTATACAATACTAAGAGATTGAATTTATACAATGCAAAGATAGTTTTTTCAATCTTCAGCAGCTCCAACTATATTTTCGAATGATAATTAATTAGTTTAAGCGCCCTTGTGGAGCAGGACCAGCGTTCAGCCAAGCATTTTTGTCAGCGATGTAATCCCCCAACTTATAATATGCTTGGCTGCATAGTGTGCGTTTTATGCAAGATTTGAATTTCGTTTCATTGAGTTGGAGTATGTGGGGGGGTATTATAAATGATAGATAATTATATGAAATGACACAACAATGACAATGACATATGAAATGACAGATAATTAAAACATGTTTGGATTAATCCAAACATGTTTTAATTATCTGTTTAGCAACTGTCAAATATTTTTCTAAATATCTGACAGCTATTTTCGACATTACCAAGTTTTAGAATGCATCCTCTTGATGAGAAAGAATTTAAATACTAGGCACACTACTTCCTAGCAAATCTGAAAATAAGAGTTGCAGTTGCTTATGTAAAGAAAAAGAAAGAAAGAAAATACGTTTAAGTCTGAAGACATGCATAACCCTAAGTCCAGTTTCAAAGTAAAAGTTGCATCAATAAACCATCTATATAGTTCAAAACTAAAATTTGCAAGTCAAAGTCAGGCAAATACTTGTACCTAAGTATCTAATACTTAATACTTGCAAGTATACGCTCCGTGCTTGCGTATATTCGTCACATTAGTATTCTGTAGTTACGTCGTTTCACACGGAGGCCGCGAGCCAAGAATGTAATCCATTTAATGGATCACTGGCTGATGTATCAGTGAACGATTCAGCTTTTATATTATTATTGTTTGTATGTTTGTTTGTCACTAATACGAAGGCTACTTTCGATGTTGTTTGAACTGTGGGTGATATTAGTGGCGTTTTCTTTGGTTTGAGGAAAATATTCCTACGTCAATATTCGTTTTTAGAATTCTGTACCTCAAAAGGAAAAACGGAACCGTACCTATAAGATCACTATGTTGTTCGTCTTACTGTCCGTCTGTCAAGACCCTTTTCTCAGAAACGCATGGAGTTAACAAGTTAAAATAATATCAAATAGATACCTACTCAGGGCTGCGATCCCTTGAAGCAGTGAAAAAATCAAATTTCTAAGTCAATGCAACCAAAAGATACGGGATTATATGCCGTTTATGCCGCATATTTTGACACTCGCAAGGGATTAAAAACCTACTTTCCGTTTCCCTTGAATCATGAAATTTGGCAAAAAGCAATTTCATGTAGCAGAAGTAAAGGAAAAAATCCGAAAACTTTAAATTTGTAGTTACATATCTATTTTGCACGGAATCCTCGGTGCGCGAGTCCGACTCGCGATTGACTATTCGTATTTGACTTTTAGCTCTTCGAAACGTATTTATTTTTTACAGAACTTTAGAATCAACCGCCATATTCTGTAAGCCTAAGTAAGTATTGTAAAGGTTGTCTGCAAAAGTCGACTTTATATGCAAGCTGGCAGTAAAATAACTGTAGTTGCACAACATAAACAACATAAAATCTTTATTCATGATGGCAGTAAACAACGCAAACAACACAATGTTATTTGCAATAATTATTACCCGAGTACCCGAATATCAAAGATACATCAATTATCGGATTCGTTTTAATTGAAGCGAGTCAAACAAATATATTTTCAAGTATCCTGCAGTATTGGAAACGGTATACCACTCCGATGCCGTCGATAATATAATTTGTATCAGTATTTACCAATGTTTACCTGATGCTGTACAAGTACATGTCGAGCAAAAAAATATAAAATTTTCCCAATCAACCTTGAACCTAATGCTTTAGCGATAAAGTTGAAAATCTATTATAGAAATTTGACAGATTGTAGTAGCTTGATGTACTGGCGTCTGTACCTATTGAGAATCGTTACAGTCGCATCTCCGAGCATGTGCATACGCACCTACTTACCTACCTAAACTCTGATTTCTGATTTGCTAGATTAAATTGACAGCTGCGATCGACCTTTTATTGTCAACGTGACATTATTGTAATAAGAAAATATGTAAATATATATATCCGCGGTTGGTCTGTGGATGGGAGACCGAAAATCTGACAACCAGTCTTACCAAGGGGTATCGTATTACCCAGTCACTGGGTTGTGGAGGTCAGATAGGCAGTCGCTCCATGTAAAATACTGGTATTCAGCTGCATCCGGTTAGACTGGAAGACGACCCCAATATACACACATCAAAAGTGTCTAGGGATCAAGCATTTTTATGCGGATTTCTTGAGATTGAGATGTGGCTTTGTAATAAATTTATGATTTTATAAATTTATATGGATCCTTTTTGGTGCATTTCATAATTTGAATCAGGAACTGTGAATCAAATTCGAGTAAAAGATGAAAATCAGCTGTCAATATTTTCCCTATAAAAACATACAACGCATTGAAGACATTATTAGTGCTACTGTTTCCCTACTACTGATTAAAACCAACGTTATTATGGAGCGGCGACGTCATTTAAGCAGGGAAGAAATGCTCAGAGCCGTGGGAATGATAGAAGCTGGTTCCCGGCAACGTACTGTGGCTTTAGCTCTGAATACAAGTCAGAGTGTTATCAGTCGACTTTGGACACGTTACCGAAGCACTGGTACCGTGGCTGAGCGGCATGGAGGACGGTATCGCTGCACCACACGGAGACAAGACCGATACATTCAAATCTTAACTCGAAGAGCTCCAACAATAACCGCCATGATGTTAGCCGTGAGGCTTCATCACTCTTCAGGGAACTTAATTAGCGACCAAACAGTCAGAAACCGCTTGCATGAAGTGAACCTTCATTCCCGACGACCGCTACGGGTACCACCTATAGCAATGCACAATCGTAGGATTCGATATCAATGGGCTCTTGAACACAGAAATTGGGCAGAAGAACAATGGCGTTTCGTGTGCTTTTCTGATGAGTCTCGTTTTGGTATGAGACCGGATACAAGACGTATACGACACTGGAGAACCCCTGGACGCCAACAGCGATTAAAATCCTGCCAGGAAGTCCATCCTTATAGTGGTGGAACCATCATGGTATGGGCGGGTATTTGGATCGGCGGAAGAACTGAGTTGATTTGGATCAGAGGCAACCTCAACGCTCAAATTTATGCTGAGACGATTGTATCAGACGTCATCGTTCCTCTACAAGTGCAAATCGGTCCCTTATTTCAGTTAATGCATGATAATGCACGACCGCACACCGCAAGAGTTGTAAGACAGACTCTCGCCGCAGCTAACATCAATGTCCTGCCCTGGCCTGCTCAGTCGCCAGACTTGAACCCGATTGAGCATGCATGGGATATGCTACAGAGAAGAGCTCTGCCGAATATGGAGGGTATCCAGTCGCAAGAAGACCTTTTTTTGTTGTTGCAACGAACATGGGCGGCCATTCCACAGCGTGATTTGGATGAACTCATTTTGAGTATGCCAAACCGATGTTCTTGTGTTGTTAGTGTTCGCGGTAGAAACACGGATTATTAATTGTTTAAGTTACCCAATAAAATTTTAGAGAAAACTGTTATTTCAGTCTTTTTTTCGAACTTTTGTGTTAGTGGTTCAAATGTCAAAAATCCCTTTATTAGGAAAATGGCAAATTTCTTTATTAATGCAAAGGTGACTTGGTTTATCGTTACTGTGACAAACGAAAACACTTTATTTGATGAATCCTTAAAGAAAATTTTAATTAATATCAATCAGGAGAAAAGTTATTGCAAAAATATATGTTGATCCCTAGACACTTTTGATGTGTGTAGTTGCGAAAAGGCTAGGCATATGATGATGATGATGACATTATTATAATGATCGCAACTATCATTTTGGTCTAGAAAATTAAAAATCATAGTTTAGCTTGCGTACTCCAGCCATGTTAACTATCTACCACTTGCCGAAAGAAGAAGGCTGAAAGCAGTAATAAATTAAATAAGAAAATAGGTATTTTGGTGCAAGTTCACGATGATAATTAATGACACGTCACTTTTCGTATAATTAATCTGAGGAGTTCAAAATTTAACAAACAGTACCTAGATCAATATTATCCACGTATCGGCAAGCGTAGTGTGGGACGCCCCCGGCTAGATGGACCGACGACCTTAAAAAGGAGGCTGGGACAGTCTGGATGCGAGTTGATGCGGTAGGCGGAGGACAGAGTGTTGTGGACGTAGCCTGGGAGAGGCCTATGTCCAGCAGTGGACTGCTATTAACCTCAATCAATCAATCAACTCAGCCTGAGTTGATTGATTGATTGATTGTTTGAGGTTAATATTCTGACAAAAAGTGAAGATTCATGAGTCTTTATTCATGTGCTTTGCAACTGTACTGAACTTCACTTGCCTTATAAATGTTTGGGGTACAGGCCCAGTAGGCCAAACAAACTAACAAACGCGATATAAGTCGGTCTGACAGTACCGAATCTCGTTGCTTGCATTGTTGATTGTAACCAAAATCCCTTCAGTGAGTTCAGCCCCTCTTTATAGTATCTCCATGAATATATCTGGCAGTTGTCGTGAAAAACGTGTGTGCTTCCAGTAGAACAAATAGACGCAATAAAATTGTTCATTAACTTGCTCACCTATAAAGTAAATTACCGATTTGTACGGCGCGCTCCTGAAATTTTAATAACACATTAAAATGATCATTAATTTTACACCCGATAAGCAATTATAGCGCTTGATCGGATAATTATGTAGCCATGTTTGATTTTACCTTTTTAATTATTGTCGTAAGATATTTTTTTGGTACGTAAATTACTGATAGAAAATAAGAGAAAAAAATTAACGTTACCTATTTGCAATAATCATTTCTCAAAATCTTGCTAAAATCTAAGATTATTTAGCAACATAACTTGAGATTATATTACAGAAGAATGAATGAATGATAATTCTGAAGGCATTCTTACTTTCTTTTGGATAACAGTAGGTATTTCGCCACTCGCTGCTTAGTAGTTTCACCAAAAATTGTCCCAAACTATTTTCCTGTTAATTCGCAGATGTTGGAAGCTTTAATTTTTGTTCTACTTTTGCGGAATGGCTCTAGTTTCGTTGCTTACCTACACATTTTTTTATTTTTTTGTCAACATTTGGCAACAGGGCTAATTTTGTTAAAATTCTTCGTAGACAGACCCAAATTGAGATAGGGAGACAAAAAAAGTCTTAATTCTGAAAAAGTTCGTTCAAAGGTTAATTGGGTTCACAATAAAATTGTAAGAGTTCCCTTCTATAACATATTGTTCGAGTCAAGATGAGGTCTCGTAAAACGAGATGAAAGGCGTCTTCGCTAACAGAATCTTCGTAACGAGGTTTGCACGAAGAACATTCTCGAAGTTACAAATATCTTTAACTTTTTTTTTTTTTTTATGTACCTACCTACCTGTTGTACGGCGCAATTCTATAGGAATACCTACTTAATTTAACTAAAGCTTTAACTTTGTATGAACATTGGATAACAGCTTATTATACAACCTACGAAATATTTCGAAACTATCACCACGCAAACACGTGAAGGTAAGTTCAATTTTAGCGAAGTACCTACAATTTAATAAACAGAAAAAAAATGGTAAATTGCTTCATACTCGTTCCCCTCTCCGCCCACAAAACGATTCTTCCTAAATGCGTAATAATACACTTTTATCATAACTCAATGAATATTATTGAAATACCAATATGAGAGGCATTGCAATTGAAACTGTGTTACGCAATAAGACTGCTGAAGTATATTCAAACCGCAAGACTATACGTCAAACTCACTCAACTCTACTCCGATTTGACATCCAATTACAAATAGCTACACACATTTGGTTACATTCTGCCCATTCCTGGCCTATTGGGATAGGCCAGGGATGGCGAACCTCTAATCTACATGCTATTTTTTCCAACTAAATATTTCATGCGGCCATAACATGCCAACAAACAATCTTGGCTTAGTGATTACTGGAAAACATATATATACTTTCGCATTATTATTTTTAATCTCTCTTGACACTTTTCGGGACCCTGGGGTCCCGGACCTTTGGAAGCCGTACGCAGTGGCCCAAACCAACTCGCAGAGGCTCGTTAGACGTTTTTAATGAAAAGAGACACCAACCGACGATTATCCTTGTTCGCGCTATGCAAGTGCACCTAAGGACAACCCCCGGTTGCAGCGGGATTGTCCGAAAGGGTTACCGCTACCCCGGAACACAAAGGGCTAAGGAAGGAACACGGGTGGGTTTTAGTCAGTAAGAGTCTGACACTCCCTTCTGCTCCACCCAGAGCGGGAGGGGTCATTGGATGATTTCCCATCCACAAAAAAAAAAAAAAAAAAAAGGACAACCCCCGGTTGGTGTAGGTTGTTGCAAACTCCCCCCCGGTGGGTTCCCGCATTGTCGAGGCGGGGGGGCTCAATAGCCGTGGCTTGGTCACCCACGGTGAAGCGAAGAGGAACCCGAGGAGGGGCCGCTTGTCAGGGCTTTTGCCTGTAAGCCGACGACGTAGCGGCCAACAAGCTGGTTGCGGTGCCGCTTGGGCGACATCGCAACTGAGGCGGGCCGCGATGTCGCATGTGAGGGAGGCATCGCGGCTAAAGGTTGGAGGCCGCGGCGGGAGAGGAGTGCCGGTATTGCGGTGCGCCGCTCTCCCTACCTTCCGCGGCCTTGACGGGGTCGCCACCGTTGATGGCGGACGCGGTGGGGCCGCAGGGGAGGAGGAGTGTTGGTATTACGTTGGCCACTCTCCCTATCCTCTGCGGCCGAAAATTGGCAGGTGGCGGGGCCAACGACCTGTCCCGCCGCAAGGGGACCAAGGGTGACCAGACACGGGGTCGTCTGGCGCCCATGTGCTGGTTTGGTCCCTGGGGTGGTCACGGCGTGCTATGTGTTCTGGTGCGCCGGTGATGGGGAGCACTCCCCAGAGGAGGGTCCGGTGACGGACAGCCGCGGCGGGTTGACGGATGAGTGCTAACGCGTGCCCGTGTTCCCGCCATAAGCGGCGGAGGAGGAGGAGGACACCGTGGAGTTTTAGTGGGTAAGAGTCCCACATAACTGCACTATCTGTATAAAAAAAAAAAAATAAAAAAAATAAAAAAAAAAAAAAAAAAAAGGTTGTTGCAAACTAGATGACTTGGGCACCAAAATTTCTGAAATTATGCCGTGCCGAAATTATTTTGTTACGTAGGTACCACCATTGGCACGTGTGCCATTGGTTTGCCATCCCTGGTGTAGGCAATCATAGTTCCTAGAGCGTAGTATATCGATGTAAGCAATTACTGACATGGCTATATAATCAGCCTATGCCAGTACGACGGAACCGATAATTACCGGTGAATTTGATATGGGATCCTGTTATGATGCTTTGTTTTATTTGGATGCATAATGGGATTTTCGTGTTTTATTTTGGTGGGTTATTTGGAGAAAGGACTAAATGAGTATTTTACTAACGTGACTTAATTAATTTTAAATATATTTTCATCGCTAAACTCAATTTGAAATCCTGATTTATATCAGGATTTCAAATTGAGTTTAACTAGCTTATGCTAGTTAAAAAAACTTTCTTATTTTCCAATAGTTTAAGATTGATTGGTTAAGAATAATTATTATTTTACGACATAAACAAAGCAGTACATCAGTCCTGAGTCTGATTTAACGTTATTACACGTCTTATGTCACAGTGACAATCTACTAATGTATTTTTTCTCACATTGAGATTCTTTAATGATTGCTATTAACAGACACATTTTAGTCAACATGGAAACAACAACAAAATTTTGGCCACGCAGGGCTGCATAAGTCTGTTAAATGATATTTTTAGAAAACATTATCGGTCATAATGTGTGCCAAACATAATGCAAACGCGACTCATTTGCATGCTTTTCAAATACATTATACAATTAGTCGCGGAAAATTGCGCCGGAGTTTTTAATGTTCCATTTTTTTTTTATGGTCGTAATAAAACATTTGAATAAACTTTCTAGGCTACTGGAGTTATATGTGAATACCAGATAGTAAAAAAGTAGTTCTTAGAATTTTTTCAAACTGTAAGAATCGTACCGTTTAAAAAAAAAAGTTTAGGCATAGCTGCAATTTATGTAGACAGGTACCTCATGCATGTAGAATACCATGAATATGTGAATGTTGAGAATACCATCTGTGTGAACATAGGCTCTTAAATCAACACCCTATATAAGCGACACCCAGAGACAAGTCATTGAGCAATAAGAAAATGTGTTGATAGCTCTAAAAATACTGTTGCTATAAAAGCTTCTTCTACTGCAATAAAATGTATGTTTAGAATTTGAAGTCGTTCATTTGCTGAGAGAATGATAACATTGGTGTTACAAAATAATTTGGGAAATGCTGAAAAAAACGTTCGATGTTTTCAGTCGGTTCGACAATAACAACACAAAACATCTCTCACCCTAATATTAACATTGTCCTAACATCCCAATTTTTCCTTATTAATCTTAATGAAACCAAATAAAATATGTAAAGAATTAGAAAAACGAGGTCAGGGCTTCCATAGCAACCTTGATTTTACGCTCCTTGTTTCGTTCCGTAAAAGTATCACCGAGTTCCCCCATAATTTCATTAAAAAAAATAAGGAAACTCTTTTGTTACGAAATTAAGTTAGGCCTGTAATTAAAACATAATATAATTGGGCCATGTTTATGAATGGCCTATTAATTTTAAGCTGGAGTCAAAAGGATTTTAATGTAAAGGTAGGAGCGTTTATTTTATGGAAAGTTTGCAAACTAGAGGGTTCCGTGGTGACTTGTATGGGATCACCTGTGTTCCGATTCCGACTGCCAACAAATTAATCCCCCGCAAAACTTCTAGTTTTCATTACTAGTGGCCGACAGGCGTTGGGTTTCAGTTGCAAAAGCCCCTACTTATGTTACGCGTAGTTATGTTCAAAACTTTTTAAAAAAAGTTTCGTAACGTTCAGTTGGATCGGTGATTGCTTTCATAATTTATCTATGACGAGAGTAAAGGGGAAAAGTGGCCTTTAATGCTTCTAAAGATAAGTACATAGATACAGTGGCTAGTGGAATAATAGGTCCATCCTATTTTCAAAATATCTAAATGTGATAAGAATGTAGAAGTATCGTATTTTTAATCTAGGCCTACTAATTTGTTGACCTACATGCCAGTGAAATCTATTTTAACTGATAGCTACATATTAGATTTCCAAAATTTTTTTTAACCAGCGACATTTCAGATGATTTTTTTTTTCTCAGGCCGTCGCTTCTGTAGCTTTTTATAGAAAACGAAAAAGAAGCGGATTGCGGGGAAATAATGCAGATATAGGTAATCTGAAGACCTGGATGTGACTCGCACAGACCAGGGAAGCATGGCACAAAAAGAAGGATGCCTAAGCAGTGGGTGAAATAATGCTGCCAATAATGGTGATGAATCTGGCGTTCTTATATTTCGTAAATACATACATAACTAGAAGTAGGTAAAATGTGAAATGTGGGTGAACAATACGTACACCACTGCTTAACCCTTGTGGGGAGTACAGGCATAATGTTATAATATATAAGTAGGTAAAATAACAATAAGTTTCATGCTAAAATAAATGTTCTAATAGTAGTGACAACGTTCCTCCTTCGCTTGCCAAAACATGATTACTGTAAGCACCATTTAATGTAAATGATAGTCTTATATTCAGAAGCAAACATTTGCAAGTTACTATAATAATGAGTCATCGCCTACCAGGTTTGCCTTCGGTGAAGGAAAACATCGTGAGGAAACCGGCATGTCCTAGAACCAAAAATTCGAAGACACGTGACATCTACTAACACGCACTGGGTCCATGTGGGGATTACGGCCCACTCCCTCTCACATTATAGGCTAATTTCTTAATTAGCCTATAATGTGAGAGGGAGTGGGCTACAAGGTTTATTTTCAAGCACCTTAAATCATAATAATCATCAAGGGTGCCAAACTTAAAATATTATAACGGGATCCTTGTCCGAAAAACTTCACATGAAGCCATTCAAATATCACGTTAACGAATTCTCAAACGCCATTTAACTTTAAGATGTTATTAAAAGTCTTTCTGTCGCTACAATACACCTTAGTGACAGAGTCGACTTTGAATACTCTGCCGTAAATCTAACAAAAAAAAATGTACTACCTACCTCAACGAAGTCTGTAAATACGGCATTGAAAAAAAAGCGGCCAAGTGAGAGTCGGAATCGCACATTTCCTACGACCGTATACACATTTTTACAAATACATTTTTTACTTTATTTTATTTTTATTATTTTACATTATAGCAGCCTTAGATTTAAACACTGTAAAATTTCAAGTGTCTATCTATTTCGGTTCAAAAGCACTGTGATAGACTGACGGAGACGGTCAGCGGTGCCTTAGAAATAGGGTCCCGTTGGCACCCTTTGGGTACGAAACCCCAAAAACAACATAATTTAAAATCACGGCCGCTATGTAAACAACACAATAATATCGCCTATAATAGACTTCATAGAACAATGCCTGCGTCCATATGTCGGATATCGCTTGGCAATGCACCAACTAATGGACAAGGCAACAAACATATCGTGTTGAACGGAAATTTTATATCTCTGGTCATTAATATTCAGCCGAATGTTGGCTTTGAATATTGCTTTATTTATTTGTCGTACATGAATGATTTTGGGTCATCGATCGTTTTTTATATCGTGGAATAAATACTTGTGTTAGGAAGCGCCGTTCGGTTGCGGAAGGATTGTACGTTCCCACGACTCCCTGCGCAGGTGTGAGATGGAACACCGGGGTGGTTTTTAGTCAGTAAGAGTCTGACAGACCCCTCCGCCCGCCCCAGGGCGGAGGACATCCATGATGATTTTCCACACCGGAACAAAAAAAAAACAGGAGTGCCATACAGGGAGGACGGCCATTGACACACGGCTTGTTACTATGATTTCAATGCCCCCTGCATTGAAATCATAGTAATAAGCCGTGTATCATGTATCGTGTATCGTATCATGTGTTGAATACATGATTCTAGACCCCTGCATTGAACTGTTTCGTCGGTTATAAACAAAAAATATTCAGATTAAGATTGATAGTGTGTTACGCAATTAGGGTGTAGCACTTTGTTTTGGTTAAATAAATAAGTTATTGGCACTGCCCCGTTGGTCTCGTGGTCGCAAGCGCGACTGCTAAGCGTGGGGTCCTGGGTTAGATTCCCGGGTCGGGCAAAGTGTTATTGAGTTTTTCCATTTGGAATTTCTTAGTAACAATCCGGAGTTTGGAAGTTGGCGGTGTGATACCCCCGTGCCTCGGATGTTAAACCGTTGGTCCTGTTCCTGATTTCTCTCCGGTCGTGTCGGATTGCCGTCCCATTAGACTATGACAGTGAGGGAAGAGGGGGTGCACCTGTGTCTGCGCGCACACTTGTGACACTGGCTAATCTCCGTTGAGATTAGCCACCGTGACCGAAATCGGTCGGGGAGGCTATTTTTTTTTTTTTATTGGCACACAAAAAGAGCCACAAGTTAAGTTAAAAGGTCATGTATATTGGAAGGTAATCGACCTTCATATCTGTAATGCAGCTTGAGCATCAGATACATACTACCTATAGAGATAGGTTAGAAGCTCTTGACAGTTTTATTAAATTCGAACATTTAAAAAATCATACCAAATAACAAACCATACAATGTAAAGTCATAGAAGATAAGGCTAGTATTCACTATACCACGAACTAAACAGATAAGTTAATCGAATACACTAGAGGATTTAAGTCTTGTATAGATACACATAAAACTAAGAAGATAAAGTTACTGAAAATGTACGTAGAGTCCAGAGAGAATAATTTCTATGAACGAAAAGAAAATAGTCGCTTTTTTTGAAGCAAAAACACACTTCCGCCCCACCCCCCCTCCCTTTCTGTCTATAGTAAAATATACGATGGGTTTTTAATTGAGCTTATAGTAATTTCCTAAAAAACCTTTCGCAGTATTAAACACTACGGCTCTCTAAAGCGGTCGCCGCCACATAACGGCCGCAATGCTGCCACTAAAATCATGGCAGTGGGGTTTGACTTCACGGTGTCAAAAAACACTCTCTAGGAAAACACACCAACTTACTTTCATAAATAACGTTTCAGTGATTTCAAACGCTGGTAAATTGCATACGCTATGCGGCGGTCACCGCTCTTCTAAGAAATCTGAGTGACTAGAACAACCAATCACACTATCACAGACTAGGTAATAGGTTTCTTATTGGTTGCATCGTGTACGAAACGCCATTGAATTACAAGTGCTGTGACATTCTGGCTCCTCATTGGTGATTTGAGTATGTAACTGGTTACTTTTGAGTAACATCGTGGACGATGGGCCTTGGCCTTTAAACTACAGCAGTGTAAAATACAGGGTCATATTAAATTAGCTAGCAAAACTCCGCAGACGTGATGGTTTCGGTATCATAACAAGATAAAATAAAAGAAAATAAATTTTCTCAACCCATACCTCAAGTAACACCACTGCCAGCAGTAGTTGACCCCAAAAAAACATTAAATAGTTTTTATTTAATTTTATCGTGTTTCGATATCGATACCCATCACGTCTGCAAAGTTTCACTACTTAATTTGATTTGACCCTGTATACAGGGTGGAATTGAAGTCATGGGCATTATTTTAACCTAAGGCACTACTCACGATACTGATTGCATTAGGGCTATTAATACGCAAATCAAAAATATTATTAATGCAATTAAGGAAAACCTTAAAAATCTAGTAAGTCAAATTGCACAAGGCTTATTATTGCAAATAAACACTTAAAGTAATTAAAACAAAATACTTCGTTAACGCCAATAAATGTTGAAGTATCAAAATCTTAAAGCGCAGTACAGCGCAAAGCGAAATGTAAACAAACATCACCTGCGCGCGCGCGGGTTTTTCCTTACAAGTAATAATAACAATGGGCTAAAAGACATGCCGTCCGGCGGGATTCCCTGAACTCTCTCCGTCCCACTCCCTCACTCGCAAAAATACGAATATCACCCCCGCGCGGGGTCTGCTTCCCGCCGCAACATGAACCCGGAACCAGTGTCATAACGACTGCGCAGGTGCATTGACGCGTAATTGATTTATTGATCCCGTGATGTAATCGCCGTACTCGCCGCTCGCGTCATACGGTGCTTGGATTGCAGTGTATTAAGTGTTAGTGTAGTATTTGTGTGTTGTGTGTGTGTTTGTGTACACGATGCCTCGACCGCGTAATGTGCAGGCTAGGCACACCAACCAACAATACCCACAAATGGTTGTAATTTACGATCGCACAAGAAATTTAGTATGAAATCGTGAAATGTTTCATCGCCGCAACCCAAACGACCCTATTCCTTCACGGGGTCTCTTTCCACCAGAACCACTAAGAACCTGTTGGATTTTTCGTCTTTTCACGTGCTGGCACATGCACAAGCTCGTGGAAGAGCACCCGTTTACCCTCTGTCACTTTACCGACAAATAAGGTTTTTTCAAAACAATCCACAAGCTAGGTACGTAAATGTTTTTTTTTTAATGTATGTTAGTTGACGTAGTTTTGACCGTCCTAAGCCGGCAAAGTACGAAGGGAAAGTTGGAATTTATTATGAATCAATTCATTGGCAACTTACGAATGTCACGTGAGTCGGGCGGGGTCAAAGAATTCACGCCCAATGACGCGTACGGCGTAATGTACCTACGCATTTGCTATCGAGAAGCGCAAAGTGTTTGATACTTTCTATGACTTACTAAATTTTAAGGTTTTCCATACTAGCATTAATAATATTTTTGATTTGCGTAATAGTAGCCCTAATGCAATTAGCATCATGAGTAGTGCCTTAGGTTAAAATAATGCCCATGACTTCAATTGCACCCTGTATTATTAACATGACTACGTCCCTACATACTTGTCACTAACTTTTGAAATCGCAAAATGGAACTCCTGTCCTATGAAAGTCATTTATGTACAGACGCCAGCACATCATGCTACTACAATCTGTCAAATTTCTTTAATAGATTTTCAACTTTATCGCTAAAGCTTAAGGTTCAAGGTTGAATGGGAAAATTTGACAGTTTCGGGTAGCTTGATGTGCTGGCGTCTGTACAACTAAAATCATTTTAGTTGCTAAAACCAATGACGTTTAACAGTAGGTATTGTGGGTAATAACGTACTAAGCGTTGCGAGGCTGAAGAAAATAAATCTTGATGTTCAACGCGAGCCAATAATTTTAAATTTGTAACTCACAGAGGTGGTTGACCTTTGCGCAATTTTATTTCTCTTGAGGCACACATTACAGTGTTTTATGTTGTTTTCGTAATATTATTACCTTGTTATAATCTCACATTACAATGAATAAGATATTTAAGCACTTAGATCCTAGTACCGGAACTCTCAAAGGAATAAAAAGAACGACTAAGATAAAGAGAAATTTAGTAAATTTATTACTTACAAAACTAACTTGACTATCTAGATTGAATATCAAGTAAATTAACGTCTGAAACTAAGAGAGTTAACCTGTAATTGAAAACGCAACTTCTGAACCACTGAAGTTATTACGAAAAGATAATGTATTTTATTTTTCTTTGATGTTAGTGGGTAGCGAGGTAACCCCAGGTGAGCACGGGCGTATTTTTATCGCGACATTTTCTTTTCGCGCACTGGATTTTAAACATTCTGCTTAGCGCCAAGAGTAAAAAAATTAAACGGTGTGTTTTCTTGACGTGCTCTGTTGGATTCTCAATACTCGGCTCAATAACGACAGTTCCAAATTTTTTTTCACGTACTGGACGTGAAAAAAAATCACCACGATAAAAAACCGCCCATGCGAACCTGGGCTAATTGAGAATTGAAAACTCTAAAAATATTTTCTTTCTAGCCAACAACTAAAATACTAACAATTATTTATTAAAAACCAAATAGCTACAGACGCCAGCACATCAAGCTATACGAAACTGTCAAATTTTCCCAATCAACTTTGAACCTTACACTTTAGCGAGAAAGTTGAAATCTGTTAAAGAAATATGACATATTATAGTAGCTTGATGTGCTGGCGTCTGTACCTACGTTCTTAACACAAAAAATTCGCTGTAAGTTCAAACAAATAATTCTTCAGAAAGTTCAACGATAATTTATTTATTTATTTACCTACAAGAACTTGATACCATAATATTGAAATTAGTTACATAATTAAATTAGTTACGTACGTATGAGACTCTATGAATAATATTATATTGTTTGACTTTCTTAGTACTTAAGTATAGGTACGTAATATTTTCGTAAAACTTGGTACCTAAATGCAGACGCCAGCACATCAAGATAAGTAGATACTAAAATCTGTCAAATGTCTTTAAAAGATTTTCAACTTTATCGCTGAAGCATAAGTTTCAAAGTTGACTGTGAAAATTTGACAGTTTCGGGTAGTTTCTATACTTAGTTACCAAGTAGATACTAAGAAAGTCAAACAATAATAGGTACAATACTCGTAAAATAAATCGGGTTTTAAATATTAAGTTCTATTAATTTTATTGATGGTGGTCGGACAAGTGCAGTCCTGAACTTAGCTATCAGTTTTGTGAAATCAAATCGGAAGGAAAATTCCCATAATTTATAACGTTCAAATTGTAGTCGCAATGTTATTTAAGCGACAAACACGGTCAAAAATGTATAAACACAAGGAGTTTTTAAAGTACCTACATATCTGCCTAATTTCATGGGTAAACACAATGCTTACAATACTTGACCTAATAAGACTGATACTAGTTTGCAAACGTTCTGCAAAACACGGGAATTGCCCCTCAGATCGACACTAATTTGCACAAAGCACAAAGACTAAACAAGCTTCAGATATGACACTTGACGCTGTTCAGTGGCTCAGAAGTGACGTGACGTGGAAACCTCAGTGAGGCGGAAAACAAAAGCCTGCCGGCTGTACGGGGCCCGGGGTTCCCTTTAAAGTACTAACGGTAACGTTTTAGCCTTGAGCTTGTTATACTCTTGAATACTGTGAGCCCTTTACGAGCTCACGGTACCAGGATAAATAAATAAATTAAACGAAGGTTATTTGACAAAAATAACTTCCTTATTTATTCCTAAGAATGGTTCTAAATTTAATATATGTTTATATTTCTCTATAATCGCTTGTCAGCTAATCAGAATTCTATTCAGTTTTGTAAATCAATGTTTGTCTCGTATTTTTACCATTACCTTTTAAAGGACGCGCGGAGGTTGTATGTAAGCACCAAATAGGTATTATTACCTCTACAGTACCTATATCATTGGCTTGCCGGGTTAAAAATTTGCTGAAAGCACCTGACACAGGTAAGTGAAAGTGGACCAAGTATACTGATACGGATTTTGTAACATTTTGCAATCTTCTTCGTCGTATCGATGATTTCATTTTTAGCTTTACTTTAAAAGCTTCGGCCAGAATTTGGCCAGTTTTGAAATGTATGATGTATTAAAGCTTGCCAATTTTTCCCAAGGTAGCAACTAAGTACTTTTTTGTAATACTAAAAATTTTTAGGGTATCTTATTAGGTTTAACAAAATATCGCCACAAATGAACATAGAATCTAAGAAAATTGATAGTTGTTACAATGCGGCCGACGAGAGAATATGTTTTTGTCAGTTTCATACAAACGCATAGGTACGGATTTTGTAAATTTGATCTTTATTAGATACTAAAATTGCCGCACTGACAAGTATCAGGGACGCATTCTCCCGACGTCCGGACTGTAAGTCAAAAACTTCTGGATTATTTGAGCTACCTACTACTTTCGCTTCCTCTTCGCCTCTTAATAAGAACCTTATTCCATAAATGGCGTTTGCTAAGTATTCCTTCTTTCCCCAGCAATTGCAATTCCCGCAATTACTATTCAAAGGAGTTCTGGAATTGGAATCGGCAGATCGTATCTGTTCCGATAACACTAACTGCCTTGATAAGATCGTTTTGAGCTTCATCTTGAAAATAGGCTCGGATTACACACGATTAAGTAAAAGGAGAAAAACTAATGGTTTCAATCACGGCTATCAAACATTTTAATCTTTCTTCTTTCCGCAATACACCATCTCAGAAATTATTCTGCGTCTTCCTCATAATTATGGCCTTACCAAGTAATCTTCGGACTTCAAATAAACTGTGACCTCGGAGTTTGTTTCGGTCTTTCTTCTCAGAGTAGTCAGTCGAATGGGAATTCAACATCAAACTCATAAAGTTTTAAAACATAAGTTATTTTGACGTGTAATAGTATTGTGTAACCAATTTACGGAAATAAATATTATTTCTCACAAAAACTAAAAACATTCATAACCAAAGCGTTGCGAGTTTGCAAATTACAGACATAACATAACCCAAAAAAATAAAAAACCAAGGGAAATCTCAATTCTCAAAACTCTTGGAAACGCATTCACAATTATGTTACAATTCAATAAACATCAAAGGTATATATGACTGGGGCACTCACAGGACCGATGGTAACACATCCGATATACGGAAGTAATTTGGTAAAACTCTCTTCAGTTGATTTAAAGCTCGCCTTCAGCACAAAATAAATGAGTAGCAGGTGACCTCCATACAATGAGCGAACTCGCACGCACACATACATATCACAGTACAGCGAGTGCAAGCGTACTCGCGACGGGCATTTGTTTGAAGGTGGGACTGGTTAGACTAAGGCTGTGTACAGACGACACGCGCCCGCTAAGCGCACGCCACGCGCGTCAGCACCCGCGTCTCACTCGCTTTTAATTTTTTTTTATGTAATTTGAGTCTTATGACACATTAATAGATCTCAAATTGCGTTAATCGAAGTCCAACCGCACACGCCACGCGCCCGCCTCACGCCAACTCCGCGCTTACCCCGCACACGCGTTACACTTGACCCCGTATGCCTTAATACCCGTACGCTTTGGATGCATACGGTGATTTCGCGCGTGCCGAGCGCGGGTGTAAGGCGGGCACAACGCGTGTGCGTGGTCGGCATAAGTGTCGTCAGAACACGCCCTAAGTGCTTGGCCAGACTGGCAGCGCGGGTGCGGGGTGGGCGCGGCGCGGCGTTCTCAAACATAAGAACTTCATTTGAGTGTCCATAGTGGGCACGCGAGCGCGGTGAGTGGCGGACAGCTAGGCGCGGGGTGTGCGGGCGGCCTGCGTGTGGACCGGGGTTCTCAAACTAATTCGAGATTTTTTCTAGTAAAAATAAGTCTTCTTCATCCGTATTATATTTTGACAAACACTGGGCACGAAAACACGCAGAACGCAGCCGCGCTCGACTGCGGACAGGCAGATTACGCCCATTTCCGCACCCGCGCCGCTCCCCGCCCCGCGCTGCCAGTCTGGCCATGCACTAAAAGAACATAGAACCAAAACAAGAGCAAGACTGAGCATTCTTTTCTCCATTTTCTTGGTATTTTGAGCAATGAAAGAATAGAATGTGACTTCGCATGTTTAGTCTCTGAACCCACCATGTGATTTCTGTACGTATCTGCAGCTATGGGCACTTTTAAAAGTGATTTTCTTCTACTATATTGATTGTAATTTTATGTAATTACGTACATAGTATTTTGGAACCATAATAGTATGTATTATGAAATAGGTTTTATCTAGAAGTTTCAATCGTCATTCCACGAGAAAGTCGCCTTTAAATTTTGCTGAGCGATATGACAGCACGAGTCTATGTGTAGCGCCTGTTTTCGCCCGTTGTATGAGCAAACCTTCTGAACCTATGTTGTGTCTTCAGCGCCCAGTGATCCGGATTGCCGGTGATTGGATAAAGGGTGCCGCGCATTTCGTATAGAGCGAGAGTGCACGAGATGGTCTCTGCGGTAGAATTATTGAATAGGTACGTTGTATGGGATCTGGTAATGTAGCTTGAGATGCGGATTATACAAGGATGTTTTCAGTTTTTTGGTGCATTATGAGTTGTGTTGTTGTTATTTTTTTTTTTTTTTTGTTAAATCCTCGATATAAAATTGTATTTGTTTAACTCTTTTTCTACAAACTGAGTAATTATTTATTATATTACAGCGTCAAAGCGAAGTCACAAAATACACTTAATAAATCTAGAGGAATTAATCCAACTAAGTAATGAATGCTTTAAATTTTGAAAAAGCTGCAAGTTATTTTAATAGGTACCTGTAAAATACATCTGTTTGAAAATTTACTTTTAAACCTTTACTTTGAATGTTTACACATGAAGTTCTAAATTAAAAGTTCTTAAGAAAATACAGACTGTTAAAATATGATAATATTTTAATACTTTGAGTAACCGGAATATTATCGTGGCCTAATCGACCCGGTTCTAACCAAAGATGAGCAGCAATAAAAGCTCTTCGTGTGCATGCTTATATTTCCACGCATACCTACATATAATTTCGTACAGATGCAAATAATTTCTTTCAACTAGGCACATAAAAGGCACTTTTGAATGTAATTTTTTGTGGAGCTATGTTAAAAATGTAGGTATATAGCTATCCTTATAAATAATAAATCTAAAGAGTTTGTTTGTTTGTTTGTTGTTTATTTGTTGTAACGCGCTAATCTCTGGCGATCCAGACGGATTTGAAAAATTATACTATTTAACATCACGTTAGGACCCTAAGGAGCCAAACAAAAAGAAAAAAAAAATAGAAAGACCACTAGACGAAAACGAAGTAACAGCGCGAACAGGCGGTGCGTTGCCACGGGGTGGGCCAGAGGAACAAGAGATTTCACGCAGACGAAGTCGCGGGCAGAAGCTATTAAAATAATAACGTTTCAACTAAAACAAAGCGTCACAATCAATAAATCACAGTGACGAAACTTATTGTTCCAATTAAATACAACGATTTGGTTTCTTTCCTCCCGTCAAACAGTGGGCCAGCTGCCAAGGAGTACGTTAAATATTGTTGTGTTGTGGACTAATAGCCCTCTGAAAACAGTATATTATTATACTCATTAGGCAAGATGTAGTATTCGCTAAAACGAGGAAGAATTTAGAGGACATTTTAAAATAAAACCGTGTATTTATATTTGGCTATTTATAATTTGGATGTCATGTAACTGAATTTCTCTCTGAAAACACGTGTGCATTCGCTGAAGATTGTGCAATGCGTTACGTGAATACTGAAATGTGTTTCAACCGATGATAAAAAAATTACATATTTTTATGTAGGCCATTATCTTGCTGTCTCATCATTAAACAGTCAATTAGTAGGAACAATACTTAGCAGCCGAAATAAAAGTGATTAAAACAAACTACATCCATACACTGTTTTATTTCTCTGAACAATTACCTAACAGTTTAAAATAAAGGTTAACTTAAAAATAAAACACTAGAAAAAATCCGCGGTGTGTCATTTTGACCAAACTATTCCGGTCTGAGTCGGAATGCGTTCCCAACATCTGTTGGGCACTAACTCACTCCTGACGTAGCCGTATTATATACAACGTCAACTTGTATATCTAGGTGAATAACAATCGGAAAACCTTATGAAATAGGTATCACTGTCTCTGTCCATTTAGACAGCTAGCTTTTGCCCGCACCTTGGCCTGCGTAAATGTTGGGATTAAACCTAACAATTACTCTATGTGTTAATCCAGGTTATATCTGGTTCCAAATTTCATTCAAATCCTTTCAGTTGTTTTTGCGCTAATCCGGAACATAGGTAAAAAAAATTTAAAACTATATTTTTTTAACTTAACTAAATAATAATCATAATATTACAGACGCCATCACTTCAAGCTGCCTGAAACGATCAAATTTCTCCAATCAACTTTGAACCTTATGCTTTAGCGATAAAGTTGAAAATCTATTTAAAAAATTTGATAGATTGTAGTAGCTTGATGTGCTGGCGTCTGACATCATAAAAAAAAGGAAAGAATCATACAAAAAATTCATCCGCAGTTGTCAACAGCAAAGTGCCCAAAAGGCTGTCAGCATTGCCACATTGTACGGCAATGCTATTCTTTAGCCAAAAAATTTACCAACTTGGTCACATGAAGAGTCAAACAACCACTTGACAATGTCCGGAAAAACTAAGTGACCTCTCGAACCCCATGGAACTAGAGTTTCAACCCCAAAGGGCTCAAACATATGAATTCCAATAACATTGGAATATTTGCGTCGTTAACTAAATTACTTTAACCCAGTAGGTGACCACGTCGATCTTGGGTTATAATAATCTCTAAAGCTTCTCCACCGTAAAGGTCAAACTAAACGAGCATGTTAACAAAAGATGTCTCGAGCCGTTATTGTTGGTATTGATTGAAATAGATATCGGATTATTTGTAGGCAGACCACGATGTTTGTATCTCTCTGGAGCAAAAAGGAATCAATGTTTTGAAAAGCCTTAGAGATGTCTGAACTATCGAGAAAAAAAGTTATGGATGTCTATATAAAATGCTGCGCTCCGCAGTTTCACCCGCAAAGTCTCGATCCCGTGAGAATATCGGGATAAAAAGTATTCTATGTCCTAATCTAGGTCCTAGTCTACCCAAAAGAAGAGCCAAATTTCATCCAAATCCGTTCAACCGTTTTAATGTGAAAATGAAACAAACATACAAATCCAAAGTCTTTTCTTTCTATAACATTAAGTTTAGATAATGCCTCTAATCTAATATAGAGGAGGCCTGTGTCCCAGTGGGAACATTATAGGCTGATTATGAAGTTTAGATAATATCATATACTACTAATCATAGGTATACATAAAGAAAGAAAGAAAGAAAATACGTTTATTTGCGGTGAACATGACGCAAAAAGAACAAAAACACATAAAATAAAATAAATAAAAGGTAGGGGGAAACATGCGTCACATCCACGCAAAACGGCTATCGCTCAGCATTATGCTGCGACCGTGTGCAAGACAGAGCCCCAGCGCTGGTTTTCAACGACAGCCGGCGCTGACGTAATGACGTCGTACAGTGCAGCAAACACTTAATAGGACACTGTACCGGTACAGCGTACTTAAAGAAAAATGATATAATTGAATTTAAAAGTGATACAATATTTACTAAACACATACACAACATATTATACTTAGATACCTATCTACTTCTTCTTTATACTAAAAACAAGAAAATGCTTCTAAAAACAAAAAAAATATAATAAAAGTATTACAAAGAAGAAGTTTAACAAAAATAGCTCATCGTGCCAAACAGATCACCATTTTGTTGTTCTTTAATTTCCGATGCTAACAGTTTGTACCCTATCAGCAACTTTCAGGTCAATCTTCGTTGAAGAACTTTGAAACAATTTTACTTAGGACTGTTTGACAACAAGTGAAGGTCAATTCTCGAAATTTAAAACGTTCAAAATCGAGTCGCAGTCTCATCTCGGCGACAAACAAATGGATGTAGTTATGCGAAAACGTTCCAATCCACAATGACTACATTTGAGAAAAACGCAATTTAGTGTTTCAGTGGTACACTTTTTTGCCGTAACTACATAGTACAGGCGAACACTAAGACTTAAAACTTGAAACCTTTTTGCTAATGTGACGCTGTGTGTCATAAAAGGTAGTTTGATCACATTATCTCGATTTTGGGTGACTTGTGGGTTGGAACTTTTCTGCATAACTACGTCCAAATGTCAAAAACTTGTCAAAATGTAGGGAAATTAGAAGTATTTTTTGACAGATTTAGACTGAGATCAGAGTGTGAAAGTTCTTAGAATTACGAAAATTGTCCCTCTGATGTACATAGTAGCTATCATCAACAACCTTGCTATCCCATCGCATCGGTTGTTTGATACGCTCTCACTTGTGTTTATTTGAGAACATGTCACTTTGATCTGTTTGGCAGGACTTCAACCTATCTGTAATTCTAACACTGTACTGGCAAGTTTGTGCTTTCGTAACCATCACATAGGCATAAAGTAAAAAATGTATTCACTTTTCTGTACTTTTCTGTTACACAATAGTTCTTTTCTGTTATACAATAGTTCTTGTAGTAACGAAACGGCCAAGCCTCATATTTTGACTAAGGTGTTTGTGAAGTTAGGGCTTGTAGAGTTAGGGCGTGTAGAGTTAGAAGCTTGGCTCTACATGAGATCTGATAACTGTTTCACAGTGCGAGCCATATGATCTCGTCTTGGCAACATTTTACATGAAAATGTTTTCGGTGGGACAGGTATTTCTTGTAAACATATTGATTCAGTGACACCTGAAGAGCAATTCACGTATTTTAAAGAATATTCGAATTTTAATTTCAGTCACAATCTGCCAAAAATACCTGTAATTTTCCTTAATTTTTAACAAGTTTTTGATATTGATTTTCACTAGATTTAGGACGACCAAAATCTGCTTTTGTGTCTAGTGTGCATACACCTGCACTTATGAGAACCTTAAAACGCAACTGTTCCCGCGATTTACGTGGTGGCCCACTAGGCTAAAGTCATTTATTTCAAGTAAATAAATTCCATCGACAAAACGAGAAGAGGAAGAAATATTAATTCAGTAATATTTTTTTTATTCAAACCTAATAAACGAATATTCGTTTGCTACAATAAGTATATTTACTCTACAAGACCAGCCAAAATAGTTTTATTTAGGAATTTTTTCTCATAAACATAGACGCTTTTAATTCACCACTTATCGTTTTTATTGTGTGAAGATGCATTACGGACAGACTAAATAATGTGAACCATTATAGATCTAATGTTTGGCGATTCATATAGGTAATGACTCACATTTTTATAATGGATATTATATTTACACAAAACACGCCATCTTGCGGATTGATTTTTATTTTTAAGAACTGAGTAAATGTACTGAAGTTTTATCAGCAGTAGAAAAGACATTCCCTGAAATTGGCGTCTTTCTGTTTTCTCGCGGCCATCAAGAAAATCTTGTTTTTCTACTACAGAATAGTGTAACAAACGAAACTTATTACTACTTATTTACTTATATACAAATAAGTATATACAAATGAAAAAAGATTTGTTTGATGGTCGCGAGAAAACAAAAAGACGCTAAAATCGGCATTGTACTTTCGCCAACTAAGAATGTTTTATCGTTTTTAGTTACGAAAGTCTCATAATGTGAATAAAAGTGACATAATATGAATAAAAACTTCACAGTATTCAACAAGAGTTAAACCAAGTGCCGAGACATGAAACAGAAATAAAAGCTTTTCTTTCTAAGACACAATGTTTATGAAGTTGACTGATTGTTCAAGTGGCTGACTTCGTGAGGTACGATAAACATTTCATCCAGGGTCAGACCTTAACCAGAAACCCACAGATATCGGTTAAACAACAAGTAATATTTTATTAAAAGTGTGTGAGGCCTATGCTGGGGAACATGGCCTTCTATATAATATACTGAAGAGTGAATACATGGTCTTTAAGGCCGCCGGTCATTCTCACAATATTACTCTAAATGACTTGAGCATAAATCGTGTCGTGAAGTTTAAATATCTGGGAGATTTACTTACCGACAGCCTTCAGGACGATGTAGACATTGAGAGGGAGCGTAGGGCTCTAGCGAGCAGAGGTAATATGCTGGCCCGCAGATTCTCCCGTTGCTCCGAACAAGTGAAAGTTACGCCTTTTTGTCAGAGCTTTTACGCTGGAAGTCTGTGGGTCTGTCACACCAAAAGATGCCCTTCGTGTCCAGTATAATAAATCTTCAGGTTGTTTTTGGGGCTGCCACGTTTCTGCAGTGCATCGAGTATGTTCGCGTTGTTTCGCACTGATGGCTTTCATGCCATCATTCGCAAAAGGACGGTAGCCCTGATCTGCAGAATGCGTGGCAGCCGCAACGTAATCTTGAAGACTGTGGCTGACAAGATGTCATCTCCGCTGTGGAAGTCCCTTATTAAATCAGTCATGTAATTATAATTTTTCATTTTCAGTTTAATCTACATTTTAATTTTCGTTCGTGTATGGATCTTTGATAGCAGAATTAAAACATTTTTATTTATCATTATTTTATTATACGTTTGTTTGCTTGGATCGAGATGGCTCTAGAAAAGTATGCCTGGAAGGTTTTGGGGGAGGTCTTTGCTCAGCAGAGGGTCAGTGTAGGCTTATTTAAAAAAAGTTGTCTACTGATATTCAACTGCATCGGGTTAGACAGGAAGCCGACCCCAACATGGTTGGGAAAAAGGCTACGCGGATTGATAAATTTGTTTTTCCAGAACTCGCCACAAATAAGCTTAAATAAAAACTTCAAAGTACAACAATCATATCAGGCACCAAACATCATCGATTAACAAGCTATTAACCTACTGATATCAAGAATAACATTGTTTACAGTAACACACGTTTAGTGCGGGCTCGTAAAGGTCTTGCAGTCGTCGAACACTTGAAATAACTTGATGAAACGGCCTATCAAAGTTTGATGGTCGCTGTCATAATGGCCGCTGTTCAAGCTCATGTTTACATTGTCGCGCACATAAATTTACACAAGCAAACTGACATACGGATTATTAATTATGTCATACTGCTTTGTGTATCCTGTAAACAAAGACATTATAATAAGATTTTTCGGGAAAACTCAGGTTTTACATGTTCGAGACAGATAAGCGAGACACGAAACTAAATAATTGAAAAAAAAACTAACAAAGGGGCCTGTGCAACTTGTCTTCGGCCCTTTGTATGTCTTCCAAAGGTCCAGCGGGGTAATTGCGTAACATGCTAACAGTAGGAATGGCTTTTATTGTGACAGTCCAACAACATTTATTGCGTTATTTACATTGTTGAGCAGACAAATTTTTCTAACATTATAGTCCTTTTTTTTGTGGATGGTAAATCATCAAATGGGTCCCGCTCTGGGTGGAGCAGAAGGGAGTGTCAGACTCTTACTGACTAAAACCCACCCGTGTTCCTTCCTTAGCCCTTTGTGTTCCGGGGTAGCGGTAACCCTTTCTGATAATCCCGCTACCCCGGCAGGCTTCGAACATTATAGTCCTTCAGACCGTATTTCAGCTATGGCGCCCAATCTCAACAGAGACTAGCTTTCGGCGCGGGAGATATTATAGTGCACAAGTGTGTGCGCAGACACAGGTGCACTCTCTTTTCCCTCACTCTCATAGTCTGATGGGACGGCAATCCAGCACGACCGGAGAAAGATCAGGCGCAGGACCAACAACTCAGCGTGCTTTCCGAGGCACTGGGGTATCACACTGCCAACTTCCAAACTCCGGGCTGTTACTAATAAATTCCTAATGGAAAGTTCCAATAACACTTTACCCGGCCTGAGAATTTTGCCCAGGAACATAAATATGAAGCAATGGATCAGCAATATCCTTCAAAATGATTCAGATTGTGATAGACACCATGTTAAGCAATTAGCGTACTCCCCCATGATCCCGAGATATTTACATACTTTAAAAAATATATTAATAACGTAATTATAAAGAAATAAAATACGTACAAAAAATAAGTTTTAAGTTAAAGCATTTTTCGGTAGAAAAAGATTATTCTGATGAAAAACATGGCTGACTGCTACGAATAAGTAATAAGTCAGGAAATGTAACTGCGATAAAAAAATGACCCAACAAATATTAGGCCCAAGTAGGCGGGGCTTAAAAATTGTACCCAGCGCGTCATCAGTCGGACATTTTTCTTGCAAGCGAGCACTTCGGGTACGTTTTCGTTTTTATCATGGTGAACTACAGCTGTGAATCATCATGCCAGCATGTATTGTGGAGTGGCGCAGGAGCCATACAAGATTAAAATGTCCAGGGATCACTTTTCACTGGTAAATAGTAGCAAAATTATAATTATATTCAAAGATGTTCAAATACGTTATCAAACCGAGGTGGTCAATACTATGCAAAATGAAGTCAGTAAATTTTTTACCAATTTAATTGTTATTTTTTTATTGATGAAATATTGAAAAGTAAATCCATAAAATTTAGTTATTTTATAACATTATTCTATTTTGCTTTCTTTTAGTTTCCCTGCCGATCCAATTCGGCAAAATAAGCGGATAGCTTCAGTTAAGCTAGAAAGACAAGAGTACGACTGAATGCCTGTGAAAGCCAGCAGAGTATGTTCCGTTCATTTTGACGAAAAATATTTTTATAAATCATTAAAAGGATATACCATGTTACACAAAACTGCTGTACCTACTAGTTTGAAAGATTCTCTTTTGATGTCTTCTAGACAAAAACTTAATAAATTAATCATATTTCGCAGGACATAGAGTTCATTGGATTGTAAAAAGTAACCCAAAAAAAAAACTAAAATATATTATAAAAAAAACATTGTACAATAATATTCTTTTACTATTGACTTGGTCCGGTGCACTTATTGCATAACATCGTCCACGTCACTTGACTCAACTGTCATAGCAGACATTGCAGCCCGCGCGAGAACCAATCCCGGCTTTCGTTCTGAATTTAAACCAATCACCAAGCATGTCTTCATGTAACCTCGGAAGTGATTCGTATTTTGAATCATACGTCGTTTTGGTTTGAAGTAGGGCCACTTTTTCTGTGGAATTTGTTCTGAATTAGACTTCCTGACTTATTACTTATTCGTAGGCTGACTGACACTTTGTTAACGCCAGTTCCAAATATGAAAACTACAAAGTGACGTCATGTAACAGTTTGTACAATGTAACGTCAGAATCGACGCATAACTTCAGCTCATAAAAGAGTTCGCGTACTCGTTCATTCACTTTTATTTAATGGAAAATGTAGTCGAACTATAACTCACGCAATGCCTAGTAATGGCTTTTTGTTTGAAAAGGAGCCAAACGCATTTATACGTTCTGTCGAAATTGTTTTAACATTATTTCAAGTGTAGAAGAACTCAATAAGTGGTCCATTGACAGTTTTACGTGTCTACCTTCGCAAGCGGAAGAGGTACCTACGGGATTCGTACTTTCCCTATATCCACTGGAAAATCACTTATTAATTAATTGAAATATCCATATTGAGAAATTGAAATATCATTATTAAATGTATAAAAAGTGTAAATGCAACAAAACAACAACTTTATTGTTTATTTTGCAAACAACATTTTTGGCGAGAAGCACTGCCAGATTTAAGTACGATGACACGTTAGTTCGTCTTATAAATGTTGAACAATAAAAGTCACAATATAATAATTTACTTTAATGGTAAGTATAAGTAGGTTTCCTGCTAACAACAACATTTTAAAGATGACGCAATTAATTCGACTGACACTGTCCGTGGATGCTAATTTTAGAATAATAGATCTAATGGATAAATAAAAGTCCAAATAGAAATAAATAGGCTGAAGTTTCACAGTAAAATCTTTATACGCACCACGGCCATTTCAATTAGGCGACAAATTTTTTTAGCTCTCATGTTTTACGACTGTTTTAACATGACACTATTTTATTTTTATGAAATACTAGCTTTTGCCAGCGACTTCGTCCGCGTGGAATAATGACTTCCGGAAATTGAGGCACTAACTCTCATAGAGTTTAACCGATGTGCTCTTTCTTCTGTCGATTCTTGAGAACGCGTATTTCTCATTCAACGCGTTTTTCAAGACAATAGCGGGCGGACGCTGGCGTCCGCTTGGGGCTTGAATAACTAAAAATATATAACTACGTCTAATATATAAAATAACATATAATAAAACCTACTTCACTTAAAACTAAATACCTATAACTACTATAATTAATAATACCTATACCTATAATTAATAAAAGTACCTACGCTTTTACCTACTTAATATTAAAAAAAACTGAACATAAATTAACCAAAACTTACCTACTACTAACTAACTACTACTAACCTATTACTACTTCACCTAAAAAGAAATCCTGTTTTCCCAACATTTCCCTTCACTGCTCTGCTCCTATTGATCGTAGCGTGATGAAAAGTATACTATAACCTGCCCAGGAGTATGAAGAACAATAAAATTGTACCAAGTTTCGTTGAAATCCGTCGAGTAGTTTTTGTTTCTATAACGAACATACAGACAGACAGACAGACAGACAGACAAAAATTTTACTGATTGCATTTTTGGCGTCAGTAACGATCACTAATAACCCGCTGATAGTTATTTTGGAAATATATTTCATGTACAGAATTGACCTCTCTACAGATTTATTATAAGTATAGATTTTTGAATAATTCTTTTCGTTGAACATTTGACAATACACTCAATTTAAAACCACTTCCTCATAGTCTACGGAGTTCAAATTGTACATGTTGATTCTGTTTTGACAATGGACAATGCATTTTTATGATGCATGACATTTCGCTTTTATAACAGTTATTTAATATTGTGCTTGGTCAGGGATTTGAACAGCAAAACGAATAGAATAATCACAACTAAGGAATTTTCCATACCTAGTTACAGAATCGGCTGGTTTTTTTTTCAGGGCAAAGAAATAAAACGTTAAGCTTACCTGAATAATACGACTAGGTATAAAACTATTGAAGACGTTAGAGAAGTGACGTAACATATGTTAGAACGTAGTATTGACATGTTGATAGATTGATTAATGTGACTTGGCGCAACGTAGCTGACTTAAATTGATAATATAAAAATTGTAGGTATTTACTTCAAATTAAAAGATAAAATACAATACACACTGAATATTGGAAGGTGTTATAAGCAAACAATCGATATTGTAGTGACTTGAACATATGTAGGTACCTAGGGCATACACTGAAAACTTTACGACTACTTAAGGTTAATACGGCCGGTGCGGTGACCGATTTCGAGCAACCTACGAGCATCATAACCATTAAATATCATAACTTCCATAAAGTGAGCTAACCCGTCCGAGGCTGGTAACCCTGGCTATGTTTGTTTGAATATTTCATACGAACATTTCTCGGGAACATCCTCAGACGCAGCTGGAGTGACGGTCACATGTTCAAATATATTTATACGATATTTCTTCAACGTTTGTCGTAAATCGTAATACTCCATGAAATATGACGCAGTTTCTATGTTATTATGATCGTCTATTGTTGAGTGATGGTGTTCTAGTTGTAAGCAGTAATAGCGAAAAATACACATTTCGTTAAAAACCACTGTACCGGTCTTCAAAATATAGGTAGTACCTATGTATATAGGGTGACTGGTAATTAGTGACCGATACCTAAACACGTGATTGTACTCATGATAACAAACAACTTTTACTATGGGACCAAACCTGAATTCGCGAAAAAAAATCTGCTGTTCAGTACCTACATTTTGACCAGTTAGGCGAACATAAATGACTGAATAGCAGATTTTTTTTCGCGATTTCAGGTTTGGTCCCATAGTAAAAGTTGTTTGTTATCATGAGTACAATCACGTGTTTAGGCATCGGTCACTAATTACCAGTCACCCTATATATCTGTGTATGTAGGTACCACGTTCCGGAGTAAGTATAAGCACTCAACAGGTGTTAAAAAAATGGTATGATTAATGGGAAAACTCTCAATGGCAAAATCGGACTGTTACACGAACAGTATTTGCGGTTTTATATAATTCTTTATTTCAACATGACTATAATATAAATACATTCCAAACCATATCCTTTAAAAAATATGTAAACAAAATTATACAATAACATTTTTGAATAAAAATCAGCATTCGAACATGTGTTCGGCACGTTTGTTTGTATTACAGTCAAAAACAGATTATAAATAGTAATTTATGGCAACATTGAAGCAGCAACAGACAACGAATTCCGTTAATTCATTGAATTATTGGCGCAATTTGGTACTTATTCTATTTCCCAGTTCTGTTTCATACGCGATGGTTCAAAGTCAAAGTCAAATCATTTATTTCAAATAGGCACATAAAAGGTATTTTTTCACGTCAAAAATTATAATCTATACTAATATTATAAAGCTGAAGAGTTTGTTTGTTTGTTTGTTTGTTTGTTTGAACGCGCTAATCTCAGGAACTGCTGGTCCGATTTGAAAAACTCTTTCAGTGTTAGATAGCCCATTCATCGAGGAAGGCTATATATCATCACGCTAAAACCAATAGCAGCGGAGCACCAATGAAGAATGTTTCAAAATCGGGGGATTTTTTTCCTATTGAGAGCTTCCGCTGCGTGCGCTGCGTAAACGGTTAAAGTTTCGCAAAAATTATATATGACAGAATTGTTCCCCTTTAAAAGCTTTAAAAAAAAGTCCGCGACAGCATATTTTATGTCTATCTTTTAAGGTTAGCTCACTATAACCTCTTTTATGCTAACCAAATTTGTTCTAAAATAATGCATTATTTGCGAAGGTGTTTTTATAAACATGGTATTAATCCTTATCCAAATAAATACGTTATTCATCACATGTATTTAATTTTGAACAAAATTGCCTCTGACATCATTTGATTTCAATGTATATCTTAGGAGATATCATAGTTTTAAAATAATACTAATAATAAAGCTGAAGAGTTTTTTTTGTTTGAAACACAGTTTGAAAGCTCTAAATCTCTGGAAGTATTGGTCGCATATATAAAAATATTTTTGCGTTTGATAGCCCAGTTCTTGAGGAAGGCTATATTCTATTAAACTTGACGCTAGGACTCTTAGGAGTTGAGCAAAAAGAAAAAAAGTCTGAAGTTTTCGCCAAGCGAAAACGAAGTAATAGCGCAGGCCGGTGACACGTTGCGACGGGGTGAGTCGGGGAAACAAAAAAATTTACGCGGACGAAGTCGCGGGCAGAAGCTAGTAAAAAATATAATTGATTCTAGTCGCCCCTTTTTTTTTGTGGATGGGAAATCATCAAATGACCCCTCCCGCTCTGGGTGGAGCAGAAGGGAGTGTCAGACTCTTACTGACTAAAACCCACCCGTGTTCCTTCCTTAGCCCTTTGTGTTCCGGGGTAGCGGTAACCCTTTCGGACGATCCCGCTGCCCCGGCAGGCTTCGGCCCTTACGGGCCCCTTCCTTTATGCTGACATCTCTTTGAGGCGCGCGTGGAACATGTACGCGCCGTTCGGCACGGGCCTGGTCCTGATCGGACGGAGAGTTACCCATTACTCTCCGCCCGCAGGCCCGCGCCTACGGTGGCTGGGAGTCGTCACGCGGCTCCCGACGCCCGGAGCGTCTCCCGCGGCGGCTGGGACGTGAGGCTCTCTCCCTCAGCCGTCCATAAAAGGTACTTTTTCACGTCAAAAATTATAATAAAAAATATAATTGATTCTAGTCGCCCCTTCCACTTACTTCTATCTTTAAACTAACTTAATTTTACTTCTATCTTCTTACTTCTATCTTTAAAAATGTTTTACAAGGTTTTGTATACATTTATTATATAATTATATGTGAAGACTACTACTATACCACAAAAGATAAAAAGAATTAAAACTGTCAGTATAAGTTGGTTAACAAATAAATAATAGCAATGACAGGACAGGTAAATCAATTATGTGATAGATACATAAATGGTGCTCAGTTGCTCACATATTTACAATATTGTAAAAGTAGATGATTATCCTAGAATTTTAACAAGTGTGTGAGTTACAGTAATCACAGAATGTAATAATCAATGTCATAATAAAATAAGTACCTATACGAGTATATTAAATTTTCTTTATCAACCAGTTTGATTTTGCCTAGACTCTAGATTGTCCTATGGAGTAGGACTAGCATGTTTCCAAGCATTCTTATCTTGGATATAATCCTCTAGTTTGTAATATCCTTGTTTACAAAGTATGAGTTTTAAATTTTCTTTCGTTTAATTGCAATATGTCACAAAGTATTTTGTTGTAGCATTTAACATAGTACCCCATAAAAAATATGTACTTTAGATAATCTGAAAAAAGGTTGATCTAATTTATCTTTATTTCGAGTATTTAAAAAAATCAATAAGTTACCTATGTGTTACAACTATGCCCC
This sequence comes from Globia sparganii, assembly GCA_949316385.1. NCBI lineage: Eukaryota > Metazoa > Arthropoda > Insecta > Lepidoptera > Noctuidae > Globia > Globia sparganii. The sequence goes on from OX438671.1 coordinate 8,193,944, forward strand.
GGCGACAAGTCAAATGTCAATAAATCCATTATGTGCTATTTAAGTTAAAAATTAATTTATTATACTTACATATTAACCTATTCGAATAAATGATGGCGAAACTGCATCGAAATCATCGTGCATAGAAGACCTAAGAGGTCACTCAGTCACGAAAAGTTTGTTTTATACTATGTACAGACGCCAGCAGGTCAACCTACCCCAATCTGTCAAATTTCTTTGATAGATTTTCAACTTTAGCACAAAGGAATAAGGTTCATATTCAATTGGGAAAATCTGACAGATTGGGGTAGCTTGATGTGCTGGCCTCTGTACCTATAGATTATTATATTTATGTAGGTATTGAAACAGATAATATAAGAAATCATCTCGAATACCCGCTGACCTTTAAATATTAATGATTACAAGTAAAACAAATTGCCAAAACACGAGACCCGAGCTCTACCGTAAAAAAATAAACCCGTTGTCCCTACAGTAAGTTTTTGACGTTTTTGTTCGAATTACCAGCCACGTCGGAGCGGTCACGTAGCGGCCACGGATTAACGTAAAACGTAGGCTTTAAAAAATTGAATACAATAAAATCTTACTTTTTCGCAACTTTTCATGTCGGCGCGATGAAAACGTGAGCTGTTTTCTTTTGTTTTTACAGACATTGGCGAGTGACTGATGGATTGATGTTTGATCTTGGAGAAGGGCATAAGTTTAACTTGCCTTAGGGTTAATCCTAATCTTTCAGTTCGAATTTCGACCATGGCGACCAATCTCAATGGAAACTAGCCTTCGGCGCGGTATACTTATGTATACGGTACAAAAATGTGTGCGCGGACACAGGTGTGCTCTCTCAATTTTTATTGGGTTTTTCCATTAGGAATTTCTTAGTAACAACCCGAAGTTTGGTAGTGTGATACCTAAGTAAACACGAAACCACGTTTAGCCATTGATCCTGCGCATAATCTCTCTCTGGTCGTGTCGGATTGCCGTCCCATCGGACTTTGAGAGTAGTTAAACTATAGTAAAACTTTGTCTTAGACAACTGTATTATTTCATTTGTTTTGAATCTGGCAATAGCTAAAGCTATAGAAAGTACCAATTAAGTAGTTCGCTGATACCATGCTCGTCACAAAGGAGACAAATGAATTAATATAACAAATCAAAACTCATTCACTAAAATAAGCCATAAAATTAAATTAAATACCCCGTATCTCATGTATCTAAGTACCTAAATACAAATGCACGAACACATTCGCAGAACGAATAAGTAAACAGATAAAATAAAGGGATAGTTAGAATGCAAATGAAGTACCAAAGAGTATTCATTAAGTACTATACGCAAAATTAACGCAGTAAATAGAATTTCCATCGCATTTTATTTAAAAAAGTGTGCCTTTAAATTCGGAATTTTCCCGCAGGCTCGTTTTTTTTATGTTGGCACCCTTGATATAAAATGCTGTCTCCACTCCGATTGAATGCAAGTGCCGAATTTTCGACGTTATGTTTAGAAAGTAAGATTAATTTCTGTTTGAAGCAGGCTGTATTTATTTAAATTAGAAAACTCTTTAACGAAGAACAATAACGAAGACTAACGAAGAAAAATATGCCTATTTAGCAGAAGATAATGCACTGCAAACACCAAGATAGACTACTTCAGAAAAAAAAAATAAAGAAAATTAAACGGAACAAACGTTTTCTTAGCACACCGCTAAAAGCCCAAGATGAGGTTATTTTGTTTATGATATTTATCATTTTCTCGTTCAAGAACTCAAATTCGCCGTCTTAATTTGCGTCCTGTAACAAATTACACACTTTTTCTTAACAAAAAGTTGTTTTAAAAAGTGCCTCGAGGAAGATTGATGTCCATTAGTAGGTAATTTCCTAAACAATTTCAGCAAAGGACACGACGTTAATCGAACGAAGCATGATTATTCCATGTTTCTGTTGAATCCAAGAAAATTATTTCGATCGTTATTCCTTAAAACAAATGAATCATATTTTTACATTTCCTATAACCATAACTTAACTGCTGAAAGTAAACTGGAAACTTCTACATTCAGCAACTTTAATTTTCCGCTGAATTTCAAAAATACTTCCATTTACAGTAATCAAATATGTAGGTAAATTATCTATACAAAATTTTTATTATCTTAGTAAAGTCAAAACCGTTTAAGTAATTATTGTTTTTTTATGCTATTTTTGCGAGGTCTGGGAACGAACCTAACGCAATATTTTTTTTTTAATTTTTGTCTCTCTCTGAATGTATATTCCAGTATCATTCAAAAACTACCAGATATGTTTTGTTCAAATTTTGCATAAATATTCCTAAGTCTGTTACGCTATTTGCTATGCGCGATGAGTTCTTCGTATTGTCGCACTTAATTAATATTTTTATGAATACAACCTTTTTGGAAAATAAATCAAATTGAAACTATTTTACTTCCCCTTTATATCTTTATTCCCCTTTAAAATTCTTGGCAATCAATCCTACGAGAACGCTCAACGAAAAATATTTTAGCGGAATTTTATTAGTTATTGTTCTAGAATATTCGTTTTAAACTAAATAAATCCGTTATTTTGTTAAGATAAATAGAACTTTTAAAATATCCTCTAAAGTTTCCAAAGGTGTCAGTTATACAAAGTTATTTCCTCATAGCCGCTTGTACCAAATAGTTTGACAATTCGGAACATTACACCGCGCGGTCGTACGCGCGAAGAGCTGTGTGTTACATTACAAAGGGTGTCAATCGACTTGTTTTTATTCGTATTGCTCCTGATTGATAGAGACCCAATTCTTTAGTAGTTATTTTAGGCTGATGGACGCGTAACTCACGTTGTGACTGCTTCAGTTTATTAAAGAGCCGATATTTGACTTTTAAAACTGTATAGGTAGCTTAGCTTACTTTTAAAACTGTATAGGTAGCAGAAATATGGACGTTGTCTGAAATAAATGTTTATTATTATTATTAAACTAGCTTCTGCCCGCGACTTTGTCCGCGTAATTTTTTTTTGTTTCCCCGATCCACCCCATCGCAACGTGTCGCCGGCCTGCGCTATTACTTCGTTTTCGCTTGGCGAAAACTTCAGACTTTTCTTCTTTTTTCTCAACTCCTAAGGGTCCTAGCGTCAAGTTTAATAGAATATAGCCTTCCTCAAGAACTGGGCTATCAAACGCAAAAATATTTTTATATATGCTACCAATACTTCCAGAGATTTAGAGCTTTCAAACCGTGTTTCAAACAAACAAACTCTTCAGCTTTATTATTAGTATTATTTTAAAACTATGATATCTCCTAAGATATACATTGATATCAAATGATGTCAGAGGCAATTTTGTTCAAAATTAAATACATGTGATGAATAACGTATTTATTTGGATAAGGATTAATACCATGTTTATAAAAACACCTTCGCAAATAATGCATTATTTTAGAACAAATTTGGTTAGCATAAAAGAGGTTATAGTGAGCTAACCTTAAAAGATAGACATATGCTGTCGCGGACTTTTTTTTAAAGCTTTTAAAGGGGAACAATTCTGTCATATATAATTTTTGCGAAACTTTAACCGTTTACGCAGCGCACGCAGCGGAAGCTCTCAATAGGAAAAAAATCCCCCGATTTTGAAACATTCTTCATTGGTGCTCCGCTGCTATTGGTTTTAGCGTGATGATATATAGCCTTCCTCGATGAATGGGCTATCTAACACTGAAAGAGTTTTTCAAATCGGACCAGTAGTTCCTGAGATTAGCGCGTTCAAACAAACAAACAAACTCTTCAGCTTTATAATATTAGTATAGATTAATATTATACAGCACCAGAATCTGTACAAATAAATAAAATTGAAGTGTCTGTGTGTAATGTCAAAATATACTTTTTATTAAATGCATAATTATTATGAAAGTATAATACGGTAGATAGGTACCTACTTATAACAAAAAAAACTGTCTTTCTATCTGTCTGTTTGCTCCGGCTATTCTCCGAAATGGTTGGACCGATTTTAAGGTACAAAAAATTAAAACCCATGAAATCCAATTTGTTTTCCGACGAACGAAGTCGCGTGCACAGCTAGTAAAATAATAAATATCTAAGTGTTTAACATCACTTAACAATGCCGATACCGCACTAAAGACTATCAATGTATATCAGTATTGAGACTCAACTCAGTCCCCAGTCTTTAACCAAAACGACCAGTGACACAATCAATATGGCGCATTGTATTCCGAACGTTCATTCGACCCACATTCGGCAACGTTTCCTGACGATAACCCGAGCAAGCTTCGCATCGAAATTAATTTAAATAGGCACATCCTTGTCTTTCTGCTCTACTGAGCGGGATTCGATTTGCAATTCCTACACCCCAATAGTTCCGTTTCGTTCGCTGACTTAAAAATACTAGAAAGTTTGCTACTCCACTCCCTTTTTATTTTGCTTCGGAATCGCCCGCCTGCGTAAGCTGAGTTAGTACTTATTTTTTATTTAGCTTTCAAACCTCGTGGTCGACGATGTGGAAAAATCCCCGTCGGTACCTTGGCTGTGCTGAATTACCTGCAAATAACGGATAGCTATTTTAATTATGTTGGTTGAGTAAATAATTATGTTGTACTTAATTTTGTCGTATTGTTTATCTAGCAATTAAAAACAATTTAGTGCATAAAGTTTCTACTGTAGTGGTGAAATAATAGCTGACATCGGGAAGTATTTCACTGAACAAACAGTTGAACATCAACTTTTATAATGACATCTGATGACATATAACATCATGAGGGGCAATTCGCATAATTTTAAGAACGTTCACAGTCTGATCTGTCTGAACCTCTCAGAAATACCTCTAATTTCCCTATATCTTGACAAGTTTCTGACATTTGTTTGTCGCCGAGATGAGATTGTTACCAGATTTTGAACATTTTAAATTAAGAGAATTGACCGTCTGCGGGGTAACACACATAAAATGACAATTGATCGCAATGGGTTTTATTTTGAAAGTTCATCCACGTTCATTGTGTTATCTAAGTTGTTAAGTTGTTGAGCAGACGAATTTTTAAAACCTATGAAGCAATGAATTAACTTATTAATTTCCTTCAAAACTCCCGGATTGTGATTGAAACTGTGTTCCGGGTGCTGTTGGAATGACATTTTAAATTGGTAGAGAATAAAATAAAGCATGCAATCCAGTGACAAGTGGTTTTACGCACAAGTATTGACAAGAAAAAAAGTAGTTTATAAAAACTAAAAAATCACACTTAAAAATTATAAAATAATTAAATTTTAAAAGCATGTTGCGCTTTTTGCATTTATTATAAATGCGCTCCACGCTTTCAGTCAATTTAATTATCTTATAATTTTTATTGCGTGATAAAAGCGTGTCTTTAAATTATTTTTAAACTACGTTATTTTATTTTTAACTTTTGCATCTAGTATATTCTTCAATAAGTTAATAATTATAAAGGGCTCCATCATCAGACTCTCGACACCAAGTGCAATATATTGGACTCGTCAAAATGAATCATATGACCCCAAACTCGAAAGGCCCACTAGTAGCCCCTAAAGAGTTCCACTATCTACCTCCTGGCTCCATCATCAGACCCTCGACACCAAGTGCAATATGTTGGGACTTGTCAAAACAAATCATATGAGCCCAAACTCGAGCGATTTAGTAGTAGCCACTGAAGAGTTCCACTATCAACCTCCAAATCACATCAGCACATCAGCTCCAAAATACCAAATTATAGTTTTGTCTTCCAAAATACATATACATACGAAATTTCCTTTCGATACGACAATTAGAAATGGTTTAAATTGACTTATATGATTTTGTTACATAGTTACAAGTGAAGCTAATAATAAAAACCGGCCAAGTGCGTGTCGGATCACGCACAATAAAGGGTTCCGTAGTTGGTATGAATTTATCCCAAGAACAAACTTAACATTGTAATAGAAAATCATGTTCTCCTATACATTGCAACTGCAAATATACATAATTATTTTACAAGTTGGTCGACTACTACTCGTAAACTTATAAAGCGTACTTAGCTGTGATAGTTATCCTTTTAACTTCGTTATTATATACTACTGCCGTGAATTTTTTAGATATACAAAAACAACCATTTACCCTTGACTCTAACAAAAATTTTGCACTTTAAAGCTTAATATTTCACAAACGGATCCCTGAATTTAAAAATTGTTTTTATAAACCCGCAATATTTTCGAAAGAATATCCAACGATACCCACAAAGCATCCCCACTTTACGTGTAGTACTACCCTAAAAAAAATTTTTTTCATGATTTTATTTTACCATTTTGTCGGCGTGATTAATATCCATTCCAAATTACAGCTTTCTAATACTAATGAGTCTCTGAGCTAGGCTGAGAAAGGACGGACAGACGGACATGGCGAAACTATAAGGGTTCCTTGTTGATTACGGAATCCTAAAAAGAGTGTTAATAACTACGCAGAAAACTTTATAACATAAAAAAACAACCGACTTCCAAAAAACACTACAAAGTGAAAAATAACTTTAATTTCGAAAGTCGCTGTCGTTGGTTCCGCATTTTCTTTTATTGACACCGACTTCAGAAATTAAAGTTATTTTTCACTTTGTAGTGTTTTTTTGGAAGTTGATTGTTTTTTTTTTTGTAAAAAAGTTTTTTTTTTCACTTTTTAGTGGGCCAGTTTGTAACTTATCTAAGTTGCAATAGCCTAATGTCAACTGCTCATCACCTTTTACAAAATATTGCATTTCCCGATGCAGGGACGTTAATTGTTGAGGAGTTATCCTAGTAAAAACCAGGAGAACTGGAGCTGATTGAGAAATCACCATCAGCTCCACTTCACGATACGCATTGTGCTTAGCAACCAAATTAAAGTACCTAATCAAATCGCAAACCGTTAAATATTTATTATTGAGTAGTTCCGATGGCCATCTGTGGTCTTCATCATCAGTTCCACTTCACCGAATGGTGCTTCCTGAGAGCAAATGGCACGGGTCACTATAAAAAATGCCCAAATCGCTATAGGTGTGCCTACAAAATTTGAGGGTTTCCGTCGATTTCCATGAGATTCCCTCATCAGATTCCGATTTGTTGACATTTGGGCCATTTCGGGAGCATACCCTTTCAATTAAAAAAAGAATTTTGAAATCGGTCCACAATTGGCGGAGTAATCGTGTAACAAACACACAAAAAAAAACATACCGTCAAATTGAGAACCTCCTCCTTTTTTGAAGTCGGTTAATAATATCAGTTCCACACAATACAATTTAAAAACATTCTAGAAAATCACAAAAATATGTCCTTAAAAAATATTTATATGACCTCGTAAATCCTTGAAACAATGTTTCGAAAACGAACGCGTTCATAAGTAGGTACGCATACTACAACGTAGCCGCCAAATGTCTATACATAATTTTCAAGGAAATGTCGAGTAAAACGGGATGTCATTTAGATGGATAGAACAAATGGAATCATGTCGGCGTACGCTCCGAGTCGCCGAGGCGACGACATTGAAAATCACATTAATTTTTCAATTTATGTTGTATGGAAAAAAAAGTTGTCATCTGATTGTCATCTGGATTTTTTTGTTATACCATGGTATTATCTACTTACGTATTTTACTAATTTTATGTGGCCGAACTTTTTTAGAGTATCATTACGGCGAAGAAAGAGACAGTTGACAGTTGTTGAACTATTATAAATCATTTGTTTTACGTTGATCTCCATTTACCTGTCCAAAACTGAAGTTTTAATGTTCGTACAAACGTAGGTAGATAGCTAACGCTTTGAACCAAGCTTCTCTAAGATGTTTGTAGTAGGTACCTAGGTACGAGTACTTACGTAGTTTCGAGCGTTGCTAATGCGTTATGTCCGACATCGTGTAGACCACAGTTGAATTACTGCCGAACCGACGTGAAACATGAAGTTCAACTAACATACATATGTGCATCATGCATGCATAATGCAGTTAACATTGTACCAACTTACCAAGTTAGCTCTAAGTCTTTTCGCAAAGTTGCCTGACTTTGAACTTCGGAACAAACACGTAAGCTGCAAGATGTATTGGTGTTTAACTTCGAAGTAGAAAAAACCAAAGAAGAAATTGTTTTTAGAAAGAAAAGAAAAAAAGTTTATTTGGACACATTTCGTGAAATACAAAAACTAAATAAAAATAATGTTGCAAACAACAATTGTGTTTTACGCGTTCAAATGAGGGACTCCTATCTTTGAAGGCAAGTAAGCAAAATTCGACTGTGCGAGATCGTGTCGAAATTCTCAATACTTTAAATAAAAGTAGGCCGCCTATAACACTACTGTCCCCTATACTGCAGATTGTTCTAAATATTTGACGGGCGCATAGTCACTGGCGGACTCTCGCGTCATCTACGAATAAACACTAGTACGCACTGAAAATAAAATATTATGCGATCGCATTTGTAACGCACGGTCAGAAATAGCCCCATGTGTCACGACAGTGTACACCGGCCTAGTATGGCAGGAGGGACATTATTGTCTCACACATTGGGTGCCGTATTCGAGACATTGTGAGCCCATTTTGACAGCTTATTAAGTCAGCGAATAATGGTAAAGCATGATGTGTAAAGCGTTATGTTTCAGTAAGTAATGCTGATCGGATGTGCCTGGAAGATTAGGAAAACCTTTCATATTTACTGAAGTAAATTGAATTTGAGGGAAATTTGCTGCATATAATGCCCGATTTTATACATTTCACTTATTATACTTACCTTTTATTTTTCTTATAATAAAAATAATTCATTAAATACACACATCAAAAGTGTCTAAGGATCAAGCATTTTTATGCGGATTTCTTGAGATTGAGACGTGGCTTTGTAATAAATTTATGATTTTATAAATTTATATGGATCCTTTTTGGTGCATTTCATAATTTGAATCAGGAACTGTGAATCAAATTCGAGTAAAAGATGAAAATCAGCTGTCAATATTTTCCCTATAAAAACATACAACGCATTGAAGACATTATTAGTGCTACTGTTTCCCTACTACTGATTAAAACCAACGTTATTATGGAGCGGCGACGTCATTTAAGCAGGGAAGAAATGCTCAGAGCCGTGGGAATGATAGAAGCTGGTTCCCGGCAACGTACTGTGGCTTTAGCTCTGAATACAAGTCAGAGTGTTATCAGTCGACTTTGGACTCGTTACCGAAGCACTGGTACCGTGGCTGAGCGCCATGGAGGACGGTATCGCTGCACCACACGGAGACAAGACCGATACATTCAAATCTTAACTCGAAGAGCTCCAACAATAACCGCCATGATGTTAGCCGTGAGGCTTCATCACTCTTCAGGGAACTTAATTAGCGACCAAACAGTCAGAAACCGCTTGCATGAAGTGAACCTTCATTCCCGAAGACCGCTACGGGTACCACCTATAGCAATGCACAATCGTAGGATTCGATATCAATGGGCTCTTGAACACAGAAATTGGGCAGAAGAACAATGGCGTTTCGTGTGCTTTTCTGATGAGTCTCGTTTTGGTATGAGACCGGATACAAGACGTATACGACACTGGAGAACCCCTGGACGCCAACAGCGATTAAAATCCTGCCAGGAAGTCCATCCTTATAGTGGTGGAACCATCATGGTATGGGCGGGTATTTGGATCGGCGGAAGAACTGAGTTGATTTGGATCAGAGGCAACCTCAACGCTCAAATTTATGCTGAGACGATTGTATCAGACGTCATCGAACCTCTACAAGTGCAAATCGGTCCCTTATTTCAGTTAATGCATGATAATGCACGACCGCACACCGCAAGAGTTGTAAGACAGACTCTCGCCGCAGCTAACATCAATGTCCTGCCCTGGCCTGCTCAGTCGCCAGACTTGAACCCGATTGAGCATGCATGGGATATGCTACAGAGAAGAGCTCTGCCGAATATGGAGGGTATCCAGTCGCAAGAAGACCTTTTTTTGTTGTTGCAACGAACATGGGCGGCCATTCCACAGCGTGATTTGGATGAACTCATTTTGAGTATGCCAAACCGATGTTCTTGTGTTGTTAGTGTTCGCGGTAGAAACACGGATTATTAATTGTTTAAGTTACCCAATAAAATTTTAGAGAAAACTGTTATTTCAGTCTTTTTTTCGAACTTTTGTGTTAGTGGTTCAAATGTCAAAAATCCCTTTATTAGGAAAATGGCAAATTTCTTTATTAATGCAAAGGTGACTTGGTTTATCGTTACTGTGACAAACGAAAACACTTTATTTGATGAATCCTTAAAGAAAATTTTAATTAATATCAATCAGGAGAAAAGTTATTGCAAAAATATATGTTGATCCCTAGACACTTTTGATGTGTGTATTTTTACATCAAACTAAAAGGTTCCAGAGTTTTCTAAAGCTGTTGAAAGCACGCACCGAATGGGCCTCATTAAAGTGACTTGGCTTTCATAATTTTAAAGTTTGGCCTTTATCGAAAATAGTTAAATGATTCTTCAAAGCTTATACACGTAGATGATGTATGTACCTATAATTATTACTTTTTTCAATGACATTTTAAATTCAAAACAAAATCAAAGATCAAAGTAACACATGATTGAAAGTAGACAATGCCAGAATAACAAAATTTTCGTTAGTGTAATAACACACAGACCATTAATTCGCTGTCGGCGAATGTACATCTGCATTAAAGTTACATTGTAGCACAGTTGTTTACGATAGACTTCGGCGACGCCTTTCACGAAGTATTTGTGACCTATTAACACGTTACTAAGTCGAACAGTCTGTCGGTAAATGATAGAGAACACACACAGATTGCGCCCATGCGTTCTACCAACTAGGGTAATTTCAGGATAGGTGCCCCAATGGGATAGGTGCCGCAGCTTTGAATACTGTATATTAGAAATGTCGTGGGCTAAAATCGTACTACGTAATAGTAAACGCTCCCCCTGCAGACCCCTGTGCCACGCCAACCGCACGCGAGACCGCATGCGTTTTGCCCGTGAGTGTAAAAATCCTCCGCGACGAGACCATTACAAGCGTTGAAATTATAATCGTAAGTACTTACTATCGAATATCTTTTCACTCTGTAATAAATTCTATATTTTTTAAATTTATTTGCTGATATTACAGTTTAAAGTACACGAAATAATGCAATAAATTATAGTTTTCTTTTCAACTTTTTTTATATTAATAAAGGCATCTATCCTGTGCTAAAAGTATAGTTGCCCCATTTGCTGTTCGGGATAGATGCCCTCAGAGGCATCTATCTCGAACAGCAAATCAGCAGCTTTCATGTGGGTTTTCCAAGTTAGTCGCCTGTCCAAGTGCACACCCAGGTACTTGACAACATCTTTCTCTGGCAAGTCGTTGCTTCCCAGCGTGACCGCAGGGCAATCACCTTTTCTGAGTGTGAATGTCACTTGTGTTGATTTTGATACGCTTGCAGTAATTCTCCACGTCTCAAGCCACCCATCTATTAAGTGTAGTGCCTCTTGCAGCTTTCTCGAAGCTTCTATTGGATCTTTGTTGCTGGTTATAACGGCTGAGTCATCAGCAAAAGTAGCATTAGTAGTAACATTTGGAATTTGTGGTATATGTACTGTGAATATAGTAGAGAACGGGACCCAGAACAAAGCCTTGTGGAACTACTGCTCTTATTTCATGGAGCTCAGAGTAGCTATCCTCTTCTCATAGTTGGAACAGGCGGTCTGTTAGATAGGACTCGAGCAGTCTATGGTAACTGTGAGGTAGGTTTGTTTAAATTTTGAAGAGTAGGCCCTTATGCCATACATGGTCAAATGCCTGTTGCACATCTAAGAATGCAGAAGCGCAATATTCTCCTAGCTCAAGTGATTGTCGTATTTTGTTACACACTCTATGAACTTGCTCTATTGTGGAATGCTTCTGACGGAACCCAAACTGATGATCAGGTATCACTTTTTTCTGTGTTAGTAGTGTTTTAAGCTGGTGTAAGATTAACTTTTCCAACAATTTTGAGTTGATGGGCAACAGGCTGATTGATCTCTACGAAGTGATCTCATTATATGGTTTTCCATGCTTGTATATTTTCATTTTAATTTTGTATTTCATTTTAATTTGTGACACTTTCCACTGTGAAAGGAAATAGCCCACTCTGTAAGCACTGTTAGAAAAACAATAGCCCTCCTTAGCAACTCAACTAGTACTTTCTTTGTAATAAGATCATACCCAGGTGCTTTCTTGTCCTTGAGTCTTTTTATCTGTGTCGTTACTTCCTGAGATGGGTGAGGTGAGAGGTGGTGAGGAGGTTTGGGTGGCAGCTCCATTTGAAAGTTTTGTTTCAGGGTTTCATTTATATTTGAGTCTTTGTCACTGTTCTGGTTCCGCGGTTCATTTGGGACAAATACAGCAGCCAGAAGTTTAGCGAACGCGTTTGCTTTTTGCTCACTCGTACTTGCCCATTGATTGTTGTTCAATTTTAGAGTTTCATTTCTTGGGGTTGGTCATATTTTGCTGTATATTTCCATAAGGAATAATTCGTGGCAGACGTGGCTTTTAGGCTTTCTAGTTGTGCTTCCAGAGTGAGGTCCTCTGCTTCTTTGAGTGCCGATTTAAGCAATTTTGTCATTTTATTGTACTTTTTCTTGTCATCGGTGTGTTTGCTTGTGTGCCATACCCTGTGAAGTCTCCTTTTTTCCAGTACCATAGCCTTTAGTTCCTTAGGCAGATTTGGAGTTATAATTTTTCTGTCAATTTCGGGTGTGCATTTCCAACAGGCTTCTTGGACTAATTTAGTGAAGTATTCAGTAGCTTCATCACTGTCATTTTCTGCTTTAAGCCTAATATTTAATTTTATATTATTTTCCAGGTACGAGTATTGTCGGAAGTCATTCCAGTCGGTTTTATTGTTATAGAGATTATCGAAGTTGATCACAGTGGTGCTGACGGTCATAATTATCGGCGTGTGGTTAGAAGATCCATCGAGGCAGGACTCAGTGTGACAATAATGTCGGGACATTCCCCGCTCAATAAAGAAGTCTATTATGTCCGGCCGCTTGTTCGGATCTGTTGGCCAGTGCGTTGGTTCTTTTGTTGACAGCGTGATGAGATTTGTGCTGTCAATTGACTTTTTAAGTTCCCTTCGGCGGGTTGTTACTAGACTTAATCCCCAGTTAGTGTGCTTTGAATTCCAGTCTCCCCCTGCTATGAAGCGTCCGCTCAAAGTTGAGAAGTACTGGGTGAACATATTCTCACTTATCTTGTGTTTAGGCGGACAATATACAGAAGATATATTAAAATACCCTGCCTTGTCTTGCTCAATAAACATATAATTAAAAAAGATGTCACAAATTAATGTTAAATACTGAATACAAACTGATTATTTGCAACTATAGTACGTTTTATTTCAATTAGCATCTAATATTGAAGCATTTATACAGTGAGTCTTCTATCCCTCACGTTAGGCATCTATCCCTTGAAGAATTTTTACTACGAGTCTTCTATCCCTCACTTTAGGCATCTATCCTACTTTTGAGAGGGTAAAAAAGACACAATTTCTCCAAAATCTATGAAACTTATGTAAAAACAAAAGGGGTACCATCCTAGATTAAAAATCAAAGTTACCATATGCAAAAGACGTATTGCCAATAGATTTTTAATTCATAAGTTATGGCTCCCTATCAAAAAGTGGGGCACCTATCCTGGAATTACCCTATTTGCTTTGATTAATACCGACAACGCAGAACACAGGCAGACTGATGTGTCCGCGACGAAGAGATTTTTTGCAAAAAAAAATTGTCTGCCTCTTAAATGCCACTTTATCTTCACACTATGACAAGCTAAAGGCCCAAATGAGTCCTTTTTTGTTAAACTCCTCTATCCACATAAATTTTCTGCTCGAAATTTGTCTAAACCTCTCACGGATTATCGCTTTTCGTATATTAGTGAGCACTAAATATTAATGACTATTCACAAAGTAGGTACTAATGTCGTGAAAAAGCATTGTTCATTTTTAATCTGATACCACGTTACTCGGGCACGTTCATAGAGTGCCTGAATTCTTTACGACCTCCATTGCCTTTATTAGACTTTAGTCACGAGCGAAAATTGTTCCTTCCGTCGAAGAGTAAATTTACCCAAGCTGTTGTTAACATAAGCCACAGTAAGATTAGTCAACCAATAAGTACACGCAGGGTACTTTAAAAGCTTTTATACGAAGTTGCGGCTCTCATATATGCAACGTTGAAGCATGATGAGACTAGTTGATATTCTGAATAATTCTCTTTTGTCATTCTTAATTAAAGTACGGCGAAGTTACTTTTACAAAAAAAAAATAACACAATCAGAATTTATTATAAGTATTGGTTTAAAATTATTAACAAACTAGCGGCCTGTCCCGGCTTCGCACGGGTGGACATTTATTTTTTAAACATTTTATTTTTTTCTTGCAATTAAAAAAACCTATATTAATCAGTGATAATGTAGCATTCAAATGGTGAAAGAATTTTTAAAATCGGTCCAGTACTTTTTGAGCCAATTCGTTACAAACATACATACAAATCTTTCCTCTTTATAATATTAGTATAGATGTGACTAAAGCTGATTATAAAAAATACGACGTGATGGTCTGCGGAGTAGTTGCGTAACAAACTAACAGTAGCAATAGTTTTCATTTTGAGAGTTCAAAAACATTACCTAATTGCGTTATTTATGTTGCTAAGGAGACCTCTTTTTCGAACATATGAAACAATGAATTGGCAAAATCATGAAAAACTATTCTGATTGTGATTGATAGTGTGTTACGATTGGGAAAAGTTGTTGTCCCGTAATAAGAACCAAACTTAAAATACTATAGGCACTTAACTTTTGGAAAGTTTTGTTCATCAAAAGCTCTCCTTTAAAACAAACTTAAGTCTAACTTAATTTAACATAAAAAAACTATGAGAAAAACTACTTAGTTTCATTTTTTAATACGTCGTGGTGACTTTTTCTCAATGGTAGGAACGTTTGCCAAAAGCTAGAAAAGATTTATGAAAATTATTTGGGTGTCAGTCGAAAAAAAAACTGTTAGCGATGTAGCTATAATCCGCAATAGAAATAAAATATATTTGTAACTGTAGTATTTTAAAACATTAATCGAACATGGTTTCAATTAGGCACAGCCAGGTTTATCCGAATTCGAAAACGTTTTCCAATTTAAGCGTAAAAATAATAAAAGTTCTCGCAAAATAAAGTTGAGAATAACATTTTTGTATGTATTCCATGAATAGAATAAAAAATAAATGGTTTCCTTATTAAAATATACTTTATCATGTAAAAAATCTGGCAAAGGTTCATATTTAAACAAACCCTGGTTATTTCTCACTTTATCAATGTTATATTTTAAGCCAGTTTGCCTTGAGTACAGAATAAACGCTTTAAAAGTATAAATGTGTATTCATTTGCTACGATTCTTTAATAAATATAATTCATATTATCTGATCTTCATCTCCATGCGGCCTTTGACGATAAAACCTCGTCGATGATACTTACGTACTTACTATACATTGATGAAAAGGAATTTACCACCGAAAAGGATCTATTTACGCATGTCTATCAAAACAGCCCCGCTTTAATCTTTTCAAATAGCGTATTTTCGAGCAAAGATTGTGTAGGTACAAACATAGAATTGTGGAGGAAATTGATTTCATAAGCAGCTGTCTCTTCACATTTCAAACCTATATTTACTGAGGAGTAAGAAAATGCGAGTTCAGGCCGTCATTCACTCCGTGCGAACATCGAGTAATTAGGGTGATGTTGCCTAAAGAGAAGGTATAACGTATCGTCCTATACAAGAAATATAGCAAGAAAATAATAAAACAAACGATTACTTACATAGCAGACCAAAACCCGAGTTAGTCGGAGCGGGGGCGTCCGTGACATGCATGAAGCGTTCCGAAAGAGGCCTCGGGCGAACCCCTTTCACGTCATTTCTATTCAGGTCCTGTGCCAGTATCACGAGACCTAAGTGCTAATAGTGATAACGGAGAGTGTTTCAGAGTCGGCTCCGCCAATAACCGAGGGCCAATTATATTCCGACCTTACTATGACTGGGGTTATTTTAGCAGAGGGACCGCTGAACGATTTTAATTGGAAAACTAAACTGTAGAGGCTAACAAAAGCTCTTTGTTGGGATGTAACTTTGTGAAAAAAAAACGTGTGCGGTCGGGTGACCCCCGTCAGGAAGACAGGAACAAAGTTCCTTGCGCCATACTCGCACGCACACACACTCGTATATAATAAAAAGAAAAAGAGAAAGAGACAGAGAGAGAAAGAGAGAGAGAAAAAGTGTGAATAATATGCGCGTTTTGGCCTGGGAGCAGTGGTGGCCCAGTGGTAGCAACCCTGACTTACGATGGGTTTGTCGTGGGTTCAAACCTAGGCAGGCACTTTACTTTGTGTTATTTATTTCATCAGCACTGCTCTCAAAATAGTGAGAGAAAACATCGCGAGGAAACCGGCGTGTCGTAGAATAAAAAAAAATCGGCTGTCTGTAAAGTCGGTTTACTGACGATAGTTGAACGTGACAACATCATAAGAAAATACTAAAAAAAAAAATAATCTTTTTTTTCATTCTTTATTATTATTATTTTTTCGATTGTGCCTCTTTGTCGCTCGTTCCGCGCTCTCGCTTGCACTTCAAGCCTTAAATGGAACGCTTCAGAGCGAGGTAACGCCGCATGACGTCATGTTTTTTCGTGCGTGCAGCCAGCTTCATCGAATTCTATGACGTTGTCACGTCAAAAAAATTTAAGACATACACATCTACCAACCCGCACTGGGCCCGCGCGGTGGCTTATGGCCCAATCCCTCTCACAGAGAAAAGGCCTATGTCCCAGCAGTGGGTATTATACTTAATGCGCGTTTTTAATAAAGAGCCATCTAGTGTACGTTTCTAGAAGTTCTCATAAAGTTGTCACCATCTTGAATTTTCAGTTTGACCTCGCCATCCTTATAAACCAAGAAAACTACACAAATGACGAAATATTATAAAATTTTCGCAACCACCATCGTGGATTTTCATATTTGCCTCACTATTGGCTTCAACGCCCTTGAAAACCATGAAAACTATCCTGTCACGAAAAAAAGAAAATGAGAAAGTCGCATGAAGGGAGCACAGCAGCATAACACTTTTGTTACGTGACGTTTTTTAGCAGTTTCCTCTCACCGCAAGCCGCGTAAAAGATCTTCGTTCCATACCTAGAACTTTATTTTTGTTTGAAAAATCGAATTAAATATTTCGTGACATCATTTTCATTACGTGAGTACGTATTGGAACATTCAAGCGCACTGATCGTTCCTAGAATGTAAAATCAACTAGTGGTCTACCTTCGCGTGTCTAGTAATTACTTGCTTCTAACAAGCGCGGTTATATTTCACGGGGAACTTAGTTCGGCATCAATTTAATTGGTGGTTGGCTACCTCAATAGTTTCCAGGAAGGAATATAATATGCGCAGTTGTTGAGAATTTACTTCTTGCCATTTAAGTATCTGATACTCATGCATGTTATGACTCTGAAAAATTAAGTTTAATTCGACATCAATTCTTGTAAAAAATGCCATTCAGTTGTATATAGGATTCCTTATTACAATCCAAAAACAGAAAAACTTAGACCTCAAGCGTATCAGACAGGTGTGGCCATATTAATTTGTAAGTGTGGTACAGACCATAAAAGTTAACAACTTTGACTTGAAGCTGAAGAGTTTATTTGTTTGTTTGGTTGGACGCGCAAGTCTCAAGAACTGCTGTTTCTAATTGACAAATTATTTTTGTGTCGAGGAAGGCTATAACATCACGCTATGACCAATAGGAGCGGAGCATCAATGAAAAATGTTGCAAAAACGGGATAAAATATTCCTTTTGAGAGCTTCCGTTGCGTACGTTACGTAAACGGTTAAAGCTACACAAAAATCATGTATGACGGAATTGTTCCCCTTTAAAAGTTCTACGAAAATTCTGCGACAGCAAATGTCTATTTTTTAAGGTTGACTCACTATAACTTTTTACCACGCATTATTACCATGCATTATTTGCGAAGGTGTTTTTTATAAACATGATATTAACGCTTATCCAAATAAATACGTTATTCATCACAAGTATTTAATTTTGAACAAAATGGCCCTTGACGTCATTTGATTTCAATGAATATCTTAGATATCATAGTTTTAAGATAACTCCGCAAGGCGGCCGGTCAAAAGGGGGGTGGAATATATTTTAGTAGGTTTTTTCCTCAAATTAACGCAGGTGAAACCGCGGGGCACAGCTAGTCTTTAAATATGACCACACATTTCTGATATACGCTGCATATTAGAATGTTTAGTGCCGGTATCCACAGGCGCCTAAGCGGCCGTTGAATTATAAAGCTATGATCACACTGGCACGCTCGCTTACACCGACCTGTGACAGCCGTACTCATATATTTGCAGCACGGACTCGGTGGGCGGTGCTCTATTGTGTTTACATTAGGGTTGACCGGCTTTTTTCGTCATTAATTTTAATATTTTCATTGTTGCGATGAGTGTGGCTCAACCTTTTCTTGTGGAAATAATATAGGGTACAATAAGGCCCATAGCACACGGCGTATTTTAAACGCGCAGACGACGCGCAGATTGCGCGCGTATACGCGATTCAAACGAGATTCGATCGCAACCTTGTAACTTGAGCACACGGGGCGATCGTGAAACGCGCCTCTGCTGCGCGTATACGCACAGATACAGCGATACAGACGCGCTGTAGTCGCTCGTAGATTTTGCGTTTTGATCAGAGACTCCTCTTCTTCAGTTGTACAATGGCGTCGGTTGACACAACACTGCTTACGTTGGCTTTAGTACTTCTTTTAAAAAGAAAAAAAATGTAAAAAAAGCGAATCTATTGGATAGACCCATTTACGAGTGAAAAAAGATTGAGTGGTCATTATCATACAACGTTTAAAAAATTGATAATACATAAAAGATGGAAGAATTTTTATAAGTGTTATCGAATGTCATATTCGTCATTCCAAGAACGAATGAAATGAATTCCATTTCCTTTGTACGCGCGTTTGTATCGCTTCAAACGCGCGTATACGCGCTTCATGTGCGCGCTTGCATCATCAATACAAACGCAACAATCAGCGTCTTCGGCGCGTTTAAAATACGCCGTGTGCTATAGGCCTAATATGTGGTAGATACTGCAAGAATAGAATGATCTTGAGTTTGATGAGGTGTGCAAGTATTAGTCGTTATTAGTTTCTCTATAATATTGGCACTGAAACTGCTATTGTATGACTCAAAATGATTCATTTATTTATTGTGGTAACTTTATGCAAACCGAAGTTACATACGAGAAGAAACATAATGGGTGGCCGCACCATATATTTTGAATATAAATCATATCTTAAATAACATCTTTGATCACATCACTAACTCTACGAATCAAAGAATAAACGACAATACACTACATAAATACATTAAACTTTTACTTGAACATGAACACATTCTTTTTATTGTTGGATGGGCCCGCTCCAAGCCTGATGGAAAGCGATGGATGAGGTCTTTGATGGAACGAGCGTGCCCAGAAGATGCCTAAGGCACTGGAACTCCCACGCATCGACGAAACACCGCAGGCTGCTTGACCGGAGGACTCCGGTCGCAAACCAGGCGGGCGTTAGCCCTACTACCGCAAGGTAAGAATTGGCCTGTCGAATCGTAGCTCGCATGACTAAAGATCCTATCTAATTTTTTAGCTGATTTGGGTTAGGATAACTACATTTTTCTATTCGTGAATCTTTACATTTTTAACTAACCGTCATATCTCTATGTTATTTGGATCTCAAAATATAACCATTTTGAAAGACAACAAAATGTAAGGAATCCCGAAAAGAAAAATGTAGTTGTCCTAACACAAATCAGCTAAAAAACGAGATAGAACTTACGAGCGACGAAATAAGGTATTGGGTGTGACTATCCAGGATACGCCGAGCGCTCGGTTCAGTTGAGTAACTTGCGGAACAACCTGCGCTACACGAGGAGGCTTCTTCATGCATACTAAAAACAACGCGTAAATAATCCGCCAAAATTTCCTTGAAAACGATTTATCCTAACTAATATTATAAATGCAGTTAAGTTTGTTTGTTTGTTACGCTTTTACGCTAAAACGGCTGAACGGATTTGGATGAAATTTGGCACACAGATAGACTATGACCTGAGTAAGGACATAGGATACTTTTCATCCTGGATCGCAGACGAAGTCGCGGGCAGCAGCTAGTAGCTTATAAATGATCAATAAAATCAGCCGTTAGTCAACCCTATAACCGACACTCAGTCGTAGTGTCGCCGCTGGCCAACCGCCAGAACAAATGTGGAGCTATGAGCAATCCCCTTAATAATCTGTATCGGTTAATCAACCCGATACGGCGGAGGTTGTGCAATTAGATCCGACTGTCGTGTGCAAGCTGCTGTCTCGTTAATTCTGTGAGTCAGAACATATTGACAACCATTGTATGGTGGTCACGTTTCAAAAGTATCCTGTTACCTTTGTTAAAGATAAATGAAAGGTAGGGTAGGCTCTTTGTTTGTGAAAATTAATGATTTTGATATAATATAACATGGTTGAATATTTCAAGTCAAAAGTTCACTAGCTATGCCCGATATGGTAATAATAAAACACAAAACAATTTTACGAAACTGACAGGGTAGATTTAAAATGCAAAATATTTCCAATCTCCGCTTAGATTCCTATCTCTTTCATATTTGTACGACAAAGGATGACACAACAAGTTCAAGCATTCTGATGTTTTACATAAAGGGCAGCAACTTTTATTGAACAAAAACAATGCACGTACATGGAACCCATCGGTATTTAATCCTATAGCCCTCCTTGACAATTCTGAAAAGCGGGACTTTTCTCCCTAAACGACAACAGGTTAATAAAAGCAAACAAATAATTGTCAAAGAGGAATTGTTATGAAATACTCGAATCATATTTCCGATTTTACTTTTGAACTGAGTTAATTTTACTTTTTTTTTAACAACAAAGGTTTATTGGATAGATACCCATATTTCGTTAGTTATGTTTAATTCCCATGTAGTTGGCTGGGGCGAGTCCGTTGCCATTAAAAAGCCATAAACAATCTGAGTTGATCGAAAATTCTTGATGGAAAATGCCAAGACCACTTTTCGCGACCGGGGAATCAGACCCGGGAAACCAATCCCAGCAATCGTACTTTTGACACTATACGACGCAGACGACTAAATTTTTGCTTCAAATTCGTCCTGAAAAACTGAAAATTAAAACGGTTTCTGCCATTAAGCATCAACAATTTCCCTCGTTTTCCAAATTATATCCTTAAGCCGACGATTCATCAGTTTTACATACAGATACGAGTAGCTCAGAATTTAGTGCCGCCGGCGTCGGCCAGGTAGTGTGACGTCACGTATACAACACACCACACGTGATACTACTGCAAATAACCCACAAAGCCTTTGGGATGCTCCACCAATCACGTTCACTGGTGCTCTAAGTACGTGCATACTAAATATTGGACGAAAAGCGAACGCGCCCCGTACGTGACGACTATTGAAAGGAGATTCGATTTTTGCCTACCGCTTTTTACTTTTTTCGCATTCAGTGAATATGATATCCAGTAAATATGATATCGTTTTTAGTAATGCTTATCTCTGTTTTCGGGTTAAGGGTACTGTTTGTTTATACAAAGTTGGCACAGGATGAACGATGTCTGCGTGCATTAAAGTTTTCGACAGATAGTTGGCTTTGGACTCTTTGCTAATAAATATAAACAATTTTACATGATTATGATATAATTTGCAAATTATGATACTAAATAATGTGTAGTTACGTATTATGTCAACGTTTTGGTAGGCATGTGGGTGTATACGTAATTTCGATCTTTTCTTTTATTTTAAACATGTAATCTTTGTACCTAAACACTAGAATACGTCACATAATATCATCAACATCTGCTGAGCATTTTCCGAATTTATTGTGGTTGGCCTCTAAAAGGTCACATAATACCTACGTCAGAAAAAAATATTGGTACAAGGGAGCTTTCAAATTCTCTTCAATAAAAGCCAACATACAAATGGAGCAACTGATGTAGCATCAACTTGATTAATACGCTCGCAGTAAAATTACAACCGTAAACGAGAAATGTTACCAGTCAAATTACTTCGCAGGAGTGACTCGTCTCGGCATCTTCATCTGTAATTTAGTTCACGACAAACTTTTCGAAATTAATGTAGGTATTCAATTTTAAATGCGCGCCGCAAAATAAGCAAATCGAAGCCAACGCAGATAAATCTACGTCTCCTACGCGGTGAGGGATCATAACTTTGTAAGCCACCTGTAATTGACTTGACCGTCTCAATGTAATTTTCTAATTTTGTGTCGAGGAAATATTATACCGACCCGTTTTAGCAACTCAATCCATTTATTTTAAATCACACTCCATTTCCAGTGACGTCGCAATATTAAGGTGGCAGTACGTTGTGAAATTTAAAAATGGAATATATGAAGATTAAGTAACATTTTACTTGGAACTTGCCACATAAAAATATTGCAAGCGTGAAATGGTGCGAGCGGGAATTGTAGAGAACAATCTGCGTCTCATTTTCGGTGGTTCTTTTTAGTGTCGTACTTGTTATAAAAGCAAGGCAATTTCGCTTATCGCACTTTCCTCCTAAATGGATACGAGAATATAAAATAGACTTCACTACAATGCACCTGTGCGGCGCGAACATCAAAATGTGATTTTGTTTTGTCCCACGTTCAGATGTAAGTGCCATTTTCGGTCTAATACATTACCTGTATGAAATTTGCGGCTAGAAATTCTTTCTAGGTTTCAAAATGTGGATTTCGAGGCTTTTGCTTGGTTACTATTTATTTCATTGGCAACCAAAGAGGTGTTAAATGCTATAGTCGGACTTTTAATTAGCTGCAGTAAAATGACAGCTTTGTGTTACCACTTTTTAACGAAACAATGAAAAAGTGAAAAATGATGTGACAAAATAATCGATTCATTCAGATAACATCTGCAGTTCAAAATCGATCCATGTTAAATCGATTTTATAAGAGGATAATATTATTATAGGATGATATTTATAATAAAAAAAGCATTGAGCAATGCCTAATTACTGTTTTGTCATCACATCGGTGATTGGATAGGATTTATAAAAAAGCATTAATTCTAATCACGAACATATCTTTTAAATATTCTTATTTTTGAGGTTTTTGGTGTTTTGCAAATAATCCTATATTTGAGGAGGTTTTGTCATCACATCGGTGATTGGATAGGATTTATAAAAAAGCATTAATTCTAATCACGAACATATCTTTTAAATATTCTTATTTTTGAGGTTTTTGGTGTTTTGCAAATAATCCTATAGTAAACGTTATTCCTAATAAAAACTTTAATTTATTAAAAAAAAAAATGATTCCTTAGATCGATATAATTTTTACTCTAATACTCCTAGTATTAGAGTAAAAATTATCTTTAGTAGACTACCTATGTATTGACGCTGATTTGAAACTACAACATATATTTTTATTCGATCAATAAAAAAATATTTGATTGTTTACGGTTAAATCAAAATTGGTCAATATCGAATATCTAAATTAAACGAAAATCACATCACTAGTTTGGCAACATTTTTTAACGAAACGACAGTAAGAAGTGTCATTTTACTACAGCAAATTAAAGCCTATAGTTCGACTTTTAATTTGCTAGTAGTAGTAACAATTTTGAATACTAGAGAATAGGATCACTGTGGAAATTACTACACAAAATTACCCTCTACTGAAGAGTTCAACGACACATTTTAATAGAATCCCTCTTCAACCGATGTGCTCAGTCATATTTCAAAGAGAGCAGACCTTGGTAGAGAAAAAAAGTAAAGTAAAAATGTTTACCTCGTGCGGAGCAAGGGTTCAGACCGCTAAAACATTCAGGCACGCGTGGGACGACCCCATTGTTTTTATTATAAGCAAGCATTGCACGCGTTTTGTTCTTTTCCCTTGTTAGAGTTATGATAATGGAACTCTGCGGCTGTGTGAAACGATTTAAAATAAAATTATGTCTATTCTCGTACTCCTAACGCAAATAAAAGAACTCCTTATGGGTACGCTGATCATAGATAATTATTTGTTTTAATTATTAACGAAAACAGAACTCGATATTTAAGTAACCTTTTGAAAGTATCTTTTATTTTACGTATACCTACAAGATTAAAAAAAAGATAATTTATTTTCACTGTTTAATAACTGCACAAGCTTTTCGAAAAAACACGTTTATTGTATAAAATCAATAAAAATAAAATAAAGTTGTTTGTTAAAACGGCAATAGAAATACACATTTTGTGAACATTTCAACTGTCTACCTATTACGGTTCATGAGATACAGCCCGTTGACAGACAGACGGACGGATGGACGGACGGACTGACAGCGGAGGCTTAGTAATAGTGTCCCTTTGGCACCCTTTGGGTATAGAACCCTAAAAAGGTTTTCGCTAAGAATAACTCCGTACTAACACCGCTCTGCTTATTATAAAACAAAGTTACATCTTTAGTTGAATTTGTTATGTATGCCGTCGTCTCCGTCGCCGCGGGCCACGATGTCACGCAGTGCTTATGCTCTCTTTTATATTCTTTAGTGGAGCGAGCATTCCTTCAAACAGACGGTTCCATACTGCGGAACTTAAATCTCATACTAAAATAATAGACTTGAGAAATAGAACGTCTTTGTTGACACTCACTGTGCCACACACGGTCGTGGAGACTCACAAATAATTATATTCAAACTCTACACGTAAACTATATACATCACACACCAAGTCATACCTACAATACACACTCATACACACCACAAACATTAAATTACACAAATACACTACACACCATTGTAGGTATGATGTGGTGTGTGATGTATATAACATCACACACCACGTCATACCTACAAAACACACTCATACACACCACAAACACTAAATTACACAAATACACTACACACCAAGCACACTCTAATAAATTATTCCAGGTAAATAGAGTTTTTCATGTTTTTAATTATTTAGTTGAGTTCTTATTTCATAAAACTCGACTCTTGTGATTGGGAGAAGAGACTGGCTTCTGTAACACAGGGAATATACCTAGCGCAGGAGTCAGGGCCTCACTATTTCGATGACGTGTTGTGTTCCACGGGCGCCTCAAAGAGATGTCAGCACTAACTGACGGGGTCCGCTAGGGCCGATGCCTGCCAGGGTCGCGGGTTGCTCGAAAGAGTTACCGTGGCCTATGGCACAGGCAACTGAAGGAACACGGGTGGGTTTCAATCAGTAAAATCTGACACGCACTCTCGCTCCGCCCAAGAGCAGGAGAAGTTATTATTTTGTTAATTTCTCACCCAAAAAAAGGGATTTCACTACTTTGTTAAAAAATATGCCAATAAATAATTTATTATTATTATTAAAACCCGACACTGCTTGTCTGAAGATTGTGTGCGTGAGAAACAAATACCTACATAGTTATCGTTCCAATATTTTTTGGCCAATCACAGTAAGCCATTAATTACAACTAACGGCATATTAATTTTGTTTTGGCGTTTTCTATGAGAAAAATAAGACGTTTCAAGATGCTAATAGGTCTGTTATGAAAATATCATTACAGTCATACATTACGATGTATCTACCTACTTTTTATTTTAATTCACATAAAAATATCGGACTATTTGATAAAATTAAATGGGCGTCAGTGACCTAATTATGGCAGTTTGACAAAAATTTTTGAAATGCTTTAACAACTCATTGTCACTATTTTATTTATACAGGCAATCAAAGTTCCAAGCGGTGTGACAGAGTGAAATATTTGTATTAAATTGTCTTAAAAAGTCACATAAATAATAGATATAGGTAATAGTTTTTTTTTATTTTCTTTTATGTTATATAATACATATATTGTACACCTTATATAGATTATTTTATATTTTATTAATGTGAGAATGTTGTTAGCTTTAATGTATACTTATAGATGCTTCGATTTGTTGACAATTTTCTATTTTGTTAAGTACCTAGTACAGTCCTTTCATAGTTGTTTTACTTCTGGCATCAGCAACCCAACAGCACCCTTATTGTAATGAAAATAAAGGTCATTGTGATTTTGGCGGACTTGCCAGTAGCAGTAATCTAACAGCCACCTTGTTACAAGGAGTATAAAGACCACTGTGATTTTGACAGTGATGCAATATCAGAGGTAAAATAAATGTGAATGGACTGTTCCTTGTTGACAGGCCCACACTGTTCTCCCATACAGTGTAACTTGAAAACATTGTAAGCCAATTATTTTTAAAAGAGTAACCGTGGAGATTATTCCCGGCTCTTCACCATATGAAACGACCAATTGGATCCGTGCACCTAGCTTCTGACGTTTCATAAGTGCCCATGGAGGTGTACCTATGTGCAATAAATATTTGTAATTTGAATATTAATACTAAGCAACTACAAACGTATTAGTCTGAATAAAAACAGATAAGAATCCCGTGGTACTTAGTAAGTAATTACAACACAATGAAAAACGATGTCGGATTCAGGTTAAACTATTATTGTTAGTCAACGAATCTCAATGATGGCTGATACAATAACTCTGATATAAACACCATTTCTAAAGGCACTAAATTAATACCAATAATTCTGTTTATTTTCCTATTTGCATGAATACGTACATTATTTAAATAATTTACCATAATAGGCAGTTAAACCGATACTAACTACGCTAATATCAATTATACATCCTACCGTTTGTGGTATACCAATATCAATTAGTTTATATTATTCGATAATATAAATCTATTTTAATCTCACTATTATTTGTGTTGTTGTTTAGAAACGTGTAGGTATGCAATCTAAGCTAATTAGTTACCAGATAGATATAACTATTTGTTTTAGAACCGCATTTTTGTCACTAATAACTGAGTAATATTATTATTGGCAGATTTAGCTATATATGCAACCAAAACACCGACATCTCATCTCAAAATATCTACTGAATGTAGGTATTCCTCAATTTAACATAACCTCCAAACATTTTCTCAATCTTCGTCAGCCCAGCAGCACTTAAAAGTCACTTGTCTAAGCAAACTTATACCAAGTAGGACTCACGAATACAGATCTCACATAATATTATTGCCGCTCGCCACTCCGAAGAGCCATGAGTCACGGGTATAAGTGAATTGGCCGTTGGCGCGACGAGCCGCCATATTGGAATATGAAATCCCAACGCGCCACGCGGCTGTGGCTTTTATTGCCCGACTTCTCCCGAAAAGAGTTGCCGATATCTACCCTCTTGATAAATAGTGTTGTTTTCGCCAAACCGAGTCGTGTTTGTGCCCGTGGTTGGGCTTCACTATCGAACGTATCCACCATTACAGAACGCCACAGTTAACAAGAAAACATCGTCGGCGCCAACATCTTTGTTTATGTCTGAAAGCCACGATTGGTTTATAGCCTGCTTGATTTCAATAAAAAATGACACAAAACAAAAAATATTATTGTGACACAAATGACGGTTTTCAGCGTTTATAGATACTAAGACGATCGTAAATGGTGTTTATAACAATAAGCCATGTATGATAAACATTTTAGCTTGAGCTTTTAGCCATATAAGGATGAATATGTAAATCATTAGATATAAATACGCAGCAATATACGTTACTGAGTTCAATTAAATAAAAAAAATTAAACAAATTACATAAGTTCAAATTTCGAAACGTTAAATTTGTAACATCCCTATTCCACATGAAAAAGTTACACACATAAACTTAAAGCTTAATTTAATGATTATTATTAAATTATATTAATCATGAAAATAAAACGTGACGCAAGAAAACTTAATAAGCGCAAACTACGTTTTATCTCCTAATTACCTAGGGATTGCCAAAGTTCCTCCATGTAGGCATAATAAGAAAATCTAGTTTCTTAGCACATAACGAGAGTTGCGAACGAAAATGTCGGAATAAAACGATAATTACGTGAACGGGTGTATAAATAATGTTTTATATTAGGTGGTAACAATAAGACGGCAGTGCGGGCGCTGTTGGGAGCCATAATGAATTTCATAAATTATCCGCTGCACACGCTCGACACGCGAACATTGTTCCAATTAATCTTGCTTCTTTTGCTTTACTAAACTTATTGGAAATTTTGACAGTTCGGCACGAAGGTACGCCTACGTGTAGTGGAACAATGTTACTACACAAATTAAAGCAGATAGGTACTTTATAAGTGTATTTTAGGTATGTGAGAGCCAAACGGCGTGCGTGGGAAATTTGTGAATTGAGGGCAGGCTTATTGGGCTAATGAGTAACAAAGGAAAAGAAAAATTTTCACGTTCCAAGTAAAACTACGAGGCCCAAGTCTGCTATTTTTATAAATTCGTCATTCTAACACGATCCCATTGTGATTTTGCTAAAAGTTCGTAATCTACTAAATTCATAATGGTCGATCATTGGTGGGTCAATGCTCTCGTAATAGAATTGTGTTATAATGACATTGTCGTATTGCCCTTATTAAAAAAACCCGTTAGTAGAAATGATTTTCGGAAAACTACTACTAAATTTGAACATTTATTCATGCCAGATTTCATTTATATATATTTTTACATATTATGTATAGTGTTCCAAGCAATCTGAAGTAGTAAGAAGTTTAGCAGATTACCGCCTAAAGTCAGTCATTCATTTGTCCATTATGTACGAGATTACCATTTTATGCCATTTCTTTCAATGGAGTGTCAGTGGTTGACCATTGGAAAGTCATAATGACGCCATTATATTAGTATGAGTAGATTACCAAATTTGTCAAAATCAACAATTATGAAATCAATGATAGACCATTCTGACACTACTGTAATAGCAGACTTGAGGCCTAGATCAAAAGAATCAAAAGGAAGAATAAAACTTCTAAGAAATACCAAATAAGTGCCTAAAAATATCAGCTACGACTTGCTACTAAGTCCTTCGAAAGCTACATAGCTTACCTAAATTTTAGTAATGTGACATCTCATTTCCCGATGTTGACTCTCACGACGTGTTAGGGTGTGTGTACAAGCTACTCAAACGCTCTGTTTTTCTTAAATTTAGAGGCTTGCATAAAAACGTGAGAATATCAGGTTGGTTCTCGTGGTGAAGGGGTCCAGGGGCACGGCTCGATCGATCAGGTTAAGCTACGCTTGCCGCGGTTGGTCCGTGGATGGGTGACCATCTTCACATACCAAGACCCCTCCGTGCCTCGGAGAGCACGTTAAGCCGTTGGTCCCGGCTGTCATTTGTAGATCTTTGATAGTCGTTACGGGTCGTCAGAAGCCCGAAAGTCTGACCACCAGACACCAGTCTTATCAAGGGGTGTCGTATTACTCAGTAACTGGGTTGTGCACGTCAGATAGGCAGTCGCTCCATGTAAAATACTGGTATTCAGCTGCATCTGGTTGAACTGGAAGCCGACCCTAACATAGTTGGGAAAAGGCTAGGCAGATAATGATGATCAAGTTGGTTCTCACTTTTATTAACTTCTTGGACTATTAGCAATGTGCAGATTTACCAAAGTTCCTGAATCCTGATGCTTTTACTCCAGTAAAGATTATCTATCTTTACTCAACACTCAATAATGGAGAAAGGAGACGGCTAAGGAACTTCCAAATATAATATTTATTTACCAACTAAAGTTCATAAGACAACTCGACACACAGTATCTGTTAAATAAACTGAAACGTCTGACTCAAATATTAATCTCGTAAACAAACTTTGCGAAAACTTAATCGTTTGTCAAGTATTAAATAATACTCGGGTATCTTTTTGTTTGTTGAGAAAACAGAAAGGGACAGATCTATAATTAAAGGCCGGCTTTAATTAAAGACAGCTTGACATTTCAAAGAAGGAGGACATAGGTTTAATTATAATCGAACACAAATATCATTGGGGCAGCGTCGGCGTCGAGGGAGTGATTGCAGGTCGATGTGGAAGCGAGACAGACATATCACACGATTTATTAGGGTTATCAAATGTCATTTATGAGATATGTTTTCTTATGGCAATAAGTATGCTGGATTTCAATACGATTGAGTTTTTCAGTCAAGCATAAAATACAGTTGACATAATTGTATGAAACGTTCTACAACACCTCTTCGTGAAGTTTTCCGGCCGTATCATAAACAAACATTAATCCAGTTTTCGGCTCAACAATATTTCAGTTTCTTATCTGTGCGCTAAAGTTTAAAAGCTATAACCAAATGGTCATAATCCCTTAGCTTAGCAGCCCTACTCGCATGACAAGGAGCGATTTCGGGATTGCCCCAGTTTAGAAGCTATCAAAGCATTGTTTGTCGCGGCGGCTACGTAATGGGCACAGACGTAATGTCAAGCAGGTCGCCGGAGATATCTTGTCAGACTGTCTGGAGACCGAAACTAACGTAGTTTCGCCCTTTCGGGATAATCCGATTGAGGCGTGTGACGTTCCTGACGCAACTCTGATGAAGATCTACGGACGGCCCAAATTGAAGTCATTTTTAACGCTTGAAAGATCACAAAATGAATTTATTTTGTTTTTATTGCTCAGCTGCCAATATTTATTTTAATTCGTAAATACGTTGTCAGAATACTGAATATTTAATCTAAGTTTATGCTAGTTAGGTACTCAGAAAAAGCACTGACTAAATCTGAGCGAAAACAAGTTGAATTCATGCCGACGCTTTTGTGGAATATCCGAACAAAGCGCTCAAACAATCATACAAAATCGAAATTAAATTTTGATTTTTAAAAAATGCACTACAGTCTGCAGTGATATAAAGTGAAAAATTCAGGGAATTAAAAATCGAAAAGCAAGTCGTCGCTCGCGGCTCATTGCATTTGACAGCAACGGATAAAGGTTAATTATTTTCTTGAATATTTTGCCTTAGCTCCGGGGAACATCTGGTTTTTTTTTTAAATTAAAAATTAATTCACAAGTGCCACGATCAGACCGCCATTGTTGAATAACTCGTGAACAACTTGTTTTTTTTTTATATTTTTGAATATACAGTTACATAAACATATACATTATAAAGAACAGTTTTGAATTATTTCGACACCGCTCCTAATTTTTAATAATTGCGAGAATGTTGTATTTATAGAAATTCAATTTTAAGTGGACGAGCAACTCACTAATTAAATATTTTGTTCGTAGGCACCTACTTTAATTCCATTTTTTTTATATAACTATTTAAATCTGTGTGATTTTTTTTTCAAATTCTTGCACCCTGGACTGTACAACAGCTAATTGTTTATGTCCTATTTCAGATTTTTATATTTCGCTTACTAATAAGCCATTTAAACATTTAAATGTAGCAAAAACCACAACGGAAACGTAGTGGAACAAAACTTCGTTCCGAGTGGCCCACTTCCTGCAATATCTCTGAAGCTGTGCGCAACCCACCGGCATCCCGCTGCAAAGTTCCTTACACAAAATAACTTTTATAAACTAACTTACAAACTACATACTTTCTATAACAGGATGTCACGCCCGCTGCCATATTCCATAAATTAAATCCTTCCATAGAATAAGTGAAACTGGGAAAAGCGTAACGAAAAGAAGGCAAGCACACACAGAATTCGTCATAACGCCCGGCGAAACAAGTTGGAAACTTGCCGAAGAATATATTAAAACTTTATCAAAGCTGAAAGTTCCATTTCCTCTCCAAGTGTCGTGGGCATCCCCCTCCCCTCGAGTGCTCGGGGATACGTCTGCCAAATGTACCCTCTGACAGGTGAAAATTAAATTTATCGGATGTCACGTTGCGTGTTTTTAATTATCTCTTAGACTTTATTAAATAACTCTAGATTCAATTAAGCGCCGCGTCAGAAGTTTGAAACAGGCTTAAATTATAAGATAAACAAACTTTACGAAACTTTATAATATTTCAGAGCTATTCCAGAAAAAAATAAACTGCAAATGTTTAAATCTTAGGAACTGACATTGACGTCAAATAAAGAGATTACCACTAGACTTTTTTTTTAACATAAATGGAGTTATTAAAGGAAAATTCCAACGTTATTTCAGAAACTAGAACGGGGCTCTCTTTGTTCTCACACTAGACTAATTAAATCTGTAATAATTAATTCATAAATATTAAGGAATAGGTACTTTCAGCGTACATTCTAAATTGCTATCATTTTTAATACAGATTTTACTCGGGTGGAGCAAAAAATATGATTTTAACTTACGTCCGCTCTCCTTATAAATATTCATTGTAGTATAAAGTTTCATTTCTACGTTGAATCTGAGGTACGATAAAATCGGGGGTATTAGTGGATTAATTGCTTCCAAGTTAATTGATGTTCAGGACGTATGGTATGAGCGATTTTATGGGCATACCAATAACAATTTAACGACTCTATCGTTCTGGAAAGTACAATCGACATAATAAAAACGCTGATCGCTTTAAACTGGGACGTTATGGAAGAATTTTTAATCTTTCGTCATTATACTTTGAACATCTCGTTCGGGAGTGGTTCATTAAATTTTATTGAGCTTTTCCAAGAGCTTGAAGTGCAACTTGCAAGTATTAATACCTTTTTCCTCATACGACACACAGTGTTTTTACCTGAAACAATAAAGAGAAAATATTAGAAAACTTTGCAAACCAACTAAATATTTTGCATAAATATTATGTAGAGTCTAACATTTCTTCGTGGGTATAAACTATTTGGAACTTTTAAAAATAGTTGATCGCAACTGCAGCGTAGGCGCTGTTGGCATTTATTCTAAAGATAACTGCAAGTCTGCATCGGCGCTGTAAACATCTTAACATAAAAAATGTTTTGCAGAAGAACATTTTTTCTTACCCTTATCACTTCTTACGATTAAGCATAATAAGCCTATAATATTCCCACTGTTGGGACACAGGCATCCTCACTGTGAGGAGAAATGGGCCATAATTCACCACGCGGTCCCAGTGCGGGTTGGTAAATATCACATGTCTTCGAGTTTTTGGTTCTAAGACATGCCGGTTTCCTCACGATGTTATCCTTCACCGTTTTGAGAGCATTGGTGATGAAATAATTTATTATAAGTAAAACGCTTGTCAGGGTTCAAACCCACGACCTTACATCTCGTAAGTCGCGGCTGTTGCCACTGGTCCACCACTGATCTCTTCTTACGGTTGCCGGCTTTGAAAATAACGTTACAAAGAGAGACAGAGTTCAAGGCACATATTAAAAAATAATATGATTAATTTTGTTCCTCGGCATTTGCTTACATTCTCGGAAATTATAAAATAAAATGTGTCATCTTACAAATTCAAATGTTTTAATCAATGAGCGTGTCTCTATGACACGAAATTATTCACTTTAAAATATTAAAAATATAATATCTATCAAAATAATTCTGTACTCATCATGATCTAATTTGATACTGTACGATTTTAAGTTACTTCTAATTTTTAAGGAGTATTAAATTAGCTGCACGTTTTCTACAGCATAAAGAGAAAATAAGTTGATTTAAAAGACACTAGTGTTGGCTTTTACGAACCTATAAGCTTACGTATATCCGGCTGACTTTTTTGACCGTCTAGATAAAAACAGGGTCCAAAAGGTGAACGGAATAGAAACCTATGGCACAAAAATCTCTTTTTTTTTCAAAAAGTAGTCAGCCAGTATATATTATCATAATCAGTATCTTTAAGGTTCTAAAGTAAAAATGGACGTCATAGATATCCAGTATTAGGCAACAACATGATATAAACATCCAAATTTCCAGAAATCTCAACATGGTATATTTTTCAGAATGCATTTGTCTCTCAACAGGCGTTCGTATAACATGGAAACAGCATTAGTTAAAATTGTTCTACACTAGTCTAAATTATTCGAAACGCGAACGGGCAAACAGCTAAGCGTCGTGTAGTACCAGCCTTCGTCGCCCCTCATAACACACTCGGTTGCCTCTCAAAAGACGAGAGGAGACTAGAAAGTTGATTTCTCAAATGTTTAATTAGACTACATTATTATTTGCTGCGAGCCGTTGTGGTGTATACTATTACGTTCTTATTGTTAGTTTCTTGGAGTTAATGTTGGTTATTGAAGTTTATTTTACTTCTAAATCTTTTTAAAGAGCCATGGTGACCCAGTGGTAGCGGCCCCGACTTACGACACGTAGGTCGTGTGTTCGAACCCAGGCAGGCGCCTTTACTTTGAGTAAATTATATCCGCGGCAAATGTCCACCTCACACACTGTCATACTCGTACTAGTACAAGTTGAGGCGACGACAGCAGACTTTTAAGATCTTAAACTGAACTTTATGTAATTAGGCTAAGCTGTATTCATTATAAGTTAGTAGTTAAGCATTAGTATTTAAAAATATATAATACCTATGTTAACAACAAATAACCTTACGCGTATATTAAGTAAATGTAACTTGTTTGTAGATGCCTTGGGTTTACCTGTTAAATCTACAAATCGTTTATTAAATATATAAATTAATAATATCATCACCACTGCTCTCAAAATGGTAAAGGAAAACATCGTGCGGAAACCAGCATGTCCTCGAACCAAAACTTCGAAAACATGTGACATCTACCAACACACACTGTGCCCGCGTGGTAGATTACAGCCCTCAATCCCTTTTGAAGGGAGGAGGCCTGTGTCGCAGCAATGATAACATAATAGAAGCTGCTTGTTAGAAAGAACGTGAGCGGCCATTTCTCGAAGTGATTTTGATGCATGCCAAATCGCTGTGATCCGTGTCAATGGTGGAAACACAGATTGTTATTTTTTTTACAATAAAAAAATTAAAATCCTCATATTTGCCATTTAATTGAAGACATTAACAGCTGAGGTTAATTTCCCACAATTTGCAAAAAATATATTTTTTCTTAATTTTTACAAAATATAGGCATTAGTTGTTAACTTAACATAGCAATTAAAGTAAGAAGCCAGTTTGGAAGACTAGATTTGATAAATATTAATTGGATAATCTTTATAGTTAAAAATTTACAACTTGATCCCTAAACAATTTTGATGTGTGATTATTACGTACTTACTTAGAAGGCTCCGGCCTAATCTCACGTTAAAACAATTTATGATTAGACTGCTCATCAACGTTCCCTCTGCGTTTACGGTTTCTTATTATGTGTTAATTATGAAGTAATTACACATCTTACAAGCCGAGCCTATCAAATCTGTTTATTTTGTTAACCAGCAGTATGTAGCGTCTTTACAGTCAATGTATTTTAGACTGTACCTGTTTCGTTTTACGGGAGATAAGTAAGCGTAGGCCGAAAAAGTAAAAAAAAAGTACTCTAAAAGGTTTTTAATCTGTTAACTCTTTGGATTTTTAACTGTTGCCCATATTTGATAACCTTTTTGTGCCATGAATTACAGAACGCCATATATGAATAGCTCTTGTCCACGGCTTTGCCTGTGTAGCGGTCGGAAGTTATCCCACGGGAACGTATTACCAGGACAAAACATATCCTATGTGTGTTCTTAAGGGGATGCGCTAAGGGAGCTCGCGAAATTCAAATTTCTTACGTTTTTTGCAATTTGCAGGTCAGTATCATTTCATACAAATCCGTTTAGCCATTTTTGCGTGATTGAGTAACAAACATTCAAACATCCAAACTTTCACATTTTAATATCTAGTAGGATCCTTATAAAATCCTTTTGTACATCCTTTATGATCGAACATTATTTTTAAAAACAATCCACAACTTTATAGAAAGTAATAAAACATTATATTTCACCGTCATAACTTTGGTCTATCGACTTCATAGTTAATGACATTCGGCTGACATTGGCCCCGATTCTGTTGTTCACAAACTAAATTAAATTTAAGTTCAGTGCATCTTTTTCATTCTATTTCATTAAGAAAAGGACAGAAGATAAATATTAGTTTAGTCCTGTCAAATTAGTCAGCGCCTGACATAAATTGACGTATTTTTAGTAGCCAATTTTTTAATCACGTCTAAACTTGTCTATGGATTATCTAATTTGACAGGACTAATCTAATATTTATCTTCTGTCCTTTTCACAATGAAATAGAAAGAAAAAGATGCACTGAACTTAAATTTAGTTTATTGTTTGAACAACAGAATCGGGGCCAATATCAACGAAACACAAAGGCGATTATTGTGTCCCAGAAACTCTATTCATTAAAGAGCCCAATTACCCGCTACTGTACCTACTGTTTCTGACATATTTTATTACAGTAATGAACCACTACGTAAACAATGTTTTAAAATAAAGACATTCTGTAGGTACCCTAATTATGTAACACACTATCGATCAGAATCTGAATCATTTTGAAGGATATTTATTGCTAATCCATTGCTTCATATGTTGGGAAAACTTGTCTGCTCAACAACGTAAATAACGCAATGAATGAAGTTGAACTGTCAAAACGCGCTGTACCATTTGTGACATATTGTACTAAAGTAATGAACGACTACGTAAACAATGTTTTAAAAGAAAGACGTTATTTTGTTTTTCATGCTGAAATAAACAGACGCTCCTGAAGACTTTTTTTTACAAAGTTAAGCTAAGGAGCCAACAAAGTTAGGCCTTTCATTTACGCCACTTATTGTGTTACGTTGTTATCTAAAACAATGAGCGCGTAGTGTATCCACAAATTACTACAAGGAACACTGAAACAAAGGGTTCATCAGGCAAACAGAACAGGCCGCTGATTATACGAAAATAAACAGGAACATCTTGATCAAGTTCATTTCTTCTGAGTCATTTCCCTCTTGATCTCCGTCGACAACCGTATCGGGTATCGTCAAACATACGATAAATACGAAAATTCACGCGGTAAACGTAATAGACGAGACACATTACTGATACCACACAAGATCGAACAAATAAACCCCCTGAACGGAGACGAGAACTCCTGTGAGCTTCCGAACTGTACCAAAACAATAGCAGGCAAAAAGAAAACGAACGATCCTGTTAAAACCCTCGTGACGTCACCTGAACGAATTAAAACTTCCGTCCTTGTCACGCGCGATGATCCCTACACCTCTCACTCTGGCACAGGGGGCAATTGACCTATTTTCGGGCGGGCGTGCAATAATTTCACGAAGGGCGGTCTACGTAGCTTTACTTATAGATTTGCCGGCTTGCACATTCTTAAGATCGCATCGACCGAGTTATAATTTCAATTTGGCCGTAGCTTTGTAATCGTTATGGCCAATAACGGTACGGATCGCTGTTTACGAAGATTGGATACAAACTCGCTAGTAACTGCTTTTATTGCGTACGCAGTCCGCTCGTACAAATAGAATGTTTTGATATAACCATTCGTATATCAAACTAACCGTAATCACTGTTGTTTGTTTAATCTGAAATTAGTTGCCGTCTATATTTCGCTACGAGAGAACTTTGCCTGTTAATATCGTTTATACTTGAGATAAAAGCGTATCTACTCTCATTTATGTATGACAGTGCGTTTATTTCATGTTTATTGTCGAACAAGAAGTCTATATAATTATAAGGTACTGTAAGTAATGAACTTTTGGCGAAAGTTGTAGGTAGTTGAGTTTGTTCAGCGTGGCCTTCTCGGTTCTCGAGGGAGTCAAAGACAAACGTAAGGAAACAAATATTATGAATGTTCCACGCTCAAATTGTGAAGTGAAAAGTAAGCCAATTTGTAGATACTTTGCCAAAGAAATAACGATATCTTTCATTTTTTGTCAAAAGCTTCCGAAAATATTTGCGACGCGATTCTGGTAGAACATCTTCTAATACCGTATATAAAATTCTCGTGTCGCAGTGTTAGTTACCATATTCCTCCGAAACGGCTGGACCGATTTGTATAAAATTTTGTGTGCATATCGGGTAGGTCTGAGAATCGGCTACTATTTTTTTTTTTTTGCAAAACGACGTTTTCGGAGTCAGCTAGTTTTTCTATAAAGTTCACAGAATTATTTTTACTGCAATCGCATCGCGCTGTTGCGTCGCACCGCGCCGCGTCTGCGGGAGACTTAACTAATTATTTCTGTTATATAATTAACAAGTTGTGGGCCTACCTTTATTTTCTCTAAGGTCATGTTAAATTTTCTTCTCACACAGTCTACAGATATTATCTTACAACAACTGAGCTAATATTCAAGTCCCAGACCAACACAAACAAAACAACGGCGCCTTGTCAAAATAAATTAAAACAAGCATCCTCCGCGCAACACATGAAAATGAGTAATGTTCCTTTTTGAGGTATTTTATGTTACACAAAAGACCTAAAGTTTTTACAGCCAACCTTGAACTTTAAAAAAACAAAAAAATGTTACGCCCTTAAAACGTGGCTTCAATAAACTTACCACGAATTTTTTTCTGAAACATTTTTTTTATAATTTATTCCCCTTACAAACTTTGACGTAAAGTAGACTAGGCACCCGAATATCCCTTATCAATGGAGGCCAGGTAGCGCAACGTATAGCCGAACAAAACCCGTCAAAGCCGCGGTTAGGCAGGCAATATAACGTTATATTTCAAATAAAATTCCTACCCAAGGCCGTGCCATTGGGCCATTATTATATTTACATAATATACGTAATAAAAGGTAACTGGCATTACCAGCGAGAAAGCCGGGGCGGCTGTTAAGCACGAGCGACTCTAAGCCCAGCCAGAGGCCTGAGGGCTCAGCTACCAACTAAATTGCACACTGATATTGCAAATAATAATTGAGAAGTAGTAGCTGTTTTTATATAAGAATTATTTCTAAGTCTGAGAGAAATGTTTTGGATCTGTATGTGTTCAAAATTTTTTTGATATAATAAGATTTTTTGGTAACATAGATGTCTTCCTCTTCTTTATGATCGAAAAACAGGCGAAGATTTATCGTTTCCAAATAATGCCTTGAGGAAAGGTCGAAAAAACAGTACCGACCCAGTATAAAAAGTGAGTTGTACAGGTTTAAATGGGAAATGATAACAAAGTTCTCATATTATCATACAATTACATAAAAACGAGGTAAATAAAACAAAGCGATTGACACAAAAAATCACTTTCAAACGGATTTAACGGTCACAATAAAGAATTGGCACAATGTCACATAATTTCTCAATTCAATTTGAAAAAAGAAGCAATGCCGCCGGAGGAACATCCGCTTCAAATACATTCAGACGGATATGCGTAAATTGAAGCTACCTCATGAAAAAAAAAAGTTGAATTACACATTATTTCAAAATTTCTATATTTATGTCTGTAATTTATATAAAAAACAATGAAAATTCATAGTAAAGAGTATTCTATTCTATTTCAGGCTACCTATGTAGGAACTAAAGGTGTGTATTACAATTTTAAAAAATAAACAGAACTGGCAGGTATCTCTGTTTTAACTGATTCAACGATGTTAACGGATCTTTTCAGAATATGGTGAAACAGGCTATCAAGCACACGTGCTTCATACATAGTAGATTTTTACAACTGATCTTACGTCGATCGACGTATTTAAGCTTAAACATTTCAAGTTCTCTTTAATTTCCGTTTCACCGTAGGTGGCTTCAGGCGATGCTCAACAACGGTACCCCGTCGCTTGTTTTGTTAACCCTACCTAATTTTCTGTATCCGCCGTATTGACAGCGTGAAAAAAAGGCAGCGTGCCTGCAACTAATAAATCTTTCCTCACAATAATGGCAGATCTCTTTTTACTAAATCCAGTGTGCGTTCGTGTTGTGGTTCTGCTAATGCCCTGTTATCCTCGTTTATAAATCATTCACGTCGATGCCACGTTTTCAGCTTAACTGGGTTTACGGTAACGTATAATGGTGGGCACGCTAACAATCGTACTTTTACAAGAGCCCGTAAATATTGAACGTGAGCGTGCGGTTTTATGTTTAGAAGCAATAACAGCTTATAAGATTATTAGATTTAGAGGGAAATAGTTTGTTGTGGAAATTGCTTTGTTTTTGGTTTTACCTTAATTGAGTACTAGGTATAGGTTGGATGTGAAATAGATGGTATAGTGAGTGCCGAGTCAAACTCAAACTCAAAGCATTTATTTCAAGCACTTTTGAATCGTCAAGAAGTCAGAAAATATGAAGCTAGTTGCCCATTACAAAGTGTAGTAGGTACCTATGGAGAAGAACAGGCAAGAAACTCCATGGACTCTCCTTTAAATTATATTTTTATAAAAATATTAGTTTTTTTTTTTAATATTAGTTACATCATTAATTTTGAATTTATACGAACGATGTAAAAAAAAAAATACCTAGTTAAATGCGTCCACGTGGATCAGTTGACCACTCCTCCTCATTTTTTTTGCCTGTTATGGATACCTGCTTGCATACAGGGTGGCACGTCGATAAGTGCAACCTGTTACCAAAATCAAAATATTTTATTTCACACACTACAAGGGCACTTATGAAACGTCAGAAGCTATGTGCACGGTTGCAATTGGTCGTTTCCTAAGGAGAAGAGCCAGCAAAAAACTCCACGGTTACTCTTTTAAAAATAATTGGCTTTTACAATGTTTTCGAACAGTAGGTATGGGGACAGCATAGGTCTGTCAACAAGTACTTGATAAAATAAAAAATGGTCTACAGATTCCCTTGGTTCAGTACATAAGTCTGAACCCCACTGCGTTGAAATTTTTCCTCGGTTATTTTTTTTATTATCTGTTTCATACATTTTGATCGTGTAGGTATTGCAATTTTCTATGCAACCGCTGATCGCTGTCCTTGCCACTTTGAATAGCGCAGATGTTTTGCTGCTATTTAGA
This sequence comes from Globia sparganii, assembly GCA_949316385.1. Classification (NCBI taxonomy): domain Eukaryota; kingdom Metazoa; phylum Arthropoda; class Insecta; order Lepidoptera; family Noctuidae; genus Globia; species Globia sparganii. The sequence continues at coordinate 8,234,642 of OX438671.1, forward strand.
CTGTTTAGACTGTGGATTAACGAACTTTCTTGAAAAAAAAAACGAACACAAAATATTGTGTTGGATCAACAGAATATGGATGAGGACAGATTGTGTTGCACAGATACTGCAAATGTTTCAATGATGCTCACTGTAGTCAAATCTGCGGTGAAGGAAATATCACTATAGAAAAATTTTGCCTACCCGAACTAATAGGAGCCTAAACCAACTAAAATTAAAATTTAAAATCAACATCACACACAAAACAACACCTTAACAACGTATGTCTACGTTGAAATTCCAATACCAAACTTCTGTAGGCCAGTATTATCATCAATCACACACACGCATACAGTTTGATATCGCCTGAGATCGGTAGCGGTACACACAAATTAGCCTTGTCCTCCACTGACGGTTACGACTTCCGTAATGATAGGTGTCTGATACAGTTTATGCTTCCTTTCCAGATGTACCTACATAAATTAATTTGATGTAAACTTTGCAGTATTTTAGAAATAGAAACAATAATAAACTGAACTCCGATGGTAACTTGAGTAAGCGCTGGTGTAATACAAGCTCCTTGTTACATTAAGGAATTCATCCTAGATAAGTATATTCGATGAATTCCAAATCGTTCACAATTACTAAATAATTAATTATGTTTACATTTGTTTCTGCCCGCTACTGCGTCCGTGTGAAATTTATTTTTCCCCGTAACACTCCGTCGCATCGCATCGCCCGCCCGCTATTTCATTCGTTTTCAGTTAGCGTTCTTACTGACTTTTTTTCTTTCTGCTCGGCTCCTTAGAGTCGTAGCGTGATGTTAAATAGTCTATAACTTTCCTCGAGAAATCAAAATGCAAAATTATTTTTTCAAATCCGACTGGTTGTGAATGTGAGAAGAGAGAATGCACCTGTGCCTGCGCACACACTTGTGCACTATAATATCTCCCGCGCCATAAGCTCCATTGTGATTGGCCTTCGTGGCCGAAATACGGTTTGAAGGACCATTAGGTGATTACAAGCGTGATGTTGACAAAATAATGACTGACTTGTCCCAAAAAAAAGCATTATGCTACTATAACTAAGTTCATTCACAGCCAATCTAGTTGTTTTTTTATTAGAATGGCCATAGGGTAATGTTACGGTATCCTTAATGAGCGGTTCCATCATAATAAAAACAGCCGTCAAGAAAATCTGACATAAACCAGTAAGACCAGTAATTATTTAACATTAAGGTATCAAAAACCGGCCAAGTGTGTGTCGGACCACGCACAATGAAGAGTTAGAATGAATTTATCCCAAGAACAAACTTAACATTGTAGTTGAAAATCATGTTCTCCCATAAATTGCAACTGCAAATTTAAGTTGGTCGACTATTACTCGTAAACTTGTAAAGCCTACTTAGCTATGATAGTTTTCCTTTTAATTTCGTTATATATACTAATGCAGTGAATTTTTTCACATATCCAAAAGCAACCATTTAGATGGCAGAGGGGGACACTTGACTCTAACAAAAATTATATTTTACAAACGAATCCCTGAATCGAAAAATGATTTTTACAAACCCGCAATAATTTTGAAAGACATATCCAATGTGGACACTATGGGGTAGATGAGAAAAAAACATGTTTTCATGATTTTATTTTACCATTTTGTCGGCGTGATTAATATGTATGTCAAATTGTAGCTTTCTAGTACTAAGAGTCTCTGAGCTAAGCTGCGGACGGACGGACGGACAGACGTACATGGCGAAACTACAAGGGTTTCTTATTGATTACGGAACCCTAAAAAACGCGTATTTGTCCAGTGGTTATTGTGTGATCGTGCACCGCTTTCTTAGGAAACCAATACATTAAGATAAGGGTTAGGGCCAGTGAAATCAGACAGGGATATCTGTCTTTAAAATGTCATCTACCTCCACAGTTCTTAAAAATCCTAAAACCTTCTTTTCAACCATGTCAATTGTAAGGCGAAGACAACAATTTATCCCATTCACAATCAAGTAATACGATGATAGTAATTAGCATTTAACATAGTTATAACCGATGTTGATGACGTAGACGTTCACGTCGTTAGCGTAATGTTGTTATGTCTTGATTGAAATACATTTGTGGCCTATTATTAGTTGATTACTGATTAAAAATAACTTAAATAGTAGATCAATCTTGAAATTTCATAGATTAAACATGACTTCTAATAGCCAAAACCATTAAATAGACAATTAATTATACTTATAGGAAACGTCTTAGTAATTAAATTGTCAGGTATAAATAAGTTCACGGAAGCATGTGCAATGAATGTAAACAAATAACCAATTATTATATCCTACTCGAATGAGCTGGACCTCATCCAAATGGGAAATAATCATCGGTTATTTGTTTACATCACAATAAAATAAAACATTTCAGGAGACATCTACCTCATTGGCAAAAAACACAACTGACACACTTGCAAAAACATTCCCCGTGTAACACAATCAGTCACAAAGATAAGGCCATTCAAATCAACTGAAAAGGGTATGTGATGAATAGGTGGGCCTTTAAAAACACGCCATCTATCAGAGAGAAGCGAAATTTCCTTGTTGACTCGTCCCCTGTAATGCAATTATTGAGTGATCAAACAATTTGCGGCCAGACCGGGCCGTCGGATCCCGAAGAACTCACTTGCGTAACGTAGGTACATTTATTATGGGAGAAGCGTCTCGGAGCGACAACATAAATCATTAGCATTCCTCTGCCCCCCCGTTGGCGTCGCATGCCCTTCCCCCTCTGTACTGATTCATCAGGTCATCGTCGGGATAGATTTAGATGCTGCTACTATAATGATATAAATGTCTGTAGTATTTATTGCTTCATGCTGTTTTGAGATTAAAAACGACGCATGTTAGATGCTTAACATTGTTGTTAATCATAAAAGTCATATAAGGAGAAAAAGGGAATCTTATGTTCTGTTCATAGATTTATCAGATAACTTCTGAAAAAATTTACACTCAATAATCTTATTTCACATTTTTTTTCGTAAAGTGTTTTCAGATGTTTCAGTAACTTAAAGTGCTTACTTATGTTATCTTACTTTTTCCTCAAGGAATCAGTTGAAGCGTGATGTGACAGAAATCACTGATGAAAAAAGCTATGTTTAGGCATAGTTACACAAGGCTCAAACTGTTCAAATAGGTTAGAATTTGATGATAAATATAATAATTGTAGCTAAAGACCAATAATTCAAAATCTACACAAAATACAATAAAACTAGAGGACAAAAACATTCAAATGCCTACATAAATAATTTAGACCAGCACAATCATTTTCGTAAACCTACATCCAAGATCCCACATCCTTCGACTCATATGATGAGGGTAAATGCGCAATATACACAGATCGATGCAAGATTTAGTAACGACCCTTATGGTCCAGCAAAACGTCTGTATATTCGATCAGGGTCGTCACCTGTCATTTTATTATGGGAAATTTGAATAAGCGATTACCCAACGATAAAAGATACGATACTTGCTCCAGTATCGTAATGGCGTTTACAGAGGGTTGGGTGAGGTGAAAAATAAATGTTTTGGGGAAATAGGGTTCAGGAATGTTGGGGGAAAATAGTTTATATTTAAGCCTTTGGTTTTTATTGTAGTGACAAGGAATAAATAGAGTAGTTTTATTTTATTTTATACATATTGTAAATTAAAGTCACTTTTCGTGTATGTTTATGTGACCACTTTGTTCTTCTAAACTATAATTACAACGGATTTTGATACGGTTTTCACTATCACCGAGAGAATTTATTCCAGAATGTTTATTATGTGCACATTTATATTAAACTTACCTGCATGATAACATTAAGAAATTACGATGTTTTGTCAAGTTCTTAAAGCCGTGCGAAGCAGGGACGGGTCGTTAGTTATACCTATGTATAAATCAACACACATAAATAAGTTGGGTTAATTTGAATATCAAGATGTGCCTAGCTTTTTCCCAACTATGTTGGGGTCAGACTTTTAGGCTTTTGACGACCCGTAAGGACTGTCAAAGATCCACGATTGACAGCCGGGACCAACGGCTTTACCTGCTTTCCGAGGCACAGAGGGGTCTTGTTATTTACAGATAGTCACCCATCCACGGACCAACCGCGGCAAGCGTAGCTTAACCTAATCGATCGACCCGCGCGGCTGTTATTACTTAGCCACAATCTCCTCAGGTAAATGTGAATACTAAACTAATAATCTCTGTCCTGTAACGTAACAAATGCATTTGCCTTCAATTTTGCACGCCACACTTGGCAGAATGTGATGATACCATTGACTAATCTTAAGACCATAATAATGTACAGACGCCAGCGCATCAAGCTACTACAATCTGTCAAATTTCTTTAATAGATTTTCAACTTCATCGCTAAAGCATAAGGTTCAAAGTTGATTGGGAAAATTTTACACCAAAACCAAACAAAGATTGCCATAATATAGAACCATGGCAAGGAGCATTTACACGACGGACGCCAGGTTTCCACCGCAAAGGACCAAATTGAAACATAACTTTCCAGTAATACAATACCTTCATTTACAACTTCTATTGTAAAGCAATTAAGATTGTGATATTGGAAAGTAATTCAAAATTAATAATCATCCAAAAGATGGACAAGCATTAAAAACTCAAGATATCAAGTTTCAAACTAAACAAGTCAAAATCAACTTCGTTACAAACTTGGATCGATCAAATTTCGCTCTCCCAAGTAATTAAATTACTGATCATTACAACTAACAGTTAATTAATGGATTTCTGAGTTACTTTTACACTTCAACAGAGTTTCGGAGTTCGTAAAAAGTAAATAAACGTCTCTTCTACTCTCGAGACTTTGTTGAAACGCTCGGTACAAATATTTACCGTTATGTGCTACTAGCCCCGTCTGAAACTTTATTTTATCACGCCCAAGTTTTTAGTAAGTCTATATTTTTATTACTTATTTTTTATCGTTACATTAAAATTATTTTATGGTTAATATTTATTAAATGATACTAACCTACCTTGCTGATTTTTCGCTTCAAAAAATCTAGAGTATTCCAACGTACGGCCAGATTTCTGATGAACATGGAGCGCTTGCATAGATTTTGACTTGATATTAAGCCCTGGATATTGATTTGAATAGAGAAAACATTAAATAAACTGCAATCAATTTGTTTAATGTTCTCTCTATTCAAATCAGATACCTCCAGCTACTACTCAGACCAGAAAATATGTGCCAACTCATTCTTAAGACTTAGGCAAAGTCTATACAAATCTTTATAAAGTGTGGTGTTTCAAAGTGCAGAGGGCACCAGAACCAGCGGGCATAAATCATTGCTGTCGAACGCCTTCTATCGGACTGACACTTAAATCGCAGGAGGCATTACTCATTGGGGACATGCTACGAATAAATCCCCCGTATTTTTCCTTTTTTCCTTAACGACATTCCACTTTGCGCCTTGGAGACGGTTCCGCGTAAGCGCTGATTTTTATGTGTTGTCAAATGTAAGCAAGACGTCGAGAGTTCGTCCTTTTGAGATAATGCCCAAGTTTATTGTACGCTAAGTGTGTATTTGTCCTTCGTAAATAATTTTAAGGAGCGGTCGGTTTATTTTTTTGGAAGTAGCTTGTGTTCCTCGTAATTTTATGTCCTGGACCAAGTTAATCTGGCCAAACTCGTATTTTTATTCGTGTTACCATTGAAAAAACTATTCAATAACAAAATAAAGAACCCATCAAAGTATTTCAATACAAACTTTATGTACTTCTCATTAGCTTGCAAAGCAATCGAAAACTCGATGTTATGCATACAGATCTCGATATAAACAAAACGCGATAAGACGGCTGACAAACTTTTTTCATTTCAGGCATCGAGAGCCAGTGAATCCGACTCACATTTAAAATATGGTATCCTTAAAAGGAGGCGCGAAGCCTAGAGCGATGGCCGTTTTACCGACGAAACAAGTGCTTGCTCATTTTAATATTTCCAACTTTCCTTGAGCCTGGCGTCATTAAGCGAAAAAAGCGCTGCGGGCGAAAGTGGGCCAGCCGGGTCCTTTAAAACCTCTTCAGTCCATTGTTGTATTTTTTCCCTTTCAGTCCGCGTGTTTTAGGAATTTAGTTACGGTGAAAATAATGTTTTCTTTTTAATCCCACCCGGTCACGATACGGTCTTTGTTTAGTTAGGAATAATTGGCGCCGTTTTTATAATTCGGTTCATTATGTCGTGTAAAAATGGAAACTGCGTGAACCCATTTTTAGTGTCCATTTTAAATGGATGTAGATACTTATAAAAAATCTCTTCTCTACTATCTTATAGCAACTCACGCACAAAACCGTATAATTTCAGGTCGTTTCGTATTTTGATTGCACCAATCTCGTCACGTTTACAAAAAAACGGGCTGATTACGTCACTTATGCCTACAACTAAATAACTGCCGCCAACGCCGCCCCTTCGTACATAATTCCTTCAAATGACGTCCAACTCCAACTAACACGTAAAACATTCTTATAAACACATTAAAAAACAACGCTTCATCTTAAAAAAAAAACATCAGCATACACAATCGTGCAAACTTAATTTAGACGACCAGTAGTAAAGCTGCGTGTTCAGTATGTGACAAAATGTTGGCTAGCGCTGACCACCACTAGCATTGTGCCGCGCGGACATCACAAAATGTAGTAAAACAGGTATTTAGATTGTTCAGCAACTCTGTGAAATAATGCGCATCAATGTCACAAATAATGTTGGCAGGCATTAAAAGATTTTAGGTAGATAGATAAACCACACAAAAGTCAGCACAACACACAGAAGTTCAACACAAGGAGATAACATGTATATAATATAAAAAACCAAGTGCCGTTATAAAAACAAAATGAAAAAAATGCTTATAGAAATAAAAATGACACTATGACTAATATTTTCTATCTAATTTACCTACGGGGTAACTGCATAACTTTCATTGCATTATTCACGTTGTTCAGCCGACAACTAGCGTCTGCCCCGACTTCGTCCGCGTGAAATTTCACCCTCCCCTCATTCGCCCTCTTAGAGGTAAAATTTCGAAAAACCCTTTCTTAGCGGGTACCTACTCTTCACAAAGAACACACACTCCAAATTTCATGTCTTTAGGACCTAACCCGCTGGTGCAGTTTAAGCTGTGCGTCGATATATCAGTCAGTCAGGACTTTGATTTTATAATTTTATAAGTATAGATAGATTAGGAAGTTCCTTTGAATCCTTCGGTTTATATAAGAAAGTGTATTACGGTGCTAGATAGAACGTGATGAATAGTGCAAGCATATTACCCTGGGTAACAAGTTCATATTGTCAATTTTTTCTACCAGTGAGTACACATCTTTACACCGTCACTGAAACAAAATGGAAACTATGACGCGCATGAATACGTTTGGTTTTGTTTTACGTAGAGATAACAAGAAAAGTGATTCACCTGTCACCTGTGCGTACGTGCGTAATTATGTACAATTTCAGTTAATGAGTACCTACGTTTAGTACTTTCAGCACATTTTTGTTAAGATAACCGAACGGTAGCAGATATTTAGTAAATAACTAGTTCAGTATTTCAAATCTCGGATGCATTTTCGAATCAGGTAGATATGCTAATATTTCACTGTTGACTCACAGTAAAAGTACACATTCCCACGTATGAGAATGTTTTCGGAAAAACTTTCCTTAGCTAGAAGAATTAATGAGTAAAACTCACACAAGTTACGTGTGACTCTGAAACGCCTTGACGTCGAAGTGTCAAAGCACCGCTTAATATATTATCATCCGTCCATTTCTGCTTGCCAGGGACTTACTTTCAAGATTTGCTTACTTCATAACGTTTGCATGTGTGTGAGAACGTACACATACATGCGTCATTTCTACATCTACGACAGTCCGTTGCGTTCATAAATCAGGGTTGTCAAACAGCTTGGAACTTGCCAGATATATTGCTGTTGCGAGCTGTTACTCGATCCACTAAGCTAAAAAGTTGCTGACAGTTTGTGCGGTCAGAAATACAATATTTTTAGTTAATCTAGTCAGAAGATATTGAGTTAACATCAGTGCGTGTTCATGCTCGTTGTTTTTATGTCTATAATTTTGAAATGCAAACTGCATTCGAGTAAAAAAGCTTTCTAAAATTGAACTGACTCCCAATTTCAACTAGCGCTTATCAGTATCAGCAAAATTAGATTTTCCAGCAGACGTCCTCTGAGTTTCATACTCAACATTACATTCAAAAGTTCATATTACGTATGAGAAAACGTCCTTCGTATAATACTCGTTTATATTTTTTGTTAGAAATATTTCTAAAGGTCATTATGAACACAAATATAATGCAAGTATATGAGTCGTCAGAAATTTGTGGCCGACATATTTTTGTCTTTCCCCCGCCCACAGTTCATTTTTACCAAGACGTTTTATTTTTAAATCGCAAACCACTGATTCACGTTTTCTAATGCCTCTGAATATGACATTAATTAGCGGGTTCTTTTTAAATGTTAACGCGGAATTCAAATTAAATCTTTGATAATAAAACGCCTATCAGTAACCTCGTGATTAAGTAGCTTGTTTTTGCTGAAATTGTACAGAAGTGGATATTTTTTTGACATTAGGTCTGGCGTTTTTTTTTTTTGTGATATTTGATGTCGAAAGTAAAGAATCATAAACCAAGCTCGAATCTCGAAAAAAAAAATAACCTGCTGTTTAAAATAAAACGGAATTATCAAGAGTTAGTTTCAAAACTAACCGCTGTACATATTTCTTTCCAAAACACTTTAGAACGAACCATCCTAATTTCAAATACCTGTATCTGATGCTCTGCAATAAAACGTATTTCTCTACGTTTCTGCAACCAAATAAAAGTGGCTGTTTTATAGCGAATTTTCACCGTGAATCATAAAATTGTTTTACGAGGGTAGAATGTAGTTAGTTATTACACACGACTTGTTCAACGTGAGACATCAGTCTGTTTTCATATTTCTGCATTGCGTCAAATTATAATGTCATTTGTAGAAGACGAAATTATATCATACTTGTTTTGAACAGACTTAAAACTTTCGCGTTATTTTAAACGAAATAACTACTTAAAATTTTATTTTACTTTAAAATATTGTACTAATTAGCTACGTAGCCCCCAGCTACTCCCATCTTTGACAGCTAGAAAATTAAATGATTCTCACATTCCCTTCTATCTTTTAATGAGAAGCAGATTAAATAACTTTTATAAAGTGCTACGAAAATATTTAAACACTACACATGTCTCGTAGCAATTACTGATTTATGTAGCGCTACACCTGTAGGCCAATTCTGCTAATTTAAAACGTTCAAAATCTCGTCGCAGTCTCATCTCGGCGCCAAACAAATGTCAAAAACTTGTCAAAATGTAGGGAAATTTGAAGTATTTTTGACAGATTGAGACTGAGATCAGACTGTGAACGTTCTTAAAAATTACGAGAATTACCCCTCTGCTACGCCGTAGCTTATCGAAGGTGATTGATAAACTGCCGTAATATAGTAAGAGGCACCTTGCGAATAGTATAAGATATTATGAATGAATTGTTGTTATTTTACAAAGTAAAACGTACCTTTGAGCTCAAAAAAGATTGATTGTGTTGTCTGTCACACTTTATTTATAATATTAATTTAATGTGTTAAAATATTCACAAATGTGTCTACAATTTTATTTGCTTGACAGCTCATAATCTATATACAAATAAAAATAATTCTTCATTCATACAGTTTCGAGACTACACCTGGTTGTGGGTTTGAAACCCTTGGTCTTTGCCCTGCAGTGGGACACTAGTAAGCTTGCATTGTAATTTCTATTGAATTATCGCGCTAAAAAAAGGTCTTGATCGTCGTATTTAACTGAATTCCTAGAGTACCTAAATGCGATAGAAACAATAAAAAGAAAAATTCATTGGAAAAATCATAATCATAAAGGAAGAAACGACCTTACCGTGTTGTTTGTAACAAAGAATATATGTATAACTATCTTCAGCCCGCGACTTCGTCCGCGTGAAATTACACCCTCCCCCTTTCACACTCTTAGGGGTGGAATTTCGAAAAACCCTTTTTTAGTGGATACCTACTCTTCACAAAGAACACATCCTCCAAATTTCATGTCTCTAGGACCAGCGGTTAAGGCTGTGCGTTGATCTAAATAAGTCAGTCAGGACTTTGAATTTTATTTATATAGATATTTTTTTTTTTTAATATTTGAAAAAAAAAATAGAATATTACCTATGTCTGCCTATTTACGGTGACTGATCTCGAAAAATGTTGGACAGTTCAAGAGCGATGGCAGTTACAAAGATAATCTTCTCCACAATATTATATTATGATTCTAACTTTGATTTCGTGCCAAAAGAAGTGAAGTTTTTATTGTTTGTAAAAAAATATTTAAGCGTAGACCTATCTATATCTTTTTTGTAAAATCTAATGGTGTAGAAATGCAGGTTGCTATTTATCGGTCATAGTAGTATTTTGTCAACTCTAATGTGGATCAGTGAATTGACCCATTAACATAAAAAATGTTGGTATTTAACGAGTGACGTCGAGTGCTCTCAATAGTTTATGAAGATAAAACATTTTAACGAAGATTTTATATGGTTTCGATTGTGGGTTTCTCAACGAAATTGTTTGTTTCATGCTACTGAGAGTAAAGTGTCAAATACTAGTTTTCTTTTCAGAAAGAATTACAGTTTCTTTTGTTTTTCGGACATAATTGCTTACTTTTATGTTCGAGGCTACATTAAGATTATTTTACGAATGAGAATGTGGTTTTACAGTCAGACTTTGTAACTAAGTGTATAGAAATTGAGAGATATAATAAACTAAGCTGAATTAATGTGAGGTCTTATGATAGTGTTTACAAATGAGTCTTATTTTCAGTGTCATTTATAAGATTAACGATGTTGTTGTTCAAGATAGTAAACAATGGCTTTCTTGGCGACACTTCAACTTGGAAAGATGGAAAACTAACAAATTTTAAGGACTTTGTAAGCAAGTGCTTACTATGTCGTACTCATCATTGTCTTGCCCTTAGCATAATCATACTATAATGTTCCCACTGCTGGGACACAAGCCTCCTCTCGATGAGAAGGAATGGGACATAATCCACCACGCGGGTCCAGTGCGGGTTGCAGGATCTTCATCTCATCATTCTTCATCTTTTCGAATTTTTGGTTTCCTCACGATGTTTTCCATATCCGTTTTGAGAATAGTAGTGATGAAATAATTTACACAAAGTAAAGCGCCCGTCTGGGTTCGAACCAACGACCTACACCTCGTAACAGCCGTACTCGTCGCCGCTACCACTGGACCACCACTGCTCTTTGCCCGTCTTGCCTTTATCCCAATTTATTTTGGGTCGGCGAAACATGCCTTTCTCTCCTTCTTTCTAACCATATTTATTTATTTATTAAAACTTTATGCACAAGTAAAAACTGTACAAAGGCGGACTTAATGCCTTAGGCATTTTCTACCAGTCTACCTTAGGGACCCTACCATATCATCTTACACATAGTCCTACCACGATGTTCTTAGTCTTGACCCTTATAGCCCGCCTTGACTTTTATAGCCTCTTACTACGTTAGGCTATCGAAACGAATCAAAATCTATCTAAGCTATCATGAAAGTAGCCTGCGTTAGAAGTTATGAATCCTGAACTTCTCCTAACGGCGATAGTTTGCCTTGATTAGTTAAATAAAACCAGGCAAACAAATGCTACTATCCTCATGACGCTAATATTATAAAGACGAAAGTTTGCGTGTTGTGTTTATATGTTTGTTACTTCTTCACGCTCAAGCGGCTAGACCAATTTTGATAAAATATTGTATGGAGGTAGCTGACGCCCTGGATTAACATATAGGCTACTTTTTATCCCGATATTTCTACGGGATCGACACTTATGCGGGTGAAACCGTGGGGCGCAACTAGTAATATTATAAATGTAAAAGTTTGGATGCATGTGACTCAATCACGCAAAAACGTCTGAACGGATTTGGATGAAATTTGGCACACAGATAATTTATAACCTAGTACGTTCACGTGTAGTATGTTCCCGTGGGATAATTTCCGATATCCACGCTAGCGAAGCCGCTGGCAAAATCTAGTATATACTAATTCACTTCTACACTATATGAAAACAACCAACCAGTCTTACCAAGGGGTATCGTACTACCCAGTAAGTGGGTTGTGGAGGTCAGATAGGCAGTTGCTCCGTGTAAAACGCTGGTATTCAGCTGCATCCAGTTAGACTGGAAGCCGACCCCAACATAGTTGGGAAAAGGCTAGGCAGATGATGATGAATGGCAGAATAATTAAATTGGCACCCGTACCCGGCGATCATTGCTCAAAACCACGTTTTTTCTTAGTCCTACATGACTGTGTACAAAAACAATGTGACAACACCGAGGAACGGTGACGAATCGACTGAAAACCGTGTCTATTTCTACTTTGCATGTTTTCCACTAGAGTAGTCTTGACTCGGGTGTACACAACGAGCAACGAATAGAAAAATGGGCGTTTTGTTCTTGACGTGAAACAGAGTGATTTCAGTGTGACAGAAAATTGCGGAATGTTTTCGGAGAAAATATTGTCCTTGTTCATATGTAGCTGTTATGTCATGATTCTGGTTCTTATTTCATTGTCTATCCGTGATCCATACCAATATCTCACGTTCATCTGTTAACACATGATTAATTTTCTTGGGTTACGAACTTATGACATTTTCTGTACCTATTTAATTTTTGTAACAGGACTAGGAAAATGAAACACTAACTTAAGTTCCTACAAACGATGGTTTATTTTGACAACTAACTGACTCTTTATGTAAGTATCTATAATACGGTAAAACAAAGGAGATAGTTTCTTTTAGACCCACTGTATTGTAACGTCTATTAATCGAATTATACTTAAAAAAACGTAACCCATTTGATTTTTTCAATAAAGTCTAACCGGGATCACGAAATCGTAATAAAAAGAAAATGTTTTGCTAATGCATGCAATTGGTTCAATTTCAGATATGTCTCAGGGTCATAAATGCATGACTTTCATTTTAATTGAAGCGTTGTTAACGATTTTATGAAAATAAAACAAAATAATTATATACCTCATTAATTACAGTTCGAGATGGTAACCGACTCTATATCATTAAGTAAAAAATGTACCATTGCCGCTGCAGCCTAATGTCCTCTTGTCAGTTTGACTCTAGTGATGTTACTCAGTCATTAACGTTCATGTGAGTAAATGAACGTTAATGACTTTGTCTCGATTATGTAATTCGAAAACTAAAACTAACTTCTCAGCAGCTTCGTATACAAACTACTACTTCGTATGTTTGAAAACCCAAAAAAAAGAAAAGAAATTAATCATAATATAGAAACCATCGAATATTGGTACATGCATTTAGGTAAGTATGAACATCAATTACTAAAACTAGAGTTACTCTTGTTGGTTATTGTTCCAAGTATCCAGCAAGTTGTTTGGTACTTATAGTGATAAAAATGCTTTTTTACATATATTGTGATTTTTTATTTCATGAACTACTATTTATTACAGAACAGTGCACTATTTTACTACGTTGTAATACATATCAGACTGACCTACTCACTAAACAATAGTTTTTTTGTGATTTTTTTTTAGGTTATGATCTTTTTCTCAGTATTCCCGTTAAACAAAGTATAATTATTACTACCACTGTAATCTAGTAATTTTAAGGAACAAAACAACATGCATTTCATTAGTAGACCCCACAATTTTTGGTGGGCCTAATCGCCGAACAAAAAAAAAACTCCTTTATTTATTTATTTAATACTTCAAGCACATATATGTACAGAGGCGGACTTAATGCCATAGGCATTTTCTACCAGTCAACCTTTGGGTGATGCAGAGACAAACAGTAGTAGGTGCAATCATTACAGGAATAAATATTTTAAATATAAAGATACGCAGAAACCTATTTAAAGCCTAAAAAGTTAAAGCCTATAAAGGTTTTTTTTTTTTATTTTAAGGCTAAGTAATAATAGCCGCACTGGTCGACCGATTGATTAGGTTAAGCTACGTTTGCCGCGGTCGGTCTGTAGATGAGTCCAGACCATCTTTCTATACTGAGACCCCTCCGTGCCTCGGAAAGCACGTTAAGCTGTTGGTCCCGGCTGTCTTCGTGGATCTTTGACATGTCGTTACGGTCTGAAAGTCTGACAACCAGTCTTACCAAAGGTAACTGGGTTATGAAGGTCAGTTAGGCAGTCGATCCATGTAAAATACTGGTATTCAACTGCATCTGGTTAGACTGGAAGCCGACCCCAACAATAGTTGGAAAAAAGCTAGACAGATGATGAGGCATATCATTTTCGTCTATATAAACAAAGGTTTTTTTTTAATCGAAGGGGCAAACCACAATGTTGAAACGATTTCGTGTGTTTGCTTACTAATTCCATGGTTTTTATTTAACCCTGCTTAGTGCTAACCGTTGCTTTGCTCACCCGAATTCATTATGTAACAATATCTATTATTATGTATTAAAATACTCCTAATAATTCTAGAAATATTTTAATACTTTTAGTACATAAATAGGGCGTGTCTCGGAAATGTCATGATTATTTTTAATTTGCGTATTTCTTGTAACTCATTTTTTTTCGATACAATTTAATTTCATGTTAGTGTCAAAGTGAGAGACAGCGTTGCAACGCCTTTTCCTTCTTAATAAATTGTAGGGATTGACGTAGTTTCTCACACTTATATTTTTAATAAGACTCTATTTACTTTTAAAACACAAATCGCCGACGTCACCCAAAAAACAGCCTAGTTTAAATGGGACTGGGCCGGACGCGTTTGCCGTAAGTCGGTCCCAGAAAATGTCCGCCACATCGAGGCAGACCCTGGAGAAGATGGCGGGATGCGCTTGACGCCTACAAACAAGGATTGGTCCATACTAGCTCAAGATAGAAAAGAGTGGAAAGAAGAAATTACGTTGTATTACTGCAGAGCAAAGGCTCCCCCCTTTGCTCTGCAGTAATACAACAATACAATACAAATACAATCTAAAAATAAATAGATATTATTACTAACAACGATCTTCCTCATAGCTTACAATATTAGTTTAGCTGCTGTAATGAAAGTATAGAAAATACTTTTAAAAAAATGTCTAAGAACAATTAGGTACTAATTGTATTGTAGCTTTAACAAATCAAGAATTTAAATTATACCAAAAGCAACTGCAACGTCAGTTTAGTCATATTTTTTCAAAGTATAAACAAGTCGACTGTCGTAAATCTACACCAAGTTTATGGGGCTTAAAACAGTTTACCATACCGCTTTACACCACGACTGTACCAAAGAAATGTCTCACTGTCGAAGACAATAGAAGGTCAGTGGTGTATCATAGCAATAGAATTCGCCTTGGCAGTAGTAGTACATTACTCGGCCGCGATTTGGCTCACACACAACTGTATAAACCGGGAACGACCGGCATCGAGCAATAACAACCGCTCGACGCGAGCGTACACTTCCAATCATTATTCGTGTGTTTTGGGCATTTATTTTTTGTAAATACACGTACTTGGGTTGTCAGTGAGTGTACTCTTACTCTTGTAGTTTTAATGTATTCTGCAAGTTCGTGTGAGGTGTTAATGGTTCGTGATTAGTTGAGCGTAAATAATGCGTGTAGGTAGACATTAGTGGGTTTATTTTCGATTCTACAGAGGCAGAGGATGTGAAAAATCTAGTGTTTATCACAATGTTAGTTCTTTTACTAATATAACATAATATAAAACCACGCCTGTATTTCTCGAAGGGATAGACAGAGGTGCGGGTCTTTTCGTCAGTTGTTTTTATTGTATTGTGTAACTACCTACCTTATATTAATAGTTTCGAAACCTACAGTAGGTACATGACGTACAGGCTTTGTATTGTATGCCTAAGAGTTAAATCGCTTACAGATTGGCCTGATTTATATTTGTTGATGCAAAACTATTTTAAGATGCGGCCAGTAAATATCGACTAATCCGAGGTAGAGTTAGAATATCATAAACGCCAGGCATAGGTCAAGGTGGTACTCTATAAAGTAAAATACCTCCTGACCTATCCTCTGACCTTTTTTTTTATGTGGGAAATTATCAAATAACTTCTCCCGCTCTGGCCGGAGAGGAAGGGCGTGTCAGACTTTTAATGACTAAAACCCACCCGTGTTCCTTCAGTCGCCTGTGCCAGGGGACACGGTAACTCTTTCGAACAACCCGCGCCCCTGGCAGACATCAGCCTTAGCGGACCCCGTCAGTTGCTGCTGACATCTCTTTGAGGCGTGCGTAAAACACAACGCGCCGTCGACCCGGGCCTGGTCCTCACTGGACGGCAAGCTGCCCATTGCTCGCCGTCCGTAAGCCCGCCGGAAATCGGCTCTCGACTCCCGATGCCCAGGGCGTCTCATCCTCCGACCTTCATCCCAATTAATTTAAGGTCGATGCAATACGTCTTTTTCTTCCTAACATCTTTGTCAAACTATAGGTACAGCGAAGCAGGGACATGGGCGCGCAGACTGTAACCATGAAATTAGCACATGATTCTAGACCCCCTAGCGCAGACATTTTTAGTCAGTTATCAATAAAAAAAATCTGGTATTTCATAGAAAAGTGCAATGCCTACGCGGTCAGAAGGCATGGACTAGATTTTTTTTTTAATATGCGTCGAAAAATTTCATCGCTATGGCATTCTGAATCTTGTAATGAATCCATGGTACCTAACAAGTTGCGCGTTAATGTACAGACACCAGCACATCAAGCTACTACAATCTGTTTTTCTTTAATAGATTTTCAACTTTATCGCTAAAGCACAAGGGTTGAAGTTGATTGGGAAAATTTGACAGTTTCGGGTAGCTTGATGTGCTGGCGTCTGTACCTGCCACCCTGTAGTGTGTTTACTTCATTATTTTTATCGTCAAGACAATCATCTTTCATCATACAATCCATCTGTTCCTTGGTCAGCCGCTTTTCTTAAACCCATTCCCAGAACCACAGTACCCTTCACAAAAACACGCCTATTTCATGTCGCACTTCTCCGACATGTGCAAAGCGTCCACAACATTTTTGTACACTCATAAATTCTTGGCCTAATATTATAATAACAAACCCAACGTTCTGCTGTAATCACTCGCCACCTTAATGTGCTGTAACTCAAATAAACTAGTTTTCGATGACACATAATTACTTTCAGCTGAACTATAAATTAATCAGAAAGGCATACTCTGCTAATTATTAGAGTTGAAAAATATGACAGTCATAACACTTCTACGAGTTGTACTGCTATTCTATTTAGATATTAGTACAAGGGGTTTCGACAAGAACCGGGTTCCTAATTTACACAATTGCAACGGAAAAAGCTGGTTTTATACAGCTATCTTATAACCAGACAGGACGGATAATAATGATGAGATATAAGTATTTATTAGGTACAACGTTAAAGTAGAGAGAGCAGTGATTGGCTCAGTAGTAACGGCTACGACTTACGAGTCATATTGTGTAAATTATTTCATCACCACTGGTCTCAAAATGGTGAAGGAAAACATCGTGAGGAAACCGGCATGTTTTAGAATAAAAAAATTGATGACATGTGACATCAGCCAGCCCGCATTGAACCCGCCTGCTGGATTATGGCCCACTCCCGCGCATAGAGAAAAGATAGGTACATCTCACATTTCATGTGTGATTACAGAAAGATAACCTACAATGATTATATTGGAGGATCCTTAATAAGTATTATGTAGTCTGAACTATCTCATCATCATCTGCCTAGCCTTTTCCCAACTATGTTGGGGTCGGCTTCCAGTCTAACCGGATGCAGCTGAGTACTAGTATGTTACATGGAGCGACTGCCTATCTGACCTCCTCAACCCAGTTACTGGATAATACGACACCCCTTAGTAAGACTAGTTGTCAGACTTTCGGGCTTCTTAAATCTTCTTCTTCTTTCTTATTCTTTTTTCCTCTCCTTATTTCTTCTCTTTCTTCTTCTTCTAACCCGTAACGACTGTCAAAGATCCACGAACGACAGCCGGGACCAACGGCTTAATGTGCTTTCAGAGGCACGTAGGGGTGTCTGTATGTAAAGAAGGTCAACCATCCACAGACCAACCGCGGCAAGCGTAGCTTAACCTGATCGATCGACCTGTGCGGCTGTTATTATTTAGCCACGGGCCCCTCAGTCTGAACTATCTATTTACAATTAACACATTCATGAAACCTTAAAAATGTTTTGACGATTGTGCTAATATAACGCGTATATGACTTGTGAAAAGTCACTGACACGTCACAATTATTTATTTAAAACTATTTTGTTTTGATCGATTGTATGCAAAAATGAATTGTTTACTATGTAATAGTACGTATTTAATTTAAATAACAATGCCAAAAATATACCTAAGCACTTTGCGTAGGGTGCGTTGAAACTGAAAATGTTATAATGACCAACATAAGTTTTTCAACGAAAAGATATGTATGCATATGTTTAATATACACACATTGTTGTTATATATGGATGTTCCTGAACGGAATGGAAATCTCACACCTAGTTCTATATTTATTTTCACAACACATTGCTATGCTAATAACATATTTTTATGGCAGTAACCGACGAAAAATGGTAATGTCTTGCATAAATCTGTCACCAGTATAATCATAGGTAATAATTTGTACAACATACTGCCTAGTTTTGTTTACTCTCGTAAATATATGCGTGGTATTATCATCTTTATGTGAAATGTGTCTGTGACTAAAATAGCGCACACTAATTTAGGATTTAGGAATATTATCGCTGTGTGAGTTGACAAATAAAAATATTAGCGTTTTGTAAAGGTGGGTTGATAGATAAGAGAATATTATTAATGCGGTCATTCACTGTTCTAATATTAGAAACTATAATTTATAAGCCAACAGAAAAAAACATTTCGTATTTATGAAAAGTTGGCGTATCGACTGACTCTCATACGTTCTTATGAATACGAAAATGCCCGCATTTTTCATAACATAATACATTAAACGGCATAACAAAAACCTGAAAAAGTGACGATCAACTCATTCGCACAAAGAGAAGCATATCCTAAATGTAATAAATTCTTCATTTTGCTAGTAGCGTATGCCATTATAATAATTTCTTGGATAATAAATTATTACAACTAGAGTTTTAAGCCCACCAGCCTGGAAACAAACGCTAAACTTGACCCGCCCTCAAACGCCATAGGGTCTTAATGTTTCTTCAAAACTAAAACTGACTCATAACAATTTACGCGTATGTTTGCTTTCAATCACTTGTCTTCAGCGCGAAATTGCAAATGTCATAAGTAACATCTTTCATAACAATGCGGGAATTGTTACCTATATCACTCGGCGAATAATTAACTGTTGCGAGTATAAATAACAGTGATTTTTGGTAGCTGCTCCATTTTTCGCCAACCAACTTGAATTTTTTTATTCATTAGTCGAGAGTAATTTTAGTTTTTCTTTTTTGTCTTACGCTTTGGTGAGAACGGAAGTGGAAATTGATTTTCTTTCAAACTCTTTCTATTTTCTCTTCTAATTAATTTCTTTAGTGGACGAAAGTTTTAGAGGTCCACGATATTGCTCGGTGGAGCGAGACTACGGCCAAATCTAGAATTACGAGAATTACAGAAGACTAAGTAATTCAACGGTTTATTAATCATCTTAAGTAAGCAAGTAATAAAAGTTTGAAATTATTTTAGTAGACAAGGGATGGATCGGCACCTTATTACTTGGCACATTTTATGGAAATTTAGCACACCTCAACAAGATTTCTCCTGTATGATTGACGCGCTCAAATCTAAATTTTTCGAAGTCATTACAGATTACCATGATTTTACACAGAAAATATTCAACAGCAATGGCAATGCGACGTAAATTAAATTGTCCGTTTCTTTTTTCTACACAATTTCATCGTGTTGGGAGTTAAAATACGCGGAGCAATCAACACGCGATTCGGTTGCTCGACACCATGTACATCATTTTGTGCCATCTCCCGAGGGGTTGAAGAATTAGCGACTGTATGCTGCAACTTTTTCATATTTACGTTAGTTTGTAATGATTTGTATGCGCCTAGAGTATTATTATTTATTTCACACTTGTGTACATCTTCACAATGAGCTTATTCGACAGCTCTTTCAGACAACCAAATAGGCATCTGAATAATCAAAGATTGTAGGTACAGTCAACAAAAGAGATAATTATGCAGGATCGTCGGATATAATTGAAGTTTAGTAAGAAACCGATGGATGTTGTCAACTGAAATTTAATTTGATAAAGGAGATTTTTGTTTTCTATTAACAAAATTAAATTTTATTCGAAAACATCCCCCGGTTTCTTAATAAACTTCAACTATATCCGACGATCCTGCATAGGTACTTATCTCTTTTGTTAACTGTACAACGCATCCAAAACTCTTTACAAAAACCAATCTTCTAAGTCGTGTCCCTGTACTTAGACGAAGTTATAAAAATTAGTAACAGGTAATCCCAAAATGATTCCCACTGACATAACCCCTTGTTACAAACCGTGCTACATCTACATAGATAGATTGTCATATCGCAAATACATACACGATTTACGAGAAGCGTCCCTTTGGGTTATACTAGATGAATATTTGACGAGAAAACACCTGTGAGTCCTTCTAGTATACATGGCTATCTATGGTGATGTAACGATGACCCGTCGGTAGAATAACGAGTGAAACCCATTGTGATTTCATTACCCATTTCAATGAAATACTTCTAAAATAAATGTTATTATGTAATGAATGTATACAAAACCTAGTAAAACATTTTAAAAGCGTAACGGTGGAGTTTCTTGCCCATTCTTCTACATACGAAAATAAAATGGGCGACTAGAATCAATTCTATTTTTTTATTTTAATTTTTGACATTCAAAAGTGCCTTTTAAGTGCCTATTTGAAATAAATGATTTGATTTTGACTTTGTTATTTTGATAATTATTTTATTAGGAAGATTTTCAGCAATTTTCTTGATTATATGTATTTAATTCGAGTTAACAATTTAATCAGGTAAAATTATTCGGCGTGTCACCTTTTTTACGAACAGTTTTAAATAATATAACAAATATTAATAACATAATGTTTTTATCATACAGTAAAATCGTCACGATTACTGAAAGCGTTGTAATAATAGTAAAAGTCAAGGTTGTGTAATACTAGAAGAAAATAGAACTGGGACGACTTTTGAAAGTGGTCCGCGTTTAGCTTCGGATGTTCTAATAATTTTGATGATGATTATTATTATTTTTTGAGTTTAGAGCTTTACGTTTATCTTGTTTTATATTAATTATCTTATGATAAACAATTATTCATGTTGTACGTCAATTTAAAAATAAAATAAATGCTTTTTTTACAAGTAATTACCCAATAATATTAATCCATTACTACATTAAAAGCTGTGTGTAAGCTGTGTTTACCTGTAATTGAGTGTGCATAACAGGATAATTTAAGTCATACAAGTTTTATTATCGTAAAAGATAATTGTAAAGTATCTCGTTGGTAATCCTTATATAAATAAAAATGTAATAGGTTATTCGTATCAATTCTTCTATGAAACATTCAAAGCATAATTTCACTCATATAAAAGACAGCAGAACGATAGACGGAAGTTTAAATAATTTCCCTCGGGCTTGAAACGAAGATTCATAAATAATAACTAATTTCAATGTACGCTCCTATAACGGTCTATTTATTAAAGAAATGAACATTGCGCATTCATTCTTCATTTCATCAACCTTACGAGGGATACGAACAGCTGTGTTTCTTAGGAGAATAGGTTCTGAAATTAAAACTTTACATAATTTTTCTAAGATAAATGTGACATGTTATTTATTTTAAATAAATTACATTTTGAATGATTCCTAATTAATACTTTTTGATAATTTATATTTTTGTGATTTATGAATTTTCAGTAATGGCTTTACATGTTGCCTTTTCACGTTTAATTAGTGTGTGTTTATATTTATTTTAAATTAATTTATTCTTTCTATTGCTTTAGAGGTATAATTTTAAAGTCGTAGGTATATTACATATTTAAATTGCTATATTATTTATTGTAATTTGTTTAGGTATTATAATGATAATTTTAAAACAATTTGTTGTGCTCCATGTGAACTTTATATTCAATATTGAGACTACTGCTAGTTATGCAATAAAGATTTGAATTTGATAAAATTGTCTAGCCTTTTCCTAACTATGTTGGGGTCGGCTTCCAGGCTAACCAGGTGCAGCTGAATAATTTGTGTGTTGTATTAATATGTCTAAGATAGATCTCAGATATTTAGCCTACGTTTGGTCTAGGTTACGTTTAGTGTTAGTTTATGGAACAAGTTTATAACATAACACCTCCCTGTTTTTGTCGGAGGTTAAAAATGAAGACTTGAGTACTATTTTTATTGTGAAGATACCTGCAAACAGATTGAGGGTTTTCGATTTGACCGAGTTTCTTTCTTTTTGACACTATTTTGTTTGATGAATTAAGGAAAATAGTATAAAAATGTTATACTTAATTAATTAAGGGTCGATTTTTCAATATTCACATATTTTTTTTATGAAGCATAAATGCGTCGGATGATATAATATTTTATATACAAAACCATCTCAAGCGTTTTGTGAAAGAGCCCTAAGAGCCCTATATTTTCCAGGCCCAAGTGTCACATCCCGCGTAGACCTTATTTAGTATTTACTGCCGACATTATAGGCCACTTAGCTTTATAAGTAAATAGCCAATTAACTACCAGTTTGTCACCTTCTTATTGTAGTAACGGATCATGTTTCTTTTTATTGTTTGACAATGATTCTTTATGTTGTATAACTTCATCAAATTATTATGTGTACAATTTGGTTGATTGATTGATTTTGTTGGGAATTCAAAATTTATTGCTATTGTGGAAGAGTCGATTTCTAAATAGATGAAGGTAGATATTCTGTTTGTTTTTTTTTTCATAAAATGAATATTGTTTCGTAACTTTCATTATAGAATTCAAAGAATTTAGCTATACTTGTTACTGAATTATTTAGTTAACTGTGGGTTATGTTATGAGGGTTATGTGGTCCTAGGTTCGATTATGTAGTTGTTTGAAATAACTTTTGATGTACGAAAATTATTTAAGTACCTAATTTATTAACTGATTGGGGCTTTTTCTCCTGTTCCATATTCAGAACAGCATTGCCCTATTAGAGAATTAATAACAGCCGATTTGAATACCTTATCCCTTCTAAAAAAAAGCGGCAATTGTTTTCATAATTAATTCTTCTTTCCCATCTTATAAATTAAACATTGTACATAAAGATGATTATTAAACAATAACAAACAAATAAACAATTCAAAGTAATGATGAATAAGTAAACTTAATGAAAAATGTTCTAAAAGAAATATGGAAAAGCAAGACAAAGGAAAAGGAAACTAATTATACTTAAAATTCGCGTCCAACGGAGTTGGTGTTACAATTGTACGAACAAAAGAAAATCACCCGCTTTTCTCGCGACAGCTCCGGTTAGGTGATTATTGAATTCGAAATTGACAGAAGTTATGTAGGTCATAAAATATTTTTTTTTAATATTATTGAACTCTACTTACCTACATTAGGTTGTAGGAGTGCAGTAATTTAATATAATGTAGATACATAGTCAAATATAAAAAAAGATATTAGAAAAATAGCCGCCGATTCTTGGTAACCCAATTGTTGACCCCATTAAACACCACACTAAACTAACTAATTATCTAAAAATACTAATAAATAAATATAAAGTAGTAATTATACAAAAGTAAACTTCGACATGCAATACAAACTACCTAAATCTTACCTTGATAGGAGTCGTCTGGAACTCGGCACACAAATATGTCCAAGTGCTTGCACTATATATCACAATACAACACGACGTACGGACAATCACATCTCAATGAGAATGGAACTTCCAAGTTTTTGCCCCAGTTTTGTTTATTGTAAGTAGTCACAACCTCATGGGAAATTATCCACGAACTCCCAACGACAATCTCTCAACGTTTGTAATGCAAATAGAAACGCAAACACTACAACAGGTACCAACATATGTACATAAAATACTTAATTTTCACTATTTTATCCGTACATAGATAAATATATTTCCTTGCCTAGCGTTTAATCACAACTTATGGGAGTATTAACAACCTGATTAATTTTTGTAAGTCTTTTTAGGACTGTTACGAACGCACTAAGATCTTCTTCTCGTTTGTTTTATCACAACCATTGCCACCCATCCGTCTATAGTCTAAAAGTCCACGCTGATTCACGGCTACATTTCTTTCAAGTTCTATACACTAATTTAATCTTTATTCACAACACTGAAGAGGTAAACATTGAAAACCGTTAAGATTTACATCGTGTTAACTTGCGCTGTCGTTTCTTAATAATTCCATATTAATTTCACGGAAGCTTTGCACAGTAGAAGTTTACGGAGTACTTTCATATTTACAAGTGGTTTATTCGATAGTTTTTGGCACAGTTAAGTTTGACGGAGTTCATGCTGAACACGTGAAGTTTGCCACCGAAACGCGGAGACGCGCGCGTTTTCCACTAACTCTCAACCGGCCACTGAGCACACGTCGCTACGAAATATGCATTTATAAATAGTTATATGTATCCACGTCCAAGTGCCTCACTAATACGCGAACCCGCCGCAGTTCGGAGGACGGCCGTGAATGTCAGGTGATGTCGGAGCTGTCAGTGAAACTGTGTTTTCAGTTTTCCAACGCGACGTGTGTTCTCGTACTGTTTGTGCTCCGTTACTAGAGGCACGCGTTCTACTGCAACTACTGAAAGGCGAAACCTGTTGAAATAGGACGGGGGACCGCGTGCGAGCGAGACGGTACGACGCCGCTCGACTCCGTGCCGCGTTTCAGGCGCTTATTTTGCTAGGTTTGCGTGTGTGTGTGAAAAGTCGCGTGCTCACGACCGGTGAATCGGTGTTAGTGAGTTGTGGAAAACTCTCTTTAGGACGCTTTCACAAGCGCAAGGATTTTCATGATTCCAAACCGCTCCTAATAGATTGTATTGAACATCGCATACTTTATGCTCACTTTTAGTCTTTTTTTTTATGGTTAGTTACATATTTAAGGGATTGTTAAATACATTATGTATTTAAACTACGTATCAGTTTACTTGTTGATCTAAAAGATTTTTTTTGTCTTAACACCTGTTTTCAGTCAGTTAAAAAAACATTTTACCTATTGACCTAGGTACTTTATGCGGCTTTCACTTGAACTTTTAAGAAAAGTTTTAATAGTGTGCTAATTATATAAAAGAAACTTTAACGAAAAAAAATGGAAAACACAGAAAAAGGTATTTTGTAACTATTTTGTTTTAATGATAGTGAAAGTAAAAAGAAAAATACATTTTATTTAAAAAAAATATGTATCTGAATACAATTAATCGAAATCGTTTCTTAAGAGTCGGAGGTGTCGTTGTAAGAATTAATCAATTTAAAGTGGCATCAAGTCCAATATAAACAAGAGGCCACACAGACGCATGTCGTAATCAAATAGCACGCAACTTGGGAGGCTGTGTAGGTTGGCGAGCGAGACAAAAGAACGGCGGCGAAAGGAGTGCGAGCGAGACCACGACACGCACCGTGATGCGCACGCAACGCTCGATACACCCTACGACCACCACACTCACACCCCCACCAAATCTATACCGAAATGGGCGACCACCTCTGACAGCTCGCTCCAATGTAGCGATGTACCCTTCATTATATCGGGAATCAATTGACAAATGGGCACCGTGCATTTGTGGTCGCTGTCCGCACACTGCCGCGCCACCACACCACGACCTGCATCGTCTGCATGACCACGGCCACGCCGACTGCCCTTTGTTTATCTTTTTTAAAAGCCTCCTAATGGAGAGGCTCGTTGTCCAAAATCCTAAAGGGCAAGACGCTTTGACAACCGTACCTAAGAATGTTTCGTCACAAATTAATTGAATGTCTTTACCTTTTGAATCTCCTTGATGTTACAGAAACTCAAACACAAGTACTTTCTATTATTTTCGTCTCGTATTCTTCGTTATTGTCTTATTCGTTTCATATTTTCAAGTTTTTTGAAGAAGGGTTTTGTCTGCGTAGTTGAAAACTAAATTGAGTTTTAAAGTTGACGTGGGCAAAAAAGAACTGGAGCCCCGTGGGGCATACAATTGTTGGAACATTTCAAAGACCCTGAATTTATTATAAGTATTATACAACAATTCTACAGAATCGAAGCTTCAATGGCAAAAATAAAATCATTTTCCCGTTAGAGCAAACTTTTCAATCAAACAAAACGAATCAAGTATTTTCCTATTACATTACACACAACATTCGGAATAACAAAGTTCCATTCATCAAATCGAGCACTATAAACAAAGGAATCACTGCTGTCGAAAAACAAATCATACAATTTTTCCATCGCACGAAACTTTTTATGACCTTTCATTTTTCTGGAAGCCTCAGTCATGCTCAATTATGAGTAATTAGGTGAACATGAAAGCGGTGCAAGTCGAGTTACGAGATGGGGACGCAGCTCCAAGGGCGCCGTGAGAGGCAATGTAAAAAAAAGCCTTTCACAAATATTAAATTTGCCCTCCACGAGCGCTCTGATTGCTTGTTTTGAAATATCAGGGGAGGACAGATAAAATTAACATTTAGAGGATCAGTGCGTCCCTTGGTATATCTTTAGAATTGCGTTTGAAGTTAAATAAGAATAATACTATTTTATTCTCAAAAACGCCGCGGTGTACCTACAGATTACATAATTTAGCTTCCATCTGTGAGCGTATCCTTTGCTTGTCATATGCGTAAAGAAAATTCGTGTGAACTTGAACTTTCTCCGCCCATACACGTGTCGCGATCGGTAACGCCATCTTTGGGGTACGATGAGAACTAAAAGAACCACGTGATTTTCAGGACTCCACCATAGTGACTCTATTCCACGCATTGTAGCACCTACTTAGGTATAATTTACTAACCTAAAAAATCTACAAACTACATTAGGTTATCAACCTGTAAACGCCCACTTCTAAACGTGGGCCCACCATAAAAACCGTTACGATAAGCGGACCTGTGGCAATATTACTGAATATGTAGTTCAAAATAAATTTTGTGGGAGGAAGATCCACTACCTATCATTATAATAGGTTCCTAAGTTTTATGTTTTGTTGTAGTATATGACAACATTCCTTCTAGGTATTTTCTCTTGTGTAAATCGTTTGAATAAATTTTTATTTATTTATTAGGCTTTTTGTTTGTTTTCCTATAACTTTATTTTCCTTCTGAAAGTAAGGCGAAGAAATAAAGTAAGAGAAAGGTCCAACGTAATGCTTGTATTTCAATTATTTTTTAACGAAAACGTCTGCAACTCGAGTGAGTTAAAGTCTAGGTACTATTAGTATTACTAAGTCACTAACTTAAATAGAATACAGAAGTAAATTTTATTGATGGTATAAAAAACGAACACTAAAAGTTATTTCGGTAAATTACTTGACCGTAGAATACCTACTTATATATATAGGTAGGAGGTACCTATAGCAATGTTAATAATCTCAGATAATGTACGTTCCATCGGCGCTTAATCTTTTATGTACTTTAGTGAAATGTATTCTAAGTTGTTTTTTGTGTGAACATCAAGTATCCTAAGTGCCTAAGTATAAAAATTTCGTGTCACAGTTTTTGTTATCGAACTCCTATGAAACGGCTTGACCGATTTTTATGAAATGTTTTGTGTATATTTAGGTAGATCGGAGAATAGGTCGCAGGTTATTTTTTTTTTTTTTTGCAAAACAATTACGGGGTCAGCTAGTATATATATATAAAACATAGAACGTCGGGTTAGTTACATTACCATTTATAACTCAAGAACGGCTGGACCAATTTGTATGATCTTTGATTTGTTGGATTTTTCTCCACCCCGAATAGCAGAATAACTATTGAAAATAGAAATCATTCTCGAAAAAATAAAATTAAGATACTTCCATTCTCATACATTTTTTATGGAACGGCTCATTCATTGTGAGGCTGTACAGAGTTCGCCGGGGTCAGCTAGTTTGTAATAAAAAGGTCCTAATAAGTTTTTGGTTTCATTGGAATTTGAACTTTGTTAAGTATGCCATTCAGTTTGTTGTTCCATAACTTGAAAATTATCTCAATTTGTAAATCAAAATAAATAAAGACAATTAGCATTTTTTAAGAAAAAACTAAAAACATCTGCAACCGAATATGAACACATTTAAGTCACAAACCAAAGTATGTTAACCCTACCTTTTCAAACCTGAGACAACACAGACTCGGTCCATGAAAAAAGATTTTTCCAAATCGGTCTATAAATGACGGCGCGGCGTAGTGATGTAACAAATATTTTTAAAAAATACAACCGAATTGAGAACCTGCTCCTTTTTAGAAGTCGGTTAAAACATAGGTAATGAGTCTGATTAATCGCATATGCGAATAAAATAACCTCTTAAAAAGTTGTCACAGTGCCAGCGACGCCACTTACAGTCGGTTGGGAACCACCAAAATAATTAGTATGTCGCATTCCGTCTCTATTGTTGGAGTCACATTATTTCTAAATTGTTATATATTGTAATCCTCCAATTAGTCGACTACAAAGGATCTCACGCACATTTGGAACGCCCAGTGCTTCTAATTAGAAAATCATTAACGCTGCATGATTGTGTACCAAAGGCGATAACGTTTTATTTTCACTGACGTGGTCATCCGGAGGGTTATGCCCTAACCTTGAAACACGAAGTACCTAACTTATTACAAGCCTTGTTGGTTATGTGTTTTCTCTGGAACGCGTGGAGTTATCAAGTTGAAATTAATATCAAATA
Organism: Globia sparganii; assembly: GCA_949316385.1. Lineage (NCBI taxonomy): Eukaryota > Metazoa > Arthropoda > Insecta > Lepidoptera > Noctuidae > Globia > Globia sparganii. The sequence continues at coordinate 8,263,528 of OX438671.1, forward strand.
CTCAGGGCTGCAATCCCTTGAAGCAGTGAAAAAAACAAACTTCTAAGTCAACGCTATCAAAAGATACGGGCGTTTATGTTCTGAAATCAAAACCTATAGGGTACTTCTCGTTGACCAGAATCATGAAATTTGGCAAGAACTAATGTCATATAGCATAAGTAAAGAAAAAAATCCGAAAACCGTTAAGGAGATTGGCAGAAACCCATATATTTATAGTACCACAAACAAGCTTACCGTTTCATAGAATGAATGTATCGGTTTTAGTAGTTACATTACAAAAAAAATAATTTTAAAACTATTTACATACCTATTTATGGGTAGTTCTACGATAAGAGGTAACTTGTGCGGCAATCAGTTTAAAATATAAATTTTATTCTATAAGTTGTTATTTTTTGCAATGAAACACATCACCTAAATGCACTTTATTAAATAACTTCACGATTAAATGCCTAATTAAAGTATATTTTTCTGAAATTCCTTGTAAAGTCTAAAAAAGTCTCTACCCTGGCCTGTCCCCCTGTCGGTTTCAGTTTAATTTGCAAACGATACATACCTTCTTTGTATCAGTTATTAAACTAAAGTAAGTTAAACACAAATTTCAATAAATATATTTATGTATTGTTAAGGAAAAATAGAACAAAATTTATTTATTTGCAATATTTTTCAAACTTAACTTTTGTCCCAATGTTTTTGGGTATCTACCCCGGCAAATTTCATTCGGCTACTACAAACACAAATTTTAAAACGGCCATATTCCAAATAGCGCTCCAGGTCATCTATCAACGTGAAATTAGCAATGCAAACACGTGAGCCCTTAAGGGCGCCGACATTTGTTAGTTGTTGCGACGCGTTGGTTCAAAGTGGTGGTTTCGCGAGGTCATTGTGTCTCTCCACTGGTAAGTCATAAAAGTTATATTATTCATTTAATTTATTTGCATTTACTGGTCTAATTTAATAATAATGTAATAGTTAAAGTGTGATACATAATTTACAGAAACATTTCTTATGTCAATTAAAACAATAAAATTTATCATGAAAACGTCTCTTCCCTGCCATATTTCCCCTGGCAAGATAACTGTCAGGGGAGAGACTTGTTGACCAGGGGAGATAATGTTAGTGCAAACAAACTTAGTTATAGCATATTTTTATCAACAAACAGATTTAAATAGTGTTGGTAAATTCTTAAAACTGAAAAATAAAGGAGGTTCTCAGTTCATATTGTTATTACATTATTGTCTAATATTGTTACAGATCAAGGAACCGCGGAAAAAGTTAACACGTGAAGAAAGATTACAGAAGAAACGTGAAGCAGCGAGACTACGATATGAAAAGATTAAAAATGATCCCGAAAAATATGAATCGCAAAAGCAAAAAGAAAAGGCAAAATATTTAAAAAAGAAAGAGAAAGGAATTATAAAAACTGTCGACCAAATGACTCCTAGAGAGCAATAGAGGCAAGAGAGTGACTTTAATTTATATTTTTTATTTTATTTTATGATTAAAACATGTTCATTTAGTGAAATGTAACATAGATACAGGTAATATGAAAATTATCCTGATTATCGCAAGTCTGATTATTTGTATTACTTAAAAGACGCTAGTCTATACAACGTGTAACGTTAAATGCGCAAAACCTGAAAATAGTTTGCTTATGATTGACTACTGAATCGATTTCAGTAATTTTTAATGTACGTTTTTTTTTTCAAAAATTAGGTATGTATTTTGCCATACTATCCGCCGATTGAGCCAAAGAAGTCTTAAGTCTTATTTTAAGCCAATAAGACTCAATTTTGAATGCATATACTAACGCTAGGATCAACACGATTTTTTTAATAAAAATAGCTTTAAAAAATAGTTTTGGTCATTGTATTATGCTTTTAACTTAATGCTCTAATTGGGGTGTATGAGGTTTTGCGCATTTAACGTTACAGGTTGTATAATTAGTATTAATAAAAGAATATTTTATTATTTGTTGTATTGTAATGACACTAAAGACATTTTTGTTTTAAATTTCAGAGTAGGCTGAAATAATAATAGTCTGTTAATGTTTAATATGATTGGTAAAAATGATAGTCTGATTCTATGTTAAGTACAATGTTTAATTAAAGTTGATTTTACTAATTTTGTTACTTTTATTGTCACAAATTCTCTCCCCTGGCTAAATAAGTATCTACCCTGATCTTATTGTCTCTACCCTGCCCAATGTATTTACCCTGGCCTTGTAAAAAGTAATAAAATATGCATAAAGTGACCTGCCCTTACGTGAAAAGATACATAAATAGGACAAAAATCGTAATATAAGTGTTGAATGAAAAAACAGCAACTTTTCTCCGCGGCCGTATTCTCTATGAACTTAAAACCTCTTATCGTAGAACTACCCTTATACTTATACGGTGCGCGAGTCCGACTCGCACTTGACCGGGAGACAACCGAGAGACAAAGACAAAACAATTAAGTACCTACGCATAGAAATCGAGGTGATCAGAGTCAGGGTTAGAAGGTAATAAGAAGGTACCTAGGTAGATTGTTTATGACAACGGACACGGTTTTGTAAAGGTCTGTTAAAAGATTAGGACAACATCAAGAGCTAGACATAATACATAAGACATAGACTAATTATAAGATGTCTGACAGTGAGTGTTCTGCTCAACTGGTAGACCTCTTCTGAATGGTCGACAAATCTTTTTTAATAATAATAATACTTTATTTCAGACCATGGAGTCCATTTTGTTAGTAACAACGTTCTTATAGACTAGTGTTAGTAAACTTAAAACTACCCACAGTAAAATATATGTATAGACAGACAGAAAGACCACAGAAAGGTAAACTCAACAGTCACTACTGCGCCATTCCATGAGAAATGGCGCAGCAATTATTGATATAACTGCAGTCCAGCCGACTAGCGATCATGCTAAGGATGCTGTTGGCGCTGCCGCGAACTCTACGCACCAGGGATGCGCATCTTTTACGCATCGTAGCGTAAAAGCAGTCTACGCGATGTACAGCAAACATCCCTGATGCACTACAGAATCGCCGCAGCCCCATCAGCACCCTGAACGCATTATTAAATTGGACTCGGAGGGCACTGTAAGACTTTTGAGTATAGTTGGCCCACAGGCTGCACGTATAGAAAGAAGTACAATAAGACCTAAAAAGTGTAATTTTGACCTCTGTCGAACAACGTGCAAACCTGCGAGCCATCATGTTCGCCCGCACTGCCAGCGCCCTCCGTTCCCTCTCGATGTCATCATTGTCCCTGAGGTCAGAGGTCAGAATATGTCCTAAGTACTTAAATTTAGACACCCTACGCAAAGCTGTACCATTAAGCGTAATATTGGGAAACACGTTACCTGTCTCTTTTCCTCTGGCCTCAAAGACAATGACAGCACTTTTGAGTGGATTATATTTTAATCCATGTTGTTCGGCATATGTTTCACAGATGGTAAGCAGTTTCTTAATGCCACATACCGATGCACTCAGTAGAACCATGTCATCAGCATAGCTTATGTTGCTTATGTTGTTTTTTGCTTCTTCTTTTTTTATAATTCAATATCACGAAAAGAAGAAGAAGAAAAGATTTGATTATATCTGTTGCTCTTGTCTTTTTCAGGATTGTTGTTTACTGAAATGAATTTGTCTTATAATGAGTTTTATGCTGAAATTTTCGTTTCAGTTTGTTTCAGATAGCTAGCTTACGTAAAGATACGGCCTGAATGTAAAGAAAACAAATAAAAACAAACTTGCAATCCCCTACCAAAAACCAATCCTATATAAAGCAAAACTTATCTACAAAGTGTCATATATTCAGCGTCTACCTTATCTCAAAAACAAAACACTGCCTAACCGAAATGACGATGCGTTTACAAAGATAGTTCTATCAAATAGACGTCGTCCGTCCAGTTTTAACTCAAAGGCGCCTAAACATAGCGACCACCAACGTACAGTGCGCTCAGATAGTTTATTGAGCACTTTCCGTCGCTGTTCTGCTCTGTGTTTCATCTCGATACATTCATCAAGTGTTTCCGGAGTTTTGTGAAAAATGACAACGAGTGAAGTCTGTATGACGTGGCTGTTTAGGTCGGCGATGCTTGGATGTGGCTATTCGTGGATTGCATTACCTCGTTTTTGGAGTTACGTACCTACCTTAAATTAGCTGAATGGTGAATCATAGTTGTTGATGTGTAATCATAGTTTTTGTGTGCTGATTTGACAATTTCACTGTTTGCGAAACGGACGCAATGGTTTAAACATTGTTTATTATTATTTGTCATGGTAAGCGATAATGCGGGCAAAAAATATTGACTATAACTGAAAAATGTGACTGTGCTGTGGGTTCCCTATAGCACAGCAACATGCTGAGTGGAAGCATTATTTTCACAGTCATGACGTGCAGTAATAATATCTCTGTTTTGTGCTCATGTTAATAAATCTATTTCATTTTTATTTTTCTTTATTAATAGAGTATCTTTTCATACGCACGGCTACACATCAAGATATATACAATATGTTAATGAAATAACCCAAAACCTCGGACACCCCAACCGATTTTTATATTACTAAATTGATATGACATATAATTATTTATTTTCAAAAATTATAATAAAAGATATTTGTAAATGTTGTTGTCTTACAGATTCGTAGCTCTATCGCCGCCGGCGCGCTTCCCGGCCTTGGCGCCAGCTCTAGCACCCCCTCTCCTCACCCTCGCCCGCGCTGTTTGTTTTCATTGCGTTGGACAGTAGCGTACAGAGTCGTTAAAATATATTAGACACGGCATGACAAATAATTATTTTTTGAAAAAAAAAATAACCCATATTAAAAATTATTGTATTCGATTTTGCTGCCGATTCTAAACAAACTAGTTTCAGGTTTTGGGTTATTTCATTAACACATTGTATAACCAGTATAATCTGACTTCTGATTGTACGGAAAATCTAAACAATGCGAGGTCAGCTAAAACTGGAAATGTATAGCTTGATGTGTAGCCGTATGTACGCACGTGTTTCTGTAACAAATAAAACTATTTTCTTTCTTTATTTTATTCTGAATCCATTTAAATGTTTAAAGATTGTAAATCCTGCCTACAAAATTATAATCTTAAAAATCAGTTAGCGGGTAGGTGCTACTAAAAACTCCAAATGGAGTAACTCCTCACATAAAAACAATTTCAAGTAAAACCGTTTATATTTCACATAAAAATGAGGAACACAAAACAGCGCTTCGTCTATCAGAACAAAACGCGTTATGGTTAGCAGAGAGGTGCACGACAAATTTGATGTTGCTGTTAATCCAATAACTCCCTGCGGCACATTTGAGCCGCAACTTCTGTACTAAGGCAACCACATAGATCGGGGCAAAAGGCTCGATTGTCGTAGTAGGTGTGAAACAAAGGATATAATGCTCTTTCTCCAGTGGCTTTGGGAAAAAGTAATTGATAGTAAAATTTGGTCAGAATATCTTGCGATCAAGTTGAATTTGTTCCTGATTAATGGCGTTATACTACGTGCTCACTTGATTTCAAATGACACCGTCGATAAATGATTGGTTTTATCAGCCGACGAGTGTCGACGACGAGTGAAGTTCCGACTTATATTTATGTCTTGCGCCTCTTGCTCCCATTTAATGACAGTCTGTAAGTGATTTTAGACTTCCTAAAGATCCAAACTGCACACGTGATTTGACATGATGTGCAATTGTGCATCTTGAATGTAGAGGTCACCAACGAAACCAACAAATTTACGCGGTGGACATCACCATTGATTAAAATGTGTGGAACTAGTGAGTCCTCTTCACTTTCCTGTTTAGTGCAAACGCTTTATATGAATTTCCTTACGATATTTCAATATACGAAGTTATTTACGTACTTATTGTATGGTAAAAACTTGAAGAAATATGGCGCTTAATATAATTAAGATTTAAGGTTATGAATATTGATTTCAATGGCCACCGTTGTGGAATATTTTCTCTTTCTTTAGATGTGGGTCCATGTTTTTACGCACAGGCTATGGCTCAAAAGATTCCAAAGTTAACCTCTACGGTACGGGTAGATACCGTAGAGTTTAAACTATAACTCCATACAAATGTTTAAAATGTAAACCAAACTATACACTTTTAACAAAATGTTACACAACTAATGTCCACATAATTTTAATTGCACCCCTATTACCAATAAAAACACAATAAAACTAAAAATAAAAGGCCACACAAAACAAAATGAACGAAACATTTAGAAACAATCGTTTTAGATCCGTCCTCGGCCACTCCACGACAAAGAAATGGGTCAGTGTCAGCAAAGAAATAAAAATACCCACTTGTGTCTATATCGAACGTTATCCTTTTCATCTCCACTAGTGTAGAAGTAAGATGTCACACGAGTCGACAGCACAACCGCTTGTATATATACTGACTTGTAGTGATATGTTTTATCGATAAATTCGTATATTTGTTCAATATTCTTTGCTTAGAACATTAGGGAAAATGTAGGAAAATATTGGAGAGCATTTTGCTTCCATTTATTTTGTTTGAAAATACTCGCAATGACGTGGCGTTGCGGACACCAGCTCGTATTACCTATTACCTGACTACAGTCAAAATGATGTATCCATTTTTGATAAGTTAATACATAACTTTTGTAAACAATGAACGATAATGTGTGTTAGGATAACTGCCTCCGTAAACATTTTTTCGATACCTCAGGGAGGGATCCGGTGAAGGTCCGACTGCATAGAGTAATACTACCTCGGAAGGACAAAAAGCACTTACACTCCCCCTGAATACGTGCGCCCCATGGGATACAGATTAACTATTATTTCCTCTATATCAACCATGCGCGGCATTGGGGAATATTAAATTGTACGCAAAATCTACTAAAATAATAAACATACTGATCCGAGTTTTCCTTACAGGGTTATGAGGATGAACTGAGATAACGTTAACCATATCAAATTGCGATTTTTCGATCTTTTTACAAATGTGATGAATAAATACCGAAGTAGTCTCCAGCGACCCATAGCGCCATCTATGTTTGTAGCCATGAACTACAGACGATAGAGGTTCAAGGAAAATGGAAAAGTTAGAAGATTTTACCAACGAAGCTAAACACACAACAATGTTTCTTAATTCTTAGGTAGGCTATCTACCTACTGCGTCAAAAGAGGTATGAGCAAATTACAAGATAAGTATAAGAAACTAAATGTTTTGATGAAAAAATCTAAATACTTATACTTATTAGGTTCTGTATATATTTTGGTGGATAAGGGCGCCTTAGGCTTGTGACCAAAGTTATGTTTTAAGTTAGAATGCACAAATGCCAACAATGTCACGCTACCATCGTTGATTATTCTAGGCGAAATGTTATTTACCAAAATAGATACAAAATACGATATTTTGATTTTGGACCTGGAAGTCCAAAATCAAAATAATAATCTATTTCATATAAACTTTCATCTCGTGCACTTGAACTCGAACTTGATTTCGTTGTCTTTAAAAGACCACTTTTAGCGATAAGACCGCCCATTATGTCACTTGTGTGCTAAATTTTGTAATATGGTGTGCTTAATAAAGAGTATTCTATCTAAATATATATATATATATATTTACTTTTCAGTTATAAATGAATACGTGTAAGTGGTCTATAATAACTAAACACATAACAATTCTTCATAAGGCTGATTTCTATAATTATTATTAAAAACGTTCAAAATCTATTCGCAATCACAGCCCTGCGACAATCAATGTCAAAAGCTTATCAAAAATGTAGAAAATTAGAAGTATTTTTGACAGATTGAGACTGAAATCAGACTGTGAACTACGAGAATCATAAAACTACGAGAATTGCCTCCCTCTCACTTAATCAATAAAAATAATGATTAACACATTGTCACATCCAAAACCGTTAAGATGTGTCTATTTATACATCGTAATTGATATGTCATCAGGTACAGAGACATGAGCAGTCCTAAATGAAAATTGGAGCACCTGGCACGATGTACTGTCGCAGTCATAACAAGCGATTTGTCACCACATTAATAGCTCCATCGCTGTGCTCATCAGGCTGATTGAAAGGGCATGGGAAGTTGTTAGAGGACGAGCAATGGCAAGTATGCTACTGTAATGCTGTGCTGGGTTGTAATGTAGAAATACTAATTTAAGTATTATTGGGTTTTTCTATCAGGAGCGGTGGTGGCGCTTTACTTTGTGTAAATTATTTCATCACCACTGCTATCAAAACGGTGAAGGAAAACATCGTGAGGAAACCGGCATGTCCTGGAACCAAAAATTCGAAGACATTTGACCTCTACCTACCCGCACTGGGCCCGCGTGGTGGATTAAAGCTCACTCCCTCTTGAAGAAAGGAGGAGGAAAGGAGGGATTATGATGATTATGAGGGTTTTTCAATCTGGAATTTCTCAGTAGTAACTTGGAGCCTGATTTGTGCCGGTTGACGGCAATAGTCTCGCCCCTTATAAGTCCCATATAACTCAATATTAACTGGCGAAATGTGGGATTACAATTTCAGTCGACGGGTAAAGGGAATATCCACCTATGATGGGTAAGATTATGAAACCAGGTACTGTCCTCAGTGACCAGTACATGGGCCGAAGGGCGATCGTGGTGAAGAACTAAGACGGAAGCACCTCAGACAAGCTCTACGGACATGCTTTCGTCGCCGGCATCGACAGTGCACAAGAGGATATCCCCGTAAAGTGCACAAGAGGATGGGCAAAAACAAAATCCACAAGCGCTCCAAAGTAAAACCTTTCGTGAAAGTTGTCAACTACAATCACTTGATGCCCACTCGCTACTCTGTAGACATCAGCTTTGAGAAGTTCAGAGGACCTGAAAGGCCCCGCGAAGCGCAAGAAGCTCCGTTTCAATACAAGAGTGCGCTTCGAAGAGAGACATAAGAGCGGAAAGAACAACTGGTTCTTCCAGAAGCTTAGGTTCACCTCTGCTCAATCCACTAGTCGTGATGTTGTGTGTCCTATTATTTTTTTTAAAGTAGCCGTGTAATTTCTTACCTCTTCTCCATTGGGAACAGCCAATTGCAACCGTGCTAGCTTCCGACGTCTTTTCAAGTGCACGTACAGGAGCTATACATTTCCAGTTTTAGCTGACCTCGCATTGTATAAGTTTTTTGTACAATCTGAAGTCAGCTTATACTGGTTATGTATAGGTTGATGTGTAGCCGTGTGTACCATTTACATGTATAAGAAATAAAATTATATATTAGGACATAAAAAATCTATTAAAATATTCAATTCCAATCCTATTCTTAAATATATTATATCCCATTTCCAATGTTTAACTACTTTTTCTTCCTATAACGGGATAAACAGCACATAAAAGATCCTTTATTTTGTATAATATGTGTAGAAATCAAGTAAAAACACAATTATCCCAATTTACTGCGTTCACTGAATAACTTATTTCACGAATGTCTTTAGTTCTCGTTAAAAGTATTAGATGGCGCTGTGAATCCCTCATTTTAACATTTGTCACCAACTAGATATTATATAATGGAGGTACTATAACGGTACATTGCAAAAATATTATTACAACTTGGTTACAAAATTTGTCTTATGATGACACAGAAAGTTACTGGTTGTTTTAAGTTAAATATTATTTTTAATTCAGTATTGTCCTATCTTTGATCAGTTACCTTACTCACTATTTATGTATATCATCAATCTTATGAATATTAATGTAATAAGCTAATTTGCACGTATGATACCTGAGATACAGGTTTATCCAAGTTCAGATCGATCCCATTATTGTTATTATCCCATCCCACCCCACTTTAGAAAGACTTAACATTGTAAATAAGTATGTACATATTATTTAAATAAATAAAATTAGACAACTACTATAAAATAAACATTGGTCCCGATTCTGTTGTTCACAAACTAAATTAAATTAAGTTCAGTGCATCTTTTTCTTTCTATTTCGTTGTGAAAAGGACAGAAGATATCTAAATATTAGTTTAGTCCTATCAAATTAGATAATCCATAGACAAGTTTACAATTTACGTTAGGCGCTGACTAATTTGACAGGACTAAACTAATATTTAACTTCTGACCTTTTCTTAATGAAATAGAAAGAAAAAGATGCACTGAACTTAAATTTAGTTTAGTTTGCGAACAACAGAATCGGGGCCATTATCAGGCATTATCATAATAATAATATAATACTGTGCTCGTCCTGCAACTACTATGTTCAAATTATAGGCGAGGACGCTGGCTCCCTAAACACAAGTTAAATCTTAGGTACTTTGGGTGCCAGAATTCATCGAAAACACTCTTTCTCTTAGTTGTAACGCTGCATAGCTGCATAACGCTGTATTTATGTGTTTTTCTACAACTGAAGGTAATAAAGATTTTTTTTAGCAACTATTTATTTATGTAAATCAATATCTACTAATAATAAAGCTGAAGAGTTTGGTGATTTGAACGAGTTAATCTCTGAAACAGCGAGTCGGATTTGAGCTAGCTCAATTTTTGAGGAAGGTTTTAGGCTATTTAATATCACGCTATGACCTTTGGGAGCAGAGCGGAAAGAAAAAAGTCAGCATGAACGCTAAACGGAAATGAAGTGATAGAGTAGGCGGGTGATGCGACGCGACGGGGTGGGACGGGGGAATAATAAATTTTACGCGAACGAAGTCGCGGATAGAAGCAAGTACTTACTTAATATTGACGATGTTATTCACATCTTCCTACACGTCTATTCATTGCAAAATAGCTATAAAAACCTGTTTTGATGTACGTCTTTACTAGATTCTATTAATATTTAAATACACCTATAACATTTTCAACAATGTGTGCCAGGTAGCTTCAAATATTCAGACAGGCTAGCGTTTAATGATGAATCTTAGATAAAAATAAAACACAACAACTTTTCTGGTATTTTTCTTGTAGGTTTAAACCACAGATATACCTAGATACACCTGGTTAACGCAACAGCAACTACTTCGCGTGCCAAAAATCGCACCAAAAATCGTAAGCCGCCACTTTCGCGGTCAGTCCTGAGTACTGCAGGCTGGGTGAGCGTGAGTGAGAAAGAGTACCTGTGACGTCATAGTACGTAGTCAAAAAATGGCACGCTTGGTTTTCATACAGATCTAGATACTTGCGTTATCTATATCTGTGGTTTAAACGTATTAGGTAAGTTTGAAGGTAGGTAAAAGCATTTAGCCTAGCCTTCCAGTCTAATCGGATACAGCAGAATGGAGCAGTGGACGAACGGCTTATCGTGCTTTCCGAGACACGGAGGGTCTTGGTAAATATGTTAATCCATCCACGGACCAACTGCGGCAAGCGTAGATGTACCTAAGACCTTACGGGGACGTATCGACTGCTCAGAGCTCCATGGTCTTTTTTGCCGATTATCTGTGCCCGATGAATACATCGGACACCTTCAGACCCACCGGCACAACTTGTTTTTGCAACTGTCATCCAAAACGGTAGCCATGAGCTGAATCCCCAGACTGCCGTACTTTAAAAATGCTAAATGCCCTACTGACTACCAACCCTGAAAGTGATGTGTTTGCGGATGAATGGAGTAAAATTATGCGTATAAATAAGTGTCCACTACTCCGTGTTAGTTTTAAATTAAATTTTATACAACATAATCATTGTCAATGGCCCCGATTCTGTTATTAACAAAATAAATTAAATTTAAGTTCAGTGCATCTTTTTCTTTCTATTTCATTATGAAAAGAACAGAAGATAAATATTAGTTTAGTCTTGTCAAATTAGATAATCCATATACAAGTTTAAACGTGATTAAAAAATTGGCTACTAAAAATACGTCAATTTACGTCAGGCGCTGATTAATTTGACTGGACTAAACTGATATTTATCTTCTGTCCTTTTCTTAATGAAATAGAAAGAAAAAGATGCACTGAACTTAAATTTAGCTCAGTTTGTGAACAACAGAATCAGGGGCTCTAATTGCTATGTTAGTTAATGTAATTGGTATTATTATGCCAATATTTCCTCTATAATAATATCATACCTATTTATAATACCAATCAGCAAATACACGTCTGAATAACTGAAATCCCCTAACAGAGTTATTTATTACTTATCTCATAAATTAAATATTACAAGGATAACTTTGTAATGGGAAGTTAATATTATTATGAATGGAACTTGCTGTGTCACTAAACATCATCATTTCAACCAAACATGACAAACAAAACACACATGGCCAATTTTATACTTAATAATTGTTCCTCTCAACCAAAGCACCTTCCTTCTAATCTCTTCACCACCCGTGGTTGACTGGTAGAGAATGCCTAAGACATTAAGTCCGCCTTTGTACCTTTTTGTACGAAAAGTTTAAATAAATACGGTTAAAGGTGCACATAAAGTACCATAAAGGTCGTCTGCTAAAGTCGACCTTATGCAGGCTGGCAATAAATTAACTCTGGTGGCATTCGAAAAGTCAAGCGAATTTAGAATGAGGTTTCAAATTTTTGTATTAAGTTTTTGTTTGCAAAAAAGAGCCGGGGTGATTTGGTTTACTTTGAAAAACAAATGGAACAAATTATTACACATTCTTAAAATTACTAGAATTGCCCCTCTGGCATCAGAGGGGCAATTCTAGTAATTTTAAGAACGTTCAAATTCTCAATCTGTCAAAACATACATTTCCTACATTTTTGACAAATTTTTGACATTGATTGTCGCTGACATGATTCATGATTCATGATTTTTTGACATTGATGTCGCTGATTGCGACTAGATTTTGAATTTTTTAATTATGTGAATTGGTATTCGGTACGTAAGCCCGCGACGAGTTTCCTAATCCTACAAAAAATAATTGGATTGTCTACATTAAGAAGTTTTTAGAACGGCAATAAAGCTAAAGTAGTACCTACCACAATAGGCTAGTTTCCACCATCAATAAATTTAAAATCTATTTAGTCCGTCAGTTAAAAATAATGGACACTTATTTTTTGTTTTTGTTAATCAATGAATATTGACAAAGATAAAACGCATCAAAACTCGGAAGTGGGGGCTCGTGACGTCAGAACTCACTAAAAATTATACCAAGGTGTGACGTATTGAGAATTTTAAAAGCGTCGTATATTTGTCAATTTTGGTTTACGTAACAAAAGAAAAAATACGGGTCAAATATTTTTTGATAATCTAACTGACGGACTAATTAGATTTTTTCAGTTGACAAGCCTATTCAGCGAGATACAGTGGTGGTGTCTGTAGTGACTGGTAAATGGTAACTACATTCTTCTGCATCAAAACCAACCAACAGACGTTGATCGAAGTTGAAGTTCAGTGTAAATAACAATGAAAAAACATAACATAAATACCCTCCCGTCAAATTTAAAACAAAACTGAACATCATTACAAAATAAAATAGTAACACGCCAAAATGAATACGTTTAAATCTGTTGATACGTTCAAAGCGAATGAAATATTTCCGATGATTACATACAATGTCGAGATTTTACATAGTGAAGCTGTAAAATTGAATGCGAGGGCTCAAAATACTCCAAATTATTTTGTTAAACTGTGACATGTTCGAACTATGCTGGGAATAAGGCACCTGCCCCACCGCCAGCGAGAATAGAGCTAGCAACTAAAAACGAGTTGGCGAGCGACGGCGACGAGCGATTACTCACTTGTATGAATATGTAAGTACAGACTGACGCTTGGTAGGTACCAAGCATCAGAACAGAGATCTCTGTCAATAGTGCTTCCTATGAACCGAGATATCTAAAAACAATGTTTTCTATCAACAAAGTTTTCGGCGAAACGTGCTGTCTAGGAATAGAGATTTCTATTAGCCATGCTTTCCGTATGCAGTCGTATCGTACAAGCGTGTTTCTATCTTAGGTTCCACACTGCGCCCACATTTACATGGTCGTTCATCAATGCCTCTTTTGCTGGCTGCAGTAATGTACGTTACATACACGGGACCTACAATCGTTTGTAGGTACGCTTCAGCAAGAAAATCGTTGATAGCTATAGGCCGACTGCTTATCTGGCGGGAGGGGAGTATGGTGACGCGATGCGAGAGCTCAGTGATTCGTCAACTTGTGACAACTATCACCCCTCCCGCACCGCGCAGCTACCTCAAACAATGTCTCAGCCTATAGTCGCTTCCACGTCGGCGATGGGACATGTGCCTGAAACATGACGTCACGGCATCAAGTTCCATAATGCCAGCGCGGCCATAATACCAGCTATTGAATTAATACCTTTGACAAGAAGATTAAAATATGCTATTCATGCGCACTGTTATGACTGAATCAGGCTTTACCTCAAATGGTTTGGAGTAATATTTTTTTTTATATCCTGGTTTCAACGTCCAGTCAAGTCTTTTATTTTATAACTTTGTCAGTTTTCAAATACTTTCATTTATCAAGTCAGGATCATATTATAATAATTATTATTATTTACTTATTGACACCAAAAATATTAACATTATAACAACTATATTGCTTAAAAATGAATTTGTAGGCTATAATGAAAATAATACAACATGGAGAATCTGTAGCCGAACTAGGTGAAAAACCTGTAGGTGTCTTGGCATACAGCACCATACCACTCTGCAATTAGACTGGACCCAATTTAGCCAATATTGACAATTGTGTTAAATCTTACAGAAAATACATTAATATATACAGTGTTTTAATTATCAAAAAAGTGAAATGGATTACACTTAAAAGAGTTGTAGAGTGTGGATGGAAGGGTGTGTGGGTGAGCGTGTATGTGGGTGTGTGAGCGTGAAGTGTGTATGTGTGAGTGAGATAGTAAATGTTGAAAAGGTAGTAAAAATTTTGTTTAAGATTTAAAAGTGCTTAAAGGAAACCTGGTCACTCTGGAACGATTAAAACTCGTAGATGTAGGGACCCAAGAATACAAAAAATCTTCCAATGAAATATCTATGTTGGTGATTACGAGTAGGTACACACAATTTGATGTTGATGATGTTTTGTTTATGCCTCTGTAGTCTATAGATACTATCTTTATATGTCTAATTGACTAAAAATCAAGTTGGAAACGTATAACAAGGAAGTGCCAGTGTAATCATATAATCCTATTGATTGTATATAGGATGATTATAGGAACTTAGAGGTGCGTATTCATAATTTTCATGAGTATCATATTTGTTACGCTTGCAAATCATGTTTTGTTCAACTTACAACCTGATACTGACCTGCAAATTGCAAAAAATGTAAGAAAATTTGAATTTCGCGGGTTGTCTAGCGTATCACGATACTATTGTCAAAATACCAAGTAGCTATATACTAATAATACTTCACTCAAATTGTAGCAAATCAAGGAAGTATAAGTACCTAAACAAAATAACATCGACCAATTCTTAAAAATGCTGTGTCGCTGGTGTTTCGTAATACCTAATCAAACTGTTTCATTCTACAAGGTTATGATATTTACTATTTACTATTTTATTAATTATATATCAATTTGATACATCTTATAACATACAAAAAAGTTAATAATAATGCTTTTATCAAATAATAGTTAACAAATGACATTATCGTATGCCATGGCTATAATGTCATTAAAATTCAATTTTAAGAACATTAACATTTCTAGAGAAAAAAAAATTACAACTCGATTACTCGACAATACAATTCTACAACCAACTACATTTCAAGATAAGATAGTTTAGGTATCGACACCCATCTCGTCTGCGGAGTTTCGCTAGCTATTTTAATTTGACCCTGTAAAGAGTAAAAAAAATACTCTCTGAAATATCTGCGATTGATTTTTCTCATTTACTTTTCAAGATGCTACCCACATCAAACTGGAATCAATCCGTGCCAGGGGCCATCCAGATTCTACCCGCGATGGCAACAATGTCCACCCATCTCGCCGCCGGACCACCGACATGAAACTGCACCCTAATTGCGTAACACACTATCAATCGGAATCTGAATCATTTTGAAACAAATTGCAAATCCATTGCTTCATTAAGTTCAAAAAAATTTGTCTGCTCAACACGTAAATATCGCAATGAATGTTGTTGAACTGTCAAACTGAAACCGATTCCGATTGATAATGTGTTACGCAATTGCTCCGCTGGACGACGAACTCTATGTACTCTGTTTAAAAATCTATTCTTATAATCTATTATCAGTGATGTGCGTTTGGCTTTTCCTACCTAACTACTTACTTAAGACAAAGGGAACAGAATAACTGGTGATTGATAAACTATGCGATAGATACACGCAATCGAATCTTCATTCTCTTGCCCCTAAAGGGTTACCGCTGTCCCGGAACGTAAAGGGCTAAGGAAGGAACACGGGTGGGTTCTAGTCAGTAAAAGTCTGACACTCCCTTCTGCTCCACCCTGAGCGGCAGGGGTCATTTCATGATTTCCCATCCACAAAAACAAAAAAAAAATCCCAAAATATTCGGTTACAAAAACACGGATCTATTAAAATACCGAATAATGACACTTACTTACATAATAGGTAGGTCCTACCTACTTCGCTCAAATTGTTGCAAACAAAGGAAGTAATCACAAAATAACATCAACGAATTCCCAAAAAATAATGTGTCACGGTCACCGGTATTTCGTAATATACCTAACCAAACAGGTTTCGTTCTACAAGGTTGTAATTCTACTATTTATATATCAACTTGATACATTTTACATACAAAAAAGTCAATTACATATATGTAGGTAACTATCGAATAATAAATACTCCACAATTGTTTGATCATTTAGACTAAAACTTCTATTACATTACACGATATTTAGGGAGATATCGGATATATGTGGTGTGTGTTTTTTAGAGACCCTTCACCCTTTTTCAATACACTATCAGGGACAAGATCCCTGAATATCGCATAGTGTATTAAGGCATTTAATTTTATGTTGATTAACATTCCTATAAAAATAATTAAATACAAACTTCAAGGTCCTAAAATGTCGTGCAGGACGGCGCGTACGTGTTCCATGCGCGCCTCAAAGAGATGTCTGCAACAGGTAAGGGGCCCGTAAGGGCCGAAGCCTGCCTGGGCAGCGGGATTGTCCGAAAGGGTTACCGCGGCCCCGGAACATAAAGGGCTAAAGAAGGAACACGGGTGAGTTTTAGTCAGTAAGAGTCTGACACTCCCTTGTGCTCCACCCTGAACGGGGTGCATTTGATGATTTCCCATCCAAAAAAAAAAACTTTCTTCAATTCGGTTCCAGGTGTTTAGGATTTCCCCTCGCATCAAACTGGAATTAGCATTTGAACTAACTGTACAGCTAACTGTACATTGGTGGTAAATCAAGTTGACGTCGAGCCTTTATGTTACAGTAGTAATGGCGATTTTCGCCCGATTTTTGCAAGAATTATCTACCAGTGATTTGTGTGGATATCTGTACCTACCTACGTACTTATTAGAACAATGTGAACACACAGTCCAGCTGGTGACTGATAAACTATGTGATAGATAAATGTAATCTATACTAATATTATAAAGAGGAAAGATTTGTATGTATGTTTGTAACGAATTGGCTCAAAAAGTACTGGACCGATTTTAAAAATTCTTTCACCGTTTAAATCACTGATTAATATAAGCTATTTTAATTGCAAGAAAAAAATAAAATATTTAATAAATAAATGTCCACCAGTGCGAAGCCGGGACAGGCCGCTATGTTTAATAATTACGCAGTTTTTAATAGGAAAAAGAAGACTGCTGATAATTTGCAACCTACTTCCTACTATCCTACTTCCTACTAATCCTACTTCCTACTAATCCTACTTCCTACTAATATTATAAATGCAAAAGTTTGTGAGGATGGATGGATGTTTGTTACTCTTTCACGCAAAAACTACTGAATGGTTTTGGATGACGTTTGGCACACATATAGTTTATAACCAGGATTAACACATAGGATACTTTTTATCCTGATATTCCCACGGGATCGAAACTTACGCGGGTGAAACCGCGGGGCGCAGCTAGTCATATATAAAAAACACTGGCCTAAACTTTGCATTTGATCACAACTTTTATTTGTTTTAGTTACTTATGTATAAACACAAATCCTAACATTAAATGCAGAGGTAGAGTGCCTTCCAAAAGTTAGTTGTCATTTTTCCACTTCAGCTGTGATGCATTATGATTTAAAATAAAATAAAAAAATAATCAGGTACTCCTACGGGATTACTTGATTATTTTTTGGCAAAGGTAGTTGAATTAGTCATAAAAAAATACAGCAGATCAAACATTTGGATCAGTAGAACTTAAATCATAATGTGATGTGTCAAAGCTGAAGTGGCGTGGCAGTGGTGGTGGTAAATTATCAGCAGTCTTCTTTCTGTCAGTGGCAATCTAAATGGATTTGGAACAGAATTCAGCTAGGTGTTTGGCGCTATCACTAGCGTCCATCAGTTCCTGTAACGCACATACGACAGGACATGCAGGACACGATATTAACCCTTTGACCGCCACGGTCGTGTATAGCCGACAAATGAAAACGTGCCCAACACGCCACCGTCGGCTAATGCCGTCAAGAAAACATCATGCGCTGGGTCTCTGTCTTGTATAGGGTCTTAGCATTATACTGAGCGATAGCCGTTCTGCGTGAATGTGACGCATGTTTTCTCCCAAATTGTTAAATTGATTTTTGTTTTTGCTTATTTTTATGCGTCATGTTTGCCGCAAATAAACGTATTTTCTTTCTTTCTTTTTTATCATATTTTAAGTATAAACACAGAAAACTGAATTTAGTTTATTTATTTTGTACTTAAAACATGGTGTTTTCTTGTCGGCATTAGCCGACTGTGACGTGTTGGGCACGTTTTCATTTGTCGGCTATACACGACCGTGGCGGTCAAAGGGTTAAATGTCAGGTTTCAGGTTAGCCAAGGCTGGTGTTTACCGAATCGTTTCTAAAAGTGAAATAGTTGCCTACTTTCCTTATTAATTTGGCACTTCGTTCAAGATGAAACGCCAATAGCGGTAGCGTTTTTATTTAAATACGAGTAAAAATCGCTTACCATTATCATGACATTATCCACTGGTTCGATTTGTAAAGAACACAAAAATAAAGAAAATAGGTTATACTTAATTTAAAACAATGACTTTTAATAAATAAATAAATAACACTGAGAGGAGATATCACATTTGTATAAGTCTTTTAACACGGTGAACACTAAAATATCACTTCAGGAGATGGTCCAATAACTTAGTAGTCGTCATCGGGGAAGCAGAATCCACCTCGTCGTGTGTAGCCTAGCGGGCAGGAGCCCACTACGATGTTGTGGCGGTTCCCGATGCTCGGCACAAATTCCGTTGTCGATCCACCAACGTTCACTGGCACTCCACTTGCAGGTTCTCCCATCGACATCAAAACTTTCTTGTCTTTCTCGTTGATATCAATCTTCATTGAAGACACAACTTGCCCGTCACCCTTGTTCTTTACTGTAATTTCCAGAATCATGCCCTCCGGTGATAACGGGACTTCGTGGTGTTTGATAACATGACTGTCGATGCAAGCGACTAAAGCCAGGCACACGGCAATCGTCACGCACATATTTGGATACATTTTTGTACTTTTGATGTGTTGAACGACCGCTGGCCGGATAACGAATGATTGAGAGACCTTAGCAGCACGTGTTTTTATAGGTTTAAACGATTGTAGACGCGTCTCTTACGTTACGCATACTAAATGTTCCCCTGAGGTCGACGGACACGGTGAATCATTTGGTGACGACTTCGACTGCTGTATTGTGAAACACCGGTCAAGAACTTATTTCCTAGTTAGTCAAATTATTAGTTCCCAGTCCTAAAATAAGTTTTTTTTTTTCAACCAATGTTCAACTTCGAAATGTTTAGACTATCAGGAATTTGAATTTGGTGGTCTTCCAACTCTTGAAATAAGGCAGTGTAAAGATAAGGACTATTCTGTATAACCTAATCAAAAGTATTCTTCCAATACACACAACAAAAAAGAAAACATGTTAAACTAAATCTGTGATAATCAAATTAGACACCGAAATCCTACAGAGTCGTTTTTACCATCTGTGTCACAGAACCCTTAAAAGTGACTCACGACTTGTTGATGTATCAAATTAGACCTCCGGAACCAGAGGGAACAGGGAAAACCCTTTTTATTACCGTTGTATCACCAATCAACTTACTTCATTAGTGTCTTCCCAATTTTATAAACCAATCTAATGAATGCAAGTCATTCTACGAATTACAAAGCAAGGACAGATGAGTTAAAATGACTATCTAAATTTCAAGAGAAATCATTGATCAATGCAATTCTGCATCATCTCGTAAGGAAATTATTAATATAATATCATGTCTACAGACTTGTGAACTTGTAAATAAGTGAAATTCTATCAACTAAGTACTTCGGTGCTGGTAAAATGTAGGTGTACAATAGATGCACCTCTGCCTTGCCCTTTGGGCAATACAGGCGCGATGATACTTCTCCTATCAGCCATATGGCCGAAAATCTTAACGAAAATAAATCAAATAATAAATAATAATCTTAAATCTTATCTTTTTTCTTATTTTAACGTAAAGCATTTATTCTGTCAATTTGAGTGACCTTTACATATAAGAACGTAAAATTGTTTGAATTTTTGGTATCAAAATACTAACATAGTTTGCTCCATAGTGCAGAAGTAAGCAGGTACCTAAGTCTTATCCTCGCAAGAAGCACAAAATCATGATTCTGTGACCTGCCAAGTGTTACAGGAAACAATGATAATTCATCTTGTAATTAAATTATCAGACATGATAATAGATAAATTATCTTGTACTATGAGTTACTGTGACACAAAATTAAAACACAAAAAATTACAAAGGCTGTCGTTAGTTTGTTTACAAAAACTTTTTAACAAAAAAAAACCGACTTCCATAAAAAACACTACAAAGTGAAAAATAACTTTGATTTCGGAAGTCGGTGTCTTTGGATCTGTATTTTAGTTTATTGCCACCGACTTCCGAAATCAAAGTTATTTTTCACTTTGTAGTGTTTTTTATGGAAGTCGGTTTTTTTTTTGTTCAAAAGTTTTTATTTCTCGCTTTTTAGTGGGACTGTTTATAATGCATCAAGCTCATCACCTTTTACAAAATATTACTTTTCCCGATACAGGGACGTTAATTGTTGAGGAGTTCTCCTGGTACTCCACCATCAGCTCCATTTCACCATTCGCATTGTTAGCATAATTGAGCATAAATTGCTTGGCAACCATATTAAAGTAATCGAATCGCAACCTGTGAAATACTTATTATTGAGTAGTCCCGGTGGCCATCTGTGGTCTACATCACCAGTTTTACTTCACTAAATTTTGCTTTCCGAAAGCAAATGCACGAGTTAGTATAAATAATACCCGAATCGCTATAGGTGTGCCTATAATATTTGAAGAGTTCCTTCGATTTCTCCAGGATCCCGCTGATAATCCTGGCAGCATCAGGCCAGACTTATGTCAACATTGCTTTGAACTTAAAATTTTGTCCTGTTTAAAATGAGGCCAAACACGACTACGGTGCTGTAATTTCAAGGTTTGTACTTTTTCTGATGCTCCTGGCATCAGCATCAAGTCTCTGTGTAGGTACTTCGGTGTTTCTAATTAACAGTACGTTTATCCACACATCGAGCCCTTTTCAATGAGCCTAAACACGATATATCTGCTGTTAGTTGTCGAGGAGTTAGGTACTCTGCAGACTATCCTGACTGCAGCATCAGGTCATGACTTGATGATCATGAGACCCAATGTGGCAAATGCCCTATCAAACATCAAAACAATTTACTGAAACTGTCCTTGTCTGTTCGAGTAACTTCTTACTGTTAAGGAGTTGTACCTTCCATCATCAGCTCAGCTACCTGAGATGGTGACAACCATACGCAAATACACAAGATACTTCATAAAATATGCGAAAAACAATAAGTGAGCCTACAAAATTTGAGGGTTGCCCTCGATTTCTTTCTTTCCTTCGAAAATCCGTCGACAATTGGCGGAGTATTCGATGAACAAACATACAAAAAAAAAAAAAAAAAAAACATACAAACATCCGAACATAGTACCTCCTCCTTTTTGTGAAGTCGGTAAAAAGTGCCGACCATCCTATCGATTCTGTAAATATTTCACCGTGATAATATAGCGTGAAGTGAGCTATCAATGCAGGCAATACCTAACATCAGGTGGATTGACAGCTCACTAAACCTTAGTTTTCACGGTGAGATTTTTACAGAATAGCACTACTGAATAGCCGTTTTCAGGCGATGATTAGTTTAGTAGGTAGTTTTAAAATAATTAGGTATTATTTATTACAGACTAGGTGTGCTCACGACTTCGTTCGCCTGGATGTCGGAAAACAATAATGTCTCACAATTATTAAAAAATAAAATAAAAGTGGTTCCTTATAACACCATTATCTGCCAGTGAAAGTCCTGACAAAATCGGTCAAGCCGTTTCGGAAATTTCTATGATTTCTGTACCTTACAGAATTATAGAAATTCATATAAAGGAGTCCTTACAACGATGTACAGACGCTGCACATCAAGCTACCCGAACTGTAAAATTTTCCCAATCAACTTTGAACCTTATGTTTATAAAGTGGAAAACCTATTAAAGAAATTTGACAAATTGTAGTACCTTGATGTGCTGGCGTCTGTACAACCACCGCTTACCGCCTACCAGACCTATTTCTGCAGCGAAGCATCGCAATCTCAGAAACACAAGGTCTCAAGGTCGGTTATACTTTGGATAATTTAGCTAAACTATAACTTCTGTGAAAAAACATTAACAGCTGGAAAAGTATCAAAATATACGCATAGCTGCTGAGTATTATGGTTCTGCGGGGTAATTGCGTAACACACTAATAACAGTAGCAATGGCTTTCATTTTGACAGTTCAACAACATTAATTGCGTTATAATTTTTCGAACTTATAATAATTATAATTTCCATTAAAATTTCCTAAGGGGCCTCTGCGAGTTGGTTTCGGCCCCTCGTTCGCCTTCCAAAGGACCGGGACCCCATGGTACCTCTTTTATCTGTTCTGTGGTCCCGAGTTATATAAAATTAAAATAAAAAATAATATTAATAAAATTTATTCAAAACTAAAAGGACCAACGTTAAATACAGTTTTTCTTAAATCTATGTCAAGTTCACTCATGATTTGTGCCTGAACTAGGTAGGTATGAATCAATGGATAAAAAATAACCTTCAAAATGATTCAGATTGTAATTGAACGTGTGTCACGCAATTAGGGTGCAAGAAAAACAATTCTACTAAGTACCTAGTAGTAGAGGCCACCGTCGTAATCACCAAACTTCTATTGAGTTCACTTTTCTCATCAGAAACTTCTGACCCTTGATTGCGGACAACTGAACTCATAGCATGCATTTGGCTGGTGACTCAACTCGTTCACCAAACCACTGCCCTACTAGCGAGAGTTACTCACCTAATACATCGACTATGGAAAATACCGGAGGTAAGTACTTCCTGACAGGAACCCATGAGGTAAACTCTGCCCAACCTATGATGCTTAAAGGAAATAATAAGTATTTAACGGTAAGATGAGTAACGGCTATTAATAGCAACGTAGAACGTAGATAACGTAGGCAAAGTAATTTACATAATACCTTGTAGACGTCTGATCAATGTATACAAGTTTCCTGTTGTCTGACGTATTAATACGTGATTCTACATCCGACCTACTCAGATCATTTTCTTGATATTGCAGTTTTTATTAAAAGGAACTTTATAATCACAAAATCATTAAGTAAGTATAGAAAAGTTATCTGTCTCGTTTGTCTAGTGGTGGCAATCCCTATGGCTGAGCTTTAGGTTTCGGGTTTGATTCCCAAGTCGGAAAAATTTCTCAGTAAAAGAAGCCTGAAATTTGGATTGGTGCCCGGTTGATGGCATTAAGGTAGCCCCTTATTACATGGGACTTAAACAACTGGTGAAATTTAGATGTACTATAGGTCACTGGTAACATAGGCAACGCCATTAGCGCGACGTCATGTCATAAACAAAACGTCACAAAGTGTAGGTATCTGTTTTCATACAAATTCAAGAGTGCTAATGTCATAACATTTTGCATACGTTGCGTACGTAGGCTCAGTTCGTCTCTAGCTTTATTACGCACCCACAACTCACCAATTTCGTGAAGTTCCATGTAAAAGGGGGGAAACTTATGGTTATAAGCCGGGTAAAGCGGTCCTAATGGAAAAACCCAATAACATTACAGGTCAACCCACTAGACCTGTGACGCAGGGCCCAGGTACCAATACACTAAAGTACAAAATGAAGTGCCTACTCAGTATATCGGCCTGTCATTATCCCACTAGTATAGAAAGGCCTTCTTTCATAGAGAGAGAACGATTATTAGTCACAGCGCTTGCTTACTTTCCTCAATGCGTAAAGACGATAAGGCCAAAGCCCAAGTTTCCTCCTAGCTAAATATTAAAACGTCGCGGCTATTCCTCGAAGGGCTAGGCAGAGGTGTAAAGACGCCAGCACATCAAGCTACTGCAATCTGTCAAATTTCTTCAATAGATTTTCAACTTTACCGCTACAGCATAAGGTTCAAGGTTAATTGGGAAAATCTGACAGTTTCCAGGTAGCTTGATGTGCTGGTGTCTGTACACCCATTTTTCACCAGTTATGTTTAAGTGCCATGTAATAGTGCCATGAGAAATTCCAGAAGGAAAACCCAATGACACTTTGTCCGAAACGGGATTGAACCCAGGACCTCAGGGTCAGCAATTGCGCTTGCGACCACAAGTCTAATAAAACATTTTAGAACAAGTTTTTTTTTACTATCCTACTCAAGTTTTTTTTAACATAGGGTCGTCAAAGGCCATCCACTCCTTCCATCTTTCGCGAGCCCGCGCGTCCTCCTTCCAGTTCCTACCTTAAGACAAAGTTATGGTAGGAAAACCCCCTTTACATGGTCAGCGGTTGCGCTTGCGACCAACGTCCAACGGGACATTCCCTTCATGTACACAAAGGATGATTTCATGCCTGCGTCATTTAAATATTGCAACTAAGAGCGTTACAAAATTACCGGTTGTAAGATTTCTATTTGCAGGGATTTCGATACCCACAAAATACTTAATTAAAAATGTTTTTATCTTGAAACTTGCATTACCATCAAGCGCGGTCAAGAACGCATTCTCTTGTTCGCCGAACTGTAGAATAGGTAAAAAATGTAGATACCCGACTTTAAGATGACTAATCAAGCTTTAGGTGAGAACTGTTAAACCCCTACATCTTACCAAGAACCCGTGGGGGAATGTCCGGAAAGGGACGAAGAGTACCTATTAAAAACAAAAACCCATTACCTAAATATCAGGCCTTAAATGCCGTGTAGTGTAATAGGGGTTTTACACAGGTAAGAGTGACATTTTAAAGTTGACCCTTTTCTAACTTATATACTTACTAGCTGCGCCCCGCGGTGTCACCCGCGTAAGTTTCGATCCCGTGGCCATATCGGGATAAAAAGTATCCTATGTGTTATTCTGATGTATAAGCTATATTACTGTACAGTTTCATCAAAATCCGTTCAGTAGTTTTTGCGTGAAAGAGTAACAATCATCCATCCATCCTCACAAACTTTCGCATTTATAATATTAGTAGGAAGTAGGATAGGATAGGATTTCGCAACAAGTCTGATTCAAAGGGTAGATATCATAGCTAAAAAATTAAAAATAAAAAACTTTTTCACAAAAACAAAACAGCCCGTCTTCCAAAAAAGCACTACAAAGTGAAAAATAACTTTAATTTCGGACTTCGGTATATTTGGATCTGTATTTTAGTTTTTTGCCACTGACTTCCCAGCCGAAGTCGGTCGTTTTTTTTTTTTTTTTGTAATAAAGTATTTATACAGGTTGTCCCTGGAATTATGGAACAATCGAATAGAGGCGTGGGCAAGATCATTTCCAAACTTTTTAACCCTGGGAATGTCGGTGAATTTTTTTAAGGTTCAAAAGTTATGACCATTTTTTGTTTTTTCAATCACTTCGCATAGTGCTCAGAGAAAAAATCATTAAAAAATACTATCAGGGCTATCTAAAAAAATTAAATTGACAGCCCTGATTTTAAAATATTCATCACGAGGATGAATCTACATAGCCACACTACAACAAACAAAAGATAATACCAAATTGAACACCAATTTAAGGAAAAAGTAATCTCTATGAAAGGCACACTACACTCACAACCCAATTCTAAATATAACATGTTTTTCATAAGTAGCTAAGCTACAAAAGTCTATAAGAGTATGTGTGTCTATTTTGTGTATATTCTGTAATTATAAATATAGAATATACACAAAATACATGTATAGGTAATTTAGGTAAGTTAAAAAAAACCATTCTGGGTAATTATTAGTTTATAACGGCATCCATAAATTATGGACCACTAAAAGCAGAATATTCCCCAGAGTCGGCTTACGTAACATGAGGACAAGGCACCCTTAGCAACAAAAAAAAACAGTTGTATTTCAAATGAAGTTTTATTAATCAACACAACAGGAGCACGTTTCACAATATTTTGAAGAGAGTGGGGTTGGTTTGTAAGTCTAGTAGTCATCGTCATCATCGGTACCAGTAGCCACACAGAAAGGACCCTTACGGGTGTACCCCTCCGGGCAATATCCGACTACCACAGTGGAACGGCTTTCCAGAGCCGGCACGTTGTTGTCTGCCTCGGAGAGATGTTTCAGCACTCCTGATGGAGCTTCAGCCATCGACATCTCCACTTTCTTGTCCTTTTCGTTGATATCCATCTTCATTGTCGACAGAGGGTGACGCGGGTCTTCCTTGCTCCTCACTATAATCTCCACTGTCATGCCTTCCGCTGTCAGAGGCAGTGTGCGAAGTTTCAACACGTAACCGTCGATGCTGACGATCAGAGCCAGGCACAGAGCGGTCTTCACGCACATATTTGAATACATGATTGTATTTATTAATGTGGTGAACGAACGCTGGCCAGTTCAGGAGTGTGTTTGGTCCTACTAAAGTAGAACCTTATATACCATTTAATGACGCAAGCTGGACATACTTGGTTAAATGGTTACCCTTTATTGCTCATATACCTACCTAGTCCTACGTTTGTTATAGCGATTCAGTTAATCACTCTATAATTATATTATTAATTTAATTATTCCAGTTCGGAAGCGCCCCTGATTGGTCCCGAACACATGAACCACCGCCTTCTCAGCAGTGGACCCCATTGGGCCCCAGAATGATGACATACGATACCACAAATTAATTATGTAAATACATCGTCGAGCATTATAAAATAAACCGCTAACATATCATGAAATAGGTATTTCCGAAACCACGCAAGATATCTTCTTGAAGTGAAAAACAACATAATAACGACAAATTGAAACAAAAAAATACTTAAGTTATTGACGTGTTAAAGAAGGAAAAACAATATATACGATTCACTCCTAAAGGGGGTTTACGAAATAGAGACTAATTTTTTTAATCATTCAATATTTCGTATTGGCTCCGCGTGCTTTCAATACGGCTTCTACACGATTTGGCATGCTGATGATTCTAGATTCCTCAGCTGAAAGCACTCGTTTACCACATGAGCCGTGTGGGGCCGGGTATTATCATGCATAAACAATGCATTGTCGCCCATATTGACCATATGCGGACCGATGCTCATTGAGAATCTCGTTTACATATTGCACAGCAGTCAGAGGGGCAATTCTCGTAATTTTAAGAACGTTCACAGTCTGATCTCAGTCTCAATCTGTCAAAAAATACCTATAACTTCTCTACGTTTTGGCAAGTTTTTGACATTTTTTTGTCACCGAGATGAGACTGCGACTAGATTTTGAACGTTTTAAATTACGAGAATTGGCCTGCTGATTGCCATTTTCTATCGGCACTACACTCTACGCTCACAGGCACAGCAGTCAGATTTACATTGTCTATCGGCGCCGTGCGACCATCTGATAAAATACCGGCACACGCGAATACAGAACCAGAGTAGGTTCTGTATTCGCGTGGGCCGGGGATCGTTTGATCCCCTGCAAAAGTTGTTGCTGGATCGCCATTCCCGTCTAATGTCGATTTCTTAACATCGTTGAAACAATGAATCGATGTTCTCGGGCCGTTGGGCACTACTTAGTCTTCTTAGGTTAAGTTCAGTCTCCCTAAGCCTTCGAATCACTTGTTGGACAATAGGACGTCTCACACCCATTTTTCTGGACGTTTGTCTCTGGGATCCCCAATTGCACCAGATCCTGGTGCATTTCTCGGATGTGAGAGGCATGATGACAGCTTTATTTACAAATCAACGTCTGGCTTAAGCAGTTTTAGTTAAAAAATCGATACGCAAAGGTAAAAACAATAAGTAAATCAACGCAAAAATAAAAGTATTATAAAAGTTAACATTTTTTTTTTTACTTTCTTATAACCATGTCTTCGAACAGGCCAATATACAGGATGAAATTGAAAACATGCGACAAACCGAAATGGGAAATTGTAATACTCATCATTATGAACAACTTTTACTAAGGCACTTAAGGCACACAAAAAATCAGCTGTTCCCTACATTTTGACGTGTTATGCGAACATAAATGCAGGGAACAGCTGATTTTTTTTTGCATTTCAGGTTTGGTGCCATAGTAAAAGTTGTTCATAATGATGAGTACAATCTCCCATTTCGATTTGTCGCATGTTTTGAAATTCACCCTGTATAATAAAGTTTGAATGTGCAAGTATAATAATGTATAGTAAAGTTTTCAAGATTTTTCAAGATGTTTCCAAGGGGCCTGTGGCTAAATAATAACAGCCGCACAAGTCGATCGATCAGGTTAAGCTACGCTTGCCGCGGTTAGTCTATGGATGGGTGACCATCTTTACATACCAAGACCTCTCCGTGCCTCGGAAAGTACGTTATGCCGTCGTTCCCGGCTGTCATTCGTGGATCGTTGACAGTCGTTACGGGTAGTCAGAAGCCCGAAAATCTGACAACCAGTCTTACCAAGGGGTATCGTATTACCCAGTCACTGGGTTGTGGAGGTCAGATAGGCAGTCGCTCCATGTAAAATACTAGTATTCAGCTGCATCCGGTTAGACTGGAAGCCAACCCCAACATAGTTGGGAAAAGTCTAGGCAGATTTTGAATGTTTTCAAGATTTTTTTTACTTCATGAAACTAACTTGTGTGTAGAGTTATATAAATTTCTTTAGGCATTTTGCAAGTGGCTTTTTAATATTGCTCGTCAGTGTAATTGTTATGTCACCCATCAAATCATATGAGTGTGCGTTAACAACAAATTTCACGCAGAAGAAGTTGCGGGTAAAAACTAGTATACAATAAAGTGAATAAACTACGTTTTGACTCAAATTATTGCAAACTGTTATGAATGATGGAACGCAATAGGATTGTTTATTTTTCAGTCGTTTACCAAAACTACGAATGCCACACAAACAACATTATTGCCTAAACAAATTTTGGCTTTTCATGACACCAGCTATCTAATCTATGTTTTGTTAAAACAATCGTATGAGTAGGTAGGTACCTACCTATTTTGATTTAATCCGGAATCTGTCTTCTTGACTGACAAAAATACTTGTTTTTATTTCCGAGAAGTACTTACAGTAATTTAGGATTGGTTACGGTGAAGTAAAGAGTTACATAATGAAATAAAACTCAATGTATTTACATACCTTTTCGATGATAGTTTCCGATTTCACACGATAAAAGAACACTATATTCATTAACCATTTTCAAAATCATAGGGAATGACATCGACACATCAATAATTTTAAATTTAAATTATAAAACTACTTAATTCTCAAAATATTCAAAACTTCAAAACAATAACAAATGCGACATCGCGCCATGCGATGGCCATGCGTGCATTCCTTTCGCAACTCACTTAACACTTTACGCGGGTCAACGCGGCGGCTATGCATTTGCGCGAACTTCATGCCTCTCAAAAGCCGGGCTTTTATTTTCATAGAAATTGTGCAAAAGTACTTACCAATACATCAACAAATGTAAACGTTTCTATAGCAATTTGTAGGCGAAAACTGCCAGACAGAGAAAGGAAAGGCAAGCCAGATAAGAAGCCCTATTAGTGTGTGAGCGAGATGGCGCTTTTGAACGCATTGTATAGCGTTTAGAGGCGAAATTGGCGCGTTTGGCAGCAAATCGCATAGGTACTTTTATTCTATGAATGATTGCAACCTACCTAGCTCAGTGCGCGCGGCTGATAAAGTTCGGATTTCGAAATTTTATCATTCTTATGAATGTTTGAGTTCAAGTTCATTGACTGGTGCTTTTTTAATATATTTTTTATTTTATAGATTGAAACGTACTTAAACGTTCGTTGTTGTGAATTATGATTTTATAGGGAAAGCCGGGCTTTTTGGCTTCTATGAAGGTACCGCCACTGAACGCAACCATTTTGGATCCTATACCTATGCGTAGGTGGCGTTGTGTCATCCGTCACTTCCTGTCTAATGTATTACCAAAAAGTACGCCTAAGAATTAAGTTATATCTAATATATAAAATACTCGTGTCACAGTGTTAGTTACCATACTTCTCCGAAACGGCTGGACCGATTTGTATGTTTTGTGTGCATATCGGGTAGATCTGAGAATCAGCTACTATCTATTTTTTATTTTTGCAAAATGACGTTTGCGGGGTCAGCTAGTTTGTTATAAAATATTTACCACAACACACACTTTCCTTCACAAACCACGCAAAGTTCGTATCCCTGTCAACCTGGGCTCGCTTCACACAGCTCCGTCAAGTGACGCTCAACCGGCGTGCAGCGATTGACGAGTCGGGACTACTCGGGACACCTAAGGTAGCGTAAATATGTAGTAGTGCGATACATGTTCGTAACGTTTATGCTTTGGCGTTAATGGGGAAGTTAATTCTTACCCCGTTAGAACCAACGCGCGAAAACTATTTTTCGTGACTATCCTTCTTTTCAGTCGAGTAAAAGTCTACTTTCTATTTTTTCCTCAACAGACAGAAAGGGTGGATGGAAAATGAGGAAAACCTATGTCTACGTAGCCCGGTTTACGAATTATGAGGAAGGTGCACACATACTGACAAACTTAACAGCAAACAAAATACAGTCAAATTTTACATTCACAATGAAGTTTTATTAATCAACAAAACAAAAGCGCGTTACACAGTATTTGTCAGACAATTTGGGTAGTTCTTCGTCTAGTAGTCGTTGGGCACACAGAAACGACCTTTACGCGTGAAGCCCCTAGCACACGATCCGACCACTACACTGGAACGGCTTTCCAGAGCCGGCACGCTGTTGTCTGCCTCAGAGAGATGTTTCAGCACTCCTGAAGGAGCTTCAGCCATCGACATCTCCACTTTCTTGTCCTTTTCGTTGATATCGATCTTCATTGTTGACAGAGGGTGACGCGGGTCTTCCTTGCTTCTCACTGAAATCTCCACAGTCATGCCTTCCGCTGATAGAGGCAAAGTACGATGTTTCAACACGTAACCGTCGATGCTGACGATCAGAGCCAGGCACAGAGCGAGTTTCACGCACATATTTGAATACATGATTGTATTTATTAATGTGGTGAAGGACCGCTGGCCAGTTGAGGAGTGTACTTGGTCCTGTTAAAGCATGACTTTATATACCGTTTAATGACGCAAGCTGGAAATACTTGGTTAAGAGTTTACCCTTTATTACGCATATTTCTAGTTCTACTTTTGTCATAGGTACTTCACAGCGATTGAATGAATCACTATAATAAAGTCATCATTGTCCATATAGGTTAAATTTACATGTGTTAATATCCTACCATTTACGCTGTGTATCTTTTTATTACCAATATAGTGACGATTTCAGACCATCTATACTCCACGTCGCGACCTGCAAAAAATCGTGGCTCTTTTTTTAGGACGCCTATCTATTCTCAATTACTGCAACCCCTGAAAACCAGAGACTTCAATGGCGACCACCAAAAAAGTGTCGAGATAAGTAAGGAGGTGAAATTATTCTACTGGTTTGGAACTAGCTACGTAATTAACCAGAGATCCTAGAGGATTAAGGGAAACCATAGCTTCCATAAACATATTCAATCAGATGTACAATTTTATATATACTAAGTATATAATATTATAAAGAGAAAAGATTTGTATGTAAGTTTGTATGTTTGTAACGAATTGGCTCAAAAAGTACTGGGCCGATTTTAAAAATTCTTTCATTATTTGAATGCTACATTATCACTGATTAATATAAGCTTTTTTAATTGCAAGAAAAAATAAAATGTTTAAAAAATAAATGTCCACCCGTGCGAAGCCGGGACGGGCCGCTATAACTTATAAGGGAGCGAATTTTAAAGCCTAGTGAGCAATTTACGAATTAAATTACATATTTAGTATCTTTTAGGGTTTCGTAGTCAAATGGCAAAAACGTCTTATAATTTCGTCGTCCGTCCCTTATAATTTCGACATGTCTGTTTGTCCGTCCATCTGGATGTTACACAGCAATACACATATAAAAAAAGAAGAAAATACCTGTATAAGAAAAAACACAAAAAAATACAAGTTGGAGGAAAATATTCTTCACATCCACGCAAAACGGCCTTAAGCGACTGAAGAGTATTGATGGATCCCATAATTATAAACAAAACAAACTTTTAAAAAAACAACAGACTTCCAAGAAAACAATAGGAATCAAAAAAGGTTTCCACTTTTTAGGATTCCGTAGTCAACAAGGAACCCTTATAGTTTCACCATGTCCGTCTGTCTGTCTGTCTTTCCACGGTTTAGCTCAAAAACTATTGGTACTAGAAAGTTGCAATTTGGCATGAGTATAGATACACGTTAATAACGGCAAAAAAGTGGTAAAATAAAATTTTGAAAAAAACAATTATTTAGGGTACCTCCCCTACATGTAAAGTGGGGATGATAATTTTTTTTTTTCGTATTTCCCATAGTGTGGGATATCGCTGGATAGGTCTAGGGTTTGACAAAACTGTTTTTTGATTAAGTAAACCTTTCGTGACTTATCAAGCTTTAAAGGACCAATTTTCGTTAGAGTCAAGTTATAGTTAGAAATTCAAATGTCACGGCAGTAGTACCTATATATAACGAAGTTTAAAGGAAAACTATCACACTTAAGTGGGCTTTACAAGTTAACGAGTAATAGTCGAGTGTATTTGACTCGAAAATTGTCGGATCAGTTGATGATTTGTATAGGAAGTCAAATTAGGTAGGTAGTCATGTTTGACTTTTAGTTAGAGCATGGTACGAAACTATCAGTCAGCGAATACGACCCGCACTTGGCTGTTATAAAAACTACGGAACCCTGCGCGTGGCCCGACACGCACTTGACCGGTTTTTAGTTGTTAGTTGGGGTAACTCAACCAACAGGGAATTGGTTTTTAAAGCACAAAAAAGGTGCATTAGGTTAATGTTCAGACTCCACAGTTTAGATTCTTGTAAGCCATTGTTTATCAAATACAAATTACTGACATTTCCTTGCCTATATATTTTTGAGGTAGCTGTATTTGTTAAGACCAATCCAGACCTGTTTACCAGAATATCATTTTATCACAAACAAACTCGAC
The DNA here is from genome assembly GCA_949316385.1 of Globia sparganii. Taxonomy (NCBI): domain Eukaryota; kingdom Metazoa; phylum Arthropoda; class Insecta; order Lepidoptera; family Noctuidae; genus Globia; species Globia sparganii. The sequence continues at coordinate 8,297,073 of OX438671.1, forward strand.
CACAGAACAATAACTTGTGCGTAAAAAGGTCCCATACAGCATTGATGCAAAAAAGTGTTTTTTGTATGGCACCAATCATATTCAACCACATACCTAGTTCAATTAAAGAATTAAACATAAACTTATTTAAGAAAAGGCTTAAATCGTTACTATCGAATAAAGCATATTACAGCATTTCGGTATATTTGACAGACAAAATGTAATGACTGTTTCTGACTTTAGTTGGTAGGTACTCATTGACGTATGTTATTATGTTCAAGTCCTTTTTAACATTGCACGTGACATTTTATTATATGACACGTGATTATTATATTACTTCTTCTCACACATTATTACATATTTATTAACATTGACATAATACCTACCTTATGTTTGTATAATTTTCCTTTTGACATTTATATTTTCTTATTTTTTCAGAAATTCATTTTATAATAATAATAACATTTGATTCAGACCAGGTTCATATTTTTGTTAGTGACAATGTATGACTTAAAACTAATGTTAATATTCTAATCGTTTGATTAATCTAATTATGTTATCAATTTTAGTATCAATGACATCCAATATCAATTTATTAATATCATCACATTTGTACGCCTTCTGGTATAACATAGCGCGCTTGTAATTTTATAACAACTATTTATTGTACCTATGTTAACAAATGATTAAATGACTTACCTATGACTTATGACTTATGAGTTACCACAACTAAAAATACCTACCCAAATCGCTATAGATGTGTACCTATAATATTTGAAGAGTTCCCGCGATTTCTCCAGGATTCCATCATCACCTTTTAAATAAAAAAATAATTTTCCAAATCGGTGCAGCCATCTTTCAGTAATCATGAAACACACATACCTACATAAAACAAATCCGACGAACTGTTAATCATCTCCTTGTTTGAAGTAAGTTAAAAAGAATATAATGATGTTGTTAGGTAACTTTTTTATTTAAGTGAAACAATTAATTTACAGTTTAATACTTTATAATTTGGTGTATGCCAGAGGCCAGATTAGAATCCATAGAAATACTATACGTTGCAGGAATGCAATATTCGTAAATATAAAAAAAAAAACACTTTGATTTTTGCGGAAGGAATGTTCGATGCATGAATATCCTTAATTTTTTTTAATATATACCCTTACGCCACTGTGCGGTCAGGGCATACTAACGATACCTCAATCATCATCATCTCTTTCATCAAGGGCTTTCACTTCCCCCAGTTCTTTCAATCCGTTCGATATAGGCTGGAGGTGGATCAGCATGTTGCCCAATTTCTCATGCCAACTTTAGGTAAATTAAATTTAGTTCAAGCTTGCTGCCTAGCTATTGCGTCAGTATTCTACATCATACTGTTCCTATCTTCTATGACAGTGTTTTATGTGGCACAATGAACCTAATATTATGACTGTGCATTTAAACGTTTTCGCCATACCCTATTGGAACCAAATGTAACAGTCGACACATGTATTAAATTAAGACTCTTAAAATTATTGTTAGTTGTACCCGTGTTGGCAACAGGGAGTCCCTTTGTGACTATTGACTTAGAAGAGTGACGTGAATATTATGGTTTCTCTTACTCCTCCACCATTCTTTTTGGTTAATTTAGTTGCGGAATTCAAGACAGTCAGGCAGGGCTCGTGGCTAAATAAAAACAGCCGCACAGGTCGATCGATCAGGTTAAGCTAAGCTTGCCGTCTGTGGATGGGTGACAATCTTTACATAACGAGACCCCTCCGTGCCTCGGAAAGTACGTTAAGCCGTTGGTCCCAGCTGTCATTTATGGATCTTTGACAGAGTCAGAAGCCCAAAAATCTGACATCCAGTCTTACCAAGGGGTATCGTATTACCCAGTCACTGGGTTGTGGAGGTCAGATAGGCAGTCGCTCCATGTAAAATACTGGTATTCAGCTGCATCCGGTTAGTCTGGAAGCCGACCCCAACATAGTTGGGAAAAGGCTAGGCAGATGATGATGAATCCAAAATAGTTAAATCGTTTCTACGAGGCTCGTCGAGCTTCACTGCGTCGCCGCTTTGCTGGTGATCGTTACTGTTGGTTAAAGAGTTGTCGTGGGGAATAGTATGGTGCGGGCGGGCAAGTCCCATACTTCATTGTTTATTATTATAAAGAACTTCACATATGGTATTCTTGCGAGCGTTAATATAGCCCATCAAGCTTTGAAAAGAGACAGACTTATTTACAAGTATGAAAAACAGAAACAATACTACAAAAACGAACTTATTCTAAAATTCGATATGCCATTCTACAGACTCCTTACTATATAGTTGAAATACTTACAAACATTCAAAGAAACGCGCGAGAAACATACTTTTCACGACTATCCTTTTTTTTCAAACGAGCAAATATGTACTTATAACCTCAACAGAACTGGAGCAAATACATTATACGAATATGCGTTTGGGGTAGGATATTTTTGGTGAGTACTTTTATTTCAAACATCTGTGGTCTCACAGCAGGGCAAAAGTTGTGGTTGTTATTTTTCACTCATTTTTGAGTAAGTATGTCATTGTTTTTTTTTTACACTACATCCGAGAAAAGTCTACGTAATCAGTTTTACGAATTATGAGGAAGAGGTACACATACTGACACACTTAACAACAAAAAAGACAGTCGTATTTCACAATGAAGTTTTATTAATCAACAAAACAGAATCATGTATTACAGTGTTTTTCAGATAGTTTGGGTAGTTCTTAGTCTAGTAGGTGGTTGGGTACACATCTTTCACCGTAACGAGTGAAGCCCTCAGAGCACAATCCATGCACCATAGCGGAACGGCTTTCCAGAGTGGGCACGTTGTTGTCTGCCTCGGAGAGATGTTTCAGCACTCCTGATGGAGCTTCAGCCATCGACATCTCCACTTTCTTGTCCTTTTCGTTGATATCAATCTTCATTGTCGACAGAGGGTGACGCGGGTCTTCCTTGCTCCTCACTGTAATCTTCACAGTCATTTCTTCCGCTGACAGAGGAAGTGTGCGATGTTTCAACACGTAACCGTCGATGCTGACGATCAGAGCCAGGCATAGAGCGATCTTCACGCACATATTTGAATACATGAATTGTATGTATTTATTAATGTGGTGAACGAACGCTGGCCAGCTAGTTAGCTAGTTGAGGAATGTGCTTTGGCGTGCCAAAGCAAGTCTTTTTATAGGCAGTATTTAATGACGCAAACTGGATAAAATATGTAATATTATAACTTAATTGCGTAAATTATATACCTTTCCTCATATTAAATGTAAGATGTTACTGTTGAGTGAATCATTACCTACACTACGCAGTGACAAAATGTTATAGGTATTTCTTTATCCTAGTATAGCGAAATCGTCAATTTTGAAATTTCACACAACGTGCCTTGTCAATTTTACTTAGAGGATTCAGATATTTTGATTTCCTTAAAGTTTTGTCGAATTGTTACTTAGCCGCGTTTCTTTAAACAGACAAGTTGGGAACACATCTTTTAAGCCCATCCTGTGCGCTGAAGTGTGAAAGATATTAATTTCTAGGAGAGAGAAGGAGACATTATATCACACATTGCACACTTAGCCCACGTTGACGTAAAAATATCGCGGCGGGATTTAATCGCGCAATGGATTTTCAATTCTACATGTTGAGCCGAGCTTTGAGAATCTAACAGACCACATCCCAGCGCAATTCAAATCAGTCAAAAAACACACTATTGGGTTTTAACTCTCAGCGCTAAACAGTGCATTGAACACCCAATGTGCGAGAAAAAATCACCGGGATAAAATTGCCCGTACGAATCTGAACTTAAAACAGCTGTAATAAAACAGGTTTGTTTTATCAGGAGACACCACGCTCCTGATAACAGACAGATAGTAATTGTATCTTTTTCATGGGTAATATAATATTGAGTCGAACATATTTGTATTTTAGATGGTATACAGGTTCAAATTAAAGGAGCTAGCGATACTCCGCAGACGTGATGGATATCGATATCTAAACATGATAAAATAAAAATAAAAAAGATTAGAAGCGTGGGTTATGCTGTTTATATTACAAAGTTTATAAATAATTGTTTGTTATTCAGTATTAATATTTATTAGTTTAATGTAGGAAAAGTCTGGTCTGAGCCCCTCAAACCGTGAGAACGCATCAAATCAACGTGATCCGGTTTTCCCAGTGTATACTTAATTATTGTTATTCCTTTTATTTATGTAAATCATCATGTTTATAAACGATACAAACAAGTTTAAATTTAATTACCTAGCGAAACTCCGCAGACGTTATTAATATTGATACAAGATAAAACAAAGAAAAAAATTTTTTTCTGGGGTCAAGGTCCACTGGTAGTGTAGTTACTTGAAGTAGGTAGTTGAGAAAATCTGTTTTTTTTTTTTGTTTTTCGCATTGATATCGATATCCATCACGTTTGTGGTTAGCTTACAAAGATAAAACTGATTTTTAAACTGATACTTCAACTACAGTCGTTGACCCCAAAAAAAATAATCTTTTTTTTGTTTTATCGTATTTAGACATCGATACTCATCACGTCTGCAAAGTTTCGCTAGCTAATTTAATTTCAGCCAGTATAATACAATATCATGTATAGGGACCTACTACTAATAGCTTAGGATTACATGATAAACGGTATTACTCATGAAAAATACAAAAACAATATGGGCTGGCATATGGATGTCATGACGTAAAGACGTAGGTACCTGCAACATAGATCTGAAGGCCAATTTCTCTTAATTAAAAACATTCAAAATCTAGTCTCAATTTCATCTCAACGACAACCAATGTCAAAAACCTGTCTAGAAATAAACATCCAAGTTAAACTGTAATTATTCGTTTTATTTGAACGGCCCGGTAAATAAGGACGAGGAATCTTCATAGTACCTACTTAAAAAAAAGTTAAAAGAGTCCCATTATTTTTTTTTTTTCATTGATTTAATTATTATTGCCGAGTGCCACAGGATATATTTTATGTTAAAACACGCAGACGACGTCACGGGAAGAAGCTAGTATGAAATAAACACGTTTGTCGATATTGCAGACTTCAGCTTTAAAACTCGTAAGTATCAACTTGTAACAATTTACGGAAATGTAGTTAAATAAAGTTGTGTATAAATGCGGTATGCGATCAACGATTGTTATTTTATTAAGGGCGCTTTCCACCAAACTTTTATACCTAGAATAAGTCTTATCCTGAGAATAAATTTTGAATTTTTGACAGTTATTCCATACTAGAACTGTCAAACGTCAATTTTTTTTTTTGGTGTGGCACTAGTTATTGTTTGTGCCATTTTCAAACGTCAATTTTATTCCACGTTTTTATGTTATCTGACTTTGATAAAATCAGCCCTAAGTACAGACGCCAGCACATCAAGCTACTAGAATCTGTCAAATTTCTTCAATAGATTTTCAACTTTATCAATATAGGATAAGGTTCAAAGTAGATTGGGAAAATTTTACAGTTTCGGGTAGCTTGACCTGCTGTCGTCTGTACATAAATACGTTCAGAAACTAAAAACATAATAGTAATATAGTAAACCTCTTTCCTGGATCAATTACATTAGGCAGAAATGCCACGCTTCCAAGCTCTGAAAATAATACGAGTTCTGTGAATAACAAAAAGATACGAACTGGTTATTAAAATAACAGTAAGTAGCTTTGCCAAACAAAACGTTTGAACTTTTTGACATCGATTTGCTGAGTCGATGGGTCTAATCTTCACTGATAAAAAAAAATTACTATAACATATCAAAAGAGAGTGGGTAGGTTTAAATACCTACTTTACCATCAACAACATACTACACTATATTTGTTGGGAATTAACAAAACAAAGTTGACCAATAACTTGTTCAATTCAAACTTTAACATATGCACTGGATTGTATTGATCTTCTTCTTTTCGTGTCGATGGTAGGTACTTACCTACTCTTCCGAGTTGTTTTTTTTTTATATTGTTTGAGCCCAGTAGGTGGCCACGTTGTGACAGCAGAGACCTACTTTGGTACATAATCGATTGAGAGCTTTCCATAATTTTATTGATAAAAAGGCTCTGTAATTTGTACAGTAAACAAAATTACATTGAACCCAATCACAATATTTTTTTAAGCACGGGCCATAGTATTAATGTCAATACTTAACAAATATGTGGTGGTCAAGTGGTAGTACGGGTTAGTGATCTGCATTACCTGACCCTTCTTACAAAAAAGAAGAGGGGAAGAGGGGTCGGATTAACCAGGTACAGACAAGTAAAATAATTGCAACCAAAGAGGGTTGTTTTACAAGCATTTTAATGAATAAATAACAACAGAAGTAAGTTTATCACAAGATTTCAAGAGGAAAGGGTCCATTAATTTGTTTAAACATCATCCGTAGGGAAGCAGTATCCAGCACGACCCACCATTCCCTCCGGGCAGGAGCCTACTCGGATCCCGCTGCGGTCTTGCACAGTCGGCACAGCTTGGACAATGTCGCGGGATCGTGTCGGCGCTCCTGATGCAGCTTCAGCCGTTGCAATCACCACTGTCTTGTCCTTTTCGTTGATGTCCACCCTCGTTGTCGACACAGGGTGACGCGGGTCTTCCTTGCTTCTCACTGTAATCTCCACTGTCATGTCTTCCGCTGTCAGAGGCAGTGTGCGATGTTTCAACACGTAACCGTCGATGCTGACGATCAGAGCCAGGCACAAAGCGATCTTCACGCACATATTTGAATACATGATTGTGTCTTTTTGAATGTGTTGAAGGACCGCTGGCCTGTTGAAGAATATGGTTATTCCCGTCGAATAGAAACTTTATATACTAACTGTTTCTGCATCAGTGGAATTCCCTTTAGTGCGTAAACTCTACAATAACAATGCCCTGAAATAGATCGTTAGGTATATTCAGTGAATCATTAAGGACCAATTACGCTATTTTGTAACGCATTTGTGCTACACATATAGGAAATACACGCATTGCTTTGCTTCGGTACCCCTTGAAGTTATATTAAGAATTCGCTGCGCCCGCGACCTTGTTCGCGTGCCTGTCGTAAAACAAATTGAATTTTATGGGTTTGAATTTTTTTTCCGCGGAATCTTATCTTTATAAAATAAAAGTAGCCTAAATTACTACTTATAACATTAGCTACCTACAGTGAAAGTTCCATCAAAATCGGTCCAGTCTATTAGCCGTTTCGGAGATTAGCTGAAATAAACCGAAAGAAAAAAAACTGTTTTTGTAATACACACATCAAAAGTGTCTAGGGATCAACATATATTTTTGCAATAACTTTTCTCCTGATTGATATTAATTAAAATTTTCTTTAAGGATTCATCAAATAAAGTGTTTTCGTTTGTCACAGTAACGATAAACCAAGTCACCTTTGCATTAATAAAGAAATTTGCCATTTTCCTAATAAAGGGATTTTTGACATTTGAACCACTAACACAAAAGTTCGAAAAAAAGACTGAAATAACAGTTTTCTCTAAAATTTTATTGGGTAACTTAAACAATTAATAATCCGTGTTTCTACCGCGAACACTAACAACACAAGAACATCGGTTTGGCATACTCAAAATGAGTTCATCCAAATCACGCTGTGGAATGGCCGCCCATGTTCGTTGCAACAACAAAAAAAGGTCTTCTTGCGACTGGATACCCTCCATATTCGGCAGAGCTCTTCTCTGTAGCATATCCCATGCATGCTCAATCGGGTTCAAGTCTGGCGACTGAGCAGGCCAGGGCAGGACATTGATGTTAGCTGCGGCGAGAGTCTGTCTTACAACTCTTGCGGTGTGCGGTCGTGCATTATCATGCATTAACTGAAATAAGGGACCGATTTGCACTTGTAGAGGAACGATGACGTCTGATACAATCGTCTCAGCATAAATTTGAGCGTTGAGGTTGCCTCTGATCCAAATCAACTCAGTTCTTCCGCCGATCCAAATACCCGCCCATACCATGATGGTTCCACCACTATAAGGATGGACTTCCTGGCAGGATTTTAATCGCTGTTGGCGTCCAGGGGTTCTCCAGTGTCGTATACGTCTTGTATCCGGTCTCATACCAAAACGAGACTCATCAGAAAAGCACACGAAACGCCATTGTTCTTCTGCCCAATTTCTGTGTTCAAGAGCCCATTGATATCGAATCCTACGATTGTGCATTGCTATAGGTGGTACCCGTAGCGGTCTTCGGGAATGAAGGTTCACTTCATGCAAGCGGTTTCTGACTGTTTGGTCGCTAATTAAGTTCCCTGAAGAGTGATGAAGCCTCACGGCTAACATCATGGCGGTAATTGTTGGAGCTCTTCGAGTTAAGATTTGAATGTATCGGTCTTGTCTCCGTGTGGTGCAGCGATACCGTCCTCCATGGCGCTCAGCCACGGTACCAGTGCTTCGGTAACGTGTCCAAAGTCGACTGATAACACTCTGACTTGTATTCAGAGCTAAAGCCACAGTACGTTGCCGGGAACCAGCTTCTATCATTCCCACGGCTCTGAGCATTTCTTCCCTGCTTAAACGACGTCGCCGCTCCATAATAACGTTGGTTTTAATCAGTAGTAGGGAAACAGTAGCACTAATAATGTCTTCAATGCGTTGTATGTTTTTATAGGGAAAATATTGACAGCTGATTTTCATCTTTTACTCGAATTTGATTCACAGTTCCTGATTCAAATTATGAAATGCACCAAAAAGGATCCTTATAAATTTATAAAATCATAAATTTATTACAAAGCCACATCTCAATCTCAAGAAATCCGCATAAAAATGCTTGATCCCTAGACACTTTTGATGTGTGTAGGTATAAATTTTCATAATTATATATAAATTTAGTAAAAAGCTGTTATTTTGAAATTAGAAACAGATACGTCTTCAATTTTATTTATTTGTAGTATGAGGGAAATAAATAAATATTTGCAAATGAAATACATAGGTATATAAAGAGCAAACTAGTTTTTCAGTGCTGCCGATCGATTCTGTAAAAATCTCACCCTGAAAAGTTAGGCGAAGTGAGCTGTCAAGAGTATCAATCCCTAGCATCAGGATGACACTGACAGCTCACTCCACCTAAGTTTTCACGGTGAGATGGTTACAGCAGCGCGATTCTGTAACCATCTCACCGTGAAAATTTAGGTGAAGTGAGCGTGGAGTGAGCTGTCAGTGTAATCCTCATGCTAGGGATTGGTACTCTTGACAGTTCACTCTAAGCTCACTTCACCTAACTTTTCACGGTGAGATTTTTACAGAATCGATCAGCTGAATCGCACTGCTGGTTATGTGCACTTTGGTAGCTGTCTTGCCTCCTTATTTTGATAAGGAACGAATTTTGGGTTTTATTACTTCAATCCGAAAGCTACATAGGTAATTAGGTATTTCAAATTGAATAACTAATCCGTTTTACATAATATGAAAAATGAACGAATTGGACAACATTGAGGAGACGAACAGTGACTCGACATTATAACAAAATATTCATCAATCGAAACGTCAAAATATAGATAATAGTATGGTTGGTAGATGTCATCTTCGATTTTTTATAATCTTCGTATTTGATAAACTAACGCCCGTTCGAAGCAGGGATCGCGCGGTTTAGACGACTTGGAAAACATGCAGCGGGATTGTCCGAAAGGGTTACTGCTACCCAGGAACATAAAGGGCTAAGGAAGGAACACGGGTGGGTTTTAGTCAGTAAGAGTTTGCCACTCCCTTCTGCATTCCCATTCACAAAAAAAAACCACTTAACTTACATTTCAGGGTATCCCGTAATTAATTGATAACCTCTTAAGGGGTCATTGTACTTACTTATTCTACAACTATTACTATAGGACCAAACCTAATATCGCAAAAAAAGAATTAGCTGTTTCCTATTATATTGACGAGTTATGCAAACATAATGTAGGGAACAGCTGATTTTCTTCGCGATTTCATGTTTGGTCCCATAGTACTCGTAAAAGTTGTTCATAATGATAATTACAATGACCCCTTGAGAGGTTATCAATTAATTACGGGACACCCTGAAATGTAATTTTAATAACATATAAACATTACGTCTTGGTCAAAATGTATGGCTTGGCTGTTCCATTGAACTATTGTAGGACACAACATTAAAGAACTTAATTTCTTACCATAAGTCCTATTCGATGACTGCGAAACAGCCAAGTCGTACCTAGATTTTGACCAAGGGGTAAGGTTTGAAGAGCAAGGCCTTGTAGAGTTAGGGGCTTGGCTCTACATTAGACCAGATAACTTTTTAACAGTGAAAGCGTTATGTAAGTCTTGGTAACTTGCTTTACATTTTTTTTTTGTGGTGTGTTATAGATAGGTACATAATTATAAACCTTCGGGAATAATTCCTTTAAATGATGGGGTTTTGTGGACAGAATATTAATTCAGATTTGTTACAGTTTTAATGGCAATCATGTCATTTGTTTTAAATTGGTTTTTATTTTCATTTATTTTACCATTTAGAACAGAAAAATAGGTACAAAGTTGATGCTTATTTCATAAGAAATCTCTTCCAGCACACCTGCTTTTATTATTTTATTTACCTATCTTCTCTTTTCTCTTTGTTAAGTATTTGTTGACAGGCCTAAACTGTCATCCCATACCTGTTCACAATTATTTTTAAAATAGTAACCGTGGAGTTTCTTGCCGGCCATAATAAACGACGAATTGGAAGAACCGTGCACCTAGCTTCTGAAGTTTCATATGTGCCCTTAGAAGTTTATGTGAAATTAAATATTTTTTTATTGATTGATTTTAGTGAAGAGCGCATCAAAATCCGTTGTGTAGCTAAGATATTTATTGTTGTAAATTAAAGTAATAAGTAAGCAAATAATGACTAGATACCTAATTAATGAATAAAAACAACTAAATTAAATCCTAATTTAACTAAACTTATACCTACATAAACAAAAGTTGTTGTGTAGTTTTGTAGCTAAGTAGTTTAGAAAAATAACGCGGTCACACTGCAGACACAAACAACGACATCAATAAAATATAAATATAGATATAAACTAGTTACGTCATAAAACTCACAATGTACGTAAATAAACAAGATATGTATAATAATTATAGAATTCATAATTTAATAAATGATGGTCGGACGTAATCCGGGATGTTGTTTTCCGTCAGAATCAGAGGGTTTTCAATTCTCGTAATTTTAAGAACGTTCACAGTCAGATTTCAATCATTGAGATTGAAAAATACCTCTCATTTCCATACATTTTTCTTTTGACAAGTTTGTGACAATGATTATCGCTGAGATGAGATTGCGACTAGATTTTGAACGTTTTATAATACGAGAATTGGCCTTCGGGTCATAAGTGATTCTGAACTTACCCACCTATTAATGGTAACAGAAAGTATATGTACTGTAGTGTATCTGTATTAAATATATAAACACTTTCTCATTCACACAAGCGGGTTAGCTGCTGTCACTAATGTCATCTGTCAGTCACGAGAAATGGCGGGAAAACAGGAAAGTGAAGCAGGGTCAACTGTAGCGCTTGGTGTGGTAGTGAGCCAGTATAAATAAATAAATATTAAATACGGAAAACAAAAAAAACATAAACAACAACAATAAATAAATAAATACGGAATCAACAGCAGATACTGCAGGTACTTTAAACTTTCGACGCGTGTCAGTGGTTCAGCAGCATCGTTATAAAAAAACTTTACCAAATATGTACTGCATATTATATAATTAGAATTACCGAACCGACAGGAAAAGTTGAGATTAAGACTTTTACGCTCGAGAGTACAGTTATGACAAAAAAAAAATTGGGTAAAACGATAAGTACCCCATTTTTCCCCCATCTACTAAGTTTGAATAGTTTTTCTACATCAAGCACTTAAAGTAGTTCCTATATTAAGCTTAGCTTCATGGAACTCTTCCATATCTAAGTATCTAGCTTAGAACCAACAACAATTTGGTACTGGCCTTCAGAGCACAAATTGTAAAGATAATACGTTAGGTAGGTACTAGCTTTATACAACAAGAAAAAACACTAAAATCACTTTGAGTAAGTCCCAAATTCGAAAAACTAACAAAAAACTCTTTCGTACGTTAGAAAAATAGTGGACCCGATTGAACTGTGAATCAAAAAGGACGTGACAGCACTACAGTGCCTTTTTTTTTTATATTAATTTAATGGCCTGGTTACACTACAGTACATAAGTAAATATTTGTGATGCAACTGTTGTTAGGCTGTGCGGCCAACAAAACGACTTCGGACAACAACGCCACTCAAAGGGTTATTCAACCGTGCCGGACGGCGCGTACGTGTTCCACGCGCGCCTCAAAGAGATGTCAGCATAAGGAAGGGGCCCGAAAGGGCCGAAGCCTGCCGGGGCAGCGGGATTGTCCGAAAGGGTTACCGCTACCCCGGAACACAAAGGGCTAAGGAAGGAACACGGGTGGGTTTTAGTCAGTAAAAGTCTGACACTCCCTTCTGCTCCACCCAGAGCGGGAGGGGTCATTCGATGATTTCCCATCCTGAAAAAAAAAAAAAAAAAAAAAAAAGGGTTATTCAATTGAGCAAATATTTTCCAAACTTGCTTTTATTTCTGTTGACTCATACCTGAAAATGTGCATCCTCTTAGGTATGCGGCGTGTTTACCTGCCTTATTTAATAAACTTTACTGCAACTACATTAAATAAACAGTGCCAACAAAATATTGTGTTTATCCTTACGAATAGTGTAGAGTTATATTATTTCCTTAATTAGTCCGAGAATGACTCGCATGCTCATGATGAACGTAAATGAAGCAAAAGGAATGAAGAAAAAAATAATTGTATTACTATTGCTAAGCTGTTATGTAACTATTTATTTATTTATTATTATCACTTAAATTTGTTTTTACGGGTGAGAACCCAATACAACAACGTAGTCACAATTTCCACACTCGGGGACTTCACCCAAAAACCAATTTAATACCACCACCAACAAAAATGAAATGTTTTTAAGTTGTCCTATTTTGACTGACAGGGTTCAAATTTATACCTGCCGATTTCCGTGTCGACACAAAAAATAAAAAAAAAAAATTCAAGGAAGACAATAAGTTAAGTGTCACCATCTGGAATTCGGCCAAAGAGCAAGTAAAGATATCCAATCGCAGGGAGACGCTGTTGAGTATCTTTATTGCCCGCCGCACCGGTGCAAAGTTTAACAAGCTTGTACGGGCCACCGGGACTTTAAAAAGCCTCTCTCTCGCGGGCCGCATGCGGCCCGCCATGTCTTTGTTATTGGCCCACCTGAAGTTACTAATTTATTGTAAACCATTTTAAATTTCGCGCCCATCAGAGAACGGGTGTTTCTGAACGAGAATGTGAGCCGAGCGCTATCAGCGATTTTAACCTAACGATTTTAAAGTCACTACATCTTTAACTTGCAATTACGTTTTAATTAAGACCTAAATAATTTTTGCTTGCGGCTCTCGATACCATGACTGAAACGTGTTTTTGGCCCCGATAAATAAAAGTTGAGGTTAAATGAGTATGGCTGCTCTATGCGATCTTGATAAAAGTTTCTATAGTCGTTATTCTAACCAGTTCTCTTAAATTTTCTGTGCCAAAACGCCTTTTGTTTTATATTACGTATTATATCAGCTGAGAACCATTCTGGGTAGCGATAACGAGAGCCGCCCCCTATTCGAACTAGGATTGTGCAAAAACGTCATCGCCATTTAGATGATTAGTTTCAATCTATACTAATGATAAATCTGAAGAGATTGTTTGTTTGTTTGAACACGCTAATCTCTGGAACAGTGGAGTCGGATTTGAAAAATTATTTTTGATTTTGATGGCCCAATTCTTGAGCATGGCTATAGTCTATTTAACATCACGCTAGGACACTTAGGAGCAAAAAGAGAAAAGGTCAGTAAGAACGTTAAGTGAACACGAAGTACTGGCCCGGGCGGGATGTGATGCGCCGGAGTGGCTCGGGGGAACAAGAAATTTCACGCAGACGAAGCCACGGGCAGAAGCTAGTTACTTTATAACACAAAAGGTTTCACGTCTGTCATCAATCTTGCCTAAGAGTAGCTTGTCGAAAAGGATACGTTAATAGTTAAAGCATACTCAGCCCTCAATAATGTTCCTACTGATGGGACATAGGCCTCCTCTAGGTGAGAGGGAATGGATATATTGTAGTACGTATGTGTATATAACCTATTTATGTATTTGTGTACCTAGTTTTAACGGGTTTTTTTTCTTCATTGTTCCTTTCAACCGAAGCACCTGCCATCTAATCTCTTCACCACCCTTGGTTGACTGGTAGAGAATGCCTAAGGCATTAAGTCCGCCTTTGTACCTTTTTGTGCGAAAAGTTTAAATAAATAAATAAATGAACTCTAATCTACCACGCGGGCCCAGTGCGGGTTGGTAAATTTCACATGTCTCTTCAAATGTTTGGTTCTAAGCTATGCCGGCTTCCTCACGATGTTTTCTTTCACCGGTTTGAGAGCAGTAGTGATGAAATAATCAACACAAAGTAATGCACCTGTTTGGGTTCGAAGCTACGACCTACAATCGTAAGTCGCGGCCGTTACTGAGCCACCACTGCTCACATATTTATAGAATACTAGCTGACCCCGCAAACGTCTTTTTGCAAAAAAAAAAAATAGATAGTAGCCGATTCTCAGACCTACCCGATATGCACACAAAATTTCATACAAATCGGTCCAGCCGTTTCGGAGGAGTATGGTAACTAAGGGTCAGTTCACACCGAGACGCGACGCGACGCGACGCTGCGCGCACACTTTAAAAGAGTCACTCAAAATATACTTTATTTTCTACACGAAAAGGTACACATTGCATTGTGAGAGTTCAGAATACGTTGCGCCGTGCAGCGCTGCGCCTCGTGATGCCTCGCGGCGTAGAGCGACGCATCGCGACGCAGCGGTACTTCGCCGGTACGCGCGGCGTGCGGGAGCGGAGCGTTTGCGCTGCGCAGCGCTGCACGCTGCACCGCGCGGCGCAGCGCGGCGCAGCTCGAAATCACTGGCCTCTTCCAGTATCGTCGCGTCGCGTCGCGTCTCGGTGTGAACTGACCCTAACACTGTGACACGAGAATTTTATTATATTAGACTAGCTGACCCCGCAAACGTCGTTTTGCAAAAAAAAAATAGATAGTAGCCGATTCTCAGACCTACTGAATATGCATATAAAATTTCATAAAAATCGGTCCAGCCGTTTCGGAGGAGTATGGTAACTAACACTGTGACACGAGAATTTTATATATTAGATGATGTAATAGGTACTACTAACAGTATTTCCCCGGAGGATATAGTCACCTTGTGAGGGTATCCCCGCGACCACCAGTGTACCTGGAAGTCTGAAAAACGTTGCATCATAGACCTAAAGCATTTTATGACACGAAGTTACAATTATACTTATTCTATCACAATCAGTCACAAAAGTTGCATTGAACCGATTCCTCGATGCGTAGACAATTAGGTATTGCGGGTTTCTTAGCAACCGATATCTAACAAAATTTACAGTTAATTAGGCGTTGCTAAACTTGACTTTATTGAAAACGGGTTAATTATTAGGCTAATTTTACCCTTCGAACGTAGATCCACGTGGGACACAATGGTTTTTAATTGTTTATGTAACTACGACAGGTTCATCAAACAAACGTCCCACGCGAAAACTTAAACCTGCCTTCCTTAGCCGTTGTTTTTTCCTGCAGCTGAAATTCAACTTAAACCGTGTCACAGCCTGGGTTCCCAGCTAAGCTATTGTGTTATTTGTTTCCAGGAAAAATCAAACCATTCTATTACATTTTGTAAAAACAAAAGAACGTTTAGTATGTGGAGCATCGATTGGGTACACGTGGGTTCGATCGGGTCCCCAATATTCTCGATAAAGATGAAATACGGGCGGGTAACTCAGATTAGAGCAATAAATATTACTGAAAATATGCTGCGTAGTATCATAATAGCCACTCGACCTACGACCCGGAGATTGCCTTTATATAATATACTCGAATCATGTTGTAAAACTTACTCGTAATATAGAACAGGACGAGTACGGTGTCCCCATATTTTAGTATGTCATATTTTATGAATAGGACTCTGTGTGAATCCGACATTGTTTTTCGAATTAACTTTCCTACTTGTACAAAAATATATTTTGCACAGGGTTTTGTAACCAGGAGCGACGGGTCTATACCGCGGGTAAAAAGGGCGAGATTATTCTATTTTTGTAACGGGATTTTCTATTTTAGTAGATATTCCTTTGGAGAATGATGTGAGAAATCCTACGTTGTAAGAGCAGCTTAAGTACTTATTTTAAATTAACTTCCAGCCGCGGCTTCGCCTGCGTAGATGTCAGAAATTATTCCACGGGAACGTTCTAGCGGGACGAGAATTAGCATATGTTACTCCGTTTATCATCAAAATCGGTTCCGCCATTTCGGAGATTAGCCGGAACAAACAGACAGAACAAAATTTCAAATAAAAATTGTTTTCAATAATTTCATTTTTCATTCAATCATGTGCTGAATTCATAGTTACAGTTTGTGCGGCAGTGATCCTGCCATCCTGTTTATTTTAATTATGAACAAAACTTAATAAATAAGGCTTAAAACTATGTTACTAGCCCTTCACATAGAACTAGCTAGACTTTGTGCTCAATATACATACACACTGAACTCTGAGAATATATCTAGCACCCGCACTTTAAGCTAATCTTTAGGTACTTATAGTCTGATCTTTATAGCAGGGAAAGTAGTCCGAATATTATCTAAACTAAAGGGAAAAGATATGGTTTTTTGTATGTTTGATTGTTACGCTTTCATGCTAAAACGGCTGAACGGATATGGATAAAATTTTGGAACTTGGGTAGACCACGACCTGGATTAGGATATAGGATACTTTTATGCCGATATTCCCACGGGATCGAGGCTTATACAAGTGAAACCGCGGGGCGCAGTTAGTTTTGAATATCCAGAAATACCACATTGGTTAAGTAATTCTATTCTTATTAGGTAGGTATGCGCTGTAATTTATGTTAAATCATAAGTGAAGTGCTTGTAATAGAATTATTTATTCAGTAGGGAAGCAAATCGAAGTAGGTAGGTACTGGTAGTTATTCCTGCATCAGTCACCGATTATTTCTTTAAGGGACTTTTCCTTTAGGTAGGTAAATGTTTTATTTTACAGCTCATGTTTGTATGACGTGCAATATGCGAAACGCTTACCTTAATGACAAATTTCGACTTGTCACGCGGGTCATGCCCTTTCCTTATAAGGTATGATATACTCGTATCGTTTTTTTTTTTTTAAGTATTTTTGTATTTCCGATCGTAATTGCGAACATAGGCTCTCATTATTTATAGCTAATTTTTTATTCTATTTTATTTTATCACTTATGCAGGGTGTGAAAAGACACATCACATAAGTACTTGGCCTTCAACTACGCATACTGTGCTTCTAACTACTCGTAAGTAGGTTTGCGCAAAAATTATTGCTGGGGACCGATTATTATTTTTAGGTAAATAAAATGCGACTTTGATCTTCAATATCACCAAAATCAGTGGGAAACCACTGATTTTGGTGATATTGCAGGTATGGTCTAGTGGATAAAAATTATCCAAATAATAGATAGAATATGTGGCTTTCGGTTTCGGAAAGTGTCTTTTTACACCCGATATATGTATTTCAAATAACTAGGTATACTTATCTTATCATACTGTGCATCTAACTACTATACTACTTACTTATTTTTAGGTAAAAAAATGCGAATTTGATCTTCAATATCACCAGAAACAGTGGATTCCTAGGATAGTAGAGGGTTTAGAATCATATGCTGAATTCATAGTTACAGTTTGCGCACTGGTATTTTTTTTAATTTTATATATACTTTCATGAAATAAAAGACAGGAACAACATAACTGAAAAAACTATCTTAAAAACCTTTGAAAATCCAGATGCTTATATTAAGGAGTGAAATGAAAAGAAATTAAGAAAAAAGAAAAAATTAATTAAGAGGTAATTTTATTTTATTTAAGTACATATAGAGTACCTACATAGGTACTTATAGTGTAACGAAAACCTACAATTTATACAATATGTAGGTAATGTTTATTTTCCTGATATTTATTACAATTGATATATCTCTACAATAATGAATGAGTTTATTTTTATACTACCTAGTAAGTATTGAATTATCCTTGGTGATTAATTTTGATCCTTGCTAAATTGTATCGAAATATACAACCCTCTAAGTTATTTAGTTAATTGGCCTCAAAATCATGATTTTATGAAATAGTCATTCAGTAGGGTAATATGAACTTCGAAAGATGTATTGATGATTTTAATAATTATTAATTATATAAATAAATATTTGTTACGGCGGCGAATCATATTTAAATCAACACCTACAACTGATACTGACCGGTGACCTGAAAATTGCAAAAAATTTAAAAAAACTTGAATTTGGCAGACATAATATGTCTGCCAAATTCAAGTTTTCTTAAATCTTTTATGGCGAAAGCGTCAGGGAACGCCTTCGCCATAAGCCTCATGGTATTTTAATATATAGACTTGCTATAGTTAACTGTCATAGTTTAGCAGTAGTAGTCGACACGGTAAGACAAAAACCTACAAGGGTTTTTGTCTTACCGTGTCGACTGCCACGATCATTAAAAGATATTGTTTAAATGGTGAATCTTCCGTCCCTTAAGATAGATAGGTACCTACTTGGGTAGTTTACCGAACCAACTTGTGTGAAGTCATCCATCTAAAATAGAAACCATCGCCCTTTAGTTAGGTACAACTGCAAAATTCCCCAACCACAGTCAGACATTTACAGTACTAGTGATGTTCTGTAATACGGGACGTATTACAGAACATCACTCAATACTCAAGTATTAGGTACTTAAAGCTAGTTTCAACCAATCAAATGGCTTCAATCTAGTTTTAAGTAATGCTTGAATATTGAGTGACGTTCTGTAATACGAGACTTAGTACTGTAAATGTCTGACTGTGGTTGGGGAATTTTGCAGTTGTATCTAACTAAAGGGCGATGGTTTATATACTTTTATATAGGTATACGGGCCTAAGACTCGGAACTATAGCTAAGAGTCTTATGTAACTCCGATTTGTCCTTTAGACATACAAAACTCAAACTCAAACTCAAAACTCAAACTCAAACTCAAATCATAATCAGCCTATAATGTTCCCACTGCTGGGACACAGGCCTCCTTTCTTTTGAGAGGGAGTGGGCCGTAATCCACCACGCGGGACCTTTAGTCATACTTCTGACCAAATATGGCTAAATACTTGAGCACTTCTGTACTTGGGTATTACGCAAAAATTAATATAGTTAGGTACTCATTGTGTCATTGTTCTTTTATCAGCTGATGCAGAGACGCGTGCAACTTTAGCAGTTTGCAAAATACGCGTGGTTTTCCCCCAGAATGAAGACGGTTCACGGTATCGGCATACCATAAGTACCTAGGTAGTGGAACCTAAAAGACTTCTAGGTTAAATTAAACGAAAACATTACAAATAAGTAATGGCGGGTAAAAGCATATTCACTCCACGTATAACCCGTCAGCCTTCAAAACAAGAGTGAATCTTCTGGGCGTGCTTCTTCCATCATAGACCTCATCCATCGCTTTCTAATAAGCGAAGTCGAAGTCAAGAGCGGGCTCATTTCGCAATAAAAAAACTAAGCAAAAATGTCAATTGGCCTTTATTTTTGGGTTGTTTTTTCGGTATTTCCAAACGTCTTTTTGAAGACTAAAATCTAAAAATATAATTGGGGATACATGTCGTATTTTATCTTTGGAAATGAATAGGTAGGTATTTACTTACTTTAAGAATTTCGGAGGCAGCATGGAACTCTGAAACGTATCACATCAAAATCACGATACATTTTTGTAAACGAAACGCATAAATGAAACGCATTAAAGTGCTGACCTCCATAATGTTGTTTAATTCACGGTGAGATTTTTACAGAATAGCATTGCTGCAGTGCTATTCTGTAAAAATCTCACCGTGAAAACTAGGTGAAGTGATCGGTCATTCCACCTGATGTTAGGGATTGCCTCTATTGATAGCTCACTTCACGCTCACTTCACCTAAGTTATCACGGTGAGATTATTACAGAATCGATCGGCAGTGTCGGGTTCGCGTATTTTATCCGGGTCTGTTTATTTCGATTTTAGCTTTTCCAGCTTCCTCTTTCTGAATGACCTACTTACTCCTTTGACAATTCAATAGTACCTGTAAATGGTTTAATTGAAATAAATGATTTGAGTTTGATAGTTTCTGAGTCTTGGCTAAAACCCCATTTATTCGAAGGTTTTTGGAACGAAGTTCCTTAACGATCCTCTGACAAGTTCGTTCCTCAGATAAGTAAAAAGCGTTATGGAGAGGGCTCCATGCGACTTTCTCTCTCTTTCTCTCTTTCTATCGTCTTTATATGCGAACGTTTGTGTGCGTGCGAGTATCGCATCGTCGGGTTCCCCTGACCGCACACGTTTGTTTTTTTCTGTAGGTTGTTAGGTATTGTATGTTAGTCATAAGTGCATTCCATCGCTGCACTGACACCTAACCAATTGGAACAGCTACTGAAGGTCAATGACCTCAGATGTTGTGGCGACTTGGACTTTTCCAGTGACGATATTTAAACCTTTAGACCTAAGATGATATAAAAAATAGCGGCAATTTATTAGCGACTAATAAATACAATCATATTCTGAAGAAGTCGAGTTTATCGTTGTTGACTGCTAGAACACTATTAAATGTAGGACTAATTCGAGTGATTAATAATTCATAGTATAATCAGCCTATAGCGTTCCCACTGCCGGGACACAGGTCTCTCTGTGAGAGGGAGTGGGCCGTAATCCACCGCGCGGGCCCAGTGCGGGTTGGTAGATATCACAACATGTCTTCGATTTTTTTTATTCTAGGACATGCCGGTTTCCTCACGATGTTTTCCTTCACCGTTTTGAAAGCAGTGGTGATGAAATAATTTACACATGGTAAAGCGCCTGTCTGGGTTCGAACCCACGACATACAACTCATAAGTCGCGGCCGTTACAACTGGGCTACCACTGCATTCATACTATATAATAATTGATTTTATTAATTAATTGTTTTTGCCATAGACCCATACGACGAATCTAAGTACCTTCTTTAATTAAGCGTAATAAAACTGAGTATCTACAGCTATTATTCATACATTTCATAATACCTATCTATGTTAGCAAGTGCTATACGTTGACGTCACAATTTCAATTTCAATTCAGTACATCTTTTTCTTTCTATTACATTATGAAAAGGACAGAAGATAAATATTAGTTTAGTCTTGTCAAATTAGATGATCCATAGACAAGTTTAGACGTGATTAAAAATTGGCTACTAAAAATACGTCAATTTACGTCAGGCGCTGACTAATTTGAAAATGAGTAAAACAGCCTGTTTTACTCATTTTTAATAAAAATTACACTTTAAAGTTAAGAAAGTGGTGAAAATAGAAGAAAGCAAAAAAAAATATTTTTTTTAATATCCAGGGGGCCAGGGCAAAAATAATTAGGGCTGAGTAAGTAGCACATGACCCCACCTATCCACCATTTTCGTATGTTCAACGTTCTGCCAAACACCCTATATAATTATACTAGCACTTCACCCGCGACTACGTCTGCGTGTATTTCGTACTTTCCTCTAAAAAACCCAAAATGTGTTTATGATCTTCATAATTTACTTTGATAAGTATTCGTGCCAAGTTTTAAGTTTATTAACCAAATTAATAAGATTTTTCATACAAACTGTATCCCTGCTTTTCACCCCCACAGGGGTGGGATTTCGAAAAATCGTTTGGGATATGTTCATTACTTGACTCAAAGATTATTTATACCAATTTTCGAGTTAATCAAGCCACGCAGTAAAATCCTCCCCTGTAAAATTAACTACCCCTTTTCTCCCCGTTAGAGGTAAATTTTCGAAAAACCCTGATACAAGTTATTCTTTATTTTTGGTCTGAAGCATAAATACTGAGTTTTGAGTTAATCGCACCGCACGTTAAAATTCTGGCGTACAAATTTTGACATCTCCCAATCCCCTTTTAGGGGGTAGTTTTAAAAAACAAAAAGTGCCAAACTTAATAATTTACTTAGATAAGTATTCGTGCTAAGTTTCAAGTTTAAACTCAAGGAATAAGATTTTTCATACAAACAAAATCCCCCTTTTTCACCCCCTTAAAGATCGGATTTCCAAATATCCCTTCTCAGTGCTCCCCTACATAATAAAAGAAAGCCGTATGCAAAATTTCACATTCCTAGTCCTAGTAGTTTCGGCTGTGCCTTGATATGTCAGTCAGTCAGTCATTCAGTTTCTCCTTTTATATATATAGACTAGCGGTCCGTCCCGGCTTCGTACGGGTGGAAAAAAAAGAAAAAATAGCCTATAATAATCAGTGATAATGTAGCATTAAAATGGTGAAAGAATTTTTAAAATCAGTCCAGTACTTTTTGAGCCAATTCGTTACAAACATACATACAAATCTTTTCTCTTTATAATATTAGTATAGATGAACGGTGAAGCTAATAAGTAGTCAACTTATTAGCTTCACCGTTCATCTACATATATATATAACCACTTACTAGTTCAATAGAAACATTTTTAAACAAACCAGAAGTCCAAAACGCATTTCACGTCAAAAAGAAGAAGTTTCTTATAATCATATGATTTTATTCAATTGGTTACGAAGTGATGAATATCAGACCGTTAAAACCTTGGCTAGAGGAATTGGTAGAGCATTATGGAGTCACGCGTTACAAGTAAGTTCCGAGAAGATTCTGTACTATTCTTTCATTAGTAAGATAACATCTGATGCATCCAATCCATACTAAATCCACTTCTTATTGACCTCCAGCGGGCAGCTAGACACGCTGGTACCCTACGCGCTGTCAGTTCGCACATACAGAAGCCTCAAGTGGCCCGGAAGACAACAGTACCTCGACGCTTACAGAGAATATGTCTACGACGAAGAAAATAGTTCGAAGATTAACTCATGAGTAAAGCGCACACATACATACTTATATTATTATTAGGAATAGGTCGGCAAGCGTTCAACCACCCGACTAAAACTTTGGTAAATGGCAATATTTGGACGTTAGGAGCCTAGCTGCAACTGATAATTGCCGAATCTTTACTGAATTTGTAGAGTATTAGTTGCTAAAAACTTCTATATAATAGTATAACGATCAGAATTTTGTATCACTTGGTACGTTGTAATTTTTAAATAACACTTAAAAACTCAACTGTTATAATGGGTTGGGGTCAGAGCAAGGAGAAAAATACAGACACCCATCTGGTAGCCCAAACAGTAAATAACAATTTCCATGAAAAATTGGATAATATCGCCTGGATTGTCATCACCCTTGCAGTAGTTATTTGCATTGTCGTTGGATATGCAATGTGGCATCGCTGCAGGAGCACTGCAAAAGCATGGGTACGGAAGCAAATGGTTACTGACCCAAAAATTGTCACCGTCCAAACTGTGCCTCAGCAGCAAACAGCTGCGGGCAACTCGTACGTGTAGTGTGGTGTTGTGATTTATCCAGTGTTAAGCATAAGTTTCAGTTGTGGAAAAATTTTGTTAAGGGGGGAATGGTGTAGGGTATGGTATTAAGTTACTAGGTATGCATGTGTGTATAGGCGGCTGCGCCCGCCGTATAAGAATTGAGCCAGTCGCAAATAAACGTAGATCAATACAACACGTATATTCTTTCTCAGTATTTATTACCTTCCTTTATAGTTCACCCAACATAACATTAAGTAACCTTAAAGTTTAAAATACCTACCTACCTCTAATTTTATCACTAGCTTTAAGCTTAAAATCAGAAAACGGTAGTGTTGCTTAGCTGTATCAACAGGTAGATACTGCTATTACAACGATTCTAGCTACTGCAAATGAATAGGTACGTATAGTTAAAAGTATTTTAGATGAGGCTGGGAAATTGGAAGGACCTTCCCCTCGAGTTTTTCATCCAACTAATGGGTGATATCAGTGAATGTTTCAGTTTCGTGAAGACGAGCGGTAACTTCATGGAGGCGATGGTGGTCGGCGCGGGACATATGGTGCCCGCAGACAAGCCACGCGCCGCCAAGCAGATTATCGACAGGTTCATCAATAGACACAAATAAATCAATACGGCTGTGGGTAGAAGAAAACCAAGTATTTGAAGTTTTGAAAAACCTTTATTTCTGTAAGAAGAAAAATATTTCACACAATAGATATAATTTATTCCTAATTAATATATCACAAAATGATGCATAAATTATAAACTAGTCTACTTATTCGCATCCAAATGTGCCTTATCAATTCCGCCTCTTAAGACTATGCCGACCGCACAGTGGCGCCCTCATCGTTTGTTTCGTTATTTCATAGAATTTAGAATGAAAATGCAGAAAATAAGCACGTTATCCGTGACGTTATGTTGTGCTTCACAAGATTATACGTTAATATTATTAGAAGCGGTAGTTTTATATTGATTAATGTTATTATAATCCTTAAAATGGAATATAGTGGCCACTGTTATCCGTTTTAAGGATTATAATAAAACTAAACAATATAAAACTACCGCTTCTAATAATATTAACGTATAATCTTGTGAAGCACAACTTAACGTGCTTATTTTCTGCATTTTCATTCTAAATTGTATGAAATAACCAAACAAACGATGAGGGCCCCACTGTGCGGTCGGATAGTCTTAACAGTGGCCACCAAGGTGTTTAAAAATGTTTTAAAATATGTTAACTGTGCTTGTATACAAACATGTGTTTAAAATCATCTAAATATTAATTCCCTACACAATGTTGTTGCATCATTCAATGTTTCCTCGTACATTGCGTTGTGATCCAGCCCAAACCTCGTAAACAAACATTAGTATGGACAAACAGTAACCGCCGATAAGTATCATAAATACATAATAAAAATTTGCCAGCGGCAGTGGCACATGTTCAGGCTGGTAACGAGATTTACATTTCAACCACTCTCGGAAATATATATCATTAGCATACTTCTCCATGACGCCTGTTGTTAAAAACTGAATAGTAAAGTGATCTAAATGCGGACTCAAAACTGAGCCTCGACGTAAATATATGGTTCTGTATATGTTATAATAAGGTTCTTTCAACTGATATATTGCCATTTTGCATTGGTCGTCAGTTAGCTGCCATTGATATACCATAAACTGAGAATCTGAAATAAGAGTATAGAGAGACTTGTGTGGATCGTTTTTGACCTGCATTAAACAATCAAATCTAGTTCCACAATCCCTGTACCCATCAAATTCCTTGCTACGCCACAATTCAGTATATAAAGCTGCGTGATGATTCCCTAAATCCTCTTGTTCTTTCGGTTCATAAGCACGGACAGGCTGAGTTGTCACACTGAACAAGTTTGCCTGGATTGCGTAAGGAATTATAAACGATGTAAACAGTAGACTCGAGAAAATTAGGGTCTGTGGCCATCCAGATGCTGTTCGCCTAACAGAATTTTTATTCAATAAATAACCAAATACAATAAGAATATTGTAGGAAACATCTTTTCGTGTACGAAATATTTGTAAACATATAGCCACCACACTGAAAATTACGAACAGGAGGCTGACTACAATACAAGTCTCAGAAGACTGATATAAAACTGCAACCCATTGCTCTACATAGTTAGAGTGAGCAACTATATAACGCATGTATTCTATTACCATTGGGTAACTGTATGAAACGTTTCCAAAATCAGTTTCAGAGATTATCGCGTATCCACCCAAAACTCCTTCAAATTCGTTGTTTGCGACTTTTTGTACCATGATCCGTGTCGTGTTATTCATGAGTTTTCCATATTTGTCAACTTTTCCAAATTCGTGTAAATCAATTCTAATTTCGAAATGCTTCGCAAACAATTTAATAAAATGTTGTTCAGTTCCTTTGGTGCTTGTGTCGAAGTTCATGAACGGCCATAGGTTACGTGTTATGAATTTAAATTCGCACTTACGAATACTTCCCTTGTATAAAACAGGTAATTTTTTCTGAGTGCGGTAATCAGAGCACCATGACCAAAACGTCAGGTGACCAGATTTGAAACAATAATCAGGTTTTGTAAAATTGTACTTGTATATAGCGTAGTTCTCACCCTCGCGTGATATTAACGAAACTTTATAAAAAATATTGTATGCATGAAGTAGATTGGTAATGTCATGTAAACTGTAATTCTTATAGCTTTGCAGGATAATGATGAATCTTGCTGCTGGATTCCAAAACTTATCTGAGATGACTTTACTTAAACCATGCTCTAATTCTTGATAATTTTCACACACCACGATATAAATATTATTATAAATACTTCCAGGCTCCCAAAAGAATCTTCTTGAAATAAACCGTGCACCTTTTATGTTATGGAGGGCTGATAAATTTAAATCACTATTCATATTCATGACAGTAATGTCCATTAAGCGGTGATGCTTCTTGTAATCAATGTATTCTACCATTTTTTCGACACAACTGGTGAGAGCATTTGAATCATCTTGTTGAGTTTTAAAAAAAGCACTAGCATTAACTAAAGCCCAGGGAATGTAAAAAAATACTGTTTTCATTTTAGATGCGAGTTAATCGAACAGCTTCTTTGTAGTTTGTTCCTTCATTTTGTGATAGGTATAGGAAACTGAGGCACCATTTTGATTATTAATGTAACATTGAAAACATTATTCATAATGGTTCTTTTTACCAGTAGTCAATAAATTATCATCGTTAAAACCCCTAATGCTTTCAATTCATCGAATGAAATATGGAAACACCGTTTTCGAATTAAACATAACAGGCACAAATTGTTATTTAAGTGATCAGTTAATAAATTAAGCCCTCTTTTGACCACGCACATAATTATTATCTACAGAATATCAGGAATTTGGTTACCCAAAGGAATATGCCACAATATGTATGGAAGCTGGTACCCGCTCCAATAGGAATAAATATAATATATATAGTTATATTATGTGTATAAAATTGTATAATAAAATACCAAATTCTATAAAAACGTTACCTTTTTCTAGATTTAAAAGTAGCTTGAAGAGGTTTTTAATTGAAAAGTGTTTCTATAGTGTACATGAGTTCTTAGATTACAAATTGTAAGCCTTGGCTTGATTATTATAATTGACATGGGTATTATTGACATGGTTATTATTGGAAGTTTTATTATTGACATGGTTATTAAGGATATTTGTGATTATTATTGACATTTGTGTTTATTATTGATATTTGTGGGTAGTACTGACATTTTTAATCATTATTGACATTTGTGATTAGTATTGACATTTGTGACTATTGTTGACATTTGTAATTATTATTGACATTTATGATTATTATTTTTCATAGTTATATTATTTTTTTTTAGTTTAACAATATAAGTTTAATGGAACGGAAATTTGTAAAATGAGTGCATGATTTTAATCAATAATAATTAATGTAATTTAAACGACTATGATATTTGCACGGCGAAATTAAAGGCAAAATAAGAGATCTATTTTATTTATGTTCTTAACTTTCTGTACCTTATTTACGCAAATAAACGATTATTATTATAATATATATATATACAGGGTGGAATCGAAGTCATGGGCATTATTTTAACCTAAGGCACTACTCACGATACTGATTGCATTAGGGCTATTAATACGCAAATCAAAAATATTATTAATGCAAGTAAGGAAAACCTTAAAAATGTAGTAAGTCAAATTGCACAAGGCTTATTATTGCAAATAAACACTTAAAGTAATTAAAACAAAATACTTCGTTAACGCCAATAATTGTTGAAATATCAAAATCTTAAAGCGCAGTACAGCGCAAAGCGAAATGTAAACAAACATCACCTGCGCGCGCGCGGGTTTTTCCTTACAAGTAATAATAACAATGGGCTACAAGACATTCCGTCCGGCGGGATTCCCTGAACTCTCTCCGTCCCACTCCCTCACTCGCAAAAATACGAATATCACCCCCGCGCGGGGTATGCTTCCCGCCGCAACACGAAGTCACGAACCCGGAACCAGTGTCATAACGACTGCGCAGGTGCATTGACGCGTAATTGATTTATTGATCCCGTGACGTAATCGCCGTACTCGCCGCTCGCGGCATACGGTGCTTGGATTGCAGTGTATTAAGTGTTAGTGTAGTAGTTGTGTGTTGTGTGTGTGTTTGTGTACACGATGCCTCGACCGCGTAATGTGCAGGCTAGGTACACCAACCAACAATACCCACAAATGGTTGTAATTTACGATCGCGCAAGAAATTTAGTATGAACTCGTGAAATGTTCCATCGGCGCTACCCGAACGACCCTATTCCTTCACGGGGTCTCATTCCACCAGAACCACTCAGAACCTGTTGGATTTTTCGTCTTTTCACGTGCCAGCACATGCACAAGCTCGTGGAAGAGCACCCGTTTACCCTCTGTCACTTTACCGACAAATAAGGTTTTTTCAAAACAATCCACAAGCTAGGTACGTAAATGTTTTTTTTTAATGTATGTTAGTTGACGTAGTTTTGACCGTCCTAAGCCGGCAAAGTACGAAGGGAAAATTGGAATTTATTATGAATCAATTCATTGGCAACTTACGAATGTCACGTGAGTCGGGCGGGGTCAAAGAATTCACGCCCAATGACGCGCGTACGGCGTAGTGTACCTACGCATTTGCTATCGAGAAGCGCAACTAATTTGATACTTTGTATGACTTACTACATTTTAAGGTTTTCCATACTTGCATTAATAATATTTTTGATTTGCGTAATAGTAGCCCTAATGCAATTAGTATCATAAGTAGTACCTTAGGTTAAAATAATGCCCATGATATCAAATGCACCCTGTATAGAAAGGTATTAAGATTTAGTACAAGAATTCCAATGTCCTTTGTTTTGATTCCTTGTCCAATCGGAGTAATACAGGGTGGAAATTGAGACAAGGCAGTAACGGAAGCCAGCTTAACTGTTTAGCTACAGAAAAACGTTCTTAGGAGACTGTCCTTAACTTCTTATAAAATTGCAAACTGCATTACCTAACAGATTTTGGAAAAATGGTACAGTCAGCTAGAAAAACGTTAATTCTTACATTTTATTTTTATGATACCAATCGATGAAGTTTTGTTTAAGGACTCAAAGACAATAAACATCACGCTAGGTCCCTGAGGAGTTAAGCAAAAAGAAAAAAAGTCAGAAGTTTTCGCTAAGCGAAAACGAAGTAATATCGCAGGCAGGTGATGCGATGCGATGGGTTGGGTCGGGGGAACAAAAAAATTCACGCCGACGAAGTCGCGGGCAGAAGCTAGTCCTTTATAAATATAATAACCACGGACGTCATCGTTTGTTTCCAGATTACTAATAAGCAGTAAAAAGACGTAGCGTTGGAAGACCTTCCGCAAGGTGGACCGACGTCCCTGTGAAGACCGCAGTACCTGTTGGATGCGAGAAACACAAAATCGGTTGAAGTGGAGGTGTTTGGGGAGGCCTATGTCCAGCAGTGGACGTTTTCGGCTGAAATGATGAAAACAAATAATATTAAAAGAAAGGTTAGGTACTTATTATTTGGTCTCAGGATAGAAAAATCAAGAAATAGTATTTCTACAAGCTTTTTTTGTTTTATAACATATTTTTAAGATCTTGTCAATTTGGGAAAATAATTAAACTACCTTTTAGTAAGTAGTAATGATCGTGTGACCGTGTCACAGAAAAGAATGAGATCAATTTATCATTTTTTAATAGCAAAAATGTAGTCTTTGTGCCTGACTCGTAAAATAGTCATTTAATTTGATGATTTAGGGCATTAGGGGATTCAACAATGATAATTAATTGCCTGATAAAAGGGACCATGTTTTCAATCTATACATATAATAAAATCGTAGGAAAGTCAAAACTGTACATTGAATATTTTTTAACAAGTATTCACTTGGGGCGTGATCTACAATTGATTAATTATAAACTTAAATGTGATGTAAAACTAGCTGGATTTATTTTTACTCACTCACAGCCATTTATTTTAAGATAAAATAGTGTAAAGTCATAATAATTTTTCACCACATAAAAATGTTTCCTTTTTCCTCTGAGGAATGCGTGCTGAACACCTGTCTCAGTTCACTTCAAGATGTGGTCATTTCTATCGGCGGCAATCCACTGATCGAATATGGGTTACCAGCTCCCCCAATCATCACCGCATCAAGACCGTGGAAATCGGCAGAATAACGCTGAGACAAATTACGATCCGGGCGAAATGACCACCATACGAAATGACCATGTCGCTTTGTTCTCTTCAGAGCAAAAACAAATATATGACACCGTCCATGAAAGCGTTGGGCAAACCCAGGGTAAAATGTTTTTCTTGGATGCTCCTGGTGGAACAGGAAAAACATTTGTTACCAATGGCATACTTGCAGAGGTCAGGAGGCAAGGCAAAATTTCTATTACTGTAGCGTCGTCGGGAATCGCTGCCACACTGCTTCCGGGTGGCCAGAGAGCACATGCCATGTTTAAAATTCCCATCTATTTAGAGAGCGCCGAAACGCCTGTTTGTGGTGTGTCACGTAACAGCAATAAGGGACACGTGCTCAAGGATCACTCTCTGATCGTATGGGATGAGTGTACGATGGCCAATAGGAAGGTAGTTAAGGCCGTGGACAGAACCCTGCAGGACATCCGCAGGAACGAACATTTGATGGGTGGTGTCACAGTTCTGTTCAGTGGTGATTTTCGGCAAACGCTTCCCGTGGTGACGCGGGGATCGAGGGCTGACGAGGTGAATGCTTCGTTGAAACGATCTTCGTTGTGGTCACGAGTTCGTACACTGCGCTTGACCATTAATATGAGAGCTCGGCTCGAGGGCAATGCACGTGCTCAAGAATTCTCCGATGTCCTTCTAAGTCTTGGCGAAGGCACTCTACCAGAAGAGATAGCTGACAGTATGTCATGCTCGCTCAAGTGTCTCGCTGGCGGTGGCGTGTGTGTTGGATCATTCGGTTCCCTACAGAATGGTTTAGCTGGATGGTGCTGATCCATGCGTCATGTTCGTGAACGGGCGCCTTCAGTTGGAGCTGGTCATCTTTTAGCTGCCTCAGCTTATTTTTAATTATTTTATTTTTAGATTGTTATTTTGTTGCTATTTGCTGTACTCTGGACACTTTCAACGCGTAATTGTTTTTTATTTATTTTTACATCGTTCTCACATATTTATAAATTCAACATATGATGTAACTAATAATTTTGTAAAAATATAATTTAAAAAGAGTATCCATGGAGTTTCTTGTCCGTTCTTCTCCATAGGTACCTACTACGCTTTGGAATGGGCAACTAGCTTCATTTTTTCCTGACTGACCGACTTCTTGACAATTCAAAAGTGCCTGTAAATGGTTTAATTGAAATAAATGCTTTGAGTTTGAGTTTGATAGGTGGACAGGTGGTGCTTCCAGAGTCTCTCGGTAGAGTGGTATCCAGCTTAGAAGAACTCATTCGCTGTGTGTACGGGGACATCAGTCGTATACCGCACCAGCAGAATTCTTGGGTGTTTGACGCCCAAAAATGATCAGGCTGCAGCAATTAACGAATGCATTCTCTCGGAAATTGAGGGGAATGAAGTGGTCTACACCTCGATAAACACTGTTGTCGAGCAAGATGACGCCACACATTATCCCGTGGAATTTCTGAACTCCCTGTCAGCAAGTGGACTTCCAGCGCATACCATCAAGCTGAAGGTCGGTGTTCCGATTATGCTTCTTCGGAACATATCTCCTCCGAAGTTGTGTAACGGGACCCGCCTTAAAATCATCTCGCTCCACAGACACACCATTGAGGCGGAAATTCTTACGGGTTGTGGCGTCGGCGAGGCAGTATTTATACCACGCATTCCCCTCATACCTCATAACTTCCCGTTCCAGTTCAAGCGCGTACAGTTCCTCGTGAGTGTTTGCTTCGCGATGACCATCAATAAGTCGCAGGGGCAGACACTGAGCGCAGCGGGTGTCGACCTCAGGACGAGTTGCTTCTCACACGGGCAACTGTACGTCGCTTGCTCCCGCGTCACCAGTCCTGACTCTCTATAGATTTTGGCTCCTGGCAGCATAATTACCAACTTAGTTTATAGGGAAGTGTTGTAAGGTATGATACATTTATACTCTTTTGTGTCCTGGAATGTATTCCTGCATTATTTTCTCTATTTCCTTCAGTCACATCTTATGACTGAACTCAGCAGGGATCCCATATTCACTTGCTTCGCTTGCAAAAAAAACTTATATTTTAATGCTATTTTAAAAGTTGTTTACTTATAAAGCTATAGCGACACTGGCATCTTAGGTATTTTTGGTGCTGTTGAGCCTTTACGCAGACGACGTCGCGGGCAGCAGCTAGTGATCCAATAAAAACATTATAGTGCCTCCATTTATTTCACTCAAAACTACATAGGTCTCAGAAAAAGTAAAACCTACAAACAAACTGCTCGATTAATTCGTAGCATAAAATGAAAACAATAATAGTTTTAAATATTTTTTGCATTTTAGTTAGTGTTAGTGCCTTAATAAAATTTAAACAAGATCATGATAGAAGTCTCACCAGTTGTGTCGTGAAATTGGTGGAAGATATTGATTATAAGAAATACAGCAACTACATGGACATAACAGTCATGAATATGAAAAATGATTTAAAATTATTATCAGCCCTCCATAACGTGCAAGGTGCACGATTTATTACAAGAAGGTTTTTTTGGGAGCCCGAAAACATTAGCAATTTTATTTATATCGTGGTGTGTGAAGATTATCAAGAATTAGAACATGGGTTACGTAAAGTCATCTCAGATAAGTTTTGGAATCCAGGAGCAAGATTCATCATTATCCTGCAAAGCTATAAGAATTACAGTTTACATGACATTACCCATCTACTTCATGCATACAATATTTTTCATAAAGTTTCGTTAATATCACGTGATGGTCAGGACTACGCTATATACAAGTACAATTTTACAAAACCTGATTATTGTTTCAAATCTGGTCACCTAACGTTTTGGTCATGGTGCTCTGATTACCGCACTGAGCAAAATTCACCTGTTTTATACGAGGGAAGTATTCGTAATTGCCGATATAAATTCTTAACACGTAATCTATGGCCATACATGAACTTCGACACAAGCACCAAAGGAACTGAACAATATTTCATTACATTGTTTGAGAAGCAATTCGAAATAAGAATTGATTTACACGAATTTGAAAAAGTCGACAAATATGGAAAACTCATGGATAACTTAACACTGATAATGGTAGAAAAAGTCGCGAACAATGAATTTGAAGGAGTTGTGGGAGGATATGCGATTACTTCTGGGTATTATTTTGGAAACGTTTCATACTGTTACCCAACGGTAATAGATCACATGATGTACACAGTTGCTCACTCTAATTACGTAGAGCAATGGGTTGCAGTCATAAATCAGTCTTTTCAGACTTGTATTGTAGTCAGCGTCCTGTTCGTGATTTTCAGTGTGTTGGCTATATTTTTATCAATATTTCGTACAGGAAAAGATGTTTCCTATAATATTCTTATTGTATTTGGTTATTTATTAAATAAAAATTCTGTTAGGCGAACAGTATCTGGATGGCCACAGACCCTAATTTTCTTGAGTCTATTGTTTACATCGTTTATAATTCCTTACGCAATCCAGGCAAACTTGTTCAGTGTGACAACTCAGCCTGTCCGTGGTTATGAACCGAAAGAACCAGAGGATTTAGAGAATCATCACGCAGTTTTACTTACTGAATGGCAGCATCGCAGTGAATTTGATGGGCACTGGGTTTGTGGAACTAGATTAAATTGTTTAATGCAGGTCAAAAACGATCCATACAAGTCTCTCTATACTGTTGTTTCAGAGTCACAGTATAACGTCTATAAATGGCGGCTAACTGCCGGTCAATGCGAAATAGCAACATATCAGTTGAAGGAACCTTATAATAGCATATACAGAACTATATTGTTACGTCGTGGCTCTGTTTTGATTCCATATTTGGATCAGTTTGTACATCAGGTATCATCTACCGGTGTCATGAAAAAGTTCGCTTATGAAATATATTTTCGAGAGTGGTTAAGGTGTAAATCTCGGTACCGACCTCAACACGTGCCTCTGCCGCTGTCAAATTTTTATTATGTTTTTATGATACTTATTGGTGGTTACTGTTTGTCTTCAGTCATTTTTATCTTCGAGGTTTGGGCTGGATCACAACGCAAGGTGCTCATACGAGGAAACCCTTAAGTAATAATTATGCTACAACAGCGTACGAGTTATGTAGATTTTAATGTTCTGATGATTGTCTTCACTTGCTTCAATACAAGCAAAATTTTAATAAAAACACCAACGTTAAACACTAATTGATAAGGTACCTTTTCATGGGAACAAGTAGACTAGGTGACATTGTGATATCTGTTGGCACTAATTATAGATGTATGATTATTGTGATACACTTCTGTAGATTTTTTACTAATAAAGATTTTTCAGCACTACATACTTCTACTATTTTTTCCTTACAATGCCAACGCTAATATTATAAAGGCGAAAGTTTGTGTGTATTTAGTTTTTTACTTCTATATGCAAAGACTACTGAACGGATTTGGATGAAATTTGCATAGGACAATTTTTATCCCAATATCCCCACGGCAAAATTACGACCATCCCGAAAACCCATTTTAAAGGGCTGAGGTATTCCTGCAATCCAGTGCTGTCGACAGTGTTGAGTGAACTACATAATTACTGAGTAGATAAAGGTAGCCGTTCAGACTTGACATCAGAATATTTGCGTTTGGTTTTCGTGGGTCGCACTCGCAACAAAAGGGAAAACATTTAAGTACTATTCTATTATATTTTATTAGTTACTAAAACAATTATTAATTTAGTTTGATTCTACAATTTGAACCATCAATCTCATTACCAGATATTTTTGAAAGCTACGGTCCGTGTGACTTTTTTATTTTAACCGGTCAAGCACAAACCCTGTCGAATGTCATTTCCATCTAGGACCTCCGTGCGCGTTAGCACGCGTTCAGCTGTGATCAGTGTAGTATATGTGGCCCAAGGGCGCTTGACGGCTTTAAATGTCAAGTGGATCACTTGTGACCCAAGAGCGTCATGATAAGAATGTTCCCCTCCCCTCCCTTTTCCAGGTCCAGACCTATTTTTTTTGCTGGATGGTCCCGCTCTTGACCTCGATCACGCCTGATGGAAAGCGATGGATGAGATCTATGATGAAACGAGCGTGCCCAGAAGATGCGGAAGGCACTGTAACTCTCACGCATCGACGAAACACAGCAGGCTGCCTGACACCGGACTCCGGAGGGAGGATGATCGCAAACCAGGCGGGCGCTAGCCCTTCAAGGGCTAAGGTCCGCCTGGTTTGGAACGCAAGGAAGAATTGGCCAGTCAAGTAAGGTGTTGGGTGTGACTGTCCAGGATGCGCCGCGCTCGGTTTTTTTTTTTTTTTTTTTTTGTGGATGGGAAATCATCCAATGACCCCTCCCGCTCTGGGTGGAGCAGAAGGGAGTGTCAGACTCTTACTGACTAAAACCCACCCGTGTTCCTTCCTTAGCCCTTTGTGTTCCGGGGCAGCGGTAACCCTTTCGGACAATCCCGCTGCCCCGGCAGGCTTCGGCCCTTTCGGGCCCCTTCCTTATGCTGACATCTCTGCGCCGCGCTCGGTTCAGTTGAGTAATTGGCGGAACAAACTGCGCTACACGAGGAGGCTTCTTCACGCATCCTATTAATTTAAACATGAAAACATTTCAAATACTTAAATAAACATAAAATTGCGTCATTAGGTAACTATGGGCGAGTAAATTCCCCGTCACGAGAAGCTATTAATTTTTAAACACACATTCAGGGATTCGCAGTTTGGATCAAATAAAAAAAACATTTTTGTAGTGATTTTTATACAGAGTGGTCAAAAAGTCGTGAATCAAACGAAATAAGAAGATAAAGGAGGTCATTTCCAACGCTTTTAAATTGAGAAATAATGATTCGTAACGTTTCAAAATTTTTGGACATTTATTGCTCTTGTTTGGTACCCAAAGCCGCAATAGAACTTTTGTAGTGCTGATGGGTAGTTCTTCAGGGACAAAATTTTCGATTTCTATGGGTATATTTCTGTAACCAACTAACATAACGGCATGTAATTTTTTTTTGTACAGTTTAGCTTTATCCCTTACTGGGACAAATTATATTTTTTAAATAATTGCTGTCTAGGTACAAAATAAAAATATTTGAAGTTTGTTCTTCTGATTCATATAGCGCGTCCGTTTGCCATTTTCCGGAACAAAATGGTCGATGTCGCATTTTCCCTTTGATAAATCAATATAAATTATAATTATATCGAAAGGAAATGAAATTTCCTCTTACAAAAAATGTGTATTAGTTATAACTGCGTTAGTGTGTTTATAAATAATTAAATAAGAAGTGTCCGGCGTATAATACTGATTAATGTGGCGTAAGCTGCGCTTGACCATAGGTACTTGGTCGGGTAATAAGAATGAGAACCTGGCTTCTTCTTAGTCGTGCAACGAACGAGCTAGAAGGCGAAGGTGTGGCTGGTTGGCTTAGATCCCGGTGATATGAAGGTAACTGATTCATCTGTGTATGGTTCAGGTGGCATTCTGATTACACTGACTACTTTATAAAATTTATTTTATTGTTTTAAAACTTCAATCTGTGTTTCGTGTGATGCTTTTGGGTTATAGATTCGTGTAGAAAAATGACAATAATGAAGTCTGTATGTATGATGAGTTATGCATGATTTTAGGCAAAATCCTGATTCATCTGTGCCTGATTCGTATGGTCAAAACCCCACATGAATCATAGAAAAAAAAATAAAAAAATAAAAAAATTTTTGAAATTACTTTTTCCCCTCTTCAGCACGAAAGGGGCGCTTTTGTTGCATAATTCTCCTGGTCCAATTTTGACCATGTATAAGTCAGTAGTTCTAGTCTTATTTATTATTAAAGTGAAACTTGTATTACATCGTCTCAAAACTTTTTCGTCTGTGTGTTGCATGTCGCGTGACGGTCGGCCGCGGAGTAGGGATAAAGTGAAAGGCGCTCGTCAGAGCATTCGAGGCCAATATGGCGGCGGCGCCTATATTATTTATTTAGCTATAACCTTTTAAATAATTAAAAAATGACAGGAGTATAAACTTGTTCTAATTATGACATTTTTGATATGTCTTAGTCTTAATTATGAATTAATAATTATTGTTTAGAATTAAGAATCGTAACCGACAGTGTATTTATTATTATTTAAATGGTGCTTCTGAAATTAATCTTCCGTATTAACACAATCACAAAAACCTATTTATTCCTAAGTCAAAGTCTCTATCTAATTACTGTTATTTTAATATTGCAGTTAACAACAATGCCACATACTAAAGATCAAAAGAAGGAGAAAAAGAGACTCGCAGAACGTAGAAGGATGGAAAACAAGAAAAGATCCAGACAAGTACCTATGCTCTGTAGAAATTAAAAATAAAAGAAATATATTTGGAAGATAATTATCAAAAGTGCCATTTAATTAAAGTTGATTTCGATTTTGTTACTTTATTGTTTGTAATAAATACACTAATGTGATTGATAATTCCAATTGTTGAATTCACCAGATTTTTCCGTGATATGATCACTCATAATTGTTTTCAAAAAACATTGTTGTTGTTAAAATATGATTATTTATTTAATAAATATCATAAAGTTTAAAAGCCCATCTACATAAAGTTTTTCATTTTTATTTCTGTTTCTGATTCATCTGTAACAAATTCTGATTCATCTGTGCACAAAATATTCAAACATCGATATCTTGAAAACTACTATAGAAAAACGAGTCCCTCATTCAAATATATGTTATTTGGTATACCTATTTTCGTATGAACATGTGTTACGGAGCTGAAAGTGAAATTAAATTTTGGCCATATGGATCAGTCGAAGAATCAAATTTCGAAGAACTACCCTGATACATTATTTAGTAATAATACTTATTAGTCTAATTGTAAAAGAACTCGGTATACAAAAATATTCATAACTTCTAGGGCCATGCTGTAGAAAGATTTTTGTTGGACCTCCTTTATCTATAGATAAATTTTATTCTATAGATAAATTATGATAGGAATAAAATTGACGTTTGACAATTTTTGTATGCAATGTCATTTAAACTGTAATTCTCATAGCTTTGCAGGATAAAGGAGGAGGAATATAGGAGGAGGCTTTGCGCAATAAATGCTTTGACTTTGACTTTGACTTTGACTTTGACTTTGACTTTGATAATGATGAATCTTGCTGCTGGATTCCAAAATGTATCAGAGATGACTTTGCTTGATAACCTTCATCACGATATAAATCACATTGCAAATATTTTTGGTAGGTATCCCAAAAGAACCTTCTTAAAACGAGTCGTGCACCTTCTACGTTATGGAAGGCTGATAAATTTAAATCATTATTCATATTCATGACAGTAATGTCCATTAAGTGGTACCTACTTAATACTTCTTGTAATCAATGTTTTACTACCATTTTTGCGACACAACAGCGTTAGCACAAAAAAAGCAAAACATGGTAAAAATAAATCGTTTCCATGTTTAACCACAAATAATTATTTCAGCAATATTTATGTGTGGTAGTTTGTACCTTCACGCACTAAGAACGAATAAAAGTAAAAGAAGGGGAAGGGGAAGGTATTTTTATTGGTATAGATAGGCATCTACTGAAACGACTAGTTAATCATTCATTTTATCAGCCATCTTTGTTATCCCATAATGGCCCTGAATCACCGTCGACGAATGAAATGGTAAGACCTTTAATAGGTATGTAAATGAATGGTAAGCTACGCATACCTAATAGGAACATTGATATTATAATGAAAATTAGGTAGCAGATACATTTTGATGCAAGTTTGCAAAGTTTCTCATTGCACTAGAGACGAGAGTAAATAGAGCTGAAAGTAGGTACAGCACCCTCATTCCGTAACACACAATCAATCATAATCTGAATCACTTTTGAAGGATATTGCTAATCCATTGCTTCATGTTTGAAAAAATTGTCTGCTCAACAACGTAAATAACGCAATGAATAGTGTTTAACTGTCCAAATTAATTATTAAAGCCTTTGCTACTGTTAGTGTGTTACGCAACTACCCCGCAGCTTCAACACAATTGCAAAGGAGTAGAATTACCGATTGCATATATTGGCATAGGCACCTGCACCCTAATTGCGTAACACACTATTACTCTCAATTTGAATCAACGCAGACGGCACACTTTTTGTGCGATCGAGTCTGCGGTGCACAAAAAGTCTGCATAGCGCGCAAAAAGTCGGCCGCGGATTTTTCACAGACTCAACGCACACGACGCACATCTTCGATCATTCTGTCGGCAGAGCTGTAGGGACGTAGACGCTATGGAAATCGTGCAGAGATCGCGAAGTATTATTTTGATAATAAATCGCGCCATGATAATAGATCGCGTGCGTTACGTCCACCCCTAGCAAATGCAGATTGCCGACTAAAGTGTGCGCCGTCTGCGTTAGCGCGCGTTGAAGCAAACGTTCCATTTTTTTCACAGACTTTTTGTGCGGAGCGGCGCGGCGCGGTCTGCCCGAATTACACGGATTTTTTGTGCGCCGGACTTTTTGCGCGTCGTGTGCGTTACTGCATATAATTGCATAGGTTCTATTTTCACAGACTAAAAAGTGCGTCACGGATAGTCTGTCGTCTGCGCTGCAACTAAAGTTTATTGCTAATCCATTGCTCCTTACACGTTCGAAAAGTGTGTCTACTCAACAACGTAAATAACGCAATGAATGTTGTTGAACCGTCAAAATGAAACCGATTGCTACTGATAGTGTGTTAAGCAATTACCCTACTGGTACCCTAACCAAAATGATTTTATACAAAACCTACTCTTAAAGCACTTTAAAGCACCTTTGTCCTAAATTATGAATTCATATTTTTTGCATTATACAGGGTGCAATTGAAGTCATGGGCATTATTTTAACCTAAGGCACTACTCATGATACTAATTGCATTAGGGCTACTATTACGCAAATCAAAAATATTATTAAAGCAAGTATGGAAAACCTTAAAATGTAGTAAGTCATAGAAAGTATCAAACACTTTGCGCTTCTCGATAGCAAATGCGTAGGTACATTACGCCGTACGCGTCATTGGGCGTGAATTCTTTGACCCCGCCCGACTCACGTGACATTCGTAAGTTGCCAATGAATTGATTCATAATAAATTCCAACTTTCCCTTCGTACTTTGCCGGCTTAGGACGGTCAAAACTACGTCAACTAACATACATTAAAAAAAAAAATTACGTACCTAGCTTGTGGATTGTTTTGAAAAAACCTTATTTGTCGGTAAAGTGACAGAGGGTAAACGGGTGCTCTTCCACGAGCTTGTGCATGTGCCAGCACGTGAAAAGACGAAAAATCCAACAGGTTCTTAGTGGTTCTGGTGGAAAGAGACCCCGTGAAGGAATAGGGTCGTTTGGGTTGCAGCGATGGAACATTTCACGAGTTCATACTAAATTTCTTGTGCGATCGTAAATTACAACCATTTGTGGGTATTGTTGGTTGGTGTACCTAGCCTGCACATTACGCGGTCGAGGCATCGTGTACACAAACACACACACAACACACAAATACTACACTAACACTTAATACACTGCAATCCAAGCACCGTATGACGCGAGCGGCGAGTATGGCGATTACATCACGGGATCAATAAATCAATTACGCGTCAATGCACCTGCGCAGTCGTTATGACA
Source organism: Globia sparganii (assembly GCA_949316385.1). Classification (NCBI taxonomy): domain Eukaryota; kingdom Metazoa; phylum Arthropoda; class Insecta; order Lepidoptera; family Noctuidae; genus Globia; species Globia sparganii. The sequence continues at coordinate 8,337,869 of OX438671.1, forward strand.
CTGGTTCCGGATTCATGTTGCGGCGGGAAGCAGACCCCGCGCGGGGGTGATATTCGTATTTTTGCGAGTGAGGGAGTGGGACGGAGAGAGTTCAGGGAATCCCGCCGGACGGCATGTCTTTTAGCCCATTGTTATTATTACTTGTAAGGAAAAACCCGCGCGCGCGCAGGTGATGTTTGTTTACATTTCGCTTTGCGCTGTACTGCGCTTTAAGATTTTGATACTTCAACATTTATTGGCGTTAACGAAGTATTTTGTTTTAATTACTTTAAGTGTTTATTTGCAATAATAAGCCTTGTGCAATTTGACTTACTAGATTTTTAAGGTTTTCCTTAATTGCATTAATAATATTTTTGATTTGCGTATTAATAGCCCTAATGCAATCAGTATCGTGAGTAGTGCCTTAGGTTAAAATAAAGCCCATGACTTCAATTCCACCCTGTATAAAGCAAGTTTTTTGGTTCATTCAAGCATAACAAGCATAAAACATAACTTTTCTAGCACAAAACTGAGTAGGTACCTAGGTACACGTCAAAAAACGAATAATAGTTAATAATTTTCTGTCAGGCGTTTTGAAACAGGATTACTTCAAGTAAGGCTTGATTAGACTAAGTAGTTAAATAAATAACTAAAGCTTGTGTTACAAGACTTGTAACTTCTGTACTCTCTGTATTTTGTGCCCAAACGCAGCGATTCGCTCAGGAGTTATGACAAGCTTGCTGAGTGCAGCAAGGAATACCAAGTTCGCTCAAGACGAAAATACTTTTTCACACTTTCTGCTACATAATAAAACGTTATTCCATTTTCGAAAAAGTTTTCATGATTTATTTGTTGAGGTTGCAAATCAAATCAACTAATTGACCAGCGCGGTTATAATTAAATGCAGTACCTACAATATTATAGTCCGGTTAGACCCAGGGCTATGTACCTAATGCCGCCGATATTCTGTCGCTTCCAATCGTGGTTCAGTCCATGGACTTGATTTTTACACTTTTCTGCTTAGGACGACAATGTAACGTGAATGTAACCTACTGTTTAAATAGTCTACTGAAAACCTTACCCTATCCAAAGTGCTACAATTTCCGAATTTTTAAGGTTCTAGTTGAAACAACAACCCCAATCACAACCAAATCACTCCCAGCACCACATATGCGAAATATCAATATCAATAGTGTAGGGGTTTTTACAAAAGTAGGTACATACTACTAATTACTTATAATTTGTATTATTTTTGAAGAAAGTAGGTACCTAAGTATTTGGTTCAAATAACTTGAGTGTTACCAGGGGGCAACGATGAAGAGAATCTCTTTTTTAGACATTTGACGAAAAAGATTTTGTGGAAGTACCTACCTACTGTTTTATTTTATTTCTAAACTTTAGAACTTAAAAACAAACCTACAATGGCCGAGCCCTTAGTAGAATTTGATACAAGCCCCGCGCTAGCTTAATTCGGCATTGCATAAAATATTATACCTACCTACAGGTTTACTTGTAATTCAATCAACAACAAATTGAACTCGCCTTAAGGCCAAAATTGAATAAGTAGTTTTCGAGATATTTGACTTTTATGGATTTTTCAATGTAGGTAATTCCAAATTTAAAAAAACTACATATTGAATGGGTACCATTAAACAATGATATTGTAGCTAGTACTTCAATTAAGCTATGAACATTATTAAAATTTAAGTAGTTCAACAAAATAATTAAATTGATGAGTGATTTGAGAATAATATCTTACCAATATTTTCATATTAAGCTTCAAAAATATTTCAAATACTTATCTCGAAAACTATTGAATTTTGGCCATACATACAGGGGGTTCCATTTGTTGCGAAACATTTTTGAAGCGTAAAATGAAAATATACTAGGTACTAGATATTACTCTTATATCGCTCATCATTTTATTAATTTTGTTAAATTAAGTACAAATAAAGTTCATAGCATAATTGAAGTGCCAGCTACAATATCATTTTTAATGATACCTATACCTACCCATTCAATATGTAGTTTTTTTTTTTAATTTGGAATCATATCGAAAAACCCTTACTTATAATTCAAATATCTTGAAAGCTATTGAATTTGGGCCATACATATGGGGGTGGGGGGTTCAATTTGATGCATTTTGGCCCCCTTATCAGCTCCTGACGGATATACGTCGAATTACAAATAACCCTGTATTTTTAGTAGGTAAACAGGCGTCAACCTATTTATCAAAGAAGAAATAAGACCTAGGTACCTCCCTGATTTATATAATCAAATTACAACTCTTGATTTTGTTCCGCTCTTGATTGTGTTCCATCCTTGACTTGATTCAAGACCTGGCGCTTAAACAGCTATCAAAAATTGCGCGATTTTTTTTTTTGTTGCTAGTTTCTCGTTCGCGAAGTGTCGTATGTGACAAGTTATTTTAAAATTAAAATATAAACAAATTCCTACATAAAATAACAGCATACTGTACTGCAAAAATACTAACTAATTATAAATTTACCTACTCTGTATATATAATTAAATTTGTATGTATGCTTAAAGTTTTAATATTGCCTAAATCAAAGCAAAATACAAAGCGTACCTTAAAAAAGTATGTCACTCACTTTTGACTTTGACAAAAGTCCATCGATCTATTTTCTGAAAATAATTTGTCACATTTTGACCATAAAACTGAGACATCACTCACATTGATGTCTCTTTCACTTAGCTTGTAAGCGCATTAATGCTATCCTGTTGTCAATGAACCGATTCATAATTTCATTTTCATACTGAAACGCGACCGTGAATCGAAATGTTCCCGAAAATCAAATAAAAACTATGATCTCATTTAGAATGTGATTAATACCGTTTCTTAATAAATTCTATTTTTTAATCGTTTTAATGTTACCTACTTAAAGTTGTACCGTGCAATTCTATAACATCGAAGGAGCAATGCAGCAGTCGCCTTTCGAAAATATTTTCAACATTATAGGTGGAATAACGGAAGGGAACGAGAAACCCATGAAACATGGGTTCTATAACGCCTTTGCCCTATTTATATTAGCAGTATGTTGCGTCGCAGTGTATGTTCTGTTTCTTATTCTAGAGCCCTTCTTTAAGCCTCTGTTTTGGGCCCTGCTAGTGGGCTCTTTACTCCATCCATTTAAATATAAACTCTCAAAGAAGCTGAAATCATGGTTCGAAGATCTAGAGAAGTCCAACACATCTGTGATAGTTGGTTTGATGGTGATACCTGTGAATGTGGTTAACTTTGCTTCGGATACTGTTGGACAGCAGTTCATAGATCACTATAAGGTAAGTTTTATTATATATTACAAACCCCATAGCATTGGCTGCCCAAAATTAATTGCATTGTGTTAAACTTGGTTGTGGTTCAATATCTATGAGAGTATATTGACATACTACTAGGTGATTGTATCACAGTATTTCAAAGAATGACTTGTTGACAAGGTCATAATGTACTCTCCTGTCTTTTTCTCCATTAGCAGCCTTTTATGTGGTTCTATGAGCCTTGAATATTTTAGTAATTTTATTCCTTATACTGATAAAGCCCCATAAATAAACTGTCTGCTGACTTACACCTGTCACAGATTTCTAAATAATAGCCTCCCCAATCGATTTCGGTCAAGGTGGCCAATCTCAATGGATATTAGCCAGGTACGCAGGAGATATTATAGTGCAGAAATGTTTGCGCAGACACAGGATCACTCTCTATTCCTTTACTCTCATAGTCCGATGGGACGGCAATCCAACACAACCGGAGAGAGATCAGGTGCAGGACCAACAGCTTTACGTGCTTTCCGAGGCTTTATGGTACAGTATAGAAAGCCTGCTCTATTTATTTAAATGCATAGCATAATCAGCCTATAATATTCCCAGTGCTGGGACATAAGCCTCCTCTCAATTAGAGGAAGTGGGATGTAATTCACCATGTTAGGGGGGGCGCACTGTGCATTGGCAATTAATAAAAGTTATATTATCTTATCAATAAGGGGCAAAAATTTATGATAATAAATTAATTTTTTATTCTACTTTACCATTTTATATATTTTCATCTGGGATCTTTCCAGAGAATTTATTGCTATACCTATTCACAATATGGCATCATTGCCCTTGAGTGGATTTATACAAGTATTGTTGAAATGAAAATCACCATGGCAAATCTGATAAAGTAGATAAACAATGAACTTTGAATAATATTTAAGTGTCAACCTGTGCATTTCTAACATCAAATAATTCTCTTCACAATAGTTTGTGTTTGAAGAAATAAAACAAAAATGAAACCAGAAATGGCCATCACTGATCTGCGCTCTAATTGCGTAACATACCATCAATCACAATCTGAATGGTTTTCAAGGATATTGCAAACCCATTATTGCTTCATACGTATGTTTAAAATATTTGTATGCTCAACATTGTAAATAATGCAACGAATGTTGTTGAACTATCAAAGTTAAAGCCATTGCTACTGATACTGCATAATGCAACTACCCTGCTAGCCTCTAAGCAAAATGTAACATTTTTTAGAGATATCATAAGCATAATCTTACGATGTTCCCACTGCTGGGACAAAGCTCTCAGTGAGAGGGAGTGGTTAGTAATCCACCATGTGGGCCCAGTGCGGGTTGGTAGATGTCACATGTCTTTGAATTTTTGGTTCTAGGACATGCTGGTTTCCTCACAATGTAAACCTTTACCATTTTGAGAACAGTGATAAAGAAATTATGTACACAATAGTAAAGCACCTGACTGGGTTCGAACCTACGACCTGCAACCCGTAAGCCACACCACTGGGGCACCATTGCTTCAATATTTCCTAGAAATGTGTGTGTGAAAAGTGGGAATCTAAAAAAATTGGTTCAAAATAGTAGTAGTTCTAAAATCTCTTTCTCATTATATTTTTTTCATTCCAGACTGTAATAGGGTTGCTGTCTGCAATATTTGTGTTACCATGGATGTACAACTCAGTTCCAAGGAGTTTTGTCTGCCTTTTCTGGCAGCTAAGCAGTTTCATCAGTTTCTCTACCACCTTGTTAATCAGTGTCTGCAGCTCTTATATTGTAAGTGGATGATATAATTATTTAAGAGATTAAGTTTGTATTTAATTACAATTTTATTTAAACAAATATGACTAAATTACCTAATAAACAATACTAAATACACACTCTATATTTAGTTTTGTTAAAGATCTTCCAAGTCAACTCAGCAAATATCATAGTCTGGGCTCTGGGAGGTAGCGTTGCAAATGAAAAAGCCAGCTGATATTGACATTGATAGTTGATCTTTTATGACTAAATGAACCAACCTTCAGCTTCTCAAGTAGCGGTGGGTATGGGTTTTACAAGTTTATGCCAGCAGCTGATGCATAGTCCCCCTTCACCATGCAGCTGACGATTTTTCTTGAGCTCAGTATGATATCAACTATTTATGAAAAAGTTTCAGCCAATGTACTATGACTTCATTTTTTTTTTTACTACTTCCGTAACCACCCACCGCGGGTGGGTCAGCTGACGCTTGGTTCACTTATTAGTCATTCGAGATCTATTGAAAAAGATGACAATCGATCGGCGTAAAAACACTACCTATAAAACCCGACTACTGAAAAATCACACTCTAAAAAGTATGAAAAAAAAATAAGTTAAAAAACTAAAACCCGACTACTGAAAAGGATGAAACAAGAAAGTACCTTCCCGTGGTCCCATGCTACCATGGCAAGTATGTTAGTACCTGCAGCGGCATGCAACCACGGGAAGGTACTTTCTTGTTTCATCCTTTTCAATATTATAGTCGGGTTTTAGTTTTTAAACTTTTTTTTATACTTTTTAGAGCGTGATTTTTCAGTAGTCTGATTTTACTTTTTGAACGTATTTTTATTTAAATTATTTTGGGGTTATAATTTCGTGTTATGCATGCATTTGCATAGCCGCTATTTTTTTTTTGTTTAGGTTTTATTGTTTTACATGTAAATACCTAGGTAATATACCAAACTTATACATAAAAATATGTTTGGCTCAAATCTGAGGCGTGATTTTATAGAAATTATTCCTAATTATCGGGTGTACGCAAACAAAGCCGTGAGAAACAGCTGACAATTTTAAACCATTTTTAAATGTGCTAATTAAGCCCTTTCATTTGATACCCAACACGGCATCATTGAAAAAAAAATTTAGGGCATGTCTTTATGTCCTCTAGAGGGCGCTATATTCAATTTAATGTGACATCACATAGCCTATAAGCAATAGACGATCAAGATGATTCCAACGATACCTCATTTACTTACATACATAGCGGTCAAAATCATAACCCTCCTTTTTGCTTCGCCGTAGTCGGGTAAAAATTCAACGCTACCTCCCGGACTATCAGGTTTCTTACAAAAGAAATCCCGAGGGTTCAGCTGAGCTAACTCTCACGGGCCATCCGATCCATTAGGTACTACTCGTATTTGGCCCACAGAATACGCGTGGTGATCAACAAAATATTGTCTTGTCTAATTTGAATATGGTCTTCTTCCAGACGTTAACAATATTCTTAGCATACGTCATCAGCGTGTACATCCTATGGACGCCACAGAGGGAGACTGCCTTCCGACTGTCGTCACAGCTGCTATGGCTAGTCATCTCGAGCTTTTTAGCAAGCCTCACGGGATCCCTGCAAGTGTACACTTTTGTATTCCTCCAAGCAATCTGCATTATCGGATTTGCTTTAGAAGTGGTTGATGTCCATAAGAAACTATTGGAAAAAGGTAAGTTTCTATGTCTGTAGATGATATTTGACACAATAGAATTACCTACTTATATCAAAAAGTCAGTCGAGGAAAGGGTTTGAATCTTTGAAATAATAAATTAAACATAGAATCATAAAAAAAATATGTAGTGAACATAGGTTTTTCTTTTATAATGCATATTATATTACAGATCCAGAAGCTTCAATGTTATTAGCATTACAAAAAGCCATTAAAAATGAACAGGGAACTGACAAGAAGTTAGAAGATAACCCTGAAGAGGAAACCCACATAGAACCCAGTGAACAAGAAAGTACTCCAGAAAAAGACACTCCGTCCCCCGTCACTCCCGAAACGATAGTCAAAAGGGGAAGCTGGGCAGCCAAAGAGCCCATCCAAAGCTCCCCACGACACCCAAAAATGTTATTCAAAACGAGAACATTATCCACATTACCTTTATCGAATCCGAAAAATAAATGCGATACCCGATTCTTAGCTGCCTTTAAGCAAAGGTCGCTCGATGAGAACTATATGAAGAATAACTTCGACAATGATGAGGATACTGCCATATATTTCAAGCTGTTATTCTTCGGATGCCTGTGTATGCTAGTTTGGAAGCATATCTGGTTGTTGCCTGTGACTTTGTTCTTCTTGGCCATACATGTGATAAAGAGGTTATTGAACTACTTCGGTGTTTGGCTGTTCTTTGAGAACCATTATAACAATGTCATGGCAAAAGTGAAGAGCTGGTGGAGAACCAGGTAAGTGACATAATTAAGGCTAAGTTTACTGATTATGTAATGTTCACTAAACCTTTTTACTTGAAACGCAGATAAAGGTTCTTGTTAAGAAACTCGGAATATCAGCCTTAGTAGATTTTTCGGTAACAATTCACGAAATGTTGGCGAAATTTACACTTATAAACCTGGATTTTAATTACTCCCTTCTCGGCTACTATTCACCAGGCAATCAGCATTGCTCCCGGCACACGTTCGCGGTCTAGGAAAGATGGCAGCTCTCTGCAACGCGAGCTTCAGGGACATGGCTTACAGCTCCGTGGACACGGTGTCCTCTTGCATCGTCATCGTGGGACTTATCCTGTTCCTGACTGTCGCTATTGTCTTTATATTTATACAGGTAAATTATTGGACTTAGATACAGATGTTGACTTGATCCATTTAGATACCCACATATGTTGCATTTCACAAACACGCGTCAATAATTGAAATTAATACCTTATTAAAAAGACGTAAGAGTCTCAGGACGCGGGCTCGTGAATTGCATTATCTATACCCGACTATGGCAAGGAGGGTGAGAAATATTTTTTTTATTGTATAGCATCCACATCCTCACGTCTTGCCATAATTAATTATATCGACTCTTATTTTTGAGTGCCATTTTGACCTAAAAATTATTAGAATTGATGATCCTGCTCACATATTGTTAACCCATTGAGAGACGCTCAACGAAAAGTTTTATTTTTATCACGTCTGGAGGCGTTTAGTGTCCCGCAAAATGTTAAAGTGTTTTTACGTCAGAATTATGGTGTCTTATTTTTTTTTTTTTGTTCCAATGTAACATAGACTTTTTCCATCATTCCAGATATACTCAGAAGCGATAGTGGTAGTCCAGTTAAGTGGTAGTCTGTTGAACAGTACGTACGTACAAAACAGTGAGTTGCACGCGTACCTCCCCGAAGGATGGGAGGAGAAACTCGACTCACTTATCGATAACGCTTACACTTATGGGAGAGAAGGAATCTCAACAGCGGTCAGTTGCTACTTAAACATGTATTATGTTAGTCTATGTCACTTTAGGGAAAAGTGTCCCACACAAAATTAACCACAAATTAGTCCAAATAAATGTCCCATAATTTTTGCAGACGAACGTAAACTAATAATGAGAATAATTATGTTTTTTAATTTACATTGTTTCCTTTTCTGCTTCCATATGGATATAATAAAGATTGATCAAATTGTAAGTGTCCATTTGATAAAAATTATACAGAGTGAGAGAAAAGCACGGATTAGTTCGGATCATGCAAATATACAATGCTGCTTATCTCATTATCATTTTCAATAGTTCTTTGACACATCGATTTATGAAATCTGTTCTTGAAATAGCGGTTCAGCATGAAAATTTAAAAATCGTATAACTACTATTATTACGGTCTGAAATATCTCACCAAACATTCTGCACCACGCTGAAAAAACGACGAATAAAATAAGCTTGTTGTAAATCTTTCTTGGTATTAAAAACAGGTGAAAAGCATCCTAAAAGAAGGAGACCCGGAGAAGATATTCCGCGTAGAACAACAACTGCTAGAGTTGTGGGACCGAGTGTACCAGAGTTGGGTGTCGGGCCACTTCGCCTCTGTGGGACCGCAGGTGGACGGCTCCGCCATACAGGACTCGTGGGACAACCTCGTCAACAACGTGTCCAATACTCCCGGTAATACGAGTACTAAGTAACAATTAATTATTAGAGTTGTGACCGAATGTGTAAGTTACAGGCATTTTTTTTTTTAATTGAAGTATATTTCTGCTTTACAATTATTAGGGGTTTTTTGGGCTGAGCGTACCAGAACTAGAAGTCAGCCCAAATTTTTTTAATTGAAAAACAGCTCTTTTTCGAAATTATATTAGGGATGTGGGACCAAGTGTACCAGAGCTAGAAGTCAAGTCTCATTAAAAAAACCAAAACCAATTCTTGCTAACCGATTATTTAACTTCGTCCTCTCAGGTATGTTCGACTATTCTGGAATAGTGACGTGGGTGCAAGCAAACGTTGGTACTCTGAATGCCATTGCGACTAGCATCTGGGCTCCTCTGGCGAGCAACGTATCGTTATTGGCCGGCTCGGTCGGCGCGTTCACATCGCTGCTACTTTGCGGCGGCAGCGCACTTATCAACATGTTCATCAACTTGGTAAGTTATCAACAATCTAGGCCTTGTGGCAAGCAGGGATTTAAGGGTTGGATCCCTAAGAAAAGTAAAGTTTTATTGGATCTTTCTATTAAGAATTTCTCATTATAAGCCAGGGGTTTGTGTTCGTCCCTGGCAAAAGGCTTGCCTTTTAACGTGCGGAAATGTAGGTGTCCTTTACCTCTGTATACGCCTTTGAGGGTTACAGGCGTGATGTTAAATTATTTATCATATATTTTAAACTTTTCCATCAGGTGGTGTTTTTCACGACACTGTTCTATTTACTGGCGTCCAGTAACGCGCTGTATAAACCAGTGGAGGTGATCACTCAGGTGCAACCTAACTTCGGACCGCGACTCGGCATCGCTCTCTCCGTGGCTATCAATCAGGTAAGATTTTTAAATACACCGAATTTGTATAATATTAAAAAATTATAAAAAAATTGGAAAAATAGGGAAAAAATGGAAAAATATAGGGAAAATATTAAGATAATTGTAGCGTTTTATTTTCGACCTTGTGTGTGTGATTTCGGATAATAGTTTCATATCGATTTGAATAGGGTTTAGTTACGAGTTTGAATGAGTTCAAAATTACGTTAAGCTCGGTGAATCATTGATTCACTTAAAATCAAGCGTATAGGTGTTGAGACGAACAGAGCCCCTTACAATTCTTCAATTATTGTTTAATATTTTTGGTTGTAATTTGTTATCAATAAGGTTATCAATTTAGGTCTCAAATGACTAAAATTGTAGTTCAGTGATAAAAAAAATAGTTTTTCTACCCTAATTTGATAATAAAAACTGCGTATAAACTTATATCACACTTATTATTTAATCAATAGTTTTTTAACATAGTGGCTGATACAAATTCAATTAGAAGTTATAACTTAGTTTTTGCTAGGTGTTTAATTCGTTGATATTGTGTGTTTCTTAGCTTACACATTCAAATTGTCACAAGGTTACGTACACACTTTCAATATACAAAAAAAATATTTTCTTTTACACACTATTTCTACGTCTCTCATCTAACTCTCTTGTATAAGGAAAGAAATGTCTAATGAAATAAACAGTACCTTTGGGCTCTTCTATCTTTACGTATTTTTCTCTATTAAGTGTTTTGAGTGTACAGAGGCCAGCACGTCAAGCTACCCCAATCTGTCAGATTTTCCCAATTGACTATGAACCTTAGTCCTTTGTGCTAAAGTTGAAAATCTATCAAATAAATTTGACAGATTGGGGTAGGTTGACCTGCTGGCGTCTGTACATAAATAAATATTGAAGTAAGAGTTATAAAACTAGAACAACAGCGACCTCAATGTATCTGTTACTTCCAGGTGTTCAGAGCATCATTCAAGATGGCGTTGTTCTACGGGCTGTGGACGTGGCTCGTGCACAACCTGTTCGGGGCCAAAGTTGTGTACTTACCTTCAGGTAAGACCACCAAGTTTTAACTTATCCAATCATTCCATAGTTATTGGGTACCTATCCACATTTATTTATCTCGCCTTGAACTTTTGACGATGTTGAAGTTTATCTACCTATCAACTAGCGACCCGCCGCTGTGTCGCACGGTTTTAACGACTTGACAATAGGTCGAGATTTTTTTATTTATATGTAAGTTTGAAATATATGTTCATTGCAAACATGCACCTTCCGGAATAAATTCTCAAAATGATAACCTCATCAAAATCGTTGCACAGGTTAAAAAAACAACCAGGTCACACAGACAATCACGAGAAGATATAGAAGTAAAGAAGTGCCTGTTAATAGGTTACTGAGTATTGAGGTTATTAAATATTGTGCCATTACCTATATTAAAATCCACTATCAAGCAATCACGTCTTAAGTAGGTAATAATAATTCAAAACAATAACAAAAATGTTTTGCTACTTATTTTTTAAAATAATTTTCCTTGTGTGGATAGAACTTACGACGTCATCAGCTCATGACAAGATAAGATCTCTGTTGGAGATCGAAACAAACCGGGTCAACCCCGAAATAAATATTATAGTCTACTTATCTAAACTCTTATCCTAACGTATAATTAACTTATTACTATTATAACACATACATACATAAGTTACGAAATTTAAAACCGTAAACATTTATATAAACATAAATATGAATAATCACGAAGGATCTGGATACCTACTTAATTTTAAAAAAAGATCTAGATCTAAGTCTCTATCTATCAGAGGCTTAGGAGATATAGGATCCAGTTATACGATACACTGGACAGAAGGCTCTTATCTGTGATAAAAATGATACATACAAAAATAACCCATAAAATGTGGAGTTCCTATTGAAACGTGATCCATAAAACATGTCCTTGTTATCTAAAGGCCAGGGACAGCGTACATTCAATTTTAGGTGCATATCAACAAACATGACCTTAGTATAAAATTACAAGACTCGATAAAGCTCGCAGACATTTAGTTACTGAGTTATGTACAGACGCCAGCACATCAAGCTACTAGAATCTGTCAAATTTCTTTAATAGATTTTCAACTTTATCGCTAAAGCTGTAAAATTTTCCCAATCAACTTTGAACCTTATGGTTCAAAGTTGATTGGAAAAAATGTGACAGTTTCGGGTAGCTTGATGTGCTGGCGTCTGTTCGTTTAGCATCGTTACAAATTAAGTTATCGACAGCGTCAGTCTCCTAAAAATGATGGGTCGATTTTGCTACAATTTTAAGAGCGTGTACGATTACATCTCACACAAGTGCAAGAAGAATGCCGAGTCACTAAATAAAGATGTTTTCTTCAATATCCGGATGTAGGTAATATTGTTTTTTTTTTTTTCGTATAGATTGTTCAGTCCCACTGCTGGGCAAAGGCATCCCCCAAGTCCAGGAACTCCTTTCCTGCGCCACCTCGAATCACCCCTATGATAATAATTAAAAAAAAAAACAAACCAGGCAAGTCAATAAACTTGATACAAATTCATGAATGTGTGTACCTACGTCTCGTTAGCGGAGTATTATCTCGGGATGATGTTCACTCGCGAACGTGTATTTTTACTGCGCGCGCCTTTTTGTGCAAATCGGTGATTGTGAGCGAAAACATGTGTTTGTGATGGCCTACGGGAACATTGTGTTGTTCGCTGTGTTGGTGCACTCTGCTCTGAGCGTCAGGATCAACTTTACGAGCTGCCAAGACCCGGACTGGGCCTGTGCCAATAACTTGCCCAATGAATTGGTTTATAGTTGTAGCGTGACGAGCAATGTGAGTATTTATTGCGTTGTTTTTTTAATTCATTTAAAATGGATTGTGAAACTGAGTTGGCTGGCAGATTTGACTTAAGTATAAGAACTGTTAAATTTATCAAAAAAATTTTTTTTTCCAAAAACTAACCACACTTATTCAGCTCTGTTCAGCTTTTGTCCATAGAAAACAATGGTTTTGTATGAAATGCGTACCAGCATGCAGCCGCGGAAAGCTGAACGGACTCCATTCAAAATCGTATTTTTCTATGGACAAAAGCTGAATAGAGCTGAATAAGTGTAGTTAGTCCCTTAATCAGAAAAATATTCTGAACTCAAAATCTGATATAACTAGTATTAAGAGTCAATCTGTGAGATCTAATCTAGCCATTTATTTTGTTCTAGGACTACATAATTCATCTGAAGGACTACTACACCGACCACATAACGAGTCTCACTGTTCAGAACTGCAAAGAGTTACGAGTAGTGCTCGACTGTCCGATACTGCAGCGAACTTCACAACTACAACGATTCAAAGTCAAAGACTGCGATAGACTCGAGTTCGTGTCGTTGGCGTCCTCCTCACTACTCCAAACGCCACCCGAAGTCACCATAGACAATGTCAAAGAAGTGATCTCCTTGCCAAGAAATATTTTCAAATCGCCAAGTACCGCAACAGAACTAAAATGCCTGGGAGCAGCAACATTGAAAAAAATCCGAGTGACTAACAGTAAAATAAACTCAATGAATAATAAAGCGATTTATAATGTCACTGGCATAAAAAGTATTGAATTTGATAACGTTACAATAACAGACGTACGTAATCAAGCCATAGAAGCGATTATGGGCACTAACTCGATATTCACTATCACTAACAGTAGGATTGAAAACTTGGATCTTGGGGGAATCACAGTACAGACCACATCAGCTACGGTATCCGCAAGTATGTTCAACGATATTATCGACGGTGCAGTAAACATAACTGCAGATAATTTACACATTATTGGTAACAAATTCAAAGAAATACGCGCAAATGGTCTTGTACTTAAATCTGTCAACACAGATATAACACAAAATGAGATCACTAAACTCAAAACCAATGCCCTTAACAGTGTCAAGTGTCTCAGAAAAAGAAGCAATAAGAAACAATTCAATTTCCTCCGGAACAGAATCGAGAACGTTGAACCACACTCCACAACATTCGACTACGCTAGTTGTAAGACATCCGGAACTACGGTCAGCTTTACCAACAACAAAATGGACTGTAAATGTCGAAATATCGGTTTTCTAAACAGCAACAGTGAACTGAACAACATAATTTTGGACACTTCGAATAACAATACTTGTTTATCTGCGCCTTGTGCGCTGCCTCTCGACGTTGTGAAAATTCTACAAGAGAGTGACATGTGTCAGCTAACTCTCGACCCGCAAGTGATGTGTCTGTTGTATATTGACAAACATAACGAGGTGACGACGGATGAGGACGTCACGGAACCAGCCCCCACGTTCTACTTGATACGTCAGGCCAACTCGCCGAAAGGTGACGCGAGCGCCGCCATGACGGCAGTAGACAAAGACGATCTTCTCAAAGTCACGCACTTGAACATGACTAACAGAACCGCTATCAAAGTTGTGTTCGATTCGTCTAAAGATTTTGTCGAGACGCTTCGAAGTACGAGCTCGTCACGGAAAAGGCCTGCAGAGGAGCCGAAATCGCCTCCGGAAGAATACATAAACCGCTGCGTCGGTGCGCAATGCAGAAACAACGTCGCTTATGACAAACAAAAAGCTTTAGATTTCTACAAATACGTGTACGCACAGTTGCGACCGCCGCGACAAAATGATATTAAGAAAAAGAAGACTTAATTGTTGTTGATCTTGTAGTATATTAATAAATAATATTTCACCACTTATCGTTTCAATTGACCTGTGTGAGTATTATCTCCAGATATTGTAACATTGTAATTATGCGTGTGTTCTGTTTTCTACCTGATTGTGGTATGGCCCAACTATTAGAGTATGTTAGTCATTTGATTCATAACTCTTGCATAATAATATTATCATTGGGATTCAAGCAGTTCCGTTATAGGATGAATTAATAACATAAACTGGCATATACTCAAAACGTTCAAAGATTTTCAGAAGCCGTAAAACATATATTCTCTCCTCCTCTTTGCTTTAAAACACCATGTTGATTCTGCGAGCATTGTTGCAGTATTAGCAGCGGTGTTAGGCGCGGCTCCATTCCTGGGTCCCTACCTAGCGGGTATACCGGCAGCATTGGATGTGTGGCTACAGGGTCGACCAATGGCAGCATTACTGCTACCCATAGCACAGGCTGCGCCAATAGCATTCCTCGACGCCGCTGTATACGCTGAGATTAAAGAGTGAGTGTACTTTGTAGTCTATTTTATGATTTGCGGCACGTGTAAAGAACTTTTTTTTGTGTATGTGAATTTTTATTATATTTATAAACCACCTTAAGGTCAGGGATGTTTAAAGTTACTGATAGTACTGTCTGATCTATTTTTAAATATGCTGTTGCGTCATTTTTTTACATATTTCTATATCAAATCTTATTTTTTTTATCGTTTCCAAACGACAGCAAGGCCAGCCTCTAAGAAAAACATTATTTCATTTATTTCCAGTGGCGGACACCCATACGTGACCGGTCTCGCTATAGCCGGCGGTATATTCTACCTGGGCCCCGAGGGCGCTATCTTGGGCCCCCTGCTACTATGCTGCCTCATGGTGGTCCTCAACTTGTCCTCCACATTCCTGAGGGATACGCCCTCCGAGGAGAGGGCGGCCCTGCACTCGCGCGTCAGGTAAATCTGCGGTTTGTACGAGGAATCAGTCTTGCGCTTGTCTGTGATAGAACAATTTCTTTATTTTAATCTTAAAAATGCTAGTCATAGGATTCCAAACAAAATGCAGGATTTTCCCTATCAAGGGATTATTATTGGTCCTCATGCAGTCACTGTTTATATACTTAGCTAACCAAGTTATCACTGCCAAATAAATCGCAGATTTCTGTCCTGCCAAATACAATGCAATAATCTAGGAAGATATACTTTAATTTTGTTCTATTGTGGATGTAGCTCTTGTGTAAACTTATTTTCATTAAATGTGTGTATCGAAAGATGACTGATACCTTCGTTCATCGAGTTTTGAATGCGTTATGCATATCCCCCAGTTTTAAATTTTGAGATTTTGTCAATAAATTGTAATCACCTGCATACTGACGAGTGGTTGTTATAAAATATTCTGTTGAACTTATTTCCAAAAATAAATATAAGAAATTAATCGTATAATGTACCCATTAAAAGTATATCGTGTCTTATAATATTATGTACCTCTACCAACTAATACTAAGCCTTTGGGCATAGTCCGCGAATCAGAAGTGGTCGTAAATATTTGTGCCTAAACTCAAGTATAATATTTCAGTAGTTTACTTTAAAAAGGTCGTAAGTTCAACAGTATATTAGCAGCTAAGCTGTCCCCTACATTTACATTGTGTATAAAACCATTACAATAATCCCTTTTAAAGTGTGCAAGTTAAATTCCTCATTTAAATTCGAAAATGTATTTTCGCACAAAATACTTAATTACCTCTTGTATGTGTTACTTAATCATTTGATATAATAATTAGTGGATCTTAAGTAGTACTGTTCATTTATGACTTTCTCTGATGTTTTCTTAATTTAGGTCGTTATTGGGATGTTTTTAAGATAAGGTGTGTATTCTATCGCTAAAGTGGTTGCTTAATATTACATTCGTTTATGCACCGTAGGTACTTTTATGCTCTTTGAAGCACCATTAGCTATTAAAAGTGATGCAAGTTATAAAACGTTTCGATAAATCAATCATTAAAAAAAACTAATAAAATACCAAAAAATAATGCTTGCTCTCTATGCTCTTGCGGTAAGTATCTACTGAATTATGCATGTTTGAATCCTTTTTAGATGCCTTTGTAGCATGCCATCGTATTTATTTATTATATTTATTTTATTTTATCAGCATGAGAGGCACCCGTCCACCAAAATATCCACACAAAAGTAAATCGATCTAGTTTAGTTTTTTGGGTTTACCACGGAGGACAGATGTCTCTTTGCATATTATATTTTTGAACTTTATCATGATCTACTCTACTCTATGCCACTCTCTATCTAATCTATTTAAAAACTTTATTTATGTATTTGTGGTGGATGTAAATTTTTAACAATTTAGGCACAATCTATATGACACTTTTTCTATACAGTATATGTTTAACTCACGGAATAATACTTGTATCTACTTACTTCTATACTTCTTATCTTCTCTCTATATAATATTAATATAATGGTACCTGCTATAATAAATGGATGTTTGTTTACAGGTTCGGTGCTTATCTCTGATGGGCTTGCATGGACCACTAACTTGTAACGAGGTCATCCCATTTGTCAATTGATATAAGCAATATGACGAGTGTAAAAAGACTTGACAAAGCCACGAGTCACATATTCTTTTGTCTGGACCATACCTGGGAACCGTCTGGTGATGAAGGTATTAAAAGCCAAAATCCCATGTAACTTTTCGTTTTGAAAACAAGTTCAAAAATTATTAAAATGCACGCGCACGTCGCACGTCCCGTGTTATGCACACGTAGGCACAGTCTGTTGCGCGCTTTAAATTGCGCGCCTATACCTAACACAAATTTTCCATACCAAAAGTAAAAGTTGTTCCCTAGGTGTGCTCAATGTTACTTAACTTGGTCAGATAAACGGTATGCGTAGATTACGCTTCGGGAGTCTTTTTACACCCTGTATGTAACAGTTGGACACCAAATGTCAAGAATAACATCATACACTCATTCTATACTAAGGGACAAATTAAATGGAAATCAATACTAAATTAAAATATACTGAAAGTAAATACATTGTTATTAGGAATAAAAAACTTTTTACTCTGGTTTGAACGACGAAAACGAATTTTGCAAAGCATAATATTGTCTATGGTTCCCGAAGTTTATTCGCTCGTTAAGCTTATAAAAAACACGTAGAAGCTTCGCTTAATCCACGTAGAAAAAGGGGCGAAACATACAAGTAAGGTGTTCCATTTAATTTGTCAACTCATGTATAATTTGTTATAATAATTATCATTAAATGGCGACAAACATCGCACGCAAATAGTATTATTATTAGCCACTCAAGAGGCCGCGTTCACACAGGCAAGCCCGGTTAAGCAGACGGACGACAATCACTTAGGTTAAACTGCTAAATGCCATCCACAAAAAAAAAATTAATTAAAAATCAAAGTTCATCAAATTTGAATTATACCTTAGTTCAAATTAATGAAAAAACAATTTAAGCCGCCAACTAAAACCAATTCCCGTAATTAAAAACGTTTAAAGTCCAGTCGCAATCTCATATCAACAACGATCAATGTCAAAATCGTAGGAGAGGTATTTTTGACAGATTGAGACTAAGTCCCTTATTACAGAACGTCAGTCAATACTCAAGCATTACTTAAAACTAGTTTCAACCAATCAAATGGCTTGAATCTAGTTTTAAGTATTGCTTGAGTATTGAGTGTCGTTCTGTAATACGGGCCTAAGATCACTGTGAACGTTCATAAAATTACGGGATTTATCCTTCTGATTGTCCGTTGTTTTTCTTACATTCTCACAGTTGGCGACTATACTTTTGGTGTGAACGTGGCCAAAAGGCTGTGTCAATACAAATGCCAAAGAGAAGTTAATGACAATCTCTCTAGGAATAATTGATGCATGATGCAAAGTGCCGTTAAATGTGCTGTTATGTTATACTATATGTAATATTGTGTATTTATTTAAATACTTTCCCATGGGCAACACAAACCAACGGTTTCTGAAAGCCCGATCAAGTCCTCGATGAGCTAACCCTACATTAGCTGAGTCATTGTTAAAAACAACAACAGCCGAACACGAGATTTTTATAAATTCTATAGGCTTTCAAAAATCGGGGTTTAAGGAAGTTCGTATTATACTGGGTCGTTACTAGCGCAGGCGACATTCAATGCTCAATAATTCACATGTCGATAAGAAGTTGTTATTTTATGTAGATATTTCTTCTTCTTAGCGTATAGATTGCAAAAAAAAATTAAACATCTGGCCTAATATCCGGCTGCACGAACTCCGCTTACTGACCCAATCATAAGATCATCAAGTGGGTATGCGGCACAGGATGGAAAGTGAGCTGTTGTCTGTGGGGAGATTCCGCTTATGCAGTTAAGATCTGAGCTGTCCGTGAAGATTGTCTTTGCTCCGGCCGACTTGGATTTGACTTTTATTTAGAGATTTTCAAATCGGCCACGGTAACGCGTACCTAGGCTCTCAAATGGTTCGATAAAATTTGCAGGAGGTTTATACAACTCCCGCCATAGATTACATCTTGCTGTAGAGGCTGGACTAGATGGACCCACTCACCCAAGAATACTTAAATTAAAACTTTAAACTATTCAGATGTAATGTCCCGGTATTCTGCGTGCTTGCCGTAAATAAATAAAAAAATATTATTGTTTATTTAAAAGTTAATATTTATGTCTGTTTTTTGTTTTTTTTTTTGTGTATCGTCTTTATCAGTGTTTATTCTTGGCTTTGTGTTTATTTACATAATTATCCTTATTTATTAACATTTCGTGTCTGAAACATAAACTTAAAGTATTTTCTGCAAATTGTAACGTTCTAAAAAAGTTGTTAACACTTTTACTATTAAGTTAGATATTTTATCCGTCTCCCTTTCTTTGACGACATCAATGTAATACAGTGCAAATAAATTGACCACTTCGAAAGTGGTACTGTATTAGTCAGTAGATATTTATTCAGAGATTTTTAATATATTATACATATGTATTTATGTATGTTTATGAAGTGATAGTGTTAGAAGTACCTAAGTATTAACTTATATTTACTGTAACAACGATTAAATAGTTAATTAAATAAAACGAATTCATACTTGAGTTGTACTAGAAGAGGGTAGTAAAATGTTTCTCTTAATTATTATTTTATTCTGGTTCTGTTTGTAATATTTTTTGAAATTTTTATATGTTAAAATATAAATATTGTTGAATAGAATAAAATTATGTCAAAACCAGCTTTTAAATATTATTATATTATAGTGACTGAAATGAAATTCTCTTCCCTAGTCGTTAATTTATTGTTACTTTTGCTGTTACATGGTGAAATTGAAATGATAAAAATACGCTCAACATAACTGTGCTGAAATTAAAGGTCTTCCGTTCAATACAGTTGCACAACAGTGCAATGGCCAAATGGAATATAATTTGTTTATATTCTACGACGTTTAATATTAATTGCAATTTCACAGTGTACGCTTAACTAATGAACGCTTTGTAATATGTGAGCGTGTTTCACCACTGTACCTATATTAGAAATCTCACTAAAATTCTAACTACTTAATTTATAACGTTTATTTATTATAACATGTAGGTATATTATCTTTATTTTTATACTTCCTTTCTTTAAAAATAAAAGGTTTTTAAAAGAAGAAAAGTTTTGTTACAGAAAATTAATCCGATAGAACAAGCTCTCATTTGAAAAAAAAAAACGCTGTAAGCTATCATATTCATGAAATTCCTGCTTATAACATGACACACAAAGTATTAATATTAATACATACAATAACGCAAACAAAGAAATCAATTAAAATTAAGCAAAAGTGGTGAAACAGGCCCCAAATGTGAGGTTGATTTGTAAAAATGGTGCTTTTTGGAGTATACTAGGTTATCTCGGAACGAGTCTCCGTTTTGCAATAAGTTTTGTAATGGCCTTAAATAGGGTAAGGGCCCTTATTTTATTATAACGCTATAGCTGTTTATAATCGACGTTTTCTATTAATTAGGTCTCAAATTTTTGTATATTTTGTATGGTTTTAATGTTACAGCAGTGTTTTGTTGGTTGGCACTCATGCTATTTATACGCCTGGACGGTCAGATAACTTAAACGATACAATATGAGGGTAGCTATAATTCTGTCACAAGCATTGTTAAACATTCATACATATTCTTATAAAGAACTCGCACAAATATAAGTACTTTAATAAAGGCGCGTTCCTAACAAAATAATAGAACCAATTTCGCCTCAGCAAAATTTCAACACCCTAGAATCCCAGTTGTATATAAATCCAGTCTTATAACCCAGTGTTAAACTTAATGATATTATTATACTCGAATGATCTCCACTGAAATTCTAGCTACCCATTTCAACTTTTAATATAAACCTATAAACTATACTACAGACTATATTATTAATATAAAAAAATAATAGTTTTAAAGTATTGATACTCAAAAGAATATCAGCAAAGCCCTTACCAGTTCGTGAAGAACCGTCCAAAGATTATTTTAGATGCATCATTGTACTATATTATATTGCAGGTATTCATAATTAGTTTGTAATTACAGCACGCATATTCGCATTGTTAACTATAACCTTATATGATAATATATTAATTTGCTTTTTTTAATAAATCTTTTATTTAATATACCTACTGGTCCTACTGCCTTACATAAAAGAATTATATGCTAAAACAACATTCGAAATAAGCCTTGTAAACTCTGCTTTATTAACTAGCAGGACTAAAGGCCGGAAGCACTGAGTTACTACTTTATTGTTTAACTTCAACTTTCGGTGCCAATTTTTTTAAATTTTGTACTATGGAGAGGGGGAGGCAATGAATTAAACAGAACGAAATGAATTAAACAACATAAATCACTTTCCTTATATGATGTATTCAGGTTAGGTACCTGCTAGTTTTTAATGTGCAAAAGGTGGTTTTTGTTGCGACTGATCAGTTGTAGTAATATTGGGCCTTGATTGACTTCTGTAAAACTTGTGTTGGCACGTGTTTCTCACAAACGAATTTAATGTCGCTTTGTGGTTCCGTTACTATGACTCCATTTTCTTCAAATCGGCCCTCAATGTCAGTTTCCAGCCATAAAAACATCACTACGGTATCAACTCGGATATTTATAGTATATTCAAGATTTTCATGCGGTCTTCTCATAACTACATTTCCCACTGTTATCTGCAAAAAATAGAGATACCTAATCTTAATAAACAGTTATATGCGATTCGTAATAAAAGTATCGCAGCGGGATATTATCGCGCACTTGATTTTCAGCTCTCGGTGTTGAGCCGAGCTTTGAAAATCCAGCAATTATGCAAATTGCTGGATTTCCAAAGCTCGGCTCAGCCCAGCGCAACGAAAAGCAGACTTTTGGATTTTCAACTCTGTGCGCTAAGCAATGCGTTAAATATCCAGTGCGCGAAAAAAAATAGCCCGTGCTAACCTGAGCTAAGTCTTTATCTCTACCAAAACATAAGTAAGACAAGCAGTTTCGTCTTTAGGATATAACAAACAAGTAATTTTTGTTAGATGTTGCTGAATGAAAGTACAAAGAAAATCTCATGGTGCATTACAATTCGCTGTTCTAAATTAGGTGCATTTCTACTACTCAATAAAACTAACCTGAATATTCGGTTTCCTCAAACCCACCGCCGACTTCAAAGGCACCGGAAAGATATAATTTGGCGGTGACTTTACACCAGCTGCTTGCAAGGAGAACTTAATAAATATTTGTTCTTTTCTGTAGTCCAAAAAGCTAATTTTAATATGCTTTTGTAATATTGAACTCAGTGGTTCCGCATTCGCGGAAAATTGTTTGGTGCTGATTGGTGCGGGACTGCTCCAATTATAAAAGTCTACAGTAATCATGGCGTCGATTATCGGCTCAAATCTGTCGTTTATGAGGTATACATCTATGTCATCGGATGGGAGTTGGCGAGGTGACACAAGAACTGGCGCGAAGAATGATTTTGCGTAGTAGTGCAGCATTTTCCATTTGCCACCGTATTCTGAAAAAGTATAATTTAAAAGATTAATATTTCTGTAGCGCTTAGGTACCTACACGCTTCAGAAATATCGGCAGTCAATCGCACATCAGTGGTAACACTTGCACTACGAAAATCGCCTTTACTGCTACGACATTAAGGTGCTGACAATGTCAGATAAAAGATAATTTTTGCTGGTAAAATTTTTCATGTTGTATGAATGCCAAAAGGTTAACAGGTTAAAGTTCTAACTCACCAATCCCAGACCACGAGGGCGCTTGCCACACATCATTTAATTGCCAGTACAAAGCGCCCATTGTGTACCAATTAGCTTGATCTTGTCGGTACACCTCGGTCTCAGCCTTTATCGCCATCGCTTGAGATATCTAAAAATCATTTTGAGGATATAGCGAGCAAACAAATCAGCTGTGCTATCAACCGCGCTAGGTTGATAGACTAGCTTATTTGTTGACTCCTTCTGGGGCAATTGTCTACTCCTGTTTTGCTCCCAAGAGATAATTATACAATTTTAAAGTTAAATAGGTAGGTACAAGGTATGGGCTTTATTAGAAGGCAGAAAGTCACCCAAAGGGCAATGGAGAGAGCTATGCTTGGAGTTTCCCTGCGTGATGAAATGAAGAGATCCGCAGGAGAACCAAGGTAACCGACATAGCTCGAAGAATTGCCAAACTTAAGTGGCAGTGGGCAGGGCACATTGCTGGCAGAACAGATTGCCGATGGGGCCGAAAGGATCTAGGGTGGCGACCGCGTACCGGAAGACGTAGCGTTAGAAGGCCTCCCTACAAGGTGGACCGACGACGTTGTGAAGGCCGCAGGAACTCGTTGGATGCGAGAAGCACAATACCGGTCAAAATGGAGGTGCTTAGGGGAGGCCTATGTCCAGCAGTGGACGTATTTCGGCTGAAATGATGAGGCGGGTACCGAACTAAAAGTTATAAATCTGAGAGAAAAAAGAATAATTACCTGGCTATAAAACACGAACTTCTCAAAATACTTTGGATCGTCTGCAGCCAATTTCAAGTGACTCGCCATTTGCGTGTGTATGAAACTGTAGCCGTTTGGGCTATGCTGTCTATGTTCAGAGTATTCACTCTGTAAACTAAAATCTTCTTCATTTTTCGTCGCAGTTCTCATGGTTTTGAGCGATGGTAGTGATTGGAAGCCGTACTCAGACGCGAACCTCGTTTTGGGGTACGTCATCATGTTCCAGTTGTCGGCTAAGTAGTTGTAGTAGTGCGTGTCTCCGTAATGAGGATCGTACGGATTGGCAGCTATGTAGCCCTCTTTTTCCGATTCCACGCCATTCGATGGGCTGGAAACTAAGTAACGCCTCCCCGGATCCAAGTCCTCGACGATAGGTTTTATTGTTTCTACGTATAGTTTGATATATTCAGCTTTATATTTGTCAAAAGAGGGGCTAGTGTCGTACCAGTTACCTCTTAGCGCGACTTCGTTTTCGTTGTTACCAGCCCAAACAGCAATAGAGGGATGATGCTGGAGCCGCAATACATTTTGCTCTATTTCATCCTCAACTGTGCTGGAATTAGAAAATATTTACCTATAATTGTAATTTACTAAACGCCCTGTTTATGAAACACTAGGTCACGAACAGCGTCCTATACTACGTGGAACGTTAAATGCGCAAAACCTAAAAATAGTTTGTTCATAATTGACTACTGAATCGATTTCAGTAACTTTTAATATAGGTTTTTTTTTCAAAAATTATGTATTTTGCTATAGGTACTATCCGCCTATTGAGCCAAAGAAAATTGGCAATAAGACTAAATTTTGAAAGTATAAAGTAATGCTAGGATCAACACGATTTTCTTAACAATAATAGTTAACTTTAAAAAAAAATAGTTTTGGCCATTGTATTATGCTTTTAACTCAATACTCTTATTGGGGTGTATGAGGTTTTGCGTTAATTGTGTTACACATTGTATACCTACTACCTACCTATTGTAGGGTCTTTCATATCTTCTGGACAATTTGATATTCTAAAATCAAGGGACATTAGTTTTAGCTCACCTAATAAACTCACTATCTGTAGGATACATAGAGCACGCGAAGAGGAAGTCTTGCCAGATGAGAATACCGAGTTGATCGCACTTCTCGTAAAAATAGTCAGATTCGTAGACGCCTCCCCCCCACACACGTAGCATGCCCATGTGTGTGTCACGAGCAGCCGTTAACAGGTTGTCAACTAGAACAAACAATACTTTTAACTTGGGTAGTCCGTGTATCCACAGTAAGACAGTGGTCAAGACCAGGGCTGTTCTTTGTGTGTACTATGTGAATTAGAAGCAAGACCCAACGGATGTAATAATGGTGGTACTCAAGCCATTAACCCTTTGACCGCCACAGTCGTGTATAGCCGACAAATGAAAACGTGCCCAACACGCCACCCAGTCACGCAGTACAGAATAAATAAACTAAATTCAGTTTTATTCTTTTTTTCTTTTATTCTCAATGCTCTAAGGCCCGGTTTCCACCAAAGCGGAGACGAGGGGAGATGTGCTGCGAAACTGACAGGTTTATTTCCACCAAAGCGGAGAGGAGATGCGTAGCGGAGAGGAGATGTGTGATGGGATTATCTCTTTCGGATGTGCGAGGCACGGGCAGCGGGGAAAGGGGCGCGCGAGCGCGGGCGCCTCCGGCCGCCCGGCCGCCCGACTACACACATCTCCGCTCTGCCGCTCCACTTGCTCACTGGCGGCACAAAATTCCATAGAAAAATGAGACATCTCCTCTCCTCTCCGCTTGATCCATTTCCACCGAAGCTACGCGGAGAGGAGATGTGGAAATAACGAAATCTGATTGGTTATTCAAAATACATATCTTCTCGTCTCCTCTCCTCTCCGCTTTGGTGGATACCGGGCCTAATTGGGGTGTATGAGGTTTTGCGCATTTAATGTTACACGTTGTATGTATTTGATAAAGTCCTGCTGACGATATTATGTGTACCTACCTTAGCTTTAACTAACTTCAGAAGGCGTAAACCAAAAAAATCTTAACCGTCCCTGTGAGACCGAACGTGGGTCCACGCGATACAAAATGGCGTTTTAATTGTTTCTGTAATTACGGCA
Organism: Globia sparganii; assembly: GCA_949316385.1. NCBI lineage: Eukaryota > Metazoa > Arthropoda > Insecta > Lepidoptera > Noctuidae > Globia > Globia sparganii. The sequence goes on from OX438671.1 coordinate 8,363,681, forward strand.
TTCAACCGGTTCAACATCGCTAAGCTATTGTCAACGGGGCCAAAATACTGTAGGTAAATATTGTGACACGAATTAGATTACGTTACGTACCTATAGAAAATAAATTGGTATTGATCTTGTTACATACCAACATGTCTTTGACTTTCGCCCAGTTCCGGGAGAATATTGGACGGTATCCAGTTTGACCCCTTCATGAAAAGAGGGTAGCCGTTGATCTTAAAATAAAATGTGAGACCTTTTCCTGCGGTCTCGTTACCTGCAAGTAATGATGATTAATACTTCCAGTTTGATAGTTTTAAAAATTATCGAGCAAGGCTGACAAATGTTCCATACGACTTTGGAATTCAGGAAAAAACATAAGCAATTGCTGTTTAATTTGTCGTCACTAAGTAAAGAAAAACCGGACAAGTGCACATCGGACTCGCGCACCGTGGGTTCCGTACGTAGTGTAAATGCAAATTTACGATTTTCAGAGTTTTTTCTTTACTTGTGCTACATGAGATTGCTTATTGCCAAACTTGATTCTAGGTCAACGGGAAGTACCGTATAGCTTTTGATTTCCTTGCGACTGTCAAAATATGCGGCATAAACGGAACAAACGCCCTTATCTTTTGATTGCGTTGACTTAGAAGTTTGATTGCAGCCCTGAATATTTGATATTAATTTCAACTCGATATCTCCACGCGTTCCTGAGAAAAAGGGTATTGATAGATGGACAGACGGACAACGAAATTATATTACAAGGGTTCCGTTTTTCCTTTTGAAGTACGGAACCCTAAGAATGTAAATAAACCCATAAAAAACAGTTCTCACCGAAAATCTCCGCGGCATCTGATTCAACCAGCTCCACAGTTCGGAATCCCACCATGAGGGTTTTATGTGCCGGCTCATCCTGGTGCTCGTCTGGAGTCAAGAGAACATTCAACTCGTACAGAGGCTGTTCTCCATAACCATTGGGCCACCAAAGTCTGATTTTGTTCTGTGACATAAAGAAATTAAAATAAGTAAGGTTTGAACATTCCCGATTGATAAAAAGTTATCCAAAAACATAAAACAACAGTATTTCAAAGAAAAAGCAAGATTGTATTGATGCGTCCAGTAAGTAGTAAGTCAATTAGTCACGATCTTTAACTCGAAATTAAACATCATTCATTTCATTTCATTATCAGAAGCAGGTAGGTACTAGTGCAGTGCCATTTTTAATCGTGTTTCTTGGAACTGGATGTTTTAACATAAATAAGCTAGGAAGACAGACCTAAGGTAAATATGTACCTTACGTTATTTCCTTACCTCACTGACATTCATGCTGATCTCTACGAGAAGAGTTCCGTCTCCTTCGCTGGTTGCATTGACATGCGTCCACGTCTTCAGGGTCTGTTTCCCTTCCACTTGTAGCGAAGCACTCAACACTCCAGTAACTTGTGTTTTTTTCTGGCTTGTTTCTAAGTATACTTTTATGTCTAAATTCCAATTGGTTCCAACTTTGCTAGTGTGTGTTGTCACTGATCTTATAATCGCTCCATTGTACAGTTCGATGTAGACTGGCTTCCTGAAACAGCATTTCTTCAAAGTCAAGAATTGTGTATCTTTTTGTGCGCACAGATTCTTATGACGAAATGCGGGTGGTCTTTTCTTCATAAAAACGCTCTCGCCTGTTTTCTTTCTGGTTAATGACCATAAAGCAATGATTTTTTACAGAATAATAAATATTAACTACTTGTATGACCCTATGTTTTCCTTGTTCATGATACATTATTTTTATAAGCATAGACTACGACTAGAACCCTCAAATGATGCCGATTTCCACCGCTGTCAAGAGAGACCTAGTATACAAATTTGACAACTATTAATGAGAAAAGAAAAAGAGGGATACACAATACATAATATACCTATCCTTCTTATTCAGTTTATGAAATATCTTTTAAATTGGTCCAATATTGGAGGAGTAAATAGGCGAGAACCAAACTTCGAATTATTACTTTTACTTAGGCTTTTTCAAAGGTCTCTCTGACCGCATTTCTTCTTAAGGGTGTCCCCGAAACGATCAATTTCAATCGTCAATGTTTAAGTAATTGATACACATTGATAAGCAAAATGATCATCTACAAAATGCAATTGAAGCGATTGACAATAAACATTGGCAATTGATCGGTTCGGGGAATTAGAATTTGCACTATTGGTATAGTCAACCTCATAATTGCTTTACCACCCTAACTTTGAATTTCACTTGCAAGTCAAAAACGACAAGGACTATTTTTGTCTATGTGATATATGGACTATTTTATAACTATTTTATATATGGACTATTTTTGTCTATGTTATAAAGGATCAAATTAAATTAGCTAGCGAAACTTCCCATACTTGACGGGAATCTACATCTAAAGATGATAAAACAAAAAAAATGATTTGATGATAATTTATTTTGGGGTCAACGACCGCTTACATCAGATATGAGTTTAAAAAATCTGTTTTTTGTGTTTAGATACCTATACCTGTACGTAAAATACGCGCATTGACGTGGAGTTGCGGACACCAGCCCGTGTTACCTATTACCTATACCTACCCTGCACGTCTGTAAAGTGTACAGAAATAAAAACATATATGTTTGAACAAATATTGATGATATTTAAAGCAAATAAACTACATACGGTCGTTGACCTATAAATAAATTATCATCAAATATTCTTTTAAATATTTTTTTTTTACCTTTAATGAAGTTTCAATTCACAGTGAACTGTTCTCAAAACTGGTTAAGCAATTTATTAATAGGTCAACTAAGTATACAATAGTATTTCGGAACTACGTCCTGCAACTCGAGGTCTCACGAGTAGGCCAGACTAACAGATCAGGCCCACATGGGGTTGGGGCGTATCCCCGTTATTGGCCCCGATTCTGTTGTTCACAAACTAAACTAAATTTAAATTCAGTGCATCTTTTTCTTTCTATTTCATTAAGAAAAGGACAGAAGAGTCTAAACTTGCCTATGGATTATGTAATTTGACAGGACTAAACTAATATTTATCTTCTGTCCTTTTCATAATGAAATAGAAAGAAAAAGATGCAATGAACTTAAATTTAATTTAGTTTGTGAACAACAGAATCGGGACCATTGAACATAACCTAGAACCTGTCTTTTTCCGCGCCCATTACATTAATTATTATGTGATAAAATAGCTAACAAAACTATCACAAGTTGCTAAAAATGATGTGACAGAAAGATTCGACTATATTTTGTGCAATCCTTAGATAATTGCCGATTCCCTTGTTCACAAAAACTAAACTTTTGAGTTCAGTGCATTTTTTCTTTCTATTTTATTAAGAAAAGGACAGAAGATAAACTTTAGTCTAGTCCAGTCAAATTGATCAGCACCCGACACACTCCATACAAGTTTAGACGTGGTTAAAACTTGCCTACTATAATTACGTCAATTTACGTCGGGCGCCGATTAATTTGACAGGACTAAACTAAAATTTATCTTCTGTCCTTTTCTTAATTAAATAGAAAGAAAAAGATGAACTTAAATTTAGTTTAGTTTGTGAACACGGCACCAATATTGGTATTATCTTAAGTAATATCTTTGTGAACAGAATATCGGCACCAATATTGATCTTATCTTAATATCTTTGTCACATAAGAAGGCGCCCTCAAGTGGTAGAATAAAGGACGGGCTTATAGTGTTTGTGCAACTACACCACTATATGTTTACAATTAACTTATTGTTACATAAAATCACGCCTGCCTGTATTCCCCGAGGGTTAGGCAGAGGTGCACTTATAGTACCTACACCCACATTTCGCTAGTTATGTTTAAGTCCTATGCGGGCGAACCTATTACCATCAAACGGTCCAGGCTATAGCAATACTATATACTGAGAAATTTCAGATGGAAAAACTCATTAATACTGCCCGATCTGGGAATCGAACCCAGGACCTCAAGCTCAGCAGTAGCGCTTGCCACCAGTAGACGATGCACTCTAGTCTAGCCGAGTGCGACAACTTACTCTTAACCTTCTTTAATCTATGATGAGCCGTGAAGCAACAGATTTACCAAATGCCAACTGATGGGAAGGCTGGTCCCCAGTCCCAGCTGAAGGAAGCCTGCATCTTCCTGATCTGGTTCACGTGGCACTCTCCGTTGTACACCGTGGGCACACACGCGGGCGCCGTAAACACCTTGTTAGAGCGGGTGTTCGCTGTTTCCACTGGCGATAAGAACGACACTTTCAATTCGTTCTCTCCTACCTGCAACATTATAGGAAGCTGTTGGTAATTGGTAACATAGATAGGTTACAGTGAAACTATTTATTTGAACTTTTACTTGATTTGAAACTACTGAACGCAATGAAACAATATGACTGTGTTTGTTATCTTAAGACGCTCTAAAAGTCGTGCCTGCAACGGGTTGAGGGTCCGAGGCATTTAATTGCTTAAACTTTATGTAGCATAAAAGATACAAAGCTGGACGTAAACCATGTGCAAGTTGGTATACCCCGAACTCGATGGTCATGATAGCAGAAGTTTTTGAGAAGAGTGGCTTTTAGAATTTAGCTTCTAAACCAACATGAAATTGCAAACCGAACGCGGAGGTTCTTGAAAAACGAAATTATTTATATTAGGTTTTTAGACCTTACCTGAAGTTTATCTTTGACATTGTAAACGTATCGCACGAACATATTATTGGCTGCCCCTATAGGTTGGTGGTCGTTCAGCATTATGTACGCTGCTGTGTCCAAGCCCTCGAACACCAAGTGTATAACTCTGGCCTCCAAATCTTCAGGTGACACTGAAAATTGTATTTACACATATAGGTGTACCTCGTCTCACAGTGAGACTCACTCACCCCATTTGGCTGAATCCTGATGAAGCACTACAATAGGTACCAGAGCAGATACTTATTTTTGTAGATCATCATCTACCTAGCCTTTTCCCAACTATGTTGGGGTCCGCTTCCAGTCTAACCGGATGCAGCTGAGTACTAGTATTTTACATGGAGCTGGACTGGGTTGTGGAGGTCAGATAGGGAGTCCCTATCTGACCTCCACAACCCAGTCACTTATTTTTGTACATAAGTAGGTAATACATAGGTATTACTTTTATATTACTACATACTCAAAGAAAAATAACAGCTAATAATAATCGCGGCTATATTTCCTGGAGGCAGTACAACGTTTTTAGGATAATGTCTGCCGGAATAGCAGTTTATCAAACGAAGAATGCAGCGTCAATTTGAGTTCTCATGTCAAAAGGCTGCCACGAGAACTCAAATTGAATTAATTTACTCGATGATTCTACGAGTAAATGTGAAATGATGTGTATCGGTAATCAATACCTGGCACCTGATAAATATTTTGATGTAAGTACCTAAGTAGTTATGGATACCACCAGTTCAGGGACGTGATGGCCAGATGTAGATAAATATTGAGATATTGACTGATACAGATATGTAGATTATGAAAGAAAATGGCTGCTCTTTGCTGCGCCCGACAGGGTCAATATGAATGATTGAGTATTGAGTGTATGCTGGACTGACCAAATAAATCGGGATAGGTCAGAGGACCTCAAAAATACAAGATAGCCTGGAAGCATAAGGCTCTGAACCGAATGTTTTGGCACAATTTGTGAAAGGAGAGATGTATGTCCAACAGTGGACTGCGCAGGTGATCAGGAGGATGATAAAAATATTATATAAGTACCATTAAACTTGACTTTATACTCCCATGTGTCGTAAGCCACCCACCGCGTGCGCACGTCATTGTCTTCTATCAGGATGTCGTCAATCAAGCCGTTTGCCTGCAAGTCCGAGTACACACCGCCCGGTACTGTCGCGTTGCCCGCCACAGCTGTAAAACAACAACATTGGTATTAAATTGTGTTAGCGGCTTTCCTGTTTTGTTTGGGACATCGAAGTGTAGACAGAGTCGAGTTTCTATGTAATTAGATGTTTTATCTTCGTTACTACGTAGTACCTATAAGAGAAAGGTAGTAGGTAATATCTATCAATACAAACTCGCGTTCCCCATTTTTGGGAGCAAAGCTTATTCAAAAAATCACAAGTAGATATACACACGTTCGCAAAACTAGCTAAAAAAACCTAGTAAATCAATTCATGAAAATTAAGCAATTTCTAAACTTGATTTTACTATGACACAAATTAAATAATAACTACCTACCACATTATTATATTGTAAAGTTTCCTTATCACACCGGTTAGGTACCTACTTATTTAAATAAATGAATGACCTGTTTTGGTCAGAGTTATAATAAAAACATCTGTGTTAAATAATACTAACTGGCAAATATACCTACTGCAACAGTTATAACAACAATAAAGTTTTTTTTTTTAATAAATAGGTAGTTCTCAAAAAGAAATTAACTCAAAATTACGAAAATAACTTTAATTTCGGAAGTCTGTCTTGGATCTGTATTTTAGTTTTAGTTTTTTGCCACCGACTTCCGAATTAAAGTTATTTCATAATTTTGAGTTAATTTCTTTTTGAATTCGATTTCTTTTTAATTACCTACTTTTTATTTCGTAATGTTTTGTTTTAAAAGTAAAAACCGGAATATTTGTTGCGTGGATAAACATATATAAACCTATAATATTTTGTATATTTGTTCGGAAGCCCTAATAATTTGTCATTTATGTGAATATATTGCAGTTTCAATAATATTACATACTACGTGTCGAATTGATTACCTCCTTTTTTTGAAGTCGGTAAAAACCATGGATAAAATTAATGTAGGTAACTTACTGTTATTAATGTTCACAAAAGTCCACGAGACATGTTCACTGGACGATAAATCAATATTTTTAGCGTTTAATATCGATAACACGGAGCACAACAAAACAAACGTCTTCATGATTCAAATAAATGTTTATACTGTTTGTGGACACTGGACACTCCGAGATAAATATTAAGTTCAGCGCTAATCACTATCGATCGCTTGTCGCGGTCTCCATGCATTGTAATGATGTGTCCCGTTTGCCGAATAGCTACTATCGATAATAACAATAAACTACACGTAATAGGTAAAATACTTGACTGACGCGGTACATACGGTCATTACAAATATTTCTTGTATGAGTTTTTCTATTAGCTGGTTGATAAGTATGCAAGCGTAACGAAACATATTATTTTCACTTAGTTTACTTTCGATGAATATGTTTCTTTTAATCGGCGTGAACATTTTACCTGCGTTTTCATTACCTATTTAGAGGAAATGCGGTCGGAGAGACTAGAAAAAATCTAAGTAAAAAGTCATAATTCGAGGTTTGGCTCTCGCTTACTTCCTCTTCCAATATTGGACAAATTTAAAAGATATTTCATAAACTGAATAAGAAGGATATACTCTGTGTCCCTACGTTTTTGAATCCATGGATTAGGAATTTTCGTCAAAATCCTTCTTGAGGATTGGCATTAAAAGTGTAGGTATTAAGCATTGCGCAATTGGAGTGCAGTTTACATAGCGGAAGTAATTCCTCCAGGATGCAATAAAGAAGTAACTGGAACTACAGTTAAATTAATAAATCGAACAGTTGACATCACTAAAAGCGAGCGATTACAATCAACGATCGCGGTGGCATCGCTTGCCTCGTTGTTTGTGCATCAATAATCTCGAGTTTCATCACATGACATGCCTTATACCTAACTACTGTAGGTATTATACACGCTATCATCATTCATACGAATGACACAGTCCACACAGTGCGACTTTTGCTGTTAATGCACACATCCAATTGTTAGTTTCGTAGAAGAAACAGTAGAGAAATGTTATGAAGAAGAAATGCACTTGCCTTTTCGTGGTAATAATGAGCAGTGGAGGTAGAGTAGGTAGTAATGGCCCCGACCTGCAAGTTGTAGGTCGTGGGTTCGTACCCAGGCAGGCACTTTAATTTGTATAAATACCTAATTATTCATCACCACCGCTCTCAAAACGGTGAAGGAAAACATCGTGAGGAAACCGGCATGGCCCGCGTAGTATATTATGGCCCACTCCTTCTCGAAGAGAGGAGGCCTGTGGGATTATATGATTAACAGCCTAATTTGTGTGGTCAATCGATTTGGCAACGCTGTAAGCATTGTCAAACGTGTTTTTCTTAGTTGTGAAACACAATTGACAAGAATTTGCATGAAATAAGCACACTATCAGACCAATTTAAGCAAGTTAAGATCAAACTCTCAAAGTGATTCAAGTTGAAGAAAACTAAAATCAGAAAGTATATAAAAAAAACCGGCCAAGTGCGATTCGGACTCGCGCACGAAGGGTTCCGTACCATTATCTATAACAACGGCAAAAAAATCATGTCTGTTGTATGGGAGCCCCCCTTAAATATTTTTTTTTGTTATAATTGAATAATTTATTTGTAAAGTGAATATATAACTGAATATTCTGTGAATATATCAAGCGTCTACCTGTTGCCGTTATCAATATCGAGCAAAAACGAGCAAAAAATCACGTTTGTTGTATGGGAGGGGTTAAATATTTATTTTGTTGTTTTTTATTATTTATTTTTATAGCGGCAACAGAAATACATCCTGTGAAAAATTCAACTGTCTATCACGGTTCATAAGATACAGCCTAGTGACAGACGGACAGACAGACAGACGGACGGACAGCGGAGTCTTAGTAATAGGATCCCGTTTTACCCTTTGGGTTCGGAACCCTAAAAAAGAAAGTAAGTAAGTGTTTAGGTGCAGTTTAAATTAGTGATCTACTTAATCTAAACTAATATTATAAACAAAACTAGATGATCCAGCAAAAGTCGTTTTGCAAAAAAAAAATATAGGTATGAAAAATAGATGTTGGCCGATTCTCAGACCTACCCGATCTGCACACAAAATTTCTTACAAATCGATCCAGCCGTTTCGGAGGAGTTTGGTAACAAATATCGCGACACGAGAATCTAATCTTTCTTCTAATATACAGGGTTATTTGTAAAATACCAGCAACCTCTTAAGAGGTCATTGTACTCATCATTATGAACAACTTTTACTATGGGACCAACCCTGAAATCGCGAAAAAAAAATCAGCTGTTCCCTACATTTTGACGAGTTACACGAACATAAATGTAGGGAACAGCTGATTTTTTTTTTTCGCGATTTCAGGTTTGGTTATTTGTAAAAGTTGTTCATAATGATGAGTACAATGACCTCTTAAGAGGCTGCTGGTGTTTTACAAATAACCCTGTATAAAATTCTCGTGTCACAGTGTTAGTTACCATACTCCTTTGAAACGGCTGGACCGATTTGTGTGAAATTTTGTGAGCATATCGGGTAGGTCTGAGAATCGGCTACTATCTATTTTTTTTTTTTGGAAAACGACGTTTGCGGGGTTAGCTAGTTCTATATATTAGAGAAGATAGACTTGATTTTTAATATGGTTGTTACGCTTTCACGCTAAAACGGCTAAACGGATTTGGATGAAATTTGATACATGGGTAGACCATGATCTGGATTAGGATATAGGATACTTTTATCTTGATATTCTCACAGGATTGAGACTTGTGCGGGTGAAACCGCGGGGCACAGCTAGTATTTAGTAAAATTGTCAACTCAGAAACCAGCTGTTAATAATGATAATAACACATTATTGACACCTGTAGTTTCAGCATTTTCATACAAAAAAAACCGGTCAAGTGCGTGTCGGGCCACGCGCTGTGTAGGGTTCCGTAGTTTTTATAACAGCCAAGTGCGGGTCGTATTCGCTAACTCATAGTTTCGTACCATGCTCTAACTAAGTAAAAGCCCAACATGACTACCTACCTAATTTGACTTCCTATACAAACCCTCACCTGATCCGACAATTTTTCACGAAAAGTTTTAATTTTATTTTTTGAGATTTGGATAAGACTTGTCATAGAATAGAATAATATTTATTTGCTTAAAAACATGGTATAAAAAGATGGTAAAATACAAAAAAAACAAGAGCTTACATGTTTTTGCTTAACAGTGATAAGCGTACAAATTTTTTTAAGAGATTTTTTTACATTTATTGTCAAAGAAGTCTTTGACACTATAAAAACTATGACTACATAACCATTCATGCAATTTATTTTTAAATAATCTCATATTTAGCGTTTTGAGATTACTTGGTATCTTATTATATATACGTACACACATAGATATACAAATTTTTATATATTTAGCTAGTCTTGGAAGGGTATCTAGAACTAGTTTGTGGGGGTCTCGTCGGTTACGAGGATATAGGTCATCTGCATTATTAAATATTTCTTTATGCTTCCTCACAAACATACATATTTCGTATATGTAAAGAGACGGCAGCGGTAACAAGCCAAGCTTTCTAAATATCGGTCTACAGGATTCGTCAGGTCGAAGCCCGTAAATTGCTCTAATGCATTTTTTTTGTGCAACAAATGCTCTATTTTGATCTGTGCTATTACCCCACATTATCAAACCATAGCGAAGCACCGATTCAACGTATGCATGATATGACGTTATTGCCGTTTTAACGTTTGTTATATTTCTGACTTTTTTTAGTGCATAAACAAACTTATAGCCGGTCTTTTGAATTTAAATACAGGACACAGAGCTACACTACTCACTCCTCACAAAAAAATAAAATTGAGGAAGTACTTTACTATACCTGGGGGAGCTTTGTGTTTGATACTATACCTAAATATAGCAAAATAACAAAATCAAAAAAAAAATCTAAATTATCGAGTCAAGTACAGTTGGTCGACTATTACTCGTAAACTTGTAAAGCCCACTTAAGTGTGATAGTTTTCCTTTAAACTTCGTTATATATAGGTACTACTGCCGTGACATTTGAATTTCTAACTATAACTTTTTAGTTGGTAGAGGGGGGAGACACTTGACTCTTACGAAAATTGGTACTTTAAAGCTTGATAAGTCACGAACGGTTTACTTAATCAAAAAACGGTCTTTCCAAACGCCTAATATTTTTTGAAAGACCTATCCAACGATATCCCACACTATAGGAAGGACGAAAAAATATATATCATCCCCACTTTACATTTAGGGGAGGTACCCTAAGTAATTGTTTTTTCAAAATTTTATTTTACCACTTTTTCGGCGTCATTAACGTGTACGCTCATGCCAACTTTCTAGTACCAATAGTTTTTGAGCTAAACCGCAGACAGACAGAGAGACGGACATGGCGAAACTCTAAGGGTTCCTTGTTGACTGCGGAACCCTAAAAAGATCGTATTTACTTATTATTGTTTTTAAATTCAGCTTTCAACAGTAGGTTCTTATCAATCGAAATCTAATAATCCTTTTCGTTGCCTTTTCTCACCTATAAGCTGTCATTAGTGGCAGAATATTATATCTTCATAGACAAGACATATTTATGTCAGTTTAAGTCCTTTAAAATCATCAGTCGTAGGTTAGTTAATCGTGCAAATCGAGAAATGATGCCTAGAGAAAGTTTAACTAAAAGAGTCCCGTTGTTCGAAGAATACCGATTGATTGAAAGATGTGAAACCGATATAAATGGAGCGTGGAAGGGTAGCTACCGAACTATATTCAAAAACACTAGTGTCTAAACCAAGATCAAAGAAGAGGGGTCCCACCGCCCGCCGACGATTAGCGAGAAGCGAGTAGAGCTAGACAAGACGCTAGACAACTAGAAACGAGTCGGTGAGCAGCGAGTGTCTAGTTCGAATAGTTTTTCGCTGCGCTATGAGCGCGTGCGATGCGTATGTAACTATGTAGGTACCTACTAAGCGAGAGTCTCTCAGCTAGTGTCCTGCCCACCAAACGAGCGTCTCGATGCGAGTATTTTTTTTTTATAGGTCTTGTGAAAAAAATTCACCGGCAGTGCGAACAATCAACGATTAATATAATTATGGATCTCTTCACTAACACGGGACCTACATATATTTATAAGTGTCTTGAGCGAAAAAATAGTCGATAGCTAGTTGCTTCCTCGTCAGTGACGACGGCGGTGGGACAGTTGCCTTACGCAGAGTCTTAGGCACAGATATAGATACATCTAGATAACGCAAGAGCAACTACTTCGCGTGCCAAAAATCGGACCAACTTACGTTCAAAAATCGTAAGCCGCCACTTTACTCTCTCTCTCAGTCCTGTGTACTGCTGGCTGGATGAGCGTGAGTGAGAAAGAGCGCTTGTGACGTCATAGTAAGTAGTAAAAAAAATGGCATGTTTGGTTTTCATACAGATCGTAATAATTGCGTTATCTAGGTCTATCTATATCTGTAGTCTTAGGAAACAATACGTGCTATACCTACTGATGTAAACAACAATACGGCGTCTATTTATAAATCCCATGTCCCTCGTTGAACGACGTAAGCCTGATAAAGCCTTAACAAGCACCATCGTGTCATTATCATCATCATTGCACGTTAGAGACACCCACCGTTGGAGATAGCCCTCCCCCGAGCTTTACCATGAAGCAGGACCAGCTAAATAGATCAATGACCTCAAAAAGGCGGCTGGGACAGGTTGAATGCGGTGGACGGAGAATTGGATTTTCTGGCGTAACTTGGGCGAGGCCTATGGTGGAGACTGCGATTAGACTAAGTTGAGTTGACTGAGTTGAGCACCGTGGGCTAACGCGAAGAATACTATATTTTTCAGGTGCCCATTTGCTTCTTTTCTTCCTGGCTTTCGTGTTTGGTTCGTTCTGCACATTTTGCTTCCACATGCTGATGTACTTGTTTGACGAGAAGTGTGTGCTGTTCCCGAAGCTCCTGTCCCTCTCTTCGCTCAAACACAACATCATCTATGAGTTCATACCTGCCAGTAAAGAAATCGGAGATAGTAAGGGTTTATTATAAGTAGGTATTACTTAACCAGCAGGCGTAGCATGAGCACCGTTTTGTCGACGGAAGAGTAGACAAAGATGACATTCCATGTAGACAGTGCGACGGCAGCAAAGTAGAAAGAGTCAACTGCACTTTTTACGAAATACATACTTTTTTACATAATTCGACTCAAAATTCTGTTTTATCATAGGATTTTTATTCGGTTTTTTTTTTACTGATAATAAATCACGTATATGAAGGCAACTACAACATTTGTTCTGTGTCGAAGTACCGTGTTTTGGAACAAAAAAATATTGTAGTTATATCATGATTTTGTAGATAACCGTATATACTTTGTGGCCGTCGTGTAGAAAGTTTAAAATCTCCTTACAACTGTCAGTCGTCAGCGTCATTTTGACAGTTGGGATAGAAAACTTTCTTCTGAAATAGTCTACTATAAAAAGACCTAGACAAAGATCGTTAGAAACGAAAGACAAAATGACAGATTGTAGAAGGATTTCTACAGTGCGATGTCAAAAGTGGAGAAACGAAATGTCACTTTGTATAGAAAGAGCTGTGTCTATTCTACGTAGAAATAGAATGCGTCATGCTAAGCCTGCTGTAGGTATTTTGTCCAGTGTAAGTTAGTTGACTGACTGACAGATTATGTCTGTGCGGCTAATGATTTAGGTTGTTGTATCATAGTTTTTTGTATCACTGAAAATACAAATGTGAAAGGGTACACACACTTGTGGACTAAGAAGGGGGGGGGGAGGGCCTCGGGACCCTGCTTAAGAAGTAGGTACTTTTTAATCAATCCCAAACAAGGTATGTTCAGTCGGACAATCCCGCTGCTTTCGACTACCCTAAAGGGAGTATCACGGGTTGTTGAAATTTTCACAAACTCCGTTATGCGCATTAGCCACATTTGTTTAGGTTAGGTTAGGTAGAAAGGTGACCGGTTATAATCTCATATCACGAAGAGAAGACGCACACAACACTTTGATCTCCTACAACCGATTCGGACTTTTTTCAGTGCCAGTGGACTTCCTCAGCACTCAGTGGGTAGAGAAGAGCGCGTGTTCTCTCCCGACGTATGTGCCGCTTGTGTCCGGCATCTTTGGCCTCGTATGGACCACCATGTTCCTCATGTGTTCCTCCGGGAGTAGAACTCTCACCGGGTGATGTATTACTTGTATTTTTCACTTAAGCACAAGTTTACACCCACATTTTGGCAGTTGTGTTTAAGTCATGTAATAGGAGGGTAATTTAAGGAGTAAGGTAAGCCTTCGTTCTGCAGTGGGGCAATGACGGCTTTTAATATTAAATAATAGAATGCGAGCCTATTTCATCGCATCGAGTTCGCTGGCTAGGTGGTCAAAACTGCCGATATTGAATAGCGACGTCGGGCGATGCGTTGGTTTGAATCGAGCTCTACCCGTGCTCCTTTTGAAGGTAATCCCCATTCAATTTTATAGCAATATAATATATTTCAAACTTGAGGGATCCCCACATCACTATGTGGGGATCACGTATTATTGAGTATGGATAGGTACAGACAGCTAGCGTCACTACGCTAGCTGTCTGTACCTACTCAATAATACGAGTATTCAGCTCGATTCAAACTGCATCTGCGTTACCTAGCCTAACTAATTATTAATTTATGTGTCCCTCCAGTTTGCAACGGCCGTGGCGAGTTCTGCCGCCTGTATTCGTGTTCTCACTAGCGATGGGTAGTCTCTGCATCTACTCATCCGTGGTCACACATGCCGGCTTGCAGGATCTCTGTCACAAACTTGGCGAAATCACTGGGACTCCTACGTATGTACAGTAATCCTACTAATATTATAAATGTGAAAGCTTGTGAAGATGTTTGAATGTTTGTTACTCAATCACGCGTAAACCATTGAACGGATTCGGATGAAATTTGGCACACAGATAGTTTATAACCAGGATTAACATACAGGATACTTTTTATCCCGATATTCCTACGGGATCGAAACTAACGCGGGTGAAACCGCGGAGCGCTGCTAATAATCGATGTCTGCGCTACCAAGCGTCTTACGAGCATAACAGCATCTCTAAACGACAAATGGTGAAACCGCCCTGCTGTCTAGGTACCTCAGCATAGATACAAGTGCAGACCTGAAACAAGAGAAGAGCTACAGCATACTCATGTACCAGTGGCGGATTTACCAACAGGCTGAGTAGGCTGAAGCCTAGAACGGCAGATTTTAGGGGCGGCAAATTTGTGGCAATTTTTTTTCAAATATCGCACTGAAATTAAAAAGATTAATATTTATATACCTACCATGTTTTTTTGCTGGAAAGAATAATCAAGGTGAATGCTCAAATTCAGGATCGGTAACAATGATCAAATCTACGGTGATTTGATCATTGTTACCGATCTTTACAATCTCTGCAAGTTTTTCGTAGCTGAACCAGAACATTTTAAGTATTTTGAAGAAAAGGCGATGGAATTAAGCGTGTCGAAGCAGTATACAAAAGACATGGGACATTATTGTAAAGGTTAGTAGGGGCGGCAAAATTTGAATACCCTACTGGCGGCAAATGTGTAAATCCGCCACTGTCATGTACGGACAGGGAGATGGATCGTTTAGAAATTTAAAAATAAATCGTTTAAAAATTCATTTTCGCTTAGCGTTCTTTCTGACTTTTTTCTTATACTTACCTGAGTTTGGCTCCTAAGGATCCTAGCATGATGTTAAATAGCCTATAGCCTCCCTCAAGACTTGGGCTATCAAATGCAAAAATACATTTTAAAATCTGACCTGTAGTTCCAGAGATTAGCGCGTTCAAACAAACAAACTCTTCTGCTTTATAATTAAATAAAAAGTCTGTTCGCCGAGAGTTGATAAAGTCAGGGTTTCTTAACTCATTACAAATGGTGGCCGGCTAATTATTTAAAAACTTACACACGACATATTTAACAATAATTAACAGTATAAAACAGAAAACAACACGCGAATACCCAAACATACAGGTTGCGATAATTAAGCGACAGGCGCTATTCGGAGACGTATCACAATATTTATCAATCTCAGCGAACAGACTGTAGATAGATATAGATTCTTAAAAGATATAATTATGTTAGGCGTCTGCAGTAGTTATTTTATAGCTCGTGAAAGCTACCTGACTGTACTATGAATGTTTTTCCACAGCTGTACATATACGGTAAACGTGGCGACCCTGACGTACGAGCGTCGTATCCGCGGCGTGTACCAAGCCACGCGGCTCACCATCCTTTCCGCCTGGCTGCACACGGCCTGTTGGCTGCTGTCAGCTTTGTTATCTCTGGTGCGCGTGCTTCTGGCCGTAGACTTCCTACTAGTTCGGGTTTCTGTCGAACTGCATGGAGACATCGATAAAATTATGGTTGGTGTAGTACTCATTTCATTTTCCTATAAAAAGGCATGTCATCCCTGGGCTGGCGCTGCAAAGTATCTACGCACATGTGCTATATCTAAGTTAAATATTAATGTTAAAAAACGTAAGATTATAACCTTAAAACCTTCTCTGACATACACGGTGCAAGTTTCTAGAACGTTAAAGAGTAATAATTGCATGCCAAAAAGCAAGTACAATGATTACCATTCAACAATCGCTAGCTATTTTTTTAAATCGCACTTGAGACACTGCACTTGTGTCTCAAGTGCGATTTAAAAAAATTACATAATTATGTAGGTACAGACGCCAGCACTTCAAGTTACTCGAAACTGTCAAATTTTCCCAATAAACTTTGAACCTTATGCTTTAGCGATAAAGTTGTAAATCTACTAAAGAAATTTGACAGATTGTAGTAGCTTGATGTGCTGGCGTCTGTATAGTAATCAAACGCAAGTTTTGCTATTCGATAGTTGTATGCTGCTGCTGTAATTCATTCAGAATACAGTTTTTTACTTAACTAGGTATTTTGACGAAAATTTAGAAATATACCTTATAAGTACTATTCTCATAACTCCAAAAAGAATTCCACTTCTTCTACCACTATTTTTATTAATCTAAATTACCCTAAAAACTACAGTAGCTTTCCTTTACGGAGTAAGAGTTGCTCAACTACCCTACATGCTGTTTACACCAATACCAGTTTTGAACGGTAACTTGCCCCGTATTGAGCAACAGCTGTACGTATTGTTCAGACTGTGTCAGTCAATTATTGTTTCAAGTTTATGGTATGCCACTCGCAATAAACTTGCACCGTGTGAATGGGACATAAATGATGGTGAAAACCGCGACATAATCCATTGCGTAGTTTACAACATGAGACATATACGAAAAGTGACTTTCGTTTTATACTATGTAGACAAATAAATTACATTGATAATGACAAAAAAAGAAGGACAACGTTCCCCGAGGTCTTATTCACAATCTATCATATTTAATTTTTAAAAATTATATAATAAATGCGAAAGTAACTTTCACGCCTCAACGGCTGAACGTATTTCGAACAAATTTGGCACATAGTAGACCTTGACCTGGATCAGGACAACAAACATGTCCAGTGACATTTTTATACCGGTAGCAAGTACTTACAGTCAGAAATATTATTTAATTGAGCAAAGTAAATAAAATATCAAATTTTATCTAATATATAAAATTCTCGTGTCACAGTGTTAGTTACCATACTCCTCCGAAACGGCTGGACCGATTTGTATGAAATTTTGTGTGAATGTCGGGTAGGTCTGAGAATCGGCTACTATCTATTTTTTTTTTTTTTGCAAAACGACGTTTGCGGGGTCAGCTAGTTTTATATAAAATTCTATCGATTAGTATTCTAAAAAATCTCAACAATTCTGCAAAGGTGGGTCAGCTTATTGGTATAACTGACTGGAAAATCCCAGTGGGATAATTTCCGACCTTTGAGCGGGCGGAGCCGCGGGCAAAAGCTAGTAGACTATAAAATGCTTCATCCTCCATACCTTTCAAAATATAAACATATTATCACCAAGTAGTAACAGATTTTTATCGCAATTCAGGAGAAAAACGAGGTCCAAATTGGAACTGTGTTGCCTGAGACATGGATAAACGTAGAAATCGAATGTGCAAGCGATATAATTAACGTTGATAACACGAAAATAAAAGATGATTTTGAAGATGAACTAACTGAGTTAATAGAACAAGGAGCTGATGTACTTTATTTGGCAAACCGCAGAATGGAACCATCTATACTATCGTTAGTCCCTGAAGAGAGTAGAAGAATAGCTCGAAAAGAGGCAGTTAAACGTGTCCCTAAAGATAAGGCATTTATCGTTAATTGGCTACATGACTTACTCGACAATTTACATTTGCATGATCTTGCCACTCCACCATTGGCAGAACGTGCCACTTCGCCGGCCTCACTTAGTGTGGATAGCCATACAACACTAATACCTACTAGGAAATTGGGACAACCAAACATTTCATTCCATTTGGAAGACGAAGACGAAGTTAAACCAGCTCCCACTAAGGTTGACAGCATTCAATTTCTTCAGGCTAGAAGAAAGAATGGGGCAACTAAATTTAAGGATGAAACAAGCCATAGAGCTTCAACTTCGCAACCAATGGGAGAAGTCGATGATGCCTCGATGATGAACCTAGCTGTAGCAGCAGAAATAACAAAGAAATCCAATTTAAAGACGGTCGGTGTCCAGACGGACAAAGATAAGAAAAGTTTACGTGTCCGAATATCAGAAAGTAATGACGACCATGAAACTCCAAATTCAGCGAATAAGAATGACGTTGATAAAGAGACACAGACAAAGCAAAAGGAAAAACAAGACTGAACTAGCAATCTTTCTCATTTCGTTATTGTCTACGTAGGAATACCTATAATAATACATTCTTGTATTTCTAGTAACTATGAATCATGTTTACCATCTGTGTACAGTCAGCGTCAAAAATATCGGGACGAAAAGACTGTTCAAAAAGATCTCAACAACTAAGAAAATTAAACTTTATCTCAATTGGATAAAGTTCTTATCAGAATGATAGTTGTCGTGTACTGTCTTCATTCTGAAACATTCCTTGTATGATTGAAATAAAGTTAAATTTTCTTAGTTGTTGACATCTTTTTGAACAGTCTGTTCGTCCCAATATTTTTGACACTGACTGTATGTAGTTTCATAACATAATTTATTTATGTAAAATAGTAAGACCCATTGTACACACACGTTCTTGCCGGAAAAATACGGTTGATTCGCCGTATATAGGTACGGTTCTCAGTGTTGTTTGGATCACTATGGAAGTTTGTTGAGAACTTGAGAGACTCGGCAAATATACGGCACGGCGCCACTACGGCATGGCGCCGTAGCCGTAGGCCATTCAACCGATGGTTAGCCGAAGTGTCGTCCAGAATTTCGACAACTAGTTATTTCGACACGGTCCCATAGCCGTGTCTTAGACAAACTCACACGATTGTTCTGCAAAGGGCCTAAAGGTACTGCTTATTTCTTGAAAGGTTATTTCAGCAATAAAATTATAATTAATTAATTATAAGTAGTAATAAATTCTCTTTAGTCATGCAAGTTTTAGGTACCTCCTATTTTTATCCGGTCTTATGGATGATTCATGCTAAACCTAGCCGAATCACGTAAAAATTTGGAAATAATAAAACTTATAAAAATACCAATCTTTGTAACTTCCGCATAACGTTCCCCTTTTTCATCACCTCTCTTTTAGTGGTTAGGTCACTACAATCGACGATTATAAAGCATAGTCATAGTGAGGGTGGTACCAACCTATGCATACTTAACCTTTTTTGTTACCATACTAATTACGTCCGTCAACTGGTACGAAACAGTAGGAGAGAGTTAGATGTTACCGTACCCCTAAGTGAGTAATCAGTGAGTAATTGGTTAGGTTAGTGGTTACACATACACACATAGTACTTACAAATAATCAAAATTAAACACAAAATAAAATTACGATCGATAAACTGGTTTGGACAATAACGTGCCCAATTTTTTTAATTACGTGCTGGGTCTAAATAAAAGACTGTCGTAAGAGAACTTACAAAATACAATCTTAAAAGTTAGCACTCCATTTTTAATCAAACTATATTTAAAATATTTTCATAATGTCTATCACAATTTCTTTCATAATATTGGCTTACAAATAAATATCAACTAAGTACACCATTTAGGGCTGATGTTCTTCCATACAAAATCTTCCAGACGTCAATTTTATTCCACGAATTAAAATTATCTGTCGATTGATAAATTAGCCTTGACTAAAATTCGAATAAAATACCTAACTACCGCTAAAAGGTTTGATAATCGGAATATCCAATCAGTCATTAAGAGAATATTTTATACATTATTATTCTATTCACTGGAACTCTCAAAACATACCTAAATAATTATGTATATGCAATACCGTCAACTTGTACCTATATCCAAATATGTTGGTACTTATATTCGGTTTCTGCAAACGTAGCCGTAATAATGCATTCTGCGTAATATAATACATAATTATAGGCGACCTAGACACACGGAATTACCACTTTGGGGCTTCATGGCCAGTCGTTACACTCAAAACCTGCATAGTGCACAGCCAATAGGCTCTTCTATTCACTGTGATTTGAGGTCGAGTGTGTAGAAAGAAAATATTATGATTTAGTATAGGTAGCATGTGAAATCTTCTTGTGGTCGATTGATCAGGTAAAAGTACGATTACCGCGGTTGATCCGTGAATGGGTGACCAACTTTACATACCATGATCTCCGTGCCGGAAAGCACGTTAGGCCGTTGGTCTCGGTTGTCATTCGTGGATCTTTAACAGTGTTTACGGCTCGTCAGTAGCCCAAAAATCTGACAGCTAGCGTTACATAAGAGGTATTGTGTTACCCAGTTACTGGGTTGTGGAGGACGAATAGGCAGTCGCTCCATGTAAAAGACTTATATTCAGCTGCAGCCGGTTAGCCTGAAAGCCGACCAAACATAGTTGGGAAAACGCTAGGCAGATGATGAGTATGTGAAATCTCCAACAGACACAACCAGCTACAATGATTAAAAGAAATTCTACTCTGCCGAGGTTCTGTACCACCAAGTTGCAAGTCGAATGTTCATCACGGTCTACTTCGTCCCACTAATCGATTTTGGTGGGACAATTAATTACACTCGTAGAAATTATTTCTTCGATTTTCCCCATTAGGACTCGTCTGGTATTGCTGGCTTCACACATCGTATACTCGTCACCATCGTTATTCATACCATACCTGTGCATAAAACGGCTTCTTTTAAATTTTGAAGCGAACAAAAGACATAGGGCAAACGTAATCCAATATATGGATATCTAGATCATTTGTGCATCTAGGGTGTAGCAGAAAGGTGTGTTTCTCCGTGGGACCATCATCGTAATTGCGAAAAAATAATGAGCCGTCCCCATTATTTGGTTCGAGTGGATATTTAAATTTTGTATGGGTCAGTTGATATTTTTTTCGCGATTACGATGTTGGTCCCTTGGATAAAATTGTTTTTTGGGGTCAACGACCTTATGTAGTGTAGCTACTTGAAATATCAGTTTAAAATCAGTAATTTTGTTTAAACTTCACAGACTCAATGGATATCGATATCTTAACACGATAAAATAAAAATAAACTGATTTTCTCAACTCATACTTCAAGTAAACTGCAACCAGTCATTGACCCCAAAAAATATCATCAAATATTTTTTTTTTCATCCTGTTTATACGATACCCATCACTTATGCGGAGTTTCGCTAACTAATATAATTTGACCCTGCTGTACCTATAGGTACTAACTCAAATTTACCTAAGTGTCCAGTCTTCTTAGCTTGAGCCACACTCCGCCTTGAGCTGCGTATACGAGTGAAGAGTTCTTAATCTTCATCGGTACCTCTGTTCTCTCATCTAGTGTCAGCTCGTACTTGTGCAACACTTTTATCAACGCCATCTTTGACTGGATATATCCTTGCCTTACACCTAGAATCGAAAGTGTTATCGAACATTATTAATCGTTTTTCTATCATCGCATGTCATTCCCAAAGGGTTAGGCACAGGAAAGAAGAACAGAGGGGAGTTAGGTTCATAATCAAAGTTATTATTAAATAGCGTCAAGGCCTCCTTATTTCCTGCAAAAATAGTAGACTACGATTTTGGTATTATCACACAAAGTATGTTGCCGAACACACGACATCGTGTGAACACCATCACCCAAACTCTTTTATAAACAAGTCAAATCTTCAGTAGGTAAGACTGCTATTGAAATGCTTGTCTAACTTGAACTCTCCCATCTTATCACAAAACGAGTCCTAACTTTAGACCAAGCCTAAACCTTCGAGCCAGTTCTGTATTTTGAACTTTGTCCGACAAAAAAAAAGTTCGTAATCAAAATTGACAACTTAGACTCCGGTTCGACGTCAATTTTTGTAATAAGAACTTTAATTTTGTCAGAATAAAGTTCAAAAATGGCTCTATGATTTAAACCTGGGTCTAAAGATAAACCTTCTTTTGTAATAAGTTGGTTCTTCTTTTTACCGACTTCACAAAAAGGAGGAGGTAGTATGTTCGGATGTTTGTATGTTTTTTTTTTTTTTTGTATGTTTGTTCATCGAATACTCCGCCAATTGTCGACGGATTTTCAAAATTCTTTTTTTGTTCGAAAGTAGATAGTTCTGAGGTGGTCCCATTGTCACCAAGTTAGGATCTGATGATGGAATCTTAGAGAAATCGAGGGCAACCCTCAAATTTTATAGGCGCACTTATTGTTTTTCGCATATTTTATGAAGTATCTTGTGTATTTGCGTATGGTTGTCACCATCTCAGGTAGCTGAGCTGATGATGGAAGGTACAACTCCTTAACAGTAAGAAGTTACTCGAACAGACAAGGACAGTTTTAGTGAATTGTTTTGATGTTTGATAGGGCATTTGCCACATTTGGTCTCATGATCATCAAGTCGTGACCTGATGCTGCAATCAGGATAGTCTGCAGAGTACCTAACTCCTCGACAACTAACAGCAGATATATCGTGTTTAGGCTCATTGAAAAGGGCTCGATGTGTGGATAAACGTACTGTTAATGAGAAACACCGAAGTACATAGAGACTTGATGCAGAAGCCAGGAGCATCAGAAAAAGTACAAACCTTGAAATTACAGCACCGTAGTCGTGTTTGAGCTCATTTTAAACAGGACTAAATTTTAAGTTCAATGCAATGTTGACATAAGTCTGGCCTGATGCTGCCAGGACTATCAGCGGGATCCTGGAGAAATCGAAGGAACTCTTCAAATATTATAGGCACACCTATAGCGATTCGGGTATTACTTATAGTAACTCGTGCATTTGCTTTCGGAAAGCAAAATTTAGTGAAGTAAAACTGATGATGAAGACCACAGATGGCCACCGGAACTACTCAATAATAGGTATTTCAGAGGTTGCGAATCGATTACTTTAATATGGTTGCTAAGCAATTTATGCTCGTCACAATGCGAATGGTGAAATGGAGCTGATTGTGGAGTACCAGGAGAACTCGAGAACTTTCGGAAGTCGGTGGCAATAAACTAAAATACAGATCCAAAGACACCGACTTCCGAAATTAAAGTTATTTTTCACTTTGTAGTGTTTTTTTATGGAAGTCGGTTTTTTTTTTGTTATTCTTTTTTTCACATCTCTATAAATAAATATACCTATAAGTAGTATATTTTGTAATCCTATCAGAATATAATAATTATACAATACTACTATTGATTTTAACCTTTTGAACGTCATTGACCACTAGGCTCAGTCAAAATGAACACGTGGGAGGATACAGTAGTGTTCAATGGTGCGAAGTAGTGTCGATGACACGCTTGCTATGCAGCCAGTACCTACTAGCAGGTCAAGAACAACGCCGATAGGTGCACAAAGCTATTGATTTTATTAATATTATATTAGTTACCCAATCTATAGATTCTAGTAATTAACAGAAGCGTTCTGTTCAAATGTATAAAATAATTTCAGAAATTACTGAACCTGATTTGAAAATGATTTTAGTATATTGTAAATTAAACTTCGCACCCCAAATTACGATATTTAAATCACGTAAAAATTTAAAGGTAATAAAGCATTTGTATTTTATAATATAAAGGGATGGATATAGGGCAAAGTTAAACATGTTATGGCCATACAGTAGGTAGGTATTACCAAACTTTGTCCCATTTCAAAGATATTGAAAAAAGTGCCAATACTGATAAATCATGGTACCCACTATCATAAGAGTAGTTTTGCTGTGATGATGCTTTTTTTTGCCCATCCTGTATAGTGTAGTGACCGTCAGTCGTCAGTTCTTATGAAAGGTCAGGTGTGTACTATTCGCAACTGGCGTGTGTTTTATGACCAGATGTATAAGGATTCTAGCAGATGACGTTCTGTCTACCTAGTATGTAGTTTCTGCCTACCCCCATGGGAAGAAGGCGTGAGTTTATACACACATCAGAAGTGTCTAGGGAACACGATATACTTATAAATATTGCAAAACAAAGGTCTGTAAATGGATCATAACTCTGAGCTATGACGAGGTTGAAAAAATCCGTCTTGCCGCACACCCCCTTTCACCCAAACAGTACTCCGTCCGACATATTATCAAATACACCCACCTTTCCAACATATAGGGGAGACTGAGGATACTTGATCCCCCCTTTTGTTTTTTTGCCATTATTTCGTAAATATTGATTTGATTTGAAATATCTTGGTACTGAAATACGTGGAATTTCATTGGCTATGCTAAGTATAATTGCGAATGATATCGTTATATAAATTTAGTAACCAGCCCATGAAAACTTCGTATAGGGAATGATATCATGTGTCCCATATATATGTCTGACTTGATCCCCCCCCTCTGGAACACTTGATCCTGGGGGGAACAAGTCTCCCACATTTAGGGTGATATGATACCAATATAGAAGAAAATGAAAAAACCTATGTTATTTTTTTTAACATCGATTTATTAGCATAGTAGGAAAACTAGAAATAACAACAACGTATCCACTGTTTTAGTAAATCACATATACCTAAGTTTTCAGCAAACATCACTTAATGTTCTTATTATCACAGAATCTTCTGGTTGAACTAAATTAATGAGAAATCATAAAATAAATTTTGCGTTTAGCACAACAAAACAAAATACCTTTGGTGAAAATAATATTAAAGTTATTTTTTTTCCGCTGACTGGTAGGTATAGTTATAGTTCCTGCAATACCAACACAGTTCAAATGTGATCCCAGGATGGGTCAAGTGTTATTAACTGTTATATTTTCTCTTTTCACTTTTTATTTCTTAATATTAAATTTTCTAATAATTTTATAATATTCTTAATAATTTTGGAAACTCAAAACTAATGACTCTTATATGATGATTTCACTTTTGGAACTGGTAGTTTTTTCACTACTTGACATTTAGCAATTGAACAAATATCCTCGTTAACAGGCCACTTGAACATTTTATCATTAATTATTTTAGCGAATTTAATGTTATATCCACATTCATCAAACGCACTTAAAAATGATTCTGGCGATGGCGGTAATTCTTCATCCTCTGACGTAACAGCCAACTCCAAGATTTCCTTGTCGATCGGTATTCTTTTTTTTTGCACCTTCTTTTGTTTTATATACTCTAGGCATATTGAATCCTGAAATTACTAAAAAATAAACATTAGGGGACACTTGATCCGGCGGGATCATATCTCCCATAAGAAAGTGTACCATGTGTACCCTAGCTATGACGAGGTTATAAAAAACTATTGTAAAAAAACCTACTACTATTAACACTTTTCTATGACACAGGCGTATAAACACATATATAGTGACTAGTTTAAAAGTGATACTTACCCAAATAAGTTTAATAACCAATTATTTAATCAAAATAAATACTTACGAAAAATATTTTCCTTCAACACGAAACACATAATCATCCGCCATCTGTTCAACTGTCAAATTTGAATGGATTAACAACTTTATAAAGTTAGAACTTACCGTAGACTACAAATGTTGCTACTCTAATATTATCTAGTGTTCACAGAAGCTCTGGAAGTCCACTGTACCTAGTCTCCCGTAAGGATCAAGTGTCCTCAGTCTCCCCTAACAACAATAAACTACTCAACTCAACACAACAGTACTCAACACAACACATAAAATACTTAACACTATACAGATGGTTTTTCACTTTGATTACCTGGTTTATTTTTGTCTTTGTTATAAATATAAAATATATTTTTATTTTTCGGTCTATAGATCCTACACAATGAAATTCCGAACATAAATAATTTGTCTAACTGGTATTACCTTAAGAGCCCTGACACCTATAACACAAGTTCAATATTAGCTTGGGTGGCAGAGGTTTATAACTCTGTATAAACCTACAATTTATAGGACTAGGAATATAATTGTATGATAAATCAAGTGGTAAATGTAAATGATTAAACTGGAAAATAAAGTTTTTTTTTTGTCTTTTACATATTTCGGGACCCTAGGGACCTTTGGAAAGCGTACCAGGGGCCAAAGTCAACTCACACAGGCCTGGTAGGCAATTTTAAATGATAAGGAGGCACCAAACGACGATTATCCGTCTATGCACTATACAAGTGCACCCAAGGACAACCCCCGGTTGGTTGAACTATTGCAGAAAATGGGAACGAAACATATTTTGCCATAGGTTTGGGTTGGCTATAGTGGATCGATATCCTTGAACTGTGGAAGGACTATGTCCCCTGCCTGACCAATGATAATATAATATTCACAGATAAAATGACAGGGGGTGACTTGCACACTCAATCTCACTTTCTCACCCTAGATCTGTTCTGGCAGAGTTAACTCTTCCAGCACAGACCTAGAGTTCTGAGCGCGCAAGCTCCACCACGATTATTATTATTATTATTCGTCGAAACGAATCACTCAACCAGTTTCGCTCACTCAACCAGGATCATTTCAGACGTGATCATCCCTTTGATGATCACGTCTGAAATGATCCTCTCTGCATAAATCTGAGCATTGAGGTTGCCCCTGATCCAAATAAGATCGGTTCTTCCACCGATCCAAATACCGGCCCAAACCATTATTGTTCCCCCTCCATACGAATGAACTTCCTGACAAACTTCAAACGTTCTTGACGTCCAGAGGTCCTCCAAACTCGAGTACGTCTTGTATCCGGCCTCATACCGAAACGAGATTCATCGGAAAAGCAAACACAACGCCAGTCTTCTTCCTCCCAATTTCTGTGTTCGCAAGCCCATTGTAAAGGGGCCCCACGATTGCGGGGTGCTATAGGTGGAACTCTCAGTGGTCTTCGGGAACACACCCACTTCACTTGATCCATGTCATAGATACTTTTGAGGTGTGTATTGTATACTTATTATGATAATAAAATTCTTACCTAAACATTTCTTTGGTCCTTCCCCAAATGGCATCCAGTGACACGGGTGCAACTTTGCCTTGTTCTCGGGTGAAAATCTTTCAGGGTCAAATTTCTCTGGCTCGGGGAATATATCGGGGTCCATGTGTAATGCATGTATAGGAATGAACACCATAGTGCCTTTTTCTATAACCAGGTCACTGTTGGGCAGTTTATAGTCCTTGTTGCATCTTCTGAATAAAGCGCGCATCGACGGATGCATCCGCATCGTTTCTGGATTGTAAACAATAAATACATATTTCAATAAAAATGTCAGTGTTGAATGGTTGAAAATCTAGGTGTGTCCTAGGCAAATGGCCTAAAGTCGACGCCTCTAGTATTTAAACGAGACGGCTTTAAATAAATTTACTGGAGTCTCGTTAGGAAATACAATAATATTATTGTATTTCAAGAATGTGTTGCAGCAATAGTTCAACCTTAACCTAGTCATAAATCAGCCTTTTGGCAAATTTAACTCTAAACACCTTAGTTTATAAAAGCCTGATCAACAAATCAGCTATTAAATCACTTGTAGACGGGCGTGGATAGTTGTGACACAGTTTTTAACTTTTGTAGCTATCATCGTTTCCATTGTAATGATCTCCATTTGTTTTTGTTCCAAAATAAAAAGCTTTTTTACTTTTACCCAACAGCTTAAAGAACTTGAGAGTTCAACAGATTTAATAATCAGATTAACTTAACAGTGGTGGCCCAGTGGTAACTGTGGCAAGGACCGACTTACGACTATAGGTCGAGGGTTCGAAGTGTTCAAACCCAGACAAGCAGATTATGTAAATAATTTCATCACCACTTCTCTCAAAGCGACGATGGAAAACATCGTGACGAAACGAAATGTCCTAGAACTAAAAATTCGGAGACATGTGACATCTAATAGCCCGCACTGGGCACGCGTGGTAGATTACAGCCCACTCCTCCACTTTGAGAGGAAGACAGCGTACCAGCATTGGGAATATTATAGGCTAAACTACTAATCAGACTTGATCAGGCTTTCAGGGTTTAACGTGGGGCGTATTTTAGGGGTAGCTCAATCAATGGTCAAATTATTGTAAAGTAACAGTGACGCTTACCGTCCAAAACCATATTTAAATATACCATCTCGTTCTGCGCTTCATACGTGCACTCGCCTCCATGCTTGGCAAGAACCGTGTCTACCTCTTGCCTCGCCTTGGCCTGGATGTGAGGGTTCAAGGCCAGCTGATAAGCCGCGAACTGACCGGTGGTGGCCGATGTCTCGTAGCCAGCAATCATGTACAACATGGTGTTCGCGGCCACATCAGTCATCGTGAAAGGGAAATTCGTTTTCGTATATTTCACTTCGCCTGAAATGTTGAATTATTTTGATCTTTGTAAACTTGTTTTCTATTTTTACTGAGTTTTTTTATTCATTTCATTGGTTTTTTATTTAATAATTTAAACTTTTCGCACAAAAAGGTACAAAGGCGGACTTAATGTCTTCTTAGTACCTTCTTGCTTTTGTTTTTTTCCATCTGTAATTCCTCAGTAGCAAACCGTAGTTTGGATTTATGCCTGGTTGAAGGCTATAGGCTCGCCCCATATTATATGAGACTTTTAAAAACATAACTGGCAGAATGTGAGTTTACTATAGGTACACCTCTGCCTAACCCTTCGGAGAATAAGAGAATAAGGGCGTGATGTTATGCTATGTTGTTAGTTCTGTTTGAGGTTACTATTCTAGTGAGGTCAACACACGTTCTCCGTGGGTCAACAGCTTAGAACACATAAATGCATGGTTACATGATTGTAGTGTGGATGCCAAAATAAATTGCCTAAGTGAAGTAATAAAAATGGTGTTAATCGGTTTTTTCATCATGTTGTTTATATTTATCTAAGCACTGGCATACTAACTAGGTTACTCTTACAAAATAAATGTTTAATACGTAAATGAATGTGCAATGCAGCTATCTCACCTACGTACCTTGTTCATCGACCACAGTATGCCCATTCTTTAATTCAATCAGCGTCTGCAAGAAGTCGTTCCGCGTCAAAGAATGCTTCTGCCGGTGTTCGACTGTCTTTTTAACAATTCCACAGAAAAAGTTTTCTATTTTAGAGCTGATTCGTCTTATTTTTAAGCTATCAAACGTGTCTGGCGCGAAAAACGCAAACGCTCGGATGAGTCTCCTAAAAAAAACAGAGTTAATAAACTGAGTATTTATAAGCAATTAGGTATGTCTTGCTTGTTTCATCTGACTTTCGATCTTTAATGAATTTGATCGAGTGCAGAATTATATGATGATGAGGTAAGTATGCTATTATCTCACGATATCAAAGTTTTTGCTTAAACAAGGACTATCCTTTTAAAGGTATTACAAAATGATGTCCTTAATCTACTTAGCGATTTGCTAACCAAACATCGGACGTTGCGAAATAGTTTGCGGTTTACCTTGCAGGACACATATGCTCAGGTTTAATTTATTAGCATAATGATCTTACTAAGTTAATTATAGGCAGTTTTATTGTTAAATCTAATAAACGAATTTCACTTACCAGTAATGAGATTGATGATCAAAGTATTCATGTCCTCTTATGTAAAATTCCGATTTTGGATTTATAAAACTGTTACATTCAACACCAAAACCAACATTTCCAATAATCTCCATCGCATATTTTGAATAAAACTCGGTGAAATTAATAATGTTTTCGTTACAATGTAACACATCTACATAACTCAAAGCTTGATTCGCTATATCCTCAACAATCGGATACATAGACTTCAGTTTTCCAGGAGTGAAGGTCGGAGTCATCTTTAGTCGCAGGCTCTTCCATCGCTTCCCGAAAATGTTGAAGAGATTCGCCGCTAACGGGTCACCCACTCCACCGGCATACGTGCCTCGCGATTGGAAGCTGTCGAAGTCTTTGATCAGCATTAGCTTCGCTATGTCTGGGTCATGTATGGACAGCACCGGTTGGTGGAACGAGTACATGCCGATGTAAGGCAAATGTTTATATTTGAAGTAATTATCGTAGTAGGGCTGGAAAAACTGCTCCTTCCTTTTGATCACTTTTTTAATATTCCCAAAAATAAACTCTGGTTTCGGCCCGGTAACACCTCTTTTTGACCAGTACGTAAACTTATATCGAAACCACAGAAATGTGTAAATAATAGTGACAACCGCAAATATTATTGTTTGGGGATTAAACACTTGGGTTATTAGGAAAGACATTTTGTAAAACAATTTAAAAAATCACACAACACAACCGCTGTACGACCTGATGATGTCCAGCCAAGGTCTGCTCAGGGCTTCGGATGCACCATCCGAAGGGTTTGAATAAACCGCAGCAACCTTTTACAACGGTATACTTGACAAGACTAAAATATTTTGTCCAGAAGGACCTTATATAGTGTCGACGGAAAATCTTAGCACCGCGAGTTAAATAATCGTTCAACGCCATCTATCGAGGCATCGAAAACTAATTTTATGAAACAGTGTTCAACTTATTTGGTATAGTGCGTACAAGGTTATACATTCTCCTCCCTATAAGGGTAAGCATAAATATTGACCTTATTATTATAACAAGTTCAGGCGAACATTAAAAATTACATACTAACCAAAAGTTAACAATTGTATAATGTAGGTGTAAACTGAAATGGTAACAACCAAAAAACACCTTGATTCCCACCACCGTGCATACTTATTAATAAAAATCCTATTATTACAGATTAAATAGGCTATTCAGTAACAGGGAGCAAACACAATTCAGATACAGCATAGCTATTCAAAACCACTCGATACGCTTCCGTACCGTATC
The DNA here is from genome assembly GCA_949316385.1 of Globia sparganii. NCBI lineage: Eukaryota > Metazoa > Arthropoda > Insecta > Lepidoptera > Noctuidae > Globia > Globia sparganii. The sequence goes on from OX438671.1 coordinate 8,394,602, forward strand.
GAACATCAATCAATCTTATCGTAGGAGTCCTCTAAACCCTGTTCACAAGTCCAAAACCTGAAAATGTTGTCAGTTTAAATCAAATAAACGACCACTATTCTTCCAACAGCTGTTTGCTGTCGGGGGCAAGGCAAATCAGGTTATTGTAATTTTCGATACGATAGCTTGTCGTGTGGTTGTGAATTAGGGTGCAGGTCTCTTAATGATCAAGTTTTTCGTTCTATTAGTGACCACTCGTACGATCCCGTCACTATCCGGAAGCTCTTCCTCTATTATACCCCAAACCCAACGACACGGAGGGAGACCGTCTTCCTAGAGAGGAAGTTTCCGAGGTCCATCTATGTCTATAAAAGAATTGCCTCAAATATTCCTGAGACCACTTTCGCCAAAATGTTTGCAACATACGTTGGGTGTACTGCTATCTCTATAACGAATTTAAATTAGAGTTTTCGAAGTTATAATCTGGTGGCGTAACAAGAGGCTCACCGACCAGGAAGTGGCCAGGAGTCAAAATTTCCGTATTTTCGGAACTGGTTCTCAATCTAGACAGCGGCCGAGAGTAGGCATGCTTCCACTTGAGCTAACACAATTGCTAGTTCCTCGTAAGTCAGAGTGGAAGTGCCAATTATGCGTTTTAGGTGATACTTCACCGTTTTTATTCCAGCCTCCCACAGTCCCCCGAAATTGGGCGCGTGAAGCGAAATAAAATGCCAGCACGTGCCATTAGTCCCTAAAGTTTCCGCTATCTCCGACAAAATAATATTCCTTTCCCTGGTAAAGAGAATACCCAGTTCCTTTGCAGCGCCTACAAAATTTGTGCTATTGTCGCTCCACACCTCCTGACAATGGCCCCTTCTCGCCACAAACCTTTTGAAGGCCTGCAAAAATCCTTCCGACGTAAGGTCAGATACTGCTTAAATATGAACGGCAGGCATTGACATGCAGACAAACAAACATAAGCTCCAGCATCCTTTATAAGCTTTATGTCCACGACCCTTTGCTGTACGTAATGTAATAGGTCCAGCAAAGTCTACACCACTACAAAGAAATGCGCGAGAGGGTTTGGCACGAGCTGAAGGTAGTTGCCCCATCAATGGATTATAGGTAAGCCCATTGTTTTTAACGCATGTAACACATTTCCGTATAAAGCTAGATACAAGCTGTTTTGCTCCGAAGATCCGTTTATTATAAATGTAACTCAAGGTTAATTGTGTACCCCCATGAAGAGTTTGCCTATGACCGAAATCAATAATTAAATGAGTAGTGTGATTTTTTTGATAAGATAATGGGGTGTTTTCTTGAAATATTATTTCGGATTCTTCTAATCTGCCGCCTACCCTTAAAATATTTTTGCATCTAAAAATGGAGTTAATGTTTTTATAATACTTTTTGATTTAATTTGTTCTTTCTTTTCTAATGCTTTTATTTCTTCTTCAAAATGTTTTCTCTGACACAATCTCACGCACGTCTCAAGTTTCATTTATTTCTTCGGTTCGTTAATAACCTTTCACATTTTTTCAGATTTGATTTTCTTTGTTGTCAACAAACGCCTACAATATGCTACAACCCTGGTAAGCCGCGTCAATGTTGCATATCGATCACAGATATCCGTATCTTCTGCAACGTGATGCACTCCGACTGAATCTAAGTCAGTGTTCAAATCTTGAGATTTATCATAATTAATGTTTATTTCCCACAATAAATCAGGTCCTTGAAACCACAATGAATGCTTACTTAGCTCTGCAGGGAGCGCAATTGGCAGGGTTTTGTTTTGTAGGAACGTGCGACCATTGCCATGGATCCATCGAGATAAGTATCTCTGACACCCGATTCGCGACAAATACCTTCCAGTTATTCGGCAAACCATTAAGCCAAGCCAGCACAATGCTGGAATCAGTCCGAGCTCGCAAATTCTGTTTTTCTATTTGCAATACCTTTGCTACTTTTTCTTGTCTTTTCAGCAATAACTCTAGTCGCGGAATCGACACTTGTTTTATCGGTGCGACTTTGGTTTTAGCAGTAACTAACGAAATCGTAATGTTAGAGTTGGTACTTACCCACTTGGGTACCGCAATATTTTTAACTCACCTAAACTACTGCGATAAGTATACAATTATTTTTTTATTTCAGATGGGATTTCCTCATCCCGTGTGATCCCAGAAATCCATAATTTTTGAATTTGCATTTTGGCTAGTACAATCACGGGAGCTACCCATCCTAAAGGGTCAAATAATCTTGCGATTTCCTATGATACCTTTCTTTTTGTTACAGGTTCCTGCAATGGAGACAACTTGACGGAGTAGGTACTGGAAGGCGTCCCTACTTCGGTTCCAGGTAAGTCCCAGTGTTTTTATTATCGCATCTTGCTTAATGTCGATCTCCTTATCTACCCTTTCTTGTCCTTTAAACTTTTCACCGATTATTTTCTCCAGTAATCCATCGCTGTTGCTCGACCACTTCTGTAAACCGAATCCTGCTTTAGCCAGTAACTCTTCCATTTGACTGTAAATTTGTATGCCTTCTTCAATGGTATCAGAGCCGGTCAGCAGATCATCCATATAATAATCGTTGAGGACTCTTTCAGCCACCAGTGAATACCTCGTTCCTTCATCTTCCTTCATCATACGCGACGTGCTGCATCGCTCGAAGCGCTAAGAACGGCGCAGAAGACGTCTCGAAGATTACGGTAAGTAACTTATAATCCTTAATAGCCGAGTCCTTGTGGTCTCTTCACACAATGCGTTAAAAGTTTGTGTGTTCAATAGCCGCGCGCACCATTCGATACATTTTAATTATGTCCGATATTACGCAAATACGGTGAGTTCTCCATCGAATTAATAGATGTCGCAAATCGGGTTGCAGCCCAGGATCGATCATTAAATAATCGTTAAGAGAAACTCCATTACTTCCCTTGCAGGAAGCGTCAAAGACGACTCGGACCTTTGTGGTGTCCTTGTCGTCTCTCACAACCGCGTGATGAGGTAAGTATACCGCATGTTTATTTTCTATATCTCCTTTGTCTAGTGGCTTCATGTGACCTAGTAGTAAATATTCTTGTATTACCTCGGCGTATTTTGCTTTAAGCTCGACATTTTTATTAAGTTTAACTTCCAGGGCATGAAACCGCTTTATAACTATGGATCTTGAACCGCCATATTTGCAGCCTGGATATTCGCTTCGGAACGGTAAGTTCACTATGTAACGGCCCTTTACGTCTCTGACCGTCATAGCTTTCAACAGCTCTTCGCATTTTATTTCTTCATTTGTCATTTTCTGTTGACTAGATGGCTCTTGATCTGTTTCCAGTTCCCAAAATTGTTTTAGTAGATCTTGCATTTGACAATGTAATGACAGTACACCTTCGGTTTGAGTAACGGATGAATCTACAACTCCAGATAAAATCCAACCTAAAGCATGACAGCAGACTGAGCAATAAGTGAACCTGTAGAACTATGCATCAATCCTTCATTTATAATCTGACTATACATCTCAGCTCCTAATAAAAGGTCTATTTTATTAGGTTGATGATACTCCGAATCAGCAAGATCAATCCCTCCTAATTCTGACCATTCCAATACATCTAATTTTCAAGAAGAGTAGTGATTGAGGACAGAACATGAGCCTTTAAAGGTGAATGTGCAATGTGGATTGACTCTAGATTGAATTTTCATGTACACTATTGATTTGGAAAGTAATTCTTGATCAAAAAGATTTTGTTGAGAAGTAAGATTTCAGGTCTAGGGGGCCTAGACAAGAAATCTTACTTCAACGAATTCTTTTTTAATTTCAGGTCCTGAACCGTGCTTTCTGTAACAAAGTTTGCCTGTGAGCCTTGGCCCAGTAACGCTCTTAAAACGTGAAGATTACCGAATTTCGACTCTGCCTTGACTAGCGCCGTCGCTAGCAAAACTGCTTACAAATTTTACATGTAGAAAAACAGCTAACTACCGACGTTTGGCTTTCTGTTTTTTCAGCAGAACTCCCTGCCTTAGGAGACTCTGGCTCCTGCTGCGAAGCGCTCTTGCCCGCTTCCTGGTTTGAATTGACATCAGTGGTCTCAGGCGTATTTGAGTTCCTAGGGTGCAATAGTGTGTGGTGACGACGATGGCATAATTTACATTTGGTACTATTGCGACAAGCCCTCGCTGTATGGTTATGGCCCAAGCAATTAAAGCATTAATTTTTGTAGTGACATAATCGCGACGTTTGTCTACTAATTCACAAGAAAATTTCTTACAGCCACTTAACCTATGAATATCTTCAGAATAAAACGAAAAGACCACTTCGGATACATGTAATGATTTTAATTTGGGATTATTAATGCCGTTAGTTCGGTTTGCTGAAGGTTTATTATCAATAAACTCTAGGGCCCTGTATCTATTTGTTAGGAAATTGGCAAGTCATTGGAACTGTTGCTACGACTGAATTCAAACTTCCACAGCTTTCTCGATTCCAAGTCCAATTTTAAAGTTAAAATATGAATAAATCATTATATCCCAATTTGCTACATCTATTCCGAGGTCGTCGAAGGACCATGTACGACCTGATTATGTCCAGCCAAGGTTTGCTCAGAGCTTCGGATGCACCATCCGAAGGGTTTGAATAAAACGCAGCAACTTTGTTCCAATGGTATAATTTGGCAAGACTAAAATATTCAAAGTCCAGAGGGACCTTATATAGTGTCGACGGAAAACCTTAACACCGCGAATTAAATAATCCTTCAATCGAGGCATCAAGAACTAATTTTATAAAACAGTATTTAACTTAGTTGGCACAGTGCGTACAAGGTTATGCATCCGCATCAACTTCAATAATTGTATATTTGCAACCAAATCAACTATTATATTTGGAAATTAGCTAAATATTCATAGTATTTCTACTATTTACTAATCTCTATATTGACGTTATTCACTTGCGCTCACGCATTGGCAATGACCAGTGTGGCTCTCATAGCTGAGGCAGTTTACTGTGGACTTGACTATTTCATAATGATGTCTACTATTTTGCATCAGGGTCACAGATCTTTCAATTGCAATGAACTTGAATTTGACTAAACATCGGTCAGTCGTCAGTTGTTGCAACTTGCCTAGCTGAGTCATATGAAATTGTTATGAATTAACTCTTATATAAGTTGACCACCTCAATTTACATTCGTTCGCGACGAAGCGTCATCAAAATTAGATATTTTGATTAACTTAGAATCTTTTGTGGCCGCGAATAACGCGTAACCAAGTAGGGCTTTTGTTTAACTTAGAGTCACCGTATAATTAGTTAATAAGATTAGAATATATATTATTGTGTTTAGGACAAAGGCTTGTTTAACATAAATTAGCTTTGTTTATAATTTAGAGTCATTTGTGGTCGCGATTAACGTAGTACCAATGAATAGGGTTTGATAATCACTTGTTTAGAGTCTTTTAGTTAACAAGCCTTGTCAATAAGTAGAATAGTAATTGTCTTATAAAACTTAGTGGTATTTCTTGAAGTGAGTAATAAACGTTTTATGACATGTCTTTTATTGCCCAACAATGGTTGTACTACCTGTGAACCTCTCTTAAGTAGGCAGTATATAGTTATTTAGTGCAACCAGGTACTTGAGTCCTGATATAGTTTAGATTAAACGACTATTTATGCAAGTTCACATGTGGTAAAAAACTGTTGTTGGATACTACGAATATTGTGGTTTATCAATAAGATCTTCAGAGCCGCTTCACGCTCTGAAAACTTATCCAATTTAACCCAAATGTTGCATATTAATAGATTATTAGAATACAGATGAATTGCCGTTTAGAGGGTGGAAATCGGACACATAGCTTTCAGATAGTTTAGTCTGAAAGATAGTTTTTACGTTAAATCAGTGCCTTTTTTCCCCTTTTGACCTGAATAACTTTTCAGAAATTATAGTTAGAGGCAAAATAGAAGTCTTAACGATTGGGAAATTTATGATATGCAACATGTCGGGGTGACCTTTAAGATATAGATTTTAAGACATAGAAACACTAAGTATCTAAGACAAATTTAATGATAAAATAAAGTTAAAAACAGGAAGAAATTTCGGGTTCTCTTCAAGGTAAAGTTTCGAGCCACTTAAGTAAGCGTTAAATCTTTGTAACTTCGTAGTCGTCGGCAAGAAAGTTCCTGAAGAAACCTGAAGAGTCCTCAAATAGCTACCTGAACACTTATGAAGATAGTGCTTTCATTTGAAGAAACCCCTAACACATAGTCAAACGAGCCTTTAGTGCTACAGTTCCAGTCTACAGGAATTCCTGAAGAATTCAAGTACTCCGAACCTATAGGTGCAGGACGTCAGCGCCACGAGACGGGGAAGCTTACAACTCCCCCTCACCCTTCGCGTCCGTGGATCACGCCCGTCCGGCACAATAAGAGTAAATTCATAACATATGGATATAATGTAATGTAATTTTGTTTTAATCAAAATAATACGCAATTAAATATATTTTTGTTTACTATCAAATTATTTTATTACTAAATTACATAAACGATAATTACTGAAATATTTTATACTTATTTCTAACCACACAAAATCCATGGCATTACTTATGAGTTAAATCTAAAGAACTATCCGTATTCTCGCTCTCTGCTTTCACGACCTCTCTTCTTAACTGTACTAAATGCTGTAGATACTCCTTGGGTTTTCGTGTTGTTGTTTCAACACAATCATTTTTTATACCCCCTTTGTAGTTTGTTACATAATTTTCATATTTATTAACCGCGTCCTCCAGGATACCACAAGAGTCCAGTAATTTCCCTTCCATAATTCGAAATTCGCATATACCATCGTGATCATAATCAGTATTACGATTGTAATGTGGCTTACGTCGTCTGCTTTTGTATTCAGCATTGTCCGTATCTCTACTATCGCTGGAACTTAAATCCCTTATATTTTGACGTGTTTTTTCATACGAAAATCCTATTTCATTTCCGTCAGGCTCAAACTCCAAAAAATCTTGAACAACCCTGGCTTTCGTTGTTTTATATTTAGTACTCTTGTATACAGGAACGTAATTCGATCTCTTTAAACTTCCCATTGTTCTGCTACCACCTTTTTTCCAAATAAATGAATCTGTGTCCACTTTACTAGATTCTGTAGAATCAGAATATATACTCTCATAGTCTTTATCTACTGGAAAATCTTTCTCAGATATTGTCATGTCGGAAGCAGTTTCAGATTCATTCTTTGTATTATCATTATTTTCACACTCCTTGCTAATTTCAGAAGTAATTGCAACGGTTTGATCTACGTTGGTGTCTTTAAATGTAACAACCCTTTTAGTATCTCTTTCTTTTGGCGGTGATAGTACAATATTGTAAGGATAAATATTTTGATTGCGTCCCAATATCATATTTTTTATTTCATTAGAATTAACTTTTTGGATAGAATTGGGATTCACTCTTGGTAGTGTAAAATCATCTGTATCGGGGAATTCCTCCATATGTTTAATATAATCGGTAGATTTTCCATCGTTAGCGTTTTGAATTATAAAAGGAACATTTGCATCTTCTGCTACATTAACTATAACACTAATCTCGTCTTCTTTTATATCAATAATATTTTGTGAGTCGATTGTACTATGGTTTGTCAACAAATCTGGAGTAGCAGTTGCAACGCTTGACTTACTGTTTGTTCTGTTTAAATTTTCTGAGTTATCATCAGAACTTTGCGATTCTGCATCTACAGGATACACCTGTGATATATTTATGCTTATAACTGGTGCAGCAGAACATTCTTCCGTGAAATTGCGATTCTCTTTACTGCAGACGTGTTTCGATAATGATGCGCGTTTTTTCCTTCTAGGCGGGGGTACAATTAGCGTTTGAGTGCATCGTTCGTTTTTTGTTACTACATCAGTCATAACAAAGGAATTTTTGTATAGCACTGTTTTAGTTTCTGTGGAAATGTCAATAGAATCAAGTGATCCGGTAGGCCCTACAGCTATTTCTTTACAACGCGGTGTCATTGGGACTGTCTCAGTAGCTGCATCTTGGTAGAATATATGAGAAAATTTATTTCTGGAAATATATGAGAAAAGATCTGTTTGTACATCAATAGCTTGATCTTTTACTCGAGTTGCGGTTATTCTTGTTTGTGTGTGCACTGGTATGCCAATTCTTCTTTTATTGCGAATAGCTTTCTGACTTAACTCCATTAATCTTTGGCGTGCATTTGTGCAAATTTTTAGCTCACTAAGTGGCTCTATTATTTTCCTGTCAACCATTGATTCTACTTTAGAAACTGCAGCTTCTTCTTTCTTTTTCAGTTTTGTGTATAGTCTTTCAGTAACAGATGCTACAATTTCTGCTCTCTGGTTTTCGTGAAGAATAGTTATATGAGGAACTTTAAGTTTTTCTGTACTTGGTACTTCATTTATACGCGCTTCGCTTTGAGTTGGTAGTGTATTTGCCAAATTGTTACTTTGGCCTGGTAAAGATGTTTCATTATTGGCTAAAACCTCTTGAGATCGGAATTGTCTTTTTTTGTGTCTAAGAGGAGCTATCACTTTAAGATCATCGCCGCTGCTGGCTCTTTCTAGAGCAGGTCCAAATAATTTGTCCATTTCTTTATTAATTTCGCTTTCAATTGTTGAGTTCTTGTCTATCGTGTTGATGATATCCGAACTCCCGCTAGCTACTGATGAAGCAGTTGACTCTGAATTGGTCGCGTCTGGTTTTGGACGCGTTAAGTTCATTATGTTTCCTATGTTTGCTGTTTTACTTAAATCACTAGGTTGTGAATCATGCTCAATTGCTCGCAATGCCCAATGTTCGTCATCAAATAATATTTTTCCGGTTTCCGGTACCTGCAAGTGTTAAAATAGCATTAATATACATAATAAATTGAAGTTTATAGACTGTTATATCGGAATTTGATACTCTTACTGACATATCGGATATGGTTCCTAATAAGTTCAGAAATGAGTTGACTGAGCTGTGCCTGTAATGCAGCTCTTGAGGCGACGTGAGAGCCGCAACTGATAGCGCGTGGTGTGGGCAGCTGGCGAGCTCGGGCAGCCCAGCGGAGCGTCGAGGCTGACTCGCCGTAGCAGGCAACACTAGGTGAAACAGCTGTATAGGATTTTAAATGAAAAGCATGTCATTAAGAGATATTCATTTCATTGTCAAGGTTATTCAATTCAAATTGAATTATCAATAGATGCTCGCAAAATAAGCACGTGACAGACATTCCTTTTAAATAGAAGCATTGATTCAAGGTCAGTGCACCTTTCAACACTAAATCTTTGCTTGAACTCATATAATCACGCATAATAATTTATATTTTGATGTGTGTCAAGGCTTTATCTCATAAGAGCTATAGTCATAGACCTCGAGCTTACCTAACATTCTAATTAAACAGAACTGTGTGTTGAAATTTGTTTTATAATAGGTATCAGTTGTACTTACTAGCTATGATAAACGTACTGGCGCCGCCCGTGAAGCAATCTTTTAGTAGCCAAGTTAGAGCTGAATCACGGTATGGGACGAACCTACCGCGTGTCGCACCCCCACCGACTAGCAAAAAAATATGGAAATTAATTAAAAAATCGATATCGATGAAAATAAACACACAACTTATAATGCTCGCGAAACGCAGGTCTATCGCTACTCTTCTTTTTGATATCGCCGCAATCGACGCAATCTTAGGCACTGCAAATTACTAAGTGAGTAATCCATTATCATCCTACTACTAACTCACAAAAATCGTACAAGCTCTTAGGCTGTGTCCCCAGTAGGCAAACTGTTAGCAGCCGACTGAGTGAGTAAAATGAGCGTAAAGTGAGTGAAGTGAGCGTAAAGTTATATGGAAGGGCGTACTAAACCGATACGCCGCAAACTCAGTCGGCCGCTAAAAGTTTGCCTGCTGGGGACACAGCCTTATTCTTACTTGTTATTTTTTTTAAACCGGTCAAGTGCGAGTCGGACTCGCGCACCGAGGCACAGTAGGCTGAAATTTAACAGAAAAGGGATCGTCTCCGTATCAACTCGAGCCATTCAGTATTCTTTGTATGAAACTCCCTACTGCAACGCACACTATCGGAATCGTAACGTAATCGCCTCGCCTCGGGACAAGATCACGAACCGCGAGCCGTAAGCGCGGCGTCGCCTAGCCGTAGCCGACTCGACGAATCGGAGCTGCTGGTCCGCTTTAGTTACGTGCTTACGTTAGGTTGACGCCTGTTTGACGGCGAGGCGAAAGGCGATACGGTGACGATCCCTTTCTGAGTTGATATGTGTGCTATGTCCTTTAGGAATTAAAAAAAAACTGTTTTTTTTAATAATTTTATTATATAAATGAAATCTAAGGAGTGACCTTTTCCCAGGCAGTGCAGGCTAGAAGAAGAATGGCACAAACAGAGACTTACCAAGTGCAGAGATAACGTTGCTAAGTGCAACCAATGACTTATTTATATTAGCGCCTTCCTTCTGCCGGCCACCGCCACAGCCCTCCCAACTGGCTTTCTCACTAGACAGGAAATATAGAAATTACAAAAAATTACATCGATTGATCTAAGTAGCCTTGTTTAACATTCACTTCACACATTATTAAAAGCCTTTAGAGAAACAGAGTAGAGTTTATTCAGTACGTTTCCCTTAAAGTCCTAAGTCTTCCCGGAACGGATCCCAAAGATGTTCCCATAAAAAGGGTTCGGTGCAAGAAGTATGTCCCACACCCTTAGCGTAAGGCACCTCGGATAGTTATAGTCGCTAAGAGTCCGACTTGGTTCGACTGTCGGGTTCATCGAGTCAACTGCAGTGCGATTCTGTAACCATCTCACCATGAAAACTTAGGTGAAGTGAGCGTGGAGTGAGCTGTCAATGTCATCCTGATGCTAGGGATTGATACTCTTGACAGCTCACTCTAAGCTCACTTCACCTAATGTTTCACGGTGAGGTTTTTACAGAATCGATCGGCTGAGTCGAGAGTAAGTAATAAAAATCCATGAGAAAATCATCACGATAAAAATCATAATTTGGCTTTACCGTAATCGGGAAAAAATGTTTGAAAACTATGCGCTATTAACTTAACCATCCCTTGTCAAGTATGGGAACAATAAATTAGAAATAGATAATAATACTGAAATAATTTACATAGAATCTTTCATTACTAACACAACTATGAGTGCTATGACTAATAAATTGAATGTTAGAATACAAAACGTGGGGCTTCTACAATCTACAGGTAGGCACATCGAAGCGTAACCTACTCGATGGATTAGGGACATTTGTCTGCAATTCTTTGATCTTGTAAAACGTGGCATATACTAACACCTGTATTAACTGTCAAGGGGTGGGCAGAGCAGTGGGTAAGCTGCACCTACAATACCTTTATTAATTGCATACGCGATCGCATTTCTATCAGCATTTACAAAAGCTAGACGAAGATACTTGTTTTTAAAAACATCTAACATAGTAGTTAGGGAGGCGAGGTAGCTAAATGGCGTAATTCAACGGCGCCGTCGAGACCTATCAAAATCGAAAGATAAAATGATTTCGAAAAGAAAAGCTCGTATGGTAAAAACCATTTTAGCGGTGGGTTTGGCGTGTACGGTTTTTCAAAAATGTAAAAAAAAACAGTTACTTGGGCATTCTCGAGCGCGTCAGATATTCATACTAAGTTTGCCCCAAGTGGCTCTGATAACAACGGTATACTAATCTGCCGGTTTGCGTGGTGGGGGTAGGCATATAAAGTAGTCAAAAATGCAAAAAAAAAAAATTTACTCGAGCGCGTCAGATTTTCGGAAGGGGTGTTAAGTAGGCCCCAAGGAAGCTCCCTTTAAAAAAACTGACGATTTCGGTGTGACGATAAGTTGCTATGAATTTTTGAAAATGCAAAAAAAAAAAGTTTTTTTGAAATACTCGAGCGCGTCAGATTTTCATAGGGGAGGTTTATCTCGGTATCCTGAAAGCATATTTCCTTAATCTGACAAAAATGTTGGTGGGTTCTCTTAATCTGATCGAAAAAGGTTTTTTGGTTTCTTTTTTTTCCTTTCTTTCTCCTTGATAAAACGGGGAATTTAAGAATGACAATAAAGCGATAGATACAACCAACGTAAAGATGAAATGTAGTACGAATTGTATTATTTACTGTATAAAAAAAAATGAAATGAAATACAAATTGTATTATAATTGTATTGTTATGTATGACCTTTACATTTTTGCTCAATACAATTCATCAAAGTTTCCAGCACATTCGAGAAATATACCGTCGGGTCTTTTCTCTCTCTTCAATTGTCGTTATACTGAGGGCACATAGGTCTACGGTAGGGGACCATAAACATATATATATATATATATTAGGGTGTACCGAAAATTCCCTTCTACCGCTTCTTTCCCCACCATCAATGTTGCGAAATAAAGGAAAAATACTGGTAGGACGGCATATTTCCGCGAAGCGCTCAGTCTGTATTACATGTTTATGGCAAATTCCTCTTTTTTGCTTCAATTCTTCACTTCGTTTTGCTTACGGTACGTCCAAAAAACAATTTGAGGATCAACAGGCTATTGAATAATATATATTATGAAACTGTACATGTTAATAATACTTTTTTATACAGATACGCGTAGCTTTTTCCGAGTCCACGAAAATTGTCGAGAAGCTTTAGAAAAAAAAAATTTTTGAGATATAATAAAAGTCACATAATTTAATTATCGTTATTTCATATCAATTTTTTTTAACGCCGTCAGTTTTCGAGATATACTCAAAAAACCGGGAGTTTGAGTTTTTATGATGCTTCAAGTCAAAAAGTTTTAACTTTGGACAAAAATGTAAAGACCTTTTTTGTGTAAAATAAAATTACCTTTTTTGTTTATTTAAACTTTTTTTTGTAAGATGAATCGTTCGCGACTTATATGCCGGAACGCGTTTTTCGGAAGACGAAATGGCTCCTCCACACTTCTGGTCATGCGGAAACCGGCAGATTTTGTATTTTTAGTGAGTTTTAGATTATATTCTTCAAAATAAAAAAATAAAAATCGCGCTCGAGAATGCCGGATTAACGTTTTTTTTTTACAAGTTCGCGACCCTATAACTCGGCGGCGTCAAGGACTTATCGTCAGATTAGTTAAATTTAGTCTTAAAACACTAAAATCAACCCCCAATATCTTAATCTGACTCGCTCGAGTATTTCAGACTATCGATTTTTTTTTACTAATCTGATCGTCTATCCTAGGCGCGCGTCACTACATATAGAGCTAAATACTTTACAAGGTTGTTCTATTAGGTCTAAGGTATCTCTCATATCTCAAACTGCCACGCTCGAGTATTACCGAAAATTCCCCTATTCGCCTCCCTAACTATAGGTAAAAATGCTTTCAGAAAAATCTGATCAAACCAGTATGGATATAGATAGGTACTTCTGCTCAAGACGCTAGTGGAATATACAGATGTTCATCAAATTCAATGGCTAAGCCGCCACTGCCTAAGCAATATTTTTTACGTCAACGTAACACAATTTATTACTTACTAGCTTCTGCCCGCGACTTCGTCCGCGTGAATTTTTTTGTTCCCACGACCCACCCCGTCGCATCGCATTGCCTGCCTGCGCTATTACTTCGTTTTTGCTTAGCGAAAGCTTCTGACTTTTTTTTTTTCTTTTTGCCCAACTCCTAAGGGTCCTAGCGTGATGTTTTTATAAATCCGACCGATACTTCCAGAGATTTAGAACTTTCAAACAAACAAAATCTTCAGATTTATTATTCAACATTAAAAGATAGAAATATGCTGTCGCAGACTTTTTTAGAACTTTTAAGGGGGAACAATTCCGTCATACATTATTTTTGCGTAACTTTAACCGTTTACGCAGCGCACGCTCAAAGAGAACAATTTTTCCCGATTCTTGCAAAATTTTTCATTGATACTCCGCTCCTATTGGTCGTAGCGTGATGTTATATAGCCTATAGCCTTCCTCGATAAATGTACTATCCAACACAAAATTATTTTTTTCAATTCGGACCAGTAGTTCCTGAGATTAGCGCGCTCTACCAAACAAACAAACAAACTCTTCAGCTTTATAATATTAGTATAGATTGTTACACACTCTTATGTAATAGTCGGTAACTAATTTATAATTGCTATTACATAAAAAATACCTTTGTAATATTGCGTGTACATACAATAACTATGATTATTTGAGATATTGCATATTATCCTACTTCCTACTAATATTATAAATGCGAAAGTTTGTGAGGATGGATGGATGGATGTTTGTTACTCTTTCACGCAAAAACTACTGAACGAATTTTGATGAAACTTTACAGTAATATAGTTTATACATCAGAATAACACATAGGATACTTTTTATCCCGATATTCCCACGGGATCAAAACTTACGCGGGTGAAACCGCAGGGCGCAGCTAGTCATATCTATATTAATATTGTAAAGCTGAAGAGTTTGTTTGTTTGTTTGTTTGAACGCGCTAATCTCTGGAACTACTAGTCGGATTTAAACATTTATTTTTGCATTTGAAAGCGCAATTCTTGAGGAAGGCTATAGGCTAGCTAGGACTCTTACGAGCTCAGCAAAAATAAAAATAAAGTAAGAAAGAACGGTAACAAAACTTGGTTAATCGGTGATATGTAGTAATTCTGTGATAGTTTGTTCGTCCTTTATATCAAAGTTACTACATAGTATATTTACTAAATCATCCGATCGGAAAATAAAATTCGCAGTAAAATCATCAAACTATCATCGATTAACCAAGTTTTGCCCTATGTAGTAACTTTGATATAAAGGATGAACAAACTATCACAGAATTATTGCATATCACCGAATATCCAAGTTTTACCCTATATCGCTTATAGCGCGGGCAGGCGATGCGACGGGTGGGTCGGGGGAACAAGAAATTTCACGCGGACGAAGTCGCGGGCAAAAGCTAGTTATTAATTATGTGATATGTCCTAGTTACCCTATGTGGTACCTAAAACTATAGGTAGATACTTACATAATAATATGAATCTATTTTTTTATTTTTTTTAAGAAAATCTTGTCTAAAATTTGTGTCAAAACTCATAACCAATGCTACTTATGGAATCTTGTTTATCAACAAACTCATTTATTTATATAGGGATCCGCGGAGCAATTTCGTGCTTGGCAGAACGTGTCTTTGAGTTTCATTAAAGCCATTTTAATGCTCGTATTCTTCTCGATGTAAGTGTCGGGTGGTATGAAATATTTTGTAAATTGTAAGATTGGTGTCTGCTGTAAAATTTCTTCATGCACAAGAGATATGAGAGAGGCACGCTTTTTCCGGGTGTACCTTCCAGCTAAATCAGCGAGATGTAGTGTAGCATGAGGTGTTGCGATTTCTAGCAGTGCGTGCGAGCGTGATGAGGTTGCGTTGCGTCGAGTAGCGGCAGTGCGGCGCCGTCGAGCCCCTTCGGCGACCAACGTCAGGAGAGCCTCGGCGTCCTGGACCAACACGCGGCGGAGATCTGCTCGCGTGGAATGAGATAGTATGGCTTTATGTCTACGCCAGCACATCAAGCTACTACAATCTGTCAAATTTCTTTAATAGATTTTCAACTTTATCGCTAAAGTATAAGGTTCAAGGTCGATTGGAAGAAATTGCCAGTTTCGGGTAACTTGTGTGCAGACGTCTGTACAAAGATTACGCAGAGAGTTTTATAGTAGACAACCAACCCGCCCCTGCATTGTACAGTTTTTACGACTTGAAAAAACATCGAGATTTAATTAATAATATGTAAGTCGAATATTAGTGTATTATACACAAACAATTATTAATGAAAACCGCATAAAAATCCATTGTGAAGTTCAGAAGATCTAAAGGGTCACACAAACACACACAAAAAGCGAATTTAATAACAGGCGGCTCACTGGGCGCCCCCATCCTGAGTGACCACTTTATTTTGCATCTATCCAAGCAAACAAGATATCGAAACCGTAAGCACTGTTCCCCGTGTTTGGCTAAAACATTAAACTAAGTGTCTAAGAGTAAAGATTGGGTAACCACATGTGACGTCAAAGATACCTATGCTAGAATGATCTCGACTTCGATCCAATGGAACACAAGGTGGATTGATAAAAAAGCCATTGCACTCTACGTAGTATCAACTTGATGATAGATGCTTTAGATGAACATACTACGCTAGGCGCATTAGAGCAAAAAAGGGTGTTCGTTACGATTGCAAGCAAGTGTTCAAAGAGTACCTATATAAAAACTTACTTTGCACGTAGGGTCCTTTAGAAGGATGCTCGCGCACACGCAAGTCCTTGCGCGCGTTGCCTCTGCGCCGGGGCAGCGAGTGGCAGGGAGGGAGCGGCACCTCGCCGGACAACAAGTCGTGTACCCGTTCGTTATATATCTCCAGGAAACTGCATCACATAATAAACAGGGTCAAAGTCAAAATTACCTAGTGAAACTCCACAGACGTGATGGGTGTCGACACCTAAACTCTACACTAATGTTCTCAACAATTTGAGACCTAACAAGAAACGGTAAATAGGTATTCTTTATCCCTGAAGTACCTATGCTTTCCAAAAAGATTCTGCGACGCAATAATATAAGCTGGCGTTAGGAGCTCACTGATCGTAGTTAGGTATAAGTATTTCCAGAAATAAAAGCAAAATACATAATTATGTGACAGCATTTTAAAGAACCATTTCAATACTGTCATCCATTTTTAATTATTTAATTGATCTGTATGTTTATTACAGCTGAACAAATTTTTGAAAAGTTTCATGAAAATTCATCAAAATTAACATTCAACACTGTGAATCTGATCAAATTATGTTCCTCAACAAATATTTTGATAAACAATAGTAAGAAAAATGTCCAACAGTAACTTGTGTGCGAGTTAACGTGAGTTAGTCACGACCAAACTAATTGCCTGCTAATAAATCATCCCACAATTTACAAAGTGGAACTATGTTTTGAACTTAGTTTTAACTAGTTTTTAACATTTAACTATGTAGAAATTACTTGAACGGAATGGCGTGATTTTCTACTGTGGGTAATGAAGGTATCACAATATGTGAATAAGTAAAATTAAGGTTTCTTGTAATGTTATTTCCTGTAATAGGTAGGCCCATAACTTTGAATACCAGTACCTACCTTAACAATGTTATAATTATTATATGGATCATAAAAATGGTAATGGTTTCTTTCGATTTTCAACTACAAAACAACAAAGCGTAGGTAGGTTATGACTGTACCTCTGGTAGCAGGTTTAACGAAAATGTTCACATTCACCGAGAAATCAGTCAGATAAGTAAATTCTTCAAAAGATAATCTAAACTTTTTAAGTGGTAGGTATCAGGCTCAGTGCTTCCATTATTTTGTGAACTGTTTGTGTGTAATAATCTGTTATTACAGTGGGGAACGAAATAGTTCAAAGTACGGAGATATTACCAACGTGGGGCGGCGCCGCAGACCTATCAGACACCTCGCACGGTGTGATACAAAAGTAATAAAACAACTGGCCACCGCAAAACTAACGTAGAAAATGTAGAAATATATAGACGAGTTATTATAAAACCGTAGTACCTTATATTCTGGCATAATGTCCTGTCTGTCTCTGATTCCCCGAAGGGTTTTCGGTAATGCAACTAATGCCTTGTATTTTAGTGTCCTGGAAATACATTTATGCTCGTTACAAACTAGATAGCAGTGTCAGCACATGTAGATAATTCGATTATGCTCACACACCCTGAGTTTATATCGCTTTTTCTTCTCAGGGGAGTCAGATAGGAAATGTCGACTCCATCTAGATTATTTTTTATTTTTATAATACGACTTGTAAAAGTGACTCCGGTATTCTATTTACAGAATAAACAATTTCATTTATTTACATACTAAGTATAAACTTTTTCATCTAAGTGTAATTTGATTTTGATAACTGTTATTTAGTAGATATCTTGGTATCTATGTATTTTCATAGACTTTAATGAGTTGATTGGTTTAATACTATAATAAAATATAATAACGGTGTACTGCTACGTAAATGCAAGCACCTAAGTACTTGCAGTATCAGTTTGAATTTATGAAAGCCTAATTATGGTTAGCCTGCATGATGCAGGCTAATAGTAACAGTAATTAACGTTAAATTTAAAAAAATACTGAGTTATCACAGAGAAAATACTCCAAAAGCCACGTTCAACAGTTCAGTCTTCGTCCGTCGCGAGAAGCTCAAATCAAAAGTTTTTATTTTTTCATTGTTAGAGAAAAAGTTTTTATTTGTTTCTGGAGGCTCGTGCCTACAACTACTGCAGATTTTAAAATGTTCGTATGAAACTAACAGATTTAGCGGGAAAAGTCCGGAAAAGTCATTGAATTAATATTTCTCTGTAAAAAATCATCTGAAAACAATTTGATTTTCACTATTTAGATATCGACGCTTGAAAGGCAAAATTAACTAAACGACATAGAGCTAACTTTACAGAAGAACAGTTAATCATATAAATTATGATTCTGATGACAAAATGAGATCTAAAACAGCAAGAAGTACGCATGTAGGATGATTACAAGAATTAATATGATTTTTTTTCTGAGAAGTTAAACTTTAAATTTTTCTCTTGTAAACTTAGGCCTTTGTCGCTTAGTCAATTTTGCCTTTCAAGCGTCGATATTATTTTTACCTCGCATATATTCCTAAACCACTCACTATACAACGTTCGATGTCGAGTAGGGCGGGCGGAAGACACTCGACGCGGCGGTGGACAGGGCGCGACTCACGACCACTCGAAGGACTGAAGCCTTACTGACTACTGCTACTGAAAATATTAGTCTCTACACCCTTCACCCTAGCTATAGAACCACGTAGTAATAATTCTACCTCACGTTAACTCGCAAAATAAACCGTATCTCACTGTTTGTATTGTTTGTTCAAATTGTAAAAGTTTCAAAATGTTTATACCTACATTTATTTAGAGCGCGAACTTTTGAAACTATCATAAAATGAAGTAGGTCTCTAACCTAAACCGAAAATTGGAATAACTTGCTTCTGTTAAAAAACTTTGAAAATGTCAAATGTGACTAAAGTAATTAAATTCTGGTCAAACATCTGTGACCGTCAAAAAATGCTGCTACGCTCAGCCTACGCTGCTGCTACTCTGAGCCTCCGCAGCTGCTACGCCGAGCCTACGCGGCTACTACGCCGAGCCTGAGCGGCTGCTGTACTGAGCCTACGCGGCTGCTACTTCGACCTTACGTTAGAAGACACTTAGGGTCGAAATAGCAGCCGCGCAGGGCCTACGTGGCTGCTACGCCAAGCCTACGCGGCTGCTACGCAGAGCCTGAGCTGCTGCTACGCACAGCCTGAGCTGCTGCTACGCCGAGCCTACGTTGAGCTTACGCTGAACTAACCCTGAGCTGTATGAAGTGCCTACGCAGTTTCAACGAAGCGTTATCGCTTAGAATAGTTCAACACCAAATTAAACTATTCTTTGTATAATGTTTCATTTCACCGACTGTCGATGACCAGTTTAATTTTTAGGTATTAAGTACCTATAAGAATAGAACAGAATACTTTTTAAGTAAGTGCTTTCTTTCACAGGATAAACCGCAAATCCCGCAATATTGACTATTTTTCTTTAAGAAAGAATGCCTCAGAATGTACCTATAACACTGTAATCTTCAACAAAAACAAACAATACCTTTCCAATAACTCTTGTCTATGTAACACGAACACATGTACTTATCGTGTAGGGAGATATTAGCGCAGATAAAGCCATGATCGCAGGGTGTTAAAGGCTCGCGTGTCGTTTCAGCCTTGAGGTCAGGAAGCCATGGTGCCTCTCTTTATTATCATTCAAACTTAATCGAATACAACCAACAATATATAAGTATAACACGAGTGTTGGAAAAACAATCGTAAAAAAAAGTTTTCAACACGCGCAGAAATACCCAATACAAAAGTTAATTCACACCTCCTCGAAAATGACCGCGTCAGATCTCCAGAAACCTTCAATTTCAAATAGCCTTTATTAGCAATAAAACTAGTTTAACAATTTATTTAAATTAAAGGTTTAGACATCAGAAATCTCCAGATTACTTCAATTGCTCTTTACGCCTCCTCCAAGCTTTTCCACACGATCGTGAGATTTTTTGTCTATGAAACTTTTGAAACTAATTTTACAGTATGTAAGTAACTACACTATGGACTTATTCAGATATTACTTACACCAAAATAAATAGAAATTACATAAACCTACATGGGCACACATGCGAAACGTCAGAGCCTAGGTGGTTCCAATTGGGGATTTCTGGAGAAAATCCGGCAAGAAAGTTCACGGTTCCACTTTTAGAAATAGTTGGTTTTTACAATATTTTCATATAACAAACAGTATTAATAGGTATGAGTACCTACAGTGCAGTGCAACAGGGCCCTTCAAGAAGTACCAGCTACAGTTAACAAAACAGAAAATGGTCACATCATGCCCAAGCGTGCATTGCATGGATCTAATTACCCAAAGAGCTTCTAAGCAGTTCAAATTGGCATCGGTGGCAAACAACGAAAATGCGAACCCAATGACACCGACTTCCGAAATTTGTTGGTTGCGTTATTTGGTTGTGTTATTATTATAAAAAAGTTTTCTTCTTTGGATTTTTAACGCGTGTTGTGCCAATGTGTGTTGGGCCACGTTATTTTATACCTAGTTGTTTTATTTTGTAAAAGTGAGAACTTGTAGTTCGAAATAAAGAATATATTATTATAAAGTATAACGGCAAGGACTATCTACTAACGATCCTAACTTGTTAATAAATAGACTTGTAATTAAATAGACATCTCATCTAAAATCAACCGGAGGTCATATTGTAGTTTACATGCACTCAAAACTATAATAGGTTGCAAAAGTAGGGGATAACTTTTACAGCTGATCATAATATAATATTAAGGCAAAGACAAAAGTTTATACTTAAGCCACTCAACTTTCGATTACAAAAATTGGGTCGAAAACCCTGTAGGGACTTCGACATGGAACAGAACACACATATTTTATTAGAAAAGAAACGCAGTAAATGTCATTATAGAGGTACCTACGCATTGATGCCCGCAATCATTAGCCGTGAAAAAATCGGCACCGATGAAATATAATGACACGACACCCATTTCATTTTGACAATCGCATCGCGTGCCTACCACGTATGGCTTCTTCACACGAAATGCATAAACGATAGAAACAATTTACTTGCCGAAAACAAACTGCTTTTAGGAATAGACGTAAAAGCAACCAAGATTACCATTATCCAATAGGTTTTGAAAATGGTAGGTAACTAGCATAAAAACAACAATAGATGTCAAATCTTTTGTTGTTTTCAAGCTACCATAATATTGTCGTTTAGACATGGGACGCTAACCTGGGTTTTCAAGCCAGCCACAGGATAATTTACGAAAGAAAAAAGGCTTATAGCATACTAGCGACCCGCCCTGGCTTCGCACGGGTGCAATGCTGATACTAAGTATAGGTACTTCAAGAATGTCAGCACGCGCCGCCGCGGCCGGCCCCCGGCCGCAGCAACCGCTATGTCCCTGCATTTTAAATCTGTAATATCTTCGAAAAGATTCATTTAAATTACATGCTGTAAAGGGCCATATTTATCTATATTAAATGCACAATGTATTTAAGGTACTTAATTGGATAAGGATTAATGCTGTATTGCTTAAAATCGCTTCGTAAATAAGCCATTATTTCTCGTAAAAAGTAAAGGATAAAAAATGATTATTGGGTTATCCCTATGAGATAGACATATACCATCACGGATTTTTTTGTAGACCTTTTTAAGGTGTACAATACTGTAGTACATTATTTTGACCTATCTCCTAGGGTTCAGCCAGCGTTTGAAAAGTAAGCGCAAAAAAATGTGTTTATTTACGACATCACATTAGAAACCTCTAAAATTATCAATGTTTCTCTACTATACATGCATGCATGTATTATATATATAAACCTTCCTCTTGAATCACTCTATCTATTAAAAAAACCGCATCAAAATCCGTTGCGCAGTTTTAAAGATCTAAGCGTACATAGGAGAAAGCGACTTTGTTTTATACTATGTAGTGAAGCAAAATCAGCCCATAATGTTCCCACTGCTGCGACACAGGCCACCTATATGAGAGGGAGTGGGACGTAATCCACCGCGCGGGCTCAATGCGAGTTGATCGAAGTCACATGTCTTCGAATTTTTAGTTCTTGGAGATGCCGGTTTCCTCACGATGTTCTCGTATCTAGTAGTGAAATCAAAACTACTAGATACTTCTACTAAAATTCAACAGCAAATTCTCATCACGTTTATCATAGATCCATTTGGATTACATCCACCAGGTGTGACATTACCTCACACAGCACACGCCATTAGAATTCATAGAAGGTTCTTGCGGAGGCCCCCTTTCTAAAAACCTTATTTGCATATGTGAACTATTGTGGAGGATTTAGGCAAACTTTCACATTATAAGGACTAACCGACAAACGACTTACGTAATAAGTACTTTTGATATCAGTGGTGTATCAGCTGATATGCTCAAGTGCTCAACATAATGTAAATTACCTAAAATTACTGAGCACTAAGAGATAATGAGAGCAGTGGTGGCCTAGTGGCCTATCGGCCCCGACTTACGAGTTGTGGATCGATAAGTTCCCAGGCAGCCACTTTACTTTGTGTATTTAATTTCATCACCACTGGTCTCAAAACGGCGAACGAAAATATCGTGAGGAAACCGGCATGCCCTACAACCAAAAATTCGAAGTCTTGTGACGTCAACCATCCCGCACTAGGCCCGCGTGGTGGATTATAGAGAGGAGGCTTGTGTTCAGCAGTGGGTATAGTATAGGCTGATTATTCTTCTTCTATCATATCAAGTAAATACTAAAATATACCTATAAAGTTACCTGATAGTAAAATCAACCGGTTGCTGTTCATACAATGCCTTGCACAGCCGCGGGATCAGTCCGGGCTGCGCTTCTGTGCCCATCATTGTATGCGTCTTGCCTGTCGCACTCTGTCCATACGCCAACACACATGCTGAACACCCTCTGGAAACGCTGGCTATGACTTCCTGGCCGATGGCGTCGAACACCTAGCATGGGTAAATAGAAATATTTTCTTTACCTATTTGAATCAAGGATAGGTACTTGAATGAGTGGATACAAACATAAATTATGAAAATTCTGATAAAAACTGTGATTTTAATTAACATTTCAATATATAAATATAGGTGCCGGTAGGTACCTGCATCTTAGTAATTTTCTCATTATACGATAGGAAAAATCCATTATTTTTAAAGGCAAAGGCCGGGTCACTCCAAATGAAATAATAGGTGGTACACACGACGACATAGCAAGTTATACATTCCCAGCTTTAGCTGATCTCGCATTGTTTATGGCTTTTCGTACAATGAGAAGTCAGCTTATACTGGAAATATATAGCTTGTTAAGTCGCCGTGTGTACACCTAGCTAAATGTTACACTTAGTTACGCTGACCTTTTCCTGCGATGCGTAAGATGGCTGCGTGATTGGGCAGAAGCTGTCGAAGGTGTAATCCGCATAATATTGACGAGTCCGCTCGCGACTGTCACCTGCGCCTGATACGCTTACCTAGGCAAATAATTCATAATGAGAAAACACCACAAAACTCACATACACACACGGCTACACATTAAGCTATAGGTACATTTTCAGTTTTAGCTGACCTCGCATTGTATACGTTTTTCATACAATCAGAATGCAATCAGAGGTCAGCTTATACTGGTTATGTATAGCTTGATGTGTAGCCGTGCGTTCATGTGCAGACAGAGTTTAAGTAGGTAGGTAAGTACATATTTTTAGAAATTCTTCTTTAAATTGTACGTGGTAAGTAATTATTAATAATTATAGCTTGCATTTTCTAGGAGTAATCTAAACAGCCGTTAGCCATTATAAGATAAAAACACAAAATAATGTGAAAAATCAGACTTTCTGCCATTCTTAACCCGATCTGCACTATTGGTTAAAAAAAAACAAGGAAAAGCACCAATCTTTACAAGCACATTTTGAGAAGTTATTTTCGGATGGCAATGATCCAGCTTTCTTTGCCCGAAATGACTATTGAATGTGTGCATTTTATGTAAGTTAATTACACACATCAAAAGTGTCTAGGGATCAAGCATTTTTATGCGGATTTCTTGAGATTGAGATGTGGCTTTGTAATAAATTTATGATTTTATAAATTTATATGGATCCTTTTTGGTGCATTTCATAATTTGAATCAGGAACTGTGAATCAAATTCGAGTAAAAGATGAAAATCAGCTGTCAATATTTTCCCTATAAAAACATACAACGCATTGAAGACATTATTAGTGCTACTGTTTCCCTACTACTGATTAAAACCAACGTTATTATGGAGCGGCGACGTCATTTAAGCAGGGAAGAAATGCTCAGAGCCGTGGGAATGATAGAAGCTGGTTCCCGGCAACGTACTGTGGCTTTAGCTCTGAATACAAGTCAGAGTGTTATCAGTCGACTTTGGACACGTTACCGAAGCACTGGTACCGTGGCTGAGCGCCATGGAGGACGGTATCGCTGCACCACACGGAGACAAGACCGATACATTCAAATCTTAACTCGAAGAGCTCCAACAATAACCGCCATGATGTTAGCCGTGAGGCTTCATCACTCTTCAGGGAACTTAATTAGCGACCAAACAGTCAGAAACCGCTTGCATGAAGTGAACCTTCATTCCCGAAGACCGCTACGGGTACCACCTATAGCAATGCACAATCGTAGGATTCGATATCAATGGGCTCTTGAACACAGAAATTGGGCAGAAGAACAATGGCGTTTCGTGTGCTTTTCTGATGAGTCTCGTTTTGGTATGAGACCGGATACAAGACGTATACGACACTGGAGAACCCCTGGACGCCAACAGCGATTAAAATCCTGCCAGGAAGTCCATCCTTATAGTGGTGGAACCATCATGGTATGGGCGGGTATTTGGATCGGCGGAAGAACTGAGTTGATTTGGATCAGAGGCAACCTCAACGCTCAAATTTATGCTGAGACGATTGTATCAGACGTCATCGTTCCTCTACAAGTGCAAATCGGTCCCTTATTTCAGTTAATGCATGATAATGCGTCGTGCATTATCATGCATTAACTGAAATAAGGGACACCGCAAGAGTTGTAAGACAGACTCTCGCCGCAGCTAACATCAATGTCCTGCCCTGGCCTGCTCAGTCGCCAGACTTGAACCCGATTGAGCATGCATGGGATATGCTACAGAGAAGAGCTCTGCCGAATATGGAGGGTATCCAGTCGCAAGAAGACCTTTTTTTGTTGTTGCAACGAACATGGGCGGCCATTCCACAGCGTGATTTGGATGAACTCATTTTGAGTATGCCAAACCGATGTTCTTGTGTTGTTAGTGTTCGCAGTAGAAACACGGATTATTAATTGTTTAAGTTACCCAATAAAATTTTAGAGAAAACTGTTATTTCAGTCTTTTTTTCGAACTTTTGTGTTAGTGGTTCAAATGTCAAAAATCCCTTTATTAGGAAAATGGCAAATTTCTTTATTAATGCAAAGGTGACTTGGTTTATCGTTACTGTGACAAACGAAAACACTTTATTTGATGAATCCTTAAAGAAAATTTTAATTAATATCAATCAGGAGAAAAGTTATTGCAAAAATATATGTTGATCCCTAGACACTTTTGATGTGTGTATTTAAACTGTAATGCTGTTAACAACATCTTGTGAACAATACGACCACCGCCCGTGCTAAAATTTTTTGTGGTCGCTGCTGCTCCAGATTTTGGAAAGGTCAATCCGAGATCCAAAGCTTGGGGGGTCAACTTAGCTTAAGTGTGCCTACACTTAAGCTTAAGTACCTACTTAGGGCATTTCAAATGTTCAAATGTACCTATCAATAACAGAAGTAAATCGTTTACTTAGTCTACTTGGCTTTTTTCAGCTTGGATGATTTTGAGGGAGGGGTCACTAGTTTTTTTTTTTTTTTGAAGATCCGATACTCTTTTCAATTACATTGCTGTCATGTATTTTTTTAGAGCTGAGATATACTTAATATAAATCGAAAGTTAGTCAAATTTACGATTATTTAATTTTTTTTTTTTTTTTTTTTTTTTTTTATCCTTTATTAAAAAGAACTAGGTTCTTAATAATTAATTACAATCTAGCCTACAAGACTAATAAGCAATTTTAATCTAACTTAATTTTCTACGTGATACTTATTTTAAAACTTAGAATAGTGTTGGTTGTACTTTACACAAGTCTGTTCCACTTTCTTAGAGTCTGATATGATGATATGAACACTTTGTTCGTGTGTTATTATGTGTGTCATTGGCACTAATATTTCTACACTTTTTACACTACACTAACTCAAAAGGTTTTGTCCGTTTTAGTCTTCGCACTATATTTGTTTGATCTAACAGCTGAATTGCCTCGATGTTCACATGTCGTTGGAGTCGGTGCTCATGGGCCTCAGCAAATTTTTTAATTATGTTAGTGACGGGTTCCATTTTTAGGTCACGATGGAGGTCGTCATTTCTTATATACCAGGGCGCATTAACAATACTCCTGAGTACCTTATTCTGGAATGTTTGAATAATTTTGATGTTGGTCGGCTTAGTACAGCCCCATAATTGGATGCCGTATGTCCATATTGGCATAAGGATATGCTTATACAATAAAATTTTGTTATGTATCGATAGGCAAGAATCCCGTCCAATCAACCAATACATTTTTTTAAATCTCATGTCTAGTTCCTGTCTTTTCTTTTTGACGTGCGCTTTCCAGCGCAGTTTCGCATCAAGCGTTATGCCAAGGTATTTGGCTGTATTTGCGTATGGCACTTGTTGGCCATTTATGAAGATTGGGTGATAATCACAATTCCTGTTGGTAAAGTCAATGTGAAGTGACTTTGATTCATTTAGTTTTATTCTCCATTTTTGTGCCCATTCATGAACTTTATTTACAGCCATTTGTACTTTTTTGATTGCTTCCGTATGGCATGACCCTGTAGCCATAATGGCAGTGTCGTCCGCAAAGGTTGCAATAGTATTATTTTCTAGCTCTGGTATATCATGCGTGTACAGCAGGTAGAGGACTGGACCTAGCACACTTCCTTGAGGCACGCCAGCTTTAATAACTTTTAACTCGGAAAAGGCATCCTCGTGCCTTACTCGAAACATTCTATCTGTAATGTATGATTGCAAGATATCGGCAAAATCATTGGGCAGAATTAGTCTTAGCTTGTATATCAAACCCCTATGCCAAACTCTATCAAAAGCTTGTGCCACATCTAAAAATACGGTGGAGCAGACTTTTTTGTCTTCAAGCGTTTTCTCAATTATGTTGGTAATTCTGTGCACTTGGTCTATTGTTGAGTGTTTCTCTCTGAAACCAAACTGATGGTCAGGGATCAGATTTCTCTCGTTTATTATAGGTTTTAGGCGTTTTAATAACAATTTTTCAAACAGCTTTGATATTATAGGCAACAGGGATATGGGCCTGTATGATGATGCTTCGTGAGGTGGTTTACCGGGCTTTGCAATCATAATCACTTCAGCAACTTTCCATGGCTCAGGAACGTGCTTTAGTACAAATGCAGCATTGATGAGCCTAGTAAGCTTAACGATGGCTTTACGCGGGAGATGTTTTAGGATTTCTCCCGTAATAAGGTCATACCCTGGTGATTTTTTCAGGCTTATGATTTGAATTTCCCTTGCAACTTCTTTTGGGGTCACAAGCTTAATTCTTTGATCTTGCAGAATATTGGCCATCTGCAGGTTGTCTATAGACCTGTCATTTGGCTGAAAGGTTTCTTCTAAGTGATGAGCAAATCTTAGGGCTTTTTGCTCATTGCTTATGGCCCACTTTCCGTTACTATCTCTGATAGGGGGAATTGATGTAATTGGCCTTTTAAGTGTCTTTGTCGCTTTCCAAAGAGAGTATTGCGTAGTATGGTCGCTGCTTAACTGACGTAGGTTAGTATTGAAAGCCTCATCTTGAAAAGTTTTTATTTTTCTCTTCAGTCTTTTCGTAAGGTTATTCAATAGAGTTTTATCCTGCGGGAATCTAGTTTGTTGCCATCTTTTTCTTTGAGTCCTTTTTTCATGTAATAGGTCTATTATTTCCTTTGGGTAGGTGTTTCCTTTAAATTTCTTTGTAACCTGTGGTGTGTTGTTCCATGCGCATTGTTGGATATTGTTGCTAAACTTGTTTACTTCAAAATCGAGCTGATCTTTGCTTTTTAATGAAGTTTTTAGGTCAATAATATTTTGCAGATCTATGCTAAAACTTTCCCAATCTGTAAACATATTGACTAATGTCAAGTGGTTTTCTCTTAGTAATATTTTGTGACTCAAATGTAATAATATCGGAGAGTGATCGGAGTTCATGTGATACCCTTCTTTCACACTCAGATAATTTGTTGATATGTTTTTGACAATGAAGAAGTCGATAAGGTCTGGTAGTTTCTGAGAGTCAGTCGGCCAGTATGTAGGTTTTCCAGTACTGATGACCTCACAACGCATGTCTTTCACTGCACTTAAAAGCTGTCTTCCCTTAGTGGAAGTTAGTCTCGATCCCCAATGAGTGTTCTTAGCGTTAAAGTCACCGCCTAATATAAATCTCTGTCCAAGGATTCTGAAGAAGTGTACATATTGTTCTTTGTTTATCGTGTGTCTTGGAGGACAGTATACGGCCGCTAGTGTAACATAAAATTTATTTGTTTTCACTGATATCGCCACAGCTTGCGTGTCTGGCTCCTCATATTTACACTGTTCATAATGGCAGATATTTTCTTTAATAATAACCGCGCTACCACCTCGGGCCGTGTTGTTAGGGTGCAACGAGTGATAAACCTTATAGCCTCTAAACTTTACAAAAGACTGTTTAGTGAAGTGCGTTTCAGAGATCAAACACACATCAATATTTTCTGTGTCTAGGACTACTTGCAACTCATGTTGGTGTTGCAGCAGTCCGTTGGAATTCCACGCCATTATTTTTAGTGTGTTATTCATGATTGATTCTTATAGTGCTTGATTCTAACTTTTCTAGTCTCTTGTCAAATGATGATAGGCATTTCAAGATCTGGTTGAGCTTGTCCTCAAGACTTGATGGTTGAGTGCTTGGTTTTACCGCTTGTGCATATGAGACACTTTTAGACGTGTGCGCAGACAACACAGTTGTCTGTGCACTTTGTTTTGTTGTCTGTTTATCAGTATTTTTAACAGTTTGCTTAATGGCAGGGTTATTAGGTGAGTTATTTTTTGAGATTTTGTTCTTCATCGTTTGCATCTCCTTGGCAACTAAACACCCTCTGTAGTTGGCTGGGTGAGGTAAGCCACAGTGAACACACTTAGGTTTTTCTTCTGCAGGTTTTTTGCATTCGGCTGTGAGGTGTTTACCAGTACATTTGACACACCTTGGCTCTTTT
The DNA here is from genome assembly GCA_949316385.1 of Globia sparganii. Lineage (NCBI taxonomy): Eukaryota > Metazoa > Arthropoda > Insecta > Lepidoptera > Noctuidae > Globia > Globia sparganii. Next base: position 8,424,009 of record OX438671.1, read on the forward strand.
GAACAATATCTTTGAGTATGACCATAAGCCTGGCATCTCTTACACTGCGGTATTATTTTCGATGTTTTAAGCGGGGTTATTTCAACTTTGCACCCTAGAATATGTTTAATGCCGTATATTTTACTGACATCTTCGTCATTCTTAAATGATAATATGAACATGTTCAGCGGTTCCTTTGTTCTCCAGCTTAGCTTGTTAATTGCATTTTCTATCTGGAATCCTTGCGATGTTAAGTCATCTTTAATCCGATCCGGTAGGCAAGAAAAATGCAATTTTTTTGCCACAACTCTTATTGGCCTGGTTTGTTTATCCTCGTATGAGTGCCATGAACAGTTATTTTCTGTTAAGCGCTGAGCAATCACTCTGTAGGATTCTTCAGTTTTGGCATTTATTTTCACACTATTACCGCTCAACATTTTGGCGCTAAAAGTTTCTACTGGCTGAGATTCAGTCAAAAAGTCATAGAATGTTTGATAATTCTTAACACCGTCCACTACGATTGGAGGCGGTGCTGGCATTTTTTTAAAAGTTGCCTTCTCTTTGTTGTTGGGTTGTTTTTGTTGAGCGCTAGTGCTAGCTTGTTGTAGTGGTGGTGGAGTAATGGAGGTGTTCAACTTTCTTTTCTTCCTGTTTTTCGCCCTAATCCACCCAGTCTCTTTGGCGAGTTCATCCTCGTCCGTGCAGTACTCAACGTCGCTTTTAGTAGGCTGAGCAGGTGTTATGGTCTCACTGACCTGTTTAACTGTGGATTCTTGTTTTTCTTGTGCCTTTAGGCATTTTAATTGTCCTTGAAGATCTTGTACCTGTTCCTGCAAGCTTTGTATGTGGCCGTTCAGTTGACGTACCATTTGTTGCAGGTTTTCTCTGTCCGTTTTCTCCTGGATGTAACAGTCGTACAACTGCTTTTCCAGATCCGTTTTTATTTTTATAGACTGTTTTGCAGCCATTATTTAGTTTTAAGGCGAACGTGACACCTAAACAATTATAATAAACACTTCATGACGATTTCCGCACTTGTAACTGGGTCATCGCGGTGGCCCCGATAGGTCGACGTACACCGCGACGACGGTGTTGTGATGCGTCTGCAAAATACTCTTAACTAGAGCACGCGCGCGCGATCGGTACGTCCGTTCACAATAGTAGTTTAACAACGTATTTAATGTAAATCTCTCAAAACAGAGGCCAGCACATCGAGCTACCCCAATCTGTCAAATTTCTTTGATAGATTTTCAACTTTATTGCAAGCGCATAAGGTTCATATTCAATTGGGAAAATTTTACAGATTGGGGTAGCTTGATGTGCTGGCCTCTGTACCTGCGTAATTTGTACGGTATTTGTACGGTAAAACAAAATCATGCCTATTTATCGATTTGTTTTTGTATGCGTGCCATGTCCATAATCATAAAATTAACAGGGTAAGTACTAAGTAGATATCTCTAAGTAGGTAAGTTAGAGGTAGGAAGGTGATTATATTGAATATCATATACTTACTTTGATATTGGTAATTGTAACTGTATTACTATCGACAACGTCCACAACCGGCACACAATCCTTCTCTGACCTCAGTTCCCTGTAAAATTAAATAAGTTCATAATATAAAATTGCTTTAGAAAAAACCAAAAATGTAAATAAAACAAAACAAAACTTACTTTTCAGTAAATGGCCTAACTCGTATCGCTAGTTTTACATTAGACATAATTTGTATGTTAGAGTTATGTCACTTATATCTAAACGTGTAAATGCTATTATCTGTGCGTTAATTTTAAATCATTTATTTATCAAACTGTAGGTACTAATTTACCTACGCAACGACAAGACGATAGTGAAAACTAGAACTATAATGATCAGTCTTCGAAAGTCCCGTGTTGTTGGACAAAGTTATTTTAAGACCGACCCACCCTTCCTGTAGCTCATAAACACAAGGAACTAATTAACTTAAAAATAGATTTTGCTCCTTTTGTACCTACCATATCCTACATACTGATAAATAAGCTAATAGGTACTGTAGTATTCCTAGAATCATACAAATTATCATACAGTTATATCAACGCAGTGAGTACAGCAAAAAGAAACTCATTCAGTTACGAAAAAATAATTAAGGTCCAACACATCCATATTGATAGATGCAATCTGTTCATATTCTTATCCTTATCATTTTACATAAGTAGGTATTTTTATTGTAAATATTTTGTATTCTTTGGTTATCTCTAGTTATCAAACCTCCAAAACCTCGCTCAGCAACACGATAAATCGAAAAATCGTAAAATTATAGCACATATTGTATCTGTCACTGTCAATAATGTCAAAGATTTTTTTCTGCGAATGGACATCACTAGCGCGCGGAGACATTTTGATTGATGAAAAAAAAAAAACATAGTGTTGCTGGCGAATGTGACGTCTGTTTGTTGCAGAGTACTTTTTTATAAGCTGAAAGTTTGTTGTTATATATACGCTGGAATAATATATATAACTCAATATACGCAGAAAGGTACTGTTCTATTTTTTTTTATTCTAACTCAAAGTAGGTAAGTACAATACACTTCGTAAACAAATAAATTGTGCAAATCAAGCGTTACGCTGAATACTTTCAAGAAATATTTTCGTCTTATTATTATGAGTACATTACACAGTATGACCCTCTGACCAAGTTTTCTATTTTAAATGCAAATTCTGAAAGAAATAAAATAATTATCATATACCTACCAAAATGACAATCATTGTTCAAAACTTCAATGCATACCCTAAAAAGAACCTTGGGTTATCACCATGATTTACATTATATCCTACTTTCTTATTAGCATCACCATATTAGCTCAACTGTGGCTAATGAGACACAATTGAATTTCTATTGTTATAAATCAAATTTTGATTTTTCAACAGTTGATTATAGTTAGGCAACTTGCAGTTATTCATATCACTTGTCAATTAAATGCATGTTCATGAGCCCAGCTGACTGCCAGAGGTTATATACATAGTAAAAACAAATACTTAATAAGATTAATAATTATTTTACCATTTATATTAAATAGGTATTACTTATCTAAAATGTACAAACATTTAATACTAAATAAACTACAAATTATTAAAATAAAAATATAACATCATAATCTAACTAAAACTAAAATATTGCATTTAAATATTCCTCCGCATCACTGTTGACTAAGATTACATTCAATTTTCACGTCAGTTTTACATCATTGTCATACATTCTAATTTAAACATTTTTTACGTTTATTATTAACAGTGGTTGTTTGCCCACCAGAAGAAGAGAGATTAATAAGGCCGTTGTTTTATTTTAATACCATTTTCCTACTTATAAATTACAGAACAGAGTGGGTTATTTAACTTCTAGTACTTAACCTGGCCTCCAGTTATGTATTTCTCTTTTATTTCATATGTAAATACCTGTTTAAAAAGACTACACTGTCTTATGAATATTGTATTATGTTTGAAGATTAACATCTCTTGAATTAACATAAAAATACCTTGTCACATTGAGTTGAACTTTCAACATTCTATTGATCATTCTTTGTTCCGCTGCTCAAGATGCTGGTACGTAGGCTTACAAGGTCCATATGGAATATGGTGCGTGTGGAGAAAAGGCTACTTGCTTCAGAGCCTTTGAAACCACAGGCTGAAGAAAAGGAAGGAGTTGATCCTATTCAGGTGAGACTTTAATTGTATAATTAAATTATTTATAAATAAATAATAAATTTATTTCGCTTTCAAAGTACAACAAAAACTTAATCTGTGTCCAGTACAATTTAATAAGTTATTTGATGGATGTAAAACAGCACGTAATTGATGATCTAACAACTCCCAAACTAAGTCAAGCTTGTGTTTTGAGAGTTAGTGCTTCTTAAGATGCAGGGCTTACATAGACACAACCTTTTAGCTTAGGAATTGAGTTCCAACACTTTACATAAATAAATTAATATTAAAATTTTAAATAGGATTGTGGGCCCTGTAACCCTATGTCAATTGAGTGAGGTTTTACTACTCACATTATATTAATAGTTACCATTGCTTTCACTTCTACTATTTCGGAATATACAAAAATAGAAAATAGTTTGTTCTTAATTCATTTTAAGTCAGTGGTAACAAGCCTGGCATACAAAATGTAGGTTATGTCTTCGAACCGGGGCATGCTTTACTTTGTGTGCATAATTTTATCAGTACTGCTCACAAAATGGTGAAGGAAAACATCACAACTCAACAAAATTTTGAATAAATATTACGTCTACCAATCTGCACTGGGCCCGTGTGATAGATTACTGCCCCACTCCCACTGAGAAGATCACTGAAAGGATGCCTGTGTCTCAGCAGTGGGAACATTATAGGCTGATTATGAAATAAGCAATCTATTACTATTTGAAGCAGTTCCTTTGTTATCTTTATAAATAGTTGTTTCTAATATTATTAAAAACAATTAAATGTAAAACAATAATATCAGTTTACATTTTAAGGTTTTAACATTTAAAAATTATGTAATTTTACATAACAGACAAATAAAACTCAGTTCAACTACAGTTTTCATATTAGTCACACTGATAGTGTAATGGTCTAGACTCGGAGTGAAGAAAAAAGACGGATTTAACAGTAAAACGAACAAATAAACTTTAATTACAAAAATAGCAGATAAATATATTACATAGGGTTTTCAACGACGATGACAGACCAAAAAAAAGAAAGTGCACATCAATTTGACGGCTAAAAGAAAATAAATTAACATTCTATAAAAAGTTCCTATGGTAGTTGCGTCGCTTACATAGCCCCACCTTAGTGCTGCTGGCGCAGCACTAGCTAATCTAAGGAGAACTTAGCGACGCGTGCCACAGATCTTTTAATGCTACCTAATTGCGTTCGTACCTGTACCACTCGCACTCTGCCGTCCCTTCCAGGAAAAACCTCCTCTATGACGCCTCGTGGCCACACGTTACGTGGCGCATCAGGGTCGGCAATAAACACTAAGTCTCCAACTTGAAGAGGCTTGTTTCCGTCATCGGTCCACTTTTGCTGTGGTATCATCGTAGGCAGTACTTCGGTGACCCATCTTTTCCAAAACATATCGGACAACCGTTGTGCTACCCGCCATTGTCGACGCCGGTACAGGTCCGAATCTTGATAGCTGCCTAGCTGCGGTGAAGTAGAAGAGGAGCCGAGCAAAAAATGGTTAGGCGTCAAAGACTCTTTACTGTTTACGTCCACCGAGACGTTGCTAAGTGGACGGCCATTCACCATAGCTTCTACCTCAGCCAGCAGAGTGTTCAGCACCTCCTCTTTAGGCGCTCTTTCTTTAAGGACGACCTTCAGAGCAACCTTTACACTACGAATTAAGCGCTCCCATGATCCACCCCAGTGGGGGCTAGCCGGCGGTATGAAGGTCCATCGAGTGCCGTGAATGCCGGCAGCGGTCTGCAGAAGCTGCTCATCCAGTTCCATAGCTGACTTCTTGAGTTCTGCGTCTGCACCTCTCAAATTAGTCCCGTTATCGGAATATAAATGGGCAGGCCATCCGCGCCTTGAAGCCATTCTCCGAAGAGCCATAATCAGGGAATCGGTACTGAGCGACGACACTGTCTCCAAATGAATTGCCCTAACAGTGAGGCAGGTAAAGAGGACCCCGTACCTTTTCTCTATACGTCTGCCAACTGTAACGTCCATGGGTCCAAAGAGATCGATGCCGCAATGAGTGAACGGTCGCTGATGATGGGATACTCTAGCACCTGGTAAGTTACCCATTTTTGGCATCTGTGGTTTTACCTTTCGTATCCTACAAAGCATACATCTAGTTGTTATTTCTTTAACAGTAGGTCTCATTCGAATTAACCAATATTTCTGTCTCAAGTTATTTACCACCATCTCCTGATTGCCGTGACACGCTTGTACATGGTAATGTCTAACGATTAACTTTGCTACTTGACTTCTTCCATCTAAAATTATAGGATGCTTAGCATCAAAAGAAACACCATCAGCGGCATCTATACGCCCACCCACTCGAAGAACATCCTGCTCATCTAAGAAAGGCGTTAACTTAAGTAATTTGCTACTTTTACCTAAGCATTTTCCATTTTTTATTAAAATTATATCCATAGAAAATGATTTTCCTTGAGCATTTCGTAAAAGCAAAATCTCAGCGCGTTTCATAGCAGTGTAGTCATCAGTTTCTTTCTTTTGACATTTATCTATGAATTTTAGCATTGCACTTGTACTTCTGAGCAACCGAATCCAAGACGAAAACCGCATCGGGTCCGGTTCAGTTGCTGCGTTTTCAGATACATTTTTGTGAACTATATTTGATATACATTCTATGTCAGACTCTTCAATGATCGGTGCAAATATACTCGACGGCCACGAAGTCTCTGTGTCGTATAAAAATGCAGGTCCATTAAACCACTCCCCATCCAGCTGAACACTATCAAAGTTCTCGCGAGTAGCTTTATCTGCAACGTTCATTGACGTAGGTACGTATCTCCATTCATTAATTTGCGTTAACTCGTCGATTTCTCCTAAGCGGTGAGCAACATAAGGTTTGTATGACCGTGTGTTGTTGCGCACCCACTGCAGCACCGTCGTGGAATCACACCAAAAAAATCGTTCGGTTTCTTTAATTCTATGTGTGGACTGTAAAGTTTGCGCTAACCTGGCAGCTATGATTGCTGCCTGTAATTCTAACCTCGGTACTGTAACGAGTTTTACAGGTGCAACTCGACATTTACTCGCAACGAAGCAAACCCTTATTTGTCCATTGCCATCCAACCAACGCCAATAAGCAACAGCGCACATGGCTTGCATAGACGCGTCACAAAAAACATGTAGTTGTAAACAATTATAAACTGTTTCATCACTCAATTGGTTGGTCGGTATTTGTGCGCTCACTCGTGCAGCGTTACTCGCTCCTGCTGCAGCGTGAGGTGACAACGGCGTGTTCACTCGCTGGTAACAGCGTGGTATTCGAATACTACTTATTGTTTTTAATAGCATCAACCATTTAAACCATTTAAAATAAATATCTTCCGTTATGTTTTCGTCCCAGTTCACATTAGATTTCCAGGTTTCCTGAAGTAATATTTTCCCATTAATAATGAATGGTGACAGAAACCCATGGACGTCAAACAATGACATAATAACTTTTAATAACTCGCGTTTCGTAGGACATTTGGTGCCATTCAGAATTTCTTCCGGTATACGCTTGAATGTGGTATTAAAGCCCAGGGTGTCATCGACAGGGTACCATAATATACCCAAGGCGCGTTCACCTTCGTGCCTTGCTCCAATCTTCACGGCTACGGCCGAGGTGGCGAGCAACTCTTCGGGTAAACTGTTTAAAACTATCTTGCTGTTACTAAGCCAATTACGTATCTCGAAGCCCCCTTGTTTATATATATGTATTATGTCGCGCGCTCGGTCAATGCAGGCTTTGTCGTTCGGTAGACTATCAATATAATCATCCATATAATGCTGTTCGAGAATAGCTTGAACGGCTTGAGGATTTGAAGATTCGAAACGTCGCGCGTTCTTATTCTTAACAAACTGTGCAACAAAAGGTGCGCAATTCGCACCAAATATCAAGGAAGTCATTTTAAGCGTCTTAATGGGCTCGTGAGGGCTCTCGCGCCATAAAAATCTAAGAGCATCTTGATCACTCTCCCTGATTTTAACTCGAAAAAACATATCCTTGATGTCGCCTATTACGGCGATCTCATGTTCGCGAAAACGCAACAAAATGCCTAACAAAGAAAGCAATAAATCGGGACCCGTTAATAAATAGTCATTCAGTGATAAGCCGCGCGTTTTAGCCGCCGCATCAAAAACAAGACGAAGTTTCCCTTTGTTTGGGTTGTCTACCCCAAAATGAGGTAAGTACCAAGTTTTTATAGGTTTCGATAAGTTTGTAATTTCCTTAGCAAAGTCGTTGTCTAACAAATGCTTAACACGATCTCGGTACCTTTGTGCGTACTGCCCATTTAAGGACATTTTCTTCTCTAAATTATGCAGCCTAGACAGTGCCGTACGTTCAGAATCAGGCATCTTACACCTAGCATCCTTCCAGGGCAGACCTACGTGCCATCGACCATCAATCAGCTTAGCCGTTCGTTCCAGGTGTTCCAGAGCGCGCAGTTCATCAGCGTTCTGGCGTGGTTTCCCGGATATTCCCATAGATTCGATAGTAAATGACTTTCTTACCATCTCGTGCAGGTCTTCGAAAGAAGTGATTGCCAACCCTGATTGTACTTCGGAGACGTGTAGAGTGGAGAAACACCCGCGCGTCGAGAGAGAGACAGGCACCAGTCCGTGGACGCACCATCCCAGCGGAGTACGAGTGGCACAAGGTTCGTTACATTTGCCGACTCTAACGTCTAACGGTAATAATAAATTATAATTATCCTGACCTATCAAAATTTCAGGTTTAATATAAGAATAACAAAATAAATCTTTTAAACTACTTAAATGTTCATAGTTTTTAAAATTAACTAAATCAATATTTTGTACAGGTACACTAAAGTTCTGGAAACTACGAGCAGAAATTTTAAATCTCTCACCATTATGGTTCGCTATACAAACACTCATGACGTCAGCGTCGCACACCAGCGCGCTGTCACCCCACGCGCCCTGCACACGCAGCGTCTCGCGGCGCCCGCGGAGCCCGGCGCGTGACGCCAGCTCTGCACTGATCAGAGTTACAGTAGATCCATCGTCTAGCAATGCACTTGTATTGACAATACCGTTAGGTCCATACACAGTTACAGGCACCACTTTCAGCAATACTTTACACTCGCCATTCTTGATATGAGTGACTGTTTCAGGTGCCACCGGCGGTGGCGGCGACGACGGTTCGGATGCAGCATTGCTATCGCTGTTCGATGATTGAGGTATTTTGTAGTGCAGTAACTTATGGTGTGGTAGACCACAGTTCTCGACGTCACATGCTGAAGCTGGACAGGTTGCTCTATCGTGATTTGCATTCATACATTTGAAGCATATCCGGTTTCGCTTCACGAAACTCCATCGATCTCTACGTAATGCTTTTCGAAATTTCTTACAGTCCTGTAGTTTATGTTTTGAGATACGACAGAACTTGCATTTTTCATTATCATCGCTAGTTTTGTTTAATAAAACTGTACCTTGCGTATAATTTGCGACGTTTTTATTGTTCAATAGAACCATAGACGACACTTTAAAAGCTTCCTCGTTTAAAAATTCGGAAATATCGAACCATGTTGGCTTTCTTCCTTGTTTAATAAATGTGTAGCTGTAATCTGCCCACTTTGATAGCAGAACTGATGGCAACTTAGATAAAATGCATGTAGTTATTCCTATTCCATTCAAGTATTCATCTTGCCCAATTACTTTGACAGCGGCTACACAATTTCTCACTTTGACTGCGAAGGGCACAATATCTTTATAATATTCTTGTGATACTGGATGTAATTTCTTGATATCAACCATAATGCGTGACAAAATGATGTTAGGATTTCCAAACTGTAGCTCAAGTGTAGATATTACTGTTGCAGGCGAGGTTGCACTTATCAACAAGGCCGAGACAGCTTCGCGAGCTGATCCCTTCAAACATTTCCTTAGGCGCCACAAATTTTCATTATCATTGAAATTACATACTTTAGACGATTCTTCATATGCTTGTTTAAAGTGGAGCCACTCCATGGGGTCGCCAGAAAAGGGTGGTAATTCCCTTGGTGTGCAAATTCTACTTAAAAAGTTTGAATTAAGTCCATTATTGGTAGAAGCGGCTGCAAGATCCTTTAATGCGCTGGCCAGCAGGTGAACTGTACCATCAGTGCCGACATTCTGTGCGGTCGGCGGGCATGCCACGTCCGATGTATGACCCTTGTCGTGGACGGGCTGTACCAACAGCTCTTGGTTGCTGTGCTCTAGCCACTCTTCTACACCCTTGTTAGTGTGATCTGACATTACACTACGTTCGTCGTCGATCTCTGCTAAGTTTGCCTCTAGTCGTTTATTTATTAAGTCTAATTCTATCCTCGCCCGCGCCTCTGCAGCTTCTAACTCTAGTCTTTTTCTCCGTGCAAGTACAGAGGAAGATGAAGACCTCTTAGACTTTGTTTTGCAGACTTGAAACGTTGTAGACAACATATCCACAGCGGATAGCGATCGTGGTTCCTTTTCAACTACACTTTCGAGAAGAGTTTTGTCACCTTGACGCTGTAAGTTTTTCACACTTACTTGTTCCTCGCTCGCTGGTAGTGTTGGTGGAACCTCTTGGATCGAAGACTTCGCCTGTTGTTCCGCTAGTTTCTTTGAAGCACTTCGAGTGAACATTGTTGGTGGTGAATGAAACATTGATCCGGCTCGAAGGACCAACTGTAATGGTCTAGACTCGGAGTGAAGAAAAAAGACGGATTTAACAGTAAAACGAACAAATAAACTTTAATTACAAAAATAGCAGATAAATATATTACATAGGGTTTTCAACGACGATGACAGACCAAAAAAAAGAAAGTGCACATCAATTTGACGGCTAAAAGAAAATAAATTAACATTCTATAAAAAGTTCCTATGGTAGTTGCGTCGCTTACAGATAGTTTCCATCATCATCATCATAATCTGCCTAGACTTTTCTCAACCATGTTGTCGGCTTCCAGTCTAACCGGCTGCAGCAGAGTACACCTATTTTACATGGAGCAACTGCATAACAACCCAGTTACTGGTAATACTATACCCTTGGTAAAACTGGTTGTCTTCTGATAAACCGTAACAACTAACTAATATCCACAAATGATAGCACTGATAAAGTAAACTATAAAAATTTTATGACCTATAATATTATATATAAAATGTTTTTTATTTTCAGTTGGAGGCTCTAGATAAGGACATATGTCTATTAGTTGATGAGAAAGACAACTTCCTCGGGACAGCCACTAAAAGAGAATGCCATAAAGTAGGCGATGATGGCAAAGTACTGCTGCACCGTGCCTTCAGTGTATTTCTGTTCAACAAGAGAGGAGACATGCTTCTGCAGAGAAGGGCTAGCCAAAAAGTAAATAAAAAAATAAATAACTAATAAATGTGAAGGTAACTCATCTGTCTGTTACCATTTCAAACCATAATGGCTGAATAAATTTCGAAGAAATTAGGCACACAGTTTAAACATGACTTGGGTTAGGACATAGAATACTTTTCATTCCAGTAATATGTTACCGTGGGCTAATTTCCAACCTTCGCGCGGCCGAAGCCGTGGGAAATACCTAATCACCAGTGGTAGGTAGAGCTGTTTGGGGTGAATGACCGCAAACATTGATGTTAACATGGATATGCCTCTGAAATCCCGGGATTTTGAAATAAAAGTGGATTATCCATTTAAATATAACATTCCAATTAAGCACTGACAAAAGAAACTACTCAAATAGTTGTTTTTTTTTTTAATTTCGAGAATTCCCGGGATTTTCGGAAATACTTGGCATATCTATGTTATGTCCGCATGTAGCAAATAACAAAAATACCTCTACCTACTCCTATAAAAACTACTTAAACAATGTTTTTTTAATTCCGAGAATTCCCGGGATTCCGGAAAATATTTGGCATATCCATGTTATGTCCGCATGTCGCAAGTAGCAAAAACAGCTCTACCTACTCCGACCACTGCTAATCACACATACAATTCAGGGTCAAAGTCCACTTGAGTAAAGAAGCTTTGATAAAAGTTGAAGAGATGAGTCCCGTTCTAATTCAATTGAACGTCGACGTCCTTTTTTCCCTTAAAAAAATTTTCTTCATTGGTTGAGGTGCCCAAAGTAACAAAGAAAACGACACACTTTCGGATTTTTAGGCCCATATTACAGAACGTCACTCAACAGTGTTACCAACCTATACCAAAATTTACCCCCAAGGTTTTTTAAAAATCCCCCTAAAAAAACCCTAAAAAATTTCTTTCATGTGCCCAACTCCCTAAAATATGAAAAGATCGAGGCTCGCAACTGCCCTGCTAATCCAATACACTGTAACTTTTGAAAACTAAAGAGATTTATGACTATAGACAGTTCTCCAGCATGTTTAAACCTTAATTTGAACGTAGTCCAGTGTTTTTTAGCTTGCCATATTTTGCAAAATATATATTGAAATGAAAAAAATTGGTTGTCTGTAAAGTCGGTTTACGGACGATATTTTTACGTGAATTGGTTGTCTGTAAAGTCGTTTTACGGACGATATTTTTACGTCTTATAGAAACATTGATGAATAAATGTGTCACAAGCCAACGCTTGGGCCGATCGTACCTCTCTATCGCTCGTTCCGCGCTCTCGCTTGCATGCTCAGGCTCAGGCGGAACTTGACACTTTTTCATGCGTGCGTGCAGCCGGTGTTCATCGATTTTTAAGACGCTATCACGTCAAAAATTGTTGGTACTAAACAGACATAGAAACTCACTAAGTTGATTTTGGATTGACACAGCAGCGCAGTTCGTTCCATTCCACGCACAGGCCACGTTCGTTTCATTCATTCGAGAACTAAATCGCGGTGCGGTTATGTCATTCTATTCCTACTATTGTTCGATCAAAATTGCACATGGGTTTTGAAGCCCCTAAAAATATCCCCAAAAAATTTCTGTCCCTAAAAATCCCCCTTTTAACACTTCTTCCCCCTAAATTTAGGGGGAAAACCCCAAAGTTGGCATCACTGTCACTCAATACTCAAGCATTACTTAAAACTAGATTCAAGCCATTTGATTGGTTGAAACTAGTTTTAAGTAATGCTTAAGTGTTGAGTGATGTTCTGTAATACGGGACTAAGGCCCGTCAATCAAATGGCTTGAATCTAGTTTTAAGTAATGCTTGAGTATTGAGCGACGTTCTGTAACATGGGCCTTAGTCTTAGGCCCGTATTACAGAACGGCCCTCAAGACTAAAGCGTTACTTAAAACTAGTTTAGAGCCATTTGATTGGTTGAAACTAGTTTTAAGTAATGCTTGAGTCTTGAGTGCGGTTCTGTAATACGGAACTTAGTTACCTATCTTAATACCTTAATGCATACTTTACATCTAAAGCAGGGATCCCCAAACTATTTTGGACAAGTGACCCCTTTTCCAAAATGAACTGTTACCTCAGACCCCCATGGCCAAATTACCTACTTTTAAGAACAACCCCGTCGACCCTCAAAATCAGTTTTCGTTTATATCGGTATCCTAGCGGTCGACCACTTTCGTCGACCACTTTGGGAATCCCTGATCTAAATCTTAGAACACTTACTAGCCTCTGCCCGCGATTTCGTCCATGTGAAATATCTGTTCCCCCGACCCACCCCGTCGCATCGCATCGTCTGCCTGCGCTATTAACATCGTTTAGCGTTCTATCTGTTTTTTTTTTTTGTTTTTGCTCGGCTCCTAAGAGTCCTAGCTTAATTTTAATAGCCAGCCTTCCTGACGAATTAGGCTATCAAATGCAAAAAAAATAATTACAAATCCGATTGATAGTGCAGTTTTATTATTAGTATAGGTTCACCAAATAGATATAATAAGTTCTATATGAAATGTTTCAGGTAACATACCCAGATTACTATACAAACGCCTGTTGCAGCCATCCACTGTACATAGATGAGAAGGCTGAAGATGTCGTCACAGCAGCAAGACGCAGGCTCAACTACGAATTAGGCATTCCTTTAGACCAGGTACTTCCTTAGGCATTGTCTATATAATGGCTTGCGCAGACGACGGATTTTTGTCCGCGGACTTTTTTGTCCGCTAAAATAGATCGCTTACTACTGCATCGAGTAACGCAAACGAGGTATTAAAAGTACCGCGTACAAAAAGTCCCCCGAATAACCGAGGACATGCGGGGAGCGGACCGAACAAAGTACGGGGGAGTCCGCGAAAAAAATCGAACTTGTGTGACTAGGCGAAGCAACGCACATGGCGGACTTTAGTCCGCGTTGTGCGCTCGAGAGTGATGTACGTATGCCCGTATTTCCGGCCTTCCGGGGAACAAATGATCGCACACCGTGTGCGTTGAGTTCGCGGTAAATCCGCTGCGGACTTTTTATTCGCGAAGCGTACTTTTTTCTCCGCCGCGGAGAAAAGTCCGTCGTCTGCGCAGGCCATTAATGTCATTCAAGCGCCAAAAAATCCGCAGTGTAATTGTACATGCGTTCGGCGCAAGAGTTACGCTTAGTTGTAGTGTTGTGGTAATGTCATGACCACTGCTCTCAAAACGGTGAAGGAAAACATCGTGAGGAAAGGCTGATCCGGGGATACCGCACGATCTCGGGCGAGGCGGCAAGCCTCCTTGCCGGACTGCCGCCGTGGGATCTGGAGGCGATAGTCCTCGCGCGCCTGTACGAGTGGCGCGCGGAGGCACTACGCCGGGGGGAAACTCCGCTTCCGCGGCAAATCGCGGCGGAGCGGACCGACCTCCGACGCGATCTCATGGCGGCATGGAAAGAGCGACTGTCGCAACCCAGCGCAGGGCACGCCGCGATAGCGGCGGTAAGACCCCTCTTTGAGGAGTGGCTAGAGAGGCGCCACGGCGCCCTCACCTACCGCCTGACGCAGGTCCTCACCGGACACGGGTGTTTCGGGAGGTTCCTGCACATCATCGGGCGGGAGGAAACGCCCGGGTGTCACCACTGCGAGGGTCGCCCGGAGGACACGGTGGAGCATACGGTGGCGGTATGCCCCAATTGGGCGGAGCACCGCCGTGTTCTCGCAGAGGCGATCGGCAGCGGCGGCGACCTCTCGCGCCCGGCCCTGGTTCAAGCCATGGTCCGGGGCGAGAGGGAGTGGGAGGCAGTCACATCCTTCTGCGAAGCAGTCATGCTAGCGAAGGAGGTGGCGGGAGGGCTGAGGGAGAGGGCCTCACGTCCCAGCCGCCGCGGGAGACGCCCCGGGCGTCGGGAGCCGCGAGACGACTCCCGGCCACCGTAGGCGCGGGCCTGCGGGCGGAGAGTAATGGGTAACTCTCCGTCCGATCAGGACCAGGCCCGTGCCGGACGGCGCGTACGTGTTCCACGCGCGCCTCAAAGAGATGTCAGCAGCAAGGAAGGGGCCCGAAAGGGCCGAAGCCTGCCGGGGCAGCGGGATTGTCCGAAAGGGTTACCGCTACCCCGGAACACAAAGGGCTAAGGAAGGAACACGGGTGGGTTTTAGTCAGTAAGAGTCTGACACTCCCTTCTGCTCCACCCAGAGCGGGAGGGGTCATTGGATGATTTCCCATCCACAAAAAAAAAAAAAAAAAAAAGCGCCAAAAAATCCGCAGTGTAATTGTACATGCGTTCGGCGCAAGAGTTACGCTTAGTTGTAGTGTTGTGGTAATGTCATGACCACTGCTCTCAAAACGGTGAAGGAAAACATCGTGACGAAAATGTTTTAGAACCAAAAGTTCACACTAAGCCCGCGTGGTAGATTACAGCCCACTCCCTATCGAAGAGAGAAGGCCTGTGTTCCAGTAGTGGGAACATTATAGGCTGGTTATTAGTGAACTTGCAAGATGAAAAACAAAAATGTACGTCAAACATCGTACAACTGCATAAACAAACATTTCTTTCTTTCTTTCACATCTCAGATCGACCAATCGATGGTCGATCTTTTGTATATAATTTACTAGCGACCCGCCCCGGCTTCGCACGGGTGCAATACTGATACTAAGTACAGGTATTTCAAGAATGCCAGCACGCGCCGCCGCGGCCGGTACCGCAGCAACCGCTATGTCCCTGCATTTTAAATCTGTAATATCTTCGAAAATATTCATTTAAATTACAAGCTGTAAAGGGCCATATTTATCTATATTAAATGCACAATGTATTTAAGGTACTTAATTGGATAAGGATTAATGCTGTATTGCTTAAAATCGCTTCGTAAATAAGCCATTATTTCTCGTAAAAAGTAAAGGATAAAAAATGATTATTGTGGGTTATCCCTAAGAGATAGACATATACCATCGCGGACTTTTTTGTAGACCTTTTTAAGGTGTACAATACTGTAGTACATTATTTTGACCTATCTCGTAGGGTTCAGCCAGCGTCTGAAAAGTAAGCGCAAAAAAATGTGTTTATTTACGACATCACATACATGCATGTATTATATATATAAACCTTCCTCTTGAATCACTCTATCTATTAAAAAAAACAGCATCAAAATCCTTTGCGTAGTTTTAAAGATCTAAGCGTTCATAGGGACAGAGAAAGCGACTTTGTTTTATACTATGTAGTGATAAATCACGCTATTTCTTAATGAACTGCTTGCTCCCTAGATGGACCCGGCGCTGTTCACGTTCATGACGCGCGTGCACTACCACGACCCCGGCGACGGCGTGTGGGGCGAGCACGAGATCGACCACATCCTCTTCTTCCAGAGCGACGTCAAGGTCAAGCCCAACTCCAACGAGATATCTGAGTATTGCTTCGTGCCTAAGGCTGAGTTTAACGCGTAAGTTACAAATGACATGTCTATGGAGTTTCTTACCCGTTCTTCTTCAAAAGAACCATCTGCCATGCTGTCCATTCCATCTAGAATTATATTTTTAACTGACCGACCTTCTTGATAATTCAAAAATGCCTGTAACTGGTTTTTTCAAATAAATGTTTTGAGGTTAACTTTGTGCCGGTATTCGCCGAATGTGTAGGCAAAGTCTTTGAAAAGTTTTGGATGATAACAGTGGCATATGACACGCTAGGAGTGGCATACTAACAACATAATATCTCAGGCCTGTTTTCCCTGAACTGAAGGGGTGTTTTACAGCCAGATTTCACCAGTTATGTTCAAGTCCCGTGTATTAAAGGGCAAACCTTTAGCCAACGCCTGAAGTACCGATTCAAAACTACTATTATTATGTTGTTTATGATGTCATTCACGTTACAATACATGTGGTCTGTATGAATCAGCCAATGACGCTATGGTTTGATGACATGAGAGAAAACATTGGTTTATTCAATAGAACGTAGATTGTAATTCGGTCACGCACAGACACTGGACGCATTGATTAATCGGCAAGGATCGGTGATATTATAATTAGGCCGTACTCGTGAGACCGCCTTCTAACCAAAAGCGCCAGTCGCGCAAAAACGCGATCGAGGCGCTCTTTTATATGAATGACCCTGCATACTATTCAAAAGTGCGGACGCCTTCCGGATTTACGAACAAGAGTGACGTATAAACACGACAATCATTTTCTAATAGGACGCGGAATATAACATACTTAACTACTACTACTACACTAATCTCTGAGCTACCAGTCGGATTAAGAAAAATCTTTTTGCACAGCTAGTAATTCATACGAACGATCGCGTCGGTCCATACCTATGATCGAACTTTTATTGTTCTATTTTTATGTATGGCAAGTATTAGTAGTAAGTATTGGTAGTATTAGTAGTTTTTATTCTGCCAATGTCAAAAGTAAATTTGAAAAGCAAGTGTGAATTAACCTGTTTTATAAAATCAATTTAACATTGATTGATTTTGAACTGAATGTTAATTGGATGAATCTATTATATTGTCACATCACTATTTAAAGTTCGTTAAAAAGTGGTAACACATAAGCTGTCATTTTACTGCAGCTAATTAAAAGTCCGATTTTAGCTTGTACTATTTTTTGTCTTCAGATTCTTACCGACTCTGGAAGGTCCCATCACGCCCTGGTTCAACATGATTCGCAGACACCGGCTGAAGCTTTGGTGGGACAACCTACACCGCCTCAAGGAACTGACGGAACCCGAAAAGATACAGAAGTTCATGAATGAAAGTAAATAATTACGTCAATACGCCGCCTTCTAGTAGCTATAAAAATCAATTATCCGTTTAATTTATAGCAGACGAGAATGAAAAATAATGATTTTCTTTCTTTTTATTTCATGAATGCCGTTTTATAAATACGGCATACATTATAATGTAGGTAGGTTCTAGTGTTATAGGTATCCATTATGTTATTGTTTAGGTTGGTAACTACCTCTTATGCATCAATAATTACACTATGCTTTTACTACTCTATGTTAATTTTGCGAGAAGCGTTAAATTAAAGAAATAATCGCTCGCTCTCCTTTGTTTCTATTATTTTTTTATTCAAAATAATCATAAAGCTGTAGATAGTTGATTATCCTATTAATAACGACGGGTGCTTGCAAAAAGATTATTTTTTCAGAGAAAAATCTTAGATGACAAGTCATTATGCTCTGTACATTTTCTATAAATGCAACAATTAAAATTATATTTATTATTGAAATTGAAATGAATCCATGTTTTATTTAAACATAAGTTCACCTTTCTTTACCCGACTACGGCGAAGCAAAAAGGAGGGTTATAATTTGTTAAATTTAGCTTCCAAATTTTAACCTGAAGACGATGAAATGGAGGTATACTAACTGCAAAGCTTAACTATACATGGAGAGATCAATCTGATCTGAGCAGACTACACGTGCACATGGCGAGGCGCGCCAAACAAATATCAATCTTGCGCTAGTTGGAATTTTTTTTTTTTTTCGTTTCTTTTTGTATCTGCAATCAGTGGGTTTCACTATGAGCGGATGTTTTGAGTGATGTATTGGCGTGTAGAGTGTGCTCCTCAGTAAGAGCAGCCCCTCATTGTTACAAGATAATATCTTTCCTCTTGAGGCGCTTCACGTAGCTGCGCATTGTCAGCTGCGTTGCCAATGCATTGGGGTGACTCTTTAGTCTCTCCCTATATCTTGTAGTTACACTCTGGACTTCCTCCTTCACCGTTGCAATCTCAGCATGCTCATGGAGTTCCGCGACAGTAGTAAACCATGGTGCATTGCATATGGTTCGTAGGATTGAGTTTTGCATCCTTTGGAGGCATGTTATGCTGGAATTGCAAGCACTCCCCCAGAGCTGGATACCGTACATCCACATGGGCTTGAGTACTATTTTGTAGATAAGCAATTTATTGTCTATTGACAATTTGCTGTTTCGACGCAGCAGCCACAGCAGGCCCTTGAATTTTATGTTTAGTTGGTCCCTTTTTTTCTTTATGTGATCATGCCAGGTCAGGCGCCGGTCTAGATATAGGCCTAGGTATCGCACGCTATTTTGATGGGGCAAGGTAGAATTCTCTAGTTGGACTGGCGGACAATTGCCTTTTCGCAGCGTAAACGTAACTTGAACAGATTTGGATGCACTTGCTTTTATGCGCCACTTTTGTAGCCACATTGTAATTTTATTCAGGCCTTTTTGTAGGATTTCTGTTGCTGTTACTGGGTTTTCACTACTGGCAAGAATGGCGGTGTCATCAGCAAATGTAGCCGTGGTTATGCTATCCACTTCTGGAAGATCGGCCGTAAATATGGTGTACAGTACAGGTCCCAGCACAGAACCTTGAGGTACACAAGCATTTATTTCGTGGAAGTCAGATGTAGTATCTCTTTCTTTAACCTGAAATATTCGTTCTCTCAGGTATGATTCCAGTATTCTGTGGTAGCTGTGTGGTAGGCAAGTCTTTATTTTACAGAGGAGTCCATCATGCCACACTCTGTCGAAGGCCTGTTGGATATCTAAAAAAGCTGCCGAGCTGTACTGTTTTTCTTCGAGCGTCTTTCTTATCTTTTCGTACACCCTGTGCACCTGTTCAGCGGTAGAGTGTTGCTGTCGAAATCCAAACTGGTGATTGGGTATAGAATTTTCTTCCAACAGAGGTAATATTCTGCGTAGGAGCAACTTTTCGAAAATTTTTGATAGTATTGGGAGAAGGCTGATGGGTCTATAGGAGCTGACATCGCTTGGAGGTTTTCCATCTTTGTGAATAAGGATAATATGTGAGACTTTCCATAGCTTCGGGAAGTATTGTACTCTTAGGATACCGTTGTATAAGGTTGTCAAAAAGACAATCGCCTTTTTTGGGAGTTGCTTGATTACTTCTTTGGTGATGAGATCAAATCCGCTAGTTGGAATAAAGTTAATAATAAATTAACTTCAATTAGCCTGACACAGCATCAAAGCGGGCAGGTGCACGTCAGGTTAGAGTCGGATGATTTAATTTTATGGAACGCAATATTGATATTTGTTATATAGTAACAACCGCGCGCTGCCACTCTGGCCAAAGTCTGCTGGCCAATATACCTACGAACGAAACAGCAGTCCTCATCAGTAAGAACGATCCGCTCTAAATAGCGATTGGAGCCGCCGCCGGATGCGCGTGGTCTTGTGAAGCGTTGTTAAGATGCATCTCAACTCAATGCAGGTATTTTAAAAAAGGTACTTGTAAGTGGCAAACAAGTATTTAACTAATCGTTTTTCTTTGAAATAAAGTCGACATGACGCCATCTCTCCACTTGATACTCTCTCGACCTCTATTTTTCAGTTAATTTATTTTCAATTTAAGCAAGATCGTTTTTTGTTTGGCAGTGACAAGCGACTGACGGCCGCGAGCGCGACTACGCAGTACGCGATGCGACAGCAAAGCCAGGGTGATTGCGCAGTGATTATCGCGAAATTCAAATTTTCTTACATTTTTGCAATTAGCTGGTCAGTGTCAGGTTTTATCTTGATCAAAATATGATTCGCGACTATAACAGGTACTTATTCACAGAATTATAGTCATTAGAATCATTAATACATCTTCCTAAGTTAGATTTGTACCACAAGAAGAAATCTCCTATGGAAAAGTGTTTATGGTACAAATCTCACTTATAAAGATGTATGAATGTTTCTTATGATTATAATACTGTGAATACGTACCTGTTATAATCGCGAATCAAATTTTGATCAAGATACAACCTGACACTGACATGCAAATTGCACAAAACGAAAGAAAATTTGAATTTCGCGGTCTACCACTTCCCATTCACCTTAATCATACGTATCTTTGTATGTGGGACTCTTTATTTTATACCCTCGAAGTACCTGTCCTTAATTATAATACACTATTCTTGGTCACCCGTTGGTTATGGGACTGGGCTGGGGTTGTTTTTATAAAACCAAAACGGTGGGTTTTATAGGTAATTATATCGAAAAATAGGTAGTCTTTAAAAAAAATTGTACCATAGCCATGTATCGAAACAAAAAGGGCTTGAAAAGTCGATTCAAAATGTTAAACACTAAAAGGTTTAAACAAAAAAAAACACTACAACTAAACAGTTAAAAACTTGCTCACTTTTCAAGCAGTCTGATGCAGTTGGTGGCATCAAATCTGAGATTACACTAAAATAACTGCATCAGACTGCTTAAAAAGTGATCTTGTTTTGATCGTTTTAGTTGCAGTCGGGATTTTTAACTTAATATTTTTTTTTTTATAGTGCGGCCAATGAAGAGAGTGATGGGTACGACTATTTAGGAGGGAGGCAGACCAGGATTAGGGTGCTTACTTAAAGAAGACGTGTGTTCCCGATACCGATCGGTGCGGGTGAAATAGTTCCGTGAGCTTACACAACTTACGCGCTCAAACTTAATGAAACAGCTAAAACATGTAGGTAACCGTTTCTTTCCGAAAAACAACCTGCAGCCTTATTATTTGTTGATACAAATAAGTTTTATTCAACAAATAAATATTCCAACCCAAAATTGTAGTTATAAATAAGTTGGCTTGCATCATAAGCGACAATGTCAATCGTAATGAATTCTGAAGGTGAACAATAAAAATCCTATAAGTACCTACTTACATTAGAAGGATTTATCATAATAATGTAGCAATATGAGTTTCTTTTTTGTCGAGAAATCTACTTATATACATTTTCAGACAAAATTTTCGGCATTTTACATGGCTTCCTTTTAAAACATGTTGGGTCTGAATATTAGAACAACTTATAATAGTGGTCGAAAGCTGTGGAATACTTCGAACGTGGACAGAAAGTTTGTTTGCATCAACGCTGCAATGAACCAATTTACGGACACCAAAGACACGGATGTGCAGGTAGATCCTATACCTATTTTATTGATTAGTCTTAACGAGTAGGTTTCTATAAACACACGTCTGTAAAAGTTAGCTAGTAGGTATTTTAGCCCTACCCAGCTCGCAGGTCACTTAAGCAGAAGCTTAGGTTTAAGGTGATTCACAGAGAATTTTCATTAGTATAGACAGCAGAAGCACAATATCCTGAAAATGATCGCTAGCAGGCTCGATTGCATTTATGTCAACAACTGCAGTGCCATGTCCCATGGGATGAAATAAATAAAATAGTCTAATATAGTTCTTAAGTTTACTAACACAATGAGTCCTTGTTACTTGATTAAAGAAATGTTATTATTATTATTACTTATAAATTATTATCAAAGAGTTAAGTGCCCACGGCGTAATGTGAGTGTTCAACCAAACCTAAAAACTTTCCCCCTTACTAATAAACGTATTATATCAGATGAATTAATAGTATTAATTCATCTGATATAATACGTTTATTAGTAAGGGGGAAAGTTTTTAATACACACCGATTTCTCTCTTTCAGTCGTCTTGAGTTTCGAAAGAAGAAGACAAAGCATGTAACTATACAGACGCTATACAACGTTTATTAGTAAGGGGGTTCCAGTTTCAATTAAAACTGTACGGAAAACCTATCACTAATGTAGGTACCTATCTATGTCTGTTAAGGCAGCATCACTGGACAACGACATGTGCTTGCTGGTGGACGAGAGAGACAACATCGTTGGAACTGCCACCAAGAGGGAGTGCCACAGAATCGGTCCCAACGGCAAGACGCCACTGCACAGAGCCTTCAGTGTGCTGATGTTCAACACGGCGGGAGAACTACTCGTTCAAAAGAGAGCAGCTCAAAAAGTAATTCTTCTTACTCCTACCGATATTTAAAACAAAAAAATGGTTAACCCTGAACAATTGTGCTAATTCGTACAAGAAAGGCAAAGCTGGCTAAACTTTCAAGGTCACACGCCTTCCTACTTAAAACAGGGATGCAGAGGCAGCGAGATTATAAAGGCTTTATTCTACCTATTTCACTAAACTCTATGTTTCAAGGTAACGTATCCGAATGCCTTCACAAACACATGCTGCAGTCATCCTTTGCTTATCAACGGTGTGCCAGAAGACGTCAGGACCGCCGCTATACGCAGACTTAATGAAGAACTGGGGATACCAGAACATCAGGTAAGATTTTCTAAATATGGTAATCCCGAAGGCAAAAAGGTGGTCCCAAAAATCAATTTTTAATCAATTTTTAGTCTTATGTTAGACCTTACATTAAGATTGCGTTGTGGGAAACTACTGGATGCGGACAGCGCAGAATCCAGTCCTTAAGGCGTTTATTTTGTT
Source organism: Globia sparganii (assembly GCA_949316385.1). Classification (NCBI taxonomy): domain Eukaryota; kingdom Metazoa; phylum Arthropoda; class Insecta; order Lepidoptera; family Noctuidae; genus Globia; species Globia sparganii. The sequence continues at coordinate 8,447,174 of OX438671.1, forward strand.
GACTTATGTCCAGTAGTAGACAGTGATAAGTGTAACGAATTTAAGCGACTAGTCATGTGATGCGATAAATGTTTCCGATAAGACGACAAGGAATCTTCCTGAGAGGAATTATTCAAAATCCCATATAGGTTGGTAACCCGTGCACGGAACTACTGTCAAAAGCGTTACAGACGGACTTATGTTTCCAGCTAAACCGTGAGGATTTCACACTCATGTCTCGGTTCTTATACGAGGATCCTGGTGACGGCGTGTGGGGAGAATACGAACTGGACCATGTGCTCATCCTGAGAAGCGACACGCCAGTGAAGCCCAACCCTAACGAAATTGATGACGTCAAATATATCCCTAGGAACAAGATAGACAGGTACGAACAGATCAGTTGATCAATTTAGTTTCTTATTTACGGGCCTCCAAACTTATGGTTAGGAACCCAGTAAGCCAATACCTACCTAACTGGCCCATTTGCCGGTTCATTTTACTAAGTATAGGTACTACTGGGAGCCGTCCGGTCGTACCTACCTATAGCGAAACCTTCCCTGGGAAGTGCTAAAGCCATCATTTTTCAATTGTAAACGACGCTATTCAATCACTCCATTCTACTACATCCTCTCCATCTCTTTTTGCCTTAGTGCAATGATGAGTTAAACACTTCCCTACAACCCTACTGTGAACTTAGTAGCCATTGCAAGCGCTTAAAAACCGTTTGCACCATGACTAAGGAGTGTGTTTTGAACAGTTTCATAGAAACCCTCAAGGACCATGTGACGCCATGGTTCAAGCTGATACACCATCACATGCTACCTTACTGGTGGGACAACCTTCATCGCCTCAAGGAGATCGCCGAGCCTGAGCTGATACAGTCATTTGTTAATCAAGAGTAATTTTGTATCAGGTGTTTTAATGAACCAAACGAACTTTAGTTAAGTGCTGAGCTACTTAAATGCAAAAAAAAAATTAAAGTCTTATAATAGGTACTTAATGTACAAACTTGTTATATAATTTATTATTTAGATGTAACTGAGTAGTTAGGTATAATAAATCCATTAGCTATAGAAAAACAGTCATTTGTTTTAAGGCATTTCAAATTCCCCACCAATCACAACCCAAAAACAAAATACCGTCGTTGTCGTTTTTCATCGTCGAAAAATATTGTCCCAAGTTTAGGTAGGTAAGTACCTATAGCAGGTACCTCACACAGAATCAAACCTCATATGACATAAAAACAAATCAATAGTAACTTCTGATAATTTTGTTTTCTTCATACCAGCGGTGGCGCACCGTGGGCAGTCGTTTCCTCTACCCCTCAACTGGTGTTTGATGTGTATTCATCTCTCTCATCTCTTTCATCTCGCTCACTCGCTCATCTCAGTGGCTTCATCACGCCACTCCATTTAAACTTATTCATAAATTGGCTTCAGCAACTCATCCGAGCTGTTTCCATCCGACGCTGACGACGTCACATATCGTTTCTTCCCGCGTCTGTAAGACACAGAGACCCAATGTAAGGTTCGTGCTTGGCGGAACTTCCTCTTTTTGAACACTTTCTTTCTAATTGGGTTCTTCGGTGGTTCCGTGTCGGTTATGGAGCGAAGGAGGTAAGCTTTACAAGTGATCTGGTTATCAACGTGCAGACCTCCCCTGTAGGCTGTGTGAAGATACCGCCCTGCTATTACTTGTATTATCTGTTCAAAAGGAGGTCAATTTAGTCAGCAGTACACTCGCGGACTCATCAACTTATGCAAAAAAATACAAAAAATATCATCATTATTGCAGACAATTACTTATATCTGCAATACTTCCTCACATTTCATAGCGTAATGATTATAATATTTATGATATAAGCAATAGGTACAATATTTCCTCATGAAATTTAATGGTAGATATTTAGAGATAACGCAACAATACTTAACCATTGCTATTATTATAAGAGCCATTACGGCATTGAACCGCCAAGACACTGACATCATTTCACTGATCAGTTTTTCCTCACAGCCGGCGTCCCATATCGTCAGTTGTGTCTGCAAATATAAGAAGTGCTTTAATAATATCCCGCTACCGGGTAAAGTCTTTCACATTTTGGTGCCAAATTTATGCCATAACTCGATTATTTGACTTTCACAAAATCTGATTCCAACTTTCACAATTCTTTGGGAATGTTCATTAAATCCTAAGCACATTTTCAAAGAGTTTTAACAAAGTGGCCCTCACACCACACGCACATCAAATTTTTTGGGCAACAAATGGCGTTTTTGCCTCCATATCTGCGCTACAACTGCAAACACGCCCACATCGCCACGCCAACTGAGAAGCAGCAATAAAACGAGATAAATTATCACTAACCCCGGGATTATACTTGTAAATAGTGCCCTTTTGAGTAACTCCGTGGTGTATACAAGGATACAATTCTTCTGTGGAGCAGCAGCTGTACGGGACGTTGTCTGATACGAACTTGTGGTTTGAACTGTTGAAATGATCGTACTATTACTAAGTAGCTATAAATACTAAGGCAGGTATATAATTTTATCAGACCCGCATTGTTCTAAGTCGCATCGCCCGTCGGGCTGAATTAAGTATATGGGAATTACCATCGACTTTATCTACCTACCTGAAATTTGCTAGCCTAAACTACAACAAGCCTCCAGAGACCATTCTGTTCATAAAGTGCGTGGCGATTGCACTTATGGGTTAACTTATCGCTCGCTGAGATTAAATACCTACTGATCATTTCAGCTTTTCAACCTCTAAGACAACCCACCAGTACCTAGACACTAAAGGATATTTTTATGGAAGGCCTCCTCCAAGAACCGCCGCAAAACATAATAATTTAGTTATCGCAGAAACGTTGTAGATAGTGCATGGTGGTACTAACAAAGTCTTCGAGTCCATATGTTCCCCATTCATATACCAGGGGATATAGAACCACTCCTGGAAATTGACTCGGCCGCAGCAATGGAACCTAGTCTGCAGTCTGTCTATAGCCACCTTTGATGGCAGATGGCTTGAGTATCTGAGCATGGCTTTTGTTATACCGCCTTTTATTTTGGCTACGGCAAAATTGTCTTATTAGAAATTAGCTGACCCGACTAACTTCGTACGACCTCAGAATCAATAAGAACGAATGTATGAGAAAATGAATTAAGTAGGTATCTTAATTTTTTTCTGCTATTCGGGGCGGAGAAAAATCCAAAAAATAAAATATAAAAATCGGTTCACCCGTTCTTGAGTTATAAATGGTGTAACTAACCAGTAGGTACCCCGACTTTATTTTATTTAGGCAGGTACCTATACGAGTATACCTAGATAGAAACATTTAATCTTAGGTACTTATTAGGTATTTATGACATGTAATCACACTATATTATAAAGGCGAAAGTATGTGAATGTGTATGTGTGTGTTTATATGTTTGTTACTTCTTCATGCTCAAACGGCTGGACCAATTTTAATAAAATGTTGTATGGAGGTAGCTGAAACCCTGGATTAACATATAGGCTACATTTTATCCCGATATTCCCACGGGATCGACACTTATGCGGTTGAAACCGCGGGGCGCAGCTAGTTACGAGCATAAGCAAAGGTTTTTTTTATTAATACCTTACTTTATGTACATAATTACATGAGTTTCATCACCAGTCTGATTTATCTACAGAATACCTGTCAATAAATATTATATAGAATTGATTTATAATTAACATGAGTGAATTACCTCGTATTATAGTAGACTGAAGTCCAGAATAAAACATAATTGCGAGGAAAATGATGATCATTATTATAAGCGCCCAAACATAGTAGAAGAGCCCGTTGGTAACGTCATATTCTCTCTTTGGTAAACCAGCTTTGAATAACTGATACAAACCGTACAGCTAGTGAAAAATTTTTACTTAATTATACTGAATAAAAACGAAATTAGTGTTTCTCAAATTCATATGGTCACATGAAACCTTTGAAATTCAGTCACTTCAGTCGACTATAGGCGGACCGCTTATGGTGAATGCGCAGTGGTAGACCGCGAAATTAAAATATTACGTTTTTTGCAATTTGCGGGTCAGTATCAAGTTGAATCTTGATCAAAATTTGATTCGCGACTATAACAGGTACGTATCTAAAGAATTACAATCATCATGATTGTAATTCTTTACAAAGTCAGGTACCTGTTCTGACCTGCAAATTGCAAAAAACGTAAGAAAATTTGAATTTCGCGGTAACCATTGCGCAATCACCATAAGTGAGACGCAGTGAGATCCCAAAAGTACCTAAAATTACAGTGGTGCGAGCTAAAAAATACAGGAGTTTCTAAAAACAATACAGTAGATTTCAAAATCGATTACAGTAAAAGTTTTTGCAAATAAATATTATTATTTTTGTTTTATTTTATATATCTCGGGACCATGGGGTCCCGGTCCTTTGGAAGGCGTACGAGGGGCCGAAGCCAACTCGCAGAGGCCCCTTAGAAAATTTTAATGAAATGTGGCACCAACCGACAATTATCCCTATATGCACTATGAAAGTGCACCCAAGGATAACCCTCGGTTGGTGTAGGACTATTGCAGTATTGGAAAAATAAAAAGTTGTACTATGGGTTTTTGAGGTTAAAGTGGATTGGTTACCAAGAACTATGGAAGAACTATGGCCCCTGCCTGATCAATGTTTTATATATACACGGATAAAATGGCAGGGGGTGACTTGCACACTCAATAATGGGCCCCCGGAAACTGTCGCTAGCACATAGTGACGTAGTGACAAGGCGGCAACATGTCCTGAGGTGCTTGAGGAGTGGAGAGGTATTCCACGGCTTTCAGAACAATCCCAGAGCCCGGAAGATGGTCAAGATCCCTACGAGCACTTACTGGAATACTTCCTTCCCCCGAGCACGTTTGCTCTTGCGAATCTCCACTCAAGCCGGCCAATAAAGGCAAGAATGAGGTGGGAGCTCTGTTCCTCATCAGTGTTCACTCCAGCCAGCCAATTAAGGCAAGCCAGAGGTGAGGAACAAGACTTCTCCCGGGAGATAGGGTCCGTGGGGTCGCTACTGCCCAACAGCTCGCCACATGCTGCCCTGCGGGTTTCTGTATCTCTCTTGATCTGGCTCCTCACCTTAGACCTGTTCCGGCAAAGTAAACTCTTCCGGCACAGGCCTAGAGTTCGGAGCGCGCAAGCCCCACCACGACGTCAACGTGGAGATACGACGATGGGGTTATTATTATTATTATTAAAATTACAGACAAACTTTGTTTACATATTGATAGAAAAAATTATTATTAAAATTACAGACAAACTTTGTTTACATATTGATAGAAAAATAAGTCTAAAATACAGTAAATCTACTATATCAGTGAATCTGGAAGCACTGGTGAGACGTTGTCTGAAGTAGCAGCGCGGTGCGGGAGTGGTGTGGTGCTGGTGGCTGGTGCCGTGATGCGAGAGCTCAGAAATTCGTCAACTTGTGAAAACTAACAATCACCCTCCCGCACCGCGCAGCTACCTCAGGCAACGTCTCAGTTATGTGGTCGGTCTTTAATCGAGTTAGTAATGAGCCAGGGTACCTACCGTAGACATAGATAAGTAAACAGGTATACATATGTAAGAAGATAGATACCTCTATAACGACTGCAATAACAGAGCCACAAGCTATAATAACAGGTATAGCATTGCCATCGGGCCAACACACGAGATCCAACAAAGTTCCCTCTTCACTACGAATTCCTTCTGATGTGTTAACTAACCATATCAGATAGAATATTACTACAGGCATGCATGCCATCATAAGCATCCTTATATTGTTGAAAGAAGCCCACGATAAATACATCTTTGTTTGATTTTTATGTCGTTAATTTTAAAACAGTTTAAGTACATAACACACAAGTTTTCTATGATTTCGACTTTTATGTCAAAATTGACATCCTTCATTACTGACGAGCGTATCCAAAGAGACTACCTAGGTACTCTCTATTATGGAAAAGAAGGGAAGAAGACGGCCAATGAATTTTAGCCAATAGATTTTATTGCCGAAGAATGAAAGCATGGCACATTTTGAGAATACTATTTGCTATTGATAAAACGAATTGATGCTGCTAGCGGCAATAGCGGTGTTTAAACTAGTTACACTGGGCAGAAGTAAAATAATTGAACGCATCCCAACAACTGTCATAGAGCGGTCAGTTTTGTTGCCTGCTGTCACGACTGTCACTGTCAGTGAATGATTATTCAGCTTATCAGTTATCAGCAGTACAGTAGCAGTAGCTGCGCATTGATTGAAAAATGTGTGAAAAATAAATTCCAAATCGGAAAAAACAAGTCTATTTTTTGTTAATTTTTTATTTATTTTTCTTTTTAGTGTCACAAAAAGATTACTTATAAGTGGTCTAGGTTACTATGAATGAACAAACTTATCGTAAACTATGGGTGATAAAGTTTTGTTTAAAAGTTGTCTATCCAAAGTACAACTACTACTGCTTCCTCGTATTCCTCTCGATAAAGTATAGAATTTGGTGCCAAAGGAAGAATTCTAATCGAAAACTCATGGATTGCTTTGAAGTGAAAACTATTCCATTACATCTAGTTAAATCACTCATAGAAGAGAGATTGGAGGATAACTTGCCAGTTCTCATGAATAAATGCATAATAATATCCAAAGAACAATTTATCCAGCTAGGCAGTGAGAACTTATTTTACCTAGACAATGGAGTACTTTGGGTAGCATTAAAGTTAACTCCAGATGAGCGAAGAAAGTACCAAGATAAGAAAAATTGCAACAAAGAAATACAATTTAATCTTCACTTTATGACTTCCGAGTTACACAAAAAGCTCTGGACTGACACAGCACACAATAGTGTTGATAATATGAGAATAGTACCAATAGTTGGATCTAAATATGTCTCAGAAAATATAGCATTTACTAATGAAAATGAATTTTATAACATAACTTCATGCTTTGGTTTAAATATTTGTAAAGACATCAGTGTGACATTCCACCCGGTGCCCAGTTTAGATAGCTCACCCAAAATAGCAGCAGCAGCCGAAGTGAGCCTCATAGTAAACGACTATGATTTAGCCAATGACTTCACCAAAGAGGTTTTAAATAATCATTTTGATACACCTAAGTTAGTGAGCACTTGTGACATATTTAGCATAGATCTCACACCAGACATGACAGCCAAATATCATTATAAGTATTTAGACTTAGTGCAATCAACCGGAAGACTATATTTCAAATGTAAGAAGCTGATTAGTGATATTGCTGAAATGAACAATGAATCTAAAGACAAGGTAGTGCACACATTCTTCATAGTTAAAGGTGTGACTCAGCTAACTCTAGGAGAAAATGTACACAGTCTAAAGCCAAAGGATGAGTTCTTCAAGCCACAACTAAACAAAAACTTGAATAATGTGCTGCATCTGTGCCCTACAGGGCTGAAACATAAATTTAATCAGATACAAGACACAATCCACCCATTTTTGACGGGAGAAATGAGTAAAGTATCTATTGAATAATCTATTTTAATTCAGTTACATCATAATATTTAATAAAAACAGGCCTTAATATTATTAATTTGAAACATTTCAGATGAGCTCTTGTCCTCAATGTCATCCCCTATTATTCCAATGCTGCTCCTCACTGGCTCAACTGGATCTGGCAGACATCTACTTATCAAAATATTAGCTAAATACAATGGTGAGTTTGTAAAAGCCATGAAGCCATAACCAAACATCCATAGTTGTTTTGGAGATGATAAAATAACTACCTGTAATAATAAAAAACTTTTTAACAAAAAAAAACAACCGACTTCAAAAAAAATAAACACTACAAAGTGTAAAATAACTTTAATTTTAATTTCGGAAGTCGGTGTCTTTGGTTTTGTATTTACGTTTTTGCCACCGACTTCCAAAATTAAAATTAAAGTTATTTTACACTTTGTAGTGTTTATTTTTTTTTTAAGTCGGTTGTTTTTTTTTTTTGTTAAAAAGTTTTTACTTTTTAGTTGTGGTACCAATCCCACACCAATTCGTATACCTACTTACCACTACTTGCTAGATATATAACAGTGGCAAGAAGTTGTACACATTATCATCAACAATTCAACATACCTACACTAAGTGGAAATACACACACACAAACAATTTGACATTACCATTAAAATCATTTATAGTCAGAGTGCATCTCATGACAATTCCAATAAGCCCAAACACGGCTAGAATACATGGTTTTATTACGAAGTTCCGGTACCTACCTTCCAGCTTCATCATCAGATCGGTTTGATGGTACCATTTTCGTCAGAACCATTTATTTAAATTTGCTTCGTCATAGTTGCTTAACTATCTTAATCGAGATATCTTATCGCCACCCGTGAAATACTTATTATCATTGAAGAGTTCCTGTGGCTATCTGTGGTCTCCTTCATCAGTTCCACTTCACCAAATTATACTTTTTGAATGCAAATGCTTGACATGCTGATGAAAATACCAAAATTGCTATATGTATGCCTATAATATTTGAGGAGTTCCCTCAATTCCTCATGGATCCCATCATCAGAACTGGATTTTGACAAGAATGGGACCAATCTGGAAGCATATCCTTTCAAATAAAAAAAAAAATCCAAATCGGTTCATAAATGACGGCGTACTGAGGTAACAAACATAAAAAAAAAAACAACCGAATTGATAACCTCCTCCTTTTTGAAGTCGGTTAATTATAAATAAACAAAAGACTTTTTATTGTCCCTCTGCAGAGCAAAGGTCTCTTCTCATATAGAGAAGGCACTAGCATTGATCATATTATGCTCACCTTAGCAGCTAAACGGATTTCAATCAAATTTGTCACACAGGTAGACCATGACCTGTGTTAGGACATAGGATCCCGGCAGTATGTTCCATTGGTCTGGTGGTCGCAAGCGCGACTGCTGAGCGTTGGGTCCTGGGTTCGATTTCCAGGTCAGGAAAAGTGTTATTGGGTTTTTCCATTAGGAATTTCTTAGTGACTGCCCGGAGTTTTGGAAGTTGGCGGTGTGATACCCCCGTGCCTCGGAAAGCACGTTAAGCCGTTGGTCCTGCGCCTGATCTCTTTCCGGTCGTGTCGGAACGAGAGTGAGGGAAGAGGGAGTGCACATTTTTCTGCGCGCACACTTGTGCACTATAATATCTCCTGCGTACCTGGCTAATCTCCATTGAGGTTAGCCACCCTTATCAAAATCGGTCGGGGAGGCTATTATTTTATGTTACATGAGATAATATCCGATCTCTATGCGGTCAAAAGCAATATTATTATAAAAAGCTGCATGATTATTTCCAGGAATGAACTCCCACCCAGTGGACTGCAATGCTCTTCAGAGTTCTACTGCTAAACAAACTGAGAGCAAAATCAACTCCACAGTACAGAAGGCGAAAGCAGCTGCCCCTGTTATTGTGGTGCTGGATAACTTTGAGGTGTGGGAGTATATTGTTTAAGTCAACTATAGCACAAGCATCTGTTTAATTTAATAGATAAATACTTAACATTTACTAGGCAAGGTGAAATAGTTTTCCACATTTCTCTCTATGTTGCCTGAGCTGGCCAATTTTTCAGAGATCATTGAATTCAAGCACCCACTTTATTACGAGTTTGGGTTGCCTAGTTTTCGTCATCCTTTGTCATATTCATCGTAAACATTTCGTCTTCTAGGTATTTGCAGTGGATCCCGAAAACAATGAAGACTGTAGAGTTTTAGAATACTTCATAAACACCATCACAGATTTGTACCAAAACTATACCAAATACCCCATCATATTCATTGCAATAACAGAGAGACAGGACTTAAAACCAAATATGTTAAGAATGTTCTTAGAAAAGATCCACATACCTAAATTAAATGTTCAGCAAAGATACGAAATGCTGGAGTGGTTCGCGACTGTGATGCAGCTAAATATAGATGGGGAAGAACACCTGTCGCCCAACCAGTTGAGCACTGACAAAGAACTAGTATACCTAAGTAAAACTTCAAGAGACGTCTTGCAGAGGGTAGCCGCGAAAACTGAGACGTTTCTATATGGAGACTTGGACACTCTGCTTCATTTTGCAATAAGAGAGTCTTATTTGAAACAACACAATAGTTACAACCAACTACCACCGGTGCCTGACTTGCATTTGGTTCAGGAAGAAGACTTCAATTCTGCTTTGGGTGAGCTTTTTATCTAAGCCTCTCAATAATTTGCTTTTTCTTGGCTTAAACAAACCAAACATTGATTCAAAATGCCATTTATTCATATACAGAGTCCATCCGAGGCCTTCAAAGTCAACATTTGGATGCTCCTAAAATACCGAAGGTGTACTGGGAAGACATTGGTGGTCTAGAGAAGCTGAAGAAAGAGCTATTGAAGACTATAGAATTTCCTATAAAATATCCACATTTATTCAAAAATTCCAGTTTGAAAAGATCAGGTAAGAAATTCATTTAAAGTATGTACTTAGTTGTTGAAGATAATTATATTTTACAGTCTACATACATCTTTCTAATTATGTTGTAGGTATACTGCTATACGGCCCTCCAGGTTGCGGAAAGACCCTCGTAGCTAAAGCAGTGAGCACAGAACTCAATGTTAGCTTCCTGAGCGTCAAGGGGCCAGAGCTACTCAATATGTATATTGGACAGTCTGAAGAAAATGTTCGGAAAGGTGAGTAAAAACTCACGTGACACAACCTATTTAAAATCTATTCACATTCTCGTGCCATTAGGCCATTATGCCGTAGGCAGGCATATTATAAGTTAGGAGATTACATCGCTGATAAAAATGTCTGGCTCAATGCTGGTCCTGCTCCACAACCACAACTAATTGATTAACACTTGAAAATACTGTTGGAGCTGCTGAAGATTGTAAGACTAGATCTTTGCATTATATAAACTCAATTTCCTTTGTATTGTATAACTGCATAGCACAGATGTGAGTTCTATGTACTATTCAGCTACCATTTACCGTGTAATATGTTTTTCATTGACTAGAATGTGCCCTGGCGGCTGATAGTATGTCATGCTCGCTCAAGTGTCTCGCTGGCGGTGGCGTGTGTGTTGGATCATTCGGTTCCCTACAAAATGGTTGAGCTGGATGGTGCTGATCCATGCGTCATGTTCGTGAACGGGCGCCGTCAGTTGGGGCTGGTCATCTGTTAGCTGCCTCGGCTTATTTTTAATTATTTTATTTTTGGATTGTTATTTTGTTACTATTTGCTGTACTCTGGACACTTTTAACGCGTACTTGTTTTTTATTTATTTTTTACATCGTTCTCACATATTTATAAATTCAACATATGATGTAACTAATAATTTTGTAAAAATATAATTTAAAAAGAGTGTCCATGGAGTTTCTTGCCCGTTCTTCTCCATAGGTACCTACTACGCTTTGGAATGGGCATCTAGCTTCATTTTTTCTTGACTGACCGACTTCTTGACAATTCAAAAGTGCCTGTAAATGGTTTAATTGAAATAAATGCTTTGAGTTTGAGTTTGATTACTCGTTTTCTTAAACAAATATCAACTTTACTTTCGTGTGAATTAAGTTGATATCAGAATAACTAGTACTATTGAGATCACAATGTTTTTTTTAATTGTAGCAGTAATAAAACTTTGTGTAGCTATTACAGTTGCTTTTCCGAAATCACATAAACTGTTGACAAAAGTGCTACATACCCATAACATAAATAAATCTTAATATTTCAGTATTCGAATCGGCGCGCGCTTCATCACCTTGCATAGTATTCTTGGACGAGTTGGACGCACTAGCCCCGCGGCGGGGCGCGGCCGGCGACTCCGGCGGGGCCAGCGATCGCGTCGTCAGCCAACTGTTGGCCGAGCTCGACGGCGTCAGCAGCGGGGAAGGTTGGTGGACCATTGGGCTTAATTATTGGCTGAACTTTGGAGAACAATATAATACAGAGTTAATTATATCAGTGTTTTGGTCTTTGGCAGTGTACCAGGTTCAAAAGTTGTGTTCAAGGTGGGGCAATTTTTAGTCACTATATAATTTAGATGTAGTTTAGAAACTAGGCTTACATGGTTACATCTAGCTGTCCTACCCAAGTCTGAATTTAAATGATTCCAGATGCAGATACGTCGAGTTTCGTCTTCATAATGGGTGCGACAAATCGCCCCGACTTATTGGAGCAATCGCTGCTGCGTCCCGGTCGCCTCGACAAACTCATATACGTGGGGCCCTACTGCGGTTTGCATGAGAAAACCTGCGTGCTCCAAGCACTTTGTAGAAAGTCAGTATTCGTGCTACGCTAGTTTAGTTATTATAACTCCAAACGACTCATTCCTTTTTTTCCGTATGGGAAGAACGACAAGCGTTGTCTCAAATTTGTCAGTCAAAATCGAATGTGGACTCAATTGATCCGCTAACACTCAAGCTAGTTGAACTTTAAGGCTGAAATGTCTCTAAGATTCGTTTCCAGTCGCCATTTCGGTGAAGCAATAAAGGCTATCAGCTTTCGACAAAAGAGTATAATATTACTGTTGGTTCCGCATCTACAGTTACAAGTTACGAGACGAGGTGGATCTGGAGTCGGTGGCGGCGGCCTTACCGGACAGTTGCACGGGAGCTGACCTGCTGCAAGTGGTGTCCACCGCGAGGTCAGCTGCCGTCCGCGCGCTGGTCGCCAAACTGCATGCTGGTAATTTATTTTAGTTCATTTTATTCTATTCAGGTCTACAACTAACTTTTTACGATGTTCATAAAATATATAAAATTGAAGGCAATTTACAAGTTTCCCTTCACCTTCTTCCACTGACAACTCTGTCAAAATCACAATGATCTTTATTCTCGTTACAATAAGGTTACTGTTGAATTGCTGCTGTTAGAGGTAAATAAAACTGTGAAAGGACTGTACCATCCTTAACCCTTTGACCGCCACGGTCGTGTATAGACGACAAATGAAAACGTGCCCAAAACGCCACCGTCGGCTAATGCCGACAAGAAAACACCATATTTTAAGTATAAACAAAACTGAATTTAGTTTATTTATTTCGTACTTAAAACCCATGTTGTCGGCATTAGCCGACGGTGGCGTTATGGGCACGTTTTCATTTGTCGTCTATACACGACCGTGGCGGTCAAAAGGTTAAACCCGCTTCATATACAAAAGCTAGCTTCATATACTAAAGCGTAGTTTGTAACAAGTGTAAATATAGAACTGAAGGTGCTCGATCCTGTAATTATTTGAATGCATATACGCTATAGACGTTCAGCTCAATACGCCAGACGAGACGGCACCCCTAAACCCCCTTTTCATTGAAAAAAATGTTGAGTACCAATCGCTCAACATGGAAGCGGAACATTAGCATGTTGTTAGCAACATTTCAACATTCAATGCTGCCAGCATCGTGTTTCCCGCAACTCAAAAGCATGTTGCCGAAAAATTGTTTTGCATCTTTGCTGTAAAATGAATACTTGGCATTAGGGGGAAAATGTTTAATCTTTCCCAATAATCTATTCGAAATACGTATAATTCGACCTACGCAACAGGGCCGAAAAATATGTTTTTTTCTGTAATAAAAATGTAATGTATAACAATATATATTTGTTTCAGGTGCAGTAAAAGAGAGTGAATTAAGTCCTGATTCGGTTATCCTCGGAGTTTCCGAACTGTTACATGGAGTGGAAACATTCCGATCGTCAGTTACTGAAGAAGAGTTATCATACTACGAATCATTGAAGTCACAAATGTAGCACCTATTTTAAAAATTTAAATCTAGTCTCACATTATTCATAACATTACGCATGTATTTTTGGTAGGGGTAGGCAGAGGGACATAGTACACCTACATTTCGCCTTTTATTTACATAAATTATTGACGCTAAACACTGTAATGTAGGAAATATTGTACATATTTATTATTATTGCAATAGGACATGGACTGAGGTAAAAGAAATGGGAGCTTCTATAAAGGTTGTTTTTTTATTTAATTAGTGGTTTTTTTTTTGTACAGAGGCCAGCACAACAAGCTCCCCAATCTGTCTAATTTTCCCAATTTATTAAGAACCTTATTCCTTTGTAGTAAAGTTGAAAATCTATCAAAGAAATTTGGCAGATTGGGGTAGCTTGATGTGCTGGCCTCTGTACTTACGACCCGCCCTTGCTTCGCACGGTTTTATGCGACATGACAAAAAAAATCGAGATTTCTTTATTATACGTAAGTGTAAATACTAATCACTACATAGTATAAAACAAAGTCGCTTTCTCTGTCCCTATGAACGCTTAGATCTTTAAAACTACGCAACGGATTTTGATGTGGTTTTTTTTTAATAGATAGAGTGATTCAAGAGGAAGGTTTATATATATATAATACATGCATGCATGTGATGTCGCAAATAAACACATTTGTTTGCGCTTACTTTTTAAACGCTGGCTGAACCCTACGAGTTATGTCAAAATAATGTACTACAGTATTGTACACCTTAAAAAGGTCTACAAAAAAGTCCGCGATGGTATATGTCTATCTCTTAGGGATAACCCACAATAATCATTTTTTATCCTTTACTTTTTACGAGAAATAATGGCTTATTTACGAAGCGATTTTAAGCAATACAGCATTAATCCTTATCCAATTAGGTACCTTAAATACATTGTGCATTTAATATAGATAAATATGGCCCTTTACAGCATGTAATTTAAATGAATATTTTCGAAGATATTACAGATTTAAAATGCAGGGACATAGCGGTTGCTGCGGTACCGGCCGCGGCGGCGCGTGCTGGCATTCTTGAAATACCTGTACTTAGTATCAGTATTGCACCCGTGCGAAGCCGGTGCGGGTCGCTAGTTTATAATATAAGATAATGATTTATCATATCTTACCACAACATATTTAAGACATGAAAGATCAAGAACAATACATAATATTTAAACTATGCTGGGGAGACTGGTGCCTAAGCTAGGAGTGAAGCATGTATTTCAGCAGGGTAATTGCGTAACACACTATCAATAGCTGTGAATTTCATTTTGACAGTTTTACAACATTCATTGCGTTGTTGAGCAGACACATTTTTCGACCATATGGAGCAATGGATTAGAAATATGCGTCAAAATGATTCAAATTTAGAGTAATAGTGTGTTACGCAATTAGGGTGCTGGCCTTCTCTACCCCTTCAGAAGCAGTTACATTCAAATCGGATTATGCACTCGTATACAAATGCGGTACGATTATTTCGTACCGCATTTGTATAATAAAAAAAAATACATATTACACTATTACTTATTCTAGGGTTAGTATCTATGTATGTGTGTTAGGTTGTGTACGCGCGTGTGAGGGTGGTGTGTGTTTGCGAGGTGTGCCTGCGTGTGAAGGTGAAGAGCTAAATGCACAGAATGGAGATGTACAGAGGCCAGCACATCAAGCTACCCCGATCTGTCAAATTTCTTTGATAGATTTTCAACTTTACTACAAAGGAGTAAGGTTCATATTCAGTTGGGAAAATTTGACAGATTGGGGTAACTTGATGTGCTGGCCTCTGTACATAAATATACACAAGGCATATATTTATATTCAAACAAGCAAGTTATACTGCCATAAAGGTTAGATTAACCTTCCAGAATAAATGATGATGAAAACCACATCAAAAGTTTCGACCGTAGCAATTAACATTGTCGGATCTACATTATCGCAAAAATGTAGATCCGACAATGTTAATTGCTACGGTCGGTTTCTTTGTTCAAGTTAAGAAAATACAACGGCAACGCCGTCACACAAGCAGACAAGAAAAACGATTTTTATATAATGTATAGATCTGAATTCGTATTTCATCGCTCTTCAATAACAAACCTTTCCTATCACTCAGTATTTTTTTTTTCATTACAGGACATCCATACTAATAATATAAATGTGAAAGTGTGTGTGTCTGTTTGTTTGTGCGGCTTTCACGGCAAAACGGAGCGACAAATTGACGTGATTTTTTAAGTGGACAACTTTTTTTTTTAACCTTGTTTATCTAATTTGACCTTAGAGCATTTAACCTATTTGTCCTTTTCTTAAAATGAAATAGAAAGAAAAAGATGCACTGAATTTAAATTTAGTATAATTTGCTTAGAGCATTAAACCAACCGGAGACGCCATTGTCAGGCGTTCCCCGCTGCCAAAGGTACGAGACCGCCGGTCATATCAGTCATATAAAACTAGTTGCCGCGCGTTCCACGTCATTCAGCAAATCACACTAGCGCGGAACGAACATAAGAGAAAAATGCCGAATTGCAGTGTTTTTTCGTGTAAAAATAGATCGGAAACATCTAGTAAACAAAATGATAACCTTACTTTCCATCTATAAGTATTATTTTGTCCTAATAATAACATAAAATGCAATAAATTTGCAAAAAACCAAAAAATATTGTCGGTCAATGAATGTTGCCACTAAATTGTACAAGACCTAATTTAGTGTAATTTTTAAAGTTGTAATTTATAAATATTGACAATTATTTCAAACTTCTATTTCGCATTTGTTATTCTTATTACAGTTTACAACTTATTTTGTTACTTTATAAGATTTTTTTACTAAAGCCTTTAAAAAATTGCTATTTACTATCAAATAATTGATTAATGATATCAAACTTATGTTCCACAAATCTCTTACAATTTTCTCATATCGTTATTCTTCATTACTATAAAATATTTACGGGTCAAGTTATCACGAAACTACGCAATTTTTATATTTAAAAACAGGCCACACTGTAGCAAAATGAGGGCTGTGACTGCATAGAAACAAATATCGATATCGACTTTATGAGTATTATTATTCGTTATTCCAGGGACTGAAAGCGGTTACGGTTAAAGGTTAAGATATCTCAAAAATATAACGGTACCGATTCAAAATAGAGGTTGAGCTATACCGGTACCCATATAAATAAAGGTTAGGATAAATTGTTATTTAACCGTTATACGATTTCGGTACCGAAAAACATAGTGACGGCGCGGCGCGGGTGCACGGGGGTGTCTACAACAACTTGCTGCAACTTGACCTTATGTTTGTTGTACTAGTGGTAGGCAGTTAGCGCGTGAAGGACATGGAGTGATTTAACAATCGCTAACGACAGAAACAGACAGAGTGGCGAGGCGGTGTGTCAAAGAAACCCTTATTTAAAAAGGTTAAGGTATTGGTACTGATATTATTAAAAAGGTTATGTTACTTCTACTTAAATATACCGGTATGAATTTCGTACCTTAAAATACGGCTACTTTAATAAATAACGATATCGTTATATTTCGGTTATTTAACGGTATGACGTCATACCCAAATTTAAAGGTACCTTTATTTTTGGGTAATTCAGTCCCTGTGTTATTCTATTAATTTTTCAGATTTCCAAAAGATGCAATGACTCGGGATGTTTGGATTTGGGCTTGAGCAAATCATGTTTCGTGGACTCCTAAACGTACTAGTACAATTTGCTCACAGCATTTTGAGGCTTCATGTTCTAGAATACATTCTAATATCAAGAGACTCCGTGCTGCTACTGAGAAATTCCTAATAAGAAAACCAATAACACTGCCCGACCCGGTTACTGAACTCAGAACGTCGTGTTCAGCATTCATCCTTGCGAACACTAGACCATCGAGGCAGCGATGATATTCTGTGAAAATCTTATCGTGAAAACTCAGGTAAAGTGAGCGTGGAGTGAGCTGTCAATAGTGTCAATTCCTAGATAAAACAAACTCACTTCACCTAAGTTTTCATGGTGAGATTTTTACAGAATCGACCGGCAGTTCTTGTACCGTGGCAATGAATCCTTATAGACTAACTTTAAAATCTAAATCCTATGTTACCTATTTAAAAAGAATTGATCTGCTCAATTTGATAAGTAAATATGAAAAAACAATTAAATAAAGAAGAGCCTTTTTTATCACAACTATTGGCTGAACTCGTCGTCAACAAAATATCGATAGTGTCAAGCACTTTCATCGCTTACACAAAAATGACGTCATGCCGTATCCTGACAGGGCGTCTCTGTGTGAGTTAGTACATGTGTGCGTATAGTTTATGCTTGTGGTCGATAATTTTTTCGTGTGCGTGAGTAACAACGCGATCGAAAATGCATTAGTGTGTTATCACTATTTGTGTGCGTTGCCTCGTCCCCCGCGCTGAAAGTGACAGACTTATTCGCATAGATATTAGTGCTCGTTGCGTCTCCGGTTGGTTTAATGCTCTAAGATAATTTGTGAACAACAGAATCGGGGCCAATATCCTAGTAAATTTAGGTATACCTAACTTAGCTTAGCTTAGCATATAGCGCATGACGGTAAGATCAGTGAGCTTTAAATATGAGGATAGGCTTAAAATTTTGCCTAAAAGTACTGTGGTTGAACTATAACTACTTAGTTGAATCGGTGGGATATCTGAAATTAGGTATTAAAAGTAAAGTATTATTAGTAGTTTTAATTAAAGTAAAAATACTAAAGTATACTTACATACATTGGCATTGTAGATGGCAAATATTTCGATGTTAGGTGTTTACTTCGGAAACAAGTAAACATTAAAATATTTACCTTTCTAAATTAGAAACTAGTAAGTATTTGCTAATCTCTTATTGCTAATCAAATTGCAGAAATTTCTGGCGACATTAATTTTCTATTTGAAAGACGTAAATTTAAAATTACTCACTGTCTGAAGAAGATTATCGACATGGAACATTCACAACTTTATTTATTTGAATTTTAGTTCCTGAGAACCTCGAGCTTTGAATCGGCACCAAAAACAAATACACACACAGATTTTCGTCAAAATCTGAAATCGCTATGTGTGTACCTGGCATTATGAAATTTAGTTTTCGTTTCGGAACGTAAATGTCAGAACAGTTTTATTCATAGACAATATTCTCTAACCTTCTTTCCGGTTTCAAGATGGTGAGTGAATAAGCTGTCGCTTTAATATTTTCGATTTTCATTGTTGAAATCATGATTATTTCGTCTCTGTCAACGATTATTGTATAAAAATAACGCTTAAATATCAAGTGACTAAACATCGATCCATTTTCGTGTTAACTAGTAATTTATTGTTGAGAAGTTGGGATGAGGGGACCTCGTGGCGAAGCTTGTCAACAATGTTTTTGTAATTTCAGCCGCCCAAAAAGGACACTAAGGCTTCGGCTAAGCAGCCTCAAAAAACACAGAAGAAGAAGGAAGGATCCGGTGGCGGTAAAGCTAAGAAGAAGGTAAATAATTTTCGAACCTCAAAAAGATAGGTTATGTGTGCGTGTGACAGACAGTGAATGCCTAGGTACTCCTTAAAGTGAATAATAAGTGGAATAATCTCCAAGTACAATAAACTAACTACAACACATGATCTGTGATTATAGTCGACGCCTGATTACACCTCAGTTATCAAGAATCTGGTGGTGTTACGAGAATCCAGAAAATGAACTAAATTATTGTACTTATCCATAAATCACGACTGAAATCAATAAGTAGTTGCATTGCAGGTGTATCGCCAGATGATTATACATCTAAACTTGAACTCTGTGAGAGTAATACTGATATATTGAGGCTGATGGCTGCACCTTGTACCCTGAACCATTTTCATGTGGATGGAAGTCTATACATTAGGTATTACTAACTTATTTTTTCACCTTGCAGAAGTGGTCCAAAGGAAAGGTCCGTGACAAGTTGAACAACCAGGTGTTATTTGACAAGCCCACATATGAGAAACTGTACAAGGAAGTGCCCCAGTACAAGCTGATCACACCTGCCGTTGTTTCTGAAAGGTTGAAGGTCAGAGGCTCGCTCGCAAGAAGGGCACTCATCGAGCTTAGAGAAAAAGGTATGGTTTTCATCTTAATAACATAGTTGCTTTACCATTTGGGAATTTGAACTTATCAAAACTATTTATAGACAACTAGATGTAATATATAGTGTGTTTGGAAGCTGGATGCAAAGCCTTAAGGGGGTGATAGTTGACACCATTTAGAGCATTTTGAGCCATAAATGTCGATGAAGCATGTATATATTACTGCAAACTTAGTCAAAAATAACATACCAACTTTAACTGGGAAAAAAATAAAAAAACATACTTCATCTTAAGACATACATGGCTCAAAATGCTGTAAATATTGTCAACTATCACTCCCATAAAGCTTTGCACTCAGCTTCCAAACAGCCTGTATAACTTCGTTCAGTTTGCTTAAGTTGTCACTAAATGTGAAAATATGCTGATTGTAGATTTTTTTGTCATTCATTTGGTCTACTAAAAATCCTATGATATTTTCACAATAAACCCAGACTGCTCAGCAATTGTAAAATATATTGAATTAAACCAGGAGGGTTTAAAAGGAGATGTTCCAAAATGTATGGAGCCTGGGCCAGGTCCTTGTACACTATACTTAAAAATAGTGAAATTCATTTAAAACAGTTCTTAACTGTCCAATTGCTTTAAAATAGCTTGGTTTTCTGGTAAACAGAAGAAATTACACACAAAAAACAACTTGTCATGGCAGTAAGCTGTCATTTTGATTGATTAATGACGTTTGACATGTTTTTGTTTATTTCGACGCTAGACGAAAGTGACAGAAGTGACACTGTTGTGACAACTGACAGTTCTCTTTTTAAAAACAGAGTAACTAAATCTGTGAGACGCCATGTTGAAAGTAGATAAAATTAATTGATAAATATCAGTTCGCTACCACAACAGTACACATTTAATTGAATTATCTGTATTTTTCCCGAATTCTAAGGATTTTTCTCTTTTTTTTGAGATACTGTACATAGACCTGGCCCATTTTGAAACATCTCCTTTAGATAAATCTAAAGAAATAAAGTATTTATGATGAACCTTTTTACTAGATATAACCATGACAGTTACAAACTGATATATTGAGTCTGAACTTTTAATGTAAATCACTAAATGGCTTAGGTATATGCAACATGTACTTGATACTTTTCATCTTGTTGTTTCAGGTTTAATCAAACAGGTAGTCCAGCACCATGGTCAGGTGATCTACACGAGGGCCACCAAGGGCGATGACCCCGTCGCATAAGATTATGTATAAGTAAAAAACAATAAAAAAAAAATAACAAAACAACTTGTTTTATATATTTATAATCATATCATGCTCCCCAGAAGCCCAGACACTGCACATGCATTTTATAAAATAATAATTCGCGAATGCAATGGCAAAAAGGTTCTTAATACAAAAGTTAATTATATTGGTTCGGTTACAATAAAATGTTCTGGAAAATGTAGATTCAAAATAAATGGTCCACAAATCAAAGACATAAAAGGACAGGAAGGACAATTTTAGAAAATTAGAAATGTATGAATAACTAATTTTGTATTATACTGCAGTATTAAACAATATCCGTGATAACCAGCTAAAGGAAAATATGTATATAAAAGAATAGTTTTGCTCTCACATAGTGTCTTTGTTTACTATACAACACCTACCAATTTTATGATAAGGAAAGAGATTAAAATACACTTTGCTATTTATTTTTCTCAGGCGCTTATCAAAAACAATAATAACAAAATTAAGGACCTAGTCTGAAATAAAGTTTTATTTATCTTTGGTGTACTTCATTACTGAAGGTCTTGTCCCTGAAAGGCCGTCATGGCTTTATGCACGATGTTCTTCCACTTCGTTCGGTTCTCAGCTTCTCAGGACGGTCGTAACAGAGTCCAGTGCGGGCGGTTACTTGGTCTGACCAGCAGTTAGGTGACCGCCCGCGAGGTCTTTACCCATCTATCTTGCCACCACCAACTTTTCTAGATTATCTGGTTCCCGACGGGCAATATTGTGGATAGTCTTATGCGAAGTTGATCAAGGATGGATATATTCGTTGTCTTGGCAGTTCATGGTAAGCAGACCATTCTTTGCCAACATCATATCTCAAAGGTTTTCTATCTTTTTTCGTTCTATTGCCCAAATCGTCCACGACTGATCCGTTAAGGAATATCGAGAATACCAGTGTCCGGACTAGTCTCATCTTGATGACATTGGAGACTTCTGTCCTGCCAAGTACTTGTCAGCTTACTCATCGGAGCTTTGGCCACATTTGAGGCGCTTATAATCGAGCCATAGCTAATAGCTAGCACATCCAGTGGTAAAAATAAGGATGGAAATAGTGTTACTCCGAAGTCGGTCGCTGATGTCAGTCGTGTATCGATTAGTATGGACTCGCGCTCGCTGACCGTCGTCGGTGCTACACTATAGATGTCCATTTATCGTCAGCGTCTTGGTACGCGACCGACGTCACCGTAAGAGGAATTCGGGCAATAATAATAATTCAGAGTAGGTACAATTTTTATCTACCACTTGTTTGCATAATAAGTGTCTACGTAAAATTTATTCAAATAATTTTACTTGGAGTTGCTGGGGAGATGCTCTACAGCAAGCCATAATTCAGTTGCCCGTACCTGTTGGTACTTATTTTTAAGAATGTACTAATTCGGTACACATTGCGTACAAATTGTGATATGTAAATTTATAAACAGCAAAATAGATGATGGGGTGTCTGGGGAGCATGACGTTTATAATCCCCTTCCTCTTGACACACTAAACAGTGAAAAATAACTTTAATTTCGGAAGTCGGTGTCGTTGGTTCCGCATTTTCTTTTATTGACACCGACTTCCGAAATTAAAGTTATTTTTCATTTTGTAGTGTTTTTTGGAAGTCGGTAGTTTTTTTTTTTGTAAAAGTTTTTTATTTTTCACTTTTTAGTGGGCCAGTTTGTAACTTATCTAAGTTACAATAGCCTAATGTCAACTGCTCATCACCTTTTACAAAATATTGCTTTTCCCGATGCAGGGACGTTAATTGTTGAGGAGTTCTCCTTGTAAGAACCAGGAGAACTGGAGCTGATTGAGAAGTCACCATCAGCTCCACTTCACGATACGCATTGTGCTTAACAACCACATTAAAGTACCTAATCGAATCGCAAACCGTGAAATATTTATTATTGAGTAGTTCCGATGGCCATCTGTGGTCTTCATCATCAGTTCCACTTCACCGAAAGGTGCTTTCTGAGAGCAAATGCACGAGTTACTATAAAAAATACCCAAATCGCTATAGGTGTGCCTACAAAATTTGAGGGTTTCCCTAGAATTCCATGGGATTCCCTCATCAGATTCCGATTTGGTGACAATGGGACCACCTCGGGAGCATACCCTTTCAAACGAAAAATAATTTTGAAAATCCTTCGATAATTGGCGGAGTATTCGATGAACAAACAAACCTTTTTGTGAATTCGGTAATAAATTCAATGGGCATAGAGTGCTCAAATAATTAAGTACATATTTTTACCGACTTCACAAAAAGGAGGAGGTACTATGTTCGGATGTTTGTATGTTTTTTTTTTTTTTTTTTTGTATGTTTGTTCATCGAATACTCCGCCAATTGTCGACGGATTTTCAAAATTATTTTTTTGTTCGAAAGTAGATAGTTCTGAGGTGGTCCCATTGTCACCAAGTTAGGATCTGATGATGGGATCTTAGAGAAATTGAGGGCAACCCTCAAATTTTACAGGCTCACTTATTGTTTTTCACATATTTTATGAAGTATCTTGTGTATTTGCGTATGGTTGTCACCATCTTAGGTAGCTGAGCTGATGATGGAAGGTACAACTCCTTAACAGTAAGAAGTTACTCGAACAGACAAGGACAGTTTTAGTAAATTGTTTTGATGTTTGATAGGGCATTTGCCACATTTGGTCTCATGATCATCAAGTCATGACCTGATGCTCCAGTCAGGATAGTCTACAGAGTACCTAACTCCTCGACAACTAACAGCAGATATATCGTGTTTAGGCTCATTGAAAAGGGCTCGATGTGTGGATAAACGTACTGTTAATGAGAAACACCGAAGTACCTACACAGAGACTTGATGCTGATGCCAGGAGCATCAGAAAAAGTACAAACCTTGAAATTACAGCACCGTAGTCGTGTTTGAGCTCATTTTAAACAGGATTAAATTTTAAGTTCAATGCAATGTTGACATAAGTCTGGCCTGATGCTGCCAGGATTATCAGCGGGATCCTAGAGAAATCGAAGGAACTCTTCAAATATTATAGGCACACCTATAGCGATTCGGGTATTATTTATACTAACTCGTGCATTTGCTTTCGGAAAGCAAAATTTAGTGAAGTAAAACTGATGATGAAGACCACAGATGGCCACCGGGACTACTCAATAATAAGTATTTCACAGGTTGCGATTCGATTACTTTAATATGGTTGCTAAGCAATTTATGCTCGTCAGAATGCGAATGGTGAAATGGAGCTGATGGTGGAGTACCAGGAGAACTCCTCATCAATTAACGTCCCTGTATCGGGAAAAGTAATATTTTGTAAAAGGCGATGAGCTTGATGCATTATAAACAGTCCCACTAAAAAGCGAGAAATAAAAACTTTTTAACAAAAAAAAAAACCGACTTCCATAAAAAACACTAGAAAGTGAAAAATAACTTTGATTTCGGAAGTCGGTGGCAATAAACTAAAATACAGATCCAAAGACACCGACTTCCGAAATCAAAGTTATTTTTCACTTTGTAGTGTTTTTTATGGAAGTCGGTTTTTTTTTTTGTTAAAAAGTTTTAAAAAATATATTAGATGTATATTTAGCAATGTCATTGTACAATAACTTTGTGTTTCTCATCAAGGTCGATGACCGCGAACCTAGCGGTAGGATATTGATCGCGCAGGCGATCTTTAAAACTAGACGCGTGCTCCTCATTCGCTGTCTCAACCACCACAT
This sequence comes from Globia sparganii, assembly GCA_949316385.1. Lineage (NCBI taxonomy): Eukaryota > Metazoa > Arthropoda > Insecta > Lepidoptera > Noctuidae > Globia > Globia sparganii. The sequence continues at coordinate 8,471,859 of OX438671.1, forward strand.
TAGCCTGAAATCAGCACAAGTTATAATGCATACTGATTATAATAATTACAGTAGGTATATCAAGTGTGAGCAGACAGATTTTACACTGCTGTACATAAGCCTCATAATACTACTTGGTGAATGGTTGTTTGCCAATATCTCCTAATCACCAAGCCTGGTGACTGAGATATTGTCTAGAAGGATCTGTTTTCCAACACAATAGCTTCCCCCTCTTAAATCTTGCGTGTTATAAAAAACGTCTAATACCGGGGTTCGATTTTAGCCGAACAGACTTTCAATCAAATTGAATTTCACATCATAGTATTTTTTGTTGAACAACAAAAGTTGTGCAACTAAACTCGAACCGTGTGAACCCGGTATAAGGGATTACGTTTGTGAATAGGTATCAATACTCCTTGAGTCCTAGTGGGTAACCGTTCTCTGCGATGATCAGCCCAGTTGCCAAGTTTAGTGTAGTGATAGTGGCGATATTTCCTAACGACGAGAAAACCGCAGCTGAATTATTATTTGACACAGCTTGTTAGTCTTTTTAATTGAATGCCCCAAAAGGAGGGTAATGTTTTTAGAATTTATAAAAATGGTAGCCTAAAAGGCCAGTTAAATGGCGATTGCCGCCAATGCAGATAACAAATTGACTTGTTACCTACATACAAACGTACATTTGAACATGATTTTCCAAAAATACATTTTAACTTATATACCCAAGTGGTTCCGACATCGCTGTGCACCCACATCTGCTCTGTGATCAAGCTTTTGAGCACGGCGCTCTCATCGGATATGATCTTGGCGAGTTGTTCGAGCCCGCCAGGGACGGGCACTGCGAACCTCATCAGCCGACCACTAGAGCCAAGGCCGCGCTGAATGTTGCGCGCGAGCCGTCCGGAGTCGATGTTACCACCGCTTACAATGCAGACAGCCCTGTACAAAATGAATAAATCGTTATCATCAGTTCAAATGGTATAACCTATGTAGTATCGAGGTATCAACTGTTGTCCATATTGTCTGCTGGATGCCAGCCACAAAATGTGGACCCTTATATCACATAATTTATAAAACCTAGATAGGTAGAAAAATAAAACTAATGAATTTGCATACCGTTTTCCCCGAAGCTCAGGAACCAGTCCTTGCATGACGGCGGCAATGGCGCACACGCCGGCTCCGTCCGCCACGAGCCGCTCGCGCTCCAGCATTGATATCAATGCTCGAGCTATGTACAGTTCGTCTACTAGCAACTGCAATGTCGAAAATAGCTCTAAAACAATGGTTGGTTACCTTACCCCCACTTGCAGTGTAGGTACCTACATAAGTGAGTTCTCAAACGACTGATGAAACTAAGCGAAAACGTAGGTAAACTGGGGCAGGAAAACACAATTTAAGGCCGGTGGTACTACATGAAAGAAGTAATGACTCACCATCCTATCAAGCCTGCCTTTGATGGTTGAGAATGCGTTGATACCGACAGTGGACGCGCTGATGCCGTCTGCCAGGTTGGGCACCACATTCACTGTGACTGGTCGCCCCGCTTGAAGCGCCTTCATCATCTTCGGCACCTTGGAACACTCAGCTCCCTGAAATTGTGGTAAAGGCATATGCAAACACGCAGCAATCAGCTGAAAAACGAGATGTCCACTGCTAGGCATAGCTTCCCCAAATAATCGCTACTGCGAGCACAGTCATGTGCCTCTCTTATTCGGCGAATTTCCAAGACCGTCACCAGATTGTCGTTCCACCTTGTAGAGGCGTTCTCACGGCGCAGCTGGCAGCAGTAATTTCATCTTTGAGTGTAATCGAGTAAATATTCTTCAAACTTTATGGCGGATCGAAACATGAGGCAAGTGGCTGCGCAGTAACAAATTCACCTGTCAGGGGGTGAGGGGTGAGGTAGGTCTAGGTAGGTACTGCGAGCGAGTGGCGAACTTCAGAGCCGCCATAAAGTTTGAAATGTGTAACTAACATAAATGAGGCAGGAACACTTGAGTTTCTTGCAGGCGACAAGTACGCTGGCCAGCAGCCCGCCGCCCCCAACCGGCACGATCACAGCGTCTGCTTCGGGCAGCTGCGTGATGATCTCGACACCCACTGTGCCCAGACCCGCCATTACCAAGGGATCGTCAGTACTGAAAGGACATTAGTGTATATGCAAAGTAGTAATTGATAAAAATACCTATTCAATGATACCCCACACCATGAGGTAGACGAGAAAAAAAAATATCCTCACTTTACGTGTAGGTACAGGAAGTACCTATCCTAAAAACTTTTTTTTTTCATGATTTTATTTTACCACTTTGTCGGCGTGAGTAATATGTATAACCATGCCAAATTATAGCTTTCTAGTACTAGGAGTCTCTGAGCTAAGGGATGGATGGACGGACGGACAAACGGACAGACGGAAGGACGGACATAGCGAAACTATAAGGATTCCTTGTTGACTAAGGAAACCTAAAAACAACCTAATTGAGAACCTCCTCCTTTTTAACCGAATTCAAAAAAGAAGGAGGTTATCAATTCGACGGTATATTTTTTTTTTTGTGTGTTTGTTACGCGATTACTCCGCCAATTGTGGACCGATTTTCAAAATTATTTTTTGATTCGAAAGGAGATACTTCTGAAGTGGTCCCATAGTCACCAAGTCAGGATCTGATGATTGGATCCTGGAGAAATCGAGGGCAACTCTCAAATTTTGTAGGCACACCTATAGCGATTTGGGTATTTTTTATAGTAACTCGTGCATTTGCTCTCAGAAAGCACCATTCGGTGAAGTGTAACTGATGATGAAGACCACAGATGGCCATCGGAACTACTCAATAATAAATATTTCACGGTTTGCGATTCGATTAGGTACTTTAATGTGGTTGCTAAGCACAATGGGTATCATGAAGTGGAGCTGATGGTGACTTCTCAATCAGCTCCAGTTCTCCTGGTTCTTACAAGGAGAACTCCTCAACAATTAACGTCCCTGCATCGGGAAAAGCAATATTTTGTAAAGGGTGATGAGCAGTTGACATGAGGCTATTGTAACTTAGATAAGTTACAAACTGGCCCACGAAGTATTTTTAAAAAAATTGGCTTCATAATTTTCCAATACTATAAAAGCATGTAGCAAACTCGCCGTAAATAAGGCACATCGAGTTTTAGAAAACAACGTTCTCTTGTCACTCGTGCGCATTTCTAAACCTCAATGTGTGATAATATTATCGTCAACGCTCCGGTACTGAAAGCTGTTTACTCGAGTAGTATCTGGTTGCTGTCCTGCTGCACTTTGCGCGCGTACTTGATCGAGTCGTCGAGCGAGTCGCCGCACAGCACCACGTCGGCGCCGAGCTCGGAGCAGCGCTGCGCATGCGCGGGCGGCGTGCGCTCCGGCATCACCACCGTCACCTGCGCATGTGCAGGGAACAGTCACAGCGGATGGAATAAACCCCTTATTTATACCTAAACATTGCTTAATGTTAAGCAGGTAATGATTAGCGCCTGCATAACTTTGCATATTTTTTTTTCATTGCATTGCATTTTTGGACGTTTAAACGTCTCTTAACCTAAAGCAACGTTTATTGGTAAGGGGGATAATGTTCAGCAACGGATTGTCAAGCCTGATATGAGCCCTGATGTGACGAGCGCTCTGCCAAGTGTGATGATGGCGACCATGAGGAAGAATGGTCGCATGATTTCTATTTAAGTACCTAAGTAAGAATAATAATATCTAATAATAAATATCTGAAGCTATCTATCTCTTTTTATGATGTAGCTGCTATAAAGTTTGTAGTTTAGTACCTACTCCTGCAAACAGGCGCACCACGCGACGTGAATCGCACGCGACACAAAAGGCACCGATCGCTATTCACGTCGCGTGTCGCGCCTGTTTGAAGGAGCCTTAATTTCAAGAACGTCAGTCTGTAATTTGGAAAATTTACGGTCTTTAAGTACTTACTAGGTTATCAATGAGACCACGAAGTAAACATATTTACTTCATGAATGAGAATATTAGGGTCCCACATACGTACCGGCACGCCGAGAGTACCGCCGTGGTACGCCGCGCCCAGGGCCATGTTGGCTCGAGACGGCACTATTACGCCGCGTTCGACGCCCTGGATGTGGTACGACAGCAACGCATTGCGGACGCCTCGCTCTGCGCAACTTCGGTTCAAAACAAAAATAATTAACAGACATAAATGTGCTACTACAGTAACAAGGCATTTTACTTGCGACAACGTAATTGGGGTACACAACGGTTACGTTAGCCAAGCTCTGTAGCAGATGGACCACTGCTACGACCGACCCGCGTATCTTCTCATAGGCTACGCCAGTTACGCTGTAGCGGTGAAACCGTTCCGCTACGACGGTCACGTGCCATTGTAGGCAGGCTGTAGCAGATAAACCAAACTCTGCTACGACTACGAAACTACGACCAAACCGGACATCTTCCAGCTACTTCCGCCAACACGTGCTGCTTCTCGTGGGTGGGCGTAGCCTAGCCAGCTACGCGCTGTAGCAAGGAAACCGACCCGCTACGTCCAGGCGCCGCGCCGCCATTTCTCGAAAGCTACGCATCTGCTATGTTTTAGCAGAAAACCACCGACTCCTCAGACAATTCCCCCCCTGCTTTCCGCAAGAAATCATTTGCAGTTCTGACATTGCGCTGCATTTAACGTTGAAGCATGTTCCTTTGAACATAATATCATGGGGAGGTATTCTCTAAGGATACAGCCTTGCGGGCAGCGCTGTCGGAGCGCTGAAACTATTGTTTTCACCGCTGCGACAGCGCTGCCCGCAAGGCTGTATCCTTAGAGAATAGCATGGCTGTTTGTAGGACGACCCGACGAACCCATCTATCAATTAAGTCGGTTGAAAATTGTCTAAAGTTAAACGAACATTGTTTGTGAGGATATTATTTGCCCAAAATAAGCCCATGCTTACCTGCCTGTATACTGTAAATTCTCACATTTCAAATATATATTGTAGTCCTTATATTTACTGATTTTTGCCTCCTGAAAACATATAAGCTTGGTAATTAAACATATTAAACTTATCAATAATTTTTATGGGTTAGGTGTTTAATATTTAGGTAAATTGGGTTCATAATAAGGTTTTATTAAAAAAAAAAATCGGTTCTCGATAGTAAGTAGTCTACTAACACAAAGTGGTGTATGTATGATGCCTCCCTCGATATTTTCCGCTGCTTGTTTGATTTCATTGAATGATAAAACGTGCGGAAGGTCATTCTTGTCGGGCAAATCATTCTGAAATCAAACTCTCATCTAAATACTTTTGCCTTTGCACTTGTTTTGGTTGACGAATAATTGTTCAATAATCACCATTTTGTTTATTGTCTTAGACATGTAGGTAACTGGAATTTAGAATTTATATACTGAACTTTTTATCTACTGTGTTATTTGCACAAGCTTTCAATAATTCAAGTTGCCCCACAGAATAATAACTTAGTGACCATATACTTCAAAGAGTATAATAACTATGCAGTACCTATTATAAAAGTGCTCCTGTGCCGCCTATGCCGTAGATAAAGAATGAACTAAACGAACTAGTTCATTCTTTATCTACGTCCTGGACTTGGTCCTGGAGGTACACCATGAGTACACTAATGACGTGCTAATGACATTCTTTGACGCTATGACCACAGAGTACTTTTGCTGTGACGTAACCTAACTTTGGGCTACTGGCAGATCACAGAAGATACTACTGGTTATGATGTAGTTTTATACGAAGAAGGATTGTTATAAATATAGGTACTCATGCCATGCACCTACCTTTCTATGAAAAAGAAGACGCAGTCTTGCAGTCCATTTTTTATAGATTTTTGTAAAAAAGCAGGACGGAGAAAAAAAAAGAATTATATTAGATAGAAAGTAAATAAATAGGTAGGTATTTTATTGTCATTTGTATCAATGAATGTAATAGTGAGCATGATTACAGGCACGGGTACGAAACTGAACCGAAACAGATCAAACTATAACATAATAAAGTGGGAATGTGGATAGTCCTTCACCAACTTCTTCTCCAAGTCTTTCGCGTGGTGAAAGTCACTTGTTTCAATCAGCATGTTCACCTGGAAGTATAATACAACCTACAATAGAAAATTGACTACTAGCCAACTTAATTTGTCCGTATAAGTATGCTTAAGTCTAAACCACAGGTCTAAACTGTCATTCTTTGAGAGTAGTATCGTATGACACGGTAAATTACCGTAGGGTGTCAATTTGCTAATTTTCCTGACTGTTCCGTATTGTGCATCAAGGCATATGAGTTGGAGTTTAAGTAAATATGAGGTACCTGTACCTTATACCTCTTATGTTGATCTCTCGCTGCTGTGGAAATCGAAAGCATGACAACAATTTCTGGAATACCTACAATCTACTTAAGTACCACTTTTTCAACAAATTAGCAAAATAAATGACAGATTCATACAGAAACAGTAAAAATATCTCGTCTCATCCAAGCGCGTTCGGGCACGAAGCTCTTAACATCAGCGCCGATGTCCATGACTTTGGCCAGCAGCTTGGCCATGGCGCCGGGCACGTCCGGCAGCGTCACGCTGAACTTGACCAGCCGCCCCTCGGCCGCCATGCCGCGGTCGATCACCCGCGACATACGGCTGCTGTTGATGTTGCCGCCCGACAACACACACACAATGCTGCGACAATATCAAACAATCAAAAGCATCAGTAGGTAGATAATATACCTAAGTAGGTACCTATTTGTTCACCCTCGCAGAAAAAGTTGCAAAGCCCGACAATCGCCTTGCTAACTCTATGCTAAATTGGCTGCCAGGACCTCGATATAAAACCTTACACGTCGGCAGGTTTTACTTAAATAGTCATTCCATTATTTATTACCTATACCTAGATAGTGCAATCCACGAAGACGCGCCCCACTCTTTTTCCTAATGCTTACCTATAGCACGAGTGTCCAACATTCTGCTAATGTTTTAGTTTTGTCCATACACACTAATTATTATTAGTGACTAATTAGTGTGTATCGAAAACACTAAAACACTAGTGGAATTAACTGGCGAGAACCATTAACTATTCGGAAGAAGAGTGGGGCGCGTCTTCGTGGATTGCACTAGATCTGTACTTTCTAAATAGTGATCCCAAAAGTAATAAAGAGAAATCGCACACGTCATCTTCTTCATATAACCACCAGCCGATCGATTCTGGAAAAATCTCACCGTGAAAAGTTAGGTGAAGTGAGCTTAGAGTGAGCTGTCCAGAGTATCAATCCCTAGCATCAGGATGACACTGACAGCTCACTCCACGCTCACTTCACCTAAGTTTTCACGGTGAGATGGTTACAGAATCGCACTGCAGTATAGCTTTTCACAACCATCTGACAGGCTACCGTACGGAAACAGCAAACAACTGTCGGAAGAATAGCGGTCGTCTACTTGATATAAACTGACAAAATTTTCGGGTTTTAGACTCGTAAACAGCGTTTAGAGGACTCCTGCGATAATACCGATTAATGTTGGATATGGTAAGTACCGAAGCGTATCGAGTGGTTGTGAATGATGAATGTTGCTATGCTGGTACTTACTGTCAATCAAAAAACTGAAAAGCATAAAACCTACGGCTTTTTCGCCACTGTTCGGGCTACTTTCGTTTCGTCCGATTTTTCCACAATTTAACTAAGAAATTTCGTTAAGTTTTGAAAGGTTTTTATTTTAAACCTAGGTATAACTATAAATGCTTACAGGATGAAATTGAAAATTTGCGACAAATCGAAATAGGAGATGCAGTAACTATTACACAATCGTAATAAATTGTCATTTCCCAAATCTAATTTCTATAAAAATCCTGTACCTAATTATCGTCTTAGATAGCGCAAACTAAGTTATTGCCTTCAAATAGACACAAATTATCGTTACTGTTTTTTTTTAATTTTTGTTATCAAAACAATTATGAAAATTAAAGTCGTAGTATCAATTTTAGAGCGCGTCCGTAAGCAATCCATTCATCGCTGAATTCAAACCATGAAACAAGTTGGCAACGTGTTGAATTAGCGATATTTACCTAATTTTGACCATTCATACGAAAACAGAGCGCGCGATGACATTGCAAATCCCTCGCCTACGCGCACTTATATATGCATCCTTTCCATAATATTAACATGATCTAAATTTACTCTATAACATGCTGAATTAGTTATTTAAATTTATCACACTTATTCAATTGCATCCCTTCTCGTCGCCTATCCCGCAGTGTTTGAAGACTGAGTTTGAGTGAGTCCTGGCCGTCATGACATATGGTGCCGAAACGTGGACACTGACGATCGGGCTGGTCAACAAATGAGCGACCTTGCTCAGCGCGCTATGGAGCGAGCTATGCTCGGAGTCTCTTTGAAGGATAAAATCAGGAATGAAATTGTCCGGAGAAGAACTGGAGTTACCGACATAACTTGCAGAGTAAGCAAACTGAAGTGGCAGTGGGCTGGCCATGTTTGTCGAAGGACCGATGGCCAGTGGAGCAGACGAGTCCTTGAGTGGAGACCGCGTATCGACAAGCGTAGTATGGGACGTCCCCCAGCTAGATGGACGGACCACCTGAATAAAGTGGCTGGAACGGACTGGATGCGGAAGGCGGAAGACAGGGTGTTGTGGTGCAGCCTGGGAGAGGTCTATGTCCAGCAGTGGACTGCGATAAGCTGAGTTGATTGAACCAGTTGAGGGGATGTATGATTGAAAGCGCACTGCTTACTTCTTGCCACGTAGCTCTGGTACTTTTCCCGCCATTACCGCGGCCACAGGGCACGCCGCCGCTCCTTCTACCACCATCTTCTCTCGCTCCAGAATGTTGATCATCGCACGCGAAATCCACGCTTCATCAACTGTTATCTACGAATATTTGAGATGTTTGTTTGATAAATGTCCGCTGTTATGCCAATTGGTAAGATTTTTAACGATTCATAATATGGTTCTATACTTTACGTAGCTATAAGTAACACAAAGATCATACCATAATTTATACCTACCCGTACAAGTGATTCAAACTTTTGAATAGGATAGTGTGAATATTCTGAGTTTCTGTCAAACCATTCTATCTAGGTCCTCATCTGCCTAGCCTTTCCCAACTATATTGGGGTCGGCTTCCAGTCGTATCGGATGCAGCTGGATACCAGTATTTTACATGGAGCGACTGCCTATCTGACCACCACAACCCAGTTACTGAGTAGGTAATACGACACCCCTTGGTAAGACATAAGATAAACCATTCTATCCAGTATCCCCTGATAATGTTGAAAGCGTTTTGACTGGCGATGCCACTGCAGAGGCTGTCAGCGATGGTCGGTTTCTGCTGAATCATGACTGGCTTCTTTTCTTGAAGCGCTCTAGTCATTGCGGGAACAGCGGAACATTCTACACCCTAAACAAAAAAGATGCGTAGGTATCATCTAATTTTAAAATTACCTTCTTGATTACAATCTTCTTGAATATGGATTGAACGTATATGAGGACGGACGGAGCGTAGGAATACGTAATCAGGCTCATAAGTACCTACACGCCACAAACTCCTCACCTGCTTCTGTCTTGGTTGCTGTGCACCGTCACCTACATCATCAAACGACAATAACTATTAGGACTTAGATGCGTAGGTAAATATTAGGGTCGCTGTTATCGAAAAAAAAAGTAGGTACGAAGATGATGATGATTTATTACTATCTAGCTTAGCATATTTATGATAAGGCACTTATCAACGCATTTGCATTAGGTAACTGGATTGCATTAAATTGAGCTGCGTATTCTCTTTCAGTAGAACTCTAGCTAGGTTTGCAAGAATATTTAGATAATTATAGTATAGGTATAGTATTATCAATGTATCATACGTATATCAAGCAGTTGGGCTTAAGGCTCTTGACAGCGAGCAGGAGACCCGCCACGAGCCCGCCGCTGCCGACAGGACACAAGATGGCGTCCATATTCTCCAGTTGTGTCAGCAATTCCAGTCCCAAAGTGCCGTAACCCGCAATTAAGTCCAATCGGTCCGACCTACGCGTTAACGAATCGAAATAGAAACTTATGTTACGAGTATACCTGCCTGCCTACCTAAAGGCTGCCGGACGGTCAGCGAGCATAAGAATAAAGAGCACATAATGTATATTAGCTAGCATACGCGATCGACGTCGGCAAACATTCATTATTGTAACTCAATACCTATAGTACCTTATACCTGTAGTACCATAGATATATTACCCAAAATAAAATTATAGTTAGGTAACGCATCTACCTACTTCTAATCTCAAATGAACACGGTAAAGAATTATAAAAGTAAGTAGATGTGAATTCTAGCAGTTCTAGCGCGTGACTTCGGCCGACCAAGTCTTGTCTACTTCGGTAAGCAAACATGTAATGGTAAGGAGGGGGGAGAAAGATATCAAAATTTCACAGAGACCTAAGTACTTAATTATAAAATATAAGAATATTGTTTACCCGTGCACGTAAGTAGAGCCGATTTCATCACAATAAGTGAGGGCATGCAGGCTGGCATCATTGCGATCATTGCCATGAACCTTCACGATCGCAAAGTTCTCCTTGAATCGATGTTTGTCAACGAGAGGACAATCCTTAGATACAATCACGTTGATGGGCACTGATTGTCGAAATCCATAGTATGTCATAGCGCTTACGAAGTTTCGGCCCCCGACACAGTGCACCCTTTGCTCTTATCTGAAGGCGACATACTGGAGAGAACGTTACAAGCTCCTCGCGCTTTAAAACTACAATATAAGTAACAAAAGACAAGTTTTATTATTATGGCATAATATGGCGTTGGTCCCTTTCGGTTAACTATTAACTATTTTCATACGTACATACCTACCTTCCTGTGTTTTGTAAATTTTCGCATTTCAAGATAACATTGCAAAATGATCTTCCTATATGTTTGACTTCCTAAAAAGATGTTTTTTATATTATTTTTAAGGCACATTATAAGGTAAATATAAGTATTCAGTATACTTCAGTGGAATCATCGGAATTCCCATCTAGTCTCTCGGTCCGATTGCTGACGTGACTCAGACGACTACACGGTACGTAGATGGCAGGGTTATCATTTAAATTATTAAACTTGCCCATGTAGGCTACGCTGGCTACGGCGGTTACATGATACCGGTAGATAAGTAGGTACAAATAGGGTTTCCCAACAAAGCTACTGTACCTCTCGCGCCCGGCCCTTGTTCAAGCCATGGTCCGGGGCGAGAGGGAGTGGGAGGCAGTCACCTCCTTCTGCGAAGCAGTCATGCTAGCAAAGGAGATAGCTGGACGGCTGAGGGAGAGAGCCTCACGTCCCAGCTGCCGCGGGAGACGCTCCGGGCGTCGGGAGCCGCGTGACGATTCCCGACCACCGTAAGCGCGGGCCTGCGGGCGGAGAGTAATGGGTAACTCTCCATCCGATCAAGACCAGGCCCGTGCCGGACGGCGCGTACGTGTTCCACGCGCGCCTCAAAGAGAGGAAGGGTCCCGTAAGGGCCGAAGCCTGCCGGGGCAGCGGGATTGTCCGAAAGGGTTACCGCTACCCCGGAACACAAAGGGCTAAGGAAGGAACACGGGTGGGTTTTAGTCAGTCAGATCTGACACTCCCTTTTGCTCCACCCAGAGCGGGAGGGGTCATTTGATGATTTCCCAACCTCAAAAAAAAAAAAAACAAGACTACTGTGGAATTACCTCCTTATTGGATGTTCTTATGTGCCACAACCTGTGGCCACAACGGACTAAAAGGCCGATAATAAAAACTCACAATGACTGGTGTGAAGACGACGTACTTCTTAATCCGATTTTGTGCATCTTGTATATCTTGCAGTTTCAATTTAATTTTGCTCGGCGTATCCGTTATTGGTTTTTTATCAAGTTCCTGGAGAGCAGTAAAAGCATTTACGTACAAACAGGCGTGTGGATTCCGGTAAAATATACCTAGGTATACTTACATAAAGACTAGGAGTAGTATCTAGCAGTTCTGCAATAACGCTAAATATGCGGATCTAACAATTTACCACCAAGAAAATCATTATGTGTAGGTAGGTAGTAAGATCATGCAGTAGAACCAGAATTGATTGTTCTATTGCCCGTCTGGGTGGCCGAGATGCTGGTCTAGGAGGCCGCAACCACAACTTTTGGTGATTTGGTGGCTAATCTCTAAAAGCTTTGATAGCCCACTTAGGACTCTATCTCACTAGGACACCAATGGCGGCGCAACCATGGTCGCACTGCCAAAAAATGTATGGTTGGTTGCGCATTCAATTGAACGCCTGGTGATATACCCACCATAAAGCTGTATTATATTTTGCTGGCAGGGCAACCATGGTTGCACCGCCATTGGTGTCCTAGTGAGATAGGGTCTTTACTTTACTGTCACATCTGTTTAGTGCCCGGGGTTTAGAAGTAAATACCGCCTAACTTGAAAGTTTGGAGGCGCGAGAATTCATAAAATAAGTATAATTAGGTAACACACTTTTTGGGGGATGGGGGACGTGGCTGATAGGTATTGCTTGGGCTTCTTTTGTTGTAGGTACTTATGGTTAGGTCACTCAGATATGTACCTAGTATACCTATAGGTACAGGTTGAAATTTTAATCACCGTTTTCCTCTTAAGGAGTCATTGTACTCACTACTCATCATTATGTACAACTTATACTATGGGACCAAACCTGAAATCGCGAAAAAAATCAGCTGTTCCCTGCATTTTGATGAGGTTATGCGAACATAAATGTAGAGAACAGCTGATTTTTTTTTTCAAGATTTCTGGTTTGGTCCCTTAGTAAAAGTTGTTTATAATGATGAGTACAATGAGCCCTTAAGAGGAAAACGGTGATTAAAATTTCACCCTGTATCATCATCATCTGCCTAGCCTTTTCCCAACTATGTTGGGGCAACAACTATGTTGGGGCAACAACTATGTTGGGGCAACAACTATGTTGGGGCAACAACTATGTTGGGGCAACAACTATGTTGGAACTAACCTAACCGGATGCAGCTGAATACCAATATTTAATTTAAACAATTATTTTAATTTCATCCTGTATAAACATCATAGCATCACGCCTGTAATCCCCGAAGGGTTAGCTAGATGTGTACAAATCCAGAGTCCAGGCTGCCACTGAGATATTCCTGATGGAAAAACCCAATAACACTTTGCCCGATCTGGAAATCTGTGAGTACTGGCTGGCAATCTAGTACCAAATGACACTGAACGTTGTTTGGTTTTCCTGTCGTACCTACTTTTGTTTTCACTGCTGTAATATATTTGTCAAACAATAAAAGCGATATCTTTGTACGTATGTTTCAATAAATAAAACCCTCACAAATTGGTAGCAGAGCGTGGTTACATTTTGCAAATATGAAAAATGGCATCAAGTACAAGTTATCGAAATATAGAACCTTTGACCAAATCGAACTATGATACGTGGTGTTTGCAAGCACAAGCTGTCCTGATTAAAAATGACTTTTGGGATATTGTAAGCGGCGAGAAAACGTTACCACCAGCTACGGATGCGGCGGCGAGATCGGCGTTCAACAAAGAGGACTTGAAGGCAAGGGCTGAAATCCTACTTTTATTGACACCATCTGAACTGAAACAAGTTAAAGTTTGCATGACATCAAAAGCTGTATGGGACAAGTTAAAGGCTACTTATCAAAGCACTGGGCCAGCGAGAAAAGCTACCTTATTAAAACAGTTGGTTCTAAAGCGAATGACCACAGGAGAAGATATACGTGACCACATAAATAACTTCATGGACATCGTGGACAAACTCGCAGATATGGATATAAAGGTACCTCCAGAACTGCTTAGCATAATGCTTCTCTACAGTTTGCCATCAACTTTTGAGAACTTTAGAATAGCCATCGAATCTCGAGACACCCTGCCTAATCCTGAAAATCTAAAAGAAAAGATTCTTGAGGAATACCAAGCAAGGAGCGGAAATGATCAGCCTGAAAATTCAGAAGCTTATCATATTAAGAAAAATAGGCAAAGGTTGTACTGCAAGAGCTGTAAAAAGAAAGGCCATACTATTGAGACATGTTGGGGCAAGAAGAAAACGTTGAAGAAAGAAAATTGGGGCACTAATGAAAAAGACAACGGAAGCAAATACAATTATAACGTTTGTCTGAGCACCGTAAATTCAGATGCTGATAAAAATGTCTGGTGTCTAGATAGCGGCTGCTCATCACATATGTGCGGTGACGAATCAATGTTTTCTACCATGACCCCAGAAATTGGCACTCTAAAGTTGGCATCAGACAAATATACTAGTAGAATTCAAGGCAAAGGAAGAGTTACAATAAGCACCGATAAACACGGTTACAATTTCAATGGCACCTTGTATGTTCCAGATATATCAGTAAACCTTTTATCCGTCGCCAAGATAACGGACAGAGGACACAAGGTTGTTTTTGAAAAAGAGAAAGCCTACGTCGTAGAAAAATCCGGCGAAATGACACTGACTGCTCGAAAGAGAGATGGGCTTTACTACTTTGAATCTGAACGAAAAGAGACTGCAAATTACACACCAAAAAATTACAGTGACATCATGGAATGGCATCGCAAACTCGGCCACTTAAACGAAAGAGATTTAAAGAATATGGCTAAAGATAACCTTATGTATGGTTTAAACTTAAATGATGAAGAAATGGAAACATGTGAAACCTGCATCAAAGGAAAATTGTCCAGGTTACCGTTCGTAAGACATAATGATCTATACACAACCGATAACCTGGAAATAATCCATAGCGACGTTTGTGGACCTTTTGAATGCGATACACTAGCAGGATCAAAGTACTATGTTACTTTCACAGATGACTATAGTCGCTATTGTCACGTCTATTTTATTAAACGAAAGAGTGATGTATTTTACGTTTTCAAAGAATATAAAAATGAAGTTGAGACGTTCCACAACAAGAAGATAAAGAACCTGCAGACCGACAATGGCACAGAATACCGCAACAAGGAATTCGATGACTTTCTCAAATCACATGGCATCCAAAGAAGGTTGACCACAGTTTACACCCCTCAACAAAATGGGATTAGCGAGAGAAAGAACAGAACCTTGCTAGACAAAGCCAGATGTCTGTTAATCGAGGCCAAAGCACCTAAAAAACTCTGGGCGGAAGCGGTAGCAACTGCAAACTACCTTATAAATCGTAGCCCTTCCAAAGCACTTAATGGCGAAACACCGTTCAAGAAATGGCTAGGCCGAACACCATGTGGACATCATCTTCACGTGTATGGCAGGAAAACTTTTGTTTTAAAAAAAAACAAACGAGGTAAACTGACCCAGAATGCCAAAGAAGGCGTATTCATGGGGTACTCGATGACCTCAAAGGCTTACAGAGTGTACATACCCGAAGACGATGATGTAGTGATAAGCAGGGACATAAAAGTTATAGACAAGATGTACTACGAAGAAGAAAGTCAGAACTATCATGAACTTGTTAACGAAAAAGATGACTCTCGAACGTCTAAGAAGAATAAAACTGTACAACCAATAGAAATTGAAATATCAGAGAAAAAGAAGGAAAATATGTTACAAAATTTCAACGAGCAAGAAAATGAAGTTTCTTCGGTAGAAGAAATAGAGTCTTTCGATGACGCATCAGAAGTTTTAGAAATGCCTGAAAATGGGAGGCCGCAAAGAGAGAGGCATCTGCCCGCTTGGACCAAAGATTTTATATTGGACCAGCACCAGACTGAAGAAAGTCACCTACTCTTGGAGATATCCTACTTATCTGATGAAAATGAAGATGATGAATACTGGCATGATGCTATAAAAGCTGAGATTAGAGCACATGTTAAGAATGGAACCTGGAAAATAGAAAAGAAGAACAAAGACATGAAAGAAGTGGATTACAAAATAGTTCTTAGAAACAAAATAGGACCTGATAACAGTATCACAAAGAAAGCCAGACTTGTAGCAGGGGGTTTCACTCAGCGACCAGGCGTTGATTACAATGAAACATACGCTCCTGTAGCTAAATTGAGTTCGATAAGATCTGTTGTTGGAATAGCCATGGAAGAAGGTTTGAAATTGAACCAGATGGATGTTACAACGGCATACCTGAATGGTGATCTAGAAGAAAACATAGTAATGAAGTATCCTGAATATTTAGAAGAATATCTGACTGAAATCATGGTTGAAGAAAGTAAACAAGAAAATTTAACTTTGTACAACAAAACAATGAGTATGCTAAAAGACATTAAAAACAATCCCAAAGAGAAAGTTTGTCATCTCATAAAAGCTTTATATGGACTCAAACAGGCAGGGAGGCAGTGGTACAAGAAACTCGACACAGAGTTAAAGAACATAGGTTTCAAGGCATCGGAAGCTGACCCATGTCTATATTTACTAGAGAAAAGAGGAGTTAAAGTCATAATAATTATCTATGTCGACGATTTGCTAATTGCCTATTCGTGTCCTAGAAAGTTGAAAGAAATACAAGACCTGTTAAATACGAAATTTGAGTTAAAAGATTTAGGAACACCTAAACGGCTAATAGGAATAGATGTTACCTATAAGGGAGATGAAATCAAACTGAACCAGGAGAAGTTCATAGAAGACATTTAAAAAAAATTCAAAATGGAAGATTGCAAGGCAACAACCACACCAATAGAACCAGGTCTAAAACTAGAAAAAGGAGGAAGAGATGAAAGGAAAGACCTGCCCTATAAAAACTTGATTGGCACACTCATGTATCTGGCAGTGGCAACTCGACCCGATATAATGTTTGCCATAAGCTATCTCTCCCAATTTAATGATTGTTACGGAGAAGAGCATTTCAAATGTGCAAAAAGAGTGCATGCCTAAAGGGAACAAAAAGCGTTGGTCTTGTATTCAGAAAAACTCGCCGAGAATTATACGGCATGGCTGATGCAGATTGGGGCGCATGCAAACTTGACCGGAAATCTTTTTCGGGATGTTGTTTTAAATATGCTGGAACGGCCATAAGCTGGATGTCGAAGAAACAAAAGACAGTAGCGCTATCGACTGCCGAAGCGGAATACGTTGCCTTGACTGAAGCTGCAAAAGAGGCCATTCACCTGAAAAATCTATTCAAAGATCTTGGGGCCAACTATGAAAGCATAGTCATATTAAACGACAACCAAGCCAAGCAAGTTAAGTCAGAATGCAATAGTCACTTCCAAGTCCAAACACATCGACTTAAAAATGCACTTCAGACGAAATTGCATAATGGACGGAGCGATACAGGTCAAGTATCTGCGAACCGAAGATATGGAGGCAGATATCCTAACTAAAGCCCTAGCTGGCCCGCGTTTGTTGACATTGCGGAGCGGCTTAGGAGTTTATTGAACTCCTGAGCACCACGACGATCCAGTGAAGAGGAGTGTGAGTACTGGCTGGCAATCTAGTACCAAATGACACTGAACGTCGTTTGGTTTTCCTGTCGTACCTACTTTTGTTTTCACTGCTGTAATATATTTGTCAAACAATAAAAGCGATATCTTTGTACGTATGTTTCAATAAATAAAACCCTCACAAAATCGAACCCAGGACCTCAAGCTCAGCGACAACAGGACCAACGAGGCAGTCTCTAAGTGCCTGTAGGTTTATAGGTCCGTCGGATCGTACTTTCAGAGAGTCCTATTCACAACATACAAGACTCGTCGGGCTACAACTCACTCAAGACAACTTCGCTAGGTTAAAATATTACATTATCCTGGAAGCTAGGTAAGTACTTACCACAGGCTATTCATTAAAGGGTTCATATTCTTTCGGAAAACTGTCGCCGGGGATATTGCACGTTAGAGAAGATGCAGTTGGTTCAAATTCAGCTGCTCGGGACATTTTCATTGAGAGTTCTCTCCAGTACTATTGCAAAAAATAATATAAAAATTATATGTTGTTTTATAATATCTAGCTTCATTTAGTTTATAGTTTCTTTGTTATTTTGCATATTTTTTTATTTTCCTATTTTTTATCATGACATAAAAATCGATGTCTATAAACAATGCAATTTATTGTCATAATTTATGACATTCTCAAAGAGGTACCCCGTACCTACCCTTTCAGTTAAAGACCTATTACACTACGCGGTATCAAGACAGTCTTATTATGACTGTCTTAAAGTCTAATTAGACAAGTTCGCTATTACACTGCCCTGAATACCGCATGCTCTCAGTCATTTGCAAGGCGCACGTAGCCGGTGACGGTTGTCGCGGAGTCATGGGAAAACTTTCGAAGCACCAGAAAATCGCCGTAGCTCTTGCCACGACTATTAATTTTAATACAAAAAAGAAGAAAAATATGGGTGAAGGAGTATTTATTTTTAAGGGAAAAATTATCCAATATAATGCAAATACTGAGTGTTTTGGTCAAAGTTTTTATTAAATAAATTTCTAACAACACCCGGAATCCTTCTGCACGAAATGATTGGTTTAAATAATCTTTTCTTTTTTTTCTGCCATAAATATAACATGGCATGTCACGGTACACGGAATAATCCTATCATCATGGAATTGTCGTAGTTAGGATTACGTCTTAAAGAGTTGTATTGATGACTTTAATGATTATAATATTCTGTAAACACATATACTTGTTACGGCCGCGAATACACTATCAGTTGCAATAGCTTTTTAACCAACTTCAAAAAAAGGAGGAGGTTATCAATTCTTCGCGTATACAGAAATAATGATTATATGGCGTTGATAACTAAGAATAAATCTTTAGGAGGCTAGTTTACCACAAAATTAACCAATATCAATGTATCATTGCAGTGAGCAGTGGTGGCCCAGTGTCAACGGCCACGATTACGAGTTGTATGTACCTAGGTCATGGGTTAAAACCCAGAAAACGCTTTAGTGTAAATAATTCCATCAGCACTGCTCTCAATATGGTGAAGGAAGACATCATGAGGGATCCGGCATGTCCTAGAACGAATTAGCTCGAAGACATGTGACATCAACCAACGCGCACTGGGCTCTCGTGGTGGATTTCATCCTACTCCCTCTCACAGAGAGGAAGCCTGTGTCCCAGCAATGGGAACATTATAGGCTGACTAGGTTCTGCCCGCGACTTCATCTGCGTGAAAATTTTTGTTCCTCCGGCCCACCAGTCGCATCGCATCGCCTGCCTGCGCTAATACTTCGTTTTCGCTTAACCAAAACTTCTGACTTTTTTTATTATTTATTTATTCAATACTTCAAGCACATAAATGTACAGAGGCGGACTTAATGCCATTTTCCATTTTGTTTTTTTTTTTTCATTTGCCATAGGTATGCCATTTTATGTCTTTTTTTTGCCATTTTCATTTTGCTCAACTCCTAAGGATCCTAGCGTGATGTTTAATAGCCTCAAGAATTGGGCTATCAAATGCAAGAAGATTTTTATAAATCCGACCGATAGGTACTTCCAGAGATGAGAGCTTTCAAACAAACAAACTCTGCAGCTTTATTATTTTAAAACTGATATCTCAGATATTCATTGAAATCAAATGATGTCAAGGGCAATTTTGTTCAAAACTAAATACTTGTGATGAATAACATATTTATTTGCATAAGGATTAATATCATGTTTATAAAAACACCATCACAAATAATGGATTATTTTAGAACAAATTTGATTAGGTACCATAAAAAAGGTTATAGTGAGTCAACCTTAAAAGATAGATATATACTGTCACAGACTTTTTTTTAGAACTTTACTAAAGGGGAACAATTCCATCATACCTATATGATTTTTGTGTAACTTTGACAGTTTATGCAGCGAACGCAATGGAAACTCTCAAAAAGAATAATTTTTCCCATTTTTGCAACATTTTTCATTGATGCTCCGCTTCTATTGGTTGTAGGGTGTTATTATATAGCCTTTATAAATAAATGGATTATCCAACACAAAAATAATTTTCAATTCAAACCTTTTCCTGAGATTAGCGTCAACCGAACAAACTCTTCAGCTTTATAATATTAGCATTGATTATGCTAATGTGTCACTGCATTAATGCAATTTAACTTGCTATTAAAGATTAATGTTCCAAAGAACATAACTGGACTAAAGGAATTTCCTCCACAAACGAGTTTTGTTTGCAATTATGTTTTACATTCTCTTAAACCTTCAACATAATTACATTTCATGATGCATGATGCAAGTCCGTTGATTGATCTAGTTACATGCAGTTGGTTTACATCAGTGGCTGAGGCAACACTAGTGCTTTAAACTTAACTTAAAAATGGAGAAGTATCTACGAAATCCATCGGTATTTATTATTATTATACACAACTTTATGCTTAAAAAATTAATTACTGTAAAATAACAACACATTTATGATTAAACTTTTAATAGTATTAATTTATAAACTAATTGATAGCTAGTGCATCATTCTGAGCTTCCTGTGCCAACTGTACTTGTAAATTGAGCAGTTTATTCTTCAGCACCACTATACCCATAAGGACAATGTTTTCTGGTTTGAGTGCACCTGATGACTCCACATTATAAAAGAATTTGTTTGGCTTAGCCTCCCAATTAAAGTCTGCTTCATACTGATCTTCGTCGAGCTCTGTATGTTCACTTTTTGGCCACTCATCGGGTTTAGGAAACAATGTATGTCGCATAATATTGTCAGGGTCATACTCAAAGGAAACACCGGCAGTTGGATTCCATTTTGCATGTTCCTTGCCAAATCCTTTCTTTGCATATGCTCTCAACTTCAGCTCCTGACCTTTACGTAGTTTTATGATTAAAATCTCATCAGTCTCACCATAGTCGGCCTGGTCCTCATCCCTGTGTCTTGACGTCACTGGCACCACTCTCGGATCGCTTGATTTTAGATCTGCCGTAGTGACGTGTCTTGTTTGATCTCCTGTACATTTTACGTCCAGTGTAAACTCCACGCTGCATTCTGAACAGAAATCAGCACACATACAATCTCGCGAGTACCGAATTTTGTCAACCACATCATCTGATATAAGTGGAATGAGACCGATGCGATGAGCCAGAAATTCGTCACTAAGCACGGTGGAATTAGCCTCTAGCTGTACCCAATCAATAGCCATCGTCGGTGTTTCTGCTATAAACACACGTCTCATACTATTAGCGACGCTAAGCTCGGTGTCTTCAACGACGAACTTAACATTGTCGTCTGTTAGTTCAGTAATGTGTACAGAAGGCTGATTGGCATAAGGCATCTTCGTTTGTTAACTTTAACTTTAGCCTGAGAATGTAATACGATGTAAACACTTTATTATTGTTTTCAATTTAATTAAAAAACAACAAATAACAACGAGAACAATAAACCTCGCAACGCGTAATCTGACATTGACAGACGTGCGTGAAGCGAAATGCGAGATATGCTATTGACAAGGACTCGGGGTGCGTTCCGATTTGGGAAGCAAATAATTTGAGCGTGCCGAATTAGCGTGCGCGATAACGATGTCCCGACTCCCGTGAATCGGCGGCATAGATGTTATAAGTATAACATGCGTCATCTTGAGAGTGTCAGTGTGTGTTTTGTTTGAGTTGCATCATCATATCTATACTCCATTTACATTTACAGCTTGTTCATTCGATTTTGACTTCTATTCCGTCGGCATAAGGATGGCAATAAAAGCAAAAAGTTCTTACAATAACAACTGTTTACTGCTTTTAATGCCATCCTTATGCCTACGGTATAGAAGTCAAAATCGATTGAACAGACGGTACGAGTATAACTAACGTGACATTTTCGAAATTGTGCTTCTGGCTGACAGTCGCCACCTAACCAAAGAAGAAGAAATGTGGTGTTTATATAACAAAGAAATGCTGTAATATCGTTTTGACATTGATTAGCACTGTGAGCGCGTTCAGGAGGGTTCCGAGTTGTTGACAGCCCTCAGCTGTCATAATTGTAATTTAACGGAATTCATGTGAGATGGGCTGCTATCCGAATTAGCTGTAATCGCTCACAGCACTCACATCATCTGTTGGACATCCCTAGTAACGTAAAAATTACGAACGCGTTCAGAAATAAGATACCTACCTGGGCATTTTTGTTTAAACTGCTACCTATCTTTGAAAATAGCTTACTGAAATTTTTTTGGATATTTTAGCAAATTTTTGGTTTAGTCGAATGATAAATCTTACAAATTTTGCTATGTATGTATCTTTTTATTATAAGGCGCTTATTTCAAATAATATATGTAAATAAACAGTAACTTAGATACGTTTTGGTCATGAATAATAAAAAAGTCCGTTACCGGTCGAACTCGAGTGTCCACTGAAGTGAAGACAGATCAAAACCTTCAAAAAGGCTGCTGGTGTTAACATATTTGATTTGGTGTTGTTATTTAAATAAAAAATCGGCGAGTAGTAGAAAAAATCAGTACTAAAATCAATTCAATTTACAGTCACGGTGCAAGGACATGTCCACTTAACACATACCAAGGGGACAGAATATAAACTTTAAAATGTTATTAAATATTTGTATTATAATATTATAGAGTTTAACATGGTTGAAAGCTACAAATTGATAACAAAAACTAAAATATGTGGAGTATGTAATAAGAAGCAAATAGCGAAGAAATAGTTTAACATAGGTCATATCTAAAAGGGGACAGTACTGCAAGACGTAAGATGCCACAATTCTGGATTTAATTTTGTTATTTGTTTTAAGTTTCTGTTAACAATTTAAGTAAAAAAAGAAAACTTTAGTCTTTTGGATCTATTCAATAATTACTCGATACTTCCATGTCATAAAAATGTTAGTTATTTGCAACATGTATGTATGGGACATCCCATACGAGGGTTGGTAGCCATTTTGACGAAAATGCCCACCTGCATTCTAATAAGCAAAAGTTATATTTTTGAAGAAAAGTCCCATGATTTTAATTAAAATATTAGCAATGAACAGTAAACTCATTTTGGTAATAATCTTTTCTCAGTAACAAATTCTTTTTTTTCTAGTCCAGACAAATTGTTCTACCTTCTAGCTAAATCAAAATATTTTTCAAATGTTTTGATTTGACGACAGGGTTACGTTATTGAAGACAAATTAATCAAGTAATTAGGCATCTATTGAATAACAACAGCAATAGTCTTATCAATTTATTTGACGAAAATTAAACAAAAGATAAACAACTCATTTTCGAAGTGCGCGTCTCCGTAGTCGGTCGAAATTGGATCAATTAATTGTGAATAATTTGATTAAAACAAATAATCTACACAGATAAATGGAGCAATATAAGTTTGAATCAGAAGTAAGTGAATACTTAGGTACATAAAACTGATACGTGCCCACCTACTGGCCTAATACGTCGATAGACCAGGCATATTCCATCACGAGCATAGTTTCACCTTTAACCCTTATCTTACAATAATTAGTGCTTTTATAAGCGATAACGTCTCGAAACACTCATTTCTCTGTAAGAAGCCAAGGGGAATCGATGCCTAACTGGGGATTAGATTTAATAATGTTATAGTGATGTATTCGAACATGTTGTTCCAGACGGTTGAGTATGATCCGATGTGCGATAAGGAGAACCCACAAAAAATTTCATTTGAAGATGTGTCGGCGGCGGCTTACAGAATTCAGAGTGAAATTGTGAAAACGCCATGTGTGGTGAGTGATAAATGTTGATAACTTACGTACCCACTTATCTACCTGCTTGTTACATTTTCAAAAAAATTCAAAACTAATTTTCGCGCGAAAGGATGAAAATACTTATATGCCAACCTTTTGCAAGTATTTAAATATTTCACATTTTCATGCGCACTAGAAGAAATCGGTTTAGTCCCATCTCTTCCCATAAGCGTATATACATAGATACCAACAACAAAAAAAGGAAGACTAAACCAAGAAATCTCATAATTTCTTTCTTCATTTAATTTTGTGACTGACATCTAGGTACCTACCTACTTTGTGACATTTTTAAACCTCTTACATCCCTATCATTATTAGTCCTTTTACAGAATTAATAATAAATAAATAATGACTTAATGTGTGTATTTCAGAAATCTCACATGTCAACAACTTTTGGGATGGAAATTTATTTAAAAAATGATTTCCTACAACACACCGGGAGGTAAGTACGTTTTATTATCAGATTATACAGCGTGTAATACAAATATGTGGTCAGACTTAAGGCTGTCCAATACAAAACTTCAACAGCTACCTGTCTGATTATTTTTACGCAGAAAGTTGTTCAGTTTGATGGTCTGTACTTGTAGGTACCGCAATCTCAAATAAGACACACTATTCTGATATATGGTGTCTATTAGGTATTACCTATGTACAGACGCCAGCAAATCAAGCTACCCGAAACGTGCCGAAACTGTAAAATTTCCCCAATCAACCTTGAACCTTAAGCTTTAGGGGAAAAGTTGAAAATCTATTTAAAGAAATTTGACAGATTGTAGTAGCTTGATGTGCTGGCATTTGTACGTTTATGTCACGAAGCATCGTTGATCCTAATTTATTGTATGAGTAGAATTGTAGATGTCCGCGCACATTGCCGCTATGTCGGTACTTCGGTAGGCTAGGAGCCCAATTCAAATTGTATGGCAGCTGGGAAAATGAGACGAGTCGCTGCGCAGTAACATATTCACCTGTCAGCGGGGGTGAGGGGTGAGGAACTGCGCAGCGAGTAGCGTACTTCAGAGCCGCCATAAAATTTGAATCGGGTTGTAGTTTCTGCGCGTTCCCGAGCTTGCGCACACAGAACCAATGCGGACCGATCACAGATATAGATACACCTAGTTAACGCAAGAGCAACTACTTTGCGTGGCAAAAATTGCACCAACTTACGTTCAAAAATCGTTAGCCGCCATTTTCGCGCTCAGTCCTGCTGTGCTATTCTGTAAAAAAAATCTCACCGTGAAAACTTAGGTGAAGTGAGCTGTCATTTCACCTGATGTTAGGGATTGCGACTATTGATAGCTCACTTAACGCTCACTTCACCTAAGTTATCACGGTGAAATTTTTACAGAATCATCGGCAGTGTACTGCTGGCTGGGTGAGCGTGAGTGAGAAAGAGCGCTTGTGACGTCATAGTAGGTAGTCAAAAAATGGCACGCTTGGTTTTCATACAGATGGTGATACTTGCGTTATCTAGGTCTATCTATATCTGTGGGACCGACGATGTTGCTTCTTGAGATAAACGTACAGGCAACGACGAAAACCGCCCACACTGATATTTTATTGTATAATAAAAACTTGCAGACGTTGGCCCCGATTCTGTTGTTCACAAACTAAACTAAATTTAAGTTCAGTGCATCTTTTTCTTTCTATTTCAATATGATAAGGACAGAAGATAAATATTAGTTTAGTCCTGTCAAATTAGATAATCCGTAGACAAGTTTAGACGTGATTAAAAATTTACTACTATAAATACGTCAATTTACGTCAGGCGCTGACTAATTTGACAGGACTAAACTAATATTTATGTTTTTTCTTAATGAAATAAAAAGTAAAAGATGCACTGAACTTAAATTTAGTTTAGTTTGTGAACAACAGAATCGGGGCCATGGACAAAGTGTTACCACTGATGTACGGTTGAGTAGGTGTATTTTATTTACTTTTATTTTGTTCTTTTAACACCAAAATTAGGTAGACATACCTAGGTGATGATGATGACACATAAAATGTAAAACCTGCACCTATAGTAAATCGAGAAAAAGTATCTGAATATGTTTATCTACATTTTTGGCGCACTTTATAACTTACGTATTGCATAAATTTTATCATTAGGTGCCTTTTTTTTGGGTGGGAAATTATGAAATAATTTCTTCCGCTCTGGGCGGAGCGGGAGGGCGTGTCAGACTTTTACTGACTAAAACCCACCCGTGTTCCTTCAGTTGTCTGTGCCAGGGGCCATGGTATCACTTTCGAAAACCCGCGGCCCTGGCAGATCAGTAGGTGCCTTAAACCCTTTTCATTTATCTACCCACAGTTTCAAAGAACGCGGTGCGAGAAACGCCCTGTTGTTACTATCGAAGGATAATAAAACACGCGGTGTCATTTCTGCATCCCTTGGTAACCATTCCCAGGCCTTGAGTTATCATGCGAACAAACTGAACATCCCTGCCACCGTCGTGATGCCGAACGTGGCTCCGATCATGAAGATAGAAAAGTGCCGTTCTTTCGGAGCCAACGTCATCATTTATGGACACGACATGAAGGAAGCTAAATACCACGCCATGAGTATGGCCCAAGATAACTCGCTTACTTACATCAATGGGTGAGTTCAGTATTTTTTTATTAATTTAATAGGCAGATCCACCCTGCCTTGCCACCTGCTTGATCTTTGAAACTATTATGTGCAAGGATCTCTAGGCACGTGGCCAAATTAGAACTAACACCGCCATCTTGTTTTTATCCGACTCCTAAAAAGGAGGAAGTTCTCAATTTGGATTTTATATACAAGGTGTAACATAATTAACGCAAAACCTCATACACCCCAATTAGAATATTGAGTTGAAAGCGTAATATAATGACCAAACCTTATTTTTTAAAGCTTGCTATTTTTATTAAGAAAATCGTGTTGACACTAGCGTTACTTTATGCATTTAAAATTGAGTCTTATTGCCTTGAAATAAGATTTAATTTTATTTGGCTCAATCGGCGGTTAGTATGAAAAAATACAATAATGTTTGAAAAAATACCTATATTAATAGTTACTGAAATCGATTCAGTAGAAAATTATGAGCAAACTACTTTCAGGACTTGCGTTTATTCTGTAACATCTTGTATATACAGAGTGGGCAAAAAATCGTGGATCAAACGAAACAGGGCGACAGCTGGGGTTATTTGCAGTGAAAAAATTCTCTGTGGCAGTGCCCTAACTTGATGTCCTTAAAAGTTATGACAATTTGAGTGTTTACAGTAAGGTTCTAAAGTTCCAAATAATTTTTCGTGAGATTTAAAATATATTTTAAAAAGTGCCAATACCTACTGATAAATCATGGTACCCACTATCATAAGAGCATTTTTGTAGTAGTGATGAAGCTTTTTTAATTTTTTTTTTCACTGCAAATAACCCCATAGCTATCGTTTTGTTTCGTTTGATCCACGATTTTTTGCCCATCCTGTATATATATTTTTAAATGTATTTTCGGGCATAACTGCGTTTTGTATAGACGGGTTTGCAATAGTTATTTGTGCAACAAGAGAGCAAAGTCGTTTTTTGCTGCGAGTATTTTGAATTCTGAGTGTGGCGAGGGATTCAAACGCACGAGATGCAAAAAACTTTGCTCTCGTGTAACTCATATAACTTTTCACTTCAGCAGCGAGAACACTTTAGGAGATAAACAATTTTACGTAACATTATTGAAACTAGAACTAAATATTTACAGGTTAAATATCAGTTTTATTTGCAGTAAATACTTATTTTCGTTTAAATACAACACTAAGTTAAAAATTCAATAAATTACATTATAAGACATAATTAGCTTTTCAAAATTTCTTTAGTTCGTACGAAATTCCGAACGTGTTTGTCTTTGAGGTCGAATTCAAAATCGGAACTTCGAAAGGGCTGGTCTTTGTCTCTCTCTCTTTCTAATGGCTGGAAAGAGATAGAGTTTGAATGTTTCGAATTGTATGATTAACCCAAAGCTGAATAAGATTAAAGATATTCGAGGCTTTCTGAAAAAAAAAATTAAATAGTTATCTACTTGGTCTCACTCAGTGAGCAAAATCGCATTTTGCTCACTGATTTCAGGTAGCAAAACCTACATGCTTGAGCTACTGAAGTGAAAAATTATTTTTTGTTCGAAAGAGGTTTATTCTGAAATGGTCCCATTTAAATTTCGTAAACATCTGATGATGAGTTTCGGAGACAGACAGCGGCACTCTTCGCGATTGCTGCTGTCGCGTATTAAGTATGCATTGTTTACGCAATCACAAAACATAACATCACGCCTGTACCCTCTAAAGGGGTACTTACGCAGATGTGTTCACTATACTTCTTCCTCCTGCCGCACTAACGCTGGAGTTCGCGCACCTCTTCGTCTGACTGACGCACTGACTAAAACCCACCCGTGTTCCTTCCTTAGCCCTTTATGTTCCGGGGCAGGGGCAGCGGTAACCCTTTCGGACAATCCCGCTGCTCCGGCAGGCTACGGGCCTTACGGGCCCCTTCCTTGTGATGCTGACATATCTTTGAGGCACGCGTGGAACACGTACGCGCCGTCCGGCACGGGCCTGGTCCTAATCGGACGGAGAGTTACCCATTACTCTCCGTCCGCAGGCCCGCGCCTACGGTGGCCGGGAGTCGTCACGCGGCTCCCGACGTTCGGAGCGTCTCCCGCGGCGGCTGGGCTGTGAGGCCGTCCCGTCACCTCCTTCGCTAACGCCTCCAGATCCCATGGCGGCAGTCCGGCAAGAAGGCTTGCCGCCTCGCCCGAGATCGTGCGGTACCCCCAGATCAGCCTTACGGCTACCACCTTTTGGGGCGCGTTCGTTTCGTTCGTTTTTTTTCGTTTTCCGTTTAGTGGGCGGCTAGCCGCCGCAGTGAACACTCCCACACCGGGGCCCCATATAGGGCCATGGACCGCACGACCACCGCGTAAAGCCTCCGAAGGGAGGCGTTTGGTCCCCTAAGGATGGGCAAAAGCCGCTTGAAGGCGGCCCCGGCCCGTTCCAGTTTGGGGGCCAAACGTCGGAAGTGTTCGACGAAGTTCCACCGGCTGTCGAGGACGAGACCCAGGTATTTCATCGTTGTCTCGACGCCGATGTGAACCCCTCCTACCGTTAGTTGAAATCCCGAAAATGGCCTGTGCCGGGGTCCATGAAAAGACATGACCTCGGACTTGTGCAATACCACCTCGAGACCCAACTGCCGGATCCTGGGCACCAAATTTCAAGAGCAATTAATTTTTTCTTCAGGGGTGGTCCCATATTTTTACTAACTTAGCTTGGGTAGTTTTTGAGTAAGCTTCAATAATAGGATTTTTTTTACACTTAGTTTAGATTAATGATGTTTTAATAACTTCCTGTCACTGATATAGCAATATAATAGCAAGTAGTGTTATATGAATTTGTGTGGGGTAGGTACAACTAAAAAATGTTTTTTTTTTCCAAAAATTGAGTTACAACGGCATTGTTATGTAAAAAAAAATGCATTTTTTCTGTACTATCATTGTAATTCTATTCCCTTTTGTTTCTAAAAATATGTAACTTAACACCTTGGAGTTACAATTATCTGACCACAAAAATAAATTAAACTACAAAAAAACTAAGTTGTAACTCAGACACAATGTTTGTCCTCGTAACTTATGTCATTCCACTGTTTTGTGTTTCACGAAAGTCATGAAAACCCATGAAAACTATTTTTCTTTTACAATTTAACCATACCTATTTATAATCCGCCTAAACTGTATTAAATAGAGCCGGCTTCAAAAATTGTTCGGGGTGTTTTGTGTTTGCTATAATTTTTCAAACTTTAAAATCGCTCTCCTGTAAAATCACAAAAAGTGACTTAAGATGTTATTGCATGGAGGTGTCGAACTTTAATTTCGGAAGTCGGTGTCAAAAAACGAAAATGCAGAACCAACGACATCGAATTCCGAAATCAAAGCTATTTTTCACTTTGTAGTGTTGTTTTTGGAAGTCGGTTGTTGTTTTTTGTAAAAAAGTTTATCTGTCGATATCATTCAGACGCCAAAAAATCCTTTCATCACTATTTGTTGCTTATGACGTACCAAAATACTTCGGCCCTAACTAAGATGTCTATAGCTGACGGCTTATTAAAGGATGGGTCAGTTAGACTTATCTATGTTAATTATGAAAAGGTAGTGTGCTTTTTATTCGATGCATGGCTTTCGGTTCCGACGCGGATGCGTCAATCAAGTTTCCCGCCACGCAATAAGTGTAAACAATTTTTTTTTTGTTTTTTTAAGTTCCTCGGTACGCACGGCTACACATCAAGCTTTACCTACATAACCAGTTTGAACTGACTTCTGATTGTATCTATTGTTGATGTGAACCAGTGAACCCGAGTGTACCAAAAGATACACTTTTGGCATTACAAGAATTGTTTTTTGTTATTAATTTATAGTTATATTATAAGGTATCTTTTTTTTTTTGCTGTAAAACCAATTAATGTATTTTTCTTTCTTTTAAAAGTTATGAACTATCGCGGGCACTGACCACCACTAAGTTCATTTATAAAATAAATAAATAAAATTAATTTAATTCAGATATTTTGTTAGTATTACATTATCTTAAAACTATGTTACCTAGTCATGAAGAGATCAAATACCTAATGTATTTAAATAGATAACATAAAAATCAAAACAAATATTTGTGTATAATAAATTAAAACTATATTTAAATAAACAATTGAAAATAAATTAAAGTAAATAGGTAAATTAAATGAACTTGAAATAGATAATTTAAAATAAATTAAATTGAAATAAATAATTTAAAATGGACTAAAATGAAAATTGAATTGAAATAAATTATTAAATTAAAATACAAAGGAATCAGGTTACATGCAGCCTAATTAGCCTTCCCACAGCTGCCGAATTTGGTGTGTCTGCAATCATTCTAAGGATTCCCTTGCCACTCCCTCGAATTCGGCGAATTAGCGAGGCTGACTTATTGCGCATTATAGCGTAAAAGTCACTTACCCTCGCGTCGGCAAACATGCCCCAGGTATCGCAAAATCAAGATAGTCGTACCAGAATCCTAAAGGCCTTGTTATATATATTGTACTCTGAGAGCATTGTAGGCCCGCTGCGTGTAGTTGGTCCATAAGGCGCTGGTGTGAAAGCTTTGGCCACCTGTACTGTACACCTCGCAAATTTATGTAACAACATGTTAGCGCGCACCGACAATGCTCTCCGCTCTCTCTCAATATCTGCGTCATCATGCAGGATTTCGGTTACCTAAGCCGAGAGACCCGACTCAAAGATACCCCGTTGAGATACACTGATGGTATATGCTCAGGTTGTTATCTCTGATGAGCATAATCAGAGATAATAATAAAAAGCCGTGACCCTCAGCGTAGGCCTCACAGATACTTAACAGCTTCCTTAGAACTCCGACAAATGGACTCAGCAACACCATGTCTGTGTCCAACTGATGTTATTGACGCAAACGTTACCTATATGATATAGCTGTTGCTGAGCTTACCTATCAGCTGATTGACGTGCAGATTAAAAAGTCTTGGAGAGGTTTTATACTTGCAATAAAAAAATAGAAGCGCTCTCTGGTAAGGGCGCCAAGGTCAAATAGTATATCCGTAAAATTCAAAAAAGGAGTACACGTGATGCGTCACTCAGCTGCGCAGTGCGTTGCAACTAATTGCGTTATCGTATCGCTTTCCTAAAAGGCGAAAACTTTAAGGGGGCGTGGCTTCGAGCCGCCGCAGGATTTAGACGACTTTTTCTTAAAGTGATCAGGCGGAAAAGGCCGCGATGGTACCTGCGAAACAAACTTTGCTTAGGGTCTACAATGATCATGTCTTTGTAAAACCTACCATCTAAGTTCATATTGTGGAATGCAATAAATATATTATTGAGTATTTTCACTCTAACCCGTAACACTTATTGAGGCAGCTACGACCACCCCCACATCATGGCGGGGCAAGGCACTGTGGGGTTGGAAATCATCGAGCAGGTGCCAGAGGTGGACGCCGTGCTGGTGCCGGTGGGCGGCGGCGGGCTGCTGGCGGGCGTCGCCACCGCCGTCAAACACCTCAAGCCGCACGTCCTTATCTACGTAAGTGCTTTTTCCTTTCTTATTCTGTCTTCATAAATAACTGCAGAGGTCGAATTTTAACCTCTCAATCTCGGGACTGATCTTCGATATTTGTTTTCGTCAGAAAGTAGGTGATCCGGAATTTAAACCAACAAATAAAGTTTAGGTCGTATCACCCTCCGCTGAAACTCATAATAATTTTTGTTTATATTTTCGTTGCGAACTAATAATGAGCCCTTTCATTTTTAAAATTACTAGCTTTAGCCGGAGGCTTTGCCTGCGTGAATGTCCGAATTATCCCACACGAACGTACTCGGGGATAAAAATTAGGAACATGTGGTGTTTCCTAATCCATATGATTGGCAGTTGGCACCCGAGTGCCTTTCATCCAAATCCGTTCAGCTGTTGATGGGTTTTATTGATAATAATCGAAAATACGAAAAGAAAATATGGTAAGAAAGTAGGGAGCCTTTGTCCAGCAGTGGGACATTAACGGAAATAAAATAAAATGAATAAAAATCTAAAATACAAAATAAAAAATCGGCCAAGTGCGAGTCTCACTCGCGCACGAAGGGTTCTATGAAAACGGCAAAAATCATGTCTGTTGTATGGGAGGGGCTCCCATACAACAGACATGATTTTTGCCTTAATTATTTGTTTTAATTTAATGTAATTATTTATTTTTAAAGTGGATATATAACTAAATATTCTATGAATATTACAAGCGTCTACCTGTTGCCGTTATCAATATCAAGCAAAAACGAGCAAAAAAATCACGTTTGTTGTATCGGAGTCCCCTTAAATATTTATCTAATTCTGTTTATTAGTATTTTTGTTGTTATAGCAGCAACAGAAATACATCATCTGTGAAAATATCAACTGTCTAAATATCACGGTTCATGACATACAGCCTGGTGAAAGACGTACAGACAGACAGACGGACGGACAGCGGAGTCTTACTTAGTAATAGGGTCTCGTTTTACCCTTAGGGTACGGAACCCTAAAAACAGCTTTATTTTATATGATATGGGATCCAACAACAGTTGACCGGCATGTTGTGTGCATTGTTTTTTTAATCCTCAATAATTTTTTCGTAATTTCACTACGTCGTTGTTTAGCGGAGCGCAGAAACATATTCTGTCCAATTTTCATCGACATGCGGTCGGAGACTCGGAGTTCGGACGGACAGACTGACAGACGAACATGACGAAATAATAAGGGTTCCGTTTATGCCATTTGGGTAAAGAACCTTAAAAAGTACCTAACTAAGTTTCAAAGATAAACACACAAGTACCTTACGTATCTACAGACCTAGATGTAGTTCGTTTAATACAAATGTTATCTGAGGTCTGAGGCTAATTCCTATCTATTTCTAGATTCAATGCTTTTGGTACAAAGGGGGTTTATCAAAATGCCTGCAAAATTGATCATCTCGTTATGATCTAATCACTATGGCCGTGGACAGAACTCGACATGCTAGAGTTACATAAAATAAATAGTTGACGAAATACAGTCGAATTTTTGGTTCAAGTGAAATGTACCGTTTGATCACAAAACGGTACATGATTCCACTTGAACCATAAATTCGAATGTCCATCAACCGTCACTGAGCTCGCATGATGAATCGTGGCCCACTCTTTCCCAGAGAGAAGAGTGCAGACTCGGTTATACTCACTAGTGGTTGAGAACATACCGATTGCCAAAAGTTATGTTTATCTGGAAATAGCTCAAGCCGTTCGGAGAAATTTGCCAAAACAACTCCATCTGAAAATTTATACGTAGATGACAATGTGGAGATGACAATAAATGAAAACACTAACAAAACTAATGCATAGGAGTATTTAGGAACTATCAAATAAATCTTAACGTTGAACTAAAAAAATGTTTTTTTTTAACATATTAAATTGCATAAAATTGTAAACAAAAAAAAAACACCATTTACGAGTACATATTGCGGCAACAGCGTGGTGTCATTGAACCAACAAACATATTGCCGAAACCTGAAAAAATGCTTTAGGTCAGTGTGTCAGGCACGCTATTTTTTCAGGTTTGTAAAAATGTAACATTAGTACTAATAACTTCCACATGCATTATTTTCTTATTTAGTTCTGATGACACGCTTTATGACTCTTATGTCTCAAGCATAAGGTATAATATGCATTAGTTCGCATCGGGAAATAAAATCTAAGATCAAATTTGGCGAAGGTTATTGAAGTAGCGAGTTTGCAACATATTGTGTGGTGTTGGCCTGATAACAGATACATCATGTAGAAAATGTTAAAAATGAAAAATAATGTCCAGTGACTAAACTATTGGATATATTTCATTGAACTTTTGTATGTTGACTGACGAAGTTTAATATATTGTTGTATTGTCATCTCCACCTTATCTAAAGCTTTCTTTGATGAGCGCTGTACGAGTATAACCCTCGGAATTGATTTATCACTTCGTCATCGTACAGTTCAGTATATACGCCTTCCCCAACTATCATATCTCGGTGTCCTGTCTGTGTGTCTCTACATACTTACTGTGACCGTGTCTTTTACCTTGGCCAGAAGTTAAGCATTGCCATTACAACGTGGTAATGCCGCCGTCTCTCGTATACGTTACCAGTTGATAACGACGCGGATGAATTTTCGACGCTATCTTTTAGTTTGTGAATAGTTTTGGTTAAGTTGGGATATAATTTTATTAATTAATTAGGTATTAGTAGTTATGGACATACAGGTCACTGCTACCTCAGGGCGGTTAGCATCAAGATACTTTTTTAATACTTACATAAATATAATATTTTTACTATGGTTGGGAACACACTTTTTTAGATAGTTTTATCATTATGTGATAAACAAATATTGATGTTTATTTTATTATACAGCTCAGTTTAAGACTCGGTCTTTAATCCCTCAAAAAAATCATCATAAGTATCAATTAATTTTTTGTTTTGTTATCTTTAATTATTTATTGACACGTATCACGTCTGCGGATTTTCCCTAACTAATTTCAATAACGCCCTGTATTATATTCGCTATAACTAAAAAAAAAAAAAAAAATATCATTACAAAACTGGTATGATAACTCATTCCAAGAAAAGCTAGAAAACCTAACAGCTACAGAGTCTACAAACTATTCGCTCTGGAAAATAACGAAGGGTTTTGACACACCGCAAGCTGCTAAACCGCCCTTGAAGTGCTCTGAAGGATGGGTGAGAAAGCCTCAGCAAAAAGCAAGCCTATTTGCTGAACATCTAGCAAAAGTGTTCCGCCCAAATGATTCTATGGATGATGAGTTTGATGATCAAGTGAATACAACTCTAAACCAAGATTTTCAAATGGACCTACCGCCAAAACCAGTGTCAGTACAGGAAGTGTGGAGAATAATAAAGGTGCTAAAGGATAAAAAAGCGCCGGGCTTTGACCTGATAACCAAAGAAATTATTAGGCAACTGCCCCGAAAAGCTATAACTTACATCACTACAATATGTAATGGGATATTAAGAGTCCAACATTTTCCTGCAATATGGAAGGTGTCTCAAATAACTATGATTTATAAAGATGGAAAACCACCAAGTGACGTCACATCCTATAGACCTATAAGTTTGCTCCCAATATTATCCAAAATCTTCGAAAAACTCCTCCTCTGGCGAATTCTTCCTATTCTAAGAGAAAATGGAATCATACCCAGCCATCAATTTGGCTTTAGACAGCAACACTCCACTGTGGAACAGGTCCATAGAGTCTGCGACAAGATAAGAAAGACACTGGAAGAAAAAGAATACTGCTCCGCAGTCTTCTTGGATATACAACAGGCTTTTGATAGAGTCTGGCACAAGGGCCTGCTGTGCAAAATTAAAAGTTGCCTTCCACATAGCTATTTCTTAATATTTAATTCTTACCTCTCAGGAAGACTGTTTCAAGTCAAAGAAGGAGAAACCACATCGAAATTCTTTGAAATACAACCTGGTGTTCCCCAGGGGTCAGTGTTGGGCCCTGTACTTTACACTATTTTCACAGCTGACCTACCTTGCTCGAGTACCATAACTACAGCTACATTTGCCGATGATACCGCAATCCTGGCGAGAGACAAAGACCCAGTTACAGCCTCAAAAATCCTACAGGAAGCCCTAGACGAGACAACTAAATGGCTTCGAAACTGGAGGATTAAAGCTAGTATCGCAAAATCAGTGCAGGTTACCTATACCCTACGCAAAGGCAATTGCCCCTCGGTGAAACTAGAAAACGCCACCCTCCCCCACCAGAACTCCGTCAGATACCTTGGCCTCCATCTTGATAGGCGTATGACATGGAATAAGCACATCAAGAGGAAACGCGATGAACTGAATATTAAATACAAAAGCTTCTTGTGGTTGCTAGGCCAAAACAGCAAACTATCAATAGACAACAAATTACTCGTGTACAAGTCGATCCTAAAACCTACATGGATGTACGGTCTTCAACTGTGGGGTAGTGCTTGTAACTCCTCCATCATGCGAATACAAAGAATGCAGAACATGATTCTCCGAACAATCAGTAACGTCGAAGTCGAACGAGAGAAGAAATTACTAACATCAAGAGTACATACAGGAAACGGTTGGAAGTCCACCCCAATACCCTTGCACGACAGCTCATAATATCCAGTTATGTTAAACGCCTTAAACGAAAAGACATCCTATAGTGTAGACAATTATGAGTAGATGTCCTCGCTGGAGGACACACTCGGAATGCGAGAAACATGCAACACATCTGCTAAAAGTGAATGCACTGAATGCAGGATACAGTGAAAAAAAAAATAAAAAATATCATAAATATAATAAAAAATTCTAGCAAGTAAAGACATCATTCATTCATTCATTCAATACCTATTCAGTTGTCAATCTGTACTAATCTTTTTAAAAAACAAAGTCTAGTTAGTTACACCATTTATAACTCAAGAACGACTGGTCCGATTTTAGGATCTTTGATTTGTTGAATTTGTCTCCGACCAGCACCCTAATTGCGTAACACACTATCAATCGGAATCTGAATCATTTTGAAACAAATTGCTAATCCATTGCTTCATAAGTTCGAAAAGTTTGTTTGCTCAACACGTAAATAACGCAATGAATGTTGTTGAACAGTCAAAATGAAACCGATTCCCATTGATAGTGTATTACGCAATTGCCCCGCTGAATAGTAGAAAAACTATTATAACATGGAAAAATTAACGAAAAAATAATAATGAAGATAATAATATTCTCATAAATTTTGTGTGCAACGGCTTTCTTGATGCTATCTCAAAAACGTTGATTATGAGGCGGTACGAAGTTCGCCGGGTCAGCTAGTATTAGGTATAAAAGAGGTAAAATTTGTTTGTTTGTACATATGTACGTAGGGGTAATATCCGGAACAACCAGTCAGATTAAAAAATGTTATTGCATTTGATGTCCCAATTATTGAGAAATGTTAGACTTAGGCTATCTAATATCACGCTACGAGCCTTAGGAGCCGAGCAAAATGAAAAAGGTCAGAAAGAACACTAATGCCTTGTTTCTGAAGAATTCTTAAACGGAGTTTAAACTTTCAATAGCTATTGATTCGACAATTCCTTCCTTATACTCGGTTTTTGAGGTTCTCAGCTAAACACTCGATAGTAATTCACTCGACTTTTAAGCAAAATTCTTTCATAAGGACGCGTACAGAAACACGATATTGAACCAATAATCACTATCGAATGGATAAACTCCGTTTAAAAACCTCAGAAACCGGGCATAAGCGAAGTAGATATAACGAAGCAGTACTGCGGGCTAGCGATGGGATGCGATGCGACGTGATGGCTGGGTGGCCAAATTACACGCGGACGAAGTCGCGGGCACAGCTAGTTATGTCTAAAAATAAACACAAATCACTGCTGTAGGTAACCCGTAATTATCTCAACATTCTCAACCCCCTCGTTTCGTTGCGTATCTATATAAACGAAGTCAAAGGTCACAGTACAGATAAGCAAACATTGGCTCACACTTTTTCTTATCGTGTACGGTACTTAGTTGGTTTATTTTATAATTAGTTCTCTAATCTAGTTTAGATTCCTATATTGCTTTCATTAGGAAAACCCGGAAACCCGTATCAGCAGATCAATAGCTCACTATTGATCCGAGATTCTGGGTTGTCCTGACTGATAGCAGAGATAACTACTATTAGGTAGTACCTACTATTAGGTACATACCTAATAGTATAGTAGGTAGATAACGTATTTATTAGGTAAACATTTGTACCTACCTACTTAATTGAAAGATAGAGCTGTTGCCGGTAGTCTGCAAATGCAGGGCTATTTTTTCTCCATTCTTGTTCACACCCCTCAGAAGCAGTTTTCGCCAGTTCGCCTATAGCATAATTATTATGATATGATACCGAAATGACGTTGACATCAAATCGTCCACAGAGAGTAGGCATTGCCGAGTGATAATGGATAGCGCCCGGTGCGGCGCGGCGCCGCGGCAATGTTTTGTCCTTATAAGCTTAATATACGTTATTAAAAATAAACCGGTCAAGTGCGAGTCTAACTCGTGCACTGAGGGTTCCATACAAAGTAGGTATGTAATTGCAAATTAACGGTTTTCGATTTTTTTTCTTTACTTGTGCTACATAACCTTGCTTCTTGCCAAATTTCATGGTTCTAAGTCAACGGGAAGTACCTTATACATTTTGATTCCCTTGAGTGTCGAAATATACGTTTTTTGCGGCATATTGGGCCGTATCTTTTGTTTACGTTAACTTAGACGTTTGATTTTTTTCTCAGCTTCAAGGGACCGCAGACTTGAATACATGGTTTTAATTTCAACTGATACCTCTACGTGTTCCCCAGAAAAAGGGTCTTGACATGACAGATAGACGGACGGACGGACAACAAAGTCCTATAAGGGTTCCGTTTTTTTTCCTTTTGAGGTACGGAACCCTAAAAAGACAGACCTACTATACCTACCTAATTGCCGCAACTGTTTATTGAAACATGGGGACGCTAGTGTTGAGGTGATGTCTTAGCATAATCTTAAGTCTCCGGTCGTATCGACAGTTTGCCAATGGGTCTCAAATTCAAGACAGACCAATGGTTAGACCGCGAAAAGTTGATAGTGTTGTTGAGCCATACACCTACGAGCCCATCTAATCTTCCCGAAACTGTGTCCGTATTTTTTAATGCTTATAATACTGTGTTTGTGATCCAGGGCGTAGAGACGGAGAAGTGTCCCAGCATGCAGTGCGCAATGAAGCACGACGAGCCGATCTGCGTGGAGATCAGGTCCACAATAGCGGACGGCCTGGCTGTGCCCACAGTCGGGTACAACGCCTTCGCCACTGTCAAGTGCCATGTCGACAGATTGGTAAAGTTTCCCCATGTGATAGCAGACGCTACTTCTAGAGTTCATGGTCGCATTTATTGTATAATTCTAAAAATAACCTTCAGCAATAGATAACATTTTTTGTTTTGTCCATTCCTAGTATACGTATATAAAATTTATGAATGGTCAAAATGGCCTTGGCCAAATATTTTACATGAGTTGAAAAGAAAGTAGTACAATTGCACATATACAAGGTGTTACATAATAAACGCAAGACCTCATACACCCCAATTAGAGTATTTAGTAAGCATAATAAAATGACCAAAACTTTTTTTTAAAGCTTGCTATTTTTATGTTAACCGACTTCAAAAAAAGGAGGAGGTTCTCAGTTCGTCGGAATATTTTTTTTTTTGGCGTGATAACGTCTTATAAATCAATGAACACCGGCTGCACGCACGAAAAAGTGTCACGTTCCGCCTGAGCCTGAGAGTGCAAGCGAGAGCTCGAATTAAGCGATAGAGAGGCACGATCGACCCAGCGTTGGCTTGTGATACATTTATTCATCGATTTTCTTTATGACGTTATCACGTAAAAGTATCGTCTGTAAACCGACTTTACAAACAACCAATTAAAAAAAAAATATTTTCCCTGGTTACCTTCTCGAAGACGGATAGACCGATTTGAAAAATTATTTTTTTGTTTGAAAGGGTATAATTTCCAGGTGGTCCCATTGTCATCAAGTCGGGATCTGATGAAGAGATCCTGGGGAAATCGAAGGAATATTTAAATATTATATGCACACCTATAGCGATTTGGGTATTTTTTATATTAACTTGTGCATTTGCTCTCGGAAAGCACCATTTGGTGAAGTGGAACTGATGATGAAGACCACACAATCATGGCCACCGGAACTACTCAATAATAAGTATTTCACGGGTTGCGATTCGATTACTTTAATATGGTTCCTAAGTAATTTATGCTTGTCACAATGCGAATGATGAAATGGGGCTGATAGTGAAATACCAGGAGAACTCGACAATAAACGTCCCTGCTTCGGGAAAGCAATATTTTGTAAAAGGCGATGAGCAAGTTTACATAAGGCTATTGCAACTTAGATAAAGTATAAACAGACCCACTAAAAACTTTTTAACAAAAAAAAAACAACCGACTTCAAAAAAAAAAAACACTACAAAGTGTAAAATAATTTTAATTTCGGAAGTCGGTGTCTTTGGTTTTGTATTTACGTTTTTGCCACCGACTTCCAAAATTAAAATTAAAGTTATTTTACACTTTGTAGTGTTTTTTTTTTTGAAGTCGTTTGTTTTTTTTTTGTTAAAAAGTTTTTACTTTTTATAGTCAGAGTGCATCTCATGACAATTCCAATAAGCCCAAACACGGCTAGAATACATGGTTTTATTACGAAGTTCCGGTACCTACCTTCCAGCCTCATCATCAGATCGGTTTGATGGTACCATTTTCGTCAGAACCATTTATTTAAATTTGCTTCGTCATAGTCGCTTAACTATCTTAATCGAGATATCTTATCGCCACCCGTGAAATACTTATTATCATTGAAGAGTTCCTGTGGCTATCTGTGGTCTCCCTCATCAGTTCCACTTCACCAAATTATACTTTTTGAATGCAAATGCTTGACATGTTGATGAAAATACCAAAGTTGCTATATGCCTATAATATTTGAGGAGTTCCCTCAATTCCTCATGGATCCCATCATCAGAACTGGATTTTGACAAAAATGGGACCAATCTGAAAGCATATCCTTTCAAATAAAAAAAAAAATCCAAATCGGTTCATAAATGACGGCGTACTGAGGTAACAAACATAAAAAAAAAAAAAAAAATACAACCGAATTGATAACCTCCTCCTTTTTGAAGTCGGTTAAAAAGAGAGAAATGAAAATTTTTACCAAAAAAAAAAAAAACGATTTCCATAAAACACTACAAAGTAAAAAAAAACTTTAATTTCGGAAGTCGGTGGCAAAAATCTAAAATACAGATCCAAAGACACCGACTTCCGAAATTAAAGTTAGTTTTCACTTTGTAGTGTTTTTTATGAAAATTTTTTTTTTTTTTTTTTTTTTTTCAAAATTTCGAAATTCAGTAGTCAATTATGATCAGACTACTTTCAGGACTTGCGTTTATTCTGTTACACCTTGTATAATGTAATTGCGGCGGGCGGCGGCTCGGGCTCCTCCGGGCCCTATGGAGTCGTCGCCAATTGATGTGCTTAGATAAAAGTTTTCTTATCTTCCCCCAGGACAGAGTGGAACCCATCTTGATGTATTATGATAAGAAATAATTGTATCTACCAGTTAATAAAAACCTTACGATTACGCATTAACTTATTGCGTTTCAGACGTTGCGTAATTTATTTAAATGCGGTAATTAAATATCCACGTCAATCGGCTACGTATTGTATTTTTGTTTATATGCGTTACCATTGATAATAAAATTCGTTGTGTTTATAATTTATTATTATTTTTAGAATAACAAAATGTTTCAATGTAAGTATTCTTATCGTCCTCAATGAGTCTGTTTTCACTTTCAGTGTTTTTTTTTGGTGTGGTTGATGGTTAGATGGTTAGGTTAACTTAAGCTGGACATTTATTTTAATGTAGGTAATGCTAAACCGATTGTGTTCGATTGCTTGCCAGATCGCTGTGAACGAGGACTGGATCGCTCGCGCCATCTTACGCCTGATCGAGCAGGAAAAGTACGTGGTGGAGGGAGGGGGGGCGGTTTGCGTCGCCGCCATCATGGCCGGACTCGTGCCTGAGCTGGCCGGCAAGAAGTTAGTGCTTTTAATTATGAGCGCCTCTTCTCTCTTATCAAGCAAGAAAACCATTTGCAGAGTAAGCTTATGTTATGTTTCAGGGTGGTGTGTATTCTGTCGGGCGGTAATATCGACACGACAATCCTGGGCCGGTGTCTGGAGCGGGGCCTGGCTGCGGAGCAGCGCCTCGTGAAGTTCAAGGTGACGGTGAGCGACCGGCCCGGCGGCATCGCGGAGCTCTGCAAGCTCATCTCGTCGACCGGCGTCTCCATCAAAGACATCATGCAAGAGCGCGCTTGGGTTCATGGCGATATTTTCAGTGTTCGGGTAAAGATCTAGTTCTTAGTTTGACTTCTTAATAACTTTTCTTTAGTCGACTAAGAGCTCATATACACGAGCGACACGTGTCGACGACAGAATGATGAAGCAGCTATGAAGATGATGCTCTGATGTGATGCAGTTGCATACAACTGTCCTCGACACGTGTCGCTCGTGTGTATGCACACAGACCGACTTTTAGCAGTTTCCGAAAAGCTGATTTTCATTATTTAATTTTTTCATAGGTGAAAGTGGTGTGCGAAACTCGTGGTCCTGAGCACTTAGAAGAGCTGCGCGGAGTGATCGCGAGAACATACC
The DNA here is from genome assembly GCA_949316385.1 of Globia sparganii. NCBI lineage: Eukaryota > Metazoa > Arthropoda > Insecta > Lepidoptera > Noctuidae > Globia > Globia sparganii. The sequence goes on from OX438671.1 coordinate 8,514,215, forward strand.
GGGAGTGGGACTTCGCGGGCGAGTACGACGCCTACCCGCGCCGGAACAGCACCGAGTCCTTGGAAGAAGTGTCACACTAACTGATTGACTCACGTAGTGCAGCCAATGTATTGCAATTATGTACTAATACTAATGTCTGGTGGCAGTGCCACGGACCGGTATGCAGGTTGACCTAGGTTATAAATGGACGTTATAAGAGACGAAAATATTATCCTAATCTAATCGGCACAGTTTAACTCCAAACTGTGCCTTTCAAACAGATAGCTAGTGGCTACGAGCAGACAAAAAGGGTGACTTGAATGACAAATAACAATTCTAGAATACCTATCAGAAAATGATGATGCCAAACTGTGATGTCTTATTTGCTTCAGAAATGAACTGCAGTGCGATTCTGTAACCATCTCACCATGAAGACTTAGGTGAAGTGAACGTGGAGTGAGCTTTCAGAGTCATTCTGATGCTAGGCATTGATACACTTTACAGCTCACTCTAAGCTCACTTCACCTAACTTTTCACGATAAGATTTTTACAGAATCGATCGGCTGTTATTTTACCTACATATTCTACATTATTTAAAACCGTACCAAAAGATACATCAAGGTGATACATAATAAACGCAAGACCTGAAAGTAATTATTAATTATTTATTCATAATTGACTACTGAATCGATTTCAGTAAATTTTAATATACTTAAATACTTAGGTTTTTTTTAAATTATGTATTTTGCTATACTGATCGCCGATTGAGCTAAAGAAAATAAATCGTATTTCAAGGCATTCATGATACTAAATAAATGCATAAAGTAATGCACAACACGATTTTATTAGGTAATAATAATACCTTTAAAAAAATTGTTTTGGTCATTGTCTAAATACGTTGTAGGTAAGTATTATGCTTTAAACTCAATACTCTAATTGGGGTGTATGGTCTTGCGTTAATTATAATTACTTAAAAAACTAATAATTACATATAACCTGCTAACTCCATATTAGGTTTTTCAGGAGAGACAAAAAACATTCCTAAAAAATATTAATCTTTCGAAAATCGAATAACGTCATAAAGTCAAAAAATGGATTTGGCAGGTTTACACTTTAAGCCGACAATATTGTATAATTAATACCAAAATAATTAGGTACAGTCAGCAAAGGAGATAAGTATGCAGGGTCGTCGAATATAATTGAAGTTTAGTAAGAAACCGATTGATGTTTTCGAGTAATATTTAATTTAATTAATAGAAAACAAACAGTTCATTTATCAAATTAAATTACATTCGAAAACATCAATCGGTTTCTTAGTAAACTTCAACTATATTCGACGACCCTGCAAACTTATCACCTTTGGTGACTGTACATGATCGATTGTCTTATTCGTTTCCTTTGTTTATTTTAAAGATGTTTAGTTGGTAAGGTATTTCTAAGGGTATTTCACATATCTGTGATAGGTAAGAAGATTAATATTCTGATGACATTATTAAGCAATTTTTTACTTAACGTGTTGTAGTTTATACAAGACCGATTGCAGGTTAATAAATCTATTATAATAATAATACTAGCCTATTATTATCCCACTGCGAGACAGAACCCTCTTCTCATACACAGAAGACACGAGCATTGATCACCACGCTTGCTTAAGACGGGTTGGCGATTTTAGACTTAGGTATATACAAAGAAAGAACAAAAAATTGTTTTTGAAAATAGTTACATTTTGAGTGCAAAGTTTCACATCGCACTCGAGGCAGCCAATGCAATGGGTAGTTTAAAAGATGATAATAATTATGGATCAGCCGATCGATTCTGTAAAAATGTCACCACAAAGTACTCTTTGAATGTCACCGTGATAATTTAGGTGAAGTGAGCTATCAATGGAGGCAATCCCTAGCATCAAGTGGAATGACAGCTCACTTCACCTTAGTTTTCACGGTGAGATTTTTACAGAATAGCACTGCAGCAGAGGTGACGGTTGACAGCTAATATCAAGAGATTAGGAAAAAAGTTTATATTTTTCACTTTTAAGTTTAGTACAACTTAAAAGTGAAAAATAAAAAATTGTTTATAAAAAAAAAACAACCGACTTCCGCAAAAAACACAACAAAGTGAAAAATAACTTTAATTTCGGAAGTCGGTGTCAAAAAACTAAATAGCGGAACCAACAACACCGACTTCCGAAATTAGGTAGGTACACTAGGAAATCGAAATTACTTTCAATTAGGACACGGGGGAAGAGTTGTTGAAATGTGAGTTGTTGAGCCGCTTGTACGCGAAGGAGCATTAGGTATGTACCTACCACACACAAAAATGTCATTTCTTTAACCTTTTAACAGCCCGACTTCATATCAGAGGGGCAATTCTCGTAATTTTAAGAACTTTCACAGTCTGATCTCAGTCTCAATCTGTCAAAAAATACTTCTAATTTCCCTACATGTTGACAAGTTTTTGACATTTGTTTGTCGCCGAGATGAGACTGCGACTAGATTTTGAACGTTTTAAATTAAGAGAATTTTCCTTCAGTTTTCGTGCCCCCAACGCCCAGCACAGTGATTCGAAAAATATTTATTTTTTGAATAACCTAATAGAATACAGCGTACTTAAATAAAAAAAGCAGAGTAGACGAGCTTGTTTGGTCGTAAATAAACGAAATGGACACGAAAATATTTGTCAGATTAATCCGACCGACGTAAGCGGTTAAAAGGTTAAATTCAAATAGTCAACTCCTTCATGCAAACCTTTCATGTCTAAAACACTCTGAGCAACCAGACAGAAATAAAAATAAAGTGAATATTAAATTGTCAAGCGTAACAGTGTCGACAATTTCAGTGTTTTTTTTATAAATTATTTAATCCGTTCATATTTCAGACAAAATGAAAAATTTATAGTTTAAAAATGTAAATTTACATATTAGCAGAAAAAGAAAAGAAAATAACTTTAGAAAAACATCAAAACCTCGACCATGAATCCTAAAGACGTAAGTACCTAATTCTCAAACAAATTTTATTTTATTCAAACTGCGGTTTTCGTCTTAGTTTAAAAGTAGGATAGGTATTTAGGTAACACGGACCCTACAGATACGAAGTCCACCTAAATAATTTTAAAAGGAATAGGTAACGTTATCTCTGAATAAGTTGTATCATGAGAAAGCTCTTCATGCTGATCTCAGGCTCAGCAACGCCGCCCGCGCCGCCGCGCCACCGCCGTCCACATAAGCATTGCTTGATAATAAAAGTTGTAGTATATTCTGATGTAAAATTGACTTCTTGTGGTTTGTTTTGTCTTAAGATTCATTGATGTTCTGGTGGTCTCTGTATGCAAAGTGACTAGTGACTAAACTAATATTTATTATAAGATGTGAAAAATAGCGATAGGATCAGAAATTTAAGAGTTAATGTGGTTTATGTCAAAAGGCAGGACGTACCGCAGAAATATGAAGAGGTGATCTATGTCAGGTGGCCTCAGACATTAGGTGACCTCAGTAGACCAAAAACATCTATGAAAGGGCTACAAGAAATAATAGTGATGAAAGAGATTTATAAAAAGAAAAATTACAGTTAATCCAACAATGAAAACTTGTTTTATTTTAATAAAGTGGAGGATAGGTTTAATGTTCAGATTTTCACTAATGGGTCACATTGTACCTTCACTGGCTGTGTCGACAATGATACTAAGGCAGTGTTTTTCTGTAAACAAAATATTCTGACAGCTTTCATGCGAGCCCGTTTTATCTGCGTGTCTAGTCCGTTGTGCCTCGATTTTGAAGGTAGGTGAAACGGACCAAATGAAGCGTTCAGAAATCATAAGACATATTTAAGTCTAATTTAAGAATAAAAGCCTAGAGTAATTGTTGCTGATTCGTTTAACTCTCGAACATGTTGAATAAAACGCACAGTTATATTTCTATATCAATCCTTTGATCCGTTCTGCCGTCCCTTCCCCTATGTTTTATAATGCCAAAGCCGGTGCCAGCCAGACTTAGCTTCACACATTTGACACCTTGTTTGAAGAATAATGGCAAAGGGCAAAATAGAGGGCACACGACATGTACATTTTATAGTGCGCAGGTATACCTTTACCTACTAAGTTAATGATTTGTATTCACTATTTTATACAATTTTTAACAATGAAGTTTATTTTAAATAAAGCATCTTAACATGTTTAGGATCCCGAATATGATGAGTGGTGTGATCCAGACAATCCACGTAAGATAAAATATGAAGGTGTACTAGCTGCTTCAAAACGAATATTAGGCCAGATTGTTCGGACACCATTGCAGGTACCTATCATTTAATTATACACGTAAAACCTTAAGGCTGAACAGAAAAGCACAAAATAAGTTGAATTGTTGGTGCAAAATATTCGATTATCGAATTAGTAAAGTCCCCGTCACGAGAAGCTATAAATTTTGTAAATAAAAAACTTCTACTAAGTTACGTAGCGACAATTCAATCTACAACAAAATAATCCCTACAATTAACTCAAAGTAACATACGTGTAATACGAAACTAACGAGCAAGTTCACTTGGTCGGGTTATATTTTAGCGATACAAATCGCTGTCGTATAATGTTCTGTGGTACTGAAACGCATCTGACTCATGGAACGTAAACATTTGGGCCGCCATTTTGAAGTAAGTTCTCGCTGACGCTGTCAATACTGCAGAATACAGATGCAGAATACTCGGAATCGTCTGACGACAATAATTATATGTGTATATTAACATAATAATATACTTAAATAAAAATCATTACAAAACTGTTTTTTTTTTATTTAATCCAAAGGTTGCGAACTTCTGAATATGTGTTTACAAAATTTATAGCTTTTCGTGACGGGGACTTAAGTTTATGAAACTTTTAAATAACCGGGGAATACCTAGTTATGTGCAGTGTTATACCTACACTATCTACCCGACTACGTGGCAGGACAGGGTTATGTGTTTATGCGTACTTAACTATGTATATTTGTATGAGGAATTCCTTATACCCTCGAAGTATCCTAACGGCCGGATGGATTTTAATACATGAGATCCCTATCGATTCGTTTGGGTCGCGCAAAAGTTATAAGCTGGGTTTTGTTTTTATAAAATCAAAATGGCGGACTTTAAACGACAGGAAGTACCTACCCGAGGTCATGAAAAAAATATTGTACCATTACTATGAGGGGTATCAAAATAAAGAGCGAGAGTAGATGATTCCAAAAATATAAAACACTAAAAGGATTAAAATTAAATGATAAAAATATCAAAACTGCAACTAAAATTCAAAAGTAGCTCACTTTTCAAGCATCGTGATGCAGTTAGCAGGTGAGGTAGCATCTAATCTGAAATTTGAACTAAAATAACATAAGTACCTACTGCCTGTCGGTTTTTTTTTTTCAATCTAGTGTCATGCATTTTAATCTAAAACAAAATACCTAATATCGTCAATGGAGCTTCAGCCCTTAACCAAAATTCTAACGCGGGGACAGCAACCGAACATTTTGTTCGTCGTCGGCGACTAAAACCTTTAAAGTGAGAACTCTTTGGTCGACTTGTACATATTAATAGTTTTTTTTTTTAAATTAATGTTTCCTTATGATTGTCTCAGTTGACGTTCCAAATTCAAACCACATTAATGACCAGCGGGTCTTAATGAAATCCAGTACGCACGTCTACACCAAAGAGAATGTAAACACTAGCTAGGCTACACATCAAGCTAACCAGTATAAGCTGACTTCTGATTGTACGAAAAACCTATACTTACAATGCGAGGTCAGCTAAAACTGGAAATGTTTAACTTGATGTGTAGCCGTATGTACAATACTCTCGCCTAGAGCCTAGGGCTTATAATAAGAGTTACTTTAGGTAAGTAAGGTTTGCATGATATACAAGACTTACCTACGTACAATGTGACGTTAACGAGCAGGTGGTGTGAAAATAATGTATTGCATTTTTATTTTTCTAGAGAGCTCACATGTCGCAGAAACTGGGTATGGAGTTATATATGAAAGAGGAATTCTTACAGGTCACTGGATGGTAAAACTTACAGTTATTTAATAACAATTAATATTTTATTTTTTTAGAGAGTCTAGAGTCACTCAACGAGCAATGGAAAGAGCTATGCTCGGAGTTTCTTTGCGTGATAAAATCCGGAACGAGGATATTCGACGAAGAACCAGAGTCACTGACATAGCTCTTAAAATTTGCAAGTTGAAGTGGCAATGCACAAGCCACATCGCTCGTAGAACCGATGGGGATGAAAAGTTCTTGAGTGGCGACCACGAACTGGAAGACGCAGCGTAGGCAGGCCTCCCGCTAGGTGGACCGACGACATCGTGAGAGTCGCGGGCAACCGATGGATGCAAGTGGCGGATTGTCGTTCGGCGTGGTGGTCTAAGGGGGAGGGCTTTGTTCAGCAGTGGACGTCTTCCGGCCGATGATGATGATGATGAATATTTTATTAATGGTAAAGGAGAAATAACGTGCCTGCAGTGATGTTTATTTATTTATTTATTGAGGATCTCCAACAAGGGATACAAATATACCATACAGATTTACAATAATAAAAAAGGTTCTTTCACGTGTGCTCCTTCAATTACAGGAGACCACAGCATAACACACACACACACACCACAGCGTAACTCAAAACCTATTCTAGTCATTATTAGGTATTTAATTCCGTGTTTAAGTACTAGGTTTAGACCCATCTCTTGCCCTTCACATCTCTTCCCCTATGTGTTTAATACAATGCTACTTAGTACTTACTACTACCTACTTTTTACTCAATTTGGACACGTTAATTTTATTTTGTTCCTTCTAATTTTATAATTTGTATTCATCATTCATAATTTATTGTCTCTATTTTTATCGTGTTTATACCTAGTTATGTGCATGTTGTGGTCTCCTGTAATTGAAGGAGCACACGTAAAAGAACCTTTTGTTATAATTGAAAAGTTATATTGTATAAGTGTATCCTTTGTTGGAGATCCTCAATAAATAAATAAATAAATAACTGTACCGTTGCGTGCTTTATGGTAGGGGGAAGAGATGGGACTATTTGGTACATAACGGCGGCTACTCGTCTAGGAGGCTTTGGAACGTACCACACACTGACACGTTCTGTATCCGTAAAGATGGCGCCAACACTATTAACTGAAATTATTATAGGACCGTAACCTATCGTAGAAGCATTTTTTTTTCGTTATTTTTAATATAACGAAAAAATATATTTAATAAAAACATACTTGCATTTATTTACTTATTTAGTTATAATTTCGTAAATAACACCAATATAGCTAAAATGTGCCAATGCGATGCTATAACACTTACATAAAAAAAACTACCGCTTACGAAAATATAGAATTTATTATTAATTTTCAATACACTTCAGTACCTCAGCAGGCTCTTGTGAAATACTTATATCTTAATTCTGTAGATACATAGTACAAGACTTACCTATATGGTACCAGCAATGTGACTGGCTGTACAGGAGTGTTATTCTGTAAAAACCTCACCGTGAAAACTAAGGTGAAGTGAGTTGTCGTTTCACCTGATGTTACGAATTGCCTCTATTGATAGCTCCCTTCACGCTCACTTCACCTAAGTTATCACGGTGAGATTTTTGCAGAATCGATCGGCAGGAGAGTATCGAAGTATCTACTATATACCTGTACAATCTTAGATATTTATTTATTTCTGTTGGTTAATACCACTATTTAAGTTAAGTTGATATCGTCATCATGCTGCCAAAGTTAGCTAAATGCATAATAATGCAATTTGAGATAAATCAATTTGAAAGTTTACTGTAGATTGTTTTGATAAATACTAGCCTTTATTATGCACCGAGTATCTCTGCAACTAATGGGTTTCTGCGTTTAACCGATATTGGCAGACGACAGAACTGAAAAACTGAATCGATTGATATTTTTAACACATAATTGACCAAAATTGCAGATAATCGGTTTTGGCAGCATGACGGCGATATGTTTAACAGAGTTTTTATAGTTTCAAGGAACGCGGGGTGTGCAACACTTTATCATTGCTAAGCGAAGAACAAAAGAAATTTGGGGTAGCAGCAGCAAGTACTGGAAACCATGCCTGCGCTCTGGCCTACCACTCCACTCGGTTAGGAATACCCAACGTGGTCTACATGCCTATGCATGCACCTATTAACAAAGTGAACAAAGCAGAAAGACAAGGCGGAAAAATAGTATTACATGGTTCAACGTTGGCCGAAACAAAACTTTTTGCTATGACCAAATCAAAAGAAAAAAAAATGATGTACATTAATGGGTAAGGCTCAATCAATTCCTTTCAAGCCATTCATTTCCTTCACACAAAAACCCACACCTACAACTCAGCAGCACTCACACTCACCAAGTACACACCCTCACTCACACACACACACTCACGCATGCAAATACATTATAACATCATTTAGAATTATTTTATTTTGCTCATTTTACTTTTATTTTATCTTGATAGTACACTACTCTTATTCAATTAAGTATTCTGTCCATTTTCAAACATCCTGAAATTAAATTTAAGTTACCGCAAGTACTTATACCTCGAATTAAAATAAGGCACTTAACGCAACTCATAGGCCCCCAAGATACAGACGCTGCCTAGTTTGGGGATAATTGTCCAAATAACTATGTTTATTCTAGTTACCGTTAGCATACAATATTTTTATTTTTGAAATTTATTTTGTAACAGTGGACCAATAATATTATTAGAAATCATTTACTTGCTAATAATGTAGGTATACAGATATGATAGTTATTTTGATAAAATTCTCGATACATTTTGCCTTACGGCATGCAAAATCATTTAATATAATACATTTACTAGACAAAAAACATAAATAAACATAAAACAAAAAAAAGCATCCCATTCACTAAGCAACTATGTTCTATGTTATGTTCTATGTTATGGGTTTGGTTTCCGCACTTAGTCCTTCAGTTGGACCATTGTACGCGGGCCATGGCGGCCGTCGGTGGTTATTCCAACCAGCCCACCTCCCTCCAGAAGCTGATTAGGTCTCCTGGTTTGTTGAGAACATCTGTGTACGATCTGGGTGTCCCGAGGATTTCTAATCTGGGTGACGCCTGTGCACTCAAAGAGCACATGCGTAACAGTTTCATCAGCCTCCATGCATGCTCTGCATAGGGGACTGTCCGTTATTCCTATGGTGTGGAAGTGTTTGTTTAGCGAGCAGTGTCCCGTGATGGTCCCCGTCACCAGGCGCAAGCCTTTCCTGTCAAGTCGCAATAAGCGCCTGGTTAGCCTGCCATCTAATGATGGTACAGCTTCCTTGGACTGCCAGCCTGGTGACGACGTCCACCAACTTTCTGCTTGTGTATGGGTGTGCTCCTGTAGCCACCTGCGTAGTTGGTTGAAGGGGATGGGCACGACAGGTTCCGGTCCACAAACTGACGTACTGGATGCTCTTCTGGCCAGTTCGTCAGCTGCGTCGTTACCTAGCGATCCAATGTGTCCTTTTATCCATTGTAGCGTCACTATATTGCGGTTCAAAACAGTTACCTGTTCAAGCGCATTGTGACATTCTAGTATTAGGTTCGATGTGATGCATTCCTTCCCTAGGGTTTGAAGGACTGAGGCGCTGTCAGAGAGTATGCGGATACAGGCATCCGTAACTCTCCTGGCTGCTATGGCATAAGCCGCTTGTATTATGCCCACACACTCCGCTTGGTAGACAGTGTTGAGCATACCCAGCGGTCTGGATATTTTTATGTTAATGTCGTGTGAGAAGACTCCGACTCCAGTTCCGCAGTCGGTCTTTGAACCATCAGTGTAAATTCTCAGTTCCTTCGGGCCTGAGTAGTCGCACTATTCCTCTTTAAGCACTAATATAGTGCTTAAAGATGAGATAAGTTAGAAACTGGCCCACTGAAAAAAGAAAAATAAAAACTATTTTATAAAAAAAAACAACCGACTTCCTAAAAGTGAAAAATAACTTTAATTTCGGAAGTCGGTGTCGTTGGTTCCGCATTTTCTTTTATTGACACCGACTTCCGAATTAAAGTTATTTTTCACTTTTTGGAAGTCGGTTGTTTTCTTTTATAAAAAAGTTTTATTTTTCTATTTTTAGTGGGCCAGTTTCTAACTTATCTAAGTTACAATAGCCTAATGTCAACTGCTCATCACCTTTTACAAAATATTGCTTTTCTCAATGCAGGGACGTTAATTGTTGAGGAGTTCTCCTTGTAAGAACCAGGAGAACTGGAGCTGATTGAGAAGTCACCATCAGCTCCACTTCACGATACGCATTGTGCTTAGCAACCACATTAAAGTACCTAATCGAATCGCAACCCGTGAAATATTTATTATTGAGCAGTTCGGATGGCCATCTGTGGTCTTCATCATCAGTTCCACTTCAACGAATGGTGCTTTCTGAGAGCAAATGCACGAGTTACTATAAAAAATACCCAAATCGCTATAGGTGTGCCTACAAAATTTGAGGGTTTCCCTGGATTTCCATGGTATTCCCTCATCAGATTCCAATTTGGTGACGATGGGACCACCTCGGGAGCATACCCTTTCAAATAAAAAAAGAATTTTGAAAATCGGTCCACAATTGGCGGAGTAATCGCGTAACAAACACACAAAAAAAAAAAAAAAAACATACCGTCGAATTGAGTACCTCCTCCTTTTGGAAGTCGGTTAAAAAATGGCAAAGAATTAAAATAAAATTAGAATTGCAATATATGACGATAATATCGCCGCGATTCTCTCGCTCGTGGAGACGGCCCATAATGCATTTATGTTAACTTTATTTGAAAGGCTATAGAGTACATATGCCGTTTTACTTAATTTATTGCACACGTTTTCAGCATGATGTTTCCATGTTATTCTAGTCATTCTATTGTAATGGACTCTCATGAATACAAAGTTGTCTTATAATGGAGTGTTGTGGATACAGATACTTAGGAAATTGAATCATGTAAACAAGATTCAATTTAATAATACATCATCCATAGCAAACTTATATATTTGCAGTTTCGATCACCCGAATATTATAGAAGGCCAGGGCACCATTGGTATTGAAATTATAGAACAACTGCCTTCTGTGGATGCGGTGTTGGTGCCATGCGGGGGCGGCAGTCTCCTGGCTGGTATTGCAATAGCTGTGAAACATCTCAAACCTGACACTGAGGTTTATGTGAGTTATCATCTGATCATTATTGATACTTATTTTTTTTCTAGCTTCTGCCCGCGACTTCATCATCATTAAAATTACACATCTTTTTCGCTAAAACCCATAGTAAAGAATTAGGTAGGTACCAAGTTTCAATTTTGGGGACGCTAAGTCCCATCGTTCTTTTACCTCTTTGTAATATAAATATAATAGGCTTGTCAACTGAAAAAATTAGATTAACAAAAAATATTTGACCCGTATTTTTTCTTTTGTTACGTAAACCAAAATTGACGAAGATACGACGCTTTTAAAATTCTCAATACGTCAAACCTCGGTATAATTTTTAGTGCATTCTGACGTCACGAGACCCCACTCCCGAGTTTTGATGCTTTTTATCTTTGTCAATATTCATTGATTTACAAAAACAGAAAATACGTGTCCATTATTTTCCAATACTCTAGATAGATTTTCAATTTATTGATGGTGGCAACTAGCCTATTGAGTCCTCTTGAATCGTAACGATAACTTGACTCGTAACTTCCATTTTTCAGGGCATTGTCACAGACCATACAAATAGTATGGTAGAGGCACTTAGGAAGAATGAACGAGTCTTTCTTAATTTGGAGCCGTCGATTGCTGATGGTTTATCTGTTAATAAAGTCGGAGTGAACACGTTCTTTAACCTTAAAGGAGTAGTCGATAAAATGGTAAGCACATTAAATCATCGAAAACCGAGCTTAAATTTTTTTCTGACAATTTGTGCGAATTTCTAAATGTTTTGTTTAAAGGTTGTAGTAAGAGAAGACTGGGTGGCTCGTGCGATTATGCACATTATTGAAGAGGAAAAAGTCGTTGTAGAAGGAGCTGGGGCAGTTGGCATTGCAGCTATTTTGGCTGGCTTGTTCCCTAACCTTAAAGGCAAAAAGTAAGTGGTGATAACTAAATTGAACACATTCGCTAGCTCTCTCTCTGAACTAGAGCCCTAACTGCTTCTAGGGGTAAATTCTATCATCACAGTAGATGTCTTATTTGTAAAGGCACGTAAGTTCAGCAGGATTGTGAAATTGTGAGCTATAACTAGCTTTGTTTCAATGGACCCATTAGTCCGACTCTCTAACTTCTATTCTCTGTTAGCTATGCCAACCAAAAATCAAGAGTTAGAGTGATGTCCCGTGAATACTACAATACCCCTAATAAATTTAAATATCTTTCAGAGTGATTGCAGTCTGCTCTGGGGGTAATATCGACACTACTACCTTATCGCGTGCTCTAGAACGAGGCATGGCAGCAGAAGGTCGGCTCGTTAAGTTCAAGGTGACGGTGTCGGATCGGCCCGGCGGGTTGGCCGACCTGTGCAGCATGCTGGCCAACATCGGCGTCACCATGCGGGACTGCGTGCCTGAGCGAGCCTGGGTCAAAGGAGATGTCTTCAGCGTTCAAGTACCTAAGTGTTTAAATTAATCATCAATCACTACTTTTATCTATTTATTATGGTGGTTTCTTAGTTAATTAGTTACAGTCGTGTCGGATTGCCGTCCCGTCGGTCTATGAGAGTGAGCGAATAGAGATCAGTGCACCTGTGTCTACTGTGTCCTATCTCCCACGCCGAAGGCTAGTCTCTGTTGAGGTTGGCCCACTGGCCGCCATGGCCGAAATCAGTCTGGAGAACTAATACTTATAGTTACAGAAACACCTTTGTTGCAGTTAAAAGTGATTGTTGAAACCAGAGGATGGGAGCATACTAAAGACTTGGTAGAGTTAATCAAGAAACACTATAAAGAATATTTCTTCCAAGAAATGGGCGAGAAGACCGATAAAACCGCGGGAACTAAACGCGGCCCGTGCCTTGCGCCGAACCCTATTTGCATGCAGAAGTAAATATTATACGCACGACCAATTATTGTGCCATTTCTACCTCGTCTCATTATATCGTACAATCAAAATAAATCTTGTAACTTGATTTGGTTTTGTTTTATTTCGTTATTATAAGTTAGAAAGAGCATGCAAAACGTTTAATTTAAGAATTTAAATAGCAGACTAGTTTGTTTTATTTGTAGTTTCTTCCCTACAGTTTTTGTATGCCACAAAGCCGCCTCAACGCGTTAGTACTAATACACAGGAGCGACACGCGTCGATGACAGAGGTAACTGCATATAGATGCAGTAGAAATGCAGTTAACTCTGTTGCGCGTGACACCCTCGACGGCTGCCTCTCTCTTCTGTCTCTTCAACGCGTGTCGCCCGTGTATTTGCACACCCGCGTTATTAGAATTATTGATAAGGACGATCTCAAACACAACTACAACAGTTTAGTCGAGTGGATGGTACGGACACGGCGAAATTTCAACTCACAAAAAATAAAAAATTGTCGAATGCATCCGGTAAAAAGGAGGAGGTTCTCAATTCGGGTGTTTATGTTTTTTTAATGAAAAGTAAGTAGTTAGTTGTGATAACGAACTTGCACCAAAAACTACGACTGCAGGCTTAGCATGACGCATTCTATTTCTACGTAGAATAGACACAGCTCTTTCTATACAAAGTGACATTTCGTTTCTCCACTTTTGACATCGCACCGTAGAAATCCTTCTACAATCTGTCATTTTGTCTTTCGTTTCTAACGATCTTTGTCTAGGTCTTTTTATAATTATGTAGACTATTTCAGAAGAAAGTTTTCTACCCCAACTGTCAAAATGACTCTGACGACTGACAGTTGTAAGGAGATTTTAAACTTTCTACACGACGGCCACAAAGTATATACGGTTATCTACAAAATCATGATATAACTACAATATTTTTTTGTTCCAAAACACGGTACTTCGACACTGAGAACAATTGTTGTAGTTGTCTTTATACAATATACGTGATTTATTATCAGTAAAAAAAAAACGAATAAAAATCCTATGACAAAACAGAATTCTGAGTCGAATTATGTAAGAGAGTATGTATTTCGTAAAAAGTGCAGTTGACTCTTTTACTTTGCTGCCGTCGTACTGTCTCTTTTCTACTTTGCTGCCGACGTACTGTCTACATGGAATGTCATCTTTGTCTACTCATGGTCTACTCTTCCGTCGACAAAACGGTGCTCATGCTACGCCTGCAGGTGACAAAAGCAAGCTTAGAGCTAAAAAACTTTCTCAGTAAAAAGAGGAATTGGCCGGCATTTTTAGTCGTGGCGACTGACAGGACATAAGAAAATGCACATATTATAATTTTTACTTACCTACCAAAGTACATTTTGATATAATTTATAATTTAAATTATTTAATTTCACTAATTTATTTTACTGCAGCAGGCTCACATGTCAGATAAACTGGGAATATAATTATATATGAAACAGGAGTTCCTACAGTTCACAGGATGGTAATAAACAAACTTATTTACCTCAGTTAGTCACACACTAAGAAACATGTATCGAAAAACAATATTTTACTGAAAATAAACTGAACGCGTCTTGATCGTAGCATGGCTACGCCGTAGCGCGCTGTGCTACGTAGCTACGAGAGCACCGATAGTCGTTCGGTAGGAACTGCGACCATTTCTTTTCTCAGCATCTAATGAATCCCTTAGGATAAAAATACCAATGAGACGCAAGTATCATCACTGGCGTTTCGATTTAATTGAACGAAAAAAATCAATTGAATAATTTGTTAGCTTATCGAGATAATTTAGTAGAAAAAGCCTATAAGAAAACTTTGATATCCTATTGTTATGCCTCTACCTGCTACCTCATGATAATAACATTATAAAATCTTAAGTGTCAAGGAGCGCGGAGTACGCAACACTATGATGATGCTAAGCGAGGATCAAAAAAGATTTGGCGTGGCAACAGCTAGTTCTGGCAACCACGGCACTGCTGTGACCTACAATGCTTCCCAACTACGTATACCGAGCATTGTAGTCATGCCGCTGAAGGCTTCTCTTACTAAGAGAACCAATGCAGAGAGACATGGTGGACAGATCATATTGCATGGTAATAACATGGCGGAGGCAAATCGACATGCTATGACCTTAGCTAAAGAAAAGAAAATGATGTTTATTAACGGGTAAGGTTGTCACAGAAAATTGCGCTTTATAATCAAACACATACACATATAATCAAACACGACAACAAGAGAGACTGAAGTAAAAATTTGCTTTCAGTTTCGATCACCCAAACGTAATAGAAGGTCAGGGCACAGTTGGCATTGAGATCATAGATCAAGTGCCTAATGTGGATTCGGTGTTGGTACCGTGCGGGGCCGGCAGTCTCCTGGCTGGAGTAGCCATAGCTGTGAAACATCTCAAACCTGACACTGAAATTTATGTGAGTTTCTTTACACATATTTATATTAATAACGGTCAGATAATGCATTTAGAATACCATGTACTTAAACTCGCTTGTAGTTTGCCGATGTGGTGTCAACCTTAGAGAATTTGAAATATCTTAAAATACTTTGCATAGCATAATCAGCCTATAATGTTCCCACTGCTGGGACACAGGCCTCCTCTCTGTGAGAGGGAGTGGCCGAAATACACCACGCGGGCCGAATACGGGTTTATGGATATCACATGTCTTTGAATTTTTGGTTCTAGGACATGTCGGTTTCCTCACGATGTTTTCCTTCACTGAGAGCAGATAATTTACTCTAAAGCACCTGTCTGGGTTCGAACCTACGACCTACAACTCGTAAGTCACGGCCGTTACCACTGGGCCACCCACCACACCACTGCTCATACTATGTAGGTACGTAATTATAAATGATAAATGATAAATGATTTTATTTCTGTAAGTAGGTTTGAACAAACACTTTTACACGTCAATACGATACAATAAAATTACGTACGTAACTGGCCATAGCGTAGTATGTACTTGCCTGGTTCTCGCAGTTGAACCCTTTCACAGGGAACTCGAATACAGTTACTACTGAATTCAGATATTCAAAAAATCTTATTATTTTTGTTTAATTAAGATTTCACCACTAAAACCTTGTTCTAAATACAGGGAATCGAAACAGACAAAACTTGCAGTATGACGGAGGCATTCAAGAAAAACGAACGCGTCTTTTTTCCAATAGATTCAACAATTGCTGATGGATTAGGTGTCAATAAAGTAGGAGTCAACACTTTCTTTAACCTCAAAGGGCTGCTCAAAAAAATGGTAAGTTCATTAAATAAGTTACTGTCGAGCTTCTGTCGAACACCTGTCCATTACTTACTACAAGCATTTCGTTCGTTTGTACAGTTTGTAAGTGCCAACTAGGGCATGCAAAAACCGGGTTGATTAAGAAAACCGACTTTTTCGGGTTTCCTTGTTTACAAAACCGGTAAAACCGGGTAAATCGGTTTTTTCGGTATTTTTTCAGTTTTTACTAAGGAAATGAGAAATATGTGTGTAAAGAAGTGAAAATGCTGAAGTCTAATCAAAATATGTATTTTTTACACTTACATATGTGACTTATTTTTAAAATAATGTACCAGTTTACCACTTACATTAAAATATTTTTTGACATAGAATAAAGCAAGTGGTTTCGTAAGCTTGATGTAGAACTGCCTGCCGCTTTTAATATTCTATCGCATTCTTTGCATTTTGCAGTGCTTCCGTCCGTGGCACGTAAAAAATAAAACCATATTGATGATTTATCACCAGCATATTTTTTATTTTCGCCGTATTTTGTCTTCGCTGTATCGGCATCATCTACATCGCCAGCCCTCTTCATGATGTTTCTTGCTGTAAATATTATTTTAGCAATCTTTCGTGATCATAATCTTGAAAATAAATAACGGACAACTGGAAGGAACTTTTACGCGATGTAGTCCATTTAAACACAAAAGCAAAAGACAGCACATTTGTGCCATATTAACCACTGTATAAACTTACTAACTACTACTAAACAAAAAAAAAAGGAATTCTACATAAGCCTCCTTACCTAACCTAAGTATTAGTTTTATATTTTCAACATTCACAATATTCACATTATCCAAAACCATTCAAATTTACTTCATTATTAACATACGCAAACAAAACATTAAAGTTTGAAAGTAGCAATGTGCTTATTGATCAGCTCAAACTACTACAAACAAAAATAGGCTCTTGTTTATAGGCACATTACATATTTACAAAAATAAAAACGTCCCGGCTGGCATAACCTAATTAATGAAAGCTATTAAACATGCAAACTATCTCTGCTGACACAACAATTATCAGTATTTGGTCATCACTTCATGAAATATTAGCAATGCATAATTTATGAGAAAGATTGTGATTAAACTTACTTTGATAAAAATAATATCTGCAATGTAACCACCGTCTTCTTTTTTTTTTGAGGATGGGAAATCATCAAATGACCCCTCCCGCTCTGGGTGGAGCAGAAGGGAGTGTCAGACTCTTACTGACTAAAAACCGCCCCTGTTCCTTCCTTAGCCCTTTATGTTCCGGGGTAGCGGTAAGTTGGTAACCCTTTCGGACAATCCCGCTGCCCCGGCAGGCTTCGGCCCTTATGGGCCCCTTCCTTAATGCTGACATCTTTAGGTAACCACCGTCTAACACAACACGTGCACTCGTGTCACTAGTCACTACTCACTATGCACACTCACTCACTAGCCACAGACTAATCGAAAAATAAATGACGACAGGGTGGCATAGTAGTGCGACAAGGATAAAAGTTAACGTGACCGAAATAGGAACTAAGGTGACTAAAATTTAATGTTTTTTTGTATTATTAAATCAAATAAAAGAAAAACCGAATAAACCGAAAAATCCGGTTTTGGTATCCAAAAAAACCGGAGTTTCGATGAGTCGGTTATCCGGTTTTTTCGGTTAACCGGGTATCCGGTTTGCATGCCCTAGTGCCAACAGTCACGGTATATATTTTCCACATAAAAATTGACCAGTTTCCGAAACGTGAGAGGGTCCTACGGTACGACGGTGATCGTTACGTTTGATTACAGCAACTTATTGTTCATACGTTGAATTGGATGTCAGCTCCGCTTAAGACACGTTCAGATATTATTATTTAGCTTGCTCGTGTATCAGGAAAGATGATCAGCGATCCTAAACCCGCTTTAAAGATTACTGCGGTTTTGGCTGAGCCGTCGTGTGCTATTATAAGAAGTGTGCTATATATAGAGGTTGAAGTTTTGAAGAAGTTTTTTTAGGTGGTGGTTCCAGAAGACTGGGTGGCGCGTGCGATCATGCATGTTATTGAAGAGGAAAAGTTTAATATAGAAGGCGCCGGGGCAGTAGGTATAGCTGCTCTTATGTGCGGCCTGTTCCCTAACTTAAAAGGCAAAAGGTGAGCATCACTTTATTTTTATTCTTCTTTATTTACATCAAACCAGGTACCTATGACGCGTGCCTACTTTGCCCAAAACTAAATCACTTCTATGTCCGAACGTGATGTTCTCTCAAACTTCAATTTGAATATGGGTTTGTTCGTTTTACCCAACCTACATTAGAGCCCTGGATATGTTCTTAAGTTTACCAACCCTTGAAAAAGTCTCACTATTGGCAGAGCTAACTAATGATTGAATCGATGGAATTTTAGATAATTATGTCTTTTCAGAGTTGTAGTCGTTATTAGTGGAGGAAATATCGACTCGACGACGTTAGGGCGCGCCCTTGATAGAGGAATGGCGCCGGAAGGTCGGCTCGTAAAGTTCAAAGTGTCGGTATCAGACCGGCGCGGCGGGCTAGCCGAGCTGTGCGGCAAGCTCGCCGGCATCGGCGTCACGATGCGGGACTGTGTGCCGGAGCGAGCCTGTGTTGGCCTAAGCGTTTTAAGCATTCAGGCAAGAACTTCAACTTTCTCTAATAATTATTTATTGCTCAGCCGATTTAGCGTTGTGTTTAGGTCATATTGCCGACTTTCCTTCGGGCGGGGTTTTTAAAAAGTTTCCAAAACCTTTTTGTTGCGTAAACCGCAGTTGCGTAGCCTACACTGCACTGCACTGCGCCGGTCACTCACACAGTCACACGTATGACATAGGTAAGTAGGTATGTAGGCAGGGAACTGAGGCAAGTGAATTGCGCGAGGAGGTACCAAATTCACACACCAGAATTAATTTGAACGAAACACTATACGCGATTGGCGTGCGATAACAATATAAAATAATGATTTAAATAATCACAGCAGCAACAGTAACAGAAACTTTGAATATTTCAGTTCAAAATAGTTTGTGAAACCAGAGGATGGGACCATACTAAGCAGATGGTGGACCTAATCAAGAAAAACTATAAAGACTATCTCTTCCAAGATCTGAACAGCAAGGCCGACAAGCCTTCGAGCAGGAAGCGCGGCCCATGCCTCGCACCACACCCTGTGTGCATTCAGTAGTGAAATCATAATACGCGATTTCAATAATAATAATATTATGATTGTCACAATAGGTATCACGCTTATTTTTAACCCTGTGTTTCAGATTTTGGCAATAAATAATTCAATGAGGCATTTTATTTGTTTTAATTCTATACTATATACTTATGTACAGACGCCAGCAGGTCAACCTACCCCAATCTGTCAAAGGATGTGTTTTTTTTTTCGGCCAAACTTGTACCGAGGTACAAATTACAAGTAAAATTCCTTGCAATAAATTTTGTTATCAGCAGTATTTAAAATCCTCCAATATTCGATAGATTAAGAAATAAAAGAATACAAAAAATCACTACCTCAAATAGTAACTGCGTTCAACGAAACGTTCTTAACAGCAGTGACAGCTGTCAAACCATTTCATTTGCCAAAATGTCCTGTCCTCAGCGAAATTCTGCGAATACATTTCACCGTCGATCTAGGGAGCCATTAATATATAAAAATGGAATGGAATACATCTCGTTTCCTTCAACCTACGATTAAGTATCTATATAAATTCAAGGACTGTGTTCATCAACATTCCAACTGCCGTTTAGATATTAAACATTTAGTTTATTTCAAACTTCATAGGTAAAAACTGTGAAAAGTCCGTCTAATCAGAGTCCAGAGTATAATAGCAAAGTTGTCGAAATCCAACGAAAGTACGATCACAGCCAAATCACAGTGTCAAGTCTAAATGGATTAGCCAGGTCGTCAAGATGGAAGAAATCAATTGAAAGTCCAGGGAAGAATAGCCAAATCAACAAATAAGAAATCACACACGAAATAGCACTCCAAGAGACGGGAAACCAACGAACATAGGCAATGAACCGAAACGGAATGTTGACATTATTGGTAAGTAACAACAAATAATATATAAATAGATAATTATCGGCCTTGGAGCAGTCTTTTGGCCTTTCAGAAAGCTAATCAAACGCATACAATAATCTGAAAAAATAAATGCATTTTTTAATGTCATTCAGGCTGGCTGGACAAATCTTCAAAATAGCTCGCATTTAACTAGGTCAATAGCGCATTTTATGTGACGGCTAAACACCCTTTTTTTTTTTTTTTTTTTTTTTTTTTGTGGATGGGAAATCATCCAATGACCCCTCCCGCTCTGGGTGGAGCAGAAGGGAGTGTCAGACTCTTACTGACTAAAACCCACCCGTGTTCCTTCCTTAGCCCTTTGTGTTCCGGGGTAGCGGTAACCCTTTCGGACAATCCCGCTGCCCCGGCAGGCTTCGGCCCTTTCGGGCCCCTTCCTTGCTGCTGACATCTCTTTGAGGCGCGCGTGGAACACGTACGCGCCGTCCGGCACGGGCCTGGTCCTGATCGGACGGAGAGTTACCCATTACTCTCCGCCCGCAGGCCCGCGCCTACGGTGGCCGGGAGTCGTCTCGCGGCTCCCGACGCCCGGGGCGTCTCCCGCGGCGGCTGGGACGTGAGGCCCTCTCCCTCAGCCGTCCCGCCACCTCCTTCGCTAGCATGACTGCTTCGCAGAAGGAGGTGACTGCCTCCCACTCCCTCTCGCCCCGGACCATGGCTTGAACCAGGGCCAGGCGCGAGAGGTCGCCGCCGCCGCCGATCGCCTCTGCGAGAACACGGCGGTGCTCCGCCGTGTTCTCGCCGATGATCAATATCTTTGAAACTACTCAAAGTTTCTCCGTCACAAATTCAGTAAACCATTATCGTCCCCGTCACAAAAATTTGAATATATTTCGAAGGCCGTAGATCATCAGGCAGCGGAGATACATGTGTCCAGCCAGCTTGAACGCAGGTTATTTGGACATGTAAGTTTTTACTGATTTCTCGTAAAACCTTACATGTGACGCCATAAATCGAACGTTATTACTGTCACAAATTGCGTCACTAAATGTTAGTAAAGGAACTATATTCGAAAACGCTCCCGTTATTGAGATTCAGAAGTGCCAGCCAAAAGTTTTATACGTAAATTCAAGATGGCTGGACACAGATTTTTGCATTTTTCTACTAAACCGCTGATAGTATCACAAAACTTTTAGCTCGATGCCTGTCACAAATTTATGTGACGCCCGTTGATATGCAAAAAGTCGTCAAAATCACTTCCGTTACCGAGATTGAGAGACCAGCGAAAAGTGGTTTTTCAAGATGGCTGGACACGTTTTCGATCGATTATCTAAGATTCTGTAGCGTCACAAATTCTGAAATAAGGGTGTTTAGCCGTCACATAAAATGCGCTATTGACGTAGTTAAATGCGAGCTATTTTGAAGATTTGTCCAGCCAGCCTGAATGACATATTTTTTAAATTATTATTCGCTGTTGTTGTTTCACAAAAATAATGTCATATGAAGGCAAAAAACGTTTTGAATACAAAAATAAGATAATAATCAGTGTATTTTTAGAATAATTTCTTTTTGTTACATTTATAAAATGAAGTAACGAAACGCATCATCGGAAGAATGAATCATGAGATTGCCAAATTATTAAATGGGTTGCAAGTTATTAACATCTTTGAAAGACAATTTCATGTGGTGCAAATGTGTAAATAAATCCAATATATATTTTTTCAGAATCTACGATTTTTTTTCCTATATTTCAGTACTTTTGTTCATAAGGTACATTGTTTGGCCACAGTTGTATGAAAAAAAAAACACCTCCTTTCAAAATTGTTCCTCGAAAAAAGTTATCAGATGATGGAATATCAGCTCTTAGGCCCGTATTACAGAACGTCACTCAATATTCAAGAAACTAGATTCAAGCGATTTGATTGGTTGAAACTAGTTTTAAGTAATGCTTGAGTATTGAGTTACATTCTGTAATACTGGACTTAGTGTTATACGTTACGTACTTATGTTTTTTTTTTTTTGTACAGATAACCATTATTTGCGAAACTAAAAATTTCAAGCAAGCGAATACATTAAAAAATCTTATAGAGAAGTTCTTTCCCAATACCTGCGAGTTTATGGGCGACACCTTAAAGCCAAAAACCAGATGCGTGTGCTTCCCAAACCTTTTATACTGATAAAAAACAATAACGTTACCTACATATTTATTTTAGGTTTTAGGGGAGACTGGAGAAATAACCAACAAAATATAGGGTTTTTAGTTGTAACTTCGAAATTATTGCCTTAATATAAAGGATCAAATTCACAATCAATCATGTCTGCAGGATTTCGGTAGATAATTTAGTTTTACCCTATATTTCGAATTTTATTATTCTCAAGCCCCGACCTCCCCTATGTAACAATACCTATCTATAACGTTTAGTAAAATTGCAATTAAATTGCTATAGATTGATGATTATTACATGAATGTTGCATTAGCGAATGGTGTTTAGTGAAACATGTTTTTAGATCAGACAGTTATTTGTTTACCTATATAAATTAAAACATAGCTTTACTACAAACTTGTTTTTAGAGAAAGGTATAGTTAATACCTATTCTTTACCGGAAATAATCACGACCGACAGAGCGGTCGAGCCGTAGTAGGTATCTGTATTAGGTATGTGAAAGCAAGTGCTGAAGTTCGAATATATAGTACTTACCTACCTAATTTCACAAGAAAAGTACGAGTACCTATGCACTTCGGAAAAATCATCGTCTATCTTTTAAAATACGAACACGCGATGTTGAGATCTAACAATGGACGTACTTAACATATATTATATTACCTTGTTAGAACACTGAAAAAAATAATTTCTTACCACATTAAATTTGATTTCATTAAGATTTATTGATTGTATGCAATAAGAAGAAATGATTGTAAAACAATAAAAGACAAAACAGTAACTTTTAATGATTGAACATACCGATACCATTTACTGAAAAGTTTACTGCCATGACGGTAACATTTTGCCTGAAGATTTAACTGTTTTCTGATCAGTTAAAAAATCTGTTTTGAACGTTAGGCTCTTAAGGAACTGTTTAAAGCATTTCGGATCAATGTTTTTTCATTTTCATTTACTGCTTATTTCTTTCAGTGAAAAATTAGAATAACCATTATGCAATTCCAAAAAGTTTTAGAACTTTTAGAATTAATTACAGATGACGGTCTTTTACCTGAATAGGTAGCACTACGAGAAAGTACAGACGTCAGTACATCAAGCTAGGTAGGTACTACAATCTGTCAAACTTTAATAGATTTTTAACTTTATCGCTAAAGTTTAATGTTCAAAGTAGATTGGGAAAATTTGACAGTTTTGGGTAGCTTGATGTGCTGGCGTCTGTAAGGGAGACCGAGGGTTTTTGACACAGAGGTGTTTTGAAACAGCACTGATTTCGCGGAATTTAAAACCGTTAACGAGCTGGTACCGACACAAAGCAGCCGTTTCCCTCCATCCGCTGGACCTCGCAGTTCGAGTCCTTGCCTCTGACGTGCGGTTGTGTCGTTGTGGCTGCCACGTCGAAAAAATCGTGAAAAGTAAGTTTTAAACATTTTTTTAAGATACCAGTATTTCGATAATGCGTGTGTATTTTAGCTTGGGTTTGATATGTTTCGAAAGCTCATTAACTAACGATTGAAACCATGGCGCTAGAAAACTAATTTCTTTGTGTTTTGCTTCTATATTTTTGTTTGTATAAAGATTGGGAGGATTTTTCTCACTAAGGGGATTTGAAACAGACTGTTTCAACTCACCTCGCTTATGTTTTGTATGGGTGATTGCTAATATGGTGTGGTTTATGTTATTTTCTTTTGTTAATTTTGTTTCAGTATGCCTACTGATTATGAAAGGAAAATTCATCTTTCCGCCGAAACGATTTCAAGACCATTTTATACGCGATGGACCCTCTGGATCAATTGGTACTGCTAATGAATCAAGTTGTATGCAAGAAAATGACTTTCATACGTTTCGTACATTCTTCAGAGACTAAGTTAGATCAATAAAAGAAAATAAAGTTTTATTGCTATTAGATTGGGATTATTTTACAGACTTTTCCTCCTCACTGCACCCATAAATTGCAGCCAATGGATAGAGCCGTTTTTGGACCGGTAAAAAAAGTAGTTAACACTACT
Organism: Globia sparganii; assembly: GCA_949316385.1. Lineage (NCBI taxonomy): Eukaryota > Metazoa > Arthropoda > Insecta > Lepidoptera > Noctuidae > Globia > Globia sparganii. The sequence goes on from OX438671.1 coordinate 8,538,655, forward strand.
TGCGATAACTGGATGCGATCTAATCTAGGAAAAGTCATGATTATTTATGACATTCCTGCAATAGTGAAGAAATCGTTTGAAATCGCAGTCACACCACGCAATGTATCTTCCGGATTCGGCACAACTGGACTTTGGCCAGTAAACACCTAAATATTTCAGGACTCGGATTATATGTTACACAAAAAATATGTTAGAATGTTTTATTTTAATAAATACCTTCATATTATATCGTCATTTCTACTTTAAAACCCTTAATTCTACTCAAATATCAACTGTTTCAACTCACCTCGACCTCTGTTTCAACATACCTCGGTATGAGGGGAATTGAAACAAAATGACTTGTCACATTCGAGTTCATTTTTCTCCACAAAAATCATACTTACACGTTCTTTGTGACAGGTATTTGAAAGTGTAAGAAATGAACTATCGATTGGCACTAAACTCATACGATTAGTGTTTGTAGAATTTTATGTATGAATTAAAATGTCAAAATTGTTTCAACTCCCCTCGGTCTCCCTACCTACTACAAGTACGACAAAGCGCGGCAGTTTGTTAAGACGCTGATAAGACCGAAATAGGCTTGTCTCAAACAATTTTTTAGCCAAATCTGTACAGTTTGTAACGGCGAAAAAAATATATGTTAATCTTGAACATATTTCTGAGAACCTTGTTGTCTTCAAAACACGTTTTTGAAAAGTTTTCTCGATACAAAAAAATAGTAAACTAACCTCTTAAAATGATCTTCTAACAAAAATATCTGTATTACTCATCAACGTACGTTGGTAAAATTTATAACAATAACGTATCATATTTAAATACAGAACTTGGTTGTTTTTTATTTTTGAATACTCAACTTATATAAAAGTAATTAATTATTTTATGATATGTATAAAGTTAGGAGCGTCGCGTCATCGCGCTTCTCTTTCTTATGTATGCAGTTCGACAGTGATCGCATAGACGCGCTGCTAGACGGACGTATGTCGCTTTGCCCCGCAGCCCCGCAGTCCCGCTATCCGTTCGTTTAATATTTTGTTGTTTGACAACTTATTTTATTATGTTTTTATAACTACAATACATTGTAAAAATATTGGCACGTAAACATATTTGTATAGGATATTTTATAAGTTGCACATAATTATAGGTCTAAGTTGTGTAAATATTTTCTGTGCAAAATGGGAAGCAAACAAAAATGCCGAAGCCAGCAAAAAAAGCGCTTTTAAGCTAATAAACAAAAATATCTCATGGAAGTAGTAAAATAAGTAATTTTTTATAATGTAATATTGAAAAAACAAGTACACGAACAAAAATGAAATTATAATTAAATAGGTACTTTATAGGCTATTTTGTACAACCCATAGCGCAAATTCGTCAACAAAGATAATGCATGGTTGGTCTAGTGGTATTAGCATAGATTCTGGCGAACTAGTTTAGAGTTCGTAACTCAACCCAAGTCTTACAGAATTTGAATAGGATCCATTTTTTATTTTGTAATTTTAGGAAATTCATTGTTTTATTTTTATATTTTAAAAAATATATATATTTATTCAGTAAAAAGAGACGTTTGGTGAACAGTTCAGAAGTAGGTGAAGCTTCGGAAATTGTTTTTCACCAGTAAGTTTGTAATAAGTACAGATGCCAGCACATCAAGCTACCCGACAGTGTCAAATTTTCCCAATCAACTTTGAACCGTATGCTTTAGTGATAAGGTTCTAAATCTATTACATTACATTTATGTTTGCATAACTCGTCAAAATATAAGGAACACCTGATTTTTTTATTCGCGACTGCAGTTTTCGTCCCTTTACTAAAGTTGTTCATAATGTTGAGTAGTACAATCTCCCATTTCGTTTAGTCACATGTTTTCAATTTCAACCTGTATAAGTATGTACAGACGCCAGCACATCAAGCTACTATAATCTGTAAAATTTATTTAATACATTTAGAACCTTATCACTAAAGCATAAGGTTCAAAGTTGATTGGAAAAATTTGACACTTTCAGGTAGCTTGATGTGCTGGCGTCTGTAATTATTACAAACTTACTGGTGAAAAACAATTTCCGAAGCTTCACCTGCTTCTAAACTGTTCGCCAAACGTCTCTTTTTACTGTAAAGAAAATTAATAATTAAAATATTTATATGTATATATATATTTTTTTATATAAAAATAAATATAAAAAAATGAAAATTTACTCAAAATTACAAATAAATAAAAAAAAGAAACCATTTCAAATTTGCTAAAAATTCTCCCGGGTACGAACTCGGAACTTGCTCTTTTGAACTTAAGCTAATACCTCTAGACCAACCTAGCGTTATCATTGTATTCGAATTTACGCTATGGGTTGTACAAAAATTTAATTTTTGTTCTCATACCTATTTTGTCAATATTACCACGGTATAATTATATGCAGTATTCTATCTTCATACAAACGGACGATGCGCGAGCTATGCCTACGCGCCTCAATCTCGGCATTCGCTCGGCAGGCAGACAGTCGCGACTGTGCCGCAGTGACGAACGGTCGGTGTGTTGTTTTTTTAACAATAACCGCGCGATTTTTTCACTACAAATAAGTTCAAGTACATATTTAATATGACGAGTAGGATATATTGTGCTGTTTTTGGTTGCATGAATTCGTCCAGGGATAACTTTTTTTAGATTATCTGGAAACTTTGAAAGGTAAGACTATAAAATAATTTTACTTACTAGTAGGTAGGTACATAATGTGTCTTTTTAATGGATAAGTATTTCCTTTTATCTCCCGAAAAAAACGATGTCTGGTGTAAAGTGAATAGAGTAAAGGAAAGTGATTGACAAGAGTGAAATAGGTAGTTATAGGCGGTTCATGAATCATGATACGGTAGGTACTTACGCTTGTGTTAGAAACCTCGGGGCATGTGTGTTTTGTTTTGTTAGTTTGTATAATTCAAAGTAAAGACGTGGTATTTTATTATTAATAATAGTTGTTTATTGTACTGTGTGTATGAATAATACTAGAAAAAAATAAATTTGACCGTCTGTCTGTCACTAAATAGTTAAAATTTTCTCAGATTAAGTATTTCGGCTGCTGCTATAACAACAATTATACCACAAAAAACCGTTGTTTTTTCTCGGTATTAATAACGACAACAACAGCTAGACTCATGAGATATTCACAGAATATTTAGATGTTTGAGAGGGTTGTGATTTTAAAACATTCGTAGCCAGCTGTTCAGCTTGGCATTGGTGACCAAAGAATTTTTGTTTTGAGTTGTTGCGAGTTGTAGGTATCTAATTTATAGAGACGTTAATAAGCTGAGATAAAAAGTTATTAAAATTACTCGTCAGCTGTTTCTTGCATTGTAGTTGAGTAGGTAGGTGTTGAAGTTTGTAAAGATTGGAGTTCCCCACCTTGTCCATGTTTCCCAAAACAATTTTTAATTAAGCTCTATATTAGAATGCGGATTCTTTATACTTTAAAATTTGATAATAAAGCGTTTCGTACGTCTCAGTCAAGGCGCAAATATTTTTCGGTCGCAAATTTATAAGACCGATTTGTTATTCAAACATAAACATGGTTTTTTAATTAAATCTACCAATCAAAAAACAACATGCATTTTTGTTGAACACTTCCTATTCAATTCACAAAGTACCTACTTATTTTATTTTTTTATATAAAATAAAGTATATTACAATCACAAAACTAAATGGAAACGCAAAGTAGGCAAATGTAATTCAAATGCTGGAGGCGGGCAGCCCTATCGCATGTTTACGTACCGCGCGGCTGTAGGCATTTATGTCCAAGATACAGCCGAGTTACAATACTGTATATAAATATACTGTGATATTACATTATAAAAATTACTTACTTTACTACTTCCATGAGATGTTTTTGTTTATTATTATAGAAGCGCTTTTTTGCTGGCCTCCGGCATTTTTGTTTGTTTCCCATTTTACACAGAAAATATTTACACAACTTAGAACTATATGTAGGTACCTGTACAACTTATAAAATAACTTATACAATATGTACCTGTACAACTTATAAAATCACCTATACAAATGTCTACGTGCTAATGCTAATATTTTTACAATTTATTGTAGCTAAAAGAACAAAATAAAATAAGTTCTCAAAAACAAAATATTAAATGAAACATAAGAAAGAGAAGCGCGATGACGCGACGCTCATAACTTTATACAAACCAAAAAATAATTAATTACTTAAAAATAGGTCGAGTAGTCAAAAATAAAAAACAACCAAGTTCTGTATTTAAATATGATACGTTATTTTTATAAATTTTACCAATGTACGTTGATAATTAATAGAGATATTTTTGTTAAAAGATCATTTTAAGAGGTTAGTTTACCATTTTATTGTATCGAGAAAACTTTTCAAAAACCTGTTTTGAATACAACAGGGTTCTCAGAAATATGTTCAAGATTAACATATATTTTTTTCGCCGTCACAAACTGTATAGATTTGGCTAAAAAATTGTTTGAGACAAGCCTATTTGGTTCTTGTCAGCGTCTAATTCAGTGTAAATAGTTAAAAAAAATCAGTGTAAATACTTAAAATAATTTTAAAAAAGGGGTAAAAATATTCATTTGTTTTTTTAATCGCCTTGTCTAATTTGATTTTAGCACTTCATACAGAACAATAAATATATAAGAGCGCCCTCTATTGTTTCATTGGTAATTATTATTGACCGCGTCACTTTGTTTCATCCTTGGTAGTTCGCTGTATCACATCCTTATAAGAATGGCGCTAGGATATCGGAGAAATAGTGGGCGTGGCTAAAAATACCTAAACATCGGAGCTCAATATTGGATTTCAGCGTCTTAACTGCAAGTTAGAAGCTTTGCCTCTGTGTGTAAGTAAGTTACTCTGATGCGCGACGTTTATATTTCTTCTTCGGGGTACCTTTGATTCATTCCTTTTACATATTTTCAAAGACATTAAATTATTTATTTAACAAACTTTAAATAAGCTTAGACCAGAATTCGGCCACTGCGGCGGTCGTAGCTACTAATTCGGAATCACGAAGAACACCGAAGCTCATACCATTTTACTGACTACAAGGCGCTCTTTTGGCGCTCGAATGACGTTAGCGGGGAGACGCTGCTTGTAAACATTGTTTATTTGTTTTTTAAACGTATTGCAAAAACAAAATGGCGGCGTTAGTTCCGTATTTGACCACGCGCCAAAGGAACCTTGTAACAAAAGACTCGACCGGCCACGAAAATTTTTTATTTTTTTTTATTTATTATTTTAATGGCCAGGGGCCCAAGTCTGCTATTTTCATAAATTCGTCATTCCAACACGATCCCATTGTCATTTTGCTAAAAGTTCGTAATCTGCTAAATTCATAATGGTCGATCATTGGTCGGACAATGGTCTGAGAAAGACTACTACTTTTCATGCTAGATTTCATTTAATATACCTACCTATATTTTTACATATTACGTATTAGTGTATGCAATCTGAAGTAGTAAGAAGTTCGTAAATAGCAATAAACATTACATTTATTCATTTGTCATTATGTACCAGCACCCTAATTGCGTAACACACTATTAATCGGAATCTGAATCATTTTGAAACAAATTGCTAATCCATTGCTTCATAAGTTCGAAAAATTTGTCTGCTAAACACGTAAATAACGCAATGAATGTTATTGAACTGTCAAAATGAAACCGATTCCGATTCATAATATGTTACGCAATTGCCCCGCAGGTTACCATTCGCCATTTCTCTCAATGGAGTGTCAGTGGTTGACCATTGGAAAGTCATAATGACGTCATTATATTAGTAGATTACCAAACTTAACAAAATCAACAATTATGAAATCAATGATAGACCATTCTGACTCTATTGTAATAGCAGTCTTGAGGCCCTGGTTGCTGGGACGCTGGGACCTTTTTGCCATCCACGAAATCTATAACCATAGATTTATGCTTTGATCATGGAATTAGTAGGTAGATATGTACAATTGTACACACGGCTACACATCAAGCTATATATTCCCAGTTTTAGCTGACCTCGCATTATATAGGTAGGTTTTTCGTTCAATCAGAAGTCAGCTTATACTGGTTATGTATAGCTTCATGTGTAGTCGTGTGTACTACATAGTACGGGTATTTTCTCGTGGTCCTACTATTTTGTCCTACCAGTAGGTCAACGAGGGTATGTTATTGCTGTTGGTCCTACTGAAGTTTTGAAACCAATACATCTAAGTATATAATTTATATTATCGCCACGTGGGGAAGATCACGTGGTGGGTCTAAGTTGGTTTGCAAGCAATAATAATAAGACGTATAGTCGACGGAGGTTTCTGTCTACAGGGTTAAAAGGAACCTAAGTCGACACCTAATCTCATTTCTTTGTACCTACAGAAGGTACCTATATTTTGGTTTCAAAACTTCAGTAGGACCAACAGCAATAACATACCCTCGTGGACCTACTGGTAAGACAAAATAGTAGGACCACGACATAATCCATGCTTCAATCCCGTCAACGTAATGAGACAAATCATAATGTTTCATATAACTTATATTTTCCGTCAATGTAGCACATAGGCATTACAGGAACAATCTGACATCAATAAATCCAATGTCATGGATTAAATTGATGTCGCTTAGCCACCTAAGGTCCACCTCGTTTTATAATTATTGATAGGTTATTTTGTGATTATTGACTATGTTATTTTTGGTGAAGACTGGGGGCGTACGACAGAAAAAACCTGCACCCTAATTGCGTAACACACGAGCAATCACAATCTGTTTAATTTTAACAGTTCAACAACATTCATTGCGTTATTTAAGTTGTTGAGCAGACAAATTTTCCGAACATATGAAGCAATGGATTGGCAATCTGTTTCAAAATGAATCAGATTAAGATTGACCGTGCGTTACGCAATTAGGGTGCCGATTAGAGTAGTAGACCAACTCGAGGATGATCTTCCTGAAAAGCTTGCTCTAGAAAACTTAAGAGATGTTAATTCTAGCACTAATATAATACACCACAAGTACCCGTTGTAATGAAAATGGGAGCATCACTTGTATAATTATGTTATTCTCCCATAAAAGTCTGCAGTTTATAAATGGACAGAACATAGTTTCGACGAATTATCGTTTTTACAATTTTTTCTCCAGAGAATTTTCATCTCTTAACATCTTTGGGAAAGACATGGGTCTCCATATTTTAGCAGTCAACAGCTGCGCAACATTATAAATAATAATGGGTAAAGTAGCTTGTTTTAAATAAAAGAATTGAATAATTCTTGGACTATAGTAGCAACATCTGAAGTGAGCAAGTGGCAATTTTAATCTGCATTGTATTAGCAAACTAAGATGACAACGTTAGTTCCTTTGTTAGTTCCAATTTTGGCCAAGGGCCAAATAACCTTGTTTCGATAAAAAAATCTGAAGTTTTACGTCTTGTCATTTTGTCAGAAACAACCAAGGAAACAACATCGAAAACAGATCTAGAATTTCAGTCCACAGTTTCAGTCTAATAAGTCTATTAAAAAGTACTCACAACCATGCAATAAGCTGCAATAATTATGTTACTCTAAATTCCAAAATTCACAAAAAACTAAAAATACATACAAACCATCCTTCCTTATACAATTCAACATGAGTCGAAAAAATGTAAGTGCAACTTATGACGTTATTTGAATATTTTTGCTCAAATGATTTAATTGCTGGACCCTTATGCTGTACCTACTGTTCTTGGATGAAACCTGACTCTGCTGAAATTGTGCTTAATTTGTTTTTAAATTAGGGACCTCAGCCTGTTTTACCCGAGGGGTTAGGCGGGGTGTGGTTTATGTAACTTAACTTTTAGGAAGACTACGACGAATTTTGTGACCCGGAATGTCCCAAAGTAATCAAGTATGAAGATGTTGTGGCAGCAGCACAGAGAATACGTCCATACATTATCAACACGCCTATCATGGTAAGTATGCAAAAAATGCAAGGATTCGCCGATTGGAAAGATTTTCTAAATAATACCTAAACTGTTTCTAGGGTTCCGTACCTCAAAAGGAATAAAAATTAGAAAATAATTACGTTAATCGGTCCGTAAAATAAGGAATCGGTGAGAAACTCGTCGAATGCATAACCTACTTCTTTTTTTAATGAAGTACGGAACAGCCGATCGATTCTGTAAAAAATCTCACCGTGAAAAGTTAGGTGAAGTGAGCTTAGAGTGAGCTGTCAAGAGTATCAATCCCTAGCATCAGGATGTCACTGACAGCTCACTCCACGCTCACTTCACCTAAGTTTTCACGGTGAGATGGTTACAGAATCGCATTGCAGTTGTCGGATCATGTCATCCGAATGTCCGTCTATTAAGACCCCTTTCTCACGAACGGATTGAGTTATGAAGTTGGAAACACGATTACAAACTTCCGTGATGTAAAACGATGTATGGGCTCATTTTAAGCAACCGCAAAGTTGTGTATATGTGTGTCCTTCAATCCGGAATTTGAAATTACCATACATATCAGTAACATTTATTCTTTATTTAATTCAAATCGGTATACTCTCCACTCCATCATAAGTATTTTTTAAAGTGTATCTAAGTTGATTTTGTCCTTAAATCCGGAATTGGAAATCCATACGCCGTATAACATAAGTGAAACCGCGGCAACCGGGCAACTTTGAGACGAGTACGAAAATCTTACTCGCACTTGTCCGGTTGTTTTACGAGGTACCTAATGCCTACTGCCATACCTAATTGCAGGATTAAATTTCAGGCAGCACACACCCAGAAAGATTTTGGTATAGGCATTCATTATAAATTGGAATTCATGCAAAAATCAGGCAGGTACGTATCTAATAAACCTTTCCCATAGCATATATGCGGCCTTTAATGGGTATACGTGTCTAAAAAACTGCTGGAACAGCCCACACTGATCCTCTTATTGAGAGGATCTCAATGTGATGGGTGGACCATAATCCACCAAGAGGAGCGGACCCACTGTGTGTTGGTATATTTTTGGTTCTGGACATCAGGACACCAGTTTGCTTACAACGTTTTTTCTTCACCGTTTTGAGAGCAGTGGTGATGAAATTAAATAGGTACCTACAGAAAGAAAAGTGCCTGCCTGGGTTCGAAGTCACGACTTACACACTTACTAAGTCGGGGTCGATACCTATGGGCCTACACTGCTACCCACGGTCCCTTTGTCATATCTACCCAATATTATAAATGCGAAAGCCTGGACGTTAGTACATTAGGACGTTTGGGAAATTTGGAAGTCTGTGTCGGGGGGGGGGGGGAGGGACTACTCTAAGTCCGTCAACGAAGATACGGGCCCGTTGTAAAGTAGTTCGAAGCTCCGGAGTTAACCCTAGACCCGATTAAACTTTATCGGACGGGTAAAACTAAAAACACATCAGGAATAGGGACAACTGTGAAATCGTGGGGTCATTCATTCTGTCGGGCTCCAAACTGATCTTTTGTCCGTAGGTGATACAGAGTAAGATAAACGCTAGTAGCTACTTGTTACGGTCGTTACGTCAGTAACGCGTCAGCAAAAAGCGCAAGATTTGATGTTTAAAATTACACTAAGTAGACCATGACCTGCATTAGGACATAGGATACTTTTAATAGCTCATAAAATACTGTACATTCATTCCAGTTTCAAAGAAAGGGGCTGTTTGAATGCTCTTCAACTTTTGCCGTGTGACAAGAAAAAGCTCGGTGTAGTCATGGCTTCAACAGGTAATGAGGCCATAGGTCTGTGCTATCACGCAGCAAAAATGAACATCCCGGTCATTGTGGTTATGCCCGTTACATTGGCCATTGACAAGATGCAAAGATGTCACGGGTATGGAGCGAAGGTTGTTGTGCAGGGAGCAAACTTGGTGGAAGCTCAAAAATATGCTCGAGCTCTGGCAAGAGACAAGGGACTTACTTATATAAATGGGTATGCATATACATTGTTTTTCCATTCACAATAGTTTCATCACATCACTACTTATTATAAAACATAATCCCCCCGCCGCGTCTGTCTGTCTGAACGCGATAAACTCAAAAATTACCGAACGGATTTTCATACGGTTTTCACCAATAGTCGGAGTGATTCATGAGGAAGGTTTAGGTATATTATTCATTAGAGTTTTTTGTAAATTGATTGATTGATGATTGTTCAAGATGTCGGATAAGACCAAGCTGACTCTGAGCTTTACTGGTGTTCGCCGCGTAAACCAATACAGTTATATGACAACAATGGTAGTGCGTTCCTGTGAGATATTTTCCGAAGCTAGTTTACCTATCAATTTTATGGATACCTACCAAAAAGTTGTGCCTCCCCAGCCGGGCTGGCATCCAAAATCAATCAAAAGTGAAGTGCCTGATAGGCAATTCTCAAGAGTGTGGTGGCACCTAAACCGCCACATAGGTCCAAACTGCGCAATAAACCCAAAATCCTCTCGCATCTCCTTGCGTGATTAACACATATAGAAACCCGACAACAACAGCTGGGCAGTAGCCCACCAGCCACATAGCTCATCTGATCGGAGGATCCTGCGTTTTTTTAAAGGAGGATGAGGAACTTTCCACCCTTTTCCTCATACCTTTAAACTGGTGACGCGAACTTGAACGTCAGCGAAGCCTTCGTGCAGCTACTTCATTCTGATTCAACTTCACTTCCTCAAACTCTCGAGCTGCGAATATCAGCCAGCCAGCATTCACGTTCAATGGGTATCCTAATCACCAGCATGCAGCGGACGCGCTCGTCGCATAGGTCACAAAAAACTGGGGGAGGAACTGAGGAAAGCCGAATGAGTATCAGTGCTGGTAACGCTCACTTACGTACTAGATGCGGTGCCTTAAAACTACAGATCGATTATGATGATGATGATTCTCTCACATTCTGTACGCGTAGGTACAATTTATGCGGTACAACATGCATGCGACTGAGATGAGAATGTTAAGAGGGATGTGTAGTATTTCGCGAATGGATAGAATAAAAAATGAGATTATAAGAGGAGTTTGAAAGTGGCACCAGTGACTGAAAAGTTGAGAAATCAGTGATCATGCCAGCATAGCATGGGCATGCGTTAGATAATTACCTACTTGTTACAACTTTTGAAAAACATTTTTATTCTATACCTAAATCCATACCTACATCCTAAGTGAAGATGACATGACGCTGGGTCATGACGTTGGGTCAAGACATTGGGCCATCTTGGAACAGCATGGCCTACTCGCTTCTTAGGTATGAAAGGGTCGTCCCTTCTACACATATGATATGAGTGTTCCTAAATTTTACCTAGTTATATGTTATGTTAATATTACTGTTGTAGTCGGTTTCCCCGGAGTATAGGTACAGACGCCAACACATCAAGCTACCCGAAACTGTCGAATTTTCCCAATCAACTTTGAACCTTATACTTTAGCAATAAAGTTGAAAATCGAATAAAGAAATTTGACAGATTGTAGTATTTTGATGTGCTGGCGTCTGTACAATGCGGTAAAAAGCACCTAAAAATAAACTCTGTAGGTACCTAACTGTTTTCCATTTTAAGATCGGTTTATTTTAACTTTCTAAGGCGCGACCATCCACATGTACTCGCCGGCTATGGAACATTGGCAATTGAAATTATGGAAACCACACCGTTTCTGGACGCTTTAATTGTGCCAGTGGGCACCGGAGGATTAGCCGCTGCAATGGCTACCGTTATTAAGCACCAGAAACCTTCAGTTCTTATTTACGTAAGTTATGTAGCTATTCGCCCCGATTCTGTTCTTCACAAACTAAACTAAATTTAAGTCAGTGCATCTTTTTCTTTTTATTTCACTATGAAAAGGACAGAAGATAAATATTAGTTTAGTCCTGTCAAATTAGTCAGCGCCTGACGTAAATTGACGTATTTTTAGTACCTAGCCAATTTTTTAATCACGTCTAAACTTGTCTATGGATTATCTAATTTGACGGGACTAAACTAATATTTATCTTCTATCCTTTTCATATTGAAATAGAAAGAAAAAGATGCACTGAACTTAAATTTAGTTTAGTTTGTGAACAACAGAATCGGGGCCATTGTAGCTAGCCCTTACCAAGTCCCTCAATAAATTACCTTTGTGTCTACTAAACGTTAATTATTTATCTCGCAGGGTGTCCAACCTGAGTTGACGCCGACGTTTTTCAACTCTTTGGAAAACGATGAACCAATCACACTACCAATACAAAATAACGTCGCCGACGCTGTTACTGTCAGTACCGTCGGCTGTAATGCATATGCCACCGCAAAGCCACTTCTAGACAAAATGGTAGGTAATTCAAAGTCTTAAAGCTATTTCAAGTAGGCACGACGACATTGTAAACGTTAAAATTTACAAGGAAATAGAATTAATTCTAGATTCCCTTCCAAAAGGTTCCGTATGTAGAAGAATGGGAAAGAAACTCCTTAATTATTTAGGTATTTTTTTTTTGTATATTTTTTGTGTCTGTTGCTCATCATCATCATCAGCCTTTTTTCCCAACTATGTTGGGGTCGGCTTCCTGTTTAACCGGATGCAGCTGAATACCAATATTTTACAAGGAGCCTATTAGATCTGACCTCCACAACCCAGTTTCTTGGTAATACAATACCACTTAGTAAGACTGGTTTTCAAATTTTCGGGCTTCTGACTTCTGACGACCCGTAACGACTGTCAAAGATTCACGAATGACAGCCGGGACCAACACCTTAAAACGTGCTTTCCGAGGCACGGAGGGGTCTTGTATATGAAGATGATCACACATCCACGGACCAACCGCGGCAAGCGTAGCTTAACCTGATCGATCGACCCGTGCGGCTGTTATTACTTAGTCACAAAGCCCCTTTTCTGTGTCTGTTAGTATTGAATAAAACATTTTTATAAAAAAACAACCGACTTCACAACGTGAAAAAAACTTTAATTTCGGAAGTCGGTGTCGTTGGTTCCGCATTTTCGTTTTTTGACACCGACTTCCAAAATTATTTTTTTTTTACCTTGTGTTTTTTGGAAGTCGGTTGTTTTTTTTTTTTTTTTGTAAAAAAAGTTTATTTTTTCATTTTTTTGCTGTACATGCCCCACACAAATTCAATTAACACTATAAGTGCATTGAAGAATTGAAGACGCCGACTAAAAGAATCATCAAAATTCACATAGAAATGCCGGAGATGCATATAACTTCGTACAACCTTCCTGAAAGTATGTAAGAAAGAAAGAAAGAAAAGAAAGAAAAAGTATTTATTGCGACTCGTACAGGAGGATCACAAACTAAATTAAACACAGTCTAAATTAAAATACTAAAATAAAAATTTAAAAAATTAAAAAATGTAATGTAATGTAAGATCACATTAATGAAATAATTATCAAAATTGGTTCATTCGCTTTTGAGAAAATCGCGGACATACAAACGTATATACATACGGGTCGAATACGAAACCTCCTTTTTTGAAGTCGTTAAAAATTAAGAAACCAGTTTAAAATAAAAACCGATACAAACGTTTTATAAGATTTATTTGAACTTGAATCACTTAAATCTAAATAACATGAACTAATCAACCGTTCATATGTGTCGTCACGACGCTTGACCAGGATAAAAAGGGTCCAATGTCGGTTGACCGCCCTTTTTATACCCTTTAAATTACCATAGAGAACACAATATTAGTCGACTAATTAAATCGATAACAATTTAACTCTATTCAATTATTAAATGTTAACAGTCGGCCATCCTGGGAAAGTGTCTGTCCCAGACAAAAATAAACAATAAAAACTAACTTATTTGATACACGTAGGTAAACACAATCTAGTACTTTATGGATGGCATAACTACCCAGATACATGGATATCGCAATTTACATAAGATATCACAGAAAAAGTTATCAAAAATTAGATAATTTCCTTAAAGAAATTACTATTTGTTACACAACACATTGCGTAACGCAACAAGGCATTATACTTCAAAGACCCGATTCGGCCATCCTTCAGAGGAATGACCTCATTGCTCTTAATTACTTAATACCAGAATTAGGTAAACTACTTACATATATAAAAAGACTTGAAAGAAAACACAAGTTTAAAGCTAAACCTATAGAACTATTAAATTAATTCACTGGATACTTCTGATTAAGCTTTGCGATTGCTTCTACGTCGTCTTCACAGAGTCGATGTCCAATACACGGGGTTACGTAATCCATTTAAATCCATTTGAATTGAAGGACAAGGCAAATCTCAGAAGTCTCAATATCGGAGCCGACCAGGTTCTCGTCTCAAGTCAACATTTCGCCATTAAGGTAGACAGCTTTCAGTGATTTTTCCGCGAATATGCATGCGGCGCTTCGGCCAGAGGTGATGTTTCCATGTTTTCCACATAATTATCGTCAACACAAGGAGCTAAGATCTAACAATTCCAGATCTGTTGTCCGCATGCGCACACAGAGCCAAGGCCACAAAAAGATGCACCGCTTGCCCACACAAGGGGCTACGGTCTCGGAGTGTAACATCTGCCCACTGCTTGCCCTCACAAGGAGCTACAGCCTCAAAGCAGCACGTCGCTTGCCCACACAAGGAGCTACAGCCTTGAAGTGTAACATCTGCCCACCGCTTGCCCACACAAGGAGCTACGGCCTCAAAGCAGCACGTCGCTTGCCCACACAAGGAGCTACATCCTTGAAGTGTAACATCTGCCCACCGCTTGCCCACACAAGGAGCTACGGCCTCAAAGCAGCACGTCGCTTGCCCACACAAGGAGCTACAGCCTTGAAGTGTAACATCTGCCCACCGCTTGCCCACACAAGGAGCTACGGCCTCAAAGCAGCACGTCGCTTGCCCACACAAGGAGCTACATCCTTGAAGGTAATTCGCTTGCCCACACAAGGAGCTACAGCCTCAAAGCAGCACGTCGCTTGCCCACACAAGGAGCTACAGCCTTGAAGTGTAACATCTGCCCACCGCTTGCCCACACAAGGAGCTACGGCCTCAAAGCAGCACGTCGCTTGCCCACACAAGGAGCTACATCCTTGAAGTGTAACATCTGCCCACCGCTTGCCCACACAAGGAGCTACGGCCTCAAAGCAGCACGTCGCTTGCCCACACAAGGAGCTACGGCCTCGAAGCAGCACGTCGTTTGCTCGCACAAAGAGCTACAGCCTTGAAGTATAACGTCTCCCCATGGGTAATATCCACACGCACCAGGTGTAGTAGCTTCCATCGGGTTGTTCAAGTTGCAGTAATAATGTCTCAAGGAGAAGGAAAGGAAGGGAATGTGAAGAGTTACTTTTTATTAAATATTAAACTTACGTGACTGCTGTAAATATGATTTGATCTCTTTTGATTTTAGTTTTCACTATCATCATCATCATATTCAGTCTCAGATTCAGATTCTTCGAATCTAATCCACGGCTTAATCTTGTCGACCGAAAAAACATTAGTATACTTTTTCTTAGAATAGCCCTCAACACTACTCACTTCATAACGATCATGATCAAAAATCGCGGTGATTTTATAGGGACCACTAAACGCAGGTGCAAGTTTATTACTTTCACCGGGGGTCTTAGTTATTCTCTGGACCATTACCAAATCTCCAACTTTATATGACCTGGCCTTACACCTTTTACTATCATATCTTTGTTTCATGTCATCTTGTTGTTTCCTAATTTTAGCACTAGCATCGTCGCGGATTTTTTGTAGGGTGTCATTTGATATAGAATCGTTCGCATTCAACTCGTGTAAATGGCCTTCGGTGACGTTGACACTAGATTTTCCGAAAATTATTTCTGTAGGCGTTTTACCCGTGCTTTGATTAATTGTATTGTTTAGGCTCCACTGAACCTTCGCCACGTGGTTATCCCAATTTCTATCATCGTTATCGTGACACAACGCAATCAAAGAAGATAAAATTGACCGATTGTATCTTTCGATTTGCCCATTTGCTCTAGGCGTAGCAACGGCATTTAATGTATGCTTAATTTCGCTTCCCTTGATAAATGTTTGAAATTCTTTAGAGGTAAAGCTGGTGCCTCTATCAGAAATTAACTTTTTAGGCGTACCAAATAGAGAAAACACATCTTTTAAAACATTTATAGATGTTTTACTTTTTGTATTTTTAACCGTACGAAGGATTATGAACTTTGTAAAACTATCTATTACAGCCAAAATGTACGTGTTCCCTCTCTTGCTTTTCACGAATGGTCCTAAATGGTCTATGTGAAGACTATGGAAAGGGATGTCAGGCTTTGGAATCGGATGAAGCAAACCTGGTTTCTTACCACCAGATTGCTTAGAGTAAGCACATGGGATACATGCCCTCACATATTTTTTAACAAATTGTGTCATTCGTGGAAACCAATAATCGCGTTTGACCTTTTCTACAGTCTTCTCATACGAAAAGTGACCAGCATCATCATGGCATAGTTGGCAGATTTTCCATCTAGCATCTTTAGGTACTGCCCACCGCAAATCGTTCCCTATCTTCCTATATATTTTACCGTCTTTTAATTCATAATCTCTACGAATATCTTTGGCTTCGACTGAATTTGCGTTCAAGACCGCTTTTACGTAATACAGCTGGGGGTCGCTCATCTGCACGGATTGCAGCCAGTGTACGTCATTTACAAGCATTACTGATAACGATTCGCCATCAAGAGGTCCTAACGAGTTACGACTCAATGCGTCTGCGTGAGCTAATCTAGCTCCTGGCCGATACTCGATTGTAAATGAGTATTCTTGTACAGAAAGCCACCACCTAGCTATTCTTGGAATTAAGTCCCTTTTAGTCAATGTCGTTCGAAGCGCATTACAATCAGTAATGACTTTGAACTCAATTCCAAGAAGGTATACCCTAAAACGATTCAGTGACGCGATGACAGCGAGGGTCTCTAACTCATAAGAGTGGAAATGCTGCTCCTCAGCTGACGTCTGACGGCTAAAATATGCAACAGCTTGGAAAGGCTTTGTCTCTTCGGGCCGCTGAAGTAAAATACCCCCCAAGCCAGTTGAACTCGCATCGGTATGAAGCTCTGTCTGGTACTTGGGGTTGTATATTGCTAGAATGGGTCTCTGAGTCAACATCATCTTTAACTTTGAAAACGCGTTTTCTTGCTCCGTTCCCCACGTCCAAACGACATTGGCCTTCGTAAGGTGGGTTAACGGTCTTGCTATAGTAGCAAATCCAGCAACAAATCGACGAAAGAAACTCGCAAGTCCTATGAATTGCCGTACCTCATGGACGTTTTGAGGGGTTTTAAACGCGCTAACTGCCATAATCTTTTTAAGTCCGGGACGAACGCCTTCTGATGAGATCTCGAATCCTAAATAGTCAATAGTCCTTTTAAAAAAATGACACTTACTCAAATTCAAAGTTAGATTTGCGTCTTTGATGAGATCAAGGACAGTCGATAACTTATCCAGGCCCTCGTCAATCGTGGTAGATGCAATAATAATGTCATCCATATACGCTAACACGCCTGGAATATTACGACGTTTCAAAAGATTCATAACAAGTCTCTGAAAAACAGCGGGCGCATTGGTCAAACCGAACGGCATACGGTTATATTCAAAGTGCCCGTCGGGCGTCACAAATGCTGTGAGGTGCTTTGACTCTTCTGAAAGCGGTACCTGATGATAGCCAGATGTCAGATACAAAGTGCTAAAGAAAACTTGACCTGAAAGATTATCAATTTGGTCGTCTATTAGAGGCATCGGAAACTTTTCTTTTAAAGTTTTCCGATTTAGTGCTCTGTAATCCACGCATAGTCGTGTATCACCATTTTTTTTAGCTACCAGTATAATTGGGCTAGCATATTGAGACCTGGATTCCCGAATGATTCCAGTATCGAGCAGTTGATTAACAATAGTCTTTACATTTTCGCGTTCTGATATTGGAAGACGATATGGTCGGTAAGTTACTGGAATATGATCTGTCAACTGAATGTGCATTTCAGCTAATGACGTTTTACCCAATTCTTCCAAAGAAAAAGCGAAGCAATCTCGTCGTGAATTTAACAATGTATATAATTTCATAAGTGTCTCTTTGTCCAAATCATCATCAACAATAATCCGATCAATAGTGATAGAGTCTTTTACAACCTCAATATTCAATATATTATTTTTATTCGAGTTCGTCTCAGTAATTTTTGTAGCTACTGGAGGTAAATTGCCGGTCAGGTATAGAACTCTAGCTATTAGTGTGTTTGAAGTTAAGGTGAATGGTTCTGAACTAAGCCCGATGACAATAATAGACCCTACTCCCTTATCGATAGTGTATACACCAGGTAAAATAAAATATTCTCTACCGCTCTTCATACAAGACTCAGTATTTATGTAAATCAGTCCAGTTATTTCAGATGCTGCGCGTACTTTAATAGTAGACATACCATAAATGGAACTATTCTCTGAGCACGACAAGGCAAGTTTATTGTTGTTAGATTGAAGATCCTTATAAAGAAATAGGGATGTGTCCGACTTGTAAACCCTAACACCCGGTAACTCTGTGAGTGAATGTCCTATTAAAGCATCCGCTATAAGTAACTTAGGTTCAACTAAATATACTACAACATTCTCGTCGAGACCGTCAAATCTAATTCGCACAGTAATGCGACCACTTGGTATAACAGTTCCGAGACCGAACCCATTCAGAGTGGGTAAATTATTATTATCAATAGGTATTCCGAGTTGCTCTCCAATGTCTTTTCTTAATAGTGTACAGTGACTACCCAAGTCAATAAAAGCTTTAATTGATCTATCTTTTAAAATAATTTGTTTATAATATTTATCGCTTACGTTTTTATTCTGAAATATACTAAGAACTTCGTTCGCCTGATTTCTGGAAGGGTTCATTGTTTGTTTCGGGTCAATAGCAGTTCCTAAGCCCTTGTCTACACAATTTTTCTCATCATGACCGTATTGACGACATTTCCTACACTTGAGTATAGGTTTAGGGCACCGTGACACTATATGCCCTTGTTCCTTACAATTATAACAGGTAATATCTGATCTTGGTTGTCGCCGTGACTGTGAGTTTGCTGCCTTAGTAACACCGGAGTTCAGGTCCTCTCTAACCCGCACGTTAGACGTAACCCGTCTAGGAAAGTCATTTAATTTGGAAGATATATTCCGAAAATTTTTTAAAACGTCTTCTGGATTATGATAACTAGCACCCTGCACGTTCATTCTAATATTGTTATCGTATATACCATGGGTAAGACAGTCTACTACCTGCTGACCCTTAAGTTCGCATCTATTTATTAGCATAATTTTATCGTAGTAGTATTCTTCCAACGATTCATCTCGCCTAGACCGTCTAGCCAACATTTCCGAAAGAAGTTCAGCATAATTGTGTTCGCAAGGAAAAGCAGTTATAAGTTTTATTTGCCACTCAGCCCACGAATACTTTACGCTGGTCAGACCATTATACCACCGTTTAGCAAGACCTGATAGTTTGGGTAGAGCATAGAATATCGTTTGTCTTTCCGACCAGCCATACACCTCCGCTGATTCATTGACTTTCGCTAACCAATGTTTCATGGTTTGTGTTTTAGCCTGAGGGTCAAATTCAGATATCACGTTTTGAGAGGCATGGAGGCCAGATGCACCAAGAGACCCGGTGTTATTGCGATCTTTAAGAGCAACTACTAATTTCTCTAAGACAGACGTTTCGGAACGGTTACCTAAACGTTCGTTTCGTTTTCGTTCACATTTTTGGCGTTTGAATCTAGTCGGAGATGAGTCACTTGAGCTCGATGACGTAGTTGAAGAGCTACTCGAATTATATTTTCGAACCCTATGCCGTTTGTTTGTGTTGCGGCTTTGTTTACGAGACGTACGTCTATTATCGTTTAAACTGGAGTGCCTGCTCGGCACAGGCGAATTTCTATGTTTACTACGAGACCGCGGACGTGATCTCGGTCTAACAGGAGAAGGGGTACCCATTTTGGATCGAAAAGGATGTGAGGATAGTAGAGATAAAGGGATAATGGGGAGACAATCTTCGATCACCGTAATCTGCAACCAATTTTACCTTAGACCGTGCGGTTGACGCGATTAAATACCACTTCTGAACTTTAAAATAAAAACCGATACAAACGTTTTATAAGATTTATTTGAACTTGAATCACTTAAATCTAAATAACATGAACTAATCAACCGTTCATATGTGTCGTCACGACGCTTGACCAGGATAAAAAGGGTCCAATGTCGGTTGACCGCCCTTTTTATACCCTTTAAATTACCATAGAGAACACAATATTAGTCGACTAATTAAATCGATAACAATTTAACTCTATTCAATTATTAAATGTTAACACCAGTAATAATAATAATAATTTTTATTTAATCTCAAAAAATAAACTTTTACATTCTGGTTATGAGTAACACTGGACCCCACACTAAGATACCCTGTGTCGTGAGGTCCAGTCTCTTTCATCACAAGGATTGTATTAGCTGTAGTTTATTCAAGTCAAGATTCAAGAATGTTAACATTTTATATTTTAAAGCTCCTAGTGAAAGAGGACTGGATCACCCGCGCAATGCTACATTTATCAGAGAGAGAAAAGTTCATAGTGGAAGGAGCTGGAGCTTGTACACTGGCGGCTATCCTTGGAAACCTTGTTCCAGAATTGAAATCAAAGAAGTATGTTTAGCGTCTTGAGTAGCAACTTTGGTCGTATCTAATCTCTGAAATATTACTACATACCTAATACTTATTTTTTTTTACTTTTTGTGTGATGGAACTGCTGGAAGTATGCTAGGTTATTAATTTCATAACTACACTACAGGACTACCTACCGCTTAACTGGGATGGTTTCTGAGGCAGGTCCGCGGTGCGGGAGGGGTGACAGTTACGTCAAACTACACACTACACGAGACAGTTTCAACAAGATTTTTCTGACGATATCCAATAACAATAGGTGCCTGCCTACTCATAAGGTTATTGTTTTTTCATCTATGCCATAATCTAATTACTCCTTAACTCCTCAATAAAAGGATATTCTGGCGTTCTATAATTTTTTGATAAATGGATTGGTAACTGACGCATAATTCATATCCACACGTCAGAACTAAATCTTCTATCCAAAATGGTCTTAGTTTATATTTATCGTGATATTTAGTTATTTTTATACCTAAACATTATAAACTACTTAACTTCTTCGTTTAGCTCTCATTTTTGTGACTCCAATATTGTATGCATTTTTCTCACAGAGACCTTATAACAAATCACCTGCTGACGTTGACGCTCGTGAAGTCGACACCTTACAACTATCGGGTGACGCACTTCACCACATCCCTGCCGTGCCCCTCCCGCACCGCACACCTCCCTCAGGAACCGCTTACCTCCCTCAGGAACTGCTTCAGTTAAACTATAGGACTTTAGTGGAAAATTAATTTTCCGTTTTTTGCCTTGTGTTTTACAAATGTTATAATGTCGATACCATTACGTGCGCAAACGGCAAACTTGAACGACTATTGTCTTCTTCGCATTTCAATACCTACTAGTAATTATAGGTATACCTATGTACTTATTTATAATTCTTTTGTAGTGTGGTCTGCTTATTAACCGGAGGAAATGTTGATAATATCATGCTGGTTCGTTGTTTAGAAAGAGGATTAGCAGCCGAAGGTCGTTTAGTGAAGTTTAGGGTAAGACCTACAACATTGTTACATCTATACTAATATTATAAAGCTGAAGAGTTTGTTTGTTTGTTTGTTTGAACGCGCTAATCTCAGGAACTACTGGTCCGATTTCAAAAACTCTTTCAGTGTTAGATAGCCCATTCATCGAGGAAGGCTATAGGCTATATATCATCACGCTAAAACCAATAGGAGCGGAGCACCAATGAAGAATGTTTCAAAATCGGGGGATTTTTTTCCTATTGAGAGCTTCCGCTGCGTGCGCTGCGTAAACGGTTAAAGTTTCGCAAAAATCATATATGACAGAATTGTTCCCCTTTAAAAGCTTTAAAAAAAAGTCCGCGACAGCATATGGCTATCTTTTAAGGTTAGCTCACTATAACCTCTTTTATGCTAACCAAATTTGTTCTAAAATAATGCATTATTTGCGAAGGTGTTTTTATAAACATGGTATTAATCCTTATCCAAATAAATATGTTATTCATCACATGTATTTAATTTTGAACAAAATGGCCTCTGACATCATTTGATTTCAATGTATATCTTAGGAGATATCATAGTTTTAAAATAATCTATACTAATATTATAAAGCTGAAGAGTTTGTTTGTTTGAAACACGGTTTGAAAGCTCTAAATCTCTGGAAGTATTGGTCGCATATATAAAAATATTTTTGCGTTTGATAGCCCAGTTCTTGAGGAAGGCTATATTCTATTAAACTTGACGCTAGGACCCTTAGGAGTTGAGCAAAAAGAAAAAAAGTCTGAAGTTTTCGCCAAGCGAAAACGAAGTAATAGCGCAGGCCGGCGACACGTTGCGACGGGGTGAGTCGGGGAAACAAAAAAAAATTACGCGGACGAAGTCGCGGGCAGAAGCTAGTAGAATCATAAAATAACGGAGATTTAAATACTTAGGTACGCCTTTCGTAGACTCATACCTGTGATGATCTTATTAACAGGTTGGTGTAAGGAACGACGCGATTTCTAAATCAAAGCTAATGTCACTGATCGCAGCTGGAGGTTACAATATTCATCGTCACTTTCAAGACAACTCCTGGACAGACGGTGCGGATTACTTTGTTGAGGTGTGTTAATGTGTTTAGATCTTAAAACTATTAGATTGAATGACTAATTATTCGGTAGGTACTCCCAAGAACTTATTCCCAGTTGCTGCAGCTCTGCAGATTTTACAGATCTTTTCTTACTTATTTACATCCAAAGTTATGTTAAAAATAGCAAGAAAAACAAATCTCTGTTGGCTCATAACTTTTGAATGGCTTTTTATTTTCTATTCGGTTTTCGTACAGACAAAATTAATAATAAGACAAAACAATATCATGTTTATCTTTGGATGCACAATGTCAAACAGTGAAGTGATACCCTTCCGAAATTTGTATGGAAAAAATATCGACTAGTGCCGCCATTTTCTCGGCATATTTGCAGAACAGAAGTTAATTAAATCCAAAAGTTCAAAGTTTACTAAGAAACCTATTGATGTTTTCGAATGAAATTTAATTTGATATATGAACTGTTTGTTTTCTATTAATTAAATTAAATTTTATTCGAAAACATCAATCGGTTTCTTACTAAACTTTAACTATATTCGACGACCCTGCATACTTATCTCTTTTGCTGACTGTACCTATGCCTCGCGTTCCGACCGTTTGTATGAAGATAGAATACTGTATAGATCATATTATCGTGCCAGAGTTGACCAGTGTTACCTCATCACGTGGTGGGGAATATTACCTAGCGAAATGATGATAGTTTAGGGTTTAGATCTCGTGGGTTTACGATGATGTTAAACCCTATGTATGAGTACTTTAACACGATAGAACAGAAAATAAAATTACGATAATGTATTTTGCGTGAACATGGCGTCAACGATGAACGACCGCATTTTTGAGCTGGCTTTCGTATCTAAGGTTCATTTACTATAATTTTCGTTAAATTACTATCGCTCCCAACTTTTTTTTGCAACTTATGGCCTGCGCAGACGACGGACTTTTCTCCAAAAAAGTACGCTCCGCGAATAAAAAGTCCGCCGCGGATTTACCGCGGACTCAACGCACACGGTGTGCGATCATTTGTTCCCCGGAAATACGGGCATACCTACATCACTCTCGAGCGCACTACGCGGACTAAAGTCCGCCAAGTGCGTTGCTTCGCCTAGTCACACGACTTCTATTTTTTTCGCGGACTCCGCCGTAGGTACTTTTGTCCGGTCCGCTCCCCGCATGTCCTCGGTTATTCGAGGAACTTTTTGTACGCGGTACTTTTAATCCCTCGTTTGCGTTACTCGATACAGTTGTAAGCGATCTATTTTAGCGGACAAAAAAGTCCGCGTACAAAAATCCGTCGTCTGCGCAGGCCATTATTGTAGGTATTTTAGGAACCAAGGGCCTTCACATCAAATCTCGCTTCATCTTAAAATTAGTTTCAGGCATGCTTCATGTCGTTTGAAGAAAAAAACACAACTAGAACCTTATAGTACTTTTTATTGTTTTTCAAAGTATTCACCACACTTTTCCATTCGCTGAAACCAGTTACCTATTTATTACATTCTAAAGTGGAGGTGTTCAAAATGGCTGATTTGAAAGCGTCGACTGGTTCTTCACCGGACTGGAACCTTTGACCACGAAGACTTTTCTTAATTTTAGGAAATGTAAAGAAATCGTTAGGGCTTAGGTCAGGACTGTATGGAGGATGATCAAGAATTTCTACTTTTCCTGCTTCAAATACTCAATTGTTTGACGAGCGCTGTGTGAGCTTGCGTTGTCGTGGTGCAGGATGATGCGTCGCTTTGAGTTAGATTTTCTAAGTTCGGCGATGACTTGTGGTAAACAAACTGTGGTATACCACTTTGCGTTAACCGTTCTACGATCTTCAAGAGCAATAGTCGCAACATGGCCGGTTTTTCCAACGAACGTGGCCACCATCTTCTTTGAAGTGCTTCGAGAACGAACAACTTTAGTCGGCTTTGGCTCGTCTTGAAAGACCCAGATTGTAGATTGTTGTTTGGAATCAGGATCGTAGGCATAGATCCAAGATTCGTCACCACTGATGATGTCGTAGACGTGATTTGACTCTCCTTGGTTGAACCTCTGCAGAGTTTTCTTACACCATCTGACGCGGGCCGCCTTGTGATCGTCGGAAAGCAGATGCGGTACCCAAAGGCAAACTAGCTTTCTCACACCAAGCGCTTCATGCAAGATCTTCTGAATGGTTGTCCCTGAGATGCCTAATAGAGCCTCTATCTCTCGATACGTCACATGACGATCTTCGAGAATTAGTTGTCTCACAGCAATGATGTTATCTTCAGTGAAGGCGGATTTTGGGCGTCCTTCGCGAGATTTGTTACTAACACTAGTATGTCCACGCTGGAATTCTAAATACCAGCGTTCGACAGTCAGCAGACATGGGGCTTCATCACTAAACACAGATGTTAGCTCTTCAAAACACCGAAGCTGTGTCAGGCCTCTTCTAAAGTTGTAGAAAATTATTGCACGAACATTTTCCTTAGAAGGATTCATTTTCGTACATTTTTCGTACGTAACCTGACAGATTTCAATCGGCGCTGTGACTAAACAATAGCATTAATCCTGATACTTTCAACATGCTTTCAACCACTGACTTTCAACTGTTTTGAGATTCAAAAAACATTCGAATATAGAACAGTTCCAAATTCAAAATTGCCGGGGAATATGGAAACGACAGAACTTAAAAGGCATGCCTCGTTTATGTATATCAACCTGACTGAAAGGGAAAATTAATTTAATAGCCGTCCTTTTTCAGATGAAATTTGTATGCGAGACGAAGGGATTGGCGCATGCTCTGGAATTGAAGAGGACAATAGAAAAAGCCTATCCATGCACTTCTGTATTCGAAAATGAACCATTTAACGACAAGCGGACATGTCCCTGTTATATCAAAAAAATCACTTAAAACATTATCTAATACCTACCTTCATAATTCAAAAGTTATAGGACCCTTACTTTTCTTCCTAGAGACTTACAAAATGTCTAGTCAACATCAACTCTTATTAATAGTTAAGTTTTAAAAAAATACAGTTTTAATATACATTATGATTGGGCATTTTATTACATTTCGATACTTGTCTACTACTAGGTCGGTACCTACCAGTACTAACAGCCTTGAATTTTTTAAAGTGACTGCATAAACTAGAACATGAACTGTCTGTACCAACTTATTAAATAGAAAGCAGTTTTCCTTCACACAGCCTTGACACAGAACGCGCTAAGAGATAAGCTATTACTACACGGTGGTCGTCCCGGTGCTGTTTTTAACTTCATTAATCAAAGGAAACTTCTCACCTTTGGAATTTTATTTGGCCTGCCACAACGGAACCGGGAGCGCGACGCGTCCATAAAGGCTAGTGTGGTGATAAATGTGATAATCAGTGTAGTCGAACAATCTCAATCTCGACTTAGTTCAAGAGTTCCAATTTTCTGAAGATTGGAATCGAAACTGAATTGGAATACGATCGAGATTGGGATTAATTTCAAGAGTAAGCCTACTCGGCACAGTATCTATATTCAAATCGAGCCGTTCAGCATTACCTATTTCTATGAAACTCCATACTGCAATGCACACTATAAATTTTAACGGCATCGGCTCGCCTCGGAATCAGCTAGTAAACGGCATACTAGGTACCTACACCTAATCTGCATTCACGACATATTTGACAAAAATGTAAACAAATAATGAGTTTATCGGAAAATAACTTTAATTCCTGAACAATAAAGTGCAGTTTACGCTACAACTTCAAACATTTTTATAACTTTTTCAATAGTGCTAGTCACTCTGAAATCAACATAATAACGATTAATATAAAGTACCTACCGACACTACATGCATAGATATTTGTTTAACTTGAAATAACATCAATTTGAAATATTTTGAATAGACTTTATGAGCCACGGTTAGTGAGCACGTCACCAAGCTTAGGTACGTCGGTCGCCGTCGGGGCGTCGTCACCGCGCAGTTAGTCCCCATTCCTTAGATTTATTGTATTGTAGTCTTTGGTCCCCATTCACAGTTCATCCCATGCAAGTACCTATGTAGTTTGTAATGGAAAATGTAGGTCTAAAAGTGGGTTGGATTTATACAAAATAAATTAACAATATATAAACTAATAAAACATCCAAATTCGATAAGTTAAATTGTATTATGTAACCCGATTTTAATAGACGTTTAGATTTTTTAAAATTGTACTGTGACTTGGTTACCTATGTCTGAAAATACTTTTGTGATCCCAGAAATTCTAAATAAGTACCTAGGTATAATTATTTCTAATAGGTACTGAAACGTTGTAATTTAACTGATGCGTTTAACCAAAAATAGATGTTGATTATAAGTATGTAAAATGTATTTTTTTACTTGTTGTAAACAAATACATTGTGTACCTACCTATATTCCCAGACAGAAACGTGTCAAGTTTAGTAACTTGATAGGAACAATGACAAAATACCCAGAAAGACAAAATACCCAGTACCTACCTATGGTAAGTTACTAGGAATAATGGGAAAATAATATTTAAAACTAAAATGTTGTGGTAGAAGTCTTAATGGATCAGTAATAGGGACTACTCACACTTATTATTTTAAAGCTCTATTCAGCTTATGCCCATAGAAAACAACGATTTTGTATGAAGGCGCGTAGGTACGAAACCGTTCAGCTTTCCGCGTCTATTCAACTTTTGCGGCAAACGAGTATAAAATGAGGACAAATGTGATATTGGCCCCGATTCTGTTGTTCACAAACTAAACTAAATTTAAGTTCAGTGCATCTTTTTCTTCCTAATTCATTAGGAAAAGGACAGAAGATTTAAATTAGTTTAGTCCTGTCAAATTAGCTAATCCATAGACTAGTTTAGACGTGATTAAAAAATTGGCTACTAAAAATACGTCAATTTACGTCAGGCGCTGACTAATTTGACAGGACTAAACTAATATTTATCTTCTGTCCTTTTCATAATGAAATAGAAAGAAAAAGATGCACTGAACTTAAATTTAGTTTAGTTTGTGAACCACAGAATCGGGGCCATTATCATGCGAGTGCTATAGATAGAGTTCAGCGCTGTTCTGCCGCGTTCAGCTCTGTTCTGCCACATTCAGCGCTGTTCCGCCGCATTCAGCGTCGAGCGCGGCGGAACAGCGCTATACACGTATGGTTCTTTTGTAAAATTTTGCAATATCCATCCGAAAATGCTCTATAAATTTAATATTATTTTCTTTTAATTGGGGTACCAATGTCGCGTATTCTCCAATCAAATTTCTATTTCTCCACAGGTGGGTCGACCCACTGTCGTTTGCGTTTTATTTTTTTACGTTTAATCCTACTTCCTACTAATATTTATTATAAATGGGAAAGTTTGTGAGGATGGATGGATGTTTGTTACTCTTTCACGCAAAAACCACTAAACGGATTTGAATGAAATTTGGCACACATATACTTTATAACCAGGATTAACACATAGGATGCTTTTCATGCCGATATTCCGACGGGATCGAAACTGACGCAGGTGAAACCGCGGGGCGCAGCTAGTTTTATCTATTTCTTCTGCAAGAAGCGAAACGATAAAAATATCACACATATAACTGTCCATGTTGAAGGCACAATACTCAATGAGTAGCTTACCGTCTTCGCAGCATAATTATTCAGCGCCATAAGCAGC
Organism: Globia sparganii; assembly: GCA_949316385.1. NCBI lineage: Eukaryota > Metazoa > Arthropoda > Insecta > Lepidoptera > Noctuidae > Globia > Globia sparganii. The sequence continues at coordinate 8,566,929 of OX438671.1, forward strand.
CATGCTATTCTCTAAGGATACAGCCTTGCGGGCAGCGCTGTCGCAGCGGTGAAAACAATAGTTTCAGCGCTGCGACAGCGCTGCCCGCAAGGCTGTATCCTTAGAGAATAGGTCCCCAGTAGATAGAAGCGTTTCAGCGATAACACGCTGTGACGGCTTTTCTCCTTCTTACGACGACGCTGTACGCGGCTGATAGAAGCAGAACTGTATAAGTGTGACCAAAATCGTTCAGCGAAACGCGAATGGAGCTGAATAAGTGTGAGTAGTCCCTTAAGCTTGAATGAAATTTAAGAAAACAAATATGTTCACCTTACGTTACCCTAATTTAATTTTTTTTTTATGTTACTGGGAATATACTCGACTGGAGTAAATTACTGGTACCGACCGGCACATAACTATAAAAGTGTATCAAGCCACGACTAATGAGACATTATTAATAAAATCATCGTAGGTAATAAAATAAAAAAAGGAATTGCCAATTGTAGGTGCCTTTTTTATAAGTACCAAAAATGAAATATAAAATGGTAGGTAAGTAAATTTAATTTTTTTTTTTTTTTTAAACTTTGTCTCACTAGAAATTACTCCTGTATCGTGGGTGCGTTTACAAACATCTAAAGTCACATACACAAACGGCCCGACCCGGAACAACTACCTGTAGGCAATACAAATATTTGTTGCGTGCGGGAATCGAACCCGCGATACGCAGAGCAGCAGTCGATCGCTCAGCTACTGCGCCAACCGTGTCGTCTATTTGACTTCTTTATCTAATGGGACCCGGCGGGTCGCGAAAGATTAAATTGTAGATAGGTGCCTAATATACCTAACCAATAACAAGTTAGCTTGCTTATGTAATTTTTTTTTTAATTATTAAATAGATAACAATTGCTCAATAGATACCTAACCAATAACAAGTCAGCTTGCTTATGTTCATTTTTTTTTAATAAGTAAATAGCTACCAATTGCGCAATTGCGTTTAATTATTGCCACTATATCAGACATACTATAATAGTACAGCAGTTGCAGGAGACTTCATATTTTAGGAGTCATGTAAAAAAAAACATTTTTTTCGTTCTTAACATGTTTTTAATGCATACTCTTGCACTCATACAACACTGAATACATATATAATATATAAGTGTAAATATTTTTATTGATATTGTCTGTGATAACTTGTTAATACACTTACAAAGAAAGAAACTTAGCTAAAATTTTTATCCATAAATGTAGCCATTCTGATATCCCTCTTGCTCAGTCCATTGACATCATGAGAAGACAATGTAACCTGTAATAAGAAGATACAGTTTAATTTCTTAACATTTGGTATAACTTGACAATTTAAAAGTACAAGTAATTGGATTATATGAAAAAAAAAATCTTTTTTTAAATTTCTGCTAGGTTCTTTTTATAACGGCTTTATTGACACTCAGGACCATTTCAATGTATAATTTTATGGATTCTATCATGAATATGTATAATAAATGTGTATCTACATAATATTATAATCTTAACAATGTTGTTGCTTCACAAAGTAAAGAACCAAAACTAATTATCATTACATACCTAGTTGTGCATTGTTACTTCAACAATAATCAGTAAATCACAAAAAAAGTTACATTGAACTCAACCTTGGTTGAAAATTATAATTGTAAATGAATATTTAATTGATTTAATGAAATGACTGCTTACTTGAAGTTTATTATAAACATTAAACCACTCAGGATGGTGATCCATTTTCTCAGCCAGCAGTGCCACTCTACTCATAAAGCCAAAGGCCTGGTTGAAGTCCTTGAATTGGAACTCTTTCTCAATAGCATCCCTGTTGCTTTGCACTTTCCAGCCAGACTGTAACAGTGGCTGCAGCTGTGCGTCACGATCTTCTTGAGTCAACTTGTCTGCCTACAAAACAATAACCGCATGAGATAAAAGAAATAAGCGTCGACTTAATGCCTATAATTATAATATTTGACACACCATTTTCCTTCTACTGGGCGAGGTCGACGAAACACTAGCGTATCGCGCGGCGGACCGATTGACATTGAGCGGTAGCGCAGGCTTCGTCCCTGCGGGGTGAAAGTGTATCGCTTTAGAGCGAATACTGTTCAAAATTCGATCTGTGATCATTGGTGTTAATAGATAACTACAACCAACAACTATATGCGTTGTGTTCAGTATTTGCTAATCCTAGTATTTGGTAAGTAGACTAAATCTAGATTCAGTCCAGTTTTAGTTAACAAATGGTTTTATTTTCTTTATTAATCTCATCAACAATCCCCAGTCCCCGCTTGCACATCTGACACTGACACTGACAAGTGACAATTAACAATGACATCCATCTTTCAAAATTAGTTTGACATATTTGAAACAAGTCTGACAGCAGAAGCCATGGATTGAGTATATAGGTCCTTTATAGTCCAACGAAAGTACTGAAAACTCTCGCCACCGACGCGCAGCAAAGGGAACGTACTCTGCTGCACACTATTATTATACTCTGTTACTGCACACAGCTATTCTGTTCAGTGCCGAGTTCGATTGTAAGGTATGTAGGCTCGTACAGACTAGCGCGACTTGTCGCGCGACAAGTCGCCTGCAAATTGCAAAAAACGTAAAAAAAATCGAATTTCGCGGTCTACCACTGCGCATTCACCTTACGCTTACGTGAACGTGCTCCTGCGGATAGCTGCCGGACATAAAGTTAGACAGGGCGGGATCTTGGAGCACTAAACGCTTAGATCTAGTGTTTACATTATCTTTGGCTTAGATCAGATATACGAGTAGCTTGGACCATGTAACGCGCATAATTCTACGAACTAAAAAGTTTCAGTTTTCAATTAACCAGAGTCACATAAATTAGGTATGTCATGTAATTAAGGCATTTTTTTTTATTTATGGCATGAGGGCCCGTGCCTAAATAATAACAGCCGCACAGGTCAATGGATCAAGTTAAGCTACGCTTGCCGCGGTTGGTCTGTTGATGGGTGACCATCTTTACATACCGAGACCCCTCCGTGCCTCGGAAAGCACGCTATGCCGTTGATTCCGGCTGTCATTCGTGGATCTTTGACAGTCACCCCAGTCACCCAACGGAACGGAACTTTCAGTAGGTATAAATGATAAATGATAGATGATAAATGATTTTATTTCTGTAAGTAGGTTTGTACAAACACTTTTACACGTCAATCATATTTTTTGAAACGAGATGAGGTCAGCGTTTCCTAACTGACTACTCTGAGAAGAAAGGCCGATACAAACTCAGAGGTCACAGTCTCTTTTAAAGTTCAGACATAATCTTGGTCAGATCATGTGGAGACCATGTAGATTGATGTCTGAAATGGTCTTTTGAGGAAAGAACCACACCGATTGAGTGGACCTGTCCAGTCAGTGCACGCATTTGTCAGTAATCATGCAGCTCAACTCAGACTTAAGGAGCTCAACGATTCGACGAACAATACCAAAGAAAGGACATTTGGGTGGGTCGCTTAGATTACTCAAACTGCCAGACCATGACTAAAACTATCTGAGAAAATAAATAAAGGCAAAAATAACCCACATAGTCTTCACATTCACAGTCATTAAAATAATATAATACTTTACAAAGTAAATATTCATGTCACTGTATATGTAAAATTTATCAATGTCAATGTGTATATAAAAATCCAGAAATAGTCTTGGTCAGATCATTTTGAGGACCATGTAGATTGGTGTCTGAAATGGTCTTTTGAGGAAAGAACCACACAAATTTGAGTGGACCTGTCCAGTCAGTGCATTCATTCGTCAGTAATCATGCTGCTCAACTCAACTCAAACTTAGGGCGCTCAACGATTCGACGAACAATACCAAAGAAAGGACATTTGGGTAGGCCGCATAAATTACTCAAACCGCCAGACCATGATTAAAACGGAAACAATGACCCACATAGTCCTCACATTCACAATAAATAAAATAGGTAATATAATACTTTACACAGTAAATAGAAAATGTTCATGTCATTGTTTATGTAAATAGATATTTAGAAAAAAAAAGAAGTGTAAAATCGCAAAATAAAATAAAACAACATTCGCAGTCTAAACTTATAGGAGCAGCTCAATCCCAAGCCTTTTTGTCCTCAATAAAGTCATGTAAAGTATAATAGGCTTTTTGGCATAGTTTACGCTTTTTAAAAGATTTGAATTTATTTAGGCTTAGTTCTTGAATGTGGCTAGGGAGTTTATTAAAAAAACGTATACATTGCCATCTAAACGAGCCACCTATTTTCTTGAGCCTTGATGAAGGAACAACAAAGTGTTTGTTCCTAGTATTTATGTTATGGATATCACTGTATTTTTTAAATAGGTAGATTAATATTTTTATGTGCATACAAAAGATCAAGAGAATGTAATCACTAGCGTTTTAAGAGACGGGAGTGCCATAGAAAAAGCGTGAATTCGTATTACTGTGAAACGGGGGCGAACAATCTTGCCAACATGAAGCCGCAAACAGCATCATAATTAAGGCTCGTACACACAGGCGCGACGCGACAGTGCGACGCGATTCTGCGATATATATCCGTAGAACATTTTCTATGGAAACGCGCGCGACACTTCACACAGGAGCGACCTGTCGCGCCGCGACACGGTCGCGGCGCGACGTATAGCGCGACACAAGAGGAACATTTTGTATGGAGTCGCGGCCGCCGCCGCGATATCGCCGCGATATCGCCGCGACACCATACAAAATGAACATTTAGTATGGTGTCGCGGCGATATCGCGGCGATATCGCGGCGGCGGCCGCGACGCGACACGGAGAGTATAAATTCCAGAGCAATCCAAGCTGAGCTCAGTAGTAGACGATCTTCGTCAGAGGACGAAGGCAGGTCTGTACGTGTTAGCCCAGCGTGGGGCCCTAGGTTCGATTCCCCGGTCGGCCGACATAACCTAACCTAATTAGGTACAGAGGCCAGCACATCAAGCTACTCCAATCTGTCAGATTTTCCCAATTGAATATGAACCTTATTCCTTTGTGCTAAAGTTGAAAATCTATCAAAGAAATTTGACAGATTGGGGTAGGTTGACCTGCTGGTGTCTGTACGTATCTCACGAAGGCGGGTTGGTCTTAGTAGTGTCAGTATCACCCGAACGAACTGCCGGTTGGGCTAGTAGGTGCTAAGTGCTCTGTTTCGCGCCAAAATTTTGCGTCCCGTACCGTCAACATAGTAAGTAAACAGAGAAAAGCTGTTCACATGTTTCAATATTTAATTGTAATATTTAATACCTACGTGATTCTAATGATGCATTGTTTGTTTTAGAGTCGTCAAATGATATAGAGAACATAATGGGGGTTCTTAAAGCTATGTTGTTTTAAGAAACCAACGAAATAGACAAAAACAGAAAAGCATTCCAGAAAGTTTTGAAAATACAACTAGCGAAACCTGGCGTAATAATACATGCAATTAGTGTGATTAATAAAGAAGCTGAATACATTAAACATTGTATTATGTACCGAATTTGAATGTAAGTATCTTAACTTTATTTGTAAATACTGATATCTAAATAAATATAGATCACAAAAAATATTTTTATTTCATCACTAAACGAAACATAAATCTAAATAGGTACCTACCTACTTATATTATTTTGTTCAATAACGATGAACTTGCTACATGCAGTTCTTTACGCACACAAGAGCGCGTGTCTGTACTATACACAACACAAATACAGCTACAAGTATTGCTCACCCTCCTTCGTGAGATACAACAACTGTACTGAACTGCCTATCGATTCTGTAAAAATCTCACCGTGATAACTTAGATGAAGTGAGCGTGAAGTGATCTATCAATGGAGGCAATAACATTAGGTGGAATGACAGCTCACTTCACCTTAGTTTTCACGGTGAGATTTTTACAGAATATCACTGCTGTACCCAAGCTTGACCACACAAGCACGCACAAGGAAACTAGCGAATTCGGACGTGCTTTTACGATAAAAATATTCATAAAAAAATCAAGGTTTTTTTTATTACTATGTAGTTGAAATTAACTTTAATCCAAACCACCTGCCATTGCAAACTAAAAAGTCCTTGCAAATGTCAATCATTCTAATTTATACCTTATTGGAATGAGAGAAGAGTTACATTGTAAAGTATGTATTACTAGTGGCTTTGGCGGCGCGCAGCGCGGTCAAATGAGTAAGTACCTACCGCAGAACATAAATACCCTAACGGGTACCTACATTTTTGAAGCTGCCGCAAGCCAGCCGCTCGTGCGCCGCGCCACGCGCACCAAGTCACTGCGATAGGTGCCTATATTATACGCGGATTTTGACTCAAAATTCGAATCTTTGTATTTTTATTTCGATTTCACATGAAAACTTTATTTTTACAAACAAGCTGCACATCTCCAATAAAAGCGCTAAGTTTGCCAGTCTGTGGAATGCTCGTCCCCTCCCTTAACCAGCCTGCTACTAGCTACCTATAATAGGTAGTGTAGGTAGGTACCTACCTACTAGGTACATTCTTCAATTTTCTCGATATTTGGAGTGACGTCACATCACATCGTCGATCTACGACTGACAGCCAGGAACAACTGTGCTTTTCGAGCGGAGTGGTCTCGGTATGATAAGGAAGGTCACCCATCCACGGACTGACCTCGTTAAACGTTGCTTAATCTTGAAGATCGACCCGTACGGTTGCAATTACTCAACCACGAGCCTCTTTACGGTTATGTATACCCACATAAGCTGGCCGCTGGAAATTTTAATTTATTTAGGTAGGTATACGTACCTACCTAAATAAATTAAAATTTCCAGCGGCCTTTTGCGGTATTTTTTTCTATTTCTTTCAAATAAATTGCAACGTATATAGGTTGGTAGACACATGATTCTACATACAGACACTCAAGAAACATGAACCTCTTTTTGGGACAGTCGGGTAAAGAAATAGAACGGTTGGTTCTGGTAAACTGAGATTGGCCCCGATTCTGTTATTCCCAAACTAAATTAAATTTAAGTTCAGTGCATCTTTTTCTTTCTATTTCATTATGAAAAGGACAGACGATAAATATAAGTTTAGTCCTGTCAAATTAGTCAGCGCCTGACGTAAATTGACGTATTTTTAGTAGCCAATTTTTTAATCTTTTCTAACTTGTCTATGGATTATCTAATTTGACAGGACTAAATTAATATTTTATCTTCTGTCTTTTTCGTAATGAAATAGAAAGAAAAAGAAGCACTGAACTTAAATTTAGTTTAGTTTGTGAACAACAGAATCGGGGCCACTATCTACTCCCCTAAGCTCCAGAATATGAGATAGATTTTTCAGTTTACGGTACCAGATTTTGATCATAGTAGGTAATCTAAGGAAGTAAGTACTTATACTTACCTTGTTGATTGCAATTCCGTTGCAATTTGCCTCCATAGCCTGTCTTTTAGTGTTTTGTCTTTGTAGGAAGCATACCTCACATCATAAAGTACAGGTCTCGCCTGTAGGTACTAAAGAAATTAACAATTCTAAGTTCATATTTAGCTCATTATTGGTCTGACGACGGCTCATGCACAGACCTTTGCCTTAGACTTATGTGTACTTAATCGTTATTATTTCACGTTAGTAAAGGCCATAATTTTGTGAACCATCAAACAACGCTTTTACGGTTATTTTTTTCTTTGGTTTGACGGTAGTTAGCGTAATTTTTAAGTGAACGTGAAATAACCTGCCCTAGTGAGGTACGAGTAGTTCAGCTCGGAAGCCGTCGGCCACGCTCGGCCGACGGCTTCCGAGCATCAACGTAAGAGTCCGAGGTTGTTTCGATTTCTCGAGAAATTGTGTTTATTTCAGATCGTTTAGTCAAAATTGAACTTGATTTTGTTAACGGATTTAAAAAAAGGAGGTAACGTAACATTGTATATTATCAGTAAAACTTGTTGAATTATTTTGTTTCAAATCGAAGAGTATGGGGTGGGTCGATTTTTTTGCACGCAAGTGTAATTTCCAATTTTTAATACAGCAGAAATAATGAAATGAAAATAAAAACTTCCTATTGCTTTCGCTGGGAAGAAGTGGCTCAACAAACTCCCCAGCAGCACAGCTGTCTGTTCAGTTAGGAAATACTTGCTTGTACACAATAGGTAGTAGATATGAAAAGTAATTACGTTGGATAAAATTAGGTTGGATTGTGTCGGCCGACCGGGGAATCGAACCTAGGACCCCCGCTGGGCAAACACGCACAGACCTGCCTTCGTCCTCTGACGAAGATCGTCTACTACTGAGCTCAGCTTGGATTGCTCTGGAATTTATACTCTCCGTGTCGCGTCGCGGCCGCCGCCGCGATATCGCCGCGACACCATACTAAATGTTCATTTTGTATGGTGTCGCGGCGATATCGCGGCCGCGGCCGCGATTCGCGTCGCGCTAGTGTGAAAGGTGTTGCGTCGCGATAATATCGCAGAATCGCCACGCGACACGTCGCGCGACAAGTCGCGCCAGTGTGTACGAGCCTTTATTTCTTTATGACGTAATGCCAACATCAAGAACAAAATAGGGATGTCACGTCACATGAATGATCGAATTATCGATATCGGTACTTGTCGTTATTAGCGTAGTGACCCACGAAACCAACTTTTAAAAAAATAATATAGGTAGGTTAATTATTAACAAAAAAAAAATAGTTGAAAGTGTATTCAAAGGATTTTATTTCGTTCAAACTTTAACATGCTTGCTTAAGCATCGATAAAAAAATGTCAGTTCCTTTACTCCAGGCTATGCGGTGTGCTTCAGGTTGGAAATTCTGCAAAAAAAAATAATACAGGCTGGTAACTGGTGACTAATAAATTAATTACTAAAATCAGGGTTAAAAACCTTGTATTATGCTCACACACTGTTTGGTAGACCGTGTTGAGCATTCCCAGCAGTCTGGATATTTTTATGTTGAAGTCGTATGAGAAAACGCCGACTCCAGTTCCGCAGTTAGTCTTTGATCCATATGTGTAAAGTCTGAATTCCTTCGAGCCTGAGTAGTCGTAGTCCTCTTTAAGCACTATATTGTAATGCTTTTGAAAGTAGTATCGTTTCGGGACTTTGTCGCAGGGTGATGTCATCATTCAATTATTTACAACAGTTCCTGAAGTCATCGGTCTACTTTAAAGTCCCTAAAACAAACATGGAAATATTGTTATTACAAAATTATGCAAAAAATTTTTTAAAAAATGACTGAGTAAAAATGTAGGTAAGCTTTAACAGTTGAGAGGCTATGCTAAGCAAAAAACATTCTTCAAGTGCACCCTTTTGTATACACATAACAAATAGGCTTTTGCTATGATAGATGAACAATATTTTCCCAGGTATTTTTCACTTCAAATGAAAATTATCGATAAAACTTACAACAAGCGCAACAGCACTATTGTTTACATGTAATTATGGTTAAGCATTATTTTACTCGAAAAACCAAGTCTTCAGTGAAACTTACGATTAACACAGTTATTTCACGCGGTATTAAATTAAATTACGTACTTACCGATCTTCATTTATAGGAAATCTTGCCATGAATGTTCTTTTTGACCGTCCATTCGACAAGTTTTTATTCCACATATTTCGCACTTTTTTTCTTTTGAATCTACTCATTTTTGTTTTTGTGATTGTCTTGAGTACCTTCTAGACGACCACCACACCCAAAAATATAGCAATAATTAGACTATTTTGTGAAAAGAGCACAGAACCAGACTTCTCAAAACAACAAAAGAGAAACGTCAACATGACTTTTAGCATGGCGGTCAAAGATGGCGGCGAAGTACGATCCGCCTAAATTGGAATGCCGTCAAATTGTCTACAACTTTGTAGATTTCAACGTCCTTTCAAACTTATACGGGTTAAATTCGCCTCCGTTTCATACATTCGTTTTTTACCTTGAGAGTTGCGCCAGGCTGCAAAAGATTATCATAGATGTACTGAGAAGGCACAGTCATTTTATTAATCTCTTTAAATTTGTCTCTGAAGGAGTGTCTGGGACTTAATTTATAAATGGAACGAATTGCCCTTTTTTGTAAAATAAAAATTGTCTGAATATCGGCGGCATTTCCCCACAACAGAATACCGTACGATATCATGACGACATCACACTATGAAAATAACTAAAGTAAACCAAACGGGCTGTCTCTAAATCAGTTAAATCACGAATTTTCATAACGGCGTATGCTGCAGAGCTAAGCTTTTTTGACAATTATTTATCTATAGGTATGGGGGCCCCATTGAAGCTTGGCATCCAATGTTATGCCTAAGAATACTGTGATATCTTCGGGTTTTAACTCTTCATCCTTTATGAGAACACTAGTTTCTACTTGTCTAACATGGGGTATCGTAAACTTAATACATTTGGTTTTTTTTTCGTTAAGTAGTAGGTACCTAGTTATTAACATTAAACCAGTCAACTACTTTTGCGAGGGCGCTTTATAAAAAGTACTCTTTGAATGGAACCCAGCGGAACCCAGTGTCTGGGTGTACGTTGAAATATGTTTCGCGACTGTAACAAATATGTATTTACAGAATTATAATCATTAGAAGGAGTAATACAACTTGTTAAGTTAATCATTAGAATGAGTAATACAACTTGATATGTTAGTATAGTACTAAATGTCAAAATTTCATGAAATAGTCATTCAATAGGATTACTTGGTATTAGAGTTGTATTGATGACTTTAATGATTAGAATTCAATAATCAACGTACAACTTAATGACCCGCAAATTGCAAAAAACGTAAGAAAATTAGAATTTCGCTGGCTACCCTGGCGCTTTTGCCATAAGGATTACGTGTGACTCTGATTTTGTTACTGTCTTGTTTCCAACTTTTTAGTTGTTTTTTTGTCGTACTTATAGTTTTATTATTTCCCCCCCTACGGCAAAGCCCGAGGAGAATTATCATTTTAACAGGCTACATACCTATTTATGTTCATCTGTTTCCTCATAAGCAAGGGCTGATCTACAGTGAAAACGGTTTAAGCAAAATCAAAGAGCAAAATAAAATCAGACTGTCTGAATGCATAACCATGGAAGTTCGTAATTTTTATCGACGATGGGAAATCCCATTGGGCACATGGTTATGTTTATAATAAAAACAACATATTTTATTATCACAGTTGTTTTATTTTAGAATGCTCTGAATACCATTTGAAGTAATAACAAATTCTACCACAGAATGAGGTAAATGTGGACCAAATACTACAAGTAGTTCTCTAATATATATTTCATGTTTACAAGTAAGTAGCTGATTTCTGGTTTTTAGCAGCTGTTTTGCATCATATGATTTTAAAGTCTTCCTTAACATAAGCCTAGTTGTGACCATGTTAGACCATGCCAGACCCAAGGATGGCAATACATTAGATGAATCTTCAAAGGAAGCTGTAACTTGGTTTATACAGAGAATAGCTAAGTTGAATTCTTGTGCCAATGCTGTTAATACAGTGGCAATTTCTCTTAAGTCTTCTGCTCTCTTCACATAATTATTACTTTCACATCTAAAAGGTGCTGCAATAGAATCAATTACTATTAGAGATAAGTCATGCTGTTGTAACAGCTTCGGTAACCGTACATTTACACAAGACAGCAAATCTTTTGCCTCGGTTATATGTTCCACAAAGATATTTTTTCCATAATCTATTTTGGAGTTGAACTGTGGAAGGTTAATTTTCATTTCCTCAAATCTTTTGGTTGGAAATATATCTTCAGTACAAATGTAAACACACCCATGGGCCCAATTTTTTAAGGATATTTGTAAGGCTAATTGGGTCTTTCCGCTTGCGCTTTCGCCAAAAACCTCTGTTATTGTACCTTTTTGAAGACCACCATTCAATAGATTATCTATGCCAATACACCCTGTTGATATTCGGAGTTCATTAATGTTAATCTTCTTCAAATCATTAGCCGTAGTACTAATTGGACATATATTATCAGTAACAATATTTTTTAGTAGCAAGATGTCATCAACACTTAAGTTGGTAGACTTCTTGATGTCCCAAATAGAAAGAATAATTATTTGTTTAACAGTGGATATTCCAGCTCTGTCTATTACTTCATATATGTTAGGAGGTAATAAATGTTTTAATGTCAGCATGATAAAATATTAAAATATTTATGCGATAAGTTTTCAAAGAAGTTTTCACTTTTCAGTTTATCACGATCAACCAACAATTATTTGTTGTTGTGTTGAGCTGTCACAACACAAGACTCAGTCAGTGCTGTCCACTGACGTACCAATCATATGGACCCGGCATACCTACAAGAAAAACGTGCATACCTACACTCTAGGGTCAGCGCACACCAAGAGCAGAGCAGAGCAGAGCATTTACTGAGATTATTGAAAAAAATATCTTAAGATTATTATCATACTTCGCAAAATTGAATACATGCCCAAAGATGCTCGACCATGCTCGAGCACGCCGACTGCGTGTTCGAGTATGCATTCTACATGCAGTAAAAATTTTGGTCGACCATGCGCGAGCATTTTGCAGTTCGGTCTGCGCTGACCCTTACTGAGAGGATAAAATGGCGGCAGCCCCTAATCGATATTTCTATAAAATAACATCGATAAAAGATTGTGAGAATGTTTTCTTAGTGTCACGGACTCACGGTACAATATCTACGGCACAGAATACCTAATAGTACTTCGTACAGAATGGCCACTCCCTACCCCGCGCTGACATCAGATACCGCACCTCACCCCGCACACCGCGAATTTGTCGGCGGCTCATTAGCTCGGGGCGCTCACAAAGAACCGCAGCACTGTACTGCTGACACGAACACACAATTTTGCGATTTAAAAGTTTTATCTGAGTTTTAATCACGATGGTTCGATATTGTGATGCTTTTCCGAATTTGTATTTACATAAATGTTTGTAAGATATCGCATTTTAATACCATGCGATATAATAACCGATTATTTATAGTTAAGTAGGTCATTTAAACGAAAATATTTTAGTGTAAGCAATATTTAGCTAAGTACCTTATTTGCATGGGCATTTGCTCTGGGATAGCAACATTTAGTGAAGTGGAACTGATGATGAAGACCACAGATGGCCACCGGGACACTCAATAATAAGTATTTCACAGGTTGCGATTCGATTACTGTAATATGTTTGCTAAGCACAATTTATGCTCGTCACAACGCGAATGGTGAAATGGAGATGATGGTGGAGTACCAAGAGAACTCCTCAACAATTAACGTCCCTGCCTCGGGAAAAGCAATATTTTGTAAAAGGCGATGAGCAAGTTGACATTAGGCTATTGTAACTTAGATACTTTATAAACAGACCCACTAAAAAGCAAGAAATAAAAACTTTTTAGCAAAAAAAACCGACTTCCAAAAAAACACTACAAAGTGAAAAATAACTTTAAAAAGTTTTACATTTATTACTTAGCTATTATAATATTATTTTTATTTCATTACGAACCCGACTAATTAGATAAACAATCAAACGCCGCACGTACAAGGTCACTTATTCTTTCTAGTCGCGTCGTCGTCGTTCCCGCCATTTTTTTTACGCTCCGCACGACAACCAACCCTACTACAGCTTACGCACACATTTGCACGTGTACCAACGTCACAGTATAATTATATATACAGTATTGTAACTCGGCCGTATCTTGGACATAAATGCCTACAGCCGCGCGGTACGTAAACATGCGATAGGGCAGCCCGCCTCCAGCATTTGAATTACATTTGCCTATTTTGTGTTTCCATTTAGTTTTGTGACTGTAAATATACTTTATTTTATATAAAAAAATAAAATAAGTACTTTGTGAATTGAATAGGAAGTGTTCAATAAAAATGCATGTTGTTTTTTGATTGGTAGATTTAATTAAAAAACCATGTTTATATATGTTTGAATAACAAATCGGTCTTATAAATACGAAAGGCTTTATTATTAAATTTTAAAGTATAAAAAATCCGCATTCTAATATAAAGTTTAATTAAAAAACGAGTGTGCTTATGACCACACGACTGAAGTGAAACTTCTTTCGCTCCATCTGTATGTATATTTCATTTACTAGCTATAAGAGAAAGAGAGAAAGAAAATGTGCGCGCGCACTGCTCTCTCTTGCTCCTACACTGTGATACAGACAATAAGCCTGCAGTGTCCCTGAGGTGACCGGGGTAGATCTGAGAGTGGCGGTAGATAGGCTGAAGGCCAAAAATACCGCCCCAGGACCCGACGGCTTGCCGGGTAAGGCCTGGGTCCTGGCCTCAGGGGCTCTCGGGCCCCGACTAGAGGCGCTCTTGAGCGCATGCATGGAGAGGGGCCAGTTTCCACTCCGCTGGAAGACGGGGAAGCTGGTCCTCATACAGAAGCCAGGGCGCCCTGCGGACTCTCCGTCCGCATTCCGGCCCATCGTGCTGCTCGACGAGGTCGGCAAGCTCTTTGAGAGAGTGATTGCGGGCCGCCTCGTCGGGCACCTGGTGAGGACGGGGCCGGATCTTGCGGACAGCCAGTTCGGCTTCCGCAAGGGGCGCTCGACGGTGGACGCCATCATGCGCGTGAGGGCCCTCACGACGGGGGACGCGGTGTCCCGGGGTGGGGTGGTCGTGGCGGTGTCACTCGACATCGCCAACGCGTTTAACACCCTGCCCTGGAGTTGCATTGGGGAGGCACTCCGGTATCACCGGGTGCCGACCTACCTCCGTCGAGTAGTCGGGGCGTATCTGACGGACAGAGCCGTCATCTACCCCGGTCGCAACGGGGAATGGAACCGGCGAGAGATGTCGTGCGGTGTCCCACAGGGATCGGTTCTGGGGCCGCTCCTGTGGGACATCGGTTACGACTGGGTGCTGCGGGCCGATCTCCCTGATGGAGTCAGCGTGGTTTGCTACGCTGACGACACGCTAGTCCTGGCGCAGGGGAGGTCGCATCAGGCGGCGGCCGACGCGATGACACGCGGGGTTGCGATAGTCGTGGAGAGGATCCGGCAGTTGGGTCTCGAGGTGGCATTGCACAAGTCCGAGGCCATGTCTTTTCATGGGCCTCGGAATGGGCCGCCTTCGGGATCCCAACTAACGGTAGGAGGGGTTCACATCGGCGTCGAGACAACGATGAGGTACCTGGGTCTCGTCCTCGACAGCCGGTGGAACTTCGTCGAGCATTTTCGACGTTTGGCTCCCAAATTGGAACGGGCCGGGGCCGCCTTCAAGCGGCTCTTGCCCAACCTAAGGGGGCCAAACGCCTCCTGCCGGAGGCTTTACGCGGGGGTCGTGCGGTCCATGGCCCTATATGGGGCCCCGGTGTGGGCGCGTTCACTGCGGCGGCGAGCCGCCCATTACCTGAACGCGCCCCAGAAGGTGGTAGCCGTAAGGCTAATCCGGGGGTACCGCACGATCTCGGGCGAGGCGGCAAGCCTCCTTGCCGGACTGCCGCCGTGGGATCTGGAGGCGATAGTCCTCGCGCGCCTGTACGAGTGGCGCGCGGAGGCACTACGCCGGGGGGAAACTCCGCTTCCGCGGCAAATCGCAGCGGAGCGGACCGACCTCCGGCGCGATCTCATGGCGGCATGGAAAGAGCGACTGTCGCAACCCAGCGCAGGGCACGCCGCGATAGCGGCGGTAAGACCCCTCTTTGAGGAGTGGCTAGAGAGGCGCCACGGCGCCCTCACCTACCGCCTGACGCAGGTCCTCACCGGACACGGGTGTTTCGGGAGGTACCTGCACATTATCGGGCGGGAGGATACGCCCGGGTGTCACCACTGCGAGGGTCGCCCGGAGGACACGGTGGAGCATACGGTGGCGGTATGCCCCAATTGGGCGGAGCACCGCCGTGTTCTCGCAGAGGCGATCGGCGGCGGCGGCGACCTCTCGCGCCCGGCCCTGGTTCAAGCCATGGTCCGGGGCGAGAGGGAGTGGGAGGCAGTCACCTCCTTCTGCGAAGCAGTCATGCTAGCGAAGGAGGTGGCGGGACGGCTGAGGGAGAGGGCCTCACGTCCCAGCCGCCGCGGGAGACGCCCCGGGCGTCGGGAGCCGCGAGACGACTCCCGGCCACCGTAGGCGCGGGCCTGCGGGCGGAGAGTAATGGGTAACTCTCCGTCCGATCAGGACCAGGCCCGTGCCGGACGGCGCGTACGTGTTCCACGCGCGCCTCAAAGAGATGTCAGCATTAGGAAGGGGCCCGAAAGGGCCGAAGCCTGCCGGGGCAGCGGGATTGTCCGAAAGGGTTACCGCTACCCCGGAACACAAAGGGCTAAGGAAGGAACACGGGTGGGTTTTAGTCAGTAAGAGTCTGACACTCCCTTCTGCTCCACCCAGAGCGGGAGGGGTCATTGGATGATTTCCCATCCACAAAAAAAAAAAAAAAAGCCTGCAGTGTGCTTAGATATACGGAACGTATTTGGCTATGAGAGGAAGAGAGAAAGAAAATGTGCGCGCGCACTGCTGTCTCTTGCTTATATCCCCCACTTAACTTCCGTTCGCCTTGCCCGATCACACTTTTCGTAACGCTTACGTCACGCGTTCGCCAGCTTACTCCCCAAGTCAAGCGTGCGTAAAGAAGTTTCACTTCAAAAATTGCTTTTGGGAAACATGGACAAGGTGGAGAACTCCAATCTTTACAAACTTCAACACCTACCTACTCCACTACAATGCAAGAAACAGCTGACGAGTAATTTTAATAACTTTTTATCTCAGCTTATTAACGTCTCTATAAATTAGGTACCTACAACTCGCAACAACCCAAAACAAAAATTCTTGTGTCACCAATGCCAAGCTGAACAGCTGGCTACGAATGTTTTAAAATCACAACCCTCTCAAATATCTAAATATTTTGTGAATATCTCATGAGTCTAGCTGTAGTTGTCGTTATTAATACCGAGAAAAAAAAAACGGTTTTTAGTGGTATAATTTTTGTTATAGCAGCAGCAGAAATACTTAATCTGAGAAAATTTCAACTATCTAGTGACAGACAGACGGTCAAATTTATTTTTTTCTAGTATTATTCATACACACAGTACAATAAACAACTATTATTAATAATAAAATAGCACGTCTTTACTTTGAATTATACAAACTAACAAAACAAAACACACATGCCCCGAGGTTTTCAACACAAGTGTAAGTACCTACCGTATCATGATTCATGAACCGCCTATAACTACCTATGAGTTTCACTCTTGTCAATCACTTTCCTTTACTCTATTCACTTTATTAATCCAGACATCGTTTTTTTCGGGAGATAAAAGGAAATACTTATCCATTAAAAAGACACATTATGTACCTACCTACTAGTAAGTAAAATTATTTTATAGTCTTACCTTTCAGAGTTTCCAGGTAATCTAAAAAAAGTTATCCCTGGATGCGTTATTGACGAATTCATGCAACCAAAAACAGCACAATATATCCTACTCGTCATATTAAATATGTACTTGAACTTATTTTTAGTGAAAAAATCCCGCGGTTATTGTTAAAAAAACAACACACCGACCGTTCATCACTGCGGCACAGTCGCGACTGTCTGCCTGCCGAGCGAATGCCGAGATCGAGGCGCGTAGGCATAGCTCGCGCAGCGTCCGTTTGTATGAAGATGGAATACTGTATATATAATTATACTGTGCCAACGTCATTTGGCTATGTAGTAGTAGTTGGTAATTATTTTGCGCGCGTTGTACGGAGTGTCCGGGGTGTATCTACGGGTAAAAATACCCCAAGTTTTCTAACTTTTATAAGTCTTTCATTTAGTAGGTCAGTTATTTGTAGGTTCGTCCATCTTTCACAGCTAAGTCGTAAGACGTGTTACCGTCAATGGACCGCTGATGATAATTGATAATAATTTGAATAATAATAAAAAAATTGTAACAGAACTGCAATTTGGAAAAAAATGTGTGAAAATTTGAATTTCACGGGATATAATGACGGAACTAACATAATTATTATTTTTGAAGATGTTAAGTTTCCAACACCTACCTTTTCTAACATGCAGATGATAGTGGGCTTTAATTAAAAGTCAACAATAAATTATAATTAAGTATATAATTATATTCAAACAGGAAAAAACAACAACAAACAAATCACTCTCACTTATTTCTGAACTATACTATTTTGATCCGATAATTTCGATGTGATATTCTTTCAGGAGATTTCTTTCCATAATATTTTCGTCTGTATTAAAAATTTCTCGTTTAGTCTCTTTATCTTCTTGGGCTGTTTTTGACATTTGTCCTTTAATTCTCATAATAAATCTGAAACAAATAAAATATAAGTAAGCTTTAATAGATATTGAAGACAAGCGAGAGATATCTCCCCATTGAGCTATATAACTAGAGAAGCAAACCTCAATAAAATGTGTCAAAAAAGTGTAGCCACTTTATAAACGCGACGACGTAGCTTTGAATCCACTAAACATTTAAAAGTAAACATATATCTGTCTCACTTACACGCGTCGTAAGAATACTACCGTCGTTTAGATTAGACAAAGACCACAATATAAACATGCAGTGACGGGATGGGGTTGCCTACCCATGCGAAATTTTACCCAACATTTTAAGCCATAAAAAGCGTTTTAGGTTAAGTTAAATTATTTTTAAAATATTTGAATTATGTATTTCATAATGGATGTGTAATAGAAGTTTATAAATAATGAAAATAACTAACACATTTTCTTTTTGAATATTTTTCTTTATTATTAATGAAATTGAATGATTTAGTAGGTAGCCAGTCAGTCTCTTTTCTCAGCAATCGGATTATTTCCACCCATTTTTCACAGCGTGCTGCATCTTTAGGAACCCTGCTACGTTGTTATTATTAAAAAATATTTAAAATCACTTATTCCATAAATTAAAAACTCCCACTAATGTGGGAAACTAAAACTAAGTTTTTAGTGGTAACACTGAACCCAATTTACAAAATTCTACATTTTATTGCGTTTTTACGTTGATATAAACACAGAGACAATTAATTTACGTGTGGAAAGTAATTCCGGTTAATTTATTAAGTTTTTGTGATCTTGAATCGCACTCTTTCGCGATATTTTTTGTCGCATGTCACTCGGTTGACTTCGGTTGGCGTCACACAGAGCACTGAACTGACGTTAGCTACGCTGATGGCTGTAGCCATCAGCCTAGTGGCAACGCCTTGGTGCGGTAATTGCTAATCTAGTGTAACATATATATCAATGTATCTCCCACTCTGTCTCAATTACTTTATTCAGTGTTCGGTTGAAACTAGATTCTTCAAAGTGAAGAGAACAAATATGAATTGTTTTTGTTGACATCTCTAAACAACACCGATTGTTTCATTTAGGAGCTCTAAGTTTATGGGTCTATTTCAATTTGTAAGAAGAGTTTAATATTTTTCTTATACTTATACTTATCTCCAATTAATATTACATAATCTTATTATAAATAAAAAAAATCGATGATGATGTAGCGGACAATAACGTACCTGGTAGACAGTAAATAATACTTGGCAACTCTTTCTTTCTTCTCTAGTCTGTGCTTTTCTTTAATTCGCTTCGCTGTCAAAATTTATGTAGAATTGTATTGTAGTCCCCAAAGAGTAATTTAGTAAATAATACGGAAGGTAGTCCCGTAGTCCCCCCCACAGAGTACTTTGTAATAGACTGTCCCCCCCTGTTCTAATCTCTAATCTTTTGTATGTTCTAAAATGTCTTGTAACTCCTGTACAAAACCGTTTTCATTGCTTCGTAAAGAGGTATATTTTAATTATCTACATTCTATGTACCTTTTCACGTCATCTATCCATACCCAAGTGAATCAGTCTGTAAAGTTCTAAGATGTTTTCAGAAAGGATGTCCAAGTTGCGGCTTCAGCTATTGCTCCAAATGTTTGGAAAACAAAATGTTTTTATCAAAACTCAATGCTGAAACTAAGGTCAGGCCAAATTATTACCTACATGTGTACAGTGGAACCTAATTATATGCAAATGTTTGTCCTAAGTCAACAATATGATTAGAATTCATAAAATTCTTTCTTAGGACAACATTAATTCTCCCATAAGTTGTATAATTTAATCTTCAATTTTTAAGTAAGGTTGGAACTGCTTTGTCGACAAGGATTACTTAATGTTGTATGTCAGCAGTAACAATATATCCATCTTAAGTAATCAAATAATAATTATATCAGACCCATTTATTTTCTAGATAATTCAAGGGTTCACTATTTTTTAATGCATGAGTCAATGACTCAACTACTGGTTTATACTTCATTGTTTTAGGTATGTGCAAAATGTATAAATAATAGTTCAAAATCTAATGAGCCTAAGCAAGTTGAGGCACCTGATGCATACTACAGGTAAATAAAATTTGAATTTAGGTAAATAACTATTTAATTACAAACCTTCCTACCTTATAAGACCATGTTTGCACAGAAGTAAAAATATTGCAGAATTTTATTGCACACTGGATTTTCAAACTCTCGGTCTTGAACTGAGTATTGAGAATCCAACAAAGTGCATCCCAGTGTGTCCAAAAAACACACTGGATTCTCAAATCTCAGAGCCAAGCAGTGCATTCAAGTTGAAGATCCTGTGTGAGAAAAAATGCTGCTGGGTATATTTACATCTGCATGAAAGTCGACTAAACATATTCATATTAGGTACCTGCTGTTGACTGAAATAATTTAGTAAAAATATCTGGTCTCTTTTAGGAGAATAGGTGCCATTGATCAAAAACAACCAGCTAATTCTGACAGTAATGCAGGGACAAAAGATCAGCTAATATTAGATAGGCTACAAAAGTTAAAAGAAGGCAGAAATGTAACTCCTCTGTCAACAACAGATGAAGATATTAAAAGTCGTCTTCAGAATATCAAAGATGAAACTCCTTCTACTTCAGAATCTGAGATATATTTAAGACTGGCAAAATTAAAAGGAATGCCCATAGAAGTTGTTACCGCCAAGGTAGGTTAGCAGGGTTTTTTTTTTCAAACCTGAAAATATATAGCTTGGGAGTAATTTGGACAAACTAAAAAAAGCTTGTAAGAAACCATTATAACTACCAAAATGCACATCAAAATTTTGGGCAAAATGATGGTTGGGTCACTTGGCTTCCAAGTTCCAACCTATCAAAATATTTATTAATTGCATTAGATCTGTGGTCTTCTTTACTTACTCTTTTTTGGTAATTCTTCTTTTCACCATTTTGTTCCAGCCAGTATTACCGCCACCAGACACAAGGACAGAACAAGAGCAGGCAAATGACCTGATAAAGCAATACATGGAGCAAACTAACATTGATACAAAATACACAGATGAATTTGATAGTCTTATTAGTAATATAGAGGCTCGTATGCAAAAACTTAAAGGATCTAACCCAGGCTCACAAGGTACTCCAACAATTCAAACAAATTATGAGTCAGATGATGAGGAGGCCACTGTTAAAAAAATTGTTGAAAAGGTATATGTATTTAATTTTACAGTTTTATTATGCTGTCCAAATATAGATCTAGTTGGGACTCAAATAATTAAGTTTCCTAGTTAAACTAAAGATTTCCTTTTTTTAGATAAAGGCAGAAGCATCTTTGGAGGATGACATAATTACATCATCTGATGAACTGCCTTTTTGTGAAATATGCAATGAAGATGCGAGGATGAGGTGCCTAGGCTGCAAGTATCTGTTTTGTAAGAGATGCTTTTTAGAACACAGAGATGATGATGATGGCTGTAATAGGTATGAACCCTATGAAGCTCCAAAGGTTCAATAATTTATGAAATAATGATATAAGTAATTAAGTTGCTTCAGCAATCAAATGCTTTGATTATATTTTAACACTATTATACTCTCCAATTTAAAATATTCTTTCACTGTTAAAAAGCTACACTATTGCCGAAGGCTATAGGTAATGTTTCATATGCACAAAGTTGCAGGCAGAACCTACATAGTTTAATATAATCTAAGGTAAGCTATGTATGAATATTTAGTTTATGAAATAAAATTTGGGATAATTTTTAGGTGCGTTTTATTTTATTATTCTCAAATTCCTCAATAATGTTGGGAATGTGTTTAATAAGCTCCTCTTCTGGTTGTTTGTATTCATTTTCAATCCAAATGTCTTTGAGCTTATTTATAATGGGACCATACATTTTGCCCGGTGGGACTCCAGCATCTTTTAACATTTTACCAGTAATGGGGAACCTTGGCACAACCCATTCATTAAATTGCTTTAAAAGCACATCTCCTCTGTACTTCAATACTTCTTTAACATACTCAATTGCATCCTTTTGTTTTATCTTTGTGTTTAAAACTAGTTTTTCATATGGTCTGAAATATCAAAACATAATCTTTTGAGATAAATTCTATGATAATAAAACATAATATTTAAAAAATATGAGGTGTCTAGTTGCAAACCCTGCTAAAACTGCAGAATGTTCACAAACAAAAAAAAGTTTTAACAATTTATACTTCACACAATGGTTTAGAAACAGATATATTATTGTGATTATTGAAGTGATTAGGTATGTAATTTAATTAATAATATAGGCACAGTGAGGTCAGCGGAATAAAATCTGTTATAGTGGGATTTGCAAGTGACACATTTTTGTGGCATATTCCTTATCCTCCATTGAAAGAGATGACCAACCATAGATATCTCAATCTAGGTCATAACCTACATGCGTATCAAATTTCATCGAAATCATCAGTGTAGGCATTAAAGGTAATGGTTAAGACAGACAGTTACTATTGCATTTATAAAATATAAGTATGAATATGTCAACTCACAATAACGGCCTGGTGGCTATTTTGTCTTCTCTGTGTTCTACCAGGAAGTAGGCAAGGTCTCTATCATAGCCTGAGAACTTGAGCCTGTTGTACAACACTGTCACCTCATCCAGGTCTGTTAGAAGAGCTGCTAGGTAACTTATTGGATGCAACTTCAGATGTTCAGCTCTTTTTAACAATCTGTCTAATTCTTCAACATTAGGAGACGCTGGTAAACCTGCATTAAAAAATTGTATAATGGAATAAAATATTACCGATACGCATATGCAAGAGCATTAACAATATTATTATATAAACTAGCTGACTCGGCGAACTTTGTACCGCTTCAGAATGAATAAATATTGTTTCTTCATTTTTTTTTTTGTGAATTTTTCACATATTTTAAAAGTTCTGCTATTCGCGGTGGAGACAAATCCAACAAATCAAAGATCATAGAAATCGGTCCAAACATTCCGAGTTATAAATGGTATAACTAACCTGACTTTGTTTTAATTATATAGATATTAATTTATTATACATTATAAAATATTTACCTATGTATTCTCCAACTCCTACATCAATCATTGTCTTCAAAAGACATCCTGCAAAATTTCCTTGAAGCATTTTCTTAAGTTCCACCCAAATTCTTTCTCCGGATATATTTTGAAGTCCATTAACATTTTCTTTTAATACAATAAGTGTGTTTTCATCATGATTATTAGGTTCATGTGCTATCTTTCCATAGAAACGAAAATATCTCATTATCCTGAGGTAATCCTCTTTGACCCGTCTATCAGCATCACCAACAAAGACTATCCTACGCTTTTGTAAATCTTCATATCCAAAGAAATAGTCATACACAGAGCCATCAAAACCTATAAAAAAATATAAATAAACATGAAGCAACATGAAGTGTTTCTGACATTAGAATTAATATAAATAAGTGTTAACTCCACCTAAATACATGGAATTGATTGTGAGATCCCTCCTGTTGGCATCTAGTTTCCAGTCTGTAGTGAACTCAACTTCAGCGTGGCGTCCATCGGTGACTATGTCTATCCTAAGAGTAGTTACTTCAAAGCTCTCTTTATCATTGATTCTGGCTGTAATAGTGCCATGCTTTTCACCATTGGTATTGATCATTCTTATGTTTTCAGCAGTGAACATATCTTTCATTTGTTTTGGTGTTGCCGTAGTAGCAAAATCCAGGTCTTTTGGACTCTGACCCATTAATAGATCCCTGTAAATGTGCCCATTATTTAAAAATAATTTATTTTAAAAGATAGCAATACTACAATAATCACTGCAATAAACAATATGTTTAACTATTTGTGTTCCCATTGAGGAACCACATTTGAATTTTGAGCTTTTGAATGTGTCAGCCTTTAGTAAAAGTTCTCAAACAATTGTAAATTCAGCCTCTAGTTTGTAAAAGTAGCCACTCAAAAGTTACAATCAGTTAACACGTTGACTGCCAGACAACAGACACAATAGAAAATCTATTGTTCACGGTCACTGGTGACCGCGGTGGCAGTCAATGACTTAAAGGTGGTTCGTCAGTTGTGACTGACAGGCATCCATATCTGAAAACCTAGTTAAAATTTACAACTGCTATAAATGACTACTCTTAGCAAAAGATTTTTAGACTAATTTATTGAATATCAACCCTTTCTACACAACAGAATAAAAAGAAATAGCATGCAGAAGGTGGTCCGTCAACCGATCACCATAAGTTCACCTTGAGTGGACAGTGGCGTTAGTAAAAGTACTTGAACAATTGTAAATTCAATCTCTAGTTTGTCTAATGATAGACCCATATGTAAATTTCAAATCCCATTGTGGTCTCCACTCAAGATGAACTTATGGTGATTGGTTGAGGACCACCTTCCGCATGCTAGTTCTTTTTAGTCTGTGAACAGGAAGGGTTGATATTCAATAAATAATTAGTTTTACAAATCTTTTACTAAGACTAGTAATATAAAGCAGTTGTAAATTTTAACTAGATTTTGAGATATAGATGCCTGTCAGTCACGACTGAGGGATCCCCTTTACCCTATTGTAAATTTTTGGGCTACTTTTACAAACTAGAGGCTGAATTTACAATTGTTTGAGAACTTTTACTAAAGTCTGATGCATTCAAAAGCTTAAAATTCAAATGCGGTCCCTCAGTGGGAACGCAACTTGTTTAACTGCCACAATGCAGAAGCAAACAAACAAATCTAGGACAGTAATGATTGTAGCATGAAGTGAATCATAATGTCCTTGCTAATTATTGTATAGTTTTAATCATTATTTTAGAATGCTAAGTACTAAGTTTGAATACCTAGATTAACTACCTGACTGCACCACCAGCTACCCGTATTTCATATTTGTATTTGTCGAATAAATTCTTGAGGTCTGTTACTTCAGGAGTGAATATGCTTTTGAATTCTGCTGATTCCAACTTCAGCACAACTGGATTTTCTCGACATTTTAATTCTTGGTCCATTTTCGAGCGTATTCTGCGTCTCAAAATTGTATTGGTATTGTGTGTTGTGTATGCCTAAAAGTTGTATAAAAAATTAATTGAAAGTATCCTCCGGAGTCTTCTGACCGAATTTCAGTCACAGCTGCCTATCTCAACAGAGGAAGTACACAAAAAGTACGCTGAAGATGCTATAGTAAGTGCGTCTGCAAATACGGGTGCATTCTTCCCGGAACTGTATAAAGAGTTAGCGAGCCAGAACTACATCCACCAAAAAGCAAACAAAACAGTTAAAATCTATCTTCAGGATAACATAACCTATAAAAATTAGGTTTGAAGTAAATATTGAATTACCCTTTTCTGGATGTATCTACCAAACTTAAATATTCCTAAATAAATAGTGTGCATAACGCTATCAAAAACAGTTTTTAATTACTAATATTCCGTGATCAATATTACAAACTTTAGTCAAATTTAATTTGACATGAAATTGACACAAGCACAACGTTAAATTACTCGAAATTTATGACACAATTAGAGATGGGCGGGTGGGTAAAAATTGGGAAGGTAAAAATTGGAAGGAAAGGTAAAAAAGGGTAAAAAAAGGTAAAAATTAAAAAATACCCTTTTTTACCCGGTATTTATTATTAATACCGGGTAAAAAAGGGTATTTTTTAATTTTTACCTTTTTAAAAAATGATTACTATCTATAAATTATTTAGATGGCTTCGTCATCAATACTACGATTTACCATGTTAATATTGACCTTGAGCATTGAAGATAAAACATAGATTTTAAATAAAACGAAGTTAAATATCTTTTAAATCTTTAATCAACATATATTTTCAAACTAGCTTTTGCCCGCGACTTCGTCCGCGTGGGTTTCGTACTTTCCTCAAATAAATTTAACACCCTCTCCACCTCTCCCTGAAAGGTATTTCGAAAATTATTGATTACGATCTTTATACTTACTTTATTTAAAGAAATAAGTATTCGGGCCAATATTTTAGTTAAACTACCTAAGATGTTTCAAATAAACTATCCTCCCTTTTCATCACGACAGGGCTTGTTTTTGCATTTGGTACGTTTCCATTTTTATGATATAAAGATTATTTATAAGTACCTACCCATTTTCGTGTTAATGGAAGTTGGAGTTTCTACTCCTTAAACTTTATTACCCTTTTCTACCCCGGTAGGAGTAGAATAAGTAAAACCCTAAAACTCATACTTTTTTATTTTAAGTAAGTAAGTAGTAAACCCCTAAAAGTGACAATCTTTATTATTTACTGAGGCAAATGTTGAAAAGTTTCAAGTTTCTTAACCAAAGGAATAAGACCACATTTTCACCTTCACAGTTTTTATCCCCATAGGGGCGAAATATTGAAAACATGTATGGGACGTTTCCATATCTTGACTCAAAGATTATTTATACCAATTTCCAATTGAATCAAGCCACGCAATAAAATACTCCTCTGTGATATGGACTACCCCCGTTCACCCCGTTAGGGTTAGATTTTCGAAAAACCCAGTCACACTTTTTTATTTATTTTGGTCTTAAGTATACATACTGAGTTCCGAGTTTATATTATTGGACCGCGCGATAAAATTCTTCCATACAAACTGACACCCTCAATCTCCCTTTAGAGCAGAAAAACATAAAATGACAAACTATAATTTACTAAGATAAGTATTTGTGCCAAGTTTGAAGCTTAAATTCATCCATACCATTTTTTTGGAGTAAATCAAGCTACGCACTATAATACCGGCCTTAAAAATCGAATTACCACTTTTTTACCCGTCAGGGATCTACTTTCGAAAGACACATTTCTTATTACTTACTTAGACAAATATTCCTTCCAAGTTTCAAGTTTATTAACCAAATGAATAAGATTTTTCGTATAAAGTTTTTACCCACTTTTCACCCCACACAGGAGGAATTTTGAAAAAATGTTTGGGATGTGTTCATAACTTGACTCAAAAATTATTTCCAACAATTTTCGAGTTAACCAAGCCACGCAGTAAAATGGAAAATTAACTACTCCTTTTCACCCCGTCAGAGGTAGATTTTCGCAAAACCCTGATACATGTTATTCTTTACTTTTGGTCTTAAGTATAAATACTGAGTTTCGACTTAATCGGACCGCACGTTAAAATTCTTCCATACAAATGTTGACACCCCCTAATCGCCCTTTAGGGGGTAGTTTAGAAAAGCAAAACATGCCAAAATTCAAAATTTACTTAGATAAGTATTCATGCCAAGTTTCAAGTATATTAACCAAATGAATAAGATTTTTCATATAAGCTGTATCCCCACTTTTCACCCCCACAGGGGTGGAATTTTGAAAAATCGTTTGGAATGTGTTCATTACTTGACTCACAGATTATTTATACCAATTTTCGAGTTAATTAAGCCAGGCAGTAAAATTTGCCCTGTAAAATTAACTACCCCTTTTCTCCCCGTCAGGGGTAGATTTTCGAAAAACCCTGATACACGTAATTCTTTATTTTTGGTACTAAGTATAAATACTGAGTTTTGAGTTAATCGGACCGCGCGTTAAAATTCTTCCACACAAATTTTGACACCCCCCCATCCCCTGTTAGAGGGTAGTTTAGAAAAATAACAAATGCCAAACTTTATAATTTACTTAGATAAGTATTCGTGCCAAGTTTCAAGTTTATTAACCCAAGGAATAAGATTTTTCATATAAGCTGTATCCCCACTTTTCACCCCCACAGGGGTGGAATTTTGAAAAATTGTTTGGAATGTGTTCATTAATTGACTCACAGATTATTTATACCAATTTTTGAGTTAATTAAGCCAGGCAGTAAAATTTGCCCTGTAAAATTAACTACCCCTTTTCTCCCCGTTAGGGGTAGATTTTCGAAAAACCCTGATACACGTAACTCTTTATTTTTGGTATTAAGTATAAATACTGAGTTTTGAGTTAATCGGACCGTGCATTAAAATTCTTCCATACAAATTTTGACACCCCCCCATCCCCCTTTAAAAGGTAGTTTAGAAAAACAAAAAAGACCAATTTTCATAATTCACTTAGATAAGTATTCCTGCCAAGTTTCAAGTTTATTAACCCAAGGAATAAGAGTTTTCATACAAACTTTCATCCCCTATTTAACTCCCTTAGGGGTTGAATTTCGAAAATTCCTTCCTTATTCCTCGTCTACATTATAAAAGGAACCTCTGTGCAAAATTTCAGCTTTCTAGGTCCAGGGGTTTGGGCTGGGCGTTGATGAGTCAGTCAATCAGTCAGTCAGTCAGTCAGTCAGTCAGTCAGTCAGTCAGGACTTGTCTTTTTATATATATAGATAAACTGTTTAGAATTCATCTCATCTGCCTAGTCTTTTCCCAAATATGTTGGGGCCGGCTTCCAGTCTAACTGGATGCAGCTGAATACCAGTATTTTACATAGAGCGACTGCCTATCTGATCTCCACAATCGTGATGGTAATTGAAATAATGGTTGCAGATCTTTAAAAAAGTCTATCCACAATATATGTTCCACTAGGCTCCGAGAACTTCTCCACAATCGTCGGTTTCAGGTCCATTTTCTCTCGAAAACAAGTCGTTAATGAGCGCAGAAAAACGGCCTACCTCAAGGCATCGCTTCTTTTTAATATCTACACCAACGACCAACCGTCTAACCCTAACACGTCCCGCTTTCTCTATACAGACAACCTTGCTCTCACGTCACAAGCCACCACCTTTGAGGAGGTTGAGGCCCACTTCTCAGACGCTCTTGGTAACTTAGCCACATATTACTTCGCTAACTCATTCAAGCCCAATCCAAGCAAAACCCAGTCTTGCATATTTTATCTCCGCAATAGAGAGGCGGGCCGTAAACTTAACATCGTTTGGGATAGGGTGTCCATCGGGCACAGGCACTTCTCTAAATATCTTGGTGTTACCCTAGACAGGTCTCTAACATTCAGCAAAAACTGCAAGATTATCAAGCAGAAGGTGCAAACTTGCAACAGTCTTCTTCGTCGACTGGTCTCATCGAAGTGGGGTGCTTCGCCTGACGTTATACGGAATACTGGTCTAGCGCTATCTTTTCTGCGGAAGAATTCGCGTGCCCCGTGTGGAGTGGTTCTGGTCATGCAAAGCTGGTGAATACAGCTTTGAATGAAACGTGCCGGATCATCACTGGTTGCCTAAAATCGACCCCGGTACAAATGCTGTTTCCACTACTGGTGGCGCAGTAGTTCGCAGAGCGGTGGCAAGCTCAAGCGAAAGAGCCAAAATGGTCTACGTCACACGACACCCGTTGCGTAACAACTTCCTTGTGCGACAAAGGCTGAAAAGCCGAAACAGTTTTTTAAAGTGTGTGGCATCCACATAAACATTCGCCGCATCAACGCGCGTAGCGTCTGCTCCGGAGTGAACTGATCACTGTACTGCGAGCTTGCGCAGCGACCGTAGATCTTTATAGTGTGCGAACAGGCCGCGCTACTATGAGCTCGCGCGTGCGAGGGAGCGAGACGGGAAGATTGCCTGCACGCATTCCTCGCCACGGATCGCGAGTCTTCGACACAAGTTTGGTTTTGACGTTCGAATGAACCCTATTGGCTGATTTAATTTTATATAATTAGCTCAGACTTCACGACTTGTGCTAGTGGCAAAAACCATGTAAGCAGGCCTATCTTTCGAAATAAATGTTAGAAAAGCTATCATCACTCGTTTTATTAACTCCCAAACCTAACAAGTGTGTCGTCCCACTCACTGAGGAACCATCACAAGAAAGACTGAAGTTGTGGCGAGACAGTGCTTCCTTACCCAAACCGTTCGTTCCACCCGCTGAATACCTCCCACCTGGACATGAGTTACCTTGGGTAACCTGGAATTCTTTAAACAGACACCGGACCTAGGTTGGCCGAAGCTAGGAACACCTGTTCAGGTGGAGTTTCATAGACGACTCCGCCTTGGAATGTAAATGTGGTGCTGTTCCACAAACGATGGGACACTTAATATCGTGTCCTGCGTGTCCTGTCAGCTGTACGTTACAGGAATTGGTGGACGTTGGTGATGGCGCCAAACAAGTAGCTGAATTCTGGACCTAGTCCATTTAGATTGCTATCGACACGCTAAGAAGAAGACCAGGCTCAAAGCTGATCCAGAAATGAATACTGCCTTTGCTAATTTTACTGTCAGCCTTTCGATTTCTTCCTCTTATTGCCTTTTGTGATGACGACGATGGCTGATTCAGATTGTGATTATTCTGAATCCAGCGAACCAACCTGGGGCGCTGGGTGCGAGGATGTCATTGTTAAAATAGGAGCGTTAGTAGTATTGGTGATATTTACGTCAGTTTGATTCTTCAGGTAATTTTTAGCAACAGAGATATTTTTTTAGACACTAATTATTACATTTAACTAAATGACCTCCCATTTTGTTGACATTTGCTATTTTATATTTATGATCACAATACTTGCAAATTACTGATTTATCAGGACCCACACTATTGTGTTTCCAAATTTCATCTCGTTTATTTCTGCCTTTTCCCATTATCTAAAAAAAACAGTGAATTTAATTAAGTTAATAATAAGTGCAAAACACATTTAACATATTATATTTAGCTTTTGACATAGTATTTCTTGACGGTTGTTAGTTCGATCCCGAATACCGATGTAAAAAAATCAATTTCAAATAAAAAAGACGTTAGAAAATAACACGTGGGCCAAGTTCTTCTAGACTAATAAGTCCAAAATCGATTATAATTAGTATTTAAAGAACCAACTTTAGCGATATTGAAAATCTATTACAGAAATTTGACACATTGTAGTAGCTTGATGTGCTGGCGCGTCTGTACTATGAATTAAAATTGACATACCTTCTTTTATAGTGTTCTAAGAACAAGACTTCACACAATTCCGTTGAAAAAAACTGAATATAAATCGTATCTATTAAAAAATACAATAATTAGTTTCAGTTAAACTGATTTTAATTTTTACCCGGTATAAATTAAAAATGGGAAGGTAAAAATGGGTATAGATGGGTATTTACCCATTTATACCCATTTTTACCGGGTATATTCCCATCTCTAGACACAATCAAAAAAACAAACACATACAGCATTAGGTCGCATTCCGAGGACGCGTTCCGAGTTGCGCTGTAATCGATGTGAGCGACTGAGCGTGCTCTAACCCGTACCGAATTAGAGTCATTCCCGCTCGTCCACACCCCGTCATCTCACGTCTAGTCTAAGAGTTAATAAAGAAAATATGATGATAGTATTTCCTTATATAATAAACATACTTTTAAAATATTATGTACTTAGCTTTATTACTTTAGTAAGGCAAATACTCTATAAGGACATACCTAGTAAATCTAAAGCTTTTTTGCGTAAGTATTTTATACTAAATGTATAGCCTAAGAATGTTCACGTTTTAATTTTACACATTGGGTATTGTATCAATATCAGTTTAATGTCATTCAGGCTGGCTGGACAAATCTTCAAAATAGCTCGCATTTAACTAGGTCAATAGCACATTTTATGTGACGGCTAAACACCCTTATTTCAGAATTTGTGACGCTACAGAATCTTAGATAATCGATCGAAAACGTGTCCAGCCATCTTGAAATACCACTTTTCGCTGGTCTCTCAATCTCGGTAACGGAAGTGATTTTGACGACTTTTTGCATATCAACGGGCGTCACATAAATTTGTGACAGGCATCGAGCTAAAAGTTTTGTGATACGAACAGCGGTTTAGTAGAAAAATGCAAAAATCTGTGTCCAGCCATCTTGAATTTACGTTTATAACTTTTGGCTGGCACTTCTGAATCTCAATAACGGGAGCGTTTTCGAATATGGTTCCTTTACTAACATTTAGTGACGCGATTTGTGACAGTAATAACGTTTAATTTATGGCGTCACATGTAAGGGTTTTCGAGAAATCAGTAAAAACTTACATGTCCAAACAACCTGCGTTCAAGCTGGCTGGACACATGTATCTCCGCTGCCTGATGATCTACGGCCTTCGAAATATATTCAAATTTTTGTGACGGGGACGATAATGATTTACTGAATTTGTGACGGAGAAACTTTGAGTAGTTTCAAAGATATTGATCATTTAAATTTTCCCATACAAACACTCCAGTAGGGTTACCAATATTGTAGGTTTTATGTAGGACTAAGTATATTTTAAGGTGTTTTCTTTAATGGACGAAAATCCGTGTTTTGGTGATAGTAGTTGACAGAATTATAATCATTACAACAATCAGTAATACAACTTGTTAAGTTAGTATAATCCCCAAATGTGAAAATTTCATGAAATAGTCATTCTTGGGGATTACTTTGGTCTTAGAGAGTTGTGTTGATGAATTTATAGATTATAATTCTGTAAATACATAATTGTTACGGCCGCGAATCATATATTAATCAACGTACAACTTAATACTGCCAGCAAATTGCAAAAAACGTAAAAAAATTGAATTTCGCGGGCTACCCTAGCGCTTTCGCCTTAAATCGATAGATGACAAAAGTGTAGAAGTGAGGAAGGGGGGGGGGGGGGGTAATTTTTTGATGTTATTGATTATTTACGTGCAGATACCTACTTTTTTTAGTAGGTAGGTATTGGTGTTTTTCATGGTAAGTACATAGGTAGGTATTGGTGCCGATTCTCTTGTCACAAATGCGTCTAAACTAGACTACAAATCACCAAAATTTAATTTATTCCTGTCAAATGATGATTTCCCATTCTGAAATTAACTAAAGTGACACAACTTAACTAAATTTTAGTTTGACAGCACTAAGATTGCACTGAGTTAATAGTTTAGAGAAAATAGTAATTTTGCTATTCTGAATTTGAGGTTTTTCACCTAAAATTTAGATTCTCTAACTAAATCTGACTATTTTTAATCGCGACTTAAAAGGTGTGGAATAAAATTTGTTGGCATGAGCTAAAATTCACACCAACACCTCGACTTCGGATGCAAAAACAGTACTGTTTTTTGATTTTCTTTTCTTTTGCTTATATCTAGAAAACGGTGTGTCCTATCGCAAAAATAATGAAAATTTCGATCCCCTTTTAGAAACCCGCATACCCTTAAAACTCAACACGTTGGTAATAATTTTTAATATTTTCCATACAAAAGTGAAAAATTCCATAAAAAGGAGGTCGAGGTTGCCCCACTATGCCCCTTCGGCTCAAAAAAAACACGGGGAGGGGCCCGTTGCTAAATAATAACAGCCGCACAGGTCGATCGATCAGGTTAAGCTACGCTTGCCGCGGTTGGTCTGTGGATGGGTGACCAACTTTACATACCGAGACCCCTCCGTGCCTCGGAAAGCATCCTGGCTGTCATTCGTGGATCTTTGACAGCCGTTACGGGTAGTCAGAAGCCTGAAAGTCTGACAACCAGTCTTACCAAGGGGTATCGTATTACCCAGTAACTGGGTTGTGGAGGTCAGATAGGCAGTCGCTCCATGTAAAACACTGGTATTCAGCTGCATCCGGTTAGACTGGAAGCCGACCTCAACATAGTTGGGAAAAGGCTAGGCAGATGATGATGATGAGGGCAAATAAGTACCTAATTTTTGGCTGAATGCACAAACCGTGCGAAGCCAAACAAACAAAAAAAATACCTACTTACCACGTGGAGTCGCGATTGTCAAATTCGATTTGGTTGTGTCAAAATTATTTTTAAAAGATATTTTAATGCAGATTAGCTCTAAGATTCTCATAGCCAAAAGTAAGTCATTTTAGTCGTAGTTTAGTTCGGTGTACAAGAGAATTGACACCATTGTGTCAGGATAACTAATGCTCGAAGGTATTTAAATGAAAAAGTATATATCGGCATAATTATATAAAATAAGTATCGGCATCACTTTTAAACGTCGGACATAATAAAAATAAAAAAAACCAGATGGAATCGACACTTTCTATCTCAATACCATTGAGACTTTATTTATGTAAAAATTATGGTCACCTCACAATATTAATGGATGTTTGTATGGGAAAACTTAAATGATCAATATCTTTGAAAATACTCAAAGTTTCTCCGTCACAAATTCAGTAAATCATTATTGTCCTCGTCACAAAAATTTGAATATATTTCGAAGGCCGTAGATCATCAGGCAGCGGAGATACATGTGTCCAGCCAGCTTGAACGCAGGTTATTTGGACATGTAAGTTTTTACTGATTTCTCGTAAACCCTTACATGTGACGCCATAAATCGAACGTTATTACTGTCACAAATTGCGTCACTAAATGTTAGTAAAGGAACCATATTCGAAAACGCTCCCGTTATTGAGATTCAGAAGTGCCAGCCAAAAGTTTTATACGTAAATTCAAGATGGCTGGACACAGATTTTTGCATTTTTCTACTAAACCGCTGTTAGTATCACAAAACTTTTAGCTCGATGCCTGTCACAAATTTATGTGACGCCCGTTGATATGCAAAAAGTCGTCAAAATCACTTCCGTTACCGAGATTGAGAGACCAGCGAAAAGTGGTATTTCAAGATGGCTGGACACGTTTTCGATCGATTATCTAAGATTCTGTAGCGTCACAAATTCTGAAATAAGGGTGTTTAGCCGTCACATAAAATGCGCTATTGACCTAGTTAAATGCGAGCTATTTTGAAGATTTGTCCAGCCAGCCTGAATGACATTCAGTTTAAATGTAATTATTATGTAAAAAGTTTTAAAGTTACAATCGCCTGGATAATGGATATATCCAGGCGATTGTAACTTTAAAACTTTAACTATATTTTTTAACTACACACATCAAAAGTGTCTAGGGATCAAGCATTTTTATGCGGATTTCTTGAGATTGAGATGTGGCTTTGTAATAAATTTATGATTTTATAAATTTATATGGATCCTTTTTGGTGCATTTCATAATTTGAATCAGGAACTGTGAATCAAATTCGAGTAAAAGATGAAAATCAGCTGTCAATATTTTCCCTATAAAAACATACAACGCATTGAAGACATTATTAGTGCTACTGTTTCCCTACTACTGATTATAACCAACGTTATTATGGAGCGGCGACGTCATTTAAGCAGGGAAGAAATGCTCAGAGCCGTGGGAATGATAGAAGCTGGTTCCCGGCAACGTACTGTGGCTTTAGCTCTGAATACAAGTCAGAGTGTTATCAGTCGACTTTGGACACGTTACCGAAGCACTGGTACCGTGGCTGAGCGCCATGGAGGACGGTATCGCTGCACCACACGGAGACAAGACCGATACATTCAAATCTTAACTCGAAGAGCTCCAACAATAACCGCCATGATGTTAGCCGTGAGGCTTCATCACTCTTCAGGGAACTTAATTAGCGACCAAACAGTCAGAAACCGCTTGCATGAAGTGAACCTTCATTCCCGAAGACCGCTACGGGTACCACCTATAGCAATGCACAATCGTAGGGTTCGATATCAATGGGCTCTTGAACACAGAAATTGGGCAGAAGAACAATGGCGTTTCGTGTGCTTTTCTGATGAGTCTCGTTTTGGTATGAGACCGGATACAAGACGTATACGACACTGGAGAACCCCTGGACGCCAACAGCGATTAAAATCCTGCCAGGAAGTCCATCCTTATAGTGGTGGAACCATCATGGTATGGGCGGGTATTTGGATCGGCGGAAGAACTGAGTTGATTTGGATCAGAGGCAACCTCAACGCTCAAATTTATGCTGAGACGATTGTATCAGACGTCATCGTTCCTCTACAAGTGCAAATCGGTCCCTTATTTCAGTTAATGCATGATAATGCACGACCGCACACCGCAAGAGTTGTAAGACAGACTCTCGCCGCAGCTAACATCAATGTCCTGCCCTGGCCTGCTCAGTCGCCAGACTTGAACCCGATTGAGCATGCATGGGATATGCTACAGAGAAGAGCTCTGCCGAATATGGAGGGTATCCAGTCGCAAGAAGACCTTTTTTTGTTGTTGCAACGAACATGGGCGGCCATTCCACAGCGTGATTTGGATGAACTCATTTTGAGTATGCCAAACCGATGTTCTTGTGTTGTTAGTGTTCGCGGTAGAAACACGGATTATTAATTGTTTAAGTTACCCAATAAAATTTTAGAGAAAACTGTTATTTCAGTCTTTTTTTCGAACTTTTGTGTTAGTGGTTCAAATGTCAAAAATCCCTTTATTAGGAAAATGGCAAATTTCTTTATTAATGCAAAGGTGACTTGGTTTATCGTTACTGTGACAAACGAAAACACTTTATTTGATGAATCCTTAAAGAAAATTTTAATTAATATCAATCAGGAGAAAAGTTATTGCAAAAATATATGTTGATCCCTAGACACTTTTGATGTGTGTATTATAACTGCACCCTGTTGATCCTCCAACAAAAGATAGTCTTTGCTTATCAGTTTTGACGACGCTTCCGGGAATGAACAATAGATACATGGCCTTGAAATAGCCAATCAGCTCTCGCTGCATATTGCAAGCTCACGGTCTAAGGCAATGAAGTGACGATGAGCTTTTGCATTCGGGATCATGTCGGGGTTAAGGGCACCGGCTGGTGGTTCAAGTGACCAAACTGTGTTCGTGTATATATGTAAAAAGAAAGCACGGGACTGTTTTACTTCATTTTTCGTTAAATCGTTTATTTAATTTAAAATTTCTTTACACTGACTCATAAACTAGACATGAAACGAGGTGCGGACGACTGGGAATGTTGCGTTCTGTTCGTCTACACTGTGAACGAACAGAACGCATCTTTCCCAGTCGTCCGCAGTGTGGACGACGGGGTGTGGACGAACGGGAACAACCCCCGAATTAGCGTGAGCGCGATAACGATGTCCCGTGAGTCGTCATAGATGACGTCATGACATGCGCCATCTTGTGATAACGCCGACCATGCCCTATAAATTCTTGATTCTGAGCTGAGGAGAACTGTAGTTAGTATAATACTAAATACAAGTAATTTTCCAAAAACTAAAATTTTAATTTTTACTGGCCTTTGCACATAACATACATTATATTATTATATCGATGACGTGGTATAATATTCATATTCATATACATATTGAAAGAGTAAGATACACACAAACACACTCATTCATTACCGTATTTATGTTTGTAGAACATAAAACTACGATTTTTACGTTTTTTATCGTAATTTACCGTGGAAATACCGCTTTACATCCCTAGTCACAGCACGCATCGTCTCACATGCGTTCCGATTTAGATACAGTGGACCCCCGGTAATCCGGCCCCTGTCTAATCCGGCACCCCCTATAATCCGACATCATCTAGTATAAAGAATCTTCTCATTGAATCGGTAATTTGTCGGATTATAAGGTGAGTACCTTTTGTAAAAAAATTCGGACTATAGGGGGTCTTAGGCAGTACTCTATAATCCGACAAATTCGATAGTTCGACACTGCCCTGCAAAATGTTTGTCGGAGTACCGGGGGTCCACTGTATTACGATTATGACACATGCGCGGTCGGGGGGGGGGGGGGGGTCATGACCCCCCCCCCCCCCCAAATCATTCAAGCTGTCGAGAGTCTGAATAATTGACTTGTCTTACTAACTTAACTTGTGCCACGAAGACCTCGACGGGCATAAAAGGTTAGGAACCTTAGATTAAATATAATCTAAGTTAGGAACATAGGCAGACATGGGGACTGCCACAGAAGTAAAAACTTAAAACTATGAAATGACAGTGGGTTTTTTAGCACGCTTAAAAAAGTTTTTACTTCAAAAAGCCTGTTGTAAAATATACTGGATGAAATTGAATAGGTTCGCCAAATTAAAACATCTAATTCAACGTGATATAAAGAAAATTTATAGCATGTCATTAAGGAAAGGGATGCACATGATATATGCGCATAGGCAAGCGGTTTGGCAACGTCATCGCGCGTCTTTTTTTCGTAGGTACGGTCAAAATTAGGTAATTATACTAGTTCAACGTATTGCCAACTTGATTCATGTTGTGAACTTGTGACTTTAATTTTCTTAATTGTTTTGATAAATTAGAAAAAAAATCCATCCTAAGCATCGACGTTTATTTGTAACTAGCGGCCCGTCCCGGCTTTGCACGGATGGACATTTATTTTTTAAACATTTTATTTTTTCTTGCAATTAAAAAAGCCTGTATTAATCAGTGATAATGTAGCAGCATTCAAATGGTGAAAGAATTTTTAAAATCGGTCCGGTCCTTTTAGAGCCAATTCGTTACTTAGTTTGCACTATCTAAGACTATAAATACCTACACGATTTTTTTCAGGAATTTTGATTTGGGACTTGACAATTTATAATGATTATGTAGCAGTTACTTACTAGACCTCCTATTTCGATTTGGCGCAAGTTTCCAATTTCATCCTATAAAATCTAAGATGCAAGGGCGAAGCAAACTCGGGATATTGGGCACCCCGTTCATAAAGCCAGATTCCAAAGCCTAAGCTGTTGTAAAACGAGTGCATTTGGTCCTAATTCGACAAATTAAGTTCTCTTTCTGTATAATGGCCAGAAGAAAACAGAACCTATTTGAGATAAGGTGCTAAAATTTTCAGACTCGCTTCACTCGCTCTTGCAATCTGCATTTTGTTGATTCTTGAGCAGTTCTTCTTAAGTCGGCAAAGCAAGCAATTCCTAGTCATTTTAGAATGAAAATAAAATCGAGTTTATGCGAGAATGTGCAAAATTTTCGAGCTCGTTTCGAGAATTTAGATTGCAAGAGCGAGTCTTGCAATCTAAATTCTCATAGTTTCTTAGACTTGCCTGCATAAATCGACAATGTAACTCCTGTTTCAGCATAAAAATATCAAACCAAACCGAGGCAGGTTGTTAAAATTTTCGAGCTCGCTTCGCTCGCTCTTGCAATCTAAATGTTCATAGTTGCTTGGACTTGTTTGCATAAATCGACAATGTACCTCCTGTTTTAGCATAAAAATATCAAACCAAACCGAGGCTGGTTGTTAAACTTTTCGAGCTCGCTTCGCTCGCTCTTGCAATCTAAATTTTCATAGTTGCTTGGACTAGTCTGCATAAATCGACAATGTAACTCCTATTTCAGCATAAAAATGGGTTGTTAAAATTTTCGAGCGAGCGAAGCGAGCTCTTGCAATCTAAATTCTTATATAGTTGCTTGGGCTTGCTTACATAAATCGATAATGTAACTCCTATTTCAGCATAAAAATATCATACAAAACCTAACTAAACCGAGGCGGGTTGTTAAAATTTTTGAGCTCGCTTCGCTCGCTCTTGCAATCTAAATTTTCATAGTTGCTTGGACTTGTCTGCATAAATCGACAATGTAACTCCTGTTTCAGCATAAAAATATCAAACCAAACCGAGGCGGGTTGTTAAAATTTTCTAGCTCGCTTCGCTCGCTCTTGCAATCTAAATTCTTATATAGTTGCTTGGGCTTGCTTACATAAATCGATAATGTAACTCCTATTTCAACATAAAAATATCATACAAAACCTAACCAAACCGAGGCGGGCTGTTAAAATTTTCGAGCTCGCTCTTCCCACCCTACATGATAATCTACCGTTCTTAAACATACGACCAATTTGCTGGCATTATTAAATAACACAGGGGTGTTAGTTAGGGACGCAGCTTTTAGTGGGGGGGAGGGCCCCGCCCCACTAAAAGCTGCGTCCCTGAAGAGCATAAGTAATGTGGAACTGGAGATGTACATGAACATTAACATAACACCACGCCTTTAATCCCCGGAGCATTAGGCAGGTGTGTACCTTCATATAGTACTTACACCCACATTTCGCCAGTTATGTTGAAGTCCCATGTTATAGGGGGCGAGATTACTGCAATCAAGCGGGCACAAATCCATGCACGGGGATGTTTCTGAGAAATTTCTGATGGAAAACCTAATAACACTTTACTCGACCTAGGAATGGAACCCAAGACCCCATGCTTAGCAGTAACACTTGCGACCACTACACTAACGAGGACACGTACCCTTAAAATATTCCTCGGCACCCATGGTGACCCCCCCAAAATCCTGGGCTGCGACCGCGCCTGTTATGACAGCTGAGGGAGTAATTCGGGACACTCGTGAACGCGCTCACAGTGCTTATTCAATGTCAAAACGATATTACGTTTGTAATTGTATGTCCGCGATTTTCTCAAAAACTAATAAACCAATTTTGATGTTTCTTTCATTAACGTGATCTACATACATATAGGGTGACTGGTAATTAGTGACCGATACCTAAACACGTGCTTGTACTCATGATAACAAACAACTTTTACTATGGGACCAAACCTGAATTCGCGAAAAAAAAATCTGCTGTTCAGTACTTACCTACATTTTGACCAGTTAGGCGAACATAAATGACTGAACAGCACATTTTTTTTCACAATTTCAGGTTTGGTCTCATAGTAAAAGTTGTTTGTTATCATGAGTAGGTACAAGCACG
The DNA here is from genome assembly GCA_949316385.1 of Globia sparganii. Taxonomy (NCBI): domain Eukaryota; kingdom Metazoa; phylum Arthropoda; class Insecta; order Lepidoptera; family Noctuidae; genus Globia; species Globia sparganii. The sequence goes on from OX438671.1 coordinate 8,607,408, forward strand.
TGTTTAAGTATCGGTCACTAATTACCAGTCACCGTATATAGGAAGGTTTTAGTATATAAAACACTAGCGGCCCGTCCCGGCTTCGCACGGGCGAAAAAAAAAAAAAGAAATAAAAAAGCCTATATTAATCAGTGATAATATAGCATTCAAATGGTGAAAGAATTTTTAAAATCGGTCCGGTACTTTTTGAGCCAATTCGTTACAAACATACATACAAATCTTTCCTCTTTATAATATTAGTATAGATTAGGTAATTATTCTTATGTAGGTACGAAGTTTTTAGGTAGGTACTTACTGCATCTCCGGCATTTCTATGCCAATTTTGATGATTTTTCTAGTCCAGAGGTTCTCAAACTTATTTTGTCCACCGCCCACTTTATGAATATTTTTTTATAGTGTCTCTAATTTATTTTACTCATTAAGTATCTGTCGCGAATCTAAAACAGCTTTTGCCACGATTATATTTAAATGAGTAATATTATATACTTAGTCGTAAGATAGGATATATAATTTCATATGGGCTACTGTCCCCTGAAAATCCATAGCGCCCACGCGGGGGCGTTATCGCACTTTGAGAACCTATGTTCTAGTCGGTGTCTTCAATGGACCTTAGCTTGCCACCGCTTGGCTGCAATTGTTTAGCTATGTTTTGCTTTTAATGGTTAAGGTATGCCGGGGTGGTCCCATATAAAGATTAACTTTCCTTGGGTAGTTTTTGTGATAGCTTCAATAATATAATGTTTTTCCACTTAGTTTATATTGATGATGTTTTAACTGGTATTTACATAGCAAGTAATGTTAACTGAATTTGTGTGGGGTAGGTACAGAGGCCAACACATCATGCTACCCCAATCTGTAAAATTTTCCCAATTGATTATGACCCTTATTCGTTTGCAGTAAAGTAGTAGTAAGAAATTTGACAGATTGGGGTAGCTTGATGTGCTGGCCTCTGTACAAATAAAAAGTGAAAAAAAAAACAACCCACAAAAAAAAACACTACAAAGTGAAAAATAACTTTAACTTCGGAAGTCGGTGTCGAAAAATTAAAATGCGGAACTAACGACATCGACACAGACTTCTGAAATTAAAGTTAGGGACTAACCACACTTATTCAGCTCTATTCAGCTTATGTCCATAGAAAACAACGATTTTGTATGAAGTCCGTTCAGCTTTCCGCGGCTGAACGGATGCTAGAATAGAGAATTTTGGGTACATCTTATACTTTAGGAAAGATTACTGAAGGGACAGTCCCATACTAAACATTCAATTCTGAAACAACATTCGGAATTTTTTTTTCAAATTTTATAAAATGTCTGTTACTACATTTGATGAGTTGCTATTTATTTTAAGACCTGCTTTGACTCATTCAGAAACAACAATCGCGTGCGTTACGTCCACCCCTTGCAAATGCAGATTGCCGACTAAAGTGTGCGCCGTCTGCGTTAGCGCGCGTTGAAGCAAACGTTCAATTTTTTTCACACACTTTTTGTGCCGAGCGGCGCGGCGCGGTGCGGTCTGCCCGAATTACACGGATTTTTTGTGCGCCGGACTTTTTGCGCGTCGTGTGCGTTACTGCATATAATTGCATAGGTTCTATTTTCACAGACTAAAAAGTGCGTCACGGATAGTCTGTCGTCTGCGCTGCACCTAAGGCCTCGTTTACGGAGACGCGGCGCGTCGCGCGTCGTGCGTCGCGTTGGGCGTCGCGGCCCGCGTTAAATTCAAACTTATGGCGTTGTATGCGAGCGTTTACGCAGAAGCGACTTTAAAATCGATTATTCGACGAGCCGCGAGACGCCACCGTCACCGTACACGTCTCCGTAAACGAGGCCTAACGGTCACCGGCCGTGGGCGAGTGCGCACGTGAGTCAAAGAGTACTTTTGTATAGTAGTACTACTATACAAAAGTACTCTTCTTCTTCTTCTTTTTCTTTTCTTTCTTCTTCTTCTTTAGTTCTCTTCTTTCTCTTTTTCCAACAATTACATTTAGGTACGAGCGATCATAAGTGGGCTACACGTGAGGGCAGACGACGTTGACGGCCAATTGTGTCGATTTTGTGAATTTTTCGGAGTAAATTATTTTGTTAAAATCTGCGACTACATCTGCTTTTCTCACTTAGCGGTCCCCCGACGCGACGACGCTTGGAAAATAAAAATATTTGAACTTACCTAATATATGTGACGATAACGGATAATAATTATAATAGGTTTAAAATATTATTTGTTAGTTTTTAGTTAATTTTTTGTGTCGGGTTTTTAAAATTTTTAATTTTACTTACTTTTGTTTTGTCCTTTTTAAAGTAGGTATAAATATTAGGAAGGTATTTATAGTGATTAGTTAGTTGACTTAGTAACTTAGTTAGATAGGTACTTACCTACTAGGTATCATACTAGTTTTAATTGACTAGATTAAGTTTTAACTACCTACTCTAAGGTTAGGTTAAATCACGGAGCACAAAACCAGGTTATATTCTCTATGGGTTAAATATTAGGTAAGTAGGTATTTGTGATTAGTTGAAGTAATTTAGGTAGGTATTAGTTTCAGCCGGTCGATTCTGTAAAAATCTCACCGTGATAACTCAGGTGAAGTGAGCGTGAAGTGAGTTTATCAATAGGGGTAATCCCTAACATCAGGTGGAGTGACAGCTCACTTCACCTAAGTTTTCACGGTGAGAGTTTCACAGAATAGCACTAATAGGTATTACCTATTATTAACACGCTTTTATTAGTTTCACCTGTATGTTTGTTTGTTTATATGTATGTAACTGACTCGTTTGGGCTCGATTTTGCCCAATTTTAAGCGATCAGATTTACTTTAAACGTTATAGACTTATCAACGACCGACGACAATACAATATTCTGATAAGCTTATTTCGTTATCCTGCGGGGTAATTGCGTAACACACTATTAGAAGCAATGGGTTTCATTTTGACAGATCAACAACGTTCATTGCGTTTTTTACATTGTTGAGCAGACACATTTTTCCAACATATGAAGCAATGGATTAGCAATATGCTTCGAAATGATTCAAATTTTGATCGATAGTGTGTTTCGCAATTAGGGTGCTGATTAGGATGTTGATCAAGGCGATCAAGCAGTCATTTATTTAGGCTCACGGAGAAATTATTCCTTTTGAGAGCTTCCGTTGCGTGCGCTGCGTAAAAGGTTAAAGTTACGCAAAAATAATGTATGACGGAATTGATCCTCCTTAAAACTTCTAAAAAAAAGTCCGCGACAGCATATATCTATCTTTTAAGGTTGACTCATTATAACCGTTTTAATGATAATCTTTGTTCTAAAATAATGCATTACATGCAAAGGTGTTTTATAAACATGATATTAATCCTTATCCAAATAAATACGTTATTCATCACAAGTATTTAATTTTGAACAAAATTGCCCTTGACATCTTTTGATTTCAATAAATATCGTAGGAGATATCATAGTTTTAAAATAAATCCGCAAGGTCGCCATGTGCCGTTAGCTGTGCGAGGCGTTCCACTCTTACTGATCATAGCGTGATGTACCTACCTAAAATAACTTCTTAGAGTAATGTACAGACGCCAGCACATCAAGCTACCACAATTTGTCAAATTTCTTTTTTTTTTCAACTTTATTGCTAAAGCATAAGGTTCAAAGTTGATTCGGAAAATTTGACAGTTTCGGGTAGCTTGATGTGCTACACATCAAGCTATATATTTCCAGTTTTAGCTGACCTCGCATTGTATAGGTTTTTCGTACAGACGCCAGCAGGTCAACATACCCCAATCTGTCAAATTTCTTTGATAGATTTTCAACTTTAGTACAAAGGTTCATATTCAATTGCGAAAATCTGACAGATTGGGGTAGCTTGATGTGCTGGCCTCTGTACAATCAGAAGTCAGCTTATCACCATCTGCCTAGCCTTTTTCCCAACTATGTTGGGGTCGGCTTCCAGTCTAACCGGATGCAGCTGAATACCAGTGTTTTACATGGAGTGACTGCCTATCTGACCTCCACAACCCAGTTACCGGGTAATACAATACCACTTGGTAAGACTGGTTGTCAGACTTTCGGGCTTCTCACTACCCGTAACGACTGTCAAAGATCCACGAATGACAGCCGGGACCAACGGCTTAACGAGCTTTCCGAGGCACTGAGGGGTCTCGGTATGTAAAGATGGTCACCCATCCACAGACCAACCGCGGCAAGCGTAGCTTAACCTAATCGATCGACCTGTGCGGCTCTATTATTTAGCCACGGGCCCCTCGCTAGCCCCTAGCTTTTACTGGGTAATAGCTTGATGTGTAGTCGTGCGTAGGTACTAAGTAATAATCTTAAATAGTGGAATATATTTTAGTAGTCTAAGTAGTAGGTTTCTTCCTCAACTTGACTTGACTGAGAAAGAAATTCCTCAACTTAACGCGGGTGAAACCGCGGGGCAATGCTAGTTCGCAAATAAAGTTACACCACTATATGTCTCGCTGTTTATGTTGGCAACATAGAAATCCTTGAATATGTTTTCTATCGAGATGCAACTGTTAACACATCTGTGCATACTAAAAAAGGTTTTATAGCAAATAGAACTAAAAAGTGAAAAATAAAATATAGTTTAAAAAAACTAAAAAAACACGCTTTTATAACAGTTGAAAATAAAACATATATTAGGTTGTTTTTTTATAATATTATATAGCTGCATAAAAAATAATCCATAGCAATAAAATGGGTCTTGGGCGTAAAGCCAAAAATGCTCGAAACGAAGCCAAAAAGCGGAGATTGACGAAGCCGGAGGAGAACACCTCAGAAAGGGAAGAGTTTTTATTATTACAAGCAACTCGGAAAGCTGACTTACGCAGCCAAGAAAGCTCCCAAGAAGAAAGATGCGGCGTCCAAGGCTTCGCTGACATCAAAGCAACCTTCTGTGAGACGTGCGCGGAATGCGCAGTGCACTGTGCAGTGCTGAGTCTCGTTTGAATGAGACTCCAGAAAAACGATCATCAAAGTCATGGTTACCTTACCATATACTTTCAATATCACTGAAGTAACACGGTACCAAAGGAGGTCTTTTTTTTTCGGTCAAACTTGTACCGAGGTACAAATTACAAGTAAAATTCCTTGCAATAAATTATGTTATCAGCAGTATTTAAAATCCTCCAATATTCGATAGATTTAAGAAATAAAAAAATACAAATAATCACTACCTCAAATAGTAACTGCGTTCAACGAAACGTTCTTAACAGCAGTGACAGCTGTCAAACCATTTCATTTGCCAAAATGTCCTGTCCTCAGCGAAATTCTGCGAATACATTTCACCGTCGGTCTAGGGAGCCATTAATATATAAAAGTGGAATGGAATACATCTCGTTTCCTTCAACCTACGATTAAGTATCTATTTATATTCAAGGGCTGTGTTCATCAACATTCCAACTGCCGTTTAGATATTATACATTTAGTATATTTCAAACATCACAGGGAAAAAACTGTGAAAAATCCGTCTAATCAGAGTCCAGAGTATAATAGCAAAGTTGTCGAAATCCAACGAAAGTACGATCGCAGCCAAATTACAGTGTCAAGTCAAAATGGATTAGCCAGGTCGTCAAGATGGAAGAAATCAATTGAAAGTCCAGGGAAGAATAGCCAAATCAACAAATAAGAAATCACACACGAAATAGCACTCCAAGAGACGGGAAACCAACGAACTTAAGCAATGAACCGAAACGGAATGTTGACATTATTGGTAACAACAAATAATAAAAAAATAGACAATTATCGGCCTTGGAGCAGTCTTTTGGCCTTTCAGAAAGCTAACCAAACGCATACAATAATCTGAAGAAATAAATGCATTTTTTTCATTATTATTTGCTGTAGTTGGTTCACAAAAATAATGTCATATGAAGGCAAAATCACTTTTTGAATACAAAAATAAGATAATAATCAGTATATTTTTAGGATAATTTCTTTTTGTTACATTTATAAAATGAAGTAACGAAACGCATCATCGGAAGAATGTATCATGAGATTGCCAAATTATTAAATGGGTTGCAAGTTATTAACATCTTTGAAAGACAATTTCATGTGGTACAAATGTGTAAATAAATCCAATATATATTTTTTCAGAATCTACGATTTTTTTTCCTACATTTCAGTACTTTTGTTCATAAGGTACACTGTTTGGCCACAGTTGTATGAAAAAAAAAACACCTCCTTTCGAATCGATCGGACATAAGGAAGTTAGTCAGATCCCCTCATAAACTAGAAAAAAGCTGATGATCTTCAAACGGCTGAACAGATTTTCATGAAACATGGCTAAGAACACTTGGGATAAAATTAACTATGACACAAAAAAAAAAATTAAACGAAAATCGGTTCATCCTTTTGGATCCAGCTACGATACCACAGACAGACACGTTAAACTTATAACACCCGCTCTTTTTGAGTCGGGGGATAATAAAAAAACAGAAGTAGGTGTCCACCTTTATTGGTTAAAATACAGTTCAATAATTAAAGTTGACTTATGGCATAGCTAAAACTAGTGTTATTTGCCACCCATTAAACTATTCATCCCACTGGAGCCTTGCTGCAGCTGTCTCATCATGTTGTGCAAACCAGTCATGCCACCCATCTGCTGCAAGATGCGTGGGTCCATCATCTTTGCCATTTGTTGGTTAAGCTTCACCATTTGAGTTTGGTTTACATTCTTTGCCATGTCACCTCCTTTGAATAATCCTTTGATACCTCCCATTTTTTTCACAACTGCTGCAAACTTAGTGTACTGAGCAATTAAATCTTTTACATCCCTTTCTGTGACGCCCGAGCCTTGTGCCACTCGCGTGATCCTGGTGGGTTGTTTTGAAAAAAGTTTGGCGCCATCACGGTGGTCTAGTTCTCCTTCATTCATGGAGTCCATTATAGTCATAAGACGCTTCAGTTTAGCCATTGATTCTTGTTCGCTACCTTTTGACATTAGATCCTGGGAAAACCCTGGAATCATACCCTGTAAAAAAATGTTATATTACCTCTGCACCAATAAGTATGACTCACATTGATGAATCCAAATTGTAAATTAGCTTACCATAATTTGTGAAAAAGGTCCCATTTTCATGATGTTTTGAAATTGTTCATACATGGCACGTAATGTGAACTGTCCATGTTTAAGTTTCTCTAGTAATTCATCATTATCATCAAGTTTGAGCTCATTTACTTTATCCAAAAGACCCTCAATATCTCCCATACCCAGCAGTTTGTTGATAAAAGGTTTGGTTTTGAATGGTTCCAAGTCATCAATGTGTTCTCCAGTACCTATGAAGATAATAGGACTTTCTGTAGCAGCCACACTGAAATAGAGAACAAAACAAAAGAATGTAATAATTAGCATAACAAAAGCAACCTGGGAAAGTTCGAGTTAAAATGACAATGGAATAAAGTCAAAAGTGGTCCAAATGTCCATTAATAACGAGACTTAAGAGTAAACTATTCGCGAGCTCGAACTCACTGTTGGTCATGGCCAAAAGCACGCTGTCTCGCCTGGCTTCGTGTCCGACAGCGATAGTATCAGTGATGAGCAGTTAGATGCTAGTCTAGACGCACAACGTCTAGTTCTCACGCACAGAAACACCGTTCCACGAAACTGATAGGCGCGTAAAAAAATTCGAAAAGTGCTTTGGAAAATCGAGTTTTGTGAAAAAACCACTGCATAAATCTATTACAAATGAAGTTTATTTGATCTCTTCGACAACTGAGCTTTGTTGGTACGGACTTGGTTTTGAAGATTTTACAGTTCTTAAGAGCGGGCCCAAAGGAAAATTTTCAATCTTTGATTACATTTAAACAGTAGTAAATCATGTTCAAATTAGAAAAAAAAGTATATGGCAGGAAACTTCATTATATATGTGAGGGTCGTCCCAGATGAAAACATAGTAAGATAAAATTTTCTCGATAGAAAACTATCACAAAGTTACCTCTAATTTTCACCTTTTTTGGTTTGCATTCTATTTTGGTGCATACTACTGAACCACAAATTATACAAATAATAACACTCATTATAACCTACAGCTTACCCAAGCGATTTTTTAAAATAATGTCTATTTTAAAAGATAATCTAATACAAATCATTTGGCGCTTACTACATTTTTAATCCGCGAGATACGCTGTCTTCCGTCTCGCGCGACACGAGCTTGAGACATCCATTTGTTTCACCGGACAGTCAGTATCCCTCGCTCTGTTGAGACGGGAAGTCTATGACAATTTTCTCCGGGCCTAGCAACCATTATTATTATCGACATTTTTGTTAAATAATAAATGGGAAACAAAAAAATACAATGCAAAAACTAAAAAAAAACAAGAACTGAAACACTTGGAGACTCAAATCATTGGTAATTGCCGAAGTCGAAGGTTTGTATTTATATCAAGGTATATTTTGCGTATAGTATACGCAAAATAAACAGATGATTTGACCGCTCGCTACAATCGTGTATTGTTTTCGTGCGAAATTATATAATTTAGTTAGAATTTATTTTGATTTATGTAAGCGTTGTACACGCTTCCTCACTAAAATTAGAAATGCGAAAGTATTACGATATCCCTCCCTTTCGCCCCGTCTCTTTGTTACTTTTTTATAACTAGTCTATTGAGGTATAAAAACAAAGATGTTTATAAGACTGTTCCAAAAACTCGGTTGTTTTAGGTAATAGTTCCCGGAAAAGGATATTAACCAAGTGATCGAGTTTGTTGATGGTTATATTGGTAGTACCATTGAGGTCGAAAACAATTTGAATGACGACCCGGATTTGCTACCAGAGAAGTACGTTTATCCCTTCCTTCTACCCAAATTTTATATACCTAGTGCAATAGCCTCCCGACCGATTTCGGTCATGGTGGACAATCTCATCGGTGATTAGCCAGGTACGCAGGAGATATTATAGTGCACAGGTGTGTGCGCAAATACAGGTGCACTCTCTGTTCCTTTACTCTCATAGTCCGACGGGACGGCTATCCGACATGACCGGGGAGAAATCAGGATCAACGGCTTTACGTGCTTTCCGAGGCACCGTGGTACTAAACCGCCAACTTTCAAATTCCGGACTGCTACTAAGAAATTCCTAATGGAAAACAAAATATCATTTTGTCCGACCCGGGAATCGAATTCAGGACCCCACATTTGGCAATCACGCTTGCAACTATGAGACCAACGGGGCAGTATCCTACCTACCCACCTAGTGTATATACCTGATTTCATAAAGATTTATGAATATTTACTTTTTCAGTTTTTCATACCCAACTTTCAGACCTATGCTGAAGACCTTGGAGACTGTTAGCTGTAACGCTTCAGCCACTCAGCATGAACAACGTACAGCTGAAAAGGTTGTCTGTCAGCAGATTGACTTTATTATCCATTGAATCGACACTAAGTTGAGGACCCGACGGCAAAATAAATTTAAAAAATATTATTCTGATGATTATAAGATATTTCTTACCATCGTGTTTAATTTGAAGCAAAATAATTGAATTGTGCAGTAAAACCAATAAAGGGTTTCTAAATAAATTGCTGTGAAGAATTAAAAGATGAGTGTGCTACATAATATCAATGCTTATATACCTTTTGGATCATTATAATACCTTTTTCATCACTCTTAATTTTTTATGGTGGAATGGAGTATACAGAACTTTTATTTCACAACATACAAACACAATATAGGAATGCATTGTATATATTAGTATTACACAAGTACCTAAAGATATTATTATTCCTTCACGCATAGTATACTTAACACAATAAAAGTACCTACAGTCATATTAAAAGTACATTTTGCGAATTGATGATTTTGTGAAACCGAGAGTTTAGGCGCATATTATTATGCATTTGTAGAGTACTATTTTGTCCAAAGAAATCTATACTAATATTATAGAGGAGTAAAAATGTCAAATTTGTTCTAAAATAATGCATTATTTGCGAAGGTGTTTTTATAAACATGATATTATTCCTTATTGAGATAAATACGTTATTCATCGCAAGTATTTAATTTTGAACAAAATTGCGCTTGACATCATTTGATTTCAATGAATATCTTAGAAGATATCACAGTTCTAAAATAATACTAATAATAAAGCTGAAGAGTTTGTTTCTTTGAAAGCTCAAGTCTTAGGTTTAAAGAATCTTTATTTATATATTTATTTTAAACACTATCTTTCCACTTCATCATAGTTGTGTATGTATGTATTTAATATAATTATTAAGATTGTAGAGATATTTATTTTAGAAGTATGTATGTTTATTTGTATGTATGTAAGTATATTCTAATAGTATGTGTTTATTCTTTTAAGTGAATTGTTTATGATTTTATGTTTTTTTTTTTTCTCCTTTATTCTTTCACACGCTGTCTGCATGTCTCTATTTATTGTCCTATCGCAGGTATGCTGGAAGAGATTTCTTAAGAGTAAACTAGTCGCGAGCTCGAACTCACTGGTGGTCATGGTCAAAAAGCACGCAGTCTCGCCTCGCTTCGTGTCCAACAGCGCTAGTACCAGTGACGAGCAGTTAGACGCTAGTCCACACGAACAACGTCTACTTCTCACGCACAGAAACACCGTACCGAACTGATAGGCGCCTAAAAAAAATCTTAAAGTGCCTCGGAAAATCGGGTTTTATGAAAAAACCATTGCATAAAAATAAATTTTATTGATCTTTTCGATAACTGAGCTTTGTCGGTACGGACTTGGTTTTGAAGATTTTACAGTTCTTTTATTACTTACTAGCGTCTGCCCGCGACTTCGTCCGCGTAAAATTGCAACCTTCCCACCGCGTGGGATCCGATACCAGCCCGAGCTACTACTTTTTTGGCGGTTATTATCGTTGTTTCTGACTTTTTTCATTTTGTTCGGCTCCTAAGGGTAATTGCGTGATGTTAAATAGAATAATGTACCCAAGATTTTCTAATATCTTTTTAAAAGAGTGTCCTTGGAGTTTCAGTTTTTTTTTTCAGATTTTTTTTTTTCTTTATATTTTTTTCCGTAAGAACCTTGTACAGAGTATTAGAAAACTACAAAAAAAAAAATCAGCCAAATCGGTCAAGCCGTTTTCATGTTATGTCGTGACAACGGAAAACGGGTTTCATTTTTATATATATAGATTTACACCCAAAGTTACGTTAAAAATAGCAAGAAAACGAATCTTCGTTAGCTCATAACTTTTTAATGGCTTTTTATTTTACAAATCTCCGTACAGACACAATTAATAATAAGTCAAAACGATATCATGTTTAACTTTGGATGCACAATGTCAAACAGTGGAGTAACATTATCCCGTAATTTGCATAGAAAAAATATCGTAAAGTGTCACCTTTGTACCTATTTTTCTGTTCTGTTTTTTTCTTGTCTGTTTATGTATGTGTGTACGTAAATGGTAAAATAAAAAAATAATAAATAAATATATGTCAAACAATAATATTTTGCTGTGCCTTAACAGGGTCTACAACGGCTCTTAGCTCTAAGCCTTTTGTTAACATCTTGTTTTTACCTTGTAGATAGCAAATAAATGAATATAAATATATATTAGTCATGCCGACCATACGGTAAAACAAAATATTGAAAAAAAAAATAATGATACCTCTTCTACACGTAAAGTGTGGATTTTTTTGCTCGTCTAACCCACGGCGTGGAGTATCGTAGGATAGATAGGTCTTACAAAATATTGCGGGTTTGTGAAAACATTTTCGATTCAGGGATCTGTTTGTGATATAGCTTTGAAGTGCAAATTTTTGATAGAGTCAAGTGTCCCCCACTCCCGCCAGCTAAATGGTTGTTTTTGGATATACAAATTGTTAATGAAATAACCCAAAACCTCGGACACCCCAAACGATTTTTATATTAATAAATTAATATGACGTATAATTATTTATTTTCATAAATTATAGTAAAAGATATTTGTAAATGTTGTTGTCGCGCTACTTCTTATAGATTTGTAGCTCTATCGCCGCGCCGCGCACCGCTTGCAAACGTTCGTCGACACGCGAGCACTAACGTTTGAGGTTAATCCCATCCTTCTGTTATTAAATAATGCGTATGTTTTGCTTTGGAATAGAAAAGTGACTAAAATTTTTCCAACACACTTTTTCCAGGCTTTGGACTGGCTGCATGTAAATCTACCACGCTTAAAAATAAGCGAAGGCTAGTTGAGAGAAAAATCAAAAAGCCGGGTGGTAAACAAAACTTATCCTGTTTAAAAGATTTAAATCACCATATTTACAATAATTATTTCAAATAAATCAACCTACTTCTTTACAACAATAATACAGTTAAGCACTTACTGAAAGTTCGTTCATTGTTTGTCACAGCAATGCCTCGAAATGTACTACCACCTTGTTGAATACACGTTTTCGTAAATTTCTTTTCAAAGAACTTAACACTAGTTTCACTTCTTACTACTTCAAATTCCGAAACGGGGGGATTCCCGCATTGTCGAGGCGGGGGGGCTCAGTAGCCGTGGCTTGGTCACCCACGGTGAAGCGAAAAGGAACCCGAGGAGGGGCCGCTCGTCAGGGCTTTTGCCTGTAAGCCGACGACGTAGCGGCCAACAAGTAGGTTGCGGTGCCACTTAGGCGACATCGCAACTGAGGCGGGCCGCGATGTCGTACGGGAGGCATAGCGGCTGAGGGTTGGAGGCCGCGGCGGTAGAGGAGTGCCGGTATTGCGGTGCGCCGCTCTCCCTACCTTCCGCGGCCTTGACGGGGTCGCCACCGTCTGATGGCGGACGCGGTGGGGCCGCAGGGGAGGAGGAGTGTTGGTATTACGTTGGCCACTCTCCCTATCCTCTGCGGCCGAAAATTGGCAGGCGGCGGGGCCAACGACCTGACCCGCAGCAAGGGGACCAAGGGTGCCCAAACACGGGGTCGTCTGGCACCCATGTGCTGGTGTGGTCCCTGGGGAGGTCACGGCGTGCTATGTGTTCTGGTGCGCCGGTGATGGGGAGCACTCCCCAGAGGAGGGTCCGGTGACGGACAGCCGCAGCAGGTTCACGGATGAGTGCTAACGCGTGCCCGTGTTCCCGCCATAAGCGGCGGAGGAGGACACCGTGGAGTTTTAGTGGGTAAGAGTCCCACATAACTGCACTATCTCCCCGTGGTAGTGCAGTATGCATGAGCATTTCTCCAAGTTAAAAAAAAAATGTTCACTAATGTTTGTTGGTCCATTCCCATCGTCATAAACTAGAGCTTTTACACGGCCCCACAATAAAAGTCTAATGGAGTTAGGTCCGGTGACCTAGCAAGCCACTGAACAGGCCCACCACGACCGATCCCCCGCTGCCCATACTGCTCATCTAAATATCTCTTTACATTCCACTGGAAATGAGCTGGAGCGCCGTCGTGCTGATAAAACATCCTACTGACGGTGTTTAAAGGTATGTCATCGTCTTCGAGCCACTGCAGTAACAAGCCCGGCAATGTCTCGGTAAGGAATTGTAGGTACGCGTCACCGGTTAGCGTTATCATCACATTGCGCTAACATTCGCACCATTTCACAATATTGTACATTTGTGAAGCGAAACGCCATTTTGCCGCCGGGAGACGTAGATCGCACGCGCTCGTCGTACGCCGTGTTCGTGTACGTCGCCGTGTACGTGGCGTACGCGCCGCTGCGCTAGGGAGACTACGGAGGGTAGCCGGGTGGCGCGGGCGCCGGCGCGTCTCGGCCTTGGCGCCAGCTCTAGCACCCCCCCTCCTCACCCTCGCCCGCGCTGTTTGTTTACATCGCGTTGGACAGTAGTGTACAACGTCGTTAAAAAATATTAGACACGGCATGACAAATAATTATTTTTTTGAAAAAAAAAAATAACCCATATTAAAAATTATTGTATTCGATTTTGCTGTCGATTTTAAACAAACTAGTTTAAGGTTTTGGGTTATTTCATTAACACTTGTATGTGAAAAAAAATCACGGTAATAGTATATTAAGTAATAATCACAGCTAAGTAGGCTTTGTTAAAGGAGGTTTTTCTTATAATCTTTTCTTTTATAATACTTTATTGTTTATGTCTGTTTCTCTTGTCTTGTCAAATGAATAAGAATATTATTCAATACGTGTTATCATTATAAATCCACATAATGTATTGTTTATGTCTTTTTCTCTTGTCTTGTCAAATGAATAAGAATATTATTCAATACGTGTTATCATTATAAATCCACAAAATACCTCTCAACATGGTAGCAGAGCGTGGTTATCTTAAACTTCCGTTTCAATTCTGCCAAAAACTTCTCAGATTCCTTTGGGTTCGTTGAAGCTATTAAACCGTCATCAACATAGAGTCCAAGAATTATCTTGTTGTTTAGTCGGTTTCTAATGAACAAACATGGATCTGTGTCACATTGTTTGAATCCTAAAACTTTCAAATAATCAACAATACATTTATTCCAACATCTTGGAGCTTGTTTGAGACCATATAAACTTCTCTTCAACTTACATACTTTAGTCGTATTATCACTATATCCTTCTGGCTGATTCATGTAGATATCTTCATCTAACGAACCATTCAAAAATGCAGTTGCTACATCAAACTGTCTGAGGGATAATCCTTCACTTGCAGCGATGCTAAGAATCGATCTTATTGTGGCCATTCTAGCAACAGGACTAAATGTGTCACTATAATCAACTCCTTTCTTTTGTGTGTAACCTCTAGCTACTAATCTAGCCTTATATTTGTCAAGGGTTCCATCAGCATTGGTTTTAATTTTGAACACCCACTTACAAGAAATCAGTTTTCTGTATTTTGGTTTATCCACCAAAATCCAAGTTTTATTTTCTTGTAGAGATTTAAGTTCGCTTTCCATTGCTTTTAACCATTCCGCTTTCTGAGGACTTTTTATTGCTTCTTTGTATGATTTGGGTTCATCAAAATCACTAACAATAGTAGACATAATAAAATCATCAAATCGTTGTGGTGGTCGCAATGTCGATCTATCTCTTAGTATCCGTGTCACAGAATTTTCATTTTCGTCATCATCATCATCTGAATGAACCTCTGATGATTCAGACGTAATATAGGACTCATTAGATTCTTCTTCATTTCCACTAGGTACATCCGACATTGTAGGCAAATTGGGAATCGTTTCTTCAAAACTCGCAGCATCATTCAATGTTTGAGGCACATCTGAAATAGTTGCGTCTTGTAAAATATCCTCCCTTGCATCTAACATTGGATGATTTTCTCTAGTTTTAGGAAAATGAACCTCCATCTCAACCATTGGACTTTTTGTTTCAGAGACATCTGATTCCAATCCAATAGATTTGATGACTGACTCGTTAAATATTACGTCTCTTGACCGTATCAATGTCGGATTTGATTTGTTGTCTAAGCTCAGTAACCGATAACCGTCATCACCATCATAACCAATGAGAATACATTTTTGAGCTTTTCTGGACATTTTTGTTCTCTTTTCCTTTGCAACATGAGAATAACATTCAGTGCCAATGATTCTCAAATGTTTGATTGAGGGCTTCTTTGTAAACCATAACTCAAATGGTGATTTTCCTTCTATAGAAGTCGGTCCAGTTCTGTTCAGAACATAGGCAGCTGTGTTGACAAGCTCAGACCAACAGGAGAGTGGAAGTTCTTCGTGAGCGTGCATCATAGTACGAGCAGCTTCTACCAAAGTTCTGTTTTCTCTCTCACTACACCCGTTTTGTTCCGGCGTATAAGGCATTGTCAAACGGTGTTGAATGCCATGATCAGTCAAGATCTTCTTCACAGCTTCATTTTGGAATTCTCCTCCATTATCGCTGAGAATTGTCTTTATGATATGTCCAGTAGTCTTTGTCTCGTTTATCATTTCTACAAGTTTATCCTTCACTTCAGACTTGTGCTTGATGAAGTAAACATGACGATACTTACTGAAATCATCTTTGAATAATACAAAATAACGAAACTTTTTGAAAGAATTGGGAAATGGACCACATACATCTGTGTGAATGATCTCTCCTGGTGCTTTAGCTCGCTCTCTTGTTCCAAATTTATATCTATGTGTTTTACCATATACACATCCTGTACATAATTCAGAATCGAGTTTTACTTTTATACCAAATTCCTTTTCAATCAATTGTTTCACGTGTCTTTTATTCTGGTGAGCAAATCTTTCGTGATAGAGTTGTAAAATATTTTTTGTTGACAGTGAGTTCAATTCAGGAGATGAATTTATAATAGTCTTTACGTTTAATTTATAGAGTCCTCCATTCTTGACTCTTGTGCCAATTAAATTTATTTTTCCATCAACTATCAATTGACAAAATTCTCTTTCAGATGTGAAGACACTTTTCTCTAGTTTATCTTGTGCTGCAAGTACGGAAAATAAATTCTTCTTTATTGCTGGAACATACCATACATCACATAGTCTAATGTTTTGTGTCTGACCTCGAACGTCAGCTATCAAATCAACTGTACCCTTACCAATAGCTTGAATTGTTGAGCCATTTGCAGTTGTTACTGTTTGATTATTGCTGAAATGTTGAAAGCTGGAAAATATGTCGTTTCGACAAGTGACATGACTTGTAGCACCATTGTCAACAAACCAACTGTCAAGATCTTCTTCAATAATATTTACAACCTCATTTGTATCAACTTCCATTAATGACAAGGTCAGATTAGTATTGTTAGCTTGACTTGTCAATGGTCCAGGTGTTTTAGGTGGTTTCCCATCTGATATCCACTTGCGACATCTTTTAACTTTGTGTCCGTATAGTCCGCAATATCCACACTTTTTCTTGTTCATAGACTTATTTTGCACAACTAGAGCTTGTGTTTCAGTATTACCTTCAATACCTTCTTTGGTCAACAAGAAAATAAAACTTGGATTTTGGTGGATAAACCAAAAGACAGAAAACTGATTTCTTGTAAGTGGGTGTTCAAAGTTAAAACCAATGCTGATGGAACCCTTGACAAATATAAGGCTAGATTAGTAGCTAGAGGTTACACACAAAAGAAAGGAGTTGATTATAGTGACACATTTAGTCCTGTTGCTAGAATGGCCACAATAAGATCGATTCTTAGCATCGCTGCAAGTGAAGGATTATCCCTACAGAATACCAGTGTGCTGATATTTTGACTAAGCCTGTACATAAACCTAGACTGGAACTAATTTCAGGAATGGTGGGACTTATACGATAAAGATTATCGAAAAAGGGAGGATGTTAAAGGAGGTTTTTCTTATAATCTTTTCTTTTATAATACTTTATTGTTTATGTCTGTTTCTCTTGTCTTGTCAAATGAATAAGAATATTATTCAATACGTGTTATCATTATAAATCCACAAAATACCTCTCAACAGGCTTTACAAGTTTACGAGTAATAATCGACCAACTTGCGTGTATGGGGGAACATGATTTTCAACTACAATGTTAAATTTTGTTCTTAGAATAAATTCATTTCAACTACGGAAACCTTCATTGTGCGTGGTCCGATACGCACTTGGCCGGTTTTTATCTGAACGTCTTGCATATACTACGCACTGCACTTGAAGTAGAGTACAGTTTCGTTGCGCGCGTCGTCACGCCACCCATGGTTGTTATTCGTACTAATGCGGGTGTTGCGAGACGCGCGGGTGAAATCAGAGGGGCAATTCTCGTAATTTTTAAGAATGTTCACAGTCTGATCTCAGTCTCAATCTGTCAAAAATACTTCAAATTTCCCTACATTTTGACAAGTTTTTGACATTTGTTTGTCGCCGAGATGAGACTGCGACTAGATTTTGAACGTTTTAAATTAGCAGAATTGGCCTACAGATTTTATCCTGGCATTGGGCCCGCTCTTAATACTTATTTACACCCAAAGTTACGTTAAAAATAACAAGAAAAACGAATCTTTGTTGGCTCATAACTTTTTAATGGCTTATTATTTTACTATTCTGTTTCCGTACAGACACAATTAATAATAAGCTAAAACGATATCATGTTTAATTTTGGATGCCCAATGTTAAACAGTAGAGTAATATTCTCCCGAAATTTGTATAGAAAAAATATCGAAAAACCTTAACTGAATGGTCTATTAAATATGATGGAGATATTTTAATTCAGAAACCTATTTCAAAAAAATTGTTAGTGAAATGTTTTATGTAAGTATATTAAAATTATTATTTATTCAATTGTTTTAGCATAAATACTTACCTCTATTAATTTTAAAAACATGAGGTATTGTTAGATTTGTTTAGACACCACTGACGCTGGTGATAACTTAGAAATAAAAAAAAATACTAGGATTTTAGTAATTATTAAATGTATACAGGGTTAAATCAACTAAGCTAGAAATGTGTTTAGATATTGATACCCATAATGTCTGCGGAGTTTTACTAGATAAATCAAGGCAAATCTAATGAGACCTAATCTGTTAAAATCAGTCAAGCTATTAAGGCTAAAAGGGCAATGCAACTTTTGCCTTACTTAGCTGGCATGTTTTTTTTTCTTTTCGCCAAAACTCAAACCTAGGTCCTAAGTTAGAGGATTGTGTGCGAAATCAATAGCAAAAAGAACTAGGTCTACCAACCGTAACCGAACCAAGTTAGAGAGTGTTTAGTAGATTGCTATTGTATTTTTATCAGGCATTACTTTTCTTTAAAAAAAATACTCCGTGTGTAATATTTTAAGTTTCCCATTGTTAAATACTACTCGGCAACTCTAATGAGTTATTCCGCAACTGTAATGAGTTATTCTATGGGTTCCAACGAAAGTCCTATAGTCTGCATAAATATCGGAACCTATTAAAAGTATTTTAGATGGGCCCTATGAAGCCACAAAATCAGACGCAATATTTTTGAAAGAAATCACTAATGTTCATGATGTTTCATTACTTTTTTAAAAGTGACGATGTCTTTATATTAGATAGGGGGTTTCGCGATGCAATTGACGATCTCAGGGCCAATCGCGCTTATATGCCGATGACAAAAAATGCTGGCGCGGTACAGCTGACAACGCAACAGGCGAATCAAACGAGAAGAGTCACATTATGTAGATGGGTCGTAGAAACAATAAACGGACGGTTGAAAAATCAGTTTCGACAACTTAGGTCTACCTTTTTTAATACAGCAGCGAGTCAGTTGTTCGACGAAGTAAAAATAGCCGGTGCATTACTAAATGCTTTTGGTAAACCACTCACTGATCATCCTTTAGTGGAGTCAATAATAACAAGAATAAATGAAACCCCTAATCAAAACTATTTCAGCGATTATGTTAATCACAGGAATCTTAATCAAATCAGAGCTGATTTCGTGACAATGACTGCTAATGTTCCTGGCCTGGACAACTTTCCCATACTCGACATAAACGACCTAATAATATATGCTCTGGGGACGTACCAAATAAGTCAGGCCAGGAGTTATTATGGCGAACATGTGAGGGGCGATGGTTCATACCATATTGAACTGTACAGGGAGGACAGGTTAGATATTTCGGTTTTAGAAATATTTAACATCGACGTCATCAACCCGTGGCTGCTGCGTAGCCGAATCCAATCGCGACATAGACGACAGCGCACATACTTCGTCTATCTTTTGATAGAAGGGCTTAATGATGGCGTAGCAGCAATAAAAGGGCATTACTGTTCCTGTATTTCTGGGAAGAGAACAGTTGGTTGTTGTAGCCACGTCATGTCTGTATTGTGGTTCATGGCGTGGGGCAGACATCAACAGAACTTAAGTCCTCCAGCTCAATTTCTGGATTTCATAAGACAGGATGAGGGAAGAGAGACAAGTAATGATGATGATTAATTAGGTTTATCTATAAGAATTTAGTAGTTAAACACTTTCACTGTGCAATAAACCACTTAAGGTTCATGTGATTGTTTAACTATTGTGTCTGCTTTGTGGGCAGTGAAAGTGATATAATTATTATTCTATGATAATTGATAAGGTAAACAAAGGTTTTTGTAAAACCAGATGTACTAATTATTTAATAAATACTTAGTTTGTTTTTTATGGCTGTATCATTTCTTTTTTTGTAAGAATATTCTATACTTAGTACAATTTAGAAAAGTATCCCAGAAAACTTATCCTATAGTGGATACGCGTTAAATACTTAGTGTTTCAATAGCGGTCATCGCAATACACACGTACCCACTAACGCGTATCTATTCGATTCGATCATCTTTTTTAAATTAGTTTCAGTGATAAAAAAAAACTGCCAATGAGAAAAAATATAACAGTAACAACCAACCTGAATCTATTTTATCAATGGAAATATCAAAATATCACGTATGATTGTATTTTCATTTAATTTAAGAAAAATAGATCAACGCCTGACAAAAATATACTAGCAATATTTCCATATGTATCCTTCGTTCGGTTACAGTTGATGGACCTGGTTCTTTTTGTGCTATTGATTTCTCGTATTGTCCTTTATTATATAACCTAGGTTTCATTTCTGGCGAAAGAAAAAAGTAAATCATGCCAATAGTTTGCATGGGCCTTTTGATAAAACTTATCAATGACAGTTTCTTTAAAAAAAAGGCAATCTTTCGATTTACAGATTGTTCCAATCATACAAAGTGATAAAATACTCACGCTGATAATGCACCACCACCCTTAGCATGGCCATCCAATTTGGTGATGATGACTGAACCAATATCTACTTTGTCTTTGAAGGCTCTGGCTTGGGCCTCGCAAGCCTGACCAATTGTAGCATCCATCACAAATATGATGTTGTCTGGTTTCTGTATAAAGTCACAATTAGTTAAATAGCTATTAATGTCTAGAAAGTATCATTATAAATAAATCATTATTATTATTATTAATACTGAATTTCTAAATGAGACAAATGTCATCCACCTCATTCGTTGATAAGAATAAATCTGTCACTTATGATAAAAATTTACTTCAAGAACTCACAATAGCATTAGCAACAGCCAACATCTCCTCAAACAATGACTCTTCCTGTTTGTGACGACCACTCGTATCAACTATAATCATCTCAAATCCTTCTTTCTTGAACATTTCCACACCAGTGGTTGCTATAACGACTGGATCTACTTCCGTGTAACTGTGAACAAAAACATACACCATTGTACAGTTTTCCATAACAATTATAATAGTATGGGTGGCAGCATTAATTTCAACAAGATATTTTATACCCGCTGAAAAGGCTGAAAACCATAACAATAATAGTATGTCGTTAGTGCATAAGAGACCTGAGCGTCAGCTGTCCCAATTGCGGGGACGTCTAAAGTTACAACAAGTTACAAGTTGTAAAAAAAAGAGATGATGAAAGACAATTTTTAGGATTTTATTCATCCAAAAAAAAATTGTCAGCTGCATGGAAGTGGGGGGAAATAGATGTCAGTCGCTTACATAAATATTATTTTGTGATGGCATATCAGGGCTAAATTCTATACTATGGATAGTAAGGCATTGTGGGCAAAGGCACATACACCTTAATTTTTAAAGAAAATAAAACTACTTTATAAGTGCTTGTGTTACACCAGGCCACCCAGTTTTGTTAAACATAATCACAGGTATGGAATGGGTGGCCAGATTATCTGGAGGGAAGTATATAATAACAAGTTCTAAGACACAAAGGTGTGTTACCTGTTACCACTCTATGGGGTAACAGTTAGTCATTCCTAGCCTTTGTCTTCGAGGAATTTAAACTAATAATTTGATAAAAACAAAAGTAAGTAAAGTAAACCAACCTTCCGTAAAAAGGTATCCTGGCCTTAGTACAGTTCTGTTTGACCTGATCGTAGGCACCAGCTCTGAAGGTGTCAGCACACACTAGAGATGACTTCCAGTTTTTCCTCAAGTAGTGATATGCCAGTTTTGTGCATGTTGTGGTCTTGCCAGAACCTTGGAGTCCTACAAACATGATGACGTTGGGTTTTCCTTTGATTGGTTGGTATGGTTTCACACCTGGGTCTACTAGCTGAAATGTTTACAAA
This sequence comes from Globia sparganii, assembly GCA_949316385.1. Lineage (NCBI taxonomy): Eukaryota > Metazoa > Arthropoda > Insecta > Lepidoptera > Noctuidae > Globia > Globia sparganii. The sequence goes on from OX438671.1 coordinate 8,629,288, forward strand.
ATTTTTTACACATTGAATACTTTGTGCTGCAATAACTGTGTAAAATATTACTATGAGACACTTGATTTGAATAATAATAAAAATATGAGTTCTATCACACAGTAATGTTACTTTAAGCTGTAGTGTATAAGGTCCACAATAAGAAAAATAATAGTATTTTCTTCAAAAGTCCATACTAATTTTATAAATGCGAAAGTAACTCTGTCTGTCTGTAACCTTTTGAGATCTTAATGGCTAAACAAATTGGGATGAAATTTACACACAGATAGACCATGACCTGGGTTAGGACATAGGATACTTTTTATGCGGGTGGTACATTTTTGTAGGATAATTTCGGACCTCTGCTTGGGTGAAGCAGCAGACAAAAGCTAGTGTGTTTAAATATGTGTGTATACAGGGTTATTTGTAAAACACCAGCAACCTCTTAAGAGGTCATTGTACTCATCATTATGAACAACTTTAATATGGGACCAAATCTGAAATTGCGAAATAAAAATCAGCTGTTCCCTACATTTATCTTCGTCTATTGGATTTCAGGTTTGGTCCCATAGTAAAAGTTGTTCATAATGATGAGTACAATCACCTCTTAAGAGGTTGCTGGTGTTTTTCAAATAACCCTGTATACATACTGTTCCACTATAAAATATGGTTCTTTAAACTTTGGTGCCTCTCCATTACTGATAGTAGATTCTCAGCCATTATTACAAAATTTTTGGCACTAAGCACATTTTTAAATAAACTACAACTTTATTCATTTGTAAAGTTGCTATTAAAACAAATTCCTATTGGAATAGTGTATAATCCCATATTGTACTATCCACAGCTTCACGACTTACAAATGACTGTTGCTTAGTTATTTACATATTAATCATCTAAACCAGGGATTCCCAAAGTGGTTGATATCGACCCCTTGGGTTCCTAGGGGTCGACATAAATGAAAACTGATTTTGGGGGTTGACGGGGTTGATCTTAAAAGTAGGTAATTTGGCCAGGTCGGTAACAGTTCATTTTGGAAAAGGGGTCACTTGTCCAAAATAGTTTGGGGATCCCTGATTTAAATAGTACACTATGGTGCAGGTACCTACATTCTGTGGCGAAAGAAAAGATAATATTGGTCCTACCTTGACAAGTTCCTTGAACACAGCTGACTGTATCATCCTTCGCTTGTTGAGACCACCAGCCATCTCATCAAAATCAATGACTGCCCGGACATTCTCGCGAAGATTCTTTACTAAACGAATGTTGACATCCGCTTCCAAAAGAGCAGCGCATATTTGTTTCAGCATAGAATTTAATACCTGTAAGTGTATGAGTAATTACTATAATCTGAGTACCCAACAGACATCAAAATTAACTAACATATTTATATGAAAAACATACATCTTCATTGATGATTGTTGCCCTGCTTAAGGACTGCAAAGCAGTAGTTATTTTACGACCTAAATCTGCTAAAACCATCTTGAAATCTGGTCAAAGGCGACTGCAATTTAAATAACTTTGCCAAATTCGTTTGGCATCAGCTGTTGAGAGAAAGTGTTTGTTTTTATCGAAAATGGACACTGTAAATTAAATACTTCAGATACATTTTAAGAAATCATTGTTTATAATTATAATAGTTAAATTCACGTTTCAAATAATTTGTTATAAATTCACAACACCACTTTGTAAGTTTAAAATTAGTCCATTCCACAAAAACGATAAAATGACATGAGGCGTACACGACGAGCAAACACGTCAAGAGTTAAATTGTCAGCACAGATTGTCAGATAAATACGTTTAGATCCCTTTAATCTCAGGTTTAACTTATAACTGATATACTCTAAAGTAGTGAATAAGATTGTGACAAAAGGGTCGTAGGTTCTATCTTAGTATTTTTTGTTTAATGTTTTCAATGTACAGAGGCCAGCACATCAAGCTACCCCAATATGTCAGATTTTCCCAATTGAATATGAACCTTATTCCTTTGTGCTAAAGTTGAAAATCTATCAAAGAAATTTGACAGATTGGGGTAGGTTGACCTGCTGGCGTCTGTACACAACAAACAATTACACATTACTTCAATTTGTATAAAAAGAAATAAAACGTAGCTTGGGTACTAATACCAAGAATGCCATGCCAGCGGGACAGGCCGACCAATTTCAACCATAGTAACCTTTTTCCACTCTTGCAGTGCCAACTGCCAATGAAACATCTGTCATCTGTAGTCAAGTCATATATTTTTATCTGTGGCTCAAATTCCGCTTTGTAATCATCGGTTTGTGAAGTCATTGATTTTGTGAGAGAATAAAGTTGAGAAGTTTACTTTACTGTATTGGAATTACAATAAGAATATAAAATGGTAACGAACAACTTTCCGTAGCTATTATTAATGTTAGCTCTCATCGGGTTCATTAAACCAATTTTTTTTATTAGGGTCAGAACCAATCTGGCGGTGGAAGCGGCGGAGACAAGAAAGATGACAAGGATAAGAAGAAGAAATACGAACCTCCAATCCCGACAAGGGTAGGTAAGAAGAAGCGCAAAGCAAAGGGACCCGATGCCGCCTTGAAACTGCCTCAAGTGACACCACACACAAGGTGTAGGCTGAAACTGTTAAAATTAGAAAGAATCAAGGATTATCTTCTCATGGAGGAGGAATTCATTCGCAACCAGGAAAGACTGAAGCCACAGGAGGAGAAGATTGAAGAAGAAAGGTCGAAGGTGATATATTTATTTTCTTTGAGGTTACACAATTGCTCTCTTTATTTCTATACCTTTCTTTCAGTTAAATTATGATACAGTCATGTTATTCATCTGTGAGAGAATAAAAAAACAACAAATTGCTATTCCACACAAAGAAATTCTATGTTGGGGATTAATTCAGGCAATCAAAAGCCAAAACAAACAAAGTACTTACTTTTACCCAACTGTAAAGAAGACTTGTTTTTAAAGTATTGCTGCTTTTCTAATTCTTCTTTGCAATAAAATGGTGCATCAAAACCAGGGAATTATTTTGAAGAACATGTTTGTACTAACAAATTCATATTTTTAATGTGAAAATTTCTCAATAATCTTGTCAGGTGGATGACCTTAGAGGGACACCAATGTCCGTGGGTAACTTAGAGGAGATCATAGATGACAACCATGCTATAGTGTCCACATCAGTGGGCAGTGAGCACTATGTCAGCATTCTCTCCTTTGTTGATAAGGACCAGCTAGAGCCTGGCTGCTCAGTGCTGTTGAATCATAAGGTAAATCAATAAATAAAGAAATAATGCTTATTTAACACAGTCACAGGTCAATCACTACTACTCCAATATACAGGGTGTCCCTGGAAGTATGGATCAAATCAAATAGGGGCGTGGGCAAAGTCATTTCCAAACTTTTTGATCCTGAGAATGTTGGTGAATTTTTGTATGGTTCAAAGTTATGACCAACTATTGTTATTTTCAATCACTTTGCATAGTGCTCAAAGAACAAAATCATTTAAAAAAACTACCAGGAACTGTCAATTTAAGTTTTTAAGTAGTTTTTTTAATGATTTTTTTCTTTGAGCACTATGCGAAACGATTGAAAAAAAAATTGGTCACAACTTTTGAACCGTAAAATAATTCTCAATCATCAATCATTCTCAGGATCAAAAAGTTTAGAAATGACCTTGCCCATGCCCCTATTTGATTTGATCCATACTTCCAGGGACAACCTGTATATCAGATTTATGAAATATCATGACAATCAAATCATCCTGTGAATGTAACACAGACTTCTCATGATGCCTAATATGAGGAAACAGATGCTATAATACATTATTGTATATGCTGCAATATTAACACACGGCTGGAAGTGTATTTTATCAAATGGATGATCTGCATTTTCATAATTTGTAAGCTGTCACAGGCTTCATTATGCAGTGACACTGGTGTAAATATTTTTTCTTTAGGTCCATGCTGTGGTAGGGGTGCTAGGTGACGATACAGACCCCATGGTGTCTGTAATGAAGCTGGAGAAGGCTCCGCAGGAGACATATGCTGATATTGGAGGACTTGACACTCAAATACAGGAAATTAAGGTGGGAATTTTTTTTGATGCAAACTGTGCCACTTATTTCTATATTATTTTGTCCTATTATAATACTGTAGTCATTGTTACAAAAAAACAGTGAACACAACAGTTTAATATACAACTTACCTGATTATTTATTATTTTAGGAATCTGTGGAGTTGCCACTTACCCATCCTGAGTACTATGAGGAGATGGGTATCAAGCCTCCTAAGGGTGTGATCCTCTATGGTCCACCTGGAACTGGCAAGACCTTGTTAGCTAAAGCTGTTGCCAACCAGACCTCTGCTACTTTTCTGCGAGTTGTTGGCTCAGAGCTTATCCAGAAATACTTGGTATGTATTTCCTGATTATTTTTCATATCCAGTGACTTTCTAAAATAATAAATATAATTTGCCTATTATAAAATATATATTATTTGTGCAGGGAGATGGCCCTAAACTGGTTCGCGAGCTGTTTAGGGTGGCTGAAGAACATGCACCATCAATTGTATTCATTGACGAAATTGATGCTGTAGGCACAAAACGGTAATGCGTTAAATATTCTTAATTACTGATTCATTTTATGTCCAAAGAACTGTTCTAATAAATTATACTTTTTATTTTTTAGTTATGATTCCAACTCTGGTGGTGAAAGAGAAATCCAAAGAACTATGTTGGAGTTGCTAAATCAACTTGATGGATTTGATTCACGAGGTGATGTTAAAGTAAGTAGGATATACAAAGTGTTAATGAAATAACCCAAAACCTCGGACACCCCAACCGATTTTTATATTAATAAATTGATATGACATATAATTATTTATTTTCAAAAATTATAGTAAAAGATATTTGTAAATGTTGTTCTCGCGCTACTTCTTACAGATTCGTAGCTCTATCGCCGCCGGCGCGCTTCCCGGCCTTAGCGCCAGCTCTAGCACCCCCTCTCCTCACCCTCGCTGTTTGTTTTCATTGCGTTGGACAGTAGCGTACAGCGTCGTTAAAAAATATTAGACACGGCATGACAAATAATTATTTTTTGGAAAAAAATAACCCATATTAAAAATTATTGTATTCGATTTTGCTGCCGATTCTAAACAAACTAGTTTCAGGTTTTGGGTTATTTCATTAACACATTGTATAACTCAGAAGGCAAATCGTTAAAATAAAAACAATAATGATGGCTGTTAATTCCTGTGGCATGGCAAATAATAAAGAAACCCTTTAAAAACATTCATTTAGTAAAAAAAAATCACATTTCTTTGAAGAAACTGAAATTTTTGCCTGATTTTTCAATAAATTTCGATTTTTACAGAATAAAGTCCCGCAAACCTTTTTTTAAAATTACATTTGATTAAAAACCCATCTTATTTACTCTCCAACATAAAAACAACCAACATTCTATCTTCAATAATAATCTAATAAAGTAGTAATATGCACTACATGCAATAATTTGCTTACAACATTGTGGTGGCCATTTTTAACACTTGATACATTACTTTATTTTTTTAATTATTAATAAATATCAGATTGTGATTATGTTTATTGTTTTAATGCTGCTCTTGTAACTTCATTAACGTTTCGCTGCAAAACTTGTGGTAAAGGTAGTATATTGGTGTTTTTTTTGGCAGAGTAAATAAGATAGGGTTTAATCAAATGCAATTTAAAAAAAAAGGTGACTTTATTCTGTAACAATCGAAATTTATTGAAAAAATCGTCCGATTTTTTCAATAAATTTTCGTTTCTTACGTACGTGATTTTTTACTTGATGACTGTTTTTAAAGGGTGTCTTTGCATTTGCCATGCAAAATGAATTATCAGCCATCAATATTGTTTTTATTTTAATGAAATTCACTCAATTAATAAAAAGCTATTATGTTTTCAATACAGGGGTCTTTATTAGGCAGTAAAAAAATTGATAATATATTTTTAGATTCTTTTTACAATTTTTTGTCAATGAATAATGGTCTAGTCTCACTCATTTTCGTTTGTGCACTTTATCCATGGACACACTGTATAATGCCAAAGTTCAGTTTTCTAAATATAGTCTAATAACAAGTGTGTATTGAGAAATTGAAGTGTTTAATTTGCAGGTTATCATGGCCACAAATCGCATAGAAACTTTAGATCCAGCTCTGATTCGCCCTGGTCGTATAGACAGAAAAATTGAATTTCCATTGCCTGATGAGAAGACCAAGAGAAGGATCTTCACCATTCACACATCAAGAATGACTCTGGCTGATGATGTCAACTTGTCTGAACTTATCATGTCGAAAGATGATCTCTCTGGAGCTGATATTAAGGTAGAAAATTATTCCTGAGTTTGTCTCTGTAACACATGTAAATTATTTGCATGATGATGATTGATGCATCTGGATTGAGATGTCAGTATGTTTTAGTGGTAAAGTAATAGAACAATAATTGACGCAATAGAAGTTTTAAATTTTATTATTTAATGATATTTTCATAAACTCAATGCACAAGTTCCTATCTAGTTCAAAGATACCGGATAAAACAGAACATAATGGCCCCGATTCTGTTGTTCACAAACTAAATTCAATTTAAGTTCAGTGCATCTTTTTCTTTCTATTTCATTATGAAAAGGTCAGAAGATAAATATTAGTTTAGTCCTGTCAAATTAGATAATTCATAGACAAGTTTAGATGTGATTAAAAAATTGGCTACTAAAAATACGTCAATTTACGTCAGGCGCTGACTAATTTGACAGGACTAAACTAATATTTATCTTCTGTCCTTTTCTTAATGAAATAGAAAGAAAAAGATGCACTGAACTTAAATTTAGTTTAGTTTGTGAACATCAGAATTGAGAATCGGGGCCAGTGTTTAACTATTTTATTTTATTACTATTGTTATAATTTTTTTAGGCTATTTGTACCGAAGCGGGTTTAATGGCGCTACGAGAACGCCGCATGAAAGTAACAAATGAAGACTTCAAGAAATCAAAGGAAAGTGTTTTATACCGCAAGAAGGAAGGCACACCCGAAGGACTTTACCTTTAAACATTACATAGTTGTTTAATTATTATTTGTCTCCATATATTTTCTGCATAAATAAAATGTGTTGTATACTTAAAAGAATTGATTTTATCTTCATCCATTCACATTTCAAGAATTGCATTTGTCTGATCTACTCAAGAGGCCGACCCACAACGAAGCGATGCGACGTCACGCGACTAGCTTGCTATACCTATAGGATCAAATTAAATAAGTAGCAAAGAGTACTTTGTTTATACTGAAAATAAGTAGCAATGAAACTAGCAACTAACTAGACTATCAACGGTCGTTGACCCAAAAGAAAACATCTTTTTCTATTTTGTATGTTTACTAGCGATACCAATCTTGTCTGCAGAGAGGTTACAGTTCTAAAAGGATCTTTTGGCGCGTGGCCAAAATCGGTACTAACACTGCCATTTTGTCTTTTCTTGGCCACGACTAGTGATGGGTAATGGAATTTCGGAAGGAAAAGAAAAAAACATATTTTTCCAATACTTTTCCGATATTTTTCCAAACCAAAAAGCTAGCTGTGATTAGAAAAAAATAAGGCTATTCAGTGTATACTGAAAAATTATGGATATTCAAACGAAATTTAAACTTATAACTCATTCCGATTAACTAACTGCATGAGAAAATCGTTGAATTAGAAATAATTTATGTACTGACTGAGCGAGCTGGCAAAATTGCTTTCATTTCATATTATTTGAATATACAAAATAAAAATAATGAAGAATTGTCTGATCATAATACTGAGGAGGAAGATGAAAACCCACCGACTGAAGATTTATTGTTTGTAGATGCAGATGCAGTAGAAAATATTGGTCATGATACACTTTTTGCCAGTGATGATTCGGATTCTTCAACACAATAGATATGTTGTGCGTGCAATTAATGTTTATTTAATCTACGTCTTTTAATTTCATTTAATTTTTTTTTTCAATTTAAATAAAACCCTATAAACCATGTGTTATTTTACTTCCCATAGTCAAAATTTTACAGTAAACAAAATTTTTCCAATCGAAAAGACCAACCCCTTTGAAATGTTGTTTTCGTAAATTCATGTTTACGAAATTTATCATATAACTATATAAATAAGTATTCGTGCCAATTTTTATGTTTATAGAAAAAAAAAACCGGCCAAGTGCGAGTCGGACTCGCGCACCGAGGGTTCCGTACAAACCTGTAGGTATATAATTAAAAGTTCACCCATCACGACAATCGAGTCATAGTTATGGTATTTTTATTGTAAAATGAAATTTATAACATTACAATATGGAAAGCTGGAGGAGCATAAATTAATGACAAAGGTCTCTTTATCGTTTCAGTAATCCTTTATTTTATGTTAACACATATCATTTATTTTATAATATAACTGAAATACCTACACTAGCCTTGCAGCAGCCTTGCAAAAGTCTGCTGACGAATTAGGGCAAGCTTTTTTATCAAAGTTATTTATTTACAATTTTTTTTAGTCACTATTTAGAAATCTGGTACAAAAATATTAATTATAAATTAAATTTGAACCAGATCTGTAAACGGTGACTGAAAAAGGTATGAATAGTACCACATTGAACATTGGAGTTCGAAAAAACGTTATATACAACGTGTTAATGAAATAACCCAAAACCTGAAACTAGTTTGTTTAGAATCGGCAGCAAAATCGAATACAATAATTTTTAATATGGGTTATTTTTTTCCAAAAAATAATTATTTGTCATGCCGTGTCTAATATTTTTTAACGACGCTATACGCTACTGTCCAACGCAATGAAAACAAACAGCGCGGGCGAGGGTGAGGAGAAGGGGTGCTAGAGCTGGCGCCTAGGCCGGGAAGCGCGCCGGCGGCGATAGAGCTACGAATCTGTAAGAAGTAGCGCGACAACAACATTTACAAATATCTTTTACTATAATTTTTGAAAATAAATAATTATATGTCATATCAATTTATTAATATAAAAATCGGTTGGGGTGTCCGAGGTTTTGGGTTATTTCATTAACACTTTGTATAGTTGTACTAATTCGTGTAGTGCTAGTGTTTATTAAACATTGCTTCATGCCAAATTTAAAGATTCTAGATCGACTGAATCCCTTTAGGTTTTGATTCCCTCGCGAGTAGTTGCGAGTTTAAAAATATGCAGCTATTGCTATTTCTTTTGATCGCGTTGACATACTAGTTTGATTTTGTTACAGCTTAAAGGAATTATAGACCTGAGTATTTGATATGAATTTCAATTTAATACCTCTACGCGTTCATGAGAAAAGAAGTAGTAACTTTAAAATTTTCAAAAATATTTTTTATTATATGATGTAACTAAAAATTTACGATTTTCGCAATTTTTCTTTGTCTGTACAATAAGACATTACGTCATGCCAAATTTCAAGATTCTAAGTTCACGGGAAGTACCCTGTAGGTTTTGATTCCCGTGCGAGTTTCGAAAATTTGCGGAAATTTGAGGCATAAACGGCTGTATCTTTTGAATTGCTTTGGCTTAGAAGTTTGATTTTTTCATAGCCCCAAGGGACAGTAGACGTGAGTATTAGATATAAATTTCAGTTTGATACCTCCACGCGTTCCTGAGAAAAACGGTGTTGACAGACAGATGGACAACGAAGTGATCCTATAAGGTTTCCGCTTTTTCCTTTCGAGGTACGGAACCCTAAAAAATAAGATTTTTGACTTAGACATAATTTATATCGATTTCGAGTTATTCAAGCCACGCAGTAAAATCCTCCCCTGCAATATTGACTACCCTTTTTGACCCCGTAAGATTTTTCCGAAAAACACTGATAGGTACAAGTATTTTTTTTATTTTTGGTCTTACGTATAAATACTGAGTTTAGAGTTAATCGAACTGCGCGTTAAAATGTTTCCATACAAACTTTGACACCCCCAATTCTCCTTTATAGAGTAGTTGAGAAAAACAAAAATGACAAAGTTCGTAATTTACATAAATACTTATGTATTCTTACCAAGTTTCAAGATTAATTCAAGGACTAAGATTTTTCATACAAACGAAAACCCCCCTTTTCACCCCCTTTAAGGTTGAATTTCCAAAAACCCCTTCTTAGTACTCCCCTACATTGTAAAAGGAAGCCGTGTGCAAAATTTCACGTTCCTAGACCCAGTAGTTTCGGCTGTGCGTTGATAATATGTCAGTCAGTCAGTCATTCATTCAGTCAGTCAGTCAGTCATTGATTCAGTCAGTCAGTCAGTCATTCATTCAGTCAGTCAGAAAATATGTTCAATATAAATAAAACCCTTCAAGTGTTATTTTACTTCCTGTTGTCAAAATTTTAGAGTAAACAATATTTTTCCATTATTTTTCCAAATTTTTATTTTTCTGAAAAATAAACGGAAAAATTTTCACGATTTTAAAAATTTCCGAAAATTATTCATCACTAGCCACGACCGATGCACAACTACGGTTGCGAAATTACGTAATTTTACCGAAAACGCTGGTAAAATACGGTAATTTTACAGTAATTTTACCGTAATTTACGGTAAAATTACCGGTGGCATAACATTCTAAATTTTAATTTATTTCATATCACGCGCGCGTGGGGTTACAAAATTAAAATGCGACGTTGCTGACAAGTGCGCTCCGTCAAGTTGTACGGCAAAATGCGATAGATTATAGATTTATTTTATTTTTATTTTTTTTTTTGTATTGTCATTTGTTTAATTTTATTATTTAAATTGTTGATTCTGAGAACTGTAGTTAGTTTAATATTAAATACAAGTAATTTTCCAAAAACTAAAATTTTAATTTTTACTGGCCTTTGCACATAACATACTTATATTATTAAATCGATGACGTGGTATAATTCATATATTTATTTTTTTATTATTATTATTATTATGTATTCATATTTGAACTGAATAATTCATATTCATATACATAGTGAAAGAGTAAGGTACATACAAACACACTCATTCATTACCGTATTTATGTTTGTAGAACGTAAAACTACGATTTTTATGTTTTTTACCGTTTCTTACCGTTTTTTACCGTAAAAAACCGAAATTTACGGTAAAAAACATTTTTTACCGTATTTTACCGTGGTAATTTTACTGCTTTACATCCCTATGCGCAACCCATGGCCGTAGCTAAACGAAACATCGTATTTTGCAGGTTTTATTTACTCGAAGTAACATCATGGAATTAGAATGTACAGAGGCCAGCACATCAAGCTACCCCAATCTGTCAGATTTTCCCAATTGAATATGAACCTTATTTCTTTGCTCTAAAGTTGAAAATCTATCAAAGAAATTTGACAGATTGGGGTTGGTTGACCTGCTGGCGTCTGTACACATACTTTAATGTAGTCTTTTCCATTGATCGCTATCGGTACCGACAACTTTGTCAGGCGATCACGGCAAGTTAGGGCAAAATATTTAAATAAAAGCCCGCGCCAACGACTTGTGAAAAGACGCGCCATAAATTCCTTCTCTTGGCTGACGGACGTTCGCCTTGCAAAGAGTAAACCACAGAGTAAACTAAATAATATACAGCAGCCTTTGTTGCATCGGCACCATGTCCTTGGCGTTTGGCGTAGCGTAGAGCTCTCAGAGTTGTAAAGTCGGATCCATTGATTTTTCAAGTGAAATCGGATTTTACTGATTTAACTAATCTGTGGTACAAAAGTGCGTCACTATTCCAAACATAGACTTGGAGATGCATGTCGAAAAAAAGCGCGGGAAACGTTGAACTAGGTGGACGCGTCTTTTTTGATAACTTTTTTAAACATTGTTTTATACGATCAGTAGTAGTAGTTTTAGTGTTTTATTTTCTTTCTTAGATAATTTAATTTTAGTTTAGTTTATTTTCTTCGGTAGTGGTAAGTTTTTTTTTTGTATATAGTGTAAAATGAATGACCCGCCTGACCCGGGGGACTTTGTGCCCCCGGCAGGCAACTTCGTCACTATTTCCAACGAATCGGGCATGGATACCGATGGGTCGTCTTCGGCCCGGAATTTAAAAAGAAGCCGTGTGCATGTTTGCAAGCATTGCAACAAACGCCGTCGCACCCGCAAAAACCACGGTTCCGAGTCTTCGGGTTGTGGTTGCACGGATATACTAGCTACTGCATCGGAGCCTAAGTGTACTGAAATAATTATTTCTAATAATATGCCTAGTAATAATAATACAAAACCCGATAATCCTGCTCCATCCTTAGTTGTTCCCACTCAGATTGGTAGAAAGACCTACGACAAAACTGACGTCGCGCCTTTTATTATTCATGTACAAAAAAATATAACTTCACCAGATGATGGAACGACAATGCACCCTATCACATTTGGAAAATTCTTAAAACACAACGCATTCAAAAATATAATAAATGGTAGTGTCAAAAAAATTGGCCGTAATAAAATCTCTATATCTTTTTCAAATTTTCTGGATGCAAATTCATTTATTTCGAATAATAGTCTTGCGACATATCATTACAAGGCTTTTATTCCTACTTTTAATGTGACTAGAATGGGTTTAGTGCGTGGTGTTCCTGCGGAATGGTCTCCGGAGGAAGTTATTGATAATATAACGGTACCAATTGGTTGCGGTCCAATTTTAAAAGTCAGACGCCTTAATTTCAAAACTATTGTTGATGGTACAACCATTTGGAAACCTTCCCAATCCATAGTGGTTACTTTTGATGGACAGGTTCTACCAAAAAGAATTTTTATGTGTTACAATGCACTACCTGTAGATTTATATATTTTTCCTACGGTACAGTGTTTCAACTGCTGTCGTTTTGGTCACACTAAAATTCAGTGCAGGTCCAAACCTCGTTGCTATAAATGTGGCCATGGCCACACTGGAGACAGTTGTGAAAGAGAACAAGAAAGTGCATCTTGCTGCCTTTGCTCTGGTTTTCACTATGCTACTAATAAGTCATGCCCAGAATTTTCTAGGCAAAAATTAATTAAAACATACATGGCACAAAGTTCAGTATCTTATGCTGAAGCGGCGAAAGTATATCCTCCAGTATCTAAATCATATGCTGATACACTTTTATCCTCTCCCTCCAAAAATTTTGCAGATACTCCAGCAATCTCTGCCTCTAATAGAATGCCTGCTTCAAGTAGCTATAAAAAGACAGTCTTTCTCAAACCACGCTCCCCTCCCAAAGCTGTTCAAGGGTATAATAAAGAGGCTCACAATGACATTATCAAAGATTTTGACATTCCCCAACCATCGAATGGTTGTGCCTTTACCAATAAACATAACGAAAAAAAAGACACAATTTTATCCATAAACGATTTTCTTTCTGCATTACACAATCTTCTATCTCAGTTCAACATTTCACCGTCCAACGTTGCCCCTTCTTTCAATGTTTCTCAATCCACTCATGATGGACAACACATCCAAAATAATCCAGTGGAACTGCCGCAGTCTAGTAAACAAAAAGAGTGAAGTTATTTATCTAATAAACAAATATGAGCCATTTGCCTTTGCTTTAGCAGAGACTTGGCTCAAATCTAATTATACTTTTAAAATTAACAGTTATTTAACAATTAGAGAGGATAGACCTGATGGGTATGGTGGAGTAGCTATACTCATCAAGAATTCTATTCCTTTCTCTATTATTTCCTTACCTCCTCACAGTGAGGAAATTTCAATAGTAGCTATTAAAGTACATCATACTTGTCTTGTTTCTATTTACATCCCTCACCCTTCTTCTTCTGTTCTTCAAGAGATTAATAATCTCTTTTCTTGTCTTCCTAAGCCATTCTTAATATTGGGGGACTTTAATTGCCATCACCAATCATGGGGTTGTTCAACTTCTAATTGTTATGGCGATGAATTACTAGATATAATAGACTTACATAATTTATGCATCTTGAACTCAGGTGCTGCCACACGCCGTTCTGATCCCAATCAGAACCAAAGCGCAATTGATCTTTCTATTTGTTCTCCAAACTTAGCATCTTCATTAACTTGGCATACTTTAAGCTCTACTTATGGTAGTGACCACTTTCCAATAGTTATTTCGTATCCTCTTTCCAAACCAAATGCACCATTAAGGAGATCAAACTTAAAACATAAACTTCCTAATAGAAATAATGATGACTGGGATAAATTTAGAAACATTGTTGACAGAAAGCTTTGCTCCTTGCCCGCTATTTCTGATGGCAATGAAAATAGTTGCGCTGAAGCTTTAGCACTCATATTAATTGCAGCGGCAGATGAAGTTTTTCCTGTAAAAAATAACAATATTAATACAATTCCCTCCCCTCCGTGGTGGGACTCTGAGTGCACAGAATTGATTAACAAACGTAAAGAGGCAGAATACAACTATAACCTTGATATGTCTGATATTAATTTTGAAACCGTTACTAACATAATAAATGAAACTTCTAAACTTTTTAAGAAGAAAAAATTTGAATCTTGGCGTAAGTTTTGCTCATCAATTTCACCAAATACTCACCCTACAATTGTCTGGCGCAATATTCGTAGATTTAGGTCCATTTATAACAACCCTTCTCCTATTCCTGACTCTTTAGCCAGTGAATTTTTAGATAAATTAGCTCCTCCTTTTGTTCGTGAGAATATCAATCTCAACCTCCCTCTCGTTTCCAATAACCAAGACACTCGTACAACTCTAGATCTTCCATTCATTCTCACTGAACTAAAGGGTGTTATTCATAAAACTAAGGATTCTGCACCAGGTATTGACGGCATTCCGTATTCATTCTTTGCTAATTTAAATGACGATGTCCTCAGTTATTATTTAGAGCTTATTAATTCTATTATGAATACAGGAAACATCCCTGTTGAATGGAAACGTCAAAGGGTGTTGCCATTCCTTAAACCAAATAAAATTCCCTCTGAAGCTTCTTCATACCGCCCCATAGTTTTGTCTTCAATTCTGATGAAATTAGCGGAACACTTAATTAAAAATCGCCTAGAATGGTATGTTGAAAGTAAGGGTCTTTTGGCAGAGTCACAATATGGCTTTAGAAAAGGTAAAAGTACAACTGACTGTTTAAGTATTTTAACATCCGATATTCGGTTATCCTTCTCTAACAACCAATCCACCGTTGCAGTTTTCCTTGATATAAACGCAGCCTATGATAATGTTGTATTATCAGTTTTACAAAATAAATTAAAATCCTTACAAGTCCCATTGAATTTATCAAATTTCATTATTAATATCCTGTCTGAACGCTCTGTTAATATGCTAATAGGAGAACATGAGGTATCTCGCCTTGTATGGAGAGGTCTCCCACAGGGTTCTGTGCTCAGTCCCATTCTTTACAATATTTACACTTTTGATTTAGACTCGTCCTTAGCTAACAATGTTAAGGTTCTTCAATATGCCGACGATTTATTATTATATTCCTCAAGTCAATCTGTTGATCAAGCTAGCTATGCTATTAATTCTGCTTTAGCTTCTTTGGAGTCATGGTTACATCTAAATGGTTTAGATTTATCCACGTCTAAAAGCGCAGCTGTTTTATTCACCCGGAAGAGAAATATTCCCTTAGTAAATCTCTTTTATAAGGAAATTCCTATTCCAGTGAAAGATAAATTTAGATATCTAGGTATAATACTTGACTGCAAATTAAGTAGTGTTCCTCATTGTGATTATATTGTTAACAAATGTGAAAATCACTTAAATATGCTTAGGTGCCTTTCTGGTGTGTGGTGGGGTGCACACCCCTTTTCCTTGAAACTCGTTTACAACGCAATCATCAGAAGCACTCTGGATTATGGATTGTTCGTTCTGGAACCTGGTAGTGTTATGGCTTTTAAAAAGTTGGATCGCATCCAGTCTAAGGCTTTACGCATTATTTCGGGTGCCATGAAGTCTAGTCCCATTAATGCACTCCAAGTTGAATGCGGGGAAGCTCCTTTATATCTTAGAAGACAATTCTTATCTGACAAATACTTGTTCCGGATTCTTCAGATCTCAACTCATCCTCTCATTCCTAAACTGGACTCTTTAGTGATGCAGATTGAATCTTCAGATTACTGGTCCCATAAACGTGCTCCCTGTTTAGTTGTAAGTTATAAAAAATTCCTTTCACTTTCTTCCCCTATTCACCGTTCCAATAAACTTCCTCTATTTAGCAGTAGTTATGAGAGTTTACAATTCAGTCCCATCATAAAATATAACTGTGTAAATAAATTGGATCCCGATTGCCATTCAATTTTTAATCATTTTCTGGCTGAACACTTAGAGTACCACCATATATATACGGATGCTGCCAAGCATTCTCCGACGGGTTGTGTTGGGATAGGTACTTACCATTCTCAATACAACATTGTACAAAAAATAAAACTACCTCCTGAGACTTCTGTTTTTACGGGAGAATGTTTCGGCATTTTAAAAGCCATTGAATATATTCGTGTTCTAAAGCTTAAAAATACCATAATTTTTACTGATTCTCAAAGTGCTCTTCTAGCCATCAATAAATCCCCTTTTGAACATAAATCACAGTTTCCTATAATTTATTTAATAAGAGAATTTGCATTCAGAACCATCTCTGAGGGTAATACTTTGCAATTTGTGTGGATTCCCGCCCATGCTGGAATCCATGGGAATGAAATGGCGGATTCACTTGCCGGTGATGCGGTGCAATCTGGGGACTTAGTTCCATATATAAACTTTTGCTATGACCTCGCGACGTTACCAAAAACATATCTTCGGGACACCTGGAAGGTAGCTTGGGATATCGGAAGCAAATCGAAGGGTCGCTATTTTTCTCTTATTCAACCCGACGTTCCGGAAAAACCGTGGTTTGGCAGGGCAAAGTTTGGTAAGATGGAGACCTCCGTTATAATACGGATGAGACTGGGTCATGTCTGCTCTCCAGCCCATCTTGCCAAACTTCATATCATCGATGACCCTATTTGCTTGTGTGGCACAGACGTAGGCGATTTAAACCACATTTTTTTCTCCTGTCCCTTATATGATCGTTCATCCTTTCTTAGTAACCTCTTGTCCCTCAGTACTCCTTTTCCTACCTCAATACTTTCTTTACTTTGTACAAATAGCTTTTCTGTATATAAATGTATAGTCTCATTCATTACTTTAAATAATATTAAGTTATAATGTTTCGTCATTGTATTTAGCTCATTATTCTATCCCTTATAAATACTGATCCTATAGATTTATCCATAAACCCCGTTATAATTTGAATAATAATATTTTCGTTTCCTTACCTTTGCTTCCTTTGTAATAACTAATACAACATGACATTGGCTGAATGCACACACCGTGCGAAGCCAAACAGAAAAAAAAAAAAAAAAAACATAGACTTGCTTTGCTTTCAATTTTTCAAAGAGTACTTCATTTCATTCAATGCTTTCGAAATTATTTGAAACTCGTAGGACGTAAGCAAAAAGCTTTGTTTTACTGAATACTCTTATTCAACCTGCATTAAAGCTTTACTAAACAGTGTTCAACATAATGTATGAGATTCAAAGAATACATGAATGAGTGACAACGGCAGCGAAACAGAGGAGGCGACTGAGCACACGGCACTCATGGACGGCCACATCGCTGAAGCCCGCCCTGATCGGGTGATTGCGGAACGTATAGCGAAAAAACGAAAGACTAAATCCGATAATCAGCGCTCTTATGGCGTAAGTAAATGAAACTACACATATTGTATTCAGGCGATTGCTTCTGTAGGAAGCTATGACTATTCATCATTCAACACCCACTATCTAATCTGTTTGAAAAATATATTGTACTCTGTAGTCTTGTGGCTCCAATGATTCACTTTACTTGACTGTTTTGTGGTACACTTACATATTCCTATGAATCACAAAGTTTGGAGTTTACTGCTTTCATAAAATGACACATTTTAACTTTTTGTTGAAAAGACTTTCAATAGTGATATTGTCTAAAAACTAAAAATTTAGGAGCAGAAGAATACAGTGTGATTTATGAAATACTAGCTGCGCCCCACGGTTTCACCCGCATAAGTGTCGATTCCATGGGAATATCAGGATAAAAAGTATCCTATGTTTTATTCTGATGTCTAAGCTATATTACTGTAAAGTTTCATCAAAATCCGTTGAGTAGTTTTTTCGTGAAAGAGTAACAAACATCCATCCATACATCCATCCTCACAAACTTTCGCATTTATAATATTAGTAGGAAGTAGGATAGTAGGATATCTCCTTATGTTTTGGAAACCACATTGCTTCTGTTTAAAAGAAATAAAAATTGTATTATATTATGAGTTTTTTAGTCGTTATTATAAAAAGTACTTCATTGTTGATCACTCAATTATAGAGGAAGCTACAACTTCAGATATAACAGGCATAACATAATAATTATCTATTAATTATTATAATAGTTGAAAAGAAATAATTATTTCAAAATACTAGAATATAGTAGCCATCAGGAACAAGGACCAAGCTACAGGCACTCAGGTCTCCAGAAAAATGAATGGTATTTTTTTTTAATAACAGGTATTTTTTTTTTCAGTGTTTAATTCTTGTGTTTTCTTGTTCAGAGTGTTGAGGGGATTCCAAGCAGTGGGTCAGGGGCAGGCAGCAGTTCGGCTCCCAACATGCCTCCCCAGCCACCACCTGCAGAGCCACAATTAGAAGAGCTTGAACTTAAATATGGGGCCCGCCATGTCATTAAACTGTTTGTGCCTGTCACACTGTGCATGCTCGTCGTTGTTGCTACTATATCCTCAATTAACTTTTATTCAGTTAAAGATGTATATTTGTAAGTATGCATTCTCATAAAAAAAACCAGTCAAGTGTGTGTCGGGCCACTTGCAGTGTAGGGTTCCGTAGTTTTTATAACAGCCAAACATGACTACCTACCTAATTTGACTTCCTATACAAATCCGCAACTGATCTGACAATTTTCGAGACAAATACAATTGGTCGACTATTACTCGTAAACTTGTAAAGCCCACTTAAGTGTGATAGTTTTCCTTTAAACTTCGTTATATATAGGTACTACCGCCATGACATTTGAATTTCTAACTGCAACCATTTAGTTGGTAGAGGGGGGGACACTTGACTAACGAAAATTGGTACTTTAAAGCTTGATAAGTCACAAACAGTCTTCCCACACTATGGGAAGGATGAACAAAAAAAATTATCATCCCCACTTTACATGTAGAGGAGGTACCCTAAATAATTGTTTTTTTTTTTTTCAAAATTTTATTTTACCACTTTTTCGGCGTCATTAACTTGTATACTCATGCCAAATTACAACTTTCTAGTACCAATAGTTTGTGAGCTAAACCGCGAACAGACAGACAGACAGACGAACATGGCAAAACTATAAGGATTCCTTGTTGACTATGGACCCCTAAAAATCATACAATGAATGAACAGTTAATACACATTTTCCTCCTTGGCATTCAAGGGCAAGTTGTAAGCTGATCTCTGACTAGACAATAAATGTCATCTAGAGAAGATGTGATAATGTCTTAAATTGAAACTGATCTTTTTTCCAATGTGCCATTAAGCTTTATGATACCTAACATTGTGTATAAAAAAATTTCAGAGCCTACACACCATTTCATGAGGAAAGTCCATATGCAGTGACAAAAGTATGGAATGCTCTAGCTAACTCATTGATCCTGCTAAGTGTGATTGCCTTAATGACAGTGTTGCTCATAGTACTGTACAAGAAGAGATGTTACAAAATCATCCACGGGTGGCTCATACTGTCATCACTCATGCTGCTGTTTTTGTTTTCATATTTATATATTGAGTGAGTATGAGTCTTTGTTTAATTAACCGGTTGAATGCCATAATTACAGAAACAATTAAAAAGTCATTGTGTCTCATGTGGATTTACGATCCGCTACATGAAGGGTTGAACCTCCTAGGATTTCCATGAAAGTTATTAAAACATGCTTAAAATAATAAACTCCAATTTAGAAAATAAAATTAGTAATTTTCCTTGTAGAATATTTTTGCAAACAATGTCTGTTGCAAAAAATGTTTGTTTTCATTGTTTCCTGATAGCATAAAGTGTTTATATGCAACCATTATTCAACCATCTATCTTTGATAATCCTGCAAAGGCTGCAAATGGAAATATCCACCATTATTAGGATATTTGCTCAAGATTTAAAAATTTAACCAACCAACAACCATAAAACAACACAAACCAAGTCAAGGGCCTAGACTACTGGGCAAAGAACATCAATTACAAATCATTGATCAAATTAAGGCAAATAATCTAAATACTAGTACAATTTGGCTTGGATATATACATTTGGGAGTATATTTACCGCCCGGCCATGACTTTGCCGCTATCAGCGGCAGCTTAGCGCGGGGCGGCGAGCGGTAAAAACAAATGCAAAAATGTATGAACCATGCCATGACGCACCGCTCGCAGCGTAAACGCCGCTTGCCACTAAGCCAAAAGTCGTGGCCGGGCGGTTAGAACTACCATTTGACTCTGATTAAAAAGAGAGTGCACCTATTTTTGCACTGTATTATCTCCTGAGTTTTGCCGCCATGACTGAAATATGGTCAGGATGATTTTACATACATTCAGTTGACATAATTTGCCATTAACATGAAATTATTACACTCTAATAAGCTTTACCCCGTATGCTAATAGAAAGTGGTCGTCGCACGATAAACACGATCATTTGTTCATTATGACACAATCTTAGGCTAATCTTACAAAAATATTTAAATGCCAATCATAATCAATAACATACGTCATATACACATGTTCAGGGAAGCATTGAGAGCATACAACATTCCGATGGACTACATAACACTGTTGTTTGGAATGTGGAACTTCGGCGTGGTCGGCATGATCGTGATCCACTGGAAGGGTCCGCTACGGCTGCAACAAGCCTACCTGATCTTCATTGCGGCGCTGATGGCGCTTGTCTTCATCAAGTACCTCCCCGAATGGACCACGTGGGCTGTTCTTGCTGTTATATCTATTTGGGGTACTTAAGTAATATAAAATATAATTCGAATGAAATAAAAAGTAAAAAAAAAAATTGTTTTCAGAATTTGGTCCTTACCAGCAACTCTTGCTGGGATAATTTACCAGTATTTTTTAAATCATGAAACTAAATTTTAATGCAATTTTCGTTTTCTCTGAAATTGAGTTAGTGACTTCTTTCACTTTTCTTTATTAATCATAGTTATTGTTTTCGCTCTAAAGTTCTATTTCAAAACTAATCTTATGTTTCAGACTTAATAGCAGTCTTAACACCAAAGGGTCCATTAAGAATACTTGTAGAAACAGCCCAAGAACGAAACGAACCGATATTCCCAGCTTTAATTTATTCATGTGAGTATTGATTGCAGTTCTGTTTAAATATTAGGTCCTTACAATTGAATTGGCGTTTTGTACGGGAGGAATATAATTCCTCCCGTACAAAACGCCAATTCAATCAATTTTTCAATTTTTTTATTTTTTAAATCAATGTAAATTTTTTTTTTAATATATTTAATTAATCAAAGTATGCACCGTTGTTATCTATGCACTTTTGCCAGCTCATAGGTAGTTCATTGATCCCTTTACTAAAAAAACCATGGGGGCGAGAATCAATGAACTCTTTGAAGACGGTTTGGACTGCCGCATCGGAGTTGAATTTTTTTCCTTGTAAAAAGTTGTCTAAATTCCGGAAAAAATGGTAATCTGTTGGAGCAAGGTCCGGGGAGTACGGTGGATGTCGCAGACATTCCAATTGTAGCTCATCTAACTTAGTGGTTGTTTGTTGTGCAGTGTGTGGTCTTGCGTTGTCGTGAAGCAGCAGTGGCCTAGAGAGATTGACCAATCTCGGTTGTTTAGCAGCTAGTTCTTCCTTCATGGTTTGCAGTTGCTGACAATAGATATCTGCCGTAATCGTTTGGCCAGATTTTAGAAAGCTGTAGTGAACGAAACCGGCGCTAGTCCACCAAACACTCACAAGTAACTTTTTCTGAGTAAATTTTCGTTTAGGGCAGGATTTGGCTGGTTCTTCACGGTTCAAGCATTGCGACGAGCGCTTCCGATTATCATACACTATCCACTTTTCATCACAAGTATTCGATTTAAAATCCCTTCATTATTGTTGTATCGGTTGAGCAAAGTAACACAGCAGTCGTCGCGTGTTTGCAAGTTCGATTCAATCAATTCATGAGGTACCCATCGTTCAAGTTTTTTTTTACTTTCCCCATATGCTTCAAGTGGATTAATACAGTTTTATCACTTATCCCGAAGCCTGCAGCTATCTCTGAAGTGCTTTGTGATGTATCCGCTTCCACAATAGCCTTTAATTCTTCATTTTCCACTTTGGTCTCCGGCCGTCCACGGGGTTGGTTCTGAAGGTCGAAATTTCCAGAACGAATACGTTGAACCGTGCCCGTACCGTTACCGTGCTTTCTTTTGCGACACCAGCGCCGTACACATCATTAATCCTTCGAGCTGTTTCTGCCACAGTAGAACTCTTACTCGTAAATATACCGATATTTCATGTTTTCCATTGTGCGGTAATAAGCGACGCCAAAGAAAAAAATAATGAGGAAAAAACAAATGAATGACTGTTTTCAAAACTCAAATGTACCACCTAAATGAATTTATAAATTTGAATTTGGAATTCTTAACCAAAGAGGAGATATTTCACATCAAAGTGGTCAGTACGACAAACCGCTAATTTCATATGTAAGGACCTAATATTTACCAGCAGATTGCTGAACTGGTAGTGTGTCTAGCTAAAATCTGGGACATTCAAGTTATTACTGACACTATTAGTGTTTCAAGTGAAAAACTATAATTCAATGGATCCAGATAATCATTTTAACCAAACATTACATTTTATGAAGTTGTTGTTTTTAATCTAACTATTCAATATTTTCGTATTTGTTTACGAGTAGTATTCTAAACGATAACTTATCTCTGAAATCATAATACACTAATAATGATAAAGACTACCTGCAGTATTCTCTCCTTCTCCCTTAATACATCCGAAGATTGTCGTTTAAAGATCGCTTTAGCGATCAGACAGCGCGTTGCGTCATCCTATGTAATATTTCTAATTTTTGTTTTCGTTCGCATCTGTAATTTTTATGGTGTACATAATAAAGAATATTCTGTCTATCTATGTTTTTAGCGACAGTGATGTACTGCCTGGCGGCGACGACGCCGGCCAGCCCGGCGGAAGCTGCGCCCGAGGAGGCGCGGGAAGGTGAGCCGCGCGCGCGCGAGCTGCGTCCTCTCAACCCGCACGGTCCGTTGTCCCGCATCCCACTTATCCCATACGCTATCATCCACGCAGTCATCAATAGAGCGCTACAATATCATCATACTCTTTGATTAAAGTACGACTTAAAGTTCACTCCATAAATTTCATGGCACCTGCTCCGTTTTTTAGGGTTCTGTAGTAAAAAAAGTTGGCCGGCACGGGACGGATAAAGCCATTACACACACACTATGATACATGTGTGCTATGTTGATCATTGCACCTGAGGCGGTATAATTCGCGCGAGCCGGAGGCGAGTGCGATAAGGAAACCGAGTGTGTAATGATCAATGCACACGCGTTTCATAAGACGTTTTTCAACTCACTTGCGAGGAAAAACAGACTTGTATTGTTATTAACTTCATGGAAAATAGCGCTGGTTTTGTTTTTCCGCGAGCGCCGCGCCAGCGATGCCCGCGCAGGTGTAAATAAAGGCACTGGCAAAACCGCTAAACAGCCAGTATAATAAACACAAAATAATGTTTAGACTGATCGTAGTGTTATCGTATGTCAAATTGTACTTTAGTACTATTGGCATTTGGCACAGAGAAATATAAATTAGTTCAGTGAGAATCCGTAATAGTAGAGAGTTTGGCTCCGGGAGGGACCACAGACAATTCTGCCCTCGTAACAGCAAATGCAGTAATCGACATTTTTACTATTTTCCGTTTTTGTCAAAAATGACATGGGGAGACTTCAAGCATGGGGAGACTTTGTATTTTTATGTACCTTTTTCGTAACAAAACATATGAGTTTTATATCAGTTAAAGTAGAGATTAAAAAAAAAACACTTAAACGCGTTTTTCTCGAAACCGCCATTTCGCAAGTATTGCATTTGCTGTTATGAGGGCAGAATTTAAGTATGATAAATAAATTTTTGTTCTTTTGGTCCCACCAAAGACACTTCAGACTACTTAAAAAAAAGTGAAATATGGCTCGCGGATTCCCTTTGGCGTGAAGTCTCTTTGATGAGATTTCAAAAAACACACATCTTCGACTGGTAAATAGTTATCTGTGGCTTTATCGCACTAGTGCGGTAACAATAAAGTAAAAATCACGCGTGTTTAATACACTTCATTATGATCTAAAAGCGGTTCATTAAGAGCCACGTTACGAGCAAAGCAAGTGTGTTGAAAATATAGTTTTCTGACATGACGGCATAAGAAAGCGTGGTGCCGTTTGCCGTCGCGGCACACAAGTCGTACTACCAAGGCACGCCTATTAATGTTGCACGTCAAAAGGAACCCTTATGGTTTCGCTTAGTCCATTTAAGTGTTTGCGGTTTAACACCGAGACTGTTACTCCAAAGTTCTAATTTATTTGGCATGGTTATACAATATTAATCACACCTACAAAGTTGTGAAAATATGTGTATGTGAATAGATGATAATTTTTTCTGTGTAGGTATGTGAATAGATGATATTTTTTTCGAGACAGGCAGGTATTACACCGCCGCCGCGAAACCGCAGTAGTTCCGGCATGAATTGTCCGTTGTTAGACAGTTAAAACTGCCTGATGTAACGTACAGATATAACTATAATTCCATTTCTTTCCCGCATGATTTTGCTAATCTGCTCGGAAGTTGGTTACCTCCATACTCAACCCACCATTTTGTTGCGACAAGTTTATAAAGCGAAACTATTTTTTTTTTTTTTTGTAAAATGGATTAACGGAAAACGAATCCAAAAGGCCAGACCTTTTGGATTCGTTTTCCGTTAGTCCGTTAGATTAGAACTGTGACGAAACATACAGAAAAAGAAATTCACGTGTTGGGAAACCAGATTGAATATGTAAAGGAATATATCTACCTTGGAAAACAAATATCATTTGATACAAGAAATAACGAAACTGAAGTGGATAGAAGGATCAACTGCACTTGGAAGAAATTTTGGTTACAAAAGGAAGTCATAAAAGGGGACTATCAAATGAAGTTCAAAAGAATAATAATGGACACCTGTATTCTACCAAGTATGACTTATGGAAGCCAAACGTGGACATACACTAACAAAATAAAAAATAAAATCTTATCATGCCAACATTCCATGGAAAGGAGCATATTAAAACTTAGGAAAATTCAGAAAACCCGAAACGAAGAGATAAGGAAAAGAACTAAACTAACAGACGCTCTCCTACACGCTCTACGACTGAAATGGAAATGGGCAGGTCATATTTCTAGATGTAGAGATCAAAGGTGGACATTGGAGTCAACAAAGTGGTCTGGACCGGGAGGCAAGAGGAACAGGGGCAGACCACGCAAGAGATGGGCGGACGACGTCATTGAAGTAGCTGGTCCACGTTGGATGGAGTTGGCCCAAAACAGGGAAAATTGGCACGGGTTGGAGGAGGCTTTTACCCAAAAGGGATCCATATCCAAACAAAATATAACTATAAATTTGTGAATACATATGTACTTATAGAAAAATATGGAATAAAATGAGCTTATAATAAAATAAATAATAAATAAGAACTGTGACCTACTCTGCGCGAGCTGAGCGAGCGCTATATTATCCAAATTAGTTACTTGGCTATTTAGTAGTTTTAGGATCCCAAAATAGGAATTATTTGAGGTTCTCAAAAAGAGGCGCGTTCAATAATATTTTTAAGCAAGCAAAATGAGAATTATTTGAGGTTCGATTAAATACCTACATACCTTATGAAAACGAGTGTCGTGTTCAGGTGGCCGGGAGGACTCGGCGGCCCCGGCGGGAGGGGCGGGCGGCGACGCGGCCGGCTTCGACTCGGCGTGGCGCGCGCGCGCGCAGCAGCAGCGGCGCCTGCGCGTGGACAGCGCGCCGGGCGCCGCGCCGCCGCGCTACACCACGCGCCTGGAGCGGCCCGCGCCGCACCCGCAGGCGCCGCCCGGGCCGGACGACGAAGAAAGTGAGTTCACGATAGCCCAGAGAGCAAGGTCGATTTTTTAACGCAACGGTTTTTTATGGCACGCTAGATTTTGAATACTCGGTGTTGAGCCGATCATTGAGAATCCAACAGAGTACATTCTAGCGCGTAAAAAAACCCTGTTGGTGTTTCAACTCTACGCCCAAAAAAAATCTGAGGGTACGAGGGCTTATTCTGATCATTTTTAAGTGACAAAAATGGAACTTTTATCATTTAGTCGTTTGTGCGTCCTAAGTGACCCAGCCATTTTATTTGGAGATTGGCACTATATCGATATAATTTAGATGGAAATTGTATTCTATGAACTGCTCAACAATTAGGTAGAGAAAAAAAATATATTATAGGTCGCTTAAGTGGCTTAACCAATGAAAATAAAAACTAAGCATGTGGGACATTGCTGGATCCCAAAATACAAAGATATGATGTTTCTAAATGACTTTATTTAAGGTTGGTGAGATATGTGCTTCTAAAAAAAGGTAAAATTCTGGAAAAAGTTAGCATTACTTACTACTTACTAAAAAATACTTTAACAAAAATTGTTTTGAAGAAGGTAAATATTGTAATGAGTTACAAAAATATTTAGGTGTTTTACTCGTCTAGGTCGCGCGGTGGTATAGGCATATCATTTTTATATGAAATCAGAATGGCGTATTTTTTTCTTAGTTTCACTACACCGGTGTTTTGCGCCTCACAGAACACACCTTCTTTCCAATTTTCATCGATAGAGTACAAAATGTAAAATGGATGTTAGATGCCGAAATTATTTGGGTTCGGTTTTTGCTTTTGGCCGCGGAACCCTAAAAGGCAAACTTTTTTCATGGAACTGGTAACTAATTTGTACGATTGGTGATTAATTCTCAGAGGGCGTGAAGCTCGGGCTGGGTGACTTCATATTCTACAGCGTGTTGGTCGGCAAGGCCAGCTCGTACGGAGACTGGAACACAACTCTCGCGTGTTTCGTAGCTATATTAATTGTGAGTACTTTTACAAATTATAACGCGACTATATTATTATTTACTATAGTGTTGACTTGTAGGCCGCTCAACTCGCCTCAACCATAAAGTTGACTGATTTTGTTTTGTTTTCTGTTTGTCAACAGGGCTTGTGCCTGACTCTTCTTCTACTAGCGATACTCAAGAAAGCGCTGCCGGCGCTCCCCATCTCAATAACATTCGGCTTAATATTCTACTTCGCGACGAGATGCGTCGTGAAACCGTTTGCGGACGTGCTCGCGGCAGAGCAAGTGTTTATATAGCCACCGCCTTCTTTGCTCACTAAGTAACATTGAGAAGACTTGTTCATGACTAGATGTACGGTGGAAATAAAACACACTGTTACGGTATGCCTTACATACAACAAAATTATGTTTTAACATATTGTAGGGCTCAGATGCCGATTTTTATTACAACGTTCTGAAATGTACGGAGGATCGACTAATACAGGTATAAAAATTGTTGCGTTCAAGTTGAAATAATAAGTGTAGATATTAGGAGATAGCGCGGAAAAGTGAATTGAATATTTAATGCAATAAATTGAGTTAGACATCAATAGTGTTAATATTTTCAATGTACATAGTAATATTTATTGAAAATAAAAAGTATTATGAATAAGATATGTAACAGTTCTCATATTTCTCCCTTTAGATCTCTCTTATAAAATTAGCAGAACCACGAAATGCCATTACTTTTTAGAAGAAAAGCTATTCAAGCTTAGGAACACGTTTTAAAACTTTCTTATATGTATGTAAGCATCTGTTGCAAACATTTTAGATATAGTTGACCTTTAACATTCCATTAAGTTATGCGTTGTTCATCTTTTGTATAAGTATGCTCTCTTGTATCTGTAACCTCTTTGTGTTGTAAAACAAGTGAAGTATGGAGTGATAATGTGCATGGGCATTCAACGAACGACCGGACATCGGTTCGAGCAGTACGTATATCGGAACGAAATTCGCACTATATTCAAATTGTAGTTAAACCGTCGTTCACGATTTCGAACCTATTCGCTTAACGGCGGGTGTGCGGCATACGCCTCAAATATCCCCCTAACTCCCAGTCTCGATACAAGCATCTATAGGGATTTCTGCACATTAAAAAGGGACTTTTCACATTAAACACTAGGGCCTAGTGTTTAATGTGAAAATGATTCAAATTGTGATTGAAACCGGTCTAGAATCTAGGCCGGTTTCAATTACAATCTGAATCATTTTGAAGGATATTGCTAATACATCTGTCTATACAACGTGTAACATTAAATGCACAAAATCTGAAAATTGTTCATAATTGACTACTGAATCGATTTCAGTAACTTTTAATATCGGTTTTTTATTTCCAAAAATTATGTATTTTGCCATACTATCCGCCGATGAGCCAAAGAAAATTAAGTCTTGTTTCAAGGTAATAAGACTCAATTTTGAATGCATGAAGTAATGCTAGGATCAACCTGATTTTCTTAATATAAATAGTTAGCTTTAAAAAAATATAGTTTTGGTCATTGTATTATGCTTTTAACTCAATGCTCTAATTGGGTTGTATGAGGTTTTGCGCATTTAACGTTACACGTTGTTTATAATGCAAAGTCGTGACTGACTGATTGATAATCAACGCATAGCCTAAACCGCTGGTCCTAGAGACATGAAATTCGGAGGGTGTGTTCTTTGTGAAGAATAGGTATCCACTAAGAAAGGGTTTTTCGAAATTTCACCCCTAAGAGAGAATGCCGGAGGGTGAAATTTCACGCGGACGAAGTCGCGGGCAGAAGTTGCTTCATATGTTGAAAAAAAAATTCTGCTCAACAATGTAAATAACGCAATGAATGTTATCGAACTGTCAAAATGAAAGCTATTCTTACTGTTAGTGCGTTTTGCAATTACCCCGTTGGTACAGCCGTTTACATATGTACGGTCGCGCCAGCACTGAACGCGCTCATAATGTCATAGCGTGTCGGTCGACCGACGCGACGTACGAAACCGACTGTCGCTGAAGCATTGAAACCGGCCAAACAATGTCGCCATTGATTATAGGAGCTTGGTGTTGTGCACGTCGTCCTCGCCGCGACGGGAGCTACCATCGATAATAAAGCACGTATCAATTAATTCATTGAAGACGCCATTGCCCGCATACTTCACTAATTCTGTGAATGTGATTCATTGTAGAAACACGCTCACTTATTGTCACTACGTACCCACTTTGTACCCTATTTTATCACTATAATGTAAACATATTAAGGCTCGTACACACAGGCGCGACGCGACAGTGCGACGCGATTCTGCGATATATATCCGTAGAACATTTTCTATGGAAACGCGCGCGACACTTCACACAGGAGCGACCTGTCGCGCCGCGACACGGTCGCGGCGCGACGTATAGCGCGACACAAGAGGAACATTTTGTATGGAGTCGCGGCCGCCGCCGCGATATCGCCGCGATATCGCCGCGACACCATACAAAATGAACATTTAGTATGGTGTCGCGGCGATATCGCGGCGATATCGCGGCGGCGGCCGCGACGCGACACGGAGAGTATAAATTCCAGAGCAATCCAAGCTGAGCTCAGTAGTAGACGATCTTCGTCAGAGGACGAAGGCAGGTCTGTACGTGTTAGCCCAGCGTGGGGCCCTAGGTTCGATTCCCCGGTCGGCCGACATAACCTAACCTAATTAGGTACGTATCTCACGAAGGCGGGTTGGTCTTAGTAGTGTCAGTATCACCCGAACGAACTGCCGGTTGGGCTAGTAGGTGCTAAGTGCTCTGTTTCGCGCCAAAATTTTGCGTCCCGTACCGTCAACATAGTAAGTAAACAGAGAAAAGCTGTTCACATGTTTCAATATTTAATTGTAATATTTAATACCTACGTGATTCTAATGATGCATTGTTTGTTTTAGAGTCGTCAAATGATATAGAGAACATAATGGGGGTTCTTAAAGCTATGTTGTTTTAAGAAACCAACGAAATAGACAAAAACAGAAAAGCATTCCAGAAAGTTTTGAAAATACAACTAGCGAAACCTGGCGTAATAATACATGCAATTAGTGTGATTAATAAAGAAGCTGAATACATTAAACATTGTATTATGTACCGAATTTGAATGTAAGTATCTTAACTTTATTTGTAAATACTGATATCTAAATAAATATAGATCACAAAAAATATTTTTATTTCATCACTAAACGAAACATAAATCTAAATAGGTACCTACCTACTTATATTATTTTGTTCAATAACGATGAACTTGCTACATGCAGTTCTTTACGCACACAAGAGCGCGTGTCTGTACTATACACAACACAAATACAGCTACAAGTATTGCTCACCCTCCTTCGTGAGATACAACAACTGTACTGAACTGCCTATCGATTCTGTAAAAATCTCACCGTGATAACTTAGATGAAGTGAGCGTGAAGTGATCTATCAATGGAGGCAATAACATTAGGTGGAATGACAGCTCACTTCACCTTAGTTTTCACGGTGAGATTTTTACAGAATATCACTGCTGTACCCAAGCTTGACCACACAAGCACGCACAAGGAAACTAGCGAATTCGGACGTGCTTTTACGATAAAAATATTCATAAAAAAATCAAGGTTTTTTTTATTACTATGTAGTTGAAATTAACTTTAATCCAAACCACCTGCCATTGCAAACTAAAAAGTCCTTGCAAATGTCAATCATTCTAATTTATACCTTATTGGAATGAGAGAAGAGTTACATTGTAAAGTATGTATTACTAGTGGCTTTGGCGGCGCGCAGCGCGGTCAAATGAGTAAGTACCTACCGCAGAACATAAATACCCTAACGGGTACCTACATTTTTGAAGCTGCCGCAAGCCAGCCGCTCGTGCGCCGCGCCACGCGCACCAAGTCACTGCGATAGGTGCCTATATTATACGCGGATTTTGACTCAAAATTCGAATCTTTGTATTTTTATTTCGATTTCACATGAAAACTTTATTTTTACAAACAAGCTGCACATCTCCAATAAAAGCGCTAAGTTTGCCAGTCTGTGGAATGCTCGTCCCCTCCCTTAACCAGCCTGCTACTAGCTACCTATAATAGGTAGTGTAGGTAGGTACCTACCTACTAGGTACATTCTTCAATTTTCTCGATATTTGGAGTGACGTCACATCACATCGTCGATCTACGACTGACAGCCAGGAACAACTGTGCTTTTCGAGCGGAGTGGTCTCGGTATGATAAGGAAGGTCACCCATCCACGGACTGACCTCGTTAAACGTTGCTTAATCTTGAAGATCGACCCGTACGGTTGCAATTACTCAACCACGAGCCTCTTTACGGTTATGTATACCCACATAAGCTGGCCGCTGGAAATTTTAATTTATTTAGGTAGGTATACGTACCTACCTAAATAAATTAAAATTTCCAGCGGCCTTTTGCGGTATTTTTTTCTATTTCTTTCAAATAAATTGCAACGTATATAGGTTGGTAGACACATGATTCTACATACAGACACTCAAGAAACATGAACCTCTTTTTGGGACAGTCGGGTAAAGAAATAGAACGGTTGGTTCTGGTAAACTGAGATTGGCCCCGATTCTGTTATTCCCAAACTAAATTAAATTTAAGTTCAGTGCATCTTTTTCTTTCTATTTCATTATGAAAAGGACAGACGATAAATATAAGTTTAGTCCTGTCAAATTAGTCAGCGCCTGACGTAAATTGACGTATTTTTAGTAGCCAATTTTTTAATCTTTTCTAACTTGTCTATGGATTATCTAATTTGACAGGACTAAATTAATATTTTATCTTCTGTCTTTTTCGTAATGAAATAGAAAGAAAAAGAAGCACTGAACTTAAATTTAGTTTAGTTTGTGAACAACAGAATCGGGGCCACTATCTACTCCCCTAAGCTCCAGAATATGAGATAGATTTTTCAGTTTACGGTACCAGATTTTGATCATAGTAGGTAATCTAAGGAAGTAAGTACTTATACTTACCTTGTTGATTGCAATTCCGTTGCAATTTGCCTCCATAGCCTGTCTTTTAGTGTTTTGTCTTTGTAGGAAGCATACCTCACATCATAAAGTACAGGTCTCGCCTGTAGGTACTAAAGAAATTAACAATTCTAAGTTCATATTTAGCTCATTATTGGTCTGACGACGGCTCATGCACAGACCTTTGCCTTAGACTTATGTGTACTTAATCGTTATTATTTCACGTTAGTAAAGGCCATAATTTTGTGAACCATCAAACAACGCTTTTACGGTTATTTTTTTCTTTGGTTTGACGGTAGTTAGCGTAATTTTTAAGTGAACGTGAAATAACCTGCCCTAGTGAGGTACGAGTAGTTCAGCTCGGAAGCCGTCGGCCACGCTCGGCCGACGGCTTCCGAGCATCAACGTAAGAGTCCGAGGTTGTTTCGATTTCTCGAGAAATTGTGTTTATTTCAGATCGTTTAGTCAAAATTGAACTTGATTTTGTTAACGGATTTAAAAAAAGGAGGTAACGTAACATTGTATATTATCAGTAAAACTTGTTGAATTATTTTGTTTCAAATCGAAGAGTATGGGGTGGGTCGATTTTTTTGCACGCAAGTGTAATTTCCAATTTTTAATACAGCAGAAATAATGAAATGAAAATAAAAACTTCCTATTGCTTTCGCTGGGAAGAAGTGGCTCAACAAACTCCCCAGCAGCACAGCTGTCTGTTCAGTTAGGAAATACTTGCTTGTACACAATAGGTAGTAGATATGAAAAGTAATTACGTTGGATAAAATTAGGTTGGATTGTGTCGGCCGACCGGGGAATCGAACCTAGGACCCCCGCTGGGCAAACACGCACAGACCTGCCTTCGTCCTCTGACGAAGATCGTCTACTACTGAGCTCAGCTTGGATTGCTCTGGAATTTATACTCTCCGTGTCGCGTCGCGGCCGCCGCCGCGATATCGCCGCGACACCATACTAAATGTTCATTTTGTATGGTGTCGCGGCGATATCGCGGCCGCGGCCGCGATTCGCGTCGCGCTAGTGTGAAAGGTGTTGCGTCGCGATAATATCGCAGAATCGCCACGCGACACGTCGCGCGACAAGTCGCGCCAGTGTGTACGAGCCTTTATTCATAATATTTTCCTAACAAAAATAAAATGAAATTAAACATTTACGATTCTTTTATTATTTTTGGGATCATTATTGGTAAGATATTATCATTGAAATAAAATAAATATAATCTTACTAAAATTATAAATGTGAAAGTTTGTGAAGGTGTTTGGATGTTTTTTTACTCAATCACGCACAAACGGCTGAACGGATTTGGATGAAATTTGGCACACAGATTGTTTATAACCAGCAGTGCTATTCTGTCAAAATCTCACCGTGAAAACTAGGGTGAAGTGAGCTGTCATTCCACCTGATGTGATTGCCTCCATTGATAGTTCACTTTATGCTCACTTCACCTATGTTATCACGGTGAGATTTTTACTGAATCGATAGGCAGGACACATGTTATAATTTTTATCCCGATATTCCCACGAGATCGAAACCGCTGGGCGCTGCTAGTTTCATTATATTTATCACAATCCATGTTATCTTAGAACACTGGCTACATTTTTCCTTTATCACCGCAGCCCAATTTAAAATCAATTATCGCCGGTGTCATCGATAAGGGCATCTGACTATGCACACGGCGTTTTTCTTTAGCGTCAAGAGAGATTTATCGGTTGAAACTTGAAAGGCACACCGACCGACGCGCGGACCTCACCAAGCCGCCATGTCCTGAGCTCAATTCACTCTGAGAGGGCAGCGGCCGGCATCGTCAAACCCGCAAGAAGGAAGAAGGTAACTTTAGTCTATGTGCTAATGGCGCCAACAGAAGACGCGCGGCTGCGGTTTGGGCTACATTCTGCCTACATTCAACAACTCGCAGAATTGGCGTAGGTATACAGTCGCACAAGGGTACCTATATATCGTCGACCGTAGGTTCAATGGAGTTAAGGGACATTGGGTATCTTGTCCCTTACCTCAATTGAACCTACGGTCGACGATATGTTCTGTGGTCGCACGCTCCCGCTTCGTGTGGTCGCTAGTCTCAATGTTTTCAAGTCTGCCACCATAGCTCGGGCGCCGTTAATTTCGTGCCCGCAGATTTAGTATTATGAATGAATCAAACACCAGTCACATCATAACAGACTGTAATAGTGATAGATGTTTAATTTTTATATTTATCATCGCTGCGTTTAATGTTGCTTTTTGGGTCGAAAATAAGGTACAAAAAGATTATATAAAAATTAAAACGGTTTAATATATAAATGTACATTATGTCATAAAAATATAGGTACTTTTTAAATTGCTTACACATCAAATATTGCTGTTATACAAGTTATAGTTGAAAACTTTCATAAGGGGTAACAACAAATTTAAAGAAAAGAACAACTTTTAATATAAGACCAATCCCGAAATGGTGAAAAAAAAAATGCTTCATTCAAAACGTTTGTGTTCGCAAAACTCAACAAAATGTAGGAAATAGCTGATTTTCATCACAGTTCTGATTTATTTCCAAAGTTAAAGTTGTTCATAATGTGGAGTACAATGCGCCCCTCCCCATATCACTGCGGGATACTAAACGCCCCCAGACGTAATACCAACAAAACTTCTATCGTGTCTCGTTCAGGGTCTTTTTAGTTATTTCAATTACACATTGTATTTATTTTGGATGAAACATTATAGGTGTACCTACTTGTTACTATGTATAAAATATTACTTTATTGCTTTAACACTAAGCTGAAACAGTAAGACACCGTCTTAGAAACATTAGTTCTTTTTTAATTTGTTCTCTCGATATTTGGAAATCCTTCAACTACACATTCTTCATAGAATGCAATCTGTCCTGGATTTTTTTTTCAATTCTAACTTGAGGTAAGTACCTATCTGCTGGCTGGCAACGATAGAATCTCTATTTGTAAATATCTTCAAATGAATAAACATTCATAATGTTATCCAAATTATTGCACTAATTGGTGACTGGTAACTACCTATTGGAGTATAAACGGCACAATATGTAAAAAGTGAGGTGATTATAATGGGTACAATGATTTGCACTCAAACATTAATTATTAATAAACAAAATAAGATTATTCATAACAGTTTACGCATAATTAAAAGGTATCTTATCTTTTTGATTTGAACTTATCTGAATTGAACATAACTTTTGTGATGTTCTTAACATAATATTATATTTTTTTAATACATAATTTTATAAATTGGTCCAATTTGATAAATTTAAACTAAACTCGCACTTATATCACAATCAAAATAAATAAAACGCCAAAAAGAGCCTTAATTTTATACCACTAATACTAAATATTTTAAGAATTGGAATAATAACAGTGCAAATACTATTTACCTAGTGTTGTGTAATTTTCGCAATTGTACTAAAGGGTGGGGGTCAGGCAAGGGTAACCATAATAATAAAAGTGTAAACTAATTTGTGTCGACTGCGGCGTATTGTTTCGAAAATTCTTCGTTTTATTTTGAGTAATGCGAACCAAGCTAGGTTAAGCTCCTCCAGGGGGGGGGACAATATCGTAGTTGCCTATTATTTGAAAGGTACTGGCGCCATCTAGTACACCGCTCCTGGAATTAAGTCACATTAGTGCATTCAAATCCGTGAGATGGCATTCAAATCGCAAATATATATTTTTTAAATTATTTGTTTCTTTGAACTAGATTGTCAAATTGTTTCTTTGAACTAGATTGTCAAATTGTTTTAATTGAATTATTTAAAACTTTTATATTTAAAAAAAATAAATTATTGCATTGCATTCGATGCTCACAAAAAATTCAACAAAAAACGTCAACACGCTAATTCGGTACGGGCTCACATCGATTACAGCGCAACTCGGAACGCGCCCTAAATCACAAAATGGTGGCTATGATTTGCGTATGCGCATAATGAAGATTTTATTCCATTTTGTGATATATTCTGTTTTGTTCGAGTTTGTAAAACTCCAGATAGTGTGTGTGTAGTCGAGCTTCGTTCTCCTCGCTATTTCTATTGAAATTACACCTCACAGACTGTTTCCCGGCCTATTGTCTGCTAAAGATGTCAAACTGTAAGTCCATTATTTGCTAATGATTTTAATGGCGAAAACTTTGCTTTTTTTCTCCATTAAATATCTTTAGCATATAATTGACTTATCGGTTTAAACATCTTAGCTGACAATAGGCATAGTAGCTGTATGTTATGCTTGATATACTAGCTATAGGTACGTATGTACCTATATGGATTAGTTCAGGAGCGGTCTATCAGATGGCAGTAGTAACTGGGGTACCAAAAAATCTGACAAGATGGCTCTCTATTTCATGTATATAATAGTACTCTATGAGCTCCTCTGACCCTCCCTTATACTACCAATTAATAAAATGATGTTAAGTTTCAAAGACAACACAAAACATTTTCTGTGAACTAGTTTACTACATTGCGAAGATTCTATTTTCTATTAGGTGTACTGTATTTATAAGTTACAAAAGGAATTAAATTGGAATGACTAAAACAATTTAGAACAAACATACCACTAATCACAGCTTGAAGGTCATCAAATTATTAAACACAATTTAAAATACCTACAACCAATGTTCAAGTTTCCCTTCATAATTTGTTCTTTTGGAGAGATCTTTAAACAATAACATTGAATACAACCACATTTAGGTACTTACTAATTAGCCACATGGATCTCGGCAGGACCATCTCTTTTTATCACTTTCAATGTCTCTTTGGCCGGCTTGGCGGTGTCCGACGGAATTTCCTCCTTAATTGGTTTGGGTTTAATTTCAGCAGTTTGAGGAGCATCTTGTTTGACTGCTGGTTGAGCTTTCTTGGGTTCTTCATTTTTGGTTTCTGTTGGTGTCTTCTTCGAAGGGGGAGGGATAGTTTTCTCAGCCGGCTTTGGCGGAGGCGTTGTTTTTACTTCAGGTTTAGGAGCAGTAGCTTTGGGTTCAGTTTTTGTTGATACTTTTGGAGGCTCCGGTTTTGATGGAGCAGGTGCAGGTTTGGCTGGCGGTGGCGCCGGCGTTGCTGGATAGGACGCCTTCGCCTCCGGCTTCGTGGCGGCAGGCTTAGCTTGCGGCGGTGGCTTGGGTGCTGCTGGCGGTGCTGGTTTCGCTACTTTTGGCGCTTCTTTCTCTACTGGTTTCGCTACTTTTGGCGCTTCTTTCACTATTGGTTTCGCTACTTTTGGCGCTTCTTTCACTACTGGTTTCGCTACTTTTGGCGCTTCTTTCACTACTGGTTTAGCTTCTTTTGGCGCTTCTTTCTCTACTGGTTTAGTTGCCGTTTTAGGTTTTTCCTCAACTTTAGGTTTGATTTCTACCTTCGGCTTTTCCTCTACCTTAGCTTTAGTTTTTTCTTCAGTCTTCTTGATAGGTGCTTGTTGGACGGGTTTAGCTTTCTGTGCATTCTTGTCAACCTTAGAAGCTTCCGACTTTTTTGTAGATGCAAATGCTTTTTTCAAAACAGGAGGGACAGGTACTGTTCCAACGAAATCTTGTAGATGTGGACTGCCTGTATACAGTTTGTCGTTGAACACAATAGCATCACTGACGTGGCCTAAGGTTCTATCTGTGTTATAATATCCGGCTACAATGTTTCCATCCCAATCTATTTGCAGTAGTCCAGACAAGGCTGGAGTTACACCGGATAGACTTTTGAAGTGGCCAATCTGTAAAGGAGTTAGACATAAATTAATTAAATAAATTGAAGATTTTGCAATCAACACAAAACCAAGAAGATAGGCTATTTCATCCATAATATAAAGCTACAGACCAGATATAAATAACCCCGTAACTTTCTTGTTATTGTTAAATGGAACATATTTTAATCCTGTACTACTATAACCCATACCAAAAGTTAAAATAAGTAGTACCTATATAATGAATAGTAAATCTACTCAGATTTGCAACTGAAAGCCTTCTTTTACTTAAACTTACTTATAACTTATACTTACAAAGTATACGATTTCTTCAAACACAATGTGTGGGTAAATGGTATTGAGATATTCGAAGGGTATTTCAACGAGCCTGTGTAGACGCGCAACCACTTTCCTGACAACTGGTGTGGCGGCCAGCAGCTGTGAGAGGGGAGGTCGGTCTTCTTCGAACACGGTGTACATCGCCACAAGCAGGCCGGAGCCGTCGGGCAGCGCGCGCGAGTTGTCGGGGACGCCTATATGTACAGATGGACAGAATGCGTCAATTCAACACTATCAAACGCTTAGAGCATAATGACGGCTCACGCAACCACTAGGTATAGAAAACACCTGTGTCAATGATGATGTAATGAATTACCTACCTACATTATTTTCAGCAATCACTAGTTTTAATAGTAATTTAAAGAAAGTCGTAGTCATGTATTCTACCACCATTTTCTTTTTTGCTACGATAATATTTAGCACAAAATGTTACGGTCAAAATATATATGTGAGTGATATCAACTTTAGAATAGAACCCGGAGCGCGGATGTGCGTCTTTGAATCAGGGAAATCTGGACAGATGCTGGAAGTGTACTACCAGGTGTTGGACGGACAACACGGGGATCTGGATATTACCTTTGAAGTAACCGACCCTAATGAAGTTAAACTTGTGACGGATTTTAAAAGTTCAGAAAATTCAATCATCATCAATTTGGAAGTGGATGGAGATTACGCCTTCTGTATGGACAACACGTTTAGTTTGATGAACTCCAAACTCGTATTTTTATATGTCCTTTTAGAAGACAAAGATTCAATAGGTGAAGTTGAAGCACCAGTGGAGGTCGCGGATGCCGAGGGTGTGGAACAAAAAGAAGTGCTGGAGTGGCAGGGAATCGATGAAAGCGGCAAGGAGTATTACGTGGAAGTGGCTCCAATGGCAGATTCATTATCTCTGACGTTAGGGCACGTGGTGAAGTCGCGACGTCTGCTTAACATTTATGCTGCGAGCAAGTCGCGCGACAGTTACATGGCGTTTGAAGACACATTTATCGTAGATGTGTGGTCGAGCTTTCAGATAAGCTTAATGTTTGTTGTTGGTATGTTGCAAGTTTATATGATTAAGAAATTATTTATTAGCTCTCGTCATGGATACAAAAGCATTTATTAAGTATTTTATTAAAAATCCAACCAATAAAGTACTTTGATAAATATCAATGCATATTATTTTTTGTATTTTAATTTAAAAATAACATTTCGAACGGTCTGATCTTAGAATTATGATGATATTAACTAACTGCAGGGTCATCAAGCAATTTATAGCATTAAGTCAAAAGTTGCTTTTCGTAATTCAGTCGATTTCAGATTTTCCTTAAATTTTGTGAAATATTTAAACAATTAGAAATATTACCTGGTAAACCATCAACAAACACTTCTGATTGTCCTTTTTTGGGTCCACTGATATAATATTTCATAATTCTGGCACGGAAACTCTCAGAGACCACTACAAAGTCATTGTTAGGAGACAAAACTACACCATTCGGGAACCATAAATTATCGAGAAGAACTTTACTTTGGTTCTTGGCGGCATCATAATGGAACAATCTAAAAATAAAAGTGAATCTTAGCATCATGAAACAACAAAATTTTATTGTATGCAATTATAAGGAATAATTTATAACTCATATTACCTTCCTGTAGGGTCAGTCATAAGGGATAT
This sequence comes from Globia sparganii, assembly GCA_949316385.1. Taxonomy (NCBI): domain Eukaryota; kingdom Metazoa; phylum Arthropoda; class Insecta; order Lepidoptera; family Noctuidae; genus Globia; species Globia sparganii. The sequence continues at coordinate 8,669,031 of OX438671.1, forward strand.
TGCACCATCCTTCAAGTGAAAGTCACTGGAAGAGTCTGTCCAGTAAAAGTCTCCATTCTTGGCCAATGCAATACTGTTGAACAGTTTGGGTCGGCGCTTCTCAATCTCCACGCTGGGTGAGATTAGCAGCTGCTTCTTGTTCGTCTTCAGGTTTACCTTCCAGATGCCATGGTATGCATCAGCTACATACAGGGATTCGTCTTTTTCATCTATTTGGATCCCAAGGGGTCTACCACAAATATGCTCATGGATAAGTCCACCTAAAATAATATATTTTGTACAGTCAGCAAAGCAGATAAGTATACAAGTTCGTCGAATATAGTTGAAGTTTAGTAAGAAACCGTTTGATGTTTTCAAATCAAATTTAATTTAATTAATAGAAAACAAACAGTTCATTTATCAAATTAAATTCCATTCGAAAACATCAATCGGTTTCTTAGTAAACTTCAACTATATTCGACGACTCTGCATACTTATCTCCTTTGCTGACTGTACATAAATGTCTATACTATTTTTTATATAAAATTTTGTTATTAACCTTAGGTTGTTATTTTGAATAGCTCTCTATGGAAATTAATATATATTTAATTATGCAATCAACTGGTATTGAACCCTGGGTTAAGAAATTGATTACAATGCAAATGGTAAAAATGCACAGAAAACAGAAATCAAAAATTGCAGACACAAATCAAATCATTTATTACTTTGCAAACAAGAAGTTTTTATAATTAAGTCCTCAACAAGCGGAAGCAATATCAGTTGTTATACCCACTGTAATCCTGTGCAATTTTTTTTTGAGAAAATTACTAATGTGTTTTACTTTACAAAAAATGAATAATGCGAAACACTATGCAGCTGATAGTATTATTCATGCATGTCACTCAGTAGGATGCTCTGCACATATTATTGCCAGCTTATGAACTAAACAGAGATAACTGGTGTAAAGTGGGTACTGGGTATGTACTTTAAGTACTTACCTACTATGAGGCCTAACCCTTCAGAGATTATAAGCATGATGTTATGTTAATATATGTTGGTATTATACTAGTTGTCACTTAAGAATGCAAAATAACACAAAAGAATGAAATCCCTTTTATGAACAAAAAAATAAGCTCACATCTCAATAATGCACTTCATTCCTTCATTCTAGCATTACCAGACATCCAAACCTTTAAAATAATGTATGAACCTTCTTAGTCCGCCATATGTAATTTTTCTTCAGTCAGGTACCAATATTCTATTGAATTAAAAATAAATCATAGTCTCTTCAAAAGTAAATTTCTTCCATGTGGCAAAAATATTGTCTTGTTAGTGTCAAAATCAAATCAACCCTCAACTACACTGAAATCTTTAGCATTCAATTCAATCTGCCTATCCTTTTTCCAACTATGTTGGGTGCAGCTTCCAGTCCAACTGGATGTAGCTGATTACCAGTTTTTTATATGGAGCAACTGCCTATCTGACCTCCACAACCCAGTTACCGGGTAACACGACACCCCTTGGTAAGTCTGGTTGCCAGACTTATGGGCTTCCGATTACCCGCATTGACTGTCAAAGATCTATGAATGACAGCCAGGATATGAAATCTGTAACATTATAGTCAGGAATTATGCATGCTTGTTTATACATTGAGATTTACTGTTGTTTTCCAACTTCTATCTGGACAGACACTAAGTGCTCATACACATGAGCAGCATGTGTCAATGGCAGAGGCAACTGCATCAGTCGACGGGTGTTAACCGCTTCAGTTGCCTTAATAAAGAAATATTTACACAACATTACTCACTGCATGGTTGTCCAACAGTAGTCACAAATGTGACATGACCTTCGGGTGACAGTTTGACAATTTCTCCAGTTGCAAGACTGGTGTACAGTTCACCTTTATGTACTTGGAAAGCTTCAGGTCCTAACAGTTTTCCACTGTATGATCTCCCAGCATTGTTTAAGGCACTATTTAGGGCTAGTGGGCCAACTCTTGGTTGTACTGGTGATACCCTAAAAATGGCAACAATTTGATATAAGATTAAAAAAAAAATTAAACAAAGTTCATTAATAAAATACAAAATATTTGGAGAAAAATAAAACTAATAAGAATATTATAATGTTTACTCACTCAATGCTGGTAAACTTTGTGTATGGTGGCAAATTAGGAATAACAGTAATTATGGTCACAATCAGTGCCAAAAACAAAGTCAGCTTTAAGATTGTCTTTATTAACCTCTTTACAGCATTAAATATGAAGCCCATTGTGAAAGTAGATACCTGAAAAGTAAGATAATTCAATAACTTGTTATTGTTTGATATTTCCAAGATTTACATAATTTTTGGAAGGAACACTGAACCTTTTTGAAAGGTTGCATCAGTGATCAGACAGATTTGATAAAAAGGTAAAAATACTTGTAAGAAAAGAATAGTAATCTGGTACTTTATATAAAATCCAATATAAATTGCCCACTTACAGCAAAGCTGTGACAAGTACAAAATGGAAGTGATACAGAAAAAAAAATTGAAGTGGAATGATTCAATAAATTGAAACAATATAAAAAAGTACCTAGGTTTTATATATAAATGAGAATTATCTTGTCGCGCGCTACAGCGTACGTATTTAAAAAGTCAAGGGAACGAAAGTAAGAATCACCTCAAATACGGCGAATGTATCATTGTTATATTTTATATATTTTAAGTTTGGTACATAGGTCTAAAAAAACGCCAACATGCAAACGTCAACGTGGCTAAGATGTAAAATTAAATATGAAGTACTAATCATTATTTTCAAGCCATTTTATAGATCAAAATAACCTTGATCCGTTGAATTAATTTGTATAAATAATATTTATGAACGAGCAATGACAAGTATCTATCGACATACCGATTAAGTGTTCGACAAAGATTAGCTGCTGCTGCTGTTAAAGTAGCTAGCCGCGAACACGTTGATAATTTTTATCAAGCATATTAAGCCACAAACAACAATAATGAAATATTTACCTTAGCAAATTACCTGTAAAAGCCACGAATTAATTCCCCATTCAGTAAATCACTAAAGTGACTAAATAGTGTATTAGCATAAGCATAACTGTCAACCACTGGCGAGTGGCGAAGTGAGTGAAGTGCCGTACGACTACGAATGAAATAAAAAGTAATTCGATTACTCAACTGATTCAAAGTGTCAACACCAAACGCCGCTAAGTGAATATTTCGTTTGCATAATTATGATTTTCGTCAAAAAAAGAGAGAGAAAAAATATTTATATAGAGTTTACCACTGTTCTTTTTACTTTGTCAAAGGCATAATTTACTTTCTTCCAAGTTTACACACATTTACACGGATTAAAATTTTAGTTTTATTAAGTAATGCATACTTCATCTACTACTGTATACCTACCTACCTACTTGCACGGTAGGTACTAAAGCACATCATTATGTTACTGAGACTACAATTTCTTTGGCACAAACATTCTGCCGAATATAGTATACTAGCGGCCCGTCCCCGCTTCGGACGGGTGGATATTTATTTTTTAAACATACTTACTATTTTTCTTGCAATTAAAAAAACCTATATTAACAGTGATAATGTAGCATTCAAATGGTGAAAGAATTTTAAAAATCGGTACAGTTCTTTTTGAGCCAATTCGTTACAAACATACATACAAATCTTTCCTCTTTATAATATTAGCACCTATAGATGAAGATGCGTGCTACCCACAGTGCTACCAGTATTCCATCTGGGGAGTTAAGAACCACTAGCCGGCGCATCATTCACAGAAAAATGATGAACTTTCGCGCATGTTCTCTCACTCAAACTCGTCTCATGTCATTTGGTTACTAAAAATGATATTGTGCAGCTTTTTGCGCAAAGTTTGGACCGGCCATAATTCATCGAGCGTATAGTATTCCAACAAATTGTAAAAGAAAATACTATATGACTTATCCGATTAAAATTAATTGAATGCGAGCATCACTATTTCACAAAATTCTTGAACACGTCAATGTCATGGACGTCATCGACGTCATAGTACGCGGTCATTGACAATATTTCGTGAGTTCATTGATCTCACTGAGTATTGGCCCTTTGACTAGCCTTCATTGAGGGACACAATAAAAACTGTTTGGGGAATCGGATTTTTGTATCATAGTCCTACTCGTTTTCATTAAATACTACTACTGACTATTTTGGCTGTATCTTTTTACGACCAAAACCATATAAAAACGTTAGATTTGGTTATTCTGAATCCAAAAATCATCAATTTCATTTCAGATCCGAAAACACAATTTTCAAAGATGACAAGCGCCCAATACAGGATACATTCCTAGTGTGAGGTTAGGTTAGGTTAGGTTTTCGTAGGTGTGAAGCAACGTTTTTTTAAGAAAAGAAAGTAGAAAGCATTTGGATATACCCAGGAGATAATAATTAATGAAAATTAAAAATAAGGTAAAAAAAAAAACCAAGCGCGGATCCACCGTTGTGGGCACGATGGGCATGCCCAAGACCCTAATAGGCTTGTGACGTCACACTTTCACGGTCTATTGAGATCGATTGGCTGATGATAATTATATCCTATCATGCTTTAATAAAATACAATACTTACCTACAATGAATCGGAGGCCAGAGGGGCAATTCTTGTAATTTTTAAGAACGTTCACAGTCTGATCTCAGTCTCAATCTGTCAAAAATACTTATGATTTCCCTACATTTTGACAAGTTTTTGACATTTGTTTGTCGCCGAGATGAGACTGCGACTAGATTTTGAACGTTTTAAATTAGCAGAATTGGCCTACAGCACATCAAGCTACCTCAATCTGTCAGATTTCTTTGACAGATTTTCAACTTTATTTCAAAGGAATAAGGTTTATATTCAATTGGGAAAATTTGACAGTTTGGGGTAGCTTGATGTGCTGACCTCTGTACATCGATTAGCTGTCAAACAGTTTCGTATTGGTTAGCTTCAGTGACTAACTAGGATGACGCCATAAGCACCCAGTATCGCTGATAGTCACCGTAACACATTTTGACAGATATTTTTATAAACATACTTGAAAGATTGCGATTGCCTAAGCTAAGTGGACATCAAGGAACTCATACCCTCCTTGGTGGACATCAAATTGGTACCTAATCATTTAGTTCGTCGTGGCTTTTGTGAAAGACACTACCTCAAAGGTAGTGTTTTAGAAGTTCTAGTGATTATCAGTATCACCGAAGCCGGTTTAAAGTGAAGCGTGTAAATATTACGTCGTAAGTTGTTTTATTGTGAGTTTTGTTCGTGGCAGAAGTATGGGACGTTTATTATTGCTGGGATTTGCTGAAGAACAGCGAAAACAAAGTCTTCTGCGAATTGAGAGACACCGCTTACGCGACGCTAGTATCCCATTGCAGTTTCAAGAGAAAGAGATTATCGGGATTTTTCAGAAGAAAGTGACTGTGAACATCGGATTGAAACCATTTTGAAAGTGTTGAAAAATTCTACTGATCAGTAACATAGCATTTTGTTTGAAAACTGTTGGAAATAATGAAAAAAGTTGCCCAGCTATAGAAAAAAAAATGTATCAGAGAAGTTTGTGCAGCACTTTACCAATCAGACAACCTTTCGATTCTCAGAAATTATAAAAATCAGGGAATTGAAACGTTATTCAAAATAACGTTACGCGTAGTTCCGGTACCGATGATTTGTACCGTTCCGCGTTCCACCTAGCGATGGGCGACTCGAGTTATCTAACTCGAGTAACTCGGGTCAGACCGTTAGCGAGTCAACCCGAGTCAAAATATCTGCAAACCGAGTTGAACCGGAGAGCGCGCGCGGCGGGCGGTGCGGGGTGGGTTAGCGGCCCGCGGCTAGCCCGCAAGTCCCGAGGCCCGTACGACTCCGAGCGAGCCCGAATCAGCCCAACGATCGAATGTCCGAGCCGCGAGTGAAAGAGATAGTCTCGTTGTTGGTTTCTTATCAGACGGTTATTCAGATAGAACTGATGAGATAGTTTTGACATAGCAGAATATTTGTTTTGTTTACCTTTTAGTTATTGTTACTTCGTTCGTTGCTTATATTGTTTTGTTACAGTTTTATTAGTTTAAGTGTTGTTTGTCTTGACTTGAATAAGTTTAGAATGGCTCTTGGAAGTAAAAAAAGTGTTGCGTGGGAGTTTTTTTCGAAAACAGATGATAATACTAAAGTAGTTTGCAAGTTAGGCTCCTGTCAGTATAAATTTAGTGGAAATAACACTACTGTAGTGAACCAATTAAAAAAGAAACATGTAAACAGTTTTAATAATAATAAATGTGTGATTTTTGAACGGGCTCAATTTTATTTGACTACCATTGACTCGGCGCCACGCAGCCCGCCCTTAGAGCATAGCCCGCCGGACCCAGCCCGGCGAACCGTGAACGTAGCAAACTAGTAACCCGCGGAACGATGCACCGAGTTGAGCATTTTACTGACTCGGACGGACGAAGCGGCGACGCGACGGACATTAAGACAGACTGCATCGAGTCAACTCGAGTTGCAACCCGAGTTGGTAAGCGAGTCAACTCGAGTTACTCGAGTTGCCAAAAATTCGACTCGGCCCATCGCTAGTTCCACCAGGATCGTAACAAAATTAATTCCTTAGATATAACATTAGGCTATGTATTGTAACATAGAATATATTATAAACTGACCCACTAAAAAGTGTAAAATAAAAAACTTTTTACAAACAAAAAAATTGGTTGACTGTAAAGTCGGTTTACGGACGGTAGTTTTACGTGTTAACGTCTTATAGAAACATTGATGAATAAATGTGTCACAAGCCAACGTTTGGGCTGATCGTGATTCTATCGCTTGTTCCGCGCTCTCGCTCGCACGCTCAGGCGGAACGTGATACTTTTTCGTGCGTGCAGCCGGTGTTCATCGATCTATAATGTCGAAAGGCCGATGTGAACAGAAAACAGACACATTGTTATTGTTGTGACCGTCTGTGACTAATGGAGATTGACCAAAAAGAGGTCTATGGACCTTTACCAATATGGTTTTTCCGATTTGATTTTATTATTATGAAAAGGGCTGGGTGTCGAATTAAGTAATAAACGTCAACTTGGAAAGACATCTACCATAGATTAAATAATATTTCGCTCTTTTCATGTGTAGAATCCGCCATTTTGGACGTGTTCCTTATTGCGGTGTACAGCGCAAGAACTAAAAAGTTTGCACAATGGGTCACGCTAACATTTGGTATTCTCATCCTCGCAGATACGGCCAGGGCTCCCGCTCATGGTATGAATTCTTCGAAAGTGTATTTTCACAAGGAAATTTTCTTGGTTAGAACACGTGTTTGAAGTGTTGCTCTGCATGTTTCAGCCGCGCCTGCTCCAACAGACACGGTCTCATCCGTAAGTACGGTCTGAATATCTGCCGACAGTGCTTCAGAGAATACGCTCACGACATTGGTTTCAAGAAGGTATGTACCCATCTCAACTATAACTTTACTTAGTCATGGTTGTTTTGGTTGTGGAAAGAGATTTTAAGGTCAGTGGGTCGTCTTAGGAGGTAGTAAGTAATATAATATCTTAAATACAAGGACTGTAAATTTATTGCATTTCACAATGTGAACTTTGGTGGTAGGCTTACGAAGACCTGATCAGTTTGGAATTTGCGGACCATGTTGGGCACAGCAAAGTAGGAAAGACGAAGTCCTTTAATTTGACTACTTTGTAGGGTGTGGTAAATTTAGCAAATCCCCTAAGACGACCCACTGTCCAATGATTGCTTGTAAATATTTATTTTAAAGAAACTCCATACATAACCTGCGCATACTATTCAACTGTATGGAAACTTGTGAAAACATACATAATATGAAATCTAAACCTAATATCAAACAAAACTTTATTAGTATGACCATTTGACTTGTGTATACACAACATACTCACTACTATAATAGACAACTGATAAGTAGTCAAACAGTGAGGATGGGAGGCTGTTTAAATTTACCTCAAAGGTGCTTCTAGGTGGGCAATATTTTACTGCAATATGTGGCTGTAATATTGCAGCCTACCAGACTGCAATGCATTATTGCAGTAATGTTCTAGCCATATAGCCACACGTTTGCTGGGTATAGCCAAAGCATTTTCGATAGGTTGCCGGATGATCAATGAGCAATTGAAAATACTGAAATATTGCCCGGTTAGTTCTATTGTTGGTTCAGTCACTCTCTATTGTTGTGATAGTGCATCTTTTTCTACTGCAAAATGAAGTTTGGCGTGAGTGACCCCGTGATTAGTTGCTATATTCTATGCTTTATTTATTCTGTGCTGGTTGTAATGTTGTTATTTTGTAGTTATAATAAATTATTAATAAATATAAAAAATGAGTAATACTTGGACTAATAATATTGAATTAATTTCTTTGACAGTTGTTACGGGTAGTTGGAAGCACGAAAGTCTGACAACCAGTCTTACCAAGGGGTATTGTATTACCCAGTAACTGGGTTGTGTAGGCCAGATAGGCAGTAGCTCCATGTAAAATACTGGTATTCAGCTGCATCCGGTTAGACTGGAAGCCGACCCAACATAGTTGGGAAAATGCTAGGCAGATGATGATGATGATGACTTGGACTAATAATTACTAATGACATATACTTGTCTTAAAACAATATACACACCACTGCAAGAAGAGTGATTTCATCAGCCATTGTTGCCTGATTGTGTAGCCCGTTTAAGAGTGAATCATGGGCAATACTTTTGCAGGTATATTGCATCACATGGCCTGGCCATACATATATATATATATATATATACTCAGCCACATAGGCTGTAATAAAATATTTTTGTGATGGCCAAGCAATAGTTGCCAATAGTACAACCACATATTGCCGTGAAAGTATAGCACCTTATAATAAATAAATATACAGCAATATGCAATTGCAATAAAACAAATGGCAATTTGTCAAATTTAAACATACTCTTATTTAAGATATATGACTTCAAATATAAAACACTAGCGGTCCGTCCCGGCTTCGCATGGGTGGAAAAAAAAAGCCTATATTAATCAGTGATAATGTAGCATTGAAATGGTGAAAGAATTATTAAAATTGGTCCAGTACTTTTTGAGTCAATTCGTTACAAACATACATACAAATCTTTCCTCTTTATAATATTAGTATAGAAGTATAGATTAACATGAAACGAAATCCCTACGACTATGAAGGATGTGCAACCTAAAACAACCATCTCACATATCATTGTTTAATTTCTAACACCACCTGAGTAAATTTTTGGTGGTTTTGACATTTTGATGCCGTTCAACTAATCAGAATAGGTAATACGGGCTGGTGTCCGCAACTCCACGTCAATGCGTGTATTTTGCGTAACTAATCAGAAACAACCATTTTCCAATAGAAACTCGTAAAATGAAGTAAAAAGTAACAACACAGTAACAACAACTCATCTGTGTAAAATTTTGTTGCTAAGCAAAGTAATGATAATGGAGCTGCAATATCTCCTGGTGGTTGCTGTTGTGGTCACACCGGGCATGTTAGGAAACTTAACTAGTTTATGAAACGGACATGATTATTAACATTGTTCAATGTTAGCATATTAGTTTTATCCATTCTGTAGAATTCCTAATTAACATATTTCTCTCTTTTGTTTCAGCTGGATTAAAATGTTTAGCGAATAAACTTTAAATTAAGTAAATAAACTTGTTTTAATGTTCAATACACTAAAAATCCCCTGAATGATAATGATTTTGGCACTACACTTAGTTAATCAGTCATGTGTGAAACAAAACAAATTCCCATAATGAGAAAATAGCATTGAATCCCTGCCATAAATAAAACAAAATGGAAACTATAAACATTATTTTATTTTACAAAACTGTACAAAAGTATAAAAGAACTAAACACTAAAATCACAATAATATCTCTACGATTTATTTGCATTTGCTTGCGCCTGACGCAGGTTGACTAATGTGGATCCAACTGTCTGAAAAATAAACACCAGGAGTAAGTGGAAATGCACACGTAGAGAACTAGGTTTCTGTTAGGTCTAGGTACTAATAATTTCGACATGCATAGGAATCGTTGTGAGTCTATCTGGCGGGCCCCAACGAGATTTATCAATAGATGATAACTTTTCATGAAGACATTATTTTGTACCTAAAGAAAATAAAATATATTTTGTACCTCAACAGTTTTTGATTAAATGACGTTTCAATGAAGTGTCTAGCTAGTGGGCCCCTTATGATTATTTTTTTTGTTATTATACTTATAGATCGCCCAATAGTGCTTGGAGAGTTAGAAACTATTATGTACCTTACAAATCCAAAATTTCGACTTTCTTCTGACTTCAGAAGATATTCATAACTTAAACAAACGTCCAACCAGCGGGCCCCTTTTTAAATACTATTCCTTTATATCATACAATAGCATTAGGAGCTTGATACTATTATGTACCTTACAAATCCAAAATGTCGACTTTCTGTGAGCTATACTTTAGAAGATATTCGTTACTTAGCCAAACGTCCAACCAGCGGGATCAATATCGTATTTAAAAAGGGGCCCGCTGGCTGGACGTTTGCTTAAGTTATGAATATCTTCTGAAGTACCTATAGGTCACAGAAAGTCGAAATTTTGGATTTGTAAGGTACATAATATTTTCTAACTCCAAGCACTGTTGAGCGATCTATATGTAGGTATAATAACAAAAAAAAAATCATAAGGGGCCCGCTAGCTAGACACTTTATAGAAACGTCATTTAATCAAAAATTGTTGAGGTACAAAATATACCTTATTTATTTTCTTTAGGTACAGACGCCAGCAGGTCAAGCTACCAGAATCTGTCAAATTTCTTTGATAGATTTTCAACTTTAGCTCAAAGGAATAAGGTTCATACTCAATTGGGAAAATCTGACAGATTGGGGTAGCTTGATGTGCTGGCCTCTGTACAAAATAATTTCTTTATGAAAAGTTATCACCTATTGATAAATCTCGTTGGGGCCTGCCAGATAGACTCACACATAGGAATCCATGATTAGTTATTACGTGATTCTCAAAGCACATGTATGTAAATTGTAAGTAGTTGTGTCTCTACCTGTCCGACTCCAGCAAGCAGTGCTAGAAGGCTGCGCTGTGGTGGTCTGCAATGCTTTTTGCCGCCCTCTGCGCAACACAAGTTAGGGAAGCAGTCCACGCTGGAGCTGCATTTCTGAGGGAACAGGTCGTACTGAGGAGGAGCCGTGCACTGCAAGTATTGCTCAAACATCCGCACCGCTGAAACATAAAATTTATAATATAGTCACGAAGTTGGTATTAAGGTAGGTAAATGAGTAAAGGTCAAAGATTTCTTTTCAACAGTTTACTTTTTTGAAATACTGACCATTTCACACCCACAAAAAATGTTTACTTACGTCCGTCAATTTGGTTGGCTACGGGCACCAGATCGAGTCGAGCCCGGGCAGTACGGCAGTAGGAGCGTGTGCCATCAGGACAGCAGATCCGCGGCCAGCAGTCCGAATCGGCCTTGCAAGTTTGGACTTCAAACAGTAGTTCGCCGAGCGGCGCCGATGGACATTCACGAGGAATCACACCCAATAAAGCTGCAATATGGAGATAGCAGAGTTTAGTAGTTAACATGACGCCTCTTTTCTTTGAAAGGGGTACCTACTCAGAGAGAGGTGTTAACTTAGTATCTACAGGGTACATATTTCGCCAGATCTGAGGACAGCTTAATTACCGTGAAAAAATCTAGAATCCGGGCTGCTATTGATAATTTCCATAATTATAATCCACGGAAAAAACCCTCAATAGCTTTGCCCGACCGACAGAGATCGAACCCAGAACGCTAGACCTAATGCAAAGTGTAGTAATTACTTACCTATATACTTTTGGGACACGCAAGGCATTAAAATATAATAATGATTATACCAACTGCTGTGTTCAATTTCCAAAAAGTCGACAGGAATTGAGGGTCCTGCAAAGACCGCGTAGCTATTTCACATCGGGCGATAGGTTATAGTGAGATAGGTTGCTTGCAAGATACTCTCATTTATATATATTGGTCTATGCAAGATACAGACCTTCGATTTCTGTTCGTTTAGGGGGAACGTTATCTACTACCTACTGCAGTTTATGGTAGAATTTTTTATGGGCTGATTTTCTAATAGTCTATAAAAAATAATACGACAGTTTGACATATTTTCTATGCAAAAATTGTCAAACCGCAATTTATGTATTCCTCAGATAAAAGTTATAGGATAAATCAGCCCTAAGAGTTACGCAAAATATTATTACTAAGTATGTAGGTACTTCGCAACATGACTATGTTCTAGGTACTATAAAGGAAACCATTAGTTAGGAAAAGGTATTTGATATTTCAGTATTTAACACCTTCGGCGCCCGTGTATCATTTTTGCACACACTTGTTAGTATCAAAAATGATACACCATGCCCATTGCGTTCAAGGCGTTGTGTATCACTAATTCACACGATTTTCATACATTTCTTTAACGAAAAAGAGAACGTTGGCCTGGGCGAATCTTTTGGTGTATTTGGGTTTGGGGTACTATTTATACTTACTCTAGAAAATATAAACCTCTGTCTAAGGGTAAAAAAAATAAAACAATTAGCTAGGTACGTCTTACGAAATAAGGAAAAGAAAATTTAAGCTTAACAAACATTAAAATATGATAAATAAAACCCCATAAATAAATAAAAAATATATAACAAAAAAAAATGTGATTCTGGATATAATACCTACTTGGCGTCGAAGGTGTTATGGGTTAAATTACGTAGCAACGTAACATGTTTTCCCTTATTTTGTATCGTACCCCTATGCGAACCAATAGTCCAATTCGATAATGAATTCAGCCGTTGTGAGTAGCTGTGGGTTGGTATTGGTACTGACAGGTATAAAATTACAGACAAATTCATGAGTGCCCGATACTTACGAAAATGTGTACCTAGTCGGTACCGCCAAATTTCAACATGTTATCGAGCACATAAATGAAAGTACTATCCGATGGGATTCCGACTTGTCCATACTGGGATGCAAGCACCCTAACTCGGGACCATGGTGTAAGCAGCCTATCGATTCTGTAAAAATCTCACCGTTATAACATAAGTGAGCGTGAAGTAAACTATCAATGGAGGCAATCCCTAACATCAGGTGGAATGACAGCTCACTTCACTTTAGTTTTCACGGTGAGATTTTTACAGAATAACACTGCAGCAGTCGACTCCACATCGGCGGTAACACTGACCTTGAGATGGCCAAGCGTCGGTAGAAAAAGAGGCCAGATTAATACTGGTTCTGTTACCACTGACGTGCGGCTGACTGTTCATACCTGGGGAGCTATTCTCTAAGGATACAGCCTTGCGGACAGCGCTGTCGCAACTGTCAAACCCACCGCGACAGCGCTGCGACAGCGCTGCTCGCAAGGCTGTATCCTTAGAGAATAGCATGGCTGCCTGCACTACAGATGTAACCGACTTAAATATTTATAATACGTACCTACACGATGCTTTAACATGCTGCTCTATAGGTAGTTAGGCCTTACTCAGCTAGATTAGGTACCTACCTTAGTAACCTTACTTAAATTTGCGTCGCAAAAATCGTGTCCTTCACCACACACAATCCTCACCTTTTCACCAAACTTCATGAAAATCATTTTTGAGAACGCCAAAAAATAGTCTTAAATAGTTACCAAGGTCAAAAAAAAATTGATTGTGATTCCGAAGTTATAGCTATAAGTTGGTGAGGATTGTGTGGTGAACGTCTCCACACAATCCTCACCTCTAGTGCAACCAAACGGCTGGGAGTATCGACTTTGTTTCAATTACAAAAAATAGTCAAGTAATAGTAGTAACGCTATGCCAAATCTCGAAATTTTTGAATTTGAATTTGGTGTCAAAAAATAGTCAAGAAATAGTCGTCTCCAGCCATGATAATTTTGACGGTTTAGGTACTATGTAGAGGTACTTCTACATACATTTTGTTTTGGTACAGTCGCGAACACTAATAACATTACCAGTGGCGGACTAAGCCCGCCAGAGGCCCGGGGCGACAAAGCTGAATGAGGCCCCCAGCTTTAAAAAAAATGTAGTTTCTTATGTTTATTTCGTTAAAATCTGGCAAGTGAAATTTAAATTCGAATTAAATTATTTCGGCTAAATAAACATACATACCTATAATATGGAATGGGTAAGGAAAATAAAATACGAATCGATCGACAAAAAAAATCAAATAATATGTATAAATATGTGTTTTCGTGCCTTCAATTTACTGAACTCCTCAATAACTGCTGTGAAATCTATTTCTTTGGAAATTTTTCTTTCTATTGAAACTACGGCTAGATTAACCGCCGCCGCTCTTGACCCGAAGATCGAAGATAATTTTTAATTTAGTTTAAGTTTTGAACAACTCCTCTCTCAATTAGTATCGCGTAAAAAGTCTAGATGGCTGTAGTGTTTTGATATTGATGAAATTATGTAAGAACTAACCACATTTTTAAAGTCTTGTTTAGGATTTCATCAGGGAAACGCGGAGGCATTTGGGGGCCCCCCAAGACCGGAGGCCCTGGGCGGGCCGCCCCTTCCGCCCCCCTGTTAGTCCGCCACTGAAAATTACAAATGATTAATACTGTAATAATATTTGTACCTACCTATATTACTTTAAAACGGTAATAAAGTATTGTAGTTTTTGAGTTTATCCCGTTCAGACAGACGCGGCGCACAGTGATGATCAATTATCAAAAGTTAGCGTCCCATAATTATTTTTGGTCAATATGTCGATAGTTCGAAAAATCATTTTATTAAGACTTGAAGGTAAGTTGTGGACATAATGCTAAAACATCAACATTATACAGTCAGTAGGTAGGATATGCCATTTCAAAGTTATCTCGAAAGCAAAACTATTTGAACAAATCGTCCATTAAATGTATCGTTGTTTTGCGCTCCTATTCAAGTTAAGTTGGTTAAGTTATCAGTGTAAACTGTGAATTGAAAAAAATAGTGCACCTTAATGAAGGTCTGTGCTTTTTATATTGGTATATAATCAAAAAATAAAATCATCGATTTACATTATAAAAAAATATATTATATTAACGCACTGATATTTACTAACTTTATAACCGACTTCCAAAAAAGAGGAGGTTATAACTATGTTCGACTTTATGTAGGTATGTTTTTTTTTTATGTATGTTCACCGATTTCGCCGTCAATTGTGGACCGATTTTAAAATTTATTTTTTCGTTTGAAAGGGTATGTTCCCGAGGTGGTCTCATTGTCACCAAGTCGGAATATTATGAGGGAATCCCATGGAAATCGAGGGAAACCCTCAAATTTTATAGGCGGCACACCTATAGCGATTTGAGTATTTTTCATAGTAACGCGTGCATTTGATCTTGGAAAGCACCATTTGGTGAAGTGGAACTGATGGTGAGATGATGGCCACAGATGGCCATCGGAACTACTCAATAATAAGTAATTTCACAGGTTGCGATTCGATAAGGTACCTACTAATGTTGTTGCTAAACAATTTAGCTCGTCACAATGCGTATGGTGAAGTGGAGCTGATAGTGACTTTTCAATCAGCTCCAGTTCTCCTGGTTCTTACTAGGAGAACTCCTAAACAATTAACGTCCTTGCATCGGGAAAAATAACTTTAATTTCGGAAGTCGGTGTCAATAAACGAAAATGCGGAACCTACGACACCGACTTCCGAAATTAAAGTTAAGTATTTTTCACTTTGTAGTTTTTTTTGGAAGTCTGTTGTTTTTTTTTGTAAAAAAGTTTTATTTTTCACTTTTTAGTGGGTCTGTTTGTAATTTATCTAAGTATTTACTAACTTTCTTAAGTTTAAACTGTGTTAAGTTTAAAAGTAAAAATTAGTACTTACACTATCATTTTGATTCCATTATTATAGCAGGGACTATTAGCTAAAAATATTTTTTTTTTTACCGGTGATTGCCGGTTTCTATAGTAAAAAAGTGTTTTCTTAGGTAAATGTGCCTCATTAAAAAATATTGATTTATTCAATATTTTGTCATTACATCGACCAGTGAAGCCGCTATCAAAGGACAATAAAGATAAACTACTTAGTTATATTTTGTAGACAAAAACAAAAACATATAATGCCAATTGAGGTACTTATTCTTTTACAAGAACCAGAAATTGTGTTAGATGAATTATGTAAGAAAGTACATAAAATATGAATGACCAAGTCTTACTATAATTTTGTAAATTAAAATACTATGTAATCAAATAACAACTAATTCCTAATTAATTAATAAAAACAACAAAATTAAATCCTAACTTAACTAAAACTATACACAAATTAAAATAAGTCGAAAAATTCATCCGCATCGCTGTCGACTGGTAATGTACAGACGCCAGCAGGTCAACCTACCCCAATCTGTCAAATTTCTTTGATAGATTTTCAACTTTAGCACAAACGAATAAGGTTCATATTCAATTGGGAAAATCTGACAGATTGGGGTAGCTTGATGTGCTGGCCTCTGTACATTACCAGTCGACAGCGATGCGATGTGATGGTGACTACGTGGTAATGCTTAGCCTTTGGCCAAGGTAAAAGCCAGCCCTTGGGTCATGGGAAGTGTCAACAAGTTATATTTATGAAATTATTATATTATTATTATTACCAAGTTAAATTATATGAAAACGATTTTTCGATACTACTTATTTAATATTATAAATATACGTTTAATTCACGATTTCTATAATTTTGTCCCCCTAACTTTTGAAAATTGATCACTGTGCGGCGTAGGGACTTGTTTTTAACCGACTTTAAAAAGGAGGTTCTCAATTCGGCTGTTTTTTTTTTTTAATTTGTGTTCCTATGCTTGTTACGCGATATCAGGCAATTTGTAAATCGATTTCAAAAATTGTTTTTTAATGGATATGCTGTGCAGTCTGGCAGAACTAAAACTGATTGTAATAAGTTGTCACCACAAAATAAACGCTTTTTCATTTCATTTTCATTTTTTTTCAGGGGTGGTCCCATATAAATTTTATTATCTTTGCTAGGCAAACAACGAAAACGCGAACTCAACGACACCTACTTCCGAAACGACCCGCTCCGGCTTCGCATGGATGCAATTCTGATACCCGATATATTACTATACTCTTTGTCTGATACTAAGTATAGGTAGTTCAAGAATGTCAGCACGCGCCGCCCCGGCCCCCCGGCCGCGGCCGGTACCGCAGCAACCGCTATGTCCCTGCATTTTAAATCTGTAATATCTTCGAAAATATTCATTTAAATTACATGCTGTGAAGAGCCATATTTATCTATATTAAATGCACAATGTATTTAAGGTACTTAATTGGATAAGGATTGATGCTGTACCTATTGCTTAAAATCGCTTCGTAAATAAGCCATTATTTCTCGTAAAAAGTAAAGGATAAAAAATGGTTATCCCTAAGAGATAGACATATACCATCGGGGACTTTTTTGTAGACCTTTTTAAGGTGTATAATACTGTAGTACATTATTTTGACCTATCTCGTAGGGTTCAGCCAGCGTTTGAAAAGTAAGCGAAAAAAAAAGTGTTTATTTACGACATCACATTAGAAACCTCTAAAATTATCAGTGTTTCTCTACTATATTATGCATGTATTATACATATAAACCTTCCTCTTGAACCACTCTATCTATTAAAAAAAAACCACATCAAAATCCGTTGCGTATTTTTAAAGATTTAAGCATACATAGGGATATAGGGACAGAGAAAGCGACTTTGTTTTATACTATGTAGTAATCCTATCCGACTTCCTACTATCCTACTAATCCTACTAATATTATAAATGCGAAAGTTTGTGAGGATGGATGGATGGATGTTTGTTACTCTTTCACGCAAAAACTACTGAACGGATTTTGATGAAACTTTACAGTAATATAGTTTATACATCAGAATAACACATAGGATACTTTTTATCCCGATATTCCCACGGGATCAAAACTGACGCGGGTGAAACCGTGGGCGCAGCTAGTATAACATATATTTAAAATATCTACCTAAAATAGTTACCTAACTAACAGTTATACCGTTTTTAATACAACCAAAAAATAATATGACCACAAAAAATACGTACAGAATCATTTTGTGCTCGACTGTAGGTACTCCTAAGTAGGTACTACTTCTTAGTTATTTTGTGACTGTAATCGACTCGAAAAATGTATGTAGAAGTTCACATGGAAGTTTAACATACTTCTACATAGTAAACCAGGTCGAAATTGTCTTGGTTGGAGACGACTATTTCTTGACTATTTTTTGACACCAAATTCAAATGCAAAAACGTAAGCGTTCCGCGGTATTGTGAGGATTGTGGCGAGAAAGACTCACCACGTAATCCTCACCAAGGCACCTTTGTGTCTCTAAAAAATCGAGTTTTATGAAAAAACCTCTGCATAAATCAATTAAAAATTAAGTTTATTGAAGTCTTCGATTACTGAGCTTTGTCGGTAACGACTTTGTTTTGAAGATTTTACAGTTCTTTTATTATTTACTAGCTTCTGGCCGCGACTTCGTCCGCGTGAAATTTCACCCTCTCCCCATTCACCCTCTTAGGTGTGGAATTTTGAAAAAGCCTTTCGTAGTGGATACTAACTCTTCACAAACAACACACTCTCAGAATTTCATGACTCTAGGACCAGCGGCTTAGGCTGTTCGTTGATATGAGTCAGTCAGGACTTTGAATTTTATATTACATAGATATAGATCTATACATATAATAAATCTGTAGAAAAGTCATTTTTGTACATTGAAGAAATTGAAACAAAAAATAGCCAGCGTGTGAAAAGATAAGTAACAGAACCCATTTCCATCATTTTTGAAATTTTTGTCTGTTTGTCTGTTTGTCTGTTTGTTTGTGCGCACATCACGTAAAATCTACGAATTCAATGCTGACAATGTTTATATACAAAAATTATACGCAACTTGAGGTTTAACTTAGTTTTTGTTTCATCGAAATCGGTTCACTCTATCAAAAGATATGATTAATTTAGTGAGTTCAAGAAGTAAAATATTACGTTACGCAATTAAGTATAGTACTTGCAACGACATCTTAAGACTAAAAATAGAACTAATGTTGATAGTTGAAATCTAAATCCGATAGATGGCGTTGTGCAAATGACGTCATTTTCTGAATCGCGGTGTTAAGATTTTCCGCGCGAGGATGACGTCCACCGTGTTTACTAGGCAAATTGGGTTTCGTTAGGTGTCTTAAAAGTTCTTGCGTGTGTCGTAAAAGTTCTTTGGTTGCTTGGTTTATCGATTTTGTATTTGATTTACTTCGTAGTTTGAATCCAATAGTGCCAATCGTTATACAGTAAGTTAGTGTTGCCAATTCGTTGAGTCACGACCACGAACAGACGATACGTTGTCACACTAGACTGTTCGACGCACCGTTCTTTTAAGTTTGTAGGCTATTCAGTCATAAGTGTTGTTAGTTTTGTTTATTGCTTTAATTTTCCTTGAAAATGCCTCAAAGAAAAAAAAACTAACCTTTCGCTGCGTAGCTGAAATGCGAAAAGGATGAGACTTTGTAGGTCTCAGGAATCGGAAGAAGATCGTGAAGCACGGTTATCTGCTAACCGAGAGCACATCGCTCTTTCACGTGAATCGGAAACGTTCACCGAAAGGGAGTCACGTTTAAGTTCACAAAGAACACGGACCGCGACTTTGCGGTCTCAAGAGAGTATCCAGGAACGCGAAGACCGGCTGTCTGCTGATCGGGAGCGCCAGTCTCTCTCACGTGAGTCAGAGACATTCACAGAAAGGGAGTCGCGCTTAAGTTCGCAAAGAACTCGGACCGCGACTTTGCGTTCTCAAGAGAATATCCAGGAACGCGAAGTTCGGCTGTCTGCTGATCGGGAGCGCCAGTCTCTCTCACGCGAGTCAGAGACTTTCACAGAAAGGGAGTCGCGCTTAAGTTCGCAAAGAACTCGGACCGCGACTTTGCGTTCTCAAGAGAATATCCAGGAACGCGAAGTTCGGCTGTCTGCTGATCGGGAGCGCCAGTCTCTCTCACGCGAGTCAGAGACTTTCACAGAAAGGGAGTCGCGCTTAAGTTCGCAAAGAACTCGGACCGCGACTTTGCGTTCTCAAGAGAGTATCGAGGAACGCCAAGCACGTCTGTCATCTGACCGAGAGCGACACGCTCTCTCGCGCGAGTCTGAATCTCTCTCCCAAAGAGAAGAACGATTACAAATAGCTAGACATAACTATGTAGGTGTACAAAGAAACAATGAAAGTTATCTTGCATCTGAAAGGGAAAGAATAGATGAACTAAGACGAGCAGAAACAGCAGAACAACGTCAATCTCGCCTAGAAATAGAACGAGCTCGATACCATATGAATAGAGAAACAAATAGCGGAGCTGATGAGTCCATGGAAAATGACGATGCAAATATTTTATTACCTTGGGACAATAGGGAAAAATCAGGGTTCACATATTCGTCTAGAATTAATTATGCTGGCTTTACTTTCGTGGGTGACATGAGAGAAATTTGTAATTTTTGTCATGCTTTGAAATGGAGGAAAGAGACAGATGGAATGTGCTGCTCAAATGGAAAAATTGTTCTTCCAAATTTCCAAGATCCACCACACTTACTTAAAAGTCTCCTGAATGGCGATCATCCCCAGTCGAACCGTTTTTTGGATAATATTCGTTTATATAACAGTGCTTTCCAAATGACTTCCTTTGGGGCAAAACAAATAACGGAAGGACCGTTCATGCCAACCTTCAAAGTACAAGGTCAAGTTTATCACCTTATTGGATCTTTGCTGCCAGAAAATGAACCCAAATTTCTCCAAATTTATTTTGTATCCGATTACACGCAACAGCTCAATGTTAGAAATCACAATTTTCCCCAGCTCAATGCTGAGCTTTTGGGTCAACTTCAAGAATTGCTGCATCACGTTAACCAGTACGTTCGTGAATTCAAAGCTGCATTGGAGTCAATTCCACAAGGCAGCAATGATTTCAAAATTGTTATAAGTGCCGATAGACGTCCTGTGGGTGAACACCGTGGAAGACACAATGCACCCGTCGCAGATGAAGTTGCAGTTGTTTTAGTCGACCAGGAGTGTGAGAGACGTGATATCGTGTTGCGTACACGCGACGATCGCCTTCAACGCATTTTGGAAACCCACCGAGCTTACGACGCCCTGCAATATCCACTAATTTATTGTCATGGTGAAGATGGGTACAATTTTGGGCTGTACCAAGTGAACCCTACTACGAGAGTCACTAATTATCAAAAAAAAATATCTGCTCAACAATACTATTCCTACCTTTTACAAATAAGGCAAAACAGTTTCGTATATTTGCAACGATTTCGTGGTTTGTTCAGCCAATTTATTGTGGACATGTACGCAAAAATAGAAACTGAACGTTTAGTGTATATTCGCACTAACCAGCGACGGTTACGCGCTGAAGAATACGTGCACTTGCGGGACGCCATGCAATCAGATAATAACGTCGAAAACTTGGGTCGATTGGTTATTTTGCCATCCAGTTTCACAGGCGGTCCGCGGTATATGCACGAACGAACGCAAGATGCTTTTTGTTACGTCCGTAAATACGGCCGGCCGGACCTTTTTATAACATTTACAACAAATCCAAAGTGGACGGAGATTTGCCAGGCACTTCTCACAGGACAGGCGTCATACGACAGACATGACATTATTGCTAGGATTTTTCATTTAAAACTCAAAGTCTTGATTAATCTACTTACAAAGGAGAAAGTTTTCGGTTCAACTCTTTGTTTTATGTATAGCGTCGAGTGGCAAAAGCGTGGTTTACCCCACGCGCACATTCTTCTGTGGCTGGAAGAAAAAATTCGTCCCGATGCTATAGACAGTGTCATAAGTGCAGAATTTCCGGACTATAATGCAGATCCGATTTTGCATGACATAGTAAAAACACATATGGTTCACGGGCCATGTGGCCTCTTAAACAGGGAATCACCGTGCATGAAAGATGGTCAATGCTCAAAAAAATACCCCAGAGCACTGAAAGAACTAACTATGGCTGGGGAAAATGGGTATCCGCAATACCGGCGAAGATCACCGTCACAAGGTGGTTTCACAGCTACTGTCAGATTCCGTGGACAAGAAATAATTCTAAATAATAGTTGGGTGGTACCGTATTCTCCAGTTTTGTCAAACGCTTTTCAAGCACACATTAATGTTGAAATTTGTAATAGCGTCGAATCTATAAAATATATATGTAAATATGTTAATAAAGGTAGTGATCAAGCCATGATAGCACTAAGAAATAACAACCAATTTGATGAAGTGACAAGGTATCAATCTGGCCGATACATAAGCTCTTCGGAGGCAGTTTGGCGCATTTTGAGTTTCCCTATTCATGAAAGGTATCCGCCAGTCATCCATCTTGACGTGCACCTGGAAGGCGGGCAGCGAGTTTACTTTCAGCCAGAAAATGTGGCAGAAAGAATGAACAACCCAAGACAAACCACCTTGCTCGCATTTTCACTTTCACGACAATTTCGCTAAGTCTCTGTTGTACAATGAAGTGCCACATTATTATACTTATAACAAGCAGCAAGGTGTTTTTAATCGCAGGAGACGTGGAACTGCTGTAGAAGGCGAGTCCGGCATTTTTAAAGAACACGTGATTGGAAGAGTATACACGGTGCACCCAAATAATGCAGTGTTATTATTTACGCCTTCTTCTTCACACAGTGCGAGGACCTACTTCTTTTGCTGAGCTCCGCAAAGTGGACGATATAGAATATCCCACATTTCAAGCTGCTTGCCGCGCACGGCATTTATTAGATGGCGATCAGCATTGGGATGATGCTTTAGCCGAAGCATGCGTCAGTGATAGTCCACATCGTTTGCGCCATTTATTTGCCATTTTGTTGACATTTTGTGGCCTATCGGACGCTGGGCAGTTGTGGCAAAAATATAAAGACGCGTTTGCCGAAGATTTTTTGAGACAGCAAAATATAAATAGTGAAACTTCTGACCAAGTACGTGAAAGCTGCCATAATAGGGCTTTGCTGGCTATACAAGATATAGTTACAAGTATAGGAGGGAACCCCCTCAGTCAATACGGCTTGCCGACACCGACAGTTGGTGGGGAACGAATTAATAGGGAGTATACATCTGAAATAAATTACAACCCCGAAGAGTTAGCAGAAATATTGCGAAATGGCTGTTCAAATTTGACGTCAGAACAACGTCAAATCTTTGATAGAGTATGCTGTAGTGTAGAACATTCATTAGGAGAAATGCTGTTTTTAGATGCACCTGGTGGAACAGGTAAAACTTTCCTCACTAAAGTTATCTTGGCTCAAATAAGGAGCCAAAACAAAATTGCCCTTGCCGTCGCTTCCTCAGGAATAGCTGCCACTTTATTACCAGGAGGAAAAACTGCACATACAACATTTAAAATACCAATCGACTTGGACCGCACAGAAAACCCTGTTTGCAACGTGTCTCGCAATAGTGATAAAGCAAGGGTTTTACGCGATTGCGCCCTTATCGTTTGGGACGAGTGTACGATGGCAAATCGTAAAGCTGTGGAAGCTGTAGATAGAACGTTGCGAGATATAAGACAAAATGACCGACCGATGGGAGGCTTAACGGTGCTATTCTGTGGAGACTTCAGGCAGACACTCCCTATAATACCCAGAGGAACGAGGGCCGATGAAATAGGTGCCTGTTTAAAGAGCTCTATTTTATGGCGTAGTGTCATATTAACTAATTTGAGCTTTAATATGCGAGCATATTTGGGAGGTGACGCAAACGCGCAGGTTTTCTCAAATTTACTACTTCAAATTGGTAACGGCACATACCCGACTCAAGAAGGAGGTAAAGTAACTTTAGTCGAAAGCCTGTGTTCTTCTGCTGCCTCACAGCAGGAACTCATTTCCTCTGTATACGGAGATCCATCAGAGATCTCGAACCATGACGCTGCTTGGCTATGCCAACGAGCTATTTTGGTACCTCGCAACGACCAAGCAGCAGCAATAAATTCTCAAATATTGGTACATGTTTCTGGAGAAAGTAGGGAATATTTATCTATTAACACGGTTTTAGAAGAAGGAGATGCCACCCACTATCCAGTAGAGTTTTTAGACTCTCTAAATACACCAGGTCTTCCAGCACACAAAATTTATTTAAAAGTCGGAGTACCAATCATTCTACTCAGAAATTTAAGCCCACCAAAACTATGCAATGGAACTCGGTTGAGAGTAACAAATCTCCAACGAAATGTCATCGAAGCCGAAATCTTAACAGGTTGCGGCTCCGGTGATGTTGTTTTCATTCCCAGGATACCCATTATCCCCAATAATTTTCCGTTTACTTTCAAACGTGTGCAATTTCCTGTAAGCCTCTGTTACGCTATGACTATTAATAAAGCCCAAGGCCAGACGTTATCCGTTGCGGGTGTAGACCTTACTTTTGATTGTTTTTCACACGGCCAACTCTATGTTTCTCTATCACGTGTTAGCAACCCAAACAACCTTTTTGTATATGCTCCGGGTAATTCCACCGCTAACATAGTATATAGAGAAGCATTAACGTAATCAACTATACCAAAGTCAGGACTCTTATCTAAATCATCAAAAAGGTGATATACTCTTATCTAAACGACGTTGTTTTGTTCTCGACAACCACGCGAACGAAGTCGCGGGCACAGCTAGTTTACACATAAAGTTACTTAAAAAAAAAATAGCCAGAAAAATGAATCTTTGATAGCTTATAACTTTTTAATGGCTTTTTTTTACTATTCTGTTTCCGTACAGACTAAATTAATAATATGACAAAACGATATCATGTTTATCTTTAGATGGACAATGTCAAACAGGGGAGTAATACTCTCCCGAAATTTATATGGAAAAAATATCGACTAGCGCCACTAGCGGCACCTTAACGACTATTTTCATGATTTGGCATAGCGTTATGAACTTATGACTATAATTTCTTGACTATTGGAATTGAAACCAAGTCGGTACTCCCAGCCGTTTGGTTGCACTAGAGGTGAGGATTGTGTGGAGACGTTCTGACGTTCACCACACAATCCTCACCACCTTATAGCTATAACTTCGAAATCATAATGCGACTATTTTTTTGGCCTTGGTGACTATTTATGACTATTTTTTGGCGTTCTCAAAAATGATTTTCATAAAGTTTTCAAAGGTGAGGATTGTGTGGTGAAGGACACTAAAAATTACGTGCAGAGCACGCTGCGCGGTGGTGCAGTCACATTCATTTTTCTCAGGTCAACTTGTAAACCGGTATGAATTTACGTAATTCGCTACATGGTTATTACTTAAAGTAGTTATAAGAGGTACAAAAAACATACGTTGGTGTGATTTGGGTGCCGAGGTAGGCCGCGGCGCCGGAACACCTTTCACGCACCGTCCCTCACAGCACACTTGGTCGGGCCCGCTGGTCACTCTGCACTGCGAGTTTTTCTCGCACGGGATTGGAAACAGCACCACAGGCGCTTGTCCAGGCTTTGGACACACCAGTTTCTGCGTCTTGCCTGCACTCGAGTAATCCACTTTAGACTCGTAAACGGATACAGAGTTGCGTGAACGTGAATAAGTTACGTCAGCAGTTATGGCATTGCCTAAGAACAAGATTATGATCCTAGTTCATTATCAAATGCCTTTGTTATGCCTAGTACCTATCCAGTAGCATTCATCTACCTGCGGGGTAATTGCGTAACACATTATCAATCGGAATCGGTTTCATTTTGACAGTTCAACAACATTCATTGCGTTATTTACGTGTTGAGCAGACAATTTTTCGAACTTATGAAGCAATGGATTAGCAATTTGCTTCAAAATGATTCAGATTCGGATTGATAGTGTGTTACGCAATTAGGGTGCTGATCTACGTTCAAGTATTATTTCTTTAATCAAACCAGAAAGTCAATTAAGTAGCTAGGGTGAAGTAGGTCTAGTCAAGACAAACTAAAGTTGCAGTTTGTTTCAAACAATGTAAGCACACCAACATACACCACATATCTCAACAACAGTTGAATTGCTGTTATTTCTGTCTAGTTATCTAATAGGATCAAAGGGTTTTAGATTGATTTATTTTTGTTGTATCTGCGGGGTAATTGCGTAACACACTCAGTAGCAATGGGTTTCGTTTAGACAGTTCAACAAAATTCATTGCGTTATTTACGTTGTTTAACAGACACATTTTTCGAACATATTAAGGTAGGTATGAAGTAATTGATTAGTAATATCTTTCAAAATAATTCAGATTGAGATTGATAATGTGTTAGCAATTAGGGTGCTGGGTAAACATGCAAGGGTCCTTGCCTGAGCTTGGTGTGGCTGTTAAACTTGGATCAAAACTTTTTTAAAGTTAGTTTTTTTCATACACTCCGAATTATGCCACTGTTAGGTAAGTATACAGTTCTAATGAAATTCATTTGAAGGGGGTGTAGGTATTCAAAGCCTTAGTAACTTTGAGGTAAAACTGAGGCACTTGCACTATTCCCATTTTCACTAACACTACGCACTAGGTAACACATAAAGAAATGCCTAAATAAAAGCGTAGGTAGGTACCTACAGACTGTTGAATTTTCAACGGAATGTGCAAACTGTGCTCTTTCATATGATACCCTACATGCCCTAGTAGCCCCACTTCGAATTTTTCAGACCCCCTTTCAGTCCCTGTTGCAAAAATATTATATTCTTTTTTATTTCTTTCTTATTTGCAAAATAGTTGAGCAAACGTCACCTAAAACTATTCCAAATTTCAAGTTGATAGCATTAGTCATTCTTGAGTTAACCAACTGTGACAGACGGACAGACAGACTGAGCCTCACCATAAGGGTTCCGTTTTACCATTTTGGTACGGAACCCAAAAAATAGGCGTTCATTTAGGTGTTTCCTAGTGTTAGTGAAAACGGACAATAGTATAAAGTAACTTAGTCTTACCTAAAAGTTACTAAGGTTTTGTTGCGCAAGAATTCCGGTTAGCCACGTCCTATATTTTCAAGAACGCAGTAGGTAACAGCCTTGATCGGTTATTAAGACTGTGCCGACCGTACAGTGGCGCCCTCATCGTTTGTTTGGTTATTTCATACAATTTAGAATGAAAATGCAGAAAATAAGCATGTTAAGTTGTGCTTCACAAGATTATACGTTAATATTATTAGAAACGGTAGTTTTAAATTGTTTAGTTTCATTATAATCCTTAAAACGGATAAAAGTGGCCACTATATTCCGTTTTACTTAACGTGTTTATTTTCTGCATTTTTATTCTAAATTGTATGAAATAACCAAACAAACGATGAGGGCGCCACTGTGCGGTCGGCACAGTCTTAAGGTTTTCACGGCAAACACAATTTAATCCAATTCTATCAGATTCGTTTTATCGTCTTTAAAATTATTTTGATACTTGGTTAGGGAAACAATAATTATTACTTGCAATGCAATTAAACAAAATAATAATGTCGGCTGTGCCGTCGGCTAGCGGCTGTGCGTGTCTTAAACATTTAACTAAGAACAGACCTACTTATATGAGTAGGTACCTAGCGATACAAAGTTAAACCACACCCTATTAGGTGTAGGTACCTATATATATACCTTCATATAATACCATCCTTGAATTTAATTTCACTTATTGGTATATTGTTTGCTCAAACAAAGAATATTGTAAAATAATATAGGTAAGTATTAAGTATACTCCATTTGTTTAGGTAATTAAATAAAGGTAAACAAAAAAAAAACACATGACCCGGTTAACCGACTAAACGTAATATCAGTCTATTCAGTTGTCATGCTATATCACAGCAGACGCCAGCACATCAAGCTACCCGAAACTGTCAAATTTTACCAATCCACCTTGAACCTTATGCTTTAGCGATAAAGTTGAAAATCTATTAAAGAAATTTGACAGATTGTAGTAGCTTGATGTGTTGGCGTCTGTACTCTTCGATTTAATAACGTTAATAACAAATTATAATGTTGCTAAATAGAATGGAATAGAATAGTTCTATATTTGCACAGAAAGTAGGTACAAGTTACATATAATCCTATACTAAGGCATGCAAACAGTTTAGCTACTTATACAATGTGTTAATGAAATAACCCAAAACCTGAAACTAGTTTGTTTAGAATCGGCAGCAAAATCGAATACAATAATTTTTAATATGGGTTATTTTTTTTTCCAAAAAATAATTATTTGTCATGCCGTGTCTAATATTTTTTTAACGACGCTGTACGCTACTGTCCAACGCAATGAAAACAAACAGCGCGGGCGAGGGTGAGGAGAGGGGGTGCTAGAGCTGGCGCCAAGGCGGGGAAGCGCGCCGGCGGCGATAGAGCTACGAATCTGTAAGAAGTAGCGCGACAACAACATTTACAAATATCTTGTACTATAATTTTTGAAAATAAATAATTATATGTCATATCAATTTATTAATATAAAAATCGGTTGGGGTGTCCGAGGTTTTGGGTTATTTCATTAACACTTTGTATTAATAACTAGCGAGCCGCCCCGGCTTCGCACGGGTGCAATGCTGATACTAAATACACTACATTATACATATAAACCTTCCTCTTCAATCACTCTATCTATTAAAAAAAACCGCATCAAAATCCGTTGCGTAGCTCGTAGTTTTAAAGATTTAAGCATACATAGGGACAGAGAAAGCGACTTTGTTTTATACTATGTAGTGAAGACTCATTAATATTTTTGTTATTTACACATTCAATCAAATTAATTTATGATTATCATGTCAAGATGAAATTCAGTACATTATTTGAAATAGGCAATACAATACATAATGTCGAGTGTACTAAAATGGGATTATAAATTCGTCAAGTTCGAGGTCAATACAGGTAAATTAAAAACATAAATGATTTAGTACAAGTCAGGAATACAAAGATGTCATTTTATGAATTTAAATTCTTATCGGTCAGAAATTCACCAATTGAGTAATAACATTTATTAATTAATAGATCTGTCAATTTCTTTTTGAAAAGTGGAAGTATCTCATTTTTCATTAAATCGGGTATTTTGTTAAATATGATCGGACCCATACATATAATACTTTTCTTTAATAGGGCAGTCTCGGAACCACAAATTTTTGTACTGTCTCCTGATTGGCCGGTTTCTATTTTCGGACACTTTATTAAAAAGATTTGATTTAACAAAAACAGCCACCTCGAAAATATATAGGTAGTGATGGGTATCTTAGTAACTTTAAGGACTTAAATACAGGTACGCAGATATCTTTTACTAATAAATTGCACATAGCCCTTATACAGCGTTTTTGAGCCTTGAACACCTGTTTCCTCGGACTACAATTTCCCCAAAATATTATGCCGAATCTCAAAATCAAAGAGTACAACTGTGACGTAGCACGACAACTGAAGTGTATTAGGTACGTTTAGTTGGTTAACTAAGTCACATGGTTTTCTTGTTTACCTTTATTTAATTACCTAACCTAAACAAATGGAGTATAGGTACAGACGCCAGCATATCAAGCTACTACAATCTGTCAAATTTATTTAATAGATTTTCGACATAAACGCTAAAGCATACTGCAAATACTTAAGGTTCAAAGTTGATTGGGAAAATTAAACAGTTTCGGGTAGCTTGATCTGCATCATTTTGAAGGATATTGCTATTGCTAATCAATTGCTTCATAAATATTATGTTCGAACAGTTTGTCAGCTCAACAAAGTAAATAACAATGAATGTTGTTGAACTGTCAAAATGAAAGGCATTGCTACTGACTGACTAGTGTGTTACGCAATTACCCCGCTGGAGCACACCTACAATTACCCCGCTGGAGCACACCTACATTTCGCTAGTTATTTAGGACTGTATATACCTACATATACTTAGCTACCTATGTATATACAGTCCTTTCCTTCGATATTACGTCCTTTCACAGTTATCTTCACTAATTTTGTATAACTGTTAAAATCACAGTGATAGTTGTTGCAGTAATGTTGCTGTTGGGTTGCTGCAATGGACGTGTGTCAAAATCATAGCGATCTTTATAGTGGTACGAGTAACAAATAAGATTGTAGACTATAGTAATCAGGCAATAGGTACTCACTGGTCTTTACTGGAGCGCTAACTTGCGTGGTGGCTTGCGGTATCTGTAGGGGCAATAGCTGCAAGAAGGGACGCGGCGCTTCGGTCGTGGTCGTAGTGGTCGGGCGCGGCGTCGTGGTGGTCGTCGTGGTTGTGGTCGAGCTGGTGGTACTCGGAGCAGATGTAGTAGTCGTGGTGGTAGTAGTAGTGGTGGTGGTGGTACTCGTTATGCTACTAGAAGTGCTTGTGCTTGTACTGCTGGTCGTGCTGGGGCTTGTGCTACTCGGCGCCACTACGCTAGCCGTTATCTGGGTCAGTCTACAATGGAAACCACTATGGATACTAGATGATATTTATGATGATGTTGAGTGGACAATGGCGTAGCTAGCAGGACATATTGGGCACACACATAGTTAGGCTTATGACTCAAAATGCAAACAAACTGTTACAGCGTAAGGTGATTGCGAATCAAATTTTGATTAAGATACAACCTCACACTGACCTGCAAATTGCAAAAAACGTAAAGAAAATTTGAATTTCGCGGTCTATCACTTCGCATTCACCTTAAAACTTTTACAAACTTAATGATGTCGGCTGGTTTTTTTTAGTACCCACCAGATTACGCCACTGTTTTAAAGTTCTAATGAAGTGATTCAGCGATATAGTCTATGATGACATGATGATGATGACTATGCATGATGTCCTAATGTAAGTAATCGATTAAGTTATCTAATACTAATGATTGCGTAAAAGCGATGCTGATGTGCCAATTTTTTATATTAAAAATGTGAAGTGAATGCCGAGTATCAAGTCCGTTCTGTAGTTTTTATGGAAAATTGGTTATCTTGCGTTATAGCTTCCGGTACTACCTACAAGCGTTTTTGATTCAAGATCAGAGCCTTTAGCACGTACGCTTGACGTACCTAAACCTAACGTAAATTCAAACATTGTTATAAAGTAGGTAAGTAATAATAATTAGGTAGATGCCTGCCTCAATGTAAGACATGAAACTATTTCAACTAAGGATGTACAGAGGCCAGCACATCAAGCCACCCCAATCTGTCTAATTTTCCCAATTGAATATAAACCTTATTCCCTTGTAGTAAAGTTGAAAATCTATCAAAGAAATCTGACAGATTGGGGTAGCTTGGCCTCTGTACATACGAGTACATTAACATTACACAATAACTACATAAGTAGGTATATAGGACCAACTTATTAGGTATCTACCTATATCAGCAGTAAGATTTTAGACTGCACAGTTTTATTTCTTTTACCCAAAAGGGTTAGCAATTATTCGAAAAAATAAGGATCGTTTCTTAACATTTTTTCCTGTGGCTACAACGGTTAAAGTACCTACCTGCACTAATGCTCTCAAAAATGCACCCAGTGGAAGTGTTGAGTCTATAAAGTATAGATAGTGCTCGCAATACGAGTGCGTTTGGGATTTATCTGCAGTGCTATTCTGTAAAAATCTCACCGTGAAAACTAAGGTGAAGTGAGCTGTCATTCCACCTGATGTTAGGGATTGCCTACTTTGATAGTTCACTTTACGCTCACTTCACCTATGTTATCTCGGTGAGATTTTTACAGAATCGATAGGCTGTTCCGTGGTTTGGTCTCTACTTCTTTAATTATAGTGACTCGATCAACGGGCAAATATTTTGGTAGGTAATTAAAATGAATTTTATACGATTTATTTTCAGACTGAATAAGAGAGGTTGAGACTGAATTGCAGACCGTATAATATCTAGGTACCTACATAAAAATGTAATAGGTAGGTACCTACTTATTTATCTTTGCAACAACAACGAAATGTTTAAAATACTAGAGCTTGCGGATTGTTTCAAAATGTTTTACGAAATGGCTGAGACTCGCTACTCATAAGTTTTGCCATAACATTACAATAATAGGTATTTATGCAATATTCAGAGATGTGCACAGATGCATACCTAATCATAATAAAGAATAGGTAATTATTACACATACACATTATACACACACCACTAGTCAGAATCATACAATTCATAGGTACACATGGTCACGTGCCATGATGTGGTAAGTCCAAGGACTTGGTAAGTCATAATAACTTTACCTGCATCAATACAGTTCGGCCGTCGAGAGAATACGTTCGTGACACCTGTCAGTTTCATACAAACGAGTACGTACGTGTTTTGCGAATTTGATCTTTATTAGCTACCAGAACTGTCGCATTGATAGGTGCAGAAGTGTTGTAGGGCGGGCGTTTTGGGGGACTGTCTTGTGTTTTTTTTTATGTTAAAAAAATGCTGATTCTCAGCCTACTTTGAATATAGGTATGACTTTTGATTTTGATTTTACAGCGATCAGACTTACTTAGATTTATTTGAAAACGGGAAAGCGATTGTGATTTATTTACAGATGAGTGAGTGTGGTCTGTCAACCATTTACAGTCGTGTTGTGCACTTATATAAGTGCTGAACAGAATAATAGGTATTCACTGACTTACATGACATCAGCATCATTGAAAGTGTCAGTCTGTGCTTTTCATTTTAAATGTCAAGAAACTAGAAAGAATATCTCCTCTTCTATACATACTATGTTTTTGGTTAGTTATGTTTTGCAAACTTGTTCCCGTTTTCAAAAATATCTACTAGACTAGGTACACCTAAATGAATAAGTACCTAAATCAAACCGTGCTCAGTCGAGCGTTGAAAATCCAACAGTATTTAGATTTCATCTGGTGTAGGTGAAAACGGGCATTACTTAGTCTCTAAACCATAGTAGGTTAGGATGTACGGGACATCGACGCTCGACGCGCAAAGTGTTGCCGTAAATTGTAATTATTAACAACAATTTGATACCAGCTGAATTAAATGTTTGGTGGGGGGGGGGGAGGGGTATGGTGCGCAACGCCGGCTGCTTAATAAGATACCAACAGCTGATGCTATCGTGCTTAAGAATGCATATTATTTGCATAAAATAAGTATTTTAAACCTAATGTCCTAGAAAGTTACTGGAGTGTGTAAACTAAGCATGAACATCGAGATTAGCCTTCAAAACTAAACAAAGCAGTGCAAAATAGCTAGCCAAGCGAGAGTCCGTCTTGTGTGGTCAATCAGTCAATGTTCCGTGCCATACAAATAGGTACTTAACCTATGAAATAAGTAACTAGCCACGTTTCCGACAATATGTACTAAGTAGAGGATTAGAAAGCTACCAATTTTCAATTTTACAGTACCTATAGTCGCGCCGGCACGTAACTTGGCAAGAGTCGTTTGATGCGTTTTTCCTTTCTTTAACTTTCTTGTAAATAGACGTTTAAAAATAATCTATGGCAATTACCATAATTATTACCTACTAGCTGTGCCCGCGACTTCGTTCGCGTGGTTGTCGAGAACAAAACAACGTCGTTTAGATAAGAGTATATCACCTTTTTGATGATTTAGATAAGAGTCCTGACTTTGGTATAGTTGATTACGTTAATGCTTCTCTATATACTATGTTAGCGGTGGAATTACCCGGAGCATATACAAAAAGGTTGTTTGGGTTGCTAACACGTGATAGAGAAACATAGAGTTGGCCGTGTGAAAAACAATCAAAAGTAAGGTCTACACCCGCAACGGATAACGTCTGGCCTTGGGCTTTATTAATAGTCATAGCGTAACAGAGGCTTACAGGAAATTGCACACGTTTGAAAGTAAACGGAAAATTATTGGGGATAATGGGTATCCTGGGAATGAAAACAACATCACCGGAGCCGCAACCTGTTAAGATTTCGGCTTCGATGACATTTCGTTGGAGATTTGTTACTCTCAACCGAGTTCCATTGCATAGTTTTGGTGGGCTTAAATTTCTGAGTAGAATGATTGGTACTCCGACTTTTAAATAAATTTTGTGTGCTGGAAGACCTGGTGTATTTAGAGAGTCTAAAAACTCTACTGGATAGTGGGTGGCATCTCCTTCTTCTAAAACCGTGTTAATAGATAAATATTCCCTACTTTCTCCAGAAACATGTACCAATATTTGAGAATTTATTGCTGCTGCTTGGTCGTTGCGAGGTACCAAAATAGCTCGTTGGCATAGCCAAGCAGCGTCATGGTTCGAGATCTCTGATGGATCTCCGTATACAGAGGAAATGAGTTCCTGCTGTGAGGCAACAGAAGAACACAGGCTTTCGACTAAAGTTACTTTACCTCCTTCTTGAGTCGGGTATGTGCCGTTACCAATTTGAAGTAGTAAATTTGAGAAAACCTGCGCGTTTGCGTCACCTCCCAAATATGCTCGCATATTAAAGCTCAAATTAGTTAATATGACACTACGCCATAAAATAGAGCTCTTTAAACAGGCACCTATTTCATCGGCCCTCGTTCCTCTGGGTATTATAGGGAGTGTCTGCCTGAAGTCTCCACAGAATAGCACCGTTAAGCCTCCCATCGGTCGGTCATTTTGTCTTATATCTCGCAACGTTCTATCTACAGCTTCCACAGCTTTACGATTTGCCATCGTACACTCGTCCCAAACGATAAGGGCGCAATCGCGTAAAACCCTTGCTTTATCACTATTGCGAGACACGTTGCAAACAGGGTTTTCTGTGCGGTCCAAGTCGATTGGTATTTTAAATGTTGTATGTGCAGTTTTTCCTCCTGGTAATAAAGTGGCAGCTATTCCTGAGGAAGCGACGGCAAGGGCAATTTTGTTTTGGCTCCTTATTTGAGCCAAGATAACTTTAGTGAGGAAAGTTTTACCTGTTCCACCAGGTGCATCTAAAAACAGCATTTCTCCTAATGAATGTTCTACACTACAGCATACTCTATCAAAGATTTGACGTTGTTCTGACGTCAAATTTGAACAGCCATTTCGCAATATTTCTGCTAACTCTTCGGGGTTGTAATTTATTTCAGATGTATACTCCCTATTAATTCGTTCCCCACCAACTGTCGGTGTCGGCAAGCCGTATTGACTGAGGGGGTTCCCTCCTATACTTGTAACTATATCTTGTATAGCCAGCAAAGCCCTATTATGGCAGCTTTCACGTACTTGGTCAGAAGTTTCACTATTTATATTTTGCTGTCTCAAAAAATCTTCGGCAAACGCGTCTTTATATTTTTGCCACAACTGCCCAGCGTCCGATAGGCCACAAAATGTCAACAAAATGGCAAATAAATGGCGCAAACGATGTGGACTATCACTGACGCATGCTTCGGCTAAAGCATCATCCCAATGCTGATCGCCATCTAATAAATGCCGTGCGCGGCAAGCAGCTTGAAATGTGGGATATTCTATATCGTCCACTTTGCGGAGCTCAGCAAAAGAAGTAGGTCCTCGCACTGTGTGAAGAAGAAGGCGTAAATAATAACACTCTGCATTATTTGGGTGCACCGTGTATACTCTTCCAATCACGTGTTCTTTAAAAATGCCGGACTCGCCTTCTACAGCAGTTCCACGTCTCCTGCGATTAAAAACACCTTGCTGCTTGTTATAAGTATAATAATGTGGCACTTCATTGTACAACAGAGACTTAGCGAAATTGTCTCTTTCGCAAAGGCGAAAGAATGCGAGCAAGGTGGTTTGTCTTGGGTTGTTCATTCTTTCTGCCACATTTTCTGGCTGAAAGTAAACTCGCTGCCCGCCTTCCAGGTGCACGTCAAGATGGATGACTGGCGGATACCTTTCATGAATAGGGAAACTCAAAATGCGCCAAACTGCCTCCGAAGAGCTTATGTATCGGCCAGATTGATACCTTGTCACTTCATCAAATTGGTTGTTATTTCTTAGTGCTATCATGGCTTGATCACTACCTTTATTAACATATTTACATATATATTTTATAGATTCGACGCTATTACAAATTTCAACATTAATGTGTGCTTGAAAAGCGTTTGACAAAACTGGAGAATACGGTACCACCCAACTATTATTTAGAATTATTTCTTGTCCACGGAATCTGACAGTAGCTGTGAAACCACCTTGTGACGGTGATCTTCGCCGGTATTGCGGATACCCATTTTCCCCAGCCATAGTTAGTTCTTTCAGTGCTCTGGGGTATTTTTTTGAGCATTGACCATCTTTCATGCACGGTGATTCCCTGTTTAAGAGGCCACATGGCCCGTGAACCATATGTGTTTTTACTATGTCATGCAAAATCGGATCTGCATTATAGTCCGGAAATTCTGCACTTATGACACTGTCTATAGCATCGGGACGAATTTTTTCTTCCAGCCACAGAAGAATGTGCGCGTGGGGTAAACCACGCTTTTGCCACTCGACGCTATACATAAAACAAAGAGTTGAACCGAAAACTTTCTCCTTTGTAAGTAGATTAATCAAGACTTTGAGTTTTAAATGAAAAATCCTAGCAATAATGTCATGTCTGTCGTATGACGCCTGTCCTGTGAGAAGTGCCTGGCAAATCTCCGTCCACTTTGGATTTGTTGTAAATGTTATAAAAAGGTCCGGCCGGCCGTATTTACGGACGTAACAAAAAGCATCTTGCGTTCGTTCGTGCATATACCGCGGACCGCCTGTGAAACTGGATGGCAAAATAACCAATCGACCCAAGTTTTCGACGTTATTATCTGATTGCATGGCGTCCCGCAAGTGCACGTATTCTTCAGCGCGTAACCGTCGCTGGTTAGTGCGAATATACACTAAACGTTCAGTTTCTATTTTTGCGTACATGTCCACAATAAATTGGCTGAACAAACCACGAAATCGTTGCAAATATACGAAACTGTTTTGCCTTATTTGTAAAAGGTAGGAATAGTATTGTTGAGCAGATATTTTTTTTTGATAATTAGTGACTCTCGTAGTAGGGTTCACTTGGTACAGCCCAAAATTGTACCCATCTTCACCATGACAATAAATTAGTGGATATTGCAGGGCGTCGTAAGCTCGGTGGGTTTCCAAAATGCGTTGAAGGCGATCGTCGCGTGTACGCAACACGATATCACGTCTCTCACACTCCTGGTCGACTAAAACAACTGCAACTTCATCTGCGACGGGTGCATTGTGTCTTCCACGGTGTTCACCCACAGGACGTCTATCGGCACTTATAACAATTTTGAAATCATTGCTGCCTTGTGGAATTGACTCCAATGCAGCTTTGAATTCACGAACGTACTGGTTAACGTGATGCAGCAATTCTTGAAGTTGACCCAAAAGCTCAGCATTGAGCTGGGGAAAATTGTGATTTCTAACATTGAGCTGTTGCGTGTAATCGGATACAAAATAAATTTGGAGAAATTTGGGTTCATTTTCTGGCAGCAAAGATCCAATAAGGTGATAAACTTGACCTTGTACTTTGAAGGTTGGCATGAACGGTCCTTCCGTTATTTGTTTTGCCCCAAAGGAAGTCATTTGGAAAGCACTGTTATATAAACGAATATTATCCAAAAAACGGTTCGACTGGGGATGATCGCCATTCAGGAGACTTTTAAGTAAGTGTGGTGGATCTTGGAAATTTGGAAGAACAATTTTTCCATTTGAGCAGCACATTCCATCTGTCTCTTTCCTCCATTTCAAAGCATGACAAAAATTACAAATTTCTCTCATGTCACCCACGAAAGTAAAGCCAGCATAATTAATTCTAGACGAATATGTGAACCCTGATTTTTCCCTATTGTCCCAAGGTAATAAAATTTTTGCATCGTCATTTTCCATGGACTCATCAGCTCCGCTATTTGTTTCTCTATTCATATGGTATCGAGCTCGTTCTATTTCTAGGCGAGATTGACGTTGTTCTGCTGTTTCTGCTCGTCTTAGTTCATCTATTCTTTCCCTTTCAGATGCAAGATAACTTTCATTGTTTCTTTGTACACCTACATAGTTATGTCTAGCTATTTGTAATCGTTCTTCTCTTTGGGAGAGAGATTCAGACTCGCGCGAGAGAGCGTGTCGCTCTCGGTCAGATGACAGACGTGCTTGGCGTTCCTCGATACTCTCTTGAGAACGCAAAGTCGCGGTCCGAGTTCTTTGCGAACTTAAGCGCGACTCCCTTTCTGTGAAAGTCTCTGACTCGCGTGAGAGAGACTGGCGCTCCCGATCAGCAGACAGCCGAACTTCGCGTTCCTGGATATTCTCTTGAGAACGCAAAGTCGCGGTCCGAGTTCTTTGCGAACTTAAGCGCGACTCCCTTTCTGTGAAAGTCTCTGACTCGCGTGAGAGAGACTGGCGCTCCCGATCAGCAGACAGCCGAACTTCGCGTTCCTGGATATTCTCTTGAGAACGCAAAGTCGCGGTCCGAGTTCTTTGCGAACTTAAGCGCGACTCCCTTTCTGTGAATGTCTCTGACTCACGTGAGAGAGAGTGGCGCTCCCGATCAGCAGACAGCCGGTCTTCGCGTTCCTGGATACTCTCTTGAGACCGCAAAGTCGCGGTCCGTGTTCTTTGTGAACTTAAACGTGACTCCCTTTCGGTGAACGTTTCCGATTCACGTGAAAGAGCGATGTGCTCTCGGTTAGCAGATAACCGTGCTTCACGATCTTCTTCCGATTCCTGAGACCTACAAAGTCTCATCCTTTTCGCATTTCGGCTACGCAGCGAAAGGTTAGTTTTTTTTCTTTGAGGCATTTTCAAGGAAAATTAAAGCAATAAACAAAACTAACAACACTTATGACTGAATAGCCTACAAACTTAAAAGAACGGTGCGTCGAACAGTCTAGTGTGACAACGTATCGTCTGTTCGTGGTCGTGACTCAACGAATTGGCAACACTAACTTACTGTATAACGATTGGCACTATTGGATTCAAACTACGAAGTAAATCAAATACAATCTTTACTTCGTACTTCAAACCAATGACCAAAGTTGACCAAACGAAACCAATAAGATAAGCAAATACTTTTTTTTCGACCAATTTAGAAAATCGATAAACCAAGCAACCAAAGAACTTTTACGACACACGCAAGAACTTTTAAGACACCTAACGAAACCCAATTTGCCTAGTAAACACGGTGGACGTCATCCTCGCGCGGAAAATCTTAACACCGCGATTCAGAAAATGACGTCATTTGCACAACGCCATCTATCGGATTTAGATTTCAACTATCAACATTAGTTCTATTTTTAGTCTTAAGATGTCGTTGCAAGTACTATACTTAATTGCGTAACGTAATATTTTACTTCTTGAACTCACTAAATTAATCATATCTTTTGATAGAGTGAACCGATTTCGATGAAACAAAAACTAAGTTAAACCTCAAGTTGCGTATAATTTTTGTATATAAACATTGTCAGCATTGAATTCGTAGATTTTACGTGATGTGCGCACAAACAAACAGACAAACAGACAAACAGACAAAAATTTCAAAAATGATGGAAATGGGTTCTGTTACTTATCTTTTCACACGCTGGCTATTTTTTGTTTCAATTTCTTCAATGTACAAAAATGACTTTTCTACAGATTTATTATATGTATAGATAATGACAAACAATAAAAGTTACCATTTTCATGTTGCAGTAAGTGTACTTGCGCTAAATTACTCCCACTACGCCAAAACCTTGCCAAGTTACGTGCCGGCGACTGTAGGTAACTACCTGTACCTAAAACTAAGCAATATTCATAGGAACCTACAGCCCTGAGGGCCCTGTCTATTAATTTATTTAGGCTCAATAAAATATCGCCTAATACAGCCGGTCTATTCTGTTAAAACCTCACCAGCAGTGCTATTCTGCAAAAATCTCACCGTGAAAACTAAGGTGAAGTGAGCTGTCATTCCACCTGATGTTAGGGATCGCTCCTATTGATAGCTCACTTCATGCTCACTTCACCTAAGTTATCACGGTGAGATTTTTACAGAATCGACCGGCAGGAAAACTTGGGTGAAGTGAACTGGAACTCGAAGTGAGCCATCATTCCATCTGATGCTAGGGATTGTCACATGACGTGCCAGCTCACTTCAAGCTCACTTCACCAGTGTCAGAACCACAGCACATAAAATTGTGTTGTTAAAAATTAAATACTTAGAGAGCAAATAAAGTCTACAATAATTAAATTAAAAATGAAAAAACCGGCCAAGTGCGAGTCGGACTCGCACACGAAGGGTTCCGTAGGTACCATTATTTATAAAAACGGCAAAAATCATGTCTGTTGTATGAAAGCCTCCTTAAATATTTGTTTTATTTTAATTTAATTATTTTTAAAGTGAACTAAATATTCTGTGAATATTTGAAGGGTCTACCTGTGGCCGTTATCAATATCGCAAAAAAATCACGTTTGTTGTATGGGAGCCCCCTTAAATATTTATTTTATACTATTTTTTAGTATTTGTTGTTATAGCGGCAACAGAAATACATCATCTGTGAAAATTTCAACTGTCTATAAACTATGACGGTTCATGAGATACAGCCTGGTGACAGACGGGCAGACAGACAGACGGACAGCGGAGTCTTAGTAATAATAGCCTCCTCGACCGATCTCGGTCACAGTGGCCAATCTCAACGAAGATTAGCCAGGTACGCAGGAGATATTATAGTGCACAAGCGTGTGCGCAGACACAGGTGCACTCTCTGTTCTTTTACTCTCATAGTCCGATGGGACGGCAATCCGACACGACCGGAGAGACATCGGGCGCAGGACCAACGGCTTTACGTGCTTTCCGAGGCACGGGGGTATTAAACCGCCAACTTCCAAACTGGACTGTTACTAATAAATTCCTAATGGAAAACTCTATAACACTGTCCGACCCGGGAATCGAACCCATGACCCCACGCTCAGCAGTCGCGCCTGAAACCACGAGACCAACGGGGCAGTCAAAGTCTTAGTAATAGGGTCCCGTTTTACCCTTTGGGTACGTGTACCCAAAAAAACAAGTAGGAACAGAAGTCAAAAAATATTATTAGGTAATATGAAATGCTGAAAAACTGCAATTTATCGAAACTTTTGTGGCAATTTTGATGTGTAAA
Organism: Globia sparganii; assembly: GCA_949316385.1. Taxonomy (NCBI): domain Eukaryota; kingdom Metazoa; phylum Arthropoda; class Insecta; order Lepidoptera; family Noctuidae; genus Globia; species Globia sparganii. The sequence continues at coordinate 8,709,945 of OX438671.1, forward strand.
CGTGACAGTTATAATGATTTTTTGTAGTTACGTTAACGTAAAACTACCTTTTGATAGCTGGTAGACAGTTTTTTTGAGATGACTATTTATAACGTGTGATTTAGTTTGTATGGCACGGAACTATCTGTAACTATTGAAGCAGTACAGTTGTATAGCATTTGTTAATTAATTGTTTTTAAAAACCGCAATACTGCTTCAATAAATTACCAAAATAACCGGGCTTTGCAAGTTAAATTGGTTGTTATATTGAATCGAATTGATAATGAAAGAGTTTTTAAAAACAAATATGAAACAGTACTAACCGTTGTTGTTGTATTGCTCCTGATGGCTTGACACCTTTCGTGCAGAAGCCGTTGCAGCAGAGGTGCTGGTTGCTCATAACCCGACATTCAGAATTCTTCCGGCATGGCAGTGGGAACAGGTCCAGCCATCCACTACTCGTGCGCACTGCAGGGCACACCACTTTTTGGCTGTCCACTGAGGAAGAAGACATCATCATACAATAAATACTTAGGTAGGTAGTGTAGGTACAGTCAGTCTCAAGAAGATTATACGACAAGAATTCATTCAATTCATACATAGGTATACAGGCTGGGCAAAAAATCGTAGATCAAACGAAACAGGGCGACAGTTGGGGTTATTTTCAGTAAAAAAATTCTCTGTGACAGAGCCCTAACTATGACAATTTGAGTGTTTACAGTAAGGTTCTAAAGTTACAAATAATTTTTCTTTGAAAAAAGTGCCAATACTAATAAATCATGGTACCTACCTACTGTCATAAAAGCACTTTTGCAGTGATGATACTTTTTAAAATATTTTTTTTATATTTCATTTTATTTTTTTTGTATTTTTTTTTTTTTTTACCCCAACTATAATCGTTTTGTTTCGTTTGATCCACGATTTTTTACCCACCCTGTATTTATTTAATTTCGTCATTGCATGAAGACGACCGGTTAGTTTTTCGGAGGCACGAGTCAATTTAGCAGTTGAACAAGTGTTTTTTTTTTTGACGTTCACAAAAGGAGTAGTGGTGTGGGGTGGTGGGTGGCTATTACAGTGATCAATCATATTTTTAGGAGCACCAAATGGTAATTATTAGAGGTTCTACTAAAATTATATGCCAAAAAAAATTGTTCTCTATTCCGATCATAGGTACACTTCAAAGTTGCTCACCAACACAGGAACACGTACCTAAGGCTCTGTCGTAATAATAAGCGATCGTCGCTTCATGCTAATACACGATCTTGTCGTGATCACTTTTGTTCGGCAAACCCGAAAGTGTCTTGTCAGTTCAACAACATTAATTTCGTTATTTACGTTATTCAGCAGACAAATTTTTCAAACATATGAAGCAATGGCTTAGCAACATCCTTCAAAATGGGATGGAAGTATTTAATAGCACTTTAAATTTGATGAAAACATCTATAAAATTGTATAACAGCACTTTATAATAATAATACATAGATTATAATTTTATATTATCACTTTAAAACTAATGGTTTGCATTATACCTTCTAGGTATATCAGCACTTAAAATAATATCACTTTAAAAATAAGTTTCGAAAACCAACTCCGAAAGTTTCAGAACGCACATTAAAATGGATGAAGGGGATGGCGGGGTCTGAGTTCGCTCGCTAAGCTCGCTCACTAGACCCCGCCCCGTGGGGAAGATCACGTGGCGGGTCAAAGTTGGTGTAGGTACAAGCAATAATAATAAGACGTAGGTAGTCGACGGAGCCCCGCTACGCGGGGATTCCGGGGTCCAGGGTTCCTTTAAAACCTGTACCTAGATAGAAATAGGGGGTATTTCTGTCTAGGTACAGGATTTAAAGGAACCTAACTCGGGGTGCCCCAAGTCCCGGGGTCGCTTAAAGAAACCTTTATTTTTACAGTTTATTCAATTAATTTTAGGGGCTCGTGGCTAAATAAAAACAGCCACACAGATCGATCGATTAGGTTAAGCTACGCTTGCCACGGTTGGTCTGTGGATGGGTGACCATCTTTACATAACGAGACCCCTCCGTGCCTCGGAAAGCACGTTAAGCCGTTGGTCCCGGCTGTCATTCGTGGATCTTTGACAGTCGTTACGGGTAGTCAGAAGCCCGAAAAATCTGACAACCAGTCTTACCAAGGGGTTTTGTATTACCCAGTAACTGGGTTGTGGAGGTCAGATAGACAGTCGTTAACAAATAATCGCGTATTCGAGTGTCGCTTTCTATTTGAATAAGGTCTAATTCAGCTTTATTATAGTTTTTTTATTATGGTGAAACTCAAGCACCCCTTTGGGGATCACTACGTAAAGAAAATCCTAATTACCTACAGTTACAGGGTGGATTTTCGAGACGGAGAAGGGCAGGTACCCTATCTATTGTAGTTACCTACGAGAAAACGTTCATAGGAGACTCAGTCCACTTCTTGAGTAATTTCTAACTGCATTCACAGATTTTGAGAGAAAAAAAAAAACGTGGACGACGTGGGTGGCGTTTTTCTAGCTAAGTGTATAGGAACGTTTTCATGTAGCTACAACGGTTAAGGAATACCTGCCCTTACTGCCCCGTCTCAAAAATCCACCTCGTACCTACACCATCTATTTCGCGTGCTAAGAATTTTCAATCGTGAAATTTTTAGATGATTGATAGGCTATCCAAAAATCACATTTATATTTTGTTTTAAAATGTAGGTAATCTGCGATTTGAATCAAGTAGTAAGTAACCACCAAGAGCTTACAATGTTACAATACTTTCAGGTTTCTGCTTTGCCCTTCCTTTTGCGCCTTTTTTTCGTTTGATGGGTAACATGAGTACCTATATCAAAAAGCCAGGCAGCAAATAGAAAAAAGTCCTTAATTTTACCTCAACCTTTTTATTGACACTGACTGAACGTCAAATTAGAAATCATTATATTTTAACCAATTTCAAATATATTATTATTACTATTTAAACTTTGGCATAAGTACTGCAAAAATAGCTTGTATGCTACCTAAAGAAACCTATTAAAGATTTAATAACGATCGATAAAAATGGTTCTCACAGCTGATGTGACCCTTCCCGAGTGTGAGGATCTGAAAACAGATGAAGTTAATATGTCGACTGCAACTCTTATTACTGCTGCTCCTTACATCGGCAAGCTGTGCGAGGGCGTAAACAACGAGTTCGTACTCTGTCGCCAGGAGCAGAAAGATCCTCGACCATGTCTCAACCTCGGTAAGCAGGTAACTGCGTGTGCGATGACCGTTCTCAGTAGGATTAAGCATGAATGCCTCCATGAATTCAAACAATATGCTAATTGTGTGGACAAAAGCTCAGGGAATTACACATTCAGGCACTGCCGTAGAACACAGCAAGTGTTCGATGAGTGCATGGAGCATAAGCTGTGTGTGTTACGACCTGACTTCGGATATTTCTGCCGCGGCCGAGTGCATTCCAGCACCTCGGAGCCGCCCCCGGGGCCTCCCTGTCCGTGCCACCCAAAGGTGGATGACGCCACGCCCGGCTTGCCGGACTGCAAGCCTCGATTGCCGCCACGGTTCGGCGGTCGATTATATTGGACCACTGAATAATGATTTTGAGAGACCGGTAATTTATTGATTATTAATTTAAAATGAGTTCATTGTGAATTTAATCTAGAAAATACGGAAACATATTATTATTCATGTGATGGTACATTTTTTTCTTGTCATAATCGTGAACTTATGTTGTTATTAAAAGGTGTCGTGCTCGTGCATTTACTCTAATAGCGACATAATTATTATTTTGGAAAACATGCAGTGTTACTTAGCTCTTCGGCTAGTCTGTTCCATGTTAATGCGATGTAACGTGTGGTGTTTTTATCACCGAGGGATGTATATTAGGAGTTCTCCTGGATTTGCATGAATTTTCAAATTCTTCGTATAGATACCTACTAGGCGCGGCTTTTGGAGCAATTTTGAGTGTCTAAGTCTTACACGTATGTTAGCTTAAGTTAGGTACAACACCCTCTTTATCTGGGGGCACGGTAGTACCCCGCCTAGACGAGCCAAGCGAAGCGCAAGGGCACTAACTACCTTTTCTCGAAGCGCTTCGTCGTTTTTTTGATCCCTCATAACAAGTACTTTACATTTTATTGATATCTAAAAAACCCCGATTTCTTCACTGACGCACTGATGATCATCAAAATTATTGGGGTACTTCCTAAAGTCCTAGAATAGAAAGCTGAAATGTTGTATGTAAGCTAGTATTAGTACACAAACAACAAAAAAATCCTAAAACTTGGAACTTTTACCCCCCAACCCCTTAAACTAGGGGATGGAAGTTTGTGTGAGACTTCCGCAAATTTAGATGCTAGAGATCTGAAAATTGATAATAGGGAGTCCTTGTTATAAATAACAAAAACAACATATTTCAAGATTTTTAGTAAATAACCCGCAAAAATAAATCTTTTTTATGAGCAACTTACAAAAAGAAGTGAAATCCCACCAAAAACATTATCATGTAAAATGTTGTCAAGACGAGACCATATGGCTTGCCTGTCAAAAAGTTATATCTCATGTAGAGCCAATGCTTCTAACTCTACACGCCCTAACTCTACAAGCCCTAACTTCACAAACTACACCTTAGTCAAAATATGTGGCTTGGCCTCGGCCGTTTCGCTACCATCACATGGGCGTAAGGTGTAAAATTTATCCACTGTTCATTACATTCCTGTTATACAATACTCCTAATAGCTCATGGAGTAACGAGTTTACCGCGCAACTAGCATCTAAACTTACAACGGCCTTAAACGGATTAATCCGACAATTTATATTTTCGTGTCCATTTCGCCAGGGTCGTACAGGTACCTATATCTAAAACCAAATGCCACAGTTCGTATGATCTGCTTTTTTTATTAATTAGACTGCATTCTATCAGTCATTTATTTTTCGATTCACTGTGCCAGGCGATGGGGGTACGACAACTGTTAAGAAGTCGGGCGGTTAACATTTCTAGCTGTTTTCAGCATTCCGAAACTTTAATGTATTACTGCATTTTCTAAAACTATCTTTATAGGAGGGGTGTTAAATGTTTAATTTTGTAGGAGGAAGTACGAAATCCAAGCGGACTAAGTCCCTGGTGAAGTGCTAATAGGTTAGGTAGGTACCTTTTTCGTTGACCTTTACCGGTCATCTATTTCGCTGTATGAGTTCTGATCTTTTGACATCTCTTAGACCGTATAATTATCTGAATGGTTTGCAATTACTCAGATAACGAGTACTAACTTGGGCACAATAATTATACAATAATAGTGGCAAAGTAGGCAGGCGTGTCGGAGAGTGGCGCGGGCTGCGGCGGGTAAGGTCCGGCTCGGCGCAGCTGCTGCACCAGCGAAGGTCGACGAAAATGCAGCGTAAAGTGGGTCAAACATCTCTACCTAATTGGACAGATAGTAATATAATATACCTATAGCTACATCATGTGCATGTCTATAATTCTTCATCAAAGGTAGCCACTAATTGCACGCAATTCTGTACACACAAATTGAGATGTGAATAATGAATTGTATATTCTGGCTTAAAGTTTTCTATAGAGACCCTTGTTTCTCCTGCAAAGCGTAATGTGGGGCCCACTGTAGCCAGTACTAACTTAATGAGAGGATTCGTGGATATTGTAGCGGTTTCTGTCACCGATGGACAGCTTGCTAGACCTTGGGGACTGTGTGCAAAAACATTATAGCGGTACGTAGCCCGGACTTAGTAACCTAACTAAGTACTTAGAGTAAAATAAATGATACAGAATCGAAGTTAAGTGTTAGCTTACGACCTGTGGTCAAAATGCACGAACAGTACCTACCCTAACACGCTTTCAATCACAATCTGAATCATTTTGAAGGATATTCAATTAGCAATATCTGTCAAAATGATTCTCGAGGATTAGCAATGCTATAATCCATCACACTTCACAATATCACATCACACTACATTATAAAGGCGAAAGTTTGTGAGTGTGTTTGTATGTTTGTTACTTCTTCACGCACAAACTACTGAACTGGTTTCGATGAAATTTGGAACACAGATAGAGGATTGACAATTATCCTATGTATAGGATAATTTTTATCCTGATATGCCTACGGGATCGGAACTTATGCGGGTGAAACCGCGGGGCGCAGCTAGTTGCTTCATATGCTCGAAGAATTTGTCTGCCCAACAACGTATATAACGCAATTAATGTTGTTGAACTTTCAAAATGCCATTCCTATTACGCAATTACTTCGCTAATGAGCATAGTGAGTTTGCGGTAAGTAGCGCTACATCTGACATCCGAGAGACGTAGCTTGGTAGAGCTGTTCACTTACCAGTCTATCTGATTTACAAAAGATAGGTAAGTACCTACTAGATCGTCACTGTCTAACTGAAGCAAGACACGGCAGTTTGAGTTTAAGTTCGACTCAATTGGTGGATGTTGATCAAAAAAAGATTGCTGCTCTTTAACTCGAAATTGCTTTCCCTGTTGATAGAGCTCCCTCAAAACAGAAACCAATTCATGAGTCATGAAAAATATAGATCTGTAGGTACTCATACCTATATAGAAGTCGTTATGCCTCATTGTGGCTAAGCATAATCAATCAGTCCATAATGTTCTCACCTCTAGGACACAGGCGAGACAAGGCCTCCTCTCTTTGAGACAGTGTGGTCCCTCTAATTAAAGTAGCTTACTTCATTCAAAACTTATTCACACACAAGTATTATCAGAGATCAATTAATGCACGTGGATATTTCTGTCTTACTTCTCTGAAATTGCTTCATAGGCTTCTATGAAGCCTTCTTTGAATTTATGTCCCAATTTGTGACTCCAGTAGATAGTTACAGATACAGTCAAGCACATCTGTGATAAAACTTGCACTGACTTGCTCTATGAAAATCACCCATACTGATACGATATAAGTCTTAATTGTTACCGCTGATGCGGTTGACCCTACGAGCACTCCAGTACATATTTGAGAGCAAGTTGCATTAAGTACTATAATTATGCTATCTGTTTATGCAGTCCGGGTACTGCTGTAACCTAAGACATAACTACAACATACTTTCACTACATAAGTGTTGGTTACATCAGTCTTTTTCAATCAACTCTCAAATAAAAATAAAAAGCCTTGCAGTTTATTAACTCTAGGTAACTGTTTATTTAGTTATGTTTAATTTCAAATCATAACCCATTATTTACTAAGTACCTAGATATAATCGTCAATGTTTTCTGTTCTAACATTTAATTAAAGTAATTGCGAAATACTGTATACAGTGACCTATAACCCACAAATTAGTCGAGCTTCTTGAAAAAATAACTACAACACGTTTTCACCAACAGCCTTGGTTCATTAAGTAGGTAACTGGCCTACTAACTAGGTTCTGTTAATTCTTTTAAATTGATTTAAAATTATACCCGACTGTGTAACCTTTTGTTATTTCACCTCCACATTTTTTTAATACCTAACCGAGATTTATTTAAAAAACCGTTTTTGTGATCACTATCACTATGAAGATAGAAATAGAAGTTCGGCAGCAGGGTGTGGATGTGGAGCGTTGCAAACTATGCTCCTCCTCCTATCCTGTCCTCTGTGTCCCAAAACATGCTGTGAAACTGACCTCTGCGCTGCCACTGAGGACGCCGTGGAAGTGACCAAGTGATGGGCCAACAAGAACTGAAATACAGTCGTGTTAGCGACACGAAGAAGAAGACTATTATATGAAGTTTTGGTGGCAGCTATGCCAATCGAATACTGTTTGTTTGGTAAAATTAAGATCCCACCAAAAACATAAATGTAAAAAAGGAGAGCCAAGTTCAATACAAAAATTTTGGTTGGTTGTGGGCTTCGCCGCAAAAATAATGGAGATCTAAATGAGTGCCAAGTTCTATGCAAAATCCAAATATGATAGGAACAAAATAATATTATGAACAAGTATTAAACTCTTATGTCTTTGCTTTATTGGATACCTATAACAATTGCTGTTATTTAAAAATGTGAGATCTTAAAGTAGTTTAGATTTTACTTGGCCAGTTTTCATTATATCAGTCATTTTATAAAGTTATTCAACATATACCTATACATATTTTTTAATTCTGATAAAAACTGGTCAAATCAAATATTTTTTAACTTTTTTTTTATTTTTAGATTTTTTCCTACGCTTACACACAATTGCCGAGTTGGATTCCAAATTTCATCCTTCTAGGTCATCTGGAAGTAGGTTATAATAGCTTTATTTGTTAGAAAAAATCCTCACTGGTTTCCTCTTTTCTCAGACAATGTCATTAGAAATAGACGTACTAAATATAAGAATTTCACAAATTTAAGAAGCCTCACTGTGCGAAAACAGCACTCCTTCACAAAAGCGTGTTTTGTATGGCACCATTAATCTATACTTAATATTATAAAGCTGAAGAGTTTGTTTGTTTGTTTGAACGCGCTAATCTCAGGAACTACTGGTCCGATTTGAAAAACTCTTTCAGTGTTAGATAGTCCATTCATCGAGGAAGGCCATAGGCTATATATCATCACGCTAAAACCAATAGGAGCGGAGCACCAATGAAGAATGTTTCAAAATCGGGGGATTTTTTTCCTATTGAGAGCTTCAGCTGCGTGCGCTGCGTAAACGGTTAAAGTTTCGCAAAAATCATATATGACAGAATTGTTCTCCTTTAAAAGCTTTAAAAAAAAGTCCGCGACAGCATATGTCTATCTTGTAAGGTTAGCTCACTATAACCTCTTTTATGCTAACCAAATTTGTTCTAAAATAATGCATTATTTGCGAAGGTGTTTTTATAAACATGGTATTAATCCTTATCCAAATAAATACGTTATTCATCACATGTATTTAATTTTGAACAAAATTGCCTCTGACATCATTTGATTTCAATGTATATCTTAGGAGATATCATAGTTTTAAAATAATACTAATAATAAAGCTGAAGAGTTTGTTTGTTTGAAACACGGTTTGAAAGCTCTGGAAGTATTGGTCGCATATATAAAAATATTTTATTTTTTGCGTTTGATAGCCCAGTTCTTGAGGAAGGCTATATTCTATTAAACTTGACGCTAGGACCCTTAGGAGTTGAGCAAAAAGAAAAAAAGTCTGAGAGTTTTGGCCAAGCGAAAACGAAGTAATAGCGCAGGCCGGCGACACGTTGCGACGGGGTGGGTCGGGGAAACAAAAAAAAATTACGCGGACGAAGTCGCGGACAGAAGCTAGTATATAATAAAATTCCAGAGGTTATTAAAAATATAAACCAGCCAAACTTATTCAAAAGAGAACTAGTTTAATAAGTTACTTACTGAAAAATGTTACCATTATGTCAAAGATTTTTTAAATGATCGTTTCTAATCTATTTGTGTTAAATATTTTAATTTTGTTAAGTATGCTTTTTTTTTTCTTTCTTAAATGTATTATATTTCAAGTGGCTATAATTTATTTTGTACGCCAATTGTGGCAAAACATGTCGAAACTCACATATTTTCACTTTTACATCCACATTTGCATGTATATGTATAATGTTACACATGTTTACAAATAAATATATCTTTATCTTTATCTTACCATATGTCAGACAGTCAGTCAGTGCTAAAATTTACGACTTTTTGACCTTCATATCTTTATAACCGTTTGAGCTAGCTTCATGAAATTTGGGCTTCTAGATGTCCTTATGGATATAATTAAACACACATAGTTTTATGTGTTTACGTTAAAGAGGTTTTGAGTTATAGAAGGCTCAAAAGTGGCACCAAGTGGTTCGTGTAATATTAGTACACTCGGTGCTGGCTAGCCAGTTCCTTTGCTTGAACTTGGCTTGACACGCTGCCGCGTGTCTAGATACGTAGATACCTAGGTACAGCTAGTGAAGTCTTTTGTACCTTCGTCAGTTTTCAATTTCTTTTCTTTATCAAGTCTGCTAGGTACACATAATATACCTTTTGTAACTACGGCACTGAGCAGATTCCATAGTAAACTATACAGAATGTTTTTTTTTACCGGGGACAAAATTTTACAGGGTGATCTACCCATGAATATGTACAACTTTCACTATGGGATCAACTCTGAAATCACGAAAAAAAAATCAGCTGTTTCATACAATTTGGTCAAATAGGTATTGAACTTTTGTATGAAACAGCAGATTTTTTTTCGTGATTTCTGAGTTGGTCCCATAGAAAAATTGGTCATATTCATAGGCAGAACGCTCTGTATAAATTTGGAACTGGTAAAAAAAACATCATGAATTTATTTACTTGACAACAAAGATCAAAATAGCATACCCTCTAATATAAATATATTATTATTAAGTTGTCAGTGGCACATTTTCAATTCGGTCCGACAGTGGATCTTTCATAGAAAGAATACGGCTGAGTCATTCTGCTATATTGAAATTACGACGACGAGGCAATATGTACAGGGTGTAAAATGATGAAATGAGCAGACAAAAATTGTCCTTTTGTCTGCTCATTGCAAGAACACGAACATATTTTTGGCTGTGACTGCACATAGTGCATGTTATTGAAGCTATTCAAGATTAGATTTAAATCAAAATTAATTATTGTTACAAAGTATGATCTGCCAAATTAGTATCCGAGATCAAACATTATTTTTTTTTTGTCGTTATCCAAGCATTTATTTCTATGTACTTACCTACTTAAACCTGACAAAACGAGGAGGTTTCAATTTGCCAATTTCACTGCGCAATCATTACCATGCACCACCAACCTTTTGTAGGTAGGTACTATAAAAATTGTCTGCAGAAGTCGACCTTAAGTAGTGCAGTATATGCGTGCTACCTACTCCTGGGTTCGCTCCCTATAATCGGAGATTGAATAAGTAGCTGTATTGTTACGTTACCGTAATCAACTCGTCAATTAATCGTTTGTTAAAATTAACCATAACATTTACTATCAGTGCCCTATTTGCCGCACTTGTGCGGGAATGCAAAGTATTATAAAAATCACGCCTTACAATAATTATATTCTGTATTGTGAAACTAAATGCGGTGCAAAGAGAGACACTTTTCTAGAAACTGACAAAAAAACATTTTCGAGCCGTTTGGGGTTGAAGAAGCCCACTGGCACGTGTTCATATTCGTAAGTGCTCATAATATATTCTTCTTTTTAATTAAACTTAGAGAAAGCTCGAAACATTTGGTTGACACTTCCCATGACACAAGGGTTGGCTTTGACCTTTACGTTGACCAGAGGTTAAGTGACAATGCCGCCAGTCTTTTGTGCACATTGCATACCAGTCGACAGCGATGCGGAGGATTTTTCAACGTAGTTTGCTATGTTATTATGTTGGAATATTTTATTGTTTGTTTTTATATATTTAGTGTGGGTTGGTGGGTGTATGAATAGTTACATAGTTAGCTAATGAAGTATAAGAAGTTGACATGAAAAATCAAGTAAGTACCTACATTACCTAATAAATGAAGCAGTACGAAGCATACATACATTCGCCGACTCTCCTTTTCTCAATAAGATGTTTAAAGTACGGTCAGCAAGAGATTTTATTATTTTTGCTCGTTTATTTTTGATTATCCAACATACAACTATCCGAAGCCTACTTAGGTGGCTATTACAGGCACTACGGAGTAGGGGTATTTAAATCTATGTATAAGTACCTATATGTATACCCACAACTAGTAGAAAAGAGTCGTTAGAGCGAAGGCAAGGGACGAACTGACGACTCGAGATAGCTAAAGTTCATAGAGAGTGCCTATTCGTTATGTATGAACTGAATGGTAGATAATTTAAGTAATGTCGGAAGCAAAGTTGAAATAAGTACCCTGGGTAGGTAGGTAGCCAGCTATTTCTAGACATCAAAAGAAGTTGTTGCAGTAGGTAGGTATAATTACTAATATTAGGTTTATGACATAAAATCATAAAATGTTTAGCACGACTATAGAGGTAGAGTACCTACTTACCTATCTATTCGTAAAATTGTACCTACCTAACTCTATTCCTACCACATTCTTGCTAAATAGTGAACATTTAATTCATGAGACCAAGAAAAAGTAAGAAACAAAACAGCGATCGATTCTAATTTATAGAGTAAAAGGATCAAATATATTTACCTGGATTTATATATCCAATAGTGAGCACAGCCAACAACGTCAGAACATTAATCGAGTGCATTTTGATGCAATTTACTTAATTTTATTTAGATTCACATATAAATTAATTTTGAAAAAGTTATCCATATATTAATCACAATTAATATTATGATGGCACTGTAGAGAGCGGGTATTTGTTAGTCGAGGTAGAGTACTGCCCGTCGCAGCTGGCGGTAAGGTGGCCACTGATGCTGGCGAACGGCGCTTGGCTCTCGTCATGTTGCATAAGTACCGGCCACAGTTGATACAGATTATCATTTGGGGGACACCAGTATCTACCTACTTTCGCTACTTACCTACATTTATTTTGTTTCAGTAAATAATATTTGAAAGAGTTGTTCGCCTTGTCTTGTCAGCAAATATTATAAAAACGCTAAAGTTTGCTCATGAATATATTAATTTGTGAACGCACCACACGCATAAGATGTGAAACATGTCCGGGTTTAGAGAACACGTTGACACTACGAGCTAATTCCAGAGCCTAAGTTGGTAACAACCTCCTACAAGTGCCTACCTACCTATGCTCTGATTACAAAACATGTACGGCATGTACCTACATATTACTGCCTGTGTATGCAGTATGTGTAGGTACATGTAGTTCTTATCCCGTAGGTAAATATTCCTTTAAATTATTTATCCATTGTAAAATTTGGCCTATTTTTTAAAGGGAACGTGTCAGACTTCCACATGTTACTGTGGAGACATCGACTGTATATTTACGAGAACCAAACCTCGTATACATATGCCTAAATGCTGCATAATTATACACAGTTGGCCTAGAAAGTAACAATATGACCACAATATTTCGCCCTCCTCACTATAAATCCGAAAAAAAAGGTACTTAAATTGAAAGTGATGTAAGCCGAATTCAATTTAAGATAAAACCAGGTCAACACCTTCATTATGTAGCGCCCGCGTGTGACGTATGCACATGGAGTCGGAGACAGTCATGTCCGTTTCAAGATTCTTATGAAGTAACTAAAGAACGTCAATCCGTTATTTGGCACTAGTACGAAGAGGAGTCAGCTGTTATAATTATGCCTGCTAGCATCCGTGTAATAAAAAAAAACCCGGACAAGTTCCGTCTCAAAGCTGTGCTCGGATCAAAGGACAAAATTAACTTTACAATTGAAATACTTAGTACATAGATTGTTAAACAAGCGGCGTAAGGAATCAATTCCCATAAATTTATTTATTTAAGTAAGTATTTATTTTATTAGGTCTACCAACAATTGTGTACCTACACTAATTTACAAACAAAGATAAAACATGCGTTTAAACTCTACACAGTGCAACAATTACTTAAAGGTAAACAATTTCGTAAGCTACATATTGCACAAGTAAACTAAGTTAGATATATATCTATGTATAAATAACATAACTAAATGCAAAATATTAAAATCATCGTTTCTTTAAAAAAGTTACGTACATAGTCCAAAAACTTTTTTACTTTTTTAACAAATCTGATAGACAACTCAGAAATTTAGATTTTTGTTTATTGAGAGAATCGTATGTAAGCTGTCACGCCCTTTGCCCCTGGAGGCTTTTATTTAGGTAGCAAGTTTTTGTTTACATTTTTAATTTTTGTTTGAGTTTGTATTGTTTTTATTGTATTTGTGGGTATATTGGCATGGCAAGCTAACATATGGCAAATAATTTAATATAATGTGTTCTGTAACGTCAATAACTTTGCATACCTTGTATTGTATACAATTAAATATTTTCTAACTGAACAGACAGCTGTGCTGCTGGGGAGTTTGTTGCGCCACTTCTTCTCCCCAGCGAAAGCACTAGGAAGTGGTGAAGGACGGGCGTTTTGGGGGGACTGTCTTTTGTAATTGACGTTCGAAAAGTGCTGATTCTTAGCCTAGTTTGAATAAATGACTTTTGATTTTGATTTTGAATCAAAGTGAAAATCAACCATATCACTACAATCATTCAAAAGCCTACAGAACCTAGCACATGGAGAGTTAGATCCTAACACCGTTCTTCTCATTGGAGGACAAAGTGGAGTAATAGGTTTGCGTGGAATCCTCGACGGAGCACGAAAGTTAACGAGTGCGAGCAGCGGCGGTGAGTCGATATTTCCCTTCAAGATTTTACAAGCGAACATTGCGTCATTCAGACATCTTCGTTCTTCCAAGGTGTGCATGTTGAAGTATTTCAATCTCTTTTGGTAAGAACCACGGAGCAAGTAAGAACGCACTTTTTTGGTTATTCCCAGAGAAAAGGCCAGATGCCAAACGAAGCGTTTTTGTACACATTCTAGACGCAAACTATTTGTAGCGTAGTGTGGCCGCCACACCACACTACATATGCTACGTACGAAACTCTGATAGTAATATTTTAGTTTTAATTTGACGAAAACCCTTACATTATCTTATGACAAATCCCATCATCCTGGATGCTCTTTTAGAAATGGAATCTAAGTGTGGTGCAAAGGTTAGAGAACTCCGAGGTCACGAATAGTGTCTACTTCATTAAGTTTGTCCTCATTTATGTAATACACTGTCTTTAATGGATTATTTTTTCTTGTATATTTTACGTGGTAAGATTTCTTCGAATTCAAGTACATTTCATTACTTTTACACCATTGAATAAGACTATTAAGGTCCATCTGCAAAAGTGAAGCGTCTCTGTTAGATTCAACGATTCTAATAAATTTCAAATCGTCCGCATACATAAAAATTTTAGAGTGCCGTAAACAATTAGGAATGCCGTTAATAAAATAGTTGAATAATATTGGACCTAGATGAGAGCCTTGTGGGACTCCAGATAAGATGTTAAATACGTTAAATTGATAACCGTTTACCACACCATAAAAAGATCTACCTCTCAAGTATGAAATCACCCATTCAAGCAAGCCACCAGTAATACCATAAGCACGTAGCTTACAAGACAAGATTTTGTGGGAAACTTTATCAAAAGCCTTGCTGAAGTCAGTATAAATGACGTCAGCTTGATGACCAGAGTCAACAGCTTCAATCAAAAGTTCCGTGAAAGGGACCAAATTAGAACTTGTGGATCGTGATCCAACAAAACCGTGCTAATGATCGCTAATGAATAATTTCAGATGGTTTTGGAAATACGGACAGAGCAGTGACTCAAACACTTTAGCGAATGTAGAAAGGATTGAGATAGGCCTATAGTTAGCTATGTCATCGTTGCTATCAGATTTTGTATAGGCACCACCTTAGCCCTTTTCCATGTTTGAGGGAATACGCCAGAAGAAAAGGATTTGCTGTATATATATGTCGTGAATGGATGGCGGCACAGTACAGCGGACAGCGCCATCTAACAATTTGATGGTACATGAAGGATCACGTGACCGGAAACACAAGGGAGCCCTACCCTTGACACGATCGTCGGTGGATGGGATGCAGCTAGGACTGGCGTAGAGACCGAGTGTTGCGACCACAAGTCGACAGTCTACAGTCAACGGTCGAGCTCGGACAGTCTTGCAAACGCTCAATACCAACGCACGTGTTTGTTTCCGACGCACATGTGCGTTCCGGTTGTTAATCGCTAGTTTATTAAAGTTAGTGTAAATTCAAATTATCTTTTCGTTTGAGTACCCACTGTAATGCCCACACCTATCTTAACTATGTCGGATTGTGAAGAAGACCCGATGTATCGCATCTCGGTCACCCAATGATGCGACATAATATATATCTATAATATCGGCTATAGTCCGAGTAGGAATTGATGACTCTACTTTTCATTTCGAATATAAGGAAAGTGAAAATGATTTTATTGTTTTGTCTACTCGCTACTTCATAAAATCATTAGGAGGTACCTATCTTTCTTCTGAAATTTCTGGCAGGGGCGTACCAATAGAAAATGGCGCCTAGGGTCGCATCGTAGTTGCGCCCCTTAGTAAATTATTTTATTAAAAAAAACAGATACAGTATTTTTTTTTAATCCACACTGGCTGTTTATTACACTCACAAGACCGCAGCATTTTTCTTAATTATTTAAAAAAAAATTGTAGCTGACTACATAACCAAATTTATTCTATTTTTAAAATTCATTCCCGCCCTATAGAGGGAAGCAATTACTACGAGTCTTTCCCGCCCAAAGTTGGGAAGCAGCGTTTCCACCCGCTATTCGGATCAAACAAACACTACTTTCCGAGTAGGTACCTATAAGAAATGAAAGAAGATTTTAGGTAGGTAGAGTGGAGGCAAACTCAAACTCAAAGCATGTGTTTCGTAATAAACTAATCAATCTGTAGGCACTTTTGAATTATTGACAGACTCGGTCAGTCAGAAAGATGAAGCTAGTTGCCTATTCCAAAGCGTAATAGGTAGCCTATGGAGAAGAAGGTGTAAGAAACTCCACGGACACATGATTACAAAATAGTTATTGGTTTATTCTACGTCACAGTCGGTTTATGCTCCGACTGCAAACGTAAGTTTGTAATCGCAAAAACTAATTACTACATAGTATAAAACAAAGTCGCTTTCTCTGTCCCTATGTACGCTTAGATCTTTAAAACTACGCAACGGATTTTGATGCGGTTTTTTTAATAGATAGAGTGATTCAAGAGAAAGGTTTATATATATAATACATGCATGCATGTATAGTAGAGAAACATTGATAATTTTAGAGGTTTCTAATGTGATGTCGTTAAAAATCACATTTTTTTGCGCTTACTTTTCAAACGCTGGCTAAACCCTACGAGATAGGTCAAAATAATGTAGTTACTACAGTATTGTACACCTTAAAAAGGTCTACAAAAAAGTCCGCGATGGTATATGTCTATCTCTTAGGGATAACCCACAATAATCATTTTTTATCCTTTACTTTTTACAAGAAATAACGGCTTATTTACGAAGCGACTTTAAGCAATACAGCATTAATCCTTATCCAATTAAGTACCTTAAATACATGTGCATTTAATATAGATAAATATGGCCCTTTAAAGCATGTAATTTAAATGAATATTTTCGAAGATATTACAGATTTAAAATGTAGGGACATAGCGGTTGCTGCGGTACCGGCCGCGACGGCGCGTGCTGACATTCTTGAAATACCTATAGGTACTTAGTATCAGCATTGCACCCGTGCGAAGCCGGGGCGGGTCGCTAGTATTTTTATATATGGATCATAACGATGTTGCTTGACCCCGTGGCCACAAGCTACACGCTCACGCGACTACGGAAAAAACAAATGAAAGAAGTTGATTTTAGGATTTATTCCGAGCATACCACAAGCCACTGCGACGACGCCGCGATGCGGCTTGCGGCGTGCGACGGCACCGACAGACGAAAACAGGCATTGCCTGAGGCCGTGAACGGGTACCCGTAGCTTGTGGCCACGGGGTCAAGCGACACGCGTCTTGCGCACAGCTTGCGCCACCGACTGCGGAGCTCTAAAACCAATGAAAGAAGTTGTTTACAGCGTAGCATGAGCCCACGAGTCACCGCGACGCGACTTGCGGCGGTTTGGGGCGTAATAAATAATACTCGCACGCGTGTTGGGTATAGTCGATTTAGTTGCCATCGGGGGCCAAACCTGGATAATAGGTATACGTAAACCACCAAAAACATAAATGTAAAAAAATGAGAGCCAAGTTCAATACTAAAATTATGCTTGGCTGTGGGCTTCGCCGCAAAAAGAATGGAGATCTAAATGAGTGCCAAGTTCTATGCAAAATCCAAATATGTGTTTATAGGAACAAAATAACATTATGAACAAGTATTAAACTCTATTTCTTTGTTTTATTGGATACCTATAACAATTTCTGTTATTTAAAAATGTGAGATCTTAAAGTAGGGTAGATTTGACTTGGCCAGTTTTTATCAGAATTAAAAAATAACTTTATAAAATGACCGATGTAATGAAAAATGGTCAAGTCAAATCTGACCTACTTTAAGATCTCACATTCATTTTTTAAATAACAGCAATTGTTATAGGTATTCAATAAAGCAAAGAAATAGAGTTTAATACTTGTTCATAATGTTATTTTGTTCCTATAAATACATATTTGGATTTTGCATGGAACTTGGCACTCATTTAGATCTCCATTCTTTTTGCGGCGAAGCCCACAGCCAAGCAAAATTTTTATTTTGAACTTGGCTCTCCTTTTTTACATTTATGTTTTTGGAGGAATATCATTACTTTTTGTAAAGAAAACTACGCAGGTATTGAGATTTTATGTTTTTAAATTATGTGGTGCCGCGCGCCGCCGCGCCGACGACACCGTTGGCCGGTTGTTTAGCGCGTATTACAAGTTTTTTGTATGGGGACACCACTTATTTTTCGACTTAACTTTATTTTTATATTTCTGTTATACAGCAAATATAATAATACATATATTGGGATAGTTTCAAATATCTGCTTGTAACGGTTACAACGCTACAATTTAAAAAAAATTGTGTAGGGACCACCCTATTTTTTAACTTTTTTTTTATTTTTAAGATTTTTTCCTACGCTTACATACAATTACCGAGCTGGATTCCAAATTTCATCCTTCTAGGCCATCTGGAAGTAGGTTAGATTTAGGTACTATAAGTCAGTCAGTCATGGTCAATCAGTGCTATACGACTTTTTGACCTTCATATCTTTATAACCGTTTGAGCGAGCTTCATGAAATTTGGGCTTCTAGATTTCCTTATGGATATAATTAAACACACGTAGTTTTATGTGTTTACGTTAAAGAGGTTTTGAGTTATAGAAGGGTCAAAAGTGGCACCAAGTGGTTCGTGTAATATTACACTCGGCGCTGGTTAGCCAGTTCCTTTGCTTGAACTTGGCTTGACACGCTGCCGCGTGTCTAGCCAAGATATACGTATGTGATTTTTTATCCTTTTGATTTTCCCTTAATATTCACCCTAATCGAATGTTCGTCTTTCGCGGGCTCAGTTTGAACTAAAGATTTAAGTTTATTTACATAGTTATTAGGGTCAGGTGGCCAACAGTGAACCACGAAAAAGTTAAACTGCTCTCATGCAGTCATATTCAAAATTTTAAGTTTATTTTTTCATTTACACGATTCAGTGTCTATCAGACTTTAAGTTTCTTTATAGATTTAAGCTTAAAAACTGATAGATTTGACATAATAGTGTTTTAAAAAAAAATGGGAAATGGTTCACTGTGTACACTATTGGGTACACACTGACCCAAGATGAAGTTCACAGTAAACCACTGTTGGACACAGTGAATCGTGTCATAATAAAACGTAGTTAAAAAATAAATTTCAACTGCCCACTGTGGTAAAATAGTCATCAATCGAAAGCTTATCAATTAAAACACAAGTTATTCCATATTTCCAAAACGATTTATTGAATAGGTATTATATCAAGAAAAACCAACAAATTCAGTTCGAATTCTATTCGTGTTCCGAATTCATCTATCCCGAAGGCGCTGCTAAGCCGAGAGTTCCTAGCGGAGCTCCATGCAGCATATGGGTTTTGAAGTATTTTTGAGGGAACACCATCACAGGAGGCAAAGCTTATCCAGATGCACATACAATGGCACAAGTCGTGATTAAAGTGCCTCTCGCCACTGGTAATTTTACTGATAAGAAACCCTTTTGGTGCTAGCACTTTCTGTGGCTTCTCGACAGTTGTCATTAAGGTCTCGTCTAAATTGTAGGTATACCCGCATCCCTTCATCGAAACTAGGATGTCGCTGCATAGCCTCTTATAAATTGGAAAAGATTTTTTCAACGTTGTCCCTGCACGAGCTAAGAAGCTACATGGCTCGGGTTTCTTAAGGCTAAGGTCGTTATGTCGTTTTCTGAAAGATCGCAACCAGTCAATTCCAGCTATTTTATATAGTTCCTGAGATAGAGGTCTTTTGATATGATTAATTTTCGCCATTTCGAGCGCTACTTTACGAACTTCCTTTGCCTCGAGCCCATAAAACAATAAGGCACATTCTTATAATGTACCGTGAAATATGCCAACATTGCCCTTAAGGGAAACTTTGCCCGAAGACCAATGTATAAGCATATATTCGATGGACAAAAATATCTTAATATTATGACAACATTGATTGACTTTGATGGAAAATAGGTTATGTGTATGGCAATACTGACTATCGTGTTTGTTGCTAAGTTCGCTTAGTAACTTGTTGGAACTCGTCGAGTGAGGTGCGTATTTTTGCGGGCAAATTTTAGTGCAAATTTCAAAGTAAATTCTGCGAGATGGCGAAAACACAGGTTAGTTTACTTTATGACATATCATAGAAAATCATTTGTAGAGTATATTACTCTTAGTGTCGTTGCTCAGGGTCTTATAAAACTAAAGTTATGATGATGGGCAAAGTTATCTAGTAATGTTCCGACCTACGATTGACAACATTGCCCGCTATGAAAAAAGGCTTAGGGTTGGCACGTTACGAAACCTTGTACGTTTTTCCTTTTTTTAATTTATGGCTACTGCTGAGCATTTAATTTTAATTTGAATTTTTTTATTATTCTTATACTGGTCGGCCCCGTAGCCTTGTTGTTAGTATGCCTGCGGCTGAAACACAGGATCGCGGGTTCGAATCCCGCCCAGCGCAAACATCACGTGATGAGCATTCGTGTTCGTCTTGTGTCTGGATGTTGTTTAACTATATGGGGTGACTGGTAATTAGTGACGATATTTAAACACATGATTGTACTCATGATAACAACCAACTTTTACTATTGGACCAGACCTGAAATTGCGAAAAAAATCAGCTGTCCCATACATTCAGTTAAAATGTAGGGAGCAGTTGATTTTTTTTCACGATTTCAGGTTTGATCCTATAGTAAGAATTGTTTATTTATTTATGTTTATTTATATATACTTTATTGTACCAGAAAATACATCTGCATGAGTACAATCATGTGTTTAAGTATCGGTCACTAATTACCAATCACCCTATCTAAATATAATATATTTATCTATATTTGTATGCATATCAGCTGTCTAGTATCAGTAGTATCCATAGTACAGGATCTGCTTAGTTTGGGGTCAGATGGCCATGTGTGAGATGTCCCCACATATTTAAGTATTTATTTTATTATTATTTCTTATATGTTTTGTTGAGAGTTGCATGGTTTGTTTCAGAAAAATAAACATAAATCTCGAATTCGACAGAGGAAGTCAAGACGGATAATTGGATCCAGGATATATAAAAACTACACTGAAGAAATGTTAAAACTTGCATGCGAATCAGTAGAATCAGGTCAAATTTCTTCACGAGATGCTCAACGGCAACTTGGTATCCCAAGACGCACAATATTAAATAAAATTAAAAATAAACATTTGAAGTCAGTAGGTCATCCTACTGTTTTATCAGCTGCAGAAGAGAACCAAATTGTAAGAGTTTTACAAGCTTCTAGCGATTTTGGCTCCCCGCTTACTAAAGTGGATCTAAAGCTTGTAGTTCATGAATATCTAAGGAAAAATTCTCGAGATCATACGTTCAAAAATCAGATTCCTGGTGATGCATGGGTCCAGGGCTTTTTGGCGAGAAATGCTGACAAATTGACTGTGAGAACCACTCAAAATATTTCAAAGGCGAGAGCTGAAAAAGGACCTCAAGAAATAGCCGAATACTTTGACAATTTAAGCACAACATTAAAGGACATACCAGCAGAAAATATAGTCAACTTTGATGAAACCAACCTGTCGGACGATCCAGGTTCTTCAAAGTGTATTTTTCGGAGGGGAGTAAAGTATCCCGAAAGAATAGCCAATTCCACGAAAGGTAACATATCTCTTATGTTTACAGCAATCGCAAGCGGTGAATGTCTCCCATTATATGTTGTTTACAAATCAACAAACATGTACTCAGAATGGGTTAGTGGAGGACCACCAGATACCAGATATAACTGCACTAAATCAGGGTGGTTTGACAGTGCCATGTTTGAGAATTACTTTGAAACCATAATCCTCCCATGGGCGCAAAATAATTCAGGGACAAAAGTGGTAATTTGCGACAACTTATCAAGTCATTTGAGCGTTAAAGTAGTAGAGATATGCGAGCAAAATAACATTAAATTTGTTTTTATCCCTCCAAGATCAACACACCTCACCCAGCCGCTAGACGTGGCATTTTTTGGGCCTTTGAAGAAAGCCTGGCGTAAAATTTTGTACCAGTATAAGCTCCGTAATCCAAACCAAACAACATTAAATAAAAAACACTTTCCGAAATTGCTTCGTGAATTAATTGAAGCAATTCAAATGAGGGAGACAAAAAACGTCAAAAGTGGATTTAAAGCATCAGGAGTATTTCCGTTGAATCCCCGAGAAGTTCTAAAGAAGATCCCTGAAATTCAAGAAGAAATATTATCATATGGAATCGATCAAGCATTGGTAGACTATTTAAAGGAAACTAGAGCGCCAAAGCCGATGCTAGTCAAAAGAAATAAAAAAATTAATTGCGAGCCAGGCAAATCGGTGACAGTTTCCGATTTAAATGTTGATTCTTGCAAAACCAAAACAAAAAAGAAATCTTCTACGGTGGCAAAAATACAAAGAAAAACTAAAGACTCTCTATTTTTAGATGAAGAAACTGGCCTCTTTGTAACTAAAACTGATCTAATTTCAAATGGGGATATTAACGAGGATCAAAAAGGCTACTTTAATTTGGATTTTGCTATCTCTCAGGATCAAGGTATTACTTACAATATCATCAACGAGGACCAAGAAAGATATTTGGATTGGGAAGGGGACTTTGCTATCTCCCAGTATCAAGATATTTCTTCTCCACGAAGTCTCAGCAAGCTTTGCATCACTGTAATTAACTCCTGCTTTAGCCAATCAGTACATACCCAAAAAACATCACCGACGCTTGAAGATTTTTCACCTTTAAAGTCATCCACAAAAGGGTCAGTGAAAAGTTATCCTGTCAAAAAAAACAAAATAACTATACTCTCGGATGTTATCATTAAAGCAGGGTCTTCAAATGTTTGTGTTTCGAAAGAAGTTTATAATAAGATGGAAAATACACCTTTTGTTGGTACATCTAAAAGTGTAAATATCGAAAAACCATCATCGACGCTTGCAGATCATTCACACTTAAAGACTTCCACAATAAGATCAGTGAAAATGGATCCTGTCAAAGAAAAGAAAATAACTATACTCTCAGATATTATCAATAAAGCAGGGCCTTCAAATGTTTGTGTTTTGGAAGAAGTTTCTAATAAAGCTGAAAATAAGCCATTTGTTTCTACATCTAAAAGTGATATACCAGAGTGCCTGCAAATGAAGAAAAATAAACATTTAAAAACAGTAAAGAAGAAAAATTCTACAAAAGAAAAGGAAATTAACAGAAAAGTTACAAATGTTTCTAAAGGAAAAAAGTCAGCCAGAGGGCGTACTTCAGTGAAAAAAAGGAAGAATATAATATCTGATAGTGACTCTAGTTCAATCTTTGATAATAATGAAGTTCTTACAGTTGACACAGACAACTCAGATTACGAAACAGTGGATGATTATCTCATTGCTGAATGCTTGCGGGAACAAGAGGAAAAAGAAAATTTCGAATCTACAGATATCTCATTTGGACTGCAAGAAATTGAATATTTCGTAGAAAACCATGAAAACTTGAAAAAAGATGATTGGATTATTGCTCAGTTCGCAACAAAAAATACTTTAAAGCATTTTGTAGGTAACGTTTTAGCAATCATAGGTAAAATTCCTACAGTTAAATTTGTGCGAAAGATTAAGGAGTCTAAATGTGAAAAAGGAACCACTTTTACGTACCCAATAGTTGATGACATTTGCACTATGGATCACTTAGAAGATGTTATTACAATACTACCCAAGCCAAAGATTACTCGACGTGGTCAAATTGTTTTTAATATCGATTTCAGTAATTTCAACATTCAGTAAATGTAATACAAAGGTATTTTGTTTATTAAGTTTATTATAGTTTAATTTAAATTATATTCTTAGACGAATTTTACTCTTACAAATAAGAAAACATATCGTTCCTATCGTCGCCAAATATTATTAGGTAGCCATGTGTCTTCTTAATGTTTATAATGAACAATTGTGATATTGAAAAATATGTGATTTATACTGTTATTGCGGAGTTGATTCTAGTTAATGACCCCAAAAACTTTGATCTATGATTAAGATTCTTATTTGATTTTGTTGATTTCTGATTAAGATTCTGATTTGATTGTGATTTCTTTGGATATTTCTTTAAGGATAAAAATAATATTAAGAAACTCCTTCTTTTAACAATTTTTGTGAAAAAAAAAAATGACGTGATATGACTGAAATATAGACGATTGCTACCATTTTTAATTTCGTGTATTCTCCGGTTATTTAAGTTCAGACTTTAATTTGCGAATCAGTGAGACTTTATAATAATAATTAACAATTGTGATATAAAAAATATGTGAGTTATGTTGTTATTGCGGGATAGATTCAGACGAATCACTAGTAGATATTCCCAAAAACATTGATATCTGATAGTTATAACTTAGGCATAAAAATTAAGAGCAAGAAACTCTTACTTTTGATATTTTTTTTATAAATCTCTGCATAATTATGGTTAAGTTTAGTGTGTGTTTAAATTTATAAAAAATAGACATGACATGACTGAAGTGATAATTATCATTATAATCTAATTTTGTATCTTCTCCAATTAGTTAAATTTGTGCGAAAGATTAAGGAGTCTAAATGTGAAAAAGGAACCACTTTTACGTACCCAATAGTTGATGACATTTGCACTATGGATCACTTAGAAGATGTTATTACACTACCCAAGCCAAAGATTACTCGACGTGGTCAAATTGTTTTTAATATCGATTTCAGTAATTTCAACATTCAGTAAATGTAATACAAAGGTATTTTGTTTATTAAGTTTATTATAGTTTAATTTAAATTATATTCTTCGACGAATTTTACTCTTACAAATAAGAAAACATATCGTTCCTATCGTCGCCAAATATTATTAGGTAGCCATGTGTCTTCTTAATGTTTATAATGAACAATTGTGATATTGAAAAATATGTGATTTATACTGTTATTGCGGAGTTGATTCTAGTTAATGACCCCAAAAACTTTGATCTATGATTAAGATTCTTATTTGATTTTGTTGATTTCTGATTAAGATTCTGATTTGATTGTGATTTCTTTGGATATTTCTTTAAGGATAAAAATAATATTAAGAAACTCCTTCTTTTAACAATTTTTGTGAAAAAAAAAATGACGTGATATGACTGAAATATAGACGATTGCTACCATTTTTAATTTCGTGTATTCTCCGGTTATTTAAGTTCAGACTTTAATTTGCGAATCAGTGAGACTTTATAATAATAATTAACAATTGTGATATAAAAAATATGTGAGTTATGTTGTTATTGCGGGATGGATTCAGACGAATCACTAGTAGATATTCCCAAAAACATTGATATCTGATAGTTATAACTTAGGCATAAAAATTAAGAGCAAGAAACTCTTACTTTTGATATTTTTTTTATAAATCTCTGCATAATTATGGTTAAGTTTAGTGTGTGTTTAAATTTATAAAAAATAGACATGACATGACTGAAGTGATAATTATCATTATAATCTAATTTTGTATCTTCTCCAGTTATTTATGTTCAGACTTTAATTTGTGAATCAGTGAAATATTAAAAAACAATAATTAAAACATAATAGTTATGGTACTTAACTAGTAAAAAATATCCATAATAATATTTCATATTTTTTTAGCTTTTTGCGAATGAAACTAAAAAAATATGTCATTTTTCATTAATAAATGGAATGTTCAAGCCTATAATTAATTTGCCTACCACATACGAGTTACTTGACTTGATCTCTATTAGTAGTAAGTACTTACCTAAATATCTACCTTATCAAAAAACGTTGTAATTGTAATTTCAAATTTTATTAAAGACTAATAAGCGTGAAACATTTTTCTACGTTTTCTTTTTTATCTACCTAAACACTTATTCTTTGTAGAAAGAAAAAAAAAATCAAAGTAAATTACCATGTACCAACCCTAGCACTTTTTAAAGGCGAAATGTAGATTGTATGAAAAAGAGAAAAAATATCAGGGTAACATTGCCCAGTCATTTTAGTAAGAAACTTTTCATGGTGTCGTTTACATTCCTAAAGTAAACGCCATCTTTACCAAAATTCTTGTACTGATTTTTATGTCATCTGCATAAAAGCCATATTTGCGTCAAAAATCAATGTGGGCAAAGTTGGCTAAAAGTCCAGATAACTTTGCCCGCCACCAAAATCGAACAAATATTGAAATAAATGTTGAATAATAGTAAATTTAGTTATACTAACACATGTACATGATCTTACAGTTGTAGCTGATGAAGGAAAATACTTACGTCTCCATAGAAAAATCGTATTAAAATTGTAATTATTCGAAAAAACTGGGCAAAGTTGGCATGTTTCACGGTAATTTTTCAAGTGCAAAAAACTGAATTTACCTCATAGTTCGGAATCAAGTTAGTATTTTTATCTGACTGGTACTTTTTAACATATCTCCGTACTGTAGGATAGGCCAACTGACACTTTACCGGCCTTGCTGATGCTTGCACCTTCGCTTATATGCCGAAGTGCTTTTGCATATAATCTTCCTTGCTGTGCCCTCTAATCTTCCTTTTGACTACCTACTTTAATTCGAAGCAAAAAAAAAGTATAAATCTTAATAACGAATGACGATGTAACTGTAGTACACAATGAACCACGGTTCAATGTATACTCTACAAGATTAAGTACCACGTACATCATTTGACAGTCGAGATAAAATAAAAAATAAAATAATGAGGTTACACTAAAAACATAATTACCATATGATTGCCAAATAGTAACTTTACATGTAAGAAAATCTAATAAACCACAAGTTTGAAAAATAAAAACAAAACTCACCTTTTTTAACTTTTTGTGCGGAAAAACACATAACGTCCCACCACACCTCTGCTAATAGCAGGAGCTCGCCGTCAAGTGGGGAGTGCGGGAGACGTTATGCGACACGTTTCTAGGTTTCGGTTGCGTGAACTGCAGTGCTATTCTGTAAAAATCTCACCGTGAACACTTAGGTGAAGTGAGCTGTCACTCCATCTGATGTTAGGAACTGCCACTATTGATAGCTCACTTCACCTAAGTTATCCCGGTGAGATTTTTACAGAATCGATAGGCTGGTTACTAATAGCACAGACTATCTAATAGTATTTCGTACAGAATGGCCACTCCCTACCCCGCGCTGACATCAGATACCGCACCTCACCCCGCACACCGCGAATTCGTCGGCGGCTCATTAGCTCGGGGCGCTCACAAAGAACCGCAGCTGCTGACACGAACGTGACACAATTTTGCGATTTAAAAGTTTTATCTCAGTTTTAATCACGATGGTTCGATATTGTGATGCTTTTCCGAATTTGTATTTACATAAATGTTTGTAAGATAACGCATTTTAATACCATGTGATATAATAACCGATTATTTATAGTTAAGTAGGTCATTTAAACGAAAATATTTTAGTGTAAGCAATATTTAGCTAAGTACCTTATTTGCATGGGCATTTGCTCTGGGATAGCAACATTTAGTGAAGTGGAACTGATGATGAAGACCACAGATGGCCACCGGGACTACTCAATAATAAGTATTTCACAGGTTGCGATTCGATTACTTTAATATGTTTGCTAAGCACAGTTTCAGTTTTAGTTTCACTTTTAGATTTTTCACATATGTGTTTTTACCGGTTGAGAAACACTGTTATCTTCCTCCTGGAGGTGGGCGTTAATAGCTGCGACACAGTTTCCAACTAATGTAGCTATTTTCGAACACAATTATTTAGTTATATGTGTTTTTGTTTCCCAATAAAGATTATTATTATTATAATTTGTGCTCGTCACAATGCGAATAGTGAAATGGAGCTGATGGTGGAGTACCAAGAGAACTCCTCAACAATTAACGTCCCTGCATCGGGAAAAGCAATATTTTGTAAAAGGCGATGAGCAAGTTGACATTAGGCTATTCTGTCTTAGATAAATTATAAAACAGACCCACTAAAAAGCGAGAAATAAAAACTTTTTAATAGCAAAAAAAAAAACCGACTTCCAAAAAAACACTACAAAGTGAAAAATAACTTTAATTTCGTAAGTCGGTGGCAGTAAACTACAATACAGATCCAAAGACACCGATTTCCGAAATTAAAGTTATTGTTAAAAAGTTTTACATTTATTACTTAGCTATTATAATATTATTTTTATTTCATTACGAACCCGACTAATTAGATAAACAATCAAACGCCGCTCGTACAAGGTCACTTATTCTTTCTAGTCGCGTCGTCGTCGTTCCCGCCATTTTTTTTACGCTCCGCACGACAACCAACCCTACTAGAGTTTACGCACACATTTGCACGTGTACCAACGTCATTTGGCTATGTAGTAGTAGTAGGTAATTATTTTGCGCGCGTTGTACGGAGTGTCCAGGGTGTGCTAATAGTTTAGGATAAGTATACTAGTACTGGTTATCTGTGTACTGCTGGCTCACTGTTGGCCACCTGCAGGGTAATTGCGTAACACACTATCAGTAGCAATGGGTTTCATTTTGACAGTTCAACAACATTCATTGCGTTATTCACGTTGTTGAGCAGACAGACTTTTCGAACATATGGAGCAATGGATTAGCAATATGCTTCGAAATGATTCAAATTGAGAGTAATAGTGTGTTACGCAATTAGGGTGCTGACCCTACTTACTTGAAATGGATGTGCAAACTGCTTAGAGCATTAAACCAACCGGAGACGCAACGAGCACTAATATCTATGCGAATAAGTCTGTCACTTTCAGCGGGGGGACGAGGCAACGCACACAAATAGTGATAACACACTAATGCATTTTCGATCGCGTTGTTACTCACGCACACGAAAAAATTATCGAACACAACCATAAACTATACGCACACATGTACTAACTCACACAGAGACGCCCTGTCAGGATACGGCATGACGTCATTTTTGTGTAAGCGATGAAAGTGCTTGACACTATCGATATTTTGTTGTCGACGAGTTCAGCCAATAGTTGTGATAAAAAAAACTTTTTAACAAAAAAAAAACAACCGACTTCAAAAAAAAAAACACTACAAAGTGTAAAATAACTTTAATTTTAATTTCGGAAGTCGGTGTCTTTGGTTTTGTATTTACGTTTTTGCCACCGACTTCCAAAATTAAAATTAAAGTTATTTTACACTTTGTAGTGTTTTTTTTTGAAGTCGTTTGTTTTTTTTTTTTTAAAAGTTTTTATTTTTTACTTTTTATAGTCAGAGTGCATCTCATGACAATTCCAATAAGCCCAAACACGGCTAGAATACATGGTTTTATTACGAAGTTCCGGTACCTACCTTCCAGCTTCATCATCAGATCGGTTTGATGGTACCATTTTCATCAGAACCATTTATTCAAATTTGCTTCGTCATAGTCGCTTAACTATCTTAATCGAGATATCTTATCGCCACCCGTGAAATACTTATTATCATTGAAGAGTTCCTGTGGCTATCTGTGGTCTCCTTCATCAGTTCCACTTCACCAAATTATACTTTTTGAATGCAAATGCTTGACATTTTGATGAAAATACCAAAATTGCTATATGTATGCCTATAATATTTGAGGAGTTCCCTCAATTCCTCATGAATCCCATCATCAGAATTGGATTTTGACAAAAATGGGACCAATCTGGAAGCATATCCTTTCAAATAAAAAAAAAAAATTCAAATCGGTTCATAAATGACGGCGTACTGAGGTAACAAACATAAAAAAAAAAAATACAACCGAATTGATAACCTCCTCCTTTTTGAAGTCGGTTAAAAAGGCTCTTCTTTATTTAATTGTTTTTTCATATTTACTTATCAAATTGATCTTCAATGCAGATCAATTCTTTTTAAATAGGTAACATAGGATTTAGATTTTAAAGTTAGTCTATAAGGATTCATTGCCACGGTACAAGAACTGCCGGTTGATTCTGTAAAAATCTCACCATGAAAACTTAGGTGAAGTGATTTTGTTTTATCTAGGAATTGACACTATTGACAGCTCACTCCACGCTCACTTTACCTGAGTTTTCACGGTAAGATTTTCACAGAATATCATCGCTGCCTCGATGGTCTAGTGTTCGCAAGGATGAATGCTGAACACGACGTTCTGAGTTCAATACCCGGGTCGGGCAGTGTTATTGGTTTTCTTATTAGGAATTTCTCAGTAGCAGCACGGAGTCTCTTGATATTAGAATGTATTCTAGAACATGAAGCCTCAAAATGCTGTGAGCAAATTGTACTAGTACGTTTAGGAGTCCACGAAACATGATTTGCTCAAGTCCAAATCCAAACATCCCGAGTCATTGCATCTTTTGGAAATCTGAAAAATTAATAGAATAACACAGGGACTGAATTACCCAAAAATAAAGGTACCTTTAAATTTCGGTATGACGTCATACCGTTAAATAACGATAACCGAAATATAACGATATCGTTATTTTTTAAAGTAGCCGTATTTTAAGGTACGAAATTCATACCGGTGGTATACTTCAGTAGAAGTAACATAACCTTTTTAATAATATCAGTACCAATACCTTAACCTTTTTAAATAAGGGTTTCTTTGACACACCGCCTCGCCACTCTGTCTGTTTCTGTCGTTAGCGATTGTTAAATCACTCCATGTCCTTCACGCGCTAACTGCCTACCACTAGTACAACAAACATAAGGTCAAGTTGCAGCAAGTTGTTGTAGACACCCCCGTGCACCCGCGCCGCGCCATCACTATGTTTTTCGGTACCGAAATCGTTTATCGGTTAAATAACAATTTATCCTAACCTTTATTTATATGGGTACCGGTATAGCTCAACCTCTATTTTGAATCGGTACCGTTATATTTTTGAGGTATCTTAACCTTTAACCGTAACCGCTTTCAGTCCCTGGAATAACATACTCATAAAGTCGATATCGATATTTGTTTCTATGCAGTCACAGCCCTCATTTTGCTACAGTGTGGCCTGTTTTTAAATATAAAAATTGCGTAGTTTCGTGATAACTTGACCCGTAAATATTTTATAGTAATGAAGAATAACGATATGAGAAAATTGTAAGAGATTTGTGGAACATAAGTTTGATATCATTAATCAATTATTTGATAATAAATAGCAATTTTTTAAAGGCTTTAGTAAAAAAATCTTATAAAGTAACAAAATAAGTTGTAAACTGTAATAAGAATAACAAATGCGAAATAGAAGTTTGAAATAATTGTCAATATTTATAAATTACAACTTTAAAAATTACACTAAATTAGGTCTTGTACAATTTAGTGGCAACATTCATTGACCGACAATATTTTTTGGTTTTTTGCAAATTTATTGCATTTTATGTTATTATTAGGACAAAATAATACTTATAGATGGAAAGTAAGGTTATCATTTTGTTTACTAGATGTTTCCGATCTATTTTTACACGAAAAAACACTGCAATTCGGCATTTTTCTCTTACGTTCGTTCCGCGCTAGTGTGATTTGCTGAATGACGTGGAACGCGCGGCAACTAGTTTTATATGACTGATATGACCGGCGGTCTCGTACCTTTGGCAGCGGGGAACGCCTGACAATGGCGTCTCCGGTTGGTTTAATGCTCTAAGGCAAACTGCCAATTACTAATATTTTTGTTTACCCCTTCGTAAGCCTAAAAATATTCATGTGATAATGGGTTAACAAGTTTGTTCCCGTTGAGTTACAACACCATTTTGTGTTACACTGTTACCCATTAGAAAAAAATTATCGATTAGTAACACTGTAACTCAATGCCACGTTTTTTTCCCATGAATTTACACTGTAACCTGCGGTGCTATCTATAAGGCCGATCTTGGGACTTGTAGCACCCCGACTTGGGTTAGGTTAGGTCCCTTTCCCCCCCGGTGCGTTCCCGCATTGTCGAGGCGGGGGGGCTCAGTAGCCGTGGCTTGGTCACCCACGGAACATGAAGCGAAAAGGAACCCGAGGAGGGGCCGCTCGTCAGGGCTTTTGCCTGTAAGCCGACGACGTAGCGGCCAACAAGTAGGTTGCGGTGCCACTTAGGCGACATCGCAACTGAGGCGGGCCGCGATGTCGTACGGGAGGCATAGCGGCTGAGGGTTGGAGGCCGCGGCGGTAGAGAAGTGCCGGTATTGCGGTGCGCCGCTCTCCCTACCTTCCGCGGCCTTGACGGGCTCGCCACCGTCTGATGGCGGACGCGGTGGGGCCGCAGGGGAGGAGGAGTGTTGGTATTACGGCCACTCTCCCTATCCTCTGCGGCCGAAAATTGGCAGGCGGCGGGGCCAACGACCTGACCCGCCGCAAGGGACCAAGGGTGCCCAGACACGGGGTCGGCCGCGGCGGGTTCACGAATGAGTGCTAACGCGTGCCCGTGTTCCCGCCATAAGCGGTGAAGAAGGATACGGTGGAGTTTTAAGTGGGTTAGAGTCCCATATAACTGCACTATCTCCCCGTGGTATACATGAGCATTTCTCCACGTTAAAAAAAAAAAAGGTTAGGTTCCTTTAAACCCTGTAGACAGAAA
The DNA here is from genome assembly GCA_949316385.1 of Globia sparganii. NCBI lineage: Eukaryota > Metazoa > Arthropoda > Insecta > Lepidoptera > Noctuidae > Globia > Globia sparganii. The sequence goes on from OX438671.1 coordinate 8,742,534, forward strand.
TAGAGGCCCCGCCAAGCGGGGCTCCGTCGACTACCTACGTCTTATTTATTATTGCTTGTAAACCAACTTAGACCTTAGATACTCGTTATTGTGGGATAGTCGTAGAGCCAAGAAGGTGTTACGTAACGGGAACACAGCGTTCTATTGAGTTACATTGTCAATCAAAGGGAAAAAAAATGTGGCTTTTAGTTACAGTGTTACTAATCGGTAATTTTTTTCCCATTGGGCAACAGTGTAACACAAAATGGTGTAACTCAAAGGGAACAAAGGGGTTCACAACACTGTCCATTACTTCAAGAGTGAAACGGACTGTGAGTCGACCTTACGACCTCTGGCACCACTGCACAAGTTTGCGTGGTGGGCTGGTGGCGTAGTGAACTATGACCGCTTACTTTGTGTCTGTCTGCATGTCACGGTCATTCAGTCAATGACTTTAGTTAACTACCAACTGCTATTGACTTGAAATTTGAAATTCGACATTGTTGCAGAAGTTATTATTCACCTAGGGCAGGGGTCGGCAACCTTTTGAGTCGGAAGAGTCAAAAATTACAATTTACAAAATTTCAAAGTTTTTAAAGAGCCACAAAATTTTTTCTTGCCATCAATAAATAGACAAACAATAGATATACTTCCATAAATAAAGTTTTTTGATAAAAAAAAGAAACTATACATATAAGAAGTGTTTTTTCACAATAAATTAGATACCTAATATAGATGATGTCCAAAAAGTGGCCAAATAGAAAAAAAGCTACTTTTTTGCATTGCTGGTATCGTTTTAGCTGTTTTTACAATTTACTATATAAATAAACAATAACTAAGTATATATTTACACATTATTAAGATGTTTAATATTTTTTTAGCCTTTACATAGAGACCAGCGTTCTCTTTTTTGCATTCTGTCTGTCCAAAAATTGGCAAATAAAAAAAAAGTAAAATTACATAAGTACTGTACTAGGTATCAATTACCATATACATTTTTTTTTTTGGCCACTTTTTGGGTGTATATTAGCCAAAAAAGACAATGCTGGTGTCTATTCATGGGATGTAAAGAACATTTAACAACTTTATAGTATTTAAAAAAATAGAAAAACAATATTTATTTGTACCCTTTGAGAAGATAATTCGCTTGTAACTCTTCTACTTGAAACAACAAACTATACGTAACAGCCAAAGCTCTGGTGAAGACGCCAAACTGTCTTGCGTCGAAAGCGAATTAAAACCTACTTAGAAACATCCGACGACGACGACGTCATTCGAGAGCTTCCGACGGACTGACGACAGTGACGACGCGTGTCACGGGTGAGGTGCAGTGAAAAGCGAGTTCAAGTGGCTGAGAGATAGAAATTATGTCTTATCCTCGTTAATCGATTCAGAACGATTATTAAATGTTTTTGTTTTTATAATAAATACATGTTATTCTTTATTTTTGGTCTTAAGTATAAATACTGAGTTTCGAGTTAATCGGACTGCGCGTTAAAATTCTTCCATACAAAATTTGACACCCAACAATCCCCTGTTAGGGGGTAGTTTAGTAAAATAAAAAAGGACAAACTTCATAATTTACTTAGATAAGTATTCATGCCAAGTTTCAAGTTTATTAACTCAAGGAATAAGATTTTTCATACAAACAAAATCCCCCATTTTCACCCCCTTATAGGTTGAATTTCCAAAAATCCCTTCTTAGTGCTGCCCTACATTATAAAAGGAAGCTGTGTGCAAAATTTCACATTCCTAGTCCCAGTGGTTTCGTAGTTTGGGCTGTGCGTTGATATGTCAGTCAGTCAGTCATTCATTCAGTCAGTCAGTTTCTCCTTTTATATTCTAAGATAATATTTGCTTATGAAACTAAAGACCCCCCAGCTTCACATCCAAAGAGCCGCATGTGGCTCATGTACCGAAGGTTGCCCACACCTTTTTTTTTTTGTGGATTGGAAATCATCAAAGCCCTTTATGTTCCGGGGCAGCGGTAACCCTTTCGGACAATCCCGCTGCCCCGGAGGTTGCCCACCCCTGACCTAGGTATCTAATTTTTGTTGAGTCTTATCTGCTTGCTACAGAATACTCTGCATACCGACCTTAACAAATATGTATTTACAGAATTATAATCATTTTAAAGTCATCAATACAACTCTCTAAGACCAAGTAATCTTATTGAATTACTATTTTATGGAGGATTCAGGGCCGTCTTTACCCGGGGGTGCAAGGGGTGCGTGGCACCCCGGCGCAGGGTCTTAGGAGGCGCTAGCCGCTCGCCATAAAGGTACCTACCCAAACCATGCGTGATGCGTAGGTAATCAAAATCAGTTTTAACAACTACTTAACAAATATTCATTATTTATTTGCTGACTTGCAATGTGCAAGCCAATTTAGATCTTATTAATACACCAATTAAATTTATATTCCAACAAACACAAGCGGCAAATTCAAAGAGAGTTTGTGGCTACAAGTAAGTGCGCGCGCGCCCTTTGACATGCGACGCCCGCCTTTTGACATAATATCACCGCCCGCTTGAAGGTAGGTAGGTATCTAGTTACCAATCCAAAATATACAAATTGTGTCAACAAAAGTTGCAGTCTACAACTACCATTAAAATTGCGACAGCCATGAGCCATTATAGTAAGTGACCATAGGTATCGTTTGGCATCCTACTTATTTTGTAATTAAAAAAGTTATTTACTTAATTTTTACGTGTAATGAAATGCTAATTATGTGCAAGGAGTGTAAAATTGTTGTTTTTTGGAAATTAATTTTACGTTGTCAAGGTAGGTAAGACAAGTTTTTTTTTTTCAATTTAAAAATTTTGAGGATGAAGGGCCAGGGAAGCCCGCGAAACAATTACTATTTCATGAAATATCAATCAATACGAGTATATGAATTTAGAGGGTTGTATTGATGATTATAATTCTTTAAATATATACGAGTATTTGTTACGCTCGCGAATTATAGGTATTTCGTACAACATTATCCTGACACTGACCTGAAAATTGCATAAAACGGTTTTTGAATTTCGTGAAACGAAAATTTTAATTTCGCGTGCTACCCAAAGCATGGGGGATGTGCTAGGTTTATTTTTTTTGAGTGACGCGGTAAAAATGCACTGCAGAAATAAAGTAACAAAAATCATGACCGGTTTATCGGAAAAAATCTTTATCAGAATAAAAAAATATACCTATTTAGATAAAAATACCTAAAAAATATCATTAAAAAAATAGCCACGAAAACCCCAATCAATTGCTGACAGGAGTAACTCAAACTCAAACTCAAACTCAAAGCATTTATTTCAATTAAACCATTTACAGGCACTTTTGAATTGTCAAGAAGTCGGTCAGTCAGGAAAAAATGAAGCTAGATGCCCATTCCAAAGCGTAGTAGGTACCTATGGAGAAGAACGGGCAAGAAACTCCATGGACACTCTTTTTAAATAATATTTTTACAAAATTATTAGTTACATCATATGTTGAATTTATAATATGTGAGAACGATGTAAAAAATAAATAAAAATCAAGTACGCGTTAAAAGTGTCCAGAGTACAACAAATAGTAACAAAATAACAATCCAAAAATAAAATAATTAAAAATAAGCCGTGGCAGCTAAAAGATGACCAGCCCCAACTGACGGCGCCCGTTCACGAACATGACGCATGGATCAGCACCATCCAGCTCAACCATTTTGAAGGGAACCGAATGATCCAACACACACGCCACCGTCAGCGAGACACTTGAGCGAGCATGACATACTATCAGCCGCCAGGGCACATTCTAGTCAATGAAAAACATATTACCCGGTAAATGGTAGCTCAATAGTACATAGAACTCACATCTGTGCTATGCAGTTATACAATACAAAGGAAATTGAGTTTATACAATGCAAAGATAGTCTTACAATCTTCAGCAGCTCCAACAGTATTTTCAGGTGTTAATCAATTAGTTGTGGTTGTGGAGCAGGACCAGCATTGAGCCAGGCATTTTTATCAGCGATGTAATCTCCTAACTTATAATATGCCTGCCTACATAGTGTGCGTTTTATACATGACTTGAATTTTGTCTCATTCAGTTGAAGAATGTGGAGAGGTATTTTATTATAACATTTTAAACAGTACCCCATAAAAGATGAGTCTACTTTTGCTAGTCTGAAACCTGGTTGAACTAATAGGTCCCTATTTCTAGTACTATAATTATGTCTTTCACCTCTTTTGCTAAAAAGATGTAAATTTTTCCTTACATACATGATGTTTTCGTAGATATATTGACAAGGCACCGTCATGATGTTAATATCCTTAAACAGTTCCCTTAGAGAATCGCGCTTGCGGAGATTATATATGGCTCTGATGGCTCTTTTCTGCAGAATAAAAATAGAATCGATGTCTGCAGCCCGTCCCCAAAGTAAAATACCGTAAGACATGATACTATGAAAGTAACTAAAATAGACTAGTCTCGCGGTACCTACATCAGTAAATTGACGGATTTTTCTGACAGCATAAGCTGCCGAACTGAGCCGTCCTGCAAGAGATGTTAAATGCGGACCCCATTGTAGCCTTGAGTCGAGCGTGATCCTTAGGAAAACTGTTTTTTCGACGAATTCAAGTTTCTCCTGATTCAATATTATCTCACAATCACTACCCTTGACATTTGGTAAAGAAAATCTTATGCACTTAGTTTTTTTCCCATTTAATACTAAATTATTAGCAGTGAACCAATTTTGGACCTGCAGTAGGGCGTTATTTACGTCGTCAAAATTTGTAGCACGTCTATTTACCTTAAAAATTAAGGAAGTGTCATCAGCAAATAACACCATTTGTGGTTGATTTTTTAATAAATGGAGTAGATCATTAATATACACTAAAAAGAGGAAAGGACCTAATATCGAGCCTTGTGGCACACCCATTTTTACTGTTAAACCAAGTGAATTGACACCATTTATTTGAACTTGCTGTTGTCTATCATTTAAATAAGAACTAACTAAACTGAGCGCAAGTTTTCCAAGTCCGTAATGTTCAAGTTTCAAAAGCAAGGTTTCGTGATCGACGCAATCAAATGCCTTGGAGAGGTCACAAAAAATTCCTATGGCGTCTTGCGACTCTTCCCATGTGTTAAAAATGTGTTTTAATAAGGTTACACCGGCGTCGGTCGTACAACGTCCTTTGGTGAAACCATACTGTTGATCGTGAAGGATTTTATTCGTGTTAAAATGATTGAGCATTTGATTAAGCATTATCTTTTCAAACACCTTGCTGAACACCGGTAACACGGATACGGGTCTATAATTGTTAGTGTCTTTACTGTCCCCAGATTTGTAAAGTGGTATTACCTTACTGTATTTCATTAAATCGGGGAAGACTCCTTGATCCACACACGAATTAAATACTAAGGCTAAATAAGGCGCAATAGTCTCAATTATGGAGGTACAGACTTTAATGGACATTCCCCAAAGATCTTCGGTCAATTTGATCTTTATTTGCTTAAAAGCTTTTATTACTGTTACGGGGTTAATATGCCTAAAGTTAAATTCAATCGGGCAGGCTGAAACATTCGCCGTTACTAAATTAAAAGCGAGCGAGGGCGAGGAATTTAAGGTTTCAGTTGTTTTGAGTGGGATACTAGTAAAGAAATTTACAAATTCTTGAGCAACTTCTTTGTAATCGCAAATGAGACCACGTGACGTCTGTAGGGTGTAATCAGAATTATGCTTTTTGTTCCTGTTTGTTTCATTATTGATAATTTTCCAAACCGTCTTTATTTTATTGTCTGCTGATTTAACCTTATTGCTAATGTATAAGGCTTTAGCAGCCTTACAAGCGTTCTTAAATGTTCTAGAGTAAGTAGCAACATACTTATTAAAAGTTTCCGTGTTGATATAAGGCTTAAGGCCATACAGCTCGAAAAGTCTTTCCCTACTTTTCCTAAGTCCTTTAGTTGCCCAGTCACAAAATAAAAACTTAGGGCTGATACTTTTAGTTTTCTTTTTAAAATAATTATTGAATTCGGTTTGGACTACCGAAAATAATTCTTTATACAAAATATTAACATTGTCCATTGTAAGGTTCTTTTTACTTAATTTACAAACTAAAGTGCTATTGAATTTATTTAAATTAGCAGATGTTATTGGTCTGGATTGGATCTGCACTTTTTGAATTGGCATGTTGGACTCAAAAGTTACAGTTTGACCGCTGTGATCAGAAGGGAGATAATTAACAATGGCTTTATCTAAATAGTCGCAGCAACAAAAAACATTATCGATACACGTTGAAGTAGTCGTAGTTATTCGAGTTGGTTCTATAAACACATTTGACAAATTGAATGATTTAAACAAATTTAGAAATCTACTGGTATTTAAGTTATTTTCTAAAAATACTTCGTAGTTTTAAATTTTTTAAAAACTTAAAACTACGAAGTGACAGTGGGTTTTTAACGCGCCTGAAAAGTATTTACTTTAAAAAGCCTGTTATAAAATATAGAATCTAGGATGCAAGAGCGAGCGAAGCAAACTCGGGATATTGGGCACCCCGCTCGTACGTAAGGTATGAAAGGCTTAGATTATGGCCAGATTCCAAAACCTAAACTGCTTTAAAACGAGTTTAAGCTTTTCTTCATAATTCGATAAGGTACGTTCTCTTTCTATATGATGGTTAAGAGCAAACAGAGACTATTCAAGTTGGGATGCTAAAATTTTGAGGCTCGCTTCGCTCGCTCTTGACATTTACATTCTGTAGATTCTTGAGCTTTTCTTTATAAGTCGACAAAGCAAGTAATTCCTAGTCCTTTTGGAATGATCGAAAGAAAATCGTACCTATCCGAGTGTGCAAAATTTTCGAGCTCGCTACGCTCGCTCTCTACATTCTCTCTCTCTCTACATTCTGCTAGTTGCTTTTTGGGCGTGCCTGCATAAGTAGACAAAGTAACTCCTATTTCTGTTTGAAAATATAAAACAAAACCTGACCAAACCGAGACGGGTTGTTAAAATTTTCGAGCTCGCTCCGCTCGCTCTCCCCGCCCTACATACTTTACCGTTCTGTTACATACAACCAATTTGGCAACATTATTAAATAATAACCCCAGACATGTAATGATGTAAGGGCTACGTCCCTTGAATAACATAATTAATGTGCAGCTGTAGATGTACAGACGACCTTATGCTGTAGTGATAAAGTTGAAAATCTTTTAAAGAAATTTGACCGATTCTAGCAGCTTAATGTGTGAATGACCCTACTTTCTGGCCACAAATAATACTTAAGATTATTTATAACAGAAAATGGACCGTTTCAAGTTAAAATATCTGCATATCCTGGTGATAGCCCAGTGGTCAAAATAAAAGCTGAAAATTGGTATGAAGGCTGGGACCACCATTAAAAATAATTTTTCAAAAGTCCCCATCGATCCGAAGCGTTCAAAAATTTTTATTCAAGGTCAAATATTGCAAAAATCGGTTTTTTGCATTTTTCAGCTAAACGGTAAGTTTTATCATAAAAACAGATACGACAAAATTGTTCACCATACAATTATCTACAAAAATTGTTATTACACTTCTTATTTCCTAAGAATCACTATTTCGGAGATATAGCGATGTAAAAAGTTGAAAAAGTTGTGATTTTCTTAACCCTCATTATATTTTTTAAATTTTCAGCTAATATTACGCAGAATTACGCAACGCTTCTAACGATACCACATACATTGATATTGGTAAAGCCGTTTAGAAGTTATGGAGGAATAAAGAAACATACATAAAAAACCTGAAAACATAACATTCTTTTTTTGGGCAGACGTGTAAAAACAAAAATGTTGTTTTTTTTTTGTTGGCAAGGGGGCGCAGGCTGATTTTTGCACCCCGGCGCCCAATATGGTTAAGACGGCCCTGGGAGGATTATACTAACTTATCAAGTTGTATCAAATCCTTGCTGAAGAACTATAGACCCATCTCACTCCTGAGCCACGTATACAAGCTGTTCTCGAGGTTCGTCACGAACCGTCTCGCCAGGAGACTTGACGAGTTCCAGCCGCCAGAACAAGCCGGTTTTCGAAAAGGCTTCAGCACCGTAGACCACATCCATACTGTTCGGCAAATTGTACAGAAGACCGAGGAGTACAATCAGCCGCTATGTATGGCATTTGTAGACTACGAGAAAGCCTTCGACTCCATCGGAATATGGGCAGTTCTGGCCTCTCTGCAACGATGTCGAATTGACTGGCGCTACATCGAAGTGTTGAAATGTTTGTATGACGCTGCCACGATGACTGTCCAGATTCAGGATCAGAAAACCAGACCCATCCAACTGCTTAGGGGGGTGAGACAGGGGGATGTAATATCCCTTAAGTTGTTCACAAATGCGTTGGAGGACGTCTTCTAGACGCTGGACTGAACTGGACAGGGTATCGACGAGACCGGCGAGTACATTTTTCACATTTTCGATTTGCCGATGACATCGTCATAATGGCAGAGACGCTGGAACAGCTAGACCAAATGCTGCACAGCCTAAATGGAGCCTCTAAGCGGGTTGGCCTCGGCATAAATTTGGACAAGACGAAAGTCATGCAATTCGCACGTCTTGCCGAGTCCAATCCACATCGAAGGGTCGCTTCTCGAAGTTGTGAAGGATTATGTCTACCTAGGTCAAGTAATCCAGCTCGGTAGACACAACTGTGAGAAAGAAGCCGACAGAAGGATCCAGTTGGGTTGGGCAGCATTTGGAAAATTTCTTCAAGTCTTCTCGTCGCCTATCCCGCAGTGTTTGAAGACTAAGGTCATGACATATTGTGCTGAAACGTGGACACTGACGGTCGGGCTGGTCCACAAATTCAAGGTCGCCCAGCGCACTATGGAGCGAGCTATGCTCGGAGTCTCTTTGAAGGATAAAATCAGGAATGAAATTGTCCGGAAAAGAACCGGAGTTATCGACATAGCTTGCAGAGTGAGCAAACTGAAGTGGCATTGGGCTGGCCATGTTTGTCGAAGGACCGATGGCCGGTGGAGCAGACGAGTCCTTGAGTGGAGACCACGTATCGGCAAGCGTAGTGTAGGATGCCCCCCAGCTAGATGGACGGACGACCTAAAGAAAGTGGCTGGAATGGACTAGATGAGGAAGGCGGAGGACAGGGTGTTGTGGCGCAGCCTGGGAGAGGCCTATGTCCAGCAGTGGACTGCGATAGGCTGAGTTGATTGATTGATTGAAGTTGTATTAGTCATTCTAATGACTATAATTCTGTAAATACATATTTGTTACAGTCGCGAAACATATTTTAATCAACGTATGTACAGACGCCAGCAGGTCAACCTACCCCAATCTGTCAAATTTCTTTGATAGATTTTCAACTTTAGCACAAAGGAATAAGGTTCATATTCAATTGGTAAAATCTGACAGATTGGGGTAGCTTGATGTGCTGGCCTCTGTACACCCAGACACTGAGCTGCAAATTGCAAAAATCGTAAGAAAATTTGAATTTCGCGGGCTACCTTATGCTGTTTATTTTACAGCGTTGGTAACGTCAGGCACGTGCACGCCATACTGTGCAACTTAAGGTGATTGCGCAATAGTTACCGCGAAATTCAATTTTTTTTACGTTTTTTGTAATTTGCAGGTATGTTTTAGGTTGTATCTTGATCAAAATTTGATTCGCGACTATAACAGGTACGTACCTAAAGAATTATAATCATTAGAATCATTAATACCTACATCTTCCTAACTTAGATTTGTACCACAAGAAGAAATCTCTTATGGAAAAGTGCTTGTGGTACAAATCTCACTTAGGAAGATGTATTAATGATTCTTATGATTATAATTCTTTAGATACGCACCTGTTATAGTCGCGAATCAAATTTTGATCAAGATACAACCTGATACTGACCTGCAAATTGCAAAAAACCTAATAAAATTTGAATTTCGCGGTCTACCACTGCGCATTCACCTTAAGTGGTAAGGTAAGCATTTATGCATTGAAAAAACTTTTTAACAAAAAAAAAAAAACAACCGACTTCAAAAAAAAAAACACTACAAAGTGTAAAATAACTTTAATTTTAATTTCGGAAGTCGGTGTCTTTGGTTTTGTATTTACGTTTTTGCCACCGACTTCCAAAATTAAAATTAAAGTTATTTTACACTTTGTAGTGTTTTTTTTTTTTTGAAGTCGGTTGTTGTTTTTTTGTTAAAAAGTTTTTACTTTTTATAGTCAGAGTGCATCTCATGACAATTCCAATAAGCCCAAACACGGCTAGAATACATGGTTTTATTACGAAGTTCCGGTACCTACCTTCCAACTTCATCATCAGATCGGTTTGATGGTACCATTTTCGTCAGAACCATTTATTTAAATTTGCTTCGTCATAGTCGCTTAACTATCTTAATCGAGATATCTTATCGCCACCCGTGAAATACTTATTATCATTGAAGAGTTCCTGTGGCTATCTGTGGTCTCCTTCATCAGTTCCACTTCACCAAATTATACTTTTTGAATGCAAATGCTTGACATGTTGATGAAAATACCAAAATTGCTATATGTATGCCTATAATATTTGAGGAGTTCCCTCAATTCCTCATGGATCCCATCATTAGAACTGGATTTTGACAAGAATCGGACCAATCTGGAAGCATATCCTTTCAAATAAAAAAAAAAAAATCCAAATCGGTTCATAAATGACGGCGTACTGAGGTAACAAACATAAAAAAAAAAAAATACAACCGAATTGATAACCTCCTCCTTTTTGAAGTCGGTTAAAAATACGAAACCTGTGGTTGTTCCGTATCAGTGGCGTGCCTAGGGGTCAAAATTAGGGCAAGCCCACAAAATTTCAACATATAAAAAAAACTGAGGAATTGGCTGATTTACTTGTTGTTAATGGTTGTTAGTACTACTAACATCATTATTATAATATTAGTAAGAAGACCTTTAAAATACGAAGAGTACATAATTATTTCAAGCATCAGTACGTAATTGCCATAAGCGCCATCTATATCAATGAATGCGCATAGCCACACTCCACAGCGCATAATTCATAATTCGCACCTGATGACCTTACGCATTATTAAAGGAATTCAATTTTTAAAGTCGATTGAAAATGTTAACATGAGATAATACCCTATAACATATAAACATAATCATGATGAGAACGTCTTCGACACTTACGAGCATGAAATCTAATAGGATTGTTTATTTTTCAGTCGTTTACCAAAACTACGAATGCCACACAAACAACATTATTGCCTAAACAAATTTTGGCTTTTCATGACACCAGCTATCTAATCTATGTTTTGTTAAAACAATCGTATGAGTAGGTAGGTACCTATTTTGATTTAATCCGGAATCTGTCTTCTTGACTGACAAAAATACTTGTTTTTATTTCCGAGAAGTACCCTACAGTAATTTAGGATTGGTTACGGTGAAGTAAAGAGTTACATAATGAAATAAAACTCAATGTATTTACATACCTTTTCGATGATAGTTTCCGATTTCACACGATAAAAGAACACTATATTCATTAACCATTTTCAAAATCATAGGGAATGACATCGACACATCAATAATTTTAAATTTAAATTATAAAACTACCTAATTCTCAAAATATTCAAAACTTCAAAACAATAACAAATGCGGCATCGCGCCATGCGATGGCCATACGCGCATTCCTTTCGCAACTCACTTTACGCGGGTCAACGCGGCGGCTATGCATTTGCGCGAACTTCATGCCTCTCAAAAGCCGGGCTTTTATTTTCATAGAAATTGTGCAAAAGTACTTACCAATACATCAACAAATGTAAACGTTTCTATAGCAATTTGTAGGCGAAAACTGCGAGACAGAGAAAGGAAAGGCAAGCCAGATAAGAAGCCATATTACTGTGTGAGCGAGATGGCGCTTTTGAACGCATTGTATAGCGTTTAGAGGCGAAATTGGCGCGTTTGGCAGCAAATCGCATAAGTACTTTTATTCTATGAATGATTGCAACGTACTCGTACCTACCTAGCTCAGTGCGCGCGCGGCAGATAAAGTTCGGATTTCGAAATTTTATCATTCTTAAGAATGTTTGAGTTCAAGTTCATTGACTGGTCCTTTTTTAATATATTTTTTATTTGTTAGATTGAAACGTACTTAAACGTTCGTTGTTGTGAATTATGATTTTATTAGGGAAAGCCGGGCTTTTTGGCTTCTATGAAGGTACCGCCACTGTTCCGTATACCAAAATGGTAAAACGGAACCCTTATGGTGAGACAGTCTGTCTGTCCGTCTGTCACAGAACTACTAAAACTTGTTTTAGATGAGGTTTACCCAACTATTTTATAAATAAGAAAGAATTTTTTTTTTGCAACAAGGACTGAAAAGCCCTCTGAGAAATTCAAATTGGGGCTACTAGGGCATGTGGGGTATTATATGAAAGGGCGCAGTTACCAAATTTTCAAACTTTTTTTCTTTTTTCTTTAGGCCGCATAGTTACACATACGCCTTTCCTAACATTCTAAATAAGCTGCCAAAGGAAATTGCCAAAAAATTTGATAAGAAAAAAGGGCAACAAATTAAACACATCTTAAAAGCCTACTTTACCGTGGAAAAGTTTGCAATGGAGGAGGTCTGCGTGTAGATTTTTTGCCTTTAACTCTAGTTTTATTTTTTGAGCAATCTCTAAAATAAGTTAAAGCGCACATTATCTTATCTATACTAATCTATACTATATTAATATTATAAAGCTGAAGAGTTTGTTTGTTTGTTTGTTTGTTTGTTTGAACGCGCTAATCTCAGAAACTACTGGTCCGATTTGAAAAACTCTTTCAGTGTTAGATAGCCCATTCATCGAGGAAGGCTATAGGCTATATATCATCACGCTAAAACCAACAGGAGCGGAGCACCAATGAAGAATGTTTCAAAATCGGGGGATTTTTTTCCTATTGAGAGCTTCCGCATATGACAGAATTGTTCCCCTTTAAAAGCTTTAAAAAAAAGTCCGCAACAGCATATGTCTATGTTTTAAGGTTAACTCACTATAACCTCTTTTATGCTAACCAAATTTGTTCTAAAATAATGCATTATTTGCGAAGGTGTTTTTATAAACATGGTATCAAATAAATACGTTATTCATCACATGTATTTAATTTTGAACAAAATTGCCTCTGACATCATTTGATTTCAAAATATATCTTGGTAGATATCATAGTTTTAAAATAATACTAATAATAAAGCTGAAGAGTTTGTTTGTTTGAAACACGGTTTGAAAGCTCTAAATCTCTGGAAGTATTGGTCACATATATAAAAATATTTTTGCGTTTGATAGCCCAGTTCTTGAGGAAGGCTATATTCTATTAAACTTGACGCTAGGATCCTTAGGAGTTGAGCAAAAAGAAAAAAAGTCTGAAGTTTTCGCCAAGCGAAAACGAAGTAATAGCGCAGGCCGGCGACACGTTGCGACGGGGTGGGTCGGGGAAACAAAAAAAATTTACGCGGACGAAGTCGCGGATAGAAGTTTTCTAATAAAGATTGAGTGCTATTATCAAAGAGAATGTAAACACTAGCGTTATAGCTATTATGACGTAAAAATAAAATGTTCCATGACAAGTTGTTTAAAATAAATAGTTTTATTTTTTTTTTGACGTGATAACATTCCATATAGGGTGACTGGTAATTAGTGACCGATACCTAAACACGTGATTGTACTCATGATAACAAACAACTTTTACTATGGGATCAAACCTGAATTCGCGAAAAAGAATCAGCTGTTCCCTACATTTTGACGAGATAGACGAAGATAAATGTAGGGAACAGCTGATTTTTTTTTCGCGATTTCAGGTTTGGTCCCATAGTAAAAGTTGTTTGTTATCATGAGTACAAGCACGTGTTTAAGTATCGGTCACTAATTACCAGTCACCGTATATATCGATGAACACTGACTGCACGCACGAAAAAGTATCACGTTTCGCCTGTGCGAGCGTGCAAGCGAGAGGGCGGAACAAGCGATAGAGAGGCACGATCGGCCCAAGCGTTGGCTTGTGACACATATATTCATCAATGTTTCTATAGGACGTTATCAAGTAAAACTATCGTTCGTAAACCGATTTTACAGACAATCAATTTTTTATTATCTTACGGAACCCTCGGTGCTCGAGTCCGACTCGCTCTTGACCGGTTTTTTATAGTATGGGCACCACACAAAGAACACACTACAGCATAGCTATTCACAACCATCCGACAGGCTATCGTATCGAAAATAACACATTTCGATGGTTGTCGATGCGGTAGGTACGTACAGAAGCGAAGTTGTTGTGAATAGCTATGTAATTCAGTTTTCTCTTTCAAGATCGACTTTTTGCATTCAAATCGTGCTCTAAAGTACAGAGGCCAGCACATCAAGCTACCCCAATCTGTCAGATTTTCCCAATTGAATATGAACCTTATTCCTTTGAACTAAAGTTGAAAATCTATCAAAGAAATTTGACAGGGGGTAGGTTGACCTGCTGGCGTCTGTACATACTAATTCCATAGTCTGTTGTGTGTTATGTCCAACGACTAAATAATATAAAGAGGACATGAACAAAAAGATACTAACGCGTGCCAAAACAGAAACTAAAATGGCGTAGGCTCCACCCACTACCTAGTGCGGTCCTTATCTGCTCATTCGTTGCAATGCTATTGTTAATCGTACTGATTACAAATCGATTAATCGAAATTACATACAATAAAATAATGTTTTTGATTTTAAGAAGTGATTCGAATCAATGTATGGCTCATTTTGCAAGCCCAAATTCGAAATCTTAATTACTTACGCAAAATGAGGATAAGTAATTTGAAATGGATAGTGATGGTTGAATGAGGGACGTATTGAAGTAGGATGTTATTCGATCCCCGTTCTAGGACGTCGCAGTAGGGATTAAGTCTAGAAAGTCTGATGTTGCGCAATCTGTCCGTATAAAATTAAAAATTGCAATAATCTTCAAACTTAGCGATCAAATTGGTGGTTAATTTAAAATTAATTTTGTACAGAGGCCAGCACATCAAGCTACCCCAATCTGTCAGATTTTCCCAATTGAATATGAACCTTATTCCTTTGAACTAAAGTTGAAAATCTATCAAAGAAATTTGACAGATTGGGTTAGGTTGACATGCTGGCGTCTGTACTTACTTGATGTTTTAGCAAAAATACTACTGCGCATTCATTTTATGATTGAAAGTTTCTCATGATAACCAAGCTAGAACAAAATATTAAATTAAACTGGAATTACAAGGAATTCAAAACTACACCGATAATTGACAAAATAATACAACAGAAATCGATAATAAAATGCATTTATTGGAAGAACGGTTTTATTTAAAAAAAATGTGTAATTTATTCCCATACAATTTCTGTTAGTATCTTACATAAATGTATATATTCTTTCTTGTGCAAAATATTCAAACGAAATGGTTAATTTGATTTTGGTTTAATCGATGCAAAATCGATTGGTTGTGCAAATCACACAATCACAACACTAGCATGTAAACAATACGTAATAAACAAAACCAAAATAGGGGCATTCATGTGATATGATATGAACTCAGGAGCATACAACTAATACGAGTAATAGCCTCCCCGACCGATTTCGGTCACGGTGGCCATTCTCAACGGAGATTGGCCGGGTACGCGGCAGATATTATGGTGCACAGCACAAGTGTGTGCGCGGACACAAGTGCACTCTCCGTTCCTGTACTATCATGGTCCGATGGGACGGAGATCTGACACGGCCGGAGAGAGATCAGGCGCAGGACCGACGGCTTTACGTGCTTTCCGAGACCCGGGGGTATTAAACCGCCAACTTCCAAACTCCGGACTGCTACTAAGAAATTCCCAATAGAAAAACTCAATAACACATTGTCCGACCCTGGAATCGAACCCAGGACCCCACGCTCAGCAGTCGCGCTTGCAACCACGAGACCAACGGGGCAGTTAAACTATACACACCACGAATGGGGCGGCTCTCTGGACCCGCAGGTAAAGCATACCGGGGACTTGCAATTTTAATCAGAAAGGATGTCCAAATGAAATTAGTCAACAGCAATCTTAATGGAATAAGCATACCAACATGTGATGAAATTAAAATACCTACGTACAACATACATAGCATCTACATTACGCAGAAAAATCACTAAGTATTAAAAATCGTTGCGAACAGGCCATGAGAAACCCCAAATCGTTTACTACCATAAAAAAAACCACTCTAGGAATAAACCAAGATAAAAGAAAATGCATGAAATCTTAGACGGAAAAACAGTAACCAAATGTATTAAGAACGACAGGATGTGATACATCGCGCATGTTAAAAGGCACCGCAAAACAACCCTAGTGCATACAGTAACGTAGTACAAGGCCAAATCCAAGGTCGGCCGACCTATCTACACATGGAACGACAAGACATGAAGTACTTTGACAAGAGAATCAATTTTTGAATGTATACGCCGGAAAACAGAAATAAGATCAAGATTGCTGCTCGTGAGATTTACAAAAACCGGAAACGAATAGTAGCGAGACCTCCGACGATCACATTGAAAACAGCAACATCTAACACAACATAACACAGCAGAGCTATTACATACAAAAGGACCGAGAAAACAGTAGAACCCCGCTAAAAGAATCACCGATGAAGCACGACCTGAACCAACCTGGAGAAATAAGTTCAAGATTGCTGCTTGTGAGCTTTACAAAAACCGGAAACGGATAGTAGCGAGACCTCCGACGACCACATTGAAAACAGCAACATCTAACACAACTTATCACAGCAGAGCAATGACATACAAAAGAACCGAGAAAGCAGTAGAACACCGCTAAAAGTCTCACCGATGAAGCTCGACCTGAACCAACCTGGAGGCAAGGTCGTTAAAAGATGCCCATCCATAGATAATAATTACCCATCTCTCCACTAGTCCAATGCTTGCTCTAGGATGCATATCCGGTAGGCTCTTAAATCCTTCCCTATCCTACGGGCACGTCCTCCCTACCAATTACCGCGCCCCCCGGTCTATTCCTTGATATGCAATGGTCGCTGTAGCACCATGAACATGAGGCTACAGGAGCTAGTGCGAATCTTGGGGTTCATTCGATTAATCGAGTCTGGTTTAACCACGCTGGGATCGGTGCAATTCATTCATTCATGAATCGCACTCTTTCGCGATATTTTTTGTCGCATGTCACTCGATTCACTTCGGTTGGCGTCACACAGAGCACTGAACTGACGTTAGCTACGCTGATGGCTGTGGCCATCAGTCTAGTGGCAACGCCTTGGTGCGGTAATTACTAATCTAGTGTAACATATATATCAATGGTTTAATATGTATAGATCAATAGGGCACTTCCTCTCTTCTTATCACCGACGTACCAATCATTTGGACCTGGCATACCTACAAGAAAAACGTGCATACCTAAACTTTACTGAGAGGATAAAATGGCGGCTAATAGAGCAGCCCCTAATCGATATTTCTATAAAATAACATCGATAAAAGATTGTGAGAATGTTTTCTTAGTGTCACGGACTCACGGTACAATATCTACGGGTAAAAATACCTCAAGTTTTCTAACTTAGGTCTTTCATTTAAGTTATTTGTAGGTTCGTCCTGCTTTCACAGTTAAGCCGTAAGAGGTGTTACCGTCAATGGGCCGCTGATGATAATTGATAATAATAAAAAATTTGTCGCGTATCACATTATGAGCAACAAACGACCCTAGACAGAACTGCAAATTGGAAAAAATGTATGAAAATTTGAATTTCACGGGATGTAATGACGGAACTAACATAATTAATATTTTTGAAATTTACATGTTAAGTTTCCAACACCTACCTTTTCTAACATGCAGATGATAGTGGGCTTTAATTAAAAGTCAACAATAAATTAATCAAACAAACAGGAAAACAAAACAACAACAAATAAATCAATCTCATTCATTTCTGTAGTATACAATTTTGATCAGATAATTTCGATGTGATATTCTTTCAGGAGATTTTTTCCCTTAATATTTTCGTCTGTATTCAAAATTTCTCATTAAGTCTCTTTATCTTCTTGGGCTGTTTTTGACATTTGTCCTTTAATTCTCTTAATAAATCTGAAATCAAATAAAATAAAAGTAAGCTTTAATAGATATTGAAGACAAGCGAGAGATATTTACCACTCAGTCTCAAATACTTTATTCAGTGTCCGGTTGAAACATGATTCTTCAAAGTGAAGAGAACAAATATGAATTGTTTTTGTTGACATTTCTAAATTTTCAACACCGATTGTTTCCAACCAATAAAGAACCATAAAATAGCATTATCGATAAGTTTATAAATGTCAAATGCACTACTCTATCCCTACAATAACAAAGAAAATGATTTCATGAAACACAACTTGAAAATAAAGAGAAAAGGGAAAATATGAATGCTTTGCTGTTGAAACTCTTCAACGAATGCAGAATCTTTTGTTTATCCTCTAAATCTAATGATACTTCAGCTGAAATTAAGTACACATACTGGTGCTGGTTGTTTTCGGGTGATTTCTGCTTCTTTTGATGCCACATCCGATTATATTGCAATTGGACATCTTGCTACTGACGACTTCCACTATAGAACCGAGTTCAAACACAATAACACAGCAAATTACTACATAATCACAAATTATATCCACAGCTCAAGAGCATTTGACAGTTGACGTACCCAACTTTGGTACCAAACAGTGAGAGGATAAAACTTAGATTATAGAAATCATATGGACCCGAAATGTTTGACTATAGAAAAACACAGTTATACAATTAAGAGGCTTATCGACGCCAAAATCATAAAAATATTGCCATCCCTTTTTAACTTTCTTAATTTTGCATAAGTGAAAAAGGATAACAGTGTTTTTGACAGTGACTATAATGGCAATCCTTCGTCTCCGTCAGGATGAACGATCACCACGCGTATTTCACGTTGAATTTGTGCCCAAGAATTGCTTCCCTATTGCTTCTATTTGCTTCCCATTCTCAAACAATTGCTTCCATCGAATTCTAGAAGAAAAAAAACATTTTAAGGGTGACCGTTCATTCTGATGTCAGGACGGCCGGTCATCGACTCGTAGTGTCCTTGTTAAATAGAATTATTGAAATTCACGGTGGCCATTCATTACTTCCCGTTTGCTTCTCTCATTGTTTTAAAACGATAATACTGTAACCATCACGGCAATAAAGTTACCAACAGAAGTGTTGTACAATATTTTTAGTGCCTGACAAAAATATAAAGGCAAAACTCTTATTTAACATTGTAGTTATGCTTGAGTAGGCGATAAATCTATGGTACCTATTGTATCGGTGGCCTAAAGCTAAGTATTATGTTATAGTTAGTACAGAGGCCAGCACATCAAGCTACCCCAATCTGTCAGATTTTCCCAATTGATTATGAACCTTATTCCTTTGTACTAAAGTTGAAAATCTATCAAAGAAATTTGACAGATTGGGGTAGGTTGACCTGCTGGCGTCTGTACATACTATTTTTTATTCGCACTGTAAAGACAATCACAATTTTATCAAAAATATATAGGACATTACATTCACAATCTACTTCAGTGACATCTCCTCTTTGAACGTTTTTAAAATATGTTTGGTTGTTTACATTTTTGTATGAATTTTTGTCACTTAATACGATAGGCAGTTCTTTTTAATAACGTAATACTTAGCTTTAGGCCACCGATACAATACCATAGATTTATCGCCTACTCAAGCATAACTGCAATGATAAATAAGAGTTTTGCCTTTATTTTTTGTCAGGCACTAAAAATATTATTGGACAACACTTTTGTCGATAACTTTATTGCCGTGATGGTTACAGTATGATCGTTTTAAAACAATGAGAGAAGCAAACGGGAAGTAATTAATGGCCACCGTGAATTTCAATAATTCTATTTAACAAGGACACTACGACTCGGTTACCGGCAGTCCTGACTTCAGAATGAACGGTCACCCTTAAAATGTTTTTTTTTCTTCTAGAATTCGATGGAAGCAATTGTTTGAGAATGGGAAGCAAATAGAAGCAATAGGGAAGCAATTCTTGGGCACAAATTCGACGTGAAATACGCCTGGTGACCGTTCATCCTGACGGAGACAATCCTTCATTCCTAGCGTCACTAAAATACCTATTTGCGGCGAGTCGCCATCTTATTCCACTGACGTACCAATCACATGGACCTACAAGAAAAACGTGCATACCTACACTTTACTGAGAGGATAAAATGGCGGCTAATAGAGCAGCTCCTAATCGATATTTCTATAAAATAACATCGATAAAAGATTGTGAGAATGTTTTCTTAGTGTCACGGACTCACGGTACAGTATTTACGGGTAAAAATACCCCAAGTTTTTTTTCTTAGGTCCTGCGTGTTCAATTTAATAATGCTTTTAGGATGCTGTTGGGACTGCCATGGCGTTGTAGTGCATCGGGAATGTTCGCAGAGGCTCGCACAGATGGTTTCCATGCCATTATGCGAAAGAAAGCGGCCTCCTTACTACAGCGCCTGCATGGTAGTAACAACGGCATTCTAAAAATGATCGCTGCCAGAGCGGACTGTCCCTTTCAGAGACACTGGGTGGGGATAGTCCTAGGTCTGGATTCATAATTATATTCTTAAAACTAACAATACTAACCTATTCACATAAGCATTATTGTTACTAACACCAAAATACTAACAAAATTATGGACCTAGTCTGAAATAAAGTTTAATTTATTTTATTTTATTTTATTTAAGTTATTTGTAGGTTCGTCCATCTTTCACAGCTAAGCCGTAAGACGTGTTACCGTCAATGGACCGCTGATGATAATTGATAATAAGAATACTAATAAAAAAATTGTAACAGAACTGCAAGCTTAGCTTATCATATGGACCTGAAATAGGTCCATATGATTTCTGAAGCTTCTTAAATAGTCGTTGGTTATGTCAGTGTCAATGATGACAGACACATTCAGCAATCAGTCAGTCAATCAAATCAATCCAATTTCAGTTTGTTGTTGTATGGCAGAGTACACGTGTTTACCTCTTTCAAATTAATTACATTATAAATAAAACGTAAAATGCCTCAATTAGATAAGAAACCGCGTGTCCTCTTAGAAGAGTTCCGTGTAAAGGTAAATTACAAGAATTATGTTGCACTAAAAATATGTGGCCGTAATTTGATGGGGTTTTTAATTTAGTGGCTACTACAACACTATTGAGCAAACAGTAGGAATAAAATGTAATGTGGCTTTAGGACTGATTGTAAAACAGTCGCAATGATTCCAAAAAAATCCTTAACTATCATATCAAGAATGTCGACAATACGGCCTCATCGTTGTTGTAACCTCACATTTATTGCAGAATGCACCTAACGATTATGGTATGGCTGACGAAAAGTGGAGCTTTAAAAAGTTCGCAAAGAAGTTTCGGATAGTTATCGTGCGAATGGACAATTTCGAAATGGAATTTGACTTAATTGGCATACAGCCTGCATTTGCCAATGCATTTCGTAGGTTGATGTTGAGTGAAGTCCCAAGCATGGCTATTGAGAAAGTGATGATAAGAAACAATACTTCAATTATTCAGGATGAAGTGTTGGCACACAGATTAGGACTGATTCCGCTCAAAGCAGACCCAAGATCATTTGAATATCGCCCTGAAGGTAAGTTTATTTGTCTTTCATTAACGCTTTGCAGGACACTAAACACCCCCAGATGTAACAACAATAAAACTTCTATAGTGTCTTGCTCAGTGTCCCATAATGGGTCAGCCTTGTTACCTCATAAATGCTTCACCACCCCAAAGGTGCAATGTCCCTTGCACATCATAAGAGGTCTATTGTGGACCTTTGTGACAGTTAGCTAGAAATAAACCATTATATAAAAAACTTTTTTCCAAAAAAAACTACCAACTTCCAAAAAACACTACAAAGTGAAAAATAACTTTAATTTCGGAAGTCGGTGTCGTTGCTTCCGCATTTTCTTTTATTGACACCGACTTCCGAAATTAAAGTTATTTTTCACTTTGTAGTGTTTTTTGGAAGTCGGTAGTTTTTTTTGTAAAAAAGTTTTTTATTTTTCACTTTTTAGTGGGCCAGTTTGTAACTTATCTAAATTGTTAGAGTTTGTAGCAGGCCATTAACAAAAACTAAAGAAGAAACTAGGAATGGTTGCCTAGCTTAGCTTGCTACTTATTACTAATCTGTGGCCTAGCTACAACTTGTTGACTTGTGTTTGGACTTTGACAATGTAAAAAGTATTTTATTATAAAGTGATCTTTAATTTTGTGTGCTTGCTGTGTTATTAACATCTCTTTCATTTCATCCTCTCATTCAATTTAAACGTAAACTTAAATATTCTGCACTACTGCGTGGTGGTGTTAAGTTGAAACATCGAGGTAAGAGATCCTCAAATTACAACAGGTTATTGGGCCTGCCCCAGAATGGAAAGTTTTACTGCTAAATTGAAGATTGGAAATTTAGAAGGGAAGGCAAACTGGGCTCAATGGAAATACAAAGTATCCATTATGCTGCGAGGTACAGAATGTGCTATGGAGGCAGCAGAAGGGAAAATCCAGAAACCAACCCAACCGAGTATAGGAGCTGGTGATGCAGAAGTTGGTGCCTATAATTTAGCTATGGCAAAATATAGAAAAGCTGACAGCAGCGCTTTGCTTATAATAACAACAAGTTTATCAGACGACACACTGAATAAGATCATGCGGTTCGAGACTGCAAAGGAAGTTTGGGAGGAACTTCACAGACTCTTTGACGGACAATCTGAGGATAGAGCTTACAACCTGTGTATGGAGTTTTTTGGCTTTAAGCGTGATAATGGAGACGACGTAGCTAGCCATATGTCCAAGCTTAAAAATATTTGGAATAATCTGAATGCTGAAATTACCAAGAGTGACACAAACGTTAAGCTACCAGAGCTGTTCTTAATATGCAAAATTCTCGAAACACTAGATGAAAAATACTTTTCGTTCAAGTCAAGTTGGCTTCTGATCAATAAAAAAGACAGAACCATAGAGAGCTTGACAAGTCACCTTTGTGCATACGAGAGAGCACTTAGTGGAAATGGCGAGACTAGTCAAGAGGCCCTAGTAATAAATAAGACAGTGCAGAAAAAGAAGAAGAAGCAGTTGACGAAGTGTCACTATTGTTCTGAAACTGGTCATTGGGTTAAAACCTGCCCAAAGTGGATAGGAGATGGAAGACCACCGAAACCCTCTAAAATAGAAACAGGGTTGTCACCACTAATTCAGAACATAACTTTGATGATCGTCAATGCATGTTCATCGGAACATCTTCAGAATAAGGGAAATTGGTTCATAGACAATGGCGCGACAGTGCATATCACAAACAGGAGTGACATATTTCAAGACTTTGTTCATTTTGATTTGAACCACACAGTGACCACTGCAGATGGTACTACCATTCCTGCAAAAGGGAAAGGATCGGTGGTAGTCGAATCAAATATAAACAGAAGAAAGGAATTAATAACACTCAGCAACGTTTGGTATGTGCCATCACTAACAAGGAACTTATTTTCGGTTTTAGCTGCACAAGATATGATTCAAAATAGTGTCTTTACCTCTACTGCAACAGAATGCAAGTTTGTAATAGATGGAATCACTCGTGTTATTGGGAATAGGAAACCCAATGGAGGATTATATAAGCTCAATATAAAAGCTTTAATCCCAGATAACCATATTCAAGCAAATGTATTGACGTCACAAGAAGATCTTCTCCAAATATACCATGAGAGGTTTGGACAGCAGAATCCTAGACATGTCAAGAACCTAGTGAAGCGAGAACTAGGTATAGACATAAACTGCGATGGTCTCAAATGTGAAGGGTGTATTTATGGAAAAGCCCACCGTCTAAAGTTCGGTAAAAGAGAGAGAGCGTCAAGCATAGGTGAATTGATACATACGGATGTCTGCGGTCCTTTTGAGGAAAGTTTGTCTAAGTACAAGTACTTTGTGTTATTCAAAGATGATTATTCTAGCTTCAAATCAGTGTACTTTATACGACAAAAATCTGAGGTCAAGAATATGTTAGTACGTTTTATCGCTGAAACGAAAGCAAATGGACATTCAATCAAAACTATTCTTTCGGACAATGGCGAAGAATTTGACAACAAGGATTTTCGTGATATTTTACACAAGCATGGAATTACACAGAGACTTACAATGCCGTACACACCAGAGCAAAATGGTGTAAGCGAGCGCGAGAACCGAACATTAGTCGAAGCAGCACGATCAATGATGCACTCAAAAGTAGAGCTGCCACAGAAGCTTTGGGCAGAATTGACCAATACCGCAACATACGTGCTCAATCGTACAGGCCCTTCTCGAGTGGAGAACAAGGTGCCTTTTGAATTATGGCATGGAAAGAAACCTAAAATCAGTCACCTAAGGATTATTGGTAGTGAATGTTACGCTCATGTACCGAAACAGAAACGAAAAAAACTTAGCAAGAAAGCTTTCAAAGGGATACTCATTGGATACGAAAATGATGATGGGTATCGCATATGGGACGGTCACCAAACTCAGAGATCGAGAGACGTAACCTTCTATAATGATGTTGAGTACAAGATTTCAACTGATATTGAAGTTTATAAGCCAAATGAGCCTAATAATGATCTAGAGGGAGAAGAAGCCAGAGATCATGATTTAGAGGTGGAAAATCCTGAGTTAGAGGGAGACAATAGTTTATTTCAGGAAGAAAGTACTGAAGATCGACGTTCAGATAATGAAGATCAAAACCTAGAGGGAGATAGAGACATACCTGAGGGAGATAGAGACATACCTGATAACGATCTACAAAGACAAGACAATTTCTTTGATGCTGAAGACATAGATCCTGAAGAAACGATTGTTATTAATGAGCCAAGATACAACTTGAGGGACAGAAACACACTGCAGCCCCCTAAAAAGTATGAGGACTTTGTCTGTCTAGTAGAGTATTTTCCTGATACGTTTAAAGATGCTATTCAAGCTAAAGATAGTGAACACTGGCTACAAGCCATGAAGAGCGAAATTAGCTCTCTACGAGTTAATGATGTGTGGACCTTAAGTGAACTACCACCAAATAGAAAGGCGCTTCCCTCAAAGTGGGTTTTCAGAATTAAAAGAAATCCTGATGGCTCAACAGACAAATATAAAGCGCGCCTGGTGGTGAAGGGGTTTAAGCAGCGACTAGGTGTCGATTATGACCAAAAATTTAGTCCGGTTGCAAGGATGGGAACTATTAGAGCTCTCATAAGTGTTGCAGCTAAAGAAAGGTTGGTCCTGACACAGTTTGACGTATCAACAGCGTTCTTATATGGAAAACTTAAAGAAGAGATCTATATGGAGCAACCCGAAGGCTTCAATGATGGTTCAACAAAAGTATGGAAACTGAAACGAAGTTTATATGGACTAAAGCAAGCGCCACGTTGTTGGAATTCTTGTTTTGGCGAGATTCTTCTGGATTTAGACTTCAAACAGAGTGATGCCGACAGCTGTTTGTTTGTCAAGGAAATCAAAGGAAAGAAGGTACTCATAACATTATATGTTGATGACGGCTTAGTAGCTGCTACAGACGCAGAAGTAACAGAAGTTTTCCTAAATGAGTTAAGGAAGAAGCTGAAAATAACTACAAAACCTGCATCTTATTACCTTGGTTTAGAGATTGAGCGAGATGCAGATGGATCTATAACCATTAAACAGGAATCTTATACTAAGAAGATTCTGCAGAGATTTCATATGTCGGACTGTAACCCCCTTTCAACTCCAGTTCAAAAGGAATCGGTGATATCAACCTTGGAGTCAGGGAAAGTGGATGGTAAAAGAAAGGATTTTCCATATCGAGAAGCTGTAGGTGCCTTAGCATATCTTATGGTTGGAACTCGTCCCAATATTGCTTATGCAGTCAGTGTGGCATCTAGAAAACTTGAAAATCCCGATGAGTCAGATTGGCAGATGGTCAAGAAGATTTTTAGATACTTGAAAGGAACGACTTCTTTTGGTATAAAGTATAAGTCAGACCATTTCAATGACTTTATTGTTGGCTACAGTGATGCTGACCACGGCGGAGATCAGCAAACTGGTCGATCAACTACAGGCGTCATATGTTTATACGCTGGAGGAGCTGTATCGTGGTTAAGCCAAAGACAAGCATCGGTTGCAATTTCAACAACAGAAGCCGAAATAGTTGCAGCAAGTGAAGCTACACGGGAGTTAATTTGGTTACAGAGAATATTTACCAAACTCACACAGCTGAAAGTTTTCCCAACGCTTCTAGTTGACAATGAAGCTGCAATTCGCCTGGCACAAAACCCCGAATTCCATAAGCGAACTAAGCATATAAGAATTAGACATTTCTTTGTGCGAGAAAAGGTTCTTGATGGAGAAATACTTGTGAAGAGAACAAGCACAACCAATCAGTTGGCAGACATGCTTACCAAAGTAATGCCAAGACCAAGACTTGTCCAGTTAAGAAGTCAACTTGGACTGGTCGAAACTTTTTAACATATTCAAAGAGGGAAAGTGTTAGAGTTTGTAGCAGGCCATTAACAAAAACTAAAGAAGAAACTAGGAATGGTTGCCTAGCTACAACTTGTTGACTTGTGTTTGGACTTTGACAATGTAAAAAGTATTTTATTATAAAGTGATCTTTAATTTTGTGTGCTTGCTGTGTTATTAACATCTCTTTCATTTCATCCTCTCATTCAATCTAAACGTAAACTTAAATATTCTGCACTACTGCGTGGTGGTGTTAAGTTGAAACATCGAGGTAAGAGATCCTCAAATTACAACATAAATTACAATAGCCTAATGTCAACTGCTCATCGCCTTTTACAAAATATTGCTTTTCCCGATGCAGGGACGTTAATTGTTGAGGAGTTCTCCTTGTAAGAACCAGTAGAACTGGAGCTAATTGAGAAGTCACTATCAGCTCCACTTCACGATACGCATTGTGCTTAGCAACCACATTAAAGCAGGGACCGAAAGGTTAACCCGCATGAGGGTTTTAAACGGGTAAATTTTTAGGATTAGGTTAGAAAACCCACAATAAAGGTTAACCCGTATTATAGGGTTAATCAGCCTTTAAGAATCGGTTTCGACGTAAGGTGCATTTTAGCACATAAAACATCTGCAAGAAAGTGACAGAGATAACTACCACGCGGTCTTTGATTGTGTTCCGACGTGACTCTAAGTAGTCACCGCGCAGGCTGCATTGAACTTTGAGCCTTATTAATGTTGCATAATACTGTTTTTCTTTTTAATATTGACAAATGTTCGACGCTAATAATATTTAAAATATTATTTCGATTCTAGCGCATTTCACCGACAGTGGTGCGGATTCTCTTGTACGTACACCGAACTAAACTAACTAAACTATCTCTAGAATTCCTTACTTTTGGCTATGAGAATCATAAAGCTATTCTGCATTAGAATATCTATAAATTTAAAAATAATTTAGACACAACCAAATCGAATTTGACAATCGCGACTCCACGTGGTAAGTAGGTACATTTTTTTTTTGTTTGGCTTCGCACGGTTTGTGCATTCAGCCAAAAAGTAGGTACTTATTTGCCCTACCCCGTTTTTTTTTGTTTTGAGCCGAAGGTGTGCAGTGTGGCAACCTCGACCTCTTTTATAGGGAATTTTTCACTTTTGTGTGGAAAATTATTACCAACGTGTCGAGTTTTAGGGTTTTACGGGTTTTTTAAAGGGGGTCGAAATTTTCATTATTTTTGCTATAGGACACACCGTTTTCGAGATATAAGCAAAAGAAAAGAAAATAATAAAATAGTACTATTTTTGCATCTGAAGTCGAGGTGTTGGTGTGAATTTTAGTTCAAGCCAACTAATTTTTTTCCACACCTTTTTAGTCCCGATTAAAAATAGCCAGATTTAGTTAGAAAATCTAAATTTTAGGTGAAAAACGTCAAATTCAGAATAGCAAAATTACTATTTTCACTTAACTAATATCTCAGTGCAATCTTAGTGCTGTCAAACTAAAATTTAGTTAAGTTCTGCCACTTTAATTAATTTCAGAATGGGAAATCGTCGTTTGACAGGAATCAACTAAATTTTGGTGATTTTTAGTCTAGTTTAGGCGTCTAAACTAGACTAAAAATCACCAAAATGTGTAAGCACACCTATAGCGATTTGGGTATTTTTCATAGTAACTCGTGCATTTGCTCTCAGAAAGCATCATTCGGTGTAGTGGAACTGATGATGAAGACCACAGATGGCCATCGGAACTACTCAATAATAAATATTACACGGTTTGCGATTCGATTAGGTACTTTAATGCAAGGACCCATTAATCGGATTAAAGGTTAACCGGTTAGACATTTAAGCCCTATATTTGATTAACCTTTATACGGGTTAACCTGTATACTATTAAGGTTAATTTATAAAATACTAGCGACCCGCCCCGGCTTCGCACGGGTGCAATACTGATACTAAGTACAGGTATTTCAAGAATGCCAGCACGCGCCGCCGCGGCCGGTACCGCAGCAACTGCTATGTCCCTGCATTTAAATCTGTAATATCTTCGAAAATATTCATTTAAATTATTACATGCTGTAAAGGGCCATATTTATCAATATTAAATGCACAATGTATTTAAGGTACTTAATTGGATAAGGATTAATGCTGTATTGCTTAAAATCGCTTCGTAAATAAGCCATTATTTCTCGTAAAAAGTAAAGGATAAAAAATGATTATTGTGGGTTATCCCTAAGAGATAGACATATACCATCGCGGACTTTTTTGTAGACCTTTTTAAGGTGTACAATACTGTAGTACATTATTTTGACCTATCTCGTAGGGTTCAGCCAGCGTTTGAAAAGTAAGCGCAAAAAATGTGTTTATTTACGACATCACATGCATGCATGTATTATATACATAAACCTTCCTCTTGAATCACTCTATCTATGAAAAAAAAACCGCATCAAAATCCGTTGCGTAGTTTTAAAGATCTAAGCGTTCAAAGGGACAGAGAAAGCGACTTTGTTTTATACTATGTAGTGACTACTACTAATAAGCTCACTCCACGCTGACTTCACCTAACTTTTCACGGTGAGATTTTTACAGAATCGATCGGCAGTACTTTTTGAGCCAATTCGTTACAAACATACATACAAATCTTTCCGGTATAACTTTTGAATAGTGCAGCAGGAGGGGGGAGTTGGTACTTGGGGGGAGGGAGGAAGGGTTGACCCCTCCCCCCTGGCACCACTCCCATGAAAAGGTAACTCACCGTTTCCGAGAAAAACGATCTTTTGTAACCTACCCTCAACACTCAAAAATTGCTTAAAAGGGCAGGAGAAGGGGATAGGGAGTGGGAGGGGGGAAGTGGGGCGTTGCCCCCTTTCCTCTGATACCATTCCCATGAAAAGGTAATGCACCATTCTTATGAAAAATTGATTATTGTAACTTAACCGCAAAACACTTGTTGTCAAAACAAAGTTGTTTCTGCAACGTCTCCGGCGCTGCGGGAAGTGCAGCCCCTTCGCCCTTACGTAACAAAGGATAGGCACCCGTGCGAGCCGTAGCGGCTGAGGCTGCGGAGGTGAGCACCTATGCTTTGTTACATCGGGCAGGGGCTGCACTCCCTCCTCGCCTCCGGTTTTTTACAAACACTCTAGGGGTAACAGCTAAAAGACTACGTGGAGTCGGGGTGCCTGATTCGGTTTTGGGACAGGTTCGACCTATTTTAACCTTATAGTGACATGACGCAAATGGCGTAGTTTTTTTTTTTACGTTCCGTTTCAACGATTATTATAGACCACAGACAATATACTGGACATACTGTACAGATTTGCTTGTCAATCGCCCATAATAACGTTTCGTTTTCCCTTTTTATCTGATTGAGGTTAGAAACAATTTTTATTAATTTCTCGAAAAATATGCATTACCTTGTATTAAGAGTGGTAGCGTTATAATCGGGGACCCAAGCCCTACCAGCTTTGACCCTTTTTAGCCCACAACTCCTGTGGTTACAGAATCGCACTGCTGAACCGACTTTAAAAATTCTTTCACCACTATCACTGATTAATATAGGCTATTTTAATTGCAAGAAAAAAATAAAATGTTTAAAAAATAAATGTCCACCCGTGGGAAGCCGGGACAGGCCGCTAGTTTTGAATAAACGCAAAATTCAACAAACGAGCGCGGAGCGACAACTACACCCGAGCGAGTAACAAACAGCCACGTGTGACGTAAATTACCGCGACGCCGCCGAGATCGTGCAACTTATTCTGTCTCTTTGATTCAGATTAATCATATTAAATATGAATTACAGCATATTTCATGATAGCAGTATTTTAATGAATGACATAAAATATATATCAACAACCGTAACTAAGCAAACGTATTTTAGTCTATGACAAATCAGCAATATTTTATAAATTAACCTTAATAGTATACAGGTTAACCCGTATAGAGGTTAATCAAATATAGGGCTTAAATGTCTAACCGGTTAACCTTTAATCCGATTAATGGGTCCTTGCATTAAAGTACCTAATCGAATCGCAAACCGTGAAATATTTATTATTGAGTAGTTCCGATGGCCATCTGTGGTCTTCATCATCAGTTCCACTACACCGAATGGTGCTTTCTGAGAGCAAATGCACGAGTTACTATGAAAAATACCCAAATCGCTATAGGTGTGCCTACAAAATTTTAGGGTTTCCCTCGATTTCCATGGGATTCCCTCGTCAGATTCCGGTTTGGTGACAATGGGACCACCTCGGGAGCATACCCTTTCAAACAAAAAAAGAATTTTGAAAATCCATCGACAATTGACGGAGTATTCGATGAACAAACATACAAAAAAAAAAAAAAACAAACATCCGAACATCTCCTTTTTGTGAATCGGTAAAAACTGCACGCCCCTCCACTAAATTTTCTATACAAACATTTGAAATGTGTATGCATCAAGCATTAGAGGGGCATTCATTTTTTAAATAGTTTATCTCTCCTTTCACTCACTGCCAGTGTATTGAAACAAACACTGCCAGTGTATTGAAACTTCACTGAACCTCAGTGAAGTTTCAATACACTGGCAGTGTTTGTCTACTATACTTGGTTGTTTTTCCTAGATTAATATTTGTTTTATGGCTTACAGATGCAAGAGAGGGGACTGAGTTTAACACTTTAGAGTTTGCAGTGAAAGTTAAGTGCACTTTAAATAAATCACAACCAAAGGACTCGTACAGGGCTGAGGATTTATATGAAAACCATAGTGGTAAGTGTTTATTTCATTCACTGTTCATTGTAATGGGAAACAGACAGTGGAAATAATTGGCAACTTTAATTAAAATATGAGACTATTTTAATTAAAGTTATTGTTGAAGTAATTGATATTTAAAAAGAATCATAATTATAAATGGAAAACTAACCAAGTAACACAACACTTGTTTGCCCAAAGGGTTAAGGGAGAGGTGTACATAACTAATTAATGCTTATTTGATTTTCAGTTTATTCATCACAAATAAAATGGCAACCTATTGGAAATCAAGCTTCAGTCCATAAAGAAGCAGACATTGGCCCTGTACATGGAGATATACTTCTGTCGAAGATGAGGCCAGGACATGAGCTGGATCTAAGCCTTGTTGCTGTCAAAGGCATTGGCAGAGACCATGCTAAGTTTTCCCCTGTTGGTAAGTTAATCAATCACCTGTAATGTTCTAAAACAAAGTTGACTAAATAAAACAAACCAAAATTATAAACATGTTACTGGACATAAAAAGAAAATTAATATAAAAGCTGTGTATAGGTGTTGACATAACTGAGATCTAGTTTTCACTTCTTTACATATTCCTTTATTTCATTAAATACATACTATCTGCGCCCCGCGGTTTAATCCGCATAAGTGTTGATCCCGAGAGAATATTGGAATAAAAAGTAGCCTATATGTTAATCCAGGGTGTCAGCTACCTCCATACAAAATTTTATCAAAATTGGTCCAGCCGTTTGAGTTTGAAGAAGAGTAATAAACACACACAAACTTTATTTGTATTTTTAAATATGTATTAGATTAAAAAAAAAAAATAGTAGCCCACCAGTATTGGGAACGAGATTCAAGCTACCAGGAGTCATGGCTCTAGAGAGAGGAACCTCCTAACAATGCGAGCCTTGTTCAGAAGTACTACTTTCTGCCCTTTTTTTTTTAAATGGAGAAATGCTCATGCATACTGCACTACCATGGGGAGATAGTGCAGTTATGTAGGACTCTAACCCACTAAAACTCCACGGTGTCCTCCTCCGCCGCTTATGACGGGAACACGGGCACGCGTTAGCACTCATCCGTGAACCCGCCGGCCGGGGCTGTCTGTCATCGGACCCGCCTCCTCTGGGGAGTACTCCCCTTCACCGGCGCACCAGAACACATAACACGCCGTGACCACCCCAGGGACCACACCTGCACATGGGCGCCAGACGACCCCGTGTCTGAGCATCCTTGGTCCCCTTGCGGCGGGTCAGGTCGTTGGCCCCGCTGCCTGCCAATTTTCGGCCGCAGAGGATAGGGAGAGTGGCCAACGTAATACCAACACTTCTCCTCCCCTGCGGCCCCGCCGCGTCCGCCATCAGACGGTGGCGACCCCATCAAGGCCGCGGAAGGTAGGGAGAGCGGCGCACCGCAATACCGGCACTCCTCTCCCGCCGCGGCCTCCAACTCTCAGCCGCTATGCCTCCCGTACGACATCGCGGCCCGCCTCAGTTGCGATGTCGCCCAAGCGGCACCGCAACCTACTTGTTGGCCGCTACGTCGTCAGCTTACAGGCAAAAGCCCTGACGAGCGGCCCCGCCTCGGGTTCCTTTTCGCTTCACCGTGGGTGACCAAGCCACGGCTACTGAGCTCCCCCGCCTCCACAATGCGGGAACCCACCGGGGGGATTTTCTGTCCTTGATCCAGCTGCCCAACGAGACCCTCTTCAGGATTTGGTTGAGTTGTTTGGATATTAAACCATTGTCTGTATCGACTATCGGCACAATGATCGCTGAGTCCATATCCCATATGTCGACAAACTCTCGAGCCAAGTCAAACTTGATTTGTTTATCTTTCTCGGCTTTCACGAGGTCCTCATCATGCGGGACCGTTTCATATCTTTACATAAAATTATTTTTATTTCCTTAGCGACCGCATCTTATCGCCTATTACCTGATGTGACACTGACGCGTGAAGTGCGCGGCAGTGAAGCGTCGTTGCTGCAAAGTTGCTTTGCGCCAGGAGTTATCAGCTTGGACTCGGAAGGGCGGGCTTATGTACGAGATGCCAGATATGACACTTGCAGCAGAAATGTTTACAGATACGAAGAAATAAAAGATGCCGTCATATTGAGCAGAGTGCGAGACCATTTTATATGTATGTATTCTTAAGTCTTTTATTTTAATTAGATTGTTTAAATTGTATATAGATAGAAGAAGCATGTGTTCAACGGACTGGTGTCTGCTGTAGACCTACCAGCCTTTTTTTGGATAGGACCAGTCGAAGTAGCGACGTTTGGGTTAGGCCAATCCAATCAATTATGTTTTCTGGCTGAAATAAGTCTCTAATTATTGTGTTGAATATTACCGTTGAGGTTCCATTTCCCTCATGCACTATGATCTCACTGCCTGGTGATGACTTTGAAGTCTTGGGGTTAACTCCGGATAATCTTTTAAACTAGTTTGTAAGACAAGAGAAGGTACCAGTAATAATATTCTAATACGTAACAACAACAAGGTATCGTCTTGCTCTAAAATAAATAAATATCAAAAAGGAGATCAGCAGAATGCCCTGAAATTATTTCATCAAAATATTCAAGGCATTTCTTCCAAATTATTAAAAATTGAAATGTTTTTGGAAAAACAAAGTTTGACATTGTTTGTTGTACTGAACATTGGTTAAAGGATTACCAAATGCTAATTAATTATGAGAATTATAGTGTGGGCAGTTGTTTTAACCGTAAATCTATGCTTCGTGGAGGTTCTTTAATCTTGATTAAAAATTGTTTAAAATCCAAGCAACGAAATGACATAGTGGGTTTATCAATTGAACATTTCATTGAACTATCCTGTGTTGAGCTAGATAAGCATGTTGTAGTGTGCGTTTACAGACCCCTAATTATCAGAACTTTTCTTTATTTGAGTCAATAATGGAAGATGTCCTAGCGAAACTTGCATCCAATAACAAAGCCGCAATTATTTGTGGTGCTGATGATTTTAATATTAATATTTTGGAAAATAATACAAATAGCAGTAGATTATTAAGCCTTTTCAAATCATTCAATATAAGTAATATTTTTACAGAAACGACTAGAGTAACGCCAACTTCTGCTACTTGTATCGATAATGTCTTTTGCGATTGTGATTATTTAGATAAAGCCATCGTAAATTATCTGCCGTCTGATCATAGTGGACAAACGGTAACTGTTTAAAAAATCTTTGCAAAAAGTGCAAATACAATTTAGACCAATAACATCTAGTAAAGTAAATAGATTCTGTAGTGCTCTAAATAATAAGTTGAATGATCTGGGCCTTAATATGGATGATGCAAATAAATTGTACGAGGCTTTCTTTTCAGTAGTGCACACTCAATTCAATAAAACTTTTGAAAGGAAAACAAAAAATATTTGCCCTAATTTTATATTTAGTGACTGGGCAACTAGAAGTATTAGGATAAGTAGGGAAAGACTGTTCGAGCTGTATGGCCTTAAGCTTTACATCAATACTGAAACTTTCAGCAAGTATGTTACTACATATTCCAAAAATTTTAGAAATACCTGCAAAATAGCCAAAGCCATGTACAGAGGCCAGCACATCAAGCTACCCCAGTCTGTCAGATTTTCCCAATTGAATATGAACCTTATTCCTTTGTGCTAAAGTTGAAAATCTATCAAAGAAATTTGACAGATTGGGGTAGGTTGACCTGCTGGCGTCTGTACATTAGCAACAAAATCAAATCAGCAGAAAATAAAATAAAAACAGTTTGGAAAATCATAAATAACGAAACTAGTAGGAATAAAAAACGAAACACTGATTACACATTGGAGACTTCACGTGGTGCCATAAGCTCAAACTTAGAAGTAGCTCAAGAATTTGTAAATTTCTTTACTAATATACCATTAAAAACGACGGAAGCTTTAAATTCCTCATCCGACGTATCAATTGATTTATTAAGAGCTAACGTTCCAGGCTGCCCGGTTGAATTTAAATTTAAACATATAAACCCCATGATAGTCTAGCTTTTCGACAAATCAAAATTAAATTGACCGAAGATCTATGTGGAATGTCATCAAAGTTTGTACATCCATAATCGAGACTATAGCACCATACTTAGCTTTAATATTTAACTTGTGTGTAGATCAAGGAGTCTTCCCAGATTTAATGAAATACAGTAAGGTTATTCCACTTTTTAAATCTGGGGACAGTAAAGACACTAATAATTATAGACCAGTATCCGTGTTGCCGGTATTCAGCAAGGTATTCGAAAAGGTAATGCTCAATCAAATGCTTAATCATTTCAACAAAAACAAAATCTTACACGATCAGCAATACGGTTTCACCAAAGGACGTTGTACGACTGACGCCGGTGTCACCTTATTAACACACATATTTACAGCGTGGGAGGAGGCCCAAGATGCCATAGGAATCTTTTGTGACCTCTCTAAGGCATTTGACTGCGTTAACCACGACACCTTGCTCTTAAAACTTGAGCATTACGGATTAGGTAAACTTGCGCTCAGTTTAGTAAAATCGTATTTAAATGATAGACAACAATAAGTGCAAATAAATGGTGTCAATTCACTTGGTCTAAAAGTAGAAATGGGTGTTCCACAAGGCTCGATATTAGGTCCTTTCCTCTTTTTAGTATACATTAATGATTTATTAAAAAACCAACCACAAATGGTGTTATTTGCTGACGATACTTCATTAATTTTTAAGATAAGTAGACGTGCTCCAAATCTTGACGACGTAAATAACGCCCTACTGCAGGTGCATAATTGGTTCACTGCTAATAATTTAGTATCAAATGGGAAAAAAACTGAATGCATAAGATTTGCAAATGTTAAAAGTACTGATTGTGACATAGTCACTACATAATATAAAACAAAGTCGCTTTCTCTGTCCCTATGAACGCTTAGATCTTTAAAACTACGCAACGGATTTTGATGCGGTTTTTTTTAATAGATAGAGTGATTCAAGAGGAAGGTTTATATATATAATACATGCATGCATGTGATGTCGTAAATAAACACTTTTTTTGCGCTTACTTTTCAAACGCTGGCTGAACCCTACGAGATAGGTCAAAATAATGTACTACAGTATTGTACATGGTATATGTCTATTTCTTAGGGATAACCCACAATAATCATTTTTTTTCCTTTACTTTTTACGAGAAATAATGGCTTATTTACGAAGCGATTTTAAGCAATACAGCATTAATCCTTATCCAATTAAGTACCTTAAATACATTGTGCATTTAATATAGATAAATATGGCCCTCTACAGCATGTAATTTAAATGAATATTTTCGAAGATATTACAGATTTAAAATGCAGGGACATAGCGGTTGCTGCGGTACCGGCCGCGGCGGCGCGTGCTGGCATTCTTGAAATACCTGTACTTAGTATCAGTATTGCACCCGTGCGAAGCCGGGGCGGGTCGCTAGTATTGAATAAAGAGATCCTAGAATTCGTCGATAAAACTGTTTTCCTGGGGATCACGCTCGACTCAAGGCTGCAATGGGGTCCTTATTTAACATCTCTTGCAGGACGGCTTAGTTCAGCAGCATATGCTGTAAGAAAAATCCGTCAATTTACTAATGTAGATACCGCGAGGCTAGTCTATTTCAGTTACTTTCATAGTATCATGTCTTACGGTATTTTATTATGGGGACGGGCTGCAGATATCGAGTCTATTTTTATTCTGCAGAAAAGAGCCATCAGAGCAATATATGGTCTCCGCAGGCGCGATTCTCTAAGGGAACTGTTTAAAGATATTAATATCATGACAGTACCTTGTCAATACATCTATGAAAACATCATGTACCTAAGGAAAAATTTAAATCTTTTCAGTAAAAGAGGTGACAGACTCACCTATGGGACTAGAAATAGGGACCAATTAGTTCAACCAGGTTTCAGACTGGCTAAAGTAGATTCATCCTTCATGGGGTACTGTTTAAAATATTATAATAAAATACCCCCCCACATACTCCAACTCAATGAAACGAAATTCAAATCTTGTATAAAACGCACACTATGCAGCCAAGCATATTATAAGTTGGGGGATTACATCGCTGACAAAACTGCTTGGCTAAACGCTGGTCCTGCTCCACATGGGCGCATAAACTAATTAATTAGCATTCGAAAATATAGTATAGCAGGAGCTGCTGAAGATTAAAAAACTATCTTTGCATTGTATAAATTCAATCTCTTAGTATTGTAGAATTGCATAGCACACGTGTGAGCACTATGTACCTAAACTATAAAGCTACCATTACTGGGTACGTCTTTTATTGACTTGAATGTGCCCTGGCGGCTGAGAGTATGTCATGCTCACTCAAATGTCTCGCTGATGGTGGCGTGTGTGTTGGATCATTGGGTTCCCTTCAAAATGGTTGAGCTGAATGGTGCTGATCAATACGTCATGTTCGTGAACGGGCGCCGTCAGTAGGGACTGGTCATCTCTTAGCCGCCACGGCTTATTTTCATTTATGAATTGTTCTTTTTAGTACCGACGCCTTTAATGTGCACGTCTTTCTGCATCGTTCTCACATGTACAATTTCAACATGAATGATGTAACCAAGATTTTTGTAACAATTTTATGATTTAAAAGAGTGTCCGTGGATGCCTACGCTTTGGATTGGGCAACTAGCTTCATCTTTCTGACTGACCGACCCACCCCGATCCGACCCTTGACAATTCAAAAGTGCCTATAAATGGTTTATTTGAAATAAATGGTTTGAGTTGAGTTTGACCTGAGATATTAAAATATTTTTTTGTTTCAGTTAATGTGGAGTCTGTTGGAGCCATGCCGCCTAATGTGATATTTGTAGAAGCTGTTAAAATATTACGGGACAAATGTAAATCATTTTTGGATGAATTGAATAAATTTAATTAACTCTTAATTAAATCCCCTTTTTTTGCGTGTTCTCCACCCTGAGGCAGCAGGTGATGGGATCTGTCACATTCTTAGTTCAGTTTAACACGCTCCCCCAGTCAGGCACTGGCCTACATGACTTTTATGCTGAACCCGTCACCCTCTGCGGCTGTTGCTACGTTCCTCTTGAGAGGCGCGCGCGGAACATGTCGCTGCCGTCTGTTCAGGCGACAGACTTCCTAAGTCTGTCTCCCGCAGGCCGCAGGCCATGCCCTATAGCGGCTGGAGATCTTTGCGCCCCTTCCGGTGTCCGATGCGTCTGCTACGGGTAGGGAAGGATGTTTTAAAATATTATAGTGAAACACCTACATCGATATTGGTATCGAGCAAAATACATCACTATCAGAACGACATTAGTTTTTGGGTCCATCACTACCAGCTTTGTACGTTTAACGGGTTCCAGACCAAGAGCCTAAGTCTAGCCAGCTAGTCCTAGCCTAGTCTACCTAGTTAGTCTAGCTTAGCTCGCATAGCTGCGTTTCTCGGCCTTTTCTATTATTAGGTTTATCTTGGGATATTTTATGTACAGACCGCAAACTATGAACAGAAATATGAAAAACTAGCTTCTGCCCGCGACTTCGTCCGCGTAAATTTTTTTGGTTCCCCGACCCACCCCGTCGCAACGTGTTGCCGGCCTGCGCTATTACTTCGTTTTCGCTTGGCGAAAACTTCAGACTTTTTTTCTTTTTGCTCAACTCCTAAGGGGTTTTTTTTTTTTTTTTTGTGGATGGGAAATCATCCAATGACCCCTCCCGCCCTTAGCCCTTTGTGTTCCGGGGTAGCGGTAACCCTTTCGCACAATCCCGCTGTCCCGGCAGGCTTCGGCCCTTTCGGGCCCCTTCCTTGCTGCTGACATCTCTTTGAGGCGCGCGTGGAACACGTACGCGCCGTCCGGCACGGGCCTGGTCCTGATCGGACGGAGAGTTACCCATTACTCTCCGCCCGCAGGCCCGCGCCTACGGTGGCCGGGAGTCGTCTCGCGGCTCCCGACGCCCGGTGCGTCTCCCGCGGCGGCTGGGACGTGAGGCCCTCTCCCTCAGCCGTCCCGCCACCTCCTTCGCTAGCATGACTGCTTCGCAGAAGGAGGTGACTGCCTCCCACTCCCTCTCGCCCCGGACCATGGCTTGAACCAGGGCCGGGCGCGAGAGGTCGCCGCCGCTGCCGATCGCCTCTGCGAGAACACGGCGGTGCTCCGCCCAATTGGGGCATACCGCCACCGTATGCTCCACCGTGTCCTCCGGGCGACCCTCGCAGTGGTGACACCCGGGCGTTTCCTCCCGCCCGATGATGTGCAGGAACCTCCCGAAACACCCGTGTCCGGTGAGGACCTGCGTCAGGCGGTAGGTGAGGGCGCCGTGGCGCCTCTCTAGCCACTCCTCAAAGAGGGGTCTTACCGCCGCTATCGCGGCGTGCCCTCCTAAGGGTCCTAGCGTCAAGTTTAATAGAATATAGCCTTCCTCAAGAACTGGGCTATCAAACGCAAAAATATTTTTATATATGCGTCCAATACTTCCAGAGATTTAGAGCTTTCAAACCGTGTTTCAAACAAACAAACTCTTCAGCTTTATTATTAGTATTATTTTAAAACTATGATATCTCCTAAGATATACATTGAAATCAAATGATGTCAGAGGCAATTTTGTTCAAAATTAAATACATGTGATGAATAACGTATTTATTTGGATAAGGATTAATACCATGTTTATAAAAACACCTTCGCAAATAATGCATTATTTTAGAACAAATTTGGTTAGCATAAAAGAGGTTATTGTGAGCTAACCTTAAAAGATAGACATATGCTGTCGCGGACTTTTTTTTAAAGCTTTTAAAGGGGAACAATTCTGTCATATATGATTTTTGCGAAACTTTAAACGTTTACGCAGCGCACGCAGCGGAAGCTCTCAATAGGAAAACAATCCCCCGATTTTGAAACATTCTTCATTAGTGCTCCGCTCCTATTGGTTTTAGCGTGATGATATATAGCCTATAGCCTTCCTCAATGAATGGGCTATCTAACACTGAAAGAGTTTTTCAAATCGGACCAGTAGTTCCTGAGATTAGCGCGTTCAAACAAACAAACAAACAAACAAACTCTTCAGCTTTATAATATTAGTATAGATTACCTCAGCTATGCGTGCTAAGCTAGGCTAGCTTAGCTCTTGGTCTGCAACCCGCATTACGGAACTGGTGCAATGATTGGAGTAGCGCAGAATCTACCAAACGCAACATTATGTATCACAGTTATGTATAATGTAAGGGCCTTATCGCTGTTATCTAATGCTAGTTACACACGCAGCGACTTTTATCGCTGGCTATTCGCCAGCGATTTCCAAATCGTCCACACACATTTTGACATCGCTGCATCGATTATGAATCGGCTGCTGTGTGCCGTGAAGTTTTGAAATCGCCAGCGACTAAATACACTAATAATAATAAAGGTTTTATTGACATAAAAAAAAAGTTATTACATTTTATATGGAAAACGAAAACCTGACTCCTGAGCTAGGTGGTACCTGTGTTACAGGAGTCCACCAGCAGGCTTAGCATGACCCATTCTATTTCTACGTAGAATAGACACAGCTCTTTCTACACAAAGTGACATTTCGTTTCTACACTTTTGACATCGCACCGTAGAAATGCTTCTACAATCTGTCATTTTGTCTTTCGTTTTTATCGATCTTTGTCTAGGTCTTTTTATATGTAGACTATTTCACAAGAAAGTTTTCTATCCCAACTGTCAAAATGACGCTGACGGCTGACAGTTGTAAGGAGATTTTAAACTTTCTACACGACGGCCACAAAGTATATACGGTTATCTACAAAATCATGACATAACTACAATATTTTTTTGTTCCAAAACAGGTTACTTCGACACTGAGAACAATTGTTGTAGTTGTCTTTATAAACGTGATTTATTATCAGTAAAAAAAACGAATAAAAATCCTATGACAAAACAGAATTTTGAGTCGAATTATGTAAAAGAGTATGTATTTCGTAAAAAGTGCAGTTGACTCTTTCTACTTTGCTGCCGTCGTACTGTCTACACGGAACGTCATCTTTGTCTACTCTTCCGTCGACAAAACGGTGCTCATGCTACGCCTGCAGTCTAGAGAAAATGCGCCAGTCACAAGCTTTAGAGAAATACCAAAGTACTCTTTGGTGGATACCACTACCACCTACTACCAAAGGCAGAAGTTACGTAATGTGACGCGCTGACATCGCGCTCGCAACCATTATGACTAAGGGTGCGTTCTGAGTTGCGCCGTAATCGATTTGAGCTTGTTTAAACCCGTACGAATTAGCGTGAGCGTGATAACGATGTCCCGTGACCCGTGAATCGTCATAGATGACGTTATGACCCGCGCCATCTTGCGATAACGCCGACCATCCTACTAATATTATAAATGCGAAAGTTTGTATGTATGGATGTATGGATGTTTGTTACTCTTTCACGCGAAAACTACTGAACGGATTTTGATGAAACTTTACAGTAATATAGTTTATACATCAGAATAACACATAGGATACTTTTTATCCCGATATTCCCACGGGATCGAAACTTACGCGGGTGAAACCGCGGGGCGCAGCTAGTCTAAAATAATTTAACACCGTGAGCGCTGTCAAAAATGACAGTTGTGCTGTTTTGTTTTGAGTCGCATCATAACTTTAAAATAATTGATCATTGATCACAGATGTGTGTTTCGGTAGATGTTGTCGTGTGCCTAGCCCATTTAGGCCACATTCCGAGTTAGCTATAATCGTTCACAGCACTCACATCATCTCACATGCGTTCCGATTTAATATTACGGTAATGAGAGCTGAGGACTGTCAACAATTCGGAATGCTAGTGACGCTCACAGTGCTCACTCGTTATTACAGTATTTCTTTGTATAAACACCAAAAATTTCTTCTTCTTAAGTTAGGTGGCAACTGTAGCCAGAAGCACAATTTCGAAAACGCCACGTTAGTTTAAGCGTCTTAAATGATAAATGATTTTATTTCTGTAAGTTTTTATAGAGGCCAGCACATCAAGCTACCCTAATCTGTCAAATTTCTTTGATAGATTTTCAACTTTGTCGCAAAGGAATAAGGTTCGTATTCATTTGGGAAAATTTGACAGATTGGGGTAGATTGATGTGCTGGCCTCTGTAGAAAACTCACGCTATTTCCCATAGTGGTTGGCGACCCCATTCGCTAGTGTAGTCGCTGCGTGTGTGCCTAGCATTAGTTACCATAGTAACCATGTTAAAAACGAAATAATCAAAATCATCATGACAACGTGTTCAACCTACAGTTATTCTTGAGTTCAGTGGATTTTAGTGCCAGTTTAATATTTTAAATACCTACTTCTGGAAGTATTGATAACTGTTTAATTATTTTTTACATTGTTATCTAAAGCATTATGAGCTATGGAAAAAGAATTAGATTCTGATGTTATCAAATCAACGCAAACATCCTTAGGAAAATACGTAAAGCGCCCGCCGTTAAGTGAAAAATTACTAAAGAAACCACCTTTTCGATTTTTGCACGACATTTTTACTACGGTAAGTTAGTGTACATAATACGAAACTTCGTAGCCTTTACAAATTGCAACGTCTAATCTATCGCCATCTAGTGAGTGTCCTG
Source organism: Globia sparganii (assembly GCA_949316385.1). Lineage (NCBI taxonomy): Eukaryota > Metazoa > Arthropoda > Insecta > Lepidoptera > Noctuidae > Globia > Globia sparganii. Next base: position 8,785,246 of record OX438671.1, read on the forward strand.
ATCTTTGTGCTAAACTATGATTATAAAATTGCGAGCTCGATTATAGACACGATGCACACTTTGTACGATGTTACGTTTGCTATAACATCGAGATTCTTTAATTTATGTAGGTATGTATTACACATGACCCTTCTGGAGTAGGTACTTACCTAAATTCTCTAGAATCTATGTGATGGTGAAAACCGCATCAAAGTCCATTGCTTAGTTTAGGAGAACAACCCGGGCGAAAAGCGACTATGTGTACCTATATATAGCTCTGTTTTGAAGTCTCTGCAGCGATGCTAAGTCGACTGACGATAAATCCAAATGCTGAAATGTCTTTAAGAAAACGCGACAATGACCGTCCAAAGTCAGGATCAGCGGACTGAACATAAATATCACCCTGCGTCGAAAGGTGAGACAAGGGGACGTAATTTCCCCGAAATTGTTCACGCATTGGAGGATGTGTTTAAGACGCTGAACTGGGATTCGAAGGACTCAGCATTAATTAATATCAACGGCGAGTAGGTAATCTCACACTTGAGATTTGCAGATAAAATCGTCATACTGGCTGAATGACTGCAGGACTTGCAGCAGATGCTGGACGGCCTAATTGATTCTTCTTTACGCATTGGTCTCCGGATGAACTTGGGCAAAACCCAGGTTATGTTCAAGGAACACGTTATCCCGGGACCGATTGCTGTCAATGGCAAAGCTCTCAAGGTTGTTCAAGAATATGTTTACCTCGGGCAACCCCTGCAGTTTGATAAGAATAACTTTGAGAGGTAGGTTAACAGAAGAATTCAGCTGGGCTGGGCAGTGTTTGGGAAGCTTCGTCGAGTCTTCTCGTTGCGTACTTACCTATTCCACAGAGCCTAAAGACTAGGTCTTCAATCAGTGCGGTGGGTTAGATGTGTTATTGAGTGGAGACAGCGAATCAGCAAACGTAAGGTAGGACGCCCTCAAGCTAGGTGAAGCGACGATCTTCGCAGAATGGCTGGTAGCAGCTGGATGAGAGTTGCCGAAAATCAAGTTGAATGGCGCGCAGTAGGAGAGGTGGACTGCTGTAGGCTGATGATGATAATGTGTAGATAGATACAGAAGATAGATTATTATAAGTAATTGTAGGTCATGTCACGTACCTACATAGGTAGGTGGACTGACCTATGTCTAATCTTTCACGAAAATGGGTTTCAATGAACAAAGTTTAAACCAGTGGTTTATCTACCTACTCTACGTTAAATGTAGAAAATATGATATTTTCTATATTCAGCAAGTACCGACTAAAATTTTGAGAAATTCATATTCCGGGAAAAGTCAGAATAACATATTTTGAGAATATCATAAAATAATGGTGGGCACGAACAACGGTAATCCTCTGAGTTATAGAATTCTTTAAAAAATAACAATAAAGTCGGTTTACTAACGATCTCGCTTGCACTTCAAGCCTTAAATGGAACGCCTCAGAGCGAGGTAACGCCGCATGACGTCATGTTTTTTCGTGCGTGCAGCCAGCTTCATCGAATTTTATGACGTTGTCACGTCAATAAAACTTCTATTGCATCTTGTTCCTTCCGTGTCCTTCAACCGATTAAAATAGAGAAGAGGGTTCAACTCTCTCGGACTCCCCGTTTTCGATGCTGATCGTAAGTACCTACCGTGAAACCCGCTTACTTTGCCACTTTTTCATGTGTCAAAAAGTTAGATTCGCTTTAAAAAATATAATTATATGAAAACATATTGAGTAACCTACTACTAGACGTAGTAAATTTCATGGAAATTTATATTATTACCAAATATATCTATTTTATTTTTTTTAATTAAAATATTAAGGTGAATGGGAAGTGGTAGACCGCGAAATTCAAATTTTCTTACGTTTTTTGCAATTTGCAGGTCAGTGTCAGGTTGTATCTTGATCATTCGCGACTATAACAGGTACGAATTTACAGAATTGTAATGATAAGAAACATTCTTACATCTATTTAAGTGAGATTTGTACCATAAACACTTTTCCCTATGAGATTTCTTCTTGTGGTACAAACCTAACTTAGGAAGATGTATTAATGATTCTAATGACTATAATTCTGTGAATAAGTACCTGTTATAGTCGCGATACAACCTGACACTGACCTGCTAATTGCAAAAAACGTAAAAAAAAAATTGAATTTCGCGGTAATCACTGCGCAATCACCATAAACCATCCATGAACGGTTTGAAACAATTATGGCAAATTCAGCTGTCACTTTTGGTAACTTTGTCATACGAAAATAAAAATAGTTCTTTTGGAGTTTATGAGGTTATAAAGTAATATTATTTGCACTCTTCCTACCTATATCCAGTAAAATAAAAGTGAAAACTTTATTTTATTTAGCACTGGTAATATATTTCTAAGAAAGTGGCAAATTCACCAACCTTTCCAAGAAGTTAGGGGTTAGGGTTGTCAAATAAAAATGTTTTCTATGTAGGTAGGTACTAACAACGACAATTTAATTAAAATATTTATAAGAAATTTTGTGGCAGCTGTTACCTCCGACAAAACATGGCAAATTCACCATCCCGGACGTTGTGATTGGGGTTGTTGAATTTACCAACACCAATTGCGAACTACAGGTAGCTTGTACCACGGTAAATCAGCTTTTGTTTAGCTAAAGAACATTATCCTACTAATATTATAAATGCGAAAGTTTGTGAGGATGAGTGTTTGTTACTCTTTCACGCAAAAACTACTGAACGGATTTTGATGAAACTTTACAGTAATATAGTTTATACATCCTACTTCCTACTAATATTATAAATGCGAAAGTTTGTGAGGATAGATGTTTGTTACTCTTTCACGCAAAAACTACTGAACGGATTTTGATGAAACTTTACAGTAACATAGTTTATATATCAGAATAACACATAGGATACTTTTTATCCCGATATTCCCACGGGATCAAAACTTACGCGGGTGAAACCGCGGGGCGCAGCTAGTGCTAACATAATATCAAAAAAGTATTTACGTAGACAATGCTTTTCCCGTTTATTTTTGTAAAAGTTCCGGAGTACAAAGTTTTACGCCAACAACACTCGAAAAAAGTAACCGCCGAAAATGACCATTTAAAAACAAGCTGGGCTGACACATCTCATTCGGTGATGCCATTTAACTAATAAATTTTACCATACAGCACCCTAATTGCGAAACTCACTATCGATCTCAATTTGAATCATTTTGAAGCATATTGCTAATCCATTGCTTCATATGTTGGAAAAATGTGTCTGCTCAACAATGTAAAAAACGCAATGAACGTTGTTGATCTGTCAAACTGAAACCCATTGCTACTAATAGTGTGTTACGCAATTACCCCGCAGGCATTTATACAAGTAAACTATTATTAAGATGTAACTAGACTGTTTCCCTCGGAAGTTGGCTATGGCAAACTCGGCAATCGTTGGCGTTGGCAAAGTTAGCAGGTTTCATGGTACAGTCGAGTTCATTAATATATTGGCAGTGAAAAAGTTTCAAAATATTATAAACGTTAAAATGATGATCATTTTAACACTTATAATATTTTGAAACTTTAAAAGTATGTTAACATTTTATTTATGTCTAAGTTTGTATACAACTATATGATCATTTTAACGCTTATAATTTTCTGAAACTTTTTCACTGCCAATATATTAATGAACTCGACTGTACCTTTAACTAAATATGAAATTTGATTAACTAGGTACCTATTAAAAATTTCAGGTTTTGAAGACAACCGGTTTTTTTGGAAATTTGTTTGACGAAGATGAATTGATATCTGAAAATGTTAAAGACAGAGATAGTAAAATATCATTTCTTAACAAAGTGATAATTGTTTTGAGTAAGTTAATTTAACAAATAACTTCTATTACTTAGGTACCTATATAAATTGCTACTAGTGCAGTTAATACTTGTGCTTATACTTTTAACACGTTAACAGGTTTAACTACAGGAAAATCACTGGCTGCAAAACCATCTAAAATAGTGGCAGGTCAAGAACCTGAAAAAACTAATGAATTACTCCAGTGTTTGGCTAAAGCACTTGATGAAAAATTATCGTCGGAAGACGCTGTAAAAAAATATAAAGAAAGTTTAAAGTCAGCTCAAATATCTGAAAGTAAGAGCAAGGAGCCAATCAAAACAACAAAGAAAGCTACAGACTCTAAAAAGTTAACATCGCGAAGCAGCGAAAAGTTGGGTAGTCAAAGAAATGATGTTATACGATCCACAAATAAGCAAGATAAAGAAAAGGCAAATGATATTAAATCAAAAAGAAAAGAAAATGGATCGGTCAAATCTGAACCGCAGAACCCTAAGAAAATACAGCAATCGAAAACAATCAACGCGAAAAATGGAAAGGACAATAATAAGGAAAAAAAAGATATGTCTAAAGTCGATAACATACGAACGCGGAGTAAAAATATATCATCCAATTCCATAGAGAGAGAAAAAGGGCAGATTTCTTTAAACGAAGCTTACAGCCAGGAATCTAAGACAACCATAGGAGATGAAAATCAAGTAGGCAAAAACATAAATGTTGGTCAAGTTGAAACTCCTACAATGGACCAAAATGACGAAGGAAAACTTAACAGCTCCTATACAATAGCCGATAATGAGTTGAACTCGCCGTCATGTTCAAATGATGTAAATGAAATCACAAATAATAATAAACAAGATGAAATAAAGTCGCAAGAAATAAATATAAATAAAGAAACAGCATTTATTGATGTTGAACACCAAAATCAAACAAATAGCGAACTTAATGATGATATCAAGTTAAAAAGCTTAGATTTAGATGTAAATATTCAAGAAAATCCATATACCAATACCCAAGCTTTTATTGAACCCGAAAATATAGAAGACCCTGTGGCCTTAGCCAAGGTTCCAATGACCAGTACAAGTGAATCAAAAATTCCTCGACCACCAAGTGTAAGACCTTCATCTTCTAGACCGGGAGCTCCGCGAATGCGTGAAAAACTGGACAACGTTATAAAAGATTCAGATAATTTACTCTTAGGTAAAGTTAACATAATCATAGAAAATACCCAGAATGAAGAGGTTCGTAGAAAATGTAACACATTTAAGTACCTACAGACGCCACCGCCAGCACATCCAGCTATCTGAAACTGTCAAATTTTCCCAATCAACTTTAAACCATAAGCTTTAGCGATAAAGCTGAAAATCTATTAAAGAAATTTGACAAATTATAGTAGCTTGATGTGCTGGCAACTGTACTTATATTGTATGGTTATACTTAAAGTTGTTGGGTTTATGTTTTAAATATATAAATTTTAATTGCAGGAAGAAGAGACAAGTCTCTTATTAATAGAACAACATGTTCACCAAGATCAGCAAGAACTTCAACTGTCATCAAGCGAACACGGACATCTAGTTCAACAGATTTTAGACTCCCAGAAAGAGATGTCTCAAATAACAGGAAAAACAGAGATTGTATGTAATTCATTCATTTATTGTATTGACCTACTGTCCTACAACGTCAACTGTTCGCAAGCGACGACGCGGAAATGCTCGAGCATTCTCTCGACAGCCCCGCGTGGCTGCGAGGAAATATACGCGTGCCTATGCCACGTGGAACTCAATCTTGCACGCTCTTTTCAAATTTATGTCCCATTGACATAAATTTGAATTTATGTCCTACTGAAATTTTGAAAAGAGTGTGCATTGGAGTCCATTATCAATGAATCAATGTAAACTGCTCGAGTATCTTGTTGCTCTATCTGCGCTGATGTCATTCAGGCTGGCTGGACAAATCTTCAAAATAGCTCACATTTAACTAGGTCAATAGCGCATTTTATTTGTGACGCTACAGAATCATAGATAATCGATCGAAAACGTGTCCAGCCATCTTGAAAAATCACTTTTCGCTGGTCTCTCAATCTCGGTAACGGAAGTGATTTTGACGACTTTTTGCATATCAACGGGCGTCACATAAATTTGTGACAGCCTGACAGGCATCGAGCTAAAAGTTTTGTGATACGAACAGCGGTTTAGTAGAAAAATGCAAAAATCTGTGTCCAGCCATCTTGAATTTACGTATAAAACTTTTGGCTGGCACTTTGTAACAGTAATAACGTTTGATTTATAGCGTCACATGTAAGGGTTTACGAGAAATCAGTAAAAACTTACATGTCCAACCAACCTGCGTTCAAGCTGGCTGAACACATGTATCTCCGCTGCCTGATGATCTACGGCCTTCGAAATATATTCAAATTTTTGTGACGGGGACGATAATGATTTACTGAATTTGTGACGGAGAAACTTTGAGTAGTTTCAAAGATATTGATCATTTAAGTTTTCCCATACAAACATCCATTAATATTGTGAGGTGACCATAATTTTTACATAAATAAAGTCTCAATGGTATTGAGATAGGAAGTGTTAATTCCATCTGGTTTTTTTTATTATGTCCGACGTTTAAAAGTGATGCCGATACTTGTTTTATATAATTATGCCGATATATACTTTTTCATTTAAATACCTTCGAGCATTAATTATCCTGAAACAATGGTGCCAATTCTCTTGTACACCGAACTAAACTATCACTAAAATTACTTACTTTTGACTATAAGAATCTTAGAGCTTATTCTGTATTAAAATATCTCTAAAGGAGGTGTTTCCTTTTTCATACAACTGTGGCCAAACAATGTACCTTATGAACAAAAGTACTGAAATATAGGGAAAAAAATCGTAGATTCTGAAAAAATATATATTGGATTTATTTACACATTTGTACCACATAAAATTGTCTTTCAAAGATGTTAATAACTTGCAACCCATTTAATAATTTGGCAATCTCATGATACATTCTTCCGATGATGCGTTTCGTTTCTTCATTTTATAAATGTAACAAAAAGAAATTATCCTAAAAATATACTGATTATTATCTTATTTTTGTATTCAAAAAGTTTTTTGCCTTGATATGACATTATTTTTGTGAAACAACAACAGCGAAAGAAATGGTTTTCTCGTACATAATGACAAATGAATAAATGTAATGATTATTGCTATTTACGAACTTCTTACTACTTCAGATTGCAAACACTAATACGTAATATGTATAAATATACAGGGTGGCAGGGACATCGACGCGAAACCGCTTACCATGGATTCAGTACATGATTCTGGACCCCTCTGCGTTGAAATTTTTCGTCGGCTTTTTCTTAATTTTTACGTTTTTTTCTGCATTTTTTTTAATGTAAGCTGTATAAAATCATTATTTCTATCTAACCCAATAAGATTTTTAATTAAAAAATAGTAAATTCACTTGTTTCACTTAAAACAGCAATGTAAATAAAACTCGAAAGGGCTACCTGATCAGCTGTTTTGCTAGAGTTCATTTGTGAGGTCAACACTGGCTTAGTACCTACGTTATTCGCTTTTAAATGCCGACAAAAGGACGGCGGCGGCGAGCGGTCTCGTTCTAAGAAGCTATGCGATAAGGCGACATATCCCAATGAATCTAACAGACGCGTCTCATGAGGCATTTTAATCATCTACAGAAATGAATGACCCATTTACTACTTTTATTTTAGATTAATTATGGGGGATAATTATTTTTCTAAAGCTTCATCGATTTAAGTAAAGAAGATTTAAAAAAAACGTGTAGAAGTGTCTTGATAGTCACGTAATTTTTCGATATCTTTTTATTATCAACATTAATTTTAGTTTGAATGCAATTCAACAATGTAATTTACTGTTTCGTAAAAAAAAAATACATTCATATTCGCAATTAATTTCGTGAATAGGTAGCTAGGTACAACTGAATGTGTTTGTACACTCTATCATTTTGTTGGTCTGTGTTCGGTGTAGGCACTGTAGGCACAAATTAAATAATAGTACTAACTGTAGAAAGCAAGTGCGGCAAATTGAAAGAAAGATCAGCAAAGTACATTTCTTTTGCATTTCGCCGATTTTATCGGATTTTTGCCAGTTCCTAGATTTCGTTGATCGCAAACGGGTGTGCTATTTGACGCGAATTTGTGATCTTAATAAAATCAAAAGTAATTTTCTCTGTGTGTGTGTGTGTGTGTGTGTTTGTGAGAGACGTTCAAAATGCCTTCCTCGAGGAAATAATCGAGGAGGTGCCTGTGCTCCAGTTCCGCGAGACATGGTTCTAACACGACGGCGCTCCCCCAAACGTAACCCTTCCTGTCCGACGGTCAGTGGGTCGTCTTAGTTAAGGTAAGTTCATTAATTGAACATTACTGGATCGCTAAGTTCTAATCTTTTTTGTTATAAATCCTCATCGGTATCGCTATTTTATGGGAATAAGCTTTTAGCGTTAGTTTTATTTCCATAACGGGTACTTAAGAAGTAACTACCATCGGTTAGCAAGACTAATTGTAATTAAACAATATTTTGATGTGGTAGGTACCTATCAATGTTGTCGTTAGGCGATATTTAGTAGGTACAGTCACGTTCGTCCGGCAGCGGCGGCGGGCGGCCGCGCCACAAACGTGTGTGTGTATTGTGTAGGTAGCGCGCGCGCGCGCCATCCGCGGAGCGTTTTGATCGAGTTGTTTACAATACATTGCGCGCTCAAAAATGACAATTTTTTTAACCGGTCATTTCCGAGATGAATGACTTCCGTAATTTTATTTAGGGCATCAGGTGTAACCTTTTCACGACGTTTGTGCGTCGATGTCCCTGCCACCCTGTATATTAAATGAAATCTAGCATGAAATTTAGTAGTTTTTCTGAGACCATTGACCGACCAATGGCCGACCATTACGAATTTAGCAGATTACGAAGTATTGGCAAAATGACAATGGGATCGTGTTGGAATGACGAATTTATAAAAATAGCAGTCTTGGGCCCCTGTGCGGCTGTTATTATTTAGCCACGGGCCCCTACCCGTGTTTTTTTGAGCCGAAGGTGCGTAGTTGGGAAAACTCGACCTCTTTTTTATGGAATTTTTCACTTTTGTATAGAAAATATGAAAAATTATTACCAACGTGTTGAGTTTTAAGGGTTTGCAGGTTCTATAAAGGGGGTCGAAATTTTCATTATTTTTGCGATAGGACACACCGTTTTCGAGATATAAGCAAAAGAAAAGAAAATCAAAAAACAGCACTGTTTTTGCATCTGAAGTCGAGGCAGTCGATGTGTTGGTGTGGATTTTAGCTCATGCCAACTAATTTTATTCCACACCTTTTTAGTCGCGATTAAAAATAGTCAGATTTAGTTAGAAAATCTAAATTATAGGTGAAAAACGTCATATTCAGAATAGCAAAATTACTATTTTCTCTAAACTTTGAACTAAGTGCAATCTTAGTGCTGTCAAACTAAAAGTTAGTTAAGTTGTGTCACTTTAGTTAATTTCAGAATGGGAAATCGTAATTTGACAGGAATAAACTAAATTTTGGTGATTTTTAGTCTAGTTTAGACGCATTTGTGACAAGAGAATCGGCACCAGTATCTACCTATGTACTTACCATGAAAAACACCTACTAAAAGGAGTAGGTATCTGCACGTAAATAATCAATAACATCAAAAAATTACCCCCCCCCCCTTCCTCACTTCTACACTATTGTCATCTATCGATTTAAGGCGAATGCGCCAGGGTAACCCGCGAAATCTTCACATATGGGGATTATACTAACTTAACAAGTTGTGTTACTGATTGTAATGATTATAATTCTATCAACTACTATCACCAAAACAGGGATTTTTGTCCATTAAAGAAAACACCTTAAAAAATATACTTCGTCCTACATAAAACCTACAATATTGGTAACCCTACTGCAGTGTTTGTATGGGAAAATTTAAATGATCAATATCTTTGAAACTACTCAAAGTTTCTCCGTCACAAATTCAGTAAATCATTATCGTCCCCGTCACAAAAATTTGAATTTAATTCGAAGGCCGTAGATCATCAGGCAGCGGAGATACATGTGTCCAGCCAGCTTTTTTTTTTTGTGGATGGGAAATCATCCAATGACCCCTCCCGCTCTGGGTGGAGCAGAAGGGAGTGTCAGACTCTTACTGACTAAAACCCACCCGTGTTCCTTCCTTAGCCCTTTGTGTTCCGGGGTAGCGGTAACCCTTTCGGACAATCCCGCTGCCCGTGTCCAGCCAGCTTGAACGCAGGTTGGTTGGACATATAAGTTTGTACTGATTTCTCGTAAACCCTATAAATGTGACGCTATAAATCAAACGTTATTACTGTCACAAATTGCGTCACTAAATGTTAGTAAAGGAACCATATTCGAAAACGCTCCCGTTATTGAGATTCAGAAGTGCCAGCCAAAAGTTTCATACGTAAATTCAAGATGGCTGGACACAGATTTTTGCATTTTTCTACTAAACCGCTGTTCTTATCACAAAACTTTTAGCTCGATGCCTGTCGCAAATTTATGTGAAGCCCGTTGATATGCAAAAAGTCGTCAAAATCACTTCCGTTACCGAGATTGAGAGACCAGCGAAAAGTGGTTTTTCAAGATGGCTGGACACGTTTTCGATCGATTATCTAAGATTCTGTAGCGTCACAAATTCTGAAATAAGGGTGTTTAGCCGTCACATAAAATGCGCTATTGACCTAGTTAAATGCGAGCTATTTTGAAGATTTGTCCAGCCAGCCTGAATGACATCTGCGCTGACCCTAAATCGTAAAAATTGTAAGTAAGTTCAGTCGGCAAAGGAGATAAGTATGCAGGGTCGTCGAATATAGTTGAAGTTTACCAAGAAACCGATTGATGTCTTCGAATGAAATTTAATTTGGTAAATGAACTGTTTGTTTTCTAATGTCATTCAGGCTGGCTGGACAAATCTTCAAAATAGCTCGCATTTAACTAGGTCAATAGCGCATTTTATGTGACGGCTAAACACCCTTATTTCAGAATTTGTGACGCTACAGAATCTTAGATAATCGATCGAAAACGTGTCCAGCCATCTTGAAAAACCACTTTTCGCTGGTCTCTCAATCTCGGTAACGGAAGTAATTTTGACGACTTTTTGCATATCAACGGGCGTCACATAAATTTGCAACAGGCATCGAGCTAAAAGTTTTGTGATACGAACAGCGGTTTAGTAGAAAAATGCAAAAATCTGTGTCCAGCCATCTTGAATTTACGTATAAAACTTTTGGCTGGCACTTCTGAATCTCAATAACGGGAGCGTTTTCGAATAAGGTTCCTTTACTAACATTTAGTGACGCAATTTGTGACAGTAATAACGTTTGATTTATAGCGTCACATGTAAGGGTTTACGAGAAATCAGTAAAAACTTACATGTCCAACGAACCTGCGTTCAAGCTGGCTGGACACATGTATCTCCGCTGCCTGATGATCTACGGCCTTCGAAATATATTCAAATTTTTGTGACGGGGACGATAATGATTTACTGAATTTGTGACGGAGAAACTTTAAGTAGTTTCAAAGATATTGATCATTTAAGTTTTCCCATACAAACATCCATTAATATTGCGAGGTGACCATAATTTTTACATAAATAAAGTCTCAATGGTATTGAGATAGGAAGTGTCGATTCCATCTGGTTTTTTTTATTATGACCGACGTTTAAAAGTGATGCCGATACTTATATATGCCGATATATACTTTTTCATTTAAATACCTTCGAGCATTAGTTATCCTGACACAATGGTGCCAAGTCTCTTGTACAGACGCCAGCAGGTCAACCTACCCCAATCTGTCAAATTTCTTTGATAGATTTTCAATTTTAGCGCAAAGGAATAAGGTTCATATTCAATTGGAAAATCTGACAGGTTGGGGTAGCTTGATGTGCTGGCCTCTGTACACCGAACTTAACTAACTAAACTATCACTAAAATTACTTACTTTTGACTATGAGAATCTTAGAGCTATTCTGCATTAAAATATCTCTAAATTTAAAAATTATTTTGACACAACCAAATCGAATTTGACAATCGCGACTCCACGTGGTAAGTAGGTACTTTTTTTTTGTTTGTTTGGCTTCGCACGGTTTGTGCATTCAGCCAAAAAGTAGGTACTTATTTGCCCTTATAATCATCATCTGCCTAGCCTTTTCCCAACTATGTTGGGGTCGGCTTCCAGGCTAACCGGATGCAGCTGAATACCAGTGTTTTACATGGAGCCACTGCCTATCTGACCTACACAACCCAGTTACTGGGTAATACGATACCCCTTGGTAAGACTGGTTGTCAGACTTTCGGGTTTCTGACTACCCGTAACGGCTGTCAAAGATCCACGAATGACAGCCGGGATGCTTTCCGAGGCACGGAGGGGTCTCGGTATGTAAAGATGGTCACCCATCCACAGACCAACCGCGGCAAGCGTAGCTTAACCTGATCGATCGACCTGGGCCTCAAGTCTGCTATTACAATAGTGTCAGAATGGTCTATCACTGATTTCATAATTGTCGATTTTGACAAGTTTGGTAATCTACTAATATAATGGCGTCTTTATGACTTTCCAATGCTCAACCACTGACACTCCATTGAAAGAAATGGTAATCTCGTACATAATGACAAATGAATAAATGTAATGATTATTGCTGTTTACGAACTTCTTACTACTTCAGATTGCAAACACTATTATGTAATATGTAAAAATATATATTAAATGAAATATAGCATGAAATTTTGTAGTTTTTCTGAGACCATTGACTGACCAATGGCCGACCATTATGAATTTAGCAGATTACGAACTATTGGCAAAATGACAATGGGATCGTGTTGGAATGACGAATTTATAAAAATAGCAGACTTGGGCCCCTGTGTGGCTGTTATTATTTAGCCACGGGCCCCTCCCCGTGTTTTTTTGAGCCGAAGGTGCGTAGTGGGGAAAACTCGACCTCTTTTTTATGGAATTTTTCACTTTTGTATAGAAAATATGAAAAATTATTACCAATGTGTTGAGTTTTAAGGGTTTGCGAGTTTTATAAAGGGGGGTCGAAATTTTCATTATTTTTGCGATAGGACACACCGTTTTCGAGATATAAGCAAAAGAAAAAAAAAACAGTACTTTTTTTGCATCTGAAGTCGAGGCAGTCGAGGTGTTGGTGTGAATTTTAGCTCATGCCAACTAATTTTATTCCACACCTTTTTAGTCGCGATTAAAAATAATCAGATTTAATTAGAAAATCTAAATTATAAGTGAAAACGTCAAATTCAGAATAGCAAAATTACTATTTTCTCTAAACTATGAACTCAGTGCAATCTTAGTGCTGTCAAACTAAAAGTTAGTTGTGTCACTTTAGTTAATTTCAGAATGGGAAATCGTCATTTGACAGGAATAAACTAAATTGTGGTGATTTTTAGTGTAGTATAGACCCATTTGTGACAAGAGAATCGGCACCAGTATCTACCTATGTACAGACGCCAACAGGTCAACCTACCCCAATCTGTCAAATTTCTTTGATAGATTTTCAACTTTAGTACAAAGGAATAAGGTTCGTATTCAATTGGGAAAATCTGACAGATTGGGGTAGCTTGACGTGCTGGCCTCTGTACTTACCATGAAAAACACCAATACCTACCTACTAAAAAGAGTAGGTATCTGCACGTAAATAATCAATAACATCAAAAAATTACTCCCCCCCCCCCTTCCTCATTTCTACACTTTTGTCATCTATCGATTTAAGGCGAAAGCCCCAGGGTAACCCGCGAAATTCATTTTTTAAATGTTTTTTGCAATTTGCTGGTCAGTATTAAGTTGTACGTTGAGTAATATATGATTCGCGGCCGTAACAAATATCTATTTACAGAATTATAATCTATAAATTCGTCAACACAACTCTCTAAGACCAAGTAATCCCCAAGAATGACTATTTCATGAAATCTTCACATTTGGGGATTATACTAACTTAACAAGTTGTGTTACTGATTGTAATGATTACAATTCTGTCAACTACTATCACCTAAACACGGATTTTCGTCCATTAAAGAAAACACCTTAAATTATACTTAGTCCTACATAAAACCTGCAATATTGGTAACCCTACTGCAGTGTTTGTATGGGAAAATTTAAATAATCAATATCTTTGAAACTACTCAAAGTTTCTCCGTCACAAATTCAGTAAATCATTATCGTCCCCGTCACAAAAATTTGAATATATTTCGAAGGCCGTAGATCATCAGGCAGCGGAGATACATGTGTCCAGCCAGCTTGAACGCAGGTTCGTTGGACATGTAAGTTTTTACTGATTTCTCGTAAACCCTTACATGTGACGCTATAAATCAAACGTTATTACTGTCACAAATTGCGTCACTAAATGTTAGTAAAGGAACCTTATTCGAAAACGCTCCCGTTATTGAGATTCAGAAGTGCCAGCCAAAAGTTTTATACGTAAATTCAAGATGGCTGGACACAGATTTTTGCATTTTTCTACTAAACCGCTGTTCGTATCACAAAAATTTTAGCTCGATGCCTGTCACAAATTTATGTAACGCCCGTTGATATGCAAAAAGTCGTCAAAATCACTTCCGTTACCGGGATTGAGAGACCAGCGAAAAGTGGTTTTTCAAGATGGCTGGACACGTTTTCGATCGATTATCTAAGATTCTGTAGCGTCACAAATTCTGAAATAAGGGTGTTTAGCCGTCACATAAAATGCGCTATTGACCTAGTTAAATGCGAGCTATTTTGAAGATTTGTCCAGCCAGCCTGAATGACATGTTTTCTATTAATTAAATGAAATTTTATTTGAAAACATCAATCGGTTTCTTACTAAATTTCAATTATATTTGATGACCCTGCAATACTTATCTCCTTTGCTGATATCTACCTGATTTTATTTTCAGGAGTGGCAATTCGGAGCTCAGAAAGCTAGAGAGGCGATGAACCAAGAAATCGAACATCTTCGGTTTAATATACAAGCTTTGTCTCGCGTAGCGAATCCCTTGGGAAAACTATTAGATCACATCCAAGAAGATGTAGAAGTGATGCGTCAGGAACTCCATCAGTGGTCTAACATTTACGAAGACGTTACAAAAGAGATGCTAAAACAAAAGACGTTAGTGTTTTCGCTTTCGCACAGTCTTCTTCTTGAGTCCATGGAAAATTAACCCATTCCCTATCCCGCAATCACAATAATTCATCTGTTGTTCAAGTATTGAATGCTTCACGGAAAGATACGTTAACAGTTCAAAATATTCCTAGAACAGTTTCATTTCAAATATTATTGATAGAAGTCCATAATTCGCTTATCTAGCAACTTCAAGGGGTTGTTCCCCTTGTATTTTAAGATGCATCTTGTATATTCAGTACCGATTTAGTCACCTGCATTTGTCAAGGGGCTGTTTCTAAACAATTCCTGTCGTACTAAACAATTTTCGCGATGAAACTCGTATGCGATTTGTAAAAATAGCCAGACTATTTCGATGCACGCATGAAAAGTTTTTTTTCCACCAATCGGATATGAGTTTTCTAGGGAAAGTTGTTTAGTATGATGGGTAGGATCACCCCTCGGCGGATGCAGATGACTAAATTACCATCTATTTAAACGTTCATAGATCTAAGGCTCCGTTCACAATCACGGGCGACGCGACTTGCGGCGCGATTTGCGTCAAATGGCACGCGCGGTCGACTTCATGCCATACCACAACCACAATCCCTCAGTGGCCGCACGCTCTGAAATCGTGGCAGCCGCACCCGCACTGTTAGCTAGTAGGTACATTTGATTCACTCGAGTGCCATATCGCTTGTCTCGTTTTTCCGTCGCGCGAGTAATACCTACGTGCGGAGACTCGTGGCATACCATAAACAACTTCTTTCACCGCAGTCGCTGTCGCAAGACGCGTGTCGCTTGAGTGTGTAGGTTGTGGCCAAGGGGTACCTAACACCACCGTCATTTTATCTTTCAGCCTGAACGAAGATTCGCTGACGCCGTTCCATACTAAATTAAAACAAATTGAAAGGGAAATTGAAGAGAAGCATGATAAAATTAACGATCTCAAAATATTGATACACAAAAATGCTTTTAGAATTGAAAAGTTGCTTACGAGTGGTACACAATAACAATATTATGTATATTTAACATTTGCAATAAACTTAATCCAATTAGGTACATAACTGTCATTAGTCTTACTAACATAGTATAAAGAGGGGAAGTAGATTTAATAGGTAGCCAGTCAGTCTCTTTTCTCAGCAATCAGATTATTTCCACCCATTTTTCACGGCGTGCTGCATCTTTAGGCACCCTGCTACGTTATTATTATCAAAAAAACATTTAAAATCAGTTATTCCATAAATTAAAAACTCCCACAAATGTGGGTAACTAAAACTAAGTTTTTAGTGGTAACACTGAACCTAATTTACAAAATTCTACATTTTATTGCGTTTTTAAGTTGATATAAACACACAGAGGTAATTAATTTACGTGTGGAAAGTAATTCCGGTTAATTTATTATGTTTTTGTGATCTTGAATCGCACTCTTTCGCGATATTTTTTGTCGTATGTCACTCGGTTCACTTCGGTTGGCGTCACACAGAGCACTGAACTGACGTTAGCTACGCTGATGGCTGTGGCCATCAGTCTAGTGGCAACGCCTTGGTGCGGTAATTATTAATCGAGTGTAACATAATTAATATATCAATGACTTGTAGCAAGTAACAACTTCCGCTTGCATGACTCTTAGGGTCAGTTCACACCGAGACGCGACGCTGCGCCACGCGGCGCAGCGCGAAAACACTGGCCTCTTCCAGTATCGTCGCGTCGTGTCGCGTCTCGGTGTGAACTGACCCTTGTCTCAAGTATAAGGTATAATATGCATTAGTTCACATCGGGCAATAAAAATTGACGTTAGCGAGTACCTACTCGCTAACGTCAAATTGTGTGAAAATATACAACGTGTAACGTTAAATGCGCAAAACCTCATACACCCCAATTAGAGCATTGAGCAAGCATAATACAATGACCAAAACTATTTCTTTAAAGATATTTTTATTTAAAAAAATCGAGTCAAAATTTACTCTTAATGCCTTAAAATAAGACTTAATTTTCTTTGGCTCTATCGGCGGATAGTATGGCAAAATATATAATTTTTTTATTTTAATTTTTTTGTATGGCAAAAAACTTTATTATAATTGTAAAGCTCGTACTCTACGCCCCGCTTTAGATTTAATACAGCAAAAAAAATCTGATTACATAAATATATAACCGACTTCCATAAAAAGCCCTACTAAGTCAAAATAACCTTAGTTTGGAAAGTCGTTGGCAAGAAATTACAGACTTCTGAAACCAAAGGTCTATTGCACTTTGAAGTGTTTTGTTTTTGAAGTCGGTTGTATTTTATTTTATTTCACACAAATTCGCGTAAGTACTATGTACTTTATATTGATGCTCAGCAACTTTCTTTGATCTGTGTACAGTAGGTCCGTACCTATACTGTTCGTTGTTGAGGAGTTCTGTTGTCAGATCTTCACTCTATTAAATGCAACCATCTCGGTAGTGTCACATCACATACGGATGGACAGGACGAAATGATAAAAGTTCCTTTTCTTGGGCCATGTATGTGCTACGGAACGCTCAATCAATCAATCAATCAACTCAGCCTATCGCAGTCCACTGCTGGACATAGGCCTCTCCCAGTCAGCGCTACAACACCCTGTCCTCCGCCTTCCTCATCCAGTCCATTCCAGCCACTTTCTATATGTCGTCCGTACATCTAGCTGGGGGGCGCCGTACACTACGCTTGCCGATACGCGGTCTCCACTCAAGGACTCGTCTGCTCCACCGGCCATCGATCCTTCGACAAACATGGCCAGGTCACTGCCACTTCAGTTTGCTTACTCTGCAAGCTATGTCGATGGCTCCGGCCGAATTAACGCCCCACTGCACAGACGACATCCCGGGTATCGACCAGTGCGAGATTAGGGCGGCCCTCGAGCAGCTAAAGCACACGCCGGACACTCCGTACAACGCGCGCAAAATAATTACCTACTACTACTATATAGCCAAATGACCGTTTGTACACGTGCAAATGTGTGCGTGAATTCTAGTAGGGTTGCCGGTTTGCTGTCGTGCGTAGCGTAAAAAAAATGGCGGTGAGCGACGACGATACGTGACCTTGTACGAGCGACATTCAATTATTGTTTATCTAGTTGTCGGGTTCGTAATGAAATAAAAATAATATTTTATTAGTTAATAAGTAAAACTTTTAGTTTATTGCCACCGACTTCCGAAATTAAAGTTATTTTTCAATTTGTAGTTTTTTTGGAAGTCGGTTTTTTTTGTAAAAAAGTTTTTATTTCTTGCTTTTTAGTGGGTCTGTTTATAATGTATCTAAGGTACATTAGCCTAATGTCAACTTGCTCATCGCCTTTTACAAAACACATAGGAAGGTATTGCTTTTCCCGATGCAGGGACGTTAATTGTCCTGGTACTCCACCATCAGCTCCATTTCACTATTCGCATTGTGATGAACATACATTGTGCTTAGCAACCATATTAAAGTAATCGAATCGCAACCTGTGAAATACTTATTATTGAGTAGTCCCGGTGGCCATCTGTGGTCTACATCATCAGTTCCACTTCACTAAATATTGCTTTCCAAGAGCAAGTGCACGAGTTACTATAGATAATACCCGAATCGCTATAGGTATGCCTATTTCCTTCGATTTCTCCAGGATCCTGTCATCAGAACTGGATTTTGACCACAGTGGGACCAATCTGGAAGTATATCCTTTTAAATAAAAAAATAACTTTCCAAATCGGTTTACAAATGACGGCGTGCTGAGGTAACAAACATAAAAAATACAACCGAATTGAGAACCTCCTCCTTTTTGAAAGTCGGTTTAAAATAGGTTTATCTATCTATTCAATCAATAACGCCAAAATAAGGTACCTAACTAAATATTGCTTACACTAAAATATTTTCGTTTAAATGACCTACTTAACTATAAATAATCGGTTATTAAATCGCATGGTATTAAAATGCGATATCTTACTTACAAACATTTAAGTAAATACAAATTCGGAAAAGCATCATAATATCCAACCATCGTAATTAAAACTCTAATAAAACTTTTAAATCGCAAAATTGTGTGTTCGTGTCAGCAGTACCTACACTGCTGCGGTTCTTTGTGAGCGCCCCTAGCTAATGAGCCACCGACGTATGCCGCGATGTGCGGGGTGTGGTGCGGTATCTGATGTCAGCGCGGGGAAGGAAATGGCCATTCTGTACGAAGTACTATTAGGTATTCTGTGGCTAAAGAACAACAAGGCACCTGGGGATGACGGAATAACGACAGAACTCCTTAAAGCGGGTGGGGCTCCAGTCCTGAGAGAGCTAGCGAGTCTCTTTAACTCCGTCATCCAAGAGGGTACAACGCCCGAGGCGTGGAGCTCTGCTCCACGCCTCGGCCGGTGGTTCTGTTCTTCAAAAAAGGTGACAAATTCTTGTTGGAGAACTATAGACCCATTTCGCTTCTGAGCCATGAATACAAGCTGTTGTCGAGGGTAATCACGAACCGTCTCGCCAAGAGACTTGAGTTCCAGCCGCCAAAACAAGCAGGTTTTCGAAAAGGCTTCAGCACCGTAGACCACATCCATACTGTTCGACAAAATGTACAGAAGACCGAGGAGTACAATCAGCCGCTGTGTATGGCATTTGTAGACTACGAGAAAGCCTTCGACTCCATCGGAATATGGGCACTGGCCTCTCTGCAACGATGTCGAATTGACTGGCGCTACATCGAAGTGTTGAAATGTTTGTATGACGCTCCCACGATGACTGACCTCTCTGCAACGATGTCGAATTGACTGGCGCTACATCGAAGTGTTGAAATGTTTGTATGACGCTCCTACGATGACTGTCCAGATCCAGGATCAGAAAACTAGACCCATCCAACTGCTTAGAGGGGTGAGACAGGGGGATTTATTTATTTATTTATTTCTAAATACTTTATTGTACACCACAAAAATACAACAAGTAAAGATACATCAAACACTAAAAAATATACAATGGGCGGCCTTATCGCTTTCTGCGATTTCTTCCAGGCAACCTTAGGATGGACAGTGATTTTCCTGTTATAATGGGGCTGTCGTTGGTGCAAATATTATTTATACTAAAATATCGGGTTGATGCATAAGTTCTTGGACACTCAAACACGTTTATTAAAAATAATTTTATTTATTATTAAAGAAATATTAATCCACAATATAATGACCGTCATGTTCAACGACATGTAACCATCTCTCTGGCAAAGACATTATGCCGTGTTCCCAAAAAGCAGGAGGCTGGTGGTCAAAAAAACTCGGCGATAAGTATCGTCTTGGAGTTGTTCATAGTTTTCAAACTTCTTCTTTCTTAGATGTAACTTTAGAGCCCGAAACAGACATAGTCCGACGGCGCAATATCAGGACTGTATGGCGGGTGAGGTACCACTGTCCAGTTCAGCTTTTCCAGAATGTGGCGGACAGACTTCGCAGTATGTGGTCGAGCGTTGTCCTGAAGGAGTGATACAGACAGCCTTTTTGGACGCTTAGTCGCTATTTCTGAAGCTAACTTTTGCAGTTGCTCTGCATAAATAGTAGCGTTAATAGTCTGCTTCTCGTCCAACAGTTCCCAATAGAGAATGCCTTGCCAATCCCTGAAAACTGAAAACATTATCTTTTGTCCATGACGATCTGGTTTCGGTTCCGTTGGCGCCCTTTCTCCGCGTGGAACCCAATAGGCCTGCCGCGTTTTGTTGTTGTAGTGAATCCAGGATTCGTCGACAGTGACAATGGACCTGAGAAAGTCTTGTCTGTGTGGTTGTAGGAGGAGACTTTCGCATATGGTCACGCGTGCTGCGCGCTCGCTGTCTGTCAAAGCGTGGGGTGTCCACAGACTCATTATTTTGTGGTAGCCCATTGCATGCAGGTGCCTAATTATAGTGGAATGGTCGTACCCAAGTTCCTTCTCTAAGTCCCTGGTAGTCGCATCCGGATGTCTTTCCAAATGTGAGCGTAGAAGGTCTTCGTCGAAGACAACTAGCCGACCGGAGCGAGGTTTATCTTCACAACTCGTATCCCCCTTGTCGAAAGACTTAAACCAATAACTCACTGTGGAATGAGCAATAGTGCCTTGTCCAAACGCAGTGTTAATTTTCTCGGCCGTTAGCCTCGCACTCGTTCCTAGATTATGCTCGTAAAGCATGATTGCTCGTAGTTGACGCGGTTCCATTTTGAACTAAACTGAACAACTTGGAACGCGCGTGCCCTTTTATACCCCTTGGCGTAAAGCTCCTAGAACATTCTGTAGAATAATAGATTATTCTAGCGCGTAACCGAATTGAAATGAAACCTAGAAAAATTTTAATGAAATCCAAGTGTCCAAGGATTTATGCACCACTCAATATATACACAGATATACAGGGTGTTAGTAGAACGCTTCCGAAAACGAAGACGGGTGATAGGGCTAGTAATTCTCAATACGATACCATCAAAAAAACTGGAAAAAAAAATACCAATTTTTTTGCATTTTTCGTACACTATGCTGTGAGAGTAGTTAAATGAAACCATAATTTGTGATTAAACTAATTTTTTTTCTTTACAACTCTAACAAGCAATGTATTGATCCAGGAAGACATGGTCTCTCCGATGCAAATACGTTGCCGGCGACTGAACAGATAACTACGAAACCAATCAATTACCGGTGGAGATATGTTAAAAGAACAAAGAATGCCAAGCAAAACATCAAAATCAGTATTAAAAGCATTACTGAAATCTAGCAAAGCTAAAACCGTTAGTTTACTGTTTTCCATGGCTGACCTTATATCATCCGTAATGTTCAGAAGCGTTGTGGTGGTGCTATGATATGACCTGGACGGATGCCAGACTGGAAGGGGTTGAGGAGATTATTTTTAGAGATGAAAGTGCTTAATTGATTGTGGATTAACCGTTCAAGGACTTTGGATAGGAATGGTAAGACTGATATTGGACGGTATTCGGAAAAAGCTGTGGGATTAGACTTTTTAGGTAACGGAATTATTTGAGCATCTTTCCACGAGCATGGAAAGACGCCACTGGACGCCGAAAAATTGAGAGACAAATGACGGGTAGGATAACATCCAACACAGGGACCAACATATTACGGCTGATACAGTCACTTCCTACTGCATTGGAAGTAATCGATAGTATGCTCTTCTTAACATCACACGCGGATAACTGACCAAAAACGAATGGAGAATAACTGGGAGTCTGAAGAGAAGAAAGATAATTCAGTGTATTCGATTTTATTGTCCTATCAAAATTGGAAGAAGCAGTAAAATGATTATTCATTGCATTCATGTCTATGTCTTTTGGGATTGTCTCTTGTCGGGTTTTACCGACCCCCAATGATCTAAGAAATTTCCAAACTTTGGATGCGTCCCCATTTTGGACAGAAGTATGAATGTGGCGGCGATTAGCATTCCTACACACCTTGTTGCAGTGATTACGGATTGAGAGGTATCTTTCCCTGTTAGCGTCATTAGCCCTGCGCTTAAATTTAGACTTCGCCGTAACTTTTTTAAGCACTAGCGTTTTAATCTCATTTGTGAGCCACGGCGCCGGCAAATATTTAACCTTAACTGCTCGAACAGGTGCGTGGTGATCGTAGAGCTCGATAAGCTTCGCCGTAAAAATACTAACTTGCTCATCGACTGATGCAGAGGCAAACAGAGCAGACCAATCTATATTGCTGGCATCCTTGGGGATGTAATATTCCCTAGGTTGTTCACAAATGCGTTAAAGGACGTCTTCTAGACGCCGCTGGACTGGACTGCATAGGGTATCAACATGAACGGCGAGTACATTTCACATCTTCGATTTGCCGATGACATCGTCATAATGGCAGAGACGCTGGAACAGCTAGATCAAATGCTGCACAGCCTAAATGGAGCCTCTAGGCGAGTTGGCCTCGGCATGAATTTGGACAAGACGAAAGTCATGTACCATTCGCACGTCTTAACGAGTCCAATCCACATCGCAGGGTCGCTTCTCGAAGTTGTGAAGGATTATGTCTACCTAGGGCAAGTAATCCATCTCGGTAGACACAACTTTGAGAAAGAAGCCGACAGAAGGATCCAGTTGGGTTGGGCAGCATTTGGAAAACTTCGTCAAGTCTTCTCGTCACCTATCCCGCAGTGTTTGAAGACTAAGATCTTCAACCAGTGCATCCTGCCCGTCATGACATATGGTGTCGAAACGTGGACACTGACGGTCGGGCTGGTCCACTCATTCAAGGTCGCTCAGCGCGCTATATGAGCGAGCTATGCTCGGAGTCTCTTTGAAGGATAAAATCAGGAATGAAATTGTCCGGAAAAGAACCGGAGTTACGGAACCCTAAAACAGACGAATTGAGGACTTTTTCCTTTTGAAAGTCGGTTATAAAGATTCCCCAAAGGATCCTTCAGTTTTTCTTCTAATTTAAATTCGGTTAAAGAGAACTGAGGAAAAACTTGAGTGAGATGAGACCTCTAGAGAGAAATCTAGAACCAAGTAATCTAAGAGCCAGGTCACAGTCCAGAACCATAACAGCATCTACGTCTCTACGACACTACTTTCTTTCCAACAATGGGGCCGACAACTGTCAAAGTGGCGCTAGCAGCGCACAGACCAATAACAAAGCAGTTTTCGTATGGAATTAGTAGTGAATTCATAAATAAAGACAATTATTGAGGAAATGCCTGGATGTTGTGTACCAAATTGCAAAGAAACTGGAGGCCACCAGTTCCCTCAAGATGAGAAACTTAAAAAAAATTGGTTGAAAGCTATAAGGCGAGTAAAGTTTGAGCCTAAAAGCGGTGCGAGAGTGTGTCATAAACATTTCAAGGAAAGTGACTATTGAAAGATTGGTAAATACTTAAAGTGATTACTTTCAGTTTAACTAAGTCATCAAAAACTATTTGCTCCTATTTCTATTTAAGTACCTAACTGTAAGATAATGCGATTTAATAAGCGTTAAGAAAGCAGACTGCCCATAATACATAAATTATTTGTTGAGAGCAGAACGCCTGAAAACACGTAATTATAGAAAAAGCTTGTTTCAAAGAGAGAACTTAACTACTCAGAGCATCAGTAATATCCAGCCACTTGAAGAATTAGATGATGTAAATGTCTCTGCGTGTGTAAATGTTTATCAGTTATCACCAGTGGTCGGAGTAGGTAGAGCTGTTTGGGGTGAATGACCGCAAACATTGATGTTAACATGGATATGCCTCTGAAATCCCGGGATTTTGAAATTGTCGATTGATTTAAGTGAGTTAATATGGGTAAGTGGGCAGTTATGAGCAGGTAGCAGGTGAGCACCCAAACAGTATATACTATACACACACAGGGATCCTGGAATGTTGTTAGAGGTAGCTTCGTGAAATATGAATTAATTGAGTTAAACTGTTAGAAACAATACTAAAACTCATATAAAACTAACTTAAACATGTTTTGTTAATTCCGAGAATTCCCGGGATTCCGGGAAATATTTGGCATATCCATGTTATGTCCGCATGTCGCAAGTAGCAAAAACAGCTCTACCTACTCCGACCACTGGTTATCACAGAGCAGAATAATAAAATTAAAATTTTATTAATCTCTTTTAATGACAACTAAAATGACATTGACAAAGGTTCGTATAGTGGTGGCGCCATCTGAGATCAGCTTTCACTTGCCAACCCCATTCTATGACAACAATTTCAGTTTTATAATTCAAAATTGTCTTTTTCTATACGAATGAAGGTCACTCTTCTGCGGACAATCTCCCCACAAAAAAAAAACGGGCGGGGTGGGAAACACCCGGTAGGAACGAAGTTCAAAATAAAAATTCATGATGATTTCAAAATGACAATGCAAAGTTCTGTAGCCAATCTTGGATTTTTATTTTGACCACAATGGCCCCGATTCTGTTGTTCACAAACTAAACTAAATTTAAGTTCAGTGCATCTTTTTCTTTCTATTTCGTTAAGAAAAGGACAGAAGATAAATATTAGTTTAGTACTGTCAAATTAGTCAGCGCCTGACGTAAATTGATGTATTTTTAGTAGCCAATTTTTTAATCACGTCTAAACTTGTCTATGGATTATCTAATTTGACAGGACTAAACTAATATTTATCTTCTGTCCTTTTCTTATTGAAATAGAAAGAAAAAGATGCACTGAACTTAAATTTAATTTAGGTTGTGAACAACAGATTCGGGACCAATATCGGATTCAGCACTCTATAAAACCATGAAAACGACACACATGACTAAAAAAACCAGTCAAGAGCGAATCGGACTCGTGCACCGAGGGTTCCGTACCATCATGTTTTTTTTCATCGGCGAGACCCATTGAAGATATTATAACCACTAGAGAGCATATAGGCCGATTTATTCGAAGCACACGACTCACTGCCGCGGGGGGCCGGAGGACGAGGAAGAACGCGTGGCTGCAATTACTTAGTCAGTTCTTCGTTATAAAGGATTTTAACATTATGAAAAATACTCAGTTAAAATCATAGAAATAATATTTAATCAAAATCAATCAATTACAAAAGAAAGCATGTTATTATTGATTTTTAAAATTAATTAATTTGATATACCTACTGTATGTTTTTAACCGACTTCAAATAAGGAGCAGGTTCTCAATTGAATAAATAAATTAATTAATTAATTAATTAATTCGGTTGTATTTTTTTCGAATTAAAGTTTTAAGGTCCTGCGGGGTAATTGCATAACACACTATTAGTAGCAATGGGTTTCAGTTTGACAGATCAACAACGTTCATTGCGTTTTTTACATTGTTGAGCAGACACATTTTTCCAACATATGAAGCAATGGATTAGCAATATGCTTCAAAATGATTCAAATTGAGATCGATAGTGTGTTTCGCAATTAGGATGCTGATTGTTCTTTGTAACAAATGATAAACGAGCGTCTACATATTTTTGAATCCAAACCTTGGTCCCAGCGGTGCCTGATTTGTAAATATTTTCAATGTACACAGAAACGCCTCGTCTAGTTTTATTATATTATGTTAGTATAGATTTGTATTTAATCATAGTGGTGTAATAATAACCATGGTTGTAATTAATTTTCTATCGATATAGTTAGAAGTCCCTCGGTAATTTCGACTCACCGGGACCACGAATACCTAACGAATGCGTGTAGGTCCATTAGTACCTAAAGGCTGAACCAAGTTTAGGCAGGCTAAGAGTAGTTGTAGCTGCACAAACTTGTGGTTTTAGCCGTAACAGATAAGTAGGGTTTCGGTAAAATCTATAGGTTATATACATTACTTGGGTATAAATTAAAGACGGAAAAAGGTATTTGTCTAAAAGTTTACTGCATTGTGTAGGAATAAATATATTTTTGAGTGTATAACGAGCTGCTTGAAGTTCGAAGTTCGTCGACCGAACCTCAAGCACTACACGACTCTGGGTGTTTTGAAGGTAGCCCGTCAAACTCAAAGGAGACTGGGCAAAGGTGGTCTCCGGACCAATAGTGATACGGTTTTAATTATTTGTGGACGGATACCTCATCTTTACCCTTGTGCAAAAGGGGCATCAAAATCTAACCCGGCAGTTTAAAGAAATGTATGCTTTTAAATATACAGGGTCAAAATTCAGACGGGCAGTAAAGGCGCGGGCCTACCGCGGCGCACGGAGAGGCTACGCACGTGTATTAAGCTTCGCTTTGTAAGAAAATGTATGTGGTTGTGTCCACTGCAGCCCACGGAGAGGCTACGCATGAATTGACGTCATTGATGTGTGCGTGGCTTGCTCAAATAGGCGGTTTCATAGCTCAACGCTGTCGACCTGGGTTTACGTTTCCACTGGAGTACACGAATATGACCCAATAGCAATTGACAAAAAGGCGCAGGCGTCGCTCGCTTCTCCGCCCGTCCCACCTCCCGCAGTGAAGCCCGAGGCCGTGGATTGCAGTGGCGCGTGGGTAGCCTCTCCGTGCGCCGTGCCACGCTATACATAGTCGTAGGTCGTCTTCGTGTACTCCAGTGGAAACGTAGACCCGCGTTGTCAACCAAATTAATACACGCAACTAAAATGCGCCGCGGTGGCACCGCGTGCACAGCATGCGCCGCGGTGGGCCCGCGCCTTAAGGGCAGGTGCCTTAACCGTTGTCGCTTCAGGAAAATATTTATTTCATCTTATTTATAAAGTATTGTGAATATAAAAAATCTACCGAACTCTTCAGAGAAAACACTTGTGATGTTGTGTGTTAAGTTATTTATTTATCGAGTATTTGCTTTGCTGACTGTACTTACAGAGTCGCCTAACACGCACAGTAAGCTAAACTATGACATACACAATACACTTAGGTACATCTACAAATACATCAAGGGTTCATCCATATAGGTATCAAAACTTAAGAGATTTAGAGATGCTCCCTCACCGGGATCATTCACCTGTAATTTAACAATCCAAGATTTCACTTTAAGCATTACGTTACAAACAAACACTCCCTCGCTGGGAGAATTCACCTGTAATGTAGGTAACAAATTCAATTTATGTCACAAATTGGATCACTCACCACACAGGTTGCGCACTGTAATGTTCGGTTCTCCTCACTCACTGATGCAGAGCTCGAATCTTTTTTTTTTTTTTGAGGATGGGAAATCACTGAACTGTTCATTACAGGCGAATGCTTCCGGTAAGGGAACGCCTTAAGATTGCGTCTATGCAGTGGCAATAGTAATAGTGCTTCTTTAAACTATGAAAAATGTCTATTCTAAACTACCCGTTCGATTTTTATGAATAAGGTGTCAATCGATGATTCGCTATTATGGTTCGGGTTCTATAGGCTACATTTTTACCCAACTAGGGCAAAGCCAAAGGTTAACAGACTTGTAAATGTTCAACGTTCAACTCCTCTTATCTCCTAAAACGTCGCCGAAGTCGCACGTAATCTGTGCCACTTTTGCCTTAGTTACATGACATTATTAATTTAGTAGGTAGGTAATGACGTGTGACTCCGGCTATACGAAAACCAATGTTATGTTGTTACGATGTCTTCTATTATATCTTTTTAGTTGGCGTTTTTGTCGTAGATGAGTTAGAAAGAAAAATATATTGGTAGAATCTTTTACACAAAATATCGATGAAAAAAAAACGACTAGGAGTATTTATTGACCTTGCGAAGGCATTTGATACTGTCGCGATCACTATTCTTGTGGACAAGTTAGAAAGATACGGTATTGCTTAGAATTTTCAAAGATTTCTTTCGGGTCATCAGCAAAAGGTTAAAATAAATAAATATACTAAATAAGAGGCATCTATCATCTGCGGCGTCTCACAGGGTAGTATTCTTGGTCCCAGTTTATTTTATTATACCTATACATAAACGACCTGTGTCAAATGTCACTCCACAACGGGAAAAAAATACATATGCCGTTGACACCACTCTTGTATTTAAGGGAGAAACTTGGAACGAGGTACGACAAACTGCGGAAAAGGAATTGCGCAGGGTGGCTGAACCAAAATCTTTTGAATTTAAACGTTTCGAAAACTCTATTGGTTCAGTTTACGAATTCTCACGTGAAACAGCAAAACATGATGATTTGTATTCTTACATGCGAGACTTTAAATCAGCAATATTCTTGTCCATCCGTTAATAAAACTCCTACAGTTAAATATCCTGGAGTACCTACTACTAGACGAGAACATAACTTGGAAGCCACATATGGACGTAATTTCGTCACGTGTTAGACAATTAATATCGAGGGTTTTCAAAAATCTTAGGCATATAGCTAACCTGGAACTGCTTCGTACTGTTTACAATGCCCTTGTTCAATCTGTCATCGGATACTGCATTGGAGTATGGGAAGGTGCATGCAAAACGCATATCATACAACTAGAGAGAGCACTATGACATTTAAACCCTACAGATTCCTCACTAGAACGCTATATGAGCTGTCAGGTTCTCACGGTGAG
Organism: Globia sparganii; assembly: GCA_949316385.1. NCBI lineage: Eukaryota > Metazoa > Arthropoda > Insecta > Lepidoptera > Noctuidae > Globia > Globia sparganii. Next base: position 8,814,076 of record OX438671.1, read on the forward strand.
GCAGCTTATTTTTTATCAGCTTATTATCAAATTGCGTGTGTCTACCCATTATGATCCAGATAAATTAAGCAAAAAACGTACTATTACTTATGTATTTGACTCAGTAAGAACACGTACCTACTGCATTAGCCAGACGTCAAAGGGTTTTTTTTTCTGTGCATATTTGGCACTAGCTGTACCCCGCGGTTTCACCCGCGTTAATTTGAGGAAAAACCTACTAAAATATATTTCACCCCCTTCATGACCGGCCGCCTTGCGGAGTTATCTTAAAACTATGGTTTCTCTTATGATATTCATTGAAATCAAATGATCTCAAAAGCAATTTTGTTCAAAATTAAATACTTGTGGGGAATAACGTACCTACTTATTTGAATTAGGATTGATATAATGTATAAAAAAACATCTTCGCAAATAATACATTATTTTATAACAAATTTAATTACCATAAAAAAGGTTATAGTGAGTCAACTTTAAAAGATAGACTTATACTATCGCGGACTTTTTTTTTTAAACTTGTAAAGGGGAACAATTCCGTCATCTTATTCATTAAAAATCTTAGTTGGTACCTATATAAATATAATGTAGTGAATTGGGAGGAGGCGCTGAAATCTGATATACAGGATGATAAATAGGAGTGTAGGCAAGGTCATTTCCAAACTTTTATACTTTTTTTTTTTTTTTTTTTGTGGATGGGAAATCATCCAATGACCCCTCCCGCTCTGGGTGGAGCAGAAGGGAGTGTCAGACTCTTACTGACTAAAACCCACCCGTGTTCCTTCCTTAGCCCTTTGTGTTCCGGGGTAGCGGTAACCCTTTCGGACAATCCCGCTGCCCCGGCAGGCTTCGGCCCTTTCGGGCCCCTTCCTAATGCTGACATCTCTTTGAGGCGCGCGTGGAACACGTACGCGCCGTCCGGCACGGGCCTGGTCCTGATCGGACGGAGAGTTACCCATTACTCTCCGCCCGCAGGCCCGCGCCTACGGCGGCCGGGAGTCGTCTCGCGGCTCCCGACGCCCGGGGCGTCTCCCGCGGCGGCTGGGACGTGAGGCCCTCTCCCTCAGCCGTCCCGCCACCTCCTTCGCTAGCATGACTGCTTCGCAGAAGGAGGTGACTGCCTCCCACTCCCTCTCGGCCCGGACCATGGCTTGAACCAGGGCCGGGCGCGAGAGGTCGCCGGAAAGTCGCTCACAGGAAAGGCCCGCTTTTCTATAAAGTTCTGAAAAAAAGGTCCTAATTGATAGCTTTGCTAGTTTTTTTAATGATTTTTTTCATTGAGCACTATGCGAAGTGATTGTAAAAAACAAAAATTGGTCGTAAATTTTGAACCGTAAAAAATTGCACCAACATTCTCAGGGTTAAAATGTTTGCAAATGACCTTGCCCACGCCCCTATTCGATTTGATCCATACTTCCAGGGACACCCTGTATAGGTGTTTACCTAGTTTGGGTTTCAGAGGCTTCATAGGTTTTTATAACTCTTAATTTATTTCAATAAAGATTTATTATTATTATTTTATTTAGGGCACGCACAGGAAATACAACAATGAAAAAATAACATTTAAAAAGTTAACAACAGTTCAGCTCAGATTTTGACAGATTTTTTAAATCAACGTTAGTTTTTAGAAGAAAGAAAGAAAGAAAGAAAAATAGGTTTATTTGTCTCAGAAACACGTGCAAACAAAAAGATACGAAACGAACGAAATGCACGAATGTACGAAATGTACGGAGTTCTGTGAATTCCAAATGTATATTTTTCTCAAAATTGCTGGGTCCGATTTTGATGCCCCTTGGTTCAAGGGTATAGATGAAGTATCCCTACACAAATATGAAAACAGTATCGCTACTTGTCCACAGACAGACCACTTCTCACACAAATTCGCCCAGTCTTCGTTCTTCGTTTCGGACTGCCCTACCTTACGCTTAAACCTCAAACTAAAGAGTTAATAATTTATGTTACCTTTTACAAAATGTGGAGGGGCTGCACATTTTGATAAAGGTGATTCTGAAAAACAGGGGCACCATATTCATAGAAGATGAACAAATGCTAAAATCCCGTTGCAATTTGTCGGATCCCTATCCGACAAATTATTACAGACTTCAAAAAAAGGAGGTTATTAGTTCGACTCGTATGTATGTAATATTATTGGAACTGCAATATATTCACAAGACAATTTATTAGGGCTTCCAAACAAATATACAAAATTTTATAGATGTATGTAGGTACTTATGAATGTTGGTCCACGCATTTCTCCGCAACTATTAATAGGATTCTGATTATTTTTTATTATTGGCTTACGTTTACTTCAACTTAGGGAACAGTGCAAGTTTCATCAAAATCGGCTCAGTAGTTTTCAAGATATGGACTAATACTTGTTAGTGTGACGGCCTGGCTTATTGATACAAGCTACTGGTATGGTGTTAAAGGGAAAACATCTCAAAACCTCAAATTCTAGTGCAATATTTACAACAAAATTATTACCTATTTATTACAAACAAATATTCCACTTTTTACTTAAAACTAAAAATTACGAAATAAAAAAGTAGGTAATTTAAAAAAATAAATCGACTTCAAAAAGACATTAACTAAAAATTATGAAAGAACTTTAATTTCGGAAGTCGGTGGCAAAAAACTAAAATACATACACAACACACACACACACTAAAAAAAAAAAACAAATAGGTACATACTAAAATACATCTGTATTTTAGTTTTAGTTTTTTGCCACCGACTTCCGAAATTAAAGTTCATAATTTTGAATTAATTTATTTTTGAAGTCGATTTTTTTTATTACCTACCTACTTTTATATGTACCTAATCAGATGTCGCCGCCTTCTAAGTAGGTATAGTGTGTAGGTAAAGTTATCACCTACCGAAATGAAACAGAGCATGTAACTGAAAGTAAGTTGGAGGTTGTCAGGCCCGCCATCCGAAAAATGTGAACAACGACATACAAACGTTCTGTTCTTTCTGACACAGTGTCAACAAAACCTACACCCGACAATTCAGAACGAGACGATACGCGCCATTTGCGCGAATTTACATGGGAATATTCTAATCTAGTTTGTATGTGCTATAACATTAAAGATGAACAAAACACATTATAAATATTCATTATTGTAGGATATTATTCTAAGTCTATAATAATAATTATGCAGACAAAGGCCACTTTCGCATTTACGCAGCGGCCAAGTGCGTAACCTTGATTTAAGTTACCACTTGACCGCCGCCGCCGTGTTTTGAAAAACACACGGTTGTCATCACCACCTTACTTTACTTAATTTTTAACCGACGTCAAAAAATGGAGGAGGTTACGCATTCGGCGAGTTTTTTTTTTCATGTATTAGTATTACACCGAATTTCGAGCCTGCAGTGCGTCGCGCGTTCATGCAGTCTGCAGTTGTTCCTCACTGAGCAAATCACCTACTTGCGGCGGGGCAAGTGCGAAAGAGGCCTAAAGGCTCTTATATACAAAAGAAAAAATCACTTGAGCTCTTCCGTACATAACAAAAAAAAAATGCTGGTTGCATTACCACACATAATGACTGCAGATTTTTGCCTGTCAGGTGATGCAATACAATACACTTGTGTAAAGAAAAGTGGATACAACAGTACTAGTTTTTAAATGGTTCTCCATTTTAACGGTTTCTCGAAATATTGTGGTACTCTACTAATAGCTGATTAGAATTGGTAAGGTTGTTTTTCTTGAAGCCAAGATTTTAGGATAACTTTAATTCTAAGCGAAAAATACACAGGAAAGCTGTTGCTGTGGACAAAGTTTTGTTTTTGTTTTGTAATGATTACTGTAAGTTTATATTTTAATATTGTAGAAAGAACTACTTTAGATCTGCTATTGTTCTGCAGCAGTTATTTAGAGTTTAGGAAAAATCAGTCTTACACCCGACTGTAGCAATTAACATTGTGGGATCTACACTTTTGTGATTATGTAGATCTGATAATGTTAATTGCTACGGTCGAACCTAAATCAAGAACTGTTCTTATCCATCTCCTAAGTTACACAAATCTATACTAATATACTAATAATATTATAAAGAGGAAAGGTTTGTATGTATGTTTGTAACGAATTGGCTCAAAAAGTACTGGACCGATTTTAAAAATTCTTTTACCATTTGAATGCTACATTATCACTGATTATTATAGGCTTTTTAATTGCAAGAAAAAATAAAATGTTTAAAAAATAAATGTCCACCCGTGCGAAGCCGGGACAGGCCGCTAGTTAAATATAAAACAGTAATTTTTAAAATTTTTGTTTCTTGAGAGTATACAAAAAAGCACAAAACTGGTTGAAGTGGTGGTGCTTGGGGGAGGCCAGTGTCCAGCAGTGGACACCTATTGGGTGAAATGATGATGATGATAATACAAAAAAAAATATATTATTGAGGAATGTCTCCTTTTCTAAGAAATTACATGTAAAACAATACTTAACATATCATTATGGTGCTGGATCATTTTTATTATTGTTATCACTATTTTCCTTCCCACGGTCTATTTCTTGTTCATTTCTTGATCGTTTTAGTATAACAGAAGCATGCTCCATCACCAAGACTAGTCTGTGTTGACCCTCCAATCGTTCTAAACAACCTTTGCAAATTGTTTTTGGCAACGGATCTGACTTTGACACCTGGAATTTATACTTCCAATTTAATAGGTAAACTAGTCAGAAACTTGTAGGTAGGATACAAGAAATAATCACATTATTATGTATGTTAATTAGAATATCATGAATCAATCTTAAACCAACTATTTTCCAACACTATCAAAACCAGTTATAGTGTAGGTATGGTAACAAGTCACCAATCTCCTTCTTCTACTAATTGCTGGATTAATCTTGTATAAATCTCATGTCCATACATGAGATTTATAATTATTTGTCTTATGTTTCAGATTGTTGTTGAAAATTATTATTGTAGGTATTTGGGGCGCTCATGCCAGAATATTGCTTTGTTTTTTGTGATGAATGCGCAGTAACTACCTACACATAACATCAGCAACATAACACCACACAGAATGATGAAAACTCAGACGAAGATATAAAAAGAAATTTTACTTGATCAACTTACATTTATTGAAAGATATTTGCTAATTTTCTCGGATACGAGCAAGCGTGTGCCTTCTTCTCCATATATATGTAGAACAACTCGATGCATTTCAGAACATAGTCTACATATAAAACCCGTCAAAACAGCTCTATCTAAACTTCCCATGATGATGGAGTAGGATCCCGTAAGGGATAAAGTGGGTAGTTTTGGTAATTTCCAACTTTCCACTTCTAATGGTTCAGTAAATTAATGATATTTTGATGATCAATCAGTTTTTCGTAAACACTGTTCATTGCACAGAACATTTATACCCTATTGATATTGTGAACGTGATGAAAAACTAACATGACATACAGTCCTTAGACTATAGAAACCATAAGGACCTGAAATGTTTGACTATAGAAAAACACAGATATACAAATATGAGGCTTATCGACGCCAAAATCTTAAAAATATTGCCATCCCTTTTTAACTTTCGTAATTTTGCTTAAGTGAAAAAGGATAACAGTGTTTTTGACAGTCACTATAATGGCAATCCTTCATTCCTGGCGTCACTAAAATACCTATTTGCGGCCGGTCGCCATTTTATCCTCTCACTGTTTGGTACCAAAGTTGGGTACGTCAACTGTCAAATGCTCTTGAGCTGTGGATATAATTTGTGAATTTTGGAGTAATTTGCTGTGTTATTGTGTTTGAACTCGGTTCTATAGTGGCAGTCGTCAGTAGCAAGATGCCCAATTGCATTAGGTGTGGCTGTGGCATCAAAAGAAGCAGAAATCACCCGAAAACAACCAGCACCAGTATGTGTACTTAATTTCAGCTGATAAACAAAAGATTTTGCATTCGTTGAAGAGTTTCAACAGCAAAACATTCATATTTTCCCTTTATTTTCAAGTTGTATTTCATGAAATCATTTTCTATGTTATTGTAGGGATAGAGTAGTACATTTGACATTATTATATTTATCGATAATGCTATTTTATGGTTCTTTATTGGTTGGAAACAATCGGTGTTGAAAATTTAGAGATGTCAACAAAAACAATTCATATTTGTTCTCTTCACTTTGTAGAATCTAGTTTCAACCGGACACTGAATAAAGTAATTGAGACAGAGTGGGAGATATCTCTCGCTTGTCTTGAATATCTAATAAAGCTTACTTATATTTTATTTGTTTCAGATTTATTATGAGAATTAAAGGACAAATGTCAAAAACAGCCCAAGAAGATAAAGAGACATAATGAGAAATTTTGAATACAGACGAAAATATTATGGGAAGAAATCTCCTGAAAGAATATCACATCGAAATTATCTGATCAAAATTGTATAGTTCAGAAATAAATGAGATTGATTTGTTTGTTGTTGTTTTTTCCTGTTTGAATATAATTATATACTTAATTATAATTTGTTGTTGACTTTTAAGTAAGTCATTTAATAATAATAAAATAATAATAAAAACTTTATTGCTCAAAATATTACACAGATTTTACATTGGCCCCAAACTAGGCAAGCCTGTATCTTGGGCACCAATATGGAGGGTTTACCATTTAAAAATTTATTTTAAAAACATGCTCGGTAATAAACGTAAAATATGTTTGCTTCAAATTACAATAAGAAAAAAACTAAATTAATATTAAATAAAATCTGTAAATCAAAATTAAAATTAAAGAAAACATAACAATCAAATCGAGAATTAAGAGAAAATAATAATAAAACTAGAAAAAGAAAAACGCTATTGTTTTGTTAATGAGTGGGAGATCATGTGTTGTGAATAAGTGAGAGTGTGTGTGATCATGTGTTGTGAATGAGTGTGAGTGTGATCATGTGTTGTGAATGTGATGGAGAGTTTGAGAGTAATAATTTAAGCGTGAGTATGTGTGTGTGGGTCATAGGAAAAAATTGAATGTGTGCAAAAACTATTTAATTACTGTAATAACCTTTTCTGCTTCGCCATATGACAAGTTTAGTAACCAGGATGTTAGGGTATTTTTTATTTGTTTGCGAGTGCAATTTCTTATATTGCACTCTTTGATCACTGCGTTATAGACGTGTACATGCAGAAAATGTGGGAGTCTTTGTGCGTATGCGGATTTTACTGGGGGATTTGGAACTCTGAATATGCGTTTGGCCTGTAAACTACTTAAATGACTCCTTTTCGAAGTTTTGATGTGGGTATTCGTTGTTACGTTCAGTATAAGTATACAATTTTCTTACGCTCAGCAAGGAAGCTTCTGCGAACAAGATTTCTGTAGGAAAGCGGTAGGTATGGTTTATGTAACAGAGTTTTGAGGACTGCGCGTTGTGCTCTTTCGAGGATTATTAGATGAGATTTTGACGCTCCTCCCCAGATTACAATCAATATTGTATTAGCGACTGACATAAAGCTTTAAAGACGAGTTTTTTTACATCCATCGATGCACTGTCTCGTATCATTTTCATTATGTAAATTTGCTTCCTAACGCGTTTCACAAGTTCCCTGATCTGTGGTTTGAATGAAAGGTGTTGATCTGTAATAACTCCCAAGTATTTTATTTCATCTAGGTACTCTGTCAATGTCATTGCAAGAACATTGAATATAAGTGTTAGTAAATGTGATAGGTATCTTACTTTGGCATTATTGATTGTATAGATAAACCTCTTTTAAATCGACTTTAAAAAAGGAGGAGGTTCTCAATTCGGTTGTATTTTTTTGTTTGTTATCTCAGCACGCCGTCATTTGTAAACCGATTTGGAAAATTATTTTTTTATTTCAAAGGATATACTTCCAGATTGGTCCCATTGTGGTCAAAATCCAGTTCTGATGACGGGATCCTGGAGAAATCGAAGGAACTCTTCAAATATTATAGGCACACCTATAGCTATTCGGGTATAAGTCTGTCTGTTCTGTATTTTAATCTCGGAGACTAAATTGACAAGTACAAATGGCAAACCTTCCTTAAAATTCAATAGCATTTATCAAAGAGAATGTAATCACTAGGCATTTATGTCAGTTTTGACATTTACACTTGTCAATTTAGTCTCCGAAATTAAAAAACAGACTTTATTAAAATTATAACAGTGAATTGAATACACTAATAAATGCAACCAGCAGGGTAATTGCGTAACACACTATCAGTAGCAATGGGTTTCATTTTGACAGTTCAACAACATTCATTGCGTTATTCACGTTGTTGAGCAGACACACTTTTCGAACATATGGAGCAATGGATTAGCAATATGCTTCGAAATGATTCAAATTGAGAGTAATAGTGTGTTACGCAATTAGGGTGCAGGCAAATAAAATAATTTAAAAAAACAGTCTGCGTTGTAATTGCGTAACACACTATTAGTAGCAATGGGTTTCAGTTTGACAGATCAACAACGTTCATTGCGTTTTTTACATTGTTGAGGAGACACACTTTTCCGACACATGAAGTAATTGATTAGCAATATATCTCTTGAGGTACTATAAATATATATATATTTCGATGAAAGTAGACTTTAGGTAGCTATTATTTCGAACTATAGCATCTGAGTACTGAATTGTGGTCCGGCCACAGAGGGACACACTGGGAGAGACAAGCGAATGTACAGAGGCCAGCACATCAAGCTACCCTAATCTGTCAAATTTTCCCAATTGAATATGAACCTTATTCCTTTGTGGTAAAGTTGAAGATCTATCAAATAAATTAGACAGATTGGGGTAGCTTGATGTGCTGGCCTCTGTACGACTGCGATAGTGATGGGCGCTAAATCAACTAACCAGTTGAATTGAATCAAAATATGATTCGCGACTTTAGCAGGTACGTATTTACAGAATTATAATCATTAGAATCAAGATAGATTTGTATAAACCATAAGAACAAAATCTCTTAAATACCTACAGTTGTTTGTATTAGTATCACCAAAACACGGATTTTCTTCCATTAAACACCTTAAAATATATTTAGTCCTACATAAAACCTACAATATTGGTAACCCTACTGCAGTGTTTTTATGGGAAAATTTAAATGATCAATATCTTTGAAACTACTCAAAGTTTCTCCGTCACAAATTCAGTACCTAAATCATTATCGTCCCCGTCACAAAAATTTGAACATATTTCGAAGGCCGTAGATAATCAGGCAGTGGGGATATATGTGTCCAGCCAGCTTGAACTCAAGCTGGCTGGACATTAAGTTTTTTTCTTATTTCTCGTTGACGCCATAAATCAAACGTTATTACTGTCACAAATTGCGACACTAAATGTTAGTAAAGGAACCATATTCGAAAACGCTCCCGTTATTGAGATTCGGAAGTGCTAGTCAAAAGTTTTATACGTAAATTCAAGTTTGTTGGACACAGATTTTTGCATTTTTCTACTAAACCGCTGTACGTATCACAAAACTTTTAGCTCGATGCCTGTCACAAATTTATGTGACGCCCGTTGATATGCAAAAAGTCGTCAAAATCAGTTCGGTTACCGAGATTGAGTGAGAGACCAGCGAAAAGTGGTTTTTCAAGATGGCTGGACACGTTTTCGATCGATTATCTAAGATTCTGTAGCGTCACAAATTCTGAAATAAGGGTGTTTAGCCGTCACATAAAATGCCCTATTGACCTAGTTAAATGCGAGCTATGTATTTTGAAGATTTGTCCAGCCAGCCTGAGTGACATCTGTATTTATGTGATCTGTGCACTAGAGTTTAGAGTTGGCAACCCAAACTCATTCCCCATACAGTGTGACTGTTTGTGGCAGGTTTCAGTTTCTGCCATTTTGGCAGATTTCGCTCCTAAATTTTGTCTGTGGTAGATCATGTTGAAAATTTACAAAAGTGGCAGATTTCGGCAGATTTGAAAGATTTCAAGAAAATCCACACTAATTAATTAGAATTTTCAGTGACTTCATCTCTTTTCAAAGTAATTACATCAGGTTTTATATAAAACTAGCTTCTGAGCGCGACTTCGTCCGCGTAAATTTTTTTTGTTTCCCCGATCCACCTCGTCGCAACGTGTCGCCGGCCTGCGCTATTACTTCGTTTTCGCTTGGCGAAAACTTCAGACTTTTTTTCTTTTTGCTCAACTCCTAAGGGTCCTAGAGTCAAGTTTAATAGAATATAGCCTTCCTCAAGAACTGGGCTATCAAACGCAAAAATATTTTTATTATGCGACCAATACTTCCAGAGATTTAGAGCTTTCAAACCGTGTTTGAAACAAACAAACTCTTCAGCTTTATTATTAGTATTATTTTAAAACTATGATATCTCCTAAGATATACATTGAAATCAAATGATGTCACAGGCAATTTTGTTCAAAATTAAATACATGTGATGAATAACGTATTTATTTGGATAAGGATTAATACCATGTTTATAAAAACACCTTCGCAAATAATGCATTATTTTAGAACAAATTTGGTTAGCATAAAAGAGGTTATAGTGAGCTAACCTTAAAAGATAGACATATGCTGTCGCGGACTTTTTTTTAAAGCTTTTAAAGGGGAACAATTCTGTCATATATGATTTTTGCGAAACTTTAACCGTTTACGCAGCGCACGCAGCGGAAGCTCTCAATAGGAAAAAAATCCCCCGATTTTGAAACATTCTTCATTGGTACTCCGCTCCTATTGGATTTAGCGTGATGATATATAGCCTATAGCCTTCCTCGATGAATGAGCTATCTAACACTGAAAGAGTTTTTCAAATCGGATCAGTAGTTCCTGAGATTAGCGCGTTCAAACAAACAAACAAACAAACTCTTCAGCTTTATAATATTAGTATAGATTAGATTACAAATGATTTTATCGAACTGGCCGCAACTTCTGTTTCATGGCCAAATTATACGGGGATTTCTCAGGTGAATTAACAAAACAAAAATAAGGAATAGGTTCTTAATTTTAAACAAATATAAGGAATAGGTTCTTAATTTTTGGGTAACAAAAGAGGGGATTAAAAATTTCATTGAATTCGTTGTGTATTTTCTATTTTGTGAGGCATATTTTTGGCGCCAAGTGTGGTGGCAGATTTTGGCAGATTTTTTGCCCAGTCTGTGGCAGATTCGCCATTTATATGATGGTCACACTGTCCCCTTAACGTCACTGAAATGTATTTACGTGGCGTTTGGTACAAGCACTCAAGCAGTTTCGAGCGCCTGAGTGAAAAGAATATCAAATTTTATAAATGTGAACTCATTGCACATCTTTTGTTAAACAACAATCCATTTTTATGGAATAAATGTAAACAATACTAATTATAATATCATTTTTTTTATTCAAATGCCACCCAAACGAAAGAAGTTAGGGCGACCGCCTGGGTCCAAAATTAAGAAAAGGAAAACGTCTAACAAAAATCTTGTGAAAAACGATTCTTATTCTGTTGTGATACCGAAGAAGGAAAAAGAAACATCTCTAGATGTTGAATACGTCTGTAATGTTTGCAATAAGAATTTCAAAACAGGGAAGGAGTTATTAATACATCATAGAAGTTGTCGCGCTTTAGAATACAATGAAATTGTTTTCTCTAAGGTAAAAAAAGTAAGTATATTATTTGACTAAACTTACTTTTACATTCAGTGATCGCATGAAATTGATTAGAAGGCGTTCGATAACGGTATTGTTGACGGCAAAAAAAAATGTGAAAAGAATTTACGAAAAATTCTCATAATGTAGCACTTTTGAATAGCCAAATAGGAAGGTATGAAGAAATTCAGTTTTTATTTTGTATACAGACAATGTTAATTTTAGTTTTATTGCAAAAGTTGGCTGCTTTATTTATGATACACAGATAAACAAACTTTAAGCAAATGCTCAACACCACAAAAGCCATTAATGAAGAGTTGAAGTTGAACATTCAAGACAGAACTAGCTAGTGTAATGGACATTTAAAAAATGATGGAATTGATATCTTAATAAAACTTAATCAACATCTTATCTCATAATATGTTGAATTTTCATTGCAGGCAGTATACAGTTGTCAAGAATGTCCTAAAAAATTCAGGTTTAAGAAAAGCTTCACAGAGCATCTTCGGACGGAACACTCCAAGCTGCCTGACAGTGTTTCTTGTGCTCTGTGCAGTGTCTGTTGCCCAGATAAGAAAACTTTGATTGATCACATTAAGAATGTTCATGAGAGAGACATTTTTTCATGTCCACACTGCAAGCGAACATTTGTTCGGCGCTCACATGTGCTTCGGCATATGGCGCAGAGTGGATGTGATGGACAAGGAGTTGCCAAATATAGTTGCGAAGTAAGTTTTCTGTTCTATTATCTATTAAACACTTTCTATTACCAAAAATTTGTGTTATGGTGGGGACTTTTATTCTTCTTTTGACCTCTTAAGAGGTTGCTGGTGTTTTTCAAATAACCCTGTATGGTTATTTGAAAAACACCAGCAACCTCTTAAGAGGTCATTATACTCTTCATTATGAACAACTTTTACTATGGGACTAAACCTGAAATCGCGAAATAAAAATCAGCTGTTCCCTACATTTATCTTCGTCTATCTCGTCAACATGTAGGGAACAGCTGTTTTTTTTCGCGATTTCAGGTTTGATCACATAGTAAAAGTTGTTCATAATGATGAGTACAATGACCTCTTAAGAGGTTGCTGGTGTTTTTCAAATAACCCTGTATACTGGATGACCTGTTAGAAGTTGATTAGGTTGCTCTTGTGAATGGTGCTTAATATCTTAGAGAAAAATACTTATCTAAACTAAGCCAATGATATTTTTTGATCAAAGTTAAGTGGAGCACTTTGCTATTAAGGCCAAGCTTGAGCTTAAACTTCCCAGTCCAATCAGGTTCTTACCCTGTTGCAGAAGGGTATAAATCTTCATATGAGTGCCTTTTTTTCCTCATAATTTAATGTTGTAATAAGTATATTTGTTATTGTATATGTATGAATTTTAATTTATAAACAATTAAAATATTGAGTATAATTTTTTGTAATGAAATGGACTATGTTTGAAATACTTAAATGAATAAAATTATAATTATTCTTCACAGATTTGCAATGCAAAATTTTCCAGAAAAGACAATTTAATGGTCCACATAAGGTTGCAACATATTATAAAGAATGCTTTCTATTGCAAGCACTGTCTATACTCTACAAAGAACTTTTCTAAATTGGTTAACCATTGGCACAAAGAACATGCAGGTAATATTTCAGTCTTTTAGAATGCATGATACTTTAAAAGCCTAAAGCCGTTCAGTTCATTAATTGAATTAGTTAATGAATATTATAGTTAAGTTTGTATTTAATTGAAGATACTTTAATGAGCAGCATTGCAGCTTGTGAATTAATGCAATAAGCATTGTGTCATTAAAAGGAATTGTTTAAAACTTATATAATTTTGCCTACATTTAATATAAACACTGGTTGCTAAATACATAGAAAACATATGTTATAACAAGCTAAAAATTTTGCAACAGACACCCCAGATCAATATCAGTGCGACCACTGTAGCAAGTGGACCAGCTCTCGAGCCGCCATGACCAAACATCTTGAAATACATGGCGAGAAGAAGTTTGCCTGTGATGTGGTAATGTTCATAATTTACTTAACTTTATCTTTTATAAGGACTTCCTAGTGCATAAATCTAGTGAATGAGGCTAAATCTAGCTTAACAGTTTTTATGTGTTCAGGTATTTCTAAATATTAAAAGTTATCAGAATTATAGGTATAATTTAAAATTTTTAACTTCTTTACAAAATTTGAAAAATCATGTTTTAATATTAAAGCTTTTTATTGTTTTTTTACTGCTGTCATGGCATTAGGAGTTAAAAGGTAAGTGAAATATCGGTAAATTAAATAACTGTGATTAGGATAAAAACACTAAAATCTTAATGTAAAATGCAGGAGCCAATATTTTTAGTTGATCCTCAGAAAAAAAAACAATAATTGGCTACTGAGCACCATACATATGATTTCAATTAAAAACAGGGGTTTTTATTTAGCTGTCTGTTTAGTTGTCACGGTTATTGAATGCCATTAACAGTTAAAATAATTTGGCGAAAATAATATTGGTTGTAATGCGTGCGTGTTTTTTTAGTGCGGCTACAGCACGTTCACGATCGAGGTGATGCGTCGCCACGCCCTCACGCACGTGGAGGACAAGCCGTACAAGTGCTCGCTGTGCAGCAAGTCGTACATCCAGCGCGTGCAGCTGCAGCGCCACCTCGAGAAGCACACCGGCAACCTGTGCAGCAAGTGTGGCGAGACCTTCTCCGGAAGAGCCAGGTAACATAGCAATGTCGTATATTGATTATGCTCCAAGTAGCTTTATATAAGCCATTGTTCAGTATACAGAGTCAACAAAATTAAAAAAAAACCCATCTACTTGTAGTTCAACACTTTCAGGATGCTGATTCACATGAGAGAACATATGGGATTAGAGAAGTTATTTTGTCCCCTGACAACATGTGTTTACTCAACAAAAGAATTCATCAATGAAGCCAGTTTGAATAATCATTTGAAAGTGCATTTGGAAGATAAGCGTAAGTGTATACTATATTTTTCAATACTACGATATAAGTTATGCTCCTTGGAAATTCGAAGCCGCGATGATGATTTCTAATAGTGGTTGTGCTTATCTGGCGAAGTGAACCTACACATGAGTAAATGAGCAGTCACTGTTTCACACGGTCGACATTTCTTGGGAACTTGTCCTTGGGGTCCCGGACCTTCGAAATGAGTACACCTTTAATTAATTTCCCATTAGCAAGCCTAGTGAATTTCTCTGTGTTTTCGTTCGTTTTTCTGTAGACCACCGAACGCAAGACATGGCCGATATTTGATACACGTTTTTGAAGACAATTAGAAACTGAGTTTAGTTGATGTAATGTTTGCAGCGTACTGTTGCGAAGTGTGCGCCAAGACATTCCATTCGGAGGTGAACCTGCGGCGCCACCTGGAGACGCACACGCTGGACCGGCCGCGGCGCTGTATGTACTGCGTGTCAGCGCGCGCCTACGTGCGCGGCGAGCAGCTTATTCGGCACGTGCGCAAGCATCACCCCACCGTGTTCAAGGGACACCTGCAGCACGTGCGCTCCGTGCTCGTGAGTCTCACGTGCTATGTTATGCAATCAGTCTTGGAGCACAGTATCCCAAGAACCAAAAAAACCGAACACATGTGACTTCCACGAACATTATTTATTATTATTATAGGCTTTTTTTTTTTTTTGAGGGTGGGAAATTATCAAATAACTTGTCCCGCTCTGGGCGGAGCGGGAGGGCATGTCAGAATGCTATTATTTTAATTTAATTCTCTTTCCAGGGCTCTAATAATTCAATGGAAAGAGTGAAGAAGTCTGAAATAGAATCAATACTGAACCTGTTAGATGTAGAGTCGGATCGTATTCTGCAAGGCTATAGCGGGGCAGGCGTGCTCTACGGCGGCATGCAAGACGACCAGAGCAGTTCCAGTAGTGAAATCCAGAATAAGGTAAACTAATAATACAATACTCTTTTATAATCATCTCCTGCTTAACCTTGTCACAACTATGTTGGGGTCGGCTTCCAGTCAAACCGAATGCGGCTGAAGCTTTACATGGAGCGACTGTCTATCTGACGTCCACAACCCAGTTACCGGGTTACATAATTATACGATACTTCTTGGCGCCTCTGGTTGTAACTTGTAATTCATTGATTGATATACAATTTTATATTCCAGAAAGGAAATTTGGCCCTTATGTCAGAAGAAGAGCTCACAGAGAATTTGAAAATGTTACTTGCACATCTTATTGATGAGGAGACACTCGATTTGTTTGGTTGGCCCGACGAGAGTGTAGACGTGGTATGTTCTTTTACACTTTGTACTTATTTTATATGCGATACTGAGGATTCTGCATTATAAACTTCTTACTGGACCGTTTTACACAGATATTAGAAAAAGTCATCGAGCAGTGTGGTGCGAAACCCGCGGACCGCGAGAAATGGACGCGAGTGCAGCGCCTGCGCGAAAACTCCAAGCACTTGTTCTTATACGTGATCGAAGACAAGAACATCGCGCGCATGCTCGATACCCACACTATAGATCAGATCGTCAAACACATTCTGAAACAAGTCAGCGCAGATGACACCAAGGAAAGTGTCTAGTTTGCAGAGGCGATCGGCAGCGGCGGCGACCTCTCGCGCCCGGCCCTGGTTCGAGCCATGGTCCGGGGCGAGAGGGAGTGGGAGGCAGCAGTCACCTCCTTCTGCGAAGCAGTCATGCTAGCGAAGGAGGTGGCGAGAAGGCTGAGGGAGAGAGCCTCACGTCCCAGCCGCCGTGGGAGACGCTCCGGGCGTCGGGAGCCGCGTGACGACTCCCGGCCACCGTAGGCGCGGGCCTGCGGGCGGAGAGTAATGGGTAACTCTCCGTCCGATCAGGACCAGGCCCGTGCCGGACGGCGCGTACGTGTTCCACGCGCGCCTCAAAGAGATGTCAGCATAAAGGAAGGGGCCCGAAAGGGCCGAAGCCTGCCGGGGCAGCGGGATTGTCCGAAAGGGTTACCGCTACCCCGGAACACAAAGGGCTAAGGAAGGAACACGGGTGGGTTTTAGTCAGTAAGAGTCTGACACTCCCTTCTGCTCCACCCAGAGCGGGAGGGGTCATTGGATGATTTCCCATCTACAAAAAAAAAAAAAAGAAAAAAGTGTCTAGTTTAAGTTGGTACTGATAACCGAAAGTAGTAGGTATGGTTCACACTTGAAAAGCTCGCCGGAGCAAGCGCAGTGTAGAAAATGCGTAGGCTCAAACTCGATTCGAACTCATCAGATGCATACATCCTGCGCTATGCTCGTCCCTGAAATATTAAATTAATATTATTGTGAATAATTTAATCTATATTTTTATAAAAATATTTAATAAATAGTGGTTCACTAATATCAGGAACAAAGTCCAAGCTACCTACAGGTGGTTAGGGCTTCAGAGATAGGAATTTCCTCATGATGCGAGCCGTATCAAGTTAAAAATTATTATAATTTTGTGCCAAAAAGTGAGTTGCCTTTCTTTCATTCTGGTCAGAATGGCCTTTCGTCTCGTGCAGTATGCGGACAAGTGTGAATTGTACTTTACAATGTATTTCTTCTGAAAGCTTTTTCAAACGTCTTACCAAAATTTCAATTATATTTTAGGGCAGAATTTATTTGATTTCAAATAGGCTTACTAAAGCCGATGGTATGTTTATATGTATACGCAAAGATGTTATAGTAATATGGGCATCGTTTGTTGCAATTATAGCTTAAGTTGTAAATGAAAGTATAATGTTATTATGGATACGTAAAATTTTATTTTAGATTTATAAGTAAAACTAAAGACATTTATACGGTTTTTTAAATATAATTCTATTTGTTATACATAATTATTTATATATGCAAAAGAGACGTCAATGAAATATTATTTAATTAGATCAGAATTACTGTAAGGTAGTACCTAAGCTTATTTCCTTTATGAGCATTCTTTTCAAAAGTTGGCAACGTCGCAAATAGCTGTCAAATATTTACCTTTTTTTTTATTAATTTGTTAATATTACTGTCTGGAAATATAAAATATCGCTCTATAGTGCATTGAAATATTAATTATTAAGTCTGGCAGTTGTTGTTGTTAAAGTATTTGACAGCTATTTGTGACGCGACGATTCCAGCTTTCAGAATGCACAGCCCGGGCTGTGCACAAAATAAACCCATATTGGTTAATTTTGTTACCTAATTGTGAGAAAGCTAAAAGTAATTTAAATAATTATGTATCTGTGTCTGGTCTGTGTGATTTATTGTAGACATAAAATTTTTGAGGCTCAAAACCATTCCAGTCAAAGCTCATGTTAATAGTTTCATCACTTTAGCGCTCTTGATACGGACGCCTTGGGACGTAATGAAAACATCATAAATTTCCGTAAAATAATATTTTCGTTTTATTTAAAGGATAGCTGATGAAGAATAAGGGAGTGATTTTTAAATTTATTGAAAATTTTACTAAATAATAGAATTTGCGACTGGAATTTTCTCAAAAATTACGTTATTTCAACATTATTTTTATTTTAAGCAGAGTTTATAATTTTTTCCAATATGAGTCGATTTCGAGCACGGTCTCTTAACTACGTTCATTTAATTAGAATTACTATTAATAAAATATTTCCCCTGATCAAAACTTATTGTTGCCAATTTTATAATTATTAAATACTAGCTTTTGCCCGCGACTTCGTCCGCGTGGGTTTCGTACTTTCCTCAAATAAATTTAACATCCTCTCCACCTCCCCCTGAAAGGTATTTCGAAAATTATTGATTACGATCTTTATACAATACTTTATTTAAAGAAATAAGTATTCGGGCCAATATTTTAGTTAAACGACCTAAGATGTTTCAAATAAACTATCGTCCCTTTTCATCACGACAGCTCTTGTTTTTGCATTTGGTACGTTTCCATTTTTATGATATAAAGATTATTTATACCCATTTTCGTGTTAATGGAAGTTGGAGTTTCTACTCCTTAAACTTTATTACCCTTTTCTACCCCGGTAGGAGTAGAATAAGTAAAACCCTAAAACTCATACTTTTTTATTTTAAGTAAGTAGTAAACCCCTAAAAGTGACAATCTTTATTATTTACTGATGCAAATGTTGAACAGTTTCAAGTTTCTTAACCAAAGGAATAAGACCACCTTTTCACCTTCACAGTTTTTATCCCCATAGGGGCGAAATATTGAAAACATGTATGGGATGTTTCCATATCTTGACTCAAAGATTATTTATACCAATTTCCCATTGACTCAAGCCATGCAATAAAATACTCCTCTGTGATATGGACTACCCCCGTTCACCCCGTTAGGGTTAGATTTTCGAAAAACCCAGTCACACTTTTTTATTAATTTTGGTCTTAAGTATACTGAGTTCCGAGTTTATATTATTGGACCGCGCGATAAAATTCTTCCATAAACTGACACCCTCAATCTCCCTTTAGAGCAGAAAAACATAAAATGACAAACTATAATTTACTTAGATAAGTATTTGTGCCAAGTTTGAAGCTTAAATTTATTCATACCATTTTTTTGGAGTAAATCAAGCTACGCACTATAATACCGGCCTTAAAAATCGAATTACCACTTTTTTACCCGTCAGGGATCTACTTTCGAAAGACCCATTTCTTATTACTTACTTAGACAAATATTCCTTCCAAGTTTCAAATTTATTAACCAAATGAATAAGATTTTTCGTATAAAGTTTTTCCCCACTTTTCACCCCACACAGGAGGAATTTTGAAAAAATGTTTGGGATGTGTTCATAACTGGACTCAAAGATTATTTCCAACAATTTTCGAGTTAATCAAGCCACGCAGTAAAATGGAAAATTAACTACTCCTTTTCACGCCGTCAGAGGTAGATTTTCGCAAAACCCTGATACATGTTATTCTTTACTTTTGATCTTAAGTATAAATACTGAGTTTCGACTTAATCGGACCGCACGTTAAAATTCTTCCATACAAATGTTGACACCCCCTAATCGCCCTTTAGGGGGTAGTTTAGAAAAGCAAAAAATGCCAAAATTCATAATTTACTTAGATAAGTATTCATGCCAAGTTTCAAGTATATTAACCAAATGAATAAGATTTTTCATATAAGCTGTATCCCCACTTTTCACCCCCACAGGGGTGGAATTTTGAAAAATCGTTTGGAATGTGTTCATTACTTGACTCACAGATTATTTATACCAATTTTTGAGTTAATTAAGCCAGGCAGTAAAATTTGCCCTATAAAATTAACTACCCCTTTTCTCCCCGTTAGGGGTAGATTTTCGAAAAACCCTGATACACGTAATTCTTTATTTTTGGTATTAAGTATAAATACTGAGTTTTGAGTTAATCGGACCGCGCGTTAAAATTCTTCCACACTTATTTTGACACCCCCCAATCCCCTGTTAGGGGGTAGTTTAGAAAAACAACAAATGCCAAACTTTATGATTTACTTAGATAAGTATTCGTGCCAAGTTTCAAGTTTATTAACCCAAGGAATAAGATTTTTCATATAAGCTGTATCACCACTTTTCAACCCCACAGGGGTGGAATTTTAAAAAATCGTTTGGAATGTGTTCATTACTTGACTCACAGATTATTTATACCAATTTTTGAGTTAATTAAGCCAGGCAGTAAAATTTGCCCTGTAAAATTAACTACCCCTTTTCTCCCCGTTAGGGGTAGATTTTCGAAAAACCCTGATACACGTAATTCTTTATTTTTGGCATTAAGTATAAATAATGAGTCTTGAGTTAATCGGACCGTGCATTAAAATTCTTCCATACAAATTTTGACACCCCTCCATCCCCCTTTAGAAGGTAGTTTAGAAAAACAAAAAAGTCCAATTTTCATAATTTACTTAGGTAAGTATTCGTGCCAAGTTTCAAGTTTATTAACTCAAGGAATAAGATTTTCCATACAAACTTTCATCCCCCATTTAACTCCCTTAGGGGTTGAATTTCGAAAATTCCTTCCTTATTCCTCGTCTACATTATAAAAGGAACCTCTGTGCAAAATTTCAGCTTTCTAGGTCCAGGGGTTTGGGCTGGGCGTTGATGAGTCAGTCAATCAGTCAGTCAGTCAGTCAGTCAGTCAGTCAGGACTTGTCTTTTTATATATATAGATTTAGATGATGTTTTGTTTTCTAAGCTCTACATAATTATATAATTCTTTCTTATCAAAAAAAAAAAAAAGATGCCTTCCAATGAATTGATATACAAATATTTGCACATCATATTAATTTGTACTTACCATAAACAAAATGTATACTATTATTGGTATCATTATACTACTTATATTATTTATATTATTGTATCAGCATATTCTTAGCATTTCATTGTTACTGAGGTTTTTAGTGTTGATAATGTGAAACAACCACTATTCTATCCTAAAGTTTTGTTATCTTTCCTTTTATAGTTTGATTATGAGTATGATCACATTGACATTTTTGTGAAATTGTCGCTCTAAAGTATATGAAATAAGTTTGCTTTTAATTTCATTTGAACTTACTTCTTGCACCCTAATTGAAGAATATTTCTTGATAAGTTCGGAAAATTTGTCTGCTCAGCAATGAATTTTGTTGAACTGTTAAAATGAAAGCCATTATGACTGATAGTGTGTTACGCAATTATCCTGCTGGTCCTATAATATTTAAATAGATCAATTGGTGCTTTATAAATCCAGCTACAAATTTAATTTTCCACGCTTATTACGCTCATATCATTTTATATGTAAGATATATAATGGTGTAACATGCATGATCACCAGAGACGGACCAAAAATAAATTTCTTATTCGGCCGAAAACAAAATTCGGCCTGATTTGCAATTTCCTGCTGGAAACTGAAAACGAAAAAAATGATTTTTGTTTGTCAATAAGTTTTCCTTAGATAAAAAGCATTTTCTTAGTTATTGTGACTACACTTTCTCTTAGCTGATGAATTTTTTTTTTACGCTCATGACTGCAAATCTTTCTTTGCCGAATATGTATAGCTATTTCGGCCGGAAATTGCTGAAAACCGAATAGGAAATTTAATAATTTAGTTCAAAAGAAGGTATTTATTCTGTAATTAATTGTGTTGTGTTTAATTATTTTACTCTGTTTCTTTTCACAATTAACGGACGTCGGTATTTAATACTAAGCTTTGATGATGACAAGAACCACTTCACTTTAACCTTACAAAATTTAGAATTAAACTAAGAAATGTTTTATATAGAATCTTCCAGAAAATGTTATGTTTGAGTCATTTTAAGAAATTGGTTACTAGTTAATTTTATTTAAATTTTTGCACCGATGTGAGAATTATTGTATGATTTGTTGTAGTTAAAACTAAAAAATAATTATGAGAGAAATCTCACACCCGTCCCATCTGTCGTCGATTTCGACCACGTAGAAGTATACCTATCATGTAACAGGAATAACAAAAAATCACTGTTTGGAAATGAACCTACGTTATACACTACGTACTAACGTTAACTTAACTTGCTACCATAAAGCGTTCATTTAGTTTATTTTAACTTATAGAAAAACGATCAAGATTATAAAGCACTCTTTAGGTAACCATTTGAAACGAGACTTACTGAAATTCAAAAGAAATTGCTTTGAGCAATCAGTTTCAGGTATCTACTAATCTTTTTGGTACCACCATGAGCAGTGAGATATTCTCGTAAAAAGCTATCTATAGGGCTATGATTTAAATGGTCAGCTAAATAATGAGGTTTTGGTCAGCTTCAAAATGTTGTCTGCCCACAAATACAACCCATTGAGGCGCTATATGGCCAGCAAGAATAAAAAAAAATGCCGAGCTTTAGTTAAACTTGGTTTATCTAACTTGCGACCTATTTCGATGTAGCACAATTGTGAACAATTTGGGCGAGGTGCCCTAATCACTGGGTGATAACTAGTTGTATAATCTTGCTGGCCTAGTAATTATTTTGTAATATAACTATTTATTTTGTAAACACATGCACACCTATCAAGCTGCCCAAAGGTGTGTAGCTAAGTAGGTTCTTTGCGCCTGTTTTTTTTACTGCCTATAATAACATAATGAATCATATTACTATGTCTTTATAAGCTTCGATATGTAGGTATATAAGTATGGGTAATAGCGCAGTTTTATTTTGATAAACATTGATATTTTACTAAGTGGATAAGGTAGGTATGACAAAATAAATGTTTAATTATAATCGATGTGTTTTATTTCTGCCTCCAGCCTACACCTAGTTTTTAGAACGAAAATGCGTCAAATAAAATGAAAATTAAATTCTCGAACTAACCGCGTGTATAACCCTAAGGCTGAGGCTACAGTAGACAGCGATTTGCGATGTGAATGGAAGATCGAAACGAGAAAAACATGGTATGGCTACATTATAAGCGAAATTCCGGCATATATTCGCTTCAATTTCGCTGATATGTTGATGTAGCCGATGCCGTGATTACAGTAATGTTGTACCTATCGCTTAAAGAAATCAAAGATCGCTAGTAATATTTGATGTACTGTGTAGCCATATACGTGAGCATTAATTTCCTTGTTTTAATCGCTCATGTGTCGCAGGTCGCGTCGCGGCCTAATGTAGCCTCAGCCTCAGTCTTAACCGAAAGCGAATATCGCGCATCCACGTTGAATACGCGATCGTTTTTAGCTGAATAATGAGGTACAAACGCCAGCACATCAAGCTACTACAACCTGTCGAATATCTTTAATAGATTTTCAACTTCATCGCTAAAGTCAATTGCTAAACATCTATACTAATATTATAAAGCTGAAGAGTTTGTTTGTTTGTTTGTTTGAACGCGCTAATCTCAGGAACTGCTGGTCCGATTTGAAAAACTCTTTCAGTGTTAGATAGCCCATTCATCGAGGAAGGCTATAGGCTATATATCATCACGCTAAATCCAATAGGAGCGGAGCACCAATGAAGAATGTTTCAAAATCGGGGGATTTTTTTCCTATTGAGAGCTTCCGCTGCGTGCGCTGCGTAAACGGTTAAAGTTTCGCAAAAATCATATATGACAGAATTGCTCCCCTTTAAAAGCTTTAAAAAAAAGTCCGCGACAGCATATGTCTATCTTTTAAGGTTAGCTCACTATAACCTCTTTTATGCTAACCAAATTTGTTCTAAAATAATGCATTATTTGCGAAGGTGTTTTTATAAACATGGTATTAATCCTTATCCAAATAAATACGTTATTCATCACATGTATTTAATTTTGAACAAAATTGCCTCTGACATCATTTGATTTCAATGTATATCTTAGGAGATATCATAGTTTTAAAATAATCTATACTATATTTCTATACTAATATTATAAAGCTGAAGAGTTTGTTTGTTTGTTTGTTTGTTTGTTTGTTTGAACGCGCTAATCTCAGGAACTGCTGGTCCGATTTGAAAAACTCTTTCAGTGTTAGATAGCCCATTCATCGAGGAAGGCTATAGGCTATATATCATCACGCTAAATCCAATAGGAGCGGAGCACCAATGAAGAATGTTTCAAAATCGGGGGATTTTTTTCCTATTGAGAGCTTCCGCTGCGTGCGCTGCGTAAACGGTTAAAGTTTCGCAAAAATCATATATGACAGAATTGTTCCCCTTTAAAAGCTTTAAAAAAAAGTCCGTGACAGCATATGTCTATCTTTTAAGGTTAGCTCACTATAACCTCTTTTATGCTAACCAAATTTGTTCTAAAATAATGCATTATTTGCGAAGGTGTTTTTATAAACATGGTATTAATCCTTATCCAAATAAATACGTTATTCATCACATGTATTTAATTTTGAACAAAATTGCCTCTGACATCATTTGATTTCAATGTATATCTTAGGAGATATCATAGTTTTAAAATAATACTAATAATAAAGCTGATGAGTTTGTTTGTTTGAAAGACGGTTTGAAAACTCTAAATCTCTTGAAGTATTGGTCGCATATATAAAAATATTTTTGCGTTTGATAGCCCAGTTCTTGAGGAAGGCTATATTCTATTAAACTTGACGCTAGGACCCTTAGGAGTTGAGCAAAAAGAAAAAAAGTCTGAAGTTTTCGCCAAGCGAAAACGAAGTAATAGCGCAGGCCGGCGACACGTTGCGACGGGGTGGGTCGGGGAAACAAAAAAAATTTACGCGGACGAAGTCGCGGGCAGAAGCTAGTACTAATAATAAAGCTGAAGAGTTTGTTTGTTTGAAACACGGTTTGAAAGCTCTAAATCTCTGGAAGGTCGCATATATAAAAATATTTTTGCGTTTGATAGCCCAGTTCTTGAGGAAGGCTATATTCTATTAAATTTGACGCTAGGACCCTTAGGAGTTGAGCAAAAAGAAAAAAGTCTGAAGTTTTCGCCAAGCGAAAACGAAGTAATAGCGCAGGCCGGCGACACGTTGCAACGGGGTGGATCGGGGAAACAAAAAAAAATTACGCGGACGAAGTCGCGGGCAGAAGCTAGTTGATATATAAAATATCAATGACTAAAGTATAAAGTTCAAAGTTGATTGGGAAAATTTTACAGTTTCGGGTAGCTTGATGTGCTGACGTCTACCTACATTACGCAAATTGATTGATCGCATGAGTAGGTACAATTACCTGAAAACCTTTATGAAGGAAGAGTTTTGGCCGAAAGGTGTGGCGTACCGACGTTTTTTTGGAAGGTTATGCGGCACCACGCAGCGCAACACGATGCCGTCACCGGACACAGTCATCACTTTGTGCACAATAGTTTGTTTTTAAAATTAAAATATGTAATTATGGATGGGCCTGCGTCGCCTGAAATAAATGGATGATTATTATTATTATTGAAAGTCTGACATATCTCTGAACCCTGTAGTCCCGGACCTTTGGAAGGCGTACGAGGGGCCGAAGCCAACTCGCAGAGGCCCGTTAGACGTTTTCAATTAAATGAGGCACCAACCGACGATTATCCCTGTTCGCACTATGCAAGTGCACCCAAGGACAACCCTCGGTTGGTGTAGGACTATTGCAGGATATGGATATAGGTAATGGGCTCCCGGAAACGGTCGCTAGCACAATAGTGACGTATCGACAAGGGGGCAACATGTCCTGAGGTGCTTTATGAGGAGTGGAGAGGTATTCCACGGCTATCAGGACAATCCCGGAAGTACGGTCAAGATCCCTACCAGCATCTTACTGGAATACTTCCTTCCTTCGAGCACGTTTGCTCTTGCGAATCTCCACTAAAGCCAGCCAATAAAGGCTAGAATGAGGAGGGAGCTCTGTTCCTCGTCATTGTTCACTCTAGCCGGCCAATAAAGGCAAGCCAGAGGTGAGGAACAAGACTGTCGCGACGTGTAGCTCGCGAAGTAAACAGGTAACAGAGCCAAATTATTATTGTTAGGGCGAAACGTGTAACAGACTAGTAACACAAGACGTCATGATGTGATCTGTGATAAAGTGTACTTATAGTTGGACGTAGTTATGCAAAAAGGATCCAACCCACAACATGACAGAAAATGAGTTAAGTATACCAAACTGCTCGTCAAGGTCTATATTTTCGATTAGCAAAAACAATCCAAGTAAAATACGAATTTTTAATGTCAAAATATTCGTATTTTACTTGGATTGTTTTTGATAATCGTAAATATAGACATTCTCTCAACTCGGTTCTATAGTGGAAGTCGTCAGTAGCAAGATGCCCAATTGCAATATAATCGGATGTGGCTTCTAAAGAAGCAGAAATCACCCGAAAACAACCAGCACCAGTATGTGTACTTAATTTCAGCTAAAATATCATTAGATTTAGAGGATAAACAAAAGATTCTGCATTCGTTGAAGAGTTTCAACAGCAAAGCATTCATATTTCCCCTTTTCTCTTTATTTTCAAGTTGTATTTCATGAAATCATTTTCTTTGTTATTGTAGGGATAGAGTAGTGCATTTGAAATTATTATATTTATCGATAATGCTATTTTATGGTTCTTTATTGGTTGGAAACAATCGGTGTTGAAAATTTAGAGATGTCAACAAAAACAATTCATATTTGTTCTCTTCACTTTGAAGAATCTAGTTTCAACCGGACACTGAATAAAGTAATTGAGACAGAATGGGAGATATCTCTCGCTTGTCTTCAATATCTATTAAAGCTTACTTATATTTTATTTGTTTCAGATTTATTAAGACAATTAAAGGACAAATGTCAAAAACAGCCCAAGAAGATAAAGAGACTTAACGAGAAATTTTTAATACAGACGAAAATATTATGGAAAGAAATCTCCTGAAAGAATATCACATCGAAATTATCTGATCAAAATTGTATAGTTCAGAAATAAATGAGAGTGATTTGTTTGTTGTTGTTTTTTCCTGTTCGAATATAATTATATACTTAATTATAATTTATTGTTGACTTTTAATTAAAGCCCACTATCAACTGCATTTTAGAAAAGGTGTTGGAAACTTAACATCTAAATTTCAAAAATATTAATTATGTTAGTTCCGTCATTATATCCCGTGAAATTCAAATTTTCACACATTTTTTCCAAATTGTAGTTCTGTTACAATTTTTTTATTATTATTCAAATTATTATCAATTATCATCAGCGGTCCATTGCCGGTAACACCTCTTACGGCTTAGCTGTGAAAGATGGACGAACCTACAAATAACTTAAATGAAAGACCTAAGTTAGAAAACTTGGGGTATTTTTACCCGTAGATATTGTACACACGGCTACACATCAAGCTATACAAAACCAGTTTACGCTGGTCTCGCATCGTACGGAAATCCTATACAAGGGAGATCAGCTTATACTGGAAATGTATAGCTTGATGTGTAGCCGTGTGTACCGTGAGTCCGTGACACTAAGAAAACATTCTCACAATCTTTTATTGATGTTATTTTATAGAAATATCGATTAGGGGCTGCTCTATTAGCCGCCATTTTATCCTCTCAGTAAAGTGTAGGTATGCACGTTTTTCTTGTAGGTATGCCGGGTCCATGTGATTGGTATGTCAGTGCGGCAAATAGGTATTTTAGTGACGCTAGGAATGAAAAATTGCCATTATAGTCACTGTCAAAAACACTGCTAACCTTTTTCACATAAGCAAAATTAAGAAAGTTAAAAAGGGATGGCAATATTATTATGATTTTGGCGTCGATAAGCCTCATATAGAACTGTTTTTTCTATAGTCAAACATTTCGGGTCCATATGATTTCTATAGTCTAAGACCTACAAGAAAAACGTGCACACCTACACTTTACTGAGAGGATAAAATGGCGGCTAATAGAGCAGCCCCTAATCGATATTTCTATAAAATAACATCGATAAAAGATTGTGAGAATTTTTTCTTAGTGTTACGGACTCACGGTACAATATCTACGGGTAAAAATACTCCAAGTTTTCTAACTTAGGTCTTTCATTTATTTGTAGGTTCGTCCATCTTTCACAGCTAAGCCGTAAGAGGTGTTACCGTCAATGGATCGCTGATGATAATTGATAATAATTTGAATAATAATGTGATACCGTGATGAGAAAATCTATTTACCATAATAATTAATTTTATTTTCCTTCTATTTTTAACTTCCTGATCTTTAGTAAGTTTCGAGAGGGTGCGGGGCGGCGACAACGACGGTGCGTCCGCCTCTACAAGATCCAAAAAGTCGTCCGTCTTCATCGCTAGCGTAACGCGTACTGAGGTGATAAATATTGACGCGAGGCTACACCATCAATATTTATCATAAACCGACGGATCATCAAACAGAATCAAAAAATCTAGAAATCCATGAATAAATAATGACATACATCAATAAATTAGGTAACACGTTAATTAAATACCACGATACGTGAGTATTTACTGATGGATCACAGTAAATACCTTACGAGTAACCGTCGCATAAGGGCCTCTGACGTACCAATCACATGGACCCGGCATACCTGCAAGAAAAACGTGCATACCTACACTTTACTGAGAGGATAAAATGGCGGCTAATAGAGCAGCCCCTAATCGATAATTCTATAAAATAACATCGATAAAAGATTGTGGGAATGTTTTCTTTGTGTCCCGGACTCACGTTACAATATCTACGGGTAAAAATACCTCAAGTTTTCTAACTTAAGTATCTCATTTATTTGTAGGTTCGTCCATCTTTCACAGCTAAGCCGTAAGACGTGTTACCGTCAATGGACCGTTGATGATAATTGATAATAATTTGAATAATAATAAAAAAATTGTAACAGAACTACAATTTGGAAAAAAATGTGTGAAAATTTGAATTTCAGGGGATATAATGACGGAACTAACATAATTAATATTTTTGAAATTTAGGTGTTAAGTTTCCAACACCTACCTTTTCTAACATGCAGATGATAGTGGGCTTTAATTAAAAGTCAACAATGAATTATAATGAAGTTATAATTATATTCAAACAGGAAAAAACAACAACAAACAAATCACTCATTTATTTCTGAACTATAGGTACAATTTTGATCAGATAATTTCGATGTGATATTCTTTCAGGAGATTTCTTTCCATAATATTTTCGTCTGTATTAAAAATTTCTCGTTATGTCTTTTTATCTTCTTGGGCTGTTTTTGACATTTGTCCTTTAATTCTCTTAATAAATCTGAAACAAATAAAATATAAGTAAGCTTTTTAATAGATATTGAAGACAAGCGAGAGATATCTCCTACTCTGTCTCAATTACTTTATTCAGTGTCCGGTTGAAACTAGATTCTTCAAAGTGAAGAGAACAAATATGAATTGTTTTTGTTGACATCTCTAAATTTTCAACACCGATTGTTTCCAACCAATATAGAACCATAAAATAGCATTATCGATAAATATAATAATGTCAAATGCACTACTCTATCCCTACAATAACAAAGAAAATGATTTCATGAAATACAACTTGAAAATAAAGAGAAAAGGGAAAATCTGAATGCTTTGCTGTTGAAACTCTTCAAGGAATGCAGAATCTTTTGTTTATCATCTAAATCTAATGATATTTCAGCTGAAATTAAGTACACATACTGGTGCTGGTTGTTTTCGGGTGATTTCTGCTTCTTTTGATGCCACAGCCACACCTAATGCAATTGGGCATCTTGCTACTGACGACTGCCACTATAGAACCGAGTTCAAACACAATAACACAGCAAATTACTCCAAAATTCACAAATTATATCCACAGCTCAAGAGCATTTGATAGTTGACGTACCCAACTGTGGTACCAAACAGTGAGAGGATAAAATGGCGACCGGCCGCAAATAGGTATTTTAGTGACGCTAGGAATGGCGGGTTGCCATGATAGTGACTGTCAAAAACACTGTTATCCTTTTTCACAAAACTAAGAAAGTTAAAAAGGGATGGCAATATTTTTATGATGTTGGCGTCGATAAGCCTCATATTTGTATAACTGTGTTTTTGTATAGTCAAACATTTCGGGTCCTTATGATGTATATGGGCCCAAGGAACACGTAATGACATTGACATATCTCAAGACTAAATGACTGACATTCTCTCTTTACTGACATTGAAAGAAGACAAAGAATGAAAGAAGTGAAAGAAATGTAAAGCGGAATGGAAGTGGGAAGTTTCAGTCTATACAAAGTACTCTTTGGTGGGAAGTAATGAATAAATGAGATGTGTGTATTTGTATCGTATCGTAATTCGTATCTGACTATACGTTTCCGTGACACCGTGGTCGGAGATACAGAGCTATAGAAATTGTTTTATTTGAAAGTTTAAAATTACTTGTTACATGTGGTACAGAGGATATTAGATTATTGTGAGACAATGACGACAAATGTTCCTCTTGTTGTGAGACTATTGGCTTCTTCAGTATCAGTGGCCAACAGGGCTGGAAAAATTGTTCGTGATGTTATGAGTAAAGGAGAACTGGGAATAGTTGAAAAGGTTTGTTGTTTGGTTGCTATGTGATACTAAGGGCAATAAAAATCACCTCTACTTACATTAATAAAAAACGAAGTCTACATACAGCAATAAGTATATTGGGGCCAAAGTTCACACAAATTAAGTTTACATTACTTATGGAGTATTTTTTTTACTTGTTGAATAATTAAAAGAATCATAAAAACTAACAAAGACTAATATTTCAGGGTAAAGATGACTATCAAACGGAAGCTGACCGATCTGCTCAGCGTTGTATTGTTGCATCACTTGCAGCACAATATCCCAATGTGAATATAATTGGTGAAGAGGATGGCACTGATAATGAGGTAAATGATTTCAGCATTAAAACAAACCCCATTAGTTTTGACAAATTTCATGCACACTTCTGTCACTTATCTTACATACCCTGCCTTGTTAGCTTTTTACTAATGAGGCAAATATGTTATCTAAAATAATGATCTATCTATTGATACCACAGTCTACACCTGTACATTAATTAGTTAAAGTATCTGTCCAAACAGTGTTAAAGTTTTCCAAAAACTGTTTTTATGAAGTTTGCATTATTATCAATCAAGGTCCTAGCTAAAGAATTTTGATCTCAGTGATACATTTGCTTTTCTATGATATACTTAGAGCTTAGCTTTAGACAGGTTGAAATTTTAATCACTTGTTTTCCTCTTAAGGGGTCATTGTACTCATCATTATGAACAACTTTTACCTGGAATTGTGAAAAAAAATCAGCTTTTCCCTTCATTTATAACTCGGCTAAATGCAGGGAACAGCTGATTATTTTTTTGCGATTTCATGTTTGGTCCCATAGTAAAAGTTGTTCATAATGATGAGTACAATGATCCGAGAAAAATGCTGGTAAAAATTTCAACCTGTAAGTATAATAAGTGCAGGTGGTATACTAAAAAACTTGTACCTGTATGTCCCACCACCTCCATAATTTTGAATTTCATGTAATGTAGGTAAACTGGTTAAATTATATATCTACTTATAAGTAAATGATTGTTCTACTGAATCAATATAAAGGAGAATGTACAGAATGGGCCAAGCTTGTCAAATAAAGATATACAGGTGTAAGGCACTTTGATGAGCAATCTGTTACTATCAGTTCAGTTTGTTTTTATTTGATACAAAATTAATTACAAAAATTTAATGTTTAGATTTGCAGTACAACTGCACAACTCTACAAAGTGCCAATGCAGTTATTTTGAAAGTTGCTAGAGGCACTGTTATAAAACACCTGAAGATAATTGTTAATATTTAATATTCAATATTCATAAGGCCCAGTAGTATTTATAAGCATATTGCCTTGGAAGATGGGTAGGCCTTTGGTGTAGGATGCAACATGTGTCGACACCCTTTGGCCATCCCATCTTCCAAGTATGGTGAGCTGTGCTGAGGTAGCTGTTGTAGGTGCGGAAAACCTCAAAAAGCGCAAATACTCCAGTCTCTTTGGAACTTATTTGTTTGAGCCGTTTGGGGTAGAAACACCCCAAAAGGCTCCATGGCCATGGGGCCCGAGTGCCCACTTAGGCCGCCATCACACGGACTGCACCACAACAACCGCACGAAGTCGCATCAGCAACCGCACGCAATCGCTATATTCAACTGCATGCAGTTGTCTTCAGTCGGATCTGACTTCACGCAGTTGACGCCAAGCATCTAGAGCTCAGTGTTGGTTTGACGTCGAAATGGAAGCACAGGCATTACTTCTCTTAATATTATTAATACGGCGCCGCCGCCGGCAGCGATGTAATCGAATCAAAAAGCTGCAACGTGCAGCGCGGATATGGATTAATCCTTTGCTATTATATTGCCTATCAACTGCAGACTAACTGCATGCAAACGGCGGTGGACAGCGTGCGGCGACACCATGACTATCATCGATATCATGACTGCACGAAGTCGAACGTACAACTG
The DNA here is from genome assembly GCA_949316385.1 of Globia sparganii. NCBI lineage: Eukaryota > Metazoa > Arthropoda > Insecta > Lepidoptera > Noctuidae > Globia > Globia sparganii. Next base: position 8,846,348 of record OX438671.1, read on the forward strand.
CGTGCAGTTATATCGACCGCTGTCGCTGCGATGCAGTCCGTCTGATGTCAGCCTTAGTATTTCGAGACATCGCGAAGCGGTTGGTCGACTCTTCACGTGATCAGAGGGCTGGCCTATTTTTTGGCCAAAGAATCAGCATTACCATACAACGTGGCAATGCTGCCAGCCTTTTGGGCACGTTTCCTGTTGACAGCGATGCGGACGAATTTTTTGATGCCCTTTGATTATTTCCCCTCCTTTTTAGGGTTCCATAGTCAACAAGGAACCCTTATAGTTTCGCCATATCCGTCTGTCTGTCTGTCCGCGGTTTAGCTCAAAAACTATTGGTACTAGAAAGTTGTAATTTGGCATGAGTATACTCGTTAATGACGCCAAAAAAGTAGTAAAATAAAATTTTGAAAAAAAAAAACCATTATTTAGGGTGCCTCCCCTACCTACATGTAAAGTGGGAATGATAATTTTTTTTTCGTCCTTCCCATTGTGTGGGATATCGTTGGATAGGTCTTTCAAAAATATTAGGGGTTTGGTAAGACCGTTTTTTGATTAAGTAAACCGTTCGTGACTTATCAAGCTTTAAAGTACCAATTTTCGTTAGTCAAGTGTCCCCCCGCTCTACTAACTAAACTAAACGGTTGTAGTTAGAAATTCAAATGTCACGGCAGTAGTACCTATATATAACGAAGTTTAAAGTAAAACTATCACACGTGGGCTTTACAAGTTTACGAGTAATAGTCGACCAATTGTATTTGACTCGAAAATTGTCGGATGAGTTGAGGATTTGTATAGGAAGTCAAATTAGGTAGGTAGTCATGTTTGGCTTTTAGTTAGAACATGGTACGAACCTATCAGTCAGCGAATACGACCCGCACTTGGCTGTTATAAAAACTACGGAACCCTACACAGCGCTTGGCCCGACACACACTTGACCGGTTTTTATATAGGTACTTGTACATTTATTATTATTATTATTGTAGTATTTTAAACCAATTTCAAAAGGATACATGTCCTTCATAATTGAATAGGTAGGTACCTACTTGAAAAGAACCAGGTTTGGCTAATTATCATTCAGTGTTACACTCCCGGGCGGTGGGCCTTGAGCCACTAACTAGCTGTGCTACCTCCTTTAGTTTATTGTGCTTTATACCTACAGCTTTCATTTTTAGACAGTTTTTATTAAATTGAGAGCTGAGTATTTCCTGAGAATCAAGGTTAAAAATAATAATAGCATTGTGAATGGCACTTCAATTCACACTGCTCAGTCAGAAGTTGTATTTTATTTATTGTATTTTAAAGTAAAATAATGTCTTTGTCACTTTAGGGTGATGTTGCCAGTGACTGGTTAATATCTGATGCAGACAAAGATGTGTTATCTTTGGACTGTCCTGTTGACCTTCAGAGTGTCAAAGAGGAGGACATAGTTGTTTGGGTTGATCCTCTTGATGGCACTTCTGAGTATACTCAAGGTAAACACTGTTTTTATTTTTGACATAGTCAGTTTCATCTCTCAGTTTGATTTCAGAGGTTAGAATCTGACCACTGTAAACACCGCACCTAGTGTTATAAGAAATTCAAGTCTTGGGAGTCTCATTTGATAAGACTTGAGCTATTTTTGAAGACTCAAGTCTTATACTTAGATAAAACTAAAGAGCTCAAGTCCTTTAGAATTTGGAGTCTTTTGTAAAAAGACTCGAGTTCTGCCAAAAAGAACTCAAAGACTCAGTCTTTTTAAAAGAACTTATGACTGAGTCCTCTAAATCTATAGCTATAGTTTGAAGTAAATAAAATAGCAATTAAAAAATGATTGATTTATTAAGTAGGTACGTACCTAACTATTATATAAAGGGTTATTTGTAAAACACCAGCAACTTCTTAAGAGGTCATTGTACCTACTCATCATTATGAACAACTTTTACTATGGGACCAAACCTGAAATCGCGAAAAAAAAATCAGCCGTTCCCTACATTTTGACGAGTTACACGAACACGCACGCGGCGGTATATATAACTTAATATACTGGGTGAAGATGGTCTTACTTTATCGTCTTGGCGTTTGTAACAATAATATATTTGCCTACTCTCTTTCCGTCAAAACTGCCAGAAAAATAATCGCTCAAATCGTTTCATCACACCAATTCAAGGTCATGACTCACAGACTCAGTCTAGCTCATAGAACTTAAAAGACTCGAAAGGACTCAGAGGACTCAAAGGTCTCGGACTCGTGTGACTAACGAGTCTAGGACTCGTTAGTCACATGAGTCCGAGACCTTGAACTCTTGAAAATCTACTCAAGTCTCGAAATGATGACTAAAATACTCGAATTTCTTACAACACTAACCGCACCGCATAAGTATTCTAGTTCATGCAATAGACGACGATTACGGCGGTCGGCGTGTAGGCTACTAGGCTCCACAACACTTATGCTTTTCGCACATGGGTCGTAGGCGTAGTTGTCTCGTGCGCGTATCGTAATTACGCTACGCACACGAGACGCGGAGTGTTCTACAAACGAATCGTCGCGTAGACATATCGTTTTGTAATATCTCATTTGAAATTATGCCGTCAAGCGTACCAGATGTGTTTGGGGAATTTATTGATAACCTTACCTTAATAAATATTGTTAAAAAAAAACATTAAAAATATTGTTTACATACCTGTCTAGTTAATTTTTGGCGTTAATTCTGCCCAAGGTTTCTCCGTTACATCTTTCCTAGAGTAATCACTTAATGAATGATTATATGTATAGGCAAGGAAATGTTTCGATTAGGCTCACAAATTCTATAACTTTTGCAGTATTCATTATAAAATATATTCTTTTGTCGCTTCCTTTTTTACGCCAGTACGCTACAACTATCGTAATGACAATGAACACCTCATACGATACGCTGCAACACCGCCTCGTGTGCGGACTTGTTTGAACATGTTCCTGCTCGTATTGCTCTCGTACTACGCGCGTTCTACGATACGCTTACGATACGATGCCATGTGCGAAGGGGCTTAGTTGTAGCATTTATGTTGTCTGCTGTCGTCTTAAAAATTATACTTCATTTCCAACCTTCATAATCATAAGTCATACCAACACCCTTCTGTTGAAAAATGCATTTTCATAATCAAATCTATAGTTTATGTTTGAAATTATTTAATAAATAATAATTATTGATCTAAAATAATTCTAGGTGCACTAATGTTGAAGAGAGATCCATGGGAAAGATGGAAAATGTACTTAACTCATCCTTTTATAAGTATGAAGTGGTATTTAAGTTTGCTCCAATCACATTATGGTAAATTGAAGATTTGCATAGGTTTTTGAGCTTTTGTTGTTTTAAATGCACTGTAGTACTTAGTATGGACACAGTGGAACATGGTCAAGAATTTCGTTTTAATGTACCTATGTATTGTACATATTATCACATAATATCACCCTAACCAATGTAATAATTAAACTAACTTCATCTTTTATGTTCTTATTTCTGGCTGTACGGAAAACCTGATTTCGTGTTCTAATTACTTCCTATAGATATCTAAGTTTAAATAATTATAGAAATCGAAAATTTGCATGTTGCATGGGTGTTGGAATGATTTTATTACTTATAAAACATAATTTGTAAATTGTTACAGGATTTCTTGAACATGTGACTGTTTTGATTGGCATATCAGTCAATGAGAAACCAGTGGCTGGTGTAATTCATCAGCCATATTACAAAACCATGTTGGGAGGGGAGAAGATCATAGGTAGAACTATATGGGGGCTACAGGAAGTAGGCGTGGGAGGGTTCACCCCTGCGCCTCCACCTGACTCCCTCATCATTACTACCACCAGGAGTCATTCCAATCCACTGGTTGAGAAGGCATTGCAAGTCATGAATGCTGCACAGATACTTAGAGTCGGTGGTGCAGGTTATAAGGTATGAATTTATAATTTTTCGTGCGCCATGCTTTCGCATTTTGAGGGAAAGGCGCACAGACTCTGTAGATGCGCAAACGCATATTATCAAAAATATAAAATACGGCCAAGAATGTGCGTAACTAAAGTAAATTATTTGATAAAATATTATGAACTTACCTACTTATATTTATCACTAGTAGCGCCCCGCGGTTCCACCCGCGTTCAACGGTTTACGCGTGATTGAGTAACAAACCTCCAACATCTTCACACACTTTCACATTTATAATATTAGTAGGATATTTAATTTATTGACATAGTTATATATTCACAAAATATTTAGGCATAAAAAGACGCGAAGGCTCTTTGCTGTGATTTAAAATAAGCGCACATGTCTGACTTGTAATAGTTATCGGTGGCGCACTTTTCCGAAGTACATAGTACGGGACTACAATGTAAAAAGATGCGTGAATTCTACATTGAAAATCTAAAAGCCGTGCAACAGGAGCCACTTTAAGAGCAAGTGTGTTGAAAATAAAAATTAACAAAAACATACATTCAATTTTGCGCATTCATGCAAATATGTACACTTAAGACTTAGCCATTGTTAACAATAATTACTTTTATAGGTTCTGCAACTACTAGAAGGCAAGGCGTCAGTATATGTGTTTGCCAGTCCTGGATGCAAGAAATGGGACACATGTGCACCAGAAGCAGTCCTGTCTGCCGCCGGAGGCAAACTGACAGATATTCTTGGCGACTTCTACAAATACGGCGGGGCAGAGTTGCATCCAAATAAAACCGGAGTGTTGGCGGCCGTTTCTAAAGACCTACACAGTTACGCATTGAACAGAATACCGCAAGAATTAAAAGATACACTTGCTAATAAATAGCAATATTCTGCAAAATCATTTAGTGACAGTAAAAGCTGATGAGATCAAATGTAAATAAAACCATTTTGATTCACATTGTTATATATTTTAAAAAAATCAACAATAACTGCAATATTTCATTCAATTAAAATAAATTCTTAAGATAAATTGTCTATATTTTGTTACTTGAAAATTGTATATTAATAATAGGTATTGTGAATCAATACTTTGGTTTATTAAAGCTTGCTTTTATACTTTTGCAACATTTTTCTTAATTCCCTCCTAAGGATTTTTCCAGAGGCGTTCTTAGGTATATCCTTGAGAAATATCACTCCGCCTCGTAGATGTTTCGCTGGTGACACCTGATAAAGAAATTCTTATCTTAATACTTTGCACTAGTATTTTTTATCAATGTTCAATCGAGAATAATGTTCATATCTCGTGCAAGAGGTGTACCTACAGTACAACCACATTTAATCACACACACACGCAGTTCTGATTAAGTAAAAAAATACCATATTGCATTTTTTGATATTTTTAATAATATAGTACTCTTCAACGCATGACAGAATGGAAAAAAAGTGTTTTCCCGACCTCAAGTAACAAATGACAAGGGCAGGAAGATGTTGAGTCCTCTTCACCGCATCTGATGTTAGCAACCAGACAAATTACTTTCCTTTTGTGAGCTCTCTGACGATTAATCAAGTAATAATGCACAGATCAGCTACTCAAGTTGATAATTTGGAATAACACAGTTATCCAAATTCTTAGAATGCCGGAGATGTTAATTAGATAAAAAAAAAACTGAAAATAACCCTGAAAGCTTTTAAAATGAAGTAGTATTATTATTAAAACAACATTAATACCTTAGACGCAACGAATTCGACGAGGTCTTTTTCTGTGACATTTGAGTTTGGCTGCGCTACTACAAAAGCTAGCGGCAGCTCTCCGGCGGCCTCGTCCGGCAAGCCCACCACGCCCGCATCGGCCACGCCGCTGTGCTGCAGCAGAAGCGCTTCTAGTTCCGCAGGCGCTACCTAAATAAACATTCACGATTTTATAGACTCAATTTGGTCCAAGAATAAATTATTCGAAGTAAAACTAACAAGTTTTTGGTAAAATATAAAAGCATAAGTTTTTCCTTAATTGTACCTGAAAAATAAAATACAGAGCCCTTGACGATAACTGAATATTAATGAAATCCGATGATACAATAAAAATAATCATCTAAACATTTCGCGCTATACGATGGTATAGCTCCTGATAAATAGCCAACTCTTATGAGGTTATTATCCGTACTATAACTTTACCTGGAAGCCTTTATATTTGATGAGTTCTTTTAGCCTGTCCACAATATAGAAATAACCCTCAGTGTCATAGTAGCCGATGTCTCCAGTTCTAAGGTAGCCTTCGGTGTCTAGTAGATCGTCGCTGGCGGCGCGGTCGCCCATGTAGCCCTTCATACGCAACGGGGATTTGATCCAAAGTTCACCTTCTTGGCCCGCTCCTAACTTTTGCCCATTTTCAATATCAATAACCTGAAAAATAATGCATAAAACAATGAATCGTTTTTGTTTTATACAGGATAATTGGCAGATGGGTGCAAACCTTTAAGGCGAAAATAGTACAGACAATTTAGAACCATTTAAGTCATGGTTGTCTTATACGAAGTCTTATCAATTTGTTTTTACCTAATTTTTGTTTTTTTATTTCAAAAATTCCCAAAATTTTAAGTAAACTGCATAAATATGGCCAAATTGAATGATAAATGAATTATTTTTTATTTAATTCATGTAATGTGTAAGCAATCTCGCAAAACATATTTAAGGCCTGTGTCATCTATATATTTATAAAGACAAGTCCTGACTGACTGACTCATCAACGCCCAGCCTAAACCCTTTTACCTAGAAAGCTGAAATTTTGCACAGAGGTTCCCTTTATAATGTAGACGAGGAATAAGGAATGAATTTTTGAAATTCAACCCCTAAGGGAGTTAAATAGGGGATGAAAGTTTGTATGAAAAATCTTATTCTTTGGGTTAATTAACTTGAAACTTGGCACGAATACTTATCTAAGTAAATTATAAAGTTTGGCATTTTTTGTTTTTTACCCCCTGACAGGGGATTGGGGGGTGTCAAAATTTGTATGGAAGAAACTCAGTATTTATACTTAATCACAAAAATAACGAATTACGTGTATCAGGGTTTTTCGAAAATCTACCCCTAACGGGGAGAAAAGGGGTAGTTATTTTTACAGGGCAGGATTTTACTGCCTGGCTTAATTAACTCGAACATTGGTATAAATAATCTGTGAGTCAAGTACTGAACACATTCCAAACGATTTCATTTCGTTAATAAACTTGAAACTTAGCATGAATATTTGTCTAATCAAGTAATAAGAAATGGGTCTTTCGAAAGTAGACCCCTGACGAGTAAAAAAGTGATATGTAATTCGATTTTTAAGACCGGTATTATAGTGCGTAGCTTGATTTACTCCAAAAAAATGGTATGAATAAATTTAAGCTTGAAACTTGGCAGAAATACTTATCTAAGTAAATTATAGTTTGTCATTTTATGTTTTTCTGCTCTAAAGGGAGATTAGGGGTGTCAAAGTGTGTATGGAAGAATTTTATCGCGCTGTCCAATACTATAAACTCGAAACTCATTATGTATAGGTACTTAAGACTATAATAAATAATAAAGTGTAACATCTTAGGAAGTTAATTCAAATATTGGCCCGAATACTTATTTCTTTAAATAAAGTATAAAGATCGTAATCAATAATTTTCGAAATAACTACCTTTCAAGGGGAGGTGCAGAGGGTGTTAAATTTATTTGAGGAAAGTACGAAACCCACGCGGACGAAGTCGCGGTCAAAAGCTAGTTAGACATAAAAATTAGGTAAAAAAAATTGGTAAGACTTCATCTAAGACAACCATGGCTTAAATGGTTCCAAAATTACTATATTCGCCTTAAAGGTTTGCACCCATCTTCCAATCACCCTGTATAATGTAATGAACTAATCACTACAAGTATAAAACAAAGTCGCTTTCTCTGTCCCTATATCCCTATGTATGCTTAAATCTTTAAAACTACGCAACGGATTTTGATGCGGTTTTTTTTTAATAGATAAAGTGATTCAAGAAGAAGGTTTATGTGTATAATACAAATGTATAATATAGTAGAGAAACACTGATAATTTTAGAGGTTTCTAATGTGATGTCGTAAATAAACCTTTTTTTGCGCTTACATTGCAAACGTTGGCAGAACCCTATGAGATACATCAAAATAATGTACTACAGTATTGTACACCTTAAAAAATGTCTACAAAAAAGTCCGCGATGGTATATGTCTATCTCTTAGGGATAACCCACAATAACCATTTTTTTTTTCCTTTACTTTTTACGAGAAATAATGGCTTATTTACGAAGCGATTTACAGCATTAATCCTTATCCAATTAAGTACCTTAAATACATTGTGCATTTAATATAGATCAATATGGCCCTTTACAGCATGTTATTTAAATTAATATTTTCGAAGATATTACAGATTTAAAATGCAGGGACATAGCGGTTGCTGCGGTATCGGCGGCAGGGGCTGGTGGCAAGTTAAAAAAAAAACATTAAATAAAAATGATTAATTATTTAATTAAATTTATTAAATTACATTGCACCCGTGCGAAGCCGGGGCGGGTCGCTAGTGATAAAATAAATAAATTCGGTATCAAATGTGGCTATTGTGATTTAGAAAAAGTTCTGTATTGTATGTAGGTATACTCTATTCCAAAACAATTGATGCAAAAATCATTTTTGGTTGAGCGGTGAATGGCAAAAACGGAACCCTTAATAAAATTTCGTCACACAGCCATTTTACTTGGTGACTATTTGCACTATATTGATGGACATTGAAATTATTCGTTTTCGTAATTTCACTCATAATAGGTACTCCTTGTACAGACGCCAGCACATTAAGCTACTACAATCTGTCAAATTTCTTTTAATAGATTTTCAACTTTATTGCTACAACTTATGGTTCAAAGTTCATTGGGAAAATTTGACAGTTTCGGGTAGCTTGATATGTACTACGAGTAATAATTCGATTAAAATTCTGACTTAGCCTTTAGTCCAGTAGTCATAAAAGTTTTATGTTGTTTGGTTAGCGAGTGAAGGAAGTGTAGGTACCTTGACACTCATGCCGGGTGCAGGCGTTCCACAGGAGCCCACCTTCTCGCCACTTGTCAGGTCCACAAGGCAAGCCATTGTTACTTCTGTCAAGCCATATCCTTGTTTAATAAAGTCGATGCCTGTCCTGCAAATTAGTACCTAACAATTATGTATACAAACGAGTAACCGTTACGCTTCTATTTACTTTTTAGAAAACGTAAGCAACATAATTTATTATGTGACTGATAACAGGGTTGAATTTGAACAGCATAATTATTGCGTCCGCTAGGCAAGCGGACACTTGTCAGAAAAAAATCTTAAATGTAGGTAGTTGAAAGAATCTTCGTAAAACAAAAGTTCAAAATAAATAAACAGGTATTACCTTTCCGAAACTGCTTTCTGAATATCCTTTGATAATGGTGCAGCCCCACACCATACCTCGACTAATGACGACAGATCATATTTTAGAACCAGAGGATGCTTCGCGAGGAACACAGCCAGGGGTGGCACTATTGTTGTCATATTTATCTGAAAAATATTAAATATTTATAAATACGTTACGCTTAACAAGCTGAAGTTGTGAATAAGTATCATAAATAAAAAGTGAATACGAGAATATTTAGGTAATTAGGCCGCGCCGGCGCACATAAAGGACTTAGGCCTCTGCCTCGAATCTTGCGGGCAGCGGGGCGGCGGCGGCGGCGGCGCGGGAGCGGCAGGATCTTATGCGTACATTTAAATGGACCGGTTCTCGAACACAGCGGCGCGGGAGCGGCGGGGGAGCGGGCAACGAGCGGTGCACTCCAGTCAAGTGGCGACCGCCCGCGCGTCTGCTAATTGCTTTGCAGTGTTGTGCTATTTATTTTTGTGACGTATGGAAATGTCCTCGGACGTGAAATTGTTATACTTGCCTTAGCGTCAAGTATAATTTTTCTGCTGGAGATATACCTCTGTATAGTTTTGGATTAATTTCAGACTCTAAATCGCCTTTGATAGGTTCAAGAATATAGTCAAAAGTTTCTACACTAATTCTGGTGTAGCCTTAGAATTTGTCGGGACATTGCCTCTGTTCATTATAATTTCTATAAAACTCGCCATTTATTTTCTTTGCCCTATAGTAGGTATTATAAATCGAGCGTTGAAGATGTTGTCGCCGTTGGTCAGACATTTCATTCGCGAATAAAAACAAATATATTGACGACACAACCTCAAACACAACACTTCGCCGCTATAGCGCCGCGCGATCTGCCCGCTGGTTTCGAGAACTGGTCTGCGTTGCTCGCGCCGCTCCCGCGCCGCCGCCGCCGCCGCCCGGCTGCCCGCAAAATTCGGGGCAGCGGTCTTATGCTTTGCTGGGCAACATAACTCGATTAACTCGGCGCTAAAATAAACCTATCGCGAGTATCGTGCGTGACGCGTAGGTAGGTATCTATCTTTGGCCAGAAATTGATTTGTACCTAGCTCATAGCGTCGCGCCGTCCAGCTAAGTCAAGGGGTTACACTGACCTTTTTGGATATGTTGGTGTGACCGATGGGCAGTGCTTGCAACTGGCACAATAATTACGAAAAAATGAATGAATACGGGAGAGGTTTGAAGTTCCTAAGTAGGTAAGGATTGCAGCATAAATGACTTTCTGTTGAGTCTGTCTGCCTTCTTGGGAGAATGGTGTGATGATGATATGAACGAAATACAACGACAATTTTAGAAGAAAAATGTTAATTATAACGTTGAAAAGCAATATATTGAGATCATAATAATTATGAGTCTGTAAATGTGACTCATAAATTTGTATCAAAACAAATAAAAATACTTACTTTGTAATTTTGAATTGTTTCCAAGTACTGTTGTTCATCAAAACGAATTAAAAATACAATTTTTGTATTCATTGCCATTACAGCAAATGTTGTTATGAAGCCATAAGCATGGAACCATGGTATTAGTGACAAACCAGTTACTATGCTATTCTTTTTTTGGGTTTGTACATAATCAAAGTAGTACCTAGGACAATAAAACCAATGTATAATGGAAAAAGAAGTTCATCATACAGTTTCATAATTAGTATGACCTAGGACTTTAGAATAATAGAAATCTTTAGGGTTTAGTGTAGTTAATTAAAAATACATTGTAATACTTGTAATGATCAAAATCAAACTAAATGCAGGTAGGTATTCCTTTACTCTTCCAAGAATTTTTTAACATATCATTTCTAAGCAAAATCATCAAATTTTTGAACTCATCATTGATGAAGTCATATCCATTTGGAATTGAATTGATAAATGTATTTTCAATCATTTGCCTCAAAGACTTCACTCAGAACACCCGTCTACCTATGCATAATTATTACCAAACAAAGCATTCAAAATATTATAAAAAAATAATTTTGTGTGCAGTTGAGTGACTTACTTCATGTGTGCTGACAATGTGAGGAAATTGATATGGTTTAGCTCAACACCCTTTGGTAAGCCAGTTGTCCCCGAGGAGCACATCACGGCAACTGTGTCTTCCACTCCATTCACATCAGTCAGAATAAAGTCATCCACATTCACATAATCCTTCAACAGGCTATCGTACATTATACAATCAGGGACAACATCAAACTCTCCAAACATTATAAGTTTGCAAGGAGAAGATAGTTCTTTGCAGCAATCATAAATATTCTGTGATGTGATTGGTGAAATAAAGATGAATTTTGGTTTTGTTATTTTTAGTAAATGGGATATTTCACCTGGAAAAAATATATTTGAAAAATCAAAATATGTGCTCTCGAAATAACTAAATGCTTTTAATTTTATACAGGGTGAAATTGAAAACATGCGACAAAGCGTAATGGGAGATTGTACTCATCATTATGAACAACTTTTACTATGGGACCAAACCTGAAATCACGAAAAAAAACAGCTGTTCCCTAGATTTATGTTCGTATAACTCGTCAAAATGTAAGGAACAGCTTTTTTTTTTCCATTGAATGATGATGAGTACAATCTCCCATTTCGGTTTGTCGCATGTTTTCAATTTCACCCTGTATGAGTACTTTTTATACAAATAAAAAATATAGGTCTATCTATATCTGTGAATAATAGGAAATAAGGGGGTTTTAAAAGATGTTGAGCTCTTTATTTTTAAAGTATTTTTCTTTTTTTAGGAAAAACGGTAAGTACAGAAATCACCAGTTAAAGAGAAAAAAATTGATTTATTTGGGGGTCACTCAATATACTATGTATGATCTTAAGAAGAAAACAAAAAACTTTTAAAATTAACATACCCTGTTAGTAATAATTTAAAAGAGATTTCATGACCTAAAGATTTTGATAATTATTTTTCTATAATATTCGCTTTCCAGCCAAAAAAAAAAACAAGAACCTCAAAATTTCACCAAAAATTACCACACCGAATGTGCTTACCTGGTGTATATGTGATGTTGAGTGTGGACAATACTCCTCCGCAGTACATGACAGCCAGTGCTGCTATCACAAACTCAAATCTGTTCTCACTGCTCAGTCCTACAAGATCACCCTTCCTTAATCCCAGCTTACGTAGACTCACTGCAAGATTCACACTGTTTTGAAGAATATACCTATATGTTACAGATTCTCCAGTCTCTGCGCTTACCTAAAATGAAAAATGACCAATTGAAAAATATAAATTATGCAGTCATCAGTCAAATTGTTAAATGATGTTGAAGTCTTTTAATCACTAACAGAATTACATAAATGATCATTATCAGCCTACAGCACTCCACTGCTGGACATAGGGCTGTCCTATTGCACACCATTCAACTTGATTCACATACAATCCGCTTAATAGGAGCGGATTAGGATAAGAATCCACTTAACCGTTTCACAGATCCAGCAAAACCACAAACGTTACTCCAGCATGATCTCAAATAACTTCGCAGCCGAAGAAAGAACAAATACAAAATAAGGTGCAACATTTACCTCGTCTAGACAACTAATTATATAGCTAATGTTTGTTTCAATATTTCCATTAAAAAAAAATGTCTGGCTGCGGTAATGTTTTAAACGTAAAAAAAAAAATGTCTGGCTGCGGGAACATTTCCTGCTGGGGTAACATTTTAAACGTTACCTCAGCAGGAAATGTTTTTCTGAAATAACTTAAAAACTATATCGTCGTGTATAGACGACAAATGAAAACGTGCCCAAAACGCCACCGTCGGCTAATGCGACAAGAAAACACCATGTTTTAAGTACAAAATAAATAAACTAAATTCAGTTTTCTGTTTTTACTTAAAATATGGTGTTTTCTTGTCGGCATTAGCCGACGGCGGCGTTTTGGGCACGTTTTCAATTGTCGTCTATACACGACCGTGGCAGTCAAAGGGTTAATACAGGCCGCTATTATCTATAAGATTTAAATAACTATTTTCGACATTATTTTGCTGGGGTAACGCACACCTCCATTATCGCCTTTTTCTAGTTATTGACTAATATTATAATAAATAAATAATGAAAGGTTTGCACTTACTAAGGCTACATTATCACCACCATTTTTCAATTGGTCAAAGAGGAATTGTCCATATGATAAATGCGCTGGAATGCCTCGTTCTTCAGGCCCCGACACCACATTATTATGGATAGTTACCGGCATTTTTAGGACAACTTTTAAATTATTCACAATAACGCCACCTACTTCAGAAAATGTTGATTTGGAAAGAACGAATTTGAGGTACGTTATCAAAAATAATTATAATCTTATCGAACAGTATTATAATCCTAGTATCTCTTCAATGATTAGCAATGGAATAGAATTACACTTTGGATGAGGTTAATAATATTAAAAATAAAATAATACGAGCTTAGTGAGATAAATGATAATTCACCACAACAGTCAATACAGTCAGTGTCACCGGTGTCACGTTTCTATTTTTTTTGTCCCTTGTGGAACAGGCTAGGGTCAGAAACCATGCTGCCTAGTCATCAATTCGTATTTTTTTGTAAATTCAGTAGTTTATTTTTGATAATTATTGACATACCATGTTTATAAATAGAATAATTATCCATGGTGACATGCCTGCATCATAGAATTAGTATGTACTATAAATAGTAGCATGCACAGTAGATTGCTGTCAGCTTAGGGGCAAAGAGTATATTAATAGATTACAGCTAATCTATAGCATTCTCATGGAATTAGTCGAAAATTATCTCTGCATACAGTATTATTGGAAAAAACCAAAACCAATTAGAATAACCAAAAAATCTTTGTAACGGCCTCGGGATATACAATAGTTAGTTTATAAGGGCTCCATAGATTTTTTTTGTGTAGGAGTCGTGTAACCGTCGAGTGGACCACCTGCAGCGCGCCCGTACTACATCAAAACATTTGTATGGGGACATTCCTGTTATTACGTCATCTGATAGCGGGACACGCAAGTGGCTATAACACTCTCTAAAGTCTAACTTTATGTGGCTACAAGCTTCTTATAACGGGTGGCCAATATCAGAACTATCGCCATATTGTTTTTTCAAGACATTTCACCTAAGCATTTCACAAAAAAAAAACGACGGGTTGCACTCCGGGAGTGCCGGCAGAAGTGAAAACTTAAATATTAATGTTCTGCATTTTTGATATTTTGGAATGGTTAGAGAATAATTTTGTACGAATTGCTTTCGTTATCAGTATAAAAGTATTATTATTTATGTGGTAGGATACAATATTTATTCATTGCGCTATCGTACACAAACATGACAATTATCGAACATTCGCGCAAGCGCCTTGCGCCGCCTGCCCTCTCTCCATCCGTCTTACGAATTCTCGATCAGGTCACGTGTCCTGACGCGAGTTTAGAGATTTTTACCCATTCCAAAAAAAATACGCAGCGCCGCTAAAGAAGTTTTCACTTCAACATTCGCGCAAGCGCCTTGCGCCGCCTGCCCTCTCTCCATCCGTCTTACGAATTCTCGATCAGGTCACGTGTCCTGACGCGAGTTTAGAGATTTTTACCCATTCCAAAAAAAATACGCAGCGCCGCTAAAGAAGTTTTCACTTCAAAAATTACACAAATGTTTACCAACAGCGCCCCCAGTCCACGTCATTCGTGTCGTGTGTCAAAAAAGATCCTTTTATCAGGCCATACCATAGTTGAACAAATACCTTTTGGCGCCTGGCCAGTAATAAGCTCCTTCGTCTTCGTCCCTGGACGAATTTGCACGAAGTAATCTGACGAAATGTCTTTCAAACCGCCAGAAAACGCTATCAGTCATTATTAATACCTTTTATATATAGCTATGTTTTTGTACCAAAAAGATGTATGGTTTGTTACCGTACTTCTTTTGCTGATTGATACTGATTGATAAGGATGCTGAATGATATAAGTAAAATTATGTAATTAACTTGATACGTGTATTGAGTCCACGACCTTATCTAATGATAAATGAGGTGTTGCCATGACGCGGTCCGAATGTGAACTGAAGTTGATGTAAAATGTGTGTTATTTAATTACAATTCAATTATGATGAGAGAGCATTTACGCAATGTGCGGTTGCACCGTACATACTCCCGGGCGCGAGATGACTGATGCTGATGATGCTTAGATGTGGTGGTGTTATGCAGACTCTTTATGGCATGTTGGGGTGCATGAAAGGAGCCTCCCCGAGCGACGTAACTACAGAACCACTACGTCCGGCGCAACCTGGGCAATCAGTGAGTTATCCACGCTGATTGGCTAATCCTTTCACCATGATGGCAATCAAAAGTCCACTAATAAAACCGGCTCTGTGCGTAGTCTCGATTAACATCGAAGGGTTCTCACGAGATAAATTTGAAATTCTTTCTGATGTCTACCGCAAAACTCTCTGCGATATTCTTTGCGGTCAAGAGACCCATCGAGATGAAACTCAAAGCCGGCCACACATCCCTGGACTTACGCTTATCGCCGAGATCTGTCACCCGAAGCACGGTAACGCAGTGTTTGCTGCTCCCGGCGTAAGCATACTATCTACCAAGTACTCAAACGAGAACAGCATAGAACTGCACCATAACTTCCGTTTACAAACCACCTGGCACCACATTTTTCGTTCCGCCAGAGAATTTTAGCAGCCAACCAATTAAAGTTATAACCGGTGACTTCAACACCCGTAGCTCCAACTGGGGCTACAATGACACGGACATAAGCGGAAGAAGCAGTCGAGAAATGGGCTGAGACGAATGATTTGACGCTAATATATGACCCCATACAAACGGCGTCATTTAATAGTGGGTGCTGGAAACGCGGATACAACCCCGACCTAATCTTCGTCAGCTCGTCTATCAGCTCACAGTGCACCAAAAGCGTTTGTTCGCCTATCCCTCGCACCCAGCACAGACCTATTATGTGCTACATCCAACCGGTGGTCCGACCTATGAATGTCCCCTTTAAGCGCCGATTTAACTAAAACAAGGCCGACTGGGAGTCGTTCACGCGGTCGATTGATGACGCCCTCCTGAATGTCTTGCCAACACCGCAAAACTACGACCAATTTGTTGAGATTGTGTCAACTAATTCCCGAAGATACATCCCAAGGGGCTGCAGGACTTCCTATATTCCAGGGCTGTCGACAGAAACCAGTGATCTACTAAGCCGATAGAAACACTGTATAACACCGACCCCTTTTCGGAGGAAACTACGTAGGCTGGAGAAGTGCTGCTATCAAAACTAGGTGAAACCAGGCGGGAGAGGTGGATCAACACTGTTACTAACATCGACATGACCCATAACAGTAAAAAGGCATAGAGCACTATAAGAAAGCTGACCAGCGAGTCCCCTCAACCAACCCCGCCAAGCCAAGTCACCGCTAACCAGATAGCCCACCAACTGCTTGATAACGGTAAACTAACACGCCGTTCCAGCAAAGTTCCTAAGCCACAAAAACCCGATGGCGCTTGCGACAATATTAGCAAACCGTGTAACGATATGAGAAAGGTTGAAACCTTTCTGATATCGTTACAACGATTAGAGGTGTTAACTCTTAAGTGCGGTAAAGCCTCTGGAATGGACGACATCTCAGTTGAGCAAATCAAACAGCTTGGCCCAGTTGCTGTGTCGTGGTTGCTGAACCTATACAACAACTGTCTGGAATCAGCTTCAATACCCCGTCTCTGGAGAAAATCAAAGATCATAGCAATTCTGAAGCCAGGTAAAGCAACAGATGATCCAAAAAACTTTCGTCCGATATCTCTGCTCTGCCATACGTACAAATTGTTTGAGAGATTGCTGCTGAACCGACTAACGAAAGTTATTGACCCGAAGTTAATCCCAGAGCAAGCTGGTTTCAGACCCATTAAGTCTTGCTGCAACCAGACCCTCAAACTTGTTCAACACATTGAGGACGGTTTCGAGATGAGAATGGTCACAGGTGCTGTTTTTGAGGATCTCTCAGCTGCCTATGATACAGTTAACCTCAAACGATTCCTGTGGAAGGTGAAGACATTGATAAGCAATCAGAACTTTATCCAAATACTCCGAGAGCTTCTCCACAATCGTCGGTTTCAGGCCCACTTTCTCTCGGAAAGAAGTCGTTGGAGAGCGCAGAAAAACGGCCTACCTCAAGGTAGTGTCCTGGCACCGCGTCTTTTTAATATCTACAGCAACGACCAGCCGTCCAGCCCTAACACGTCCCGCTTCCTCTATGCAGACGACCTTGCCCTCACGTCCCAAGCCACCACCTTTGAGGAGATTGAGGCCCAATTGTCAGGCGCTCTTGGTGACTTAGCCACATATTACTTCGCTAACTCATTCAAGCCCAATCCGAGCAAAACCCAGTCTTGCATATTTCATCTCCACAATAGAGAGGCGGGCCGTAAACTCAACATTGTTTGGGGTGGGGTGTCCATCGGGCACAGCAACTTCCCTAAATATTTTGGTGTTACCCTGGACAGGTGTCTTACATTCAGCAAAAACTGAAAGAATATCAAGCAGAAGGTGCACACTCGCAACAGTCTTCTTCGTCGACTGGTCTCATCGAAGTGGGGTGCTTCGCCTAACCTTATGCGGACTACTGGTCTGGCGCTATCTTTTTCTGCGGGAGAATTTGCATGCCCCGTGTGGAGTCGTTCTGCCCATGCAAAGCTGGTGGATACAGTTTTGAATGAAACGTGCCGGATCATCACTGGTTGCCTAAAACCAACCCCGGTACAAATGCTGTATCCACTAGCAGGAATAGCGCCGCCAGTAGTTCGCAGAGCGGTGGCAAGCTCTAGCGAAAGAGCTAAAATGTTCTCCGACGCTCGACACCCTTTGCATGACAACATCCTTGTGCCACAAAGGTTGAAAAGCCGAAAAAGTTTTTTAAGGTGTGTCGTCCCGCTCACTGAAGAACCATCACAAGAGAGACTGAAGTTGTGGCGAGACAGTGCTTCCTTACACAAACCGTTCGTTCCACCCTCTGAAGTCCTCCCACCTGGACCTGGACATGAGTTACCTTGGGTAACCTGGAACCCTTTAAACAGACTCCGGACCCAGGTTGGCAGAAGCAAGGAAAACCTGTTCAGGTGGAGATTCATGGACGACTCCGCCTTGGAGTGTATATGTGGTGCTGTTCCACAAACGATGGGACATTTAGTATCGTGTCCTGCGTGTCCTGTCAGCTGCACGTTACAGGAACTGATGGACGCTGGTGATGGCGCCAAACAGGTAGCCGAATTCTGGGCAGAGTCCATTTAGATTGCTATCGACACGCTAAGAAGATACCTATGTTAATAATATAGCTGAAGAGTTTGTTTGAACGCGCTAATCTCTGGTACTATCTGTTATGAAATATATAAAGCCTAATTCTTGAGAAAGGCTATAGGTATGCTATACAGCATCACGCTAGGACACTTATGAGCTAATCAAAAAGAAGTCAGAAATAACGCTAAGCGAAAACGAAGTAATAGCGCGGGCAGACGATGGGATGTGACGCGATGGGTCGGAGGCCGAAACACGCGGACTAAATCGCGGGCAGAAGCTAGTATTACTATAGTTTGTAAAAAACTCAACTTTATCAGTTGAGTTTTTACCCCGAAACTAAAAAAATTAAAAAACTTATTTTACAAAAAATATAACCGACTTCCAAAAAAACATTACAAAGTGAAAAATAACTTAAATTTCGGAAGTCGGTGTCGTTGGTTCCGCATTTTTTTTATTGACACCGACTTCTGAAATATAAGTTATTTTTCACTTTGTAGTGTTTTGTTGGAAGTCGGCTGTATTTTTTGTAAAAAAAGTTTTTTATTTTTCACTTTTTAGTGAGCCAGTTTGTAACTTATCTGAGTTACAATAGCATAATGTCAACGGCTCATGACCTTTTACAAAATATTGCTTTTCCCGATGCAGGGACGTTAATTGTTGAGGAGTTCTCCTTGTAAAAACCAGGAGAACTGGAGCTGATTGAGAAGTCACCATCAGCTCCACTTCACGATACGCATTGTGCTTAGCACCCACATTAAAGTACCTAATCGAATCGCAAACCGTGAAATATTTATTATTGAGTAGTTCCAATGGCCATCTGTGGTCTTCATCATCAGTTCCACTTCACCGAATGGTGCTTTCTGAGAGAAAATGCACGAGTTACTATAAAAAATACCCAAATCGCTATAGGTGTGCCTACAAAATTTGAGGGTTGCCCTCGATTTCTCT
Source organism: Globia sparganii (assembly GCA_949316385.1). Taxonomy (NCBI): domain Eukaryota; kingdom Metazoa; phylum Arthropoda; class Insecta; order Lepidoptera; family Noctuidae; genus Globia; species Globia sparganii. Next base: position 8,865,872 of record OX438671.1, read on the forward strand.
AGGATTAAATCATCAGATCCTGACTTGGTGACTATGGGACCACTTCAGAACTAAGTAAGTATCTCCTTTCGAACAAAAAAAGAATTTTGAAAATCGGTCCACAATTGGCGGAGTAATCGACAATAAACACAAAAAAAAACATCGTCGAATTGATAACCTCCTCCTTTTTTGAAGTCGGTTAAAAACTATATCTGATTACCTACTTAATGTGAAACCCGCTAACTTTGCCAACGGTTGCCGAGTTTGCCATAGCCAACTTCCGAGGGAAACAGTCTAATTACATCCTAATAATAGTTTATTATCATGTATATATGCCTCTATGGCAAAATTTATTAGTTAAATGGCATCACCGAATGAGATGATGTGGCAGCCAAATAACAATAGGGCTGGTAAGATATTTATGTAGCCCCTTATCTTTTAAATCAAATAATTAAATAAGTAACTTTAAATAATATACATAGGTACCTACGTGTACGCACGGCTACACATCAAGCTATACATAACCAATATAAGCTGACTTCTGATTGTACGAAAAAGCTATACAATGCGAGGTCAGCTCAAACTGGAAATGTATAGCTTGATGTGTAGCCGTGTGTACAATTTGTTGACAACAAAGTTGTTATTTACCTGGAGGTAAATATTGGAGTACCAGGTAGGCATTATGATAATTTATAATAGTGATATCAAATGAATCATGTCATTAAATTCAAGTCATGCTAAGTTTTCAAATAGGTATGTAGCTTTTTTATTTATTTATTTATAGGTTTGTGTAGGTATGTACAGACGCCAGCACATTAAGCTACCACAATCTGTGAAATTTCTTTTTCTTTATCGCTAAAGCCTAAGGTTCAAAGTTGATTGGCAAAAATTTTACAGTTTTGGGTAGCGTGATGTGCTGGCGTCTGTACAATCACGAGCATAAATATATTAATATGGACTGCTCGGCAACAATACCTATTTCATGTTTCATCCACGGCAAATATTTATATGTGATCATTGGTGAAAGGCAGCCTCGGATCCAGGGACTTGAAACGTTACTCAAAATAACGTTACGCGTAGTTCCGGTACCGATAATTTGTACCGTTACACCAGTAACAACATTAATTCCTTGGCTTTAACGATACTAACAAACGGAACGAAATCCTAAACTGTTCAGTAACAAAATTATCAATATAATATCGTTATTAGTATAACGATATAATAACGTTATTTCGATACTCAACGTTGCCACTGTTGCAGCATAAAAGACGAAAAAGTATGAAGAATAACGTTACAAATGAATCTGTAACATTTCACCTGTAACGTAATTACAAGCGGATAAGCTTAATGTTACTGATACCTATAACGTTAACTATTATATCGTTCTACGAAAATGATAAGTAATATAAAACGTTATTTTTTGTAACAATATTGATTTTTAGGATTTAGTATCGTTACAAATTTTGGAACGTTTTATGATAACATTAGTGGTAACGGAACGAAATTCATTTCGTTTTCAAGTCCCTGCTCGGATCTAGGGGGTTGGGAGGCAAACCGGGACCCGTGCCCCGGGCGTCAACTTCAAGGGGCGACAAATTCAAGCGTGGCATATAAGTGCACCACCCAGCGCACCGCAACTAGACTATGATTGAGACGCGCTGCACCTACGGCACCCTACGGTATGAGCGCCTTGCCTCAGCTCAACCTGCTCAACTGCGTTACTTTATACGTGACGGATGACTTAGCACTTTAATGATAAACAGCACTACAGCTGAGCAGTATACGCTTCGTCGTCTAGTGAGTCGGTTCAGCCGGTGTTGTTGTGTAAATACTTGAATATTGCGTATTATTAGAGTAAAATGATAATAAACAAGGTGGTTTCAACCGGTCCGGCGTTAAGTGTGCCCAGCCACTTGTCTTTCGGTCAGTATGCGATAGACAAATTGAGACAAAATTGCGAAGGAGAAGATGCTGTTGCTGTCGTAAGTAATAAGTTGAATTCATAATAAGTAATTATTTTACTTTTATGTTTTTAAACATTGGCGTAGAGTTTGGCCTATGTTGTATTGTTGTCCTTGACCTCTTATATATTTTGCGGCGAACACAGATAGGTACCTAAATATGGCATCTAAGATAATGAGCAACGAGATACGAAACTACAAAATACACAATATTGTCTTATGTAATTAAGGCTTAGGTAGGTATACCTTGTTGGTATTTAGGTACGCCAGTTTATAATCTTTTTATAGGTAAGGATTTAGTTAGATAGGTACCTAGGTATATTTTATCATTCTTATTATGAATGTATGGATAATTATGTAAGTATTTCAGAAAGTGTAACCACTAAACTAAATATGTAAGTATTTTTGTAAACAACGATTCACTATAATTTTATTATTATAATAATCTTATTAGGTAGTAAGTACCATGGTTAGATATTATTTTAAAAGGAGAAACCCGTTTCTGGGCCTAAGCGTTACACGAATCAAATATGTACCAAAAAAATCGCCTATTTTGCTTAATTAAGCCATTGAAATCTTAGCCTCAATAGCAATGGCCAAGTGTAGAAAATAAGTAGATTTCTTTTTTTTAATTTTAAACAACCTTTGTAAACCTTTACAACACTTTATTTCATTATACGTCGCTAACTTTACAAACGCTGGTATTATATCAATGGAGCGTACCCTATGAATATGATCGATTTAGTGGAAATCGATACTGTTACAAATAATTAAATAATACTCCATTGTTTTAGTATATATGATTTTTAGGTATTATAATTAATATAAAATAATAAAATCTGGAATCTAATTGATTTTTAACGTAAGCGCCATTAAAAATCATTAAAAGAAATAAATAATCGATAAAATCGATTGCACCATGGATTACGCTAGTAAACGGCAAATGTCAATGTCAACGTCTGTCAATTGTCATGGTTGTAATGTCATGTCAAAATGTCATTCGGTTTTCGTATTTTTGCGCAAATGAATGTGGTTTTGTGTTTTTCTGTATTTATCGGGATTTATTATTTCTTATGACCTCTCTCTTAGGAGTCCAGTATTCAAATACTGGACTCGAATTGATTGCCTTCTTGCTGACCGTCCCTTAAAACATTGAACACCGACCCGACAGTCCGACACCGTACCCTGCCAGACTGCCGTCTGCCACCCGTGCTGACCTTGCTGGAAAACCAGATCTGTACCTATAATACAATTGCTTTTTGGACGACTGGCTAATAAAGACATCATGAGCCTGTGCATTAATTGCGGAATAGCAACGAACCGCTGCAATACAATAGGGAGGCGAAGATTGGAAGATGAAATGATTCTTTCAATTGTACAGGGATGGGTCGCGCCTCAAACGGTTAGTATTCGATATTTCTATATTATAACATTTTTGTACTATGTAATTATTTAATGTAATCAAACTAATAAATAGTGTTATCGCTTATGTTCAGTTGTCTGTTGATAGTTGTATTTTATAAAATGATACCCCTAAGACGACCCACTGATTGATACCAGAATATGCAACAAATTCATATTCGAAGACATGACTGTGACATCACCAATCCGGACCGAACCTGCATGGTTAATCATTGCCTAATCTCTCTCTCAGTGAGGAGGCCTGTGTCCCTGCAGTGGGAATGTAATAAGCCCCCTTGTGTTTACCCAAATGTGCCACTCAGATGTTAATTGCTAAATGCTAGTGCTAGACCTAATAGTCAAATGATAAATGTTTGCTTCAGGAAAAAGAAAATGACTTTATCTGCCAAGCTTGCTGGAATCATGCCGATGCTGTATCTCTTGATGGAAATAGACGAGAAGGGAGTGAACAGACACCAACGAGTATGTATTCACTGTGGACATACTCTTCTGAGAAGAGTTCATTGCCATAAACTTAGGACTCTTACAGTGCAAGAACACAGAATACAAGAAGTTGTAAGAGAGTAGATCCTACCACACACGGTTAGTTAATTAGTTTTATTTACAGATTATTGATAACAGTTTTTAGTTTAGTTTTGATAACAAGGGCATTAAAATGTTTTATTTGGTATGCTAAAACATTTAAGCGAATTGATAGACAGTGTGATAATGGTCAAGCTCCTACATCAGGATTTCTTTAGATCAGTCTTTTTCAAAGTGGGCAATAAATAACACACCACACATCACTGGTGTAAAGGCAACCTTTAATGTAGGTACATTATTATTTTCAGGTAAGTGCTTCAAGTGTTGTCTGTCACTTGTTGGGTGCAAGCAAATAGAGCATCCCGGCATTTCCATTCAGGCCTGTCAGGACATTCCACATTTAGAAGAACCTCCAACAAGGGTAGAAACTTATTCTGCATCAAGGGCACCTACTGTTGGAACTCTTTTTGTTTTACCGGATTATTATAGAGCTGTTGAAACTGAAAGTAGATGTTTTGTGGAAGGATGTCAGAGACGTGAAAGAAACCAAATAACAATTACAATGCGAAAAAAGTTACATAAAACATATAACTATTATGTACCTTGGACTCAACCTGGATGTTAAGAGGAAGAATATAATCGAGGCATATTAGTAATTGGATGTATTTTGTTTATATATTAATCGACAGCTCTTTAAGTGGAAGGGATTCTATAATTCAATATTATTATACCATATTGTTGTCAAAAGAATGGTTGGTTGCTATGCCCACACCATGATCATAATATGGTATCTTGGTTGGGCACAGCATCAGGGTAGTCATTGCCTCCTGCACAATTTCTGGATACTGTATTATTATATTATGATAATTATAATGAAGAAGGTAATTAATAAAATCACCACAATTACAAATGTGTTTTTTTTTATTATTTTATTGCAATCTCAGATTACTGTAATCTGTACAGAGATTGCAGCAAATCCCTAGATACATGACAAATGCAAGCCAGAAGTGATGTAAGTGGGCCGTGTATAATAAACATAGTTTTCCACCAATCAGATAAATCCGAAGTCACCCCGAGCTTTTTATATAAGTACCTAAAACCTCATCGTGATAGGCTGCAGGCGCTGCAGCAAAGCGCATGTGTGTTCCAGATATACGTAGGAAACAAACCCTCAAAAATATCATTGTTTATTTAAATAACTCACCTACTAAAAATAACCTAAAATGTATACATTATTGTCTGAATTTACCAATTTGGCCATTGCTGAGAGACGTGAAAATTGGGCTCGTGAAACCTTCATAGATGTTCTAATTTATGGCCAAATTCCAGCCCTGTAACGCCAGGCCCAAGTTTCTATGAAGTTTGGGTTTCTCCTTTATAAGACCGATTTGTTATTCAAACATAAACATGGTTTTTTAATTAAATCTACCAATCAAAAAACAACATGCATTTTTATTGAACACTTCCTATTCAATTCACAAAGTACTTATTCTAGTTTTATATGTAAAATAAAGTATATTTACAATCACAAAACTAAATGGAAACACAAAGTAGGCAAATGTAATTCAAATGCTGGAGGCGGGCAGCCCTATCGCATGTTTACATACCCCGCGGCTGTAGGCATTTATGTCCAAGATACGGCCGAGTTACAATACTGTATATATATATAATTATACTGTGGCAATGGGTTTCATTTTGACAGTTCAATAACATTCATTGCGGTAGGTATTTAGACATTGCTGAGCAGACGAATTTCTCGAACGTATGAAGCAATTGATTAGCAATCTCCTTCAAAATGATTCAGATTGAGATTGATAGTGTGTAAAGCAATTAAGGTGGGTGTAATGTTGGTAATTTTCTCACGAATTGTGATTGAGAGTGGGCTCGTGGCTAAATAATAATAGCGGGTCTATCGAAGGTAAAAAAAAACATTTGTCGCGGTCCGGACACCCGGTGTCACCACTGCGTCGACTGCCGGGAGGACACAGCGCGGCATACGCTGTCTGATTTTCGATATCGGCTCTCAAATCCTATCTCTATTCTCTATTGTTTATGGAGGTTGAGAAGTCAGGGTGACAAACTTCGATCAATAATAGTTATTGATCGAAGGTGACAAAAAAATTATGCTAAAAGGAGAAACCCAAACTTCATAGAAACTTGGGCCTGGCGTTACAGGGCTGGAATTTGGCCATAAATTAGAACATCTATGAAGGTTTCACGAGCCCAATTTTCACGTCTCTCAGCAATGGCCAAATTGGTAAATTCAGACAATAATGTATACATTTTAGGTTATTTTTAGTAGGTGAGTTATTTAAATAAACAATGATATTTTTGAGGGTTTGTTTCCTACGTATATCTGGAACACACATGCGCTTTGCTGCAGCGCCTGCAGCCTATCACGATGAGGTTTTAGGTACTTATATAAAAAGCTCGGGGTGACTTCGGATTTATCTGATTGGTGGAAAACTATGTTTATTATACACGGCCCACTTACATCACTTCTGGCTTGCATTTGTCATGTATCTAGGGATTTGCTGCAATCTCTGTACAGATTACAGTAATCTGAGATTGCAATAAAATAATAAAAAAAAAACACATTTGTAATTGTGGTGATTTTATTAATTACCTTCTTCATTATAATTATCATAATATAATAATACAGTATCCAGAAATTGTGCAGGAGGCAATGACTACCCTGATGCTGTGCCCAACCAAGATACCATATTATGATCATGGTGTGGGCATAGCAACCAACCATTCTTTTGACAACAATATGGTATAATAATATTGAATTATAGAATCCCTTCCACTTAAAGAGCTGTCGATTAATATATAAACAAAATACATCCAATTACTAATATGCCTCGATTATATTCTTCCTCTTAACATCCAGGTTGAGTCCAAGGTACATAATAGTTATATGTTTTATGTAACTTTTTTCGCATTGTAATTGTTATTTGGTTTCTTTCACGTCTCTGACATCCTTCCACAAAACATCTACTTTCAGTTTCAACAGCTCTATAATAATCCGGTAAAACAAAAAGAGTTCCAACAGTAGGTGCCCTTGATGCAGAATAAGTTTCTACCCTTGTTGGAGGTTCTTCTAAATGTGGAATGTCCTGACAGGCCTGAATGGAAATGCCGGGATGCTCTATTTGCTTGCACCCAACAAGTGACAGACAACACTTGAAGCACTTACCTGAAAATAATAATGTACCTACATTAAAGGTTGCCTTTACACCAGTGATGTGTGGTGTGTTATTTATTGCCCACTTTGAAAAAGACTGATCTAAAGAAATCCTGATGTAGGAGCTTGACCATTATCACACTGTCTATCAATTCGCTTAAATGTTTTAGCATACCAAATAAAACATTTTAATGCCCTTGTTATCAAAACTAAACTAAAAACTGTTATCAATAATCTGTAAATAAAACTAATTAACTAACCGTGTGTGGTAGGATCTACTCTCTTACAACTTCTTGTATTCTGTGTTCTTGCACTGTAAGAGTCCTAAGTTTATGGCAATGAACTCTTCTCAGAAGAGTATGTCCACAGTGAATACATACTCGTTGGTGTCTGTTCACTCCCTTCTCGTCTATTTCCATCAAGAGATACAGCATCGGCATGATTCCAGCAAGCTTGGCAGATAAAGTCATTTTCTTTTTCCTGAAGCAAACATTTATCATTTGACTATTAGGTCTAGCACTAGCATTTAGCAATTAACATCTGAGTGGCACATTTGGGTAAACACAAGGGGGCTTATTACATTCCCACTGCAGGGACACAGGCCTCCTCACTGAGAGAGAGATTAGGCAATGATTAACCATGCAGGTTCGGTCCGGATTGGTGATGTCACAGTCATGTCTTCGAATATGAATTTGTTGCATATTCTGGTATCAATCAGTGGGTCGTCTTAGGGGTATCATTTTATAAAATACAACTATCAACAGACAACTGAACATAAGCGATAACACTATTTATTAGTTTGATTACATTAAATAATTACATAGTACAAAAATGTTATAATATAGAAATATCGAATACTAACCGTTTGAGGCGCGACCCATCCCTGTACAATTGAAAGAATCATTTCATCTTCCAATCTTCGCCTCCCTATTGTATTGCAGCGGTTCGTTGCTATTCCGCAATTAATGCACAGGCTCATGATGTCTTTATTAGCCAGTCGTCCAAAAAGCAATTGTATTATAGGTACAGATCTGGTTTTCCAGCAAGGTCAGCACGGGTGGCAGACGGCAGTCTGGCAGGGTACGGTGTCGGACTGTCGGGTCGGTGTTCAATGTTTTAAGGGACGGTCAGCAAGAAGGCAATCAATTCGAGTCCAGTATTTGAATACTGGACTCCTAAGAGAGAGGTCATAAGAAATAATAAATCCCGATAAATACAGAAAAACACAAAACCACATTCATTTGCGCAAAAATACGAAAACCGAATGACATTTTGACATGACATTACAACCATGACAATTGACAGACGTTGACATTGACATTTGCCGTTTACTAGCGTAATCCATGGTGCAATCGATTTTATCGATTATTTATTTCTTTTAATGATTTTTAATGGCGCTTACGTTAAAAATCAATTAGATTCCAGATTTTATTATTTTATATTAATTATAATACCTAAAAATCATATATACTAAAACAATGGAGTATTATTTAATTATTTGTAACAGTATCGATTTCCACTAAATCGATCATATTCATAGGGTACGCTCCATTGATATAATACCAGCGTTTGTAAAGTTAGCGACGTATAATGAAATAAAGTGTTGTAAAGGTTTACAAAGGTTGTTTAAAATTAAAAAAAAGAAATCTACTTATTTTCTACACTTGGCCATTGCTATTGAGGCTAAGATTTCAATGGCTTAATTAAGCAAAATAGGCGATTTTTTTGGTACATATTTGATTCGTGTAACGCTTAGGCCCAGAAACGGGTTTCTCCTTTGCGGCCGAAAAATATTTGCGCCTTGACGAAGACGTACGGAAAGCTTTATTATTAAATTTTAAAGTATAAAAAATCTTAATTAAAAATTGTTTTGGGAAACATGGACAAGGTGGAGAACTCCAATCTTTACAAACTTCAACACCTACCTACTCAACTACAATGCAAGAAACAGCTGACGAGTAATTTTAATAACTTTTTATCTCAGCTTATTAACGTCTCTATAAATTAGGTACCTACAACTCGCAACAACTCAAAACAAAAATTCTTTGGTCACCAATGCCAAGCTGAACAGTTGGCTACGAATGTTTTAAAATCACAACCCTCTCAAATATCTAAATATTCTGTGAATATCTCATGAGTCTAGCTGTAGTGGTCGTTATTAATACCGAGAAAAAAAAACGGTTTTTAGTGGTATAATAATTGTTGTTATAGCAGCAGCAGAAATACTTAATCTGAGAAAATTTCAACTATCTAGTGACAGACAGACGGTCAAATTTATTTTTTTCTAGTATTATTCGTACACACATTACAATAAACAACTATTATTAATAATAAAATACCACGTCTTTACTTTGAATTATACAAACTAACAAAACAAAACACACATGCCCCGAGGTTTTTAACACAAGCGTAAGTACCTACCGTATCATGATTCATGAACCGCCTATAACTACCTATTTCACTCTTGTCAATCACTTTCCTTTACTCTATTCACTTTATTAATCCAGACATCGTTTTTTTCGGGAGATAAAAGGAAATACTTATCCATTAAAAAGACACATTATGTACAGACGCCAGCAGGTCAACCTACCCCAATCTGTCAAATTTCTTTGATAGATTTTCAACTTTAGCACAAAGGAATAAGGTTCATATTCAAATGGGAAAATCTGACAGATTGGGGTAGCTTGATGTGCTGGCCTCTGTACCTACCTACTAGTAAGTAAAATTATTTTAAAGTCTTACCTTTCAGATTTTCCAGGTAATCTAAAAAAAGTTATCCCTGGATGCATTATTGACGAATAATGTAAACTATTTAGTAATCTGTGCCGGCTTCGCACGGATAGTTAATGGTATTTAATAAAAATTTAAAAAAATATAAACTTTAACGCACTCTTGGCAGACTTTCCATGCTTCCATGCTTAGGACACTCGATCAGCGGGAGGAGTCATTTGATGATTTCCCAAAAAAAAAAGGACACTCGATCAAGTCTGCTTTTGACGAAACAAACAATCAAAATCATCCGTTTGGGAGCTATGATGCCGCAACTACCCACAAATAGATCCATACGTCAAACTTATAAAACCCCTCTTTTTGCGTTGGGGCTTAATAATAAAAATAGTATTAATACCAAGGTACGAATAATGTGGCCTTGTTTGTACCGGCGCGCGGCGTAACTATTGCAAATTACACACATCAAAAGTGTCTAGGGATCAACATATATTTTTGCAATAACTTTTCTCCTGATTGATATTAATTAAAATTTTCTTTAAGGATTCATCAAATAAAGTGTTTTCGTTTGTCACAGTAACGATAAACCAAGTCACCTTTGCATTAATAAAGAAATTTGCCATTTTCATAATAAAGGGATTTTTGACATTTGAACCACTAACACAAAAGTTCGAAAAAAAGACTGAAATAACAGTTTTCTCTAAAATTTTATTGGGTAACTTAAACAATTAATAATCCGTGTTTCTACCGCGAACACTAACAACACAAGAACATCGGTTTGGCATACTCAAAATGAGTTCATCCAAATCACGCTGTGGAATGGCCGCCCATGTTCGTTACAACAACAAAAAAAGGTCTTCTTGCGACTGGATACCCTCCATATTCGGCAGAGCTCTTCTCTGTAGCATATCCCATGCATGCTCAATCGGGTTCAAGTCTGGCGACTGAGCAGGCCAGGGCAGGACATTGATGTTAGCTGCGGCGAGAGTCTGTCTTACAACTCTTGCGGTGTGCGGTCGTGCATTATCATGCATTAACTGAAATAAGGGACCGATTTGCACTTGTAGAGGAACGATGACGTCTGATACAATCGTCTCAGCATAAATTTGAGCGTTGAGGTTGCCTCTGATCCAAATCAACTCAGTTCTTCCGCCGATCCAAATACCCGCCCATACCATGATGGTTCCACCACTATAAGGATGGACTTCCTGGCAGGATTTTAATCGCTGTTGGCGTCCAGGGGTTCTCCAGTGTCGTATACGTCTTGTATCCAGTCTCATACCAAAACGAGACTCATCAGAAAAGCACACGAAACGCCATTGTTCTTCTGCCCAATTTCTGTGTTCAAGAGCCCATTGATATCGAATCCTACGATTGTGCATTGCTATAGGTGGTACCCGTAGCGGTCTTCGGGAATGAAGGTTCACTTCATGCAAGCGGTTTCTGACTGTTTGGTCGCTAATTAAGTTCCCTGAAGAGTGATGAAGCCTCACGGCTAACATCATGGCGGTTATTGTTGGAGCTCTTCGAGTTAAGATTTGAATGTATCGGTCTTGTCTCCGTGTGGTGCAGCGATACCGTCCTCCATGGCGCTCAGCCACGGTACCAGTGCTTCGGTAACGTGTCCAAAGTCGACTGATAACACTCTGACTTGTATTCAGAGCTAAAGCCACAGTACGTTGCCGGGAACCAACTTCTATCATTCCCACGGCTCTGAGCATTTCTTCCCTGCTTAAATGACGTCGCCGCTCCATAATAACGTTGGTTTTAATCAGTAGTAGGGAAACAGTAGCACTAATAATGTCTTCAATGCGTTGTATGTTTTTATAGGGAAAATATTGACAGCTGATTTTCATCTTTTACTCGAATTTGATTCACAGTTCCTGATTCAAATTATGAAATGCACCAAAAAGGATCCATATAAATTTATAAAATCATAAATTTATTACAAAGCCACATCTCAATCTCAAGAAATCCGCATAAAAATGCTTGATCCCTAGACACTTTTGATGTGTGTATTTTAACATTAAAAAGTAGTTATTGTGACAAAACGGTAATATGACTTATGGTACCGCAGACTTTTTTTGTAGATGTTGATGTCCTAAAACTGTAGTACAGAGGCCTGCACATCAAGCTACCCCAATCTGTCAGATTTTCCCAATTGAATATGAACCTTATTCCTTTGTTCTAAGGTTGAAAATCTATCAAAGAAATTTGACAGATTGGGGTAGGTTGACCTGCTGGCGTCTGTACATCACTTTGCTATGTTGTCAATAGTTTCCGTAGCATACGGGATATATCTAAGGATTTTTTTGGTATTTTTTTCACACCTTGAGTTACATTATCGAAGTTTTCATTACATCCCTAACTTTTTGAAAATATTCTATAGCCTGTATTCATCAGGGATAATGTAGGAATCTAATGGTGAAAGAATTTTTCAAATCAGTCCAGTAGTTTCGGAGCCTATTCAATTCAAACAAACAAATCTTTCCTCTTATATGATCGAACTTAGGAAATGAATACCAAATGGCTTCTAATTGATTTGAGTAATATCAACAGATCAATGGCGACACCGATCAAAAGATATCGTACAGGCAGATATTACAAGAGACTGTGAATGTGGCGACGGGGCTTAAGAGGCTAGGGCTGAGGCGTGGCGATGTGGTGGCTCTGTGCAGTGAGAACAGGGATGAGTTCATCCCCACCGCGCTCGCTGTGGTGTGCTGCGGCGCCACCGTCACCACACTCAATGCTCTATACTCTCCAGGTAAAGCCTTATTCTTTTAACTATATACTTGCTTGTAAAACAGCTCCAAATCCGTGAATGAAACAGAGTTTGCCAATGATGTGTTGTGGCAGCTATTTGCGTCTTCTATAAGACGCCACCCAAACCCATAGTCCAACTTTTTATGTTTCCTTATCCTGCAATAGTCCTACACCAATCGGGGGTTGTCCTTCGGTGCACTTGGATAGTACTTACAAGGATAATCGTCGGTTGGTGCCACATTTCATTAAAATTTCTTAAGGGGCCTCTGCGAGTTGGCTTCGGCCTCTCGTACGCCTTCCAAAGGACCGGGAGTCGGGACTCATGGTCCCGAGATATGTAAAAATATAATAATAATTATAAATAATAAATATTTGGATTTATTTTTGTAGTTCTAGTATATTAAAATTTAAATATAAAATATAAATAAACTGGCAAACTTTATAACGTGAAAAAATTATAACGTGATCGTCGTTACCACCAACTCTATTTAATGTAACTGCTAAACTAATGACGATCACGTAATATTTTTTTTGGTGAATTATATAGAAACTTGACGTTTTAATATGAATTTAAAATATTAAAAAAAAATTATGTTGAAGTGTTTGAAAATCTGATTTGAAATTTTTACTTCCGGTTTTCTGTACAAAAAAATATTAAAAATTCAAATTCAGTTTTATATGACAAATGTGACAATGCATAGCATCCTTTTTACTATTTAAAACCAGTTTATTAAAATTTTATTATAAATTCACTGATTCCAAAAAGTTTTTGACAGTTTGAGGACAGTCATTTTTGACCATTGTTTTTGGCAAAATCAACGGCCAAAAATGACTGTCCTCAAACTTTGTCAATTCTTCAGAAGGCCATATCTCGGCAATTAAGCCTCACACGAAAAGAAAGATTGTGTGAACATATTCTAAGTACCTACTAGAAGTCTTACCGGAATATAAACTTTCAAGACCTCACTTTTTTTCGTTGTCCGCTTCACGTGAAATGCCCTTAGAAGTAATTTAGCAACCAGCTTGATTTTGTTATTCTATATATATTGTCTTATGCACAGGACCATCATGTTTCCAGGTATATCTATTACCAAGCATATTACTTAGGTATAGTCGTAATCTTACTTAGGTAATATATTTAGTCCTCCAGACGTGTACGAGCACGCTCGACAGTTTTATGCTTACGCCCGCAATCACATTTACTTACGTTTACACATTATTACATGTTCATAACTGTAATTAATTCAGTTCAATAAAGCTGCTTGGTGAATACACATGTCGGTGTTTTCTTCCACATTACACATAAGAATTCCCGACACACATCGCACCTCAGCGGTAGGACTCCACATATTTTTGGTCCTTCGAGACTACAAGTGAAGTGTGAGAGAAGGTATCTCCATCAATAGCGAATCGGCTCGGCTGGCCTCCCACAAGCGGGTCTCACCCGTCAAGTTGAGAAGGCGCACATATTGGTGTTGAGCACCTGCTCACGCAGAACTAACAGAACCATTGGACACACAAGTCCATAACAAAATCTTCAGTGACAGCAATTACAACAGACAACTAGTTTCTTCAACATATCTACTACAATGGAAGGGCTACTGCAACGTCAACAAATCATTGCTGAAGCTATACAGAAGGTTTCCACAAACATCAAGAAAGATTCTACAATTCGGAAAACTGCCGAGTACACAAGAAAATGGCTAGTAACTCTTTAAGAATTGTGGGATGAGTTCGACAACAATCACAAAAAACTTACAGTGCTTTGTGATAACAAACACGATTACTTTCAGTCAGGTGCTTACCTCTCCGTGAAAGAGCTCTACACAGCTACATGTGCTCTGCTGATGGACATAACACAGACAGAAACCACGGCTAAACACGGGTTAGATTTAGATAATAAGCTTCGGACTTTATATTCTTTATGTACTTACATTGTTTTATTTACTGTATACTTTTACATTTCTTTTACTGTGTTTACATTATTTTTACATTTTGCTTATTTTTTTGTGATTTGGGAGCATGTACGAGCACGCTCGACAGTTTTATGCTTACGCCCGCAATCGCATTTACTTACGTTTACACATTATTACATGTTCATAACTGTAATTAATTCAGTTCAATAAAGCTGCTTGGTGAATACAGATGTCGATGTTTTCTTCCACATTACACATAAGAATTCCCGGCACACATCGCACCTCAGCGGTAGGACTCCACAAGACGAATGACCGAATTTCGGCCAAGGCGGCCTATCTTAGCGGAAACATGGTCATCGACGTGGGAGATAATTAGATATTATAGTGCTCCAGTGTAGATACGTAGGTATAGTGCACCGAGATGTAATATTTATTTTAACTACCTATCTGCCTAAGTATATGGTATAATACCAACTGTGCATGATCATTCACTCATTCTAAATACTTACCTAATGTCCGTTTGTTTTAGATGAAATGACGCACGTGCTTAATATATCACGACCAAAAATTCTTTTCGCCTCTGAAGTCGGACTCAAACGAAATTTGGAGACCATAAAAACGGTGCCTAGTATCGAGAAAATTATACAATTTAATGGAAAACCTATTGTGGCTGGTGTTATTGAGTACAAAAGTGTGGGCGTACCGGTGAACCCGAACGAGTACGAGCCAGAAGAAGTCCAGGGCTGGTCCGACGTCGCCTACATCTTGTACTCTTCAGGAACAACAGGCTTGCCCAAGGGAGTCATGCTCACACACCTCAACATATTATACTCCGCTTCCAGTTTTGAGTAACTATCAAATAGTTTCTTTATTTATTTTTCAGGGAATTTCTTCTTTTGTGTAGTTAAGAGGAAATGCGGGTGGTTGTTTCTCAATAACGCTCTCGCCTGTTTTCTTTCTGGTTAATGACCATGAAGCAATGATTTTTACAGAATAATAAATATTAACTACTAAGTATGTCCCAATCTTTTCCTTTTTGACAGTAAATTGTTTTTATAAGCACTAGAACCCCCAAAAAATGCTCCGCAAAAAAAAAACATAGGGACATAGTTTATATCCTTCTTATTCATTTTATGAAATACCTTTTAAATTGGTCTAATATTGGAGAAGGAAATATGCGAGAGCCAAACCTCGAATTATGACTTTTTATTTAGGCTTTTTGAAAAGTCTATCCGACCGCATTTCCTCCTAACGCTGTACTTTTGAACTAGAAATTTACTTGCCTTTATTAAGTTAAGTAGGTACTAGTTTCTGCCCGCGATATTGTCCGCATGAAATTTCACAGAAAATATGTCATTATATCACTCGGCCGAATACTATAGCTTCCCATTAGTGAAAGAATTTTCGGAATCGGATCAGTAGTTCCGAAGATTACTATATACATTATAAAGAGGTACCTATGTGAACTTGTATGTACCACATACAAATTCACAACCTCTTTATAATATCTTATTAGATAAGTTATAAATTTATTATCTGCCTAGTCTTTTTCCAACTATGTTGGGGCCGGCTTCCAGTGTAACCGGATGCAACTGTATTTTACATGAAGCGACTGCTTATCTGACCTCCACAACCCAGTTACTGGGTAATATAAGACCCTTGGTAAGACTGGTTAGACTTTCGGGCTTCTGACTAACCGTAACGACTGTCAAAGATCCACGAATGACAGCCGGGACCAAAGGCTTAACGTGCTTTCGGAGGCACGGAGGTGTCTCGGTATGTAAATATGGTCACCCATCCACAAACTGATCGATCGACCTGGGGCCCAAGTCTGCTATTTTTATAAATTCGTCATTCCAACGCGATACCATTGTCATTTTGCTAAAAGTTCGTAATCCGCTAAATTCATAATGGTCGATCATTGGTTGGTCAATGGTCTGAGAAAAACTACTACTAAATTTCATAAAATATATTACATTTTTGCAATCTGAAGTAGTGAGAAGTTCGTAAATAGCAAAAAAACATTAAATTTATTCATTTGTCATTATGTACGAGATTACCATTTTTTGGCATTTCTTTCAATGGAGTGTCAGTGGTTGACCAAGGGAAAGTCATAATGACGCCGTTATACATGGTGAAATTGAAAACATGTGACAAATCGAAATGGGATATTGTAGGTACTCATCATTATGAACAACTTTTACTATGGGACCAAACCTGAAATCACGAAAAAAAAAAACAGCTGTTTCCTACATTTATGTTCGCATAACTCGTCAAAATGTAGGGAATAGCTGATTTTTTTTCCGCGATTGCAGCTTTGGTCCCTTAGTAAAAATCCTACTTCCTACTAATCCTACTAATATTATAAATGCGAAAGTTTGTGAGGATGGATGGATGGATGTTTGTTACTCTTTCACGCAAAAACTACTGAACAGATTTTGATGAAACTTTACAGTAATATAGTTTATACATCAGAATAACACATAGGATACTTTTTATCCCGATATTCCCACGGGATCAAAACTTACGCGGGTGAAACCGCGGGGCGCAGATAGTTGTTCATAATGATGAGTACTATCTTCCATTTCGGTTTGTCGCATGTTTTCAATTTCACCCTGTATTAGTAGATTACCAATCTTCTCAAAATCAACAATAAATTATGAAATCAATGATATACCATTCTGACACTATTGTAATAGCAGACTTGAGGCCCTGTGCGGCTGTTATTATTTTATTATTTAGCCACGGCCCCTCTAATATCATAAATTCATATTAGATAAGTATCGATAAATATTTACGAGTAGGTATCTATAGATAAAAAAATATACAGCCAAAGTTCAGTCAGTATAGGTAGGTACCTAATTCGTTGTGTCATGGCGACTTAGCATTAGAGGTGGGTCAATGGCCCCGATTCTGTTATTCACAAACTAAATTAAATTTAAGTTCAGTGCATCTTTTTCTTTCTATTTCATTATGAAAAGGACAGAAGATAAATATTAGTTTAGTCCTGTCAAATTAGATAATCCTTAAACAAGTTTAGTCCCGTATTACAGAACGTCACTCAGTACTCAAGCATTACTTAAAACTAGTTTCAACCAATGAAATGGCTTGAATCTAGTTTTAAATAATGCTTGAGTATTGAGTGACGTTCTGTAATACGGGCCTTAGACCAGATTAGAAAAATTGGCTACTAAAAATACGTCAATTTACGTCAGGCGCTGGCTAATTTGACAGGACTAAACTAATATTTATCTTCTGTCCTTTTCTTAATGAAATAGAAAGAAAAAGATGCACTGAACTTAAATTAAGTTTAGTTTGTGAACAACAGAATCGGGGCCATTAGCGGTTTTTTGGTTAATGTAATTTAAATGTTACATAGAAAATCAAAATTCAACAGGTTAAAAAAACTGTTAATATATTAACAGGTTTTGAATGTTCAATCGGTAGCGTTTAGCGTCAATTTTTGTCAACATTTTCAATCATTGACAATTTTGTTCAATTATTGAAAATAATCCGTTGAGCCGTGTTGACATCAGCATTTTATTTTCAACTATTTTTTTTTTGCAGCTTAGTAAATTAATGACTATGGAACTAATGCGTCTTGTGCGTTGACGTAAAAACAGCTAATATTTTCAACCTGTTTTTTAATTGATGATTAACAGTCAATCTATTTATTAACAGTTATCTCTATGACGAATGAAAAATCGATAAAAAAACAGTTTATTGATTCAACGACCACCTCTACTTAGCATGACTTAAATTAAATTATAGGTATGGTTTATAGTAGGTACCTAAATGATTCTGAGTTGTTGGCAGATATTATTGTAATAACTATTGCCAATAAATTGATCGTCTGTTACTCACTATTTCACATAGAAACCAAAAGGTACCTAGCTTAGAAACATAATCATTAAGTACCTACTAGATAAAACACACGTGGTTGGTATAAAACAGGTTTATTAAATCTATAGATACTACTACTACCTAATAATAAAACTGAAGAGTTTGTTTGAGCGCACTAACCTCTGGAACTACCAGTCGGATTTGAAAAAATAGCCCAACTCTTGAAGAAGGCTACATATAGGCTATTTAAATGGATGGGTCGGGGAAACAAGAATTTGCACGCCGACGAAGTCACGGGCAGAAACTAGTTAAGGCCCTCTTGTCCGCTTGTGTGTAGGTATGATAAGTTGATAACGTTTCCTCACTTCCTGCATAATAATACATAACGGGGCATCTCTCTCTCGCAGGCACTGGCCGGCGTGAGCGCATATCATATGGCCACTGGCGTGAGCGCATATCGTCTATTTTTTGTTCTTACAAAAATAAATAACCACATATAAAAATCTTCCTTACCCAGGCGCTAGAATATTATTAGAACCTATTTTTTTAAGATATTATTAGGTACTTAAGTAGATGGTTTCTTAGTATATTTTTTTTACTAAGAAATACGTTCGAAATATCGATTTAGTGTCATCTTTGCGATTTTTTTTTATCAAGCCAACTATTAGTAATTATGTTTCCGTTATTAGTCAGCGCTTGATCGTATGTTCAATTTTGTTAAAATGATTTTTATTTTGCGCAATATTTACAATAATTGGAAATAAATAGCTTCAAAAACTTAAAAATTCGAACACTGTCATCAGTCTGAACCGCAGTTAAGCCCACGATTCCTTCTGCATCTGTAAATAAACATTGACTTCACCTATTTTAATTAAAACGTCACATCTTGTTGCCTGTGTATGTTCTAATTTATATAATTATATTTTATTTTTTCAGTTCCCAGACCCCCCCGCAGGATTCTACGTTACTGACGATAGTGCCATGGTACCACGCCTACGGCCTAATGTCGACCATCAACTATATCTTAGTAAAGGAGAAGCTGGTGTACTTGAATGGATTCAATCCTCTGAAATATCTAAGCGCTATACAGAATTACAAAGTAACTGCTACTTTATAAACTCGGCATGAGATTGCCCACTTTTAATCAATAGGTACACAGGGTGTCCCTGGAAGTATTCATCAAATCTAATAGAGGCGTGGGCAAGGTCATTTCCAAACATTTTAACCCTGAGAATGTCGGTGAATTGTTTTAGTGTTCAAAAGTTATGACCAATTTTTGTTTTTTCAATCACTTCGCATAGTGTTCAAAGTAAAAAATCATAAAAAAAAAACTATCACGGTCACTAAAAAAAATAAATTGATAGCCCTGATAGTTTTTTTTCATGATAGGTATTTTAGTTTAAGCACTATGGGAAGTGATTGAAAAAAAACCGGTCAAGAGCGAATCGGACTCGCGCACCGAGGATTTCGTACCATCATGTGTTTTTAAATTTTCATCGGCGAGGCCTTTAATCGTCAAAGAATTTTAACAGAGAATTTTACTGCGCTGTAGAATATTGCAGTTTTACGTCAGCGCCATCTCTTGACCGATGGTGAAATCAATGTGATTTTTGTTCATGATTTCTGAAAAAGTGTGCTATTTAGAGACATTGTTTTATTTTTCCTGTAATTTTTACATAAACTTCTATCTCATAGAATAATTTCAGATTTTTCTCTACGAAAACTTCGGAGATAAAAGGGGGGAACTGTATTTTTTTTCATTTTTCATCATAAGTCGAAAACTCTGCGGCCTAAAAAAAGAAAAAAAAAATGTTTGAGAATGTGCAAACAGCGCCCTTTATGATACCCCACATGCCCTAGTAGCCCCACTTCGCATTTTTAAGACCACCTATCAGTCCCTGTTGTAAAAAAAATCACCGACATTCTCAGGTTTAAAAAGTTTGGAAATGACCTTGCCCACGCCCCTATTTGATTTGATCCATAGGTACTTCTAGGGACACCTGTATAACTCCGAATGAAACTCACAGAGATGTGTGTATGTTCTATAATGCTTTAGTGAAACATTAAACTTGTAGGTGAACTATCTGGCAGCGGTCCCCCCTATCGTGGTGTTCTTGGCGAAGGCTCCTATAGTAGAGAAGTTTGACTTGTCTTCGGTCATCGCAATTTGGTGTGGGGCTGCTCCGCTGTCATCGGAAACTATCACACTGGCTTTGAAACGGTAAGCACCCATACTCGAATATTTCACGTAACGATAGGTATCTACACGTAGTATCAGAATCAGAAGTGGAGGGTCGCTAACGTCAAATGAATGCCATGCAAACCTAACCTAAAGCAAGTCATTTAAAAGCCAGGCTCTAGCCGGGCATTAATGTTCTGAATTTCATTATGACCCGCTGGTCATTAATGTGATTTGAATTTGGAACGTTAACTGAGAAAAACGTATGGAAACATTAACCAAAAAAAAACTTTTTTCTATAATATGGTCGACCAAAAAGTTACTTCATAGGTTTTAGTCGCAATCGACGAACAAAATGATCGATGAATGATAAAATGATTGCTGTGTCGCGTAACCCCCGCGTTAGAATGTTGGATTTGAGCATAACCTGACGCTCCATTGACGATATTATTTATTGTGTTTTTGATGAAAATGTATGAGATTAGATTGAAAAAATAAAAAAAACCCTGCAGGCCGTAGGGTATGTTATTTTAGTTCAATCTCAGATTTGATACCACCAATTGCATCAGACTGCTTGGAAAGTTAGGTAGTTTTGAATCTTAGTTGCAGTACGGTTGTGATTTTATCATTTTATTTTTATTTGAATCCTTTTAGTGTTATATTTTTAGAATCGTCTCCTCTGGCCCCTTATTTTGATACCCCACATAGTAATGGAATCGTCATCGTCTAAAATCCTCCATTTTGATTTTATAAAAACAAAACTTAGCCTATAATCAAACCCAAAGGAGTCGACAGACTCATCATGTAGGTATTTGAAATCCATCCGGCCGTTAAGTTGCTTCGAGGGTATAATACACACACATATACACATAGATAAGTACACATAAAAACATAACCCTGTCCTGTCACGTAGTCGGGTAAATAATGTATGACTGCACATAACTGGGTTTTCCCCGGTTATTTAACAGTTTCATAAACTACTAATTCCATAATTGAATTGGTTTTTATTAAGTACCTAGCAGTAGGTGCGAAAAGAGTTTTCTCCTCGGGGATAAAGGTGTCTTGGACGAGCTTGAATCCCTCACTGCACTCAGGATTCTAGTCTTAACGAGGGAGTTAAGACTAGAATCCTGAGTAACTCACCTCTAACTCAGAGGTCCCTCGCCGTGCTTGGGAGCCCTAGAATGCTTTGTTGCGTTCAGGATTCAAAATAGAGCCTGCGACAATAAAACACTACTTTATACCCTTAGTGAATAATCTACTATATTTTTTTCACTTGCAGTATGAAAAATTGCATAGGAATATTCCAAGCGTACGGAATGACCGAAACTTCACTGGCGGCTACCAAGGACATCAACGATGAGAAGGTTTTGAGAAAACCGGGAAGCGGTGGCTATCCTCTTTATGGCGTGAAGGCAAAAGTGAGTTTCATATGATTCCCAAGATCTATTGTACTATTGTAAAATACACATACAGAATCGGTTACCCACATTTTCAGTACGGTACTATTCTGATGATGGTATAATTGGTTTTAATTTTATTTTCATTTACAGGTTGTCGATATAGATAGTCGTAAAAAGTTAGGCCCCAACGAAAATGGAGAGATCTGCCTAAAAGGACCTATAATTATGAAGGGGTACGCCGGGGACGAGGCCGCTACCCGCTCTATATTTGATGAGGAGGGCTACCTGAAGACTGGAGACATCGGCTACTACGACAAAGATGGTTGCTTCTTCATAGTGGACCGACTTAAAGAACTCATTAAATACAAGGGACATCAGGTAAATGAGTAAACTTGTAGGTTTTATCTTTATACTGCCAAATGCTCATTGATTAAATTCATCTATCGATCATCGAAATCCCCTGCAATAGGTACTTCATGACTCTTATATAAATTCGCGCTACAACACATACACACAGGTACACACACATGGCATAGGTGCATACATGGCAGTTCAACGACGCAAATATTCTTATAATGTCTACGATTTGCTGATAATTGAATTTTAATTATAATATTACGTAAGATAAATTTGCCATTTTCCGTAGTGAAAACTATTGTATGTATTGTTTTTAAAAAGTGGGAAAAGAAAGTGTGTTTAACTTTGTGTACAATTTAGGTTCTAGGTACAGAGGCCGAGGCCAGCACATCAAGCTACCCCAATCTGTGAAGTTTCTGTGATAGATTTTCAACTTTACTACAAAGGAATAAGGTTCATATTCAATTGAGATAAGGAGGATGGCCAAATCATACCTGACGACAAGGCGGTGGCGTCCCAATATGCTTTAAATATGAGTATCACAATTCACAACAAGAACGCACTGTGCTATTTTACCCAGTAGCAATGCAGACTGAAAGACAGTATCTAGCGACTAACCATATGTTCAGTTAGAATTGAAATCAGTTATGGTGGCCTAGCCAGAAACAACCCCCTAGTTTTTTTCCGCGTGTCAGTGCGCTTTGACTAATCAGCCGTATTTTTGGATCAAATAAATAAGATCGCTAAATAATACCGTCTTTGCTGATCGCTATCCTTTTGGGCTTCGCCGACGACTTATTTATTGATTCTAACCTCAAAAGTTTTTTTTTATTATTAAAATGTCTTGGCTATTAAGATATTATTTTCGAACGGGATTGTGTTTACTACTTAAAAACAATCCATTTTCACTATAGTTTGTTTCTGGACACCGAAAATAAAAGTCAGGTCCAGCTTCTACAGAAATTTGACCGATGTTCTTTGACAGATTGCGGTAGCTTGATGTGCTGGCCTCTGTACATTGTACTTCATGATTTGCTATGTCCATATGTAACTCATATCTCATTGTTATAAATTAGACTGATTGCCGTGAGTTTAATTCATGACTTCCTCCCATGAAAAAACGGTTTTACGTCGATCATGCAGATCCCACCATAACCTTTCTCTACTTATAAGTAATTCACCATCCTGGTTGTGTGGTACGTCACTTCTGTAGATTCATTAGAACACCAGCGTCAGACAGCACCTGTCTGGCATTAATGCTGAAACTGACCATTTTGGCGCACCCGTGAGGCACGCACTTTTGTTGTAAAAACAGTATTAACCGACTTCAAAAAAGGAGGAGTTCTCAATTCGGATGTTTATTTTTTTTTTAAGTATGTTCGGGCATAATGCCGTCATTTATAGACGGATTTGCAAAATTCTTTTTTTTTTTTTAAAGAAGTTTATTTCGAAATGGTCTCATTTAAATTTCGTAAAAATCTGATGATGAGTTTCGGTGACAAACAACGGAACTCTTCAATAAATACCAGCAAATCAACCGCGATTGCTGCTATCACATAGGTATGCATTGTTTACGCAATCACACAACATAACACCACGCCTGTACCCTCTAAAGGGGTACACAGACGTGTTCAGTATACCATGGTACACCTTCATTCTCTGTCACTGACATTCATACAGCAAGTAGTGTTATATGAATTTATGTGGGGTAGGTACAACTAAATAGTGATAAAAAATAAAAAAAAAACAAAGTTTTTATTTTTTTTTGTAAGAAAAAATATTTTCACTTCATTTTTATTTGTATTCTGTTTCATGAACTGTTGTCAAATAAATGTTATACTTTCTTTCAGGTTGCGCCGGCGGCGGTGGAGAGCGTGGTGCTGGGGCACGCGGCCGTGGCGGAGTGCGGCGTGGTGGGCGCGCCCGACGAGGCCGCGGGCGAGCTGGCCACCGCCTTCGTCGTTAGGAAGCCAGGCACCACCCTCACCGAGAAAGAGCTGCTGGAATTCACTGCTGCTCGGGTAAGTATATATTTGTCCCAGCGACATAGGTGTACATATAGCGAAGTAAAAAGTGTCAAAATTATATAAGCAAAATAACATCCGAGGCAATTAATTAAGTAAATACCTGTAGAAATATTTCTGTACAAAATGACTGCCTCATTGGTCTAGTAGTCGCAAATGTTGCTAAGCTTGTGGTTCCAAGTTCAATTTCCAATTCGGATAAAAGTGCTAACGAGTTATTCAGCCAGAAAGCTCCCCGCAAAAATGTTACGAAAAAAATGGGGTGTGGTTGCGTCATGGACATGGCCGTGTGTTGTACCTACGTGAATACTTTTACGTAACGGGGTTGATCCGCTCGGCCGCATTCATTCTTTTACGTTCCCGGCATTGCTTGAATTGGTCATAAGGTGTTTTATTGTTACCATTCGATTGCTCTTGAGAAGCCCTTTCCAACCGTATACGATCATTGTATTTTGATTTAGATTTTTTGACGCGTATAGGCCGACATTAGGTACTTAAGTATTTTTGATATTATTTTAACATATTATATTCACTGTCACTATTTGTAATGTATTATATACAATCGATACGATTTTGACGAGAGCTGACGATTGAAACTTAAACGAACGTCGTAGCTTTTCCGAATCAATAGTTATACTAAGTGGAAATCTCTACTTAAACGCAGCAAAATTAATTGACATGCTGATTGAAAGTCATTATGGGCGCAAAAAGAAATAAAGGTCAGTTTTAGAGATATCGGCATGAAGTCAGAAATATGGTCCTATAATATAAACAAAAAGCATTCACATCAATCACAACAAGTTTCAATTAATTTTTTATGGTTTAAAAACATATTTAAACACAGTTCGCATAGTAGACAAGTCGTCCGGCCGATTTTGCTGAAACTTTGGGATCTTGTATTCCACGTCTTTATTTCAAGGGGTATTTTTATTTAAAGATTATTTATTTATATATACCTACTTTATTGTACACCAAAAATACATAACAAAAAAAATATGTAAAACATATTTTTATTATATTGAGGTACTTACCTATATAATATTTATAAAATATATTAAAAAAAAACCAATACATTAAAAAACAAAGTCGCTTTTCGTGTCTGTCTGTGTGACCTGTGGCTACAATGAATAAATTTCACCATCATTTTATATAATAGGTTCATTAATCAATCAACTTAGATACAGCGTGTAAAATAACCCATCCAATAGCAGTTATCTACGCATTTTGTGCATCAAATTAAGTAACATCAAGCAAAAATTATAGCTGGAAAACAACATTCGGTGCGAAACATCGCTGTTTACGGGACCGCGGCATGCACCGTCCTCATCTCGTTTTTAAAAATATGATTAACGTGTAAAAGTGTTTGTACAAACCCACTTACAGAAATAAAATAATTTATCATTTATCACTCAAAAGTTTGTTTAAAAAAATTAAAACTTCTTTGAGTTTCGAAAAAATGCAAAAAAAAAGTTTGCCATTTCAGCACTAAATCGATTGGGCATTCAATCAATTGTACACTAAGTTTAATATTACTGCACTTCCAAAGCTGAAGTAAGAACTCTTGACAGGCGCGCTCCTGTAACGACAATCTTGTGGAATACAATGAAAACGTATCCGTAGCTAAGAATGTTGTAAAGTGTGCAAGAGCTAGTGCCAATACAGGTCGGCGTACTGAGCTGCTGCAGCCGCTGCTGCAGCGGAGAACCTCAAGTGACGGAAATATAACAACCACGTCGAGGGCTCATCTCCGTTTTAAAGAACTCACGAAACGGTTGATTTTTACCTTGCTCAGAGGCTAAGCATTGCCATTCAAGTCATTTGGATGCCCAGGACAGAACAAAACAATTATTACAATGGCGGGAAGTACATGTTACTCTCCGCTTCGTTAAGGGTCTTTTACAATCGTTATAACTCAGATATCTCGATGTTTTGACATATTGTCACGTCAGTATAATGCACACGTGCCGCTAGTCTAATGTAAAACTAAAATAAGGCATCTAAAAATCCTCCATATCGCTGTCGACTGGTAGCATCGTTGTTCATACGAATCCAAACAACGATTCAACGCACAAACGCCCTGTGCATTGACATCCTTAAATATAAGTATCTACACGTGGGCTCGGTATTCGCATGTCACTTGTTGTTCAAACATTTGAACTGTTTACATAATTGTAGGTACAGGCTGAAATTATTTCTTAAGGCCAGGAGTCTCAGAATCGACCTATTTTGATTCAACATTAAACAATCAAATATTCTTTGTTTTGATCTGATAAAAATATATGTTGTAGTTCAATAAACATTCTTGATTATTCTATGGTTCAAAACACGATATTTACAACTTCACTCGATCATAAAAAATCCCAAACAAATCGAAAATAGGGAAGTTTTTTATCGTTTTTCAAGTCGTACTTGAAGTAGACCAAAGTTTTACTCTAAAAAAATATGTCAAAAAATAGGCAACGATGTTTAGAAGAATATTCTACGGTTATTTTTTTTCAAAACAGTTTTTTATTGTTTTGACAAGATATAATATAAGAAAGCGGCCCGCGCGCTTCGCTTTAGTAGCCGGCTAGGCGTCTCCGAGGCAGGACCTGTGTCGCTTTTACTGGCTCGCCGCGTTCCTCCGCTAATCGATCGAAATATACGTTATATTATTGTTATTTTCCGTGTTTGTATATTAGTTTTAAAAATAAGCCTGTAAATATTGTTTTTAAGTTCTAGTATTAATAATTAAACAAGATGTTAGTTTATGTTGTAAAATATAGTGGTATTTAAGATTAAATTATGGGGAATAAAAACAGAAGAAAGAAAAAAATATCCAGGATTGAACTGCGGAAGCTTAAAAAAAAAAGGTAAGATTGATTATTATTTTTCTACGTATTTATACCTACCTACTTTTAAAAAACGACGCGACAGAGCAATATTGTAGTTGTATAGGTAATTATGTACTTACCTACATGCTTTCGTCACAGTACTAGCAGACAGTAGCACGCGCACTAGCAGACAGCAGTACGCGTGGATTATAAATTAGTTATAAAACATACATGTGGTAGGTGAAAACTAAAGCTACGGAATATAAACTCCTGTCAAAATCCTTCCAGTAGTTTATTATCAGACAAACATTCTAAAAACTGGATCGTAAGGAAGCGCTGTAACAGTCATGAAAGAAAAGAGGTAACAATTAAAAAAGAAACAATTGTTGGTAGGTAATAAAGTGATTTATGTTGATAAGTATATTTATATTTCCCTAAAAACTAAACACTCGAAATATTAACATGAATTCCGTAAAACAAAGTTAAGTGTTCCTACTGTTACAATTTTAAACTGTGACGCAAAATTTTTGAACAGCGGGGTCAGCGAGTTCATTTGAACTACGCGTTCGCGGGACTTGCCACGCGAGGAGGGGGGTAACGCTAAATGCCTACTGCGCTCGAATATCCTGGCCTTAAGTTTCAACAAAATCGGCCGGCCAACTTCTCTACTATGCGAAATGTAGGTATGCAATACATCTCTGCCTACCTCTTCATTCATATGGCATACAGACAAGGAGTTAATATGAATTGGAACTTGTTGTGATTGCTTTTTGTTTATATTTGCTTTTAAATAAGCTGGCAGATGTTTTGTCACTACCATTAAGTATTATATTTAATCATTCTCTGCTTCGGGGTACTTTTCCGACTATCTGGAAGGAAACCAAAATTATGCCTATTTTCAAAAACGGGGATCAGTCCGATGTGAGCAATTACAGGCCCATCGCTATTCTCTCCATAATTGCAAAGGTATTTGAAGCCCTCGTATGCCCTGTGCTAGCCAGACATTTATCACAGCTAATAATAGACAGCCAGTATGGATTTATGAAGGGAAAATCGACAGCCACCAATTTGGTGACTTACGTTGAGAGCATTGTTGAAGCGGTTGATGCACGTGTCCAGGTTGATGCAGTCTACAATGGCTGCTCTTCAGATTCGTACATTGCAACATCGGGAAGTCCTCAGGGTTCTCATTTGGGTCCGCATTTATTCATTCTTTTCATAAATGATATCTACAAATGCTTCCCGAACTCGAATATATTCTTATTCGCTGATGACCTCAAAGCTATAAAGTCTATAAGAAATCCTGCGGACTCGGTACTATTCCAAAGCGACTTGGACCAGCTGACTGAGTGGTGTGAGCACAACAAAATGTCTTTGAATGTGAAAAAATGCCATCATATCAAATTCACAAAAAAAAAATATCATTCAGTCAGTTTACAAATTGAATGGAGAGCGGCTTGAGGAAGTTGAAACTATACGAGACCTAGGCGTTCAGTTCGACAAAAAGTTAAGTTTTGTCGAACATATTGACAATACAATATTAAAAACATCAAAGATGCTTGGCTTCGTTAAGAGAGAGTGTAAAAACTTCAAAAAACCCAGCGTTAAAATAATTATGTATAACTCGCTAGTTAGAAGCCATCTCGAGTATTGCAGTGTGGTTTAGTCACCTGAGTATAGGGTCCACATCAAGCGCATTGAACGGTTGCAAAAACGGTTCTTATGGCATCTTACCTATAACAATAATATGGGAAAAAAGCATAACTCATACCAAGACAGACTGAAGTATTTTGATATGGTTTCGCTGGAGAAACGCAGGAATATGCTGGATTTGGTTTTCCTAAAGAAGTTAGTAACGGGCACTCTGAACTGTCCCGATTTGCTCAGTAGGGTCTTATTTCATGTGCCACGTAATCTGCCAAGAAGTTCTAATAGGAGACTTTTCTGCATGCCAAGATGTAATACCAACTTAAGGCAATATTGTCCACTGTCTAGAATGTATGCTGCATATAAAGAGCACGAAGTGGACATTGACCTCTTTTATTCGACAATACCTGCTCTCAAAATGGCCGCACTTGCCATTTAATGCATGCCAATTAATTCATTGTAATCAACTTAGCTGTCAGTTTATTTTTATTATCATTTTTTTTTTCTTCTCAAACTATGTATTACTATGTTTTAATTAGTTAATTGTGTTATTATCTGCGCAAAATGTAGTGCATGCGGTGCTTTTCTGTAAGTGATGAGGCGCTTAGACTTAAGTTTGCAATGTACAAATTATAAAGTAACAGTGTAGGTACTCATTGTTGAAAAGCCTAATAAATAAATAAATAAACAATATTTTAGCAGTAACTATAATATAAAATTATCTTCCTAACTTCAACATAAAAATGACTATTGAGTATTTCTAAAAGTGGCCATTACCTATTTCTTTTTGCGCCCATATTGACTTTCAATCAGCATGTTACAGGCTAGATTGTACAATTCAGCCAAATTGACCGAACGGCTCTTTCATAACATTTTGTGCGGGGTCCTTTCTCGGTAGCCCGGTCAATTGCAACATGCTCACTCTACTATTAGGGTCTTAATCATAACAGGCGAAATATGGGTTTATTCTATACCTACAGACTATGTTCTAAGTATGTTTACAATGTAAAATTGTTCGATATTATATATTAATAATGTTCCTCAGCTGTCTTCTGTGTCGCGGCTGCATGGTGGAGTAATATTCATCGACGCTATACCAAAGAACCCATCCGGGAAGATCTTGCGCAGAGCACTCAAACAGAAACTACTGGAGAGGCAGAAAAGCAAATTGTAAATAAATAGTTTTATATTTTGTGGTAAAATCATTCGTGACTTATGTGTAAGCAAGGTATAAAAGTAAAAGCCATTAAATAAAAGTCATAACTAATTAAATATTTTTAGGCTTCCGAACCTCAAAAAAAAAAACACACCTGCGTTATCAAAAAGTGAATTAATAAAAACCAGCTAAATGATTTTAGGGCTGAATGGGCACAAGGTACCTAAGTAAATAGATTATAATATTTACTGTGCAATTAAACCGCCATTGTGCCCAAAAGTGGAAAACTGAAAACCAATCTTTTCAGCGAAATCGGGGGACCTGTAAAGAACTGTTCCAAGGAACCTTCCACCAACTACTAAAACATTGGTTTTCAGTTAAGTCCAACGTGGACTTCAATTTCATACTATCGATGACAAAATGAAGAAATTTCATTTTCGCCATTTTGGCGCTGATAGCAACGTGAGGGTCCGTGGAACTAATATTAGAGATGGGACATATCCTTCGATAAAAAATACTTTTATGAACTTTATCGATCGTTATATAACTCTCAGTTATTTTTATGCTTAATTTTTAAGTAATAGAATAGATAATTAGTGCATATATGTTAACTGAAAATTCATTAGGGCGCGGTCAGATCGCAAGCTATAAACTAGTGGATTATGTCCTAGTAAAGTTAGGTATAGCGAATGACGGTCAGATTAGTGAGCTTTAAATATAAAGATAGGCTTAAAATTTAGCCTAAAAACTACTATGGTTGAGCGATAACTGCTAAGTTGAGTCGGTGGGAACTGGGAAATCTGAAATGAAGCAAGTATCTAATTAAAGTAAAAATATACAGTAGGTTGTAGATGGCATGTTTTATTTCGATGTTAGGTGTTTACTTCGGAAACAAGTAGACATTAGGTACATATAATATTTAGTACCTTTTGAAATTAGAAACTAGTATTTGCCAATTTGTTCTAATCAAATTGCAGAAATTTCTGGCGTCATTAAATTTCTATTTGAAAGACGTAAATTACTGTCTAAAGAAAATTATCGACACATTATCGACATGAAACATTCACAACTTTATTTAATTGAACTTTAGTTCCTGAGAACCTCAAGCGGGGCGCTTTGAATCGGCACATAAAACAACAGCCTGTCATTTCGTCTAAGTATCTGAGGCCAGTGTTTAACATATAAATACCTATTTGAATTAGTAAATAAAACTTTTTAGTGTACAGATCAAGGGCGTCGTCGCCAGCCGGTAGAACGGGAGTTGCTTTATGGAGGATGGATGCATCTCAAAAATGTACGTACACAGGGTGGATTTTTCCAATTTACTTTTTTATGATGGATAGACCGGTGGCTATGGCTACAATAGCCAGAAGTCGCAAAAAGCTTTTCTCATACAAGTTTCGTTCTAAATTATTTGAAGCACCTATTTTTCTCTTAGAATGTCAGAAATCACTATCTAAATTCTCTTCTCAAGCAATAATACGCACTTGCACAGTTCGAACAGGGATAATCGTCGGTTGGTGCCGTATTTGCGGGCCTCTGCAAGAAGCCACACCCACCTTTGCAGCATGGGGTATACCCAATCAATCAATCAACTGAGCCTATCGCAGTCCACTACTGAACATAGGCCTCTCCCAGGCTGCGCCACAACACCTTGTAATCCGCCTTCCTCATCCAGTCCGTTCCAGCCACTTTCTTTAGGTCGTCCGTCTATCTAGCTGGGGGGCGTCCTACACTACGCTTGCCGATACGCGGTCTCCACTCAAGCACTCGTCTGCTCCACCGGCCATCGGTCCTTCGGCAAACATGGCCAGCCCACTGCCACTTCAGTTTGCTTACTCTGCAAGCAATGTCGATAACTACGACACCCACCGATCAGTAAAAACATCCAGAATAGTGTTGGTACTGCCACGAACGCGAGCGAGTAAAGAGGCGCATCTTTTCCTAACGATAGCGCCTCAGCAAACATCCCTGACGCACTGCAACGCCATGGCAGCCCCAACAGTACCCTGAGTGCATTATAATATTGAACACGCAGGTCGCTATATGCCCGCTGCGAATAAATGACCCACAGGCTACAGGTTTAAAAAGATTGGCAATATGCTTTAAAAAGCGTGATTTTAACCGAATTCGTACACCATGCAAACCTGCAGGCCAGCATGTTACAACGGACAGCCAGCGACCTGCGTTCCCTTTCTGTCTCTATATTATCACGTCCTGACCCACATATTTAAATTTAGACACCCTACACAGAGGAGTGCCACACAGTGATACATTGGGAAATGCTGGGTAACGACTTACGATTTTTGAACGTAAGTTGGTGCGATTTTTGGCACGCGAAGTAGTCCCTCTTGCGTTATCTAGGTGTGTCTATATCTGTGGCCCTGCCTCACTCCGCATTCCAATCGGTACATACTCGACAAGGAACCGTTCCACATCACACAATTGCGTTGATTGCCATACCAATACTTAGATATTGATATAACTTCAATTGGTACAGAAGTTTCAGATAACAACTTATTCCACATCACATCATAATTGACACGATCGAAAGCCTTCGATAGGTCCAAATAACAGGCAATGACAGGCGTTTTTCTATCCTTGTAGTATTGGACAGCCTATTTTGACACAATATAGCGTTTTCAGTGGACAGCCCGGCCTAAAGCCAAACTGAGCGTCATGCAGTATTAGATCATAGATACTTAGCCAATTGTTCGTCAAGCAGACTGTCCAGCACCTTGGCTGAAACAATTGCCAAGGATATGGTCTTGTAATTTGAGGCATTCTCAGTTTTATTTTTAACTAGCTTTTGCCAGCGACTTCGTCCGCGTGGAATAATGACTTCCGGAAATTGAGGCACTAACTCTCATAGAGTTTAACCGATGTGCTCTTTCCTCTGCCGATTCTTGAGAACGCGTATTTCTCATTCAACGCGTTTTTCAAGACAATAGCGGGCGGATATAATAAAACCTACTTCACTTAAAACTAAATACCTATAACTACTATAATTAATAATACCTATACCTATAATTAATAAAAGTACCTACGCTTTTACCTACTTAATATTAAAAAAAAACTGAACATAAATTAACCAAAACTTACCTAGTTACTACTAACTAACTACTACTAACCTATTACTACTTCACCTAAAAGAAATCCTGTTTTCCCAACATTTCCCTTCACTGCTCTGCTCCTATTAATCGTAGCGTGATGAAAAGTATACTATAACCTGCCCAGGAGTATGAAGAACAATTGTACCAAGTTTCTTTGAAATCCGTCGAGTGGTTTTTGTTTCTATAACGAACATACAGACAGACAGACAGACAGACAGACAAAAATTTTACTGATTGCATTTTTGGCGTCAGTATCGATCACTAATCACCCGCTGATAGTTATTTTGGAAATATATTTCATGTACAGAATTGACCTCTCTACAGATTTATTTTAAGTATAGATAACAAGCACCACAATCTATCTATCTATCTATATATATAAAAAGACAAGTCCTGACTGACTGACTGACTGACTGACTGACTGACTGACTGACTGACTGACTGACTGACTGACTCATCAACGCCCAGCCTAAACCCTTGGACCTAGAAAGCTGAAATTTTGCACAGAGGTTGTCTTTATAATGTAGACGAGGAATAAGGAAGGAATTTTCGAAATTCAACCCCTAAGGGAGTTAAATAGGGGATGAAAGTTTGTATGAAAACTCTTATTCCTTGGGTTAATAAACTTGAAACTTTGCACGAATACTTATCTAAGTAAATTATGAAAATTGTTTTTTTTTGTTTTTCTAAACTACCTTCTAAAGGGGGATGGGGGGGTGTCAAAATTTGTATGGAAGAATTTTAATGCACGGTCCGATTAACTCAAAACTCAGTATTTATACTTAATACCAAAAATAAAGAATTACGTGTATCAGGGTTTTTCGAAAATCTACCCCTAACGGGGAGAAAAGGGGTAGTTAATTTTACAGGGAAAATTTTACTGCCTGGCTTAATTAACTCAAAAATTGGTATAAATAATCTGTGAGTCAAGTAATGAACACATTCCAAACGATTTTTCAAAATCCCACCCCTGTGGGGGTAAAAAGTGGGATACAGTTTATATGAAAAATCTTATTCCTTGGGTTAATAAACTTGAAACTTGGCACGAATACTTATCTAAGTAAATTATAAAGTTTGGCATTTGTTGTTTTTCTAAACTACCCCCTAACAGGGAATTGGGGGGTGTCAAAATTTGTGTGGAAGAATTTTAACGCGCGGTCCGATTAACTCAAAACTCAGTATTTATACTTAATACCAAAAATAAAGAATCACGTGTATCAGGGTTTCGAAAATCTACCCCTAACGGGGAGAAAAGGGGTAGTTCATTTTACAGGGCAAATTTTACTGAATGGCTTAATTAACTCGAAAATTGGTATAAATAATCTGTGAGTCAAGTAATGAACACATTCCAAACGATTTTTCAAAACTCCACCCCTGTGGGGGTGAAAAGTGGGGATACAGCTTATATGAAAAATCTTATTCATTTGGTTCATATACTTGAAACTTGGCATGAATACTTATCTAAGTAAATTATGAATTTTGGCATTTTTTGCTTTTCTAAACTACCCCCTAAAGGGCGATTAGGGGGTGTCAACATTTGTATGGAAGAATTTTAACGTGCGGTCTCCGATTAAGTCGAAACTCAGTATTTATACTTAAGACCAAAAGTAAAGAATAACATGTATCAGGGTTTTGCGAAAATCTACCTCTGACGGGGTGAAAAGGAGTAGTTAAATTTCCATTTTACTGCGTGGCTTGATTAACTCGAAAATTGTTGGACATAATCTTTGAGTCAAGTTATGAACACATCCCAAACATTTTTCAAAATTCCTCCTGTGTGGGGTGAAAAGTGGGGAAAAACTTTATACGAAAAATCTTATTCATTTGGTTAATAAACTTGAAACTTAGAAGGAATATTTGCATAAGTAAGTAATAAGAAATGGGTCTTTCGAAAGTAGACCCCTGACGGGTAAAAAAGTGGTAATTCGATTTTTAAGGCCGGTATTATAGTGCGTAGCTTGATTTACTCCAAAAAAATGGTATGAATAAATTTAAACTTCAAACTTGGCACAAATACTTATCTAAGTAAATTATAGTTTGTCATTTTATGTTTTTCTGCTCTAAAGGGAGAATTTTATCGCGCGGTCCAATAATATTAACTCGGAACTCAGTATGTATACTTAAGACCAAAATAAATAAAAAAGTGTGACTGGGTTTTTCGAAAATCTAACCCTAACGGGGTGAACGGGGGTAGTCCATATCACAGAGGAGTATTTTATTGCGTGGCTTGATTCAATGGGAAATTGGTATAAATAATCTTTGAGTCAAGATATGGAATCGTCCCAAACATGTTTTGAATATTTCGCCCCTATGGGGATAAAAACTGTGAAGGTGAAAAGGTGGTCTTATTCCTTTGGTTAAGAAACTTGAAACTTTTCAACATTTGCCTCAGTAAATAATAAAGATTGTCACTTTTAGGGGTTTACTACTTACTTACTGTAATGTACTAAAAAAGTATGAGTCTTAGGGTTTTACTTATTCGACTCCTACCGGGGTGGAAAAGGGTAATAAAGTTTAAGGAGTAGAAACTTCAACTTCCATTAACACGAAAATGGGTATAAATAATCTTTATATCATAAAAATGGAAACGTACCAAATACAAAAACAAGCCCTGTCGTTATGAAAAGGGAGGATAGTTTATTTGAAACATCTTAGGTAGTTTAACTAAAATATTGGCCCGAATACTTATTTCTTTAAATAAAGTAAGTTTATAGATCGTAATCAATAATTTTCGAAATACCTTTCAGGGGGAGGAAGAGAGGGTGTTAAATTTATTTGAGGAAAGTACGAAACCCACGCGGACGAAGTCGCGGGCAAAAGCTAGTCACAAATATTAACATGTAGCTATTTGGTAAATAACAGTGACTGATACGCAAATTTAAAAACATGCCAAGTACACGTAGCGTATTTCAGAAGTTCGATACAGCAGTGCTATTCTGTAAAAATCTCACCGTGAAAACTAAAGTGAAGTGAGCTGTCATTCCACCTGATTTTAGGGATCAATAGGGGCACCTATTGATAGCTCACTTCACGCTCACTTTACTAAGTTATCACGGTGAGATTTTTACAGAATCGATCGGCTGAGGCCATCGTAATGTGACAGCCATCGTTCTTCTTGAAAACCGTAGCTTTAGCACAACTTACCAAAAACTTCAAAAACCCCGGAAAAAATATTATTACAATAAAAATAAAAACATACACCTACCAAGTTGCCATCTATTGTGTGGCTACATGTACATAATACTGTGTGGTCTTAGCTATGTAAATAAAATTGGTTATGTTGTTTTTAGTTTTTTATTTTACATTAGGTAGTAGTCGACAGCAATGCTGAGGAATATTTCGACGCTATATTTTAGTTTGTTAATAGTTTTACGGCTGATTTTTCCAACGCCAGATAACTTTATTGGAGGAATTAATTTGAACTTTTGACAGTTCAGCCCTTAGGTTAGGATATTATATTTTTATTTTAATAGTTTTTAAGGGCTGATTTTTCAATAGACGATTAACTTTTAGCTGAGGAATAATGATTGACGTTTGACAGCTTTTGTATAGAAAATATGTCAAACTGTCAAACTTTTGTACGCAAAATACGCGCATTGATGTGGAGTTGCGGATACCAGCTGCCCGTATTACCTATTATGTCAAACTGTCATAATTATTATATTTTTCAGATAAAAATTAACTATTGAAAAATCAGCTCTAAGTCTAACTAGCTTGTATATTAGAAAACATTTTCTCTAAGTACCTGCATTTTACTAAATTAAAGATTATCGAAAAATCTAAAAAGACGAGATTAAACGAATCCTGTCAAACGAATAAAAATAAACATTTTTTAATTTATAAATCAAACGCGTTTGTAACAATGTTTGACAAAAATTTACAAAACGACGCAAGGAGAAGGTCATCGCGAGCATACCTAATTGCGAACATTCGTTACGGGGGTTTTGTTAAGCAACGAATAATTTTTATGTATAATAATAATTATATTTTAATAGGTTCGTGTCCCATGACTTGGTCGGGGTCTACCTACTTATATTATCCAGATAGCCAGTAAATATCTACTTATTAAATATAGCCAATATATAATATTGATAGTAATCAATTATGAATTTATGGCCTTTGTAAATTGTGAATTATTGTGAAAAAATAAATTCACCATCCCCCGACGATGCTACGATGCTAGCTTGTCCATTACAGGGATGATTGATTGCTGATGGAACAATAAAGGCGAGCACAGAATATTATACAGTTCCCAAGGTACCGGGCAACGCAACGATCCAATTACGTGTAATGGATTAACTCCCAGCGCTCTCGTGGGCGGCGTAAGGGACCATTCATGTAAGTAAGTAGTCAGCTATACTGGCGATGTTAGAAATAGTAATAAGTTTACACCAAATTCGACACAAGAAGTTCGACGCGTTTTTGTTAGTGTTGTCGGGACATTCGGAAACAGCAGTTCTATTCTGTAAGAATCTCACCGTGAAAATTTAGGTGAAGTGAGCTGTCACTCCACCTGATGTTAGCGATTGCCCTTGTTGATAGCTCACTTCACGCTCACTTCACCTAAGTTTCACGGTGAGATTTTTACAGAATCGACCGGCTGGCCCGAGACTTGCCTTTCCGGCTATTTTATGACTATCCTAGAATGTGACTGTTCTCCTTTTTGTATATTTTATTAATTACTAGCTCTTTGCTCGCGATTTCGTCCTTGTCGATTTCGTACTTTCCTTTTCGAACTTCAACATCCGCTCCATCCTCTATC
Source organism: Globia sparganii (assembly GCA_949316385.1). Taxonomy (NCBI): domain Eukaryota; kingdom Metazoa; phylum Arthropoda; class Insecta; order Lepidoptera; family Noctuidae; genus Globia; species Globia sparganii. The sequence goes on from OX438671.1 coordinate 8,903,649, forward strand.
AAGGGTAGTTTACAAATTAATCATTACGATCATTATTATTTATCTAAATACTTAATTAGTTAAAGGAAAATGCCAGATCCTGCCCCAGCCAAAAAATTAAGATAATAATAATGATTATTTTTACCGAGTTTATAAACTGAAGAAAAAATTTTTTTCACACAAATTGTATTCCCCTTTTCACCCCAACAGGAGTTGATTTTTTAAAGTTTTTGGAAATTTTGCCATTATTTAGCCCTTAGATTTATTTTTACGTTTTGATGAAACAGTAAAATCGAAGCAAACATTCAAATTAAAATTCAAAGTAAAATTCTCCGTAAAAAATTTGATTATATCCCTTTTCATCCAGTTAAAAGTTTAGGGAGAGCAGTGGTGGCCCAGTGGTAACGGCCTTGACTGTAAGTCGTAGGTTCGGACCCAGTCAGGCTATAATTTTTGTAAATAATTTCATCACCACTGCTTTCAAAATGGTGATGGAAAACATCGTGAGGAAACCGGCATGTCCTAGAATTAAAAATTCGCAGATATGTGACATTTAGTCATTTACCAACCCGCAATGTCCCCGCGTGATAGATAGCCCACTCCCTCTTGAAGAGAGGCGGACTGTGTCCCAGAAGTGGGAAAATTATAAGCTGATTATGATAAGGTTGATTTTCGAGAAAACAACGTAATTCTTCATGTGTTAGATCATCAACAAGTTTCAAGTCAATTGATGGTGGGTAGTTTAAAAAAATAATTGTTGTAACCAAGAGTACAAACACGCTCGTGAAGACGTGTAGCGTTATACTACCATACACACGCACTCACATATACAGTTCCTATTGAATGCCTACCTATGTTACCACAAACGTAAGAGTAATAATTGTGGCGCATGATTTAAAAGAATTGTCCAAAAAAGTAAATACCTAAAAGTCTAGATAATCTTTCTGAATTGTTCACAGCTGTTGTAATAATTTACTAATTAATACAAACAAAACAAATTTAATGTTATTTAAGACTACCTACATCTCGTAACACCGACACTATAGATGTGACATTGAAAGGAGACAAGATAGGATTGGTAAATGAGGTAAAATTCTTAATTATAAACATTGATTCAAATATAAACTGGAAACAGGAGCTTGCTGCTATTGATTCCTCTATATCCTCTGCATGTTATGCTCCTAAGAGCCTCAGGAGGTATGAAATATGTCACTCAGGCTGGCTGGACAAATCTTCAAAATAGCTCGCATTTAACTAGGTCAATAGGGCATTTTATGTGACGGCTAAACACCCTTATTTCAGAATTTGTGACGCTACAGAATCTTAGATAATCGATCGAAAGCGTGTCCAGCCATCTTGAAAAACCACTTTTCGCTGGTCTCTCAATCTCGGTAACGGAAGTGATTTTGACGACTTCTTGCATGTCAACGGGCGTCATATAAATTTGTGACAGGCGTCGAGCTAAAAGTTTTGTGATACGTACAGCGGTTTAGTAGAAAAATGCAAAAATCTGTGCCCAGCCAACTTAAATTTACGTATAAAACTTTTGGCTGGCACATCCGAATCTCAATAACTGGAGCGTTTTCGAATATGGTTTTAAAATTTAGTGACGCAATTTGTGACAGTAATAACGTTTGATTTATGGCGTCACATGTAAGGGTTTACGAGAAATAAAAAAAAAAACTTTATGTCCAGCCAGCCTGAGTTCAAGCTGGCTGGACACATGTATCTCCGCTGCCTGATGATCTACGGCCTTCGAAATATGTTCAAATTTTTTTGACGGGGACGATAATGATTTACTGAATTAGTGACGGAGAAACTTTGAGTTGTTTCAAAGATATTGATCATTTAAGTTTTCCCAAACAATCATCCATTAATATTGTGAGGTGACCATAATTGTTACATAAATAAGGGATTTTTTTTTAATCGACTAATCGGCCGGCATCAGCCACGTCTAATTTGTATTTGATTTTCATATATGGCGCTGAGAAAACATTAAGAGTAAACTAGTCGCGAGCTCGAACTCGCTAGTGGTCATGGCCAAAAAGCACGCTGTCTCGCCTGGCTTCGTGTCCGACAGTGCTAGTATCAGTGATGAGCAGTTAGACGCTAGTCTACACGAATAACATCTAGTTCTCACGCACAGAAACACCGTTCCGAACTGATACGCGCGTAAAAAGATTCGAAAAGTGCTTCGGAAAATTGAGTTTTATGAAAAAAGCACTGCATAAATTAATTACAAATAAAGTTTATTGATTTCTTCGATAACTGAGTTTTATTGGTACGGACTTGGTTTTGAAAATTTCACAGTTCTTTTATTACTTATTTACACCCAAAGTTACGTTAAAAATAGCAAGAAAAACGAATCTTTGTTGGCTCATAACTTTTTAATGGCTTTTTATTTTACTATTCTGTTTCCGTACAGACACAACTAATAATAATTCAAAACGATATAGTGTTTAACTTTGGATGCACAAAGTCAAACAGTGGAGTAATATCCTCCCGAAATTTGTATAGAAAAAATATCGAAAAGTGGCACCTTAAGAACAATGTTTCATCAATGTTAACAGTTTCAACATCGATGTTTATGAACGATACATCGATGTTTTTAAAAATTGATGTACCGTTTGCATACCTAGCTGCAACTTCATAACATTCGTGATTGAATGTTATGAAGTTGCAGCTAGGTAATAACCCATTTCTATGAATTAGCAGCATGAACGATTTTAGCGCTCATGGGTGCGATTCGGAACGTAAGAAAATTTTAATTTCACGGGCCATCTTAGCGCTTCCCCCTTAAATACCTACTGTTGTTCGTATTAGTATCACCAAAACACGGATTTTCGTCCACTAAAGAAAACACCTTAAAATATATTTAGTCCTACATAAATCTACAATATTGGTAACCCTACTGCAGTGTTTGTATGGGACAATTTAAATGATCAATATCTTTGAAACTACTCCAAGTTTCTCCGTCACAAATTCAGTAAATCATTATCGTCTCCGTCACAAAAATTTGAACATATTTCGAAGGCCGTAGATCATCAGGCAGCGGAGATACATGTGGGGATAAAAGGGCTGAGGTCAGAGAAAAGTTAAATCGTATGCATACTTGTTTATTCTTAAATAAACTAGTAAAACTCATTAAAACACATCTTATTAAGAAATCACGGCTTATCGTCTTCACTCCGTCATTCAGAAGCCAACTGTCATTCTCCTTTTTAAATACCTTCCACGTCATCCTAAGCATACGTCTCTGGCATACATCATCTGTCTCATTTACACCTTAGCATTCAGCTCTTTCACATAATCATGCATTCAACAACGTTCGATTCCTACATACATGTGCAGCCAGCTTGAACTCAGACTGGCTGGACATTAAGTTTTTTTTTTATTTCTCGTAAACCCTTACATGTGACGCCATAAATCAAACGTTATTACTGTCACAAATTGCGTCACTAAATTTTAAAACCATATTCGAAAACGCTCCAGTTATTGAGATTCGGATGTGCCAGCCAAAAGTTTTATACGTAAATTTAAGTTGGCTGGGCACAGATTTTTGCATTTTTCTACTAAACCGCTGTACGTATCACAAAACTTTTAGCTCGACGCCTGTCACAAATTTATGTGACGCCCGTTGACATGCAAGAAGTCGTCAAAATCACTTCCGTTACCGAGATTGAGAGACCAGCGAAAAGTGGTTTTTCAAGATGGCTGGACACGCTTTCGATCGATCATCTAAGACTCTGTAGTGTCACAATTTCTGAAATAAGGGTGTTTAGCCGTCACAAAAATGCCCTATTGACGTAGTTAAATGCGAGCTATTTTGAAGATTTGTCCAGCCAGCCTGAGTGACATGATGAAATAGATTTGAAGCAACTTATAGCATGTTATCATGCTTTGGTTCAATCTAGGTTGAGGTACAGTATCATGTTTTGGGGAAATAGCTATAACTACAACCGCCAAAGAGCATTCATTCTTCAGAAACGTGCCATTAGAATCATTGTAAAAATTTCACAGCGTGATTCATGAAATTAGGCATTCTTACAGTTCCAACCAAGTTACTAGTTCTCTTAAGTAAGTTCGCAAAATATATAAATAAATATGAATCACAAAAAGAAAGAGCTTAGAGAGAGCACACGATTTCAGGTATGGCCCCTTAGTAAAAGTTGTTCATAATGGGGTCATTAAGAGGAAAATCGTGATTAAAATTTCAACCTGTATAGGCCCGTTCCGATGCCGGGGCCCTTGGGCACGCAAGAATTTGGGGCCCTGTAACATATTCTTGTAGCAACTTCAACATTTGGAAAAGTTTATTCTAATTTATCAGACTTTATTAGTTTATGTAAGGTTGAGATACTCAAATCCGCTGATTCCTATGCTATGTTCTTTAAATACTGCCTTATGTGAAAACATTCTGATTTGAGCTCATATACATTAATGTCTTCGTGATAGAATTCTTCAAATTAATTGTACATTTTTGTCAACTCGTCAGAATCGATTGTTATTAATTGACAAAGAAAACTAAAACGATTGTCAATTTCTTGGTATATTGCCGAACGATTTTTTAAATGTGCAATAATCTATCGATTATAGAAATAAACGTCTCTACACGAATTTTTTCTTTGCTATTCAACTGTAGTCTTTGATGATCCTTCAAAAAAAGTGACGCGTGTACTTACTGCGAATTATTTTTCTTGCTGACTTATCTTTACATTCAGCATTTGGATTTTTTTCTTTAGCAGCCGATTCGTACTGATCGAAATTATTGCGTGCATTAATGACATAATCGATCAGCGATACGTAAAGTTTTGTTGCAACGTCCATGGTCCTATAACACTTTTCCTTATGAGATTTGTTCTTATAGTACCTACAAATCTAACTTAGGAAGATGTAATAATGATTCTAATGATTATAATTCTGTAAATACGTACTTGTTATTTATAGTCGCGAATCATATTTTGGTCAGTCATTTTATTTTCACTTCAGTAGCTCAAACATGTAGATTTTGCTGCCTGAAATCAGCGAGCAAAATGCGATTTTGCTCACTGAGTGAGACCAAGTAACTTTTTAATTTTTTTTATCAGAAAGCCGCGAATATCTTATTCAGCCTTGGGTTAATCATACAATTCGAAACATTCAAAACACACTCTATCTCTTTCCCGCCATTAGAAAGAGAGAGAGACAAAGACCAGCCCTTTCGAAGTTCCGATTTTGAATTCGACCTCAAAGACAAACACTTTCGGAATTTCGTACGAACTAAAGTTTTGCAAAAAGCTAATTAGTCTTTTAATTTAATTTATTGAATGTTTAACTTATTGTTGTATTTAAAGGAAAATAAGTATTTACTGCAAATAAAACTGATATTTAACCTGTAAATATTTATTTCTAGTTTCAATAATGTTACGTAATACATTTTGAATAATAAAATATCATGGGTGTTATTTCTGAACACGCCTTAATTTATCTATAAGTTCTCATGTTCTCATGGTGTTCTCGCTGCTGAAGTGAAAAGTTATGTGTGTTACACGAGAGCAAAGTTTTTTGCATCTCGTGCCTTTGACTTTGAATCCCTCGCTACACTCAGGATTCAAAATCAGCACTCACAGCAAAAAACGACTTTGCTCTCTTGTTGCACAAATAACTATTTTCGGCGGTTGGTAAATTAGTGTGACAGTATTTCCTCCTATAATGACAGTACAAAAAATTATGTACCTACGTAGTGTAATAAATAATATTAGGTAAGTATAATAATAATAAAAAGTCGAGCGAGCGGCAGCGCCCGGCAGTCAAGTGTAAAGGCAATCCCTGTTTATGAGCCAACACTGAATGGTGCTGAATAGTACACAGCCATTGTCCTGCAAAATTTTGAAAACAATCATACAAAAATCTCTTTCGAGCTAGCACCTTAGTTGATTGGTTTTTACCGCACAGAGTTGGCCCCACACCTTCAGAATAGTAGTGACTTAACTCAAAAATCTAAGAAATCGAGTTACTGGAATAAACTTTGTTTGTGTGTAAGTTGTTGGAATAAACTTTATTCCACCATAAAACGTCGCTTCTTTTTAATATTCACTTAAAAGTGCGTACCTTTTAGTGACCCTCTATGATCGTAACTCGATTTCTTAGATTTTTGAGTCACTACTATTCTGAAAGAGCGACATGTTTGCAACAGATATAAAAAAACAATCATGTTCGCTCTCTACACTTTTCTATAGCTACGCGCGGTAGGTACCGCAACATGATTGTCCCTTATAGAAAGTAAGGCGTCTAGGAATAAATCTATGCCGAATATGGAGTGAGTTAGAGCGAGACAAGTGTATTGCAACATACTTTATTGTTGCGAATTTATTCAAATGAACGAAATCAATTCAAAGTAAACTCGAAGGCCAACCCTAATATACACCACTGTTCAGACTGACATTGCATTATGTAATTGTACAGAGGCCAGCACATCAGGCTACCCCAATCTGTCAAATTTTCCCAATTGATTATGAACCATATTCCTTTGTAGTAAAGTTGAAAATCTATCAAAGAAATTTTACAGATTGGGGTAGCTTGAAGTGCTAGCCCCAATACCGAAGAAAATAGCGCATCATTCTGCCTACACCTTTATGCTCTAGAACAAAAATGCAACATAATGTTTAAAACGTCACCACGCATCACCAAAGAAGAAAAGGTTGAGTTAGCAAAAATAGCACTCGGTACGCAAAATACACCAGAATCTTTCTTTGCTGAACTGGCTGACACAGATATCGAACCAGCTGTTCCTATTGCAAGTACATCAATTGCTGCTTGATATTGTAATGACAATTGTGAATTTGTGATGGTACAGAAGTAATTTATACATGCAATGAAAACAAAAATACGAGGAGTCCATTCAGGAAATAAGAAGTGCCCAATTCACTCGTATTACAGGTATTTTAAAAAACCATATATGTATATGCTCCCAATAAAATTATAATCTTGTGTAAATTCTTAAACGTTGTCAGTCATAGAAACAGAGGACTAAGCTGTCGCATGTGTTGCAGCAAAAATACGAGCAACGCATTCGAAAAAATAAAAGTCCAGGCGACGGTCATTTCTAAGGCGGAAGAAACGAGGTATATCCAAGGTGTCGAAGTCGTGTCCAGAGTGGACGCCCTGCTAACGCTGGAAAAAATAACGGATATGCAATAATAAACAAGGCCATTTTTATCAGCAAGTGTTAAATAGATCCAATGCAAAAAAGCATTAAGTAATACTGAGTTCTACTTTATTTTTATTTCCTTGGTACTTTGTATTATTATTATTTATTTATTCAGTAGTACACATACAGTTTATACATTTAAGTTGGTGCCAACATAAACTCATTAGAGTTTTACCGTGCACCAAAATCATCGACTTCTTAATTTAGAGAATTGTAACCACATAACTAGGTACTTAGGTAAAAAGTAACAACAAAAAAAAACAAAATTACAACGGGTATAAGTTAAATATTATCTAATACAGTGCACATCAGTGACCAATCTGGCCGTCCATCCGTCCATAAAACAAAAGTGATTGATACAGGTTGTCCTAAAAAAGTACCTACATTACCGTATGGGTTTCGTAATAGTTGCATTTTAAATTTTATTCGTGTTATGATATATTGTTGTTTGTTGATGTTTTAATAAAAATGTGGGTATTTAACATTCATGATTCTAGTTTTTTTTTGTGTCTTTTTTAAATATATATCAGAAAGGAAATGCAAATAACACGCGCCGAAACTCTTTATATAATAGGTCGGGGCAAAAATATTTTCGTATTTTGAATCTATTGTTAGTAATCAAACCTCTTTGGCAGTACTGAATGTAACTGACTGGTTTTAATATTATTAAATGTTGACATTCTAAAGATGCAATAAATTAAAAAAAAAACTAGTTTCCGCCATTTCTCAATTGTTTTTCAAGCAAGCAACATGAACGTATGTGACGAAGAAATTCGGTACATTTTAAAATTTTATTACAAAAAAGGTAAAAATGCGATGAACGCCGCGAATAAAATTTGTGAGGTTTAACGGACCTAATGCGGTATCAATACGAGTAGCACAAATGTGGTTCAAGCGTTTCAAGTCAGGAAATTTTAGTGTGAAGGATGAAGCTCGCTCTGGACGCCCGTCACGGATAAAATCAGTGCCATTTTTGAAAAAGTGGAGCAAGATCGACATATTAGTAGCTATGATATTGCTGAAGAACTGGATGTTGATCACAAAACAGTTTTACGGCATTTACAAAAGTCTGGGTACAAGAAAAAACTTGATATTTGGGCACCACATGATCTCACTGAGAGAAACTTAATGCAACGTGTTTCCATTTGCGATTCTTTGTTGAAACGTAATAATTCCGACCCATTTCTTAAACGGTTGATTACGGGTGATGAAAAATGGATCACTTACGATAAGAATGTCCGAAAAAGATCGTGGTCGAAGCATGGGCAAGCCCCACAGACCGTGGCAAAGCCCGGCCTGACTCGGAACAAAGTGATGCTGTGTGTTTGGTGGGATTGGAAAGGAATCGTCCACTATGAGCTTTTGCCGCCGGGTAAAACTATCGATTCTGACCACTACTGTCAACAACTGATGAGGTTAAAAGAAGCTATTGAAAAAAACCGGCCGGAGCTGGTGAATAGGAAGGGCGTGGTGTTTCATCACGACAACGCCAGACCGCACTCATCTATAGCCACTCAGCAAAAATTGAGAGAGCTTGGCTGGGATGTGTTGATGCATCCTCCGTATAGCCCTGATAGAGTATAGATCTTGCTCCATCAGATTTTCACCTGTTTCGGTCACTTCAGAACTCTTTAGGAAGCATAAAGTTAACCTCAAAAGAACACTGTGAAAACTACCTGTCAGATTTTTTTAATAAAAAATCTCTAAACTTCTACAGCAATGGGATCATGGCATTGCCCACAAGATGGCAACAAGTCATCGATCAAAACGGCACATACATATTATAAACTAGCTTCTGTCCGCGACTTCGTCCGCGTAAATTTTTTTTGTTTCCCCGATCCACCCCGTCGCAACGTGTCGCCGGCCTGCGCTATTACTTCGTTTTCGCTTGGCGAAAACTTCAGATTTTTTTCTTTTTGCTCAACTCCTAAGGGTCCTAGCGTCAAGTTTAATAGAATATAGCATTCCTCAAGAACTGGGCTTCAAACGCAAAAATCTATACTAATATTATAAAGCTGAAGAGTTTGTTTGTTTGTTTGTTTGTTTGTTTGTTTGAACGCGCTAATCTCAGGAACTACTGGTCCGATTTGAAAAACTCTTTCAGTGTTAGATAGCCCATTCATCGAGGAAGGCTATAGGCTATATATCATCACGCTAAAACCAATAGGAGCGGAGCACCAATGAAGAATGTTTCAAAATCGGGGGATGTTTTTCCTATTGAGAGCTTCCGCTGCGTGCGCTGCGTAAACGGTTAAAGTTTCGCAAAAATCATATATGACAGAATTGTTCCCCTTTAAAAGCTTTAAAAAAAAGTCCGCGACAGCATAGGTCTATCTTTTAAGGTTAGCTCACTATAACCTCTTTTATGCTAACCAAATTTGTTCTAAAATAATGCATTATTTGCGAAGGTGTTTTTATAAACATGGTATTAATCCTTATCCAAATAAATACGTTATTCATCACATGTATTTAATTTTGAACAAAATTGCCTCTGACATCATTTGATTTCAATGTATATCTTAGGAGATATTATAGTTTTAAAATAATACTAACAATAAAGCTGAAGAGTTTGTTTGAAACACGGTTTGAAAGCTCTAAATCTCTGAAAGTATTGGTCACATATATAAAAATATTTTTGCGTTTGAAGCCCAGTTCTTGAGGAATGCTATATTCTATTAAACTTGACGCTAGGACCCTTAGGAGTTGAGCAAAAAGAAAAAAATCTGAAGTTTTCGCCAAGCGAAAACGAAGTAATAGCGCAGGCCGGCGACACGTTGCGACGGGGTGGATCGGGGAAACAAAAAAAATTTACGCGGACGAAGTCGCGGACAGAAGCTAGTATTTTTATATATGTGACCAATACTTTCAGAGATTTAGAGCTTTCAAACCGTGTTTCAAACAAACTCTTCAGCTTTATTGTTAGTATTATTTTAAAACTATAATATCTCCTAAGATATACATTGAAATCAAATGATGTCAGAGGCAATTTTGTTCAAAATTAAATACATGTGATGAATAACGTATTTATTTGGATAAGGATTAATACCATGTTTATAAAAACACCTTCGCAAATAATGCATTATTTTAGAACAAATTTGGTTAGCATAAAAGAGGTTATAGTGAGCTAACCTTAAAAGATAGACCTATGCTGTCGCGGACTTTTTTTTAAAGCTTTTAAAGGGGAACAATTCTGTCATATATGATTTTTGCGAAACTTTAACCGTTTACGCAGCGCACGCAGCGGAAGCTCTCAATAGGAAAAACATCCCCCGATTTTGAAACATTCTTCATTGGTGCTCCGCTCCTATTGGTTTTAGCGTGATGATATATAGCCTATAGCCTTCCTCGATGAATGGGCTATCTAACACTGAAAGAGTTTTTCAAATCGGACCAGTAGTTCCTGAGATTAGCGCGTTCAAACAAACAAACAAACAAACAAACTCTTCAGCTTTATAATATTAGTATAGATAAATAAAAAATTAAACCTAAAACAATTTTTTTTTTGTATGAAAAATACGAAAATACTTTTGCCCCGACCTAATAATATCATCAGTAACCATGAGTTAATTCGTAATAGCTTTGTCCATTAGAAAATTCACAACATCCTTAACAACGGGGACGCATAATATTGCGACTCAACGCCTAGAGCGCAGGGGGCCAAGCACGGTAATACTTAATATAATATTACCGTGGCCCAAGTCTGCTATTTTTATAGATTCGTCATTCCAACACGATCCCATTGTCATTTTGCTAAAAGTTCGTAATCTGCTAAATTCATAATGGTCGATCATTGGTCGGTCAATGGTCTGAGAAAAACTATGCTAGATTTCATTTAATATATATTTTTACATATTACGTATTAGTGTTTGCAATCTGAAGTAGTAAGACGTTCGTAAATAGCAATAAACATTACATTTATTCATTTGTCATTATGTACGAGATTCCCATTTCTTTCAATGGAGTGTCAGTGGTTGACCATTGGAAAGTCATAATGACGCCATTATATTAGTAGATTACCAAACTTGTCAAAATCGACAATTATGAAATCAGTGATAGACCATTCTGACACTATTGTAATAGCAGACTTGAGGCTCTGGTACATACACAGATATTGGCTTCACGCCGCCGCGCCGCCCGGCAAGCGCTACTTCCATGTTAGATTTCTTAGTGACAAATGATTTGTTAACTGCCCCCATGTAACTGCCCGTTAAGCCATTTTGCTGCTTAATATTTATTTAATTAGGTAGGTACCTATTTGAATATTCCTTAGATATGACTCATTTTTATTTAGTCTATAAACTGCTCAGTTTTTACTGCCAAACTTGTTAGTCATGGTGTCCATAACCTAATTATGACTTGACGAAATGGATGCGATCAGAAGCGTCATCAATTTACAATCTGCCTGCGACATATCATTAATACCTACCTACATCTTTTTGGGGCTGAATTTACTAGCTCTAATATTAGAAGTGCTACAAGGATCTTTCCGTTACTGAATGAAATTGACGGGGGGACGTTGTTCGTAAACATTTCGCATGCATAATAGAACACTGCCTTAACTCAAAAAAGTAGATCTTGGGAAAGTTTTATAATTGGGGTCTAATCGGGTTATTAGTCAATATAATAAATATGTAGATAATGTACAGATAAATAAAATATTACCTACTTTTTCAAAAACCATTGATCAGTGCAAAAAAAAAAGTGCAGAAATCATAACTTTAACTCAAGCTCTATAACTTTGACTCAAGCTCTAATAAGTCAGTATTATAATAGGCCTGCGATTTGTGAATGTCACAGAAACTGTATTGAAAAATCAAGATGGCGGCGTTAGTTCCGATTTTGGCCGCGCGCCAAAAGATGCTTGTACCATTATTCGTTGTATCGAAAATCGTAAGTTAGAATATTATGACGTGTGTTTAATTCGTCACTTATCAAGAATTATACAAATCTTGGAATTTGCCGGATTCACGGGTTTATTGATATTGGCGCTCCATCAAGACGTAAAAAAAGTGTATCATCGGCTGACTCGGCGATTGAAATTTTTCTATTCGTACCAAATTTTTTATTTTAGGCTAAGGTAACTACTTTTAAATGCGTCTGCTTATCATTGCATTTCTATATAACTAATATAAATAGGTAGCGCAATCGTGCTGTGAGAATAATCTATTTGACGCACCCGGAACATATATTTATCTGGAACATCTTACATACCAAAGCAGGCGCGGTCGCAGCCCAAAATTTTGGGAGAGTCACCATAGGTGCCGAGGAATATTTTAAGGGTATATATCCCTGTTAGTCTAGTGGTCGCAAGCGTTACTGCTAAGCATGAGGTCCTGGGATCTATTCCTAGGTCGGATAAAGTGTTATTAGGTTATTCCATCAGAAATTTCTCAGAGGCAGCCTGGAGTCTGGATTTGTGCCTGGTTGATGGCAGTAGATTTGCCCCTTATAACATGGGACTTAAACATAACTGGCGAAATGTGGGTGTAAATACTACCTATATGAAGGTTACGCTCCCCCCTGCTTTACCCTCCGGGGATTAGAGGCGTTGTGTTATGTTAAGGTTCATGTACAGACGCCAGCACATCAAGCTACTACAATCTGTCAAATTTCTTTAATAGATTTTCAACTTTTTCTCTAAAGTAATTTATAAGGTTCAAAGTTGACTGGGAAAATTTGACAGTTTGGGGTAGCTTGATGTGCTGGCGTCTGTACATCTCCAGCTCCTCATTACTTGCCATTCAGGGACGCAACTTTTACATGGGGGAGGGTGGTGTGTTATTTAATCATGTCGGCAAATTGGTTGTATTTACCAGAACGGTAGATTTTATAATGGGTGGGAAGAGCGAGCGTAGCGAGCTCGAAAATTTTAACAACCCGCCTAGGATTGGTTAGATTTTGTTTTATACAGGGTGTAATTTATACCCTGTAGTTATCGGTAAGCATTAAACATAACAGCTGGTATAGAGTCACTATACATAGTTTCAACTCAAAATAAAATACTCTAAGAATTGATACCAAATTTTCGGTTTCATTGGTTTCTTAAATTCAAATCATAACAAACGTGTCACCGCACTACGTAGGTCAATAACTTTTTAAGTTACTTGCTAATATCACGATAAATCTCTTCCGTAACTCTGCGCGCCTAGTACCGTAGCCTACTGCGCAGGCGCGAGGCGGTGTTCTTTGTCGGCGCCAACTGACGGAATATTCCGCCGCCGCCGCCGCGCGCGCGCGCAATAAGCCATACCTACTTTACCGTGATGTAAAAATTAATGTGTAATTCTAATTATTGATTTACAGTTTACTCGTTATTAAGCTAGAAATTGCACGTAAAAACTGGAATAACAAAACTTACGTAAACAATCGAAACAAAGTTTAGGTAGGTACCTAGGTTAACTAGTTTCATCCCTTATTATTACTTTATACCGAGTAAACAGTAAAATCTTAAAGCTTTGCTTAATTTAGTAAATTGACTTACATTTTTAAAGATGGGGTTCGATGTGGTGACCTTGGTATTGTATGCACAAGGCCGCTCACTTGTTCATGGACACACATTACGTAGCATGTCTGGTGTTATTGTCCTGAAAGCGGCCTCAATCCGCACTTTAATTTGTATCACACTGCACTGCGTACACTACACACGCACATGGGTGCTGACCGTCGTTGCGCAGCGCTCGCCATAGGTACCTGATTACCTATGGTTAGAGGCACCAAGCCGATGTACCATCCGAGATCAAACTAAAACATGCTGACGAAGGCATCTATCGACGCTCAGCATCTGGTCTACCCTCAATAAAACGGCGACGGTACAGTTCTCGGGCAGCTCGCAAATTACTGATGCGCATAATTATCACAGGGATAAAAACGAGTGTACTAGACGCAGGACAGACGTCGACTGACGGCGACGAGCAAAGCAATAACAATAATGCCCAAAATGAAACTCCTATTCCCTGCTATCCTGGTACCTAAATATTATTTCGTTAAATTTGATACCTATAGGGTAGCTGTCCCAATTAGTGTCCACTACTGTTAAAAATATTATTCAAGATTTCAAGATTATTTTACATACTAATAATAATTTCAACTAAACTCCATTAAACTTTTAAGTAAATCTAACACAACCGAGCAAACTAATTACGAATTCAAAATTGAAAAATCATTCATTTTTTTTCGTTGGGAAAATCATCAATGACTCAGCTGCCGCCCTGGGTGGGGCGGAAAGCTGAAGGAAGTGTTAGACTCTTACTGACTAAATACCACCCTGTTCCTTCAGTTGCCCTTGCATTCCGGGTTATCTCGTTAGAATATTCCCGCAATCCCGGAAATTCCCAAAACTCAGGAAAATCATTCATTTCAATCCATTAAAGATCATAATATGGGTTCGCGTTATCTCGTTATAAGTCTGAAATAAAAATTGTATTTACCAGGAGTAATTGAAACTACACGGACTGCAATTGGTTCACTTACCTTAAAACCCTAAGTCATTAGGTTTACACACACATCGATGTTACATTGTGTGTGTAGCGACGTAATCAGGGTTCTGTGAGCAAACGATATTCAATTCGGAAATAACAATTCCTGTTACTCATGCGCTTCTAGTACTTTTATTAATTTCTTTCGACAGTTACATGCAATTTTGCGACATTTTTTTATTTGAATTATAATAACAAAGACTAAACGTGCTCAAACTAATAAAACCTATGTACCACTCAAACAGCACCGACAGACCGTGAACTCCGATAATTCTTTCGGTTAGTCCTACACACAAAAATTATGCGTGCGTGGTATTATTTTGTAATAAAAAAAAACGATTAACTTGTTGCTAATAGTTTACGTCTTATTTAGTAAAAAAATAACCTTATTTTAAAAATTATGAACGGAACCCACTGTGATTTTATTTGTACTAGGAGAAGAATAAGTTGCGAAGAGGTGAATTGAAATGATGTTTTGGGTTCAGTTGGACAAAAAAATGGTTTCTAAATCCTTTTCCTATTCTAAGTACTAATGGCAAATAATAATGTTTATTTAAGCAATTCATTCCCGGTAGGATGCACGTAAGGATTCGATTTTTATGATCAATTCAATGGTTGTACAAGCTGTCGATTTTTCGAAAAAATCGTTTTAATGCGATCTTCAAGCAAATCGATTCAATAGTAACGTGAATCGAATCTCTTGGATCGTATGTGTAAATAAAGGCTCTTAATAGTTCAAGTTCATATTTGCCCAAAGCATTGTGCTGACAATCATAAACAGCGAATAGGTAGGTTTATCTATTTCAAACAAGATCAATTACATAAGTATGCCGACACTTTTTAACTTGTCCGAAGATTGAAACATATTAATCATCCATCTGAATTAAAGTCATTGAATTACGCCGGAAAGGTTATCAAATATTATTGACGTACCTACCTGACTGGCAACTGTAAATATGTCACAAAATAGAGGTGGTTAAATGTTGTTTAAAATTTTTTAATTACGATTTTTGAATGAATTTTTAGAAGATCGATGTAAGAAGAGCACGAGATTCGATCTGTGAATCGAATGAAAAATCGATTTAAAGCAAAAAATCGTTCATCTTTATGGCCACCAAAATAAAAGGTTAGAAATAATGTTAGGAAATTTACAGGAATATTGTTTTTGAATTAGGTATTTACTGTGTTGTAGGTATGATGGAAAGGTGGGTGGCGGGTGGAAGATTACTACGAGGTAGATAATAATTATCTACAAAGTAATCTTCTACAAAAGGACAACTACGTAAAAAACCAACAAGTGTGTAAATGATACGTGACAATTCAAGCAGGTATCTAAATATTTCGTTAACTTTTGATACCTAGACCAATTAATTCTATTGTAGGTAGCTAGTTCACAAACATAATCAAAGTTTAGGAAAAGTCAGTACTTAATAATATTTTGTGAATAAAAAATAAACATGCGGAACCGTTTATTCAGAAATACCAGGAGTAGGAGGTTTATCTTTACTTACAAATAGGTCGGTGACACCGATCAGCTGTTTTAGTGCTAGTGATGTGTTTATTTCAATTTGAAAAGTTCGGTTTCTGGTATCAATGTATTAAAAAATCTCATAACTTCCGAACATGTAGCGGTAGGATTAAAAAACCCTTCCTATGTCGTTTGATATCATCCAAAGAAGCCGGGCCTTCTCTATATATATAGCCTTTTCGTTACACGTTGTAAATAGGAGTTACATTGTCGATTTACGCAGGCAAGTCTAAGTAACTACGAGAATGTAGAATGCAAGAGCAAGCGAAGCGAGCTCGAAAATTTTAGCACCTTACCTTAATACCTGTGTTACACCCTACTTACCTGTTTTCTTTAAACTATAATATTATTCAGAAAGAGAACTTACTTTATCGAATTATGACGAAAAACCCTCGTTTAACAACAGTTTAGGTTTTGGAATGCCTTTCGTACCTTACGTAAGAACTGGGTGTCCAATATCCCGAGTTTGCTTCACTCGCTCTTGCATCCTAGATTCTACAGTATGAAATTGAAAACTTGCGCCAAATCGAAATAGTAGGTGAAGCAAGTACCTAACTGCTACATATTCAGTTTAGATTGTCATGTAACAATACAAATTTAAGAATTGAAAAAAATCGTGTACCTAATTATCGTTTGGATACTGCAAACTAAGTTATTGCGTCGGACTACAAACAACCTCAAGTAGACACGAAATAATCGTCGATACGGATTTTTTTCAAAATTGTCAAAACATGAAACTAAAGTAAATTAGTGTCAATTTTATCGCGCATCCGATAAGCAATCTATTCATCACAGTCACAAAATACAAAGAGTTTTGTGGCAGAGTTCACAACATGAATCAAGTTGGCAACGCGTTGAACAGTGGTACTTACCTAATGTTTACCGTACCTACGTAAAAAAGGACGCGTAACGACGTTGTACCTATGTGCATCCCTTTCCTTAATAGGATACCTACTCTAAATTTTATTTATAACAAGTTGAATTAAATGATTTAATCTGGCGAACATATCCAATTTCATCCAGTATAATTTTTACAACAAGCTTTTTGAAGTAAAAACTTTTATTACTTACGCGTGTTAGAAAACCCGCTGTCATGTCATTCATACCTAGTTCTAAGTTTTTACTTCTGTCGGTAGTCCCCATATCTGCCTATGTTCTTAATGTTTTTGTATAATATTATGCCCATCGAAGTCTCCGTGGCACAACTAAAGTACAGTTATAAGTTAGTAAGACAAATCAATTATTTAGACTCTTGACGGCTTGAATGATTTTCATGACCCCCACGACCCCTCCCCCTTGGATCTCGTCCGACCTAAAGTAATCCAGTGAGAATTAATCAATGATTATTATTATTAATTATCAAATCAATTATTTATTAATTTGTTTATAATCTAGACTAAATTAGGGCTAGTTTTAAGCATGTAACTTACCTACGGAGGTACCCACATAGTGGGCGTTCCGGTCGATGTCGATCCTCTGCATGAAAATAAATGTAACATAAAAATTACAAGCAAGATAGTACGGATAGCAACGTATTTAACTTCATAAGCAGGTATAAAATCGTAAGTTCGTGTGTCGGTGGTTGGTACCATTCGTAAATCTGTGACGCATGTAGTTGATCGGCTCGGCGAATAGCGCGGGAGTCAGCGGACAGCGGTGTACCGCGGCCTGGCGAGAGTGGCGAGTGGCGGCCGGACAGCGCTCGAGAGCCGCACAGCCGCACTCACCGACCGCGGACACTACACGCGCCACTCGCGGACACGGCTGTCTTATTTTTTCGCCGATTATCTGTCAATCATGTAGTTAGCGACAGTAGGATGTCGGTGTGTGGTCAAAGTGGTCCGGCGGAGGACGACAGCGCAACGGAAGAGGTAACTCCCGCCGCGGCCTCGGCTACGCGGGACATTTACAAGCAGAAGCCGGCCAGCAAGGTGGTGCGCGTTCTGACTGTGCTGGCGTACCTGCTGTCGGTGTCTCTGGCGGCTATCCTGCTGTCCGTGTACTACATCTGCGTGTGGCGCTCGCCCGAGCTGCCGCCGGAGGTGGGCGAGGGCCAGGTGAGCGCGCGCCTCGGCAACCGCACGCACTACCAGCGCCACCACCACCACAAAGTCCACGTCGAGCACGCGGCTTTTTCCACCGCAAACTACTATGGTAAGCTAGTACACTTTTTTTCGAATTTGAGTTGGTTTCCCTAATAATTCTGATCAGCAGAAAAAACATTAGTATATAAAGGAAAAATTAATTTAACTATACCTACTTAGTAAATATTTTAATCTGCTCGCATTTATCTAGGATAATAAACCATTTTTTTTCTTAATCTGGAAATAAAATGATCAAGTAAAACTAAACCATGCTTGAGCAACATCAAGAGATACTTCACAAACATTACTGGGGCCTAGCTTTATTTAGTTAAATTAGAACAAAAGTTTGTATATTGCGGCGTGGCTCGGTGGAATCCTCCAGGGATATACCTAGCGAAACATCGCGCGGTTTCAATTAATTACTTAATTGGCTGAATTCACTATAATTACTTAAATGTAAGGTATCGCCGCCCGAGTGTTGCAACCTCCACACGTTGGGCTACCGTTCATAGGACCAATAAGAATTATAGTATTAAAAGTTACATGTGGAGGTGGTTCAAATAGAACGGTAACTACATCAGCAAGTACACTTGTATGCTTCTCGAATATTTGATTAGGCCATGTGCTCCTAAACTAAAAATAAACCCTATCACAACCCGAGGCAGCAGTTGGTTAAATAATATCAGGTGTGTTTGTTATTCAGTACAGTTCATTGTAGACCATGTAGAAGCAAGCAATGTTTTGCTACACTCACGGATACTCTTAATATCTTGTAATCACCGCGGACTATCAATTTTAGCTTTATTTCGCGAACCGGGCAAACTCTAATGTATCGAAAATATAGAGTTGCCACCAAACAGAGCTCGGAGAGACAGAGGAGAGAGAGGCAACACATAACACTGGGAATTTTAATTCAGCAACGAGCAGTATCTTACAGTCTCTAATCTATTACCCCACGAGCAAAGATTAAATAACATAACGCAATAGATAATTAATTTATACCTGTATAAACCGGTGTAAACAGTGACGTAACGAAGGCCAATTAAATGGTTGTTCCCGACATTGTAATCAGTTTTTTTTGTACTGACCACACCTGGGAATCCTCTGGTTATGTAGGTATTGAAGATATACATCCAATTTTGTTAAAGTCTTTTAACGAAAACAAGTTTTAAATGTTATTACTCAACTTAAAATATCCCCACGATCCTTTTACCTTTGCATAAACCCATAAGCACTAAGTTAAGGTATGCATGCGTTACATTGCGCGCTACCAAATATTTTTGCAGGGCTTATTTAAAAAGGATCATCACAAAGCCATTGTATGATGGCTTTGTTACTTAGTAAAGTAACATAATACCTACCTACTTATTTGCTGGGAAACGATTATTATTTTTGTTTTCAAAAATCGCTGGTCAGGTACCGGTCTAAAAAGAGAATTTTTACGCATCCTGTAAATTATTTGGCCTTTATTTGCGTGTAACGACGTCTCTAATACAATATCAATTTTAAACTACCTACATGGAAACATTGATTCCTAATTACGGTGCATCAAACCATTGAGCCATGAAACCATTTGAGCTATCAGGTTTACACCAAGACAAATGATACAAAACTAGTTGCGAATGGACCCAGGTGTTCGTGCGAACCAGCATATAATGCTCAGTCGCTTTATTTAAAGTTTAGGTGGTCAACGGTGGGAAAAGAAGAATACTTGAATAACATTTTCACACCTAAAATGAGGAAATCAAACTATGCGTTTAAATCGAGCTATACAAACAGCTGAATATAAGTCGGTAGAATTTTTCGTAATTTGCTCATTGAGTATACTATTCGAGCATTGCACACAACGCTTAGGTACAGACCTACGTAATTTTGTGTGCTCAAACATAAATTTCTGTTCGGTAAAATTACCTACAAAAAGTAGATTTTACAATAAATCTTGTAAAGAAACAATAATTACGTTGGCGTCGGTAAATCTCAAGGAAGACTTAAGTAGTTATAAAAATCATTTCCCAATTTTACGAGTACTGTTCGGGTTTACTTTGATTTAGGTCTGTTTTAATTGATGAAATGATTACGTTAAAATATCTTTACGTGCTTATTTAAACTAGAGCACTGGAACCATTGTACCACATCCGTATATTATTAGGTTTTACACGAAGGGTTTCCTGTAATCCAATTAGCTTAACCCAATTGTGTCCAAAACTGAACATCAATTACCTCATTCTGTTGACTTCATGTTGGCTTTGCGAATATTTACGTGTTTATTTAAGTACCCAATACAACTTCGGTTTGGCATTTGTCATTATTTATGTCCTGACGTTTATGTTTCCACTGATAAACACTAAAAATAAAAACGGAAAAAGTCGGTACAAAAGAATAGGTATTTTGTACCGACTTTTTTCCGTTTTTATTTTTAGTGTTTAGCAGTGGCAACATGTAAATGACCTTAAATTTCGTATTGTTTTAGAACACTGTATACGTTAGCTCTAAGTTTCCCGAATAGAATAAAATAAAATAAGTTAATCAATATGTAATCTTGAGGCTGAAGCTTTTTGCATCTTTTCAAATCGCAGGGTAATTGTGTAACACATAAAATGCCAATAGATCGCAGTTTGTTTCATTTTAACAGTTTAGCCACGCATGAAATAACCAAAGATATACCTACGAATTTGTGTGGGGTAGGTGCACAACTAAAAAGTAAAAAGTAAAAACTTTTGTGGATCTTACATACCCCACACATAAACCTTCACTTGCTAAGAATATAACGGTGACAGGAAGTTATTGTAATCATCAACATTTACGCAAAATACGCGCATTAACGTGGAGTTGCGGACACCAGCCCGTATTACCTACTTAAGTGGAAAAAATACGTATTATTCTGAAACTCACTGAAAAACCACTCATTAGAACTTGACCAAATTTATATGGGACCACCCTAACCCTTTCAAACAAAAATAAGAATTTTCCAAATCGGTTCATAAACGACGGAGTTCTGAGGTAACAAACAAAAAAAAAATACAACCGAATAGAGAAATTTGTCCTTTTTTTAAGTCGCTTAAAAACATAATTAGGTATGGGTTTAAAATATTTTTAACGAAAAACTACCATCTAGATCTTATAATAACACTGTGGCACTTAAGGTTTATGATTGAAAACTATTACATACCTACATAAGATTACAAATGTGACTTCATTGGTCGCGCTTAACCGATACGTCCCTTCCCCGAATCCCCACAAATACTGCGATCCTCTAATCCTCGTCGTCGCTTCGATTACAAGATCGTTCCGAAGAGATACGCGTTACTTACTAAAGTTACGTGATAGGAGGAAACAATAAAACGTTGAGTTGGCTCTTCCAGTTTCGTGCGAAGCAGTATTAGCATCATAGATATAAGAAAGAAGATTTTTACATTTCTATGATTAGCATCATCATTTGTGTGTCTAATGGTTTTGATATCAGAAGAAGAAAAAGAAACCTAATTACTTCGGTATTATTTTATTGATTTTGTCCAGTGTCAACTAACTTGAATGGCGGTGTTGAACTTGGCGCGAATAGCCGCATGACTGATGATGACTGCCTAATCATAGAAACAATTTGATCAAGCCACTTGCTACTTATTGTTGTGTTTCTTCTCCCACGAGGAAATAGTACTGGGCACAACTTGTATCATAATATACATAGATTATACGAGTATGTGGAGTGTACGAACGAAAAGTGCATTGAGCCCCCTTTAATTTTTAACTTTATTTTTATTATGTGTTGTTATAGCGGCAATAGAAATAAATAGGTACTGTGAACATTTTTACTGTCTACGTATTATCGTTCATGAGATACAGCCCGCTGACAAATAGACGGACGGACGGACAGCAGAGGCTTAGTAATAGGGTTCCGTTGTCACTCTTTGAGTACGAAACCCTAAAAAGAGTAATTACTGTAGACTGTGCTACGCCGCCGTAGCAGCGCTTGGCCTACGGCAGCGTAGAGGCACTGGGACTACGCTGCTACGGCGGCGTAGCAGCGCCTAGCCTACGGCAGCGTAGAGGCACCTGGCCTACGCAGCTACGGCGGCGTAGCAGCGCCTGGCCTACGGCAGGTTAGACACCGCCGCCGCGCGCCGCCGGCGCGCCGCCGGGCCGACGCAGCTACGGCGGCGTAGCAGCGCCTGGCCTACGGCAGCGTAGAGGCACCGGGCCTACGGTGGCTTCTGGGCGGAAGATAAATAATTTGAACTCATTTTTAAGTAATTTGAAAAAATCCCTCAAAAAAAATTGGAAAATCCAAAAGTGCACGCCTCATAATCTCATTTTTTCAATATAAAATTGATTATTTGTAAAGGTGTATAAAATATAAGTATGTAGATTGTAGATACACTCGTTCTTATGTGCCAAAGCTCTTGTACTGTCTCAAGATCTTTAGGTGTCACTACTGTTGAATTGGATAGTAATTTAAATTGAAAATTGAAACATTAAAAAATGGAGTTATGGAGATCCAAGTGACAACTATAGTGTAGCCATAAAGAAGCAACATGTAAATTTAAAATCCCAATAAAAACAGTTTCACTGTAAAAATTGCGCCAAGTCCACGTTCATAAGACTCATTTTAATAACATTTGTTCTTTACAGAAAGATGTGATATAAAAGAAAACACCAAGTAACCGATATAATTAAAAAAGAAAAATCAATAATTTAGTCGAAAATTAAAAGAAATTTTTTGAACGTACTTGGTGTAAGTGCTCATAGAATATTTTGCTTTTTACTTAATCGAAAAAAATTTGGAGTATTAAACAACAGACACCAAGTACGTTCAAAAAAAAAATGTTTTTTTGTTTATTTAATAGGTAACAATTAAACCACATCGAATCAGACCGTGAAAAGTGAAAGGGTTCTATTCCTAATTATTCTGAAGCGTAAGAGAAAAAAAAAAAAAGATTAGTGAAGTATTTCGGTCGTTATCGTGTTAGCAAAAAAAGAATCCGCACATACAGACACACGGACGTCCAAGACAGAACTTTTTTAAACAGTTTTTTAACTAGTTTAAATAACAAAAATGGCATCAAAAATATCATGAGTGTTAGAAATAGGGTTTTTCTTGATATGTGTGTGTATATATTATTTTACAAGTGCAATATAATTATGATAAATAGAGACATTTTAAGTTTGAAAAATCAGTTGTTTTGTGTGAAGTGACAGTAGTACCTGGTACAACCCACCTCAACGCTTCGCTTATGAGGCGTGCAATAAAAATACTTACCGTGTCATCTTTATTTGGGCCTTGTTTATTAGACATCATCCATCACTATTTACATTAGTAGAGCAATAGAAGTCATTTGTGTCTATTAACCTTACCAGTCAGTATAGAAGTACCCTCTTCGGGAAAAGTGTGTTTTTATACCCACAAACATCTACATTAGGATTCCTATGACATAAAAGAATGTAACAATTTTCATGTCTTTAAAAATAAATTGTTCCATTTTCTTATGGTGCAGCGCAGACGGCACACTTTTTGTGCGATCGAGTCTGCGGCGCACAAAAAGTCTGCATGGCGCGCAAAAAGTCGGCCGCGGATTTTTCACAGACTCAACGCACACGACGCACATCTTCGATCATTCTGTCGGCAGAGCTGTAGGGACGTAGACGCTATGGAAATCGTGCAGAGATCGCGAAGTATTATCTATACTAATATTATAAAGCTGAAGAGTTTGTTTGTTTGTTTGTTTGTTTGAACTCGCTAATTTCAGGAACTACTGGTCCGATTTGAAAAAATCTTTCAGTGTTAGATAGCCCATTTATCGAGGAAGGCTATAGGCTATATATCATCACGCTAAATCCAATAGGAGCGGAGCAACAATGAAGAATGTTTCAAAATCGGGGGATTTTTTTCCTATTGAGAGCTTCCGCTGCGTGCGCTGCGTAAACGGTTAAAGTTTCGCAAAAATCATATATGACAGATTTGTTCCCCTTTAAAAGTTTAAAAAAAAAGTCCGCGACAGCATATGTCTATCTTTTAAGGTTAGCTCACTATAACCTCTTTTATGCTAACCAAATTTGTTCTAAAATAATGCATTATTTGCGAAGGTGTTTTTATAAACATGGTATTAATCCTTATCCAAATAAATACGTTATTCATCACATGTATTTAATTTTGAACAAAATTGCCTCTGACATCATTTGATTTCAATGTATATCTTAGGAGATATCATAGTTTTAAAATAATAATAATAATAAAGCTGAAGAGTTTGTTTGTTTGAAACACGGTTTGAAAGCTCTAAATCTCTGGAAGTATTGGTCGCATATATAAAAATATTTTTGCGTTTGATAGCCCAGTTCTTGAAGAAGGCTATATTCTATTAAACTTGACGCTAGGACCCTTAGGAGTTGAGCAAAAAGAAAAAAAGTCTGAAGTTTTCGCCAAGTGAAAACGAAGTAATAGCGCAGGCCGGCGACACGTTGCGACGGGGTGGGTCGGGGAAACAAAAAAAATTTACGCGGACGAAGTCGCGGACAGAAGCTAGTTTTGATAATAAATCGCGCTATGATAATAGATCGCGTGTGTTACGTCCACCCTAGGCAAATGCAGATTGCCGACTAAAGTGTGCGCCGTCTGCGTAAGCGCGCGTTGAAGCAAACGTTCCATTTTTTTCACAGACTTTTTGTGCGGAGCGGCGCGGCGCGGCGCGGCGCGTCGCGGTCTGCCCGAATTACACGTATTTTTTGTGCGCCGGACTTTTTGCGCAACTTGTGCGTTACTGCATATAATTTGCATAGGTTCTATTTTCACAGACTAAAAAGTGCGTCACGGATAGTCTGTCGTCTGCGCTGCACCTATAGAAAATTGTTATTACTCTGTTGCAGAATTTGTATCACTAGAATTTTTTAAATGTTTCATGATAATTTATTGTTATTCATTGCAGGACAATGGCGCCGAGTTCATAAACTAAACTAATGTTCAGTGCAACTTTTTCTTTCTATTTCACTAAAAAAGGGACAGAAGATAAATATTAGTTTAGTCCTGTCCAATTAGTCGGCGCCTGACGTAATTGCCATATTGTATGGCAATGCTGATTCTTTGGCCAAAAAATAGGCCAGCCCTCAGGGGCCTAAGTCTGCTATTTTTATAAATTCATCATTCCAACACAATCCCATTGTCATTTTGCTAAAACTTCTTAATCTGCTAAATTCATAATGGTCGATCATTGGTCGGTCAATGCTCTCGTAATAGAAATGTGTTATAATGACATTGTCGTATTGCCATTATTATAAAACCCGTTAGTAGAAATGATTTACGAAAAACTACTACTAAATTTGAACATTTATTCATGCCAGATTTAATTTATTATACACACATCAAAAGTGTCTAGGGATCAAGCATTTTTATGCGGATTTCTTGAGATTGAGATGTGGCTTTGTAATAAATTTATGATTTTATAAATTTATATGGATCCTTTTTGGTGCATTTCATAATTTGAATCAGGAACTGTGAATCAAATTCGAGTAAAAGATGAAAATCAGCTGTCAATATTTTCCCTATAAAAACATACAACGCATTGAAGACATTATTAGTGCTACTGTTTCCCTACTACTGATTAAAACCAACGTTATTATGGAGCGGCGACGTCATTTAAGCAGGGAAGAAATGCTCAGAGCCGTGGGAATGATAGAAGCTGGTTCCCGGCAACGTACTGTGGCTTTAGCTCTGAATACAAGTCAGAGTGTTATCAGTCGACTTTGGACACGTTACCGAAGCACTGGTACCGTGGCTGAGCGCCATGGAGGACGGTATCGCTGCACCACACGGAGACAAGACCGATACATTCAAATCTTAACTCGAAGAGCTCCAACAATAACCGCCATGATGTTAGCCGTGAGGCTTCATCACTCTTCAGGGAACTTAATTAGCGACCAAACAGTCAGAAACCGCTTGCATGAAGTGAACCTTCATTCCCGAAGACCGCTACGGGTACCACCTATAGCAATGCACAATCGTAGGATTCGATATCAATGGGCTCTTGAACACAGAAATTGGGCAGAAGAACAATGGCGTTTCGTGTGCTTTTCTGATGAGTCTCGTTTTGGTATGAGACCGGATACAAGACGTATACGACACTGGAGAACCCCTGGACGCCAACAGCGATTAAAATCCTGCCAGGAAGTCCATCCTTATAGTGGTGGAACCATCATGGTATGGGCGGGTATTTGGATCGGCGGAAGAACTGAGTTGATTTGGATCAGAGGCAACCTCAACGCTCAAATTTATGCTGAGACGATTGTATCAGACGTCATCGTTCCTCTACAAGTGCAAATCGGTCCCTTATTTCAGTTAATGCATGATAATGCACGACCGCACACCGCAAGAGTTGTAAGACAGACTCTCGCCGCAGCTAACATCAATGTCCTGCCCTGGCCTGCTCAGTCGCCAGACTTGAACCCGATTGAGCATGCATGGGATATGCTACAGAGAAGAGCTCTGCCGAATATGGAGGGTATCCAGTCGCAAGAAGACCTTTTTTTGTTGTTGCAACGAACATGGGCGGCCATTCCACAGCGTGATTTGGATGAACTCATTTTGAGTATGCCAAACCGATGTTCTTGTGTTGTTAGTGTTCGCGGTAGAAACACGGATTATTAATTGTTTAAGTTACCCAATAAAATTTTAGAGAAAACTGTTATTTCAGTCTTTTTTTCGAACTTTTGTGTTAGTGGTTCAAATGTCAAAAATCCCTTTATTAGGAAAATGGCAAATTTCTTTATTAATGCAAAGGTGACTTGGTTTATCGTTACTGTGACAAACGAAAACACTTTATTTGATGAATCCTTAAAGAAAATTTTAATTAATATCAATCAGGAGAAAAGTTATTGCAAAAATATATGTTGATCCCTAGACACTTTTGATGTGTGTATTTGTACATATTAATGTTTTAATTAGTGTTTTAAGCAATCTGAAGTAGTAAGAAGTTTAGCAGATTACCGCCTAAGTTAGTCATTCATTTATTTGTCATTGTGTACGAGATTAAATGGAGTGTCAGTGGTTGACCATTGGAAAGTCATAATGACGCCATTTTAATAGTAGATTACCAAACTTGTCAAAATCAACCATTATGAAATCAATTATAGACAATTCTGAGTACACTATTGTAATAGCAGATTTGAGGCCCTGGTCACGTGAAGTGTCGCACTCGGGCACTCGGGCCCCATGCCCGTAGTGTTTCAACCCCAAATGGCTCAAACCTAAAAGTTCCAAAGAGATTGGAGTATTTGCGCCGTTCGAGGTTTTCCGCACCTGCAGCAACCGCCTTTCAAAAAACTCTGAAAAACAAAGTTATTTCTGCTGTTGTAACCAAAAATATCTCATATAAAAAAAGTGTTTTGAAGTCCTACGTATAGGTAGGTAGATGAAAAGTTAGAGGGGGCCACATTTTTTGTGACTTTAAATGAGCTTATCTCATCAACTATTGACTTAAGTAAAAAAGTAACTTAGAAACATCATAATCTTATTAAGTAATTATGGGATCCAACCTTACCCCGGGCTCGCCAGGCGGCATGGCGCGACATAGCAAAGGAAAAGGATTGGCAAAGGATTTTCGTAAGCGTTCATGTTTTAATACTGTTAGCATTTATGTTTCATTTTTAGGAACACATGAGCATTTTTCATCCCTCGGTAAAATGGGGATGCCCGTCCATAATTTGTTTATTTGTATTTATTCTCTACACCATTGTTTTGCGGTTTATAAAATACTGCTTCCTTCCAAATAACATCGACGCACTTGTGACGTAGCGCTCATTGTCTCGGATTAAAACGGTTATGGGACATAGGTAAGGACGGACGGAACGAAATTATAAGAGTTTCGATTTTGCCATTTTGTTATGGGACTATGTGTATGAGACTATATGTGGTGACAGAATCATGGATTGTTTCATTACAGGCAAATGGTCCCGGTGAGGGAGCGCCTTTACGTACCTACAAAAGCTCGCGTAGGTAACAAATGTTTGAAAACAAATTATCGACGAATGCTCGCCGTGAGCACCGCATAGCGTATTTTATAATTGAGCGAAACCAAATAAAACGGATAATTGATACTCATGACCACTCTATACCTATCGAAAACTACTACTAGATCAGGCAAAGTGTTATTTATTGTAAGTTCATCATAACGATACTTTGCTTCATTCTGCGTGGGTTGGAGTGAGCTATCAACTTAATTAAGTAAAAAATTAACGTCATCGAGAAGGCAATGCTATGTATACTTAATATGTTTAGCAGAAACCAGCCGGAAGCTGCGCGAACGGTGGAGCATTGCTACAGAGAGCTAAGAATGAAGCAGAAAGAAATCGGAACTTGGACCTCCCTAAAACTTGATATATAAGTACACACATCAAAAGTGTCTAGGGATCAACATATATTTTTGCAATAACTTTTCTCCTGATTGATATTAATTAAAATTTTCTTTAAGGATTCATCAAATAAAGTGTTTTCGTTTGTCACAGTAACGATAAACCAAGTCACCTTTGCATTAATAAAGAAATTTGCCATTTTCCTAATAAAGGGATTTTTGACATTTGAACCACTAACACAAAAGTTCGAAAAAAAGACTGAAATAACAGTTTTCTCTAAAATTTTATTGGGTAACTTAAACAATTAATAATCCGTGTTTCTACCGCGAACACTAACAACACAAGAACATCGGTTTGGCATACTCAAAATGAGTTCATCCAAATCACGCTGTAGAATGGCCGCCCATGTTCGTTGCAACAACAAAAAAAGGTCTTCTTGCGACTGGATACCCTCCATATTCGGCAGAGCTCTTCTCTGTAGCATATCCCATGCATGCTCAATCGGGTTCAAGTCTGGCGACTGAGCAGGCCAGGGCAGGACATTGATGTTAGCTGCGGCGAGAGTCTGTCTTACAACTCTTGCGGTGTGCGGTCGTGCATTATCATGCATTAACTGAAATAAGGGACCGATTTGCACTTGTAGAGGAACGATGACGTCTGATACAATCGTCTCAGCATAAATTTGAGCGTTGAGGTTGCCTCTGATCCAAATCAACTCAGTTCTTCCGCCGATCCAAATACCCGCCCATACCATGATGGTTCCACCACTATAAGGATGGACTTCCTGGCAGGATTTTAATCGCTGTTGGCGTCCAGGGGTTCTCCAGTGTCGTATACGTCTTGTATCCGGTCTCATACCAAAACGAGACTCATCAGAAAAGCACACGAAACGCCATTGTTCTTCTGCCCAATTTCTGTGTTCAAGAGCCCATTGATATCGAATCCTACGATTGTGCATTGCTATAGGTGGTACCCGTAGCGGTCTTCGGGAATGAAGGTTCACTTCATGCAAGCGGTTTCTGACTGTTTGGTCGCTAATTAAGTTCCCTGAAGAGTGATGAAGCCTCACGGCTAACATCATGGCGGTTATTGTTGGAGCTCTTCGAGTTAAGATTTGAATGTATCGGTCTTGTCTCCGTGTGGTGCAGCGATACCGTCCTCCATGGCGCTCAGCCACGGTACCAGTGCTTCGGTAACGTGTCCAAAGTCGACTGATAACACTCTGACTTGTATTCAGAGCTAAAGCCACAGTACGTTGCCGGGAACCAGCTTCTATCATTCCCACGGCTCTGAGCATTTCTTCCCTGCTTAAATGACGTCGCCGCTCCATAATAACGTTGGTTTTAATCAGTAGTAGGGAAACAGTAGCACTAATAATGTCTTCAATGCGTTGTATGTTTTTATAGGGAAAATATTGACAGCTGATTTTCATCTTTTACTCGAATTTGATTCACAGTTCCTGATTCAAATTATGAAATGCACCAAAAAGGATCCATATAAATTTATAAAATCATAAATTTATTACAAAGCCACATCTCAATCTCAAGAAATCCGCATAAAAATGCTTGATCCCTAGACACTTTTGATGTGTGTACGTACCTACTGAAGACAATAAAATAATGTTTATACTTTGGCCTCTTACGAATTTTACAGTACGTTTTCTATTTATATAATATTTTATAGGTTGTTTCATTGTACATCTATCGCTCATCACATTATTATTGTGGATAAAACAACAAATAATATAAAACAGATTTTGACGTCCGTTTGCATCCACTCACAAGAAAATTGCGACCGGATACACCGGATGACGCATTTTCAGCACAATTGAGCTATTGCAAAAAATAAGAGAAGTCTTGCATATTATTGATCTCGCCGGCGGCGGCTGGCTGCTGGCGGCAGGCGGACGGCGGCGGCGCGGCGCGCGGCACACGCCGGCCCGCCGCCGCCGCGCCGCACGCCCCGCGCCACGCGCCACGCTTCACGCTGTCACAATAACGTGCCACCATTCTCGTAAATTAACTTCGTTACCTCGTCATTATTCTCGCTCTCATTCGAAACAAATAACGAGGTGTGACCCTCTTCAACCGGCACGGTCGTGTGTGACTTCGTTTTAACGATGTATTTGAACTAACACAGTGACAGAAAGTTTGTCAACAAGTTTTATTATTATATTCCTTTAAAATAAAACTGTGAAAAAAAACAATGCTCGTTAGCTGAAAACAATGAAAGTTCAGGGACGATTCTATGACAGACGATTCGCGATCGTATGGCTACGTCAGAGGAACTGGAATAGATTTACGTATACCGAGCGTGAAATTAAAGGATAAACAAATGAATTCCGAAGCGGGCGCCATAATAATGAAACAGCAGTCGGCATCAGGAGGTGTCAAGCGGCAGACACGGTCGGCGTGACCCGGCACGGTAACTCGGCCGCGGCGCATCAGGAGAACTGGGCCATATCAATAAGCGTGTCCCAGTTACCTGGATTTGTCGCGTGCGGTGCGGCAGTACTGAGTGGCGGCGGAAGATGTCGGGCAAGTCGTGTGCTTCGGGCAGCGTGCGCTCGGTGGGCGGCTCCGTGCGGCTGGGCACGGCCAGCGGGCACGAGGTGGTCCTGGACGCGCTCTACGAGCAGCGCAAGCGCGACAAGAAGAGCGTGCGCGTGCTCACCGTCATCGTGTACGTGTTCTGCGTGTCGCTGGCTGCCATCATGCTCTCCCTGTACTACGTGTTCTTCTGGGAGCCCAAGGACGCGCAGTACGCGCAACGCAAGGTGTTTCACACAGTAGAGAAGCAAACCAGCACCACACCAATGCCTACATGCTTTATGCCCCTCACCGGTACGTCACACACCGACACGCTTCCTTCTTACTCCCCACACTCGTGTTTCAAGTAAACATGGACTCGTACAGATACTATACGAGATATTCCAATTAATCGTTGTTGTACTTATATAACGTGTGAGCGTGCATTCCTGAGCTTTGTACTAAATTAATAACAATAACGCGTCATGACACGGCTAACTTTTATCTAGTAGTAATTATAAGTAACTAATAACAAGTAGACCTACTTGGTTCTAACCATGGAACAGATACAAGTGGTTCTAACCACGGACCAAGACAGCATCAGACTGTAAGGTCGACACACACTATCACTATCTCTTATTTGTAACATTTCATGTTACGTTTCACCAACCAGCATTATACATATCGCACGCTTAATAATAAACCGGAATATGTCAAAAATTAAGGATTCCCATTTTTTTTAATAAAACAACCTAACTCCGATTGAAGAATCTATAGGTACAATCCCACCATGCGAAACAAACCAAAATGGCCGATTGTTAGATCATCCCTCACTTTTCTACAAAAGCGCGCGACAATGCATTAAACTTTGACCGTGATTTCCCAAAAAAGTGAAGTTTTGTCTTATTCCGGTTTATTATTAAGCGTGCGATATCTGCATCTATTCGCAACCATATGACAGGTTGTCGAATCGAAAATGACACATTTTCATTCACTTGTCTTGATCCGACCAGTAAATAGCTGTCGTAGGAATAGCGGTTTTCTATTTGATTTTAACGGACAATTTTTTACGGTTTTCGATTTGTGAACAGCCTCTTTATGTATAGGACTCTTTTGATAACATTGATTGATGTTCGATTCGGCACAGAAGCGTTTGGAACGGCTGAGAATAGCAATGCTGGAAGCTGTTTCATAACTTTCTGTCTAACAGGCAACAGCAGCTGATCCCAGATGGCACTGATGTTGACATACGATTTAATCTGTTTATACTCATGAAATACTATGTCGATTTATTTATGCTCTGCAAATATAACGCTCTAAGTAAGCTAGCTCTAAGTAGCATGTAAGTAAGCTTACATGAACCAACAAATATCTAACGGATCTGGACAAAACTTGTAATTTGAGACCCATTCATAATGAAATTTTTTCGATTTACTCCGGTCTAATCCCCCGAACAGACCCCCTGGATCCCCCGCTAGTTCTTCTTCTATTTTAATCTCAGTCTCATCCACATTGGCCCCGATTCTGTTGTTCACAAACTAAACTAAATTTGAGTTCAGTGCATCTTTTTCTTTCTATTTCATTATGAAAAGGACAAAAAATAAATATTAGTTTAGTCCTGTCAAATTAGTCAGCGCCTGACGTAAATTGACGTATTTTTAGTAGCCAATTTTTTAATCACGTCTAGACTTGTCTATGGATTATCTAATTTGACAGGACTAAACTATATTTTATCTTCTGTCCTTTTCGTAATGAAATAGAATGAAAAAGATGCACTGAACTTAAATTTAATTTAGTTTGTGAACAATAGAATCGGGGCCATTATCTAGGTTACTCTTTTTGACAGGTAAGTACAGTCAACAGAAAATAAACGTTTCATGTTTTTCAAAATTAAATAACGAAGTTTCAATAAGCCCTGGACGTATATTTTGTTGCTGACGATCCTTCAGGAATAAAAACAAAAGAAAAAGGGGATCAGAACGGAATGAGAAAGTTTATAGTGGATGAGACAGAGTTTAAAACAGATGAACAACTAGCGGGGTATTCGGGCGGGACGGGGAGGTTCAGAGGATCAGACCGGAATAACTAATTTTTTCAGCCATTTCGCAACGTGAGGTAGTAATTAGTGATGATAGCACGTGAATTCTTCACGATGATAAATTGATGACGGAATCTAAGATATCCATAAGGCATTTTGTTCTGTATAGGAAACGCAAAAGCTGTTTTAGGATGTTCTGAAAATGAAGCCTTTATTGCTACGATTAATAAAACGTTACATCGTCGTGATGCTATGTAGCTAAACTGATGCTTTGTTTATGCATTTTGAATTGAATCTAATAAAAATTAACTCGTAATTAGTAAAGTAGAGGTTAATAGGCTAGCTCATTTTAATCACGAACACAACAACTTCCAATGAAAATCTTTTATCAACGAATTAGAATGACGAATTATATAGTACATTTATATGTAGGTAATTACTTAAATGCAGTCGCATGAATACCTATCTATATGACAATTGCGAGAAACGATAAATTAGATACTTAGATTTAAAAGTACTAGATATTTTGGTAAAATAAAGTTGCTTAAAGTTAAGATGTATGGTTAAACAATCGCTAATCATTACTTGACCTTATGCAACATTTACTTATAAATAAACTCCAAAATCGTAGAATGCCTTTGTATATCTTCCATCGCTCAGAGGTTTCGTATACTACCTACTGGTTCATTGCGTGCCTCTTGGCAAATTAATAAGTCAAACAGTAAACAGCAGTGCTATTCTGTAAAAATCTCACCGTGAAAACTAAGGTGAAGTGAGCTGTCATTCCACCTGATGTTAGGGATTGCCTCCATTGATAGTTTACTTCAAGCTCACTTCACCTATGTTATCACGGTGAGATTTTTACAGAGTCGATAGGCTGTCCCTCCCGAGCACAAATATGAACACTTAGCAAAATTCAAAAGCGATTTTAACATCGATCCCATGCTAAGTATTATTAAATAGGTACCACCCTATTTAATAATACTTAGCATGGGATCGATGTTCGTTAATAAAATGTATGTAGAACTACCGTGTGAATGTTAATAAAATGTATATGCTTTCTTTCGCATAATGCCATGGAAACCATCTGTGTGAGCCTCTGCGAACATTCCCGAAGTACTACAACGCCATGGCAGTCCCAACAGCATCCTAAAAGCATTATTAAATTGAACACGCAGGACGTTGTAGGCTCGGCGCGTGTACGACACCCACAGGCCACTCGTGTACAACGATTGACAGAACGCCTTAAAAAGGGTAACTTTGACGTCGGTAGTACAACGAACGAACCGGCGGGCAAGCATATTGCTCCTCACAGACAACGCCCTGCGCTCCCCCTCTATGTAACTATTGACAACCTTTAATGCCACACCGTTGAGACTTATTGTCTTATGAACTTAGGTATACAAGGCTGGGGTTAATTGGAGTAAAAAAAATACAAAAAAAAATATCATCACTACAAAAAAACTTTTTTACAAAAAAAAAAAAACTACCGACTTCCAAAAAACACTACAAAGTGAAAAATAACTTTAATTTCGGAAGTTGGTGTCGTTGATTCCGCATTTTCTTTTATTGACACCGACTTCCGAAATTAAAGTTATTTTTCACTTTGTAGTGTTTTTTGGAAGTCGGTAGTTTTTTTTGTAAAAATGTTTTTTATTTTTCACTTTTTAGTGGGCCAGTTTGTAACTTATCTAAGTTACAATAGCCTAATGTCAACTGCTCATCACCTTTTACAAAATATTGCCCGATGCAGGGACGTTAATTGTTGGGGAGTTCTCCTTGTAAGAACCAGGAGAACTGGAGCTGATTGAGAAGTCACCATCAGCTCCACTTCACGATACGCATTGTGCTTAGCAACCACATTAAATTACCTAATCGAATCGCAAACCGTGAAATTTAGGTCTTCATCATCAGTTCCACTTCACCGAATGGTGCTTTCTGAGAGCAAATGCACGAGTTACTATAAAAAATACTCAAATCGCTATTAGGTGTGCCTACAAAATTTGAGGGTTTTCCTCGATTTCCATGGGATTCCCTCATCAGATTCCGATTTGGTGACAATGGAACCACATCGGGAGCATATACCCTTTCAAACAAAAAAAAAATTTTTGAAAATCCGTCTACAGTTGGCGGAGTACCTATTCGATGAACAAACATACCTACACAAAAAAAAACATACAAACATAGTACCTCCCCCTTTTTGTGAAGTCGGTAAAAAGTGCTTTTATGATAGTGGATATAAGTTGGGTACCATGGTTTATCAGTATTGGCACTATTTTCAATAGGTATCTTTTAAGTCTCACGAAAAATTATTTGGAACTTTAGAACCTTAATGTAAACACTCAAATTGTCATAACTTTTAAGGACATCAAGTTAGGGCACTGCCGCAGAGATTTTTTTGCTGCAAATAACCTCAGCTGTCGCCCTGTTTCGTTTGATCCACGATTTTTTGCTCACCCTGTATATACTTCTGTGAAGTATACAGAAAAAAAAAAATTTTAAACTAATGTTTCAAGTGACCACATTAACTGCGGTCGATGATCCCACAAAAAAGCCATTAAATTAATTAATTTTTTGTACTGTCGTGTTTACGTCTGTAAGTTTCGCTATCTAATTTAATTTGACCCTGTATGTATAGTTTTTAAAATGTTTGTCCATTTTCAGGTTAATCTGTATGTCTGTGAGTTTCGCTATCTAATTTAATTTGACCCTGTATAGTTTTTAGAATGTTTATCCATTTTTCGGTTTATCTGTATGTCTGTTCCGGATTGGCGCAGAAACGGCAGAACGGATTTGGAGGACGCATTTATTTTGTAACGTTCTGCGGGGATTAAAAGTACCTGTCATATGTGTTAATGGGGTAACATTTTGCAAATTAAACATTGTAGTCCAGAAGGTTTTCATTCCAGAACGTTCCCGTGAGCTATTATCCGAAATCCACGCGTCGAAGCGGTAAAAGCTAGTTTGAAAATAAGTACCTACCTACTTACTCGTTTCGCACATAATATTTAGATACCTATCTATCATACTACATACCTACATCTAGAATTAAGACCTTACTTAATCAATTTTAAATCCGCTATAAATATTTAAAGCAGCCTATAGCTACCATCGCACGACCTAGAGGAGTCGATGGACGACACCTCACGTATTTAAAATCCATGCAGCCATTAGGATGTTTTGAGGGTATAAAAAATTCCACATACAATAGTACATTATGACATAAGTGCGGTCAGTTGAAAATTACAGCCGAGGCGATATTGCTACAAGAAAGCAGAGGAGTTTTATAACATATTTGCGAGGAAATAAATAAAACTCGGACTTTCTTAAACGAATAAATCTTTAATCACTTATTAAAGCAGTTAGAATTTTTTTTAAGGCAAAGGCACAAAAACAGCCAGTATTACTAATAAAGTAAATTAATATTTTTTTGTTTTTGTTACAGATAAATTGGTTGTAATTTAGTGTCAAAATTAATTAAATTAAAAATTTTTATGTTTATTTTTTATATTTTATCTCCCAAAGTTAATTTTATTCATAAAATGTTGACCACTTTTCTGACATAAAAACTCTTTGCTAAGATTTAAAAAAGTACCGTTCGTTTTAGGCGGAGCATCTTGATAAACCGTACGTTTTACCATAATAAAAAGAAATTCGTGCGTTTTACATTACAATAACGCACAAGTACGTAATGACATACATTACGATATTGAAATTGGTGAAATAAGAGTCCCTTTACGAGCAAATGTGTTATAAAGATACATTATACATAGATAGATATGCGTGAAGAACATAACCCTGTCTTTGCTGATGCGCAGTCGAGTAAAAAGGGGCGGGCGCCATCCAGTTGATTTTCGCAAAATTCTTTTTTGGTAGGTACACCCTTCGTTATAAAGTAAAACTACTGTTTATCGTGTTTTCATATGGATAATATTATCGAAGTAGGTATGTGAAGTTTACATTAAAAAAACAAGTGATTTGTAGAACTGATAGTACAAGTAGGTAATTGCACTATCTGCGGTCATTGACCTCAAAAAAATCTCTTTAAATCAATTTAGTTTTTGTTTTTTCTTTTTTAAATATCGACACCCATCATGTCTGCCGAGTTTCGCTAGCTAAATGATTTTATTTCTGTAAGTAGGTTTGTACAAACACTTTTACACGTCAATCATATTTTTAAAAACGAGATGAGGTCGGCGTTTCCTATCTGACTACTCTGAGAAGAAAGGCCGAAACAAACTCAGAGGTCACAGTCTCTTTTAAAGTCCAGACATAATCTTGGTCAGATCATGTGGAGACCATGTAGATTGGTGTCTGAAATGGTCTTTTGAGGAAAGAACCACACAATATTTTACTTTACAAAGTAAATATTCATGTCTATAAAGAGAGAAAAAAAAAGAATAATAAATAAAATAAAAAGTAAGCAAAAAAAAAAACAATACAAGATTCACTGTGTAAATTTATTGGAGCAGCTCAATCCCAAGCATGTTTATCCTCAGTATAGTCTTTAACAGTATAAAAGGCTTTCTGGCATAGTTTCCGCTTTATAGAAGATTTGAATTTATTAAGGCTTAGATCTTGAATGTGGCTAGGAAGTTTATTATAAAAACGTATACATTGGCATCTAAACGAGCCACTTATTTTCTGTGGAAACAACGAATTTGTGTTTGTTCCTAGTATTTATATTATGGAAATCACTGTATTTTTTAAACAGATTAATATTTTTATGTGCGTACAAAAGATTTTCATAAATATACTGAGAAGGCACAGTCATTATATTAATCTCTTTAAATTTGTCTCTGGGTCTGGGACTTAATTTTTAAATAATACGAAAAAGACTTTTTTGTAAATAATAATAATAATAATAATAAACCATTTATTGTCAGGTAACAAAGACCCATAGATACATACCTTAACCTAAGTATACATAATAATATAGTAACAACTTTGATAGTAAATAAAACTTAATAACTATGTTAGTATCACTTAGTTGCACTTAGTCTTTGTGCGTTCCGGTGGCACTTGTCCGCGAAAGCGGCGGAATACCACATCCTGCGGCCAAAAGCTTTCTTCCATCACCAGGTGTAGGTAGCATGTTGGTATGCGCACCACAAACCCCTTAAAGTTGACGTTGCGATGCGACTCCAGCAGCTGTACTCTCGGCGCGCGCCTTTGACGCACCTATGTCACGATGTCTTCCGCGTCAGTGGTGTAGTCAATGACTATACAACTCTCTTTGGGTGTAGTGGAGGCAAACAAAAACAAATATTATCTGAATATCGGCGGCATATTAGACCTTGCAAGAAGATTTTAATAAAAAAAAATAAGCGGTCGTGGAGGATTTAAGCATTGAAGAACATACAGACGCCAGCACATCAAGCTACACGAAACTATCATATTTTCCCAATCAACATTGAACCTTATGCTTTCTCGATAAAGTTGAAAATCCATTAAAGAAATTTGACAGATTGTAGGAGCTTGATGTGCTGGCGTCTGTACATAAGAGTAGTTAAAAATATTTATCGATTCTTTACACTCGGTAATAGCTTCATAATTTAGAGCCACTGCTATGGGTTGGCAATAGCAACCATGGAGTTGACCACTTATTTTTTAATTAATCTAAGATAATTTTATCTTTGATTTAACGGAATACATAACATAAAGTATAACTACTAACATTGTCGGTAATAGCTGCATTAACCATAATTAAAAAATTGTATAACCATTACCTACAGGGCTACAGAATTCGCAACATACCACACATTCTACACATACCTACTTATCACACTTGGTTTAGGTTAGGTTATGTTAGGCAAAGTCAGGGAAATTTATTGTTAAGCAAATTGATTACCTACTAATTTAAATTGTCCGTATATTCAATCACAACTGTTCTGTTATTTCTTTGACAGTTGTATACAAGGTGTAACATAATTAACGCAAGACCTCATACACCCCAATTATAGTATTGAGTTAAAAGCATAATACAATTACCAAAACTTATTTTTTTTAAAGCTTGCTATTTTTATTAAGAAAATCGTGTTGACACTTGCATTACTTTATGCATTTAAAATTGAGTGTTATTGCCTTGAAATAAGGTTTAATTTTATTTGGCTTAATAGGCGGTTAGTATGAAAAAATACATAATTTTTCAAAAAAATACCCATATTAGAAGTTACTGAAATCGATTCAGTAGTCAATTATGAAGAAACTACTTTCAGGACTTGCATTTATTCTGTTACACCTTGTATAATAGCTATATACTTAATGGCAAAGTGACGTAGGGTGTCAAGTCAATTAGCATTCATTTCTCTTCATGAAAATAGTCATCGCTTCGTAATTCCAACACGATGAAATCACATAATATCCTTTATTCACGACGTTATTAGTAATAATAAAGATATATAATTACATCTCGACAGAATGTAGGAGCCTACACAATTTTTATGTTTTATTTGTCTAAACTTAATACCTACTCGCAGAATTAACGACAGTTTAATTACGTCGTTAATAACGCATTAATAGACTTTTAAGCATGTTCCAAGCCAACTCATTTGTATCAAAGTACCTACCATTCTTAGGAACCTTACTACTATAGGTATACTTACAAATGTTTTTTAATGTTTACCTATAACGGGACCATGAGGTAAGGAAGCTGTACGATGGGCCGAAGTCAACTCGCATAGGTCCCTTATATAATTTTAAATGGAATGAGACACCAACCAACGATTATCCCTGTACAATCTGTATATTCACTACGCAAGTGTACCCAAGCACACGGAAGGTTTTCGGTATGTTATGGGTGGATCGGTTGCCAGCCTCGGCAAACGTTGCTTAACCTTGAAGATCGATCTGGGGGTTGTTATTATTTAGCCACACGCCCCACTATCGTTTATTTTTTTAAACATGTTGGTTTAATAACCTGTCGCTATTATTGTGGTTTTACCGGTACCGTACAAAATTATATCCTGATTCCTGCGGTCCTGCCACATCCCAGGTTAGGTACCTACCTATTGATGACGCTACACAAAAGAAGATAAAAACGGAATTGACAATAAATCTCAATTCCTACGAGTACAACAAAGGCGATCGAATTTATGATGTATTTACCACAAAGTGATGTGCACAATAAGTATTTTATGTAGGAACGTACGAGTCCGTACGACGCGGACGTATGTTTGAGTGTTCGTGCAAGCGCCTCCAGCAGTTGCTCTAAATATAGACGTTTGTAGTCACAATAACTCGCACTCGGTTATTCACTGATCATGTTTATAACATATAAATCACAAAACGGTTTCTGCCGAATTGCCCAGAATAGCGCACTGCGTAACGAGCATCGAGTATCTAAGTGGAGATACGTACTCCTGCGAAAACCGAGTGTTTTCCAATGTTCTTGGGAACGTTATTTACGTTACATAGGTAGCTATGAGGAACAGGGTGTTAAGTTTATTCATCCTCTATAGAAAAAATCCTCTTTAAAACATTTTCTATAGAAACAGAGGATTCACCGACCAGACGGGCGTTGTCTGGTGGCCAACTGCCCGACGATTGATGTCGGGACATATTGTACCTACTATGCTAGTTGCGCGGTAAACCCTGGTGCTGCGATGCAGGATTTTGTATTCGTGACGTCAGTTTGATACGTATTTCGCATGTAGCATTTTGGATACCGCCACACACGCAACCGGCACATATCCGACTTATTACTTATTCGTAGATCCGGATGTATAAAAACTACATCTTGTAAACCAGAAGTTTACAAGATTAGACACACAACCCACAACGAGCTACAAAACATCAATCTAACATCAAGCACGTTACATCTGCAATATTCTATGACTGAGTTCAGAAGATAAACATCATGTTCTAATAATAGATAAAAACCATACAAAATGCACACACGGTACACACACTGAGCATTTTCTAAATATTTAGAAGACGCTCTTTGATTGTACCTACATATTTTTTTCATTTCTCATACTCGGAAAATAGTGTTTGTTTGATCCGAATAGGGTGAAAGACGTTACTTCCTACCTTTGGGCGGGTAAGACTCATAGTAATTGCTTCCCTCTCTAGGGCGGAAATGAATTTTAAAAGTAGAACTGGTTAGGCAGTCAGCTACGAAATTTTTTTAAGAAAAATGCTGCGGATTTGTGAGTGTTTATACATACTTACAGCCAGTGTGAATTAAAAAATACCTTTTCGTACCACTTGCTCAAAAAAGTGACATTCTATGCCACAAAAAGCGAACATAACATTTTAATCATTTTTGTCATTTTTAATCTGTTAAAAACAGGGAAAGAAAATTGTACTGAATTTCATTCATCCTCTAGGGGGAGAATGTGATTTAAAGGAGGTGTTTTTTTTTCATACAACTGTGGCCAAACAATGTACCATAGGAACAAAAGTACTGAAATATAGGAAAAAAATCGTAGATTCTGAAAAAATATATGTTGGATTTATTTACACATTTGTACCACATGAAATTGTCTTTCAAAGATGTTAATAACTTGCAACCCATTTAATAATTTGGCAATCTCATGATACATTCTTCCGATGATGCGTTTCGTTACTTCATTTTATAAATGTAACATAAAGAAATTATCCTAAAAATATACTGATTATTATCTTATTTTTGTATTCAAAAAGTTTTTTGCCTTCCTAAGACATTATTTTTGTGAAACATTTAGCAAATAATAATGAAAAAAAATGCATTTATTTTTTCAGATTATTGTATGCGTTTGGTTAGGTTTCTGAAAGGCCAAAAGACTGTGCTCCAAGGCCGATAATTATCTATTTTTATATTTGTTGTTACTTATCAATAATGTCAACATGAACATTCCGTTTCGGTTCATTGCCTCTGTTCGTTGGTTTCCCGTCTCTTGGAGTGCTATAGCTATTTCGTGTGTGATTTCTTATTTTTGTTGACTTGGCTATACTTCCCTGGACTTTCAATTGATAAGTAGATACTTAATCGTGTCGTCATCGTAGAATCAAAGAGTAGGGGAGTAGGCATGTATAACGAACAAATACACATTTTAGATCCCTTGGACGGTCAGACATGAGACAATCTTTTAAAGGCTGATGATTGTCACTGATAGGAGGTCCATGCCTCCTCCATGGTCCAATTCCAATTTTTATAGTAATGGCTTCATCGTTTTATCGATGATTCTGCCAATGTCAAGGTTGAAGGAAACGAGATGTATTCCATTCCATTTTTATATATTAATGGCTCCCTAGATCGATGATGAAATGTATTCGCAGAATTTCGCTGAGGACAGGACATGCATGTAATATTTTGACAAATGAAATGGTTTGACAGCTGTCACTGCTGACGAACGGTTCGTTGAACGCAGTTACTATTTGAGGTTGTGATTTTTTATATTCTTTTATTTCTTAATCTATCGAATATTGGAAGATTTTAAATACTGCTGATAATACAATTTATTGCAAGGAATTTTATTGTAATTTGTACCTCGGTACAAGTTTGGCCGAAAAAAAAACACATCCTTTGGAATACTTACCGAAATTTATACTGAACTACATCTGTGTTTACACCATTGAGTTTGTATATAAAGCATTATACATCTTTTTGACAAAGGAATACGCATTTATTATGCAGTTATGATTATTAAATAAAATTACGAAAACCGACGAGGCCGTATGAGATTGATTCGTTTGCTTTTCCGACAAAAAAATATTAGTCTAGGAATTTGCCGCGTTTTTGTTTTCTTCAAATACTTAAATGTTAAGTTTATTTTAATTTATTTTTAATTGTCATTATTTTTAATAAATGCTTATCTCATATTATTATTGTGTTAATTTTTTCGCAAATGGTACGAAAAGTAGAGTATTTTCCTCGGTGATAAAGCTGTCTTAGTCTTGGGTGAACTTAAATCCCTCGCTACACTCAGGGATTTCCACTCAAGTCATAAAATTTGTTGCTAATAGTATAGCTGGCCCCTTAACTCATATTATTAACGTTAGCATTTCTTCAGGAACATTTCCTGACAACTTACAAACTGTAATTGTATAACCAATTCATAAAAAGAACAGTAGAGATGATATGTCGAACTATAGGCCGACAGCTTTAATTCCCGTGTTTTCTAAAATAATAGAAAAAGTCATGTAAGAAGCAATATCATCTTTCTTGACTAAATTTAATATACTTTGTCATGAACAATACGGGTTTAGGAA
Source organism: Globia sparganii (assembly GCA_949316385.1). Taxonomy (NCBI): domain Eukaryota; kingdom Metazoa; phylum Arthropoda; class Insecta; order Lepidoptera; family Noctuidae; genus Globia; species Globia sparganii. The sequence continues at coordinate 8,946,996 of OX438671.1, forward strand.
AAATAGGAATATAAACATGGCGATTTTTGACCTGTTGAACATTATTATGTCGAATGTTGATACTAAAACGCCTATATGTGCTATTTATGCAGATATGTCGAAAGCTTTCGATTTTGTCAAGCATAATATACTGCTTCAAAAACTAAACGCATATGGCATTCGAGGTAACATCCTGAAAGTAATAAAAACATATTTAGCCGGTCGCAAACAGATTACAGAAATTTACAGAATATGTGTAAAGTCTAAATTAGAACAAAAATACGTGTCCTCCAACAGGGAAATTAAATTTGGTGTACCACAGGGAAGCGTCCTTGGGCCTTTGTTATTTTTAATTTACATTAACGACCTCCCACGCAAAATCCACCATCCCATGGTAATGTTTGCCGACGACAGTACAGCACTCATAAAATGCAACAAAAATGAAAATTATAAAAACGATATTGACTACACCATTAAAATTATAATAAATTGGCTAAATAGTAACAACTTACAAATAAACATACAAAAAACAAAGATAATGCATTTTCACCAAAGACTTCGTATCAATGATCTAAATATTAATTGTAATAATCAAAATGCGGACAGAGTAGATGTCACAAAATTTCTAGGAATTTTAATCGACAGTCAACTGACATGGAAGGCACAGGCAGAAGCAATCTGTAAAAAACTTAGCGCATCTGCCTATGCACTTTATAATTTAAAAAAAAAAGTTAATATCAAAACAGTATTACTAGCATATCATAGACTTGTCGTTTCCGCTTTAAGGTTTGGTATTATATATTGGGGCAATTGTACCGAAAGAGAGAGTATTTTTAAGGCCCAAAAACGCTGTCTACGAGCAATATTTGGTTTGAAAGTTACTGACAGCTGTGTTCCAATTTTTAAAAGTCATAATTTACTGACATTTCCATGCCTTTACATTTTAGAAATTGCTCTTTTTGTGAAATGTAATCGACATCTATTTCTAACTTTATCGGAAAACAGATACCAAGATGTTGCGTTGCGATCTCAATACCAAAACTTGTTACGCACAGGTGGATATAGGACTGCTTTGTTGAGGAAAAGTGTTTTTGGTATGGCACCGGCTGTTTTTAACCACATTCCTAATTCCATAAAAGAGGAGCCAGTAACAACTTTCAAAAAGAAACTAACTGTACTTCTACAAATGTTACTACTCCGTATCGGATTTTCTAGCTGATACATTTTAATTGTGTAGGTATCAATGTTTGTATGTTTGATGATGAACTACCTATATCAATGTTTGCATGCCAAAATGGTAGAATGTACAAGGATTCTTTATTATTATTGTAACCACCTTATTGTAAATACCTATATTCTGAGCAAATAAATGAATATTCTATTCTATTCTACTCAGGACTCGTCTTAAATCCCTCGCATCGCTCGTGATTTAAGTTTTTAACACCCTCGCTACGCCCGGGAGTAAACCTCGAGTCCTTCGTTACGCTCGCGATATAAATCGTCATCCGCGACAGAAGACACTGCTTTATCCCCTTGGTTAATAATCTACTAATTAAGCAGCAGTGCTATTCTGTAAAAATCTCACCGTGAAAACTAAGGTGAAGTGAGCTGTCATTCCACCTGATGTTAGGTATTGTCCCTATTGATAGCTCACTTCACGCTCACTTCACCTAAGTTATCACGGTGATATTTTTACAGAATCGATCGGCAGGACGGCCCGCGCCGGTGACGCGGTGTGTTCCATATTTAAAATGAAAAAACACTATTAGTATAATTTGGCGGGGGATACTAACTCTGTAAGTTCAAAAATCAGTGAGCAACATTACAGTTATCAATATACAGGGTTATTTGTAAAACACCAGCAACCTCTTAAGACTGTGCCGACCGCACAGTGGCGCCCACATCATTTGTTTGGTTATTTCATACAATTTAGAATGAAAATGCAGAAAATAAGCACGTTAAGTTGTGCTTCACAAGATTATACGTTAATATTATTAGAAGCGGTAGTTTTATATTGTTTAGTTTTATTATAATCCTTAAAACGGATAAAAGTGGCCACTATATTCCGTTTTAAGGATTATAATAAAACTAAACAATATAAAACTACCGCTTCTAATAATATTAACGTATAATCTTGTGAAGCACAACTTAACGTGCTTATTTTCTGCATTTTCATTCTAAATTGTATGAAACAACCAAACAAACGATGAGGGCGCCACTTTACGGTCGGCACAGTCTTAAGGGCCTATACTACCTCAAACATTGATATATATGTTACACTAGATTAGCAATTACCGCACCAAGGCGTTGCCACTAGGCTGATGACCACAGCCATTGATATGTATGTTACACTAGATTAGCAATTACCGCACCAAGGCGTTGCCACTAGGCTGATGGCCACAGCCATCAGCGTAGCTAACGTCAGTTCAGTGCTCTGTGTGACGCCAACCGAAGTCAACCGAGTGACATGCGACAAAAAATATCGCGAAAGAGTGTGATTCAAGATCACAAAAACATAATAAATTAACCGGAATTACTTTCCATACGTCAATTAATTGTCTCTGTGTTTATATCAACGTAAAAACTCAATAAAATGTAGAATTTTGTAAATTAGGTTCAGTGTTACCACTAAAAACTTAGTTTTAGTTTCCCACATTAGTGGGAGTTTTTAATTTATGGAATAAGTGATTTTAAATCTTTTTTAATAATAACAACGTAGCAGGGTGCCTAAAGATGCAGCACGCCGTGAAAAATGGGTGGAAATAATCCGATTGCTGAGAAAAGAGACTGACTGGCTACCTACTAAATCATTCAATTTCATTAATAATAAAGAAAAAATATTCAAAAAGAAAATGTCTTAGTTATTTTCATTATTTATAAACTTCTATTACACATCCAATAAGAAATACATAATTCAAATATTTAAAAAATAATTTAACTTAACCTAAAACGTTTTGTATGGCTTAAAATGTTGGGTAAAATTTCGCATGGGTAGGCAACCCCATCCCGTCATTGCATGTTTATATTGCGGTCTTTGTCTAATCTAAGCGACGGTATTATTCTTACGACGTGTGTAAGTGAGACAGATATATGTTTACTTTTAAATGTTTAGTGGTTTCAAAGCTACGTCGTCGCGTTTATAAAGTGGCTACACTTTTTTGACACATTTTATTGAGGTTTGCTTCTCTAGTCATATAGCTCAATGACCTCAAATGGCTTAGCATGATCCTCCGTTATGTCGAAAATACTGCAGCATTAATTTTGAAATAAATATATGGTAAAGTTGAGGATTAATGCTAGGTCTTATGTTAGACGAAAACACGATTTCATAAAATTTTCTCGATACAAAAAAATTCCAAAGTTACCTCCAAACCGAACAATAAACCGCTGGTATTCAAAAATACTTCAAATTAAATCATGAAACTTTGTATACTAACCGACTAAATAAAGCAGGTCTTATGTTATGTACTTTTTTTTAATTACCAATAAAAAAGCAAATACCTAAACTATTGGCGCTGCCTGCCGCCGAGCACCGCACTCTGTCTCGCTCTCACTCAGTCCGCGAGCAGTATCGTGCGAGCGAGATAAAGGGTGAATTTTAGCTGAGGTAGTGTAGGCTCTTAAGAGGTCATTGTACTCATCATTATGAACAAGAACAACTATTACTATGGGACCAAACCTAAAATCGCGAAAAAAAATCAGATGTTCCCTACATTTATGTTCCTGTAACTCGTCAAAATGTAGGGAACAGCTGATTTTTTGGTTTGGTCCCATCCCAAGTACGTTTACCTTAACTTTTAACGTTTAACATTTATGGGGGAGCAATTCCGTCACACATTATTTTTGCGTAGGTAACTTTAACCGTTTACGCAGCGCACGCAACGGAAGCTCTCAAAAGGAATATTTTTTCTCGTTTTTGCAAGTTTTGCTGCGATGCACCTATTGGCTGTAGCGTGATATTAGGTATATAGCCTATAGCATTCCTCGATAAATGGACTATCCAACACAAAAATAATTTTTCAAATCGGTGTAGTAGTTTCGGAGCCTATTCATTTCAAACAAACAAAACAATCTTTCCTCTTTAGTTTAGATGTAGATAATTTCGGAAGTCGGTGTCTTTTGTTTTGTATTTACGTTTTCTGCCCCCGACTTTCGATTTTAAAAAAGGTATTTTTACACTTTTTACAGTTGGTAGTTTTTTTTTATGGAAGTCGGTTTGGTTTTGGAAAAAAAAAACAATAAATTCAATGAATTTTAAACCTTATCAAACTTATTTTTGAGATCGATAAAATCAATACAGTATTGCATGCGTAAATATTTCATACCTTGACTAGCCCACGCACTTGGCCTATTTTTTTTAATTATCGGATCAATGATGTCATGTCGACTGTTGATTTATTTTTAATCATACCTACACATAATTATTACTAGTGTTCTTATTTTCTTTAAGATAACCTATCACGCCTGTTTTTCCTCTAAGGGTTAGGCAGAGGCCCACGTTTCTCCATTTATGTTAATTTAAGTGCCATGTAATAGGGTGCGAGTCAAATCGTTCGCCATCAACCGGGCACAAATCCAGACTGGTGTGCTACTGAGAAATTCCTAATAAAAATCCCTAATAACTCTTGACCCAACCTGGGTATCGAATCCAGACCTCATGCTCAGCAATTTTCAGCACTTGCGACCACTACTATATCTAGGTAGCCATTTTCTTTAAAGGTAATAACAGTGCAATAATTGAAAAAACTAACTTTTAGTATGTCACTCAGGCTGGCTGGACAAATCTTCAAAATACCTCGCATTTAACTAGGTCAAAAGGGCATTTTATGTGACGGCTAAACACCCTTATTTCAGAATTTGTGACGCTACAGAATCTTAGATAATCGATCGAAAACGTGTCCAGCCATCTTGAAAAACCATTTTTCGCTGGTCTCTCAATCTCGGTAATGGAAGTGATTTTGACGACTTTTTGCATAGGTATCAACGGGCGTCACATAAATTTGTGACAGGCATCGAGCTAAAAGTGGTGATACGAACAGCGGTTGTGATACGGCAGCTTGAATTTACGTATAAAACTTTTGGCTGGCACTTCTGAATCTCAATAACGGGAGCGTTTTCGAATATGGTTCCTTTACTAACATTTAGTGACGCAATTTGTGACAGTAATAACGTTTGATTTATGGCGTCACATGTAAGGGTTTACGAGAAATCAGTAAAAACCTAATGCCCAGCCAGCCTGAGTTCAAGCTGGCTGGACACATGTATCTCCGCTGCCTGATGATCTTCGAAATATGTTCAAATTTTTGTGACGGGGATGATAATGATTTACTGAATTTGTGACGGAGAAACTTTGAGTAGTTTCAAAGATATTGATCATTTAAATTTTCCCATACAAACACTGCAGTAGGGTTACCAATATTGTAGGTTTTATGTAGGACTAAGTATATTTTAAAGTGTTTTCTTTAATGGACGAAAATCCGTGTTTTGGTGATATTAGTTGACAGAATTATAATCATAACAATCAGTAATACAACTTGTTAAGTTAGTATATTCCCCAAATGTGAAGATTTCATGAAATAGTCATTCTTGGGGATTACTTGGTCTTAGAGAGTTGTGTTGATGAATTTATAGATTACTAGCGGCCCGCCCTGGCTTCGCACGGGAGCAATTTTTTTTTATTCGAATTTCCAGAATTTTTTAGAACCTTCTAGAGCTTTCTAGATCGATTGTTATAGTTGCATACATTTTGGAGTTTTCACATGAGTTAGAAAAGAACAGATTTAGATAGCAGCGAAACTTTCTAGATCATTTCAGAAATTTTTAGAATCTTCTAGAATTTTCTAGATCGATTTTTACAGTTGACATGAGTTACAAAAGGACAGATATATATTTTTTTTTCCACATTTTCACCACCCACAACCACTCATTTCCACCCACCGCGGCGAAACTCCCTGACTTTCACCAGGAGACCAAGGGGTATTTACCACCCCAACGGGAAGTTGATTGGAGTTGGTGGTCATAGAGAAAACCCTGTCTTCACGTACTAACATTAGCATTTTATCTAATATAGCAGCGCCCCGCGGTTTCACCCGCGTTAGTAGCGTTAGCGATCCCGTGGGAATATCGGGATAAAAAGTTTCCTATGTGTTAAAATTTTCCGTACGCAAAATAGAGAGGCGCCAGTCGCCACGGCACCCTCACTTACCACCTGACGCAGGTCCTCACCGGACACGGGTGTTTCGAGAGGTTCCTGCACACCATCGGGCGGGAGGAAACGCCCGGGTGTCACCACTGCGAGGATGGCCCAGAGGACACGGTGGAGCATACGGTGGAGGTCTGCCCCACTTGGGCAGAGCACCGCCGTGTTCTCGCAGAGGCGATCGGCAGCGGCGGCGACCTCTCGCGCCCGGCCCTGGTTCAAGCCATGGTCCGGGGTGAGAGGGAGTGGGAGGCAGTCACCTCCTTCTACGAAGCAGTCATGCTAGCGAAGGAGGTGGCGGGACAGCTGAGTGAGAGAGCCTCACGTCCCAGCCGCCGCGGGAGACGCTCCGGGCGTCGGGAGCCACGTGACGACTCCCGGCCACCGTAGGCGCGGGCCTGCGGGCGGAGAGTAATGGGTAACTCTCCGTCCGATCAGGATCAGGCCCGTGCCGGACGGCGCGTACGTGTTCCACGCGCGCCTCAAAGAGATGTCAGCAGCAAGGAAGGGGCCCGAAAGGGCCGAAGCCTGCCGGGGCACCGGGATTGTCCGAAAGAGTTACCGCTACCCCGGAACACAAAGGGCTAAGGAAGGAACACGGGTGGGTTTTAGTCAGTAAGAGTCTGACACTCCCTTCTGCTCCACCCAGAGCGGGAGGGGTCATTTGATGATTTCCCATCCTCAAAAAAAAAAGCCCGTATTACCTAATAACATTATTTTTAAATTTAGAGATATTTTAATGCAGAATAGCTCTAAGATATCCAAAAGTAAAGAATTTTAGTGATAGTTTAGTTAGTTTAGTTCGGCGTACAAGAGAATTGGCACCATTGTGTCAGGATAACTAATGCTCGAAGGTATTTAAATGAAAAAGTATACTATATCGGCATATATAAAATAAGTATCGGCATCACTTTTAAACGTCGGACATAATAAAAATAAAAAAACCAGATGGAATCGACACTTACTATCTCAATACCATTGAGACTATTTATCTAAAAATTATGGTCACCTCACAATATTAATAGATGTTTGTATGGGACAGGCTGGCTGGACATTAAGTTTTTACTGATTTCTCGTAAACCCTTACATGTGACGCCATAAATCAAACGTTATTACTGTCACAAATTGCGTCACTAAATGTTAGTAAAGGAACCATATTCGAAAACGCTCCCGTTATTGAGATTCAGAAGTGCCAGCCAAAAGTTTTATACGTAAATTCAAGCTGGTTGGACACAGATTTTTGCATTTTTCTACTAAACCGCTGTTCGTATCACAAAACTTTTAGCTCCGATGCCTGTCACGAATTTATGTGACGGCCGTTGATATACAAAAAGTCGTCAAAATCACTTCCGTTACCGAGATTGAGAGACCAGCGAAAAATGGTTTTTCAAGATAGCTGGACACGTTTTCGATCGATTATCTAAGATTCTGTAGCGTCACAAATTCTGAAATAAGGGTGTTTAGCCGTCACATAAAATACCCTATTGACCTAGTTAAATGCGAGCTATTTTGAAGATTTGTCCAGCCAGCCTGAGTGACATCTTTTAGTTAGTCGAAAACACAAAAATAGGTACTATTATTTTTGTACATAGGTAGGTACCTACCTAGGAACTAAAATGACATAAAATTGTCAAAATCTTTTGATAGGTACCTACATGATAAAACAGGGCCAATATAGTCTCGTGGTGACCTCTCTATAGTCAAAATGAGCGTAGATATTAATGAAAAAATGTATTTTCCTAGGAGGAGGCGATACCACAGTGAATGGCGACATCATTCACTCAACGCCGGAGAACATCACCGGTGGCTTTAATGAAGACAACGTCACAGAGTCCAGCTCAGAGGCTGCTCCCAGCGCGACCGCCTCGCCTGACTCCACGCCGGGACTCAACGGGTCTTCAGCGTTCAGCAACAACGACACAGACAGCGTCACATGACGCTTGCTCACTCGTAAACTAAAGAACGTGACTAAGAAAACGTGAAGTTTATAGTTATAACTTATACTGCTTCCTCGATACCCACAGTTGTCAATAATGCGGCAGCTTAACTAAGGCTTATCACGCACTGCGATGCGATATTTTTAAACGTATGTTCATGTGAAATAAAATCGCAAACACTACCTAATATAATTTTTCAAGCGATTATTTACCGCAAACCGCGGACTTTAGTAGTTCACAGATAGGCGATTATTTTCCGCAACGATTACGTTTCGTGGTGCGCGATTAGCCTTACTAGTCAGTTGTTTAGGTTCTATTGAGCCAACCCCATGTAATGGTAGTTTTTACATCGATTGGTAACCCTTCACGATTTGGTACAGTAACCATCAGTCGCGCTGGTAAAAATCTATTTTATAAGTAGTAATGATAGTTTCATATTATGGCCATAGCATTAATCATAAACGAAGTTACATCAATAGTTTTAACAACATAACCGGCCGGTAGCAATGTAAGTAACTACTGCCAGATTCCTAAAACATTACGGGCCGTTGATCGTTAACACTAATGGGTAGTTCAGACTACGCTATAATATACAGGTTGCGGGGACATCGACGCGCAATCTGTTACCATGGATTCGGTACGTGATTCTGAACCTCTCTCCGCTGAATCTTTCGTCGGTTATTAAAAAAAATTGCTGTTCCACACATTTTGATCCCGTACCTATGTATTGCACTTTTCTATGAAACAGCAACAGCCTACCGATTCAGTGAAAATCTCACCGTGATAACATAGGTGAAGTGAGCGTGAAGTATTGCCTCCATTGATAGTTCATCAATGGAGGCAATCCCTAACATCAGGTGGAATGACAGCTCACTTCACCTTAGTTTTCACGGCGAGATTTTTACAGAATAGCACTGCAGGTGCTGAATTCGTGGTTTAAATTTGCGCTTCGGTGACCCTGCCACCCCGTAAAGCATATAACAAATATTGTATGGCACAACAATATCACCCAGCAGTGGCGTAGCGTGGGTGTCAGTCGCCCGGGGCGGAAGAAAATTTTGCCGCCCTCTTATTTAGGTATGTTAATACTCACATAGTTGAATGTATACGCACATGAACAATACAATTTGTTACGAAGTTCAATCATTGAACAATCACAACATGTAGATACTTATGAGCAGTAAAATCACAGTTTGGAAAGCGTATACATATAATACGATACGATTAAGTTAATGTGAATTGGAATATAATTGAACGATCCATCAATCACACTTTCTTTGGATTGTCAAAGCATCACTCACGGACTCCACTGAAGAGACTTACCCCCTAGAGTATACAGGGTGTCGCCAACTGAAGGGTATGGTACAGACCACAGAACAGAAAAAATTCTGTTCTGTGGTGTGTAAAATCAGTCGTCCCCTACATTTGATCAAGAAGGTATTGCACGCATAAGCTCACTTCAACTATCTTTTTACGGTGAGATTTTTACAGAATCGATTGGCTGTAACCTAATTTGCAGGTGCTACTATACAATATTGAACACTGTAAATTATTTTTGTACTAGAAGTCATTCTCGTTGAATATTAGTCATTAAACAATCCAAGCACAAAATAAAACACGGGGAATCCCTGCAAGTCAGTACAGACGGTGTTGCCAGTCGCTACAATCATACAATGAGCAAGATATCATATAACATTCATTTTTTTCCACATTCACACAACGCTATACCTACTATAATTTAGATAAAGTACTGGCTTGCTGTACGCGATAAACTTGAGCGATACTTAGAGCTATATCGCCCCGTTCTGTTATTTTTTTCTATTTAAAATTAGATATAATAAGCTGGAGTCAAATTCCATATCATCCTCAACGCTTAATGAGCTTTCCACGCTTGTGAGTACCAAATCCATTGTGTGTGCACTTTATGATGCATCGCCGTCAAATAACTTGCCATACATAGTAAACCAGCACCCTTATTACGTAACACACTATCAATCGGAATCTGAATCATTTTGAAGCAAATTGCTAATCCATTGCTTCATAAGTTCGAACGAACGCAGAATGTTGTTGAACTATCAAAATGAAACCGATTCCGATTGATTGTGTGTCACACAATTGCCCCGCGGGCTTGTGATATAGTGTAGGTATAGCGTGAACGTCAGCTATATAAGTAGTTATAGCTTATGATGAAATATGCTTTACTGTATAGCGAAATAGTATAGCGTAGTCTAAGCTGCCCTTAACAATCAGACGTTAACGTCAAAACTGTTATCGAAGCATAGGTTTCTTATCACCTATATAATCATTCCAAAATACCTACCAGTGGGACTCCTCAAAATGTCACGCCACAAAGAAACGATCCGTTAATGTATTTAAGATCCGGGCATTAGTCTAATTTAGTATTTAATTACAAACGTTTTTATGGCGCCAGTGACATCGGAAGGCTGAACTGAAATAAGTACTAATCGGTAAGATTGGTGAGTGAGGAATCTTCATAGATTTAAATATTAATAGAAAATATTATAATGTAATAACGGCTACTTTTATTGTCTTGTGCGTCTATATAGTAAAATCATTTCATTCTAGAAACGTCCAACAACGGCCCCAGACAACTGCCGCTAAGGGGTAGGTAGGTACAGTCAGTAGCTAATAACAATCGATTAGTAAACTTCAGATTTTAATTATTAACCGAGTTCAAAAAATTTCGGATGTTGTTTTTTTAACTACCTACTTTTATAAATAAATCGTAAGAAACATAAAATTAAAAGAATTTTAACTCTTAGCTATTCTGTGAAAATATGCTTAAAACATTGATATATTAAAAGGAGAACACAACGTCGCCACCACTAAGGCCCACCACACATTGGGCGCGCACGTGGGGTTCGCGTCGGTCGCAAGCTCGAGCAACGCGACCGCCCGGCGCACGCCCAATGTGATATCAGCCTAATGCGGGTTTCAGACCAAGAGCAAGAGCTAAGCTAAGTTAGTCTAGCTTAGCTCGCATAGCTGATGTATTTTTCGGCCTTTCGGTTCTAACCTAACGCCCCAGTGACTCTTGCGAAAAATTGTAAGTATAACACCCAATTATAAAGTAAAAAGACGTAGATAGGTAGCTACCAAACATTCGATCTTCGAAAACGGCACAATGTCACTATTACACTGTGTCACTTTATGTTAACTGTTTTTTAACAGCTGCCTTAGAACGTAACTATTCCATAATACGTAAAAGTTAAAAATGCTTAAAATAAAGGGACATGCCCAAGATTCATAGTGATTTTGGCCTTGAGTGCACATTTATGAAATGATGTGATAAATGTATTAAAAATTGTCAATATGTTAAATAAAAACTTCTTATTTTACAGTAAAAAGTATTTTAATTTTTTTTTTAATATTATACATAAATGACTTTGGTGGTGATGTTTTAATAGTTTATAGATACCTTACTCTTCATTGGTATCGTAAACTATTAAAACCTCATCGCGTCAATATTACTTTGATGCCGTGCCCGAACACGAACAACAAAAACTACAAAATTACAAATAGAGTCGAGATATTATAGAGTTTACGTGACGTTTGTTGTTTGACAACTTACGACTTTTTTTTGATCAGGGAGCGGTTGCCAGTGTAATTAAATAAAAATCGATACTTATTTGATTTTGATCGATAATAATTTTAATTCGATTTCATTTTATGGCAATGTGACCTGTGGGTCTGATAGTCACAGTCTGAATTTGGTATTCTGTTACTATCCTAACCTTCTCAGAATGTACCTACCAACCTTGGTCCAAAAACTGCAAAGTAAGCTAGCCATTACAGTTACCTATATAGAGTTATTTAGTTAGGTAGTAAATTAATAAAAACATTATTGTTTAGGTAATGTTCAGTGGCTTAGTGAGACTTATATGGTGTACCTATGGTGTAGCTTAGCTGTGTATTAGAGATATTAGAGAAATGCCTAATGTTATTTTCTTATTTAGACTTAGATAGGTATCAACGTGGTATCAAATGATGAACGTATCTTTGTTTAATTTTAAATGTTAATTTTAAGTGTGTAGTGGTTTTCGTTGGGCAATGTCATAAATTAAAATGTGTGTTTGTCATAAATTAAAATGTTTTTGGTAATAATCAAATGAGTTTTTATAATTATTTCCTCATTTCCCTTGACAAAATTTACTTAGGCTCTGCATCTACGTAGGTAAGTTAATTTTTCGATAAAGTATTCAGGATGACAGGGAAATCGACAGGAAAACTGAAACTATGAATTCAGCACATGTTTCTAGACCGCCTAGAGTAGAAACTTTTCGCCGGTTATCAAAAAAAAATCAGCTGTTTCATAGAAAAAAAATGACCTACGAGGTCAAAATATATGGACCATCAAAATTTTTAAAAATATCCGACGTAAAATTTCATCAAATTGGGAGTCTACATCGCATACAAATTGATATTTGAACATTACAAATATCCCCCCTCCCCCCAAATTGTGCCACGCCTGGTTCTACAGAACAATACATGTGAACAAAGTACCTACATAAAAGATGCATAAAGTAAGACTGAAGTCGCAACACACCATTTCTATAAATCCAAGCGATTAAACTGTGCTAACTGATTCGTTACAGTTTCCTTGATCGCATAGATGAATAGAATCGAAATAGATCTGAGATCCACCGTGTGTATAACGAAACTGTAGCAGACAGCTAAGTAAGCTTCGGTGCTCTTCTAGAATGTTGTTGCTCATTCAAACGAAGGAAAATGTTTGTGCGGAATGGTAGGTAAATCGCTAATGTACTACACCTACTCAACCACATGCCACGAGCTTAAATGTCTCCCAAAAATCTCAGGTCATAATAATCTCACTCCCGAATAATCCTGAGGTTACAGGCTTGTGGTATTGGACAAACAAAAACAAATGCCGGTAGTTATGCTGCAACGGAGGTAGATAGGTGTGCTTTTCCACAATTATACGTGAATTATGAATTATTTGTGGCATCGTTATATTATGATATTATTGGGTACATAATCATATTTACAACTGTTATTTAAACATTAGGGAGGTTATGATCAGTTGAAAAAATTTAATCAAGTTTTTCGGCGGTTGGTAAATTAGTTTTAGACATTTACCCCCTTACTAATAAAAAACGTATTATATCAGATGAATAGTTACACACCGATTTCTCTCTTTCAGTCGTCAGTAATTTGAGTTACGAAAGAAGAATACTAAGCATTGTGTAACTATACAGATAACAGACCTATACCTACAACGTTAGTAAGGGGGGAACAGTAAGGTTTATTAATTCATCCTACAATGTTAGTACAAAAATAGTGTAGTCGGAGTAACTATGACAGGGCACCCCAACCAATTTGTTTTTTTTTTTTCCTACACATTATATTCATGGTAATCGACATACAAACTAATTAACTAGTAACCATTCTGACACTCAAAGGTCTCTATTTGGGTAAAGATCTTTATATAATCTCATAGTTTTTACCCTCACCCCCTCTCTCTGTAACACGTACGTCATGTTTCCCTAAAGATCGGTTCACATTGATCGACGGCGTAAAGAGAACAAAGTATGGAACGACGTACACATCCGAAGATGCGAAAGGATGCGTATGTCGTTCCATAGTTTGCTCTCTTTACGCCGTCGATCTATGTGTCCTGACCCTTATCTATCAATTGTAGGGTCCAACGCCGGAAATACTGCTCTCTGTTGAAGACGTGTTACAAACAATGCCATAAAACTGACCGATAAGGTATAAAAATAAAATACAGAATTATTAAAGTATTTACAATTTATGAATGAGAAAGTGTGCTATCATTTTTCTCCCGTGACGTACATGTGGACGTGGTTGTCGGAGCGCATCATGCGCGCGACGCGGCCGCAGCCCAGCAGCGCGGCCACGCGGCCGAGGTCGTACTGACAGAACAGCACCGTCACCGTCATGTTGCACTCGCTGCCACCGAACTTGTTTTGGTTCACCTCCTGTGGACAATCAGTCCGTTACACGAAAAATAAAATGATCGACACGAAGAACTCCGCGTCCTATTAAAAAGTGATCGAAGCATTCATATGTCACTTTTTTTTCGGTGAACCAGAACGCGCCGAGAGAGCGCCTTCCAGTTTTCCGAACAAATAGTGACATAAGAACGCAACTAACGCGTATTCGCACGATGATCGCTTTCTATTACGCGGCCTGAGGCTTGAGAAGGCTGCTGCTGCTGGCAGAGATAGTATTTGAAAGTAGTTTATATGTGTATGTTCGTTTGTCCTTCTTTCACGCAACAATAGAACAACGGTTCAAGGTTATTTCTTTACGATTATGACCCAGAGAGTAAAATTTTACTCGAAAAATGCACAGCTCCTGGAGAATCGCGAATAGCGGGTGTAACGGCAGGGCACAGATACTGAAAAACAAAAACTACGTATGATCTTACCTGCATTAAATTACACATTTCCGAGAAGAAGTGCGGATACGTAGGGGGCTGATAAAATATGATATGCCGTATGCCCTTTATCCTGAATCTTCTGAAGAAATGGACTCGTTCTGAATACAGCATAAAGTGAGCTTCTGTGTGGAAAAACATGTCTCTTGCACGCGCGATTTTTCCATCCTGTAATTATTTAAAACCTGTCAATTACAGAGTGAATAAGAAACAGAAAATAAGCAGTGATAGGATTAAGTAGTACAATTTAGGGTCAACAACTGCAAACTATATGTATAGTTTGGATAAACCCACGGAAATCTCAGAATCCAGAGATTTAGAAACTTAGAATAAAAATATTTCGTAATGTGTTTTTGGTTTTCTATTACACGGACTTAAACATAACTGACAAAATGTGGCTGTATGTACCATCTCTGCCCAACCAGGCCCAACCCCTCGGGGAAGGAAACAGGTGTTATATTATGTATGTAATGTGTTTTTACAAGGTCTTACTCTTAATTGATGCCTTGTATGTTTGGCTTGCTTGTTTTGTGTCTGCCACTCTACAAAAGATCAGTCTGAAACTTTTATTTATTTATTTATAAAGGTACACCAACAGCTTCTGTATAAAAATATCAAATAGCAGTAGGTAATAGTTATGTGCTTATACAGTTGCTAATAACAGGTGAACCAACATCCTTAAATACAGTGTTAACCTAAGGTAAAAACGAAATGTATAAAAATTAAGTGATAATAACAAACTACGTAAACAGAAATATAAAATGACATCACTACATAGTATAAAACAAAGTCGCTTTCTCTGTCCCTATGACCCTATGAATGCTTAAATCTTTAAAACTACGCAACGGATTTTGATGCGGTTTTTTTTAATAGATAGAGTGATTGAAGAGGAAGGTTTATATGTATAATGTAATGTATTTAGTATCAGCATTGCACCCGTGCGAAGCCGGGGCGGGTCGCTAGTAAGTTATAATTATAAAAGTTGCAAGTAATACAACACACACTGCACACTAATACAACGAATCTTTAGATTCCACTGCTGGGCAAAGGCCTCTCCCCATGACTTCCAGCTCTTTCGATCCAGGGCTAAAGTGGATCACTGGTCATTTGTTTTGTGCAGTTTGTCGCGCCATCTTCTACGGGGTCTGTCGCGACGCCATCTACCTGTATCAGGGCTCCACGTAGTAGTTATTTTGGCCCACAACTCATTGGGCATCCGCATGCGGCAAACGTGGCCAGCCCAGTCCCACTTCAGCTTAGAGGCTTTTTGAGCAACGTCAGCAATTTGTGTTTTGGAGCGCAGTGTGGTGTTGGTTGTTTTTAACCAACTTCCAAAAAGGAGGAGGTTATAATTATGTTCGACTTTATGTATGCTTTTTTTTATGTATTTTCACCGATTTCTCCGTCAATTGTGGACAGATTTTAAAAAATCTTTTTTCGTTTGAAAGGGTATGCTCCCGAGGTGGTCCCATTGTCACCATTTCGGATTCTGATGAGGGAATCCCATGGAAATCGAGGGAAACCCTCAAATTTTATAGGCACACCTATGGCGATTTGGGTATTTTTCATAGTAACTCATGCATTTGCTCTCGGAAAGTACCATTTGGTGAAGTGGAACTGATGATGAAGACCACAGATGGGCATCGGAACTACTCAATAATAAGTAATTCACGGGTTCACGGGTTCGGGCATAACTCCGTCATTTATAGACGGATTTGCCAAATTCTTTTTTTGTTTGAAAGATGTGTATTCCGAATAGGTCCCATTTAAATTTTGTAAAGATCTGATGATGAGTTTCGGAGACAGACAACGGAACTCCTCAATTAATACCAGCGTGTTCATGTGATGTGTTCAGTATACCATGGTACACCCTCACAAAGAGTATGTAAATATTAGCGTTATACACCCTAATTTCTCTGTAGCAAGTAGTGTTATATGGATTTGTGTGGGTTAGGTACAACTAAAAAGTGAAAAATAAAAACTTTTTTACAAAAAAAAACAACCGACTTCCAAAAAAAACAAACCGACTTCCAAAAAAACACTACAAAGTGAAAAATAACTTTAATTTCGGAAGTCGGTGTCAAAAAACGAAAATGCGGAACCAGCGACACCGACTTCCGAAATTAATGTTATTTTTCACTTTTTACTGTTTTTTTTTTGGAAGTCGGTTGTTTTTCTATTTAAAAAAGTTTTTTGATAACCAACGAAAAATTAATTTGCTAGGGAAACTAGAATTATGTGTTGAATTCATGGTTAGGTAATACGGGCTGGTGTCCGCAACTTCACGTCAATGCGCGTATTTTGCGTACGCGGTCGAATTCATGGTTACCGTTTGCTCGTCAATGTCCCTGGCACCCTGTGTAAGTTATACCCTCTATATTATAAAAGTTAATATTGCTCTAAGCTCATAGTCTCACCTTAGAATATTCACAAATCTGAACAAATCCAATGTCTTCTTTTTTGAAGTAGTTCCTTAACTGCACATAATCAAAATAGCTAGGGACATAGATGAGTGTGTGGCTCATAAGCGTGTCGCGTTGCTTCGGCAGTACCTCCTTGATAAAGTACTGGAACCTGGCCTCCACTGCTTCTAGAGGGCTAGCAGCTGCAAACCTATAATATGGTAACTATACATTATGATGTCTGACTTAGTAGTCCATTATTGCATGAAAAATATTCTTTTTACTTAAAGATGAAGATGTGAGAGATTGATTTGGGTAAGAAAACTAGTAAGATCATGTCTGTCTAAAACACGACTGTAATGAGATTTATACATTTAAATTTGTACAAAAAGTGTTCACCTGTGGAAGATCTGAGGCACTTGTACCAAAACCTGTTGTATACTGCCAACTTCGGCAGGGTTCTCAATTAAAATTTTTCCTGCATAGTTGTGACATTTCTTATTTATCACGGACTTTATTTCAGGCAATGCTACAGAGGAGAATATCAGTGTTTGTCTGTAAAATAAAATAAAAAAACTTTAGAATAGTTTGTTCAAAATGTTAAATACTTTTAATATTATGTAGGTGCAAATAAATAAGTTACTTTGACTTAAAAGCACATATCACAAATATAAATAAACTAACCTGTAATATTTAGACCATCCATTAACAGCCCAAGACCTGACCCTAGAGAAGTCAGTGCCATGGGTTTTCTTTGGCTGTAAATGGAAATGATCGAGGACATGCAACAAATGATCCCAGTTTTGCATAAGGAAGATATCAGTCTGATCCATCACCAGCACTTCTATGGAGGCCAGGAAGTCGAAGTCGCGGTCTTCCTCGCCTTCCGCGCCTATTATCATGCGTAGACCCAGTGGTGACGTCACTATGATGTCTGAAGAGTAGAAGTCTGTATAGAGCTGTGATAAAGTGTTTTATCTATATATTATGTTATAAATAAGGAAAATTTACTAGTGATACAATGTATTATTGAATAGGGTTTAGGTTAATTTGAGGGAGACATACCTTGAGAGTTTTCTTTGTAACTGTCATGCCAAGTCTGAATGTGTCTTCAGTGTTTCCACTAAACATGAGCTCATAATCTTCAGGCTTGGGATTCTTACGGGGCATTATCAATTCGCCACCTGTGAAGTCTTCTTCGAACCTCTTTTTATTTATTACTTCCCCTGCTTCTTTAGGTACCAGAATATCAATCAAGGTTTTAACAATTCTATAAGCACTATCTTTAAATGGTACCATAATGAGAACCTGCAAAAATGATGAAATTAGTGTAATTCCTAATATTTATACTTTTAATAAGACTACCAAGATATGTTAGGTATTCATATAACACTGGCTTACAATATAGTATGTAGGCAAGGTATTTCTAATAATAAGTTCAATATATATAATTTAACTTTTTTTAATCCATGCTTTTGAATATGCAAGTCTGGAGTTTTTAAGAGGGGTTCACTATACCTTAGAAATAGTGTTAATGCACATACCTTGGGCCTCACCAATCCCTGATCACGATATTCATCAGACAAGTCATGCTTCTTGGATAGTTTAGCATTGTGATGCAGAATCTTGGTTCTAGTTTTCAACATATGATTTACTACATGAAGACAGTATGTATATCGAATTTCATCTGCATTGCTGAATGATCTCTCAGGATAATATAGATCTTGATAGTTATTAAAAATTGATAACAGTTCCTTTTGCAATGGTGTGAACACTTCAGTAAGTTCCAAGTCCCTTTTTATTAAATTGGTTTTATTAGCTGATACTATATTTCCATGTATTTGAGATTTCATATGTAACTGCTGGTAATCAATTTTATTTATCAATGTAGGCACTGATCCCATAGACGCATAAGTATTTTGTTCTAATATTGAAACTTTTGGTTTCACTTTTTTTGAAAGTGTCTCTATAGGCTTTGGTATAACAACAGAGAGGTTTCCTAAAACGGGCCAAGTTTTATTTGTGATCTCGACGGTTGGTGGTGTGTTAGTGAGGGAGACTAGTAATTCATCTCCTAGGTCATGCTGCAGATGTTTTGTAAATGGATCATCATTCATATTATCTTCTTCAGTTTCCATATCATGATCTATGGGCACCTGCAAAATAAACACTTATAAGTTTGCAACACAATAAAGGATTTGTACAATAATATGTGTAGAGTTAATAGCTGGAAAGTCAATTATTTATTATTTACTCCAAACATTTTATAAATATATCTCAGCAGATGATAAATCAGCTTGTTTGGCAATATTAAATTAGCTTCTGCCCATGACTTCGTCCGTATGAAATTTCACCCTCCTCCCAGTCACCCTCTTAGGGGTTGAATTTCTAAAACCCTTTCTTAGTGGATACCTACTCTTTAGAACACACCCACCAAATTCCATGTCTCTAGAACCAGCGGTTTAGGCTGTGCGGTGATATATCAGTCAGTCAGGATTTTGAATTTTATACAGTGTGTCAGGTTAAACGATGGACATACTTTAAGGGAGTGTATTACCCATGAAAATGAACGACTTTTACTAAGAGACCCAGCCGCTCTATACATTTATGTTCGCATAACTGAACAAAATGTAGGGAACAGCTGTTTTTTTTTCTCGATTTCAGTGTTGGTCTCTTACTCCCAAAATATCCGACAGCATATGCGTATACGACACAGATTGAAGTACATGTAAGTCACTTCACTAAACCAATGATAGACAGCTACCAAACTACCTGTCCAGAGACCACCCCGTGCAGCACACCGGGCAAACAACCCTGGTGGGGCGCTGATCTGGAACGCCAGCGCAGTAAGGTAAGGAAAGATCTGAATAGAGCCATGAATACATGTGCGGATGAGAACTGGGATAACTATTACAGGGAACTAACGGATGGCGCTCTCAAGACTACCGCTACACGGTAACCAACACGCTTACAGCTCAGGTAAGTCGACTGAATCCGCCCTTCATCTGGTAGTCAGCCAGATAGAGGAAGCGATTCATCAGAAAGGCACTTGTCTGGGTACTTTTATAGACATCGAAGGAGCCTTCGATAAAACTACCTTCTCCAGTATCAGCAGCGCCCTCTCCAGACATGGAGTAGAAAAGGTACTAACGGACTGGATCACAAACACGCTAAGTAAACGAGTGGTTCGCCTTGAAGGCGAGCAGCAGCTGGCCAAGATAGCCAGAGGCTGCCCCCAGGGGGGGGTGCTGTCCCCCCTTCTATGGAATCTGGTGATTAATGACCTCATCACCAAACTCAACGCCAACCGCTATTACACAGTAGGTTATGCCGACGACCTCGCAATCCTGGTTTCGGGGAAGGTGACGGGTACGTAATGCAACCATCATTGGTGGCCCCGGACCAAGCTAGTTACAGCGTCCAACAAACTACAACGCATGCAAAGACTAGCCTGCATGGCAACTACGGGCTGCATGAGGACTACTACTCCGACTGCAGCAGTTGAAGCTATCCTGGGAATCCCACCGCTCCATCTGTTCATACAGCAAGAAGCGACCTTGGCGGCAGTACGTCTTAACACACTAAATCTCGTGGGGTAAGAGTGATACACCACACACCACGTTGCTTGAGGGACTCCACAAGGAGTGCCCCATTACGAAAGCCATAAATGACCGGGTACCAAAACAACTTATCTCTGATAAAAAATACAAGATCCAGCTTCACGAATATCGCCGATGCGAGGGGTTACGCCCGGCAGAGCTGCGCATCTTCACAGATGGATCCAAAACAGGTAGTGGCACAGGTGCTGGAATCTTCTCGGAGGACTTCAACATACATATAGCTACATCTTTGGGGGTCCATAACAGTGTTCCAGGCCGAATGTATGGGTATTTCTTTGGCCGCTTCAGCCATTATGGCTAGGGAAGTAAAAGACCACTCAATCCGCATACTCTCAGACAGCATGGCTGTTCTGCAAGCGCTGAACAGTTACACAACTCTGGGCTAATACACGAGTGTCACCAGCGCCTCAACCAGGTGGGTAACCTCAATATATAACCATTCAATGGATCAAAGGACACAGCGGTTCGTTAGGCAACGATGCAGCCGACGAACTTGCCAGAAGAGGGTCGAGCATGGCACCAGTGGGACCTGAGCCCATCGTTCCACTCCCCTTCGGGTATTTACGCACTCTGGTAAGGAAACGCACCAGAAACCAACATGGGAAACTATGGACGGACCAAGGTGATTGCAGGCAGGCTAGGGAAGCACTTCCCACATTGGATGGCCGCCTCTCAAAACAAGTTCCCGTCTAACTAAACAGAAGCTGCGTATAGTTACTGCAGCATTAACTGGCCACGGGTCATTTAATAAACACCTCTTTGTCATAGGAGTAACAGACAGTCCGCTGTGCAGGGCCTGCATGGAGGACGATGAGACAGCGGTACATGTGCTACTAAACTGCCCGATGGTCGGCACATATAGGGCAAAGTACTTCGGTAACCCAGGTACCCTACGTGAGACGATCAGTAACATCAAGGCGTTGCTGGCCTTCCTCGAGGAGCTGGGGTGGATCGAATAATCGATTTTCCCACTCATACGCAAAATACGCGCATTGACGTGGAGTTGCGGACACCAGCCCGTTTTACCTTACCTTACCTTACTCCCTTAAAGTATGTCCATCGTTAACCTGACACACTGTATAATACGAGCACTTCGCCCGCGACTTCGTCTGCGTGTATTTCGTACTTACATATACAAAAGTCCATACTTTGCTGTGGCCAACTACATCCCCAATGATCCTGTCTTTGTAAAAAGTACCTAAGTTCACAATATGGAATACATTATTAAACATGTGTAACATAATTAACGCAAGACCTCATACACCCCATTTAGAGTAGTGAGTTTAAAAGCATAATAAAATGACCAAAACAATCTTTTTTTTAAAGCTTGCTATTTTTATTAAGAAAATCGTGTTAACACTAGCATTACTTTATGCATTTTAAATTGAGAATTATTATCTTGAAATAAGATTTAATTTTATTTGGCTCAATAGGCTTGTCAACTGAAAAAATCTAATTAGTCCGTCAGTTAGATTATCAAAAAATATTTGACCCATATTTTTTCTTTTGTAACATAAACCAAAATTGACGAAGATACGACGCTTTTAAAATCTTCAATATGTCACACCTTGGTATAACTTTTAGTGCGTTCTGACGTCATGAGCCCCACTCCCGAGTTTTGATGCATTTTAACTTTGTCAATATTCATCGATTTACAAAAACAAAAAATATGTTTCCATTATCTTCCAATACTCTAACTGACGGACTAAATAGATTTTCAATTTATTGACGGTGGAAACTAGCTTACTGACGGTTAGTATGAAAAAAAAAAACAACCTAAGGGCAGATTTTTCAATATCAGATAACTTTTATCTAGGAATAAATATAGCTGTTTGACAGTTTGTTGATAGTAAATAATGTCAAACTGTCATAATTATTCTTCAGATAAAAGTTATATGACTATAGAAAAGTCAGCAATTTTTTAAAAAATACCTATGTTAAAAGTTACTGAAATTGATTCAGTAAGTAGTCAATTATGAACGAACTACTTTCAAAACTTGCGTTTATTCTGTTACACCTTTTACAGGTATATTGAGTATCTCATTACCTCAACATCGCCGTCACCTTCTTCCCCACTTGCACTTTCTTGGTCATCAGAAATGTGACTTTGAGCGTGCTCTGCTTCATTCGTGTCCACCGCCTCGTCATCTAAGGCACTACTACTACTGCTTTCTTCATCACTTTCTGCTACCACTCTTCTCTTTTTGTTACTAAAACAGGACAACAACTGATCGTAGGAGTCTTCCTCCTCCTCCTCACTTTCAGAATATGTTACTCGCTGCTGTAGTTTTTCCTCCATTTTTCTTTTCTTCTCCAATTCTTCCCCGATTTTTTGAGCATTTTTATATCTATTAAAAATTGCTTTTTTGTTTACAATTCTTTCATCTGCAGCTTTTTTCTTCTTTTTTGTTGTAGGCTTAGATGTACCTTTCTTTTTACCAAAGAACTTTTTGCTTTTTTTCATATTGCTTCTTCAAATAATAAGTATGGAAGCAATGTAAATTGAAATAATGTGTGTATTTTAGTGGTTTATACAGTCAAAATATTACAGCAATGCGATTCTGTAACCATCTCACCGTGAAAACTTAGTTGAAGTGAGCGTGGAGTGAGCTGTCAGAGTCATCCTGGATGCTAGGGATTGATACTCTTGACAGCTCACTTCACCTAACTTTTCACGGTGAGATTTTTCCAGAATCGATCGGCAGTACACGGTTTCACTCACACGTTTCACTTGACATTTTGACTTTTGAGAACCAAAACATAACCTAGCGCCACTGACATACCAATCAAAGGGAACATTCCGAAATAAGACATAACTCGATTCTGCTGTCAATGTGTTATTGAAAACACGTGGTTGTTGAATTAATTGTGAATTTTATGAATTGTATTGTTTTGAGTGCCTAATTTTGTTTGTTTTTTGTGTGTGCGTCTTGCTGCCTGCTGTGTGTAGTATTGTAAGTGGTTATTTTCCCGTTTCCCTCATTTTAAATGAGGGAAATGGGAGACGATGATCCCCCTGATGGGGGTGGTGCAAATTCATCGAATGAGACCTTACAGTCCCGAAAACGACACTGTGTTGAACCGCTTCAAACTGATGCAAAAAAAAGTACCCCTCCATCGGATTCCTATCAGTCAGTGTACTCCAAACCTGGTTTCGAATCTGACTCAAAAATTGTATATAGTCCAAATGATAAGGGTCCTTTTATTGTTCACGTTACGCGGTCAGAACCGGATTTGTCTGCTGGGCAGTCGATAAGGATATTAAAGTTTGCGCAACTCATCCACCAAAATAATATTCCTGATATAGTAGATGGTAGTATAAAAGCACTGGGGAGAAATAGGGCCTGTTTAGAATTCATTTCAGCGGCTGCTGCCAATGCTTTTAAAAATCACGATTTTTTAGTGAAACACAAATTTGCTGCAGACATTCCCAAATTTCATGTGTCACGGATGGGAGTGGTCCGCGATATTCCAACAGACTGGACCTTAGAGGAACTAGTAGAAGGAATCAGAACTCCTCCCAACTGCGGAGAAGTAATCAGGGCCCGTCGTTTGAATGTTAAATCCAAAAAGGAAGACACTGTTACTTGGGTTCCTTCCACTACTGTAGTTTTAACCTTTACTGGTCAATCACTGCCTGAGAGAGTTTTCTGTTATGAAACATCACTCCCTGTAAGCACATATCAGCTGCCAACAATACAATGCAGAAATTGCTGTCGCTTTGGACACATCCGTGCTCAATGCCGCTCAAAGCCCCGGTGCTTTAGATGTGGTCAGGAACACTCTGGTGATAGTTGCTCAGTTATTGACGATCTCTCGACTTGCATCCTATGCCGAGGAGCTCACAAAGCGACGGATGTTAAATGCCCGGAACATGCTCGGCAAAAATCTATTAAAATTGTTATGTCTCAGGACAATATTAGCTACTCTGAGGCCGCACTGAGATTTCCCTACCCTAAGCGTCTATATGCTGATATCACCTCCTCTACCTCCTCTTCATTCTCTCCGTCACAGCAAATGCAATTCTCTCAACAAACCTCTTACTCTCTGCAATCTCCCACCCACTCCCCTGCTCAACCCCACTCCCAATCTTACACAAAGACTGTCTACCGCTCCCCCCGCCCACGAACCCCGTTAGGTAAGTCCTATGATGTGCAAGCACATAGAGATATTACCAATACTCCTTCCTTCTCTCAGCCGAACGGTTGTGCCTTGCTTTCTCCCATTGAAGAATCCACCCCCATGCTAACTCCTAACGATAACTTGATAGAGCTCCTTACCTGCTCCCTTATCAACATCATCAGTAAGTTTAGTGACAGTTTACCGAACAATGTCGTTACCCTACTACAGCAACTTCTCCAAGCCCTTATAAATAAAAATGCCCCCCTCAACCCTCCTCCAATGGAATTGTAGAAGCATTCGTAGGAAAAAGCATGAGCTTATTCATTTGACAAATCGCTATAAACCTGTCCTCCTTGCCGTCTCGGAGACCTGGCTGGTGCCGGGTTCCGTGTTTAGGTTTCCGGGATTTTCCTGCCTTCGGGACGACAGGGCGGATGGCTGGGCAGGGTGTGCCTTGCTAGTTTCGAGATCCATTCCATATTCTCTAATTAATATCCCTGCTCACAGCGACGAAATCCATGTAGTTGCAGTAAAAGCCTTTAACATTTCTTTTGTCTCATGTTATATTCCCCACCCAAATAGTAGAGCTATATTAGAACTCAATAGTATTCTTTCTTCCATACAGGGCCCTCTCATGGTACTAGGAGACTTTAACTGTCACCATACCATGTGGGGGTCTCACTACATAGATACATCCTCTCCCTTTTTAATTGATCTAATGGATGACATCAACCTTTGCTTACTAAATGATGGATCTCCGACTCGCAGGGTACCCCCTGGCCAAAATAATAGTGTACTTGACCTTTCATTGTCCTCTCCCTCCTTAGTAAATTCTCTCTCTTGGTCCATATTACCTAATTCATACAGCAGTGACCACTTCCCAATCTTAATCAAATTTCTCCAATCATTTACCCCGCCTCCTGCCCTGCCTCCCTTACAGCGATATAGACTTTCAGATGCAGACTGGGACAAGTATTCGCTTGCCTTAGACTCCAAATTATCTGGTCTTCCTCTTGTAGATTCTTCCAATCTTTTAGTGGCCTATGAAGATTTCGTTTCCTGTATACTTGCCGCTGCCGATCAATCTATACCTCTCAAGAACTCGTATCGTGGTCGCATCCCTTCTCCCCCCTGGTGGGATTCAGAATGTACCAACATGGTGCGTCTACGCAACGAGTCGGAAAATCTATATGCAGCAGACTTAACTATGGCAAATTATATTAATTTTAAGAAAACTGGGGCTAAAGCCGTGAGACTTTTAGCCAAGAAGAAGGCTGTAGGTTGGCAAAAGTTCTGTGAATCCTTATCTCCTCGTACCCCTTTAACTGTCGTATGGCGTAAAATTAATAACTTCCGAAAAATATTCAAGGATCATAATAATTCATCAAATGACCCCACTATCTGGCTTGATAACTTTGTTAATAGTTTGGCCCCCCCCTTTGTACCTTATTTGGATTGCTTTCCTTCTATTCTGATTCCCACTCACACATCTGACAGAATGAACGATCAATTCTCGCTTGCAGAACTCACTTGTGCTTTAGACCACCTTAAAGATTCCTCTCCAGGCATAGACGGTATCACGTTTTCCTTTATCTGTAAAGCTAGTCAATCTTCAAAATTATATCTTTTAAGTATTATTAATTCAATTTTCTTATCTTCAAATATACCAGAGTCATGGAAGACCCAAATTATAATCCCCATCTTAAAACCTGGGAAAGATCCAAATCTCTCGACATCATATAGACCTATTGCCTTGTCGTCGGTTTTGGCAAAGGTTGCAGAGCATCTCATAAAAAACAGACTGGAATGGATCCTTGAAAGTCGTGGCTTACTCTCCAACACTCAATTTGGATTTAGACGTAGTACAGGTACGATTGACAGTCTAAGCATTCTTACCTCCCAAATAAGACTTGCTTTCTCCCGCAATGATCATGTTATTGGGGTCTTCCTTGACATCTCGTCAGCTTATGATAATGTCCAGCTTCCGCTACTCAGGCAGAAAATGCTTGAGCTGAGTATTCCCGTGAGACTGGTAAATTTTATCTTTAATCTTTTTATGTGCCGTTCTATACGTGTACGTTCCCAAGGCGGTCTTCTCTCTCCCCGTGTTATCTGGAGGGGTCTCCCGCAAGGCTCTGTCTTAAGTCCAATCTTATATAATCTATACACCGCTAGCCTTGACTTGTCCGTTAATTCCTTTTGCGATATCCTGCAGTATGCTGATGATATTGCCTTATACACAAGTTGTTCTTCTTTGTCCAATGGTGCTCTTAAATTAAATTCTGCTCTTGGCTACTTGAATGATTGGCTCTCGGATCTTGGACTGGAGCTTTCTATCCCTAAGTGTCAAGTCGTAGTATTTTCCCGTAAAAGAAATATTCCTCCAGTCAACATCTCTGTTGCTGGAGAACCGATCTTGATTCAAGATAAAGTTAAATTTTTGGGCGTTATACTTGATTCCAAAATGACAGGTTTATTTCATTTACAATATATATGTAATAAGAGTGAGAAGTCCATCAATGTTTTGAGGTCGTTATCTGGAGTCCGTTGGGGTTCTCATCCGGCCTCTCAAAAACTGCTTTATAACGCCATCGTTCGCAGCCATTTTGACTATGGTTGTTTTATACTAGAACCTTGCAGTAAATTGGCTCTGAGTAAGTTGGATAAACTTCAATCTAAATGCTTGCGCATTATTACTGGTGCAATGAAATCATCTCCAATTAATGCTCTTCAAGTAGAATGTGTTGAACCCCCACTTTATCTTCGTAGACAATTTCTAGCAGATAGATATTTTTCGGTAGCATCTCAATTCCCCTCACACCCTCTACTCAGTATACTTCGTCCCCTTTCTTGTGCTATCGAAGCCTCACCTTATTGGAGGAATAAATCCCCTCCTCTATTAGTGAACAGTTTTAATAATATTAATACTCTTTCATTTCCAATTATGCCTCTGGATAATCATCCCCTTTTCCTGGTTCCTTATGACTCACTGATCTATCAACCCAGAGTTATACTAGATTTTGGTGTAAGCAAACATAGTCCTGATCCCAACAATCTTTTTAATAAAATTTTAAAGAAAAAATGGGCAAATTGGGTTTTATTATTCACAGATGCTTCAAAAATAGATGAGTCCCATTTAGGTTCAGCTGTGTTCATTCCTAAGTTCAATGTTGTTTTGAGTTTTAAGAGCCCGCCTGAGTGTTCTATCTTTACAGGTGAATCCCTAGCAATACTAGAAGCAGCAAAATATATTGATGCCAATCAACATCATTTTGATAAATCTTTGATATTCACAGACTCTCTTAGCTCTCTCCAAGATTTATTGAAAATTCCATTTCGCAGCAAAGATAACTCTGTAATTATTCTCAGAATTAAGGAAATTCTCTATAGGTTAAATCAATCTGGCTTGGAAACTGTCTTGGCATGGATTCCGGGACATACAGGCATATTGGGCAATGAAAAAGCTGATTTCTATGCTAAGCAATCTATCCAGACGGGATGTTTGACTTTCTCTAATATTCCGGCTCGGGACGTCCGTTGCCTGGCTAAACCACGTCTCATGAAATCTTGGGATGATTTGTGGCAAAGATCTAGGGTAATTAAGGGCAAATATTTTGGCAATATTCAACCCAACATCCCAACTAAACCCTGGTTCGTCAAAAATAAGAAATTTAATAAATTTACCACCTCTATCATTATACGTCTCAGATTGGGTCATGTTTGCTCCCCAGTGTTTTTGGCTAAACTTCGCATTCGGAATCATTCCCTTTGCGAGTGTGGTGTAGAAGAGGGTACTCTTGAGCACATATTTTTCTCTTGTCGTAATCTTTTGGTCCCGCTATATGATATTCTTCCCTCTAATTTTCCCAGACCTATTAATATCCCATTCCTCTTAACACTGGTCGATTCTCCATTAATTAAAACTCTTAAAAAATTTATTTTAATAAATAATATCAAACTATAACAGTAATTCATAACGGTGGCTCAATGTGTTCGTACCATAACAAAATTAATTTGTGTTGTCTGGTTATTAACAATTTATACTAATAAATATTTTGTGTTGTCCTTACAGGCTACTCAAACAGATCCACTTGTAATTATACCGTACTAAAGGCAATATAACCGGTCATCCTCAGCAAATACACTTTGTTTCCTTCAACCTTGACATTGGCAGAATCATCGATAAAACGATGGAGCCATTATTATAAAATTGGAATTGGAATTGGAAGACATAACTCACAGCGCTCACAACTATAATTTTTTATTCACTTGAATACTCATCGTTTCGTTTCATCAAAACTATTTATTTGTGTATACACCACAAAGGAGATGGATTTTGGTCCCACACAAACCTAACCCAGAAATGGGCACAAATAAAACAAAATCTATTATGAAGCACTAATAGTGTTTCAAAACTCTGAATATTTTTGCTCGTCGTAAAACTTGGTGAAGAGCCTTTCCAAAATCTGACGACATCAAACCTGTCTAAAACGTCATAAAGAAATGTTGAATAAATGTGTCACAAGCAGAGATGGGAATATACCCGGTAAAATGGGTATAAATGGGTAAATACCCATTTATACCCATTTTTAATTTATGCCGGGTAAAAATTAAAATCAGTTTAATTGAAACTAATTGTTGTATTTTTTAATAGATACGATTTATATTCAGTTTTTTTCAACAGAATTGTGTGAAGTTTTGTTCTTAGAATACTATAAAAGAAGGTATGTCAATTTTAATCACATCAAGCTACTACAATGTGTTAAATTTCTGTAATAGATTTTCAATATCGCTAAAGTTGGTTCTTTAAATACTAATTATAATCAATTTTGGACTTATAAGTCTAGAAGAACTTGGCCCACGTGTTATTTTCTAACGTCTTTTTTTATTTTTTTTTTTTATATCAGTATTCGGGATCAAACTAACAACCGTCAAGAAATACTGTGTCAAAATTAATATTTGTTAATATAATATGTTAAATGTGTTTTGCACTTATTATTAACTTCATTAAATTCACTATTTTTGTTTAGATAATGGGAAAAGGCAGAACTAAACGAGATGAAATTTGGAAACACTATCGTGTGGGTCCTGATAAATCAGTAATTTGCAAGTATTGTGATCATAAATATAAAATAGCAAATGTCAACAAAATGGGAGGTCATTTAGTTAAATGTAATAATTAGTGTCTAAAAAAAAAATCTCTGTTGCTAAAAATGACCTGAAGAATCAAACTGACGTAAATATCACCAATACTACTAACGCTCCTGTTATAACAACATCCTCGCACCCAGCGCCCCATGTTGGTTCGCTGGATTCAGAATAATCACAATCTGAATCAGCAATCGTCGTCATCACAAAAGGCAATCATAGTAAGAGGAAGAAATCGAAAGGCTGACAGTGAAATTAGCAAAGGCAGTATTCATTTCTGGATCAGCTTTGAGCCTGGTCTTCTTCTTAGCGTGTCGATAGCAATCTAAATGGACTCGGCCCAGAATTCAGCTACTTGTTTGGCGCCATCACCAGCGTCCATCAGTTCCTGTAACGTGCAGCTGTAACGTGGGCTGAAATCAAGCTTTCATAGACTTAGGGATTCACGAAAATTATGAGCAATTTTTTAAAAAATAATAACGGCTTTGCGATCTACCACTAAATACCAGACATTTTTCTTCTGCGATTTTTGTATATACCTAATATTTTTAAAGTTATAACGATTTGAATTTATTTTTGTATGGAGAAATTTGATTTTATATGAATAACTTAATTCTCAAGAGTTCTCAAAAAACGGCTTTCGGTATTCGATTGTGCTATTTTTTAGGCAAATTATCCGATATATCACTTGCTTCGATTTTCTTAGATTTTGGAGAAAATTGTTTTTCATTCCCTTTTCCACACCACCCTTGAGGTAGAGAACTAAGCTCGTTTTTTTATCACTGGTGTCCCCAGGAGGCCTAATCCACTCTCATACGCACACTCTTACTCACACACGCACTCACAAAATATCACTTAGACAATTTCATCAAATTCTGATTCAGATTCGTTCTCTAAATGTTCCACATTTACAAATTCTATATTTTCCCGCTCATCATCTTCTAATGTTGGAGATAACAGAAGCATGGCTTTCGCTTCTTCTGAAAATGGTTTGTGTTTCCGTTTCATTTTATGACGTTTTGATGATATAAAAGGATCTGAACTAATTATTAAATTATTCAAAATATCCTCATTATTAGCTCTTCTGCAGAATTTTCTTGAATGGTGTTGGCGATATCGCCTAAAGTCTTTATTTCTAGATTCAGCCGCTTCTTCCGATAACTTTCCAATCGGAATTAATGATTAATCCCAAGTTTTCAATGATAGCTGCTCTATGAACAAGAACTTTATGCACACTGGAGGTCATGTGATACCACTCATATAAATCTACGTATAAGTTTATGGTGGCTTCCGTATATTCTTTAAACTTCACTGTGTCAATATTATGACCTGAAAATATTGTTTCTAAAATGATTGAAAACCGTTTTATTAGGTTTTCATCGACACCAGTAATTGCAGCAGCAATCTCTGTATTTGAGAAAAATCTTCGAGCGGTATTCCCGTCATTAGTAGTTCCATGTCCTTGCTTTACAACATCTATTAAAAGGCCTGTTTGATTTTTAAAAGCTTCCTGAATGTTTTTTGTTTTTCTATTTTCCATCAAAACTTTGTTTTCACCTTTTGCAACCCATGTTTTGAAACGCAGTCTAAAGGCTATGTGAAGAATGCATTCCATAAAAAGTATCCGTAACCGTGTCATTTTTTTACCTGCTATTCATCATCCAATCACATAATGACACGTCATCATTTTGCTGCGCTCAATGGACGACGCGCTAATGAGGGTCGCCGCGCTATTGAGTATTGTTAAAAACAAATGACCTCATAAGGGTGGTGTGAGTGAATATTGTGAAAAATAAATGACGTCATAAGGGTGGTGTAGAATGTTTAACAATAATTTGATTTTTTGCTATATTTCTGTAATAGAATATTAAAACATATCAGATTATACCAAAAACCGATTAATATTTAATACAAAGTTTAGGGGTCTTTATCTCGAAAAATACTAGGTGTAAAAAAATAACAAAAAATATTTGTATTAGTATACATAAAATTCAAAAATACTCATTTGAATCCTTAAGTCCCCACTTGACGATTCCAGCCCACCGTGCGACGTAGGCAGATAAAAGGTTAAAGATTGGATGCGATTCAAAACGAAACAATAATTCGGAATGTGCCCCAAGTGTCATGTCGATGTCATTTTGACAGTGACAGCCGGGTAGGTAGGGATGGCGATTCTTTCCGAAAAAGATCGATTTTTAAATCGATTCGAATCGTGACCTAATGAATGGATCCACAAAAAAATCGAGGCCAAAAAGATCGATTTCTGAAAAATCGATCTTTTTTTCAAGTTTTTGTTTATAATGCAATATAAATCTATTTTATGAAAAACAATATACATATTACAATTTAACGATCTCTTAACAGTAAAATCAGGTTAATTCGATGATATAAAATATTTTTATTAAATATTTTTATAAAATAAGACTTTTTTTTTCAACAAACACTACATAAAAATCAGTATTTATTTCGTTTTACGACAGACAGATTCTAAAACAGCAAACAAATGAATTTTAATGAATGATGACGCAACAACAAATACCATTCACAGATACAAAAAGTCAAAGATTACAAACAAACGTAACTTTTTTTATTAAAGAGAGGCGAAGGAATCCAAACATACAGCCATCTCGCGAGTTTTTTAATAATTAACCCTATAATGGGCAGCACTCATATAATACGGGTACATTCAATTAATTGTAAATTATTTTTTGGTTTATACTTTACACCAAAAAATAAAATAAAATCGAATGTCGATTTCAAGGGTGAAATATCGATTCAGTACTACATATCGATTTAAAAAATCGATCTTTTTGGCTCCAAAAATCGATTCTTCGACTAATCGATCTCAGATCGCCATCCCTACGGGTAGGTCATATGTCAAACAGAATCGCTGAATCTTGGGTTGCTTATTTCCTGTTTACCGCATTTTTGTTTTCCCGTCGCTGACCGGTATATCGCTGGTTT
Source organism: Globia sparganii (assembly GCA_949316385.1). Taxonomy (NCBI): domain Eukaryota; kingdom Metazoa; phylum Arthropoda; class Insecta; order Lepidoptera; family Noctuidae; genus Globia; species Globia sparganii. The sequence goes on from OX438671.1 coordinate 8,979,809, forward strand.
AAAACTACACAAACATTTGACGCAAATGTCGGAATATAATGAAAATGTATCAAGAAAGACATGGTCCCGCACGATAGAACCAGTCACGCAGGTTAACAATTTAACGATATTTCGGTATTTTTGATTGATGAATCTTATTTATCATTCCAATCATATTTCAGATTGGTTTTATGGATGGCGCATCTGACGGTCAAACTGCTGTTTTCCAAGAAAGTTTTAATGTAGGCTACAAACAAGGCTTTACTTTTGGTTTAGAATTAGGTTTCAGTGAAGCTATCTCAAGGTATAAACTAGATATAAATTATTAATATTAAAATAGCTGATTATTAATTAAGAATCCTGTAAAGCAATTTTTTTATGTGATTTCAGTGTACACCAAAAGGGGAGTGGCTTACCTGATTTAGAAGATCAACGTAGAATTAACTGTCAGATTTGTACAAATGCTGTAAAGGCTCAAGAAAATATTGGCAATTTATATAACATCCAACAGGAGAAGAATGCTGAATATTTAGTTAGATGTAACAAACATGGATCTTGATACAACATAAGTGTACATGTGCTTATTTGAAACTTCTGTACTAAGCAGCTTCCTTTTTGCTCAGTTTTTGTATTATAGGTATGTAGAAGTTGCAAACCTCTACATACTTATAATACAAAAAGGCAGTGAAAAAATGTAACTGACATTAATAATTATAAATTGTAAAAAAAAATATTAAGTTTATTGTACAGAGAAAACATAAGATTAGACATACACTTAACATGATTGTACAAGCAGTGGGCAGAGGCAGGTTGAACAGCTGGCTCCTGAACTAAGCATAAGGATACTTGGTCTAGGATCTCAAGAAACTTGTAAAGTATACTATGTAGTTTTCATGTCAATGAAATGAGAGCAATTAGTGTCATACAAACCACATACCATAATATAATGTATGTAATAAGATGTAAATAAATAACAAGGAAGATACTCATACAGCTTATGTATTCTTATAATATCAATTTTATTTTTATAGATATCAAATCAGATTATGATAATAAACATACATGGTTTCAAATTATAATCTTGGTTTCTTTTCCGGTGGTGGCTTCATATTTTCCTGTTTGATTTCAGTTTTGATGTCAGCATGTCCTTGTAAGCCTCCATTAGTCATGTCTGAGCTGTTTGGGTCTACGGGTTCTTGTTTTATTGTTATGTTATTTACATTCCCATCTGCAGCTTTATCACTTTTGTCATTTGAATTCTCTGTTTTAACTGTGACACCGTTTGTCTGGAAATTTTGAATGTTAGAATAAATATTGTAATGGAATGGAATGAAATAGGTAAATAAATAAATTTGGAATAAAATATTGTAATGTAGGTGCTTAATAGACTAGGTACCCTACAACATTTTGGTATGGAAAGAATGATAAGTTTTAGCAGTAAACATGAGAAGATATAATCAAGACAAGATGCAACAAAAACAAAACTCGCGTGCATCCTTGAACAGCACTTTCGACAATTCCGGACATTGGTGCTATCCCTCAAAGTGGGTCAATGAATATATCACATGGTAGGTAGAGGCACCGGTGGATTCTATAACTACTATATAAATTACTAGCTGTGCCGGGACTTTTGCTTGCATGTCAGAAAACAAATCAGATTTCATGGGTTTAAATTTTTTCCCTAAAATAAATGTAGCCTAAGTTAGTCCTTATAACATCAGCTATCTGCCAGTGAAAGTTCGGTCAAAACCAGTCCAGCAGTTTCGGAGATTAGCCAGAACAAACAGACAATTTTATTTTTATCTAAGTACCGTATATCCTGTCATGTGCATTTAGTAAAAGCTGTGATTTTGACATTACAAACAGACACATCAATTTAATTTATTTGTATTGATGTAGAAAATCACTCACTTGGCTGGGTGCCTGTGTGACGGGCAGTGGGAACTGTCTCACAAGCTCAGCTAGCAACATGTCCACCCTCTGTCGCTGAAATAATGTGGAAGGTTCTTCTTTAGGAGTGCTGCTTATATCCTTTGATGATGTCTGACCAGTACTGTATGGACTTAACCCTAGAATGGAAATATTATAGCAATTATGCAGGCAGGTCTACTGATTAAGTCATGTATTCTTGAAGCAACACTTACTATGTGTTTGCACTCGAAAACATTGAAAATGTAAAGTTTCGAAACTTGATATAGACTATATGAAACAAATCTCACAACTTACTAAAACAATAAAAAAATATGATTCATCATTTCAAACAAGTTTCAGTTCAATCAAAGTGTGTGACAGGACAATGCAAACACACAAATTCAGTTTTCAGTATGTTTGTATGGGAATTTCTCACCAGAGTGAACACACAGTTAGTTATAGACAACAGCCGGAACAAATACATACCAGATTTAGATGCTTTGAAATCCCACCAGTATCCTTTGCTGGGATGATATCTTGAGTATGACATTGTTTCTTCAAATGAGCATTGTAGGTGATGGACAGCAGACAGCTATAAAACATTATCATATCAGGTCCTCCATTATACTGCCCTACTGGTTAGAAAATGCCTCATCAAAGATGACCTAAACTTCCATAGAAATCTGAAGCTTAGTCAAGTCAAATAATCACTTTATACTAAACCTACAGTTCTAGACTAAAGTTGAGGATGTAGGCCAGTTGCTGAGATTTCTGAGTGGACTTCTAGAAAACCAAAGTTATAAAATGTGTAAAACAATGTTACTTTAGGATTCAAGTAGCATACCAATCTAGAGTTAAGAACACTAGCTAGGTCAGGAGCCTGATACACAATCCCAGCAATGATGTAGTAGTCAGCTAGAGGTATAGCCTGTGTGGGACTATGTCTGTGCTGCTTCCGAATCACATACAGGATCGGATCCTGCACATGCAGCAAAATGTATTCTAGTCCCGTCATGTTTCTGTAACACAAACAAATTGATTAAAGGGATTTTACACATGTAAAGTGTTATGGTCTCTGCACACAGCCGGCATGGCGTGGCGGGGCGCGCCCATTCGTACAAACATACGTCGAGCACAAACACATTCGATGTTTTTCCCCGCCCCGCCGCTTCTGAGTTGTATTCACGCTCGGCGCGGCGGCGGCGTGGCGCGACGGCTTTGTGTGGCGTCGTCCGTAATATCTAGTACATTACAACTGCTCAGCGTCGCGTCTCCGTCCCGTCACGCCGCGCCGCGCCCGCTGTATGTGTGTACCTTTAAAATTATTAAGTATTTAATTTTTGGAAAATGTAGTCTTCAGATTTTTAGTGTTTATTTTCCATAATTAAATAAAAGAAAAGGGCACTTAAACTGAGTAGAACCTGGTGATGGTTGAATGTCAACTTATAAAGATACTTACTGAAGTTGGTCCATACTGAGACGCTGCATCTTAACAATTTCGTTATTACATGTACGGTCAAAAAACGGATTTGATCTTTCAGAAAAATAGTCCATAATATTAGAGGGGCTAAGCAGAGGTATCCATGCAGAATCGTGCCACGAAAGACCCAATGGGTTTTCATTTGCTATTGGCAAGTTGCCGATCCTTCCGGGCATCATTTTGTTTGTTTTTTTTTCTTATATACGTCGCTGTCTTATAATAAATTCTTCTATTTATTCTAAAACTCTTGGTTTCCGAGTCATACGAATTATGACGAATAAATATATCCTTTAATAGATTGTAGTCTGTGAACTCAAATCACACTGTACTCCGACAGATTCACACACAGAATCACATTCACAACATCCGACTGGCGACTCCCTGTTAATTATGTGTTAGTGTGTTATTAATTAAAAACTCTGTGATTGCTTGGTCTCGAAACTTGGTGTAAACCACTGCTCGTTCACGAGCGACCGAGCGTTACATGAAAATCATGAAATACTTGACTTGACAGCCCTCAGCCCACAGAATAAATAAACTCCTCCTCATAAACTTTATTTGGTACGTCAGTGCGGAGCCTCAGCTGTCATATACTCATATTCGTACTACGATCAACGATGTGAGATGAAGTGATTGTGAGACTGTGAGTGTTCTGTGAGCGATTATTTAGCTAATTCGGAATGTGGCCTCGATACATGGGTTTATGACAGAAGAATTTTGTTTGTTTGAAAATTGAGGTTAGATCAATGATTACTTTAAATTGGCAGAAGAAATCAAGGTTTTGTTTATTGACATTTTGACACCAAAATATCAACTGTAATCAATCCATTATAATAATTTGTGCTTCATGTGCGTTAGCCAAAAACGAACTATATAATTTATTGTTTAAATATAACATGTCAATCGTTCTTGGCACACCTTGCTTTAAATGTTTCAAAATATGCTATAATTATAATAATAGTGCTATAAATTAATTAATAGTGCTCTATCGTCCTAAAATAAACAAAAGGTTAGCAGGAATTTACTCGAGGTAGAGCTCAGAACAGATTTAGCTCAGAAAATATACACATGACGTAATAAAATAATAAGAAAGAAAATCAGTGAAGCCCTAAAAATGGAGAACCGAATCAGATGTTTTGAAGAAATAGCTGCTGAAATTTTTGATACAGAAAATGTAGTGACCGATTCGTCTTCTGATCAGGTAAATGTATAAATGAAAAGATAAATATATTATGTTTTATTTTTATGTAGTATCACAAATATTATCGTGTACTTAGTGTGATATTCTGCCCTCCAAATCAGGAATAGGTAATTTAGCTGTCTTCATGTTTTTCTATTAGAGGTTGTTAAACCGTTAAGGTTTTAATGCATAATGCACTATGTTCTATAGGTAGAATTTATGTAATATGTCGTTGCTTAGCAACTATTATGCTATGTTCTGTTCGGTCATCTTCAAGATGAATTTAATTATAAATTCTAAAAACCTCTAATTAATAACAGAGGTTTTAATTTCATGTTGGCCCTTATAAATTCCAATATAATGGGACTTAAGCTTATGATAACTGATTTGATTTTTGTATCTAGTTTATTTAAAAATAAATTATGTTTTATACCCCAAAAATTTCAAAAATAAATGTTTATTGCACAAATTTTATTGGAGCAGCTCAATCCGAAGTCTTATAGCTGTTTCGTTAAATGTATGTGTTATTTTGCAAAAATGCAGTTACCATCATAGTAAATTGCTTACAATTTTTAACAATAATTTATAATTTACAGGTTGATGTTGAGACAATGATATTAAAAATTTACAAACAGTTTGAGAAAAATGCTGAAATTGAACCAGAAATCCCTGTAGTTAGAAAAAGAGTTCATAGTCAATTGCTAAAAGATTGTTTGGGTTCTTTACCACAGAGTTATGAATGCTTGGACGCAAGTAGAACATGGATAGTCTACTGGGTCTTGCACTCGTTGTGGCTTCTTAATGATATGCCTGATGCAGAAATGTTATCTGATGTAGTCAAGTTTTTGACACTATGCCAGCATGAGGAAGGTGGGTATGGTGGTGGCCCAGGACAGTACCCTCATCTTGGAACTACATATGCTGCTGTAAATGCTCTTAGCATTATAGCCACTGAGGAAGCATACAACTCCTTAGACAGAAGCAGTTTACAAAAGTTTTTATGGACTGTGAAAGATGTTGATGGATCATTTGCCCTCCACAAGGGTGGGGAGCGAGATATAAGAGGTGCCTACTGTGCCGTCAGCATAGCCAAAATAACAAATACATACACAGATGCCTTATTTGACAAAACAGCAGAATGGATAGTTGGCTGTCAGACATATGAAGGTGGATTTGCTGGGTGTCCTGGTATGGAGGCCCATGGAGGATATGCATTCTGTGGGATTGCATCTCTGGCATTGCTGAATAAAACACAGTTATGTGATATTGATGCACTATTGAGATGGTGTGTCAATCGTCAGATGCGAGTGGAAGGTGGCTTCCAAGGAAGAACTAATAAGTTGGTGGATGGATGTTATTCGTTTTGGCAAGGAGCTGCATTTCCAATAATCAGTGCTATTCTTTCCCAAGGTAACTATGTTTATAGATTATCTTTCATGATAATCTTATGTCATTATTATCCCTAGAAGCTGTCTCCCCGTAAGCGCTGCATTTAAGATATAAATTTTTAGGGTTCCATAGCCAAATGACGAAAACATGACACTAATTATGATTTCGTTCTGTTATTCAATCTGCCCGTATAGGTCACAGCCATTTTTCTCGAATAGAGTAACAATGCAAGATCATTGGCACTATATCAATGAAATTAGGAATGAAGGTGTATTCTATGCACTAACCATACCTACCCAAAATACGCACTTGGAAGTAGAATTGCGGACATCAGTCCTTTATACTTACTATTTTATTACCGGCTACATAATAGCGTACTGATAACGGAACAAATTTTGGTCCGCCAGTATTCATATAACTGAGGGATACAAAAAAGTAATTCAGTGCACATATTCAGTATAGTCATTCTGCCCTCTAGCTTTTCAACTTTCAACTATGGTGGAGAATTTAGAAAAAAAATTGTTAGTAGAACTTAAATTAAACCACCAAACACAAGTTTTGAAGATAATTCGTAGAGTTTTTCTGATAGATATGGCATTATTCGTTTACAACCGCAGGAATGACTTGGGTTGCTGATGATCAAATCAATATTGTGCATAGAACCCTGTGCGTAGTCCGATACCGTCAACACGCCTTTGGCCGATTTTTAACAGACTTCAAAAAAGGAGATTCTGTATTCGACCCGTATGTATGTCCGCAATTTTCTCAAAAACTAATGATGAACCAATTTTGATGTTTCTTTCATTAACGTAATCTACATACTTTCAAGAAGGTTTTAGTATATAATAATTAGGTAATTATTCTTATGTACAAAGTTATATGCATACATGTAGGTACTGCATCTCCGGCATTTCTATGTGAATTTTGATGATTCTTCTAGTCGGTGTCTTCAATTCTTCAATGTACAGAGGCCAGCACATCAAGCTACCCCAATCTGTCAGATTTTCCCAATTGAATATGAACCTTACATCTTTGTGATAAAGTTGAAAATCTATCAAAGAAATTTGACAGATTGGGGTAGGTTGACCTGCTTGCGTCTGTACCATAGCTTTTTTATAATATTTATGTACTTATTGTAAAGGATAAGGTATGCCTCAGGGGTGGTCTCATATAAATATGATTAACTTTGCTTCTTGGGTAGTTTTTGAGTTAGCTTCAATAGTATGACTTTTTTCCACTGACTTTAGGTAGGTACTTATATTGATGATGTTTTAATAACACCCTGACACCTGATACTGATATCTACATAGTAAGTACCTAGTGTTAATTGAATTTGTGTGGGGTAGTTACAACTAAAAAGTGAAAAATATAAACGTTTTTACAAAGAAAACAACAAACTTAAAAAAAAAATACTCAGTGAAAAATAACTTAAAATTCGGAAGTCGGTGTCAAAAAAACATAAATGCAGAAAATAAAAAAGTTTTTTTGTTGCTTCGAGTGCAACCTGCTTACGGAAATACGGACACTCGCGCTAAGCATTTTGTAGACCGCGTACTCTGTAAGATATTTGTCGGGTTAAAAATATTCTGTATTTTAAAGAAAATTTTACGATGTTACAACTCAGCACTTTTCATACTATTACTTCATGAAAAATATTTCTTTTCAGAGAATAAAGAACTAATTGAAACAGTACTTTTTAATCAAGGTGCCTTACAAGAGTACATAATTGTATGTTGTCAAGCCTTACCTGGTGGTGGTTTTATTGATAAACCTGGCAAGTAAGTAGCCTTATTCTAATTTTTCCGTGGACATTTGAAAAACAGCGGACGGAGCTTCGCTCTACAAAGTGAAGCACGCATAGTCCCCGTCACGAGAAGCTATAAATTTTGTAAACACACATTCAGGGATTCGCGACCTTTGGATCAAATGAAAAAAAAAACATTTTTGTAATGATTTTTATATAGGGATATTATTATGTTAACACACACATCTAATTACTGTCGTCAGACTAATCCGAGTAATCTGTATTCTGCAGCATTGACAGCGTCAGCGTGAAACTTAATTCAAAATGGCGGCCCAAATGTTTACGCTCCATGATTTAGAAGCGTCTCAGTACCAAAATATTAGATGACAGCGCTATAAATATCGCTAAAATATTACCTGACCAAGTGAAATTGCTCGTTAGTTTCGTATTACACAAATGTTACTTTGAGTTGATTGAATTTGGGATTATTTGTTGTTGATTGAATTGTCGCTACGTAACTTAAAAGAAGTTCTTTATTTAGAAAAGTTACAGCTTCTTGTGACGGGACTTTAGTGACAACTCGCTTGTACCGTAGGCCGCACGTTGGTGGTAACACTGAGCTGCCCTAGCTAGTGTAGTACGGAATTCAAAAACAACATTAACAAAGTTATGGGTAATGTGCTTGAATTAAACATGAATAAATAAATCGCCTCGTTAGTCTAGTGGTCGCAAGCGCTACTCCTGAGCATGAGGTCTGGATTCGATTCCCAGGTCGGGGAAAGTGTTATTGGGATAGGAAATTTTCACTAGCAGTCTGGAATCTGGATTTGTGCCCGGTTGATGGCATTAGGCTCGCCCCCTATTACATGGGGCTTAAACATAACTGGCAAAATGTGGGTGTACTAGGCACATCTCTGTCTAACCCTTTACACGCCGAGTGAGACAACCGGCCGCCATTACGTAACAAACATCGTCTGCCAGAATTGGTTTTCTTATCTCTGAAGGCCTATTCGGATATAACTTATAACGCAATCACGCTCGGCAGCGATACTGGTCCAAACTAACTAACCAAAAGTCGGACTAGTATCGCTACCGAGCGCGAAAGCGATATCCCCTTTATCTGAATAGGCCTTTACCCCCGTTTTCGTCCATGGGTACGAGTGCTAACAAATAAAAATATTCCGACATGTGTGGTAAAGTGCCGACACATCAGTAATTTACAGCAAAAAAAAAACAAGGTAAGTATCACCTTTAGTAGGCTTATTGGAGAAAGCGCAATAGTCTGAACAAAAAAAGGAAAAAAAAAGCCAACTAATAGAAGGTATAAACAGCACATGGATGTCTGCAATTTTTTAGTTTTTTTATAGTTGGAGTCACACGTAATGTGTATTATGTCTTAATTATATGAGTTAGTAATGACGTGTGGCTCCGGCTATACCAGAGGCTTGCTTTGCTATCCAACTAGGTAGGCAGAAATAACAATAGAGCAAAACATAATGAATTTCCCTATTTTGGCAACAAATGGCATCTTCGCCACAAACTAAACAGTGGCGCCGATCCCCTTGTTCACTGAATAAACTAAATTTAAGTTCGGTTCATCTTTTTCTTTCTATTTCATTAAGAAAAGGACAGAAGATAAATATTACTTTAGTCCTGTCAAATTAAGATACTCCATAGACAAGTTTAGACGTGATTAAAAAATTGTCTAATATAAAACGCGCGTGTTAGGGACTTAGGGTGCTTACATAAAGAAACAGGTTTCCAGTGCAGGCGAATCTGTGCGGGTCGGTTCCGATCGGTGCGGCTGTAATATGCTCTCACACATAAAGAAACAGGTAAAACATGTAACCGTTTCCTTCTGAAGATCAAACCTGCGGAGACCTGCCGATCGATTCTGTAAAAATCTCACCGTGATAACTTAGGTGAAGTGAGCGTAAAGTGAGCTATCAATAGGGGATTGCCCCTATGGGTGAAGTGAACTAATGTTAGGGATTGCCCTAACATCAGCTCACTTCACCTTAGTTTTCACGGTGAGATTTTTACAGAATAGCACTGCTGTACCGGGAGTCGGGACCGAAAACCCGCTTCTTTATGTAAGCACCCTTAGATGCTGGGGCAAAATCTGAAGGCCAATTCTCGTAATATAAAACGTTTATAATCTAGTCACAGTCTCATCTCGGCGACAAACAAAAGTCAAAAACTTGTATAAATGTAAGGCGGAGGTTACACGTTCAGTTTGGCATCAGTTCAGTCTGTGATTGATGTCAGAATGACGGGAAACTGATTGTGTACGCGTAGACTAATGGAATGATGGTCCAGAATGATGGATATTTAAATTTTTGTCAGTCTGGTCAGACTGATGCCTGATTGAACGTGTGTTTATTAGCTATCAGTCTGATGTCAGTCACCGCTTAGACAGCGATGGAGTCGCCCGACATGTTTTCGGTTGGACTGATCGTCAGTCTGACTTACCGTCTAAACCGCCCGTCAGTCCATCTTTCAGCCATCAGTCCATACGTGATCAAGGTCACAGACTGAACTGATGCCAAACTGAACGTGTAACCTCCGCCTAAGAAAATTATAGGTATTTTAATGACAAATGACAGTTTGAGACTGAGCTCAGACTGTGAACTTTCTTAAAATTACGAGAATTGTCCTTCTGATGTTAAGTGTTTCTTGGTTTATCTAGTGGCCCTTGGTTTCCTAGGATGTATAAAGTAATTTTATTTTAAAATGCTGCAATATTGTTGTTGACCTTCAAAACAAACTTCGGGTGGGACTCCCAAGTAGTTATTAATTATAATATCATAACCTGTTGTTTCAGGCATAGAGATATATATCACACTTGTTATGCCCTGAGCGGACTGTCAGTGGCGCAACATGGCACTGGGGCTGGGGACCCGTACGTAGTCGGCAGACCCAGCAATGAACTCAACAGAATACACCCCCTGTACAATGTAGCACCACATCTCGCCTACAACGCTGTTCATTACTTCATCCGGCATCCGCCACCAGTGAAGGACAAAAATTAATTATGTGTCTGATTCCTCTAAAGCTTAGATGAATATTGCACCACAGTTTTGCTTTACCTTGGTAAATATTTTTTTCAGTGTTGTTATAGAAATATGTGGATAGTTGTATAATCATATTAATCATCGTACATTATATGAATCTATAATAATGTTCATTTACACTCGTATCAGAAAGTTTTTATTATAAAAAAAGTAATTAAAAAAACTTAAAAATATGACTGCAGTAAAAAAAACTCGAAGCAGGCGGGATCCGTATGAGTTTGAAATAATAAAAATGTAATGGGTCCCGCCTGCTTCCAACTTTTATTTAATTTAAAATAGCCCATTTTAAATTAAATAAAAGTTGGAAGCAGGCGGGACATACATACTTACATACAGGTCAAACACATAACCCTCCTCTTGGGCTTCGCCGCAGTTGGGTAATAAAAATAGTATTTCAGTGACAGGCTTTACCGCTTTAACCATTTGAAATTAAAATAGTAGGTTAGGTATGGAACTTGCTTAACATAAAAAAAAACATTACTTATTTTGTTATGGGAAGTGTGTCATTTGTAAAAATGCAACTTTTCTAAAGTGTGTTTTATAATAAAGTCTGTCATTAAGATACTACATTTGAATTCATAATAAGAACGCTATGAGTATTATAGATACTTAGTTTTTATTTACAAAATAATGCTTTAATATATTATTTTGTAGTACAGTTTTTAATGATCTTTATATTATCTGTGGTCGCGGTTGCTGTGGCGCGTACCCTTGCGGTGGAATGTTGCAATTCGGGCTAAAAGAACGGTATTATTTATTGTTTTTGTTAAAATTGCATGAATTTTGATAACGTAGGAAACTACACATAACTAGATATCAAACACTAGTGTGATACAAACGCGCACCCGTGTTAAAAACCCAGTTTTGCAATAATTTCATATACCTACCTACTACTAGGAGACACAATTTTCATTGCCGCGGAACGGACTGGAAGTGATTTTTCGTAACGAAATTGTACATGACTTAATGAACTGTATTGAGTGCAATCAGACCAAAGAATAGGTACCCAAATAGGTACACAAAAAGTGGGACGAAGTTTATATTGACTTAGAATCAGTCAACTAAAAAAATTCTAATACTGGCCTCGATTCTGTTGTTCACAAACTAAACTAAATTTAAGTTCAGTGCATCTTTTTCTTTCTATTTCAATAAGAAAAGGACAGAAGATAAATATTAGTTTAGTCCCGTCAAATTAGATAATCCATAGACAAGTTTAGATATGATTGAAAAATTGGCTACTAAAAATACTTCAATTTAAGTCAGGCGCTGACTAATTTGACAGGACTAAACTAATATTTATCTTATGTCCTTTTCATAATGAAATAGAAATAAAAAGATACAGTGAACCTAAATTTAGTTTAGTTTGTGAACAACAGAATCCGGGCCATTACCTATTGACAGTATTTAGGATATTTTTTTTTAATTCGTGTGGGGGGTGTGTAAATATCAGCTTGTCGTTTAGTCTGTCCTGAAGAACTTGGTGAGGGTAAAACTAATGCTATGTGAACTATTAGAACAGAAGCTAGGTCAGGTTCAAAAGGGAAATAAAAACTGTCGTCTTTTTAACCGACTTCTAAAAAAGGAGGAGGTTCTCAATTCGGATGTTTATATATATTTTTTGTGTATGTTCGGGCATAACTCCGTCATATATAGACGGATTTGCAAAATTCTTTTTTTGTTCGAAAGAAGTGTATTCTGAAATGGTCCCATTTAAAATTTGTAAAGATCTTGATGATGAGTTTTGGAGACAGACTAAGGAACACTTCAATAAATGCCAGCAAATCAACCGCGATTGCTGCTATCGCATATGTAAGCATTGTTTACGCAATCACACAACATAACATCACGCCTGTACCCTCTGAAAGGGTACGCTGATGTTTGAACACATGATAATAGAATTTTTTCCACTTAGTTTATAATGATGATGTTTTAATAACTTTCTGTCACTGATATTTACATAGCAAATAGTGTTAGGGTGCTACCACACCAATCGATCGATCGTCGATCGATGTCATCGATCGACATCGGTCGACGTTGATCGATTGGTGTGGTAGCTTTAATTATTGATCGACGGATACCGGTCGACCAACCAATCGATGGATTGCCGGTCGATGGCATCGGTCGACGGCATCGGTCGACGTAAATCGATTGACCCCGGCTATATTCCATCGGTTTCTTTCGAAATGTATTCACAAGAGGACGCGTTGTTGTTGGCCAGTACAGTAGTGGCGATTTTCCATTCTACCATCGATCGATGGCATCTATCGACTATCGATCGATTGGTTTAGTAGAATCTATCGATCGACGTCGACTAATCCATTCTACCATCGATCGATTGCATCGATCGACGATCGATCGATTGGTGTGGTAACACCCTAATATGAATTTGTATGGGGTAGGTACCTCCGTACAACTAAAAAGTAAAAAATAAAAACATTTTACAAAAAAAAAAAAAAACAATTGACTTCCAAAAAAAACTACCAAAGTGAAAAATAACTTTAATTTCGGAAATCCTACTAATATTATAAATGATGTTTGTTACTCTTTCACGCAAAAACTACTGAACGGATTTTGATGAAACTTTACAGTAATAGGTATAGTTTATACATCAGAATAACACATAGGATACTTTTTATCCCGATATTCCCACGGGATCAAAACTTACGTGGGTGAAACCGCGGGGCGCAGCTAGTCGGTGATAAATAAAAAAACGAAAAATTTTTTACAGAAAAAAAAAACAACTGACTTCCAAAAAAAACTTAGTGAAAAATAACTTTAATTTCGGAAATCGGTGGCCTTGGTTCCGTATTTTCTTTTTTTGACATCGACTTCCGAAATTAAAGTTATTTTTCACTTTGGAGTTTTCTCTTGGAAGTCGGTTGTCTTTTTTTTTTTGTAAAAAAGTTTTCGTTTTTTTATTTGTTTGTTGCTTCGTCGCAGATAATTAAGTAATATCGTAGTGATTATTTTCATCAGCAGCGATAATATGTGTCCAATGAAAAACTTTATTAGCTTTCCCGAAAAACGAACTAAAGCGAAGTCTTGAACCGTGGGTGTTTTCATAGTGATCAGTGGTATATTGTCATCTTCTAATCAAGTTCAATCTTTACAGATTTGCCTGAGTGTCATCGTTTTCAGAGCTTGAAAACAAAACTTTTGCTGCTTTCTCAAAGTCTATCGTTCTTGGCTTCTTTGGTTTAGAACAATTTTTCTTGTTTTTCTTTTATTTTCTCAGACGTGCAAGCTCTTCTATTTCAGTCTTGACGGGCGTGTCTTTCAGCACTGAGATCTTGCCTTTCTTCCTTTTGTTACCTAACTTACGAGGTCCTGCTTTCGGATACTCTCTGCATTCAATTCAACTTTGTACGCTAACCGGAGCAGTCTTAATGTCGGTTATCGCTTGAGAAAATGAATTGACATTGGCATTACACGTGGAAGGCTCATCGACTAGTTGCGAACTTACATTCAGGCTGCAGTTCAATTGTAGCAGACGCCAAAGTTGGTTGGGGATTTTCTTGACGAGTAGTCACCTCACTTAGGAAGAAAACATCTTCCGTAAAGACTTCCCGATCAAAAGTAAAAGCCCCAGTTTTTCTCAATCCGGATCTAATATTAGAAGATGTTATTATGGCCTTGTCAAATGCCACGCCCATAATTTCAGCAACCTGGTAAAAAGTCAGGGTCTGTCCTGGGTGGCGATGCCTTCATGAGTCTGCTATAGTAGTTTTGAAATGGACCATACACGGATACGTCGAGAGCTTGTAGTTTGTGATTGTGACTCGTGTGTGGAGGCATGGTTAGAAGCGTAACTCTGTTATCTTTTGCGATATTGAGCACAGCTGGATTTAAATAGCTCTCATGATTGTCCATTACAATCAGAGCAGGGTTTTCTTTGGTCGATGAAGTCGATTTCACAAAGCGTTTCATAACCTCGATGAACATCTCTCCAGTCATCCAACCTGTCGGTTAAATGAGACCCAAGGAGTCTGGTGGAGCACCATTCAGCATGTGGGTTTTGAATTTCTTTCTGGGGAAAAACATAACTGGTCGTAAAGCTGATCCAGTAGCAGAAACTATACAACAAATGGTCACAAGTGTCCCTCGTTCTGCACTTGTGACCTTGTTTAATAAATTGTCTCGCTGCTTTTGAAGCTAATACTTTTCTTGGTTTTTAATTTCATTTCATTTAATTTCATCCTGTTGTAGTGCTCATTTCACCTAAACAAAAAATTCGCGTGCCATCGCCTAAACCAGGATGTCGTTTAATTACATCTTCAAATTGTTAAAAAAAATCTTGACATTGTGTTTATTAAACGACTAGCTTTTGCCCGCGACTTCGTCCGCGTGGGTTTCGTACTTTCCTCAAATAAATTTAACATCCTCTCCACCTCACCCTGAAAGGTATTTTGAAAATTATTGATTACGATCTTTATACTTACTTTATTTAAAGAAATAAGTATTCGGGCCAATATTTTAGTTAAACTACCTAAGATGTTTCAAATAAACTATCCTCCCTTTTCATCACGACAGCTCTTGTTTTTGCATTTGGTACGTTTCCATTTTTATGATATAAAGATTATTTATACCCATTTTCGTGTTAATGGAAGTTGGAGTTTCTACTCCTTAAACTTTATTACCCTTTTCTACCCCGGTAGGAGTAGAATAAGTAAAACCCTAAAACTCATACTTTTTTATTTTAAGTAAGTAAGTAGTAAACCCCTAAAAGTGACAATCTTTATTATTTACTGAGGCAAATGTTGAAAAGTTTCAAGTTTCTTAACCAAAGGAATAAAGACCACATTTTCACCTTCACAGTTTTTATCCCCATAGGGGCGAAATATTGAAAACATGTATGGGACGTTTCCATATCTTGACTCAAAGATTATTTATACCAATTTCCCATTGTTTCAATAAAATACTGCTCTGTGATATGGACTACCCCCGTTTACCCCGTTAGGGTTAGATTTTCGAAAAACCCAGTCACACTTTTTATTTATTTTGGTCTTAAGTATACATACTGAGTTCCGAGTTTATATTATTGGACCGCGCGATAAAATTCTTCCATAAACTGACACCCTCAATCTCACTTTAGAGCAGAAAAACATAAAATGACAAACTATAATTTACTTAGATAAGTATTTGTGCCAAGTTTGCAGCTTAAATTTATTCATACCATTTTTTTTGGAGTAAATCAAGCTACGCACTATAATACCGGCCTTAAAAATCGAATTACCACTTTTTTACCCGTCAGGGATCTACTTTCGAAAGACCCATTTCTTATTACTTACTTAGACAAATATTCCTTCCAAGTTTCAAGTTTATTAACCAAATGAATAAGATTTTTCGTATAAAGTTTTTCCCCACTTTTCACCCCACACAGGAGGAATTTTGGAAAAATGTTTGGGATGTGTTCATAACCTGACTCAAAGATTATTTCCAACAATTTTCGAGTTAATCAAGCCACGCAGTAAAATGGAAAATTAACTACTCCTTTTCACCCCGTCAGAGGTAGATTTTCGCAAAACCCTGATACATGTTATTCTTTACTTTTGGTCTTAAGTATAAATACTGAGTTTCGACTTAATCGGACCGCACGTTAAAATTCTTCCATACAAATGTTGACACCCCCTAATCGCCCTTTAGGGGGTAGTTTAGAAAAGCAAAAAATGCCAAAATACATAATTTACTTAGATAAGTATTCATGCCAAGTTTCAAGTATATTAACCAAATGAATAAGATTTTTCATATAAGCTGTATCCCCACTTTTCACCCCCACAAGGGTGGAATTTTGAAAAATCGTTTGGAATGTGTTCATTACTTGACTCACAGATTATTTATACCAATTTTCGAGTTAAGCCAGGCAGTAAAATTTGCCCTATAAAATTAATTACCCCTTTTCTCCCCGTTAGGGGTAGATTTTCGAAAAAAACTGATACATGTAATTCTTTATTTTTGGTATTAAGTATAAATACTGAGTTTTGAGTTAATCGGACCGCGCGTTAAAATTCTTCCACACTTATTTTGACACCCCCCAATCCCCTGTTAGGGGGTAGTTTAGAAAAACAACAAATGCCAAACTTTATGATTTACTTAGATAAGTATTCGTGCCAAGTTTCAAGTTTATTAACCCAAGGAATAAGATTTTTCATATAAGCTGTATCACCACTTTTCAACCCCCACAGGGGTGGAATTTTAAAAAATCGTTTGGAATGTGTTCATTACTTGACTCACAGATTATTTATAGCAATTTTTGAGTTAATTAAGCCAGGCAGTAAAATTTGCCCTGTAAAATTAACTACCCCTTTTCTCCCCGTTAGGGGTAGATTTTCGAAAAACCTTGATACACGTGATTCTTTATTTTTGGTATTAAGTATAAATACTGAGTCTTGAGTTTATCGGACCGTGCATTAAAATTCTTCCATACAAATTTTGACACCCCCCCATCCCCCTTTAGAAGGTAGTTTAGAAAAACAAAAAAGACCAATTTTCATAATTTACTTAGGTAAGTATTCGTGCCAAGTTTCAAGTTTATTAACTCAAGGAATAAGATTTTCCATACAAACTTTCATCCCCCATTTAAGTCCCTTAGGGGTTGAATTTCGAAAATTCCTTCCTTATTCCTCGTCTACATTATAAAAGGAATCTCTGTGCAAAATTTCAGCTTTCTAGGTCCAGGGGTTTGGGCTGGGCGTTGATGAGTCAGTCAATCAGTCAGTCAGTCAGTCAGTCAGTCAGTCAGTCAGTCAGTCAGGACTTGTCTTTTTATATATATAGATGTGGACCTGGAAAGACTGCAAGCTTCTGGCTTTCTTATTGATAAATCTACATGACGTGCCCTAAAGCCATCTAGCCAATCAACTCCAGCCATTTCTTTTAGTACCAGTATAGCAGTATTCTTAAGTTATGATGCAAAGCCAATTTGTATGCTAAGCGTCTAGCTTCCACAGTATCCAGCCCATAGCACATTTTAGAGCAAGTTATTATACATTCTTTCAGGTGTTTTTCATGCTCTTGTTCAAACATGTTCTTGTTTGAATAGTTTGGAGTCATGCGAGATGGAATACCATCGCTGTTATAATTTTTTCTCACATAGCGATACCATTTTTTACTAGTTCTACGGCTTTGTTTCGCTATGTAATCGTTTGTTCGTTTTCCTCTGACGATTTCTTACCATATTGACTGCCCCTAAAAATAAATAACATAGCTGGTAAGTAAAAGGGACTAGGCACGGTTTATTGTGCTTAAAAAGAAAATATAAATAATTATATTTTAATTTTATGCACAGTAAGCCATGTCGAAGTACGGGAAGTACCCCTATTACAATGTTTTGTAGTTTGTTTTACTTACTAAAGCATCATCTCTCGTAAAACGTTTTTATGGAGGTACAATGAAACACTGTTTCATTGAACCCCGTTTCATAGTGTCCCGAGTCCGACTAACTAAAAGAAATTCAAATACAAACTGTCAAGATTTTTACTTTGAGGTGTTGTTAATAAAAGCCCCAAATACGCAATTTACGGATAAACAAAATATCACAAACCTAGCGTCAATAGTTCTTCAGTAAAACTAAATATTTTTTCACTGCAAATTGAAACTTTGGACTAGGTACAGTCAACAGCAAAAGTAGATGATGAAAATCAGAAATTCAATACTAATGAACGGAGTTCGCGTCAGAACTGTGTGGCGTCGAAGTGTCGTTATGTGATTGTAAATTACACCAAACATTTACTACTTCGACGCCACACAGTTCTGACGCGAACTCCGTTCGTTAATTAGTGTTGAATTTCTGATTTTCATCATCTACTTTTGCTGTTGACTGTACTTAAAAAAAATACAATTTTTCGCTTCCAAAACTCACACGCTCTTCAGTCCTCAATGCAACTAACTTCATGTGTTACTTGAATAATAAGCTGATTGGTCGAGTAAAAAGAGCGCGGAAATTTGAAAACCTCAAGATTTTATTTTGTGCCCCGTGTTTCATAGATGCCTACTTCTCTTCTATTTACGATTGGAATTAGTTTATTTTGAAGTCCAATATTTTTTTAATTTTTGGATTGTGATATCATGTGCGTTTTAAGATGCGCAGCCGTATCAGGGGCCCAAGTCTGCTATTTTTATAAATTCGTCATTCCAGCACGATCCTATTGTCATTTTGCTAAAAGTTCGTAATCTGCTAAATTCATAATGGTCGATCATTGGTCGGTCAATGGTCTAAGAAAAACTACTACTTTTCATGCTAGATTTCATTTATCTAATATACAAGCTGAAATTTTAATGGTTGTTTTCCCGCGGCAGAACAATTTGGTCTCAGTAGTGCTACCTATTCATGGAGTTAAATTTAAAAAATAAAATTGATTTTGTTTTCAAATAATTATAAAAATATGATCTCAACTCGAAAGCGTGAGAATCAATAGTGACTCACGTGCGCCCGCCCGCTACCTACCAGGGACACGTGCGTGAGTGGTTAAGTAGGTATATCCCATACAACCAAATCCGGTCGCGGTGACTAAAATTTCGGTAACAAAATAATCGACTGGTCGCAATGTCGTAATTGTTACTAAGCTTTGTGCCTGCGTGAAGTTTAGCCTCAAAATATTGTAAAAAAGTATACACTTCGCGACTAAAATGTGTCAGAATAACTTTTAGTAACAATGTTTCGTAAATATATCCACACTGTTAATACGTTATGACATGAAGAACAAAACCATCCAAAAGTGCTTACACTGTGACTACATTTTTGTTACTAGAATGTTACTAAACTTTGTGTATAAATAGTTACAAGTAAATGTGCACACTAATTAACTTAGTTTTGTAACATAGTCGAAACTAATACACAGCTCTAGAATATTTGATTCCCATTGAAAAACTTCAGTGTTACTCAAACATTTATCTGATAATTGAGTGCTTGTAGGTTTTAACAAATTAACAGTATGAGTAAGCCTTTTAGACATACAACCACTTATTACCGACGACTCCATGCAGTTAAAGAAAAGGAGCAAAATCATGGAACTTTGACATCTGCGGATCCAATTTCAATTAAATCTGGCTCATCAACCACTAGAAATACAACATCAAATGTTCAACCACTACAGACGTTGTAAAATCCTTGCACTACCTTTATTATTATCACTCATAGTATAGTATAGTATAGGAAATAAACGTGGAAATGAATAAAACTTTTTATTTTATGTAGTATTATTTATTATTTTTGATTATAATCACTTAGTAGTTTTTCAGATCAGTAAGTAAATCACAGATTCATACATTAGGTATTTAAAATATTTTTTAACACACATAATGAGTGACTGGCAATTAGTGTACGATACTTAAACACATGGTTTTACTCATGATAACAAACAACTTTTACTATTGTACCAAACCTGAAATCGCGAAATAAAAATCAGCTCTTCCCTACATTTATCTTCGTCTATCTCGTCAAAATGTAGGGAACAGCTGATTTTCTTTTCGCGATTTCAGGTTTGGTCCCATAGTAAAAGTTGTTCATAATGATGAGTACAATGACCTCTTAAGAGGTTGCTGGTGTTTTTCAAATAACCCTGTAAAATCAAGTATATAATCAAAGGATAAAATACATCTAGAAACAAGGCAAACACAAATGCTCATCACATACACACTTGATACATGTTTGGAATCACCACTTTTGTGGAACCACTGGCATCGGATTATTCCGTCGGCCATAATAGATTTTGTTACTGGATCGAGCAATAAGTACACTTTGTGTCGACTTAGTAACTGAACATTGTGATAGCCTTACAAAAACAATTAAGTTGAAATCAAAACAACATAAATACATGTTTTGCAATCATTATTGTATCCTAAAATAAATATTAGATCTAAACAATTTAAACTTTCTAATTAGCAACAATGACATCTATGAAATATTAATTTTTCTTATCACAAAATTAACAAAAATGTAAATGTTTTACCTTACTTCTTTATAAATCGCCGGCGCCTATATTATTTGGAATTATCTTCCAAATTCCTTCGACAAACGAACTTGCGCACTTTGCAACTAACTATAATAATTATAAAAAACTTACCTTAACATACAATAAATAATTTTATTATTTTGTAATGGCTGATGACACTGACATAAAAGTAAAATGGATGTAAGATTTAAGTTGCATTAATCGTTCAATGATTCGATTATCGTTCATTCAAAACTGTAACAAACTGGTAACAATGTTACTACAATTTTATGAAACATCTTTTCTAAAATGTAACCACTTTTATGTTTCTTAACTTCCCCACTTTTTGTCGAGGTGTCAACACTAGATAGACACAGCTACTATATTTGTTACCTGTGTAGGAATACAAACAAGTAACAGTTTCTACACTACAACCGAAATGGTTGTATGGGATGTGCCTATTGTGTTTCGTTAACAAAGGAGTACGTAGTATCGTATCAGCTGTACTATTAGTGTAGCTATAGGTACCATTGGTTCAAGATCGCGTTCGAGTTTTGTTTTTCACAATTGTAAATCTGCCATTTTTTAATATTTAATTTTATTTTTTTTATAAATCGCTTGTACTATCAAGACAAAATCATTTCGCTTCGGGAAAACAACCATTAAAATTTCAGCTTGTATATTTTTACATATTACGTATTAGTGTTTGCAATCTGAAGTAGTAAGAAGTTTGTAAATAGCAATACACATTACATTTATTAATTATGTACAGTCAACAGCAAAAGTAGATGATGAAAATCAGAAATTCAATACTAATTAACGAACGGAGTTCGCGTCAGAACTGTGTGGCGTCGAAGTAGTAAATGTTTGGTGTAATTTACAATCACATAACGATACTTCGACGCCACACATTTCTGACGCGAACTCCGTTCATTAGTATTGAATTTCTGATTTTCATCATCAACTTTTGCTGTTGACTGTACGAGATTACCATTTTATGCCATTTCTTTCAATGTAGTGTCAGTGGTTGATCATTGGAAAGTCATAATGACACCATTATATTAGTAGATTACCAAACTTGTCAAAATCAACAATTATGAAATCAATGTTAGACCATTCTGACACTATTGTAATAGCAGACTTGAGGCCCTGGTATTCTGGTCGCACGGGTTGCCGGCGTGCGTGATAGTAGGCGTTCCCACCGCCCACACACTTACCACTCTCACAGTACCTACGTCACCCATGGGCGCCTGGTGCGGGGTGCAAGAGGGCGCACTTGCATCTCCCTGGCTTCTAAATAAAATTTACCTAGATGTGAAAACATTCAGAACTAAAAATATCCGAAAAACAGTGTTATTTATGAAATTAATGTAAGTTTTTCCCACTTTTGTAGAAATTCATAGTTAGTAGGCACTCATTTAAGGTCTGTTCAAAAAGTATCAGATGAAAGTGTAAACAAACCCTGTCACGGTAATATTATATACAGTATTGTAACTCGGCCGTATCTTTAAAATAAATGCCTACAGCCGCGCGGTACGTAAACATGCGATAGGGATGCCCGCCTCCAGCATTTCAAATACATTTGCCTACTTTGTGTTTCCATTTGGTTTTGTGATTGTAAATATACCTAGCTGTTGCTGTTGTTATTAATACCGAAAAAAAAACGGTTTTTAGTGGTATAATTGTTGTTATAGCAGCAGCAGAAATTCTTAATCTGAGAAACTTTCAACTATCTAGTGACAGACAGCCACGGTCAAATTTATTTTTTCTAGTATTATTCATACACGCAGTACAATAAAAAACTATTATTAATAATAAAATACCACGTCTTTAGTTTGAATTATATAAACTAACAAAACAAAACACACATGCCCCGAGGTTTTAACACAAGCCCACGTACCATAGTGGGAGGCAGTCACCTCCTTCTGCGAAGCAGTCATGCTAGCGAAGGAGGTGGCGGGACGGCTGAGGGAGAGAGCCTCACGTCCGGGCGTCGGGAGCCGCGTGACGACTCCCGGCCACCGTAGGCGCGGGCCTGCGGGCGGAGAGTAATGGGTAACTCTCCGTCCGATCAAGACCAGGCCCGTGCCGGACGGCGCGTACGTGTTCCACGCGCGCCTCAAAGAGATGTCAGCATAAAGGAAGGGGCCCGAAAGGGCCGAAGCCTGCCGGGGCAGCGGGATTGTCCGAAAGGGTTACCGCTACCCCGGAACACAAAGGGCTAAGGAAGGAACACGGGTGGGTTTTAGTCAGTAAAAGTCTGACACTCCCTTCTGCTCCACCCAGAGCGGGAAGGGTCATTGGATGATTTCCCATCCACAAAAAAAAAAAAGCCCACGTACCATGATTCATAAACGCTTATAACTACCTATTTCACTCGTGTCAATCACTTTCCTTTACTCTATTCACTTTATTTATTAATCCAGACATCTTTTTTTTCGGGAGATAAAAGGAAATACTTATCCATTAAAATGATACACATTATGTACCTACCTACTAGTAAGTAAAATTATTTTATAGTCTTACCTTTCAGAGTTTCCAGGTAATCTAAAAAACGTTATCTCTGGATGCGTTATTGACGAATTCATGCAACCAAAAACAGCACAATATATCCTACTCGTCTAAATATACCTATACTTGAACTTATTTTTAGTGAAAAAATGGCGCGGTTATTGTTAAAAAACAACACACCGTCCGTTCGTCAAAGCGGCACAGTCGCGACTGCGACTGCGTGCCGAACGCATGCCGAGATCTAAGCGCGTAGGCATAGCTCGCGCTTCGTCCGTTTGTATGAAGTTGGAATAATGTATATAATATTACCGTGACCCTGTTCAGGTTTAATTCTTACGCAATGGCCCCGATTCTGTTGTTCATAAACTACCTAAACTAAATTTAAGTTCCGTGTATCTTTTTCTTTCTATTTCAATAGGAAAAGGACAGAATATAAATATTAGTTTAGTCCTGTCAAATTCATTCATCCTACAAGTTTAGATGTGATTAAAAAATTGGCTATTATATATACGTCAATTTACGTCAGGGACTGACTAATTTGACAGGACTAAACTAATATTTATCTTCTGTCCTTTTCATAATTAAATAGAAAGAAAAAGATGCACTGAACTTAAATTTAATTTGTGAACAACAGAATCGGGGCCAATGACTCACTAAAAAGAAATTCCCATAAGTGTGTGATTGCGTAAGGATTAAACTTGAACACGGTTTAGTTTATTTTGATCTTTAGCACCAGTGTAATAGTGGATCCATATTTTCGGCGTGGCTGAGTTCAAGTCGAAACTTAGGTATAGGCACAGAATACCTAATAGTACTTCGTACAGAATGGCCACTCCCTACCCCGCGCTGACATCAGATACCGCACCTCACCCCGCACACCCGCGGCATTATCGGCGGTTCTCTAGCTCAGGGCGCTCACAAAGAACCGCAGCACTGTACTGCTGACACGAGCACACAATTTTGCGATTTAAAAGTTTTATCTGAGTTTTAATCACGATGGTTCGATATTGTGATGCTTTTCCGAATTTGTATTTACATAAATGTTTGTAAGATATCGCATTTTAATACCATGCGATATAATAACCGATTATTTATAGTTAAGTAGGTCATTTAAACGAAAATATTTTAGTGTAAGCAATATTTAGCTAAGTACCTTATTTGCATGGGTATTTGCTCTGGGATAGCAACATTTAGTGAAGTGGAACTGATGATGAAGACCACAGATGGCCACCGGGACTACTCAATAATAAGTATTTCACAGGTTGCGATTCGATTACTTTAATATGTTTGCTAAGCACAATTTATGCTCGTCACAATGCGAACTTCTCAACAATTAACGTCCCTGCATCGGGAAAAGCAATATTTTGTACAAGGCGATGAGCAAGTTGAAGAAGTAACTTAGATACTTTATAAACAGACCCACTAAAAATCGAGAAATAAAAACTGTTTAGCAAAAAAAAAAACCGACTTCCAAAAAAACACTAAATACAAACTGAAAAATAACTTTAATTTCGTAAGTCAGTGGCAATAAACTAAAATACAGATCCAAAGAGACCGACATCCGAAATTAAAGTTATTGTTAAAAGTTTTACATTTATTACTTAACTATTATAATATTATTTTTATTTCATTACGAACCCGACTAATTAGATAAACAATCAAACTAGTCCTTTCTAGTCGCGTCGTCGTCGTTCCCGCCTTTTTTTTACGCTCCGCACGACAACCAACCCTACTAGAGTTTACGCACACATTTGCACGTGTACCGACGTCATTTGGCTATGTAGTAGTAGTAGGTAATTATTTTGCGCGCGTTGTACGGAGTGTCCGGGGTGTGGTATAGGTACAGGGTTATTTGAAAAACACCAGCAACCTTTTAAGAGGTTGCTGGTGTTTTTCTTTGTACTCATCATTGTGAACAACTTTTCATCTCGTTCATCAATCTTTAAATTCATTCTACAAACCTACCTGCTCCCACAGTCTGGGCCACGGCCTTCACATGGTATCCCATGATGACTCCGTTGTGCGTCTCCTGCAGCGGCGCCGACCACGACACGTGCAGTATGGGACCAAACCTGAAATCGCGAAAAAAAAATCAGCTGTTCCCTACATTTTGAAGAGATAGACGAAAATGTAGGGAACAGCTGATTTTTATTTCGCGATTACAGGTTTGGTCCCATAGTAAAAGTTGTTCATAATGATGAGTACAATGACCTCTTAAGAGGTTGCTGGTGTTTTTCAAATAACCCTGTATACACTTGCGTGCAAAAAAATCGGCCCACCCCATGCCCATGCTTTCTTGAGACACGATAATTATCTCAAAAATCGTACCTAATTAATATAATTTATTATTTTATGTTGTGTAAAAGTAGGTACCTAAGGTACAGTTTATTTGAACGTACCTACACAATATTTTGTTCAAGCTAATATTCTTGACAAGACGACTCGATTCTTCAGATATCCTCATCACTCACTGCTCGGAAAAAGTGCGTGACTTTTTTTGTCAATGAAATTAACAAACGTCAATGAAATTAACAATTGTGTTTATTTCTGATTGTTTAATCAAAATTGTACTTAATTTTGTTTACGGACTTAAAAAAAAGGGAGGTTCTTTGTTCAACACCCATATTTTTGTAAGTTCACGAATTTCTCAAAACTAATGAATCAGTTTTGATGATTCTTTCAGTACCTAATATAATTCTACATATTTTCAGGAAGGTTTTAATACACAATATGTTAGGTTATTGTTAGTAAAACTTGTTGAATTAAATTGTTTCCAATCAAAGAGCATGGGGTGGGTCGACTTTTTGCATGCAAGTTTAGTTAAATGTGGGCCATCATTCTGCAAGATGTTTAATTTCTATTTTATTAAATGCGTATGATGGAATTATAAACACACTGCATTTTAAGCTATAATTTATTTCGTCGTCTTTGATATAATAAAAATGTAACTATAACAGGATATTTCTCTTTAACCCTATGACTATGCCGACCGCACAGTGGCGCCCTCATCGTTGGTTTGGTTATTTTATACAATTTAGAATGAAAATGCAGCACGTTAAGTTGTGCTTCACAAGATTATACGTTAAAATTATTAGAAACGGTAATTTTATATTGTTTAGTTTTATTATAATCCTTAAAACGGATAACAGTGGCCACTATATTCCGTTTTATGGATTATAATAAAACTAAACAATATAAAACTACCGTTTCTAATAATATTAACGTATAATCTTGTGAAGCACAATTTAATGTGCTTATTTTCTGCATTTTTATTCTAAATTGTATGAAATAATCAAACAAACGATGAGGGCGCCACTGTGCGGTTGGCATAGTCTTATTCATATCTGTAATACATAAGAAACCTACACATATTTTTATAGAAAACAAAATATGCAACTTTAACAATTTGTGTGATGAAGATAAACTTGTAAAGAGCTACATAAAAGCAATATATATTTGGTAATAGTTGATGTACCGTTGTTTCAATTCACACCAACACAAATTCCTCAGATTCAATGTCTGTATCACTGTCTTGGATATTTGGAGTCACCCAGTTTTGCTCTGTTTCATAGATAGAGTATCTAACATTAGGAAAGTTCATAACATTACTACAAGAGCCACTGTTTAGAGTGAATATAGGATACTCTAAATTAGTAGTAACTCCCTGGGGGACTAGGAATGATTGTATTATATTAATATAAGTTTCCAAATCATGCTGCGTTGCCAGGTAAAAGCCTATACAACATGAAGGATCCATTTTACTAAGAGGCATTTTTCTTGGAGATCTGCAATGAAATGACTGTAATGAAAAGTTAGGTTGCCATACATCAACCATTTCCTGACAGTAATGCGGATCTAAATGTATTAGTCTATCATCTTGGTAACCCACAAAGTACAGTGAATGTTTGGGTCGTCCCCCAATGATTCCTATGCAGAAATCTAATGTAAGTAGTGATGTAAGGCAAGGGCCATAAATAGGATTAAATTTATCAGAACCCAATTTTACAGGTACTAAAAGAATGAGTGATTTCCAAGAACCATTTGGTAAACGACAAAGTGAGAATACATCTTGAATATAAATAGTTGAATCTTGAGCAACATAAACTTCCAAATTATCAAATTCATAATTTTCTTTTGAAGCAGCAGCCATGACTGCTTTTAAGCAGTGAGCAACAGACGCAGGGCCATACCAGTCTCCTGGTTTCTTACCCAGTGCTTCTCCCAGACTCACCATCTGGTGTATAGATAGAGGACTGTTAACTGACGACTTGTCACCAAACCATTTGATTATCATGCGGTGTAGACAATCCTCTTGGAATTCCCTGGCATTTTGTATAGCTTTATCAGGAGACCACCTCCAAGACCTCCCAAGAAAGTGAGTCACTAATGCTTGGGCTAGCAACATTTGTCCACTTCGAAGCATGCAACCCCAACCGCAGTCAGTGGTAAACGACGAACCTGACATGGTAGGAAATTCTCTTCTATAGGTCATCCAAATTTTGCTGATGAAATCAGATTTAAAACCTTCAATACCTTCACCATATATCTGTTCAATTGGCTGGTGTGCAGTTGCTTCTGTACCTATTTCGGTAGAAGATTCTAATGATCCAGTTGGACTCAGTTTACGATGGTAGCATCGTCCTAGTAGCCATACTGGTGATTCCTTTGAAAAGCTAGTTTTCAATTTGACTGTCCATCCAAACTTCACGTTATTCCACATGGATAGGAGGCGGGATTCAACTTTGCCTTTAAGATCGAGTAAGTCCTCTGAACCATCACGAGCATTTGAACCTGCAGCTTTACTTCTATCAACATTTATCTCTGATGCATTTTGCGTTATACCGTTCTCAGATGGTTGCAGTTCAGAGTTATGTGCAACAATGCTACTAGAGCCGTTCATTATATTACATTTGCATTTTACCTACTGTTACTGTTGGAATTATCCAATATTTATTGACTAGTCAGCAGTACGTTTTATCTTTACCCGAATATGGTTCGGTCCCCATCTTCAATAAATTCTTGCAGTCTTAAAATTACTGTATTTGCACTGAACTGTACTAACAGCTTAAATGTTTAAGTTTATAAATAAAATTAATGCTATTCTCGTAAATTAAGAATAAAAACATTACGAGCATGAAAGAAGTACACACGCACGATTAAGTTATCGACACACACAAACAAGGACATATTGAACCCCAGATGTCTAAACTTCTACAGAAAGGACAGCTGTCAACCAACCATAGAATTAGTACTAAATACTATTTAGTCTATGCTTGAAGGAGCTACATTCAAGGATAGAATATACTAATTCCATGCCTGAAATCTAAGTTCATAAGTTGTATTCTGTGCCAGTGCCACTGACTAAGTAGTACAGACGCCAGCAGGTCAACCTACCCCAATCTGTCAAATTTCTTTGATAGATTTTCAACTTTAGTATAAAGGAATAAGGTTCATATTCAATTGGGAAAATCTGACAGATTGGGGTAGCGAGACGTGCTGGCCTCTGTACATTATATTCATTCATTCGGACTAAGCGCACTACGAATTTTAATCGTTGCGATAAACAATCGCCTATCAGTGGACAATACTAATATACTAGAATCCGCGCACTGCGGAAAAAAATCGCTTGAGAATTCGCTTATAAAACTTTGGTGTTTGCGATTTTATAATTATATCGCAACGATTAAAATCGTAGTGCGCGCATAGCCTCAGTGTGCAGCAGTGACTAGTGACTTTAGGAGGTTACACGTCCAATTTGGCATCAGTTCAGTCTGTGATTGATGTCAGAATGACGGGAAGCTGATTGTGTACGCGTAGACTGATGGAATGATGGTCCAGAATGATGGTTCTTTAATTTTTTGTCATTCTGGTCAGACTGATGCCTGATTGAACGTGTGTTTATTAGCTATCAGTCTGATGTCAGTCACCGCTTAGACAGCGATGGTCGCCCGACATGTCGCCGCCTGCGCGGTCTCTCTCGCCGCCCCTAACGTCCCCCTCTCAACCGTTAGCCCCGGAGAAAGAATTTATTTTCTTATTAGAAACATTACCTATTCTATGGAATAAAAGGCATCCCCATTATTTTAATAAATATAAGAGAAATGAGGCGCTGCAGAAACTTTTACTAATTTTGATGAAAATAAAACCACAGTCAAATTTAGAAAAAGTGAAAAAGATTTTTTTTTTCTACGATTCTACGTTTTTTTTTCTACTATTTCTCGAAGAAAGGGCTAATATTATAGCAATACAAGCTTTTTTCTTGTTAGAATCCATACATAATGGGTATGCGTGTTATCGCGTACTTTCGGTTGGACTGTTCGTCAGTCTGACTTACCGTCTAAATCGCCCGTCAGTCCATCATTCAGCCATCAGTCTATACGTGATCAAGGTCACAGACTGAACTGATGCCAAAATGAACGTTTAAATCGATAATTCGATCTTAAAGTATTAATTTTCTTTTTCACGTCTTCTAAATTTGACTGGTTTTATTTTCTTCAAAATTAGTAAAAGTTTCTGCAGCGCCTCATTTCTCTTATACGGGGTTATTTGAAAAACACCAGCAACCTCTTAACAGGTCATTGTACTCGTCATAATGAACAACTTTTACTATGGGACCAAACCTGAAATCGCGAAATAAAAATCAGCTGTTCCCTACATTATTTTATCTTCGTCTATCTCGTCAAAATGTAGGGAACAGTTGATTTTTTTTTCGTGATTTCAGGTTTGGTCCCATAATAAAAGTTGTTCATAATGATGAGTACAATGACCTCTTAAGAGGTTGCTGGTGTTTTCAAATAACTCTGTATTTAGTAACATAATGGCGATGGCTTTTATTCCATAGAATAGGTAATGTTTCTAATAAGAGAATAAATTCTGTGTGAGTCTATCTGGCGGGCCCCAACGAGATTTATCAATAGGTGATAACTTTTCATAAAGACATTATTTTGTATCTAAAGGAAATAAATATAATAAATTTTATACCTCAACAGTTTTTGATTTTAAATGACGTTTCTATGAAGTGTCTAGCTAGTGGGCCCCTTATGATTATTTTTTTTGTTATTATACTTATAGATCGTTCAGTAGTGCTTGGAGTTAGAAACTATTATGTATCTTACAAATCCAAAATTTCGACTTTCTGAGAGCTATAATTCAGGAGTTATTCGTTATTAAGACTAACGTCCGACCAGCGAGCCCCTTCTTTAATACTATTCTTTTATATCATATAATAGCATTAGGAGCTTGATGCTATTATGTACCTTACAAATCCTAAATTTCGACTTTCTATGACCTATAATTCAGAAGATATTCGTTATTCAAATAAAAGTCCAGCCAGCGGGCCCATTTTTAAAAGCTGTTCTTTTATATCACACAAATAGCATTAGGAGCTTGATACTATTATGTACCTTACAGATCCAAAATTTCGACTTTCTGTGAGCTATACCTACTTCAGAAGATATTCGTAACCTAAACAAACGTCCAGCCAGCGGGCCCCTTTTTAAACACTATTCCTTTATATCATACAATAGCATTATGAGTTAGAAACTATTATTTACATTACAAATCCAAAATGTCACATTACAAATCCAGACTCACACAAATTCTTTCTCCGGGGCTAACGGTTGAGAGGAGGACGTTAGGGGCGGCGAGGGAGACGACGCAGGCGGTGACATGTCGGGCGACTCCATTGCTGTCTAAGCGGTGACTGACATCAGACTGATAGCTAATAAATGTTATTTATTAGAGGTTTTTAGAATTTATAATTAAATTCATCTTGATGATGACCGAACAGAACATAACATAATAGTTGCTAAGCAACGACATATTATATAAACTCTAACTATAGAACATAGTACATTATGCATTAAAACCTTCACGGTTTAACACCCCCACTTAATCCACTATGATTTGTACAGAATATATGTTTCTGCTTACCAACTCCCTTAGTCATCATATCAGCAAGCATAAGGGTAGTTTCACAATATTCAACACAAACAACCCTTTGCTCTGCTAGCTCTCTAACGAAATGATATCTTATATTTATGTGTTTGGAACGTTTTCCAATAGCAGGAGTATAAACTAGCTTTCTGGCACTTTGACTATCACTAAAAATAGTAACAGTAGTGATAGAGCCAGTCAGTTCAGAATATAATCCATTAACTGATATCACTTCTTTAGCGACCTCACAGATTGCGATGTACTCAGCTTCAGCAGTACTTAACGAAACACAACGCTGTTTTAAGGACTGCCAAGACACCGCAGCACCACCGAAAACAAGGGTATAACCAGAGAAAGATTTCCCATCAGGCCCGTTTCCCCAATCTGCATCTGCATAGGCAACCAAAGGTTTATTACATTTTTTGTAACACAGCGATAGTTCCGCTGTCCCCTTTAAATACCTAAGCACACGTTTCATTGCTGCCATGTGAGTAGAATCGTTGCAGTTATTAAATTGATAAAAGTAATGTGTAACTACATTTTGGAATGGGCGACTAGAATCAATTCTATTTTTTCATTTTAAATTTTGACGTTCAAAAGTGCCTTTTAAGTGCCTATTTGAAATAAATGATTTGACTTTGACGTTGACTTTGACAAATAAAGTATGCCATATATAATTTTTTTTCGATAAGTACCAAAACAATTTATTCCTAGTAGCATCAGATATACCACACGTAGTTTTTTTTTAAATTTGCCGCGTTTTTTCAGGCTCAACTTTCATGTGCCAGACTCTAAATAGTTCGATAATAAAGTATTAATTTTCATTTTCTCGTCTTCTAAATTTGACTGTGGTTTTATTTTCTTCAAAATTAGTAAAAGTTTCTGCAGCGCCTCATTTCTCTTATATTTATTAACATAATGGTTTGCCTTTTATTCCATAGAATAGGTAATGTTTCTAATAATAGAATAAATTCTTTCTCCGGGGCTAACGGTTGAGAGGGGGACTTTAGGGGCGGCGAGGGAGACGGCGCAGGTGGTGACATATCGGGCAACTCCATCGCTGTCTAAGCGGTGACTGACATCAGGCTCATAGCTAATAAACACACGTTCAATCAGGCATCAGTCTGACCAGACTGACAAAAATTTAAATAACCCTCATTCTGGACCATCATCAGCCTACGCGTACAAAATCAGGGTCCCGTCATTCTGACATCAATCACAGACTGAACTGATGCCAAACTGAACGTGTTTCCTCCGCCTAACCTCCGCCCACTGACGTACCAATCACATGGACCCGGCATACCTACAAGAAAAACGTGCATACCTAAACTTTACTGAGAGGATAAAATGGCGGCTAATAGAGCAGCCCCTAATCGATATTTCTGTAAAATAACATCGATAAAAGATTGTGAGAATGTTTTCTTAGTGTCACGGACTCACGGTACAATATCTACGGGTAAAAATACCCCCAGTTTTCTAACTTAGGCCTTTCATTTATTTGTAGGTTCGTCCATTTTTCACGGCTAAGCCGTAAGAGGTGTTACCGTCAATGGATCGCTGATGATAATTGATAATAATTTGAATAATAATAAAAAAATTGTAACAGAACTGCAATTTGGAAAAAATGTGTGAAAATTTGAATTTTACGGGATGTAATGACGGAACTAACATAATTAATATTTTTGAAATTTAGATGTTAAGTTTCCAACACCTACTTTTTCAGACATGCAGATGATAGTGGGCTTTAATTAAAAGTCAATAATAAATTATAATTAAGTATATAATTATATTCAAACAGGAAAAAACAACAACAAACAAACCAATCTCATTTATTTCTGAACTATACAATTTTGATCAGATAATTTCGATGTGATATTCTTTCAGGAGATTTCTTCCCATAATATTTTCGTCTGTATTAAAAATTTCTCGTTAAGTCTCTTTATCTTCTTGGGCTGTTTTTGACATTTGTCCTTTAATTCTCTTAATAAATGAAACAAATAAAATACAAGTAAGCTTTAATAGATATTGAAGACAAGGAAGACAAGCGAGAGATATCTCCCACTCTGTCTCAATTACTTTATTCAGTGTCCGGTTGAAACTAGATTCTTCAAAGTGAAGAGAACAAATATGAATTGTTTTTGTTGACATCTATAAATTTTCAACACCGATTGTTTCCAACCAATAAAGAACCATAAAATAGCATTATCGATAAATATAATAATGTCAAATGCACTACTCTATCCCTATAACAAAGAAAATGATTTCATGAAATACAACTTGAAAATAAAGAGAAAAGGGAAAATATGAATGCTTTGCTGTTGAAACTCTTCAACGAATGCAGAATCTTTTGTTTATACTCTAAATCTAATATTTCAGCTGAAATTAAGTACACATACTGGTGCTGGTTGTTTTCGGGTGATTTCTGCTTCTTTTGATGGCACATCCACACATATTGCAATTGGGCATCTTGCTACTGACGACTTCCACTATAGAACCGAGTTCAAACACAATAACACAGCAAATTACTCCAAAATTCACAAATATCCACAGCTCAAGAGCATTTGACAGTTGACGTACCCAACTCTGGACTCTGGTACCAAACAGTGAGAGGATAAAATAGCGACCGGCCGCAAATAGGTATTTTAGTGACGCTAGGAATGAAGGATTGCCATTATAGTCACTGTCAAAAACACTGTTATCTTTTTTCACATATGCAAATTAAGAAAGTTAAAAAGAGATGGCAATATTTTTATGATTCTGGCGTCGATAAGCCTCTGCCATTATAGTCACTGTCAAAAACACTGTTATCTTTTTTCACATATGCAAAATTAAGAAAGTTAAAAAGAGATGGCAATATTTTTATGATTCTGGCGTCGATAAGCCTCATATTTGTTTAACTGTGTTTTTGTATAGTCAAACATTTCGGTCCATATGATGTATAGTCTAAGCCTCCGCCTTATGGTATCTTTATGTTCTGTACCAGTGACCAAAGAGAATGTAATCACTAGCGTTCTAAGAGACGGGAGTGTCATAGAAAAAGCGTGAATTTGTATTACTAAGAAACGGGGGCGAACAATCTTGCCAACATGAAGCCGCAAACAACATCATTTATTTATTTGACATAATGCCAACATCAAGAACAAAATAGGGATGTCACGTCACACGAATGATCGAATTATCGATATCGGTATTTGTCGATATTAGCGTTGTGAATGACCCACGCACGCAGCTAATTTTTTTTTAAATAATCGAAGTAGATTCATTATTAACAAAAAAAAAAAAGAGTTGAAAGTGTATTCAAAGGATTTTATTTCGTTCAAACTTTAACATGATTGCTTAAGCATAGATCAAAAATGTTCCTTTACTCCAGCGGGAGCATTCAAGTATTACGTAACGCCATTTGGGGGGGGGGAGGGGAGTCTCGTAAAAAGTTACGATGCGTTACAGGGGCGGGAGGGGGTCTTTCTTACAAGACATTACGTAACACTGTTTCTTTTTTAAATAAAAATTTAGGGAATTAAAACTCCCAAATTGGCAACCCTTTTCGTTTACGTTTTACGGGGAATCCCTCGATTGTATTATAGTCTGGTCGTCATTTTTCATTTGTTCTCGCAAGTTGGCAAACCTTTTCGTTTATATTTCACCGGGAATCCCTAGATTGTATTGAACGTCATTTAAAGTATAAACAGACGATTGAACTTGGTTCGGGCCGAACCACGAACATGGTGCGCTCCGAACCATATTCGCTCGTGTGGTGCACGGTCCGCCGGACATTATTATTATTAATATCGGTACGGCTGGTTCGGAGCGCTTGCACATCAAACACGGTGCGTTCCGAACCGATTCGATCGTGTGGACGGCGCACCGAACCATTTGTCGGTCTAGTCGCTATTGTGCCACCGTACGCGCAACACGGCGCGATGTGTTATCAGACATGGATTCCGAGCATCGCCAAGAAGACACTGTTAATACGGAGAAAACAGCTTTTATAGAGTTGTATAAAGACTTTCCATGTTTGTGGAATATAACGCCTTTATTGTAATAAAGATGCACGCAATCAAGCGTTTCAAATACTTTTAGAAAAAATAACAACTAATAATAATAATAATAACTAATGCAATTTTGGCCTGTTTCTATAGAATAGGCGGTATGTCGAGACGTGTTCACGCAATGCTAGCACAATACGACTGGACGGTTCGGAGTCCGGTGTGCTCGTCTGTTGTGTACAGCGCACCGTACAGTTCGCTGGTGCGGGTCGCACCGATTCGATCGTCTGTTTATACTTTTATTGTTGTTTTCGTTGTCAGTATTCGTTTCAGTTTATGCAGAAGCACATTGCTCTAGTCGGTATTATTAAAGTAAGTTCATAGTGTTCATACTGCAATGTCCTCAAAAGAGGGAGATTTGTTTAATCAACTGTTCTTGGCCTATAAAGGCTCTCATGCTGACTAGCCAGCGCAACTGTGTCAAAAAAATGCCAACGAAATTTGGAAAACGGCTAAAGAAAAACTAAAAAATAAAGAAAAGTTTATAGAACATATAAATGAACATATAAACTATAACATAACTTTTAGCGCCTTTAGGGTAAAAATGGTCACTTGAGTACGCACGTAACGTTTAGAGAGGGCGAGGGGGGTACATAAAAACGTTACGGTGCGTTACAAGGGGGGGAGGGGGAGTCTAAAATCTTCAAAAATTGCGTTACGTAATACTTGAATGCTCCCAGGCTGTGCGGTGTGCTCCAGGTTGGAAATTCTGCATAAAAAATAATACAGGCTGGTAATTGGTGACTAATAAATTCATTACTAAAATCAGGGTTAAAAACCTTGTAACCTTGTTGTATTATGCTCACACACTGGTAGACCGTGTTGAGCATTCCCAGCAGTCTGGATATTTTTATGTTGAAGTCGTATGAGAAAACGCTGACTCCAGGTCCGCAGTTAGTCTTTGATCCATCTGTGTAAAGTCGCAGTCCTCTTTAAGCACTATGTTGTAATGCTTTTGAAAGCAGTATCGTTTTGGGACTTTGTCGCAGGGTGATGTCATTATTAAATTATTTACAACAGTTCCTGAAGTCATCAGTCTATTTTAAAGTCCCTGAAACAAACATGGAAATATTGTTATTACAAAATTATGCAAAAAAAAAAATGACAGTAAAAATGTAGGTAAGCTTTAACGGTTGAGAGGCTATGCTAAGCAAAAAACATTTATTCTTCAAGTGCACCCTTTTGTATACACATAACTAATAGGCGTTGCTATGATAGAAGAACAATATTTTCCCAGGTATTTCTCACTTCAAACGAAAATTATCGATAAAACTTACAACAAGCACAACAGTACTATTGTTTACATGATGTAATTATGGATATGCATTATTTTACACGAAAAACCAAGTCTTCAATGAAACTTACGATTAACACAGTTATTTCACGCGGTATTAAATTAAATTACGTACTTACAGATCTTCATTTAGAGGAAATCTTGCCATGAATGTTTTTTTTGACCGTCCATTCGACAAGTTTTTATTCCACATATTTCGCACTTTTTTCTTTTGAATCCACTCATTTTTGTTTTTGTGATTGTCTTGAGTACCTTCTAGACTACCACCACACCAAAAAATATAGCAAATAATTACATTATTTTGTGAAAAGAGCACTTCTCATAGAAACAACAAAAGAGAAACCGGAAACGTCAACATGACATGGCAGTATGGCCTATGGCATGGCGGTCAAAGATGGCGGCGAAGTACAATCCGCCTAAATTCGAATGCCGTCAATTGTCTACTGCTTTCTAGATTTCAACGTCCTTTCAAACTTAGACGGGTTAAAAATTCGCCTCCGTTTCATACATTCCTTTTTTACCTTGAGAGTTGCGCCAGGCTGCCAGTGACAGTGAATGAGTGGTTCAGTTTTTCTTGCAATGTTTATTTTCGATAATCTTGATCGACTGGGCAAGTAAACAAATAGGAAGGTAAAATATTATCAGACATCTCGAAATAATGACGGAGACAAAATCACAAAATATAATGAAGATAGAAGAATATAACGCTATTGTCGAAGACTTCAATAAACTTACATCATACAGCCGCAAATCTGAAAATGAATTGAAGAAGAAGTATAAACAGTGAGTAACCTTGTGTGAATTAATATCATGTATAAAATTATAAATAGATACATTTTGGTCAGTGGGTCGTCATAAGGGTGGTTCAAAATATTAAACACAATAATTAAGATTTAAATTACGTTTACAGTTTACCACCAACTACTTTGGGCAGCATAATATCTTTATTAGTGCAGAGATCCATGAAACACAGTTACAGGAAATCTCCACAAATTTCCAGTAAATATCATGAATTTTATGAAGGCTTAATGCGGGACAAGAGTAAGGAAAATGTCATTTTACAGTAAGTGTAATATTATAATCATTTTTACCTTCTTACTTTAAAAAGGAAGGGGAGAACTTAAACATTATAACTTTTCTACAAACAGGCTCTCAGATTGTCAAGGAATCAGTCCTGCATTGTTTGCAAGATCACTTTTACAAGGTGTGTACTCTGATTCATCATTAGCTAAAAAATGCATCAAGGATACAACTTTGATTGAGGAGAAGGACTTAGCTTACCAAGTCTTCATGGTATGATAACATTACTTTACTTAGGGCTGATTTTTCAATCAACAGATATTTTTTATTTGTGGAATAAAATTGTTGTCTGACAGATTTTGTATGGAAGAACTGTCAAAAATCAAAATTATTCCTTGGATAAAATTATCTAGCGATGGAAAAATCAGCCCATACAAACTTGATTGTAGAAGTACCTATTAATATACTACCTATGATAATATACATTTTTAAATTATTGAATCAAGAGATGTTATAAAAGACAATGGGCAAAAATGTGTAATGTCCTTTCTATGTTTCAGGGTACTATGAATGATAACCAGTATGGTCCCTATGCAG
Organism: Globia sparganii; assembly: GCA_949316385.1. Lineage (NCBI taxonomy): Eukaryota > Metazoa > Arthropoda > Insecta > Lepidoptera > Noctuidae > Globia > Globia sparganii. The sequence goes on from OX438671.1 coordinate 9,017,898, forward strand.
ATATAATAAAACAGTAAGCTTTTGAATGATGTAATGTTATTGAAAATATTTTATGTTAACTGAAATGTGTTTTCATCAATCATTGAAAGCGCTGTGTTTTGATACATGCAGTATATTTGTTTTAATTTCAGGTCTATAGGGTTAGAGTATGAGTTAAGATTAGAAAGAGAATTAAGACTAATGAACATCACATTTTCTGATGAAAGTGTTCTGCGATCAAGGGGATATGACAAAACACCTGATTTTAAGTTAGATGTACCTATTGCTGTTGATGGATTCATTGTCAACTGGGTTGAAAGTAAAGCACTCTTTGGGGATGAAGAAAATCACTCAGGATATCTAAAAGAACAACTTCTATGCTATTGGAACAGATTTGGACCTGGGCTAGTCATATACTGGTTTGGATACTTAGAAACCTTGGATTCCACTCCTGAAGTAAATAGCATGTTTATATTACGCACTACTTTCCCAGAGAAAACAAGCATTACCCAGTATAAAATGGATATTTAATATTAAACATAATAAATAACTTGAAACTTCAAAAGTATTTAATTTATGATTTTGCTGAAAAAAAAAAGAAAGATTATGTTTGTTCCAACTATTGCACTTTCCCCTTTATTCATAAACGTTGCTTAAAGTTAAGTAATGATTAGCGTACTTACCCTTACCTATTGACTGTTTAACCATAAAATATATTGATGTTGGAACATCACTTAACTTTAATAAAATAAACTCCACTATCTTAAATTGAATCAGTAGATTTAGATAAATGGAGTAAAAAAAAAAATTAAGTTAAATGAAGATAATTATAAAAGCTAAAAAATAATTCGGTAGGTCCTATGTACCAGTCATCACACCACTTTCCTCATCAACCTAGGATTCGTCAATGGTAGCTAATTTATTTGAACAAAAAAAGCTTGTTACATAAATAAAAAATATCGTAAAATGTTTGTTACTAATTCTTAAACGTACGATAAACGATTAACGTAAGATATTTTTTTTTAAACTCCGTGGTTAATAAATATTGAGAGTTTCATTCTTTGGTTCCTTGGTGGTAAATATGAATTTTAAAACAACTATTACGGGTAATCACAACAATATTGCCAACTGAATGATTTTCGCGCCAGGGTGCTTACTCTTGAATTTAATTCCGATAGATCGACATTGGAATTGTGACGTTTCGTACTCTTGAGTTCGATGCTAGCGCCAAATAGTTTTTAAATTGGGTGTCCATTTTGGGGAACTAAATGGAATTAAGATCGGGCTTGGCGTGGGGTAAACGGTACTCTTGAGTGTATTTTGACAGCTGTGTATTGCGTCAATATTGCGTTGGGATAGTTTGTTGATTGTGATTTTTCCAATAACAAATTAATGTGTAACTTTTTAGGAATTATTATGCGTTTTGAAGTAGTTTTCAGTCGGTAATATGTATATAATATGGCACGATAAGCAGTCATATATAGTGTTTTACTTAATTCCCATAAAAACAATTGAAATAAAGATGAGATGAACGTAGGATGATGCGTTTTAGGGACAAAGCGTTTTCTATGAATGAATACGAATTTAAAGCAAATTATAGAATGAGCAAGGATTTTATTCCTCATTCGTATTACATAACAACATTTATAAATCCTATTTATACAATAAAAACTTTTTAGAACAATAACTTACTAAAATTCTGACTTTGGCATGTTTTCATTATGCAAAATTCTTTCTATCTCTAAAACCCGTGAACCAATTTACAAAATTCAAACAGGAATATCAGTTTTAAACATAATCCTCTCATTTGACACTAAAATCATGCAAATATTCCAATAAACAAAAAACCTCGTTTTCAAGTTACGTAAATATTCTATAATTTTTCATCATACATTAAAATTCTCAAAAATTCTTCTTTAAATATTCCTATCAGATTCTAATACGAAAACTAATAATAAAAACAAGTTAGAAAGCTAATTAGAACAATACAAAACACTTAAAATCTAATTAGAAAATCAAAATCTTACTCACTAAAACAGTAAAGATGCGCCCGGAGCCCCGGAGCGCGGATAGGGTTATAACTATCATATTCTAATCACTTTTACACTTATTATAACTTATTTATCACTTCACTGGTATTTAACTCAGTCATGTTCACTATTCACATGCACGTTCGGCGTTCGTTACAAAAACAATAATTTTTAAAGAAGTTATCTATCTATTTAAGTACTTACGACTTGTTTAAAACTGTAATATTAGTTAAGGAACATAACGGACAGTACTTATTTCTTACTAAAAAAGAATCAAACGCGAACACTATTGTTAAACAAACTCTTATTTCAAATTCATTGGAGAACTTGTTTGTAAATATAATACACAGTCTTTTTTTTGTAGTGTAGGCAACGATCTACTGCATGCAGCCAAAGTCATGGTAAATTTTATGATTTTAATCGTTTCCTTACGCCCAAATGAATTAAATACGTTACAAATAATCAATTATACAACTATTTATACCGTATTTATTTATTAGTCTTGTTATTTAAAGGATAAAACATTTTAAAGTCATAATACCGGTTCATCGTAATGAGTTGAACCACACTATTGCAACCCGTCATATAGCTAAATTCACATGTATCAAAATAATAGCGGATCAATGTCAATTTAATGTTAATGTTGACAATATTGTTTTCAAGAGTACCGAATCACGTGACTGTAAAATTAACATTGGAATCATATTGGCATTATATTAAAATTAAAATTAGTTTCAAGGGTAAGCCCCCAGATCTAGGACTTTTTTTTGCTGTTTAATGCAGTTCGATGTCTGAGAAATAGGTACTAGGTGGTGGTGGTGGTGGTGTATTAAATGAATAAGTTGATATAAACAACATACTTATTTATGACAGATGCTCTTAGTATCTATAAGTAGTCTGTGGATGCTCTCTAGTCGTAGTTGTTGTCGTTGTGTTGGAGTTTCGTATGTTTTAGATTGGATTATATTTTGTTCGAATTGTTTCATGGACTCTCGATCGATTCTTCCGCTGTGTGACCCGTGGACTAGGCATCAAGAACATATTTTAACCCCGGCGCAGTTTTAAGATGACGTTATTGTTAGAGAAGATGATGAAGAATGAATATTTGTATTAAAAATGACTTGTTTTCTTTCCTTAATCAATCATTCATTATTTTTCATTTATTACAACAAACAAAAAATCACACGACAGTCAAAAAACTATAAACATAGGTACCTAATTGCATAAAAATTGTTCCAAATTCAAAATTCCCGCCAAAAAGAATAAAGACGCAATATTTATTAACAATGGAGTTTTTTTGTTGAAAATCTTTTCTGATATAAGTCTAGGAACTTATTACGAACATTTTACGGTAGTTTTCATTAATGTAACAAGCTTTTTTACTTCAAATAAAATGATGTATGGACATCTGCCATTGTTCTTTGTATCAATAGCACAGAATACCTATTTCAATAGTGTCAACCGCTCGCGTCCCACGATTTTATTTTTTTAGCTTTTTGTATAGAGGCCAGCACATCAAGCTACCCCAATCTGTCAAATCCCAACTGATTATGAACCTTATTACTTTGAGTTAAAGTTGAAAATCTATCAAAGAAATTTGACAGATTGGGGTAGCTTGTTGTGCTAGCCTCTGTACAGACGCCAGCAGGTCAATCTACCCGAATCTGTCAAATTTCTTTGATAGATTTTCAACTTTAGCTCAAAGCAGTAAGGTTCATATTCAATTCGGTATGTAAAGAAAAAAAATTCTACGCTGATTCCCAAACCATTTCGAGATTTAAGGTTTCTTAACTTAATTTTTCTATTTTTAGTGCTTAAAATTATAAGATGAAGTTTATTTTAACATAAACACTTAATACCACTTGACTTTAATTTGACTTCCAAATGACGTCACAAGTAAGCAGATTGAGAATACTTTCGGTGCCTCCTCTCATCATAAGATAAAAAGTTAAAGTCATCATAATGTCAAATATAGGGATGACCATAATAATAGAGGTATGTAATGCAGTCGTGCGAAAATTTCGGCCTTTGAATCGATTCAAATCAAACATTGAAAATCTATTCACACATAAAATCTAAATCCCGAATTCTGAATTATCGTTAATCAATCATTATAATGATAGCTTAAATAAAATGCATTCCCTTTAAATAATAATATATTAAGTATAAAATCATTCGAACTATTTTGTAACCACAAATGGTGTTTCAAACTTGCAAATATAACTAGAAACTGTAGCTACTTGTTATTGGTTTGATTTTGATAGTGACATATAATACCTATTATTTAATTTAATTATTAATTATCAGTCATTTCTGTCCCACTGCAGGGCAAAGGCCTCCCTTCCCTCCTTCCACTTATCCCTATACAAAATTAACAAACGTATTAAGTAAATGTTCAATCGATTATGTCGATCATTCCCACCTCTAAAACTGTCTAGTGTCATGCTTGAAGTTTCTGATGTCAAGCAAAAAACGTCAAATTTAGAATTTTTATTACTGTGTTATACGTGGCATAGATATTGAACTCTTCAGCCTACTTTTGAAGCAGAATTTAGAAAATTTATTTAAAATTAATGGCTGCTTAGAAAACCAAAATTTTGAAATTAGTTGCATAAAATAATTAAATCTATAAATTAAAAATATAAAAAAAAATACATGAAAAAAACTTTACATACCCAATTGGGAAAATCTGACAGATTGGGGTAGCTTGATGTGCTGGCCTCTGATTTAATAAATTTAATTAAATAATTAGTCATTTTAATTAATGTTTTTTTTTTAACTTGCCGCCAGCCCCTGCCGCCGATACCGCAGCAACCGCTATGTCCCTGCATTTTAAATCTGTAATATCTTCGAAAATGTTAATTTAAATAACATGCTGTAAAGGGCCATATTGACCTTTAATACATATACCATCGCGACTTTTTTAAGGTGTACAATACTGTAGTACATTATTTTGATGTATCTCATTGGGTTCAGCCAGCGTTTGCAATGTACCTAAGCGCAAAAAAAAAGGGTTTATTTCCGACATCACATTAGAAACCTCTAAAATTTCCCTCTAAAATCAGTGTTTCTCTACATATAAACCTCCCTCTTTTTTTTTTTTTTTTTTTGTGGATGGGAAATCATCCAATGACCCCTCCCGCTCTGGGTGGAGCAGAAGGGAGTGTCAGACTCTTACTGACTAAAACCCACCCGTGTTCCTTCCTTAGCCCTTTGTGTTCCGGGGTAGCGGTAACCCTTTCGGACAATCCCGCTGCCCCGGCAGGCTTCGGCCCTTTCGGGCCCCTTCCTTTATGCTGACATCTCTTTGAGGCGCGCGTGGAACACGTACGCGCCGTCCGGCACGGGCCTGGTCCTGATCGGACGGAGAGTTACCCATTACTCTCCGCCCGCAGGCCCGCGCCTACGGTGGCCGGGAGTCGTCTCGCGGCTCCCGACCCCCTCTTGAATCACTTTATCTATTAAAAAAAACCGCATCAAAATCCGTTGCGTAGTTTTAAAGATTTAAGCATACATGGGGACAGAGAAAGCGACTTTGTTTTATACTACTCCTATGTAGTGATACATCAGAATAACACATAGGATACTTTTTATCCCGATATTCCCACGGGATCAAAACTTACGCGGGTGAAACCGCGGGGCGCAGCTAGTGATATTGTAAAAGAAAGATAAGCTACGTTCATACGTTCATAAGCGACGTTCTGTATTGTTGCGTTTGTGTGCTTTACCCCAGCAAAATAATGTCGAAAATAGTCATTAAATCTTAAAGATAATTAGTTGCCCAGCTTCTGTAATTGTTGCGCACATTTTTTTTTTTTGCACTTATAGTTTTTTTAGTTATTTCACAAAAACATTTCCTGCTGGGGTAACGTTTAAAACGTTACCGCAGCCAGACATTTTTGTTTTTATGGGAATATTGAAACAAATATTAGCTATATAATTAGTTGTCTAGACGAGGCGAGGTAAATGTTGCACCTTATTACCGACTTCACAAAAAGGAGGTAGGGTGGACGTACCAGTCCCAAACCAGCTAAGAAGATATTTTGACTTTAATTAACTGTCATTTTATCAGATTTTGACGGAAAACCTCAGTTCTACGTTATTTTTTAAGTTTGCTTAAAGACAAAATGAGGGTTAAAAATCACTGCAGCACAAGTATTTAGGAATTGCTGTAATTTTGAGCTAAACTCTAAAAGTTGAACTGTTCCTTAGTTGGACCAACACTACCCGGTTATTGACCAAGATTGAGCTAGTAATTGACCAACGTATTGACTTATACAGGTTGAATAAAATAAAAGGCCATTTATTTAATTTAAAAATCAACGTTTGTTGAGATCTAACTTTTATGCCTAGGTAAATGAGATCCACATCACAGCAATATATAAATCTGGCACGCTTAGCTTATACCTATTAATATTTTATATCCTATAAATATAATATTACTTAATCCGTTTTTATTGTAACGAAACAAATGCAGCTAACTAAGTAATTAAGTTATTGTCAAAAGACTATAAAATTGAGGCACTTTAGAAAGACATTGACACATCACAGCAAGTATTTTTCGGTTCGGACGATTGTCGTTTTTAATTATATTATCCACCATGTCTAATAACTGTTCTTTTTTGAGAGGGATTCCCTTTTTTGCGGAAGTGTTTATCCATTTGCAAAGAAGTTTCTCTTCTTGGAGCGTTAATATCGTTGGGGGGCCCATTTTTCATTGCAATGGGTGCCTCATTTTTAGTTTATTTATAATTGTTGAATGGGGAATATTATATTTCCGACAAGTTTCCCTAATTTTTCCAGTCACTTGAATTTCTTCAATTGCTTTATAAACATCTTCTTGGTTAAGTATACTTGAAAAATGTTTTCTTGAGTGCCATTTGGCGGCTAAAACAAAGTAAACATTATTTGAAGTTAAGTATACTAAAATAAAATCTTCCATAGAAAAGGTAAATATGAAAGGTCCATTACATCCTGTATATATTGAAAAAAAAAATCAAGTCAATTTTATGTATGGTCAACTCCACGAACACTATGAATATACCTATCCCAAACCACTGGTCAACTACTGGAATATATTAATTAAAATCGTCAATTTTGTATTGTGCATCAATATAAACAAAGGGAATTGTTGAAAGATCAATAATAATGATAAAAAACCTAAACTTAAGAAATAACCAGTAGTAAACCATATGGTCAACTATAGGCAACCTATACAACATGCGTTCCAGTAGTTAACCAGTCTCAGAAACCTATTAAAAACAAAAAACTTGTTCAAATTTATATCTGCTATCATTATACTGATAAATATATTACCTAAATTTCACAAAATATTTACAATTTAATTCAAAAATACTACGATTTAAACGGATCGAACTTTACCTTTCATTGAGCGCTCCTTACAGCAATGGCGGCCGAACGACGAGTAAACAAGACAAGTAACGACAAAAATGAAAAAGAAAGCTATATTTTTTTATTAATTAACCTGAAATTCACAGTAGTAGATTCTCAAAGATGTACTAAGGTAAACCAGACTTAAAAAACCTATAGATATTGGCGCGAATTCTTAAAATGTTAACCTTTTGACTCAAATGGTCAACTACAGGTGACTGGTTTGGGACTGGTACGTCCACCCTACTATGTTCGGATGACAGTATGATTCAGCATAAATCTCAGAAACAGAGTTGAATAAAGTCAAGTAGCAGTGTGTAAAATGGAATGACTTAGAAAAGGGTAGTTGAGATGCGTTCAAAACATGGTATACGTTTACCCTTGACGTAGATTATGCAAAAAAAAAATAAATAAATAGAATATATTTTTTTCCGGGGTTTTTTTTAGCATTGTGATAAGCGTAATTAATTTATAATTAAATTAGCTGAATTTTAAGATTTATTTCATTTCTATACATAGTCAGGTCAAAAATGAGCATTCTTCTTTTACCTTATAAGCATTACATGATAATAAACTATTATTATGATGTAATTAGACTGTTTCCTTCGGAAGTTGGTTATGGCAAACTCGGCAACCGTTGGTAAAGTTAGCAGGTTTCACGGTATTTTTCACAGAATAAACCGTTGCTTTGCGGAAAATCGAAAAATCACAACAACACTAACAGAATCTCAAAATTCTTGTTGGCAACACCACAATAAATGTCAACAGTCAATAATTTGTCATTGTCATTTGTCAACTTTATCGCAGCAGGCAGAAAGAACTTGGAAGACCTTGTTCATACCTATATTTATAAAATTACCAATATATTCTGAACTGACTGCATAATCAAATTGACGAAATTTGGCCAACTTACAATGGTTGTAGGAGCATTTCCAATTGCAAAACTAGGCGCTTTGTTGATAAAGCAGATAAGTAAACCCATCGCAAATGCTTGCAAAGAACGAGCTAAACATCATCCTTTTTTCAGGACTTATGTCTGTATGCCTCCTGCCCAATGTAAGTATTGATATTGTTTAGATATTGTACGCTAAAATAATTCAATCATATAATGACTGTAATGCTGCTATCCCTGATTATAACAGGATTCTCTCATCCTGGCGATGTCGTAACAGTTATTAGCTGCACCTCGCAAAATCATCATCATTAAACTGATAATAACAAAGTTGTTTATTCAAAAGTAAAAAAGACGAACATTTTAAATAAAGGTGTATTTTTTCAGTCTATAATTGGTGTGAAGTAAAAGCTAAAATGTGGATTTTAAATTTGGGTAGACCAGTAAACATACCTGTTCTCAGTCAAGAAATGGCGATAGAGCTGGGAGCAAATCTACTTGGCGAGTCATTGATATTTACTATAGGAGCGGCCATATTATTGTTTGAATATAACAGGTAAGCAAGGCTATTTTTAAAACACCAGCATAAGAAATATGCTGTTTTAAAGTATAATTTGAACAGGAAACTGATGGTCTGAGTTGATCCAAATAGTAGTCTGAATTCATAATATTTGGCTATTACAATTATTTTTTATTTGTATATTTATTTGCTTCATGCATGTACAGAGGCCACCACATCAAGCTACCCCAATCTGTCAAATTTTCCCAATTTGGGGTAGCTTGATGTGCTGGCCTCTGTACTATGTAAATGTATAGCATAAGCTGTTGAGAATTTTTGTATATACCTTTTTATTAATTAATTAATATATCTATGTGTATGGTGTGGCAATATTTGTCAATATAAAGAGGTCAGGATTATTATTATGCAGACAAGTCCGGCTAAGCAGACAGTAACCTCCTAGGTTGAACTGCTAGATGCCAATTAATATTCATTCAGTCTTGCACCATTTCTCTTAAGTTCTTGGTATACTGCAACCATATCAATGTTTTATTTTTTTCAGACAAAGTAAAAAGGAAACTGCCAAAGAAGCCAAGAAGGAAGAGGAAATGAAGCACATTTCTGATACCATAACTGATCTGTACTTTACTGTTCAGACACAACAAACTCAGCTAAGAGAAATGGAGAGGATTATTTATTCTCTAAGTATGTATTTTGTCTGTAATTGTTGGTATATTTAAACCTTATAATACTCTACTGGAAGTCATGGGAAGAGGCCTTTTTCCTGCTGATGCAAGCTAACATCAACAATGTCCTACTGATTTATAAGCTATAATTTACCTATATTAATCACTTTCAGGTGGAAAGAAACCAACAATTCCTCCGCCTGTGTTGAAGGAGCCCCCAGTGCTGATTACTCCTCCAACATCACAACCTCCATCTCCAGAAGCACCAAAGCCTCAAAACATCAGTCATCAGGACACTGATTATGATAGCGTCATTGTGACTGCTACCCCATACCCTAACAAAGGATTGATTTTGCAGTCTCTTAACTATATCCAGATGGATGCCTTCAGTTCCCTGTTTCCCAACAACAACAATCATAATAATGATGTACTTGAGGAAAAAAATACATCTACAGAAGAAAAAGCATTTAATCCTAAAAGGGAGCAAGCAATCCTCTCATCAGCTTTGTATAATATAGAAAATAATTTTAGAAGTTTGTTTTGAAGCCTGTGATAAGTGTATAAATGTTGCTGCTTTGCAGAATAAAAAAGTGGATTCAATTAGTAATGTTGTTACCAGTTTTTGATGAGTTTTTGTTATTTGTATTTACTGAATCATACAGTAAAGGAATTAGCAAAAGATGACTTATTGTGAATGACACTCCTAGTATTGTGTTGGAAAATAATTCAGCTTGTACTTAAGATGTGTAATAGATTGAACCACGAAAATACTGAGGTACTGTTTATTATTTCAGTTAATATGCAAGAACTCGAATCTGTATAGTTTTTTTACAACCTAATCTGTATATTTATGTTGAATATGCTTTTAAATAGGTGGTTCCGAAATTGTATTTATTCAATGTTTATCTTTTTTTAGAATATGTTTAGGATTAAGTAGGTAACTTCAATTTACTGTAACTTGAATAGGTACTTGTAAAGTAGGCATCAGGTAATAAATAAGCACAGCTTAATGTTATATATTTTATTATTCTAACCACTCTTTCATATAAGTACAATCTTGTGGTGTAATAAGTCCGTTAGAAGCACATTTATGTATGAGTGGACAGACTCCACATGGCACTTGTACTAGCCCTGGTGCAGGTATAAGAGGGTCTATAGCACGGTACACTTTGCTCCCATCAGGGTACACACTGCTCTCTGCCTTACCATCATAGACCAAAGTATTCAGAATTGTGATTACATCTTCTACATCAAGTTCAACCTGAAACACAAACAAATTGTCACAACTTTATTTAATTCAAGCAGTATAATATACAAGTCATATAGTCAGCAACATAATATACATTTACAACTTGTGCTCAACCTTATAATTCTTTGATTGCACATGCATGTTACAGAACTTAGAAGAAGAAACACATTTATGTCACTAATATATTTACATGTTATTGTAAGTATAGTCATAGTATAAAAGTATCTGATGATAATGTAAACAAATGGAATTAAAAACATACCTGTAGATGCCAATTTGTGGTGCCACACACAAATTGAGTGCTTTGATTTGGTTATTTAAATACTTTAACCGAAAATTTTTATTTTTATTCACCTTAAGTCATTGACTGCCACCGCGGTCACTGGTGACCGCGAACAATAGATTTTCTATTGTGTCTGTTGTCTGGCAGTCAACGTGTTGAAAAAGTTTGTTCTTCAATGATTTATCAATTACAATTGAATACCTAATGTTATTTAAGCAATAATTGTTGGGACAAGTGGGCAGAAATGAAGTTGAAACCTCAATACATGAATACGATAATAATGAATGATACATGAATGTGTTAATAATTCCCTTTGATGAGTGCTTGCATGTGAATTTAACCTGAACAGGGTTTGTTTACATTTTCAGCAGATACTTTTGGAACAGACCATAAGCATTAATTAATATGCATTTTTTGTCTGATACGAAATATCCTATTTGGAATGTGCAAGAGTATTTTGTTGCTTTAAATCTAACATTAGTGATAATATATTCCTAACTAATGTATAAATAATGTATTTATAGCGTTTAGATTTTATTAATAAAAACAAGTTGATATTTATTGAGTGACTTACTTTACTTATTCCTAGATCAGTGATATACTTCTGTACTTCAGCAGCTGTGGCATAAGACTGAGTCCTGCCTACAATGGGGCCACGTGGATTGTTTTTCATTTTATCAGATCTTTGACTCAGGAACCTGTGACATTGGACATTGAGGATGTCTACAAATTCTGACTCAAAATCTTGATCTTGATACCATGCTCCTCCTGATATAGATCTGTCTGGTTCCAAGTTGTAAAGCATATACACTTTCTTCTTAGAAGCCTAAAAAATAATTATTCTTTTTATTAACATATATTCATAGTGAACATGTATATTTAACAGACAAGGTGGATGGATGGTGAGTGGTGATGGTGGTGGGTGGAGAAAATTGAACCAAATATAAATTATCCAACAGTTGAGTCACTATATCTAGTCGAAAGGTTGTTAAAAGTCATAGTCGGCCCATCACTACAATATAGTTTGAAAAAATAACTTTTTAATTTCTATGTTAGGATTTATCTGATAGTTTTAAAATACTCCTTTGTACCACTATTGCCCATATTTTCATTTATTGTTGTCTCCACATTTTATTAGTTGTAATTAACTCACATTAACACATTTTACAGCCTTGATAAGTTTCTTGCTTTCCAGATTTTTCAATACTTTAGTTAATTGTGTGTTGGCCAGGTTAGACCGGACTCTGATATCTCTTATCCATATACCTTTATTTCCAGCTTCTTCTATTAAATTAAAAACAACTTTTTCTTCATTGTCAGCTCCTTTTACTGCTTGCTTACTTGTTTGAGTTTTTAACCTGAATTATAATATTATAATAGCCATCCTGCACATCAAGTAAATAAGTAATTTATCTCGGATAAAAACAGTATTTAAGAAATCTAGTAACAGTAGCCTTACCTGTAGACCAAAACACCATTTTGATTAAATAAATCAAAATATTCTTGCTGTAATAATTCATTGATTGCAGGTACAAGTTCAGCAGAAGATACTTCAGGAATTGCCGCTGTTATATCTTTATGTGAAATACCCTTTGGGTTTTTCTTTGCTACGTTTAATATTTTCTCTTTTAAGGCGTCTTCCGATTTCGCGCTCATTTTATATGAAGTATGTAAACATAAATAACAAGAATGTAGTGGGATGTGTGAACGAGTAGTATATTCCTTGGTGTGAACCTCAAAATGTGAACACTGAACACTCCTACTATAAGCTCCTGTGCGTTGGCTCCTGCTCCTGTGACTCCAAGAATTATTATGACAGTGGACTTGTGACTTGACAGCGACAGTGACAGCAGACAGACGGCAAAGGCTGTATTCTGAATTAAGTCATGACTAAGACTATGCCGACCGCACAGTGGCGCCCTCATCGTTTGTTTGGTTATTTCATACAATTTAGAATGAAAATGCAGAACAGCAGAAACTAAGCACGTTAAGTTGTGCTTCACAAGATTATATGTTTAGTTTTATTATAATCCTTAAAACGGAATATAGTGGCCACTGTGATCCGTTTTAAAGATTATAATAAAACTAAATAATATAAAATTACCGTTTCACGTATAATTTTGTGAAGCACAACTAACGTGCTTATTATCTGCATTTTCATTCTAAATTGTATGAAATAACCAAACAAACGATGAGGGCGCCACTGGGTCCGCGCGGAACTAGTTGGCCGCGCCTTAGGTATGTGAGCGGTGGGACGGAGGGGCGGGGGCGCGTTACTCAGTACGTGCGTTGCGAACCGCCGCCGCCTCACCCTAACAGCAAAGAGCTTTTTTTGACACGTTTAGATATTGCATTGTCATGATAATCAATATTTTTTGTCTCTATTTCATGGTGCTGCAGCTAAAATTATAATATAATCTCAAAGACTTATTTAATGAAAACGGAAACTAGCCACATCTAAAATAATTATATTGCATTGAAATGAATAAATAAAGGCTATGTGCGTTTTGTTTGTACTGAAACATTTTCCACTTTTTTTCAAAAACAGGCGCCTGAAAAATCACACTACAATCGAGTAGCTAGAGAGTAAATAAAGTAGCGTAGCGTTTAAAAATCTTCGGAATATTATACCAATTTTGACCTCTTTACATGGAATCAAGTCATATAATATAAAATGATAAGTTGACTTTTTTTGTGAGTCAAAAGCTAGATATTGGTGCCGATTCTCTTGTACACCGAACTAAACTAACTAAACTATCACTAAAATTCTTTACTTTTGGCTATGAGAATCTTAGAGCTATTCTGCATTAAAATATCCCTAAATTTAAAAATAATTTTGACACAACCAAATCGAATTTGACAATCGCGACTCCACGTGGTAAGTAGGTACTTTTTTTTTTGTTTGTTTGGCTTCGCACGGTTTGTGCATTCAGCCAAAAAGTAGGTACTTATTTGCCCTCATCATCATCATCTGCCTAGCCTTTTCCAAACTATGTTGGGGTCGGCTTCCAGTCTCACCGGATGCAGCTGAATACCAGTGTTTTACATGGAGCGACTGCCTATCTGACCTCCACAACCCAGTTACTGGGTAATACGATACCCCTTGGTAAAACTGGTTGTCAGACTTCGGGCTTCTGACTACCCGTAACGACTGTCAAAGATCCTCGAATGACAGCCGGGATCAACGGCCTAACGTGCTTTCCGATACACGGAGAGGTGTCGGTATGTAAAGATGGTCACCCATCCACAGATCAACCGCGGCAAGCGTAGCTTAACCTGATCGATTGACCTGTGCGGCTGTTATTATTTAACCACGGGCCCCTCCCCGTGTTTATTTTTGAGCCGTAGGTGCGCTGTGCCTTGACCTCTTTTTTATGGAATTTTTCACTTTTGTATGGAAAATATGAAAAAATATTACCAACGTGTTGAGTTTTAGAGGTTTACGGGTTTCTAAAAGGGGGTCGAAATTTTCATTATTTTTGCGATAGGACACACCGTTTTCGAGATATAAGCAAAAGAAAATAAAAAACAGTACGTACTGTTTTTGCATCTGAAGTCGAGGTGTTGATGTAAATTTTATTCATGCCAACTAATTTTATTCCACACCTTTTTAGTCGCGATTAAAAATACTCAGATTTAGTTAGAAAATCTAAATTTTAGATGAAAAACGTCAAATTCAGAATAGCAAAATTACTCTTTTCACTAAACTAATATCTCAGTACAATCTTAGTGCTGTCAAACTAAAATTTAGTTAAGTTGTGTCACTTTAGTTAATTTCAGAATGGGAAATCGTCGTTTGACAGGAATAAACTAAATTTTGGTGATTTTTAGTTTAGTTTAGACGCATTTGTGACAAGAGAATCGGCACCAAAGCAATTATTACATTTAGCCTAATGTCAGTTTTCTTCGCCAACATAATAAACCAAAAAAAGTAATTTGACTTTTGACAGATTAACATTTCTACCAACATTAACCAATTAACTAATTGTTGTTTTCTAAATTGTTAATGTCAGTAGCGTCCGTAAAATGAATTCTACTGTTTTTTTGTGAGTAATATAACAGCAAAAATATGAAAAAGTTATCACTTAAAGTAATGATTTTGCTAATATTGAGTTGCTTTACTGTTATATACTTGTATTCTAAAGTAAGTAGTAATAAAATAAAACATTCTACCAGCAACAGGCATCTGTCCACCGCGTAAGTCTAAACTTTATGATGATTCTATCGTGTATTTATTGTAATACTGTGGTTTTTGGACTTTTGAACTTAATAAATACCTATTGATGAATTGATTTACAGGATATTTAACAACAAGGAGACTAAAGAGATAGAAAGGGTAGTGTTATCTTTTGTAGTTTGCGACTCAAGATTTAATGAGTCTTTGAATGTGGTTAAGTCTGTGCTGCTGTTTACAAGAGTTCGTGTACACTTCGTAATATTTGCCGATGATAGTCTGAGACCAAGATTTAATAAAACTTTAGCAAGATGGAGGCAGTTAACGAAGAACCAATTGGAATTTGAACTTCATGAAGTTAGCTTTCCTGCAGAACATGAACAGGACTGGATGAACCTATTTAGTAAATGTGCAGCTCAGCGATTGTTTATTCCTGTAAGAAACTTCATGATATGTTCCGTAAAGATGTAGCTTTATTACTGATAAGTTTTTGTGAAAACATTTGATAGTAAACAACTTAATATACAGGGCGGAAAGTTGTAGCGGGCCTTAGAGGGTAAGTATTCTTAATATGGATGGGACCAAGTTTCTTTCAAAGAGAACATTTAATTTTTTTCAAAAGTAAGTAGAACTGGATACACATTTTTGAAAAGTCCTGAACTGGAAGTCAAACCAACTAATCTGTTTAAAAATCTTGTATTATTATGGTGCCAATTGATAGGGTCAAGCATAATAAACATTACATGTTAAATTCAAGAAGAAGACCATAAAATCTAAATAAATAATGTAAAAATAACTTTTTTAAAGTTGTTTGTTTTTTCTTTGTAAAAATGTTACTTAATTATTTTAACTTTTTAGTTTCTGGTACCTACCCCACACAAATTCGTATACCACTACTTGCCATCTAAACAGCAGTGACAGGAAGTTTTATAACCACTGCACTTTGTAGGACTGGGACATAGGGAGGGCTAACATCATCAACATAATGCAAAGTGGATTAAATAAGCATTTTTGAAGCTAACTTAAAAACTAAGCAAAGTTGGTAACATTGAAATGAGACAACTGCGCGAACATCCCTTACCAAATGAAAAAAAAATATAATAAATCGGCCCAGTAATCAAGGACAAATCGGTTGAATGCATAGCCTTCTCCATTCTTATAAGTTGGTTAAAAAGCATATATTTTTTTCTGTCCACAGTATCCTTGTTCTATTGAATATGAAATTGTAAGATTTCATGATGTTATCCATCAATTTTGAATTTTGCATCACATGCAAAATTCAAAATTGTGTTGTGTTCAAAGTTTTTTTTGCGAATTTCGGCGCTGTTTTACTTCGTTGTATTATTCATTATTGAATTTAAAATGTTAGATTGCTGAATCTATTTAGGAGCTAGAGCAGGTTTATTACTAACTGCAGTATTTACAGCACACACCACAGATATAGATACAACTAGATATCGCAAGAGCAACTAATTTGCGTGCCAAAAATCGCACCAAATTACGTTCAAAAACCGTAAGCTGCTACTTTCGCGCTCAGCCCTGTGTACTGCTGGCTGGGTGAGCATGAGTGAGAAAGAGCGCTTGTGACGTCTTAGTAGGTAGTTAAAAAAAATGCCACGCTTGGTTTTCATACAGATCGTGATACTTGCGTTATCTAGGTGTATCTATATCTGTGGCCCGCACCCATCCTATAGTTTGCTCAGTGTAGTTTGGCTCGGAACCTTAGGAGGAAATGTGGTCAGAGAGATCTTTGAAAAAGCCTAAGTAAAAAGTCATAATTCGAGTTTTGGCCTCTCGTCTATTTCCTTTTCCAATATTGGACTAATCTAAAAGATATTTCATAAACTAACAAAATTTGGACAAAAAAAAAATAGTTTGAATTAAATGAATTTTATTTTATTATTATTTATAAACTGATTATGAAGGATATATACTGTGTCCCTATGTTTCTCTTTTTTCAGTAATAGTTTTCTTTGTACACTAGACTTCTGTTGACAGAGGTTTAAATCGGCATTTTTTAAGGGTTCTAGTGCATATAAAAATAATGTTACATCAAAAAGGAAAACGTAGGGACATACAAGTAGTTAATATTTATTATTCTTTAAAACATCATTGCTTTATGGTCCAACCAGATAGAAAACAGGCGAGAGTGTTTCTATGGAGACAAGACCACCCCCATTTCCTCTCAATGCTACGGCCGCATTGTCGTGATAAGGCGAACTGCACTTTGCGTGCTCTCTCTCGCATACCGCTCAACGTCTCGCTGTAAAACAGAGAGCGCGCGAAGTGTAGTTCGCTTGGAACCCAAATGACTTTAAAAAAAATATCAAATGCAGCTTTACTTAGATACTTAAAAAAAATACAACATAATTGAGAACCTCCTTGTTTTTGAATTCGGTTAAAAAGTAATGTTAATGTTGGTGCTGTTGCTATTTTTTAAATATTTTGAGTAATTTGGTAGCTTCAATATTTATTCATTTTTAAGGTTCTCTTCCTCTAGGGCCCCCTTCAACTTTCCACACTGTATAATGGAGCTTTACGCTCAAAAGAATAGCACTTGTAAAAAAAATTGTTAATACAATATTACTTTATTTCAGAAACTTATACCTCACATTGATGCTATGATATATGTGGATGCAGACACTTTGTTCTTGGGGCCTGTGGAAGAGCTGTGGGATATTTTCACACAGTTTAATATATCGCAAATATCTGCTATGTCCCTAGAAGATGATAACCCAAATGTTTCTTGGTATCCAAGATTTGCAAAACATCCCTTTTATGGCAAATATGGTAAGAGTACATCTATTACATATGCCTGCATAACATTTAATGAACCAAAAAGTTGTCAACATAACATTGCACCCATATTCCCTGAATTATTGGGCAGAGGTGTATCTGTACAGTGACCACCCACATTTCGCCAGTTATGTTTAAGTTCCATGTAACGGGAGCCTACATTGGACTAAGAAAATGAATACTTTTAAAAAGAAAAGATTGGTAAATTTTTCTTCTTTGTACCAAGATTATTATTTAGGCCTTGGGGTTCCAAAACCAAAGGGCAAAAAACTGAACCCTTATAATTTCGTCATGTCTGTTTGTCCGTACGGATGTCTCACAGCTATTTTACTCAGAGACTTAAAATTCTGAAGAAGGTCTATTCTGTGTACCGCTTAACAATGGTCTAGAATTAATTATAAAAAAAAAAAAAAACAAGGGTGGCAGTAGTACATATCTTACAGGAATATTTCGAATTACAAGTTATCCTGAATATTGATTCCGACTACGGATCCCTTCACTGTGCGTGATCCGACACGCACCTGGCGAGTTTCTTCCAAACATACCTATTAGATGTCATCTCAAAAATTTCTTCACCTCTTGTTTGTACTAAATACTTTCCCAACATTAGTGACACCGAAATACAAATATAATGAAGGTTTGTGTCATTGTGTGGCAGAAAAATTATATTTCTTTTATAAAAACATCATTTTTGGGTTGAAATGAGAATCAATTTAGACTAGTTCTGTGTTTATTGCAGGTCTCAACTCAGGTGTGATGTTAATGAACTTGACAAGGATGCGGTCATTCGGGTGGGTGGACTACGTCACTCCAATCATGCTGAAATGGAAGCACTACATACCATGGGGTGATCAGGTATGCTGTCTAGCTAAGCAGATACAACGGTGGTGAACTGACAGCGTTTAAGTCGTCCGACTATGGTTTTTGAGTTTATCACGATGCCCTTAAGACTGTGCCAACCCTGCAGTGGCGCCCTCATCGTTTGTTTGGTTATTTCATACAATTTAGAATGAAAATGCAGAAAATAAGCACGTTAAGTTGTGCTTCACAAGATTATACGTTAATATTATTATAAAAGGTAGTTTTATATTGTTTAGTTTCATTATAATCCTTAAAACGGATAAAAGTGGCCACTATATTCCGTTTTAAGGATTATGATAAAACTAAACAATATAAAACTACCGCTTCTAATAATATTAACGTATAATCTTGTGAAGCACAACTTAACGTGCTTGTTTTCTGCATTTTCATTCTAAATTGTATGAAATAACCAAACAAACGATGAGGGCGCCACTGTAGGGTCGGCACAGTCTTAACCCCTGAGACCGCGTGTAAGTCTCTTGTTTCGTATAAAATTAAAAGAAAATAATGAAAAAAAAAAATTGTTTGCAGGATATTATAAACATAATATTTCACTATCACGAGCGGGCAGTTCACGTGCTGTCGTGCCGCTACAACTACCGCTCGGACCAGTGCATGTACGGTGACGCGTGCGCAGACGCCACGGCGCGCGGCATCTACTTGCTGCATGGCAGCCGCAAAGCCTTCCACAGTGATAAGCAGCCAGCCTTTCAGGTAAACACTCTTCTTTATTATCTTAGTCAATAATTAGACAGTTCTCGGTCATATTACGCGTTCATTTGTGATAATGGCGACTCCTACAAAATATTACTGCCAGCGGATAAATTACATGTTGCATAAACATATACAGTTTATACTGTTCTCACTGCTGGGACACAGGCCTCCTCTCTGAGAGGGAGAGGGCCAATCCGCTACGCGGGTCCATAGCGGGTTGTTAGATGTCACATGACTTCAAATTTTTGGTTTTAGGTCATGTCGGTTTCCTCAAGTTGTTTTCCTTCACTGTTTTGGGAGCAGTGGTGATGAAATAATTTACACAAAGTAAAGTGCCTGCTTGGGTTCGAACACACGACCTTACAACTCGTAAGTCGGGGCCGATACCATTGGGCCACCACTGCTCTGGATAAATTTTATTACATGTTGACTGACACAAAACTTTAGTAATATAACTGCTGCCATAATATCCCCTAAGAGTAGAAAGACATGTGACATCCGCCAACCCGCACTGGGCCCGCGTGGTATTTATAGATTATGGCCCCCTCCCTCTCACAGAGAGGAAGCTTGTGTCCTAGCAGCACACCCCGGACACTCCGTACAACTCGCGCAAAATAATTACCTACTACTACTACATAGCCAAATGACGTTGGTACACGTGCAAATGTGTGCGTAAACTCTAGTAGGGTTGGTTGTCGTGCGGAGCGTACAAAAAATGGCGGGAACGACGACAACGCGACTAGAAAGAATAAGTGACCTTGTACGAGCGGCGTTTGATTGTTTATCTAATTAGTCGGGTTCGTAATGAAATAAAAATAATATTATAATAGCTAAGTAATAAATGTAAAACTTTTTAACAATAACTTTAATTTCGGAAGTCGGTGTCTTTGGATCTGTATTTTAGTTTATTGCCACCGACTTACGAAATTAAAGTTATTTTTCACTTTGTAGTGTTTTTTTGGAAGTCGGTTTTTTTATGCTAAAAAGTTTTTATTTCTCGCTTTTTAGTGGGTCTGTTTATAAAGTATCTAAGTTACAATAGCCTAATGTCAACTTGCTCATCGCCTTTTACAAAATATTGCTTTTCCCGATGCAGGGACGTTAATTGTTGAGGAGTTCTCTTGGTACTCCACCATCAGCTCCATTTCACCATTCGCATTGTGATGAGCATAAATTGTGCTTAGCAACCATATTAAAGTAATCGAATCGCAACCTGTGAAATACTTATTATTGAGTAGTCCCGGTGGCCATCTGTGGTCTTCATCATCAGTTCCACTTCACTAAATGTTCCTATCCCAGAGCAAATGCCCACGCAAATAAGGTACTTAGCTAAATATTGCTTACACTAAAATATTTTCGTTTAAATGACCTACTTAACTATAAATAATCGGTTATTCTTATTATATCGCATGGTATTAAAATGCGATATCTTACAAACATTTATGTAAATACAAATTCGGAAAAGCATCACAATATCGAACCATCGTGATTAAAAACTTTTAAATCGCAAAATTGTGTGTTCGTGTCAGCAGTATAGTGCTGCGGTTCTTTGTGAGCGCCCCGAGCTAATGAGCCGCTGACGAATTCGCGGTGTGCGGGGTGAGGTGCGGTATCTGATGTCAGCGCGGGGTAGGGAGTGGCCATTCTGTACGAAGTACTATTAGGTATTCTGTGCTAGCAGTTGGAACATTATAGGCTGATTATGCTTATGCTTAAAAATCTACACTTGGCTGATGGATTGGTGATCTCAAGTAGAAAATGATAGTAGGTCGCTGTTGCCTTCCGCTTAGGTGATCTAAGTACCTATCACGTGGTCGGCAGCAATGAGGAAATAGAGGATGTCTGTTCTCCGCCGCAGCCTCCGTCGGTATTGAAATGAACATTAATTTACCTTGTAAAATATATTGTTTCAGGCAATCTATCGCGCGATAGATGAATACGTGGTCGGGACTGATCCGTCGAAGTATGTACTTACAAATATGGATCAATATTTCTCCCAGGCTCCCACGTCTAACTGCGGCAGTTTGAAGGACGCTTTCCTTAAAGTGCCGACCAGAACGTTTAGTCATTTATATCCAGCGCCAGACAGATAGCATCGCTTCCTGTAGGATGAGTGTGGTGAGATATATCTGAGAATCAGGGTTTTATTTTGTAAGAGCTTTAGCATGGATGTCCGAAAACGACAAAACCACCTTACTATAGCTTTCATTTTACGTGTAACGTAAGTCCAAACCATTTCGAGTTATTTTCTCTTTCACATTTGTTTTTTCGCTGTTTCTTAATATTCAGCTCGGTTCGTCGCTCATGACCAGGGGCGTGCCTTTCACTAAAGCCGAAAAGCCCGGCTTTCAATCAATCGTGAGCCTAATAATAAAAAAAAAAACAGAAATGTAAACTTGTAAATTAATCAACTCAATTGTCGCAAGAATTGATAAGAGTAATAAAAAAAATACTCCGCGCGTCCCGGCCGCCCGGTCGCCCGATGTATTTTATACAAGGTTGCCAGCTTTACGTACTCAAAGAACAACATTTAAATTCCGCGCAATTGTCATAAAGCGCACCGTTGCCAAACGTCTCCAATACCGCTGTAGCACTAAGCAGGATGCGAGATCGCAACAATGAATGAAATCGTCACGACTCGCTCACACAAGCTGGCTTGTAATGAGGCTTCTAGACCTCTCATTTTTTGCATAGAAATTGTTAACGTTATTGATAACATAAGTATGTACTCATTTTGCAAATTGTACTGATTTTTAAGCCTGGCTTTTGATTTTTTATGAATGGAACGTATAACGACGAAGCGTGTGTGTGTAAGTAGTCAGAGTAAGTGAGATAGCGTAAGACGCTTCGCAATGCGCGAATTTCTAAGAATGATACAACAATTTCGAATTAGTTCAAAGGAAGTGTTTTTTTTTTCATACAACTGTGGCCAAACAATGTACCTTATGAACAAAAGTACTGAAATATAGGAAAAAAAGCGTAGATTCTGAAAAAATATATATTGGATTTATTTACACATTTGTACCACATGAAATTATCTTTCAAAGATGTTAATAACTTGCAACCCATATATTAATTTGGCAATCTCATGATACATTCTTCCGATGATGCGTTCGTTACATCATTTTATAAATGTAACATAAAGAAATTATCCTAAAAATATACTTATTATTATCTTATTTTTGTATTCAAAAAGTTTTTTGTTTTCATATGACATTATTTTTGTGTAACATTTAGCGAATAAGAATGAAAAAAATGCATTTATTTTTTAAGATTATTGTATGCGTTTGGTTAGCTTTCTGAAAGGCCAAAAGACTGTGCTCCAAGGCCGATAATTATTTATTTTTTTACTATTTGTTGTTACCCAGAGCAATAATGTCAACATTCCGTTTCGGTTCATCGCCTCTGTTCGTTGGTTTCCTGTCTCTTAGGCCCGTATTACAGAACGTCACTCAATACTCAAGCATTACTTAAAACTAGATTCAAGCCATTTGATTGGTTGACAGTGGTGGATTTACCAACAGGCTGAGTAGGCTGGAGCCTAGGGCGGCAGATTTTAGGGGCGGCAAATTTGGGGCTAACATTTTTTTAAATGTAGTACTGAAGTTAAAAAGATTAATATTTATATACCTACCTACCATATTTTTTTGTTGGAAGAAAGAATAAACAAAGTGAATGCTTAAATTCAGGCTTCTACCGTAGGTTTGATCACTGCTGCTGATCTTAACCTACCATCTTTGCATTTTTTTCGAGCTGAACGAGAACATTTTAACTTTTTAAGTATGTATTTTGAAGAAAAGGCGATGGAATTAAGCGTGTCGAAGCTGGTATACAAAAGACATGGGACATTATTGTAGAGGTCAGTAGGGGCGGCAAAATTTGAATAGCCTTCTGGCGGCAAATGTGTAAATCCGCCACTGGGTTGAAACTAGTTTTAAGTAATGCTTGAGTATTGAGTGACGTTCTGTAATACGGGCCTTAGAGTGCTATTTCGTGTGTGATTTCTTATTTGTTGATTTGGCTATTCTTCCCCGGACTTTCAATTGATTTCTTCCATCTTGACGACCTGGCTAATCCATTTGGACTTGACACTGTGATTTGGCTGCGATCGTACTTTCGTTAGATTTCGACAACTTTGCATTATAATCTGGACTCTGATTAAACGGACTTTTCACAGTTTTTTCCTTATGAAGTTTGAAATAACTAAATTTTTAATATGTAAACGGCGGTTGGAATGTTGATGAACACAGCCCTTGAATACTAGATAGATACTTAATCGTGTCGTCATCGTAGAATCAAAGAGGGGAGTAGGCATGTATTACGAACAAATACACATTTTAGATCCCTTGGACGGTCAGACATGAACTGCTTTTAAAGGCTTATGATTGTCACTGATAGGAGGTCCATATGCCTCCTCCATGGTCCAATTCCAATTTTTATAGTAATGGCTTCATCGTTGATTTCAAGTGAGATTTGTACCACAAACGCTTTTCCATGAGAGATTTCTTCTTGTGGTACAAATCTAAGTTAGGAAGTTGTATTAATGATTATAATTCTTTAGATACGTAGGTACCTGTTATAGTCGCGAATCAAATTTTGATCAAGATACAACCTGAAACAGACCTGCAAATTGCAAAAAACGTAAAAAAAATTGAATTTCGCGGTAACCACTGCGCAATCACACAAATTACGAGAATTGGCCTTCTCATAACTTTTTGACAGTGCGAGCCATATGGTCTCGTCTTTGCAAAATTTTATATGAAAATATTTTTAGTGGGATACAGTTTATTAAAAAATATATTTGGCCTAGGCCCATATTTTAATTACATGCATATTCCCTATTAAGGTGATTGCGCAGTGGTTACCGCGAAATTCAATTTTTTTTACGTTTTTTGCAATTTGCAGGTCTGTTTTAGGTTGTATCTTGATCAAAATTTCATTCGCGACTATAACAGGTACGTATCTAAAGAATTATAATCACTAGAATCATTAATACATCTTCCTAAATGAGATTTGTACCACAAGAAGAAATCTCTTATGGAAAAGTGCTTGTGGTACAAATCTGATTTAGGAAGATGTATTAATGATTCTAGTGATTATAATTCTTTAGATAGGTACCTGTTATAGTCGCGAATCAAATTTTGATCAAGATACAACCTGATACTGTCCTGCAAATTGCAAAAAACGTAATAAAATTTGAATTTCGTGGTCTACCACTGCACATTCACCTTAAGTACAGATAGTAGGAATTTCGAGCTTGACTGGCTGGATGTGGTGTCATAGGTACCTATTGTTATACCTACAGCTTATTGATATATTTAAATTTACTCGTAAGTATCTGTTTATAACTTTGTATATAGTTTTAAAAAAAAAGACAAAAGTATTAAATCTGCCTCATAACATTAAGTAGTGTTTGTAATAAAAATATTTTTATTATTTACAATTATATATTTGGTAATATTTATAAAAAAAGATTGTTTTCTTTATTTCTGTAATTTTAGAATATGTGATTATTTAATTAATAAGCCAAAACACGAGCTTACTGCACATGGACAAAGGGACAACTTGGTTAGCTAATTACCTACCTATCGTGGGAAATTGAAAATGAATGTTAATGAAGGCAGTGTGTTAATTTACTATTAATAAAAACAAAAACCTATGCACTGTTGGCCAAGTGATCTTTCGGTTCAGTAATTATTTCCCCACCATATTATAAAACCTAAGGTTTAAAGATTAAACTAGAAACGCATGAATAAAATAGTCTGCTATAGTTTGGGGCTGTTGGATATGCAGATAATAGCACAGTCTCGTAAAAATAACAGGCCAGTGCAAGAACCAGCAGGGATGAAATAGCTTCTCTTAGAGAGGCTATGGTGGAACGAATGATTTTGACCATAAATCTCGTTTCCCTGAGCTTTTATTTTGCTGAACCAGCACAAAATACCCTCCTACCGAGCTATTGCTCGGTCGCATTTGTGTTGGTTTGATTTTAGAAAAGACGCTTGCCAGGCGGCAACTCAACAAAAAAATTAGATCATTGGTACTACGACACGACGACGCTACAATACACGCTCTATACAACGTGTAGGTAACGTTAAATGCGCAAAACCTGAAAATAGTTTGTTCATAATTGACTACTGAATCGATTTCAGTAACTGATAATATAGGTTTTTTTTTTTACAAAAAATGTATTTTGCCATACTATTCGTCGATTGAGCCAAAGAAAATTAAGTCTTATCTTAAAGCAATAAGACTCAATTTTGAATGCATAAAGTAATGCTAGGATCAACACGATTTTCTTAATAATAAGAGTTAGCTTTAAAAAAAAATAGTTTTGGTTATTGTATTATGCTTTGAACTTAATGCTCTAATAGGGGTGTATGAGGTTTTGCGCATTTAACGTTGTAGAGAAAGCGACTGAGGAACATTGGGGGTCGAAATTGTTCGTCCAATCACTTGAGAGGAGCCACCTGACGAAGTTGACCAAATCTAGTGGGTATATCGTCGTTTCGAAGCCGGAGATCTTTTCGGAAGTTGAAAACTTCTATGGCCAATTGTATGCATCGCATGCATCTCAGCCTGATCCCGAAAATTAGGATTCCAGAGCCACACTAACCCACCACTTTACTGAAGACCTGTCAGAAGTCAGCCATGATGAAATCGAGGCGGCTCTTAAAGAGCTTAAACATTGAAAAGCACCTCACAAGAGTGTGAGGACGGGATTACGACCGAGCTCCTGAAAGCGGGAGGCAATACTGTGCTGAAAGAGCTTCAGGAGCTCTTCAACTCTGTCCTGTTCTCTGTGAGAACTCCAGAAGCGTGGCGAAGGAGCGTGGTCGTTTTTTTCTTTAAGGAGGGTGATAAGACCCTTCTAAAGAACTAGGTACAGACCCATTTGTGTGCATTACCCTGGCAAAATTCCGCAAAATGTTGTGCTTTAGAAAGGTGAAACAAATATTGATATTAGTAAACAAATTGCTCCTCATGATACACTAATGTCTAATTATTTGTTATAGTCTCACCTTTCTAAAGCACAAAATTTTTCGGAATTTTGGCCGGGTAAAGCACTTGATTTATTTCGCTCCTTAGCCACGTTTATAAGTTGTTTTCAAGAGTCGTCACGAATCGTCTAGCGCGAAGACTCGACGAGTTTCAACCTCTGGAGCAGGCCGGGTTTGGAGGAGGATTTAGCACCATAGACGACATCCACACTGTGCGACAAATTATACAGAAGTCCGAAGAGTATAACTAATCGGCTCGCTATATCTTGCCTTTGTAGACTGTGAGAAAGCTTTTGACTCTATCGAGAACTGGTTTGTTTTAGAGTCTCTGCAGCGATGCCAAGTCGACAGGCGAAACTTCCAAGTACTGAGATGTCTTTATGACAACGCGACAATGACCGTCCAAACTCAGGACTAGCGAACTAAACATATCCCCCTGCGTCGTAATTTCCCCGAAATTGTTCTTTAACGCATTGAAGGATGTGGTTAAGACGCTGAACTGGGAAGGACGCGGCATTAACATCAACGGCGAGTATATCTCACACTTGAGATTTGCAGATGACATCGTCATACTGGCTGAATCGGTGCAGGACCAGCAGGGTAATTGCGTAACACACTATCAGTAGCAATCGGTTTCATTTTGGCAGTTCAACAACATTCATTGCGTTATTTACGTTGTTGAGCAGATACACTTTTCGAACGTAAATGGAGCAATGGATTAGCAATAAGCTTCAAAATGATTCAAATTGAGAGTAATAGCGTGTTACGCAATTAGGGTGCTGCAGTAGATGCTGGACGGCCTAGTTGGTTCTTCTGTACGCATTGGTCTCCGGATGAACTTAGACAAAATCCAGGTTACGTTCAACGAACACGTTATCCCGGGACCGATTGCTGTCAATGGTGGTGCTCTGAAGGCTGTTCAAGAATACGTTTATCTCGGGCAAACTCTGCAGTATGGTAAGAACAACTTTGAGACGGAGGCTAGCAAAAGAATTCACCTGGGCTGGGCAGCGTTTTGGAAGCTTCGTCGAGTCTTCTCGTCGCGTATTCCACAGAGCCTAAAGACTAAGGTCTTCAATGTCCTGCCAGTTATGACTTCTGGTGCCGAAACGTGGATACTCACGGTTCGGCTGGTCCATAAATTCAAGGTCATTCAGAGAGCTATGGAACGGGCTATGCTTGGAGTCTATCTGAGGAATCGAATCCGCAACAAGTGATCCGACAGAGAACCAAAGTCCAAAGTTGTCGACATAGCTCACAGAATAAGCAAGCTGAAGTGGCAATGGGCCGGCCATATTAGCCGTAGAACCGATGATCGTTGGGGTAGACGTGTTCTAGAGTGGAGACCGCGAATCAGTAAACGTAAGGTGGGACGCCCACAGGCTAGGTGGAGCGACGATCTTCGCAGGATGACTGGTAACACAGCTGGATGAGAGTAGAAAGTAGTTGAATGGTGTGCAATAGGAGAGGCCAGCAGTGGACTGCTATAGGCTGATGATGATGAAGCTTCAAGGTTTATGGATGACGATTGAATTTAAAATTAAACACATTTGTAAAATATTATTACTTTTAATTAATTATATGTAATGGCAATTAAAACAAAGCACAAACCTTCTCATTCGATATTCCTCCTTACATAAAAACTTACACCTACTTTAATAGTACAACATAGGACATTCATCGGTTTATGGAACTTTTGGCGCGTGGCCAAAAAATTGGAACTAATGTTCTTGCTATTGTTTTTACCATGTAATTTCTGTTACAATTTCACAAAATGTTTACCAACAACGCCACCTGTTATTCAGGCGCCAAAAGATCCTTTTAGCACTCTTCCTGCCTAGTTCGATAACGAACTGGAACTAAACACAGCGGAAGATTAGTTTTATTAAAATGGCGACACTGAATATTAATAAAAATAAATACATATTCGTTCCCTTGAGCATGACTGAAATTATAATAATCTGTTTAAAAAAGTGAGCACTGCATTGGTATTCTGGTGGTTGTTTGTTAAGAAAGGTTATGTAAAATTATACAATTCGCACGGGTACTTCAAAGCAGATTAGTTCTAGTGCATCATTATTTTTATCTTTCAGTCCCCAATGTACCTTCGCTGTGATCGAAGGGTAAAATGACAGCACAGGGAAAGTATCGTTATAGGTATACGTAGTGCCTGCTTTGAGCGGGCATGGGGCTTTGTCGCCGTTCTCCAAGTAGATCTTCCCACAGATGGATTCACCGTCCACTCCCACGAACGGGAAAGGGACCGACAAAACCTCCGCAGTCACATGGTTCGTGATATCGCCAATATCGTTATCTGTAAAAAAGCAAAACAAGCACCTATCGATAAGCATTTCAGAAACAGAGTATTGAAAAGATGGAATCTGCAATTTGCCCATCTTATTAGCATAAATCAGGTATATTATGGATAGGTAGTCCGAATATAAGAATGACAATAGTCGAACAATATCTGGCACTTTTGATTTAGAACTTATTGAAAACGAATACGGCTCTATTATAATTGGATGACAACAATTATTGTAACTAAACTTGTTTAAATGAAAAAAAAAAAATTGGTTCCTACCTACTCAGAGCATAGAAATATTTATTTTTTATTCGTATATTTTGTAGTTTAGAAGAATTAAGTGGACATTCAGACAGACGAAAAATTACTTCGTTTTATCAAATCAAAATCAATATTTTCGGACAACAAAGATCCTTGTTAGTACCTAATACTAATGTCTTATAGCTAGTGTTAGTAAGTAAAATTATTATTAGGAATTTAAGTTTGAAGCATTTTGCACGGAAGACGGTCAAGTAAGGTACAAGTTTCTGACAATGTTCTCAAACTAAATCTTTCCCTAAGGATTGGGTGCACCAATATTTTCTTTCCTTAGCTGTATTTAGTCGTTTTCTTCTCAAATAATAATACATCACAACAAGAACTTCGACGACGTCCACGTCCACCGTGTACCTACAGTCGCCTCGCGTAGAGTGTTAAAAATTGGCACAAGCTTGACAGCTTCCACCGTGGCTGACAACGACAACCGATTAGTGTGAACAGAGACGCCGACACCCGATAAAGATCAGCAGGGTACTTGCGTAACACACTATCTGCAGTAGCAATGGGGTTTCATTTTGACAGTTCAACAACATTCATTGCGTTATTTACGTTGTTAAGCAATGGATTAGCAATATGCTTCAAAATGATTCAAATTGAGAGTAATAGTGTGTTACGCAATTAGGGTGCCGGGCCCGACAGTCGACAAGTGGGAACGGGCTCTAATTGCGTAACACACTACTAATTTAAATCTGAATCATTATGAAGGACTTTGCTAATGAACAACGTAAACAACGCAATGTGGGTATGTTGTTGAATTGTCACAATGAAACCCATTGCTAGGTACTGATAGTGATCACACTAATCGGGCTAATTGCGTAACAACGCAATTAACCCGAAGGTGCCCGAAGGCCCGGTCGACGAGACGGCGCGTTGTGTTCCACGCGCGCCTCATTCAGATGTCGGCACTAACTGATGGCGGGGTCCGCTAGGGCCGATGCCTGCCAGAGTCGCGGGTTGTTCGAAAGAGTTACCGTGGCCTCTGGCACAGGCAACTGAAGGAACACAGGTGGGTTTTAGGCAGTAAAAGTCTGACACGCTCTCCCGCTTCGCCCAGAGCGGGAGAAGTTATTTGATGATTTCCTACCTTTTGACCGCCTACGTCTGATTAATCCGACAAAGTAATACAATATTTAATTTTGAAAATTCCTAATTTACGTGATTTTAATATTATTAGTTTTAAGTTATGTTGCTCCGCCCTAACAGGGTCATGTACTATAGCATGTAACTATGGTTGTGTACATTGTGCATTAAATAAATAAATAAATATTTTCGTGCCCATTTCGCAAGGGTCGTATATTTACGACCAAATACTCGTACCACAGCTCGTTTACTCTGTTTTTTTTTTTTATTGATTACGCTGTATTCTATCAGGATAGTCGAAAAACAAAAAAAAATCGAATGACTGCCATATAAAGTCGGGCGGTTAAAGGGTTAACCGACTTTAATTAGGTACTATAAATTACCATCAGAAATTAATTAAGTATTTATGATATTGTACTTCAACAGTCACCAGAAATCGTTTCTAAACAAAGACAGACGTTATTAGGTATCCTCGTATTCCTTTACATTCAAGTTACCTACTTGATCCAAAGTACCTACTTTCTTTAAAATCCTACATGATTGATTTTTCGCGTAGCTGGTGCTGCGATTGAACTTTCTAAGAGAAGTTTGGATGCAAGAGCGAGCCAAGCACCCTGGATAGGTTAGGTTTCTTTTCACTATTCATACAGTAATAGGAGTTATTTTGTCGATTTATGCCAAATAGCTTATGAATTAATAGTAAATAAGATGCAATAGCGAGAGACCCGAGCTCAATCATTTTTAGCACCCCGCCTCGGAAAAGTTAGATTTCTTTTACAATTTAAAACAGAAATAGGAGTTGCTTACTCGACTTAATACCTATGCAGAAAAGCATAATAAATAAGAGAAACTATAATGCAGGATCGAGCGCAGTGAGCTCAATTCCCAGTCAACTAGTCAAGCTACCAGGGGCCCAAGTCTGCTTATTTTTATAAATTCGTCATTCCAACACGACCCCATTGTCATTTTACTAAAAGTTCGTAATCTGCTAAATTCATAATGGTCGATCATTGGTCGGTCAATGGTCTGAGAAAAACTACTACTAAATTTCATGCTAGATTTCATTTTTACATATTACGTATTAGTGTTTGCAATCTGAAGTAGTAAGAAGTTTCGTAAATAGCAATAAACATTACATTTATTAATTTGTCATTATGTACGAGATTACCATTTTATGCCATTTCTTTCAATGGAGTGTCAGTGGTTGACCATTGGAAAGTCATAATGACGCCATTATATTAGTAGATTACTAAACCTGGTCGGGGTGGGGCCACAGATCATGAAAACAACAGTTCTTTTTATGATCTGTGGGACCCAGCCAGTCTCAAGGGCCTTGCGGGCCTAGGCAGAAATCAGAGGCTGTCTGTTACTCATACTATGTGTATATGTGTGTCTAAAATGCCATGTGCTATTCTGACCAACGACTACTTAGGTACCTATAACTTGAACTTTTGCCATGTCGGAAGTGTTCGTAACTCGTAGCGTAGCTATCGTAGTCGCTACAACAATTACATTTATTTCCTACCGCAGAATATTAAATGCACATTTTCCTCTTGTCTTGAACAATCTTTGATGTTTCATACTTTTATTGCGGTCGGTACATACTCTTGATAGTCATTGTGTTTGAATAATACCTATTATATATCCTGTTTGGTCTACGTAATATTGTAGGTATTATCCAAGGCCTTTTTTTATTTCCTCTATTAATAATCACGGTACTTACTTACCTACTTGTTTTCCGAGATCATACCTACCGACAGAGACCGAAAAAAGACATTTGGAAGTGAGTGACGAGATAATTGTTGGAATAAATAGGTAAGTATAATTATTCCAATAATTATCTCATTTCAGTCATTAATCTCTTTTTTCCCCACTGCATCAGAAAAAATTGTAGTGTGTAGGTACACGACGACTTATCAAGTTATCAAGCTATAGGTACATTTCCAGTTTTAGCTGACCTCTTTTTGTACAGGCTTTGCATTCAATGAGAAGTCAGCTTATACTGGAAAGGCCAATCTACATGGTCTCCACATGATCTGACCAAGATTATGTCTGGACTTTAAAAGAGACTGTGACCTCTGAGTTTGTTTCGGCCTTTCTTCTCAGAGTAGTAAGTTAGGAAACGCCGACCTCATCTCGTTTTAAAAAATATGATTGACGTGTAAAAGTGTTTGTACAAACCTACTTACAGAAATAAAATCGTTTATTTATCATTTAATGTATAGCTTGATATGTCGTCGTGCGTGTGAGTGTAAGGGTCAGCACAGACAGAGAGGAGCGCAGCGGAGAGGATTTTGAAAATGAACTTTAAAAATATTGAAATAAAGTGCATATATGCTTGAACCTGACAAAAAATGCTCGCGCGTCCTCGAAGATACGCGGGAAGGCACGCGCGCGCGCGACGTTGAGTCGGCGCCCCGTCAGAAAATGCCCGAGACCGCGCGAGACCCCTAAGGGTCAGCGCAAATAGAGAATGATTTTCGAGTGCCTTAATAAAATCCTCTCCGCTGCGCTCCTCTCTGTCTGCGCTGACCCTTACGACTGGAATTTTAATTTGGGTAGTAAATTGAGATTTTTCTGAGGTGGGCCATACTATGGATTACAAATATTCAACGGTAATTTTATAAAGCAAGGTAAGGTAGGTACCTGGTGTGAAGGTAATTGAGACGCCTGGATTAGTGCCTTTCTTGAGACGGCAGGGATTTTTCTTGCATGGTGTCAGATGCACTTTTTCACTCAGGTTTTCGTAGGATTTGCCTGTAAATACAACAGAATTCACTTTAACATAGCCATTAACCCATTAAGGACGAGACAAAATAGAAGTTTTGTTGTTATATTTTTGTGATCTTGAATTGCACTCTTTCGCGATATTTTTTGTCGTATGTCACTCGGTTGACTTCGGTTGGCGTCACACAGAGCACTGAACCAGGCCTCCGTCACTCCATGTACTTGCGCGCTATAAGTGCCTACCGCCCAGGCGAGCGGTCTTGGTCCGCCGGCGGATCAAATTCAGTGCGGTTTTCGCAAGCGAAGCGCGCGCACGCCGTTCAATTTTAATAGTGCTGTTCGTTCGTACGCGTATTACGGTGCCGTGTGGTGCCTTATGTGCTGTAGATGGGTGTAAATCAAGCAAAAGAAGGGATAAACACCTAACATTTTTCCATTTACCTGTCAATGAAGAAAGGTAAAAGGTTTAGCCAAACGCGAGATTATCGCGCACAAACATACATACCTACAAACCATACAAGTCAAACATCTCAGTTTGGCCTGTATGTCTGATCACCTCCTTTTTTTTAAGTTGGTTAAATATTTTATAAATGATAAAATTTTTAACTGCCACATAAAAGTCAGAACATATTCACAGTTCTCAATAACATAGATAAAAAGTTATGTTAATTTAATTTTATCGAAGAGGCAGCCCTGCGATTACTGTGGAATCGCGCGGTGCGAAGCAATCACTGCTGTACGCTTGAGCATTTAGGCACATTTTAGCATACAGTGGTTGTTGACGCGAGGGAGTAGGCAATTATCGTAATAGGTATTGGAAATTTTTTTGGAAGTATCTGTTACGTAGTAACTATTCAGTAATCTGTGACTGAACTGACGTTAGCTACGCTGATGGCTGTAGCCATCAGCCTAGTGGCAACGCCTTGGTGCGGTAATTGCTAATATATAACATATATATCAATGTTGGAATCAGTGAATTTAAAATTAAATTTAAATAAACTGGTTTTAAATAGTAAAAAGGATGCTCTTTTTAATTTTTAAGTCGAATTTGAATTTTTAATATTTTTTTGTATGGAAAACCGGAAATTCAAATACAATTTTCAGACACTTCGACCCTTTTTTTAAAATATTTTTACTTCAAATTAAAGCGTCAAGTCTATAAATAATTCACTAAAAAATTTATAACGTGATCGTCATTAGTTTAGGAGTTACAAAAGTGTCACACGGAGCGCTGTCTAAGTTGGCCGGTTTATGCGAAAACATATTAAAATACAACAATATTTCAATTTTATTCTAAAAGTTTAGTATACTAGAACTACAAAAATAAGTCCAAATTAATTTTTTTTTTAAATAAAACAATAACAATACATATTATGTGACTTATATTGTACTTAATAATAAAATAAGTATGTATTTATGAGTATTTTTATAACAAAATAAGACTGTAAAACACGACTATTAGCGCCATCTCGTAACTGTCGAATGTATCACGTCTCACGCGTAAAATAAAATCGTATTTGTTTGCTAGAACAGAGAGAGATAGCCTTACGACGCCAAACAGTCGCGCGCGTATTTTCTAATAATTAGAAAAATTACGGATAATTATAATCCGTAATTTTTCATTTTGGCTCTGATCGATTAGCATGTAGACCCGTCCGTATTTCTTATTTGTTTTAATATGGATTTCTACGGTGATCGATGCTTTAATTCGTTTCTTTTGAATCTTCATAAAAAAACCTGGTAAAAAGTTAGAAAAGTATCAAATGCATTAAGTGAAAAGTGTGCAAGTTTTTTTTTATATACAAGATTTCAATACCTACAGATGCACAGTTTCATTTTCATGCCACAGATCATGAGAAGAGGCCATGTGATGGTCTCGGGGGCAATCTAAAACGTTTAGCAACCCGTGCAAGTTTACAATCACCTACAAATAGGGCTATCACTACACCTATGCAATTGAATGAATGGGCAAAATCATCGTTAACTGAAACGTCTGTTTACTACTGCTCAAAGGAAAGCATCCAACAAGAAAGGGTTTTACTGAAAATCCGATTTGATTCTCCTGTCACCATAATGGCTACCTCGTTCTAGCAAACAAGTACGATTTTATTTTTAACCGACTTCAAAAAGGAGGAGGTTATCAATTCGGTTGTATTTTTTTTTTTTATGTTTGTTACCTCAGTACGCCGTCATTTATGAACCGATTTGGAATTTTTTTTTTATTTGAAAGGATATGCTTCCAGATTGGTCCCATTCTTGTCAAAATCCAGTTCTGATGATGGGATCCATGAGGAATTGAGGGAACTCCTCAAATATTATAGGCATACATATAGCAATTTTGGTATTTTCATCAACATGTCAAGCATTTGCATTCAAAAAGTATAATTTGGTGAAGTGGAACTGATGAAGGAGACCACAGATAGCCACAGGAACTCTTCAATGATAATAAGTATTTCACGGGTGGCGATAAGATATCTCGATTAAGATAGCTAAGCGACTATGACGAAGCAAATTTAAATATATGGTTCTGACGAAAATGGTACCATCAAACCGATCTGATGATGAAGCTGGAAGGTAGGTACCGGAACTTCGTAATAAAACCATGTATTCTAGCCGTGTTTGGGCTTATTGGAATTGTCATGAGATGCACTCTGACTATAAAAAGTAAAAAATAAAAACTTTTTAACAAAAAAAAAAAAAAACAACCGACTTCAAAAAAAAAAAAACACTACAAAGTGTAAAATAACTTTAATTTTAATTTTGGAAGTCGGTGGCAAAAATGTAAATACAAAACCAAAGACACCGACTTCCGAAATTAAAATTAAAGTTATTTTACACTTTGTAGTGTTTTTTTTTTTTGAAGTCGGTTGTTTTTTTTTACGAGTAAGTGCTACATTCGATATGCATTCGACAGTTACGAGATGGCGCTAATACTCGTGTTTTACAATCTTATTTTGTTATAAAAAATACTCTTATATACATACTTATTTTATTATTACAATATAAGTCACATATTACCTATGTATTGTTATTGTTTTATTTAAAAAAAATAAAATTTGGATTTATTTTTGTAGTTCTAGTATACTAAAATTTTACAATAAAATTGAAATATTGTTGTATTTTAATATGTTTTCGCAAAAGAAAATGCGGAACCAACGACACCGACTTCCGAAATTAAAGTATTTTTTCACTCTGTACCACAGAATACCTAATAGTACTCTCTGTACTGTTTTTTTGGAAGTCGGTTTTTTTTTTTTTGTAAAAAGTTTTTTATTTTTCACGTTTTAGTGGGCCAGTTTGTAACGTATCTAAGTTACAATAGCCTTATCTCAACTGCTCAACACCTTTTACAAAACATTGATTTTCCCGATGCAGGGACGTTAATTGTTTAGGAGTTCTCCTTGTAAAAACCAGGCGAACTGGATCTGATTGAGAAGTCACCATCAGCTCCACTTCACGATACTCATTGTGCTTAGCAACCACATTAAAGTACCTAATCGAATTGCAACCCGTGAAATATTTATTATTGAGTAGTTCCAATGGCCATCTGTGGTCTTCATCATCAGTTCCACTTCACCGGATGGTGCCCCTTGATTTCCATGGGATTCCCTCATCAGATTCCGATTTGGTGACAATGGGGCCACCTCGGGAGTATACCCTTTCAAATAAAAAAAGAGTTTTGAAAATCCGTCGTCAATTGGCGGAGTATTTGATGAACAAACATTTAAAAAAAAAAAACATACAAACATCCGAACATAGTACGTCCTCCTTTTTGTGAAGTCGATAAAAATTGGCATCATAAAAAAAAATGATAAATTTTGATTTATCGGTTTTTGTTCTGACGCTCCTCAATTATTAGACTTTATATAGAAGAAGACAAAGCTTTGTGTAACTATACAGACGCTATAAAATGTTTGTTAGTAAGGGTCAGTTCACACCGAGACGCGACGCGACGCGAGGATACTGGAAGAGGCCAGTGATTTCGCGCTGCGCCTCGTTGCGCCGCGCGTACCGGCGAAGTACCGCTGCGTCGCGATGCGTCGCTCTACGCCGCGAGGCGTCACGAGGCGCAGCGCTGCACCGTGCAACGTATTCTGAACTCTCACAATGCAATGTGTACCTTTTCGTGTAGAAAATAAAGTTTATTTTGAGTCACTCTTTTAAATTGTACGCGCAGCGTC
Source organism: Globia sparganii (assembly GCA_949316385.1). Classification (NCBI taxonomy): domain Eukaryota; kingdom Metazoa; phylum Arthropoda; class Insecta; order Lepidoptera; family Noctuidae; genus Globia; species Globia sparganii. Next base: position 9,055,061 of record OX438671.1, read on the forward strand.
GCGTGGCGTCGCGTCTCGGTGTGAACTGACCCTAAGGGCTTCTTTAAGTTTAACACATTGTGTGCAAATACCAACATTGATTTCAATGGAAAATTTGGAAACGGAAGTTCTTGTATGTAACCTTCGTCTTACTTAAAATCGCGAACATAAAAATAATTATCGTGTTATGATAGTTACGGACCAACGTAGAGATCGGAATGAATGCTTGCAATTTTTCCTTGAAAACTGTTGACGAAGAGTCAACAGTTTGACAAAAAAAAGTTGTTTCTGCGGTTATAACCGAAAACGTCCCATGTCATACAAAAGTCACATAGAAACATCATCATTTCTATGGTTCCGTACCTCAAAAAGAAAAATGGAACCCTTATTAGATCACTTCGTTGTCCATCTATCTGCCCGTCTATGAATACCCTTTTTCTCAGGAACGCGTTTTGGTGCATTTATTTTTAAATCTTTAGTTTAGGTACGCATGGATACACGTCAAGCTGGCTGTACATAACCTACTGGTTACTAGTGGCTGGTGGCCTACTGGCTTTTCGTACTTACAATCAGAAGTCAATAATGCGAGGTTAGCTAAAACTGGAAATGTATAGCTTGATGTGTAGCCATGTGACCGTGTCTACACATGTATGGGGACTGGGGAGTGCCACCCCAAATGATTTTGTTTTGTTATTTCACTATACCATTGTTTAGCCCTGCACAGAATATACCCTCTGTCCAATTTTCATCGATATAGTGCCAATCACAGATTTATTTAAACATATATAACGCAAGTATCACGATCTGTATGAAAACCAAGCGTGCCATTTTTTGGACTACCTACCTACTATGACGTCACAAGCACTCTTTCTCACTCACGCTCACCCAGCCAGCAGCATTCAGGACCGAGCGCGAAAGTGGTGGCTTATGATTTCTTTACGAAAGCTGGTGCGAGTTTTGGCACGCGAAATAGTTGCTCTTGCGTTATCTAGGTATATCTATATCTGTAGTTTTTTTTTTATTATTTATTCTCAAAAATACATTATTTTAATGTTTTTACAATAATACTTGCCAAACTTTCGAGTTTGATGGCGAGAAGCGCCTGTTGAATACACATAATCTAGTAAAAACTAACCTTAAAAAAAAAACCACCGATAATAATAAATAATAATAATTTATTTCAGGTATTCGGATAACAGGGATCCGTAGTGTTAGTAAAGCACCTTATATCTAGCGTTAGTATATACATAAATAAAGTTAACAATTTTGGGTATGAGTCACTTTGTAGAGAAGACGAAACCAGTTTCTCAACCGTTCATCTTCTCCACAAAATGCCTCATAAAAGGGGAAAACACATTGTCAGTCACTGTTTTCAGAATGCTGTTGCCCCCAGCCCGGGTTCTAGCTGCCACAGACGCTATTTTTTTCCGCACAATTGCGTGGAAGCCATCCGTACGGTTCTGCGTAAACATTTCTGACGCACTACAGAACCGGGGCAGTCTCAAGAGCATTCTAAAAACATTGTTGTACTGGACGCGCAGGACATCTAGCGACCTTTTGGTGTAGTTGATCCACAGACCACCCGTGTACAGACCCTGACAATATGCTTTGAAAACCGTTATTTTTACCTGGTCCGTGCAACGGGCGAATCTACGAGCCAACATATTACCGCGGACCGCCAAAGCCCTGCGCTCCCTCTCAATATCCACATTGTCTTTCAGGTCGTCGGTAAGCATATGTCCCAGATATTTGAATTGTTTTACTCTTTTTATGCTCAGGCCATTTAGGGTAAAGTTAGGTGAGTAATCTGTATACTTACCGGCGACCCCAAAGACCATGTATTCACATTTCTTCACGTTATACACGAGCCCATGCCTAGCCGCGTAGTCCTCACAAACTTTCAACATCTCTCCAATAGAACTCGCAGTCGGGCCCAGCAGCACCATGTCGTCTGCATAGCTGATGCTGTTAATATTAACACCACCCACCCGACAGCCCATACGCATACTACTGAGCTCGACCATGAGATCATTAACATATAGGTTGAAGAGCCTGGGTGAGGTCAACCCTCCCTGCCTCACCCCGCACTCCAACCCATAAGCCTCAGAGAGAATGTTGGACCACCTCACCTGATTCGATTGGTTAGCATACCAAAATTGCAGAACCTTAAGAACTTCCGCCGGTACATTCCTGTCCCCCAACTTCCTCCAGAGCACATCATAAGACACAAGGTCAAAAGCCCTGGAAAGATCCAGGAAACAGGCATACACCGGCGTCTTACGATCTGTATAATATTGGACAGTATTCTTGAGACTTAGGATTGCACTTTCAGTGGACAGCCCAGGTTGAAACCCAAACTGTGAGTCGTGCAGGTCCAGATGTTTTTCCAAGCACGAATCAAGCATACTGTCCAATATTTTAGCAATGGTAGTTGCAAGAGAGATTGGCCGTTCGTTACCCTTGTCCGAGATATCCCCTGTCCTGTTTTTGACTATCGGTACCACAATCGTTCTCATTAGCTCTGCCGGTAGGTACGAGTGACTAATGCACATTGAATAAAACAGAGACAGGACCCTCGGCAAGTGAATACCAGCGTACTTAAAATGCTCGATGCTGAGTCCATCGTGTCCGGGTGATTTACCTCTACTCATATTTTTAACTACCGCCCTGACCTGTTTCGTCGAGAAATACATTACCGGTTTCACTTCGTCATGGAAGGACTCAGCACCGGTTATCATCCCTGAGGGGCCAAGGGGTGAACGCATTTTGAAATGTTCCATGAACATATTTGCAATTTGCTTTGGATCATTCATTCCACCGACGCTCACCGGCAGCCCAGGCTTGGTATCCAGCTTACTTATGGCTTTCCAAAACATACTAAAGTTGTTTGCGGCTCTTTGCTCGGCTAAAAAATCCGTTTTTAGTTGTTCACTATTTTTCTGGCACCATTTATGACGACCCTTAAATATTTTCCGTGTCTCCCACATTTTTTCATATATTACTCCCGAGGTCGGTCTATTATGTATTACCCATTCTTTAAAATTAAGCCTGGCCTCTCGGTAAGCGTCTCGAACGTGATTGTTCCAGCCACACAACACTCTGCCTTTCCTTGGCTTGGACCTAACCTTCTCACTCGTCATTACAGCCGCGTCACTTAAAATATCTACAATAGTTTTATATAAATTATCCAGGATACTTTTATGTTCGACCACATTGCAAGACCCATAACTACACTTTTGAAATTCATGAGGAAAATCGATGTTGCGCAGCCTGTCATTGCATAAATTACGATATTTTGTAATATGCGAGTCATCCCTCTCACCCCAAGTCACATCACAATAGCGAAACTGTTGCATCGTTATCTTCGGTCTAACTAAATTCAGGTCACACTCAATATATAGCGGTAGGTGGTTGGTATACTATGCACTGTTTCACTCAGGGATCAGTCACACCGGCACTGACAGATCACGGACGAGTCACGAACACCGGACACTGACAGATTCTAGTGCCAATAGTCTTCGAGTAAAATGTCTTTGTGTTTAAGGTTCCATTGTTGCCTACTACATTTGACTACGGAACCCCAACTAACCGGCAAAGAACGAGGTGGACTCGCACACCGAGGGTTACATACGATAGCTTGGCACGATTTTTTTTTTCATTTACAAAGTTTTAATTTTTATGGGATCGCAGAGCTAAGTTTCTGTGGCTTTCGTTGATTTCTAAAAAAACTTCTAGTTAGAGACATCTTTATTTTTCGGGTAATGTAATTATTAATAACATTAAGTAAACCTCGATGAACTCGATTATTGCAGACTAGCGTTAGCTCGCGGTTTTGTCTGCGTGTATTTTTTACATTTTAATACAAATCTCCAGGGTGAAAAGTAAAGACATGCCCTTCTCCAGTTCCAAGGCTACCTATGTATCTGTCAAACATAATTAACAGAGTCAGGTACTTTCGCATTTAGGTAAGTATTCTATTTGTATGGATTAAATTTTCCTAAAACGAGCGGTTTTTCAGAGATTCTTTAGGTACGACCTTTTTCGGATTAGGTTTTTTGAAATCGGTAGGTAATTAATTAATTATGTATTTGTTTTTCCGTCTTTGTTCATAAAACCAGAAGTCAGACCTACCCACGAGGACCTACCTATCACTATAGCTATGTGGGTATCTAGTTAGGTACCTACCAAAGTCGCGACTTACCGCGATCATCACCACAATTTCACAAACAATGGCATTTTAAAAACAGCAAGTTGTTTAAAATTCAATAAATACCTAAGTTTGTAAGTATTGTATGCATTGTATTTAAAACAAATTACTGTTTGAATCAAAAAGGAATTTCCCATCTGGTTAATTTTATTTTTGTTTCACAGATGAAGCCAATAAAAAACGTTTTTTCTCTAACAAATCGTCAAATCGCCGGCAAATAAGAAGTGTGTATGCGCAGCGAGTCGCAGAAGTCGTGATCAGACTGTTAGTCGGTGTAAATTATATTAATACATTTAAATAACCAAATGTTCGACGGTTCGGTCAGAACATCGTTATCTGAAGCGCCTTTGAATACTGCAGTCGTATTCGATAAGGAAGTTAAAAATACATATAATCACGTACACGTGCTTCCATTTCAATAGATCTTAGTTGATTCAATCAGTGAACCATTGTCACAATAAATTCCCTTTGGGGTCAAAGATCTACCTACTTTGTAACATCAGCAAAGTAATGCGTAGGTAACACGAAAGATATTGCTAATCTATCAATAAACAACGTGTAACGTTAAATGCGCAAAACCTCATACACCACAATTAGAACATTGAGTTAAAAGCATACCTAATACAATGACCAAATAAATTTTTTTTAAAGCTAACTATTATTAGGTATTAAGAAAATCGTGTTGATCCTAGCATTACTTTAAGCATTCAAAATTGAGTCTTATAGCCTTAAAATAAGACTTAATTTTCTTTGCTTCAATAGGCGGATAAAATGGCAAAATACATAATTTTTGAAAAAAAAAAATCTATACAGGGTGGCCCAAAAGTCGTGGATCAAACGCAACTAGGGGTTAGATGGGGTCATCAGCTGCAAAAAGTTGTTCTACGGGAGGTCCTTCAGGTCAACCCCTGCAGAGTTATAATTTATTTTGTGTTTTTATGAGAAAATTGACTTTTTTTAACTAATTCTTATTAAAATTCGAAAAAATCTACATCCTGTATCTTTTTTATAATTTTCACTAGATTGGTACTGATGAGCCCTTGCGTTAGACATGCTATTTATGGTTGTTTATTGGGTGTGTTGAAGATAATATTAAGTTTTACGATTTTTTTTTTTCTCAAATCACAACTTTTTATTTACTTCGGACACCACTGTGAAAAAAAAATACTCTACCGAAAAGTGACCCTGTATTACAAGTTTTAGCGCATTTAATAGGGATTCTGAAAAGGTATTACACATGGCCATGAGTGGCTCTAATATTTTTCTAGGACGGGGGGGGGGGGGGGGGTGTTAGAAAGTGGTCAAAATTGTCTTACCTTTTAAGTAATAAATAAACAGCGTGCGGCTCTCACAAGTTCATAACGCAGCGCACGCTGCATACATCTGCCGCAGTGCCGTCTGCATATTCTGCAGTAGGTATACTAATGTTCGTCAAGTTCAAGTAGGTGTCTAGGTAGGTATCTAGTTAATTGCTCATAAGATGAATACACGTTATGACGTGACTGCATAGGTAGGGTAGGTACTATGTTAGTTAGATAGATAGGCATTTTACTCAGTAAAGCACTTGATATTTGATAAGTAGTATAGCTACTGTGAAAAAAAGAGATTTTCTACTAGGTTCATCTTTTTATTTAAATCGCGCACGTCTTGTTAACAATACTTAGTAAGTTCGTTAATAGCTACAAAGGTACTACTAAAATAAGGAGAAAAAACTTTATTGCTTTTAAAGCCAGCCCTTGGGTCATGGGAAGTGTCAACCAGTCGTTTGGAAATTTCCTTAAAAAGAACATGAGCATTCGGACCCCACGGCCCGAGGGTTTCAACCCCAAACGGCTCGAAAATATAACTTCCGCTAAGGTTATTATATTTTCGCCGCTTGAGGTTTTCCGCCGCCGCAGCAGCAGCGCCAGCACAACATGCCGAGCCAGGAAGATGGGATGGCGCAAGAGTATCTACACTCGTTGCGTCCCACACTAAAGGCCTACCCAACTTCCATGGAAATAAAGACATACCGTCCGGTCTCTTGCAATCATCGCGTGCCAAGCCATTGGGTTCTAATACAGCTGGAACGCCGACGGTGACAAGAGCTCGTCGGATGATGTCATTAATGTTCGCGTGCCGCGCTAGACGACCCGCACTTCGGCTGCAAGAAAGGCCGTGGTGTTCGAGGCTATTGACATCTTCGCCACAGTGACAGCGATGAGGAGAACAGCAAAGAGTGCCTAGCCGAAGAGAAGCAGCGAGGCGAAAAGTAGTGTCGTCGAACAAAGTGCCTATGTTCGACGAAGGTAGTGCAAGAAGTCAAAGACCCGACTCCCACCTACCCACAGCCAGCAGGCGCGCACGCTCCGCAGAAGTAGCAGACGAGTCAAGTAAATTGTTCTGTACTACTCTGCAGAGCGGCTCATCCCACCGACTTTGGGAAGATGGATTGTCGGGTGGATCTGTATTCGGGCAAGCGAGTCTCCAGGCATCCATAGCCTCGGTGAAACACGGCACATCAGAATCAATCAGTGTGGATGCTAGGATTTTCCTGATTAATTTATCAGTGCCGTGGACCGAGGATATGAAAACCGGTAAACTAATACTAGAAATTTTGCGGACGCCGAGTCCCCCCATACGAATGGGAAGAGTAGCTTGTGCCCAAGCTCGGTCGTCACACATTTAAAATAGAAGTTAATGTATGCCTGATAATTTGGTCAATTTTATCTAAAAGGTGAGTGTGATTCCATAAATGTGAAGCACGAAGGAAATAAATTAATTTAGGGCCAAAACAGCAGTAGCGGATGAAAGTTATGCCCGAATGCATATTAATTTGGAACAATCTATCCGAAACGTCATTGAAATTTAGATTTTTTCCTCAATAAAAACGGGAAAGGAATTGTCAAAGAAGGCCAAGGAGGCGAAGAGAGCTTTTTTCAATAATTTTGATTTCTGGAGCTATTGCGTTAAATTTGGGAAGTGTTAGATGTCTGTCAGTATTGTCCGTTAAGTATAATTCACATTTCGAAAGATTAAGATCAAGGCCGATGGAATGAAGTTCATTTTAAAAAAATTGAAGGTCCTCTAATACGGAGGAGGTGGTGAGCGCTCTGTTCCCTTCACGGGCGGAGCATACTCCCCCGCCCATGGCTCCGCCACTTGCGGTGCCTGAAGCGGACCACGCGGACGACGACGACATCCCTGAAGTGACCGGGGTAGATCTGAGAGTGGCGGTAAATAGGCTGAAGGCCAAAAATACCGCCCCAGGACCCGACGGCTTGCCGGGTAAGGCCTGGGTCCTGGCCTCAGGGGCTCTCGGGCCCCGACTAGAGGCGCTCTTAAGCGCATGCATGGAGAGGGGCCAGTTTCCACTCCGCTGGAAGACGGGGAAGCTGGTCCTCATACAGAAGCCAGGGCGCCCTGCGGACTCTCCGTCCGCATTCCGGCCCATCGTGCTGCTCGACGAGGTCGGCAAGCTCTTTGAGAGAGTGATTGCGGGCCGCCTCGTCGGGCACCTGGTGAGGACGGGGCCGGATCTTGCGGACAGCCAGTTCGGCTTCCGCAAGGGGCGCTCGACGGTGGATGCCATCATGCGCGTGAGGGCCCTCACGACGGGGGACGCGGTGTCCCGGGGTGGGGTGGTCGTGGCGGTGTCACTCGACATCGCCAACGCTTTTAACACCCTGCCCTGGAGTTGCATTGGGGAGGCGCTCCGGTATCACCGGGTGCCGACCTACCTCCGTCGAGTAGTCGGGGCGTATCTGACGGACAGAGCCGTCATCTACCCCGGTCGCAACGGGGAATGGAACCGGCGAGAGATGTCGTGCGGTGTCCCACAGGGATCGGTTCTGGGGCCGCTCTTGTGGGACATCGGTTACGACTGGGTGCTGCGGGCCGATCTCCCTGATGGAGTCAGCGTGGTTTGCTACGCTGACGACACGCTAGTCCTGGCGCAGGGGAGGTCGCATCAGGCGGCGGCCGACGCGATGACACGCGGGGTTGCGATAGTCGTGGAGAGGATCCGGCAGTTGGGTCTCGAGGTGGCATTGCACAAGTCCGAGGCCATGTCTTTTCATGGGCCTCGGAATGGGCCGCCTTCGGGATCCCAACTAACGGTAGGAGGGGTTCACATCGGCGTCGAGACAACGATGAGGTACCTGGGTCTCGTCCTCGACAGCCGGTGGAACTTCGTCGAGCATTTTCGACGTTTGGCTCCCAAATTGGAACGGGCCGGGGCCGCCTTCAAGCGGCTCTTGCCCAACCTGAGGGGGCCAAACGCCTCCTGCCGGAGGCTTTACGCGGGGGTCGTGCGGTCCATGGCCCTATACGGGGCCCCGGTGTGGGCGCGTTCACTGCGGCGGCGAGCCGCCCATTACCTGAACGCGCCCCAGAAGGTGGTAGCCGTAAGGCTAATCCGGGGGTACCGCACGATCTCGGGCGAGGCGGCAAGCCTCCTTGCCGGACTGCCGCCGTGGGATCTGGAGGCGATAGTCCTCGCGCGCCTGTACGAGTGGCGCGCGGAGGCACTACGCCGGGGGGAAACTCCGCTTCCGCGGCAAATCGCAGCGGAGCGGACCGACCTCCGGCGCGATCTCATGGCGGCATGGAAAGAGCGACTGTCGCAACCCAGCGCAGGGCACGCCGCGATAGCGGCGGTAAGACCCCTCTTTGAGGAGTGGCTAGAGAGGCGCCACGGCGCCCTCACCTACCGCCTGACGCAGGTCCTCACCGGACACGGGTGTTTCGGGAGGTACCTGCACATTATCGGGCGGGAGGATACGCCCGGGTGTCACCACTGCGAGGGTCGCCCGGAGGACACGGTGGAGCATACGGTGGCGGTATGCCCCAATTGGGCGGAGCACCGCCGTGTTCTCGCAGAGGCGATCGGCGGCGGCGGCGACCTCTCGCGCCCGGCCCTGGTTCAAGCCATGGTCCGGGGCGAGAGGGAGTGGGAGGCAGTCACCTCCTTCTGCGAAGCAGTCATGCTAGCGAAGGAGGTGGCGGGACGGCTGAGGGAGAGGGCCTCACGTCCCAGCCGCCGCGGGAGACGCCCCGGGCGTCGGGAGCCGCGAGACGACTCCCGGCCACCGTAGGCGCGGGCCTGCGGGCGGAGAGTAATGGGTAACTCTCCGTCCGATCAGGACCAGGCCCGTGCCGGACGGCGCGTACGTGTTCCACGCGCGCCTCAAAGAGATGTCAGCAGCAAGGAAGGGGCCCGAAAGGGCCGAAGCCTGCCGGGGCAGCGGGATTGTCCGAAAGGGTTACCGCTACCCCGGAACACAAAGGGCTAAGGAAGGAACACGGGTGGGTTTTAGTCAGTAAGAGTCTGACACTCCCTTCTGCTCCACCCAGAGCGGGAGGGGTCATTGGATGATTTCCCATCCACAAAAAAAAAAAAAAAAAAAAAAAAAAAAAAAAAAAAAAAAAAAAAAAAAAAAAAAAAAAAAAAGGTCCTCTAATACAGTTTCTGTATCGCCTCCCAAGGTTCCATCATCGAGATACCAAACGTTAAATTTGGAATTTAGCTGACGAATAATAGGGTGAATGGCTAAACTAAAAATCACAGGCCCAAGAGGGTCACCTTGTTGACAGCCAACAGCAGATTCCAAAAGGTTGTCCCGATAGAGTAATTTAGAAGGGTGTGTAACATTGCCAAATGAAACTATAAATTTGGGGGAAAAATTACAATTATAACAACACTTTCAATTACAATCTGAATCATTTTGAAGGATATTGCTAATTTAATGTATGTTCAATAAATTTGTCTGCTCCACAACGTACCTAAATAACGCAATGAATGTTACTGAACTGTCAAAATAAATTTAACCCAACGCAATTACCCCACCGTTCGTACATACCACCATTCGTCCGGATTTGTCCGGACATGTCCGGACTTCTAGACTTTTGACCGTACTTTGTCCGGATTATAGAGGAAATACGAGTAATAAAACTTATTATAAGTAATACCAAACCAAATAAGTCTTTAGTATACAACGTGTAACGTTAAATGCACAAAACCTGAAAATAGTTTGTTCATAATTGACTACTGAATCGATTTCAGTAATTTTTAATATAAGTACTTAGGTTCTGTAGCACTAAAAATTTTAGCTACAACCATGTTTTTAACCGTGTCCTCCGAGGATTTCATGTGATGCCAAATGGTGTTATACGTAGGTAATGAACTAATGATAATAATGATTAAGTACGTATATTATCAATTCTTTTAAAGCCTGTGTTGTATAAGTTCGTCAATGAAGTTATGGGCCCATCCGAAAGTAGTTGATCTGTCAAAACAAATGTCAAACAACGGTCAAATCGTGTTGTCATTCATTCTTAGTACGGAAACTGAACTAATCTTATAAGCCGGTAAGTGATACGGCGGAGAACCAAAGGCCCGGAACTTCGACCGAAACTACGGTGCTCGAGCTTAGGGATTAGACCCCAGCCGATCGACTCTGTGAAAATCTCACCGTGAAAAGTTAGGTGAAGTGAGCTTAGAGTGAGCTGTCAAGAGTATCAATCCCTAGCATCAGGATGACACTGACAGCTCACTTCACGCTCACTTCGCCTAAATTTTCACGGTGAAATAGTTACAGAATCGCACTGCTGAAATAGTAATTAGAACAAAACTGATAAAACTCGTTATCGTGGAGAGCTTGTGATATCGTTCTGTAATATTTTCCTGCAGGTACCTATTATGCAAATTACGAGTGTATGGTCATTAACTCATTACAGACAGAACCACAGATATAGATACACCTAGATAACGCAAGAGAAACTATTTCGCGTGCCAAAAATCGCACCAACTTACGTTAAAAAATCGTAAGCCGCCACTTTCGCGCTCAGTCCTTTGTACTGCTGGCTGGGTGAGCGTGAGTGAGAAAGAGCGCTTGTGACGTCATAGTAGGTAGTCAAAAAATTGGCACGCTTGTTTTCATACAGACAGATCGTGATATTTGCTTTATCTAGGTCTATCTATATCTGTGGACAGAACCATGCTTCTGCAAAAAACCATTGCCCTTCTCTTCTTACCCAACTGCATAGAAGTGTTATATTTTTATCCGCAGTTAGTTTATAATAGCGCAATAAGCCCTTCATTGGCATTAGAATCGCATTTAATTGCATACTGCAATCGACTTGAAAGCCATGACCGTGGCCGCGCATGGACTCAGTGGGTAGGTAATTTTATAAGCGTTTGCACAATCGGTATAATATTGCGTCACATCGGGGACACTGGGGAGCTATTCTCTAAGGATACAGCCTTGCGGGCAGCGCTGTCGCAGCGCTGAAACGATTGTTTTCACCGCTGCGACAGCGCTGCCCGCAAGGCTGTTTGCTGATCGATTCTGTAAAAATCTCAGCGTGATAACTTAGGTGAAGTGAGCGTGAAGTGAGCTATCAATAGTGGCAGTTCCTAACATCAGGTGGAGTGACAGCTTACTTCACCTAAGTGTTCACGGTGAGATTTTTACAGAATAGCACTGTTGTATCCTTAAAGAATAGCATGGCTGATCGATTGTTTAAGACTATGCCGACCGCACAGTGGCGCCCTCATCGTGTTTTTGGTTATTTCATACAATTTAGAATGAAAATGCAGAAAATAATCACGTTAAGTTGTGCTTCACTAGATTATACGTTGTTATTAATAGACGCGGTAGTTTTATATTGTTTAGTTTTATTATAATCCTTAAAACGGAAGATGGTGGCCACTGTTAAGCAAAAATAATGTATGACGGGATTGTTCCCCCTTAAAAGTTCTAAAAAAAAGTCCGCAACAGCATATATATATCTTTTAAGGTTGACTCACTATAACTATTTTTATGATAATCAAATTTATTCTAAAATAATGCATTATTTGCGAAGGTATTTTTATAAACATGATATTAATCCTTATCCAAATAAACACATTATTCATCACAAGTTCATCAAAATTTTGAACAAAATTGCCTTTGACATCTTTTCATTTCAATGAATATCTTAGGAGAATATCTTAGGTTTTAAAATAAATCAGCACGGCCGCCGCGCTCCGTTAGCTCATCTGCCTAGCCTTTTGCCGACTATGTTGGGGGTCGGCTTCCAGTCTAACCGGATGCAGCTGAATACCAGTGTTTTACATGGAGCGACTGCCTATCTGACCTCCACAACCCAGTTACTGGGTAATAAGACTGGTTGTCTGACTTTCGGGCTTCTGACTACCCGTAACGACTGTCAAAGATCTACGAATGACAGCCGGGACCAACGGCTTAACGTGCTTTCCGAGGCACGAAGGGATCTCGGTATGTAAAGATGGTCACCCATCCACAGAACGAGCGCGGCAAGCGTAGCTTAACCTGATCGATCGACCTGTGCGGCTGTTATTATTTAGCCACGGGCCCCTACGCCGCGCGTCGTTAGCTGTACGAGGCTTACTATAGTTTCACTCTTGCTGATCATAGCGATGTTTGGATGTTTGTTACTCAAACTCAAACTCAAAGCATTTATTTCAATTAAACCATTTCTAGGCACTTTTGAATTGTCAAAATTAACTAGTCGGTCAGTTAGTCAGAAAGTTGAAGCTAGTTGCCCATTCCAAAACGTAGATCTCTTGGAGAAGAACGGGCAAGAAACTCCAAGGACACTCTTTTAAATTAAGATATTACAAAATCCTGAGTACAGTATTCTTGTTGCGTCTATATGTGAGAACAATGTTATGAAAAAACAATTCAAAATAGATATAAGATTAAAAAGAAGCCCTGGCAGCTAAGAGATGACCAGTCTCAACTGACAGCGCCCGTTAACGAACATGACGCATGGATCAGCCCCATCCAGCTCAACCATTTTGAAGGGAACCGAATGATCCAACACACGCGCCACCATCAGTGAGACATTTAAGTGAGCATGACACATTCCCAACTGCCATGCTCTTTCAAGTCAATATAAAAAAATTATACTAAACGGATCCATGGTGCTTACATTTACAAAATTAAAAAAAAATGCTTCTAAATTATACAAAACTATAGTTTCCAATTTATTTACGAGATGAATAAAATTTTACTCAATTACGCCCAAACGGCTGAACAGATTTGGATGAAATTTGGCACGCAGATAGTTTATATCAGGAATAACACATAGGATAGGTAATAGGTATTACGGGCTGGTGTCCGCAACTCCACGTCAATGCGCTTATTTTGCGTACGGAAAATTTTAACACATAGGATACTTTTATCCCGATATTCCCACGGGATCGAAACTAACACGGGTGAAACCGCGGGTGGTTATGCTTTAGAATGTTATGCTTAAAAAATGTATGCTTTAGAATGTTATGCTAAATCATTATTATGATTAGAGAAATTATGCGTAAGCTGTTATGTGTAGATAATTTATGCGAAAATATAATTAGGACAAACAAAAGTATGCCAAGTTATATTAGGTCTTAAAATTTTATGCAAATTGATAGGGAACCCTACGTATCGTGTTATTAACAATTTAAGTTCATGTTGAACTGAATACAAAATGAGATGTAAAACTAAATACTTTGACGGCCTTGGTTTTATCATCACGTCTATTAATAAACATGAAGTAATTATCCTTTTTAAAATGCATAGACCCAAATTAAAAGGTCATATAGAATTATTATCACAAAGCAGCGCAGATACAACTATCCAGCTACCTACCTACAGCAATCACATCACGTACTGGCGTTGATTGCGGAATGGCTGGACTGCCCTTTCATCCGGCATTGTTCCAGTCATAGAAATATCAGACAGTATGTTGATGTACCGGACAGAAGCACAGATATAGATGATCTAGATAACGGAAGTATCACGATCTGTATGAAAACCAAGCATGCCATTTTTTTACTACCTACTATGAAGTCACAAGCACTATTTACTGATGGCACAGAATAACTAACAGTAATAATGTGATGGGAAAATCAAATCGATTCTAAGACGCCGCCGCGTGCTTCACCCGTCTCGCACCACCCCCGAGGCCTAGAGCCGGCGCTCACGCTCATTTGCGCTCACGCTGAGTTGCGGATTTTTTTTTAGAACTTTTAAGGGGGAACAATTCCGTCAAACATTTTTTTTTGCGTAACTTTAACCGTTTACGCAGCGCACGCAACGGAAGCTCTCAAAAGATGTCATTCAGGCTGGCTGGACAAATCTTCAAAATAGCTCGCATTTAACTAGGTCAGTAAGGCATTTTATGTGACGGCTAAACACCCTTATTTCAGAATTTGTGACGCTACAGAATCTTAGATAATCGATCGAAAACGTGTCCAGCCATCTTGAAAAACCACTTTTCGCTGGTCTCTCAATCTCGGTAACGGAAGTGATTTTGACGACTTTTTGCATATCAACGGGCGTTACATAAATTTGTGACAGGCATCCAGCTAAAAGTTTTGTGATACGAACAGCGGTTTAGTAGAAAAATGCAAAAATCTGTGTCCAGCCAGTTTGAATTTACGTATAAAACTTTTGGCTGGCACTTCTGAATCTCAATAACGGGAGCGTTTTCGAATATGGTTCCTTTACTAACATTTAGTGACGCAATTTGTGACAGTAACAACGTTTGCTTTATAGCGTCACATGTAAGGGTTTATGAGAAATCAGTAAAAACTTACATGTCCAACCAACCTGCGTTCAAGCTGGCTGGACACATGTATCTCCGCTGCCTGATGATCTACGGCCTTCGAAATATATTCAAATTTTTGTGACGGGGACGATAATGATTTGCTGAATGTGTGACGGAGAAACTTTGAGTAGTTTCAAAGATATTGATCATTTAAGTTTTCCCATACAAACATCCATTAATATTGTGAGGTGACCATAATTTTTACGTAAATAAAGTCTCAATGGTGGAGATAGAAAGTGTCGATTCCATCTGGTTTTTTTTATTATGTCCGACGTTTAAAAGTGATGCCGATACTTATATATGCCGATATATACTTTTTCATTTAAATACCTTCGAGCATTAGTTATCCTGACACAATGGTGCCAATTCTCTTGTACACCGAACTAAACTAACTAAACTATCACTAAAATTACTTACTTTTGACTATGAGAATCTTAGAGCTATTCTGCATTAAAATATCTCTAAATTTAAAAATTATTTTGACACAACCAAATCGAATTTGACAATCGCGACTCCACGAAGTAAGTAGGTTTTTTTTTTGTTTGTTTGGCTTCGCACGGTTTGTGCATTCAGCCAAAAAGTAGGTACTTATTTGCCCTTATCATCATCATCTGCCTAGCCTTTTCCCAACTATGTTGGGGTCGGCTTCCAGGCTAATCGGATGCAACTGAATACCAACGTTTTACATGGAGCGACTGCCTATTTGACCTACACAACCCAGTTACTGGGTAATACGATACCCCTTGGTAAGACTGGTTGTCAGACTTTCGGGCTTCTGACTACCCGTAACGGCTGTCACAGATCCACGAATGACAGCCGGGATGCTTTCCGAGGCACGGAGGGGTCTCGGTATGTAAAGATGGTCACCCATCCACAGACCAACCGCGGCAAGCGTAGCTTAACCTGATCGATCGACCTGGGCCTCAAGTCTGCTATTACAATAGTGTCAGAATGGTCTATCACTGATTTCATAATTGTCGATTTTGACAAGTTTAGTAATCTACTAATATAATGGCGTCTTTATGACTTTTCAATGCTCAACCACTGACACTCCATTGAAAGAAATGGTAATCTCGTACAGAATGACAAATGAATAAATGTAACGATTATTGCTATTTACGAACTTCTTACTACTTCAGATTGCAAACACTAATACGTATTAAGTAAAAATATATAATAAATGAAATCTACCATGAAATTTAGTAGTTTTTCTGAGACCATTGACCGACCAATGGCTGACCATTATGAATTTAGCAGATTACGAACTTTTGGCAAAATGACAATGGGATCGTGTTGGAATGACGAATTTATAAAAATAGCAGACTTGGGCCCCTGTGCGGCTGTTATTATTTAGCCACGGGCCCCTCCCTTGTTTTTTTGAGCCGAAGGTGCGTAGTGGGGAAAACTCGACCTCTTTTTTATGGAATTTTTCACTTTTGTATAGAAAATATGAAAAATTATTACCAACGTGTTGAGTTTTAAGGGTTTGCAGGTTTTATAAAGGGGGTCGAAATTTTCATTATTTTTGCGATAGGACACACCGTTTTCGAGATATAAGCAAAAGAAAAAAAAAAACTACTGTTTTTGCATCTGAAGTCGAGGCAGTCGAGGTGTTGGTGTCGAGGCAGTCGAGGTGTTGGTGTGCTCATGCCAACTAATTTTATTCCACACCTTTTTAGTCGCGATTAAAAATAGTCAGATTTAGTTAGAAAATCTAAATTATAGGTGAAAAACGTCAAATTCAGAATAGCAAAATTACTATTTTCTCTAAACTATTAACTCAGTGCAATCTTAGTACTGTCAAACTAAAAGTTAGAAGTTGTGTCACTTTAGTTAATTTCAGAATGGGAAATCGTAATTTGACAGGAATAAACTAAATTTTGGTAATTTTTAGTCTAGTTTAGACGCATTTGTGACAAGAGAATCGGCACCAATATCTAACTATGTACATACTTACCATGAAAAACACCAATACCTACCTACTAAAAAGAGTAGGTATCTGCAGTAAATAATCAATAACATCAAAAAATTACCCCCCCATCATCTATCAATTTAAGGCGAAAGCGCCAGGGTAACCCACGAAATTCATTTTTTTTTGCGTTTTTTTGCAATTTGCTGGTCAGTATTAAGTTGTACGTTGATTAAAATATGATTCGCGGCCGTAACAAATATGTATTTACAGAATTATAATCTATAAATTCATCAACACAACTCTCTAAGACCAAGTAATCCCCAAGAATGACTATTTCATGAAATCTTCACATTTGTGGATTATACTAACTTGACAAGTTGTGTTACTGATTGTAATGATTATAATTCTGTCAACTACTATCACCAAAACACGGATTTTCGTCTATTAAAGAAAACACCTTAAAATATACTTAGTCCTACATAAAACCTACAATATTGGTAACTCTACTGCAGTGTTTGTATGGGAAAATTTAAATGATCAATATCTTTGAAACTACTCAAAGTTCTTCCGTCACAAATTTAGTAAATCATTATCGTCCCCGTCACAAAAATTTGAATTTATGTCGAAGGCCGTAGATCATCAGGCAGCGGAGATACATGTGTCCAGCCAGCTTGAACACAGGTTAGTTGCTGGCTGGACACAGATTTTTGCATTTTTTTCCGCTGTTCGTATCACAACAATTTTAGCTCGATGCCTGTCACAAATTTATGTGACGCCCGTTGATATGCAAAAAGTCGTCAAAATCACTTCCGTTACCGAGATTGAGAGACCAGCGAAAAGTGGTTTTTCAAGATGGCTGGACGCGTTTTCGATCGATTATCTAAGATTCTGTAGCGTCACAAATTCAGAAATAAGGTTGTTTAGCCGTCACATAAAATGCCCTATTGACCTAGTTAAATGCGAGCTATTTTGAAGATTTGTCCAGCCAGCCTGAATGACATCTCAAAAGGAATAATTTTTCCCGTTTTGCAACAGTTTTCATTGGTGCGACGTTCCTATTGGTTGTAGCATGATGTTATAGGTATAGCCTATACCATTCCTCGATAAATGGACTATCCAACACAAAAAGATTTGTTCAAATCGGTCCAGTAGTTTTGGAGCCAATTCATTCCAAACAAACAAAATATCTTTCCTCTTTATAATATTAGTGTAGAAGTGTAGATTGCTTTTCGTAGTAGGCAACTATACCTAAGGTTAGCCTACGAGCTACCGATGATTTAAATGATGGAATAATTTTCGAACCGGTTAGTTAATGAAACAGGTATCTACTCATGTGGCTGCACTGGGTAGCCTTCGATGGACAATTCGCACTCAATGTAATTTAGGGCTCCCGTAGACAGGCGCGACACGATGGCGCGACACGACTGCAGAAGATTCCATGAAGATTTAATAGAAATTGTTATGCTTATGAGTCGCGTCGCATCTCTCTGCGAGAGCCTTTAATTCAATCCAGTCATTCAGGTACGATTGGCTACTTTTACTGCTTATGTTATGTTACTAGATTCTTAGTTGGCTATTTATTTCTGCTACAGTTTAAACTTGACATCAGGGTTTGTCAATATACAAGGTGAATGAAGGTAATTGAAATAACTGAAAACATCGATGCTGAAGACCTATGTAATGTTGAGTATAATGACCCTTAGGTCATTATACTCAACATTACGAACAACTTGTTCGGTGGGACCAACCCTGGAAACGCGATCGTACCGATCACGTTGATCACTTTGTTGTGAGAATTATTTATAGAAGAAGACAGTACTGTAGAAATAAAGAAATTATTTTTTTTTATTTGGGACACGCACAGGAGATACAAACGTAATAAAACCGGTCAAGTGCGAGTCGGACTCGCACTCGATGGGTTCGGTACCATAAGGCGAATATAAGCTAAAGATTTTTTTCAAAAAGAAACAACCGCATTCCAAAAAAAAAAAAAAAACACTAAAAAGTGAAAAATAACTTTAATTTCGGAAGTCGGTGTCAAAAACGAAAAAAGTAACCAAGGTCTGTTCAAATTCATGGTTCCAATTGTTGTTGTTTCAAGTTAAACAAAAATTTACTTTATTTTAGTGAAAATTAAGTTGATTTCAGAGTGAGTAGTACTATTGAAAAAGTTATAAAAATATTTGATGTTTAGCGTAAACTGAACTTTATTGTGTAGGTATTAAAGTTATTTTTCCGATAACTCATATTATATATATACATGTTCAGAAACTAAATCGCGAAGTGTAAACCACCCACACTATGACCATACAATCCGGATTGGTATTTATGGATGGAGTTATTGGGTACGTATGTTTACAAACGAGTGACAGGAAAGTAAAATGCTGCTTGACAAGGTTCTGACGTACGGCAACAAAAAGCTACATGTTCTTTCTCAATGCTGCAATGCTAGAAGAATGCTGGGTAGGTACATTATGATCCGATCGACAATTTTACCTATGCTAAAGTTTGATTGTTTTGGTATTTATGCAGTCGAGTGTAATTAGACAAAATATGGTAAGTAGATACCTACACTGTTTACAGTGGTTGGATTCTTATGGGACTTTTTTGAGATCCTAGACGAAAGGGGACTAAAATAGTTCGACGACGCCTACGACTGTTATTCTTTAGCCACGAGAATGAACAAACATTATTTCGTAAACATCAGCAAATCGTCTATGTAAATATTAAAGAAGGCCATTGTTTCCAAAATATTTCTGAACTATGAAACTCAACTCAAAGATTATCCTAAAAACATCCTCATTTTATCAGGTGTCCACAGAGTTTAAAACCTGAAAAATATACAGAGACATTTGTTGACAAAGGTAGAAGGCTGCTAAAATTACAAAATTTAATGTAATTAATACACGTGTGCTTAAAGTACTAAATAATTCCATTGTATATGTTAATTGCCCTCGACTAACCCCTATGTCTGATTCGACTGTAAGTAAGATTGTCATATTTCCTGTAAATTTTTAACGCGGTAAAGAGAGGTAAAGAGTAACTAAATATAATAAATTATAGCCAATGGACACGTTAATGTGACATCAATTTACATTCTTCCATATTTATTTACATTGTAATAAATCGTTGGTGCTTACTTAGGTAATACTTATACAGTACACTTAACACTCGCTTGAGGGGCTGTCTACATAATAAAACTAATTATTGGCGGTTTATTTGGCTTTTAGCGATGTAGTTTTTATTGTAAATAAAAAAGGTTTTTATTTTACAAAAATAAAAATATTTCAATTCAACGAATTGAATGAAAATAATGTCAATAATTTTGACGATTTTTCACAAAAGCTTTTTTTTTTGTTGTATTTAAAAAAGTAGGCCGAAAAAAGTTGTATTTAAAAAATTAGGCCGAAAAGCCTGCTTTTTTAAATACAACTTTTTTCTTAAAAAAAATAGAATTCTATGAAATCTATATATCTATATATATCTATGTACCTGCGTTATTTATTTTGGAAACTTAATTGGTTACTCTAACTACATATCTAAATAATTATATAAAAGGGACTTTTTTTAAGTTTCTGTACCCAAAGGGTGCCAATGGGATTATGGGACCCTATTACTATCTAAGGCTCCGCTGTCCGTCTGTCACAGGTTGTATGTTTTTAACCGTAACACTTGAAAATTCATGGAGTGTGTACACACGGCTACACATCAAGCTATACATTTCCATTTTTAGCTGACCTCTCATTGTATAGGTTTTTCGTACAATCAGCTTATACTGGTTATGTATAGCTTGATGTGTAGCCATGCGTACTACTATGGCCGCTATAACAACAAATAATAAAAATAAAATAAAGTTAAAAATTACATACAAGAAACGTATTTTCTTCTCGGAACCCTGCGAGTCCGCCTCGCACTTGGCCGGCAATATCTTCGTTTTGGCAATTGTTTGTGTTAGTCATCGAATAACAATCGTCTAAATAAATCATTGATCCTGTACGACTTACGCAAGATGAATAAAAAGTAAACAAAAACACAATAGTAAACGGATCCCGATTCGTGGAACAATACAAAGCAAGGGCATAGGTCACAATGGTATTAAAAAAATATCAACTCAAACTACTTGTCAGTCTTCAGCTTCACACTTGCACGTGATTGCACACGAAGCTAATTGTTTATAATTTATTGTATAAAGACTTCATGAGATAATTACATAGCTTGAAGACATTGCACTGACTACCACACAGGTGGAGACGTTAAGGTAGGGAAGTTAAGTAGATACAATGTTTCGCAGGGCCATGACCGCACAAACGGACATCTTGCACTGCCCAGCTGCCCTTCATCTAACTGACTTTGTCTTCTTGATGAACATTATAAGTTTATAACGCATTCTCACACTGCATGTTTTAAAAGAAATATACCTATGCTGATAAAATATACTGTTTCCATTAAGTTGTTCTGTTGTTTAGTTCGGTACCTACCCAAGCAATTAATATGAAATTATGAATTAATGAAATAGGTAATTAATTACCTATAATTTAATTGATTTATCAGCAAGTCATTGCTAGATGTTTTTAATAACGTACAATTATTATTGTAAATAACAGGTTTTTTAACACTTCATTTTTATTGAGTTTTACTGACCTCAACTCTCTAAACATCGGCATTGCTTTGCAATACGCTAAGGCAATACTTAATTGTTAGCAAATACAATGTTTTCTGCGAACGAAACGAAAGCGGGTCGTGTTCTAACATAACGGGCTTATATAAAAGGGAGTATTACCTGGACATTGCTGCACGTTGGTGGCGACAGCGGCGCCCGCGAGCACGGCGAAGCACACGACAACTCGGAGAGCGACCATTGTCTCGTCTGGCGACTGGCGAGTATAGTCTTGTGTCTAGTGAGATTCTGATGTCTGACGGTGCACCGGTCACGCTCGGAGAGCAGATAGGTATAATACTTGACGGAGCACACTACACGACAATTCAACGCTTGCGCCGCCGCCGACCGACTCCTCGTGTATGACACCAGTGTGATGTGAAACAAGTTCGCTATGATCGCGCTTGCCAATATATATAGTGATGGTCGCGTGCTGTGCAGTGCTGTGTTAGAGAATTTATGAGTTATGCAGCTGATGTAGGGATAACAGAACGTTTATTGTTAAAAATAAATAAATCATGTGAGTTATGTATGAGGCTTTGTGTAGTGTCAATTCGCAGAAAATATCCCTAATATATGAATAACTTCGAATTTTATACCGATATGAACCTTGCGTTAGTTTTAGGAATGTAGGTAGGTAAGTAGGTATAAATAACAACACAGCTTATTTATTTCATCATTATTTTGTTTAGGTACAATACTAGGTATTGTGGCTAACGATTATTTTTTAGGGTTCCATTCCTCTAAAAAGGAATCCATAATCCCATACTTGGTTGTCTGTGTGTCAAGTCCCTTTTGCTCAGGAACGGTTTTAATTAGGGTATCGAGTTGGAATAAATGTAAAATGGTCAACAAGTTATAAGTACTAGTCAAAGTTGACATAAATTCTGTTGTGTCTGACAACCAGTCTTACCAAGAGGTACCGTATTACCCAGTAACTGGGTTGTGGAGGTCAGATAGGCAGTCGCTCCATGTAAAATACTGATATTCATCTGCAATCGGTAAGACTGGAAGACCGCAACATAGCTGGAAAAAGGCTAGGCAGATGATGACATAATTATGTACTTAGATGATTATCTCACTTTGCAAAACTTATAGTCAGTGAAAATTATTATTAATTATTATTTATTATAAGTTCACACTTCACAGCATGCTAAATCTATACTAATAATAGCTGACCCCGCAAACGTCATTTTGCAAAAAAAAAAAAAATAGATAAGTAGTAGCCGATTCTCAGCCTATCCGATATGCATACAAATTATCATACAAATCGGTCCAGCCGTTTCGGAGGAGTATGGTAACTAACACTGTGACATGAGAATTTTATATATTACTAGCTTACCCGTCAGACTTCGTACTGCCTTAATCGATAAATAAAAGACAATTGACTCTACATTTTATTTAGAAAACGTTTGTATGGGAAATAGTTTTCTATTTCCCATACAAACGTTGCTGGCGCTGTTTTTAGGGTTTTCCCGGGAATTATTCGATTTTTCTTACCTTTTAAACCTTCCCTAGACCTCCACGAACATTTCAAGACCAAGATAAAATAAATCCGTTCAGCCGTTCTCGAGTTTTAGCGAGACTAACGAACAGCAATTCGTTTTTATATATATATAAGATATATGAGTTATATATTTTATATATTAGATTATAAAGAGGAAAGATCTGTATGTATGTTTGTAACGAATTGGCTCAAAAAGTACTGGACCGATTTTAAAAATTCTTTCACCATTTTAATGCTACATTATCACTGATTAGGTAATATAGGCTTTTTTTTTTCCACCCGTGCGAAGCTGGGACGGGCCGCTAGTAACTTATAAACTAACCCCCACAAAACCGTAGTCATGGTTTGATTGTGGGGTCTGGCGAGTATTTATCACTACTTAAACTTCATACTTAAGGTGGAACTAGTAGCAAGCTCGAATTCACTAGTTGACATGGCCAAAAAGCACGCTGTCTCACCTGGCTTCATGTCCGACAGAGATAGTATCAGTGATGAGCAGTTAGACGCTAGTCTACACGCACAACGTCTAGTTCTCACGCACAGAAACACCGTTCCGAACTGAAAGGCGCGTAAAAGTGCTTTGAAAAAACGAGTTTTATGAAAAAGCCACTGCATAAATCAATTACAAATAAAGTTTATTGAACTGCGGAGTTTTGTCGTTACCGACTTTTTTTTGAAGATTTTACAGTTCTTTTATTACTTATTTACACCCAAAGTTACGTTAAAAATAGCAAGAAAAACGAATCTTTGTTGGCTCCTAACTTTTTAATGACTTTTTATTTTACTGTTCTGTTTCCGTACAGACAAAATTAATAATAAGACAAAACGATATTATGTTTATCTTTGGATGCACAATGTCAAACAGTGGAGTAATACTCTCCCGACGTTTGTATGGAAAATATATCGACTAGTGGCACCTTAAGACGTAGGTAGCACTTTAACACATTTCTAAATAATATCTTTTAAATTTATTTTTAAATCTGTTTTTATTGGTTTCACTCCTTATGTTAGCCGGCAGACTATTCAATAGATAGGTCTTTAGGGGTATTCGTTTTTTTAAAGTTCTGTCACCAAAGTAATTGGTGACTTTGGGTACATTGAATTTGCCGGCAGCCATTTGTTGAGTACATGAGTTATGCTCTTGGGTCCCATGGTGGTTTACTGCTAGAAGATTTAAGTAATGTATGTGTGAAACTGATGGGTAGAATTTCACATAGGTATTTTAAATAGCTTCCTATAATCTCCTTTACAACTGTTTTTAGTTTTTGAGTACTAACAAATAGTTTTAAGAATCAAATTTGAAGAGCTTCTAATTTATTCAAGTTACTTTTAAATGTTAATCCATAGCTGTCAAGAGCATTTAACTCTTAATAATTGAATCTACTATGAATGAATGACATGTCATTAGATTCAATTATGAAATAATAAACTGTTGTTCTAGAAAAACTATTATTTAGTAGGTACTTTTTTAAATAATAAATAATCTATGAACAGAAAGAAAGTAAAAACTAAAAATTCATAAAAAAATATTTTTATATATCGCACCTTTAAAGTAAAACCGTTACTAAACGAAATTATAAAATTTTACAGGAGAGCCAATATTAGACAAAAGTCACTGTTTCTTGTCAATAATATCTGAGTGCAGGGTTCTTTTAATGAGGTCCTAGTATAACAACATTTTACAAAAATGACAAGTTTATGTTGCAATTTACGTATATTATAAATAGATGGCATTGATAACTGAATTCTTGAAAATTTTCGTTTAGTAACGGTTTTACTTTAAAGGTGCGATTATCTTGTCTTGCTAACTGTAGGTACCAAACGTTGATACAAAAAAAAAAAAACGAGGGACGACTTGCACAATGAAAATATAATTTATTTTGATTTTCTGCAAGTCGTCCTAAATGGGCCTTATGTTGAACTTTCACGACGTCAAGCAAAATATCTCAAAGAACTCTTCGCCAACTGACATCCGGAAAATTTAAAAAAGAAATTGAACGAACACCGACATTATATAAGGTACGATGGGCTGCAAAAATCCATGGACAGTACAGAAATAAAATCGTGTGCAGCGAAAAATGACGCTATCTAGCGTAAAGACAGTTAACGACTAACAAAGTTTAATTATACTGTTACTAGATGGCGTTGCTTTGCTAGATAAAATAGTTTTGTAGTTTCTTTTTGTCTCTTCAAACATTCAATTAATTTATAATTTATAGTTTCAATTATTATTATTCTATGTTAAAATTGAATATCAATTTATAAGTATGTATCTGATTTTTTACGTTTTAGTTTTCAAACTTGAGAGGGTAGGTTGAATATGGATTTATAAATAATTGGTAGGGTAAGTATAAATAAAACTTAGATCGAAGAGTTATGACTATGCTCAAATGATCGTTCGCTAAGTTCATTTCGATTACCTCGTTCGAGTGCCTTTTGTTCAGTTTTTATTTATAATCAGGTGAATTACTTATTTCACCAAAATGAGTACGCGTTGTAATATTGATTTCGTTGCATGAGCTCAAATAATTGCTTTGCATAATCAAGGCAAAAACTTGTCAAAAATAGCTAGAGAGACCGGTGTAAAAGTAAGTAGTTTTATTTTTAGACTTTTATATAAATAAAACTTTTATTTTAGTTACTATAATATACTACATAATAATCATTAGGTATTGGGTATTATATTTTTCTGTTTTATTGTTGCAGAGAAAAGCAGTTGTTCTATGGGTACGAGGATTTGAAGAAGAGGGTTCTTTGCAACACCATCAAAGAACTGGTAGACTACGACTTATAAACACATTGCAGCCTCAAACCATGATATGGGAGTATGAAGAAAATGGATTTCTGCCGACGAATCACTATGCTGGTTTATTTGATACAAGTGTTGACACTGTCCGTCGTGCTCTTCATAGTGAAGGGCTGCATTATCGGAGGCATGCTGTGAAACCCTTGCTCACGGAAAACCATAAGAGGGCAAGATTACAGTTCGCTTTGGATCACATAAACTTCAATTGGAGTACCTAATGTTATCTTTACAGATGAAAAAACTTTTAAGTCTAGTGAACACGGACGCTTATGTTTGTGGCGTCGAAATAACACGCGATACACAAGTGATCACGTAGTGTATAAATAATTTACTTAATATTATTTTACTTAGTACTGCATTAACAGGAAACTTGAATAGTGTGTATAACCTATTACTTATGTATTTTTAATAACTGATAAAGTTATGAACACTTCAAGTTCAAACACAACATAATTTTTAGTTTTTTATGTTACCTACTAACCATTTGATATGTTTTTGTGCATTTTTGTCGCATCTATTTAATCCGTTTGATCTTTTTGATAAAATAATCTGGTCTCTTGTTTATTTTTATTGAGGTTACATAAGCTTCAATCCTCTTTCCGATTTTGGAAATGAATACTTAAGCTATGGCCTCAATAAGAAATTATACATAATGTTATACGATATTTTGTATAATAAACTGTAAGAAGTAAACGTCCAATTTTTTTTTATAGTGCCTTTTTATTTATGTACTTACATACCTAAACACCGCAAGCTAAACATACCCAACCTACCAAATACGATCCTACCTTAACTTTTTTGTTTGGCGAGCCTGTTTACCTGCGATGACTCTACTCTTTTTTCCTGTTGCTAAGTAACTGCCAACTCGAATATTAAATTATTAAAATACCCACTCATTAGCATAATGAATATATTCCTATCGGTTTCTTTTGTTATGTTTATCATTTAAGCTACATATGCTAGTAAATGTAATGCTGCACTAAAGCTTACATAGATAATTAAATAAATGTATTTATTAGCTGTGTAACTCCTTGCTTATTCCTACATAATACGTGTCTTTCTAACTCCTTGCATATGTTAGACATAGTTGTGAAGAAACCAACGCCATCTAGTTTATTGTAGAAAGCTTGAACTCAAACGTTCACTGGAAAATAGACACATAGACACTAAGGTATCCATGCAATTTTGCAGACGAGTGTACAAAAAAAAGGATTTAGTGGAGAGGATAATAAAATTTTCCAAAAAATAAGTTCAAAAACTAAAACCCGACTACTGAAAAGGATGAAACAAGAAAGTACCTTCCCGTGGTTGCATGCTACCAATCTACTATGGCTTATAAGTACCTATGTTAGTAGGTACAGCGGCAAAAACGAAAATGCGGCACCAACGACAACGACTTCCGAAAAATTAAAGTTTTATTTCACTTTGTACTGTTTTTTTTGAAGTCGGTTGTTTTTTATTTTATACATAATTGTTTCCTTATGGCTTTGTATTTCATGTCAGTCCGCATCTTATGATATTATTATTGGTGGCCGTTGACGCTGAGGTTCAAGGTACACGAGTAAAACAAGTATGTGTAGGTAATGCAGGCTCTCGACAGGTTATTAAATGTTTTCGGGGGGTCAAGACCACGGCAACTGCCTAGGATCTCGTCTGAATAAGTACCTGCCTAGTATATTTTATTGCAAAAAAAAAAAGTTTTGAATGAAGTGGCTACTTCTATCTAAGAAACTACTTAGGTAAACATCCGAACTGAGAACCTCCTTCTATTTCTGAAGTCGGTTAAAAATGATTTAAACGGTCTCTCAACCTTATTTCGTAAAAGAGTAGGTGCCTAATTACCTTTTTAGGTAGAGACGTCAATACTAACCGTATTGACGTGCCTACCTACTGATAAGCAGGTCAGATAAATACTTATTTTAGTCTTAATTGATTTGTGGCGCAAATCCTAGCACCCGTATACACAGTCATGTCAAAATAACTAGGTAAAATACCAACAAAAAAGTGCGAAACGAGGTAGATAATATGCGTAATTGCGTATTGAGGGTTCCGTAGGTACCTAACCTAAACCCTGCCTGGTAGGAATAAAATTTTCTAACTACTGGCAATAGGGTAGGGTGCGCCTGGGCGACCGCCACTAGTAAAGGGTCGTCGAAGGGCCCTATATAGGTGTCTATTCTGTTTAGAGGCGTGTATAGCATTTATTTTAAAACAAATCAAAGACAACACAATATGTTATATTCAGTAATGAGGCAGTTTGGAGTTGGAACTCCAGTACGTATGGAAAATATACTTCCAAATTTAAATTAAATTAGCTAGCGAAACATCACAGACGTCATGAGGATCGTAATCTAGACATAATAAAACAAAAACAAATTAATTTGATAATGATTTTTTGTGGGGTCATCGACTGCAGTTACTGTAGTTACTAGTAATATCAGTTTCGAAAAAGGGTTTTTTATGTGTAAAACAGATGTGATAGTATCGATATCTAAGCACCATAAAACAAATTTGCTAAACTCATACTTCAAGTAAGAACACTACAAGTGGTCGTTGATCCCCCCAAAAAGAAACTTCAAATCTTTTTTGTTTTTATTTTATTTATCGTGTTGAGATATCGATACCCACCACGTCTGCGGAGTTTCGCTAGCTAATTCAATTTGAGCTTGTTTACGTAGGGAGCTATAATTTACGAACTTGGACATAACCTGGGTTTTGTACACTCTTAATATTTGAAACTACTTCAGTTTTTCAGGTTAAACGCGAAAGTACAGTCGAGTTCATTAATATATTGGCAGTGACAAATTTTCAAAATATTATAAGCGTTAAAATGATGATCAGTTTAACGCTTATAACTCTCTAGCTCGACTGTACCTAAATATTGTCGGTCTGTCATCTTTTCACGTTTTAACGGCTGAACGGATTTCGATGAAAAAGCAAGTTCACGGCCTCGAGCGATGCGACTTGCATCAAGCGACACAATTTTTTTTTAGGAAAGTTATCTCACACGGTCTCTCGGTCACGCAATGGTACGGACCTCGGCTTTGGGCGTCGCTGGGGGAGGGCAGCAAGCGGCAGGCTGGAACGGATCAACAGTCAAGCGACACGTTAGGCGGGCAAAAGCTAGTGGGTAATAAAAATATAAAAAAACTAATAGATTTTTAGTAGGTAAGAAACACAACTAGGTATAATCCTTTTTGTATTTTTTTATTTATTCTTTGTTATCAAAAGACAAAATTAAGATACAAGCATGGTGTTAATAAATGAAATACCGTCTTTGTGTCGAGATTATCATGAACCACTCAGTACGTATCTGCCTATAATATAGTAGAAAACCTAAGTGCTATAATTAAATAAAATTATAACGTAATGTAATTGACATTTAATTAAAATCTGTTTTTTATCTATCTTAGTTGATGTTGACTCGCTATCGGAAGGATCGGGTGGAGTCAAGTCAAGGCTGATCGTCTCGTGATGTGGAAGTCACCTTCATATACTCTCGCATAAGCTTCTGGACACGACTCTGCGTCTGCACTGTCACGCGGTAACACAACACCTGCTCTCCCTCTTCATTTTTTATCCGCCAATACAGATAGCCACGCTGGTTCTGTAAATAAAATGGGGTTTATATCATAACAGCTATTTCAAGTTAGGTACTTTCGTACTTATGTGGATTTCTTTTAGTTACGAAAGCACATATGATTCTAAACTAAAATTTTCAGTCTACTTACCTGGTAGATAATAGGTACCTACCAGGAAATATTGGTTCGATGAAACAGCAGATGTTTTTTTGATAACTGACAAAAAATGTCTACGGCAGCCGTCTAGAATCATGTGCTGAAATTCATGGTTACAGTTTGCGCCCCCGCCACTCTGTATCTTCACGTAGTACATAGGTCCTACAGGTCTCACTCACCTAATATTAACAAAGTATTGTGTGATGATTCTGTAAGTGACGAATTCACTATTCCTAAAACTGTAGGTATGTGTTTTTAGTTTGTGTATGTCTTAGTAAGTCGTTGAAGTGCCATATAAATAAATAAATGTTCTAATTTGCACTTCAAATATGAAAATGAGATGATTAAATATTTAGAAAGAAAGCAATGGAGATTGCTCGGTAAATCATGACATTTGCACATCATGACATCGTGGGGCTTATTTCACTATCATCGTTTTAGTGCAGAGAGAAGGGATATTTAGTTGACTATCTACTTGAATTCATCATCATCAATCATTTCAGCCCGGAATCATCCACTGGTGGGTATAGGCCTCCCTTTTTTTGCAATATTTCCCAGTTCATCCAGGTTTTTCCTGCGACTTTGACGATATCATCAACCCAACGAGCTTTTGGTTGGTCCTGGTTTCTTGGCGTAGCCTTGGTCACAGCTTTACTCTATCGGCCACCTCTTCTTCTAACTAGATATCCTGCCTAACTTCACTTGACGCGCATCGCCCTATTTGAATTAGTTATGTAAGTACTAAGTACCTACTGAATTTGTCTGGAGATTAAAGTGCGACAGAGACGGACGTATACTCGTATTATCGCTACCTTTCTTGTTTCTAAATGGGTTACTTTTCAGGAAGGAGTATTGTGTAACTTTAATTAGCAATTTACACGACTATTACAATTACTTAGGTACTCTCTATTAGTTATTGTTACGAGAGGGCTAATCTGTTTTTACAATTTAAGTAATAGGTACCTACCTTTATTTTATCGGAAAGGTAAGTATTACAATGATTAATTGAGTACCTAGGTACCTACAGCTAGCTATATCTCAGTGCACTTTTGTGGTTTTCAATTCACTGAACCATTTACGATTAACATACCCTTCTAACTATACCATGACATAGTAGACTTACGCCGCCGATCACAAAATGATTTTCAAAATCGTCCTCGAACTTTGCGTAACGTCTCTAGGCTAGAACAAAATCGTTAGGAGGGTGCAGCAACCCAGAAAAAAATCAAGTTTCACCCGCGCCTACTGGCCTACCCCTCTCATCAAACACTACGAAAACAAAACACAATACTGTCCCGTGGGGTAATTGCGTAACACACTAAACACACTATCAGTAGCAATGGGTTTCATTTTGACAGTTCAACAACTTTCATTGCGTTCTTCGTTGACATATGAAGCAAAGTATTAGCAATATTCTTTAAAATGATTCAGATTGAGATTGATAGTGTGTTACGCAATTAGGGTGCCGCTCTTTATCATCATTATCAGCCTATTATATTATAGTAGTCTACTGCTGGTATCTCCGAACGCACGCCATTCATTTCAATTCTCGGCAACTCTCATCTAGTAATTTAGTGCTACCAGCCACCCTGAGACCTGAGCCACGCCAACGCTCCACCTGGTCTGTGGGCGACCTCCGCTCAAGAACACTACCTACCTATCACCGTCTGCCACAGCAGTCATCTGTTCTACTGTTGTACTGTTGCAACTTCAGCTTGCTTCTTCTGTTCCAACTTTAGTTCTCTGCCGGATAACCTCCAAGCAAATCCCTTTCCGTAACTCGCTTAGCGACCTTGATTTTCTGGACCAGCCGTACCGTATGTGGTCTACCTCTCGGCCCCGTAAGTTATAACCAGGGACCGAAAGGTTAACCCGTATGAGAGTTTTAACCGGGTTAATTTCTAGGATTAGGTTAGAAAACCCATAATAAAGGTTAACCCGTATTATAGGGTTAATGATCCTATAAGAACCGGTTTCGACGTAAGGTGCATTTTAGCACATAAAACATCTGCAAGAAAGTGACAGAGATAACTACCACGTGGTCTTTGATCGTGTTCCGACGTGACTCTAAGTAGTCACCAAGGTACCATACAACTCGACAGGTGTTGCAGTGACGAAGGTACCATACAACTCGATTCCCACCGGCTTCCTTTCGAAAATTCAGATAACAGGTACAATGCGCTGACTTAAGGCTGTGCTGTGTAGAATAGGTGACGAGAAGACTGGAACACTAAGTTCCAAACGTCACCCAGTTGAATTCTTCTGCTCAAAGTTGTTCTTACAACACTGCAAAGTTTGCTGAAAGTGAACGTACTCTCGAACAACCTCGAGAGCGCCACCATTGATAGCAATCCTGCCGTCGTAACAGCAAATGCAGTACTTGCAAAATGGCGGTTTCGAGAAAAACGCGTTTAAGTGTTTTTTTTTTAATCTCTAACTGATATAAAACTCATGTTTTGTTACGAAAAAGGTACATAAAAATAGAAAATCTCCCCATGCTTGAGGTCACCCCATGTCATTTTTGACAAAAACGGAAAATCGTAAAAATGTCGATTACTGCATTTGCATTTGCTGTTACGAGGGCTTAATCGGTACCCGGAGTGACGTGTTCGTTGAAGTGGGTTTTGTCCAAGTTTATGCGGAGACCGGTGCCTACAGCAGAATCGATTATAAAAAAGCCGTTCGGATTCAACCAGTAAGACGATTTTCTGTCATCTACAAAATCTCAATACACAGGTGCGGCACGCGTCGACGACAAAGGCAACTGCAACCATTGACGCGTGTCGGATACATGTTGCAGCTGCCTCTGTCGTTGACGCGTGTCGGATACATGTTGCAGCTGCCTCTGTCGTTGAGGCGTGTCGGATACATGTTGCAGCTGCCTCTGTCGTTGACGCGTGTCGGATACATGTTGCAGCTGCCTCTGTCGTTGACGCGTGTCGGATACATGTTGCAGCTGCCTCTGTCGTTGACGCGTGTCGGATACATGTTGCAGTTGCCTCTGTCGTTGAGGCGTGTCGGATACATGTTGCAGCTGCCTCTGTCGTTGAGGCGTGTCGGATACATGTTGCAGCTGCCTCTGTCGTTGACGCGTGTCGGATACATGTTGCAGCTGCCTCTGTCGTTGACGCGTGTCGGATACATGTTGCAGTTGCCTCTGTCGTTGAGGCGTGTTGGATACATGTTGCAGCTGCCTCTGTCGTTGAGGCGTGTCGGATACATGTTGCAGCTGCCTCTGTCGTTGACGCGTGTCGGATACATGTTGCAGCTGCCTCTGTCGTTGAGGCGTGTCGGATACATGTTGCAGCTGCCTCTGTCGTTGACGCGTGTCGGATACATGTTGCAGCTGCCTCTGTCGTTGAGGCGTGTCGGATACATGTTGCAGCTGCCTCTGTCGTTGACGCGTGTCGGATACATGTTGCAGTTGCCTCTGTCGTTGACGCGTGTCGGATATATGTTGCAGCTGCCTCTGTCGTTGACGCGTGTCGCTCGTGTAGGTATAGGCACATTAAATACAGGTAACTTGTTAACCTTACGAAATCAGTTGAAAAACTCAATATGTAACACTTGGCCTGACCTTTGCCTACAAGTCAGACAAAACTCGATAAAAGTATGATAAATAAATATTTACCAATGCGATACTGGTCGGCACCGACATCACGCTGGTGAGAGAAGTCATAGCGTCCGTGGTCATCACTGGACAGTCGTAGATCCCGCAGCGTTCTTATAACATATTTAAAAAAAATCATTTTCTAGTTGGAACCAAGTCTAGCACAGAGCTTAAACAGCACCATAATTGCGTAACACACTATCAATCGGAATTTGAATCATTTCGAAGCAATTTGCTAAACCATTGCTTCATAGGTTCGAAAAATTTGTCTGCTCAACACGTAGGTAAATAATGCAATGAATGTTGTTGAACTGTCAAAATGAAACCGATTCCGATTGATATTAATGTGCTATGCAATTTCCCAGCAGGACGAAATTGAAAATTGCGTCAACTCGAAATAGGAGGTGCAGTAACTGTTACGTGATCATTATAAATTGTCGTTTCACAAATCTAAATTCTTGAAAAAAAAAACGTGTTTTAAAGTCTATAGTGCAAACTAAGTTATTGCCTTCAAGTAAACAGGAATTATCGGCGTTACAATAAAAATAATAAGATTTTTCTTTTTATTGGGACGCCCGCGCCCATAATTTTAATCTAAATTAAAGTATTAATTTTAGCGCGCACCCGATAAGCAATCCATTCATCAAAGTTCACAACATGAACCAAGTTGGCAACTCGTTGAACTAGCGGTCATTTGCCTTATTTTGACCGTTTCTTACGAAAAAAAGGGCGCGCGACGACTTTGCCGAATCGCTTGGCCTACGCGCACGAATGTGTATCCTTTTCCTAAATGACATGCTCTAAATTTTCTTTCTAACACGTAGAATTCGATAATTTAATTTGGCGCACCTATTAAATTTCACCCTCTATAACCCATTACAGTATGTAGGCTGCGAATGAAATAGACAACGTGATGGTTTGGATCACTTCGCCAATCGCGAGCAACACAATATATTACGCGTGGACAGTGGAATATGTCCCCTTTTTAGAAGGTCCTTAGTACTAAAATGCTATCTGGGGGCACGGGAGTGCCCCCGCCAAGACGAGCCAAGCGAAGTGCAAGGGCACTACCTAGCTACCAGGGAACCTTCTTAACTTGGGTTTGGATTATACCAGATAAACAAAATTTTCGGGATATGATGTCAGTGGTTGACTTATTAACCCTTTGACCGCCACGGTCGTGTATAGACGACAAATGAAAACGTGCCCAACACGCCAATGCCGACAAGAAAACACCATGTTTCAAGTATAAACACAGAAAATTGAATATAGTTTATTTATTTTGTACTTAAAACATGGTGTTTTCTTGTCGGCATTAGCCGACGGTGGCGTGTTGGGCACGTTTTCATTTGTCGGCTATACACGACCGTGGCGGTCAAAGGGTTAAACCTATAAAGTTTCAATTGCATAGCTCTTATACTTTAGATTTTATTGATATCTAAAATACCCCGATTTCGTCACCGATTCACTGACTCACTGCACTGACGATCATCCATATTCTTAAGGTTCTTCCTAAAGTCCTAAAAAGCTGAAATTTTGTATGTAAGCTAGTAATAGTACACAAACAACAAAAAAAATCTTAAAACTTGAAACTTTTACCCCCCCCCCCAACCCCTTAAACTAGGGAGTGAAAGTTTGTATGAGACTTCCGTAAATTTTGATGCTAGAGGTCTGAAAATTTATTTATATAGATAGGGGGTCCTTGTTATAAATAATAAGATATGTATTTCAGGATTTTTAGTAAATCATCCAAGAAACTATTAATATATATTATACTAGCTGCGCCCCGCGGTTTCACCCGCGTAAGTTTCGATCCCGTGGGAATATCGGGATAAAAAGTATCCTATGTGTTATTCTGATGTATAAGCTATATTACTGTACAGTTTCATCCAAATCCGTTCAGTAGTTTTTGCGTGAAAGAGTAACAAACATCCATCCATCCATCCTCACAAACTTTCGCATTTATAATATTAGTAGGAAGTAGGATTAGTAGGATTTTGCAATACATATTTTTTACTAGCTTCTGCCCGCGACTTTGTACGCGGATCCTGTTGCTTATGCCAGCGACAACGGGGTCGTCAAAATCGCAGATCTGAACCGTCTGACGTCGAATTCTAAGAGCCCGGGGACGGGAAAACAACGGGATGCGCGAGACGATTCGAGACGTTCCAGATCTTTCATTTTTGTAAGTCAACAGGAAATGCCCATCAGACTAAACAACTTTTGCTAAGACGTCATTCCTTCCTATATACCTATGTTATAGTGTCACTGGGCTTTGGAGTTCCACAACAGGTGTTCCAGATCTTCAAATTTATTCTCACAGCAGAAAATGCTCTTCGCGTGGAATAATTTTTGCTATGGCACCATTTTTATATCTATACTTTAGCTGGTATGTTGCGGTTCTGCATCAGGTGTTCCATTTTCCAAAATAAATTATAGCCTATATGTTGCCCAGACTTAATACCTATACAACAAAAAAACTTTTTTTCCCGTAATTCCGCAGCGGATCCCAAGGGTAAACTGAATTAACAATAATATCTCCTTTATGGAATGCATTGCCAGTTCAAATAAAACGCGCGCAATCGTTAGTTGTGTTTAAGAGACTGGTGAAGGAACATTACTTGTTGTTGTGCTCTTGTTTTCGTAACGCAATAATCTGTAGTCGTCATTTATTTTCGTTGTTTGTATGTATATTTAGTATGTATTTATTTATGTATCTATTATACAGCTTATATGTATATTATATTATCTATGTATCTATTATAGTATATTATGTTGCATCACTGACAACCCCATTTTTATATATCCACACAATCACTGTCCATTCCAAGGTTGCCTGGAAGAGATCGCAGAAAATGATAAGGCCGCCCATTGTATGTTTTGTAGTATTAGGTCGGGGCAAAAGTATTTTCGTATTTTTCATACAAAAAAAAAAAAATCTTTTAGGTTTAATTTTTAATTTATTTATAATATGTATGTGCCGTTTTGATCGATGACTTGTTGCCATCTTGTGGGCAATGCCATGATCCCCAGTGCTGTAGAAGTTTTGAGATTTTTTATAAAAAAAATCTGACAGGTAGTTTTCAGTGTTCTTTTGAGGTTAACTTTATGCTTCCTAAAGAGTTCTGAAGTGACCGAAACAGGTGAAAATCTGATGGAACAAGATCAGGGCTATACGGAGGATGCATCAACTCATCCCAGCCAAGCTCTCTCAATTTTTGCTGAGTGGCTATAGATGAGTGCGGTCTGGCGTTGTCGTGATGAAACACCACGCCCTTCTTATTCACCAGCTCCGGCCGGTTTTTCTCAATAGCTTCTTTTAACCTCATCAGTTGTTGACAGTAGAGGTCAGAATCGATAGTTTTACCCGGCGGCAAAAGCTCATAGTGGACGATTTCTTTCCAATCCCACCAAACACACAGCATCACTTTGTTCCGAGTCAGGCCGGGATTTGCCACGGTCTGTGGGGCTTGTCCATGCTTCGACCACGATCTTTTTCGGACATTCTTATCGTAAGTGATCCATTTTTCATCACCCGTAATCAACCGTTTAAGAAATGGGTCCGAATTATTCCGTTTCAACAAGGAATCACAAATGGAAACACGTTGCATTAAGTTTCTCTCAGTGAGATCATGTGGTACCCAAATATCAAGTTTTTTCTTGTACCCAGACTTTTGTAAATGCCGTAAAACTGTATTGTGATCAACATCCAGTTCTTCAGCAATATCATAACTACTAATATGTCGATCTTGCTCCACTTTTTCAAAAATGGCACTGATTTTATCCGTGACAGGGCGTCCAGAGCGAGCTTCATCCTTCACACTAAAATTTCCTGACTTGAAACGCTTGAACCACATTTGTGCTACTCGTATTGATACCGCATTAGCCTGTCCGTAAACCACACAAATTTTATTCGCGGCGTTCGTCGCATTTTTACCTTTTTAACCGACTTCAAAAAGGAGAAGGTTATCAATTCGGTTGTATTTTTTTTTTTTTTTTTTTTATGTTTGTTACCTCAGTACGCCGTCATTTATGAACCGATTTGGAATTTTTTTTTTTTATTTGAAAGGATATGCTTCCAGATTGGTCCCATTCTTGTCAAAATCCAGTTCTGATGATGGGATCCATGAGGAATTGAGGGAACCCCTCAAATATTATAGGCATACATATAGCAATTTTGGTATTTTCATCAACATGTCAAGCATTTGCATTCAAAAAGTATAATTTAGTGAAGTGGAACTGATGAAGGAGACCACAGATAGCCACAGGAACTCTTCAATGATAATAAGTATTTCACGGGTGGCGATAAGATATCTCGATTAAGATAGTTAAGCGACTATGACGAAGCAAATTTAAATAAATGGTTCTGACGAAAATGGTACCATCAAACCGATCTGATGATGAAGCTGGAAGGTAGGTACCGGAACTTCGTAATAAAACCATGTATTCTAGCCGTGTTTGGGCTTATTGGAATTGTCATGAGATGCACTCTGATTATAAAAAGTAAAAAATAAAAACTTTTTAACAAAAAAAAAAAAACAACCGACTTCAAAAAAAAACACTGCAAAGTGTAAAATAACTTTAATTTTAATTTTGGAAGTCGGTGGCAAAAACGTAAATACAAAACCAAAGACACCGACTTCCGAAATTAAAATTAAAGTTATTTTACACTTTGCAGTGTTTTTTTTTTGAAGTCGGTTGTTTTTTTTTGTTAAAAAGTTTTTTTGTAATAAAATTTTTAAATGTACCGAATTTCTCCGTCACATACGTTCATGTTGCTTGCTTGAAAAACAATTGAGAAATGGCGGGAACTAGTTTTTTTTAAATTTATTGCATCTTTAGAATGTCAACATTTAATAGTATTAAAACCAGCCAGTTACATTCAGTACTGCCAAAGAGGTTTTGATTACTAACAATAGATTCAAAATACGAAAATATTTTTGCCCCGACCTATTAATAATTGTTTTTTTTTTTTGTTATGTATTTTCTGGTGTACAATAAAGTATATATAAAAAAATAAACAACTTTTAAAAAAATCTTTATAAACTATATTTGGGGTTTTTCCTTCAGGAGCTAATATATAAAGACCGGAAGCGTTGCTGACCCTTGAAAAAGCAACATAAAGTTGGCCACGAGAAAAACAGCCCGTTGTCAGGTGAACACCAGCGGCTTTAAGCGTCTGCCGTTGTGACTTGTCTATAATTGTCATGGCAAAGCATGTAGTCACAGGGAACTGTGTGCGCTTAAATCGAATGGAGAAATTGTTGGGGATGAGTGGTATGCGCGGTATGAACACAGTCTCACCGGCACCACACCCAGTGAGTATTGTAGCAACAATTATATTACGTTGTAAAGCGTTGACAATAAGATGGGTTCCTTTGCACAGTTTTGGCGGAGTTCAATTTCGCATCAGCATTATTTCAGATGATATCGACATTCTGTTCAGAGAATGTCGAAGTCGATCAGAGTTCAAACGTTTGTTGCGCTCTTCTTCTGTCTCTTCATGCCGTACTCCAGCAATTCTTTCTCTCTCACTTTCTAACTGATTATGAATATTTTGTTGTGTGCGTGTTCGGGACAATGTATGATAATCTCGATCACCAGTTAGTCGCGCATCACGTTCATCACTCGTTTCAAAAGACCTGTTAGTATCTACTAACAGGTCTTTTGAAACGAGTGATGAACGTGCGAATACGCTGAGAACTCAAGCGTGATTCTGTATCGATAAACGTTTCCGATTCGCGAGACAATGCATGTCGCTCACGATCAACGAACAGTCGCGCATCACGTTCCGCACTTGTCTGTAGAAACCTCGAGGCAGATGCATAGATACTCTGAGAACTCAAGCGCGCGATAGCTTTGATTTCCACATCAGATGTTTCTGATCTTCGATTTTTATAAGTCAATAGGAAATGCCCATCAGACCGAACAGCTTTTGCTAAGACGTCATTATATGTGTTATGGTATAGCTGGGCTCTTGGAGTTGCACAACAGGTGTTCCAGATCTTCGATTTTTATAAGTCAACAGAGAGTGCTCATCAGATTGAACAACTTTTGCTAAAACGTCATACCTATATATGTTATAGTGTCACTGGGCTTTGGAGTTCCACAACAGGTGTTCCAGATCTTCAAATTTATTCTCACAGCAGAAAATGCTCTTCACGTGGAATAATTTTTGCTATGGCACCATTTTTACATATATCTCTTATACTTTAGCTGGTCTGTTGCAGTTCTGCATCAGGTGTTCCATTTTTACCGACTTCAAAAAAAGGAGGAGGACGTTTTTTTTTTTTGTTTTTGTTCATCGAATACTCCAGCAATTGTCGACGGATTTTCAAAATTCTTTTTTGTTCAAAAGTAGATAGTTCTGAGGTGGTCCCATTGTCACCAAGTTAGGATCTGATGATGGGGTCTTAGAGAAATCGAGGGCAACCCTCAAATTTTATAGGCTCACTTATTGTTTTTCGCATATTTTATGTAGTATCTTGTGTATTTGCGTATGGTTGTCACCATCTTAGGTAGCTGAGCTGATGATGGAAGGTACAACTCCTTAACAGTAAGAAGTTACTCGAATAGACAAGGACAGTTTTAGTAAATTGTTTTGATGTTTGATAGGGCATTTGCCACATTTGGTCTCATGATCATCAAGTCATGACCTGATGCTGCAGTCAGGATATTCTGCAGAGTACCTAACTCCTCGACAACTAACAGCAGATATATCGTGTTTAGGCTCATTGAAAAGGGCTCGATGTGTGGGTAAACGTATTGTTAATGAGAAACATAGAGACTTGATGCTGAAGCCAGGAGCATCAGAAAAAGTACAAACCTTGAAATTACAGCACCGTAGTCGTGTTTGGGCTTATTTTAATCAGGACTAAATTTTAAGTTCAATGCAATGTTGACATAAGTCTGGCCTGATGCTGCCAGGATTATCAGCGGGGTCCTGGAGAAATCGAAGGAACTCTTCAAATATTATAGGCACACCTATAGCGATTCGGGTATTATTTATAGTAACTCGTGCATTTGCTTTCGGAAAGCAAAACTTAGTGAAGTAAGTATTTCACAGGTTGCGATTCGATTACTTTAATATGGTTGCTAAGCAATTTATGCTCCTCACAATGCGAATAGTGAACTGGAGCTGATGGTGGAGTAGCAGGAGAACTCCTCAACAATTAACGTCCCTGTATCGGGAAAAGTAATATTTTGTAAAAGGCGATGAGCTTGATGCATTATAAACAGACCCACTAAAAAACGAGAAATAAAAACTTTTTAACAAAAAAAAACCGATTTCCATAAAAAAACACTACAAAGTGAAAAATAACTTTAATTTCGGAAGTCGGTGGCAATAAACTAAATACAGATCCAAAGACACCGACTTCCGAAATTAAAGTTATTTTTCACTTTGTAGTGTTTTTTTTATGGAAGTCGGTTTTTTTTTTGTTAAATAGTTTTTATCCAAAATAAATTATAGCCTATATGTTGCCCAGACTTATACCTATACAACAACAAAAAAAAACATTCAAATCCGTCCAGTAGTTCCGAAGATTAGCGTGCACAAACACACAGACAAACCGACAAAAAAAAAATTAATTACAGTTTCGGGTTCGGCATCGATATAATAACAACCCCTGCTACTTTTTTTTATATATTTCCATTGTACAGACACCACTTTTCTACAATTTTATTATATGTAGGTAATAATAGATTGCTCAGATTCAGACACGCGTTTTGGCCGTCGACGTAGGATGCAAGAGCGAGCGAATGGCACGCGAGGTTAGGTTAGGTTACTGCCCCCCCCCCCCCCCCCGGTGGGTTCCCGCTTTGTCGAGGCGGGGGGGCTCAGTAGCCGTGGCTTGGTCACCCACGGTGAAGCGAAGAGGAACCCGAGGAGGGGCCGCTCGTCAGGGCTTTTGCCTGTAAGCCGACGACGTAGTGGCCAACAAGTAGGTTGCGGTGCCGCTTGGGCGACATCGCAACTGAGGCGGGCCGCGATATCGTATGGGAGGCATCGCGGCTGAAGGTTGGAGGCCGCGGCGGGAGAGGAGTGCCGGTATTGTGGTGCGCCGCTCTCCCTACCTTCCGCGGCCTTGACGGGGTCGCCACCGTCGATGGCGGACGCGGTGGGGCCGCAGGGGAGGAGGAGTGTTGGTATTACTTTGGCCACTCTCCCTATCCTCTGCGGCCGAAAATTGGCAGGCGGCGGGGCCATCAGTCGCAAGAATATAAGCAGATGAGTTGAGTGAATGTGACGTTTAGGTGAAGAGACCAGTGTCTCGTCTGCCTTCTTAGAACAGATCCTTCCCTTTTCAGCCTTTTTACCGTTAAGGAAGGGATTAAGAGATCATTAGTCAGGGTATTTGGATGAGCCGAGTGCCGATCAGTATATTTCCTTTTGAATTTTTCAATTTCAGTTTTAATAGTGGGAACGCCAAGATATTCGTGGATTTCATCATTTCTGGAGAACCACGGGGCACTTGTGATGGTACGCAGAATGTTGTTTTGGACACGTTGGATGTAAATGACGTTGCTCTTACTGGAAGAGCCCCATAGTGGGATCCCGTAGGTCCAGATGGGCTTCAACACTGCGTTGTAGATCAGAAGCTTGTTATCAGTAGAGAGAAAAGAGTTTCTACCCATAAGCCAGAGCAGATTTCGGAACTTATGATTAATTTCATCCCGTTTCTTCTTAATGTGATAGGTCCAGGTGAGCCTTACCAAGTTAAAGCTCAGTTATTTTACATTCTCAGTATCTGGCAGAACATCAGTGCCGAGTTTGACAGGAGGTTTTACTTATTAACTAATAAAATATTATTTTTATTTCATTACGAACCCGACTATACTCCATTTACAATAAGATTAGACATTTAAACAAACTTTTTTTACAGCTTGTTCAACCGATTTTGGCTTCTATTCCGTAGGCTTAAGAATGGCATTAAAAGCAAAAAAAGTGCTTACAATAACAACTGTTTACTGCTTTTAATGCCATCCTTATGCCTACGGAATAGAAGTTAAAATCGATTGAACAGACGGTAAAAAAGGTTTGTTTAAATGTCTAATCTTATTGTAAATGGAGTATAAATAGATAAACAATTGAACGCCGCTCGTACAAGGTCACGTATCGTCGTCGCTCACCGCCATTTTTTTTACGCTACGCACGACAGCCAACCCTGCTAGAGTTCACGCACACATTTGCACGTGTACTAACGTCATTTGGCTATATAGTAGTAGTAGGTAATTATTTTGCGCGCGTTGTACGGAGTGTCCGGGGTGTGGCATAAGTGATTGAAGTGCTCAAGGTAAGTATTACCGGCGTATGATCAGATATCCATCGAGGCTCGATTCTATAGAGGAGTAAAGTTGATTGATGCCTTTGAGTACAATGAAGTCCAGCAAGTCCGGACTCTTGTTATGATCAGACGGCCAGCTCGTCGGTTCTCCAGAGGATATTGCTGTAAGGTGGTAAGCATCTAGACAGCTTTTAAGTGATCGGCCTCTTGGCAGCATCATGCGGGAACCCCAGAATGTGTGCTTTGCGTTCCAGTGGGTCCTGATATGAATTTCTAAGATGAGAAAAGTAATCTTCAAACATTTGATGAGTGATTTTGTGTTTAGGTGGGCAGTAAACGGCGGACAACGTAATCGGGCCTGTTCGATCATCCAATCTTATAGTAGTAGCCTGGATATGTTGGGTGGCGTATTCCTCCAGTACGGTGTGCTTGAGGTTTGATCTTACTACTATTGCAGTGCCCGCATGAG
Source organism: Globia sparganii (assembly GCA_949316385.1). NCBI lineage: Eukaryota > Metazoa > Arthropoda > Insecta > Lepidoptera > Noctuidae > Globia > Globia sparganii. The sequence goes on from OX438671.1 coordinate 9,097,828, forward strand.
CTTTGCCATCGCCAGGATGGGGCGTGAAGTAAATATTGAAACCCTTCATTCGGTAACGACTATTTTTTGAGCCACTTATGGCTCAAAAAATAGTAGTAATAACTTGACATAGTTCTAATCTGAGTCTTAACTCAGATTAGAACTATGTCAAGTTTATTACTATTGTTCAAGTATGTTCGACGATAACCCATCGATGTTCCACGTTGCAATACGAATGGGTACTATGAATGTAATTTAGAGACAACGGTCGTCAATAGGTTCAGGAGGGTACCTATTTGTTGAATGAGTTGGTCTATCTTTTCAGATTGTTTTATTAAAAGTTGTGCAATGCGATTTTGTTGAGGGTTGTTTTCAGTTTCAGAGTCAATATCAGTTCTGCGTCTGTTTGCTGCAATATCAGAGTAGCTTCTCTTGTCACGGAGTTGGGTGGTATTAAGTGGTAGTAAGGTGTTACTGAGGTGATCTTGTGGTTCAGTTGGTCTAGTTTCGATTAACTCGTCCTTAGGAAGTCGAAGAGGATGTTTTTTGTTCTGGTTTGTCTTTCTGGACGAGATTTCCAGATAGACCTGACAGTCTTTATAGTTAGCAGGATGGTTACACGAGCACAAAGCGCACTTGGCTGGTGTGCTGCGATCTTTCTTTGGGCAGTCTGCAGTTTTACGACCTTCCCCACATTTGACGCATCTATAGGGCCGCATGCAGTTATTCCTGGAATGACCATATTGCTGGCAGCGTTGGCATTGAACGATTGTTTTAGCTTTTTGTGGGTCTTCTATTGTAACTCGCTGATGGTGGATGTACTCTATATTTTTAACTGCTTTGTTATTCTCATTTGGTTCCAAGTTGACGAAAAATCTAAAAGATGGAGTTTTGTTTGGACCATATCGGGCGTTGATGATTTCTCCGCGAATTTTATTTCCAGTAGCTTCTATCTCGTCGATTATTTCACTATGAGGTGTGCTATAGTGTAGCTTTTTTATAACTATGCGATAAGCTTTCTTTTCTTTCTGCGTGAACGTGTGACCTATCAAGCCTTTGGCCCTTATTGCAGATATCACATCCTTGTAAATTTCTGGGCAATCCACGAGGACTCGGAGCAAGTTTTTGCTAACTATTCTTATTTTAAACAGTGTGGCATCACATATAGCTTCTGTAAGTTTTGCGAGTTCATTGACGTCTTCTATTCCATATAGAACAATAGGGGGAGGTTTATTTGTTCTCAGGTTTGGGGTGACGTTATTTTCATTTTCAGAATGGACTAAAGGTAGTGGAGTAAGCCTGTTTGATACTGCCACGGGAGTGCTGTTAGGAGAATCGCTAGTTCTTTTCCGCTTGTTAGTACCTGGCACCCGCTGCCAGGGTGGTGGTGCTTGCTGGGTGGATGGGTTGTCAGTTAGATCCACTATGACACTTGATTTCAATTCTGGTTGGTTAATTTCAGGTTTAGACATATCGCTTAGGGAAGCTGAGCGTGGTCTATTAAATAGTCCAGGGTGAAATATTTTTTGGGTGAGGGTTTTTTGATTTGTTTTGGTTGAGATGATTTGATTGGGTTCATTCATATTTTGTTCCCACGAGTAGGGTCGAATTTAACGGTCGCTTATAGGGTGACGCCCATCCCTATAAGAAGGCGCACATAAAAAACGACCTGTCCCGCCGCAAGGGGACCAAGGGTGCCCAGACACGGGGTCGTCTGGCGCCCATGTGCTGGTTTGGTCCCTGGGGTGGTCACGGCGTGCTATGTGTTCTGGTGCGCCGGTGATGGGGAGCACTCCCCAGAGGAAGGTCCGGTGACGGACAGCTGCGGCGGGTTCACGGATGAGTGCTAACGCGTGCCCGTGTTCCCACCATAAGCGGCGGAGGAGGACACCGTGGAGTTTTAGTGGGTAAGAGTCCCACATAACTGCACTATGTCCCCGTGGTAGTGCAGTATGCATGAGCATTTCTCTACGTTAAAAAAAAAATGGTTAGGTTACTTTAAAAAAGCATTACACAGAAGTAGGAGCCCCGCGTCGACATAGGCTACAAGAGCTAGCGAATGGGAATACAACTTACTTAAAAATAATTATCTAATTGGTTTTCGTAAATTGTTTACTATGAACAAAATTTACGGCAAGAAGTGCTACATGAACAGAGATCTGTCAACAGTGCTTCCTATGAACCGAGAAATCTACAAACAATATTTTCTATCAACAAAGTTTTCGGCGAAACGTGCTGTCTAGAATTAGAGATTTCTATTAGCCATGCTTTCTGTATGTAGTCGTATCGTACAAGCGTGTTTCTACATTCTTAGTTTCCACACTCTGTCTAGATAGTCAAAGTAAACTTACCGGGACTAACTTGCGTTCTCAAGTTAAGATGATTAATGTGGATCACAACATTTTGGTCAAGGTTTCGAGGCACGAAATCTGCAATAAAATTATAGATTAGGTATCGTGTTAAATATTGTCTCTGTAGGTAAATGAAAACAAGTAGCTGAAAGGGAGGCATGTACGCACGATGACATATCAAGCTATTTATAAACTGACTTCCCATTGTACGAAAAGCCTATATACAATGCGAGGTCAGCTAAAACTAGAAATGTATCTAGGTATAGCTTGATATATGTTGCCGTGTCACCAAAGGAGATAAGTAACCAATTGACCGGTCCGGAACTCCGGACCGGTAAATACTAATCATTTTACAAACATCTCAGTTCGCAAACATATTACTGAATATTACATACTTCATAAGTAGCTATGTAATCATTAATTATTGGCAAAATACAGATTTCGCAAATGTTTTACTTGAAAATATTTCAAACGTTAAAATATCATTCCAAAAATATTCATTTGACCAAGTAGTTACTTCGTTTGTCAATTTTGCGAGTATACATAATGACGGTAGATAAATTGTTACATAATAAAATTTGTTGAAGTACCTATACCCACCTATTGCCGTAACTATTTCTTTTCAATATATTCTTAGTAATTTTAAGTAATATACAGGGTTATTTGAAAAACACCAGACTAAATTTAAGTTCCGTGCATCTTTTTCTTTCTATTTCACTAAGAAAAGGACAGAAGATAAATATTAGTTTAGTCCTGTCAAATTAGATAATCCATAGACAAGTTTAGACGTGATTAAAAATTGGCTACTAAACATAGCTCCGATTCTGTTGTTCACAAACTAAACTTAATTTCAGTTCAGTGCATCTTTTTCTTTCTATTTCATTAAGAAAAGGACAGAAAATAAATATTAGTTTAGTCCTGTCAAATTACTCAGCGCCTGGTGGAAATTGGCGTATTTCTATTAGCCAATTTTTTAATCACGTCTAAACTTGTCTATGGATTATCTAATTTGACAGGACTAAACTAATACTATTTAGCTTTTGTCCTTTTCATAATGAAATAGAAAGAAAAAGATGCACTGAACTTAAATTTAATTTAGTTTGTGAACAACAGAATCGGGGCCAATGTCGAACTATCGACTAAATCATTTATCAGTTCTTTCCATAAATTGCGTTTTAACTTTGACTTACAGTGCGATGACCAAAAAAAAGAATTTGCAGCACAAAAATGCAGAAAGGTTACTTTATCTATATATATAAAAATGAAACCCGTTTTCCGTTGTCACGACATAACATGAAAACGGCTTGACCGATTTGGCTGATTTTTTTTTTTGTAGTTTTCTAATACTCTGTACAAGGTTCTTACGGAAAAAAATATAAAGAAAAAAAAAATCTGAAAAAAAAAAACTGAAACTCCAAGGACACTTCTTTTAAAAAGATATTAGAAAATCTTGGGTACATTATTCTATTTAACATCACGCAATTACCCTTAGGAGCCGAACAAAATGAAAAAGTCAGAAATAACGATAATAACCGCCAAAAAAGTAGTAGCTCGGGCTGGTATCGGATCCCACGCGGTGGGAAGGTTGCAATTTTACGCGGACGAAGTCGCGGGCAGACGCTAGTAATTTATATAACATAACCATTCATACCTAACTTGTCAATTTATTTTGCAATAAATAATGTTTTAATAAATAAATAAAATATTTTGTTGTCCTATTTTCTTCCTGTACTTAACATATATATACCTACATCACCACAGAAAACAGTTTTTGACAAAATGGCAATTGGTTGAGTAATTAGGTAGGGCCCCTAAGCAGTATTAGCCCAGGGCCCCACAAATTCAAGATCCGCCCCTGTGCGCAACTGTCAATCGTGAAAAGTGCGTGTCTTGCTTTTGCACTACAAACTTAGGTAAACTCACTTGCATAAAAGTCCAAGCTGACTAGAATGTCTTCGCCAATCGTGACGAAACACGGGATGTCATCGCCACATCCTTGAATGTTCACAGCCGACAACTCGTAAGCCGATCCTGTTGAAGTTTACATAATTACCAGCTGACCCCGCATAAGCCGCATACGTCGTTTAGCAAAAAAAAAAAAATAGGGGTATGAAAAATAGATGTTGGCCGATTCTCAGACCTACCCGATATGCACACAAAATTTCATACAAATTGGTCCAGCTGTTTCGGAGGAGTGTCGTAACAAACATCACGACACGAGAATTTTATATATTAGACTAGCTGACCCCGCAAACGTCGTTTTGCAAAAAAAAAAATAGGGGTATGAAAAAAAGATGTTTGCCGATTCTCAGATCTACTTACCCGATATGCTTACAAAATTTCATATAAATCGGTCCAGCCGTTTCGGAGGAGTTTGGTAACAAACATCGCGACTCGAGAATTATAAATAATTATATTAGAAGTAGGTTACAAATGGTCAAATTAAATTGTGTAGTTAGCGAAACTCCGCAGACGTGATGGGTTTCGATGTGTAAACATGAACAACAAAAAAAAAATAAGTGTAAGTATGCCTTTTTTTTTTGGGGGTCAGGGGAATTTACGAATTTATTGCCCGTGGCATGCCATAAAATTGAAGCAATAATCGACTGGCACCGTTTTAACAACGCGTACGCAACTACGCACGGCTACAGATCAAGCTTATACATAGCCAGTATAAGCTGACTTCTGATTGTACGAAAAACCTATACAATGCGAAATCAGCTAAAACTGGATATGTATAGCTTGATGTGTAGCCGTGTGTATAATTGAAGTTACCATATAAAACTGCGGGGCAATTGCGTAACACATTGTCAATCGGAATCGGTTTAATTTTGACAGTTCAACAACATTCGTTGCGTTATTTAGTTACGTGTTGAGCAGACACATTTTTCGAACTTATGAAGCAATGGATTAGCAATTTGCTTCAAAATGATTCAGCAGGGTAATTGCGTAACACACTATCAGTAGCAATCGGTTTCATTTTGACAGTTCAACAACATTCATTGCGTTATTTACATTGTTTAGCAGACACATTTTTCAAACTTAGGGAGCAATGGATTAGCAATATGCTTCAAATTGATTCAAATTGAGAGTAATAGTGTGTTACGCAATTAGGGTGCAGGTTCCGATTGATAGTGTATTACGCAATTAGGGTGCTGGTATTGGTGTAAACAGCACGTACAATACAGGATGTCCCTGGAAGTATGGATCAAATCAAATAGGGGCGTGGGCAAAGTCATTTCCAAACTTTTTGATCCTGAGAATGTTGGTGAATTTTTTTACGGTTCAAAAGTAATGACCAATTTTTGTTATTTTCAATCACTTTGCATAGTGCTCAAAGAATAAAATTATTTAAAAAAAACTACCAGGAACTGTCAATTTAAGTTTTTTAGACAGCCCTGATAGTTTTTTTTAATGTTTTTTTTTTTTCTTTGAGTACTATGCGAAACGATTGAAAAAAATTGGTCACAACTTTTGAACCGTAAAATAATTCTCAATCATCAATCATTCTCAGGACCAAAAAATTTGGAAATGACCTTGCCCACCACGCCCCTATTCGATTTGATCCATACTTCCAGGGACACCCTGTATAATTGCTTATTTGGATTTTGTGGCTGCTAAACTCAACTCCTTAATTACGTCTTCTCACAATAACACATAAACATAATTAGCGTAAAATGTACCCACTGCAGGGACTTAGGAAGTCAGTCAGCCTCTCTATGAGAGAGACTCGGACTGGGCCATAATCAACCAAAGAGCCCAGCTGATGCGCCATGTGCACATGTCATGACTACTTCTCCGTTGCATAATACCTACCGGTTTGTTTCTTTAGCTGTTATGATGAAATAAATTTAAGTGCATTTACACAAAGTAAGGTGCTGCCTGTCTGGGTTCAAACCTACAACTGCTGCGGCTACATCTACCACTGGCACTATGATCGCAATTATCGTTACCTATAATTTTAAATGCACTATCGTTCCGTCTTGGGAGATCTAGCAACACAACTTGGCATTCGGTTATCAAAATAAGCCAATATTTGAGGGTTGAGGGCAAAATTCACAGATCGTACTTTGACTTGCATGGTGTGCTGTGCGCATACTGTGCTAGGCATGCTGTGCTGCGCATGCTGTGCTACTCATGCTGTGTTACGCGTGCTGCGTTACGCAAGCTGTGCTACGCATGCTGTGCTACGCATACTGTGTTATGCATGCTGTGCTACGCATACTGTGCTGCGCATACTGTGCTGCGCATAGTGAGCCATGCATGCTGTGCTACGCTAGTTACACGACTGCCCAAAAAAAGGAGTGTTATGTTTTCAGGGTTCATGTATGTTTGTGAGTTTCTTTATTCCACCACTAGCACTTCGCCCGCGACTACGTGTGCGTGTATTTCGTACTTTCCTTTAAAAAAAAATCAAAATGTATGTTTATGATCTACATAATTTACTTTGATAAGTATTCATGCCAAGTTTCAAGTTTATTAACCAAATGAATAGGCAAGATTTTTCATACAAACTATATCTCCGCTTTTCACACCCACAGGGGTGGAATTTCGAAAAATCGTTTGAGTTATGTTCATTACTTGACTCAAAGATTATTTATACCAATTTTCGAGTTAATCCAGCCACGTAGTAAAATCCTCCCTGTAAAATTAACTACCCCTTTTCTAAAAAACCCTGATACACATTATACTTTATTTTTGGTCTGAAGCATAAATACTGAGTATTGAGTTAATCGGACCTCGCGTTAAAATTCTGGCGTACAAATTTTGACATCTCCCAATCCCCTTTTAGGGGGTATTTTTGAAAAACAAAAAATGCCAAGCTTCATAATTTACTTAGATAAGTATTCGTGCTAAGTTTCAAGTTTATTGACTCAAGGAATAAGATTTTTCATACAAATTAAATCCCCCCTTTTCACCCCATTAAAGGTCGAATTTCCAAAAACCCCTTCTTAGTGCTCCCCTACATAATAAAAGGAACCCGTATGCAAAATTTCACATTCCTAGTCCTAGTAGTTTCGGCTGTGCGTTGATATGTCAGTCAGTCAGTCATTCAGCCAGTTTCTCCTTTTATATATTTATAGATTAACTGTGCAATTAGTAAGTACCAATAATATTCCAATAGCCGCCAAGTACTACTGGATACATTTTAGAAGTACCTGCTTATATAAATAAAAAAAAAAACGAACGACGAAAACTCTAAATATTACTTACATATTATTTACTAGCTGTGCCCGCGACTTCGTTCGCGTGGTTGTCGAGAACAAAACAACGTCGTTTAGATAAGAGTATATCACCTTTTTGATGATTTAGATAAGAGTCCTGACTTTGGTATAGTTGATTACGTTAATGCTTCTCTATATACTATGTTAGCGGTGGAATTACCCGGAGCATATACAAAAAGGTTGTTTGGGTTGCTAACACGTGATAGAGAAACATAGAGTTGGCCGTGTGAAAAACAATCAAAAGTAAGGTCTACACCCGCAACGGATAACGTCTGGCCTTGGGCTTTATTAATAGTCATAGCGTAACAGAGGCTTACAGGAAATTGCACACGTTTGAAAGTAAACGGAAAATTATTGGGGATAATGGGTATCCTGGGAATGAAAACAACATCACCGGAGCCGCAACCTGTTAAGATTTCGGCTTCGATGACATTTCGTTGGAGATTTGTTACTCTCAACCGAGTTCCATTGCATAGTTTTGGTGGGCTTAAATTTCTGAGTAGAATGAATGGTACTCCGACTTTTATATAAATTTTGTGTGCTGGAAGACCTGGTGTATTTAGAGAGTCTAAAAACTCTACTGGATAGTGGGTGGCATCTCCTTCTTCTAAAACCGTGTTAATAGATAAATATTCCCTACTTTCTCCAGAAACATGTACCAATATTTGAGAATTTATTGCTGCTGCTTGGTCGTTGCGAGGTGCCAAAATAGCTCGTTGGCATAGCCAAGCAGCGTCATGGTTCGAGATCTCTGATGGATCTCCGTATACAGAGGAAATGAGTTCCTGCTGTGAGGCAACAGAAGAACACAGGCTTTCGACTAAAGTTACTTTACCTCCTTCTTGAGTCGGGTATGTGCCGTTACCAATTTGAAGTAGTAAATTTGAGAAAACCTGCGCGTTTGCGTCACCTCCCAAATATGCTCGCATATTAAAGCTCAAATTAGTTAATATGACACTACGCCATAAAATAGAGCTCTTTAAACAGGCACCTATTTCATCGGCCCTCGTTCCTCTGGGTATTATAGGGAGTGTCTGCCTGAAGTCTCCACAGAATAGCACCGTTAAGCCTCCCATCGGTCGGTCATTTTGTCTTATATCTCGCAACGTTCTATCTACAGCTTCCACAGCTTTACGATTTGCCATCGTACACTCGTCCCAAACGATAAGGGCGCAATCGCGTAAAACCCTTGCTTTATCACTATTGCGAGACACGTTGCAAACAGGGTTTTCTGTGCGGTCCAAGTCGATTGGTATTTTAAATGTTGTATGTGCAGTTTTTCCTCCTGGTAATAAAGTGGCAGCTATTCCTGAGGAAGCGACGGCAAGGGCAATTTTGTTTTGGCTCCTTATTTGAGCCAAGATAACTTTAGTGAGGAAAGTTTTACCTGTTCCACCAGGTGCATCTAAAAACAGCATTTCTCCTAATGAATGTTCTACACTACAGCATACTCTATCAAAGATTTGACGTTGTTCTGACGTCAAATTTGAACAGCCATTTCGCAATATTTCTGCTAACTCTTCGGGGTTGTAATTTATTTCAGATGTATACTCCCTATTAATTCGTTCCCCACCAACTGTCGGTGTCGGCAAGCCGTATTGACTGAGGGGGTTCCCTCCTATACTTGTAACTATATCTTGTATAGCCAGCAAAGCCCTATTATGGCAGCTTTCACGTACTTGGTCAGAAGTTTCACTATTTATATTTTGCTGTCTCAAAAAATCTTCGGCAAACGCGTCTTTATATTTTTGCCACAACTGCCCAGCGTCCGATAGGCCACAAAATGTCAACAAAATGGCAAATAAATGGCGCAAACGATGTGGACTATCACTGACGCATGCTTCGGCTAAAGCATCATCCCAATGCTGATCGCCATCTAATAAATGCCGTGCGCGGCAAGCAGCTTGAAATGTGGGATATTCTATATCGTCCACTTTGCGGAGCTCAGCAAAAGAAGTAGGTCCTCGCACTGTGTGAAGAAGAAGGCGTAAATAATAACACTCTGCATTATTTGGGTGCACCGTGTATACTCTTCCAATCACGTGTTCTTTAAAAATGCCGGACTCGCCTTCTACAGCAGTTCCACGTCTCCTGCGATTAAAAACACCTTGCTGCTTGTTATAAGTATAATAATGTGGCACTTCATTGTACAACAGAGACTTAGCGAAATTGTCTCTTTCGCAAAGGCGAAAGAATGCGAGCAAGGTGGTTTGTCTTGGGTTGTTCATTCTTTCTGCCACATTTTCTGGCTGAAAGTAAACTCGCTGCCCGCCTTCCAGGTGCACGTCAAGATGGATGACTGGCGGATACCTTTCATGAATAGGGAAACTCAAAATGCGCCAAACTGCCTCCGAAGAGCTTATGTATCGGCCAGATTGATACCTTGTCACTTCATCAAATTGGTTGTTATTTCTTAGTGCTATCATGGCTTGATCACTACCTTTATTAACATATTTACATATATATTTTATAGATTCGACGCTATTACAAATTTCAACATTAATGTGTGCTTGAAAAGCGTTTGACAAAACTGGAGAATACGGTACCACCCAACTATTATTTAGAATTATTTCTTGTCCACGGAATCTGACAGTAGCTGTGAAACCACCTTGTGACGGTGATCTTCGCCGGTATTGCGGATACCCATTTTCCCCAGCCATAGTTAGTTCTTTCAGTGCTCTGGGGTATTTTTTTGAGCATTGACCATCTTTCATGCACGGTGATTCCCTGTTTAAGAGGCCACATGGCCCGTGAACCATATGTGTTTTTACTATGTCATGCAAAATCGGATCTGCATTATAGTCCGGAAATTCTGCACTTATGACACTGTCTATAGCATCGGGACGAATTTTTTCTTCCAGCCACAGAAGAATGTGCGCGTGGGGTAAACCACGCTTTTGCCACTCGACGCTATACATAAAACAAAGAGTTGAACCGAAAACTTTCTCCTTTGTAAGTAGATTAATCAAGACTTTGAGTTTTAAATGAAAAATCCTAGCAATAATGTCATGTCTGTCGTATGACGCCTGTCCTGTGAGAAGTGCCTGGCAAATCTCCGTCCACTTTGGATTTGTTGTAAATGTTATAAAAAGGTCCGGCCGGCCGTATTTACGGACGTAACAAAAAGCATCTTGCGTTCGTTCGTGCATATACCGCGGACCGCCTGTGAAACTGGATGGCAAAATAACCAATCGACCCAAGTTTTCGACGTTATTATCTGATTGCATGGCGTCCCGCAAGTGCACGTATTCTTCAGCGCGTAACCGTCGCTGGTTAGTGCGAATATACACTAAACGTTCAGTTTCTATTTTTGCGTACATGTCCACAATAAATTGGCTGAACAAACCACGAAATCGTTGCAAATATACGAAACTGTTTTGCCTTATTTGTAAAAGGTAGGAATAGTATTGTTGAGCAGATATTTTTTTTTGATAATTAGTGACTCTCGTAGTAGGGTTCACTTGGTACAGCCCAAAATTGTACCCATCTTCACCATGACAATAAATTAGTGGATATTGCAGGGCGTCGTAAGCTCGGTGGGTTTCCAAAATGCGTTGAAGGCGATCGTCGCGTGTACGCAACACGATATCACGTCTCTCACACTCCTGGTCGACTAAAACAACTGCAACTTCATCTGCGACGGGTGCATTGTGTCTTCCACGGTGTTCACCCACAGGACGTCTATCGGCACTTATAACAATTTTGAAATCATTGCTGCCTTGTGGAATTGACTCCAATGCAGCTTTGAATTCACGAACGTACTGGTTAACGTGATGCAGCAATTCTTGAAGTTGACCCAAAAGCTCAGCATTGAGCTGGGGAAAATTGTGATTTCTAACATTGAGCTGTTGCGTGTAATCGGATACAAAATAAATTTGGAGAAATTTGGGTTCATTATCTGGCAGCAAAGATCCAATAAGGTGATAAACTTGACCTTGTACTTTGAAGGTTGGCATGAACGGTCCTTCCGTTATTTGTTTTGCCCCAAAGGAAGTCATTTGGAAAGCACTGTTATATAAACGAATATTATCCAAAAAACGGTTCGACTGGGGATGATCGCCATTCAGGAGACTTTTAAGTAAGTGTGGTGGATCTTGGAAATTTGGAAGAACAATTTTTCCATTTGAGCAGCACATTCCATCTGTCTCTTTCCTCCATTTCAAAGCATGACAAAAATTACAAATTTCTCTCATGTCATCCACGAAAGTAAAGCCAGCATAATTAATTCTAGACGAATATGTGAACCCTGATTTTTCCCTATTGTCCCAAGGTAATAAAATATTTATGTACGTTTGCCCCGCACGGCCCCGCTGAATTTGCGATTTAGGTGTGCACCAATGGAATGTACTCGCCTCTAGGAGTATATGTACCGGTTTCTTTTTCAATGTACCTCTGTACTTTTGAAGAAATATGCATAAAAAGGGGGCCGTGCCAGCCAAACGTTTTCAGCACGGCCCCCGTGTAACTTGAAAAATATAAAGCGTATTAAAAAGGTTCATATACTCAAGGAATGTACTCTATTAACACGTTATATGTACCGTAACAGATATTGTGAATTCGTAATAACAAATAATATATAGATGTGGAAAGGGGGCCGTGCTGAAAAAAAAACATATAAGAAAATATCTAAAAAAGACAAAACAACCTTAGCCAAAAACTATTAAAATATAATTGATGTTTGGCAAGTAACATATGTACCGCATTAGTTTCTCATACGACTTGCAAAATTTAAAATATAAACCAATTTTAGTTTATTCAGCACGGCCCTCTATAGTTGCCTATATCTTTTTAAATATGACATGTTTGTTTACAAAATTCGACTTCCTAAATTATGTATAGGAGTACATTCGTTCCCAATAAATTGCGATTCTGCTGTATTAGTACTTTAAAAGATAAATTGGATCAAAAATATCATATAATACAACCGATAGGGTGACCATGATTCCACGTACACATACATACATAATCAGCCTATAATTCCAACTGCTGGGACACAGGCCTCCTCTCTGTGAGAGGTAGCCGTAATCCACCACGCGGGCCCAGTGCGGTTTGGTAGATGTCACATGTCTTCGAATTTTTGGTTCTAGGACATGCCGTTTCCTCACGATGTTTTCCTATGATTCGTGATTCCACGTGAGAATGGATAAAAAACTTCTGCATAATTTGAGTAAATATTTTGTAAAATCAAAAATATCGTAATCTGTATTAACGATAACTATAAGGGCATTTTCGTCAAAATAGCTACCAACCCTCTTATGGGATGTCCCATACATACAAGTTGCAAATAACTAACATTTTTATGACATGGAAGTATCGATTAATTATTGAATAGATGCAAAAGACTAAAGTTTTCTTTTTTTACTTAAATTGTTAACAGAAACTTAAAACAAATAACAAAATTAAATCCAGAATTGTGGCATCTTACGTCTTGCAGTACTGTCCTCTTTTAGATGTGACCTATGTTAAACTATTTCTTCGCTATTTGCTTCTTATTACATACTCCACATATTTTAGTTTTTGTTATCAATTTGTAGCTTTCAATCATGTTAAACTCTATAATATTATAATACAAGTATTTAATAACATTTTAAAATTTATATTCTGTCCCCTTGGTATGTGTTAAGTGGACATGTCCTTGCACCGTGACCGTAAATTGAATCCATTTTAGTACTGATTTTTTTCTACTACTCGCCGATTTTTTATTTAAATAACAACACCAAATCAAATATGTTAACACCAGCAGCCTTTTTGAAGTGTCAGTTTTGATCTGTCTTCAGTGGACACTCGAGTTCGACCGGTAACGGCCTTTTTCCGGACTTTTTTATTATCTGGTAACGGTCATGACCAAAACGTATCTAAGTTACTATTTATTTACATATATTATTTGAAATAAGTGCCTTATAATAAAAAAAAAATACATACATAGCAAAATTTGTAAGATTTATCATTCGACTAAACCAAGAATTAGCTAAAATATCCAAAACAATTTCAGTAAGCTATTTTCAAAGATAGGTAGCAGTTTAAACGAAAATGCCCATAATAGTAGTAAGTAATAGGTCGCAAATCAACAAGTTTCGCTCAAAAGGCTTAAAAAAATCACAGATATATTTCCAATAAATCACACGGATTGAACCGTACATTACAATAAAATTACAGATTCATAGACTTAATCAAGAAATGATTACGCAACAAGCAATTACTTCTATTGTATACGGGTGTAAGACTTAGCACACTCTCGCTTACACTTCACTGTGCCGTGAGCGGGTGCTTCATACATTTTGATATTTTAAAATTTTATTAAATAAACTTAGTACTTAAGTAAATTGATTTTAGTACATATCAAATCCGTTTCTTAAGTACAAATAAATTATATGATTACTTTCAACTACCTGTTTATTAACATTCCATTTCCGTGCTTGAAATAGAATTCACTGCTCAACGACACGTAGAAAACACGTGAATACTGAAATTAATGGAGCAATGTTTACATTTACTGCTGTAGGTATATTGTGCGCGTAAAGATGTGACTGATCAATAAACACTCGAGCGCAACTGCGCAACATGAAGTAACCGCGACACCAGCGCCACTTCAAAAATCACGGTAGCGTCAGTGGACTAATAGCGACCGCACAGGACAAGTTTTAACTGATTTAATTCCCTTAAAAGATGTCATCGCTAATATTAATTTTCAAGAAAAAAAAAATTGTACAAAAAGTATGTTTATTTCAATGTAGTCACATAATTTAATTATTTATTATTATTTATTTATTTATATATACTTTATTGTACACCAGAAAATACATAACAAAAAAAAACACTTATTACTACAAAACATACAATGGGCGGCCTTAGAATATAATTATGTACCTAATATATGGAACCATGGTCACCCTGTCAGTTGTATTATATGATATTTTTGATCCAATTTATCTTTTAAAGTACTAATACAGCAGAATCGCAATTTATTGGGAACGAATGTACTCCTATACATAATTTAGGAAGTCGAATTTTGTAAACAAACATGTCATATTTAAAAAGATATAGGCAACTATAGAGGGCCGTGCTGAATAAACTAAAATTGGTTTATATTTTAAATTTTGCAAGTCGTATGAGAAACTAATGCGGTACATATGTTACTTGCCAAACATCAATTATATTTTAATAGTTTTTGGCTAAGGTTGTTTTGTCTTTTTTAGATATTTTCTTATATGTTTTTTTTTCAGCACGGCCCCCTTTCCACATCTATATATTATTTGTTATTACGAATTCACAATATCTGTTACGGTACATATAACGTGTTAATAGAGTACATTCCTTGAGTATATGAACCTTTTTAATACGCTTTATATTTTTCAAGTTACACGGGGGCCGTGCTGAAAACGTTTGGCTGGCACGGCCCCCTTTTTATGCATATTTCTTCAAAAGTACAGAGGTACATTGAAAAAGAAACCGGTACATATACTCCTAGAGGCGAGTACATTCCATTGGTGCACACCTAAATCGCAAATTCAGCGGGGCCGTGCGGGGCAAATGTACATAAATATTTGCATCGTCATTTTCCATGGACTCATCAGCTCCCCTATTTGTTTCTCTATTCATATGGTATCGAGCTCGTTCTATTTCTAGGCGAGATTGACGTTGTTCTGCTGTTTCTGCTCGTCTTAGTTCATCTATTCTTTCCCTTTCAGATGCAAGATAACTTTCATTGTTTCTTTGTACACCTACATAGTTATGTCTAGCTATTTGTAATCGTTCTTCTCTTTGGGAGAGAGATTCAGACTCGCGCGAGAGAGCGTGTCGCTCTCGGTCAGATGACAGACGTGCTTGGCGTTCCTCGATACTCTCTTGAGAACGCAAAGTCGCGGTCCGAGTTCTTTGCGAACTTAAGCGCGACTCCCTTTCTGTGAAAGTCTCTGACTCGCGTGAGAGAGACTGGCGCTCCCGATCAGCAGACAGCCGAACTTCGCGTTCCTGGATATTCTCTTGAGAACGCAAAGTCGCGGTCCGAGTTCTTTGCGAACTTAAGCGCGACTCCCTTTCTGTGAAAGTCTCTGACTCGCGTGAGAGAGACTGGCGCTCCCGATCAGCAGACAGCCGAACTTCGCGTTCCTGGATATTCTCTTGAGAACGCAAAGTCGCGGTCCGAGTTCTTTGCGAACTTAAGCGCGACTCCCTTTCTGTGAATGTCTCTGACTCACGTGAGAGAGAGTGGCGCTCCCGATCAGCAGACAGCCGGTCTTCGCGTTCCTGGATACTCTCTTGAGACCGCAAAGTCGCGGTCCGTGTTCTTTGTGAACTTAAACGTGACTCCCTTTCGGTGAACGTTTCCGATTCACGTGAAAGAGCGATGTGCTCTCGGTTAGCAGATAACCGTGCTTCACGATCTTCTTCCGATTCCTGAGACCTACAAAGTCTCATCCTTTTCGCATTTCGGCTACGCAGCGAAAGGTTAGTTTTTTTTCTTTGAGGCATTTTCAAGGAAAATTAAAGCAATAAACAAAACTAACAACACTTATGACTGAATAGCCTACAAACTTAAAAGAACGGTGCGTCGAACAGTCTAGTGTGACAACGTATCGTCTGTTCGTGGTCGTGACTCAACGAATTGGCAACACTAACTTACTGTATAACGATTATACAATCTTTACTTCGTACTTCAAACCAATGACCAAAGTTGACCAAACGAAACCAATAAGATAAGCAAATACTTTTTTTTCGACCAATTTAGAAAATCGATAAACCAAGCAACCAAAGAACTTTTACGACACACGCAAGAACTTTTAAGACACCTAATGAAACCCAATTTGCCTAGTAAACACGGTGGACGTCATCCTCGCGCGGAAAATCTTAACACCGCGATTCAGAAAATGACGTCATTTGCACAACGCCATCTATCGGATTTAGATTTCAACTATCAACATTAGTTCTATTTTTAGTCTTAAGATGTCGTTGCAAGTACTATACTTAATTGCGTAACGTAATATTTTACTTCTTGAACTCACTAAATTAATCATATCTTTTGATAGAGTGAACCGATTTCGATGAAACAAAAACTAAGTTAAACCTCAAGTTGCGTATAATTTTTGTATATAAACATTGTCAGCATTGAATTCGTAGATTTTACGTGATGTGCGCACAAACAAACAGACAAACAGACAAACAGACAAAAATTTCAAAAATGATGGAAATGGGTTCTGTTACTTATCTTTTCACACGCTGGCTATTTTTTGTTTCAATTTCTTCAATGTACAAAAATGACTTTTCTACAGATTTATTATATGTATAGATCATGCAAGTGACTGTAGTCTTTTATGAGCATAAACTTAAACACAATTAAGCCGCCACTGTGCCAAAAAGTGAAAAACTGAAAACCAATCTTTTCAGCGAAGTCGGGGGACCGGTAAATAACTGTTCCAACGAACCGTCCCCCGACTACAATGAAAAGATTGGTTTTCAGTTTTCCACTTTAGGGGTTTCGTTTTTTGATGATTTCGATGTTAGGGATTGCCTCAATTGATAGCTCACTTCGTGCTCACTTCACCTATGTTATCACGGTGAGATTTTACAGAATCGGTCGGCAGATGTCCTATCTTTGGTATTGTTCGTCAAATCGTTGAGATTGAGCTGCATGGTTACTGAGAAATGCGTGCACTGACTGGAAAGGTGGACCTGTCAAGTCAGTGCACGCATTTCTCAAGGTCTTTTGAGGAAAGAACCACACAGATTGAGTGGACTCAAGTGTGGTTCTTTCCTCAAAATACTATTTCAGATACCAGTCTACATGGTTTTCAAATGATCTGATCAAGATTATGTCTGGACTTTAAAAGAGACTGTGTAACCTCTGAGTTTGTTTCGGTCTTTCTTCTCAGAGTAGTCAGATAAGAAACGCCGACCTCATCTAGGTTTTAAACATATGATTATTAAGTAAAGTGTAAAAGTGTTTCACAAACCTTTTATCTGTTATGTGGTACAAACCTACTTAGAGAAAATATATCATAATATATAACTCACTTCCGAAGTCCCGGTAATTGGAATTAGTCTAAAAATCAGTTTTAGTTATTATTAGCACGGTTTTAGTTTATTAGACGTCGTATAGCTACTTAGATAAGATAATAATAATAAACGATTTCTATTTTTGTTAAGATTAAGGTAGGTAGGTACTACCTGTAAGTACCTACCCACCTAATCTATTTTCTCATGTAAATTAAGGTGATTTCAGAGTTACTAGTTAAGTAGGTACCTACCTATTATTGAAAATACCGTAAAAATTTTTGAAGTTGCAGCGCAAATTAAACTTCATCCGTCTTATTCCAAAACACGATCTAAATTTAGTACTGGGATTATTACTAGGTTTAAACCAGGACTAAATAAAATGTTATTACAAAATGAAGTTTATCACTAGTTCTAGAACTATATATGGTACTAAAGTTAGTCCGCCGAGACCCCTAGTTTAACATTGAATTTGACATAGGTACTAATTTTTTTGAGGTTAGCGTTGATTATTATTGTGTCTTTTAATTTACAAATCGTAATAAATGGCTATTAATATGATTGACTTGGATGGATTTGGATACGCTGGAGACGTTTCGGCGATCTTACAAACATCTTCATTGTATAAATCCTTTTGAATTGAGTGACGAAGATTTTAAGTATAAGTATAGGTTCACAAAACGTTTTGGGGAATGTTTTATGTGAGGATTTATCCTACGACCGTATATTCTTCCACTCTTTAGTTTTCTGCATGTTTATTGACGTTTTCGTGGACTTATCTTCTACAATATCATGTCCTGATTGAGATATAAGCTCATGTAATATTTCGTATACTTAATAATAAAAACACCCGCGTTAGGTAGTCTAAATAAGATAAAACAAAGCATTGTGTACCTAATAATAATTAAAAAAATATGTTTTACTAACTTTTTCTTCAGAAGTCCAGTTTTCATCCCTTTTTTTCTTTTATTGTTCCATTTTTAGCTAGCTCACGATTTAATCGGACACAACAACTCACGAACAAACCAACTAATACACTGTTAGTAATAGAAATACTGAGAATAATATTAAGAAGTGCATTTATTTATTAAAAATGACGCAAACATTTGCTTCAAATGACGCGGGCTATCGCCTAATGTAACTCACTCCATTTCAAGCTAGAGGTGTTTAAAATATGACGACGAAAAGCACGTCAAAAGTACAAGTTCTGTTTGTTCATTATATTGTAACCTAAACAATGATCAATCTGTGACATATTTTTGTATTCATAAATAATTATTTAATCATTTCAAGTGTTATTATAATATAAATATTTAGAGAAACGGAATGTTGCTTCAAATAAAGACTGTACGAACGAATGAAAGAATGCCATTTTTGTTTCTTATCTGTGGATATCATTTGAACCATGGACCTTCTTTGGTACTAAGAGATCCTCAGATAGTCTTCGTTTTGTAATCGGGACACATTTTGATCCTGGTACTAGCTTTAATACCGTCACAATCCTAGACCTTTTAGTTTTGGTTTAAACCAGTACTTAAGCATTTTTTTGTAATAAGACCGCATGTGTGGGTAACGAGGTTGTTTCTCCAAAAACACATATTTGTTTACATTCTTAAAATTATGTTTATTGTTCTAGAAACGTCAAAGTCATATAATTTAAATGACTAAGCCTAACAAAGCCGATAGCGTTTGAAATCACAGAACGTCATATAAGTAAGATTGTGTTATTTAATGAATCAGTGATATTTAATCACTTTTTATCATTATAAGTACCTACCTGAGTACGAAGATATTAAGTAGGTACCTTCTTACTGCTAATTGCCACTGTACGGTCAAATCTAATAATAGATAATGATGTAGGTTTTTATTTTATTTATTTATTTAAACTTTTCGCACAAAAAGGTAGAAAGGCGGACTTAATGCTTTTTTTATTTTTAACCGATTTAAAAAAAGGAGGTTGTGTAGGTATTCTTACTCAATGATTTGAAGAACGTTTAAGAACGGATTAGTAAGTATGAGCCTGCTCCCACCAACATTTGCTGTGATTAGATAATCAAATCACAGTGAGTGTTGTTAAAGAAACGGGGCAAGTGCGAGTCGGACTCGCGCATCGAGGGTTCCGTACAAAGTAGGCAAGTAACTACAAATTTACGGTTTTCGGATTTTTTCCTTTACTTGTGCTACATGACCTTGCTTTTTGCCAAATTTCATGATTCTAAGTCAACGGGAAGTACCCTATACATTCTAAATACCTTGAGAGTATCGAAATATACGTTTTTTGCGGCATAAACGGCCGTATCTTTTTTTTACGTTACCTTAGAAGTTTAATTTTTCACAGCTTTAAGAGACCGCAGAATTGATTATATGGTGAACGCGTGAAGGTATCGAGTTGAAATTAAAAAATTTCAACTTGATACCTTCACGCGTTCCCGAGATGAAGGGTCTTGACAGACAGATGGACGGACGGACGGACGGACAACAAAGTGATCCTATAAGGGTTTCGTTTTTTTCCTTTTGAGGTACGGAACCCTAAAAATTAGTGATGTAACTAAAAATTTAAGTTTTTCGGAATTTTTCCTTTATACAATGTGTTAATGAAATAACCCAAAACCTGAAACTAGTTTGTTTAGAATCGGCAGCAAAATCGAATACAATAATTTTTAATATGGGTTATTTTTTTTTCAAAAAATAATTATTTGTCATACCGTGTCTAATATTTTTTAACGACGCTGTACGCTACTGTCCAACGCAATGAAAACAAACAGCGCGGGCGAGGGTGAGGAGAGGGGGTGCTAGAGCTGGCGCCAAGGCCGGGAAGCGCGCCGGCGGCGATAGAGCTACGAATCTGTAAGAAGTAGCGCGACAACAACATTTACAAATATCTTTTACTATAATTTTTGAAAATAAATAATTATATGTGTTATCAATTTATTAATATAAAAATCGGTTGGGGTGTCCGAGGTTTTGGGTTATTTCATTAACACTTTGTATATGCTACTAGCGACCCGCCCCGGCTTCGCACGGGTGCAATGTAAAGGTATAAAAAGAATGTCAGCACGCGCCGCCGCGGCCGGCCCCAGGCCGCGGCCGGTACCGCAGCAACCGCTATGTCCCTGCATTTTAAATCTGTAATATCTTCGAAAATATTCATTTAAATTACATGCTGTAAGGGCCATATTTATCTATATTAAATGCACAATGTATTTAAGGTACTTAATTGGATAAGGATTAATGCTGTATTGCTTAAAATCACTTCGTAAATAAACCATTATTTCTCGTCTATACATATAATAAAACAGTAAAAAAACTGTGTCTGTACATTGAATATATTAAAAAAAAAATACTTGAGGGGGGTTTAGAAACAGTAATAGAGCACGAATCCCAAAAAAAAAATTTGTCTGTTTGTCTGTATGTCTGTTTGTCTGTTTGTCTGTTTGTTTGTACACGCTAATCTTCGGAACTACTGGACGGATTTGAATGATTTTTTTTTTGTTGTATAGGTATTAAGTCTGGGCAACATATAGGCTATAATTTATTTTGGAAAATGGAACACCTGATGCAGAACCGCAACAGACCAGCTAAAGTATAAGAGATACAATAATGGTACCATAGCAAAAATTGTTCCACGTGATGAGCATTTTCTGCTGAGAGAATAAATTTGAAGATCTGGAACACCTGATGTGGAACTCCAAGAGCCCAGCTACACCATAACATATATAGGAATGAAGATTTAGCAAAAGTTGTTCAATCTGATGAGCACTCTCTGTTGACTTATAAAAATCGAAGATCTGGAACACCTGTTGTGGAACTCCAAGAGCCCAGCTACACCATAACACATATAGGAATGACGTTTTAGCAAAAGTTGTTCAATCTGATGAGCACTCTCTGTTGACTTATAAAAATCGAAGATCTGGAACACCTGTTGTGGAACTCCAAGAGCCCAGCTACACCATAACACATTTATAGGAATGACGTTTTAGCAAAAGTTGTTCAATCTGATGAGAACTCTGTTGATTTATAAAAATCGAAGATCTGGAACACCTGTTGTGGAACTCCAAGAGCCCAGCTACACCATAACACATATAGGAATGACGTTTTAGCAAAAGTTGTTCAATCTGATAAGAACTCTCTGTTGATTTATAAAAATCGAAGATTTGGAACACCTGTTGTGGAACTCCAAGAGCCCAGCTACACCATAACACATTTATAGGAATGACGTTTTGGCAAAAGTTGTTCAATCTGATGAGAACTCTCTGTTGACTTATAAAAATCGAAGATCTGGAACACCTGATGTGGAACTCCAAGAGCCCAGCTACACTATAACATATATAGGAATGACGTTTTAGCAAAAGTTGTTCAATCTGATGAGCACTCTCTGTTGACTTATAAAAATCGAAGATCTGGAACACCTGTTGTGGAACTCCGAGAGCCCAGCTACACCAAAACACATATAGGAATGACGTCTTAGCAAAAGTTGTTCGATCTGATGGGCATTTCCTGTTGACTTATAAAAATCGAAGATCAGAAACATCTGATGAGGAAATCAAAGCTATCACTAATTTCACTGTATAATTATAAAATAACATAAGCTGGGAGTACCTCCACGCGGTGAAGGCGGTAACAGTTTAGGACTGATTTTCGGTGACGATGGTATATCATTGAAAAGTTGACTCTACTGGTCAAAACTCCCATTTATTTTTTTACTTTATCAATAAATATGCCTTCGGGCTTATGTTATTTGAGTGTTTAATTTCATTTGCCATTTATCTTCGTGACACGGTAGCCTACCCGGTAACGCAGGGGAGCAGTCACTTAGATTTTAATTGATCAGGTATATTCACAATAAAACTATAACCATGCCTAGAAAGAGGTCAAATCTTTCCCAATGTTCCAAAGGAGCTGAAAGATTGAGGATCATAAGATCCCAAGAATCTACCGAAGAGCGTCAGGAGAGACTTGATGCTGTTCGAAAACATCAGGCTGCAACTCGCTCCGTGGAAACCTCTTCGGATCGCGAAGCACGCCTGCGTTCTCAGCGTATTCGCACATCTACTAACAGGTCTTTTGAAACGAGTGATGAACGTGATGCGCGAGTAACTGGTGATCGAGATTATCATACATTGTCCCGAACACGCACACAACAAAATATTCATAATCAGTTAGAAAGTGAGAGAGAAAGAATTGCTGGAGTACGGCATGAAGAGACAGAAGAAGAGCGCAACGAACGTTTGAATTCTGATCGACTTCGACATTCTCTGAACAGATTGTCGATATCATCTGAAGAATCGGATGTGTCTCAAGACAGAGACACATCCGATCCGACAGAGATATAGCCGTAAGACGTGGCAACCTTCCTTGGGTTGATAAGGAACGGAGTGCATTTACGTATACTCTTATGAATGACTTGATTGACTACGCCACGTATTCCGCCATGGGAGGTATGGTTCAAAATTGTACTTTTTGTGAAGCTGTTAAATGGCAAAAAGAAACAAACGGTATGTGTTGCTCAGGTGGAAAAGTACATATTGAAATATTACAAAATCCTCCAGAAATATTAAGATCACTGCTAATTGGTGACCATCCACACTCAAAACATTTCTTGGACAACATCTGTATACAAATGACATCTTTTGGTGCGAAACAGATTTCAAGAGGCCCATTTATGCCAACATTCAAAGTGCAAGGCCAAGTTTACCACCTTATTGGTTCATTATTGTCTGAAAATGACCCCAAGTTTCTCCAAATATATTTCGTATCCAATTATCAAGATCAGGCAAATATTAGAAACCAAAACTTTCCGCACTTGAACAAATAGTCTGATTTCACTGCTTCAAAATATGTTGCATGAAGTAAATCCCTACGTACACAGTTTTAAATCTGCCTTAGAATCTATAAATATATATATAAAAATAGTGCCATAGCAAAAATTATTCCACGTGAAGAGCATTTTCTGCTGTGAGAATAAATCTGAAGATCTGGAACACCTGTTGTGGAACTCCAAAGCCCAGCGACACTACAACATATATAGGAATGACGTCTTAGCAAAAGTTGTTTAGTCTGATGGGAATTTTCTGTTGACTTACAAAAATGAAAGATCTGGAACGTCTCGAATCGTCTCGCGCATCCCGTTGTTTTCCCGTCCCCGGGCTCTTAGAATTCGACATCAGACGTTTCAGATCTTCGATTTTGACGACCCCGTTGTCGCTGGCATAATCAACAGGATCCGCGTACGAAGTCGCGGGCAGAAGCTAGTAAAAAGTAAAGGATAAAAAATGATTATTGTGGGTTATCCCTAAGAGATAGACATATACCATCGCGGACTTTTTTGTAGACCTTTTTAAGGTGTACAATACTGTAGTACAATATTTTGACCTATCTCGTAGGGTTCAGCCAGCGTTTGAAAAGTAAGCGCAAAAAAAATGTGTTTATTTACGACATCACATTAGAAACCTCTAAAATTATCAATGTTTCTCTACTATACATGCATGCATGTATTATTTAAATAAACCTTCCTCTTGAATCACGCTATCTATTAAAAAAACCGCATCAAAATCCGTTGCGTAGTTTTATAGATCTAAGCGTACATAGGGACAGAGAAAGCGACTTTGTTTTATACTATGTAGTGATTTAACATTGCTTCATGCCAAATTTCAAGATTCTAGATCGACTGGAAGTACCCTTTAGGTTTTGATTCCCTCGCGAGTAGTTGCGAGTTTGAAAATATGCGGCTAAATTGCTATTTCTTTTGATTGCGTTGACATAAAAGTTTGATTTGTTACAGCTTATAGGTATTATAGACCTGAGTATTTGATAATATGAATTTCAATTTAATATCTCTACGCGTTCATGAGAAAAGAAGTAGTAACTTTAAAATTTTCAAAAATATTTTTATTATATGATGTAATAAAAATTTACGGTTTTCGCAATTTTTCCTTTATCTGTCCTATAAGACGTTACTTCGTACCAAATTTCAAGATTCTAAGTTCACGAAAAGTTTTTGAAGCTTTTGATTCCCGTGCGAGTTTCGAAAATTTGCGGCATAAACGGCTGTATCTTTTGATTGCTTTGGCTTAGAAGTTTGATTTTTTCACAGCTCCAAGGGACAGTAGACTTGAGTATTAGATATAAATTTCAGTTTGATACCTCCACGCGTTCCTGAGAAAAACGGTCTTGACAGACGGAAGGACAGACGGACGGACTGACGGACAACGAAGTGATCCTATAAGGGTTCCGTTTTTTCCTTTTGAGGTACGGAACCCTAAAAATTAAGTTGCACCTAGCCCAAGTTCGCACGGACGTAAAAATATCGCGGCGGGTTTTTACCGCGCACTGGATTTTAAACTCTCGGTGTTGAGCCCAGCATTGAAAATCCAACAGAGCTTATCCGAGCTGTTCGAAAAACACATTGTTGGACTTTCAACATCAGAGAGAACCTAGCCTTAATAATTTTTGAAAATTTAGCACCTATTTATAAAGGCAATGTTGTTATTATATTGTTACTTGTTTCCTCCGTGTACGTTACCCCAGCAAGAAAGTGTCTCCTAGAGTTATATGAGTAGAACGTATAATTGCTGCCTTATCTGCTGTAAATGTGCCCCCACATAAAAAATGTGTGCCCCCTGTCGTTTTGCAAAAAACGGAAAAAATGATTCTTGCTAGGATAACGTTTTTCTAGCAGGAAAATTCTAAACGAATGATCGGAGAGTGAAAAATTGTGCAGTGCCAGAGAGCTTATATGTGTGCCAAAATGTGCCCCCAAAAATAAAATCTGTGCCCCTTCAGGTTTTCGAGATATTGCATTTCCTGCTGGAGTAACGTTTTGATGAATCGTATATCTCTATAAAACCATTGCATGTGCCCCTGTCGAATAAACATACACGAGTAGCTCTTAATGTGTGCCCCTTAGTGCCCCAATAAGATTTAAGAAAATATTTATAGTTTTCAAGTTATCGCGGTTTTATGAAAACCCGAAAAAACATCGCAGCGCTTAAATGAGACAAGGCATAAGTTCGCTGAAAACTGTATTCGGTCCTTCTTGACGCTAATAATAACCATACAAAGTTTCTAAACTGTTCATGCATGCGTTTTTGAAAAAAGTCAAAACGATGTTGTCATAACTTTGACGGCAAAATACAAGGAACCGGCTCAATCCCAAATGTGTAGGTGTAAACCAAAATCTTGTGCCGTTAGTCAAAAATATATGGTGAAAATATTCAGCTTGGAATGTTTCGCATTAAGTAAATATTAACAAAAAACCAAAATATGTAAGCAACGGCTGGTTATCCGACCAAATTTGAATGACTACTAAAAAGCGACTGATTCATACATATCGATGACCTTCTTTATTGGACGTATTATACCTAAGCAGTAGTGCTATTCTGTAAAAATCTCACCGTGAAAACTAAGGTGAAGTGAGCTGTCATTCCACCTGATGTTAGGGATTGCCCCTATTGATAGCTCACTTCACCTAAGTTATCACGGTGACAAGTTCACAGAATCGATCAGCTGTTGTCCGTACAGTCGCGTTCAAAAGTTTTTGGGACTAATTAAACAAATATATTAAATGTATAAAGGATGTGGTCACCGTTGCCGGCACAAAGAAGTCCAGTTGTGAAGACACGGATTTATTAATTCCACAACGTACACGGATGTTTTATATATATAGGACGAATACACGCAGCCTTTTCCCAGCAGGGACGCAGGAGGGGATAAGGTGTCCTCTAGACCAAAAAAATGACAATAAGTCAAAAGGTTTAGGCTAACATAGTAGCGGAGTCCCATGTAACTATTCCAAGTAGGACGTAGTTCACGAATGCACCACTAGTTCAGTCTTCTCAAAAAATTAAATATACTAGCGGAGGTCATTAACCTTTGGAGAATCTTGACACCGCGATTCAGAAAAGTGACGAAATGCGACAGCGCCATCTAGCGTTGAGTAGCGGCATGTTGTAGTGTCTCTCTTATATGATAGGTGGCGTTGGTGCGTTAAAAGAAGGTTTGCTACAAATGTTATAAAAAGTTAAAAAGATATATAAAGACAAATACGGGCTTTTTATTTATATACAAAAAAGAGCTACCTCTTTTTAGTAGTAGGTATTCATCACACATTTCATGAACTATATTTTTTTTAAACATTGGGACCAATCAAATTTTGGGTCAAAGACCTGGCAAATGGCAAATATCTGGATGTATTTCTTTCGTTCACACATAAATTACTGGATGTATTTTAATGAATAATCATGTGTAAGGTCATAGAAACAGCTAGTAGAATATAATCCAATAGCAACTTTATTTTATTACTTATTACTATTCTACTTCAGTGTACTCAGGCACAACACGTGTGAACCTTTTAGTGAGAACAGAAGTAAAGAAGGTCATCGATATGTATGAATCCGTTGCTTTTTAGTAGTCATTCAAATTTGGTCGGATAACCAGCCGTTGCTTACATATTTTGGTTTTTTGTTAATATTTACTTAATGCGAAACATTCCAAGCTGAATATTTTCACCATATACAGGGTGGAATCGAAGTCATGGGCATTATTTTAACCTAAGGCACTACTCACGATACTGATTGCATTAGGGCTATTAATACGCAAATCAAAAATATTATTAATGCAAGTAAGGAAAACCTTAAAAATGTAGTAAGTCAAATTGCACAAGGCTTATTATTGCAAATAAACACTTAAAGTAATTAAAACAAAATACTTTGTTAACGCCAATAATTGTTGAAATATCAAAATCTTAAAGCGCAGTTACAGCGCAAAGCGAAATGTAAACAAACATCACCTGCGCGCGCGCGGGTTTTTCCTTACAAGTAATAATAACAATGGGCTACAAGACATTCCGTCCGGCGGGATTCCCTGAACTCTCTCCGTCCCACTCCCTCACTCGCAAAAATACGAATATCACCCCCGCGCGGGGTATGCTTCCCGCCGCAACACGAAGTCACGAACCCGGAACCAGTGTCATAACGACTGCGCATGTGCATTGACGCGTAATTGATTTATTGATCCCGTGACGTAATCGCCGTACTCGCCGCTCGCGTCATACGGTGCTTGGATTGCAGTGTATTAAGTGTTAGTTTATTAGTTGTGTGTTGTGTGTGTGTTTGTGTACACGATGCCTCGACCGCGTAATGTGCAGGCTAGGTACACCAACCAACAATACCCACAAATGGTTGTAATTTACGATCGCACAAGAAATTTAGTATGAACTCGTGAAATGTTCCATCGGCGCTACCCGAACGACCCTATTCCTTCACGGGGTCTCATTCCACCAGAACCACTCAGAACCTGTTGGATTTTTCGTCTTTTCACGTGCCAGCACATGCACAAGCTCGTGGAAGAGCACCCGTTTACCCTCTGTCACTTTACCGACAAATAAGGTTTCAAAACAATCCACAAGCTAGGTACGTAAATGTTTTTTTTTAATGTATGTTAGTTGACGTAGTTTTGACCGTCCTAAGCCGGCAAAGTACGAAGGGAAAATTGGAATTTATTATGAATCAATTCATTGGCAACTTACGAATGTCACGTGAGTCGGGCGGGGTCAAAGAATTCACGCCCAATGACGCGCGTACGGCGTAGTGTACCTACGCATTTGCTATCGAGAAGCGCAACTAATTTGATACTTTGTATGACTTACTACATTTTAAGGTTTTCCATACTTGCATTAATAATATTTTTGATTTGCGTAATAGTAGCCCTAATGCAATTAGTATCATAAGTAGTACCTTAGGTTAAAATAATGCCCATGATATCAAATGCACCCTGTATTTTTGACTAACGGCACAAGATTTTGGTTTACACCTACACATTTGGGATTGAGCCGGTTCCTTCTATTTTGCCGTCAAAGTTATGACAACATCGTTTTGACTTTTTTCAAAAACGCATGCATGAACAGTTTAGAAACTTTGTATGGTTATTATTAGCGTCAAGAAGGACCGAATACAGTTTTCAGCGAACTTATGCCTTGTCTCATTTAAGCGCTGCGATGTTTTTCCGGGTTTTCATAAAACCGCTATAACTTGAAAACTGTAAATATTTTCTTAAATCTAATTGGGGCACTAAGGGGCACACATTAAGAGCTACTCGTGTATGTTTATTCTACAGGGGCACATGCAATGGTTTTAGAGATATACGATTCATCAAAACGTTACTCCAGCAGGAAATGCAATATCTCGAAAACCTGAAGGGGCACAGATTTTATTTTTGGGGGCACATTTTGGCACACATATAAGCTCTCTGGCCATGCACAATTTTTTCACTCTCCGATCATTCGTTTAGAATTTTCCTGCTAGAAAAACGTTACCCTAGCAAGAATCGTTTTTTCCGTTTTTTTCCAAAACGACAGGGGGCACACATTTGTTATGGGCACATTTACAGCAGATAAGGCACCAATTATACGTTCTACTCATATAACTCTAGGAGACACTTTCTTGCTGAGGTAAACACGTTTCCTCCCGCGTATGTAGGTAGAGGTAGTACTTCCTTACATAATACTAACAGCGCCCCGCGGTTTCACCCGCATAAGTTTCGATCCCGTGGGAATATCGGAATGAAAACTTACGTACTTACGTAGACTTAGCTACCTACTTATGCTGTTTAAATAAATAAATAAGTAAATTCAATAATATTGAGTAAATTGCGAACACCAAACATTGTAAACAAATAGGTACCTACTTAGATAAATCATTTTGTTGAAAAAGAACCCACACGAGTTTTGATTGCGCTACAACTTGAACCGAAGTATACAATGTAAATGAAGTTGTTCCAATGAATGACTCAACAACACATGATGCATTCTGAAACAACTTAATTTAGATAGGTAGGTAAGCATAAAGTTGACATTCAGTAAAAATAACATCAATTGATATTCTCAAATAGATATATAATTAGGTACTATTAATACATGCGCAGAGAATATACTACTAACTATGAAATTAGTATTATTTTAGCCTACTTTTAGATAGTTCTTATATATTTTCTTTATCAATGAGATGATCGAAATCACGGCAATTAGTAGAATAGGTAAGTATATAAGTTTGTAGGAAGGTAGATAGGTTTGGGTTTATGATGATGTGCATAATAAAGAGTATTAAATGTATCTATCTACAGGCGGTACTTGAGAAATTAAAATCTAGAAATAAGTAAGTAGGTATGTTGCTAATTTTTAGTAATGCACACGGTGATACATAGGGACCAAGGGTCATTCGCAAGAAAACCGCGTCGCTGTTGTCAAGGTTGCGGGCGAGTGGCAACAGCATTCTGAGAACCATGGCGGAGAGCACCGACTCTCCAATTATTAAAAGTTTTGTGAGAAGGACAATCACTAATCATTAATTTGGGGATGTCCTTTTCACAATACTATTTATTTGCAGTGCGATACTGTAACCATCTCACCGTAAAAACTTATGTGAAGTGAGCGTGGAGTGAGCTGTCAGTGTCATCCTGATGCTAGGGATTGATACTCTTGACAGCTCACTCTAAGCTCACTTCACCTAACTTTTCACGGTGAGATTTTTACAGAATCGATCGGCTGTATTCTACTAACACTAGTAAGTTACAGTATTATTAATTTATTATGTTATTAAGGAGGTGTAAAACCAGTTAACCTGCACATCATTAAGCTGTTTTCTACGAAAACATGCTTATCCAGCTTGGTCTTCAAATATATATAAGTATTTGAAGAGCAAGCTGATAGGCATGCAAGTAGGTATATATTATACCTACTTGCAACAACTTCATTATTTAAATAAAAACAATAGAACAAAAATAGCTTATCTGTAATGAGCATAGGCGGAAGATTAGACGATTTAAAAGGTGATATGATTCGCTTACCACAGTCGTGAAATGTAACAGTTCCGAGCACGCTCACAAAAACCAGCTGCAGCAAAATATACACTTCAAACATATTTAATTCTTGAATTTCCAAATCACTGATATTCAAACAAGTAGAATGAAAGTTTGGCTACTGTGCTAAATGATATATCAACAACGGACAGGCCCAGTGATTATCAGCTCTGATAACATTGTAACGGGCCCGAATAGGAGTTCAGCTGCATTGGACAAAGGTGATTACGATTACCCTTAATTAATTAAATTTTATGTACTTGTGTACCTACCTACCACGTCACTATGATAACAGCAAAATTCCTGACTGGATTTGATGCACTGCACTGCAGTTGGTAAAAAAAGTAATTAAAAAAAAATCGACTTCATAAAGAAATTAACTTAAAAATTATGAAATAATTACTATTTTATTTCGTAATTTTTAGTTTTAAATAAAAACTGGAATATTAATTTGTTTGTAATAAATAGGTAATAATTTTATTGTAGAATTAGAATATGGCCAAAATTTTGAGATGTGTTTTTTCCCTTTGACACTACCACACCAGCAGTGCTATTCTGTAAAAATCTCACCGTGAAAACTAAGGTTAAGTGAGCTGTCATTCCACCTGATGTTAGGGATTGCCACTATTGATAGCTCACTTCACCTAAGTCACGGTATAATTATATACAGTATTCCATCTTCATACAAACGGACGATGCGCGAGCTATGCCTACGCGCCTCGATCTCGGCATTCGCTCGGCAGGCAGACAGTTGCGACTGTACCGCAGTGACGAACGGTCGGTGTGTTGTTTTTTTAACAATAACCGCGCGATTTTTTCACTAAAAATAAGTTCAAGTACATATTTAATATGACGAGTAGGATATAATTATTGTGCTGTTTTTGGTTGCGTGAATTCGTCAATAACGCATCCAGGGATAACTTTTTTTAGATTAC
The DNA here is from genome assembly GCA_949316385.1 of Globia sparganii. Classification (NCBI taxonomy): domain Eukaryota; kingdom Metazoa; phylum Arthropoda; class Insecta; order Lepidoptera; family Noctuidae; genus Globia; species Globia sparganii. Next base: position 9,129,160 of record OX438671.1, read on the forward strand.
CTGGAAACTCTGAAAGGTAAGACTATAAAATAATTTTACTTACTAGTAGGTAGGTACATAATGTGTCTTTTTAATGGATAAGTATTTCCTTTTATCTCCCGAAAAAAACGATGTCTGGATTAATAAAGTGAATAGAGTAAAGGAAAGTGATTGACAAGAGTGAAATAGGTAGTTATAGGCGGTTCATGAATCATGATACGGTAGGTACTTACGCTTGTGTTAAAAACCTCGGGGCATGTGTGTTTTGTTTTGTTAGTTTGTATAATTCAAAGTAAAGACTAAGGTTAAGTGAGCTGTCATTTCATTTCATTTTATTAATAATAATAGTTGTTTATTGTACTGTGTGTATGAATAATACAAGAAAAAAATAAATTTGACCGTCTGTCTGTCACTAGATAGTTGAAATTTTCTCAGATTAAGAATTTCTGCTGCTGCTATAACAACAATTATACCACTAAAAACCGTTTTTTTTTTCTCGGTATTAATAACGACAACAACAGCTAGACTCATCTCAAATATCTAAATATTCACAGAATATTTAGATATTTGAGAGGGTTGTGATTTTAAAACATTCATAGCCAGCTGCTCAGCTTGGCATTGGTGACCAAAGAATTTTTGTTTTGAGTTGTTGCGAGTTGTAGGTACCTAATTTATAGAGACGTTAATAAGCTGAGATAAAAAGCTATTAAAATTACTCGTCAGCTGTTTCTTGCATTGTAGTTGAGTAGGTAAAAGAAGTTGAAGTTGAAGTTGTTGTTGGTTGAAGTTTGTAAAGATTGGAGTTTTGTAACGCGGCAGTAAGGCGACAGCAGATTTTTTTCCCCATAAAAAAAAAACAACATGCATTTTTATTGAACACTTCCTATTCAATTCACAAAGTACTTATTTTATTTTTTTATATAAAATAAAGTATATTTACAATCACAAAATTAAATGGAAACACAAAGTAGGCAAATGTAATTCAAATACTGGAGGCGGGCAGCCCTATCGCATGTTTACGTACCGCGCGGCTGTAGGCATTTATGTCCAAGATACGGCCGAGTTACAATACTGTATATAATTATACTGTGGTCACGGTATAATTTATATAATTATACTGTGCCTAAGTTATCAGTATCACGGTGAGATTTTTACAGAATCGATCGAAAGATTTTGTTTGTTTGTTTGAAATGAATAGGCTCCGGAACTGCTGGGCCGATATGAAAAAATATTTTTGTGTTAGATAGTCCATTTATCGAGGAATGCTATAGGCTATATAACATCACGCTACGATCAATAGGAGCGTCGCACCAATGAAAAATGTTGCAAAAAGGGGAAAAATTATTCCTTTTAGAGAGCTTCCGTTGCGTGCGCTGCGTAAACGGTTAAAGTTACGCAAAAATAATTTATGACGAAAATGTTCCTCCATAATAGTTGTAAAAAAAAGTCCGCGACAGCATATGTCTATCTTTTAAGGTTGACTCACTATAACCTTTTTTATGATAATCAATTTTGTTTTAAAATAATGCATTACTTGCGAATGAGTTTTTTATAAACATTATATTATCCTTATCCAAATAAATACGTTATTCATCACAAGTATGTAATTTAGAGCAAAATTGCCCTTGACTACTTTTGATTTCATAAATATCTTAGGAGATATCATAGTTTTTAAATAAATCCGCACGGCCGCGCGTGCCTATGTGCCTCAGCTTGTGCGAGACTTACTATAGTTCCACTCTTAGGCCTGAAACTGCGTTAAGCGGACGCCCGCGCGGTACCATACAAAAGTGCACCGTCGCGGGGCCCCGCGCGGGTGTACGTTGCGGGGAGGCGGGCCCCGCGCCAGCGCAACGGTGCTCGTTTCCGTGCGACGGATACCCGCGCGGGGGCACGCGCGGGACCCGCTAGCGGTAACACGCACGGGCTTGTTCAGTTAATAACGCTATGTTATACGGACCTAGGGTTGCCAACCCTACTATATAATATAGTATCCTACTGTATTAGAGGCCCGACTGCTATATTTCTGAAGAAAGTAATATAGTAGGCAAAACTACTATATTATTAGGCATCAAACCCTCTAAGCAATAATATTCGTTTCAAAACGTGTAAACGTAAAACGAAACGTAACTATTTTTTAAAGGTTCTGCTAGGTAGAGTTTGTGTTTTGGAAATAGGTACTTATTTTTGAAGTTAATTTTCCGAAGTTCTCAAATATTAATAGATTAGTAAAAACTTTGTATTTCTAAAATGAACCGTGGTAATAATGATAATGGCGAAACTATGAACGCTGGCTCTATAGCGCTGCCACGAAAAAATACGAAGTGGCTGCAAACGTTTAAAACCGAATAGGAGTTCAAGATTGGTTAGTTCGCGAACCCGTTAATATTTACAATGGGAAATGCACGATTAGTGGGATAGTTTTCTCTATTAGTAAAAGTGGAGTTGCACAAGCGATGAAGCATTTCTTAAAAGTAAAAATTTATTAATAAAGGCGCAAAGTAGCAAAAAAAAAATTAAAAAATTAAGTTTTGAAACCTACTTTTTTTTTCATATTTTCGCTATCTACTATATTTTTTGGGTAATCATTTTAAAACTACTATTTTTGACTGAAAAAAAGTTGGCAACCCTATACGGACCGCACGCACGCTCGGAGAAAATCATGTCTTTCGATACGGAAAGAGTAATTGTAGAAGTTCAGTGTCGCCCTGCCATATGGGACCAGGCGAATGACCTTTATAAAGACAGAGATGCAAGAACAGCTACGTAGTAATATATTAAGTTCTCCATCGACACGACTGTATATGCACAACGTTAAAATTGAACTAGCGACACTGCGTAAATAAAACGCCGCGACGGGTACCCGCGACGGGGCCCGTACCGTTCCCACAGAGCCCACCCGCGTGTCCACGCGCGTAGACACGCGACGGTTGCACGTCGCGGGCGCCCGCTTAACGCAGTTTCAGGCCTTACTGATCATAGCGTGATGTACTTACCTAAAATAGCTTCACAGACGCCAGCACATCAAGCTACCACAATCTGTCAAATGTTTTTAATAGATTAAGAAAAAGAAAGTAAACGTTAACGGGGCGACGTCATCGGGGTCTCTAGTTAAAATGGGCGTGCCTCAAGGCTCAATTCTTGGGCCTTTTCTATTTCTAGTATATATTAATGACCTTCCTTACATGATGGCTAACTTATGGGATATCATTTTATTCGCTGATGACACTTCCCTTATTTTTAAAATAGATAGAAAAGATACGGATCACGGATGTCTTACATGTCAACGGCAGTCTGGCTGTTCTTTCGAAATGGTTTGCAGCTAATAATCTTTTACTTAATGCGAACAAAACGAAATGTCTTAAGTTCTCATTACCAAATGTACCTCAAGTGGGTCTGAATTGAAAGCTTGATGACAAAAAACCAGATGATAGTACGGAAACCGTATCTCTGGGAATTACTTTAGATTCAAAATTACAATGGGGCGCACACATTAGAGCTCTTTCAGGTAGATTAAGTTCAGTTGCATATGCAGTAAGAAAAATAAGGCAGTTGACAGATATAGCCACAGCTAGGTTAGTATACTTTGCTTATTTCCACAGTATTATGTGTTATGGGGTTCTGCTGTGGGGATCGGCAGCTGACGTAGATTCAATTTTCATTTTACAAAAGAGGGCAATCCGCGCAATCTATAAAATGAGTCCTCGCGAGTCTCATAAAAACAAATTCAAAGAAATTGATATACTAAGGCCCGTATTACAGAACGTCACTCAATACTCAAGCATTACTTAAAACTAGATTCAAGCCATTTGATTGGTTGAAACTAGTTTTAAGTAATGCTTGAGTATTGACTGACTTTCTGTAATACGGAACTAAGTCTGCCTTTTCTTTATAATTTAGAAAGTATTTTGTATGTTCGCAAAAACTTAGGACTTTTCAAAATAAGAAGCGATTTCCATAATATAAATACCCGTAGTAAAAACGAAACTGTGGTACCTAAATTTAGAATAACAAAAACTAGCAAGTCATGAAATGACTTGCTAGTTTTTGTATAAATTTAAAATAAATAGCATCCGTTTTTATAACAACTTGCCAAAGCCGGTTACAAAACTTAGCCATGAAAAGCTCAGAACCCTCATCAAACGTGTCCTTAGGTGCAGCGCAGACGACAGACTATCCGTGACGCACTTTTTAGTCTGTGAAAATAGAACCTGTGCAATCATATGCAGTAACGCACACGACGCGCAAAAAGTCCGGCGCACAAAAAATCCGTGTAATTCGGGCACTTCGGGACACTATGATACTTCTAAGGCAGAAATATCATGATAGACATTTAAAAAGACAGACAGCTCTGCCGACAGAATGATCGAAGATGTGCGTCGTGTGCGTTGAGTCTGTGAAAAATCCGCGACGGACTTTTTGCGCGCCATGCAGGCTTTTTGTGCGCCGCAGACTCGATCGCACAAAAAGTGTGCCGTCTGCGCTGCACCTAATTCGGGCAGACCACGCCGCGCCGCGCCGCGCCGCTCCGCACAAAAAGTCTGTGAAAAAAATGGAACGTTTGCTTCAACGCGCGCTAACGCAGACGGCGCACACTTTAGTCGGCAATCTGCATTTGCTAGGGGTGGACGTAACGCACGCGATCTATTATCATGGCGCGATTTATTATCAAAATAATACTTCGCGATCTCTGCACGATTTCCATAGCGTCTACGTCCCTACATTTCTGCCGACAGAATGATCGAAGATGTGCGTCGTGTGCGTTGAGTCTGTGAAAAATCCGCGACCGACTTTTTGCGCGCCATGCAGACTTTTTGTGCGCCGCAGACTCGATCGCACAAAAAGTCTGTCGTCTGCGCTGCACCTTATCAAAAGAGCATATTATAAGATTAAAGACTACGTTGACGACAAGGTAGTTTGGCAATAATTCCTTCTGCACATGTGGCTTCCCTGGCATCTCATTAACGGCATAACTACGTAAATGTCTATTAACTACTCTCAAATTACAATTTTTATTTATTTTTTACATACTTCTTTGACATAATCTTTTTATTATTTGACATTTTTTAGAGAGACAATTCTAATTTTCCAACTCTTTTAGTGGTTGTAATGGAAATCATATCACTTGGTTTTAATAGGTTTTTATATTTTATTTATCTTTTTTTGAGATTTTGAATTTGTAAATGTGAGGACTTTGTAGACCCTGTAGTTTTTAGATCTGTAGACCATTTTTTATTTTATCAAGTATCTGGTACTTGTTGACAGGCCTACGCTGTCCTCCCATACCTACTGTAATTAGAAAACATTGTAAAAGCCAATTATTTTTAAAAGAGTAACCGTGGAATTTCTTACCGGTTCTTCTCCATAGGAAACGACCAATTGGAACCGTGCACCTAGCTTCTGACGTTTCTTACGTTTGATTTGATTTCAACTTTATGACTAAAGCATAAGGTTCGAAGTTGATTGGGATTTGACAGTTTCGGGTAGCTTGATGTGCTGGCGTCTGTACATACGGCTACACATCTAGCTATACATTTCCAGTTTTAGCTGACCTTGCATTGTATAGGTTTTTCGTACAATCAGAAGTCAGCTAATCATCATCTGCCTAGCCTTTTCCCAACTATGTTGGTGTCGGCTTCCAGTCTAACCGGATGCAGCTGAATACCAGTGTTTTACTAGAGCGACTGCCTATTTGACCTCCACAACCCAGTTACTGGGTAATACGATAACCCTTGGTAAGACTGGTTGTCAGACTTTCGGGCTCCTGACTACCCGTAACGACTGTCAAAGATCCACGAATGACAGCCGGGACCAACGGCTTAACGTGTTTTCCGAGGCACGGAGGGATCCGGTATGTAAAGATGGTCACCCATTCACAGACCAACCGCGGGAAACGTCGCTTAATCTGATCGATCGACCTATGCGGCTGTTATTCTTATTATTTAGCCACGGGCCCCTCGCTAGTCCCTAGCTTATACGGGTTATTAATAGCTTGATGTGTAGTCGTGCGTACTAAGTAATAATCTTAAAGTAGTGGAATATGTTTTAGTAGTTTAGTAGGTTTTTTCCTCAAATTAACGCGGGTGAAACCGCGGGACACTGCTAGTTAGTCCATATCTTGAAACCTACTGAGCCGATTTGAATGAAACTTGCACTGTTCCCTAAGTTATTATAAATAGCGGTCCGTCCCGGCTTCGCACGGGTGGAAAAAAAGAAAAAAAATAGCCTATAATAATCAGTGATAATGTAGCATTCAAATGGTGAAAGAATTTTTAAAATCGGTCCAGTACTTTTTGAGCCAATTCGTTACAAACATACATACAAATCTTTCCTCTTTATAATATTATTATAGTAATTATAGTATAGAATAGAATAGAATAGAATTTATTTATCCATCTTAGATACAGTACCACAGAATACCTAATAGTACTTCGTACAGAATGGCCACTCCCTACCCAGCGCTGACATCAGATACCGCACCTCACCGCGCACACCCGCGACATTATCGGCGGTTCATTAGCTCGGGGCGCTCACAAAGAACCGCAGCACTGACACGAACACACAATTTTGCGATTTAAATGTTCTATCTGAGTTTTAATCACGATGGTTCGATATTGTGATGCTTTTCCGAATTTGTATTTACATAAATGTTTGTAAGATATCGCATTTTAATACCATGCGATATAATAACCGATTATTTATAGTTAAGTAGGTAATTTAAACGAAAATATTTTAGTGTAAGCAATATTTAGCTAAGTACCTTATTTGCATGGGTATTTGCTCTGGGATAGCAACATTTAGTGAAGTGGAACTGATGATGAAGACTACAGATGGCCACCGGGACTACTCAATAATAAGTATTTCACAGGTTGCGATTCGATTACTTTAATATGTTTGCTAAGCACAATTTATGCTCGTCACAATGCGAATGGTGAAATGGAGCTGATGATGGAGTACCAAGAGAACTCCTCAACAATTAACGTCCCTGCATCGGGAAAAGCAATATTTTGTACAAGGCGATGAGCAAGTTGACATTAGGCTATTGTAACTTAGATACTTTATAAACAGACCCACTAAAAAGCGAGAAATAAAAACTTTTTAGCAAAAAAAAAAACCGACTTCCAAAAAAACACTAAGTACAAAGTGAAAAATAACTTTAATTTCGTAAGTCGGTTGCAATAAATTAAAATACAGATCCAAAGACACCGACTTCCGAAATTAAAGTTATTGTTAAAAAGTTTTACATTTATTACTTAACTATTATAATATTATTTTTATTTCATTACGAACCCGAGTAATTAGATAAACAATCAAACTAGTCCTTTCTAGTCGCGTCGTCGTCGTTCCCGCCATTTTTTTTACGCTCCGCACGACAACCAACCCTACTAGAGTTTACGCACACATTTGCACGTGTAACAACGTCATTTGGCTATGTAGTAGTAGTAGGTAATTATTTTGCGCGCGTTGTACGGAGTGTCCGGGGTGTGACAGTACAACAGTAGTAAACATTAAAACGTGTGTAGTTATAACTAAAGTAGGTACTTACATAGTTTCTAGGTTTTTAATGTACACTCACTAAGTTTATAGGGTACACTTGCACAAATACACAGTAAAATCAAAACTTAGTTAGCGATTATTATATTTAACAAAATGACATGACATGTAAATAAACTTGCTAACTAAATACTTAAATGATAAATGTCCATTGACATTTATCATTTAAGTAGTATATTATAGTATTATAGTATAGATGTAAGCCGATAAAAAAAATGGTCACAATCCGATTTATAGTTGCGTGGAAATGCCTGGACAAACATACATAACATACATCTATGTCGGCGGCGCGCTTCACCGTCGACATTTCTCTAAGCTATAAAAAACACGTGCTCCGATCACGCCATCGACAAGTACGTCACAGAACTTCTCCCACCGTGCACCGCCCCGCTGCTCGACTTGTTTTGCTATCAGTATAAAGGAGCGAGCAGCGAAGCGGAAGGGGAGGTAGGGGCGCTATCTAGCGCCCGCCCAGTGCTCGCGGGCGTACCGCAGGGCAGCTGCCTGTCGCCGGCGTGTTATTCACGTTACACCGACGACATCCCCACTACTCCGGACGCCATGCTCGCGCTGTACGCAGACGACGCCGCGTACATTACTACATCGCTTAACGCGAAGTACGCGGCGGTGAAGATGCAGCGCGCGCTCGAGCTGCTGCCCGGATGGCTGTCGAAGTGGCGGCTGTCGGTGAACGTGGGTAAGACGCAGGCGATGGTAACTGGGTTTGCGCCTCTCCCACCACCCTTGACGCTGCAGGGGGCCGACATCGCGTGGTCACCCCGGGTCAATTACCTGGGGGTCGCCATCGATCGTCGGCTCACAATGGGGCCACACGTCCGCTCGGTCGCCGCAAGGGGTAGGGTCGCCCGCAACCTCCTCAAACCGGTGCTCTCGTCCCGCATCCCGGCGCGCGTCAAGTTGGGCGTGTACAAGTTGTACGTGCGCCCAATCTTGACGTACGCCGCCCCGGCATGGTTCGCCCTCACGAGCGAGTCGAGCCGGAAGCTGCTCCGCGCGCAGCAACATCTTGCGCTGCGGACCATTATGAACGCTCCTCGCTTCGTGAGGAACGATGTCCTGGAACGGGACCTCGGGATTGAGAGCCTGGACGAGTTTGTGCGGCGCCTCGCGAAGGGAATGTTCGCGCGTGCCGACGCATCCGCTTGGCCGCATGTCAAAGACATTGCGCCCTGGCACGCGCGCCCCCCTGACGCGAGACCCCTGCCCCGCGACCTGGTAGCGGACGATGACCCCACACCGGATTGACGCCTCGAGTGAGCTGCACCCAGGTTACACGCGGCTCACTCGAATCAACTGAACTCTACCATCTACATACACTCGTCGCGCAGCGTGTGCTAGGTTAATATAGGCACGTTGCGTGGCGAACGCAGACACTCACTACTATTCAGACGCTTAAACTCACGCGTGTATGCGCAGCGCGGGCCGCGATACACGCAGACACTGAGCGGTGTCACACAGTACAATACCGCTCACACACGCACGACTGCCCCTTAGCCCGGACCGTAACCGGCTAGCTCTGGAAGCGGGGCGGGCGGGGGCAAACACCTATATTCTGTAGGAGCGTCGAGTCGGCACCTCCGTCGCTGGTCGTCCTCCGCCGGGCCTCCCCCAGGCAACTGGGGGTCTCACCTGGCGGGGACAGACCGCCGAGGTGTCGTGAAGAAAGCGGCGCTGTGAGTCAGCGTCGCGGCGCGCCTACAGAAAAACAACATGCAACCACTCACACGGGCGCGCGTAACTCACGCGCGCCCGAACGCTGCCACCAGCCTACGTAGCGCACACAGAGAGGGGCCTGTATTAGCAGGCCACCGCAGGGCCTCCGCGGCCGGGGGGCTCAGCCCCGGTACCGCCCGCCACGCCCCCTGACGGGGGCGTCGCGATATCCCGGACTTTGGAAGGGGAGGTTCCCCTGCGACGCGAACAAAGCCCACATGCGCCATTTACAGCGCGCTGTAAAGAAACGCATTGCGGAGTGGCGTTCCGACGGTTGGGACAAGACGCTCAGCGATTTTGAGCCCACTCACCAAGCCTTCTGGCAGCTTCAGAGGAATTTACGTTCCCCTGAAGAAGTAGCCATACCTCCCCTCATACGCCCCGACAAGACCGTAGCATTTGACCCCTCCGATAAGGCCGAATGCCTCGCCGATAGCCTAGAGTCCCAATGCTCCCCCAGTACTCAACCAGTAGACCGAGCACACCTTGACAAGGTGAACGCTGAGGTCGAACGTAGAGCCTCCCTCCCACCAGTCGAAGACCCCGATGATCCTCTGCCTCCCGTCACTCCTGACGAAGTGGAAGACATCATTAAGGGGCTCGAATCCCGCAAAGCTCCCGGCACGGACGGTATCACCAATAAGGTGTACAAGCTCCTCCCGCCCCACTCATACTACTCATGACCGCCATCTTCAATGGCGCCATGAGCAACAACATCTTCCCGAACGCGTGGAAAGAAGCCACCGTCATAGGTATCCCAAAGCCAGGCAAACCCAAGTCTGAGCCCTCCAGCTACCGCCCCATCAGTCTGCTTAATGTCTTTGGCAAAATCTACGAGAGGCTTATTTTTAAGCGTCTCAAAGACTATGCCGAGGCAAAGAGCCTCATCCCTAACGAGCAGTTTGGTTTCCGAACCAAACACTCTTGTATCCACCAAGTCCACCGCATCGTCGAGCACATCAGCGCTGGCTTTCAGCGCAGTGCTACGACAGGCGCCCTATTCTTCGACATAGCGAAAGTATTCGACAAGGTTTGGCACAATGGCTTATTATATAAGCTATACTCTCTTGGAGTGCCAGACCGTCTCGTGCTCATCTTACGAGACTTCCTGTCGGATCGCTCTTTTCACTACCGCGTCGAGGGCGCACTCTCCACCCCTCACCCCATCCGTGCCGGAGTCCCCCAGGGTTCCGTTATTTCCCCTCTCCTGTTCACCCTATTCACCAGCGACATTCCCACGTGTAAAAAGGCACAGTTGGCTCTATTCGCCGACGACACTGCCATTTATCACACGGGTCGCTGTCAGGACGCCATCGCTCGTACTCTCCAGACTTCCGCAAACGTCCTAGGCGCTTGGTTCCGGAGGTGGAGAATCGAGGTCAACCCTGACAAGAGTCAGGCAGGTTCTCTTTTCGAAACATAGTCGATTCGCCCCCCCCCCCCTCCCCAGTCCTATCACTATGTAAGGCAAACAGATACCTTGGGGTAAGCAAGCGAAGTACCTAGGAGTTATCCTCGACCGTCACCTCACTTTCGGAGAGCACATAGAGACGGCTCGTTCGCGAGCCGCTTTCGCTCTCGGTAGGCTCCACTTCCTTCTCACTGCCCGAAGCAAATTGTCACTGAAGTGCAAATTGCGCCTCTAAACCGCGGTCATCCGCCCTATCATGACTTACGCTTGCGTAGTCTTCGCACACGCCAAGCCTCGTCACCTGCATAAAATGCAGACCCTCCAAAACCGTTTCCTTAGAAAGGTCACGGGAGCCCCCTTCTATGTCCGTAATATCAACCTCCATCTGGACCTTAGAATCCCCACCGTCCAGCAGTTCATGAAATGCCTCTCCAAGCGCTTCTTTGATTCTGCCATCAAACACCCCAATCCCCTGATTGCGGCGGCCTCCCGATACACTCCCTCGCGCATAAGTAAGATTCGCCGACCGAGGCATACTCTCACCCTCCCTGACGACGCTACGACCCTCCTACAGGAGAGTAGCAAGAAAACAAGTACTTTAAACAAGTACAAGCCCAGACAGCCGTCCTATCGTCCTCGCCGTCGAGGCCCGTCGCGACGCCCCGTACCTAGTCCACCCCGACCCTTGCTCGAGCCAGCCCGCGCCGCTGAGCCTGTAGTTTTAAATTCGTCCCTAAATAATACCGATCCAGCCTGTCCCTTGCTGCCCTCTTCCAGCGACGCCCTAAGCCGAGGTCCGAACCCCACGGGGGGTGCCCTTAGCGTGAGTCACTTAGTTTTTAGTTAGTTTTTAAGCCCTGGCTGGAGGCCTTAACTTCAAGGCATCCACAGGAAAGTCCGGTTAAGCAGTCGACAACCTCCTACAGGTTGAACTGCGAGATGCCATTTCCAAAAAAAAAAAAAAAAAAAAAGCGGAAGGGGAGACTTGACCATTGGACATCGCATGGACAACATGTGCTCGGAAACTGTCTCGCGTCACGTATCTGGTTGTGTCTTGTACCTACAGTGTGTGATTTGCTAGTGTGATTAAATTGTTTGTGAAAAATTATAATCTGATTTAAACTGCTAAACCGTTTTTCTATTGCGCAATAACCAACACTACCCACAGTTAGCCCACAGTACTTAAAATATGTCTGATAATAACGAGACACACATGTCCTCACCCGACATCAGAAGTGGGATTCGTGTTGGTTCATGCGCAAAGTCAGTACGCTAAAAGTGAAAGTGACATTTGAAAAACAAAGTGGAAACATGCGAATGCTTTTTAAATAATCATGTGGATCTGTGCAAATTAGACCCAGAGATACGGATGCGCGATCATGGTGCATGTTGTTTTGGGCATAGGCTGTATGCAGAAATACCTTTGCCGAGCGACGCGCCTGTTGCGACTAGTAAGGCGCACAAAGGAGCAGCATCAACGTGGCTATCGTAAATAGCATACCAAGGACGTAGCGTGGAGCTACCAGTAACGTGGAGTAACTTTGCACAAGCGGCCCACAGCCGTCAGCGAAACCCTTCGTGTGCTACAAGTGAGGGAGACCAGGGCATGTCGCGGACCTGCACAAGCAGTGGCAGCCAAGCGGATGGTGGACAACATGCTGAAACAACTACCCTCAGGCACATTAGAAAATAAAGGTGAGCTGTATTGTTTTGTTAACGATTCTGGTGCTGAATGCTCGTTTGTAAAAGCGTAACAAACGAGTTAATAACGTTATTGTATTAACTGGTATTGGTCAAACACGTGTATTCAGTACAGAAAAATTCTTATGACCTAGTGTATAGGTTAGCGAGCAAAAATTGAAATTTTATTACATATTCTACCCGACATCTACTTGCAAAGTAATACTAATATGGATCAAAGGTAGCTATAACAAATTTCGTGTTATTAGAAAACTAAGAGCAAAATCAGATTATCAGACTAAGCTAGATCGGAAGTTCAGAGGTCCGTTTAAAGTAGCGGAAGTTTTGAATGGTGATCGCTTTATCTTAAAAGCTTTAAAATCTAATCTTATGCATAAGTACGCTCACGATCGCATACGAAAGATGCCTCTAAGTAGTGCTACTAAGACGGTGAGAAGAGTTCGATTATTTAGAGCACATACCATACCTTGGCTAGGTCGCACTGTATGCACTTGTTTGTAGTCGTAACTGCAACTCATTTGTGAGATGTTCAGGGAGCAATGGGTTGCTGGTGGTGCAGCGGGAACCAGGGTCTCAAAGGAGACTATTTTTGTGTTGGTCTTGTAAAGACCTGGGAGTCGTAGACTCTATGTGAAGTGAAGTATGTTGCTCGTATCACTGGAGGTGATGATATGGGTGGTATAGGTGTCACTGGCTGCTGCAGCATCAGAGCCATAACCGTTGTATGTGGTCTACTCGTAAGTTGATACAGTTCCTGACCAATTATTACTAAGGTTTATTTTTGTTAAGTAATGTGTTTCGATAACAATGTGGTCAGAATGGGCCGAGTGGAACATGCACTGCTGTTGATTCTTTTGGTTACAGGTTAACTCACAAGGACGTGTGCAAGCAGAATGACAGTGTTGGATAGCACTGCCCTCTTTGGATCTCCTGTACGAACAATCGCTGATCGGGGACGGTGTTTTTCGAGCAAGCTGTCCAGAGAGATTGACTGCGGTGGCGGCCGATATGAGAAGCGAGTGGATGTCTGTACCATTTAAGCCAGCTACAGACCCGTTGTCTACCAAATCTGGTGAGTCGTTTTCATTTTGTTTTGACTCTGGTACCTACTGAGTGCTTTCCTGGTTATAATAACAGCAAAAACGGTTACATTGTTAGGTATAGCTCAATCTAGTTAACAATGCAATTTTTAAATACGCTAACAATAGGTTACGAATGATGCCAGTAGATGGTGATCACAATGGTGATGAGCAAGCCTAAGTAGTGGGAGCCACGCGAGTAGGGGTTCTCTATCGGCTGTAGTAAAAAGTGTGTAATCATTGGATGATGCACACCAATCCATGCGCTGGATGTGTGAGAGCGAGAGCAATGCGATTACTGCATAGCTATTCACAACGACTCGATACGCTTCCGTACCGTATCGAACATCAAACAATGTTTTCGTAGTGAGTCCTATAAACGCTGTTCACACGTCCAAAACCCGAAAATTTTGTCAGTTTAAGTCAAATAGACGACTACCATTCTTCCGACAGTTGTTTGCTGTCGGGGGCAAGGCAAGTCAGGTTATTGAAATGTCATTTTCGATACGATAGCTTGTCTTGTGGTTGTGAATTAAGGTGCTGGTCGGCCGGAGAGCCGTGGCGTTAGAGTGGTTTACTCGTGTGTGGTTTTCTCGGTATCTAAGGCATCTTAGTGTAAAAGATGGTTGTTAATGTGGATAACGATGGTACATGGCTCTGGATGATGATTTTCACTATTATTAGATAATCGAAGTTTTCTTATATTGCGTGATTGATCAAAGTTTGTTGGCACATGCCAAGGGATCAGAGTATTACTAGCGAATTTGAGGAAAGTCAAGTAATAGTCTTGTTGATGAAGCAGAGTAGAGATTGTGTTGTGATAGTGCTGAACCTTAGTTCGGCTGGTTGGAGACCGTACCATAGTATCGTAGCCATGGCCCGTTAGAAATCGGCATTTACTTGCTAGACCCTGGGTACGTGATACACGGTAGCTCTGGGTAGTATGGTCAGGTCTAGCCTCGAAGCCAAGAGCGTAGAGTCAAGGACGACTCGGCATTCCTTCGGGAAGTGCGTATGTGACAAATGTGTGGGCCCCTGAATGAGATACTTGAGGTTTTATTTTCTTTGAATAACATGGTGTGGAATCTTTGTACGAAAGAGTCGAGTCCCTTTTAATTATGTCCAGTCTTTTTTGCGAGAAATGCCAGAAAATCGGAGTATAACTGACAAAATTGATGTTGAGCATAGTAGTAGTAACAATGAGAAGAGTAAGTTTACATGATGATTGGACCGTACCAGAGGTCGTCGTGTAGCCGTAACTGAATAGAAATCGGCGTCTAATACTTTAGTAGTCCATGAGTGCGCGGTAAGCAGTCCACTCTGGCGGAGGTCGAGTTTCAAAAAAAACCATAGAGTCCAGGAGAGACGGCGCTCCCGTGGGGGTTCGCATAAAAGAAAGATGAGTAACTGGAGCTTACTGGGCTATGCGTAGCGAGAGACCACATGCAGAGCTTAAGTGTGTTGATTCATTTGGTTTGATTATGTCTTTTGTGAGATAGTGCGATAAATGTGTAGTCAGTTGTACTTTGAATTTCCTGATTATTGTTAGTAATAGGTTCTCTAGTGTAGTTCAAAATTAAATAAAGAGTTTTGTCAAATTTCGACTTTAGTAAAGTCTGATAAATAAAACTGATTCTTACGGGTTAGTTCAGGAGTGACCGAGCTATGTGACTTTAGTAAAGTCTGATAAATCAAACTGATTCTTACGGGTTAGTTCAGGAGTGACTGAGCTATGTGATACTTTGCGGGTATGTTTGTTTACAGATTAACACACGAGGACGTGTGCGAGCAAGGTGGCCGTGTCGGCGTCATTAGTCTGACTATTCGGAACGCCAGCACCACCCGGTGGCGCTCAACAGAGTCTAGCCTGAGCTTGCGAGGAGTGGAGAAAAGCGCGCAGCGGTGTAACGAGTCAGTCTTGGCTCTGGCATATCACGGTGGGGTTGCGGAAGCATCGTACGTTCCCGCAACCACCGTCGTGGATGGAATACCGGGGTGGTTTTTAGTCAGTAAGAGTCTGACAGACCCCTCCGTCCGCCCCGGGGCGGAGGACATCCATGAGGATTTTCCACCCCGGAAAGCGTGTCACGGGGCAGAAGTGGTACTTTAAGTCTGTTTATTTGGAGCCGATTAATAGTAACGCCAGCTGATGTCCATAGAACTAACGATGACCATTAAATTGCAATAATCATTGTAGGGTTAAACCGGTCCAATGATAAATCAGCTATAGGGAATAATAATATTCCGGACTAGCCAAAATAAATTCTGAAGGGTTTGTAGCCGGCCAGAATTTGTTAATCTGAAGGGTTTGCAACCGGACCAGAACTTGTTAATCTGAAGGGTTTGCAACCGGACCAGAATATCTGAAGGGTTTGTAACCGGACCAGAACTTGTTAATCTGAAGGGTTTGCAGCCGAACCAGAACAAGTTAATCTGAAGGGTTTGTAGCCGAACCACAGCTTAATCTGAAGGGTCAATAAAGACCGGTCCAGAAGTTTGAAGGGTCAATAGAGACCGGTCCAACACTTTTTAATCTGAAGGGTCATTGAAGACCGGTCCAGAACTAATTCTTACCAGTCTGTAGGGTTTAGATAAACCGGTCCAGATTGTAAGGTACGATTTTTATGGTCAGGATAATCGCACAATTTATGCTTATTACAGACGTATGAATTGTAAGCGCACGAGGACGTCCGCAAGTCAGTATGGCCGTGTCGGCGGCGCGCGTCACCGTCGGCATTTCTCTAAGCTATAAAAAACACGTACTCCGATCACGCCATCGACAAGTACGTCACAGAACTTCTCCCACCGTGCACCGCCCCGCTGCTCGACTTGTTTTGCTATCAGTATAAAGGAGCGAGCAGCGAAGCGGAAGGGGAGACTTGACCATTGGACATCGTATGGACAACATGTGCTCGGAAACTGTCTCGCGTTACGTATCTGGTTGTGTCATGTACCTGTGTGATTTGCTAGTGTGATTAAATTGTTTGTGAAAAATTATAATCTGATTTAAACTGCTAAACCGTTTTTCTATTGCGCAATAACCAACACTACCCACAGTTAGCCCACAGTACTTAAAATATGTCTGATAATAACGAGACACACATGTCCTCACCCGACATCTATAAAATTTTGTATATTTGTTTTGAAGCCCCCAATTACAGCAATGAGTTAAAAGCATAACGACGGTTAAGAACCAATAGTGTCTATCTCAGTTTTTTACGTTTTTCACTTTAATGTAGGTAGATTTAAAGTTTAATTTGGCTTGGCCTACTGAGGCACTTATCTCAAAATTCACAAGTTGTAGTTGTTCGCTATAGAAATTCCATCTAAGTCAAGAGCGCGTGTATTTTTCTGCCAATACTGCAGTGCTATTCTGTAAAAATCTCACCGTGAAAACTAAGGTGAAGTGAGCTGTCATTCCACCTGATGTTAGGGATTGCCTCCATTGATAGTTCACTTCACGCTCACTTCACCTATGTTATCACGGTGAGATTTTTACAGAATCGATAGACTGTTTATCTCTTCTCTATTGCGGATTAAATGATAAATTATTTATTTTCTGTAAGTAGGTTTGTACAAACACGTTTACACGTCAATATTATTATTTATTTTTTTTTAACTAGATGAGGTCGGCGTTTCCTATCTGACTATTCTGAGAAGAAAGGCCGAAACAAACTCAGAGGTCACAGTCTCTTTTAAAGTCCAGACAAAATCTTGGTCAGATCATGTGATGACCATGTAGGTAGATTGGTGTCTGAAATGGTCTTTCAAGGAAAGAACCACACAGATTGAGCGGACCTGTCCAGTCAGTGCACGCATTTGTCAAAAATCGTGCAGCTCAACTCAGAACTTGAGGAGCTCAACGATTCGACGAACAATACCAAAGATTGAACATTTGGGTGGGCCGCGTAGATTACTCAAACTGCCAGATCATAAAACTAACTAAGAAGGAAAACAGAAAAAAAGAAAGAAATGACCCACATAGTCCTCACATTCACAATAGTTAATTAAAAAAGAAAAAAAATACTTTACAAAGTAAATATTCATGTTATTGTATAAAATAAATAAAATTCATTAATGTCAATGTGTAAATAAAAATACGAACATAATACTTGAGGACCATGTAGATTGGTGTCAGAAATGGTCTTTTGAGGAAAGAACCACACAGACTGAGGGGACCTGTCCAGTCAGTGCACGCATTTGTCAGTAACCGTGCAGCTCAACTCAGCACTTATGGAGCTCAACGATTCGACGAACAATACTAAAAACAGGACATTTGGGTAGGCCGCATAAACTACACAAACTGCCAGACCATGATTAAAACGTAAACAATGACCCACATAGTCCTAACATTCACAATAAATAAAATAATATAATACTTAATTACACAGTAAATGGTAAATGTCCATGTCATTGTTTATGTAAATAGATATTTAGAAAAAATAAAGTGTAAAATAGCAAAATAAAATAAAACAACATTCGCAATTTAAATCTATTGGAGCAGCTCAATCCCAAGCCCTTTGGGATTGGTTTGCCTTGCCACAACGACCAAAAAGATATAGGTAACCCCGACGTGTCTTATTCGACCTTAAATAAAAATATTATCCCATAACTGTCTCGAAGTACCAGCATCTCCAAGAGCTCAAACAAGTTCTACCAAGTGAATTATGTCATAATTTTTATGATACACTGGCCCCGATTCTGTTGTTCACAAACTAAACTAAATTTAAGTTCAGTGCATCTTTTTCTTTCTATTTCATTATGAAAAGGACAGAAGATAAATATTAGTTTAGTCCGCGCCACTGACACACTCACACTCTACAAATGGGGCAGTGGCCCCGATTCTGTTGTTCACAAACTAAACTAAATTTAAGTTCAGTGCATCTTTTTCTTTCTATTTCATTATGAAAAGGACAGAAGATAAATATTAGTTTAGTCCGCGCCACTGACACACTCACACTCTACAAATGGGGCAGTGGCCCCGATTCTGTTGTTCACAAACTAAACTAAATTTAAGTTCAGTGCATCTTTTTCTTTCTATTTCAATATGAAAAGGACATAAAATTAATATTAGTTTAGTCCTGTCAAATTAGGCAGCGCTTGACGTAAATTGACGTATTTTTAGTAGCCAATTTTTTAATCTCGTCTAACTTGTCTATGGATTATCTAATTTGACAGGACTAAACTAATATTTTATCTTCTGTCCTTTTCGTAATGATATAGAAAGAAAAAGATGCACTGAACTTAAATTTAGTTTAGTTTGTGAACAACAGGATCGGGGCCAGTGTATTTGTTGTTTGTTTCTGTTCTACTAAAAATAATTTTGATGATTCGTTTCAGTTATTTTGAAGATTATTTTAGTTTAGTTATTTTGAAGATTTTTTTAATTATTTCAAAGTATTTTTTAGTTAGTTAGAAGTCTTTTTCAGTTATTTTAAGGTCTTTTTACTTTTTTGAACCCAATATTTCACCTTCCATTGTGAACACTATAATTAGAAAATGTGATTTTTCATTGTATTGTTTTATTTCAAAAACGGCTAACTACTACTTATTTGAAAAATATTTACATTAATCAAACCAATACCACGTAACTCATTGACCTAACTCATGTTAATTGTAAATAGGCCAATCTTAACCTAATTCTAGGATATCTATCGTATTTCAGCATATTTTTTCTATTTTTACATACCTACTTATATAAAAATTTCAAGTATGATCTGTCTATTCAAAGCAAACAAATGTTTTTTTTATCTCCTGTAAAATTAACTTTATTGAGATAGACACTATTGATTCTTAACCTTCGATAATACAATGACCAAACTATTTTTTTCATTACTTTATGCACTCAAAATTGAGTCTTATTGCCATAGAATAAGACTTAATTTTCTTTGGACTTTAATGGCAAAATACATAATTTTGAAAAAAAAAACTAAGTATTTCATTAGGAAAAGGACAGAAGATAAATATTAGTTTATTCCTGTCAAATTTGATAATCCATAGACAAATTTAGACGTGATTAAAAAATTGGCTACTAAAAATACGTAGGTAATTTTACGTCAGGCGCTGACTAATTTGACAGGACTAATTTGACTTAAGTAAACTTAAAATCTGTTAGACGAGTAGATAAAAAAGGTTTTAATAACGATAAAAAAAACAATATTAAGTACCTACCCTAAAATAATATCGTGTTGTTAGATAATCAAAACTAAATACTGGTATTCAGCTGAATTCAGTTAGACTGGAAACCGACCCCAAATATGGTTGGGAAACAGCTAGGGATGAGTTAATCAAAACTAACAAAACGATATTAATTTTAACGTAAAATTTATTTTTTTGCATTTATTTCAATATGATCCAGCATTAATAGTTTTGAGTTATTAATCCAAAAAATATAAATATTTTTGTTCATCATTGCTTTCAATAACTTCCTTAGACGCTAGCCCCTTAGAGCATTAAACCAACCGGAGACGCAACGAGCACTAATATCTATGCGAATAAGTCTGTCACTTTCATCGCGGGGGACGAGGCAACGCACACAAATAGTGATAACACACTAATGCATTTTCGATCGCGTTGTTACTCACGCACACGAAAAAATTATCGAACACAAGCATAAACTATACGCACACATGTACTAACTCACACAGAGACGCCCCTGTCAGGATACGGCATGACGTCATTTTTGTGTAAGCGATGAAAGTGCTTGACACTATCGATATTTTGCTGTCGATGAGTTCAGCCAATAGTTGTGATAAAAAAGGCTCTTCTTTATTTAATTGTTTTTTCATATTTACTTATCAAATTGATCTTCAATGCAGATCAATTCTTTTTAAATAGGTAACATAGGATTTAGATTTTAAAGTTAGTCTATAAGGATTCATTGCCACGGTACAAGAACTGCCGGTCGATTCTGTAAAAATCTCACCATGAAAACTTAGGTGAAGTGAGTTTATTTTATTTAGGAATTGACACTATTGACAGCTCACTCCACGCTCATTTTACCTGAGTTTTCACGGTAAGATTTTCACAGAATATCATCGCTGCCTCGATGGTCTAGTGTTCGCAAGGATGAATGCTGAACACGACGTTCTGAGTTCAATACCCGGGTCGGGCAGTGTTATTGGTTTTCTTATTAAGAATTTCTCAGTAGCAGCACGGAGTCTCTTGATATTAGAATGTATTCTAGAACATGAAGCTTCAAAATGCTGTGAGCAAATTGTACTAGTACGTTTAGGAGCCAACCGAACCATGATTTGCTCAAACCCAAATCCAAACATCCCGAGTCATTGCATCTTTTGGAAATCTGAAAAATTAATATAATAACACAGGGACTGAATTACCCAAAAATAAAGGTACCTTTAAATTTGGGTATGACGTCATACCGTTAAATAACGATAATCGAAATATAACGATATCGTTATTTTTTAAAGTAGCCGTATTTTAAGGTACGAAATTCATACCGGTATATTTCAGTAGAAGTAACATAACCTTTTTAATAATATCAGTACCAATACCTTAACCTTTTTAAATAAGGGTTTCTTTGACACACCGCCTTGCCACTCTGTCTGTTTCTGTCGTTAGCGATTGTTAAATCACTCCATGTCCTTCACGCGCTAACTGCCTACCACTAGTACAACAAACATAAGGTCAAGTTGCAGCAAGTTGTTGTAGACACCCCCGTGCACCCGCGCCGCGCCGTCACCATGTTTTTCGGTACCGAAATCGTATAACGATTAAATAACAATTTATCCTAACCTTTATTTATATGGGTACCGGTATAGCTCTACCTCTATTTTGAATCGGTACCGTTATATTTTTGAGGTATCTTAACCATTAACCGTAACCGCTTTCAGTCCCTGGAATAACATACTCATAAAGTCGATATCGATATTTGTTTCTATGCAGTCACAGCCCTCATTTTGCTACAGTGTGGCCTGTTTTTAAATATAAAAATTGCGTAGTTTCGTGATAACTTGACCCGTAAATATTTTATAGTAATGAAGAATAACGATATGAGAAAATTGTAAGAGATTTGTGGAACATAAGTTTGATATCATTAATCAATTATTTGATAATAAATAGCAATTTTTTAAGGCTTTAGTAAAAAAATCTTATAAAGTACTTAACAAAATAAGTTGTAAACAGTAATAAGAATAACAAATGCGAAATAGAAGTTTGAAATAATTGTCAATATTTATAAATTACAACTTTAAAAATTACACTAAATTAGGTCTTGTACAATTTAGTGGCAACATTCATTGACCGACAATATTTTTTGGTTTTTTGCAAATTTATTGCATTTTATGTTATTATTAGGACAAAATAGTACTTATAGATGGAAAGTAAGGTTATCCTTTTGTTTACTAGATGTTTCCGATCTATTTTTACACGAAAAAACACTGCAATTCGGCATTTTTCTCTTACGTTCGTTCCACGCTAGTGTGATTTGCTGAATGACGTGGAACGCGCGGCAACTAGTTTTATATGACTGATATGACCGGCGGTCTCGTACCTTTGGCAGCGGGGAACGCCTGACAATGGCGTCTCCGGTTGGTTTAATGCTCTAAGGCTAGCCCGCGTCAAGACGAGTCTTCGCACGTGCGCCTAGTGAGTGTAGAACTTTAGACGAAACCGAAAGTCAGACCGTTTGTCTTGTCCACCGACACGTCAACGGGATATCAACGAGGACGAGATGACGGCGTCGAAGAAGCGATACATACTGCATACATTTACTATGGCCGCGTGTCTACCGCACACAACTACCGGGACTTCACGTTCGGTTCGAATAATCTCGTTTCTCGTTGACGACACGTTGACTTTGTACGGCGGAGTGGACAAACGCATGGAGGGGGCATAACGCTTTTTCGTTACGTGACGATTTCTCCAAGTTTACTCCTAACCAAGCTCCGATAAATATACGTAGTATTATACAGAATGTGGCGTAAATAATAGATAACCCTGAAACTGTCGACTAGCCAGATTATCATCTTTCATTTACCCCACTTTTATCACCATATGCCCATATTCGATACAGGGCCCCAACAATCCATAATTCCCTAGAAAACATGTTAAAATTTGAGAATAAGTATTTTTTTGCGAAGGTAGATTATAAATTTATAACTGTTGGTAATGAAGCAATTATAGCATTAGCTAGCTTTTCTATGTCACTTACCCGTGGTGCAGTAACATTACCAGAGCATGAGGGTTCAGGAGGTAGATCACGCCAATTGTAGAAATGACATCTGATACCTAAGTGAGGTAAATGATAGATGATAATCTGGCTAGTCGACAGTTTCAGGGTTACCCATTATTTACGCCACATCCTGTATCTCCGTTATAATCTAAGTAGTCTGTGGTTTGAATAAAATAATTTCGGTCCAAAACAAATTTGTGGCGTTAGTTCCGATTTTAACCGCACGCCAAAAGATCCTTGTACTGCAGTAAATAGTAGTACATACTGATTCCATGAGTACTGACTTAAACAGTTTTGGCGTTTTGGTTTGTGTTTGTTTTTAGAGGTTTGTACAGAGGCCAGCACATCAAGCTTTACTACAATTTCCCCAATTGACTATAATAATATTTATAACGTTATTACGAAACGCAAACGAAAATCCCGAGAGTCAGATTGGCAGATGGTCAAGAAGATTTTTAGATACTTGAAAGGAACGACTTCTTTTGGTATAAAGTATAAGTCAGACCATTTCAATGACTATTGTTGGCTACAGTGCAGCAGTGATGCTGACCACGGCGGAGATCAGCAAACCGGTCGATCAACTACAGGCGTCATATGTTTATACGCTGGAGTAGCTGTATCGTGGTTAAGCCAAAGACAAGCATCGGTGGCAATTTCAACAACAGCAAAATAGTTGCAGCAAGTGAAGCTACACGGGAGTTAATTTGGTTGCAGAGAATATTTACCAAACTCACACAGCTGAAAGTTTTCCCAACGCTTCTAGTTGACAATGAAGCTGCAATTCGCCTGGCCCAAAACCCCGAATTCCATAAGCGAACTAAGCATATAAGAATTAGACATTTATTTGTGCGAGAAAAGGTTCTTGATGGAGAAATACTTGTGAAGAGAACAAGCACAACCAATCAGTTGGCAGACATGCTTACCAAAGTAATGCCAAGACCAAGACTTGTCCAGTTAAGAAGTCAACTTTTTAACATATTCAAAGAGAGAAAGTGTTAGAGTTTGTAGCAGGCCATTTTCAAAAAGTAAAGAAGAAATTAGAAATGGTTGCCTAGCTACAACTCGTTGACTTGTGATTGGACTTTGACAAAATAAAAAACTTGAGAGGTGTCAAGGGACACCCGGATGGAACGAAGTTCCTTTCGATTAATTAGTGAAGGAATTGTAATAAAATTTTATTTTTTTTAAGTTATAATAATAAATAATGTAATGTATTGAATCTTGTATAAAATAATTATATTCAATGCGAAATAGAAATGAAAATATCTGGCTTGCTTTCTATAATAGAGAGAGAGACAGAGAAACATGCGACGCCGCACAGCCATTGATATATATGTTACACTAGATTAGCAATTACCGCACCAAGGCGTTGCCACTAGGCTGATGGCCACAGCCATCAGCGTAGCTAACGTCAGTTCAGTGCTCTGTGTGACGCCAACCGAAGTCAACCGAGTGACATGCGACAAAAAATATCGCGAAAGAGTGCGATGCAAGATCACAAAAACATAATAAATTAACCGGAATTACTTTCCACACGTAAATTAATTGTCTCTGTGTTTATATCAACGTAAAAACGCAATAAAATGTAGAATTTTGTAAATTAGGTTCAGTGTTACCACTAAAAACTTAGATTTAGTTTCCCACATTAGTGGGAGTTTTTAATTTATGGAATAAGTGATTTTAAATATTTTTTAATAATAACAACGTAGCAGGTTGCTTAAAGATGCAGCACACCGTGAAAAATGGGTGGAAATAATCCGATTGCTGAGAAAAGAGACTGACTGGCTACCTACTAAATCATTCAATTTCATTAATAATAAAGAAAAATTATTCAAAAAGAAAATGTCTTAGTTATTTTCATTATTTATAAACTTCTATTACACATCCAATAAGAAATACATAATTCAAATAATTAAACTTAACCTAAAACGCTTTTTATGGCTTAAAATGTTGGGTAAAATTTAGCATGGGTAGGCAACCCCATCCCGTCATTGCATATTTATAATGCGGTCTTTGTCTAATCTAAGCGACGGTATTATTCTTACGACGTGTGTAAGTGAGACAGATATAAGATGTTTAGTGGTTTCAAAGCTACGTCGTCGCGTTTATAAAGTGGGTACACTTTTTTAACACATTTTATTGAGGTTTGCTTCTCTAGTTATATACCTCAATGCGCACAGCTTACAATAGCTTACTATAGCAAAAAGTGTCGTGACAACTTTTCGTAAGAATTTTTTCCGTCTAGCCCCCTTCACAACGCGCGATAAGGAACTTCGTTCCAAAAAGTATTTTAGTTTAAAAAGTGATCTATTTATTTTGTGTGCTTGCTGTGTTATTAACATCTCTTTCATTTCATCTTCTCATTCAATCTAAACGTAAACTTAAATATTCTGCACTACTGCGTGGTGGTGTTAAGTTGAAACATCGAGGTAAGAGATCCTCAAAATATTACAACAGGGACCAATCAAATTTTGGGTCAAAGACCTGGCAAATGACAAATATCTGGATGTATTTCTTTCGTTCACACATAAATTACTGGATGTATTTTAATGAAATTTAGAATGGAGAAGATAGCTTACCTTGGAATATCACTTAGGCTACCTACTATTTATAATGTACTTAATCATTGTGTAAGGTCATAGAAACAGCTAGTAGAATATAATCCAATAAGAACTTTATTTTATTACTTACTAGCTGTGCCCGCGACTTCGTTCGCGTGGTTGTCGAGAACAAAACAACGTCGTTTAGATAAGAGTATATCACCTTTTTGATGATTTAGATAAGAGTCCTGACTTTGGTATAGTTGATTACGTTAATGCTTCTCTATATACTATGTTAGCGGTGGAATTACCCGGAGCATATACAAAAAGGTTGTTTGGGTTGCTAACACGTGATAGAGAAACATAGAGTTGGCCGTGTGAAAAACAATCAAAAGTAAGGTCTACACCCGCAACGGATAACGTCTGGCCTTGGGCTTTATTAATAGTCATAGCGTAACAGAGGCTTACAGGAAATTGCACACGTTTGAAAGTAAACGGAAAATTATTGGGGATAATGGGTATCCTGGGAATGAAAACAACATCACCGGAGCCGCAACCTGTTAAGATTTCGGCTTCGATGACATTTCGTTGGAGATTTGTTACTCTCAACCGAGTTCCATTGCATAGTTTTGGTGGGCTTAAATTTCTGAGTAGAATGATTGGTACTCCGACTTTTAAATAAATTTTGTGTGCTGGAAGACCTGGTGTATTTAGAGAGTCTAAAAACTCTACTGGATAGTGGGTGGCATCTCCTTCTTCTAAAACCGTGTTAATAGATAAATATTCCCTACTTTCTCCAGAAACATGTACCAATATTTGAGAATTTATTGCTGCTGCTTGGTCGTTGCGAGGTGCCAAAATAGCTCGTTGGCATAGCCAAGCAGCGTCATGGTTCGAGATCTCTGATGGATCTCCGTATACAGAGGAAATGAGTTCCTGCTGTGAGGCAACAGAAGAACACAGGCTTTCGACTAAAGTTACTTTACCTCCTTCTTGAGTCGGGTATGTGCCGTTACCAATTTGAAGTAGTAAATTTGAGAAAACCTGCGCGTTTGCGTCACCTCCCAAATATGCTCGCATATTAAAGCTCAAATTAGTTAATATGACACTACGCCATAAAATAGAGCTCTTTAAACAGGCACCTATTTCATCGGCCCTCGTTCCTCTGGGTATTATAGGGAGTGTCTGCCTGAAGTCTCCACAGAATAGCACCGTTAAGCCTCCCATCGGTCGGTCATTTTGTCTTATATCTCGCAACGTTCTATCTACAGCTTCCACAGCTTTACGATTTGCCATCGTACACTCGTCCCAAACGATAAGGGCGCAATCGCGTAAAACCCTTGCTTTATCACTATTGCGAGACACGTTGCAAACAGGGTTTTCTGTGCGGTCCAAGTCGATTGGTATTTTAAATGTTGTATGTGCAGTTTTTCCTCCTGGTAATAAAGTGGCAGCTATTCCTGAGGAAGCGACGGCAAGGGCAATTTTGTTTTGGCTCCTTATTTGAGCCAAGATAACTTTAGTGAGGAAAGTTTTACCTGTTCCACCAGGTGCATCTAAAAACAGCATTTCTCCTAATGAATGTTCTACACTACAGCATACTCTATCAAAGATTTGACGTTGTTCTGACGTCAAATTTGAACAGCCATTTCGCAATATTTCTGCTAACTCTTCGGGGTTGTAATTTATTTCAGATGTATACTCCCTATTAATTCGTTCCCCACCAACTGTCGGTGTCGGCAAGCCGTATTGACTGAGGGGGTTCCCTCCTATACTTGTAACTATATCTTGTATAGCCAGCAAAGCCCTATTATGGCAGCTTTCACGTACTTGGTCAGAAGTTTCACTATTTATATTTTGCTGTCTCAAAAAATCTTCGGCAAACGCGTCTTTATATTTTTGCCACAACTGCCCAGCGTCCGATAGGCCACAAAATGTCAACAAAATGGCAAATAAATGGCGCAAACGATGTGGACTATCACTGACGCATGCTTCGGCTAAAGCATCATCCCAATGCTGATCGCCATCTAATAAATGCCGTGCGCGGCAAGCAGCTTGAAATGTGAGATATTCTATATCGTCCACTTTGCGGAGCTCAGCAAAAGAAGTAGGTCCTCGCACTGTGTGAAGAAGAAGGCGTAAATAATAACACTCTGCATTATTTGGGTGCACCGTGTATACTCTTCCAATCACGTGTTCTTTAAAAATGCCGGACTCGCCTTCTACAGCAGTTCCACGTCTCCTGCGATTAAAAACACCTTGCTGCTTGTTATAAGTATAATAATGTGGCACTTCATTGTACAACAGAGACTTAGCGAAATTGTCTCTTTCGCAAAGGCGAAAGAATGCGAGCAAGGTGGTTTGTCTTGGGTTGTTCATTCTTTCTGCCACATTTTCTGGCTGAAAGTAAACTCGCTGCCCGCCTTCCAGGTGCACGTCAAGATGGATGACTGGCGGATACCTTTCATGAATAGGGAAACTCAAAATGCGCCAAACTGCCTCCGAAGAGCTTATGTATCGGCCAGATTGATACCTTGTCACTTCATCAAATTGGTTGTTATTTCTTAGTGCTATCATGGCTTGATCACTACCTTTATTAACATATTTACATATATATTTTATAGATTCGACGCTATTACAAATTTCAACATTAATGTGTGCTTGAAAAGCGTTTGACAAAACTGGAGAATACGGTACCACCCAACTATTATTTAGAATTATTTCTTGTCCACGGAATCTGACAGTAGCTGTGAAACCACCTTGTGACGGTGATCTTCGCCGGTATTGCGGATACCCATTTTCCCCAGCCATAGTTAGTTCTTTCAGTGCTCTGGGGTATTTTTTTGAGCATTGACCATCTTTCATGCACGGTGATTCCCTGTTTAAGAGGCCACATGGCCCGTGAACCATATGTGTTTTTACTATGTCATGCAAAATCGGATCTGCATTATAGTCCGGAAATTCTGCACTTATGACACTGTCTATAGCATCGGGACGAATTTTTTCTTCCAGCCACAGAAGAATGTGCGCGTGGGGTAAACCACGCTTTTGCCACTCGACGCTATACATAAAACAAAGAGTTGAACCGAAAACTTTCTCCTTTGTAAGTAGATTAATCAAGACTTTGAGTTTTAAATGAAAAATCCTAGCAATAATGTCATGTCTGTCGTATGACGCCTGTCCTGTGAGAAGTGCCTGGCAAATCTCCGTCCACTTTGGATTTGTTGTAAATGTTATAAAAAGGTCCGGCCGGCCGTATTTACGGACGTAACAAAAAGCATCTTGCGTTCGTTCGTGCATATACCGCGGACCGCCTGTGAAACTGGATGGCAAAATAACCAATCGACCCAAGTTTTCGACGTTATTATCTGATTGCATGGCGTCCCGCAAGTGCACGTATTCTTCAGCGCGTAACCGTCGCTGGTTAGTGCGAATATACACTAAACGTTCAGTTTCTATTTTTGCGTACATGTCCACAATAAATTGGCTGAACAAACCACGAAATCGTTGCAAATATACGAAACTGTTTTGCCTTATTTGTAAAAGGTAGGAATAGTATTGTTGAGCAGATATTTTTTTTTGATAATTAGTGACTCTCGTAGTAGGGTTCACTTGGTACAGCCCAAAATTGTACCCATCTTCACCATGACAATAAATTAGTGGATATTGCAGGGCGTCGTAAGCTCGGTGGGTTTCCAAAATGCGTTGAAGGCGATCGTCGCGTGTACGCAACACGATATCACGTCTCTCACACTCCTGGTCGACTAAAACAACTGCAACTTCATCTGCGACGGGTGCATTGTGTCTTCCACGGTGTTCACCCACAGGACGTCTATCGGCACTTATAACAATTTTGAAATCATTGCTGCCTTGTGGAATTGACTCCAATGCAGCTTTGAATTCACGAACGTACTGGTTAACGTGATGCAGCAATTCTTGAAGTTGACCCAAAAGCTCAGCATTGAGCTGGGGAAAATTGTGATTTCTAACATTGAGCTGTTGCGTGTAATCGGATACAAAATAAATTTGGAGAAATTTGGGTTCATTTTCTGGCAGCAAAGATCCAATAAGGTGATAAACTTGACCTTGTACTTTGAAGGTTGGCATGAACGGTCCTTCCGTTATTTG
Organism: Globia sparganii; assembly: GCA_949316385.1. Lineage (NCBI taxonomy): Eukaryota > Metazoa > Arthropoda > Insecta > Lepidoptera > Noctuidae > Globia > Globia sparganii. The sequence continues at coordinate 9,158,479 of OX438671.1, forward strand.
TTTTGCCCCAAAGGAAGTCATTTGGAAAGCACTGTTATATAAACGAATATTATCCAAAAAACGGTTCGACTGGGGATGATCGCCATTCAGGAGACTTTTAAGTAAGTGTGGTGGATCTTGGAAATTTGGAAGAACAATTTTTCCATTTGAGCAGCACATTCCATCTGTCTCTTTCCTCCATTTCAAAGCATGACAAAAATTACAAATTTCTCTCATGTCACCCACGAAAGTAAAGCCAGCATAATTAATTCTAGACGAATATGTGAACCCTGATTTTTCCCTATTGTCCCAAGGTAATAAAATATTTGCATCGTCATTTTCCATGGACTCATCAGCTCCGCTATTTGTTTCTCTATTCATATGGTATCGAGCTCGTTCTATTTCTAGGCGAGATTGACGTTGTTCTGCTGTTTCTGCTCGTCTTAGTTCATCTATTCTTTCCCTTTCAGATGCAAGATAACTTTCATTGTTTCTTTGTACACCTACATAGTTATGTCTAGCTATTTGTAATCGTTCTTCTCTTTGGGAGAGAGATTCAGACTCGCGCGAGAGAGCGTGTCGCTCTCGGTCAGATGACAGACGTGCTTGGCGTTCCTCGATACTCTCTTGAGAACGCAAAGTCGCGGTCCGAGTTCTTTGCGAACTTAAGCGCGACTCCCTTTCTGTGAAAGTCTCTGACTCGCGTGAGAGAGACTGGCGCTCCCGATCAGCAGACAGCCGAACTTCGCGTTCCTGGATATTCTCTTGAGAACGCAAAGTCGCGGTCCGAGTTCTTTGCGAACTTAAGCGCGACTCCCTTTCTGTGAAAGTCTCTGACTCGCGTGAGAGAGACTGGCGCTCCCGATCAGCAGACAGCCGAACTTCGCGTTCCTGGATATTCTCTTGAGAACGCAAAGTCGCGGTCCGAGTTCTTTGCGAACTTAAGCGCGACTCCCTTTCTGTGAATGTCTCTGACTCACGTGAGAGAGAGTGGCGCTCCCGATCAGCAGACAGCCGGTCTTCGCGTTCCTGGATACTCTCTTGAGACCGCAAAGTCGCGGTCCGTGTTCTTTGTGAACTTAAACGTGACTCCCTTTCGGTGAACGTTTCCGATTCACGTGAAAGAGCGATGTGCTCTCGGTTAGCAGATAACCGTGCTTCACGATCTTCTTCCGATTCCTGAGACCTACAAAGTCTCATCCTTTTCGCATTTCGGCTACGCAGCGAAAGGTTAGTTTTTTTTTCTTTGAGGCATTTTCAAGGAAAATTAAAGCAATAAACAAAACTAACAACACTTATGACTGAATAGCCTACAAACTTAAAAGAACGGTGCGTCGAACAGTCTAGTGTGACAACGTATCGTCTGTTCGTGGTCGTGACTCAACGAATTGGCAACACTAACTTACTGTATAACGATTGGCACTATTGGATTCAAACTACGAAGTAAATCAAATACAATCTTTACTTCGTACTTCAAACCAATGACCAAAGTTGACCAAACGAAACCAATAAGATAAGCAAATACTTTTTTTTCGACCAATTTAGAAAATCGATAAACCAAGCAACCAAAGAACTTTTACGACACACGCAAGAACTTTTAAGACACCTAACGAAACCCAATTTGCCTAGTAAACACGGTGGACTTCATCCTCGCGCGGAAAATCTTAACACCGCGATTCAGAAAATGACGTCATTTGCACAACGCCATCTATCGGATTTAGATTTCAACTATCAACATTAGTTCTATTTTTAGTCTTAAGATGTCGTTGCAAGTACTATACTTAATTGCGTAACGTAATATTTTACTTCTTGAACTCACTAAATTAATCATATCTTTTGATAGAGTGAACCGATTTCGATGAAACAAAAACTAAGTTAAACCTCAAGTTGCGTATAATTTTTGTATATAAACATTGTCAGCATTGAATTCGTAGATTTTACGTGATGTGCGCACAAACAAACAGACAAACAGACAAACAGACAAACAGACAAAAATTTCAAAAATGATGGAAATGGGTTCTGTTACTTATCTTTTCACACGCTGGCTATTTTTTGTTTCAATTTCTTCAATGTACAAAAATGACTTTTCTACAGATTTATTATATGTATAGATTACTTTTCTAATTCAGTGTACTCAGGCACAACACGTGTGAACCGGTTAGTGAGTAAAGTAAAGAAGGTCATCGATATGTATGAATCCGTCGCTTTTTAGTAGTCATTCAAATTTGGTCGGATAACCATCCGTTGCTTACATATTTTGGTTTTTTGTTAATATTTACTTAATGCGATACATTCCAAGCTGAATATTTTCACCATAATTATATTTTTGACTAAAGGCACAAGATTTTGGTTTACACCTACACATTTGGGATTGAGCCGGTTCCTTGTATTTTGCCGTCAAAGTTATGACACCATCGTTTTGACTTTTTTCAAAAACGCATGCATGAACAGTTTAGAAACTTTGTATGGTTATTATTAGCGTCAAGAAGGACCGAATACAGTTTTCAGCGAACTTATGCCTTGTCTCATTTAAGCGCTGCGATGTTTTTTCGGGTTTTCATAAAACCGCGATAACTTGAAAACTATAAATATTTTCTTAAATCTAATTGGGCCACTAAGGGGCACACAGAGCTACTCGTGTATGTTTATTCTACAGGGGCACATGCAATGGTTTTAGAGATATACGATTCATCAAAACGTTACTCCAGCAGGAAATGCAATATCTCGAAAACCTGAAGGGGCACAGATTTTATTTTTGGGGGCACATTTTGGCACACATACAAGTTCTCTGGCCATGCACAATTTTTCACTCTCCGATCATTCGTTTAGAATTTTCCTGCTAGAAAAACGTTACCCTAGCAAGAATCGTTTTTTCCGCTTTTTTTCCAAAACGACAGGGGGCACACATTTTTTATGTGGGGGCACATTTACAGCAGATCAGGCACCAATTATACGTTCTACTCATATAACTCTAGGAGACACTTTCTTGCTGGGGTAACGTACGTACACCAAAGGAATAAGGTTCTTAATCAATTGGGAAAATTTAAAGTGAAAGCTCGAGAACACATACACAAGAAGTTGGCAGATTCGTCTCAGAATTAAGTTGTAGATTCTCTTGTTTATCTCTCATAACTTTTTTTTATTTTATTTTATATTTTGTTGTATGTATGTATTTATCTATTTATTCTTATCTTATATTTTTTAGTTATAATTTTTTTCTAGTTTGTTTTTTGTTATTGCACCTACTGTGTATAGTCTCTGCATCACCTTAAGGTAGACTGGTAGAAAATGCCCAAGGCATTAAGTCCGCCTTTGTACAGTTTTACTTGTGCTTAAAGTTTTAATAAATAAATAAATAAAATTTGACAGGTTGGGGTAGCTTGATGTGCTGGCCTCTGTACCACGTACCACCACCACCACGTAAGAAATTCGACACGGAAGACTAGGCGGTATGGTCGAAAGACTATAGCCTGCCCATTGGGCGAATTAAAAAAAATAATAAGTTTGTTTATTTGTCAGTTGTCACCACACCACTAACGGTACGTTGTGATCCTGCTGTGAAACAATAAAATAAAAAATTGTATCGTTTCTTAAAAGCCTAACAAAAATTGTTTCCAAAATGTTTAAACAATCATTAAGTGGTGTAAGCTTGATTACCAAGAAAAGTAGCCTGGAACTATATTTGAGGTTATCTCATAAAAATAGCAGACAAGTAAAGGAGAAACCACCTCCAAAACTGTCTGCAGATGTCGTCAATTACATAAACAGTACACCTGACTACAGTGACATTAAAGACAAAGTACCCAATGCACTTCTTAAAAAGTATAAAACCCCAGAGAGTATGTATCTGATAAACAAGAAAACTGCTAAAGCAATAGTAACCACAATCAAGGATCGAATAAACAACAATTCTCCCTTAATAGAAGTTAATCCAGGATTTGGCTTCCTGAGTAAGGAATTATTGCTATGTCAAAATAATCCTATTTTTATGTATGAAATGTCAAGCCAGTTCTCAACTCATTTGAGTGTAAGTTTACTTATGTTCAATAATATGTTATTATTCTAGCACACTCACAATCACTTAATAACACAATGATTTTATTAATATTAAAATATTTATTCCCAGAAATTGCAAGATGAATTTCCAGGTAGAGTAACATTCAAATTAGCAGATTTCTTTGGCATGTGGAAATTAGCTTTTAAAGACAAAATAGACCAAGGAAACAGAATTGAAGAACTACTAGGAGATCTTTGCACAGATGATAAAGGTTTGAATATATTATTTGTGTTAATATTAACTGAGAGAAAAGGTAGGAAAAATTAATATCCCTCAAATCTGGAAACATACATTCAATAAAAGCACTCGAAAGACTATAAAAATACCTAAGGTGCAGCGCAGACGACAGACTATCCGTGACGCACTTTTTAGTCTGTGAAAATAGAACCTATGCAATTATATGCAGTAACGCACACGACGCGCAAAAAGTCCGGCGCACAAAAAATCCGTGTAAGGTGCAGCGCAGACGACAGACTATCCGTGACGCACTTTTTAGTCTGTGAAAATAGAACCTATGCAATTATATGCAGTAACGCACACGACGCGCAAAAAGTCCGGCGCACAAAAAATCCGTGTAATTCGGGCAGACCGCGCCGCGCCGCGCCGCTCCGCACAAAAAGTCTGTGAAAAAAATGGAACGTTTGCTTCAACGCGCGCTAACGCAGACGGCGCACACTTTAGTCGGCAATCTGCATTTGCTAGGGGTGGACGTAACGCACGCGCTCTATTATCATGGCGCGATTTATTATCAAAATAATACTTCGCGATCTCTGCACGATTTCCATAGCGTCTACGTCCCTACAGCTCTGCCGACAGAATGATCGAAGATGTGCGTCGTGTACGTTGAGTCTGTGAAAAATCCGCGGCCGACTTTTTGCGCGCCATGCAGACTTTTTGTGCGCCGCAGACTCGATCGCACAAAAAGGTGCAGCGCAGACGGCACACTTTTTGTGCGATCGAGTCTGCGGTGCACAAAAAATCTGCATGGCGCGCAAAAAGTCGGCCGCCGTATTTTTTGTGCGCCGGACTTTTTGCGCGTCGTGAGCGTTACTGCATATAATTGCATAGGTTATATTTTCACAGACTAAAAAGTGCGTCACGGATAGTCTGTCGTCTGCGCTGCACCAAAGTGTGCCGTCTGTGCTGCACCTAAGACTACAATGATAAAGTAGGAAGGTAATAAAAAAATATTCTTAGAATTTGAGTCTGCTGGAAATAAAATGACTGTATTCACAGTGATAATAAACAATTTTTCGTTCTTTTTTTCAGTGTTCTTATAAGATGAAACTTCCTTTTTTCAGATAGAATAGTTAAAATAATTGGATCAATGCCCGGATTATCTTTTGTTAAACATTTAATCAACAACATCATATTTCACAATTCAACAAATCAACTTGGGAAACCAGATCTGTTCATCACTATGCCGGGGCACCACTATGAAGTAGGTTTTTTTTTTTTTTTTTGTTAGCCTACACTGTCCCCCTACAGACCAAAAGTCTCCCCAAATCCTCCCAGATATCCTTTTCTAGAGCCAAGGTGACGTGATATAACTGTTAATTTTAATATGTTATATTCATTTAATTTTTTAAGAATATTATAATATTCAATCCTTTAGTTTCTTACAGATAATGAGGTGCAGTTGAAAAAACACAGATCAATACCAGCATTATTTCAGATGCTTTTTGATCATAAAGTACTGACTACTGTGCCAAAGGTTCACTTCTTGCCATGGACACATAAACCAGACAGCAAAAAAACTATTATGGTTGGTATAGTTACCTATTTAGCTGAAATTATGAAACACCAGAAGGCAATTCCCATATTTAAAAACATGCAAAATCCAGTCACAATCTCATGTCCGCGACAGTCATTATGAAAAGTGTAGGAAAATCAGGAATATTTTTGACAGATTGCGACTGAGATTTGAATGCAAACATTCCTAAAAATAAGAGAATTGCCCAGCAGTTAGATGATGCCAAACTTAAATTCAAAATCTTAGATAATCATCTAGTTTTAGAAATGCAAAATATACATGACAAAGTTCAAATTCCATTGCAGCCAATTTACAACGATTTTATTAAAAGTAGCAAACAAACATAAAAAATCTAAAATTATGAATCCATGATACTTCTTAATTTATATTATTTGTACGAGCTGTAAAATTAATGACATATAATTGGGATATGTGTTTTTGTTCAGCAGTTCATAAATTTTGTGTTTCAGATGGATGAACACAGGCTTCTTCTAGTCAACATCACACAAAAGGACAAGTTGCCTTGTCCATCGGAATATTTACCACTGCTATGGTATTTCTTCAAACCACACATGTTTTCCAAAACAACAAGGGTTATACCAATGTTAGAGTAAGCAATCAGCCAAACTTTAATTTTAGACTAAGATTTATTATTAGGTATTTATTTTTACTTGAACTGGCATGTATGATCATATTTCTGAACGATAATGAGTATGTAAGGATTGCTCATTAGTAATATAACCAAATATTTACAGTTTTCGGATTTTTTTATTTTACTTGTGCTACATGAGATTGCTTCTTGCCAAACATGATTCTAGGTCAATGGGAAGTAACCTATAGGTTTCGATTTCTGAACATAAACGCCCTTATCTTTTGATTGCGATGACTTTGATTTTTTTCACTGCTTCAAGGAATTGCAGCCCTGAATATTTGATATAAATTTAAACTTGATAACTCCACGCGTTCGTGAGGAAAAGGGTCTTGACTGACGGACAACAAAGTGATCTTATAAGGGTTCCGTTTTTCCTTTTGAGGTATGGAATAAAAAGTAGGATTAAATAATTAATGTATAACTAGGCTATAGCTTTGCTTGTGTTTTATGTGTGACAATTTATTTCAGACAATGGATACCTGGTTGTGGTGTATGGCTAATAACAGGTCAAGATCCTCCTGATACGAACAAAGAATTAGCACCCAACAAAGACGACGCCCAATTACCTCATATGACCATATTCACCGAATTTGGAGATTTAAATCTACAACAAAAAATAACTGTATTCAAGAAGTGAGTAATAGAGGCATCAGTAGTATCTTTTCGTGTCTGTGTGATCGCGTTGTTCATCTAAACTACGCAACTGATTTTAATGCGGTGGTTTTCACCGTCATTCGTCTAATTTCGTCTGCGGCAGCGGTAGTCGACAGTGTCGACTGCGATCTACCGTCGCCTTCTGAATATAGCATTATAATAATTCAAACAAAGATGTCCCGATTTGTCACCCCAAAGCGGCCTTGCTTCCAATTGACACAATTCACTTAATATTATCTCTATGCAACTGGGAATTAGGTTGATTTCATAATGACGAGTATTGAAAATGTCATAAAAATATGTTGTAAAATATATTAAATGGAATAACCCTTCATTCAAAATTTAATTTTTTTTTTCAGGTTCATATCTTGGCCAGAGTTCGAGCATTGCCAGTTTAGAGTTACTATGGAAAATAATTTACCGAAATTCTTTACACATATCGATGATGACGACAAAGATGGTATAGGTACTCATATAGAAGATATAGAGCACTCAGATGCGGAAAATTAAACATGACATGTTTTATTAACAATAAAACCACAGTTTAGAAGGATATAAGTCTCATTATTTACACTTTATTAAACAATCAGCTCTGACTGCTACAACCAATCGTTTACAGTATAAACAAGAAACATTGATAAGTTTACATTGGTCTTTTTAAAAGTAATTAAATAATTCATAGAAATATTATCTGAAAAATTAAATATTCTAAATAAAATATCGACTTACGTTTTTCTTGCCATTCAAATACTGACAAAAATATACTACCAAGAACTGATAGTTCACTTGCTATATTTAAAATGCTTAATAATGCAATGCTTTACATACTTTCTGATATTCAGTAGGTAAGGTAATCGTCTATTTTACACACAATCTTTTTTCGTGCCTCACTCGAAATACAACCTAAATATTTACCAGTTTTGGTATTTATGATATAATTGTTAGATCAGTGCTTTATCAAACCAAATAATAACTTCCTCATGTAATCATATACACTTCTAAATAAATTTACAATTTATACATAAGTAATTCACATTATATACAAATATTATAAATCGATTAGCACTTTTACAATAACATATTGCTTTTACTGGCTTACATTTTTGTATTAACACATAACTTATTTCAATCGCACAAATGAAAACTTAACGTTAAACTAATTCAAAACAATTAAGGACGGGACTTGATACAATCTTGCACATTATGACAATTTAAATTAAACTTTATTACGATGCGTTCTTCACGCACGGCTAAACATCAAGCTATACACAACCAGTACCTATAACTGACTTCTGATTGTACGAAAAACCTATACAATGACCTGGATTTACCAATTGACCTGGTCAACTAAAATTGGAAATGTATAGCTTGATGTGTTGCCGTGTGTACACGTATCATTTATTTGAAATTTTCCTTTCTCTAGTCATATTGTGCAAGTGCTAATGTAACAGCTAATAATACCTACTATACTAAAAATCTAGTGCAAAATCAATTACAATAAATTCTGACTTTTAATAAATACTTTAGAAATATTACAAATTATTATACATACACCACCACCCTATTTACATAATTATAAGTTTATGTAATACTTATTACGTTAAGTACAATTCAAATAAATTATGAGAACAATTATTTTGTTTGTGTTGTTATAAGTTTTGGAAATGTTTATCATTATATGTCTTGTGAGGGTGGGACTTGGGAGTTATGTAATTTAAAGTCGGAATATCAACAGGCGTCTGGTTATTTTTCATCGATAGTTTGTTCTGCACAGTTTTATGGATATTTGAGTTAGTGTGAACATTTAAACTTATTGTATTTAAACCGTTTTGGGGCTTCACACTTGGGCTCGATATAAAGTCAGTCCATTCGTCGTCTTCCGCAAAGACAGGTGGTTTCTTCAGCTGAGAAGGCTGCTGTTTAGGTTTGCTCGATACAAACTCGCCCCATACATCATCATCTGCCGATTGGCTAGCTAGTGAGTTTTTTTGTGTGTGAACTGGCGATGCACCCTTACTGAGACCACTGACACTTAAATCACTTTTCAATGACTGTAAAGTTTCAACAGGATTGAATCTCGAGAGATCCTGCAAGTCTATACCAGGACTTGGCCAGTTTATTTGTGAATAACTTTCTAAAGACAAAGGCTGCAATATTTGACCCTTTGTTCGTTGATTTTGCGTGTTTAATGCGCTGAAACTTGCGAGTGTAGGCTGCAGAAGACTGGGTTGTATCTGTGTGCTTGAAGATAACGAACTGCTCGTATTCGAATTGTAACTTACATTCTGTGTTAAGGCTTCGTTTGGTCTTGTCATAGTCGTAAATGATATGGAATCAGCCTTTATATTGTTACTTTTCGGAGAGGCATAATCAAAGTTTGTTGGTTGGCCCAATGGCATTTGAGTAATTGAACTTCCAAAAGTGTTTGTCTTAAAGTCGTTCAGTGCACCTTTTGAGGACATTGCTGATTGGAATGTATCAAAGTCGTCATCAAAACCCTCATGTTCAGGATTTGCCAATTCTTTAGAAGCTGTAGTTTTCTCTTGGAGATCATTCAAATATTCGGACTTGATGACGTTTGTCTCTACTTCTGATTCTGGGTGCTGTGCTATAGCATTTTCCTGTTTTTCAGTTGACTGTGATGATGATACGAAGTCTGTGAAGTCATCATATGCGGCTTTAACTTCACCAGGATCAGGCCAATTTAGTGTAGGCATTGAGGGCTCTACTTTAATGGGTTGCAATAGCTGCGTTTGGTACGCAATGCTGGGTTGAGGTAACGCATTAACAGTTGTAGCCGTCTCAAGATTCTTTTCCTCTGGTAATTTATGTTGGCTTACTAAACCTGGCAAGGACCTCGTGTCGGATGTGCTCTTGAAATCTTGGAATTCCCAGTATTCATTATCATCTGTGGTAGCTTCAACTGCACTATTTATATTCAGCCTAAGAGGGTCGTCTGTTGGATTCTTACAATCCATTACGACCGGCTGTGGTAAGAGAACTGTAGGACCGGGTTCGTAATGGATTGTTTTAGACCTAGGTATTTCAGAGTCAGTCGGCGTAAAAATATGGGTGTCGGGTAAGTTTATTTGTCGTATTGGCTGTACACTTAGTGCACTTGAGTATATCTTTTCAGACTTGGTGGACATTGCAGCTTCAAAGACATCTAAATCTGTTGGTCTTGGCGGTATGGTGGTACTTTCGTGTTCTGTGTTACAAGCTGAAACAGGTAATGAAAGAATGAAATGAACTTTCAGTGTAATGTAGCTACGCAAGAGGATTAATAAAGTATTAGTTTCAATGTGTTAATGCGCACTACTGTAGTAGGTACTTCTAGAGTTTCATGTTAAATAAAAGATTGAGCCGAGATTAATGGTCTTATCACTTATCTGTGACCAATGGTAATCACTCTCACCAATGGTATATTGTTTCCAGCCCAAATAATAACTTGTCTCTTGCCCATCCATAAGAATCAAAGCACGTAATGCCATCACGTGTTGCATGCGCTGACTTGTCGCAATAAGACGCGATACTAATGTGATGCAGTGCTTTGCACACGATGATTAAAATTATTTCTCATGTTTTATCGCACAAATGCGCAGTTTCATCAATACGTGCTGTTCATCTTTGCGGTTTTTGTCATGTGCCACTCCAAAGTTAGTTTAACTGAAGTGTTTTTTTGCAGACTACTAGACTATGAACCAGCAAAGGTTTGATTGGGTAAATAATTAAATACTAAGGCTGAGGCTACATTAGGCGACGCGACCTGCGACACCTGAGCGATTAAAACAAGTAAATTAATGCTCACGTATATGGCTACACCGTACATCAAATATTACTAGCGATCTTTGATTTATTTAAGCGATAGGAACAACATTACTGTAATCACGGCATCGGCTACATCAACATATCAGCGAAATTGAAGCGAATATACGCCGGAATTTCGCTTATAATGTAGCCATACCATGTTTTTCTCGTTTCGCTCTTCCAGTCACATCGCAAATCGCTGCCTACTGTAGCCTCAGCCTAAGTCTTACCAATAGTTCTGGAGTCCTGTGTTAAAAATCAGTCAACTTACCATGAGATAGTAACTCGGATATCTTGAGAGTAGAATGGTTATGAGCCATTTGGTCTAGGGTAGCCATAAGGTGTTCTAGGTCAAGGAGAAGGGCTTCGGCATAGGTGACTATTGGAATAGGATGAAGCAGATAATTTACAGGTGGATGTTATTGATCCAAGTGCAAGACATGCAAAAGAATTACCATGGTGAGTATATTATGACAAGCTCTGTTAATTTGTTCAAGTATTCACAATATTTTGGTTCAATAACAATATACAAACATATTATAAGTATTTTTCTGGCATTTCAACTGGACTGTGCATAACTTGCGTGTCGTTTTACTGAGTTGCTTAGTGTGCCAATTGCATAATGTTAATTGAGGTTGATTCACTGTCATTTTGTTAGTAATTAATGAAATCACAGATTACAGTAACTTACATTCTTGTCCATCTGAAGTGAAAGGATCGGACCATGTGGTGGGCCTGCTTGCTATTTTGTCAACAACTGGTTCACTTTGACTGACATTAGATGGAGTAGAAGCTTGTTTCTGTGGTTGAAGCGGCGCAACACTTAAGTTTGCTGCATACTTAGGCATGTGGTTACTCCATTTTGGTCCAAAAAGCTGAAAGATATATTATATCACAATGCATATTAAAATAATACAACCCAAAACTTATGGAATTTCAGGTGCATTGCTTGACTTTAATGTTATTATTTTAAAGACATTTCAGAAACTATTTTATGAATGGCTGGAAAGGATCAGAAACTCTCTAAAGTATGTTCAAAAATTTACCAACAAAATAAGAAGTTTAGTTGCAAAAGGTCCAACTAATGTCTATAGACATGTATCTTTCTAAGGTGTACTTAATGCTTAAACATGTACTGACTATGTTAGCTTATGAAATTTTTTGATGCTCTAAAGCTTTCCTTTTCTCCTTCACAACCAACCGATAGATATAACTAGTGTACATTCTAAGGATACCTATCATATTATATCTATGTATGTAAGTGAAGACCAGTAGTCTGCACTTGAGGTTTGTAGTTTTTTTTTTTTCGGGTCCTAGCTGACATAGCTCTAGCCTAGCTCCGCCCAGCAGCACAGTTATTTCTGGGGGCTCCGTGGAACGACCTCACTGTGTGACTGACTGTGAGACACTCCGATGATTTGTTCTCGTTAGGAAGCCACAGCCTCACACTCAAGGATGTCGTGATGATGTCTGATTCGTCGGCGTTTTGGGCTGTCTCTAGTACCTACATTTACCCGTAATTGTCCCTTCTCATTATTTTGAAGTTGTTTCTGTTTAGGCCAGGAAGTCGCTTATATAGTCACGGGCGATAAACCCATGACTATCTTAAACCAGTATAACAACGTCCCAACGATTTGAACATGGTTTATATAAAAATTCTTATTTCCAAAGGACAAAGATTTTTCATGTTAATCCACATGGAGGAATTTACAGGCGAATTACTAGTTTATTAATAATAATTATTGAGAATAACTTACAATGTTTCTAGAGTCTATACATAAAGCCTTTAGTAGTGTTTTTTGTCCTAATGAATTATTCCAGTTCACAATATATGGTTGTCTTTCATCAGTTTCCATCAAATGACCCCATGTTTCACTTAGCAATGATTCTAGCTTCCCCTCAAACTCTACATCAGGTTCTGTTATTTCTTCAATAAATACTGCAGTTAATACTTTAGTAATGCTTTCCATGATATGATGTTCATTATCAGTTGATTGTAAATTAAGAACTGATAATTCCTGACATTCGTCTTCTTCCTGCATTTCACTTGATTCTGTTTTTACAGCTGATGATTGGAAATCATCAAAGTCCCCAAAATCATCATCTTCTAAATTATTATCTTCTTTTACTTGATTCTGAAGCTGATAATTATCGGACATAGATCTGGTTTCTAATTGTGGTGAATCTTGTGAGTGGATTTTGCTCTCTTCAAAGTTGGCTCTGAAGTTACCGAAATCTATTTCATTGGTATCATTGTTTTCCCATGGATTGGAACTGTCAACAACACTGCTAACATTACTTTTAGTGTTAGCAAACTTAAAATCATCGAAATCTCCAAAATCATCTTCAACCATATTTTCATTTGTTTGAATGTCCAACTGCTTCAAGGATTGTTGAACATTTTCTGGAAAGTCATTTGAATTTGGTGAAGAATATTCTCTTCCTGTGGGCTCATTTATATTAATAGAGGATTCAGCATCTTTCTCTTTCGAATGACTGAGGTCAATATCTTCTGCAACAGTGTCATGCCTAGCATTAATATCAATAGACTGGTCAACAATTACCTCATCTGAATCTATGTGCAATTCCTTTATAGCAACAGCTGGGTCAATCACATTTTCATAAAGTGATGTGTTATTACTATCCTCTTGACTACTATTATTAGAATTACATGGAATGTTTAAGTCTTTTAAGCTATCAGTGTTCTGGTCGCTACATTCATTTTCATCACTGTTTTCAACAATATTAGTAACAATTTCTTCATCTAGTTTTAAATTCAAATCTTCGATATTTGTATCTTCTTCACATTTTAATTTGTTTTCATTAATATCATTGGTTTCAAACTCATCATGGCTAACACTACTTTGTTCTGTTTCTTTACTATGTTCATACTCCTTGAATAAATCTTTGTGTACCCCAGTGTCTATACTTTTTGCTATCTCTGGATCTTTAATTTCAAGTGGTTTGTTATCTGATTGATAATGGTTATAAGAAAAGTTGCCATAGTTGTAATCATTGTTGTCATCATCATCATCCTCTTGTGATACTGAAACAATTAAATAATCACAAATAAGGTATTGTAATAAGCTATTAAGACTAATGTTGGACATCAAAAATAGCACACAACAATGAGAACCAAACAAAACTTTCAAGAACTTCCTCTATTTTGTATTAGATAATTTCACATTAAATTAAATAAAATTTAATATGTTCCCAATAATGTAGGAAATATTTATTACCACCAACTTATTACATGCCATTGTTATTGTATGATTGAACTCCATTACTCACACAAGAAGTAAGCTATTGTACAGGCAACTTCAACAACTTGATTTATGTTTTAGGTTTATCAACATTAAATACAAGAGAAATACTAACAACTGTATGATAAATCGAAATCCCCAGGATCCTTATCGTCTTCACATTGGTCGGGTGGTGGAGGAGTGCTGCAAACGAGTGGAGGAATCGACATTCTTGGACAAAAAGATTAATCAAGGATTTATTGTGACACTTTTAATTACATTAGTCTATTAAACCTGTTAAAACTGGCACACTGTTTTATATACTTTTTACATAATATCGAAGACTTGTATTAAGAATAAGGAATTAGGACAGCTGTTTATTAATTGACAAAAATTTGCTACGATGAAATTAAGCAACTGATTAAAGAAAACTGACATCTGTCTGTCACTGAGAGTGAGAACAACCATTTTAATTTTCGTTCATAAACGCAGAACACTGACTGGGAGTTTTTTGAAACCCGACGATATTCTCTTTTTATGTATTTGTGTGTAGTAAAGAATATCTTTCTTTGCATTAGAAAACAAGTCTCGTTTAGTTATACAAATAATTCGTATTCGGTATTCAAAGCAGATTGATGGATTGAACCGGTGCGGTGGAGTGTGGATTATCACTGATGTGATGTGATGCCTGATTGATCGTCTTTGTGGTCTTGTTACAATCATGCTTGTGGCTTTACAGTGTTTTAAAACATTTTTCAATGGAGATCCACACGCAAAGCTCAGCGCAGATGTCACCAGCGGCACGATGGCTGCTGTCAAATCATTTTCGCTTTGTTTACGTCAGTTTAGTCGCTATTTTTTGTATTGAAACAGGTCCACCAAAATATTATCGATAACTTACACGATAAAAACCACTTTATAAGTGAAACTTTTAACTACACGGTCAGCTGACGCGAACTATAGGCGCCGCGATATTGGCCTCGGCTGCTTTGACGAGCGCCTTTCACTTTATCCCTACTCCGCGGCCGACCGTCACGCGACATGCAACACACGGGCGGAAATATTTTGAGACGATATAATAAAAGTTTCACTTTAAAAATTTATTATCGATACCTTGTATCATACCTGGAAGCTTAAATAAATGAAAGACGAACTAAAAAACAAATGGTAGTTATAATAATAATAAATAGGTAAATAAATTTTTACAGTTATATTTTTGGATGGAGGAATGGAGCCAGCACCCTAATTCACAACCATACGACAAGCCATCGTATTGAAAATGACACATTTCAATATCCTGATTTGCCTTGCTCCCGACAGCAAACAGCTGTCGGAAGAATAGTGGTCGTCTGTTTGATTTGTACTGGCAAAATTTTCGGGTTTTGGGCTTGGGAACAGCGTTTATAGGACTCCTACCTAACATTGATTGATTTTCGATACGGTACGGAAGTGTATCGATTAGTTGTGAATAGATGATATTGGTCCCATGGAAAAAGTTGTTCAGTTTGATGGTCTGTACAGCAGTGCTATTCTGTAAAAATCTCACCGTAAAAACTAAGGTGAAGTGAGCTGTCATTCCATTTGATGTTAGGGATTGCCCCTATTGATAGCTCACTTCATTTAGAGTTATCACGGTGACATTTTTACAGAATCGATCGGCTGTACCGTATCCGACCACACTATTATACCACACCACACTCAGAGACCATCTTTCTGATGATAGTTTCTGCTTTAAGTTTACGATCGTGGTGGGTAGTCCACAGATTAAATAAGTGACTAATTATGTAGTACTGCACAGTTCTCACACTCACACGACAGCAACACCACAGTATACTTTATAAGAGCGACAGTCACTATAACGCTAGTGATTACTTCCATTCCATGTTTACAAAAGTACTCTGTGGTGATTACATTCTCTTTGACAGTCACTGCGACACTCACAGAGACTCTGTGCAGAGACTAGACTACTTTTTATTAGACTCTGTGGTCGGTGCCCGGTTTGTTCGTGTCAAAGAGTACTTTGGTTCGTGTCGTGTCTTCGTCGTCGGAAAAAGAAAAGTTGAAAGCAAAGATTTTACGATAGAACAATTTTCTTTCGTTTAGTGACGTTAGGTGTAAATTGATGACAAAATAATTAAAGTATTTGAGTATTTGCTTGCATAAAAGCGGACTTTATTTAATACAGGTAAATACACTTTAGCATAACGTTGAACCCTAAATAAGCGTGCTTTATGGTGGCTATTGGTTTTTGTATTTCAAGTACTGGTTGAAAATCTACTTAATTCGTTATAGATATGATGTAAATATTAGATAAGCGTCTCTGTGGGTACTGAATGTCCCAATTTGGATTGCTACTTTTACAGTATCATCAGCTTCCTTCAATACTTTTGAGCGAAAGGACTGTCAATAACCTTTGACATGTGTCATTGCTTACGTGTCAGCTCATACCTTCATTTTGTTTGTGAGAATAATTCCAAGTAAATTAGTGCAAAACTACTGTTAGCAGGTTGCTATTGCTAGCGCTACTTTACAATACTTTCGCTGGACAGCGGTTCGTATAAATTTGCAAATGTTTCATAAACACTGTACTATTCGCCGTTATAAAAGTGCCGCTAGAATCGTAGATGATGAATGAAACACATCATTATACATACTGAAAGATGAATTATTACGCTAGCAGATTACTGTTGTGTTGATCCTCATAAAGCGAAAAAAATCTATTAAGATTTTTACTCACAATAATTAGATTGTTCATTATTTTAATCAAGGGTAGGCGAGTGCGGCAGATCCAATGGAGCTGCAGGCATTGCTCGTGCTGTGTGGGGTGGGGGTAGCCGGACTCGCTATGCTGCTCCTCATGGGGCTGTTCTCAACCTCGGGCACCAGTTATGAAGAGGCTATTGCTCAACAACGCCGAGCCACTACTGAACTACTTGCTCTTGCTGAAAGTAAAAACAAACCTAAAAAGAAAGAGAAGAAAGCTAACAAAAAGGTGATAGATATTTACTATTGTTATTATACAGTAATACAGAGTAATTTTTAAAACTTGGGTCATAAAGTTAGATATTCCCAACCTGAAATATGTGTAATGGTAATCATATTTCATTACATTATAACAAGTGAGTTACCTCCTATACTTAACAGGAAGATGATTTAAGAATTCAGCCTTTGTGACAATTGGTGCATATTATAATATTTTTAATTTTGGGGGTCACATTTTCGAACATGCTTCTTCATTATTTTTAAAGTAAGGTGTTTTAGAAATATTGTGTCCTTTGTGTCTTGTGTTGTACCAAGAACTACTTAATAACTTATAGTAAACCTTGGTTGTGTATCCAACGTCCAACCACACCTTTAAAAATTAGGCCTACTGCATGAGAAATTATAGGCCTATTTTTTTTTTTTTGTAATTCTGGTTAATCAGAGTGAGCATACCTGCAATCAAAGAAAATCTGTAAATCCCAGTAGATTATTTTTATGATGAAAAAACTTGTTAATCTTACACAGGTATTATCCTAACAGTTAAAATAATGAACATGGTATTTTAGTTAGCAAAGAAGGAAAAGAACAAGGAGAGTGCAGTGGTGACAGGCAGTGAGCAGGAGAGTGAGGCACCGGCTGAGAGCGGAGTGGAAGATGATGTGATGCCGGCTCCTAAGGGACATGTTGAGTTTAATCCAGCAGTAGTTGTTGATGCACCTAGGGATACACCAAATGTTAAGGTAAGCTCTTTGGTTTGTCATTTAAATTGGGGACAGAAAAGATATGATTGCTACTATAGGCCTGAGATGGTGTCCGAGGTAGCTGCATGGTATGGGAGGTTCAGTGGACGAAGGACTGATCTCTCGCGATGTGTCACCACAGCCCTCCTGCAATACGCAGCCACCTCAGGCACCATCTCGGTTCAAATAAACAGTAGGCCTGCAGGTATGGTGGCCCAGTTCTTCTTCCTTACTAATATGGCAGGTTGGTATCAGAATGACTGGATCGCAAATTGACCATGTCGCTCATAGTCCAAATCTCAAAATACCTAAGTCCCAAAATAACTACACCGCAAAAAGTCCCAACAGTTGTATATGTATGTAGATTTTCAACCTCATTGCTACAGCATAAATGTAGTAGCACTAATAGCACACCTATCAACTCGAAAAGGGATCGTAACCGTATCGCCTTTCGCCTCGCCGTCAACCGAACGTAAGCACGTAACCAAAGCGGATTAGCAGCTCCGATACGTCGACTTGGCTACGGCTAGACGACGCCGCGGGTACGGCTCGGCGATCGTTAGTTGATTGTTCTGGGGAGCTATTCTCTAAGGATACAGCCTTGCGGGCAGCGCTGTCGCAGCCGTGAAATCCACCGCGACAGCGCTGCCCGCAAGGCTGTATCCTAATGCGGCCGCCACACTATGCTCTTCGCGCTGCTCATCGTATTGCTCGTCGCGCTGCCGCTATTTGCAGCATGACGTGCGGCATGACGAGTGATGTTGCCACACTACGTCTCTGCTTCCTTTCCTCGCTACTTCCCATGCCATTCGTCGAGTGTGTGGCAGGCCTATTAGAGAACGGCATGGCTGGAGGCAGGCCGTGAGAGGGTGAGCGGGGCAAGGGCGGACGAAGAGACGTAAGCTCGGGTACGGAGAGACGTAAGCGCGGGGACGACGAACCGTAAGCGCGGGAACTGCAAGTTGATCACACACCACACCGCGGTTCGTGAGCTTGTCCCAAGTCGATGCGATTACGTTACGATTCCGATTAGTGTGCTTTGCAGTAGGGAGTTTCATACAAAGAATACTAAATGGCTCGATTTGATATGGTGACGATCCCTTTCCGAGTTGATATGTGTGCTATGACCTTAAGGTTCAAGGTTGATTGGGAAAATTTGACAGTTTCGGGTAGCTTGATGTGCTGGCGCCTGTACATATAATGTTTGTTACTTCTTAACGCAAAAACTAATGAACCAATTGCGATGAAACTTAATTAAGTACATATCTGTTTCTTAATGTTACTTTTTATTCCCACGGAATCGAAACTTACGAGGGTGAAACCGCTGGGCGCAGCTATTATAATACATATTCTGATACATAATATTCTGATACCAACCCATACCACTTACTTTTACAAACAATATTTATTTAACAACCCTGTATACGTACCTACACAACTGTTCTGACTTTTTGCGATGTACCTAGTCATTTTGCGACTTTGGTATTTTAAGATTTGGACTAAGAGCGACCTGGTCAATTTGCGATTCAGTCATTATGATACCAACCAAATATGGCTTCAGGAATGGACTGCCTGAATATAATAAATACATACCATACCATATCTCAATCTATCTTGCAAATATTTCTTATTGCACTTTTCTTTTTATTACCTGTAGAGATAAACATCTTTTAAACTGATTTATTGAAATTCTTTGTGAAACAATATTATAATCAGTAGTACCTATCACTTGCTGAAGTGGCAACATTGCATTACGGGATGCCTAACAATGGCATATAAGTTTTATCATGTTATTTAAATATAATATGTTATCTTAAAAATTTATGTTTTTAAAAGATAATGTTCCAAGTTATCAAAATCATTGAATTGAATAAATTGATTTTGAATTACTTTTATACATGTTATATGAAGGAACTTTACAATGTTACATTTTGAATTTTAGGTATTTGTAGGGCTCTATTGAGAGGGTTTATTTTTATTTGTAAAAGAATTGCATGTTGGTAAATAATTCTAACAAACAAAGGGAAAAAAAGATTTCTAATACAATTGATTGAATATTTTCACTTATTTTAAAAATAAAGCTATTTTGTAAAACCTCACTTGGGATTAAGTAGAAACTAGTATGCTGCATCTTCTTTGTGGGTTAGTGCGGACTATATTTAGAATTGATTAAAACTGGAATGCAATAGGATGGGTGAATGCTGGTATAAGTAGATTACACCAATGGTAGATTGGATGAGTCGGATCCTCTACAGTGCGACACTGTCTGTGCAGATGCGCAAACGCGGCAAGGACCCTAAAGTAAAGCCGATACTGATAAACAAAGAGGATCCGAGTTGCTTTAGCGATCCCAGCGCGGTGCCAGACTCCACCACCACCACCACTGTCGCCAACCACTTTGAGGAAATGCATCCCAAAGATGAGTTTGAATTGATGCATTCATCACTGGTAGCGGAAAAAGTGAGTCTACACCTACGAACGTTATATGTGCCGGCGTTGTTGTGTCTGTGTGTTTGTCCGTTAACTTGTGGCGCGTTGTTGTAGTTGAGTAGAGAGCATAGTAAAGCATTCATTAATTCACCAGTTTTGGTTTAGAATTAATAAGTTTAGACTTGTGGAAAATACGTTAAAAGTACTAGTAAATTGACATGAATTAATAGAATTTTCACCTAGTTCGCATGACTTTAGTACTAACCATCACTGAACTGAATTCTTAGTTGCAGTAATGTGTTCAGACTCGTTTTCATTATCTACATCATTAAACACGTGTCAGAGTCGTATACTCGGCTCCGTCTGTCTCTGTGTCACTGTTTTATGTCGTGTCGTGGTTTCATTGTAAGTCTTTCATATCACTATCGTTGCACGCGCGTTCTTAAGCATGCTTTACTACAAAGTAACAATCGTTTTTATGTATATTCTGATAATAGCATGTTTTTATTATAGACATAACAAACAATGCGATAGCATAATATTAAATATTTTTAGGCTCCAGAGAAAGTGGAAGAAGTTGTAGAGAAGAAGGATAGCAAACCAGCGAAGGCAGCCAAAAGTGCCAAGATAGCTGCCAAGCCCCCTGCGCCAGTTGAAGTCGCTAAGGAGGACGTTACTCGTGAGCGTCACAATAGTGGCGAAGCAGCCAAGGATCAGCGCAAGGGTGCATATACATATTATAGTAAAAAGTCGTAAAATACCTCTTAAAATAAAATTACAAAGCCATACATTCCAAGACTTCCATTATATACTTTATACTTAATTAGCAGTTAGAGCCCTCGGATGTAATATCAGTAAACTTTAGGCAAGAAGAATGAGAAGAAGCCTGTCGAGGAAGTCTCGGACGTGGTCCGCGAGGAGGTGGTGCCGCCGCTGAACGCGCCACAACCCAGCGAGCTGACCACAGAAAAGCTGTTGAGGCAAGCGCTGGCCAATGCGCCGCCCCCCGCCTCCTCCCCGCTTCCCAAGAACAAGAAGAAGAAACCAGAGCCCAATGTACTCTCGCTTATGGGTGAGTGTTGTTTTTCTACTCCCAGATTGTATCTGTGCAAAGTTTTATAAAATGCTGAGCGAGCACCACCAGAGGAGTAATGGCTCGCATCGGCAATTTACAAGGACCCAAGGGAATTTAGAGATTTTGTGCGAGTTTTTATGGTACACTATTGTACATGTGGCATTGACTGGTCCGGTTGGATGAGGAGTGCTACTCAAGCTCATAAAAATGATCAAAATAAAATATTCTAATGATTATTAATAAAAGATAACATCTATTTGGCAACTGTTTGCTTTATATTATATAAGTGGTAACAACCATATTACGCCAAGAAGTGAAGTTGCGATCCAGTCAACCGCACGTCGTATTAATTTTATTTCGCAGCAGCACACCCTTAGACTACATCCGATCCGAATCCGAGAAATGCCGGTCTGAAGTGACCGTAGTCCTATTTGTATGAGGGGTTGCGCACTAGATCCGAACTCTATCCGTCCGAATTCAGAACATTCCCAATTCGGATTAATTCGGATTCGGATCGGATGTAGTGCGGATCCGCCCTTAGTGTGCTCAGTTAGTGTGCAGCAGTATTTTGATGCTACGTTGTGGTCAATAGCGGGCGACAGCGGCGGGGTGAATGTGGGCGAGTTGGTGCGCGTGGTGCGTGACGCGGCTCTGTCGCGCACGGAGATACAAATCCTCACCGATGCACTGCTCAATAAGCATCACGACCCGCTGCCCGAGCACTCGGAGTGGACTGAGGTATGTATTTTTTAAAATTTTTTTCTTATTTTTTATTTCACGTAAACCTAAATAAGCACTTAAAAAACGTCGGAAGCTAGGTGCACGGTTCCAATGTATCCTATGGCCAAGAGCCGGCAAGAAACCCGTGGTTTTATTCTTTTAAAAAAATTTACCAAAAAAAAACCAACCAGCTTCCAAAAAAAAAACACTACAAAGTGAAAAATAACTTTAATTTCCGAAGTCGGTGTCGCAGGTTTCGCATTTTCGTTTTTTGACACCGACTTCCGAAATTAAAGTTATTTTTCACTTTGTAGTGTTTTTTTTTTTGGAAGTCGGTTGTTTTATTTTTGGATTTTTTTTTTATTTTTCACTTTTTAGTTATATCTACCTATCCCACACAAATTCATATAACACTACTTGCTACAGAGAAATGAGGGTGTATAACGCTGATGTATACCCCTTTAGAGGATACAGGCGCGATGTTATGTGATACTGATGTGATTACGTAAACAATGCAAACACATGCGATAGCAGCAATCGCGGTTGATTTGCTGGCATTTATTGAAGAGTTCCGTTGTCTGTCTCCGAAACTCATCATCAGATCTTTACAAAATTTAAATGGGACTATTTCGAAATACACATCTTTCAAACAAAAAAAGAATTTTGCAAATCCGTCTATAAATGACGGAGTTATGCCCGAACCCGTGAACCCGTGAAACACTTATTACTGAGTAGTTCCGATGGCCATCTGTGGTCTTCACCATCAGTTCCACTTCACCAAATGGTGCTTTCCGAAAGCAAATGCACAAGTTACTATAAAAAATATCCAAATCGCTATAGATGTGCCTATAAAATTTGAGGGTTTCCCTCAATTTCCATGGGATTCCCTAATCAGATTCCGACTTGGTAACAATGGGACCACCTCGGGAGCATACCCTTTCAAACGAAAAAAGAATTTTTAAATCGGTCCACAATTGACGGAGAACATACATAAAAAAAAAACATACATATAGTCGAACATATAACCTCCTCCTTTTTGGAAGTCTGTCAAAAATATGTAATTTGCATTTACATCCAAATTAGTGTTAATAGGAATGGGAGCACAGTGTAGGCCTTTCAAATCAACAAGTACCAGTACCGTATTGCTTTATGCAGCCTTGTTGCTGTTCTAGAAACCCTCCACACTTTGTTGGCAACAAAAGAAAAGGTGATAAATCAAAGATTATCACTATTTATTGTATTAATCTTACTACGTGATTCGAAGGGAGTAGTGAATATTTATAGTTAATTAAAGAACGATTTTACACTATTCTGGTACAATGTAGGTATAGCAGTATGAGGGTCAGGTGACCACTAGACGGGCACTTACTTAAATTGATTCGACGGCGCTCAGCCATTGTGTGAATATATGCAGGACTTGTGCCCGGAACTATCGTATTGCCGCTCGCGTGCGTCATGACAGAGGCTTGCGTCTTGTGAATTTGCATGATCTTGAACGTTGGATGTTAAGTTTTATTTTACTACTAGCTGACCCGACAGACGTTCTCCTGTCCAACTTTCAATAATCCATACAAAAAAATTGTCTGGTCTTCCAGAATTTGAAAAATATTCAGGAAACTTCCAAATTTTCTCTCCATAAAAAACGTATTCGAACTATTATGAACATTTTAAAACAAAAAAAGACAAATCGGTCCAGCCGTTTTGAAGTGACGCACTTACCAACGAACAATATTTCATTTTTATTTACCCATTAAAATATCGTTCGTAAAGGCGATCCAACAAACAGAAATATTTCCGTTGCTCAGTAACTAGTTGCTGCATTTTACCATAAAGAATTGTTGATGTCTTTTGTGACAAAAACATGTTTGAAAGA
Source organism: Globia sparganii (assembly GCA_949316385.1). NCBI lineage: Eukaryota > Metazoa > Arthropoda > Insecta > Lepidoptera > Noctuidae > Globia > Globia sparganii. The sequence continues at coordinate 9,182,443 of OX438671.1, forward strand.
AATTATACAACTAAACCTTTGTTTGTAGCAACTGTATATTGAAATACCTATATGTATAATTATGTTTCTCTTAGGGTCCCAACGACCCCATACAAAAGCTGAAGAAGCAGCTGGCTGACAAGGAGAAGGCTCTCGCCGATGAGATCGAAGCCTCGCAGGCACTGCATGCCAAACTTAAAGAACTCAGGTAAAATTCAAACGATTGCTACAATGATAACCAGTAATGCTATCAATATTTTCAAGTATGTTGTCAGGTTTACTTAGACTCATGGCTAGTAATATGGATATACAGGGTGTAAGAAGAACGCTTCCTAAGCTAGAACGTAGATTATATACAACACAAATGCAAACGGATACCAATAACCTTTCGCTTTAAATTGGTTATTTTCAAGACTTCACATTTCGTAAGCACGCAATGGAAACCGTACAAAACGTGAGGTCACTGACACGCATGGCAACGTCTCGCCACCGGGCGGCGCGCGCCCACGTGTCGACGCGGGCGCCGAGCGCTCCGTACGGCCGAGTCGCGGGATTTATTTATACGGAATTTACAAACACCCCTTTCAAAATACCTACCCCTACAACACTTCACAAAATTATGAATTTTAATCGCATTCGTAGCCCACTGTTAAACATTAAAGTTGACAGGCATTTTAGGTACCTGTATGAATCCATTGCGATCTTATGAAGTATGGTTCGACCTGCGCTCCATCCATTTCAATTCAAAGCCGGGCCCGTCCGTCGCTGTGTTGACCCGTGAACACGAGGCATTAGTGTAGGATCCTCAACACAAGTAGTTTATTAAAAACGCTCACTATTCCGCATTTCATCAGCACTGTCACATTCCCGATCATCATGTTGCCGTAATCACGAGCACTGTACACGTATGCCTCAGGCATTGTTTTAAACAACAAAAAATAATAACTAAAATCAATAAAACAGCACTAAAAATTTAACAATACTACGGTAACTAAACTAACAAAACAGTATTAAATACAATTCAATAGCTCGATCGATCGATTAAACGTAAAGCACGTTCGCTCATGAAACGGTCAGAAAGGAACTAACTAGTACTAACTAGCTACTTAGCTAGATTATTAAAGAAGTACTATGAAGATCAAACACGCCGCCTGCGTGTGGTGTCGGCCGACAAACGATACCGCCGCCGCGCGGACGCCGCCTATGCGGCAACGTGGAGTTACATAGCGGCGCGGTGTCTTTTGATGTGCAAAGATCAACAAATTACAGAGGAGAAAATTTTAAAAGAATAATTTTGAAACCAGAAACCAATTAATTTTAATTATTAGTACATTGTACTTATGCCTTATAACTATTACTAACTGTCTTCATTTTCTAACTTATAAATAAGATTTAACGGGTTTCTTAGATTAAATTAATTTAATTCAATAAAAAAATATCAATGTGACTCTAATTACATTGACATAAAGTTCAAATTCAATTGATTCACGCGCGCTAGTTGCTGCAAACTGTACACGCTATTAAAAAATTTTAGTCTATCACGGTTAAAGTCGCGATCTTTTACTTTATTTCATTCACTATCGATTATCGACTTACATACAAAACTGTTATTAAATGCAAGACACAATGCATCAATTTAAAACTATTGACGCCTCTGTAATGTTTCTTTTTATTTATTTTGGCGGCGCTTTACAAAGTATGCCTAAGGTCGCCGCCGCGTCGCGCGTCACGTGGTTTGGGGTCGTCGTACGTACGGCTGGCGGCCAGCGCGCGCGCACTTTGAACTTAGAGGTCATGCGCGAGTCAGCTGATATTTATTTACGAATACATTGCTTGTTAGAGTAGTAAAGAAAAAAATGAGTTTAATCACAAATAATGGTTTCATTTAACTACTCTCACAGCATAGTGTACGAAAAATGCAAAAAAAAAATTAGTAAATTTTTTTTTTTTTTTTTAGTTTTTTTGATGGTATCGTATTGAGAATCACTAGCCCTATCACCCGTCTTCGTTTTCGGAAGCGTTCTACTAACACCCTGTATTCACCTTGTGTGCAAGTCCCATTGGATCTACGAATAAGTAATAAGTCAGGAAATGTAACTGCAATAAAAGAATGACCAAACAAATATTAGACCCAAGTAGGCGGGGCTTAAAAATTGTACCCAGCGCGTCATCAGTCGGACATTTTTCTTGCAAGCGAGCACTTCGGGTACGTTTTCGTTTTTATCATTGTGAATCATCATGCCAGCATGTGTTGTGAAGTGGTGCAGGAACCATACAAGATTAAAATGTCCAGGGATCACTTTTCACTGGTAACTAGTAGCAACATTATAATTATATTCAAAGATTTTCAAATACGTTATCAAACCAAGGTGGTCAATACTATGCAAAATGAAGTCAGTAAATTTTTTACAATTTTAGTTTTCTTTTCTTTTTGATGAAATATTGAAAAGTAAACCCATAAAATTTAGATGTTCATTCGGCAAAATAAGTGGATAGCTTCAGTTAAGCTAGAAAGACAACTAAGACAAGAGTACGACTGGATGCCTGTGAAAGCCAGCAGAGTATGTTCCGTTCATTTTGACGAAAAATATTTTTATAAATCATTAAAAGTATATACCATGTTACACAAAAGTGCTGTACCTGTTTTGAAAGATTCTCTTTTAATGTCTTCTTGACAAAAACTTAATAAATTAATCATATTTCGCAGGACATAGAGTTCATTGGATTGTAAAAAGTAACCCAAAAAAAAAAATATAAAAAACATTGTACAATAATATTATTTTATTATTGACTTGGTCCGGTGCACTTATTGCATAACATCGTCCACGTCACTATGACTCGGCTGTCATAGCAGACACTGCAGCACGCGCGCGAACCAATCCCGGCTGACGTTCTGATTTTAAACTAATCATCAAGCATGTCTTCTTGTGACCTCGGAAGTGATTCGTATTTTGAATCATACGTCGTTTTGGTTTGAAGTAGGGCCACTTTTTCTGTGGAATTTGTTCTGAATTAGACTTCCTGATTTATTACTTATTCGTAGCATTGGATGACCTACAAAACACGCATATGGAGTGCACATTGATCCTATCTAAAACTTGATAATTTAAAATTTGTTAGTGAACTAGTGGCGTGGACATTCCCTAAAGCTATGGGTAAATTCATCAAAGAAAAAGCCTTTGAAGCACTTCTTGTGTAACCGAGTTGTAACGTCATGGAATAGGCTCCTGGAAAATGTTGTGGCGGCTCCCACACTGAAATGCTTCAAAACGGGACAGATCTCCAAACTATTTTAAACACGCCTCGTGTGTATGTAATTGCCAAATATGTAATAATAATAACTAGGAATGTAAAGGTACACCAAAAAAGATATGCTCTTTGTTAATCTTTATTTTTTCTTTTAAAAGTTTTTAGAAATTTCATACAATTGTTAATCTATGATTTTAGTAATCATGGTAATATAAAAAGTTACTCCCATGGTTACAACAGCTCTACAGGGTGAAATTGAAAACATGCGACAAACCGAAATGGGAGATTGTACTCATCATTATGAACAACTTATACTAAGGGAACAAAGCTGCAATCACGAATAAAAATCAGCTGTTCCCTACATTTTGACGAGTTATACGAATATAAATGTAGGGAACAGATGATTTTTTTTTCGCGATTTCAGGTTTGGTTCCATAGTAAAAGTTGTTCATAATAATGAGTACAATCTCCCATTTCGATTTGTCGCATGTTTTCAATTTCACCCTGTATATTAAATCTGTCATCATCCCGCGTTTGTATTCCCAAAGATTGAAGATGATTCCCGAAGCGCATACTTTTCTTTGGGAATCTGTACGTATAGTCTGACTTTTAATTAGCTGCAGTAAAATGACACTTCTTACTGTCATTTCGTTAAAAAATGTTGCCACACTATCTCTACTAGTCATGTGATTAAAACGCAATGAAACGTTTTAATTTTGATACTCGAAATTGATCAATTTCGATTTAACCGTAAACAATCAAATATTCTTTGTATTGATCGGATACAAATATATGTTGTAGTTTCAAATTAGAGTAAATACATATAGTCTACTAAAGATAATTTTGTTCAATTATTACTATAAAACTCCTACTATATCGATCTAAGAAATCATTTTTTTAAATAAAATAAAGTTTTCATTAGGAATAAAATAACGTTTAATATACAGGATTATTTGCAAAACACCAAAAACCTCAAAAATAATAATATTCAAAAGATATGTTTGTGATTAGAATTAATGCTTTTTATAAATCCAATCCAATCACTGATGTGATGACAAAACAGTAATTATGCATTGCTCAATGTTTTTTTTGTAATCTTATTTTAACATGGATCGATTTTGAACTAGATGTTACTTGAATGAATCGATTATTTTGTCACATCACTATTTAAATTTCGTTAAAAAGTGGTAACACTTAAGCTGTCATTTTACTGCAGCTAATTAAAAGTCCGACTATAGTGTATCCGCTGTCAATGGCCTCGATCACTGTGTGGTAGGAGTACGCTGAACGCCGAGCGCATGCGCGCGGCGGCGGCGGCGCGCGGCGGCGAGCAGGCGGCGGCGGCGGCGCGCGCCGAGCTGCACGCGCAGGCGGCGCGTCTGCAGCGCCTGCTGGACGACAACCACCAGCTGGCACAGGAGAAACTCATGGTTAGCTTTCTTATGGCGGCCACACACGCAAGGGTTTGCATGATGGTTATAACTTAGCATGCAGAATCGACAAGCATAACCGAGTTTCATACTACACATACGCGTTAGGTTTTGCATGCACCGTCCTGCCATGAACTCTCAGTTGAGCTACGTAGTACGTGACGGTGTGTGTAGGACGCCAATACCAAACTACAATGGACGACGACGATGTGATAGCTGTACTTGGCCTAACACTTGTCCTGCAGAACAGGAAAAGAAAAAGAGATCGCACTGAATGGTCTAAACGCTGGTTATTGAAAAGAAAGCAATTCTCTCACGTAAATTTGATAAATGAATTGAGATTTACACCAACAGATTACAATAATTATTTACGAATGGATGAAACAATTGATTTGAAACTATTATCATTGATTACTCCGTTAATACAAAGACAAGATACTGTTATGAGGAAAGCAATATCAGCACATGAGAGACTAGCAGTAACATTAAGAATAATAAAACTGAGAACTGTGGCAGGCAAGCTCGCCGGACGCCACACACGCTCGGTTATGCTAGCGGGCAAACATAACCGAGCGGCATAAAATATCAATTTTAATATTTGCTCGGTTGCATGTACATGCACCGATAACTGCCGATCGATTCTGTAAAAATCTCACCGTGAAAAGTTAGGTGAAGTGAGCTTAGAGTGAGCTGTCAAGATTATCAATCCCTAGCATCAGGATGACACTGACAGCTCACTCCACGCTCACTTCACCTAAGTTTTCACGGTGAGATGGTTACAGAATCACACTGCTGTACAGTTTAATCACATACACGCTAGGGCTTGCCTGTCGGTTATGCATGCACGGCTAAAACCATCATGCAAAACCTAGCGTGTATGGCCTCCATTATACGCATCTCGTCTGTGAAGTTTCGCCAATTCAATTTAGAAAATCTTCGTCTTGACTCTCCAAGTACCGAGTCTCGTCTTGTTCAGTATGTAATGTGTTGATACTTGTGTAGCTGCAGGCCAAGCTGGGCGTGGAGGGCGAGGCGCAGGCCGCGCGCGTTCAGATGGAACTGCACATCCAAAGACTGTCTGAGGTGAGCGGCACATCATTTTGAGCTTTAACAAAGTTTGTTGTAAGAGTTGTTTTGGCACAAACGGTTACTATGTTTGAGTGCAGGCGGAGGCAGCGTTGGTCGCGCAGCTGACAGCGCTGCAGGCGGAGTTGAACGCGCACGCGCTGGAGGCGGGGCAGCTGCGCATGGAGGCGGGCGCGGCGCGCGACGCCTGCGCCATGGCGCAGCAGCATGCCGCCGACCTGGCGCAGCAGCTGCAGGTACCTGTACAACTAGCTGAACTCACCGCCTTCACAATTATACAACGTGTAATGTTAAATGCGCAAAACCTGAAAATAGTTAGTTCATAATTGACTACTGAATCGATTTCAGTAACTTTTAATATAGGTTTAAAAAAAAAAGATGTATTTTGTCATACTATCCGCCGATTGAGCCAAAGAAAAATAAGTCTTAATTTAAGGCAATAAGACTCAATTCTGAATGCATAAAACAATGCTAGGATCAACACGATTTTCTTAAGACTATGCCGACCGCACAATGGCGCCCTCATCGTTTGTTTGGTTATTTCATACAATTTAGAATGAAAATGCAGAAAATAAGCACTTTAAGTTGTGCTTCACAAGATTATACGCTAATATTATTAGATACGGTAGTTTTACATTGTATAGTTTTATTATAATCCTTAAAACGGAATATAGTGGCCACTGTTATCCGTTTTAAGGATTATAATAAAACTAAACAATATAAAACTACCGTTTCTAATAATATTAACATATAATCTTGTGAAGCACAACTTAACGTGCTTATTTTCTGCATTTTCAATCTAAATTGTATGAAATAACCAAACAATCGATGAGGGCGCCACTGTGCGGTCGGCATAGTCTTAATAAAAATAGTTAGCTTTAAAAAAAATAGTTTTGTTCATTGTATTATGCTTTTAACTCAATGCTCTGGTTGGGGTGTATGAGGTTTTGCGCATCTAACGTTACACGTTGTATTTAACTAGGAAAAGTACAGCAATAGTTAACATCGTCTCTCTCCTGTTCCCCGAAGGCCCAAATTTTATGATGTTTCCCTTGTTTTCTCTGTGTTAACGACAGTGTGGGTTCCTAGTAGTGCGGCATGATTCACGTGTAGATTGTTGTGCAGGACGCCAACCGCGCGTGCAGTGAGCTGGAGCAGCAGCGGCAGTGCGCCGCGCTCGGCGAGCAGCGCGCCGCGCAGGAGCTGCGCCAGGCGCAGGAACGACTCGCAGGTTCATTAACAATATACTTTTACAGGCATGGACATGTAAAAAGGGCGGACGGTGTTCCGCTAAGAAAAGAAACTACACGGAAAAAGTTTGTCTAGTTCAAGTAAATTAACCTAACGTAATGTTTTCAGCCATGGCAGAGCTTCAAAATGAAGTACAGAGATTGGCGAGCCGCGCCCAGACTGCAGAAAGCAATGTTGACATAGTAAAGGAGGAGTCTGAAAAACAAAAACAACAGGTAAACAACCAAGCTAGCAGTGTTCATTTTAAAACTTCCGGGGGTATCAATTGTTATAATTTTCGGTTTTGTATTTCAATTGAGTTTTTTATTGTGATAGGACAAACATTTCTTATTTTCATACTTATTGAAAGTTGCTGTTCCAACGTTTATCTAGTGTCTTATCTTTGCTCAGTTGTCAAATGAAATCGCATCGCTGCATGAACAGCTAGCCGCGCGAGAGACTGAATTAGCGGAAATTAAACAGTTGAAAGCAGCGCCTGCGCAAAATGGACTGCCTTCCAATGATCAACTTAAGGTTAGTACCCATTCAAATGATTGTGGATTGTTACTACATTTTAAAGAATAATGATTTATTTCATGGTTATCTTTGCTATTGTTATAGATTGGTCCCATTAATAAAATAAGGCCATTTTTTCGATCCAGCTTTAGTACATTTTTGTCATGACCTCCACGTATTAACGACAACAAAGTACAGTAACAATTGTTTGACAAATTGAATGTCTTAGTATATTTGTCCATCGCATCGTAAGTATAAATTGTGTGGTTGTCAGGCGGCGGAGCTGGCGAAGGTTGAGAGCCTAGTGGAGTCGCTGCGGGACGAGCTGGCGGCGGCGCAGCGCGGCGCGCGCGACTCGCGCGAGCAGCTGGCGCGCCTGCGCGAGCAGCTGCACGCCTACCAGGACAAGAACAACGTGAGCGCCATACATACTAACGCCAACCTACCCTACAGCTCATTATTACAGCCTATCGATTCTGTAAAAATCTCACCGTGATAACATAGGTGAAGTGAGCGTGAAGTGAACTATCAATGGAGGCAATCCCTAACATCAGCGGTGCTATTCTGTAAAAAGATCACCGTGATAACTTAGGTGAAGTGAGCTGTCGTTCCACCTAATGCTAGAGATTGACACTATTGACAGCTCACTTTAAGCTCACTTCACCTAAGTTTTCACGGTGAGATTTTTACAGAATCGACCAGCAGTAACTTCGCGCCAGTAGCAGTGACCACTGATAAATCGTATATTTTTAACAATAAAATTATAACTAAGCAAATTATTCGGTTATTTAAAATATAAAATGATTATTTTAATCATCCTTAATTATGTTACTTAGGATTGGCCTAAACAATTTGGTCACCATACATGAATTTTAAATGTCGTGTTTCCATCCTTCTACTTTTTTTTCTCTAAAGTCTTAAAGTAACGATGCATGGTTTAATAGTAAAACTTAACTTTTGAATCTATTTATCTTTATCTTTTAACCCAATTAATGAAGCTACTTGACTCGTCCCGCATAGGAATTGCGAACTAAAAACTGGAAAGTAATGGAGGCGTTACAATCTGCCGAAAAGTCTCTTCAGACGAAAGCGGCAAGTGCGATGCCGGCCCAAGACTCACTGCGCGTAAGTGCCCGCTTTATCTACTGTACATACACCAGGCGACCTATGTGCAATGTTACCGTGTACACTCCCATGTACCATCTTCGGCCGGCTTCGCTTTGTTGTTCATATTTGTTGCTAACTTATTTATGCACTTCCTATAGTTTGAAAATATTAGATTTATGTTATTTTCAATTATATAAATTCTTATGATGTAGAATAAAAAACTACAGGTGGTATTACCATGAACAACAAACGTCGTGCAGTTTTAGTTTTTATGAAATCAATTTCATATATAACTGTTCTTTAATATTTATTTCGTTCTAACTAAACTTTTTTAATAATTGTGTATGTCGTAGAACTGAAATTTTGAATGCCTTTGGTTAGCACATTTTCGAATAGTTATACTTGTTGTAACAGGAGGCCATCGCGAAAGCGCAAGAGGCCCAGTACAACGAAGTGGCGAGCGTGTTGCGGGAGGCCTGTCCGGAGGCCGCGCCGGGCGCCGGCGCCGGCCGCGCGTGGCTGCAGAGCTTCGCCGCCAACGTGGCCGCGCACCTCGCGCGGACCGCGCCGCCCGCGCCCTCGGCCGGCAGCGACGAGCGGCTCAAGGACTTGATCCAACAGAACGACCAGTCACAAAGTCTCGTCGAGAAATATAAGAGGATCATTGATGATACTGTACGTTTTGTTTGTTTACGACTACACGTCTATCTCAGCGCGCTTCGCATTTGTCTCTTAAGTTCATAAGTTTACAACCCTCTAAAATGATGCCAAACCTTCTTATATGAAACAGGAAGGAGTATTAAGCCGCCTTCAGCAGAATGTCACGTTAGAGGAGCAGCGGTGGGCGCAACAGTTGGCTGAAAAGCAACGCGAACTAGATGATCTCAGGCAACGCACTGTTTTGCAGGTATTTTGTGATCTATATTATTTGTAAGAACTATTCATAATTATGTGTTGAACACTCCGCCCTTGCGCTCAATTATTAAAAACATATAGTTTTGCATTATGCGACTACGGGCGTCCAACCGCATGCGGGCACATGAAATTGTAACATCTTGTTTTCTGTTCCATTATCTACTGTCCTAAAGCATCAATAACAGTATTTAGACTAATATTATAAATGCGAAACTAACTCGAGTCTGTCTATTACCGTAGCTTGCCTTAACAGCTGAATATATTTGGATGATACTTGGCACATGGATAGTCCCCGTGGCAATTTTTCGGGCGAAGTCGCGGGCAAAAGCTGGTACTTCTTATTCTGCTAAAGTGCTGATGGTGTAATATAATTTTATTGCAATTTACTATTTTACGTAGGAACCTCTGGCGTTTGCATACTCCTGCATAGAAAAGTCATTGCCTGCTATCGTAGAGGAGGTACAGATAACAGTGATCGTTGTGTTTGCACTCTGTGTGCTTTTGTGTTCCTATGTCGAGGTCACAGAGACCTTAGCGTGAGATCTTTTGTTTGTATTACTTGAATTTATGATTCAATGAATATATTTTATACATTTGTCGAATAACCGCATGGAACAGCAGAACTGCGGATGTTAATAAATAATTTGGAGTTATAAGACATGGTGTAATACCTTTCTTATTATTTAAAACCATAGAAAAATTAAAGAGTTCTTTCAATATTCATTATCTGCTTTCCTTCGTACAAATGCTCTATATTTAATAAACCTGAAATCTAGGAGATTAAGGCATGGGAAGTAAACATGTTTCATGTAAAAAGAAATAATATATTATGTTTAAATGCAAACTTTTTATCTATCGGCAGTGGGTCCTATCCTTTTTATTACTTGTTCAGATACATTTTGTTTTTCTCCTATTATGATTGTCGAACAATGTTACTGCGCCTACGCTGGTGATGGTGTGAATGTATTATTAAAAATATATTCACTATTTACTGCATTTCCCACAGATGCAAAATAAAATAGACTCATTACAAGAGGAGCTGCATCAGGCAAAAACATCCATTCACAATCACACGTTTGCTGATGCAGAACGGAGTGCCGAGGTTTGTTGGGCCAATATTGTTGCCATGAAATTTAAGTTATATGAGCTATGTTTTTTGATTTTGTTACATTCAATATATTTAAAAAAAAAATACGTTTCTGTTCACAGGAAAGACTTATGGCCGGTTTGTCTGACAAACACAATGTAGACGTTAGCAACGGACCATTACAGGTAAATATTACTTCTCTTTTAACAAAAAAAAAAAATTATAATAATAATAAAAGTCGTGATAGACAGTTACGAGTTCTTAGGATTTTGTGCTTAACTTAAAATGCGCATAGTACTCAAAACAGTATTATAGAACGACCTGTTATCATGTTATTTATTTTGTTGTATTTTACACAGGTGGGGCTCGATGAAAAATAACAAGAGGCAATCGTTTGTGACGTAGTATCGAGGTGTCATTCCTGCCCAGTGCGTGCGCTCGCGCATAGGTAACATAGATGCGCAGACGCCGCCGTCGCGCTGCTGCTCAGATCGATGTTATTATTAATCGATATCGGTAATTATATTATAGGGGACTCGCAAACTAATATTCGGAATGTAAAGTTACTGCGTTAATCATACTCGACAGCATACAATCGCAATATCGTCCATTCAAGTAAGTAATTACGCAACTTGATATAAATTGCACCAGAGTAATGTTGACGTTTGTGTTTTAAAGTATGGCCATTTTAATAGGTAACATTTGACGTCTGTCAGTTTTATCTTCATAGTGAGGTGACCTGCTTAAAAACATCGATTAAAGTGAACGAATCGATACGGACTTGAAACATAATGTGAATTTTAAAAATCATCAGGCGAATCCCTGTCCCATTAATATTTTTTCTTTCGTAAATTTAAGGACCAAAATAAGACAAGTACATAATTTAACAAAAAAAAAAAAATGCATTTATTCAGTTGAACTATCAGAATTGCTATTAGTATTGTCATCTTCATCACTGCTGTCAGCACTCAGAGATATTATTAATTCATTTTCAATAATATTGTCTATTCTCACATCTCATTCAAAATCTTGTAAAATTATTTTCTTTGTTTTCTCTATGACTTTTCTCCAGTCTTCTGTAGTGACTTCTGCACACGCAGTTTGTAGCAGAGTCATCATTTTAGCAGTACTGAAGGGTGGTTCAGTATTGTTCCGCGCTGCATGACCCTTTATTTGTGCCCAATTAAGCTCGATGGCGTTATACTAGCAATGGTAGGGAGGCAATCGAATAACTTCGTGTCCGTGCTCTAGGGCTAGTTCATCGATTACATAGCGGAGCTTGGACGGCTTAGTTGCTTTCACCAGATTTAACAACTCAACTTTTAGACTTGCATCCACACCATTCCTTACCAGCCACGAGACAATTTCTTGCCTTTTATTTGCTTGAGTTGGTGGTTTATCAATTTGTACAGAATGATGCGGTGCATTGTCCATTACAATTTTCGAGGGGTTTTCTAAGCTGACTAGCAGCTTCTTAAACCACTCTTTAAAAACCTCAAAGTTCATTTCCTCGTGGTAATCACTTGTAGTTTTAGAGGCGAATACGAGGGGGCAGTCTGGAATAAAACCTTGAGAAGCTGATCCTGCGTGACATATAATAAGTCGGGCTCCTTTTCCCGATGGAACTTTTGAGGTGGAGGCCGCTGTATCATTGGTCCATGTCCGCGAAACCGTATGGTTCGCATTCAACCAGGTTTCGTCAATAAACACGACATTGTCCCAATCTGCAATTTTATTTACTTGACGTAAGAATGCTACTCTCTTCAAAATAATATCGTAGCGTTCTAGCAGGATTTTCCGCTTGTCAGATTTTTTTAATCTAAAGCCAATCGATTACAAAACCTTTGATAGAGACGATTTACCGCGAAAAAATAAGCCTGCGTCTTTTAACGAACTTATTAGCTTTTCCCGTGTAGGATATTCTTTTCTCGAGTAATATCCATAAAATAAATGTGGTTCCGAATTGCAGCAGCATCAAAATTATCAACGCCAACAATTTTCTTGTCCCTCTTTCTTTTTTTCGGTGTACTTAAAGTATTATCTTCTGAGCCTGATGGTCCGTATTTCTCTTTCAGAATTTGAGTTACTGTCCTCTTCCCTATTCCCAATGCATCGGCAACGCGTCCTCTCGGTTATGTCAACGATAAAATAGGCCCATCGTTCGAAATAATTTTACAATTTCACCACTAGTTCGCGAGATTGACTGTTTAGCGTTTTCTCCCGTGGACATGGTAAGACTGTAATGTTGTTCTTGTTTACTAATCGTTAAGCAATCGGAGTCCAATTTATAGCCAGGTAAACGTAGTCAGTAAGATGAGTCCAATAACAAAGCCGGGTCAGAAGAATATAACAGAGAGCACATCAAAAACGCACAGTCACTTCGCACAACGACAAAAGACTGCGTCATGTAATGGCGACATGACATGGCGTCATCGACAGGCACTGGTGTTGCCAGCAACATCCCACCTAAATTGTACCTAACATCATATTCTATTTAGTTTTTTTTTGTATTTTTATGGTTAGTTAAAAGAATAATAAATATAATTATGTTTTATTATAATCACAACGTGGTTATTAATTTATGGTGATATTTCTTCACAAGTAATCATTGCATTCGATTCAACTTATCAGCTTTCGATTTTTAGAGTAACATCCTTAGTGTTTAAAAAGAAAAAGGGTTAACTGACGCAACATTGTAACGACGTTCAGTTCTCTAAATCAGAAATTGTTTATTATGTTTAGAATTGTTTATTAGTGAAAGCAAATCGTAAAATTACTCGTATCGGTCATTATTACAATAAATATGTAATCGTAATTGAAAAATGTTAAGCAATTGTCCAGTTTTAACATAACGAAAAAAAATATTTTTATGCCCGCCGTTACAAGGTTACGTTGTTGAATTTTGATGAATTGTCAAATGTTACTTATTAAAATGGCCATACGAGCGTACTTTACAATAAATACTTTTCATGCACTTCCCAATTTTATTAAAAATGCAATTATTAGTTTAATTTATTATTTAACATTTAACTTGATTATTATTGAGTACTTTTGACCAGGCAGCATGTTTTGGCAGCAATAAAAGTTCTAAAATGATAAATTGCATCTCAAAATCATTTATATTTATGCCAACTAGACTAATAGCCCATTAGTAAGTGGCAGCATAAAAATGTAATAATAGATTCGATAATCGAAATGATGAATGAAGATGAAGTTTAATATTTAAATGAATTTTGAAATGGCTGCCAGCTACTGAGATGTTAGGGTGTCTTCAATGTTTTTTGCCATTTGACCACAGGCTGCGTCGAGTTGACACATTTTTTTTTTATAAAACACTGGCACATAAATGTTTAGAATTGTGCTGCAACAACAATATTATTTCTTATTGATTGGGAGGATAAATGACACGTACAAATACATTATAATGAGTAAATTATTCTAAAAGTATTCCATTTCATTATTGTTTTGCGAGACCTAGATTCCTAACAAATGTATCAGTGATTTTTGGGACTGTATAGGCAATACGATAATTTTATAACTAGTACTATTTGAACTACTTTGTATCGAATTCAATCGTCGATACAATCGATCTATATGACGTGTCGTAAAAAATATTATCAGCAAATATTTAATTGTGATGTTCTTTGTGGTAATGGAGCAATATCGATGATCGTGAAAATTGCTATTTTATTTATACAACTACATAATTAGCTTATAAATTATTTAAAAATAAAGTGTGAATTATGGCAACATTTATAGTATTGTGACATGCGATTGTCTAATGGATAAAATTCCCATTTACCTAATTCTGATAATATACCCTATTTCTAATTTGCCGAATTAACAATTTTCTATTCTTAATAATTTTAAGGAATGTTATTTACTCTTTAGAATAATTATATTATTATTTATAATGTTTTTTATCTAGCGCATAATCATTTTGTCAGTGCCTTAGGGTAAGATTTGAATTTAAAATGCTGACTGTTTTATTTCTAGTAATAAATAAATCAAATGCTTGTTAAAGATAAGATCTAGTTTGAAGTTATTTTTATTTTATTTTTTATTATTTCAATAGAGTAGGTACGACGCGTGTAGTGGATCACTGTGTCAAATGTTCTGAATATACAGTAGAACACCCGCATCCACGAATGGTTTGGTTCTGCGTTTTGGTTTTAACTCAGAACCTCGTTTTTCAATATTCATTGTGATGCCGGCTTCTTGATCTAAAATATTGGGAAAAAAAATTGACGTCTATGTAAAAATGTATGTCTATGCAAGCATCCAGAACCGCGTTTATTTTTTAAAGAAATCGCAGCTACCGAATCCGTAGATGCGAATGGTCACCTGTTATAGAAGTAGTAATAATTGTATAATACGTAAGCCACTTTGTATGATAAATAGAAAGACATCAAATAAACTATTTCCTAATTTATTGATTTTATTATTTTCAACTCATTTCATTTCATTAGGTAGGTAAGTACTTAACTTGCTAGGTACCTCTGAAATTTAAGATTTTTTATAGAAAATTTTTCTCTTCTCTTTTGACCACGAGATCTATCTGCATCCGGTAACTGCATTTAGTAGTAGGTTAATGGTACTAGCATTAAGCGTTGCGCGAAAACGATGCAGTTAATGGCCCCGATTCTGTTGTTCACGAACTAAACTAAATTTATGTTCAGTGCATCTTTTTCTTTCTATTTCAATGTGAAAAGGACAGAAGATAAATATTAGTTTAGTCCTGTCAAATTAGTCAGCGCCTGACGGAAATTGGCCCCGATTCTGTTGTTCACAAACTAAACTAAACTTAAGTTCAGTCACAGAATACCTAATAGTACTTCGTACAGAATGGCCACTCCCTACCCCGCACTGACATCAGATACCGCACCTCACCCCGCACACCGCGAATTCGTCGGCGGCTCATTAGCTCGGGACGCTAACAAAGAACCGCAGCACTGTACTGCTGACACGAACACACAATTTTGCGATTTAAAAGTTTTATCTTAGTTTTAATCACGATGGTTCGATATTGTGATGCTTTTCCGAATTTGTATTTACATAAATGTTTGTAAGATATCGCATTTTAATACCATGCGATATAATAACCGATTATTTATAGTTATGTAGGTCATTTAAACGAAAATATTTTAGTGTAAGCAATATTTAGCTAAGTACCTTATTTGCATGGGCATTGGTCTGGGATAACAACATTTAGTGAAGTGGAACAGATGATGAAGACCACAGATGGCCACCGAGACTACTCAATAACAAGTATTTCACAGGTTGCGATTCGATTACTTTAATATGTTTGCTAAGCACAATTTATGCTCGTCACAATGCGAATGGTGAAATGGAGCTGATGGTGGAGTACCAAGAGAACTCCTCAACAATTAACGTCCCTGCATCGGGAAAAGCAATATTTTGTAAAAGGCGATGAGCAAGTTGACATTAGGGTATTGTAACTTAGATACTTTATAAACAGACCCACTAAAAAGCGAGAAATAAAAACTTTTTAGCAAAAAAAAAAACCGACTTCCAAAAAAACACTGCAAAGTGAAAAATAACTTTAATTTCGCAAGTCGGTGGCAATAAATTACAATACCACTGACCTCTATTATTACCACTGGACAGGCTGTTCCAAGCGTTTGACAGCAATTTTTTTGTGTCTTTTTGAAGCGCCACTAGCGAGTGTCCAGAGAACTAATTTTGACGTATAATGCAAATGACTGCGAGAGAAGTGTTTGTTTACTGTAAAGTAATTTAGCATTTTGAATTAATTAATGTTATTCTTGACATATGCATTATACAAAAGTTATCAAGAATGATAACTATATTTAAACTAGCACTTCGCCCGCGACTTCGTCTGCGTGTATCCGTGCCAAATTTCAAGTTTATTAACTAAAGCAATAAGATTTTTCATACAAACAAAATCCCTCCTTTTCACCCCCATAAAGGTCGAATTTCCAAAAACCCCATCTTAGTGCTCCCCTACATAATAAAAGGAAGCCGTATGCAAAATTTCACGTTCCTAGTCCTGGTAGTTTCGGCTCTGCGATGATATGTCAGTCAGTCAGTTTCTCCTTTTATATAGTACTAGCGAACCACCCCGGCTTCGCACGGGTGCAATGCTGATACTAAGTAGGTATATAGGTATTTCAAGAATGTCAGCACGCGCCGCCGCGGCTGGCCCCCGGCCGCGGCCGGTACCGCAGCAACCGCTATGTCCCTGCATTTTAAATCTGTAATATCTTCGAAAATATTCATTTAAATTACATGCTGTAAAGGGCCATATTTATCTATATTAAATGCACAATGTATTTAAGGTACTTAATTGTATAAGGATTAATGCTGTAATGCTTAATATCGCTTCGTAAATAAGCCATTATTTCTCGTAAAAAGTAAAGAATAAAAAATGATTATTGTGGGTTATCCCTAAGAGATAGACATATACCATCGCGGACTTTTTTGTAGACCTTTTTAAGGTGTACAATACTGTAGTACATTATTTTGACCTATCTCATAGGGTTCAGCCAGCGTTTGAAAAGTAAGCGCAAAAAATGTGTTTATTTACGACATCACATTAGAAACCTCTAAAATTATCAATGTTTCTCTACTATACATGCATGATGCATGCATGTATTATATATATAAACCTTCCTCTTGAATCACTCTATCTATTAAAAAAAACCGCATCAAAATCCGTTGCGTAGTTTTAAAGATCTAAGCGTACAAAGGGACAGAGAAAGCGACTTTGTTTTATACTATGTAGTGACTATGTAGTGATTATACAACAAGTACGAATTTCGACATCAGCATCACTTAGTTTTAGTACCACAGACACTCGCTACGTCCGACAGCGCCAAAATGGCGATTATCAAATAGGCACAAAAGCACTTCGACAGCCGCCAGTCCAGTGGTATTAGTAGAGGTCAGTGTGTAAAATACAGATCCAAAGACACCGACTTCCGAAATTAGTTATTGTTAAAAAGTTTTACATTTATTACTTAGCTATTATAATATTATTTTTATTTCATTACGAACCCGACTAATTAGATAAACAATCAAACGCCGCTCGTACACACGGCTACACATCAAGCTATACATTTCCAGTATAAGCTGATCTCACATTGTATAGGATTTTCGTACGATGCTAGACCAGCGTAAACTGGTTTTGTATAGCTTGATGTGTAGCCGTGTGTACAAGGTAACTTATTCTTTCTAGTCGCGTCGTCGTCGTTCCCGCCACACCCCGGACACTCCGTACAACGCGCGCAAAATAATTACCTACTACTACTACATAGCCAAATGACGTTGGTACACGTGCAAATGTGTGCGTAAACTCTAGTAGGGTTGGTTGTCGTGCGGAGCGTAAAAAACATGGCGGGAACGACGACGACGCGACTAGAAAGGACTAGTTTGATTGTTTATCTAATTAGTCGGGTTCGTAATGAAATAAAAATAATATTATAATAGTTAAGTAATAAATGTAAAACTTTTTAATAATAACTTTAATTTCGGAAGTCGGTGTCTTTGGATCTGTATTTTAGTTTATTGCCACCGACTTACGAAATTAAAGTTATTTTTCACTTTGTACAGACGCCAGCAGATCAACCTACCCCAATCTGTCATATTTCTTTGATAGATTTTCAACTTTAGTGCAAAGGAATAAGGTTCATATTCAATTGGGAAAATCTGACAGATTGGGGTAGCTTGATGTGCTGGCCTCTGTACTTAGTGTTTTTCTGGAAGTCGGTTTTTTTTTTTGCTAAAAAGTTTTTATTTCTCGCTTTTTAGTGGGTCTAAGTATCTAAGTTACAATAGCCTAATGTCAACTTGCTCATCGCCTTGTACAAAATATTGCTTTTCCCGATGCAGGGACGTTAATTGTTGAGGAGTTCTCTTGGTACTCCATCATCAGCTCCATTTCACCATTCGCATTGTGACGAGCATAAATTGTGCTTAGCAAGCATATTAAAGTAATCGAATCGCAACCTGTGAAATACTTATTATTGAGTAGTCCCGGTGGCCATCTGTGGTCTTCATCATCAGTTCCACTTCACTAAATGTTGCTATCCCATAGCAAATATCATGCAAATAAGGTACTTAGCTAAATATTGCTTACACTAAAATATTTTCGTTTAAATGACCTACTTAAATAATCGGTTATTATATCGCATGGTATTAAAATGCGATATCTTACAAACATTTATGTAAATACAAATTCGGAAAAGCATCACAATATCGAACCATCGTGATTAAAACTCAGATAAAACTTTTAAATCGCAAAATTGTGTGTTCGTGTCAGCAGTACAGTGCTGCGGTTCTTTGTGAGCGCCCCTAGCTAATGAACCGCCGATAATGTCGCGGGTGTGCGGGGTGAGGTGCGGTATCTGATGTCAGCGCGGGGTAGGGAGTGGCCATTCTGTATGAAGTACTATTAGGTATTCTGTGTTCCCGCCATTGTTTTTACGCTCTGCACGACAACCAACCCTGCTAGAGTTCACGCACACATTTGCACGTGTACCAACGTCATTTGGCTATGTAGTAGAAGTAGGTAATTATTTTGCGTGCGTTGTACGGAGTGTCCGGGGTGTGGTTCAGTTCATCATTTTCTTTTTAGATCATTATGAAAAGGACAGACGATAAATATTAGTTTTCAAGAAAGATTTTTTTTTATTCCGCTTAAGGTGCATGGGAAGTGGTAGACCGCGAAATTCAATTTTCTTACGTTTTTTGCAATTTGCAGGTCAGTGTCAGGTTGTATCTTGATCAAAATATGATTCGCGACTATAACAGGTACGTATTTACAGAATTATAATCTTAAGAAACATTCATACATCTTTATAAGTGAGATTTGTACCATAAACACTTCCCTAGGAGATTTTTGCTTGTGGTACAAATCTAACTTATGAAGATGTATTAATGATTCTAATGACTATAATTCTGTGAATAAGTACCTGTTATAGTCGCGAATCATATTTTGATCAAGATACAACCTGACACTGACCTTGCTAATTGCAAAAAACGTAAGAAATTTTGAATTTCGCGGTAATCACTGCGCAATCACCTTAAATGCGTCCCGTTTTTAGTAGGACCGCTTTAGTATTGGCAACGCTTCGGAAATGTCAGAATTCCTTCGAATTAAAAATCAGACTATAGTCATGTCATAATTATGACGTATAATCTTGACATATAATATATAATAACGTTTAATCTTGTGAAGCACAACTTAACGTGCTTATTTTCTGCATTTTCATTATAAGTATTGTATGAAATAACCAAACAAATGATGAGGGCGCCACTGTGCGGTCGGCATCACTGACGTACATACCAATCACATGGACCCGGCATACCTACAGTTTACTGAGAGGATAAAATGGCGGCTAATAGAGCAGCCCTTAATCAATATTTCTATAAAATAACATCCATAAAAGATTGTGAGAATGTTTTCTGGACTCACGGTACAATATCTACGGGTAAAAATACCCCGAGTTTTCTAACTTAGGTCTTTCATTTAAGTTATATGTAGGTTCGTCCATCTTTCACAGCTAAGCCGTAAGACGTGTTACCGTCAATGGACCGCTGATGATGATGAGGATCATTACTGCCATTTTTTCACGATAGGTGGCGCATCGTCGACATGGCCATTGAAAGCTGTCACTTACATACATTTTTTAACCTACCATTTAGTTATTTTTAATTTTCTTGATAATGCCTCTGTGTGCTGTACCAGGATTTACTAACCCTGGTGTACATTTAGTGGGCCAAATTATAACAAAAAAAAAAGTGGGAAAAGACTAAACGTCGCAAAAATATTTTTTTTAGATCGTCTTTCAATTCTCTAAGCTTCCTGATTTAATACATGTTATCGATAACGACGGTAGACCGGTTTTAACACAAAAAATAGCGATTAAACTAACGTAAACAAAGCGAAAATGATTTGACAGCAGCCATCGCGCCGCTGGCGACATCTACGCTGAGCTTTGCGTGTGGATCCCCATTGATAATAATTTGAATAATAATAAAAAAATAGTAAGAGAACTGCAATTTGGAAAAAATGTGTGAAAATTTGAATTTCACGGGATATAATGACGGAACTAACAATATTTTTGAAATTTAGATGTTAAGTTTCCAACACCTATCTTTTCTAACATGCAGATGATAGTGGCCTTTAATTAAAAGTCAACAATAAATTATAATTGAGTATATAATTATATTCAAACAGGAAAAAACAACAACAAACAAATCACTCTCATTTATTTCTGAACCTTACAATTTTGATCAGATAATTTCGATGTGATATTCTTTCAGGAGGTTTCTTCGACCGGCCGCAAATAGGTATTTTAGTGACACTAGGAATGAAGGATTGCCATTATAGTCACGGTCAAAAACACTGTTATCCTTTTTCACTTATGCAAAATAAAAAGGGATGGCAATATTTTTATGATTTTGGCATCGATAAGCCTCATAATTATCTGTGTTTTCCTATAGTCAAACATTTCGGGTCCTTATGATGTATATTCTAAGCCGCTGTAGTGTGTTATGTGTAGGTTACGGTAACCTATTAATTAAACACTACTTTGAATAATATATAAGAGTTTATTAACATGAATAACCTTAAGAAACTAATAACAATAATGCGCGGCGCGAGTTACAATGTTGGCATGCATTCGCCGTAGAGGTTTGTAGCAGGGATGTTAGATGGCCACCTAGAAATCCTTGTACCGAGCTGGCTAAAAGCTGGTATTCGAGACGGGAAACTAGTACGCCTGTGCTCCGCTCTGGCGCTGCCAATTCTGGGAGCTGTGTGGGAAATCGAAATCGCATCCCAGTAAAAAAATGTACATTTCAATTTCGTAGACCGTTAATAGAGGGCAGTAATTATCGAACACACGGAAGAAATATCACATAAAGCATTTTTTTTTGATATTATATTGCATTTCGGATATAATATGTAAAATATATTGAAAAAAGTAAATAAATGATTTAGAACGAAGATCTTTTATGGAAAACGACGGTTCGCTTGAGCAAACAATAGAAAATAACTCAGACGTAAACAAATTTGGATGCCGAAAAAAATGCAGACTCTATTTTCGACTTCTTACCAACCGTTCAGTGGCGACAGTGGAAAAAGCAGACAACTGACTTGCGATTTTCTGTCCGTGTTAGATTCAATTTCATGTTCAGAAAAAATATTAAATAATTGATCATTTTTATTTGAAAATACTCGATTCTTTCATCAATTGAAGAATATTAATCGGTTATAAGCACGTACAATTGATTGGAATTTTTTTTACATGAATCTCTGAAATTTGTCGATTATTCTCTATTGTCAGTGTATTTTTGTCGGTCAACGGCGAATCTTGGTATTTTTGCGTACAAGGACTGAGTAGCCTTGGTACATGGTACGTGACACTAAAAACTAGTATGTATACCAAGAAGTTGGTACGTCTGACATCATTGGTTTGTAGCGGACTGCTTAGGGCGTCCGAGGGGTGCGGCCGTGCGCGGGAGACGCAGAGGCGCGGGCGACGGCGGCGATCCGATCGTGTTCCACGAATTTGCCGCTCGTAGGTATCAACGGCGCGCGGCGCCGCCGTGCGGCACAGGTGGCGCAGGGCTCCGCTAGCCGCGGTGCGCGGTCTCAGCGATAAATAGGCAGTAAGGCGGTGTACAGACATGTGAAGTACTTAGGCCATGTACACACGATTGTGGATATTTAATTAGTGTAAGTAATTTTATTATTGTTGAGTGTCTAAGTATGTATTGTGTTTAATATGTATGTATGTGTTTCATATTTATGTATGTGTTTAATATTTATGTTTGTATGTAGGTTTAGCCTACACCGCAAATAGGTATTTTAGTGACGCTAGGAATGGCGGGCTGCCATTATAGTCACTGTCAAAAATACTATTATCCTTTTTCACCAATGCAAAATTAAAAAAGTTAAAAAGGGATGGCAATATTTTTATGACTTTGGCGTCGATAAGCCTCATATTTGTATAACTGTGTTTTTTTAAAGTCAAACATTTCAGGTCTCTATGATTTCTATAGTCTAAGGCCATATGTGCGTCAGTGCAAATGTGTCAAATCAAATTGTCAATTGCAGTTTGCACATTGTTGTGAAACTTTGACTGATTGTGTGGTTATTCATAGAAGTTGTGATTAATTGGATAAATAATTATAACAATGTCAGAGGCGGCCGTCAAGAACATTGATAATGCTTGCGAAACTGCTGAAGAATTTACCAAAATATTTTACAAGCAGGTAGATAATAACCGGCATTTATCATCGAAACTATACTTGGACACTGGGCTGCTGGTTTGGAACGGCAATGGAATTAACGGTAATGACAAGATCCAGAAGTTCCTAATGGATCTGCCAGCTAGTAATCATGTGCTCAAGACATTAGATGCACAACCCATATCAGAGAATCTGGTGTCAAATAAGTTGACATACCTCATTCAAGCTTGTGGAGATGTAACCTATCAAAATGACGATAGCAAGAAGCCCTTTCAACAAACATTTGTAATAGTTGCTGTCGACGGAAAATGGAAAATTGCATCAGATTGTTTCAGATTGCAAGTTCCTTATAACAGTTAATTATTTGAATTGTACTATGAAGGTATGTTCTAGGTATTTTTGTACTGTTTTTTTTTTAATATTTTCTGTAACGCAGACAATGTGATGTACAGTCACCAAAGGAAATAAGTAATCAGGGACCGTCAGATATAGTTGAAGTTTAGTCAGAAACCAATGGATGTTTTCAAATAAAATTTAATTTAATTAATAGTAAACAAAGAGTTCATTAATCAAATTAAATTTCATTCGAAAACATCTGTCGGTATCTTACTAAACATCAACTCGGCTATTTTTTAAAAAATCGGTTTATTGCATAATTTTGCTAAACTAGACTAAGTTAGCAAAATTATGCAATAAAACAATTTAAAAAAAAAATGTCCCTTACTAGGTTTTGAAATGGGACAGCCGAACTATACCTGATGACCAGGGTTACTTATCGCTTTTGGTGACTGTACATCTATATTTTAACACAAC
Organism: Globia sparganii; assembly: GCA_949316385.1. Lineage (NCBI taxonomy): Eukaryota > Metazoa > Arthropoda > Insecta > Lepidoptera > Noctuidae > Globia > Globia sparganii. The sequence continues at coordinate 9,206,095 of OX438671.1, forward strand.
ATGTAACAGAATGTGGGTTTATGTGTACAATGCTTGGATTTGAAGTGTTGAGTTTATTAGAATAGAATAGTTCTTTATTTGCACAGAAAGTAGGTACAAGTTGCAGATGTTAAGTTTATAAAATCCACTCACGTGTCCTAGGTAAATACCTGGGTTTTTCCAGGGTTACCAGATTGGGTACTTTTTTCACAATTTGTGGATAAAAATTTGGCTCCTGGAGAATGTCGATGTTGTGTTCCGAAAGTCGCGGCCGAAAGTGACCACTTCACAAAACTGCAAAATGTCCGCGCGAACAAAAGTTAGTTATACAGACTCATTAATATTTATGTTATTTACACATTCAATCAAATTAATTTATGATTACCATGTCAAGATCAGTACATTATTTGAAATAAGCAATACAATACATAATGTCGAGTTTACTAAAATGGGATTATAAATTCGTCAAGTTCGAGGTCAATACAGTTAAACTAAAAACATAAATGATTTAGTACAAGTCAGGAATACAAAGATGTCATTTTATCAATTTAAATTCATATTGGTCAGAAATTCGCCAATTGAGTAATAACATTTATTAATTAATAGATCTGTCAATTTCTTTTTGAAAATTGGAAGTGTCTCATTTTTCATTTAATCGGGTATTTTGTTAAATATGATTGGACCCATACATACAATACTTTTCTTTAATAGGACAGTATCGGAACCACTAACAATTAGCAAATTTTTGTACTGGCTCCTGATTGGCCGGTTTCTATTTTCGGACACTTTATTAAAAAGATGCATATTTGATTTAACAAAAACAGCCACCTCGAAAATATATAGTGATGGGAATGTTAGTAACTTTAAGGACTTAAATACAGGTACGCAGCTATCTGTTACTAGTAAATTGCACATAGCCCTTATACAACGTTTTTGAGTCTTGAACACCTGTTCCCTCAGACTACAATTTCCCCAAAATATTATGCCGAATCTCAAAATCGACGCGACTAATCGGTGGTATGCAGTTAACCTTGTGGCCATATTTACTTTTCTAGACAGGTTAAAGAGTACATACACAGCCGAACTAAGTTTTTTGCAAACTTCTTCTGCTTGAGGCTTCCATCCAAGTTAATTGGCTATCTATCAAAATGCCAAGGAATTTTGTGACTAGTACTTGGCCAACCTTTTGTCTATTATATTATAAATGTAAGACTTCTGGTGGAATTTGTTGGTAAAAATGCATTACATTAGTCTTTGGTATATTAATTATTAAATTATTTTGTTCAAGCCAGCGTATAATGTTTATTAGAGTGCTATTTATGTCATGTTCATATGTTTTTTTGTCAATACATTTAATCAAGGCAGTACTATCGTCAGCGAATAAGACCATAGGATGTTCGATGTGTCGAGGTAAATCATTAAATTTATACAGCAAAAATAATAAAGGGCCTAGAACACTTCCCTGTGGTACGCCATACCTAATAATTCTAGCCTTAGATAAGTATTTTTCTTTGCGCTTAGTTTTTAGACATATTCTAGATATTTCTGTGTACTGCACACTATTCTTATTATATTTTGTGATATTACTTTAAATTACAATAGCACCTAGACCAGGTGTCATGTACTTACTTGGCGTCCATGATGGCTGCCCCCGGCATATGTCGGTAGCTTGAAAAGTGTCCTGTGGGGTACCCTCACTTGTTATAATAATCAACTGTCAGTCAACTCTCAACTGTCAACTATCTGTCAAACACCACATGCCTTCCCCCCTATTCTTTATGCACTTACAGACTTCACTCAAATTACTATAATATTATTTATATATGTTTTTATCTATTTAATTATTTTATAACATGCCTCCTTCACAAGTTACTACTGCATCTGTTGGTATGCCGAGTATATCACGCATTTCATTACTAGGACCTGAATCTTCATCAGAATCACGTCGTCGTAGCTGGTTTATGTGTCGTGTAACTATTGGTCCGTTATTGATCTTTACCAAGAACCGAACAGGACCCCTGATTCTGAAGACTTCTCCTTTCATCCACTTCTCCCCTCTTGAATAGTTACGCAACCACACCTTGTCCTTCAATCTAAATCCTCTCACTGGTACTTCTATGTTACTTTCAATTTGTCTTTCAGCAACAGGTTTTGTGGAGAAAGGATGTATGATATCAAACCGTGTTCTAAAACGACGTTTATTCAATAATTCTGCCGGGGACTTTCCAGTAACCGAGCTTGGCGCTACTCTCAAACTAAACAACAGATGTGGTAATTTGATATCCATGTCAGTTCCAGCCAAACTACGTAATTTCTTTTTTACTGTTTGTACAAATCTTTCAGCTTGGCCATTTGATGATGGTGTGTATGGTGGAGTCAATATATGTTGAATGCCATTGCATTTCATAAAATTCTTGAATTGTTCAGATGTGAATGCCGTTCCATTATCCGATACTAATACTTGTGCAATCCTTGCTGGGCAAAAATTTCTCTTAAAGCCTTAATTGCACATTCACTTGACGTTGATCTAACTATTTTTACTTCTGGCCATTTTGAGTATGGATCCACCACAATTAGATATATTCTATTGTCAACTGGACCAGCAAAGTCAATATGCAAACGTTGCCATGGGTTAGAAGGGGTGATCCAAGAATGTCCAGTGCTTGCAGGCATATTTTTATTTACTTGACAACTATCACAATTTGCCACTAATGCTTCAATTTCATGATCCAGCCCTGGCCACCAAAAATAGCTTTGTGCAATTGATTTTGATATTACTATGCCATCGTGAGTCTCATGTAAAGCCTGTAACATGTGTTCCCGCATCAATGGCGGTATAACCACTCGAGTACCCCATATTATGCAGTCATTTGTAACAGATAGCTCCTTTCTTTTGAGCCAATATAATTTCATATTACTGTCGTTTACGGTATCAGGCCATCCATGCAATATCCAGAATTTCACTTTAGATAAAATATCGTCTCGCCCCGTTTGTTCTGCAATATCTTTTGCTGAATACTGAACGGCGCTTGGTGTCTCCGACAGTAATAAAATATCTTCAACATCGTCAGTATCTGACTTACAATCTTCAGTCGTATCCATTGGCCACCTACTGAGAGCATGGGCATTACCAATACAAGTGCCACGTTTATATTGTAATTCATAATCATGTGAGTTCAGCTTCAAAGCCCATCGCATCATTCTTGGGGCTATATAGCACTTTAGGTATTGCTTTATTTGGGCTTAAAATCCCAAGCAATGGCTTATGGTCAGTATATATTACTACATGTCTTCCATATACATACTGATTGAATTTTTCTAAGCCGAATATAATGGCTGCTGCTTCTTTATCAATCTGTGCATAATTACGTTCCGATTTAGATAAAGTTCTGGATCCCATCGCAACAGGTTTTTCTGATCCATCATCCATAACATGAGACAGAACGGCTCCTACCCCATATTCTGAAGCATCACATGTTAATGTTACCTTCCTGTTATTATCAAAATGTATTAGAGTATCTTTACTAGATAGTATAGCTTTAGCCTTCTGGAATGTTTCTGTCTCTAACTTGCCCCACTTCCATACAGCATCTTTATCCAGCAGCCTATGTAGTGGTTCCAATAACGTAGCTTTATCTTTAATAAACCTGTCATAAAAATTCAACAATCCCAAAAAAGCTTGTAGATCTTTAATATTTCTAGGGCTCTTCGCATTCCTAATCAATTCGATTTTTTTTTCACTAGGATGAATACCATCTTGATCCACCACATAACCAAGGAATTCTACTTTATTTGTTGCAAACTCACACTTCTTTCTGTTCAGCCTGAGTCCTACATCATTTAGACACTCCAGTACCTTTTCCAGCCTTTTGTTATGCTCTATCCTATTTCCACTTATTAAAATATCATCTAGCAATACAGTCACTCCTTTAATACCTGCCAATGTTGTTGACATGACCCGTTGAAATATACCTGGGCAAGCCTTCAAACCATAGGGTAATCTCTTCATCTTATATAGTCCCTTTAGTGTATTAATTGTCAGGAGCATACCTGTTTCATCCGATACTTTCAGCTGTGTATAAGCCTCTTTCAAATCCAGTTTGGTATACATTATGCCACCTGCTACTTCAGACAGACACTCGTTAATTGTTGGTTGAGGGAATGTATCTGTGTCAGTTGCTGAATTTACAGTCAACCGGTAGTCTCCACACAGTCGAATACTACCATCTTTTTTTAAAACTGGGACCACTGGTGTAGCCCAATTTGAATAAGCTATTGGCTCCATTACTCCCACATTAACCAACCTATCTATTTCTTCACACACTCTGTCTCTTATCGCAAATGGTACTAACCTGCTCCTCATAAATTTCGGCTGTACATCCTTCTTGCAATTGATCACAACTTCAGGTCCTTTGTATTCGCCAAGTCCATCAAACAATTCTTCATATTTTTTAAGTATTTTCAACAGAGATTCATTATCCTTTTCACTATCCAGAGAATTGATGTTATTTATACCTTCAACTGAAATCCCTAGAGGCTTGAACCAATTCCTACCAAGGAGATTACCTCGCCCCTGTCCAATTATTATTTGCAGGTAACCTTTATAGTTTTTATATTTAATAAAAACTTTGGTCCTGCCATGTACCTGCACTTTAGCATTCGTCCAAGTGTGCAAGTTTAGCCTGCATTCCTGTAAATTCAATCCATTAGGCCAGATTAATTCTGCTTGTTCCCTTGGCATTATTGTATATGAACAGCCAGAATCAACCTCAAACTTGACTAATTTGCCATTCAGTTGAAGTTCAGTATAAATAGCAGGTTCACGGTGTGTACCTCCCACACAGTATACTCCATTCATATATTCTTCTTCCCTTTCTTGAATCTCTTTGATATCACCAGTTCCATTATTATTTTTTCTGCACATTTTTGCAATATGGCCTACTTTGTTGCATGGTTTACATTTAGCAGAAACAAACTTACATTTGTGATACAAGTGGTTTCCTCCGCATCTGTAGCAGTATAGCTTCTTTTTCTTCTCGTCCACCGCATTTACCTCCATTGGTTCTACCTCATTGTCCCTGTTTGCACTTACCGGACAAGTGATTGATGATTCCTCAATGGCCGGTACTTTCAAGATCTTTAGGTCTTCAACACATTTTTCCGCTTGCAATGCCAACTCCACAGCTGTTGCATAAGTTAGGTTAACCTTCTTTAGTAAATTCTCTTGCAGTTTGGCATTATTTACGCCACACACAAGTCTATCTCTCAAGGTTCTTTCTAAATCTACAAAGTTGCAAAACCTACACATTTTTCGAAGTGCTGCAATGTACTCTTGAATTGATTCATTTTTACCCTGATTCCTACTGTGGAATTTAAATGATTCTACGATCTCATTTGGTCGCGGACTAAAATGGTTATTCAGTTTTGTCTCTATTTCACCTAATGTAATCTGGCTCACCGAATCCGGAAACACTAATGATTTAACTAAGTTATACAGATCACTACCACAAGATGAATAAGGGGGTTGATCTTAAAAGTAGGTAATTTGGCCATGAGGGTCTAAGGTAACAGTTAATTTTGGAAAAGGGGTCACTTGTCCAAAATAGTTTGGGGATCCCTGACCTAGACTATACTTTGTTCTCCTGTGCAGTAGTTTTTTTACAATCCAGGGAATTATACAGGAATTGTTATAGTGCCATTTTAATTTTCTGACAAAAAATTATATCTGAGGTACAGTCAGCAAAGAAGATAAGTATGCAGGGTCGTTGAAAATAGTTGAAGTTTACTAAGAAACCGATTGATGTTTTCGAATAAAATTTAATTTAATTAATAGAAAACAAACAGTTCAAAAATTTCATTTCAAAACATCAATTGGTTTCTTAGTAACTTCAAATATATTTGATGACCCTGCATACTTATCTCCTTTGCTGATTGTACATTAATAATATTACAGTGGACCCCCGGTACTCCGACAAACATTTTGCAGGGCAGTGTCGAACTATCGAATTTGTCGGATTATAGAGTACTGCCTAAGACCCCCTATAGTCCGAATTTTTTTACAAAAGGTACTCACCTTATAATCCGACAAATTACCGATTCAATGAGAAGATTCTTTATACTAGATGATGTCGGATTATAGGGGGTGCCGGATTAGACAGGGGCCGGATTACCGGGGGTCCACTGTAATGTAATTATCTCCAGAAGTACTATGATGTTTTAGAATCATGGTTATTTAAGTGTCAAAGAGAGATGTTGTTGCTGTTCAATATGTAGGTATATCAGCATCTTTTTTACCGAACAGAACAAATATGACTTTAACACTTCATGGTACGGCCACAGGCCTAAAAATTTAGCTCCCCATTTTATTTTTGTTTTGACTTTTTCTTTTTTTTTGGCACCTAAGGGTCATAGCGTGATGTTAAATATCCTTATAACCTTCCTAAATAATTGGGCTGTCATATGCAAAAAGAACATATCAGGCTGGTAGTTCCAGAGGTTAGCACAATCATTGAAACAAAAAACCAAATAAACTCTTCAGCTTTATTATAATGGGATAGTTTTATTTTGCTACACCTTAGTGGCAAAAATTCAAACAAGTCATGTAAAACTCTTTTTGTTTTTGTCAAAAATATATAATATCAATAATTAATACATTTGGACTGTTGTCCTAACATTGATGCACTATGGCTATCTCTTTTGATAATAGAACAAGGATGACAAATATGTGGGGTTTTTCATATGAGGTCAACTGTCAGCCTGTCACTAATGAGCCACTACTTTTTCTATTGTTACCGAATTAAATAAGCTTGCCTAATAAAACAAATGTCATTATTTTAAGATATTTAATAATTAATGTTCATTATTTACAAGTTCTATCTACAAATAAACAGAACACATTGGGTACACTATAGGCCGACCACTTAACTGAGACGTAGCCTGAGGTAGCAGCGCGGTGCTGGAGGGGTGTGATGACGTGATGCGAGAGCTCAGTGATTCGTCAATTTGTGACAACTATCACCCCTCCCGCACCGCGCAGCTACCTCAGGCAATGTCTCAGTTAAGCGGTTGGCTTATAGGTTAGCTGTTGTAAGAAATTAACAAATAGCATGGTTTATATTCAGGAAATGGCTGAAATATTTAGCTATATCAATATCTTTATATTTCTAAAACATAGAAAAGACATGCCAAACAATGCTTTTATATTTTGCTTGTAATATTTTAATTTATAGATTTTAAATCAGTATTATTTAATTTTCAGATGCTGGACCGAGATACATAAATATAAATTTTAAAATGATAAGTTAGATAAGTAACTGTAATGCACATAATTTATGCTATCAAAATATAAAAATCAATGATGTGGCAATAAACGGCAAGTTGTGCATACATACCTATAAGCAATGCAGAGAAGAAGTTATGAAACCCTGGAAGTAATAAAACATGAAAAACAATCTTCATGGAAGAACAAAAATCTGTCTGCCAGATTGTACAGATGCCAGCACATCAAGGTACCCGAAACTGTCAAATTTTCCCAATCAATCTAGTACCTAATGATTTAGCAATAAAGTTGAAATAAATTAGTAGCTTGATGATTGTTGTAGCTTAATGTGCTGGCGTCTGTACTTATGTAAGTAGATAGAAGTAATCTACTATACTATAATACAAAAGTCATTTTTATAGGTACTGTTATTATTCTAAATTTCAATTTCGTATAAACAATGCCTGAATAAATTTCATGATTAAAATAATTCATTAAACCTACATTTGGAAGGTTTTATTTGTACCTGAAACTGAAATTAATTAAACATACAATAATAAATACTTGGTTAAATGTGTTTATTTGGAAAGTCAGGTATTTGGTTGCAATTCATGAGTACCTACCTATTACAGTTTAGAATTTAGAATAAGAACCTAAATGTGCATTGCAGTTGGGACAGGTGTGCTGAGCCTCCTTGAAAACATTTGTGATGTATGGTATTGCAGCCAAACAACAAAGACAACACCAACTGAAAAAGATAGAAAGTTTAATTTAGTTTCTTATTTTTGTAATTTATAGTTCACAGATACCAATTGCAAATTTGTCCTGTGTGTTTTACAGGACTACAAATAAAACAAGTTTTTATATCATTGTAATCAACTTACCAAGAAATTCCACAAACAAAGCCAGCCAGCATGTGAGTTTTGTTCGTACTTGAATATGTAACAGTAGTTATAATTCGTTCATCACATTTAGGACAGTTAAAGAGCGTCGGAGCATGCTTCAGCGGAAGATGTACGATAACAGTTCGAGTTGTTGGCTGGTTAGTAACTGGCGGATTACTCACTGACACAGGTGGCACATAATTATACGTCGCGTCGTATGACGGAGGCGGTTCTCTGTGATATCTACCGCTTTTTTCTTCTCTATCTCCTTGAAACTCTTCTCTGACGATATCACTTTGAACTGGATTCACACCACTGTTCATATCCATGTTAAGAAATGATACTAAAACATTTTCCGTCGCATGAACACTGTAGGTATTGGTTACGATTATACCTACACTAAAAATTTACCTTGTTATCTTTAGTGATTGCTGCTATCTTATCTATCAGACCTGATATTATAGTAGGAACCTAATAAAGAATGGATTATGTACGGTTTTTTTGTTTTTTGATTCGTCATCCAATTTACCAGCGAATCTTTCATTTATTTTAAGTACCTAGCACTACCAATCCACATCGAAGGGTCCCACAGTGATCAATTAATTGTTAAAAGTTAGCGTCTTCAACAGTCCCATTATTTTTGGTCATAGAAAAATCATTTTATTAAGACTTGAAGGTAGGTAAGTTGTTTACGTTATATTAAAACACTAGCAGCGCCCCGCGGTTTCACCCGCGTTAGTTACGATCCCGTGGGAATATCGGGATAAAAATTAGGTATCCTATGTGCTAAAATTTTCCGAACGCAAAATACGCGCACTGACGTGTAGTTCCGGACACCAGCCCGTATTGCCTATTACCTATCCTATGTGTTAGAATAACACATTCCTGATTATAAACTATCTGTGTGCCAAATTTCATCCGAATCTGTACAGCCGTTTGTGCGTGATTGAGTAACAAACATCCAAACATCTTCACAAACTTTCACATCTATACATATAATAAAATCGTAGGAAAGTCAAAACTGTACATTGAATATTTTTTAAAAAGAATACTTGGGGCGTGATCTACAATCGATATCGAAGCCAAAAATATACCCATACAACCAAATCCGGTCGCGGTGACTAAAATTTCGGTAACAAAATAATTGACTGGTCGCAATGTCGTAATTATTACTACGCTTTGTGCCTGCGTGAAGTTTAGCCTCAAAATATTGTAACAAAGTATACACTTCGCGACTAAAATGTGTCAGACTAACTTTTGGTAACAATGTTTCGTAAATATATCCACACTGTTACTACGTTATGACATGAAGAACAAAACCATCCAAAAGTGCTTACACTGTGACTACATTTTTGTTACTAGAATGTTACTAAACTTTGTGTATAAATAGCTACAAGTAAATGTGCACACTAATTAACTTAGTTTTGTAACATAGTCGAAACTAGTACACATCTCTAGAGTATTTGATTCCCATTGAAAAAGTTCAGTGTTACTCAAACATTTATCTGATGATTGAGTGCTTGTACGTTTTAACAATTAACAGTATGAGTAAACCTTTTAGACATACAACCACTTATTACCGACGACTCCATGCAGTTAAAGAAAAGGAGCAGAATCATGGGACTTCGAAATCTGCGGATCCAATTTAAATTCAATCTGGCTCATCAACCACTAGAAATACAACATCAAATGTTCAACCACTACAGACGTTGTAAAATCCTTGCACTACCTTTATTATTATCACTCATAGTATAGTATCACTACATAGTATAAAACAAAGTCGCTTTCTCTGTCCCTATGTATGCTTAAATCTTTAAAACTACGCAACGGATTTTGATGCGGTTTTTTTTAATAGATAGAGTGATTGAAGAGGAAGGTTTCTAAGTATAATGTAGGGTATTTAGTATCAGCATTGCACCCGTGCGAAGCCGGGGCGGGTCGCTAGTAGGAAATAAACGTGGAAATGAATAAAACTTTTTATTTTTTGTAGTATTATTTATTATTTTTGATTATAATCACTTAGTAGTTTTACAGATCAGTAAGTAAATCACAGATTCATACATTAGGTATTTAAAATATTTTTTAACACACATAATGGGTGACTGGCAATTAGTGTACGATACTTATTAAACACATGGTTTTACTCATGATAACAAACAACTTTTACTATTGTACCAAACCTGAAATCGCGAAATAAAAATCAGCTGTTCCCTACATTTATCTTCGTCTATCTCGTCAAAATGTAGGGAACAGCTGATTTTTTTTCGCGATTTCAGGTTTGGTCCCATAGTAAAAGTTGTTCATAATGATGAGTACAATGACCTCTTAAGAGGTCGCTGGTGTATGTGAGTAGGTATATAATCAAAGGATAAAAATATAAAATACATCTAGAAACAAGGCAAACACAAATGTTCATCACATAAATGTTTGCCTAATGTACCTACTGCACAAAGATACCTACTTGATACATGTTTGGAACCACCACTTTTGTGGAACCACTGGCATCGGATTATTCCGTCGGCCATAATAGATTTTGTTACTGGATCGAGCAATAAGTACACTTTGTGTCGACTTAGTAACTGAACATTGTGATAGCCTACAAAAACAATTAAGTTGAAATCAAAACAACATAAATACATGTTTTGCAATCATTATTATATCCTAAAATAAATATTAGATCTAAATAATTTAAACTTTCTAATTAGCAACAATGACACCTATGAAATATTAATTTTTCTTATCACAAAATTATCAAAAATGTAAATATTTTACCTTACTTCTTTATAAATCGACGGCGCCTATATTATTTGGAATTATCTTCCAAATTCCTTCGACAAACGAACTTGCGCACTTTGTAACTAACTATAATAATTATAAAAAACTTACCTTAACATACAATAAATAATTTTATTATTTTGTAATGGCTGATGACACTGACATAAAAGTAAAATGGATTTAAGATTTAAGTTGCATTAATCGTTCAATGATTCGATTGTCGTTCATTCAAAACTGTAACAAACTGGTAACAATGTTACTACAATTTTATGAAACATCTTTTCTAAAATGTAACCACTTTTATGTTTCTTAACTTCCCCACTTTTTGTCGAGGTGTCAACACTAGGTACACACAGCTACTATATTTGTTACCTGTGTAGCAATTCAAACAAGTAACAGTTTCTACACTACAACCGAAATGGTTGTATGGGTAGTTGTTAGAATGTTTGTCTGTTTGTCAGTATGTATGTCCGGACTAAACTCAAAAAGTACAGCATGGATTTACTTCAAATTTTGCATAAATATTACTAAGAGGTCGGGTCAACATATAGGCTACATATTATCACGCTATCACCTACGGGGGAGGAGCTGTGAATCTTTATTTTTCTTACGCATTCTGTGACAGCGTGTAATCTAACGACGCATATTTAAATGTTGTTTTTGAGTAAGCCAAGCTATTATCTTTCTTTACACCATAAAAACTACGCCGTTTAAGTAACTTGGGCAGAGAAACCTAGTTTAATGAATGTTAGTAGTATAAAGACAATTTTGAAGCAGCGCCATCTATGAGATTTCATAAAAATCAAATCAAGTTACATGTTAACACTTTTTGGAAATTAATAATTTAAATTTAATCATGTTGGCGAGGTTAGTAGTTAGTTATTCTTAAAATTCATAGATGGTAATGTGCATTTTCTTCTTGTTGTGTCGTATAGTTCGTTTTGACAAATTCAAGTTCCAACAAAACCCTCAAAATCTTGAGCAGAGTTGAGGAAGACAATTTAAAAAAAATGCGGTGTTAAGTATTACAAAAAAGTTATGTTCATTGATGATGATCATTTCATTTCATTTCATGACACCCTCGCGGAGGCGAGCGTCAGTAACAGTCCCAGCCGCATGCGTCATCTGTTTGCCGTCATCTTGGTGTTTTGTGGAGTCGCGAACCCGGTAGTTTTGTGGGAGAAGTATCGCCATCATCTGTCTGAAGATTTTCAACGAGCTTTGAGGCGTGCTACTGGAGACGAAGTCGAAGTAACTGATGAACGCGTGCTGAACACCTGTCTCAGTTCACTTCAAGATGTGGTCATTTCTATCGGCGGCAATCCACTGATCGAATATGGGTTACCAGCTCCCCAATCATCACCGCATTAAGACCGTGGAAATCGGGAGTATAACGCTGAGACAAATTACGATCCGGGCGAAATGACCACCATACGAAATGACCATGTCGCTTTGTTCTCTTCAGAGCAAAAACAAATTTATGACACCGTCCTTGAAAGCGTTGGGCAAAACAATGGTAAAATGTTTTTCTTAGATGCTCCTGGTGGAACAGGAAATACATTTGTTACCACTGGCATACCTACTTGCAGAGGTCAGGAGGCAAGGCAAAATTGCTATTGCTGTAGCGTCGCTGCCACACTGCTTCCGGGTGGCAAGACAGCACATGCCATGTTTAAAATTCCCATCGATTTAGAGAGCGCCGAAACGCCTGTTTGTGGTGTGTCACGTAACAGCGATAAGGGACACGTGCTCAAGGATTGCTCTCTGATCGTATGGGATGAGTTGAGGCCGTGGACAAAACCCTGCAGGACATCCGCAGGAACGAACATTTTATGGGTGGTGTCACAGTTCTGCTCAGTGGCGATTTTCGGCAAACGCTTCCCGTGGTGACGCGGGGATCGAGGGCTGGCGAGGTGAATGGTTCGTTGAAACAATCTTCGTTGTGGTCACGAGTTCGTACGCTGCGCTTGACCATTAATATGAGAACTCGGCTCGGCGGCAATGCACGTGCTCAAGAATTCTCCGATGTCCTTCTAAGTCTTGGCAAAGGCACTCTACCAGAAGAGAGAGGTGGACAGGTGGTGCTTCCAGTCTCTCGGTAGAGTGGTATCCAGCTTAGAAGAACTCATTCGCTATGTGTACGGGGACATCAGTCGTATACCGCACCAGCAGAATTCTTGGGTGTGTGAGCGGGCCATTTTGATACCCAAAAATGATCAAGCTGCAGCAATTAACGAATGCATTCTCTCGGAAATTGAGGGGAATAAAGTGGTCTACACCTCGATGAACACTGTTGTCGAGCAAAATCCACACATTATCCCGTGGAATTTCTGAACTCCCTGTCAGCAAGTGGACTTCCAGCGCATACCATCAAGCTGAAGGTCAGTGTCCCGATTATGCTTCTTCGGAACCTATCTCCTCCGAAGTTGTGTAACGGGACCCGCCTTAAAGTCATCTCGCTCCACAGACACACCATTGAGGCGGAAATTCTTACGCGTTGTGGCGTCGGCGAGGCAGTATTTATACCACGCATTCCCCTCATACCTCATAACTTCCCGTTCCAGTTCAAGCGCGTACAGTTCCCCGTGAGTATTTGCTTCGCGATGACCATCAATAAGTCGCAGGGGCAGACACTGAGGGCAGCGGGTGTCGACCTCAGGACGAGTTGCTTCTCACACGGGCAACTGTACGTCGCTTGCTCCCGCGTCACCAGTCCTGACTCTCTTTACATTTTGGCTCCTGGCAGCATAACTACCAACGTAGTTTATAGGGAAGTGTTTTAAGGTATGATACCTTTGTACGTATTTTTACTCTTTTGTGTCCTGGAATGTATTCCTGCATTATTTCCTCTATTTCCTTCAGTCACATCTTATGATTGAACTCAGCAGGATTCCCATATAACTCTCTTCAGTTGCTTTTCGCTTGCAAAAAAAAACTTATATTTTAATGTTATTTTAAAAGTTGTTTCCTTAAAATGCTATAACGACACTGGCATCTTAGATATTTTTGGTGCTGTAGAGCCATCACGCAGACGACGTCGCGGGCAGCAGCTATTTATAATATTAGTAGGATTACTTTAAGATTATTACTTAGTAAGCACGGCTACACATAAAGCTATACACAACCAGTATAAGCTGACTTCTGATTGTACGAAAAACCTATAAAGTGCGAGGTCAGCTAAAACTGGAAATGTATAGCTTGATGTGTAGCCGTGTGTAGACACGCCAGCACATCAAGCTACCCGAAACTGTCAAATTTTCCCAATCAACTTTGGACCTTATGCTGTAGCGATTAAGTTCAAAATCGATTAACCGGTACTTAAATTAGTATCCCCGCCGTAACCATATTGTTATGCGCGGCATCAGATGTCAAGCACCGCCGTGACCGATCTGTTACGGCCGTTTCACGCCAAATTTGACAGATTGTAGTAGCTTGATGTGCAGCCTATCGATTCTGTAAAAATCTCACCGTGATAACATAGGTGAAGTGAGCGTGAAGTAAACTATCAATGGAGGCAATCCCTAACATCAGGTGGAATGACAGCTCACTTCACCTTAGTTTTCACGGTGAGATTTTTACAGAATAGCACTGCTGGCGTCTGTACATTAAGGTGCCACTTTTCGACATTTTTTTTATACAAATTTCGGGAGAATATTACTCCACTGTTTGACATTTTGCATCCAAAGTTAAACATGATATCGTTTTGACTTATTATTAATTGTGTCTGTACGGAAACAGAATAGTAAAATAAAAAGCCATTAAAAAGTTATGAGCCAACAAAGATTCGTTTTTCTTTCTATTTTTAACGTAACTTTGGTTGTAAATAAGTAATAAAAGGACTTAAAATCTTCAAAACCAAGTACGCACCGACAAAGCTCAGTTATCGAAGAGATCAATAAACTTTATTTGTAATTGATTTATGCAGTGGTTTTTTCATAAAACTCGATTTTCCGAAGCACTTTTCGAATTTGTTTACGCGCCTATTAGTTCGGAACAGTGTTTCTGTGCGTGAGAACTAGACGTTGTTCATGTAGACTAGCGTCTAACAGCTCATCACTGATACTAGCACTGTCGGACACGAAGCCAGGTGAGACAGCGTGCTTTTTGGCCATGACCACCAACGAGTTCGAGCTCGCGACTAGTTTACTCTTAAGAAGATACTTTAGGAACATCACGCTATGATCAGTAAAAGTGAAACAATAGTAAGCCTCGTACAGCTAACGGCGCGCGGCGGAGGGGCCCGTGGCTAAATAATAACAGCCGCACAGGTCAATCGATCAGGTTAAGCTACGCTTGCCGCGGTTGGTCTGTGGATGGGTGACTTTACATATCGAGATCCCTCCGTGCCTCGGAAAGCACGTTAAGCCGTTGGTCCCGCCTGTCATTCGCAGATCTTTGACAGTCGTAACGGGTAGTCAGAAGCCCGAAAGTCTGATAACCAGTCTTACCAAGGGTTATCGCATTACCCAGTAACTGAATTGTGGAGGTCAGACAGGCAGTCGCTCCATGTAAAACACTGGTATTCAGCTGCATCCGGTTAGACTGGAAGCCGACCCCAACATAGTCGGGAAAAGGCTAGGCAGATGAGATAATGGCGCGCGCAGCTGCCGTGCTGATTTATTTTAAAACTATATCTCCTAAGATAATCATTGAAATCAAAAGATGTCAAGGGCCATTTTGTTCAAAATTAAATATTTGTGATGAATAACGTGTTTATTTGGATAAGGATTAATATCATGTTTATAAAAACACCTTCGCAAGTAATGCATTATTTTATAACAAATTTGATTTTCATAAAAATGGTTACAGTGAGTCAACCTTAAAAGATAGACATATTATGCTGTCGCGGACTTTTTTTTAGAACTTTTAAGGGGGATATTTCCCGTTTTTGCAACATTTTTCATTGCTGCGACGCTCCTATTGGTCGTAGCGTGATGTTATATAGCCTATAGCATTCCCCGATAAATGGACTATCTAACACAAAATTCCCCGATAAATGGACTATCTAACATTTTTTTTTAAATCGGTCCAGTAGTTTCGGAGCCTTTTCATTACAAACAAACAAACAAATCTTTCCTCTTTATAATATTAGTGTAGATAAACATTATGGGTACCTACATTCAGTAGTCTAATGGATATGCCTTTTCAAAGTTATCTCGAGAAAGCAAAACTATCATAGCAAGACTGATTTAACGTTGTTTTGCGCTCCTGTTCAAGTTAAGTTGGTTATGTTATAGTGTAAACCTGTGAATTGAAGAAAATGGTGCACTTAAAGTAACCTAACCAAACCAACCTCGGGGTGCCCTTCGTTCGCTCTTGCATCCTACGTCGCCTATTGCGTTCGTGCATCGAAGCCAACTAGTAGGTATCGCAGTGAAAATCTTTCGCGGTAACGTGCATCGAAGTCAAGTAGTATTGCATTGAAGATTATCGCGGTAACGTGCATCGAAGTGTAGTGGCTTGGCAGAGACAGTCTTTCGCAGTAACGTGTATCGCATTTTTGTAGCATCGTATTAGCATTTATCGATATTTTGTGCATCGAAATTCCGTATTCTACTGCCTATTAATCATCTCGTCCCCCTAACTTTTGGAAATTGATCACTGTGGGTCGCTTCTCGAAGTTGCGAAAGAGTATGTCTATCTAGGGCAGTAGGTCATCCAGCTCGGTAGACACAACTTTGAGAAAGAAGCCGACAGAAGAATCCAGCATAGCTATTCACAACCACTCGATACGCTTCCGTACCGTAGGTATCGAACATGTTATCGTAAATACGTAATGTACCTAATTTTCTTTTTCTTTAATAAATGTTAATGTTATCGTAGGAGTCCTCTAAACGCTGTTCACAAGTCCAAAGCCCAAATTTTTTTTCAGTTTAAAATCAAATAGACCACCACCACCCACCACCAACCAACCACTATTCTTCCGACAGCATACAGCTGTCGGAAGAATAGTGGTTGTGTTACACATTTCAATAAACATTTGCCTTGTCCTCTGACAAGGCAAATGTTTAGTGAAATGTGTAGTTTCGATACGATAGCTTGTCGTATGGTTGTGAATTAGACTGCAGTTGCATTAGGTAGGTTTTGGGAAACTTCGTCAAGTTTTCTCGTCGCCTATACCGCAGAGTTTAAGACTAACGTCTTCAACCAGTGCGTCCTTCCTGTTTTTAGAGTTCCGTACCAAAATGGCAAAAAGGAACCCTTATGGTGCGACTCAGTCTGTCTGTCTGTCCGTCTGTAACAGCTCGATATCTTGCTTGAGAACTACTAATTAATGTAATACTATTAACTTGGAATTTGGAATAATTTTAGTTGACATTTGCCTAACTATTTTGCAATTATGAAAGAAATAAAAATACTTATACTTATATATTTTTTTTTGCAACAGGGACTGAAAGATGGTCTTAAAAATTCAAAGTGGGGCTACTAGGGCATGTGGGGTATCATATGAACAAGCGCTGTTTGCACATTCTCAAACATTTTTTCTTTTTTTTTAGGCCGCATTGTTTTCGACTTTTGATGAAAAATAAAAAAAAAACTTTTTTTTACAAAAAAAACAACCGACTTCCAAAAAAACACTAGGTATACAAAGTAACTTTCATTTTCTTTAATAATTTCGGAAGTCGGTGTCGTTGGTTCCGCATTTTTTTTTATTGACACCGACTTCCGAAATTAAAGTTATTTTTTACTTTGTAGTGTTTTTTTGGAAGTCGTTTGTTTTTTTTTTTTTTGTAAAAAAAAGTTTTTATTTTTCACTTTTTATTGGGCGAGTTTGTAACTTATCTAAGTTATAATAGCATAATGTCAACTGCTCATCACCTTTTACAAAATATTGCTTTTCCCAATGCAGGGACGTTAATTGTTAAGGAGTTCTCCTTGTAAGAACCAAGAGAACTGGAGCTGATTGAGAAATCTCCATCAGCTCCACTTCACGATACACATTGTGCTTAGCAACCACATTAAAGTACCTAATCGAATCGCAAACAGTGAAATATATAGTCGGGGTACGGGTACTTTATGCAAAAGAAACTCCCAACTATAACTGGGGCCCCGCGTTGGGCGCCAGTTATAGTCGGGGTACTTTATGCAAAAGAAACTCCTAACCTGTGCTCCTAACTATTGTGCGTGTAACTTGTTTATTTGTATAACCGATACGTAGGAAAACAGTGTGACACATAAAACAATATATTTTAGCATAATCTTATTAGAAGGCTCGCGAGGCGCACGAGTCTGTGACCGCCGCGCGCCGAGCGCGTGCGCAGTTACCGGGCGCTTGTGAAAGTCACTGCCGCGGCGCGCGGGCGACATGGATAGTCGTGTGCCGGTCAGTGGGGCAATTAGCAATTTGCTTCAAAATGATTCAGATTCCGATTGATAGTGTGTTACGCAATTAGGGTGCAGGTTACGTGACTAGTAACGGTCGGCACAACACTATCCATGTCGCCCGCGCGCCGCGGCAGTGAATCCAGCCCCTGTCAACTCTCAACGGAAGGAACGAAAAATACCTACAAGGGCAAACTCTCCACCTTGCCAATAAAAAAATAATAAAATGATTTTGTGTAGTAACAACTAACACCAGGTAACACGTAACTTCCGGTAATAGATACTTAGACAACAACAACACCAAGTTAACAATGGCGTCGGCTAAATGGCGTCGTTTGTTTCGTTTGTAGTTGTTTTGTTGTCTCTGCGTTAATTTTATGGTGTTTTCGGATTTGTGTATACAAGCTGAAATTTTAATGGTTGTTTTCCCGCGGCAGAACAATTTGGTCTCAGTAGTGCTACCTATTCATGGAGTTAAATTTAAAAAATAAAATTGTTTTTGTTTTCAAATAATTATAAAAATATGATCTCAACTCGAAAGCGTGAGAATCAATAGTGACTCACGTGCGCCCGCCCGCTACCTACCATCTTTAAGTAACCCTGGAAAAACCCCTGGTATTTCCAGGGACACGTGCGTGAGTGGTTAAGTAGGTATATGTGCCTATTGTGTTTCGTTAACAAAGGAGTACGTAGTATCGTATCAGCTGTACTATTAGTGTAGCTATAGGTACTATTGGTTCAAGATCGCGTTCGAGTTTTGTTTTTCACAATTGTAAATCTGCCATTTTTTAATATTTAATTTTATTTTTTTTATAAATCGATTGTACTATCAAGACAAAATCATTTCGCTTCGGGAAAACAACCATTAAAATTTCAGCTTGTATATTTGAAGATCTTCACCTGATTTATCCAACGTCGAGTTTAGTGAGAAAGGGACCCTTGAGAGAAAGTGACTCTTGTGAGAAAGTGACGAAGTATTAATTTGTGACATGGAAAACAAAAGAAAATGTTATAAGTGCGGCTGTTCACCTGCTAAAGACGGTGTGAAGTTATTTCGGTTTCCCAAACCTGGAGTAACTAATCTATGCCCTTGATTGTTTTTGCATAATTATGATAAAAATACACTGTTCTGTTTGTGCCCAACTGTCCAAAAAAAAAAAATGGGGCTCCTGCGTTTTAAATTTCGCGGTGCATGATTTAAAGGGAAAATAGATGTCACCAGCAGCGACTTCCGTTTTGTCTTTTTGTTTGAAGTTGACTTTCTTCTCCGCTAGGAGTAAGGCCGCTGCCTCGAATTTTGCGGGCAGCGGGGCGGCGGCGGCGGCGGCGCGGGAGCGGCGCGGGCAACGCAGACCAGTAGGCCAATTCTGCTAATTTAAAATGTTCAAAATCTAGTCGCAGTTCCATCTCGGCGACAAACAAATGTCAAAAACTTGTCAAAATGTAGGGAAATTTGAAGTATTTTTGACAGATTGAGACTGAGATCAGACTGTGAACGTTCTTAAAAATTACGAGAATTGCCCCTCAGTTCTCGAAACCAGCGGGCAGATCGCGCGGCGCTATAGCGGCGTAGTGTTGTGTTTGTGGTTGTGTCGTCGAAATATTTGTTTTTATTCGCGAATGAAATGTCTGACCAACGGCGACAACATCTTCAACGCTCGATTTATAATACCTACTATAGGGCAAAGAAAAGAAAAGGCGAGTTTTTTAGAAATTACAATGAACAGAGGCAATGTCCCGACAAATTCTACGGCTACACCAGAATTAGTGTAGAAACTTTTGACTATAGGTATTCTTGAAGCTATCAAAGGCGATTTAGAGTCTGAAATTAATCCAAAACTATACAGAGGTATATCTGCAGCAGAAAAATTATACTTGACGCTAAGGTAAGTATAACAATTTGCTCTTGCATGTCCGGGGACATTTCCATACGTCACAAAAATAAATAGCGCACAACTGCAAAGCAATTAGCAGACGCGCGGGCGGTCGCCGCTTGACTGGAGTGCACCGCTCGTTGCCCGCTCCCCCGCCGCTGTGTTCGAGAACCGGTCCATTTAAATGTACGCATAAGATCCTGCCGCTCCTGCGCCGCCGCCGCCGCCGCCCCGCTGCCCGCAAGATTCGAGGCAGAGGCCTAATAGTGTTCTGTGGAGTGAATCACAAGCGCCCGGTAACTGCGCACGCGCTCGGCGGTCACAGACTCGTGCGCCTCGCGAGCCTTCTAATAAGATTATGCTAAAATACAATAAGTTTTATGTGTCACACTGTTTTCCTATGTATCGGTTAAACAAATAAACAAGTTACACGCACAATAGTTGGGAGTTTCTTTTGCATAAAGTACCCCGACTATAAATATTTATTTTTGAGTAGTTCCGATGGCCATCTGTGGTCTTCATCATCAGTTCCACTTCACCGAATAGTGCGAGCAAATGCACGAGGTACTATAAAAAAATACCCAAACCGCTATAGGTGTGCCTACGAAATTTGAGGGTTGCTCTCGATTTCTCCAGGATCCAATCATCAGATCCTGACTTGGTGACTATGGGACCACTTCAGAAGTATCTCCTTTCAAACAAAAAATAATTT
The DNA here is from genome assembly GCA_949316385.1 of Globia sparganii. Lineage (NCBI taxonomy): Eukaryota > Metazoa > Arthropoda > Insecta > Lepidoptera > Noctuidae > Globia > Globia sparganii. The sequence continues at coordinate 9,226,900 of OX438671.1, forward strand.
TGAAAATCGGTCCACAATTGGCGGAGTAATCGCGTACAAACACACAAAAAAAAAAACCGTCGAATTGAGAACCTCCTCCTTTTTTTGAAGTTGGTTAAAAATACCGTTCCCCTTATCTCCGAAGTTTGCACAGAAAAAAATCTGAAATTATTCTATGAGATATAAGTTTAAGTAAAGATTACAGGAAAAATAAAAAGATGTCTTTATAACACACTTTCAGAAATCATCAACAAAAATTACTTTAGTTCCACTATTGGTCAAGAGATGGCGCTGACCGAAAACTGCAATATTCTACTCGACGAAATATAGGTCTCCCGATGAAATTTTTTTAAAATAAATTTATAAATTTATGAAAATAAAATAAATAATATTTTTTTTTAAACATATAAACGGAACCCTCGGTGCGAGAGTCCGACTCGCTTTTGACCAGTTTTTTATGACACAGGCTAGCACGACAACACATCAAGCTATAACACAGCTATACTTTTCGCTGACCTTTCATTATATAGGGTGACTGGTAATTAGTGACCGATACCTAAACACGTGATTGTACTCATGATAACAAACAACTTTTACTATGGGACCAAACCTGAAATCGCGAAAAAAAATCAGCTGTTCCCTACATTTATCTTCGTCTATCTCGTCAAAATGTAGGGAACAGCTGATTCTTTTTTCGCGAATTCAGGTTTGGTCCCATAGTAAAAGTTGTTTGTTATCATGAGTACAATCACGTGTTTAGGTATCGGTCACTAATTACCAGTCACCCTATATAGGCTTGAAGTCAGTTAAATAACAAATATGTTTAAAACATTTATTTTTTGACCTTTTTATAGAATCAATTTTAGTTGGGCAGGTGCCAGCTATATAAGATGTTAATTAGGTGACGGCATGAGGCCGGACGGGCTGACCCTGGTGCCTTGGAGGAACGGCAAGTGCCTAATATAGGACGCGACTTCCGTCAACACTGTTGCCGCCAGCCACCTTGGTCGTACCGTCCTCTCACCGTCAGCAGCAGCGGAAGCCGCCGCTTAGAGGAAGAGGGTGAAGTACGCATCGTTGGTGGACCGCTACTATTTTGTGCCTATTGCCGTTGAGAGCATGGGCGATTGGGGCACTGAGACCAAGAGGCTCATTAAGTCATAAGTGAGATAGGGCACAGGCTCTGTGACAAAACGGGTGACTCCCGCTCCGGCTCGTTTTGGGTGCAAAGGTTAGCCATTGCTATCCAACGTGGCAATGCAACAAGCGTTTTGGGCACCGTTACGCCGGGAACAATTAGGGGCGGGTTATTTGACTAATCGTTTTACATGTTGCTGTGTTCGTTATTTTGATTGTCCTTGTATTTATTACCTAATTAAGTGTTAGCTTGTAAATTGTAATTATTGTGTTTGTGAATAAATCGTATAAAATAAAAAAATATGTAAGTACTTATTTCTTATATTAATTAGGTATATTATGATTTGTAAAGTTGGATTAAAATTGGGGGTTGCATTTACTTATTTTTTACACTACCCACTTTTCTTTGTTTAAATGTAAAAAAAAAATATTGAGTAGGTACGTATACCAAACTTAACCGGGAAGTGGGAACAAGGAAATTGGCAAACACGTCGAGCTCAGACTATGCCGACCGCACAGTGGCGCCCTCATCGTTTGCTTGGTTATTTCATACAATTTAGAATGAAAAAGCAGGAAATGAGCACGTTAAGTTGTGCTTCATAAGATTATACGTTAATATTATCAGAAACGGTAGTTTTATATTGTTTAGTTTTATTATAATCCTTAAAACGGATAACAGTGGCCACTATATTCCGTTCTATGGATTATAATAAAACTGCAGACGGATAACAGTGGCCACTATATTCCGTTTTAATAATAATAACGTATAATCTTGTGAAGTACAACTTAACGTGTTTATTTTCTGCATTTTTTTCATTCTTAATTGTATGAAATAACCAAACAAATGATGAGGGCGCCACTGTGCGGTCGGCATACTCGTTAATACAACTGTCTAATCCACAACACTGTCCAATCAGCGAAACTGACTAATCAATGCAACTGGCGAATAAAATAAACTGACTAGTGGACTCCCTGATTCGAACCCAAGACCTGTCAGAGTACCACTGCTCTATGACCTCCAAGCCAATGACCTTACGCTCTCCTTGGTGTAACGAACTTCCGAAAAGTGGTAAAATGTATTTTGCTGTATGCAATTTCGTATTTGGCTTCAGGGACAATCTATCCATCGAGCCATATTCATCAAAAATAATATTTCTGTGATGGATTTAAATTCCAAACTGGGCTGCAGTAGAACTAATAGAAACACCTAAACAATAGGGCTAATCTGGGAATCGAACTCAGTACAAACAATATAGGAACTTACATATACTTTTTTATTGCATTGCCTTTAACATTGAAATTATCCTTAAAATGTAAATGGTACGTAAAAAATAAAACCAAATAATTTTACAGTATAAATACCTTATTATATATTTTGTAAACAGTGAATGAAGAACATATACGATAGGTTTTCATAACATTACCTACCCCTTAAAAATGGATTACTTTATTTACTAAAATTATTTTGCATTTAAAACTAAGTAGATAATGATAACATACATCCAATAAAAAAACATTAACGAATTTATTTAGTTTTTGCAGCAACTACGTAATATTAATTTGTTATATTTCACGGTTTTTACAATCTTAGAAATTCAGTCTAATTTCAGTCACAATGTTCTATTAATGTATATAATGAATTGCCGATCACTGTTAGTACCTTTCTTATTTTCACAAAATAAAAAAAATTTTTTTTCTTTATCTAGGTAAGTATTTTAAATAGATGGAATGCATTTATAACTTGCAAAACAAAATCGATTTGATATTATTTTAATGGTAGGTAAGTACTTATAATATTGTGATGAATTTAAAGTACCTACTTATTTATAAAGTGTGTTAATATCTTTTTCAATTGCATATTAAGGGATTGCCTATAGTAAATGTTGGCTTTCCAGAAATATGCAGATGAGAAAAATTATTGAACAGTCATAAACATCATGTGACACACACATACATTACAAATGTAATGAATCATAGTGATAAAACCAATTTATGAATTATATACTTCTGCTTTATCTGCGTTAGTGTTAACTTCTGGGAATTTCTCCTTAATCTTGGCATTAAAAAACGCGTTTAACGATTCAGCTCCAAAAAATTGTAACTATAGATAGTGTGTGAGGTTAGTGCGCCAACCGCGTTCAAAATGGAGGTAGAAGTATAAAAAGTTATTCCATTGTCATTTTATTTAGACCGTCCACTGCGTTAAGCGGACAATGGGCGTCCGTGACGGCGAGGATGGCGTGTATGCGTTGCGGATTTTTTCTGGTATCAAAGCAAGAGCATCGAAGTTAACGGAAACCGCGCCCGCGCCGGTAGTCAGTCACGGACGTCCGCTATCGCAGCGGATAGCTTAACTTATCTGAATATTAAAACATTTTTTTGTTTTTAAAAGAGCCCTATTTCTGTTTAATTTGACGCAAATTCATAAGTTTTTCATGGGTTAATTTATTGCTAATATGCACAACTTCACCTGCATTCTAAACCATTGTTGTGTACTGTGAGTAAATAGTTGCATTGCCATTCATAATACACTGATAGCAGGCGAAGTACTTCGTGCAATATTGTGAATCAACATTTATATATTTTATATTAGTCATACATAGTTGAGAATTCACAAGCATTAAGAATCAAAAGACAAATAATATAACCACTAGCAATTAGGGACACATGGCTTTTACATTGGAGTTGATGGCACCATAACTGCTTCTTACAATTTTGTATATATTTTCGTTTTCAATATTTACGAAGCTCAATCTTCATAGCTCAGCATGGTGGTAGTTCCTTCACCCAATTAACACTTGCTACTTTTACCAATGAAAGTATTGCAATTGGGGCAGTAGTGCTCGGCATCCTTGAAGGTATCAAAGCAGTATGGGACGAGGCCAAGACAGCAAAGAGAGCAAACCCTGAAAAACACATAAGTAGAATTTGTTAGCGAATTAAAGTAAGTATACAGATCATCTGCCATGAGCAAGTGTTTTGCCTAAAAAAATTTAAAAATAAAAATAAAATTTTAAAATTTATAGTTAAGTTTCTTTCCACAAGCTCTTTTTATGTTTTTTTTTTATGCGATGGGAACATCAGGTATAACTTTAGAATAGTGCCGCAGGAGGGGGGAGTTGGTACTTGAGGGGAGGAGGGGGGAGGTTGACCCCTCCCCCTGGCACCACTCCCATGAAAAGGTAACTCACCGTTTCCGAGAAAAACGATCTTTTGTAACCTACCCTCAACACTCAAAAATGGCTTAAAAGGGCACGAGAAGGGGGTAGGGAGTGGGAGGGGGAAGTGGGGCGTTGCCTCCTTTCCCCTGGTACCATTCCCATGAAAAGGTAACGCACCATTCTTATGAAAAATTGATTATTGTAACTTAACCTCAAAACACTCGTTGTCAAAACAAAGTTGTTTCTGCAACGTCTCCGGCGCTGCGGGAAGTGCAGCCCCTTCGCCCTTACGTAACAAAGGATAGGCACCCATGCACACCTACGCAGCTTCGGCTTGCTGGTCGCCTCCGGCGACCAGCCTCAGCCGCTACGGCTCGCACGGGTGCCTATGCTTTGTTACAGCGTGCAGCGGGCAGGGGCTGCTCTCCCTCCGCGCCTCCGGTTTTTTATAAACACTCTAGGCCTCTAGGGGTAACAGCTAAAAGACTACGTGGAGTCGGGGTGCCCCGATTCGGTTTTGGGACAGGATCGACCTATTTTAACCATATAGTGACATGACGCAAATGGCGTAGTTTTTTTTTTTTACGTTCCGTTTCACCGATTATTATAGACCACAGACAATATACTGGACATACGGTACAGATTTGGTTGTCAATCGCCCATAATAACGTTTCATTTTCCCTTTTTATCTGATTGAGGTTAGAAACAATTTTTATTAATTTCTCGAAAAATATGCATTACCTTGTAATAAGAGTGGTAGCGTTATAATCGGGGACCCAAGCCCTACCAGCTTTGACCCTTTTTAGCCCGCAACTCCTGCGGCACTATACTAAAGTCAAGCCGAAGAATTTCCCCTAAAATTAAAAAAAAAATATATTTGTATCTCAAAGTCAAAGTCAAATCATTTATTTCAAATGGCACTTTAAAGGCACTTTTGAATGTCAAGAATTAAAATGAAAAATAGAATTGATTCATTTCAAAAATAGAATAGTCACCCCTTCCAAAAGGTAGTTTTCGCATCTATGGAGAATAATGGGCAAGAAACTCCACCGTTACTCTTTTAAAATGTTTTACAAGGTGTTGTATACACTCATTATATAATTATATGTGAAGACGATGCACCTAAACTAAAAATTAGTTCATCACAAATGGTAAAAAGAATTAAAAATATAGCAAAGACTGGTAAATCAATTATGACGTAATAGATAAATGGTGCACACATATTTACAAACATTGTAAAATTTTTCCTAGAAATTTAAAAGTGTGTGAGTTACATTAGTCACAGAATGTAAAAAACAATGTAAGTATTAAAAAAATATATATGTATGTATAAATTAAATTAGCAACCAGTTTGATTTTGTCTAGACTCTAGATTGTCCGATGGAGCACGACGGCAGGACCAGCGTGTTTCCAAGCATTGTTATCTTGGATATAATCCCCTAATTTGTAATAATTATCCTTGTTTACAAAGTGTACTTTTAATGTGAGTTTTAAATTTTCTATCATTTAATTGTAATATATCACAAACTATTTTGTTGTAGCATTTAACACAGTACCCCATAAAAGATGTTCGTACTTTAGATAATCTGAAAAAAGGTTGATCTAATTTATCTTTATTTCTAGTATTAAAATTATGTCTATCACTTATTTTATGAAAAATATGTTGATTTTTTCTTACATACATAATATTTTCATAAATGAACTGGCAAGGTACCTTCATAATATTAACCTTTTTAAAAATGACACAACCAAATGCGCGGTTTCTACATCTGTTAACTGTCACTTTCTAACAGCATAATCGGCCGAGCTTAGCCGCCCCGCAAGAGGTCCCATTGTAATTTCTTGTCTAGCATTATTCCTAGGAAAACTGTCTGATTAATAAACTAGTATTTGGCCATTCAATATGATGTCCCATTCGCTGCTTCTAACATTAGGCAATTTAAATCTAATGTATTCAGTTTTTTTTTTCATTAAGTACTAAATTATTTACCATAAACCAATCGAACCAATCTCCTAAACTATCAAAATCACGGAACATACATGGAGTATTTTCGGATACCCATAGGTATGAGGAATCAAATTTTTTTTGTTGACTTCACTATTTGCACCACCCTGTATATATTTTTGGTGTCATATGGCCATCGTTTTTACATAAAGATGGCAAACAAGTATAATTATTTTGTCAACGTCAGGTAGGCCACATATCAGTGGCAACAAAACTAGTATAAGCTGGCCTTTTATTCTAATCAAACTCCTAGAAATTCAAGTTCAAAATATTTCTACTCATGTGTGGCCCACTATACTATACCAGCACAGGATCAGCTGCTATGATGAAGCTCAGGGGAGGTCATGTCCAGTAGTTGTTTGGTTTTTTAGTTGAATCGCGATAATGAAGAAGGTTGTCTACTTACATAGTAATCACACATATGGATCCGGCCACTAAATGAGTATGCCAGGCTGTGGTGTATGTAACTCTTGTTGTAACAACTTTTCCACAGTTGAAGCAATTTATTGTTGTTGGTTCAGTTCCGACTGCGGGCGGGAGAACGATACCCACGGGCATGGGAGGCTGTGGCGGCACCATGTCACCCGCTTGAGGCTGAGTGTTCGTCACAGTTATAGTGGGGTGCGGGTACACCCCCGGCGCTGTAAATTGTTTAGGTTGCGGGTACGGGCCAGCTGTGGCCGTAAACGGCTCGCCTCCAGGCGCCACGAAACCGTATTGTGGATTACCCACTACAGCCGAATAAGGAGGCGGAAGATCTTCAGGCGCTGAAGCCATTACACCTGGTCCTGGGATATTCGCCATTGTTTCGTTTTTTATTTTCACAAATGGAAGATATTTATGTGCCAGACGTAGAGGTATCAATAAGTAAAACCCACTTATTACTCGTAAACTAAAATTGGATAAAATTCTCTACGAATAGATAAAACATAACATGACGTCATATGTCAATGTCAGGTGCTTGCTGTGCTTGAAAAACAAAGCGAACAAAGCACTTCAATCAAAGTCCCGATCGTTCGGATATTCCTACCAACAGTAAAGTTCTAAAAATAGCGGTTTTTTCGAATAAATTAATTGATTATTTTTATGAGCCCGTGGTGTACCATGGATCCATGGCAATTGCAAAGGCTTCAATTACCTATGTATGTCATATAATGGCCCCGATTCTGTTGTTCACAAACTAAATTAAGACTGTGCCGACCGCACAGTGGCGCCCTCATCGTTTGTTTGGTTATTTCATACAATTTAGAATGAAAATGCAGAAAATAAGCACGTTAAGTTGTGCTTCACAAGATTATACGTTAATATTATTAGAAGCGGTAGTTTTATATTGTTTAGTTTTATCATAATCCTTAAAACGGAATATAGTGGCCACTTTTATCCGTATAATCTTGTGAAGCACAACTTAACGTGCTTATTTTCTGCATTTTCATTCTAAATTGTATGAAATAATCAAACAAACGATGAGGGCGCCACTGTAGGGTCGGCACAGTCTTAAGGTGATTGCGCAGTGTTTACCGCGAAATTCAAATTTTCTTACGTTTTTTGCAATTAGCAGGTCAATGTCAGGTTGTACCTTGATCAAAATATGATTCGCGACTATAACAGGTACTTATTCGCAGAATTATAGTCATTACAATCATTAATATATCTTCCTAAGTTAGATTTGTACCACAAGAAGAAATCTCCTAGGGAAAAGTGTTTATGGTACAAATCTCACTTATAAAGATGTATGGATGTTTATTATGATTATAATTCTGTAAATACGTACCTGTTATAGTCGCGAATCAAATTTTGATCAAGATTCGACGTGACACTGACGTGCAAATTGCAAAAATCGGAAGAAAATTTGAATTTCGCGGTCTACCACTTCCCATTCACCTTAAGCACTTTTCCAGAGATTCGTTCTTGTACCTACACGCTTATTATTATAAATTACTATTTGACCCCGCAAACGCCGTTTTGCAAAAAAAAAAAAAAGAGGTATGAAAAATATATAGTAGCCGATTCTCAGACCTACCCGATATGCACACAAAATTTCATACAAATCGGTCCAGCCGTTTCGGAGGAGTATGGCAACTAACACTGTGACACAGTAGATTAAGGAATGTCGTCGGGACGCACAAAATACCGATGAATGCTAATACGATGCTACAAAATCGCGAAGCACGTTACTGCGAAAGACTTTCACTGCGATACTACTTGGCTTCGAAGCACGAACGCAATAGGCGACGTAGGATGCTAGAGCGAGCGAAGGGCACCCCGAGATTAGGTTTGGTTAGGTTACTTTAAACCCTTTATACAGAAATAGGAGCCCCGCACAGCGGGGCTTTGTCGACATAGGATGCAAGAGCGAGCGAATGAGAATACAATTACCTTCACTGTGCATCGAACTCAAGTAGTATCGCAGTGAAGATTTATTCCGGTAACGTGCATCGAAGTCATGTAGTATCGCAGTGAAGATCTATCGCGGTAACGTGCATCGAAGTGTAGTGGCTTCGCAGAGACGGTCTTTCGCAATAACGTGCATCGCAATTTTGTAGCATCGTATTAGCAATTAGAAAGAAAGAAAGAAAAATTGTTTATTTTGCATAAACAAAACGCACATTACAAATAAAAAAATTAAATTTAAAAAGAAAAGACATAATCAATAAACACTTACAATGTTGTCTAAAGGCTCGTACTTAAGCATAAAAATGTTGTAAATTTTTTCCATTGCTTGATGCAATTAGGTATCGATATTTTGTGCGTCGACATTCCGTATTCTACTCACTGTGATACGAGAATTTTATATATTAGACTAGCTGACCCCGCAAACGTCGTTTTGCAAAAAAAAAAATAGATAGTAACCGATTCTCAGACCTACTGAATAAGCACACAAAATTTCATACAAATCGGTTCAGCCGTTTCGGAGGAGTATGGTAACTAACACTGTGACACGAGAATTTTATATATTAGAAGACTAGCTGACCCTGCAAACGTCGTTTTGCAAAAATAAAAAATAGTTAGTAGCCGATTCTCAGACCTACCGGATATGCACATAAAATTTCATACAAATCGGTCCAGCCGTTTCGGAGGAGTATGGTATCTAACACTGTGGCACGAGAATTTTATATATTAAATTAGCCTTCTACACATAGCAAGAAGTTAGTCATATATGTAACTCTCATTATAGCAATTTTTATTCAACCTAAGGTTATCGAAGTTTAAAGAAATTTAGCTATACGCTATCGTCATAGTTTCTTAAGCAAAATAATATTATAATATTTATTGTACACCCCATTCAAACTATCGTACGGGTTAACAACACTATGGCGCCTGCGGCCTGAATGATATTGACAGGGGGCGTTGTTGGTTTTGTGAAACACAAATTATATTGGCCAATTATTGACCAAGTCGTTGGTATTGACCAATCTATTATTATACTATATCTATGGTATTGACAAAACAAGACGGCGGCGTTAGTTCCAAATTCCAACACTTTCAATTTAGGCAACGCGCCAAAAGAACCTTGTAAAAGTCCAATCCCACAAAAACATGTTGCCAAGACGAGACCATGTAGCTCGCACTGTCAAAAAGTAATCAGGATCTCATGTAGAGCCAAGCTTCTAACTCTACACGCCCTAACTCTACAAGGCCTAACTTCGCAAACTACACCTTAGTCAAAATATATGGCTTGGCCGTTTCGTTACTACAAGAACCATTGTATAAAACAGTATGAGAGTTTTTCACCTTACGCTCATGTGAATGTAGCGATTTTTTCTGTTGTTTATTTTTTCTTTCTTTTTTTGGGGTGTATTTCTTGTACATCAGAGGTGCCTTTTTTCATAGCCCATTCTCTATCTTTGCCTTTATTTTTTACCCGCCCCGGCTTCGCACGGGTACAATGCAATTTAATAAATTCAATTAATAATTTTAATTTAGTGTTTTTTTTTAACTTGCCGCCAGCCCCTGCCGCCGATACCGCAGCAACCGCTATGTCCCTGTATTTTAAATCTATACATATAATAAAATTGTAGAAAAAACTTTTTAACAAAAAAAAAAAACCGACTTCCATAAAAAAACACTACAAAGTGAAAAATAACTTTAATTTCGGAAGTCGGTGTCTTTGGATCTGTATTTTAGTTTATTGCCACCGACTTCCGAAATTAAAGTTATTTTTCACTTTGTAGTGTTTTTTTATGGAAGTCGGTTTTTTTTTTGTTAAAAAGTTTTTATTTCTCGCTTTTTAGTGGGACTGTTTATAATGCATCAAGCTCATCGCCTTTTACAAAATATTACATTTCCCGATACAGGGACGTTAATTGTTGAGGAGTTCTCTTGGTACTCCACAATCAGCTCCATTTCACCATTAGCATTGTGACGAGCATAAATTGCTTAGCAACCATATTAAAGTAATCGAATCGCAACCTGTGAAATATTTATTATTGAGTAGTCCCGGTGGCCATCTGTGGTATTCATCATCAGTTTTACTTCACTAAATTTTGCTTTCCGAAAGCAAATGCACGAGTTACTATAAATAATACCCGAATTGCTATAGGTGTGCCTATAATATTTTAATAGTTCCTTCGATTTCTCCAAGATCCTGCTGATAATCCTGGCAGCATCAGGCCAGACTTATGTCAACATTGCATTAAACTTAAAATTTTGTCTTGTTTAAAATGAGCCCAAACACGACTACGGTGCTGTTATTTCAAGGTTTGTACTTTTTCTGATGCTCCTGGCTTCGGCATCAAGTCTCTATGTACTTCGGTGTTTCTCATTAACAGTACGTTTATCCACACATCGAGCCCTTTTCAATGAGCCTAAACACGATATATCTGCTGTTAGTTGTCGAGGAGTTAGGTACTCTGCAGACTATCCTGACTGCAGCATCAGATCATGACTTGATGATCATGAGACCAAATGTGGCAAATGCCCTATCAAACATCAAAACAATTTACTAAAACAGTCCTTGTCTGTTCGAGTAACTTCTTACTGTTAAGGAGTTGTACCTTCCGTCATCAGCTCAGCTACCTAAAATGGTGACAACCATACGCAAATACACAAGATACTTCATAAAATATACGAAAAACAATAAGTGAGCCTATAAAATTTGAGGGTTGTCCTCGATTTCTCTAAGATCCCATCATCAGATCCTAACTTGGTGCCAATGGGACCACCTCAGAACTATCTACTTTCGAACAAAAAAAGAATTTTGAAAATCCGTCGACAATTGGCGGAGTATTCGATGAACAAACATACAAAAAAAAAACATAGTACAGACGCCAGCAGGTCAACCTACCCCAATCTGTCAAATTTCTTTGATAGATTTTCAACTTTAGTACAAAGGAATAGGGTTCATATTCAATTGGGAAAATCTGACAGATTGGGGTAGCTTGATGTGCTGGTCTCTGTACCTCCTCCTTTTTGTGAAGTCGGTAAAAAGTGGTGTCTGTACAATGGAAATGTAAAAAAAAAAGTAGCAGGGGTTGTTATTATATCGATGCCGAACCCGAAATTGTAATTAATTTTTTTTTGACTGTTTGTCGGTTTGCCTGTTTGTCTGTGTGGTTGTGCACGCTAATCTTCGGAACTACTGGACGGATTTGAATGTTTTTTTTTTTTGTTGTAAAGGTATTAAGTCTGGGCAACATATAGGCTACTAGCACTTCGCCCGCGACTTCGTCTGCGTATTTTCGTGCTAAATTTCAAGTATACTCAAGAAATAAGATTTTTCATACAACATAATTCCCCTTTTCACCCCCTTAAAGGTCGAATTTTCAAAAACCCCTTCTTATTGCTCCCCTACATAATAAAAGGAAGCCGTATGCAAAATTTCACGTTCCTAGTCCTTGCAGTTTCGGCTGTGCGTTGTTATATGTCAGTCAGTCAGTTTCTCCTTTTATATATTATATATATAATTTATTTTGGAAAATGGATCGATATCATCTGAAATAATGCTGATGCGAAATTTAACTCCGCCAAAACTGTGCAAAGGAACCCGTCTTATTGTCAACGCTTTACAACGTAATATAAGGGTGATTTTCAAAATGTATGTACAGACGCCAGCAGGTCAACCTACCCCAATCTGTCAAATTTCTTTGATAGATTTTCAACTTTAGCACAAAGGAATAAGGTTCGTATTTAATTGGGAAAATCTGACAGATTGGGGTAGCTTGATGTGCTGGCCTCTGTACATTGTGGGACGTGAAAACGTCCCCCGGAATATTGTCCAGGCATAACATATTAAACGATCAAATTATTGTTATCATCATTGAATAAAAGTTTATTGAGAAGGATTTCAACATTTCAGTCTAAAAAAAAAATAAGTAGTCTGAAATATATGACATTTATGCCCTTAGTGTGATAATATTTCCATACATTACTTCGTGTCTCTAAGCGAGAGCGCGTTACAAAAACCATCATAAAGATTAAACTACTCATTTTATTGTAAATTCTCTTTGCGCAATATCTTAATGGGTAATTATTATGTAAATTATACAAAATTGTAATAAAAAACTTTATGTAATAATTATAATATAAGCATTTCAAAATGTGTCTTCTATTTCATTCAATTTTGTTGATCATTATTGTAACACAAATATTAGTAGATATTTGAGATTCTTTTTTGCAACACATTCTTGTCGAAGACATCCAATCAGATGACAACTAAATATTACTCAATACTCCGCTATTTTGTCTGCAGGTGTCATTGTTGTGAAACGTGTGTTTCTTGCGGTGTAGTGTTTTTTCCACAATAAAGTTTTCATTTTAGTTGATCAGCTATAAAAACAACGGTAAATCTCTGTCTTACTATATTTGCGTAAATTCAAAGAATAATATTAATTCAATTTGATTAAGGTGATAGACAAGTCCAACAACATTATTTTTAACCTTCAAATGTTGAAGGTTAAAAATAAAATTAAAAAAAAATTAAATTCAACAAACCGTTGATTTTAATTTTCGTAACGATTTGTTACATATTTTTGTTGCGTAACAAAAAGGATGTAACAAATATGAAGCAAAGCCGATTTCAAAATGGAATTATTTTTTGAATTATGTAAAAGTAATTAACAATTTTTAACCGTAAGTTCCATCACCAATGGTTTGTTTTCTGTAGGCTAAACTTTTTAATAAATACTTAATGACCAAACGGAATGCACAATTTATTCTGAGACAGATTTTGTAATTAAAAAGACTGCTTATGTTATCAATAAATGATTAAGATCTAATTTCATTGTTTTAATAGTGTTGTGAAATAGCCCTAATGTTTCCTTTTTGTTATTTTTTTGTAACATTGGTCACTTTTGTAACGATATTCATTTTTGTTTCATTTTTGTAACTGTACAAAAATTTTGAAAATCACCCATAATTGTTGCTAAAATCCTCACTGGGTGTGGTGCCGGTGAGACTAAGTTCATACCGCGCATACCACTCATCCCCAACAATTTCCCCTTTCAATTTAAGCGCACACAGTTCCCTGTGACTACATGCTTTGCCATGACAATTATAGACAAGTCACAAGGGCAGATGCTTATAGCCGCTGATGTTCACCTGACAACCGGCTGTTTTTCTCATGGCCAACTTTATGTTGCTTTTTCAAGGGTCAGCAACGCTTTCGGTCTTTATATATTAGCTCCTGAAGGAAAAACCCCAAATATAGTTTATAAAGAAATTTTTTAAAAGTTATTTTTGCAATATTATTGTTAATTCAGCGTACCCTTGGGATCCGCTGCGGAATTACGGGACAAAAAGTTTTTTGTTGTATAGGTATTAAGTCTGGGCAACATATAGGCTATAATTTATTTTGGAAAATGGAACACTTGATGCAGAACCGTCTCGCGCATCCCGTTGTTTTCCCGTCCCCGGACTCTTAGAATTCGACATCAGACGTTTCAGATCTTCAATTTTGACGACACCGTTGTCGCTGGCATGCGCGAGACGATTCGAGACTTTCCAGATCTTTCATTTTTGTAATTCAACAGGAAATGCCCATCAGACTAAACAACTTTTGCTAAGACGTCATTCCTTCCTATATACCTATGTTATAGTGTCGCTGCGCTTTGGAGTTCCACAACAGGTGTTCCAGATCTTCAAATTTATTCTCACAGCAGAAAATGCTCTTTTTTTTTTTGTGGATGGGAAATCATCCAATGAGCCCTCCCTCTCTGGGTGGAGCAGAAGGGAGTGTCAGACTCTTACTGACTAAAACCTACCCGTGTTCCTTCCTTAGCACTTTGTGTTTCGGGGTAGCGGTAACCCTTTCGGACAATCCCGCTGCCCCGGCAGGCTTCGGTCGCTGCCTGCTGCCGATCGCCTCTGCGAGAACACGGCGGTGCTCCGCCCAATTGGGGCATACCGCCACCGTATGCTGATGGTGTGCAGGAACCTCCCGAAACACCCGTGTCCGGTGAGGACCTGCGTCAGGCGGTATGTGAGGGCGCCGTGGCGCCTCTCTAGCCACTCCTCAAAGAGGGGTCTTATCGCCACTATCGTGGCGTGCTCTGCGCTGGGTTGCGACAGTCGCTCTTTCCATGCCGCCATGAGATCGCGCCGGAGGTCGGTCCGCTCCGCCGCGATTTGCCGCGGCAGCGGAGTTTCCCCCCGGCGTAGTGCCTCCGCGCGCCACTCGTACAGGCGCGCGAGCACTATCGCCTCCAGATCCCACGGCGGCAGTCCGGCAAGGAGGCTTGCCGCCTCGCCCGAGATCGTGCGGTACCCCCGGATCAGCATTACGGCCTTTTGGGGCGCGTTCAGATAGTGGGCGGCTCGCCGCCGCAGTGAACGCGCCCACACCGGGGCCCCGTACAGGGCCTTGGACCGCACGACCCCCGCGTAAAGCCTCCGGCAGGAGGCGTTTGGCCCCCTCAGGTTGGGCAAAAGCCGCTTGAAGGTGGCCCCGGCCCGTTCCAGCTTGGGAGCCAAACGTCGGAAGTGCTCGACGAAGTTCCACCAGTTGTCGAGGACGAGACCCAGGTATCTCATCGTTGTCTCGACGCCGATGTGAACCCCTCCTACCGTCAGTTGGGATCTCGAGGGCGGCCCGTTCCGAAGCCCATGAAACGACATGGCCTCGGACTTGTGCACTGCCACCTCGAGACCCAACCGCCGGATCCTCTCCACGACTATCGCAACCCCGCGTGTCATCGCGTCGGCCGCCGCCTGATGCGACCTCCCCTGCGCCAGGACTAGCGTGTCGTCAGCGTAGCAAACCACGCTGACTCCATCATCATCAACAAAAAAACTTTTTCGTACCACTTGCTCAAAAAAGTGACATTCTATGCCACAAAAAGCGAACATAACAATAGTCATTTTTAATCTGTTAAAAACAGGGAAAGAAAATTGTACTGAATTTCATTCATCCTCTAGGAGGAGAATGTGATTTAAATTTGGAATACTTACCGAAATTTATACTGAACTACATCTGTGTTTACACCATTGAGTTTGTATATATAGAGCATTATACATCTTTTTGAAAAAGGAATACGTATTAAGGTGAATGGGAAGTGGTAGACCGCGAAAATCAAATTTTCTTACGTTTTTTGTAATTTGCAGATCAGTGTCAGGTTGTATCTTGATCAAAATTTGATTCGCGACTATGACAGGTACGTATCTAAAGAATTATAATCATTAGAATCATTAATACATCTTCATAAGTGAGATTTGTACCACAAACACTTTTCCATGAGAGACTTCTTCTTGTGGTACAAATCTAAGTTAGGAAGATATATTAATGATTATAATTCCTTAGATACGTACCTGTTATAGTCGCGAATCAAATTTTGATCAAGATACAACCTGAAACAGACCTGCAAATTGCAAAAAACGTAAAAAAATTGAATTTCGCGGTAACCACTGCGCTATCACCTTAAGCAGTCAAATTAACAAAAATGTAAAACTTAATCCATCAGAGCCACAACCATCAACTTCCGGCATCTTATCTTCGTCCGTAACTCACGATGCACCACCACCACTATCTCCGACGTATACTATCTACAATGAAACGCAAGTTCCTCAGACTCAACTCATCAACAATAAATGTACAGAGGCCAGCACATCAAGCTACCCCAATCTGTCAGATTTTCCCAATTGAATATGAACCTTATTCCTTTGTGCTAAAGTTGAAAATCTATCAAAAAATTTTGACAGATTGGGGTAGGTTGACCTGCTGGCGTCTGTATCAATCTCTCTATCAATAATTGGACCAATGTTTCGAATGTTAACTTTTACTTTTAATTGTCATTATTTTTAATAAACGTTTATCTCATATTATTATTGTGTTAATTTTTTCGCAAATGGTACGAAAAGTAGAGTATTTTCCTCAGTGATAAAGCTGTCTTAGTCTTGGGTGAACTTAAATCCCTCGCTACACTCAGGACTCGTCATCCGCGACAGAAGACACTGCTTTATCCCCTTGGTTAATAATCTACTTTACTCCCGAGCGTAGCGAGGGTGTTAAAAACTTAAATCACGAGCGAAGCGAGGGATTTAAGACGAGTCCTGAGTGTAGCGAGGGATTTAAGTTCACCCAAGACTAAGACAGCTTTATCACCGAGGAAAATACTCTACTTTTCGTACCATTTGCGAAAAAATTAACACAATAATAATATGAGATAAGCGTTTATTAAAAATAATGACAATTAAAAGTAAGGTGCAGCGCAGACGACAGACTTTTTGTGCGATCGAGTCTGTGGCGCACAGAAAGTCTGCATGGCGCGCAAAAAGTCGGCCGCGGATTTTTCACAGACTCAACGCACACGACGCACATCTTCGATCATTCTGTCGGCAGAGCTGTAGGGACGTAGACGCTATGGGAATCGTGCAGAGATCGCGAAGTATTATTTTGATAATAAATCGCGCCATGATAATAGATCGCGTGCGTTACGTCCACCCCTAGCAAATGCAGATTGCCGACTAAAGTGTGCGCCGTCTGCGTTAGCGCGCGTTGAAGCAAACGTTCCATTTTTTTCACAGACTTTTTGTGCGGAGCGGCGCGGCGCGGCGCGGGGCGGTCTGCCCGAATTACACGGATTTTTTGTGCGCCGGACTTTTTGCGCGTCGTGTGCGTTACTGCATATAATTGCATAGGTTCTATTTTCACAGACTAAAAAGTGAGTCACGGATAGTCTGTCGTCTGCGTTGCACCTAAAAGTTAACATTCGAAACATTGGTCCAATTATTGATAGAGAGAGTTACATTTTTGTTTGGTACATTTATTGTTGATGAGGTGATTTAAGTATTTCTCTGTTCTTGCGTCTGAGGAACTTGCGTTTCATTGTAGATAGTATACGTCGGAGATAGTGGTGGTGGTGCATCGTGAGTTACGGACGAAGATAAGATGCCGGAAGTTGATGGTTGTGGCTCTGATGGATTAAGTTTTATATTTTTGTTAATTTGACTGCTTAATACGTATTCCTTTTTCAAAAAGATGTATAATGCTTTATATACAAACTCAATGGTGTAAACACAGATGTAGTTCAGTATAAATTTCGGTAAGTATTCCAAATTTAAATCCCATTCTCCCCCTAGAGGATGAATGAAATTCAGTACAATTTTCTTTCCCTGTTTTTAACAGATTAAAAATGACTATTGTTATGTTCGCTTTTTGTGGCATAGAATGTCACTTTTTTGAGCAAGTGGTACGAAAAAGTTTTTTTGTTGTATAGGTATTAAGTCTGGGCAACATATAGGCTATAAATAATTTATTTTGGAAAATCGATCACCTGATGCAGAACCGCAACAGACCAGCTAAAGTATAAGAGATATAAAAATGGTGCTATAGCAAAAATTATTCCACGTGAAGAGCATTTTCTGCTGTGAGAATAAATTTGAAGATCTGCAATACCTGTTGTGGAACTCCAAAGCCCGGCGACACTAAGGAATGACGTCTTAGCAAAAGTTGTTTAGTCTGATGGGCATTTCCTGTTGAATTACAAAAATGAAAGATCTGGAAAGTCTCGAATCGTCTCGCGCATGCCAGCGACAACGGTGTCGTCAAAATTGAAGATCTGAAACGTCTGATGTCGAATTCTAAGAGTCCGGGGACGGGAAAACAACGGGATGCGCGAGACGGTTCTGCATCAGGTGTTCCATTTTCCAAAATAAATTATAGCCTATATGTTGCCCAGACTTAATACCTATACAACAAAAAATTTTTTTTTCCCGTAGGTAATTCCGCAGCGGATCCCAAGGGTACACTGAATTAACAATAATATTGCAAATAACTTTAAAAAAAATTATTTATAAACTATATTTGGGGTTTTTCCTTCAGGAGCTAATATATAAAGACCGGAAGCGTTGCTGACCCTTGAAAAAGTAACCTAAAGTTGGCCATGAGAAAAACAGCCGCTTGTCAGGTGAACACCAGCGGCTTTAAGCGTCTGCCCTTGTGACTTGTCTATAATGTCATGGCAAAGCATATAGTCACAGGGAACTGTGTGCGCTTAAATTGAAAGGGGAAATTGTTGGGGATGAGTGGTATGCGCATGTCATTCAGGCTGGCTGGACAAATCTTCAAAATAGCTCAAATTTAACTAGGTCAATAGCGCATTTTATGTGACGGCTAAACACCCTTATTTCAGAATTTGTGACGCTACAGAATCTTAGATAATCGATCGAAAACGTGTCCAGCCATCTTGAAAAACCACTTTTCGCTGGTCTCTCAATCTCGGTAACGGAAGTGATTTTGACGACTTTTTGCATATCAACGGGCGTCACATAAATTTGTGACAGGCATCGAGCTAAAAGTTTTGTGATACGAACAGCGGTTTAGTAGAAAAATGCAAAAATCTGTGTCCAGCCATCTTGAATTTACGTATAAAACTTTTGGCTGGCACTTCTGAATCTCAATAACGGGAGCGTTTTCGAATATGGTTCCTTTACTAACATTTAGTGACGCAATTTGTGACAGTAATAACGTTCGATTTATGGCGTCACATGTAAGGGTTTACGCGAAATCAGTAAAAACTTACATGTCCAAATAACCTGCGTTCAAGCTGGCTGGACACATGTATCTCCGCTGCCTGATGATCTACGGCCTTCGAAATATATTCAAATTTTTGTGACGAGGACAATAATGATTTACTGAATTTGTGACGGAGAAACTTTGAGTAGTTTCAAAGATATTGATCATTTAAGTTTTCCCATACAAACATCCATTAATATTGTGAGGTGACCATAATTTTTACATAAATAAAGTCTCAATGGTATTGAGATAGAAAGTGTCGATTCCATCTGGTTTTTTTATTTTTATTATGTCCGACGTTTAAAAGTGATGCCGATACTTATTTTATATGATTATGCCGATATATACTTTTTCATTTAAATACCTTCGAGCATTACTTATCCTGACACAATGGTGTCAATTCTCTTGTACACCGAACTAAACTATGACTAAAATTACTTACTTTTGGCTATGAGAATCTTAGAGCTATTCTGCATTAAAATATCTAAATTTAAAAATAATTTTGACACAACCAAATCGAATTTGAAAATCGCGACTCCACGTGGTAAGTAGGTATTTTTTTTGTTTGTTTGGCTTCGCACGGTTTGTGCATTCAGCCAAAAATTAGGTACTTATTTGCCCTCATCATCATCTGCCTAGCCTTTTCCCAACTATGTTGAGGTCGGCTTCCAGTCTAACCGGATGCAGCTGAATACCAGTGTTTTACATGGAGCGACTGCCTATCTGACCTCCACAACCCAGTTACTGGGTAATACGATACCCCTTGGTAAGACTGGTTGTCAGACTTTCGGGCTTCTGACTACCCGTAACGGCTGTCGAAGATCCACGTATGACAGCCAGGATGCTTTCCGAGGCACGGAGGGGTCTCGGTATGTAAAGTTGGTCACCCATCCACAGACTAACCGCGGCAAGCGTAGCTTAACCTGATCGATCGACCTGTGCGGCTGTTATTATTTAGCAACGGGCCCCTCCCCGTGTTTTTTTTGAGCCGAAGGGGCATAGTGGGGCAACCTCGAACTCCTTTTTATGAAATTTTTCACTTTTGTATGGAAAATATTAAAAATTATTACCAACGTATTGAGTTTTAAGGGTATGCGGGTTTCTAAAAGGGGATCGAAATTTTCATTATTTTTGCGATAGGACACACCGTTTTCTAGATATAAGCAAAATAAAAGAAAATCAAAAAACAGTACTGTTTTTGCATCCGAAGTCGAGGTGTTGGTGTGAATTTTAGCTCATGCCAACAAATTTTATTCCACACCTTTTAAGTCGCGATTAAAAATAGTCAGATTTAGTCAGAGCATCTAAATTTTAGGTGAAAAACCTCAAATTCAGAATAGCAAAATTACTATTTTCTCTAAACTATTAACTCAGTGCAATCTTAGTGCTGTCAAACTAAAATTTAGTTAAGTTGTGTCACTTTAGTTAATTTCAGAATGGGAAATCATCATTTGACAGGAATAAACTAAATTTTGGTGATTTGTAGTCTAGTTTAGACGCATTTGTGACAAGAGAATCGGCACCAATACCTACCTATGTACTTACCATGAAAAACACCAATACCTACCTACTAAAAAGAGTAGGTATCTGCACGTAAATAATCAATAACATCAAAAAATTACCCCCCCCCCTTCCTCACTTCTACACTTTTGTCATCTATCGATTTAAGGCGAAAGCGCTAGGGTAGCCCGCGAAATTCAATTTTTTTTACGTTTTTTGCAATTTGCTGGCAGTATTAAGTTGTACGTTGATTAAAATATGATTCGCGGCCGTAACAAATATGTATTTACATAATTATAATCTATAAATTCATCAACACAACTCTCTAAGACCAAAGTAATCCCCAAGAATGACTATTTCATGAAATTTTCACATTTGGGGATTATACTAACTTAACAAGTTGTATTACTGATTGTTGTAATGATCATAATTCTGTCAACTACTATCACCAAAACACGGATTTTCGTCCATTAAAGAAAACACCTTAAACTATACTTAGTCCTACATAAAACCTACAATATTGGTAACCCTACTGCAGTGTTTGTATGGGAAAATTTAAATGATCAATATCTTTGAAACTACTCAAAGTTTCTCCGTCACAAATTCAGTAAATCATTATCGTCCCCGTCACAAAAAATTGAATATATTTCGAAGGCCGTAGATCATCAGGCAGCGGAGATACATGTGTCCAGCCAGCTTGAACGCAGGTTATTTGGACATGTAAGTTTTTACTGATTTCTCGTAAACCCTTACATGTGACGCCATAAATCGAACGTTATTACTGTCACAAATTGCGTCACTAAATATTAGTAAAGGAACTATATTCGAAAACGCTCCCGTTATTGAGATTCAGAAGTGCCAGCCAAAAGTTTTATACGTAAATTCAAGATGGCTGGACACAGATTTTTGCATTTTTCTACTAAACCGCTGTTCGTATCACAAAACTTTTAGCTCGATGCCTGTCACAAATTTATGTGACGCCCGTTGATATGCAAAAAGTCGTCAAAATCACTTCCGTTACCGAGATTGAGAGACCAGCGAAAAGTGGTTTTTCAAGATGGCTGGACACGTTTTCGATCGATTATCTAAGATTCTGTAGCGTCACAAATTCTGAAATAAGGGTGTTTAGCCGTCACATAAAATGCGCTATTGACCTAGTTAAATGCGAGCTATTTTGAAGATTTGTCCAGCCAGCCTGAATGACATGTATGCGCGGTATGAACACAGTCTCACCGGCACCACACCCCGTGAGGATTGTAGCAACAATTATATTACGTCGTAAAGCGTTGACAATAAGACGGGTTCCTTTGCACAGTTTTGGCGGAGTTCAATTTCGCATCAGCATTATTTCAGATGATATCGATCAGAATTCAAACGTTCGTTGCGCTTTTCTTCTGTACTCTTCATGCCGTACTCCAGCAATTCTTTCTCTCTCAGTTTCTAACTGAT
This sequence comes from Globia sparganii, assembly GCA_949316385.1. NCBI lineage: Eukaryota > Metazoa > Arthropoda > Insecta > Lepidoptera > Noctuidae > Globia > Globia sparganii. The sequence goes on from OX438671.1 coordinate 9,249,077, forward strand.
TATGAATATTTTGTTGTGTGCGTGTTCGGGACAATCTATACTTCTATACTAATATTATAAAGCTGAAGAGTTTGTTTGTTTGTTTGTTTGTTTGTTTGAACGCGCTAATCTCAGGAACTACTGGTCCGATTAGAAAAACTCTTTCAGTGTTAGATAGCCCATTCATCGAGGAAGGCTATAGGCTATATATCATCACGCTAAAACCAATAGGACCGCAGCACCAATGAAGAATGTTTCAAAATCGGGGGATTTTTTTCCTATTGAGAGCTTCCGCTGCGTGCGCTGCGTAAACGGTTAAAGTTTCGCAAAAATCATATATGACAGAATTGTTCCCCTTTAAAAGCTTAAAAAAAAAGTCCGCGACAGCATATGTCTATCTTTTAAGGTTAGCTCACTATAACCTCTTTTATGCTAACCAAATTTGTTCTAAAATAATGCATTATTTGCGAAGGTGTTTTTATAAACATGGTATTAATCCTTATCCAAATAAATACGTTATTCATCACATGTATTTAATTTTGAACAAAATTGCCTCTGACATCATTTGATTTCAATGTATATCTTAGAAGATATCATAGTTTTAAAATAATACTAATAATAAAGCTGAAGAGTTTGTTTGTTTGAAACACGGTTTGAAAGCTCTAAATCTCTGGAAGTATTGGTCACATATATAAAAATATTTTTGCGTTTGATAGCCCAGTTCTTGAGAAAGGGCTATATTCTATTAAACTTGACGCTAGGACCCTTAGGAGTTGAGCAAAAAGAAAAAAAGTCTGAAGTTTTCGCCAAGCGAAAACGAAGTAATAGCGCAGACCGGAGACACGTTGCGACGGGGTGGATCGGGGAAACAAAAAAAATTTACGCGGACGAAGTCGCGGACAGAAGCTAGTGTATGATAATCTCGATCACCAGTTAGTCGCGCATCACGTTCATCACTCGTTTCAAAAGACCTGTTCGTAGATGTGCGAATACGCTGAGAACTCAAGCGTGATTCTGTATCGGTAAACGTTTCCGATTCGCGAGACAATGCATGTCGATCACGATCAGCGGACAGTCGCGCATCACGTTCCGCACTTGTCTGTAGAGACCTCGAAGCAGATGCATAGATACGCTGAAAACTCAAGCGCAATTCTCTATCCGTGAACGTCTCCGACTCGCGAGACAATGCGTGACGTTCACGATCAGCGGTCAGTCGCGCTTCACGTTTCCCACTTGTCTCTAGAGACCTAGAAGTCGATGCGTAGATACGCTGAGAACGCAGGCGTGCTTCGCGATCCGAAGAGGTTTCCACGGAGCGAGTTGCAGCCTGATGTTCTCGAACAGCATCAAGTCTCTCCTGACGCTCTTCGGTAGATTCTTGGGATCTTATGATCCTCAATCTTTTAGCTCCTTTGGAACATTGGGAAAGATTTGACCTCTTTCTAGCCATGGTTATAGTTTTATTGTGAAGATACCTGATCAATTAAAATCTAAGTGACTGCTCCCCTGTGTTACCGGGTAGGCTACCGTGTCACGAAGATAAATGGCAAAGAAAATTAAACACTCAAATAACATAAGCCCGAAGGCATATTTATTCAATAAAATAAAAAAATAAATGGGAGTTTTGGCCAGTAGAGTCAAATTTTTAATGATATACCATCGTCATCGAAAATCAGTCCTAAACTGTTACCGCCTTCACCGCGTGGAGTTACTCGATAGCTTTGATTTACACATCAGATGTTTCTGATCTTCGATTTTTATAAGTCAACAGGAAATGCCCATCAGACCGAACAGCTTTTGCTAAGACGTCATTCCTATATGTGTTATGGTGTAGCTGGGCTCTTGGAGTTCCACAATCGGTGTTCCAGATCTTCGATTTTTATAAGTCAACAGAGAGTGCTCATCAGATTGAACAACTTTTGCTAAAACGTCATTCCTATTTAGTGTAGCTGGGCTCTCGGAGTTCCACATCAGGTGGTCCAGATCTTCAAATATATTCTCTCAGTAGAAAATGCTCATCACGTGGAAAAAAAATTGCTATTGTACCATTTTTGTATCTCTTATACTTTAGCTGGTCTGTTGCGGTTCTGCATCAGGTGATCCATTTTCCAAAATAAATTATAGCCTATATGTTGCCCAAACTTAATACCTATACAACAAAAAAAAAAATCATTCAAATCCGTCCAGTAGTTCCGAAGATTAGCGTGCACAAACACACAGCCAAACAGACAAACAGACAAAAAAAAAATTACAATTTCGGGTTCGGCATCGATATAATAACAACTGCTGCTACTTTTTTTTATATATTTCCACTGTACAGACACCACTTTTCTACAATTTTATTATATGTATATAGATTACTTAATTGTAATTTTAATTTAACTTTTGATTTTGATTTTAATATTGATTGTGATTTTAGCTTGACTTTTAATTAATTAATGTAATTTTGATTTGAATTAGGCTTTTAAATCGGATTCCAATTTTACTATTTTGTACTGTTTCGATGTGTTTCTGTTTGCTTTTCCTACTGTAAATTATGGTTTTATACATAGACAGCTTCATATCCCATCATGTAATGCTTGTTAAAACCTAATCTAATTTTAATTCTAGTTAAGTACTCAAATTATAATCTTTAATTATAGTTCAGTGCTTGTGGCACATCTTATTTGTTTATGCGCTGCTAACCTGTAATTAATTGTTACACTAACCTTAGATATTATATACTTAATTTAAATGTTATCAGAGTAAACAATTGTTGTATGGCCAATAAAGAAAAAAAAAACATATTAGGGAAAAAAAAACGCTAACAGGTGATGTGCTGAAACTTGAAAAAGGTCTGTAAATCAAACCTATATTGGTAGAAACTTCACATTCAAAGTTACAGTAGGCACATAGCCTACTTGCAAAAACAGTGCCCAAAAATGTGTATTGGATAACATAGATCCTCGAATATGTAGCTTCGGTGGTGGTGGGTGTTGGGTAACAGTTCTCAGGCCTGTTACGACGATGGCATAGCGGCGGCGTCGGTGACCAGTGAAGTGAACGTACCTGAGACCCGCGCGCGCGCACGCTGCCGAATCTGTTGACGAAATTTTAACAACGTAGCCTAGACTATTTCGTATAAACAAAGTTTGTAAAGCAATCGACCCTGTTAAAATTGTTATAAGAACTCCAGTTGTAGGTAATAAGTGCTGTGTCTGAGTGCGACTGTTTGAGCGAAATCGCTGCTTATAAGTAAGCATATTTGGGTAAATATTATTGAGTAATCATCTTGTTTCGTTAATTACCTACCTGATATTAACATTTACTTAGGATTGTTAATTTAACAACACAAGTCATACAAAATTTAAGTAGGTACCTACTGGCTACCTATAGGTACGTAAACATTATTTAGTTTGAAACTGCAGGTATGTATGTAGGTACTTTACTGGATACTACTGGGTGTATATGTACTTATCAAATTATGAATTAACAAGTTGTGCCCGTGACTCTAGTAGTTTGACAAGTACTCAAGTACCTACTCTATTTGCCTAGCACTAATGGGTACCATAGAGTACCTACATTTAGGCCTACTTTTCAAGACAACAAGTCGTGGGCACAGCCCTTCTTTTAGTTGTGATCTTAAGGAAATCTGTTCAGAGAGTACCAAACGGTCAGACCGCCAATTACAGACACAGAGTAGGTAGAGGTATAAGGGTCAACGAATTAGACCATAAATTATCATCATGAGACAGCACAAAAATGCAAAATGTAAAAATTGCAATTTTAATATAAAATGTAGGAAACCTCAAAGTCCTGCTTTCGATGTCTCGTGTGAAAAAAAACCAGTTACACCATTTAATATTTTTATCGATTAGGTAAAGTCGACCTCGTAAATTTAACTTTAACACTTTAAAAGCCTTATTACACTGCGTGATATTCAGGGACTCACATCCTAAATCGAGATAGTGTAATAAAAAAAAGGGAGGAAGGTTTACTATTAACAAAAACACATCACCTGAATATCGGGCAACAAATTATATCGTCTTACCTCCTTACTAATTAACGTATTATATCAGATGAATAGTTACACACCGATATCTCTCTTTTAGTCGTTGATGTGACTTTCGAAAGAAGAAGACAAAGCGCTGTGTAACTATACAGACGTTATTCAATGTTTATTAGTAAGGAGGTTAGTGTAATAGGGGTTTCACCCTAAAATGTCATTTGCACGTCATAAAACTACGTCTATTCATCTTCATTTAAGTGCGATAGTTTCAACCATAATGAAGTTTCAATTCGCTGGGAATTCTCTCGCTAAAAGTTATAATGAGGTCGACTACATTAAGTATCAACAACATATCCGCCAAAACAGCGTTGATAACAAAATGTCAGTTATTATTTTTATTTTTTGATATACAAATCAACTTTTTGTTAATTGCAGTCTGCAGTGTATGTTAATATACGTCTACGATGTATTACTAAATAAAATAAGTAACTAAAATAAGTAGCTTAGTTTGAAAAAGCTCTCTGAATTTTGAAGAGCAGAGCAAGTAGAGAAGCATCTCCCTTATCTGCCATAAATGTTTGATTTGCCCAGATTTTGCCTAACATGTTAAGAATTCTGTTGAAGGGATGTGAATCGTAACTAATTAATAGCTAAGAGTAGATATCATCCTATTTGCGCACCATCTGGTAATACGACATTACATAAAAATAACATCACGCCTGAATTCCCAGAAGAAGTAGGCAGAGCAGAGGAGTACAACCACGAACCATCTACACACGTATTCGATTACGTTGCAGCTCATACTATTTGCGCGTGCATCACGTGGTTACAATAATATCTGAAGCGTATCGTGATTAGTTTATTAACCAGGAACTATGTGATCATGTCACATAGTGTGGGAGGTGCCATGATACGATCACACCAGCGTTACGCACGCTTGTCTCAGGGAAGCTTAGCCTCAACTGCGGAACGAATTAGCTGCTGACACGCACGTAGCGGCAGGCGCATTCGATTTATGATCATGATAGGTGCTAGGAGACCTTAACTTTTTCTAGCTTTATGTTGGGTAAAGCTAACAAATTGCTAAAGATAAAAAATAATAGCTAAAGCTATAAAGTTGATGTTAGCTTAGGTTGTTGAAGCGTTACAAAATATTTTAGGTGCGCATTCAATTAGAAGTGGCGTAGCAGGTGGCTACCATAATAATTATTTTAAATGAAGTTGTATTTTCTTTAACCATTTCTAAGAGCTATGTAGACGGTATCACGGTTGGTATCCACTAGTCCCAGCCTTCACTAGCAACCGTCAACTTCCTATATTTAGGGACGTTATTCTCTTGTGATGTAACTGCTTATAAAATAACGATATACTCTCAAACGTTGTGTAACTATGTTCCGGGGTTCATATCTTATTTATATTCATTACTGCCTTGTTGTGTTACGAGTTTATTATATGCTTGAATGTCGTACATTCCGTTAGGACCCTAATACGAGTAATTTTAAATTAGGTAGGTAAGTATTTATTGTATGCTGTTTTGTCGTGAAAGGCAACTGTTTGGGCTCAGTAATTAATTATTGTTTTCAACAGTTTAATAGTGATTTAAAAGTGGAGATATATTGCTTAACCTAGAGGACGAGGTATATTAATATACATAATATACAAGGTGTCCGGTAATTAATGGATAACCTCTTCAGGGGTCATTGATCATTATGAACAACTATTACCTATTACTATAGGACCAAACCTGAAATCGCGAGAAAAAAATCAGCAGTTTCCATTTTGACGAGTTATGCGAACATAATTAATGTAGGGAATGTAGGTCCTGTAGTAAAAGTTGTTCATAATAATAAAGTACAATGACCCCTTAAGAGGTTATCCATTAATTTCCTGACACCCTGTATAATATACTGCACAATAAATTGTACTATTATTATTAATAACTAGCGGCCTGTCCCGGCTTCGCACGGGTGGACATTTATTTTTAAACATTTTATTTTTTCTTGCAATTAAAATAGCCTAATATAGGCTATTTTAATTGCAAGAAAAAAAAATAAAATCAGTGATAATGTAGCATTCAAATGGTGAAAGAATTTTAAAATCGGTCCAGTACTTTTTGAGCCAATTCGTTACAAACATACATACAAATCTTTCCTCTTTATAATATTAGTATAGAAGTATAGACGATAGCTGATCATAAAATAATTCAATTTCAATTAAATAGGAAAACTATAATTTGAAATAACTACTAGGATAGCTTAATAATGTATTGCAGGTAATAAGTACCTATACCATTGATGATTACAAACTTATTAATAGAATGTGCACGGGATCGCTCCTCCATAATTAATGAAACACGATATACCTACCTACAGATAAACTAAAATCTTCTACCGTTAACTGAGTTTGACTGTCTTACACTAATATTAAACTATCTCTAACTATCTCTTGACCGGGAAGATTTTAGCCCCCTCCCTGGTTGTCCCTGAAGTGCCTTGCTTGGCCGACGCGGTGAACGCCTGGAAAATGGCTTGTCCGGATACAGATCGGCCCGCGAACTCATCTTCCCAGATGCAGTGGAATGAGCCGCTCTGCAGGTTGGTACGGAATAATCTTATTAATACGTCCACCAATACTGCTGAGCGTGCCCGCCTACTGGCTATGGGTGAGTGGAAGTCGGCCGTCGGGCCTCTGTCTTCAGGCGCTACCGTCACCCAACATAGGTTTGGTACTTAGTTAGGTACTTTGTTGGGTGACACCACCTTCCGGCTCGCTACTTGTTTGCGTCTGGGCGCCCCTTGCGTGGCTCCGCATCGCTGCCAATGTGATGAAGGTGTCGACTGCCTCAGACACCATGGCTTATCCTACAGTAAAAGCGCAGGTCGAATAGCATGGCATGCCAGCATCAATGACATCATCCGTCGTGCTCTTGTCACCGCCGGGGTGCCAGCTGTTTTTAGAACCCAATGGCTTGGCACGCGAAGATTGAAAAGACTAGACGGAATTACCATAATGCCTTTGGTGTGGGATGCAACGTGTGTCGACACCCTTGCGCCATCCCATCTTACAAGCACGGTGAGCTGTGCTGGGGCGGCTGCTGCAGGTTCGGAAAGTCTCAAATGACGCAAATAGTCCAATCTCTTTGGAACTTATATGTTTGAGCCGTTTGGGGTAGAAATACTAGGGCTAAGCGGTTGGTCGACTCTTCACGTGACCAGAGGGCTGGCCTATTTTTTAGCCAAAAAATCAGCATAGCCATACAACGTGGCAATGCTGCCAACCTTTTGGGCAAGTTTCCTGTTGACAGCGATGCAGACGAGTCTTTTGATGCCCTTTGATTATTTCCTCACCTTTTTTATATACTTGTACATGTTATTATTATTATTTTAAGTCTGTTAGCTTTTTAAATTATGTAAACACTTTGAAATAAAAATACACTCAATGTTCATACAAATAAACAAGCGAAACTGTTGAAATTAAAAAAAAATCTCTAACTTGTAATTCTATTATACTAATGTTGTAAGCTCACTTAGCTGCGTATGCAACGTACGGGATCCAGCATAATCTGCGCTGCCTATTTATAAGCGCAAATAAAAGAGCGTTCCAAGTAATTTTAAGTACTTTACGAGTATGTGCGAAACTATTCCCTATAATAAAAAAAATACACAAAACATATTTATAATAGAAGTACTACCCTGCAACCCTGCCTACAATTAGGCCCCAAAGTAAAGTAGTATATAAGTAAATGATCTCACTTTGTAACTTTATGAAATGCCGTACGCATGAAAGTTATTTTTAAAAAAAACATCTTTGTTAGCGCTCGATGTCGTTGATGTCTTTTCTATGGCGAATAGTTTTTAGCTCATTGTATTTTTTTTTCGTTGTTATTGATTGTTGACAGCTCTAAACTCTATCCATAAACATCCGCTTCAGCCAAATAAAAAAAATCTGGGGTTCGGCTTTGATTATTACTTCCTAATCTTATCCAATAACACGTAGGTACATTGTAAAGTCATATAATGTAATATCTTTTTTTGTTATTAATCTGTCACCATAAGGCGCGCATGGTTAAAACGTAAACAGTTGTGACTTGTGAGTGAAAGTGTAAGTTGAATAATATCGAGAGCGTCGCGCTCGGCTCGGCGCATGCTACAAACGAGGCTCGAGTCGCGACTCGCACTCGATACCGGCGCGCGCAAGTAGTGGAGCGTGCAGCTTAAAATAGAGATGACATACCTACTGTACAGATACTGAACTTCCTAGAGTCTACGTAGGATGCTAGCACAATGCTAAACTCTGTAACTTGCCTTCTGGAAATGCCTACTATAGAATGAGGACGTAGGGATATTTTATCAGCCATGATATGACCATTACAATGCAATTGTAAAAAGACTTCGAACTCCGAGTATATTCGTTGTTTCTTCTCATAGTATTCGGCTAGAAAACGTAGACCTCATCCACTTTAAACAAAAGATGACGTGTATACAAGTCATATTTTTAACTAATTAACAAAATAAATATAATTTATCCGTCGGCCTGTCTGTTCAAGGTATCACACTTCAAGAGCGACCATAATATCTTTACAGAACCTAGATATAGCTTATTAAATTAGGTCATAGACGCCCCAGCTGTGTATCGTAATTAGATCTAGTATTGGCTGCAATTCATAATATTGTCATTGTTAAAATCAAATGATAAGATTTCTTTCATTCATATCTTTGTCAACACTAATAGAACTAGGTAATGAAGTCGGTCTGCAATTTGTTAAAAGTTGCTTCAGTATATCTATTGAAGCGTCAAATCGTTATCATTTCACACTTCAGTTCTTGAACTTGCGTAATAACTTTAGTCTCAAGATTAACCATTGTTTTGTTTTAGTAATGGTTGTTCTCAACGTGATCACAGCCACATAAGCTAACATATATATGTACCTACAATATACTAGATAAATTGAATACCTGCTGCCTAATTAAACCTAACTAATTACTACCTAGTTGTAATTACGCCCTGGGCCTGCCTACTTGTGTAAATTGTAGCATGTTACACGACTCAATTATAAAACATATTATATTGGTTTTTTTTATAATAATACTAGCTGACCCGGCAGACTTCGTACTGCTTCAATCGATAAATAAAAGACAATTTATTGACTCTACATTTTATTTAGAAAACGTTTGTATGGGAAATAGAAAAGGGCTGTTTTTAGGGTTTTCCTAGGAATTATTCGATTTTTCTCACCTTTTAAACCTTCCCTAGACCTCCACGAACATTTCAAGACCAAAATAAGATAAATCCGTTCAGCCGTTCTCGAGTTTTAGCGAGACTAACGAACAGCAATTCATTTTTATATGTATAGATATGAATCATGTTTGAGCCTCGGTATCCTTTAAACATATTATTAAATGGTGTAACTGGAAATCTTACAGAAACAGCGGATTTGTGTACTAGTTTAGGAAACTAAATCCGAAACAGCAGCTACAAACAATGCCTCGATAGGCAGGGGACGGAGTGACTATCAGTATCAAGTGTTGGTGACAACAGTTCTAAGTGAACCGGAAGAGTAGTGACGATGCGCGTGCGGTGGTGGCGCGCCGTGGTGCTGTGCGCGTGCGCGCTCGTGGTGCGCAGCGACGCCCTACCACCCGCTACTCTAGGAGATGTCGTCGCCAACGCCGCCACCAGCCTAAACTCCATGAAGGTAATAGTTTCCTTCTATTTTATGTAATTTGACTAAATATAAGGTCATTAATTTATTACACCCATCATCTGCCTATTATAGCCCTTTATCGAAATATGTTGTGGTAGGCTTCCAGTCTAACCGGATGCAGCTGAGTTCATTTATTACACTAATACTCATTTATCAAATTAAGGCCTTTTGCTTTGAAAAGAAAAAGGAGCTGGTCATCAAGTTTTTACATTATTGTTTTGTTTTTAAATTACAGCCTTACGCTCTACGGAGGCTATTAAAAAGGTGACCGACGTAGTTTTGAAGAATGCCCGTAAAGATGTATGTTTGTCAAGCTGTCGTCGGTGCTTTAGTCAATTGATTGGTATAAAATTGACTTAGGGCTGATTATTGAATCATCTGATAACTTTATTCGAGGAATAATTTTGACAGTTATATTATACCAAAACTGTCAAACGTCAATTTTATTCCTCGATTAAAAATATCTGGTGATGGAAAAATCACCCCTTAGTCAACATTAACTTTTTCTCTCTAACTTTATCTAAATATAAAATAAAATCCTCAAAAAACTTGCAATGCATGCTAACGAAAAGTGCATGCAATTCTATACTTTACAATATTTTGAGCATAGGTATGTGTGATGTAATTGACCAAAAAAGTTTTTTGTAATACCTAGCATGCGTTGCTACAACAATTACATAAAGTAGGTTAGAGATTAGTCAATGAAATATCAATGAATATAATATATTATTAATCGATTTAGATGGTTAGGGTAACGCCGGAAAGCCAGCAAGCTTAGTAGCGACGCTGACTTACTATTTGGGTTCTCGTGAGCGCGGACAACAGGAGTCCGTGATGAGTTTGAAAGCCGACGGCGACGGTGCCGGTTGAAATATTTTGTTTGGAAAAGGCTGGCCAATTTACCAGAAGATGGTAAAGGTTACCTAAGAACGTGTATATTTAGGGTTCCGTCCCAAAATGCTAAAACGGAACTCTTATGGTGAGACTCAGTCTGTCTGTCCATCTGTCACAGCTAGATATCTCAAGAACTTCTAATGCTATTAATGCTATTAACTTGAAATTGGGATTGAAATGTGGTATTAAAAATTCAAAGCGGGGATACCAGGGCATGTGGGGTATCATACGAACGAGCGCTGTTTGCACATTCTCAAACAGTTTTTTCATTTTTCTTTAGGCCACATAGTTTTCGACTTCTGATGAAAAATGAAAAAAAAAAATACCGTGCCCCCCTTATCTCTGAAGTTTGCATAGAGAAAAATCTGAAATTATTTTATGTGGTAGAAGTTTATTTAAAGATTACAGGAAAAATAAAAAGATGTGTCTAAATAGAACAATTTTTCAGAAATCATCAAAAAATACATTAAATTAGATTCACTATCGGTCAAGAGATGGCACCGACCTAAAACTGAAATATTCTTCACCAGAGTGTTAAAACTCTCTGACGAATATAGTCCTCACCGATGAAAAACCCTCGGTGCGCGAGTGCGACTCGCTCTGACCGGATTTTTTATTTTACTATTCCAATTTTATGTCTCACTAGCTGCGCCCCGCGCTTTCACCCGCGTAAGTTTTGATCCCGTGGGAATATCGGGATAAAAAGTATCCTATGTGTTATTCTGATGTATAAACTATATTACTGTAAAGTTTCATCAGTAGTTTTTGCGTGAAAGAGTAACAAACATCCATCCATCCATCCTCACAAACTTTCGCATTTATAATATTGGTAGGATTAGTCATGACCTACAAAGCTAAGACAGCCAGCAGGCACGGCAGCAGGCCAGACAGTCAGTAAAGGATGTACATGTACCAGTAATTGCTTTTTCATTTGTAACGAACACACAAAATTAAATCTAATTGTCTCAGTTGACAAAAGCGAATCCGGCCGTGAAATAGTGTTGGTTTTGTAATTGTCCACAGTTAGAAAAGCATGCTAAGAGATGTAAACCCAGATTAAGGCAATACACAATATAAGTCAACAGTAGATGGAACTGTGTGTGTTACGAAACAAGTCCCATCTTATAAATCTCCTACAAAGGTCTTGCGTTGCTTACGTGTTCAACCTTGCTCTGCAATAGAAAAGTAGCGTTTTTCAAACTGTGCACGTGATGTTACAACAGTGCGTTGCGCTATCATCCAGGGAATGTCCTAAACAGTCGAATCAGAAGTGAAGCAAGGAGGAGTGTGCCGCATTCATACGGTCCACATTATGCACTTCACATGTGATGTAACTCGGGACTCGCCTTTGAAATGATAAGTTTTTGTTTGAAAATGGCGTACATTGCATGATTTGAACTTGTGGGAAATGCTTCATTTAATTGCTGGTTAACATGGCACATAAAGGAAAATAGAAAGAGAATAAGTACGTTTATTTGCGCTAAACATGACGCAGAGAAAGAACACAAGCACAAAAACAGAATAAAAAGAACAAGTTGCGGGAAAATATGCGTCACATACATGTAAAACGGTCATCGCTCAACATAATGGCTACGACCCTATGTGAGACAGAGCCCCAGCACTGCACCCAGTTTTCAGCGACAGCTGGCGTTGACGTGATGCTGATGACGTCAACCAAAATAAAATAAAATATCTACACAACACCTAGTTCTAAATGTTCACATAATCTTTTTTCCAGGCTACTAATCCTTTTTTAGGATTCCGTAGCCAAATGCATAAACGTAACCCTTATAATTTCATCCTGTCCGTCTGTCTGTCCGTCCGAGTGTTTCACAGTCATTTTATTCGGAGACTATTTGGCACCATATCGATTTTCGATGGACGGAAGGTGTACCTATTGTATAAACCGTTCAACAGTGCAGAGGTGTTACGAAAAAACAAATTAGGCGTGGCATTCCCTATACATATAACCGAGGAATGAAAAAATGATTCAGTGCACATAAGCGTATGGGGTTACATTATTGGACCCCATAACTAAAAAGATTTTTTTTTTATTTTTAAGTAAACAGTTTTATAGATCATATGTACAATCACAAAAATAACTTTGCTTTTAGAGTTTCTTTGTAAAATATAATGAACTAATAAACATTTTTGCTGTTGTTAATAAATTCAATACTGTGCATGTGTATTTTATTCATCCCGACGAGTACGAAACTCTTTTTTTTTTGAGGGATGGAAATTATCAAATAACTTCTCCCGCTCTAGGCGGAGCGGTAGAGCGTGTCAGACTTTTACTGACTAAAACCCACCCGTCTTGCTTCAGTTGCCTGTGCCAGGGGCCACGGTATCTCTTTCGAACAACCCGCGACCCTGGCAGTAAGTGCTGACATCTAATTGACGTGCGCGTGGAACACAACACGCCACCGACCCAGGCTTGGTCCATACCGGACGGCGAGCTGCACATTGCTCACCGTCCGCAAGCCCGCGCCTACGGTGGCCGGGAATCAGCTGTCGATTCCCGACGCCCAGGGCGTCTCCTGCGGCGACTAGGGGCGTGAGGGCACAAAGTTTGCCTCTCCCTCACGCGCTCCACATCCTCCTTCACGAGCATTACTGCTTCTCAGAAGGAGGTGACGGCTTCCCATGCACTCTCGCTCCGTACCATGGCCTGGACTAGGGCCGGACGTGAGAGATCGCCACCGCCAATCGCCGCCGTGTCCTCCGGGCGATTCACACAATAGTGACACCCGGGTGTTTCCTCCCGGAGTACAGAACCCTTCACTGTGCGTGGCCCGATACGCTCTTGGCCGGTTTTATTACTAAATCCAGTGCCTACCTGCAAAATGGACTAGTGATAGGTGATATCTTAATCTCACTTCAATCACCTTCTCAAATATTTACTACTCTGATTTATTTGCCAAAATGACAGCTGCTATCGATCTTTCTGGTCAAAATAAGGTCAATAGCAGCTGTCATCATAGAAATAGTTTAGTTAAATTGCAATAGACATTACTATTATTAAGATCTGTCGAAGGCAGGCAGTGATTGAACGCCGGCTATTATTAGTTTCTTACTCGGATACCATTAGCTTCAAAGCGATTGTCAGGCAATTTCAAAATAGTGTAGCACCATGAGTAGAATACGGAATTTCGACGCACAAATATCGATAATGCTAATACGATGCTACAAAATTACGATGCACGTTACTGCGAAAGACCGTCTCTGCGAAGCCACTACACTTCGATGCACATTACCGCGATAAATCTTCACTGCGATACTACTTCACTTCGATGCACGTTACTGCGAGAGATTTTCATTGCGATACTACTTGACTTCGATGCACGGTAAAGGTATTTGTATTCTCATTCGCTCACTCTTGCATACTATGTTCTGTATAAAGGGTTTAAAGTAACCTAACCAAACCTAACCTCGGGGTGCCCTTCGTTCGCTCTTGCATCCTACGTCACCTATTGCGTTCGTGCATCGAAGCCAACTAGTATCGCAGTGAAAATCTTTCGCGGTAACGTGCATCGAAGTTATGTAGTGTTGCAGTGAAGATCTATCGCGGTAACGTGCATCGAAGTGTAGGGGCTTCGCAGAGACAGTCTTTCGCAGTAACGTGCATCGCATTTTTGTAGCATCGTATTAGCATTTATCGATATTTTGTGCATCGAAATTTCGTATTCTACTGTAGCACCATAATGTTCTTGCGTCTCCTGTAATATCTGTAATACTATAATGTGCATTCCACGCAATATAATTTAGGTTAATCTCTGTGCTGCACATACTTACTCAGTTATTTCATGTAATGTTATGACTTCCTATCGATTAAGTCGAATTTAGACCAGGTATTACTGTAATAGATCGCTATAATTATGTTTACAAAAACGCATATTAATTGTTACTAAACTTAATCTTGCCTTTCTCAACAATTGAGTAAAGTGTCATGGCATTCTATACCTTACCTTAAAGTATGATTTCTCTTACATTTATAGAAATATAATAAAATCAGCCTATAGTGTTCCCACTACTGGGACACAGGCCTCCTCTCTTTATTAAAAGGAAGTGGGCCTTTACCACTGGCCCACTCTTCACTTACTTTTCCTTTATCACATCAATGCCCGGAATAAAAGCCAACTGCCCCGTTGGTCTAGCGGTCGCGAGCGCTACTGCTGAGCATGAGGTTCTGGGTTCGATTCCCAGGATGGGCAAAGTATTTTTGGGTTTTTCTATCAGGAATTTCCTAGTAGCAGCCCTGAATCTGGACTTTTGTCCGATTGATGGTAATAGGCTCGGGTTCGCCCCCTATTAAATGTGACTGGCGGAATGTGGGTGTACTTACTAAGGTACACCTCTGCCTATTAACCCTTCGGGAACCTACAGGCATGTGTTATGTTTTGTTAAAAGCCAGTGTAGTCGTTTCCTGCCAGACCTGCATTGGACGAGATTAAGAACCCTCGGTGACTCACACAGCACGTCTATTCCAATTTTATTAGAGTCTAGGCTATAAAAACATTATTATTAATTAAATTACACGAAGGACTTTAATCATTACCATACAATCACTCATGTCGTTAAGAATCACTTTATGGCTGACATTTTCGCAACACTGCGCCCGCGCGCCCTGGCCGACATCCGCGATGCTTTATTGGATTAATAAACGAAAGTCAATGTTTTTCGCCTTACTCAGCTCGCGAGCAACCGATTCCGAATTACATAACTCGGGTAACTGCTTATCACGTTATGTAATTATTTTCTTTTATGACTGAATACCATATATGAATTCATTAGGAACTTCGCAAACTAAGTATTATTAATTAGGATGTTTATTGACAGCATCGTTCAGGAATGATAAATGCTTTTTAGGGTTCCGTTATCAAAGGGTCTGTCCGTCCGTCAGTCTGTCACAAGGCTGTGTCTTTGTAACCGTAATATGTAGATACTTGAAATTTACACTGACTGTGTACCTACTATTCTGGCCGCTATAACACCAAATAATTAAAAAAAAAATAAAGTGAAAAATTAAAGGGGCATACTAGAAAGGTGTTTCTTTTTAATAAAGTATTAATAAAATATTTAGTATTGAATATTATACGGTGGTACCGGTGTAAAATTAAAATGAAAATGAACAGAAATAAAATAATTTTATGTTGATTTATTGAAATGATTAACCATAAGTGAAATAAAAGTAGAATGTTAGATTTTTGTCGCTGCCCCTGCCACGAAATTATTAAAATAAGATGAGCACGATTACGAATCTTTCAGAAAAAATAGACGTACGCACAACGTGTCACATCTTAATTGTGTAATTAACATATAAAATTATAAATCACTTGATGACCTGACACAAAACTTGTAATTTAAGATCCTGTACTTGCTGTAGCTGTCGAAAAAATGTATGCGTGAATTTATTTATAACTGTCTAAATTATATAAATTACTTCTCGTCAGAATGTACCTATATTATTTTTATAGTACATATACCTTGACATTTTTACAGTTTACGAATCTACGTTTACTTCGTTTACTTGATTGTAACTCGCTGTTGTAGGTAGTAAAACGAAACGCGCGTTTGTTGCCCAACACTATTTATTATTTGTTTAAAGGCCATCCTTCGATGATGAATATTGCACAAGTCTTCCAGATCTTCATTGAAGCGTCCATTCAATTTTAACATTCGCAGATTGAGCAACAGTGACTCTCTGATTACAGCTTAATGTTACATGTTACAAAATATCAATAAGCATCGTCTCAGATATCTTTGTCCGAATCAGAGAGCGCGTTGTCAGATTTTATTTTTTCTCTTTATATTTTTTAAATTTATTAGTTACTTTTGCCGATTTAGTCAATCTGCCTATTACCCAACTATGTTGGGATCGGCATCCAGTCTAACCGGATGCAGCTGAATACGAGTATTTTACATGGAGCGACTGCCTATCTGACCTACACAACCCACTGTCTGTGCCATTGTAGCAGTGCACAATTGTCTTTTAAGAAGCCCTACCGGTTCTCTACTGATCTTCTCTACCGCGAAACGAGAGTCCTCAGAGTCCGCCAGCTTTTCATTCTTTCACCTGCACAAAAACGCACAAAAATATTAAAAGCAGACCTGACTACACATCTATCTTAAGCAAAAGAAATTACAGAATCCCAACACCTGACAGCACCTCATTGCTAGCAAGACGCTCCCCGGCCTACTCTCTCATTAACACGTACTACACTATAGTCTACAAACTCTGCGAAATTAAAAATACTACTTTATTCAGATGCAAAAAAAGTGTAAAGGTAACTTTGCATAACACTGGTTATGATGGCTCGGAAGAATTAATATAAAGACTCTAACCTGACACCAAATCAAACGAAGAACAATGGAACAAACACGCACACACATCCACACATCACACACTCATCACACATACACACATCCCATACCATACCTGAGGGGCAATTCTCGTAATTTTAAGAACGTTCACAGTCTGATCTCAGTCTCAATCTGTCAAAAATACCTTTAATTTCCCTACATTTTGACAACTTTTTGACATTTGTTTGTCGCCGAGATGAGATCGCGACTAGATTTTGAACGTTTTAAATTAAGAGACCTTCTGAAATCACCACTCGTCTCCACTCTGCAATTCGTACTCCGAGCCCCAAGATACAGACTAACTGTCTAGTTGGGGGCTCACTAGCAAATCCTATTGTATTCTAGCTGTAGGTAATATGTTAAGCTACTCATGTCGTCTCAACTTGTTGTTAACCAGTGAACCTGCTTACTGAATTACCTGGACAATAAATATTTTCTATTTCTATTTTCTATTGTCTGGGTAATACGATACTCCTTTGTCAGACTTTCGGGCTTCTGACGACCTGTAACGACTGCCAAAGATTAACGAATGACAGCCGGGACCAACGGCTTACCGTGTTTTCCGAGGCACGAAGGTATCTCGGTATGTAAAGATGGTCACCCATCCACAGTCCAACCTCATCAAGCGTAGCTTAACCTGATTGATCGACCCGTGTGGCAGTTATTACTTAGCCACGGGCCCCTCCTTTGCCCATTTAGTAAGGATAGTAAATGCTCTACCTTTAAGGCAGTTTTAAGTCCCTCTAGAGAAGTATTTAGGTACCTAGATATGCAAATGTCATCTTTCTTTAGGTACCTAAGTACTTATACAGGGTGCATTTGAAATCATGGGCATTATTTTAACCTAAGGTACTACTTATGATACTAATTGCATTAGGGCTACTATTACGCAAATCAAAAATATTATTAATGCAAGTATGGAAAACCTTAAAATGTAGTAAGTCATACAAAGTATCAAATTAGTTGCGCTTCTCGATAGCAAATGCGTAGGTACACTACGCGGTACGCGCGTCCTTGGGCGTGAATTCTTTGACCCCGCCCGACTCACGTGACATTCGTAAGTTGCCAATGAATTGATTCATAATAAATTCCAATTTTCCCTTCGTACTTTGCCGGCTTAGGACGGTCAAAACTACGTCAACTAACATACATTAAAAAAAAACATTTACGTACCTAGCTTGTGGATTGTTTTGAAAAAACCTTATTTGTCGGTAAACTGACAGAGGGTAAACGGGTGCTCTTCCACGAGCTTGTGCATGTGCTGGCACGTGAAAAGACGAAAAATCCAACAGGTTCTGAGTGGTTCTGGTGGAATGAGACCCCGTGAAGGAATAGGGTCGTTCGGGTAGCGCCGATGGAACATTTCACGAGTTCATACTAAATTTCTTGTGCGATCGTAAATTACAACCATTTGTGGGTATTGTTGGTTGGTGTACCTAGCCTGCACATTACGCGGTCGAGGCATCGTGTACACAAACACACAACTACTACACTAACACTTAATACACTGCAATCCAAGCACCGTATGACGCGAGCGGCGAGTACGGCGATTACGTCACGGGATCAATAAATCAATTACGCGTCAATGCACCTGCGCAGTCGTTATGACACTGGTTCCGGGTTCGTGACTTCGTGTTGCGGCGGGAAGCATACCCCGCGCGGGGGTGATATTCGTATTTTTGCGAGTGAGGGAGTGGGACGGAGAGAGTTCAGGGAATCCCGCCGGACGGAATGTCTTGTAGCCCATTGTTATTATTACTTGTAAGGAAAAACCCGCGCGCGCGCAGGTGATGTTTGTTTACATTTCGCTTTGCGCTGTACTGCGCTTTAAGATTTTGATATTTCAACAATTATTGGCGTTAACGAAGTATTTTGTTTTAATTACTTTAAGTGTTTATTTGCAATAATAAGCCTTGTGCAATTTGATTTACTACATTTTTAAGGTTTTCCTTACTTGCATTAATAATATTTTTGATTTGCGTATTAATAGCCCTAATGCAATCAGTATCGTGAGTAGTGCCTTAGGTTAAAATAATGCCCATGACTTCGATTCCACCCTGTATACATCATTACCGGAATTAAAAATGTACTTGGAAATAATATGGCCATTCCAATCTTAAACATGTTGATTCCATTACCTATGAAATACCTACATAGTTTATGTAGTATTTGGAGCGTGGTTAGAGGCCGCTGCGGTCCCTGGCCGGCGTGGCAATCCCATCATCTGTTACTATATATATTGTACCTAGCAAAATGTTACATTCTAATAGGTCATTAACACTAACAATGTTTATTTATTAATTTTAAAATTCTCGGAAGTTCGTGTTAATTTTTATCACTTACTCGGTTGTATAACATAACATAACTGACAAGATATTTATTGCCTATACATTATGTTTAGTGTCATTACGACGCTGGTAGCTATACTGGTGCTTGCGCTTGGGTTTGCGTGCGGTCCGTAGGTGGAGCATGATTGGTGGTCGGTGTCAATGATCACAGCAAGCACTTAAACTTTACTAAAATTGGTTTAATAACTTAACGACTATGTTTAAACACACGCAGCGGTGCGAAAATGATTCAAATTATAGTTATTATGGAGGAGATAGGACTTTTGACATCTGCTGCGAGTTCTCTGAAAGTCATTAAATTATTTTTCAAGTATGGTCACTCAGGGACATGATAGTCGCTTTTGGTATCTTTTGGCGCTGTCATGCCTAACCAGAGTACGTTTTTCTAGTAGAAGGCAAGCTTAATTTCAAGCAATACCATGAGGTCGTAAAAGTGATGTAGGATGTTTTGTTTTGAAATTGTATATTCCATCAGGTGACGGGGGCATGGCGTCGTCTGTCGAGCACGGTCAGTGAGTCCGTGGGTCTGAAACACGCTCTGCGACGACTGCAGGCGGTACCAGCGCGCGCGGCGCGGCTGGTGCACGCACTGGTAGACCGTATGCGCGTCGGCGGCGGCCCGCTCGTCGCTACGCAGCTCGGCGCACTGCGCGGGCGCAAGCTCGTCACCAGGACTATTGCGCAGACTCCCTACTACAGCTTTAAGGGTATTAGGTAGGAAATAACAAATTTTTAACTTCAGTATTAACTATAAGTTAAAAGTATGCATATTTCAACATTTTGGCGTCAGAGTTTCTTCTGGCGCGAAGGGATTGTGTTTTGTTTTGACGTGTTTGTAAGCAAAGGTTTGTATGTGCTGATAAGGCTCTGTTGATCTGTGTAATAGTAAAAGTAATTATCTTTAAGGTATGCCCAGCCTCCCCGCGGATCGCTTCGGTTCCGGCCGCCGGCGCCCCTGGAGCGGTGGTCTGGAATACGAGATGCGCTGGAGGAGGGTGCCGTGTGCCCACATAGGTTCATGCTCTTCGACACCTACAAGGGAGACGAGGATTGTCTCTTCCTCAACGTGTACACTCCGGCACTCCCTGATAAAATGTCTGGGTAAGGCACATCGCATGCAGAGTTACTGAGTTATGATGAACTTGAGGTTTCTGCGAAGGATCAGCGAGTTGTCCGAAGGTTTCAATTTAACTAAGTATAAGGGGAAATTATGCAACTTTATACTGATTGAGGGAAAGACACTTATTGCTTTGAGTGAAAACTCCTGGGGATAAGATAGAACCTCGGTGTCATGATTTAATCCTGCGATATACCATATCTTATATTATAGCCCAATAATACCGCGTCAACAATTCTACCTCTTCCATAAAAGCACTTAAGTATAATGAGACGGGATAGGTACCCCAAATGCCCCCCTCATCTAATCACTTTCGCTGACTAATGAGACCAAGATGTAAGATTCAACCAACGTCACTCGAGTGATGTTGGTTGAGTCATTTAACTATTGAGGTGAACGGAAAAACTGCAGACCCCTGAAATGGAGGCTATCGCCGAAGGTCACTGGTGGGACGTTTGCGGTTACCAATTACGACAAAGCTTAGCGTGGTGACCTAAGGGGCCACACACTGGGGAAATACAGTCTTGCGAAAAAAACTAAAATAATATTGGCTTCATCATTTTTCGCTCGCAAAAACTTTAACTTACTTTGGCTCCTAGGGAACTACGGTTAATCAATATTTTTGTTGTCAGGTACAATCCAAAGTTAGCAGTGATGGTCTGGATCCACGGCGGAGCGTTTGCCATGGGTTCTGGCAACGCGTTCCTGTATGGTCCTGACCACCTCGTCGGCGCAGGCGTGGTGCTTGTCACGCTCAACTACAGGCTAGGGGCGCTGGGCTTCTTGAGCCTCGAAAATGACGAAGTTTCAGGGAATATGGGTCTTAAGGTAACATTTCTAAACAAACTCCGTTCATTAAACTAGGACAAATCCTCGATTGAATAAATTGATGTCTCATAGTGAAGTTTCAGTTTCAATGTTGCTGTAGAAATACAAGTTGCAGGCTAGAGAATAGTAGTTTATAGTTTCATGAATTTTCACAACGTCTTAACTAACACCAAAGTTCGTTCTGTAATTTTTGCGCAAGTGTATTCACTGGGTGGTTTGTTAACGTGTAAACTAAACTCGTATTGATAGTGATATTAACACATGCTTTATATTTTGGTCGTAGCAGTGAAAACATTGTGTATAACAATGTAATAACTAATAATGGATAGGCATACGCAGTGTTTCGTAATTCTCGGTCATGGTTTACACATTCCGGTCAAGTTCGAAATCTTTTCACACAAGATACAACAAACATATATTATTATGGAAATAAAATGTATCTAGGCCTAATTTAAAACAAAAAAAAGTATTATTATTGTTAATAAATTCGTATTATTAGATAAAAAATTAGGGTTCTACGCAAAAAATTAAATCCCATGAAATCCAATTAATTTTCCGAACAAAGTCGCGTGCACAGCAAGTATTAGAATAAGACTGATATCTGTCAATTATTAGTTCGCTAATTGTTTACGACACAACAGATTGTTGTTAGGTAACATTAATTAAAGCGATTTAGCTCCTATTGCACAGGCGTTTTGCGGGCTATGACGTGCGCGGGTCGGAGATCACGCTCCAATCACGCGCACGTGGCTTGCTTTGCTCGCAAGTGTGTGTTTTTGTGGCCTAATAGAGTAATGTTGTGTAAAGGATCAGGTGATGGCTCTGAAGTGGGTGCGGGACAACATCGAGGCGTTCGGCGGCGACCCCGGGCGAGTCACCATCTTCGGCGAGTCGGCCGGTGCCGCCTCCGTCCATTTGCACATGCTGTCGCCTGCCTCCAAGGTTTGTGAATTCCAAATATGTATTAGGTACTGAACTTGAGTACACGCCTATTTACGTTACCTACCTACTGCCGACATCCATGACACACCGCGTCGTTTCCTGTAAATTATAGTTTTGGATAATCCTCTGGAAGCTTTCGTAGGAAGGTGTCCACGGGATTTCAGAATTATGAAACAGTGTAAAGCATCCTCTAATCTTCAATGATGTGATGATAGAATAAAATAGGTAGTTTAGTTGCCAGACATTGTAATAAAACCCGTAAGTATGACGAAATAATATGTAAATGTACAATGTACAATACCTTGTTAATTGGCACATACCCATGTAAAAGCGGATTACGAACATTACATAAATGTCCGGATGACGCTTCAGGCTGCAGGTTGCAGGTTGCATCCCTGACATACTTTTATAGACTATGCGATGACGAAGATGACATAAAAATACTATAAATTTTATGCAAGAGATGACCCATTTATTTTCTCGTTGTAAATAAGAGCTCTTTGTAATTGTTTATCCTGCTACGTATACGAAGGTAGGAAATAAGAATACGTCAGTGTATTTAACCCCGGTGCATAAATTATTGGATGTTGTAGGTACCTATAAGGATATACAATTATACCTAACTAGTTTATGACGCAGTCGGTGGGAACGAGTTAAAAAAAAACTAATTAGCCATTCAGGAAAACTGTAAGGAAATGCTAGATAATAGACTACGTATTATGTAGTTTGATTGCAAAATCTGGGTTTTTTCTAATATTAAGTAGGAAAGTATTTCCTACTCGTTGGTCTACTGCTGGCACGAGGTCCTGAGTTCGATTCTCGGGTCGAGCACTAGTGTCACTTGTTTTTTCCAGCAGGAATATTTCATTAGCAGCCCGGAGTCTGTATTTGTGAACGGCTGAATGGCAATAGGCTTGCCCCCTTAACTTAAACTTATCTGGCGAAATGTGGTGTACTAATAGGTACACTTTGCCTAATAAGAATTCGCTTTCGACTCTATAATTACAAATCAAGTCATCATAGCTGGAGCCCTAAGTGTCCAACCACGAGTAAGACGCTACGAGTAACAGAAGCCGGAAGCATACTACATGCTCATGCGCCTTCCTGTTATGACAAACATGAATTTTGAAGTACACAACTAAGTCGTAACTAAGCCCAGGGACGTATGGGCTACTTTTTACGCGACGTTTTTTTTATCGCTCATTGTATTTTCGAGTCTCGGTGTCGAGCCGAGCATTGAGAATCCAACAGAGTGCATTCAGCACGAGAAAAAAACACTATGTTGGATTTTCAACTCTCGGCGCTAAGCAGATCGCCCGTAGATACGTGGACTAAAACTGTGTATGTGGCAGGGTTTGTTCCATGCTGCCATTGCGCAGAGCGGCGTGGCAGTGGCCCCGTGGGCGCTGGCGCAGGAGCCTCGCGAACGTGCCTTCGAGCTCGGCAGGGAGCTCGGCATCGACACCAACAACACTGCTGAACTCTTGGGCAAGTATTTGACTTTCATAATGCACTCTAAGTTCCGTATTACAGAACATCACTCAATACTCAAGCATTACTTAAAACTAGTTTCAACCAATCAAATGGCTTGAATTTAGTTTTAAGTAATATATGCTTGAGTATTGAGTGACGTTCTGTAATACGGGCCTAAGAGTGCCGTTGCTTGAATCTTAATTTAATGAAATAACCTTAATTTAATCCATTATTTTCATACATTTTTTTTACTGAACTACTGGTAAGTGTTAAAGTGTAATGTTGTCTACGGTGGCAGGTTACCTCCGTGCGACTCCGAGCGAGCTACTGGTGAAGGCGGGCGCCCGGCTGTCGAGTGCGCCGGGCCGCTCCGCCGACCTGCAGAGTACCGTGGCGCTGCCCTTCCTGCCAACGCTGGAGCCCGACGCCGCCGACGCCTTCCTCACCCGTCCCCCCGCAGACACCCTGCCCGGTGCTGACGTGCCCTTCCTCACTGGATACAACGCACAGGAAGGCATTATTCTATTCCGACGTGAGTACCTATTACTCGAATTACTTCTTCTGTCGAAAATATATAAACGATACATGTGATTAAAGGACAATCTTAGAACCTATTGTAAAAATATAATAGGTACAAACAAATAGCTAGGAAGGCAAAACACCTGAAAATATCCACAAAGTGACCTACAAGTGTCGATACGGAATAATACGGATGATTGCGTCGGTATAACAATCGTACATACCTACATTACTAATGAACGTTCAGAACCGTTGCGTTCCGAACCGACAAAAGAAGCAAGTAACAAGATTAACGAAGATTGACGACTATGAGACGATTCTCATTTTAGTCATACTCCTGAAATTTATAATATGTTCCGTACTGCTTCATGACATTGATCATTATGGTAGCAGACAAGCCTTCGAAGATCACAATCCATTGCAAAACCAAAACGGCATAGAGGGAGGCAAAGACCATACCCATTAGGTTACAAAGCTGAGCATTGCAGTTGTTGGCATCAACATGTAGATACATAAAGAACTTAGCATAGTGTGACAGCAAATCATAAAGTAGCATATTTTTTTGTTAGTATTTATGTGTGAAGAATGGGATCCGTAAAGCTATACCTGATTACAATGACAGGTTAAAGCACTTTAAAATGACAAGCTTAAAAGAAAGACGTAGCCACTCTGACTTACTAATCTATACTAATATTATAAAGAGGAAAGATTTTTATGTATGTTTGTAACGAATTGGCTCAAAAAGTACTGGACCGATTTTAAAAATTCTTTCACCATTTTAATACTACATTATCACTGATTATTATAGGCTTTTTTCTTTTCTATTTTTCCACCCGTGCGAAGCCGGACGGGCCGCTAGTCTATACATATAATAAATCTGTAGAAAAGTCATTTTTGTACATTGAAGAAATTGAAACAAAAAATAGCCAGCGTGTGAAAAGATAAGTAACAGAACCCATTTCCATCATTTTTGAAATTTTTGTCTGTTTGTCTGTTTGTCTGTTTGTCTGTTTGTTTGTGCGCACATCACGTAAAATCTACGAATTCAATGCTGACAATGTTTATATACAAAAATTATACGCAACTTGAGGTTTAACTTAGTTTTTGTTTCATCGAAATCGGTTCACTCTATCAAAAGATATGATTAATTTAGTGAGTTCAAGAAGTAAAATATTACGTTACGCAATTAAGTATAGTACTTGCAACGACATCTTAAGACTAAAAATAGAACTAATGTTGATAGTTGAAATCTAAATCCGATAGATGGCGTTGTGCAAATGACGTCATTTTCTGAATCGCGGTGTTAAGATTTTCCGCGCGAGGATGACGTCCACCGTGTTTACTAGGCAAATTGGGTTTCGTTAGGTGTCTTAAAAGTTCTTGCGTGTGTCGTAAAAGTTCTTTGGTTGCTTGGTTTATCGATTTTCTAAATTGGTCGAAAAAAAAGTATTTGCTTATCTTATTGGTTTCGTTTGGTCAACTTTGGTCATTGGTTTGAAGTACGAAGTAAAGATTGTATTTGATTTACTTCGTAGTTTGAATCCAATAGTGCCAATCGTTATACAGTAAGTTAGTGTTGCCAATTCGTTGAGTCACGACCACGAACAGACGATACGTTGTCACACTAGACTGTTCGACGCACCGTTCTTTTAAGTTTGTAGGCTATTCAGTCATAAGTGTTGTTAGTTTTGTTTATTGCTTTAATTTTCCTTGAAAATGCCTCAAAGAAAAAAAACTAACCTTTCGCTGCGTAGCCGAAATGCGAAAAGGATGAGACTTTGTAGGTCTCAGGAATCGGAAGAAGATCGTGAAGCACGGTTATCTGCTAACCGAGAGCACATCGCTCTTTCACGTGAATCGGAAACGTTCACCGAAAGGGAGTCACGTTTAAGTTCACAAAGAACACGGACCGCGACTTTGCGGTCTCAAGAGAGTATCCAGGAACGCGAAGACCGGCTGTCTGCTGATCGGGAGCGCCACTCTCTCTCACGTGAGTCAGAGACATTCACAGAAAGGGAGTCGCGCTTAAGTTCGCAAAGAACTCGGACCGCGACTTTGCGTTCTCAAGAGAATATCCAGGAACGCGAAGTTCGGCTGTCTGCTGATCGGGAGCGCCAGTCTCTCTCACGCGAGTCAGAGACTTTCACAGAAAGGGAGTCGCGCTTAAGTTCGCAAAGAACTCGGACCGCGACTTTGCGTTCTCAAGAGAATATCCAGGAACGCGAAGTTCGGCTGTCTGCTGATCGGGAGCGCCAGTCTCTCTCACGCGAGTCAGAGACTTTCACAGAAAGGGAGTCGCGCTTAAGTTCGCAAAGAACTCGGACCGCGACTTTGCGTTCTCAAGAGAGTATCGAGGAACGCCAAGCACGTCTGTCATCTGACCGAGAGCGACACGCTCTCTCGCGCGAGTCTGAATCTCTCTCCCAAAGAGAAGAACGATTACAAATAGCTAGACATAACTATGTAGGTGTACAAAGAAACAATGAAAGTTATCTTGCATCTGAAAGGGAAAGAATAGATGAACTAAGACGAGCAGAAACAGCAGAACAACGTCAATCTCGCCTAGAAATAGAACGAGCTCGATACCATATGAATAGAGAAACAAATAGCGGAGCTGATGAGTCCATGGAAAATGACGATGCAAATATTTTATTACCTTGGGACAATAGGGAAAAATCAGGGTTCACATATTCGTCTAGAATTAATTATGCTGGCTTTACTTTCGTGGGTGACATGAGAGAAATTTGTAATTTTTGTCATGCTTTGAAATGGAGGAAAGAGACAGATGGAATGTGCTGCTCAAATGGAAAAATTGTTCTTCCAAATTTCCAAGATCCACCACACTTACTTAAAAGTCTCCTGAATGGCGATCATCCCCAGTCGAACCGTTTTTTGGATAATATTCGTTTATATAACAGTGCTTTCCAAATGACTTCCTTTGGGGCAAAACAAATAACGGAAGGACCGTTCATGCCAACCTTCAAAGTACAAGGTCAAGTTTATCACCTTATTGGATCTTTGCTGCCAGAAAATGAACCCAAATTTCTCCAAATTTATTTTGTATCCGATTACACGCAACAGCTCAATGTTAGAAATCACAATTTTCCCCAGCTCAATGCTGAGCTTTTGGGTCAACTTCAAGAATTGCTGCATCACGTTAACCAGTACGTTCGTGAATTCAAAGCTGCATTGGAGTCAATTCCACAAGGCAGCAATGATTTCAAAATTGTTATAAGTGCCGATAGACGTCCTGTGGGTGAACACCGTGGAAGACACAAGGCACCCGTCGCAGATGAAGTTGCAGTTGTTTTAGTCGACCAGGAGTGTGAGAGACGTGATATCGTGTTGCGTACACGCGACGATCGCCTTCAACGCATTTTGGAAACCCACCGAGCTTACGACGCCCTGCAATATCCACTAATTTATTGTCATGGTGAAGATGGGTACAATTTTGGGCTGTACCAAGTGAACCCTACTACGAGAGTCACTAATTATCAAAAAAAAATATCTGCTCAACAATACTATTCCTACCTTTTACAAATAAGGCAAAACAGTTTCGTATATTTGCAACGATTTCGTGGTTTGTTCAGCCAATTTATTGTGGACATGTACGCAAAAATAGAAACTGAACGTTTAGTGTATATTCGCACTAACCAGCGACGGTTACGCGCTGAAGAATACGTGCACTTGCGGGACGCCATGCAATCAGATAATCACGTCGAAAACTTGGGTCGATTGGTTATTTTGCCATCCAGTTTCACAGGCGGTCCGCGGTATATGCACGAACGAACGCAAGATGCTTTTTGTTACGTCCGTAAATACGGCCGGCCGGACCTTTTTATAACATTTACAACAAATCCAAAGTGGACGGAGATTTGTCAGGCACTTCTCACAGGACAGGCGTCATACGACAGACATGACATTATTGCTAGGATTTTTCATTTAAAACTCAAAGTCTTGATTAATCTACTTACAAAGGAGAAAGTTTTCGGTTCAACTCTTTGTTTTATGTATAGCGTCGAGTGGCAAAAGCGTGGTTTACCCCACGCGCACATTCTTCTGTGGCTGGAAGAAAAAATTCGTCCCGATGCTATAGACAGTGTCATAAGTGCAGAATTTCCGGACTATAATGCAGATCCGATTTTGCATGACATAGTAAAAACACATATGGTTCACGGGCCATGTGGCCTCTTAAACAGGGAATCACCGTGCATGAAAGATGGTCAATGCTCAAAAAAATACCCCAGAGCACTGAAAGAACTAACTATGGCTGGGGAAAATGGGTATCCGCAATACCGGCGAAGATCACCGTCACAAGGTGGTTTCACAGCTACTGTCAGATTCCGTGGACAAGAAATAATTCTAAATAATAGTTGGGTGGTACCGTATTCTCCAGTTTTGTCAAACGCTTTTCAAGCACACATTAATGTTGAAATTTGTAATAGCGTCGAATCTATAAAATATATATGTAAATATGTTAATAAAGGTAGTGATCAAGCCATGATAGCACTAAGAAATAACAACCAATTTGATGAAGTGACAAGGTATCAATCTGGCCGATACATAAGCTCTTCGGAGGCAGTTTGGCGCATTTTGAGTTTCCCTATTCATGAAAGGTATCCGCCAGTCATCCATCTTGACGTGCACCTGGAAGGCGGGCAGCGAGTTTACTTTCAGCCAGAAAATGTGGCAGAAAGAATGAACAACCCAAGACAAACCACCTTGCTCGCATTCTTTCGCCTTTGCGAAAGAGACAATTTCGCTAAGTCTCTGTTGTACAATGAAGTGCCACATTATTATACTTATAACAAGCAGCAAGGTGTTTTTAATCGCAGGAGACGTGGAACTGCTGTAGAAGGCGAGTCCGGCATTTTTAAAGAACACGTGATTGGAAGAGTATACACGGTGCACCCAAATAATGCAGAGTGTTATTATTTACGCCTTCTTCTTCACACAGTGCGAGGACCTACTTCTTTTGCTGAGCTCCGCAAAGTGGACGATATAGAATATCCCACATTTCAAGCTGCTTGCCGCGCACGGCATTTATTAGATGGCGATCAGCATTGGGATGATGCTTTAGCCGAAGCATGCGTCAGTGATAGTCCACATCGTTTGCGCCATTTATTTGCCATTTTGTTGACATTTTGTGGCCTATCGGACGCTGGGCAGTTGTGGCAAAAATATAAAGACGCGTTTGCCGAAGATTTTTTGAGACAGCAAAATATAAATAGTGAAACTTCTGACCAAGTACGTGAAAGCTGCCATAATAGGGCTTTGCTGGCTATACAAGATATAGTTACAAGTATAGGAGGGAACCCCCTCAGTCAATACGGCTTGCCGACACCGACAGTTGGTGGGGAACGAATTAATAGGGAGTATACATCTGAAATAAATTACAACCCCGAAGAGTTAGCAGAAATATTGCGAAATGGCTGTTCAAATTTGACGTCAGAACAACGTCAAATCTTTGATAGAGTATGCTGTAGTGTAGAACATTCATTAGGAGAAATGCTGTTTTTAGATGCACCTGGTGGAACAGGTAAAACTTTCCTCACTAAAGTTATCTTGGCTCAAATAAGGAGCCAAAACAAAATTGCCCTTGCCGTCGCTTCCTCAGGAATAGCTGCCACTTTATTACCAGGAGGAAAAACTGCACATACAACATTTAAAATACCAATCGACTTGGACCGCACAGAAAACCCTGTTTGCAACGTGTCTCGCAATAGTGATAAAGCAAGGGTTTTACGCGATTGCGCCCTTATCGTTTGGGACGAGTGTACGATGGCAAATCGTAAAGCTGTGGAAGCTGTAGATAGAACGTTGCGAGATATAAGACAAAATGACCGACCGATGGGAGGCTTAACGGTGCTATTCTGTGGAGACTTCAGGCAGACACTCCCTATAATACCCAGAGGAACGAGGGCCGATGAAATAGGTGCCTGTTTAAAGAGCTCTATTTTATGGCGTAGTGTCATATTAACTAATTTGAGCTTTAATATGCGAGCATATTTGGGAGGTGACGCAAACGCGCAGGTTTTCTCAAATTTACTACTTCAAATTGGTAACGGCACATACCCGACTCAAGAAGGAGGTAAAGTAACTTTAGTCGAAAGCCTGTGTTCTTCTGTTGCCTCACAGCAGGAACTCATTTCCTCTGTATACGGAGATCCATCAGAGATCTCGAACCATGACGCTGCTTGGCTATGCCAACGAGCTATTTTGGCACCTCGCAACGACCAAGCAGCAGCAATAAATTCTCAAATATTGGTACATGTTTCTGGAGAAAGTAGGTAATATTTATCTATTAACACGGTTTTAGAAGAAGGAGATGCCACCCACTATCCAGTAGAGTTTTTAGACTCTCTAAATACACCAGGTCTTCCAGCACACAAAATTTATTTAAAAGTCGGAGTACCAATCATTCTACTCAGAAATTTAAGCCCACCAAAACTATGCAATGGAACTCGGTTGAGAGTAACAAATCTCCAACGAAATGTCATCGAAGCCGAAATCTTAACAGGTTGCGGCTCCGGTGATGTTGTTTTCATTCCCAGGATACCCATTATCCCCAATAATTTTCCGTTTACTTTCAAACGTGTGCAATTTCCTGTAAGCCTCTGTTACGCTATGACTATTAATAAAGCCCAAGGCCAGACGTTATCCGTTGCGGGTGTAGACCTTACTTTTGATTGTTTTTCACACGGCCAACTCTATGTTTCTCTATCACGTGTTAGCAACCCAAACAACCTTTTTGTATATGCTCCGGGTAATTCCACCGCTAACATAGTATATAGAGAAGCATTAACGTAATCAACTATACCAAAGTCAGGACTCTTATCTAAATCATCAAAAAGGTGATATACTCTTATCTAAACGACGTTGTTTTGTTCTCGACAACCACGCGAACGAAGTCGCGGGCACAGCTAGTCTATACTAATATTATAAAGAGGAAAGATTTGCATGTATGTTTGTAACGAATTGGCTCAAAAAGTACTGGACCGATTTTAAAAATTCTTTTACCATTTAAATGCTACATTATCATTAATTAATATAGCCTATATTAATTAATGATAATGTAGCATTCAAATTTTAATTGCAAGAAAAAAATAAAATATTTAAAAATAAATGTCCCGGCTTCGCACGGGTGGACCGTGCGAAGCCGGGACAGGCCGATAGTACTCTATAAAATTATAAACGGCTCCATCGATGCACAATTGGTAAACCATTTTAACTTTAGGTCTAGCCAACGTAGTAAGCGTCATCATCGTATTTTTGAATTGCGTACATCCACCTTAAATACCACATTTAACAGCCCACTAACACGTATGGCAAGACAATATAATGAAAGGTCCAACTTGTCAGATTTTCCTATTGATATTTTCTCCATGAGTTTTGCTTCCAGACGTTCCCTATTTAGACAGTGTGAAGAGTGCATGTATATGTAGTTCAAATTGGTCTGTTTTTGTAGTGTTCTTGAAGATCTACTAGACACACTTTTTATTGTTCTCCTTTGTCTCTAATATTTTTAAAGTCATGCATACCTATTATTTGCATGGTTACTGAAATGCTAATTTTAGATGATATTTAATTTGAATTGTAAGTGGCTGTACTGTTGGTGTGCTTATTATAAATAAATAAATATTCAGAGATACCTCACCGCAGTGGAGAATACTGGGATACCTACCTGTCTATGTACATATAATGTTGCTCAATTTGATACCCGGGGACATTCACTCCGATGACGGAAAGCAATTTAATGTTATTAGAGGCTAATAGTAATAACTATGAAGGCGACTTAATAAATCCTTGGCGAAATGTTGCAATTCGGGTGAACGGAACTTATCGCATACTCCGGCCCTTCACAAAGACACAAAGACTATAAGCTTTCACCTTGACAAAATACTACCCTATCACTTTCAATTATTAATTTTTATTAAATTGGTTCTTTTGAAATCGACACGCTTGTGAACTTTAACTTACGAGTATGTAGCTGTAGTTTTGGAAATATCAATAGATAGAGGCGCCATGCTGATTAGTGATTGCATTAAAATATGCAAAAGATATTGATGGGAAGGTGGCTTTCAGCCTTCATTTACTCAGCCATATTAAACTCTTTTGCAAAAAAAAGACTGTTGTAACTTTCCCCTGTCTGTCTAAAACACAATACGAAAAAGGTTTCATTCAATTGTTTATGTTACTGGCATATCAATATAGTGTCGTACCTAGACTATAAAAAAGTTCTTACCAAATTCAACTTTTAGACACAGGCGGGCTTTGCGGGTGAAACAAAATAACTATTCAAACCACAGACTACTTAGACATACTTCGAACCAATGATATATTAGATAGGTTACTTAGAATACTTAGATAGGTTAAACGCGCTCCGCAACTGGCACGTCAAAACTTGCCATAAAGCTGATGGTCCACCGCCAGCTAAACTAAATTAGTTTCGTTTAGATCGCATAGTTGACCCATTTTTTCATACATGTGCGTCCACCACAAACTATGCCACATGTATAAAAAGCTGGCTCAACTATGCTAGCTAAACTTAACTAACTTAGTTTAGCTGGCGGTGGACGATCGGCTTTATACATGTCGTTTTATATTTTTTCGCTCCCGATAATTACGATATGCCGTCCTACTGTCACATGTCATCTAATAGTGTGATATTGTACCGCATTTATTTATTGCATAATAGGCTAGTATAGTATTTTCATCTCACGAAGCAACGCGCGCTTTACTGGTGGTTACCAAACGTACAAACACGCTGTGAAATCGATACCTACGTTACCTATGTTTTGCGCAGCGATAAATTCGTTGAACCGTACGGAGTTAATCCTCGTAGACAATGGCACATTGAATGCACTCCGGCTGGCGGTACATATCGGAGGTCCTAATTCCTCAAGTACAACCCGCATTAACTGCCATTGAAGTAAATTCCATTTATAGGGTCCGTACCTCAAAAGAAAAAGTAACGGAACCCTTATAGGATCGATTGCTGTCCGTCCGTCTGTCCGCCCGTCCATCCGTCCGTCTGTTTGTTTGTCTGTCAGTCTGTAAAGACCCTTTTTCTCAGGAACGCTTAGAGGTCATCATCTGCCTAGCCTTTTCCCAACTATGTTGGGGTCGGCTTCCATTCGAACCGGATGCAGCTGAATACCTGTATTTTACATGGAGCGACTGCCTATTTGACCTCCACAACCCAGTTACTGGGTAACATGATACCCCTTTGTAAGACTGGTTGTCAGACTGTCGGGCTTCTGCCTACTCGTAACGACTGTCAAAGATCCACGAATGACAGCCAGTACCAAGACCAACGGCTTAACGTGCTTTCCGAGGCATGGAAGGGTCTCGGTATGTAAAGATGGTCACCCATCCACAAACCAAACGCGGCAAGTCTAGCTTAACCTGATCGATCGAATCGTTCCCTTTATGTCGAGTCCCTTGTGCGGCTGTTATTATTTAGGCACGGGCCCCTCTTCACTTCTGTTATTTTTTTGGAAGTCTGTTGTTTTTTGTGTAAGAAAGTTTTTATTTTTCACTTTTTAGTTGTACATACCCCCACACAGATTCAATTAACACTAGTGCTTTGAAGAATTGAAGACACCGACTAAAAGAATCATCAAAAGTCGCATAGAAATGCCGGAGATGCAGTACATTTTATGCATATGCCTAACTTCATGTATAAGAATAATTACCTAATGTATTATATACTAAAACCTTCCTGAAAGTATGTAGATCACATTAGTGACTACTAATAAACCAATTTTAAAGAATCATTAAAATTGGTTTATTAGTTTTTGCGAAAATCGTCGACATACATAGAAACATACATACGGGTCGAATACAGAACCTTCATTTTAAAGTCGGTAAAAAGAAAGTTTTTGGTTTGGAAAAAACCAACCGTGTCTGTATTTTACTTACAGATGATGATATATGATGTCAAATTCCACACAGTTAAGTGGTACAGACGCCAGCAGGTCAACCTACCCCAATCTGTCAAATTTCTTTGATAGATTTTCAACTTTAGCGCAAAGGAATAAGGTTCATATTCAATTAGGAAAATCTGACAGATTGGGGTAGCTTGATGTGCTGGCCTCTGTACCTACCATACTACTGACTTTTTGGACCTTTTAAACATCTTTTATCAGTTTGAAATGTTTATCTTATTTTAACACCGCAATGACACATCTATGACGATATTTAAGATCTATCAGGGTATTTTATTGTACGTCAAATGTACTTTGTTTTGCCCATCATGATTGCCTACGCTGTAGGTATTATGTCATAATTATCATCTTTGAACGGTTTACCCGTCTCTAAGTTTCTACGAACCTAATTTCAACGTGACTCAAACATTGGCGACGTTTCGGTGTCACAATAAATGGTTACATGTATACGATAGCAGCTTTTCTAGAAAATTCACGACTCATCTGTTATTTAGGAAGTTTCCTTAAACTATTTGTTCTTAAGGGTGGCATTTGCGTCATCTCATTTTACAGTACCTAACTTAAGGATAAAAACTTCGCAAAAAGCATTGGGTCTCATCTGTTGATCATCATCAAACGTTAATACAAATTACCAATAATATAATTATTAATTACCAATGGTAGCATTTTTTATTGCCAAACTGAGCATATAAATAGAGTCGTAAGCTAATTTTACCCGTGATAGCTACTTCCATATGGGAGAGCCTACTATGCAAGTAAATAATTTAATGTCTTTGTATGCAAAGCAGTCTTTGCTTCATTATACGGTCCGTAAATTAAAAGAATCGGCAATGAATGATGCTACCATTCGAAAAATACTGAGCTCTACATGACATACAAATGAACACTGTATAAAAAAGAACAAGGAACACACAGTAAAAAGTAGAACACATAACTAAGTAATATTTATAAAAGTCATTTAACATTGGAAGTAATAATTGAGTGAAAAGACATAAGTTATTTCGATGATGTAAACTGTTACGTTACATAATGTTCTAACTGCGTTCAAAGAAACCGCCAACTAGCTGACCGCAGTTGGACCGAGTCGTTACTCGTATTTACATAATAAATAACACATGCGGTCATACCCACTCTGTGCCACTTTCCCACACGCTTGACAATAATGCTTCTGTGACGCGTACTGGCGATGGCTTACAACTTTCTGGCCGGATACTCAATAAATCAAGGGCAACTCATATTTAAGTCGCCGAATTCTGTCAGAGTTGCAGCGACAGAAACAATTTTTAAAAACATAAAAAAACTCTATCTTTGAATGTTTGAGTGGTTGGATACTATTTAGAACTACCTACCAGATAGTTAGGTATAGGCCTAACGGTTTTCTAAGTGATTCACTACCTAATCGGCATAGCCGGTGCAAATTGCTCATGACCAAACGCATTGGGATTTTATTCAAGTAAATAAATTACCTATGAATCGAAATCAGTCATCCCGGTAAATCAATTATTCTATTAAAAAAGGGAAAACCAAATTTTAAAGAAGCTCAAACATACTGTACATCCTAATACATACACCGTACCCAGAAACACACACACATTTTGTTTTATTCTATTTTCTGTATAAATAAACATAACACAACAAAACATTTCGCCTGTTTTCCCAAAAGATTAGGCAGACTTGTAGCACCTACAGTACACCCACATTGCACCAGTCCCGTCCCGTGTAATAGGGGGCTAGCACAGATATAGATAGAGCCTATTGCCGTCTACCTGTTTCAATCTCCTATTTGTTAGCCCCATCATTGTTCAGCTACCTCTTAAGCGAAGAGTGATACAGCTCGAATAGAAGTATTATTTTAACTTACTGGGGCTGCCTCATAGTCATACTATGTAAGATCTTTGTACTATGTAAGATATTTGAGATAAAATAAACATATGTTTTTTTTAATCCTTAACACTAAAATTAAATTTTAGGTCGGTAAAACTTATCAGATTTAGTTTAATTATTGTCAAATAAATGTATACTCTGCCTGCTTAGGTATTTGTTTTCAGGTTACCATGAAGTCATATGAAATACATATGGATACTTTGACGAAGTTTGAACTTAGGGGTCTAATTAGACCTTTAAAGACTTTAACGAAGTATTTTCAAACCCTCGAAATTAAAAAACAACGACATGTTAATGATTACAGGTCTCCAACGGTACCCGAAGTTGCTAAGCGAGTTGGAGCAGGAGTTCCGGCGCGTGGTACCTCCCGCGCTCCTCGGACACAATGACACCCTCACAAACAAGATATCTGACGCCATCAGAGCATTCTACTTCCAGCAGAAACCCATCGAAAACAGGAATATTGACAGCCTTATTGACGTAAGATTATAGAAGACATATTTCAGCATTTGCCAATGTTCCAGTTTCTTAGTCAAATAATATAATAAGCACTGATAAACCAAAACCCTAAAATCCGAAAAAAGTGCAAGAGTTCACCGTCATACATTGTACTTATTTTTTATCCTGAAAATGATTAAAGAGTGCACATCTTCACATAGTTTTAGACTCAATGCTCATGCGATGCTGAACTGATGAACATTCGATCGAGAGCCTTTTGTGATATCTATAAATAATAGGTCGGGGCAAAAATATTTTCGTATTTTGAATCTATTGTTAGTAATCAAACCTCTTTGGCAGTACTGAATGTAACTGCCTGGTTTTAATACTATTAAATGTTGACATTTTAAAGATGCAATACCTAAATTAAAAAAAAAAAACTAGTTCCCGCCATTTCTCAATTGTTTTTCAAGCAAGCAACATTGAACGTATGTGACGAAGACATTCGATACATTTTAAAATTTTATTATAAAAAAGGTAAAAATGCGACGAACGCCGCGAATAAAATTTGTGCGGTTTACGGACCTAATGCGGTATCAATACGAGTAGCTCAAATGTGGTTCAAGCGTTTCAAGTCAGAAAATTTTATTGTGAAGAATGAAGCTCGCTCTGGACGCCCTGTCACGGATAAAATCAGGTCCATTTTTGAAAAAGTGGAGCAAGATCGACATATTAGTAGTTATGATATTGCTGAAGAACTGGATGTTGATCACAAAACAGTTTTACGGCATTTACAAAAGTCTGGGTACAAGAAAAAACTTGATATTTGGGTACCACATGATCTCACTGAGAGAAACTTAACACGTTCGAGGACGCTGCCACTTGAGACTGTGTACCAAAATGACACAGTAAATGTCCATACAAATTATACGACGTATGAGTACGTAGCCTCCCATGAAAATATATTGTTTTAAAGACATCATGACACAACCGTTTTATCACGTTATCGTATAAATACGTTATGTCATTAATAAACATCAATTTCACAGAGTAAAATTATTAATTCATAGTAAAATAGTATACTGTCTGGCTAAGGAATAATACATACATCAAATAAACTAAATACTTACGATGTTTTGTCGCGGCAAATATTACGATACGCCACGAAATGTTTAGCGAACGTGAGCGCACCCCGCAGTGACGCAGCCGCACTGAATGTAGGAGCGCGGTAGGCGCGCGCGACGCATTTACACGTTGTGCGTGTGTGAGTACCGTTCCCGCCCACTGTCAACGGCACTTATTTGAAATAGTTTAAAACTTACTCTACGTGACAGTAAAGCTTCGGGTATTTTAAATGTTGTGACACAAGATACATTCAATAGGATTTTAACTTGAACGTTCATCGGATATGGACGTTCTGTCGTAAAGTAAAAAAAATATTTGGACGTCATTGTACGTTGTGCCATATCAAAATTTCGAACGATGACGTATAATCTCGTTCTGTCCTCGAATGTGTTAATGCAACGTGCTTCCATTTGTGATTCCTTGTTGAAACGGAATAATTCGGACCCATTTCTTAAACGGTTGATTACGGGTGATGAAAAATGGATCACTTACGATAAGAATGTCCGAAAAAGATCGTGGTCGAAGAATGGACAAGCCCCACAGTCCGTGGCAAATCCCGGCCTGACTCGGAACAAAGTGATGCTGTGTGTTTGGTGGGATTGGAAAGAAATCGTCCACTATGAGCTTTTGCCGCCGGGTAAAACTATCGATTTTGACCTCTACTGTCAACAACTGATGCGGTTAAAAGAAGCTATTGAGAAAAACCGGCTGGAGCTGGTGAATAGGAAGGGCGTGGTGCTTCATCACGACAACGCCAGACCGCACTCATCTATAGCCACTCAGCAAAAATTGAGAGAGCTTGGCTGGGATGAGTTGATGCATCCTACGTATAGCCCTGATCTTGCTCCATCAGATTTTCACCTGTTTCGGTCACTTCAGAACTCTTTAGGAAGCATAAAGTTAACTTCAAAAGAACACTTTGAAAACTACCTGTCAGATTTTTTTGGTAAAAAATCTCAAAACTTCTACAGCAATGGGATCATGGCATTGCCCACAAGATGGCAACAAGTCATCGATCAAAACGGCACATACATATTATAAGTAAATTAAAAATTAAACCTAAAAGAAAAAAAAAAATTGTATGAAAAATACGAAAATACTTTTGCCCCGACCTAATATAAAACGAGAAACTGACTGACTGACTGACATATCAACGCACAGCCGAAACTGCAAGGACTAGGAACGTGAAATTTTGCATACGGCTTCCTTTTATTATGTACTAGCTTTTGCCAGCGACTTCGTCCGCGTGGAATAATGACTTCCGGAAATTGAGGCACTAACTCTCATAGAGTTTAACCGATGTGCTCTTTCTTCTGCCGATTCTTGAGAACGCGTATTTCTCATTCAACGCGTTTTTCAAGACAATAGCGGGCGGACGCCGGCGTCCGCTTGGGGCTTGAATAACTAAAAATATATAACTACGTCTAATATATAAAATAATATATAAAAAAAACGAGTGTGCTTATGACCACACGACTGAAGTGAAACTTCTTTCGCTCCATCTGTATGTATATTTCATTTACTAGCTATAAGAGAAAGAGAGAAAGAAAATGTGCGCGCGCACTGCTCTCTCTTGCTCCTACACTGTGATACAGACAATAAGCCTGCAGTGTGCTTAGATATACGGAACGTATTTGGCTATGAGAGGAAGAGAGAAAGAAAATGTGCGCGCGCACTGCTGTCTCTTGCTTATATCCCCCACTTAACTTCCGTTCGCCTTGCCCGATCACACTTTTCGTAACGCTTACGTCACGCGTTCGCCAGCTTACTCCCCAAGTCAAGCGTGCGTAAAGAAGTTTCACTTCAATAAAACCTACTTCACTTAAAACTAAATACCTATAACTACTATAATTAATAATACCTATACCTATAATTAATAAAAATACCTACGCTTTTACCTACTTAATATTAAAAAAACTGAACATAAATTAACCAAAACTTACCTACTACTAACTAACTACTACTAACCTATTACTACTTCACCTAAAAAGAAATCCTGTTTTCCCAACATTTCCCTTCACTGCTCTGCTCCTATTGATCGTAGCGTAATGAAAAGTATACTATAACCTGCCCAGGAGTATGAAGAACAATTGTACCAAGTTTCGTTGAAATCCGTCGAGTAGTTTTTGTTTCTATAACGAACATACAGACAAACAGACAGACAGACAGACAAAAATTTTACTGATTGCATTTTTGGCGTCAGTAACGATCACTAATCACCCGCTGATAGTTATTTTGGAAATATATTTCATGTACAGAATTGACCTCTCTACAGATTTATTATAAGTATAGATAGGGGAGCACTAAGAAGGGGTTTTTGGAAATTCGACCTTTAAGGTGTTGAAAAGGGGGAATTTTGTTTGTATGAAAAATCTTATTGCACGAGTTAATAAACTTGAAATTTGGCACGAATACACGCAGACGAAGTCGCGGGCGAAGTGCTAGTGTAATTCTATATTATTTAAAGGTACCTAATAATTTATGTTTTCTCATTAGTTATTCACAGATGTGATGTTCCTGCGGCCAGTTTTGGAGACGGTCCGTCAACAAGTAGCAAGTAATCGTACGAGCCCTACGTACCTGTACCGATTCGCATTCGACGGAGCCCTGGGGCTCTTCAAGCGCATGCTGGGCATCGCGCACGCTGGCGCCTGCCACGGCGATGAAATGGGATACCTTTTCTATTTCTCAAGGCTCAACTACAGGTTGGATGATGATTCACCTGAGCTAGCGGTCTCACGGCGCATGGTCCAAATGTGGACGAACTTTGCCAAGACCGGGTAAGCGCAAACTATTTCAACATACCTTGTAATATAAGTTCAAATGTTCGGTATCTACACGATCATGATAATGCGCATTATCCACAAGGCAAGGGAAGGACAAGCAAGGTGCAAGGGATTTTGCAGGAATTTTCACAACAAACACCTATGTTTCAGTTCTCCCTATTTATTGTTCGAAAGTGTGACATTATTACATGGGCCATTATTAGGTTTAAAGCGCAGAACAACAAGTTACCTTCTGATATAATGTATTACGTATACGAGTAGGTAGCTAACTACTGTTAACATGCCGATTTATTACATAGTTATCCTTTAAATTAATGCTCGTTATCTGCTAATTCGATATAACGTAATGATAAATTGTTTTAATCTGTGATCACTTTAAGTATCGATACCGATATGATTTCAGGGAAAAAACAGAGAGACTAAAACGAGTAGATTTCCATAGGGCTTTTTTGATCCTACTGAGACTATGATTTTACAAAATAAGTATGTGGAGCATCGACGACTGATCATTCCAGAATAATTCTAGGAGTTACTTTATTTTTGTTTGCATCGATGTGTTTCAGGAATCCAACGCCTCCTGTAGAGTACGAGTCAGTGGTGGACTTCAACTGGCCTCCAGTCAACGACACAGAACACATCAACTATCTTGACATCGACGGGAACTTCACCGTGCAGGCAGACCCCGAGGCCAAGAGAGTCAAGTTCTGGAACTGGCTGTACGACAACTACGCAGCCAAGGCAGAGACAGACACCACCATCAATACAACTTCAGTTGACGAGTGACAAAGTACAATTTTGTGATAAGTGAATCTAGGTGTTCAGACATTGTTACTGCCAGTGTGACTATAATAAACTTACTGCTAATCACCGAGTGCCAAATTATGAAATCAAACTTTTAGTGACCCTGTTGACTGCATATGTGATGTCAGTAACTAGCGGGAATACTAAGTGACTGTTTATCAAAAACGGAGGCTTCATTAATATCGTGAACGAGTCTGCCCGCTTCGTGTTTGTTTCATTGGACTACCGGTGAACTATGTTTTTCATAGAGGCTTATTCCAATTCCAAAGAGGGAAATGGAAAATTAGCTACTTTACTAACTCTTAATTGCGATGTAAATAATAAATGTTTAAGTATTTTTATATTGTCCGTTTTGTAGTTTTAAGATGTCTTTACTCCAGCTAAGTTACCATATTTCCATAATAATAAAATATATAATTTAAAATATTGTTTGAATAAAGTGATAAGTCGAACAGGACCCCTTTGCTGAATCTGGCAACTTAAGCGTCTCTTGTTTTTGTAAACGAAGACTGTATC
Source organism: Globia sparganii (assembly GCA_949316385.1). Classification (NCBI taxonomy): domain Eukaryota; kingdom Metazoa; phylum Arthropoda; class Insecta; order Lepidoptera; family Noctuidae; genus Globia; species Globia sparganii. The sequence continues at coordinate 9,290,729 of OX438671.1, forward strand.
AACGAGGATTTCCACACAGCAATAACACCACGGGGAAAATTGAATCTGAAATGATTCAGTATATAATAGTTCAATTTATATGATTTCCCTATACGTCATAGAGTCGTTTACCAAACAAATTTAAGACATATAAATAGGAGCAGTGGAGCTGAGGAAGATCATTCTGAAAGTGTACCCAGTCCTGTATACGCCTTTGCGTCAGCTTTGCAATAAAGTTAAATAACTGTACTGCATCAAAATGTATAAGAAGGCCAGCAACTTAGTGAGCATCAGAAGGCGGTGCGATACTAAGGAACCACAAAATGACTATAATTTGAGGTAAGTTTCCACTCGTCTGAGAAGAACACATTTGGTCGAGGATCAAGTCTTCTTAAAAATACAAGTAACGGTAACTGTGTGAAGTCAAACTTTAGAGCTAAGACTCACTCTGTCGCTATGCACATTTACATCCTTAACTTGTTTTTGCCAATCACAGAGTGGAAGCCTGTGTCCCAGCAGTGGAAACTGGGCTTCTTCTTCTTAGCATATCGAAGGCAAAAAGTTCAAACATTATTGGCCCAAAAGTCAGCTGCGCGAATTCCGCTCACTGACGCAGTCATAAGATCACACACACATTTAGGTGACAGGGCATGCGGCAAAAAAGACAATATCCACACATGGGGTTCATGGACGGCTCAGGTCTCAAGTGCGTGTACGGCACCTCCCCACAAACAAGGGCCCACCTTGCGCCGCACCTGTTACTTGACACCTGTGAAACTGGGCTGATAATATTTTATACTTATACTTGTAACTTTCAGTGGAAAAGCTGACTGCAAGGTGTACAACAGCGTTTTGGAATTAGTGGGAAACACACCCCTTGTTAAACTGAACAAGTTGCCGAAAGACCATGGGCTACAGTGTGAAGTTTGTAAGTGCATTGTTTTTGTTGAACATTTTTATTTCCTAACTAGCGACCCACCCCTACTTCGCAAGGTTTTTACGATTTGACAAAACCTATAGATTTATTTTTATGTACGCTGTAATCTGCCAAATTTCTTCAATAGATTTTCAACTTTATCGCTAATGCATAAAGTTCTAAGTTGACTGGGAAAATTTGGCGGTTTCGGGTAGCTTGATGTGCTGGCGTCTGTACATGTAATACACATTTACCATCCACATCTACCAACCCGCATTGGGCACGCGTGATGGATTACGGTTCACTCCTCTCACTGAGAAGAAGCCTGTGTCCTAACAGTGGGAACATTATAGGCTGATTATGTTATGCTAAACACTTAAACCTTTACAAAATTTGTGTTCGCGTTGTTCTTCTAACTAAACTATACAACCAGAATCATATAAGACATGATCAACCAAAATGGGTATGTTTTGTAATTTGCCAACTGGTTTTTTTCAGACGCCAAATGCGAATTCATGAATCCTGGTGGCTCTATAAAGGATAGAATCTCCTTAGCAATGATCCAGGATGCAAAAAAGAGGGGCCTTGTGGATGACCACACTGAATTTGTGGAAGCTACCTCGGGAAACACCGGCATCGGGATTGCGTTCAATGCTGCCCTTATGGGTAAGTACCTACAATGTTCAATTTTTCGGTCTTGCAATATTTTTAAATTCTGTCTATAACATTATAACTCCTAGTCCTTACCACAGAGCATGTAACCATATAGTCCTTACTAGGATTTATAATGTTGGGATGACCAAAATTAAAAGTATTGCAAATCTTGTTTTGAACAACGCGATTCATAGGTATTGGAGTAGATTTTATGTCCATAAAAACACAAAATGATATCAATCGTCGTCCGAACCTGACAATCTAATCAATCGCAGATATTTTACAACTAATGAATCATTATATTGTTTCCTTTCCAGGAAATAAATGCATTATTGTCACACAAGATAAGAACTCATCGGAAAAGGTAAACACCATGCGTTTGTTGGGGGCCGAAGTGATACAAACCAAAAATGGGGAGCTAGAAATCTCGATCGCTCGCCAGCTGAAAAACGAAAACCCTGACACTATGGTGATGTTGAATCAGGTAACTTTTTTACTTACATATTTGGATTCGGACGTTATTATTAAGGACATTCAAAATTCAATCAAGTGAACATTTACATACAGTACCGACCTAATAAGAGTAACTAGTTTAGTCAAGCAAGCGATACTGCTGAGCATAAGGTTCTGGGTTCAATTCCGAGATCCGGCAAAGTGTTATTCGGTTTTTCCATCAGGAATTTCTCAGTAACAGCACAAGATGTTGTTCTGGATGTGTGCCCTGTTGATGGCAATAGCATAGGCTCGCCTCCTAATACATGGGACTTGAAACATAACTGGAGAAATGTAGGTGTATATACCAGGTACTCCTCTGCCTAACCCTTCGGGGATTACAGGCATATTTTTATGATATATGATATTATTATGTTAGTAATGCAAGTCTAATCTATAACCCTTTAATTCCAGTTTGACAATGACGTTAACCCGAGAACTCACTTTGAGAATACCGGTGCAGAGATAGTTTCCGCACTGGGTGACGTAGACGTGGTGGTGCTCGGCGCCGGCACCGGCGGAACCATGACCGGGGTCGGCAAGAAGTTGAAGCAGAAGAATCCCAACTGCGTACTGGTGGCGGCTGAGCCCGACGGGTCTACAATGATCAACAAGAAAGGAAAACCCCATTCGTTTCTGGTAAGAATACCTAAATATAGTTTCAGAGTCGTAGAATGCATTTTTTGTTTTAATAATTTATATTTTCCTATAAAATTGTGTACTGCTCTGCTTTTCACCCAATGTTACTGGACATTATGTTAGTAATTAAAATATGTCGTGGATTTTAATGTTTTTAGGTGGAAGGAATCGGTGGAACCTGGGCGCCAATTGTGCTGGATATGTCGGTAGTTGACCATGTCGAGGTAGTCACTGATCAAGAAGCCTTCTTGATGTCCAGGGAGCTATCGAGAAAGGAGGGACTGTTATGTGGTGATTATCTATTAATAATATTAATGACGCATTTAACCGGTTTATAATTGGGTCAAACGATATCTTTGGTATTTCCGTCCCATAAATCTTGTATATCGACATTGTTATCAACGCATGATAATCTATAAGGTCATAAAAGCAAGACGATTATAATATACTTTAAAATAAAATAAGCCTGTATGACGGACTCGCCATCGTTACTTGACCATGTTTTTTTTTAATAGCATGTGATTAGGAAGCAAAATAACGATAGGTCTATACCGGGTCTTCCTGGAAGTATGACAACGCACTTTTTGATCCTGAGAATGTTGATGAATTTCTTTACAATTCAACCAACTTGTGTTATTTTCAATCACTTTGCATAGTGCTCAAAGAACAAAATCATTAAAAAAAAACTACCAGGAACTGTCAATTTAAGTTTTTTAGACAGCCCTGATAATCTTTCTTAAAGATTTTTTTTCTTTGTGCACTATGCGAAACGATTGAAAAAAATTGGTCACATAACTTTTGAACCGTAAAATAATTCTCAATCATCAATCATTCTAAGGACCAAAAAGTTTGGAAATGGCCTTGCCCACGCCCCTATTCGATTTGATCCATACTTCCAGAGACACCCTGTATAGAAAGTACGATAGCTAACAGCTAAATAGCCCTAAGTAAAATGCATCGCTAGACGATCGTGATCCCGTAGTAGTGGCATCGGTGATGCTAATTCCCAATAAGCTCCTGTAATATTCTCTTGGTAAATTGAACTTGGTAGTAACGTAATAATGCGATTGGCAGGTGGAAGCAGTGGATCGGCCATGTGTGCTGCTATCAAGGCTGTAAAGGCTTTGAACATCGGCGCCGGCAAGCGCGTGGTGGTCATCCTACCCGACGGCATCCGTAACTACATGTCCAAGTTCGTCAGCGACCAGTGGATGGAAGCACACCGCTTCATGGAACCCCCAGCACATACTATGAAGTATGTTTTATTATTTTTAAAACCGACATCTTTTTAATAATGACCGTACCTACGGTTAAAAAAAAAATCCCGAATAACATAACATTATATCCTCCTTATATCCGTGACAAATCAATCAAAAAGCGTTTGTTGTTCTAAACATTGTGATAATTCCAGATGGTGGAAACATCCAATCAGCGAATTAGTCTTGGACCGCATTTATCCTAAGTTGAATAAAGACTGTACCTGCCAGCAGGCCCTGGAGGCTATGAAGTCAAACAACGTGAACATTGCTGTCATTGTCGATAACATCGGGTAAAGTTATACTCATTTATAAATTCCTCTTTTGAGACTATCCATTCAAATCGGAGTAGCTCAGTGAGATACAGTATAGAACTTAAATCTATATTTGGCAATGTATGTATAAATAACATAAAAACCTTTCATTTTAGACACTTCGTGGGCGCGGTTTCCAAGGACAGCCTTCGCAACAGAGCCACCAATCCCACCAAGTTGCCAGGCGAGGACTGTATGGAGTATGACTTCGAAGACGTGGTCACTGACCACCTGGACAAGCACGTCTACAAGCTAGCTGACAACGCAGATAATGGAAAGCCAACTATCGGTCTTCTGTCTCGCATTTTGGACATTGCTCCCTATGTGATCATCGGGAAAGAAGGTTATGACATCAGCGGTAAGTAACTAGATATACTCAAATGATTTCTTCTACAAATACAATCTACGTTTAGGGGGACTACTCGTAGAGAGGGTGAACTATTTTACCTTAATCATCTATTCAATACATTAAAGTTTAGAAGGCCTCTTAAAAACTTTACTGTAGGATTATAGATGATGATGCGGCTATACACATTCATTCATAAACGCACTGACAGTGACACATAAAGGTATTGCATAATTAATACTAACTTAACACATTGCATAATTTTGGCCATTTTGTAAATTCTTACATCATAATTTCTTTGGTGCATGTTAGGTGATGTCAAATGAGGACGCTTCGAAATGTTCAATGTTGCCACTACTATAAGGAGTAAAACATTTTATTGAGGATGATATTCTCATAGCATGTATCTATGTCTATTTCCTGTTTAGTAAATATTGTATCACTTTTAAATTCAATTAAATAATTTTTCTTTAAGTACGCTGTGACGGTAAAGTATCCTATTAAGTGTTTGCTGCACCGGGAGACGTCATTACGTCGGCGCCGGCTGTCGCTGAAAACCAGCGCTGGGGCTCTGTCTTGCACAGGGTCGCAGCATAATGCTGAGCGATAGCCGTTTTGCGTGGATGTGGCGCATGTTTCCCTCTACCGTCTATTTTATTTTATTTTTAGTATTTTTGTTCTTTTTGCGTCATGTTCACCGCAAATAAACGTATTTTCTTTCTTTCTTTCTTTCTTCTTTCTATATGCCTGTACAGCCTTGGCCAGTGCAAGTCATAACACAGTTTTCAGATGTTTTACATCATACTAATGGAATCACTTTTGTTTCAGCCTTCTTTGTTCCAAGTGGAGTGGTGACGGGAGATGACGTGCTCGACTACATCCATGAGAACAGCCAACCTTGCAACGGGAACTAATGAGAATTGGACTGTAACGCTGACTTTGACATAATTACGAGTATTAATGTAATGTTAAAGACTGTTTTATATCAAGAACTCATTAAGACCTTTTGTAACACTCTTCTTTTTAACTACCAGTATTAAAATTATTAACTTATTAAATAAAAACTGTTTTTAATTAATATTATTTTTTCTCCCACCACCCACTTGAAGTGTTTTTAATATAATAAGCCGGTCGATTCTGTAAAAATCTCACCGTGATAACTTAGGTGAAGTGAGCGTGAAGTGAGCTATCAATAAGGGCAATCCCTAACATCAGGTGGAATGACAGCTCACTTCACCTTAGTTTTCACGGTGAGATTTTTACAGAATAGCACTGAAGTACACTGTACTTGTGAACAAACACTTTCAAGACACTACTACTACGAGTATGTTGATACATATTACCTAGATCAAAAATCTATGTAACGCATAGGTACTGTTGGAACTTACCTTCTACGAATTAATGGTAACAGACCAGTTGGGGAGAATCAACGTAAGATGAGAGCTAAGAACACGAATATAGCCAACCAACAAATAGGACAGTACCTACCTATATCTTAACGAATTTTTGAAGTGAAAACTTCTTTAGCGGCGCTGCGTATTTTTTTTGGAATGGGTAAAAATCTCTAAACTCGCGTCAGGACACGTGACCTGATCGAGAATTCGTAAGACGGATGGAGAGAGGGCAGGCGGCGCAAGGCGCTTGCGCGAATGTTGAAGTGAAAACTTCTTTAGCGGCGCTGCGTATTTTTTTTGGAATGGGTAAAAATCTCTAAACTCGCGTCAGGACACGTGACCTGATCGAGAATTCGTAAGACGGATGGAGAGAGGGCAGGCGGCGCAAGGCGCTTGCGCGAATGTTCGATAATTGTCATGTTTGTGTACGATAGCGCAATGAATAAATATTGTATCCTACCACATAAATAATAATACTTTTATACTGATAACGAAAGCAATTCGTACAAAATTATTCTCTAACCATTCCAAAATATCAAAAATGCAGAACATTAATATTTAAGTTTTCACTTCTGCCGGCACTCCCGGAGTGCAACCCGTCGATTTTTTATTCTTATATAGGTAGACTGCTGTTACATAATTTTTAACTAATCAATGTCATATGCTTTCATTTTACCAGGGGCGTTCAATGTATTCTCGATACTGGCATGAAAAAAGACCTAAATTCAATTAAAATAATGTTTATTTTTCAATGTAATCCCTCATTATCCCAATACATTTATTACATCTGGAAATTAACTTTTGAATACCCTGTAAAAAATAACTTTCCTCTTTCTCGGAAAATCGCGCATTTATTGCCGCCTTGACCTCTTCATCGTTGGAAAATCGTTTCCCACGAAGTCTTTTTCAAATTAGGGAACAAATAATAATCACTTGGGGCTAATCTCCAACTATTATTTTGAACTTCATACGGGCATCATCCAGTATCAGTTTCTTCTTTTTCACGTTTTCTTCCATAGAGACAGTAACCGGGCCGCCCGAGCGAGTGTCGTCTTCAATACTCTCTCCGACCCTTTTAAATTCACTTGACCACTTTTGAAGCGTATATAACGAAGGTGCAGAATCTTGGTAAACAGCCACCATCTCTTCGTGAATATTTTTTTTGACTTTTTCCTTGTTTAGTAAGGAATTTAATAACAGCGCGGAGCTTGATTTTCTTCAACATTGGCACGTTAGCTATTCCAGTTTTCATTGACTAGCAACTAATGATCATAGCTATATGAAATTTTACTTTTATACCCTTAACCTCTCGTATGACTCTCGGTTACACACACAAAATTAATTTTTCGATGTCACGTAATTACGCGTAGATGTACGCTCCGGCAGACTAACACCAACTTATTTTGAGCGTAGATGTACGTTCAAAATAAGTTACGGCATACGAAAGGTTAAATAATGTAATTAATTAGTCAAATTATTAATAAATCCACCTAATACCGAGAATACATTGAACGTCTATCGTATAATGAAGTAGTTATAGACGTGAACCCATAATGGAAAGTTTTATTACAATATTACTAAATTAAAAATAATAAGACTTCATAATATTTACGTGATTCAATTTCATGGCGGAAAATTAAATCAGAAAATGGATTTAATGATTATTGGTTAAATGAATATATTTTATTAATAAAAAGGGGTATAGGTATATAAGTTACATACATAAAGATAGAGTGTATCAGTCTGTAGTCCTGCATTTGCCTTTGTTGCTGCATCAGAAAATCAGAATGTATAAGATGGCAAGCAACCTAGTGAGCATCAGAAGACGTGCTGAAAAGGAACCTCAGAATGTTAGCAATTTGGGGTAAGTAAAAGTAATCATTCACTTCCATCACGTGGATTTTTTAATAAAATTTATATTCCAACTGTTGTGAGCAACGCTTCGACATTACATAAAAAATAATATTATTGGATACCGTCAACAGAGGAAAAGCCGGAAACAAGGTCTACAGCAGCATTTTGGAATTAGTGGGAAACACACCTCTTGTTAAGCTGAACAAGGTGCCAAAGGACCATGGCGTACAGTGTGAAATCTGTGAGTCACATCAAATGATCAATAGCAAAAAAATAATGTCATGATTTATCATCATCACATCAGATTGAGAACAGTTAATAAAGAAACCAATGGACAATTACCTGACAATGCTTTTATTTTTAGACGCCAAATGTGAATTCTTAAATCCAAGTGGCTCCATTAAAGATAGAATCGCCTTGGGGATGATCCAGGATGCAAGACAGAAGGGTTTTGTGGACGACCACACTGAATATGTGGAAGCTACATCAGGAAACACTGGCATCGGGATTGCGTTCAATGCTGCACTTACGGGTAAATGCTCACGATTTGAAATTGCTCAGAGCCGCTCTTCGCAGTGAGTTAGAAAAAAAATTTGGCTGAAAAAGATAGTTAACATAAGTAGAACCTATGGAATACATTTCTTTTTTAAGATTAGAACACATGCATCCATGTATCCTTAATTACAATATACAAGCTAACACTAAAATATATACAAAGTGGAGATGACAATACAACAATAAATGAAAACACTAACTCCTAGTATTTAAGATACATCAACTAAATCCTAACGTTGAAATTAAAAAAGTGATTTTTTTCTAACATACTTTATTAAATAGCACAAAAATGTAAACAAAAAAGAACATACTTTAAATATTGCGGCAATAGCGCGGTGTTATTGACCCAATAAACATATGGCCGAAACCTGAAAAATGGTATAGGTCAGTGTGCCGGGCACCCCTTTTTTCAGGTTTGTAAAAAATGTAACATTTGTAGTAATAACTTCCGCATGCATGACTCTTATGTCTCAAGCCTTAGGTATAATATGCATTAGTTCGCATCGGGAAATAAAATTCGGCAAAGGTTATTGAAATAGCGAGCTGGTAACATGTTCTGTTTATCTGCAGATGTCTTTAACCTGTCGGTACTGACTTGTTAAAAGATACATCATGTAGAACATTATAAAAGTGAAAAATAATGTCCAGTGACTAAACCATTGGATATATTTGATTGAATTTTTGTATGCAGGCTGGGAACGTCATTAGGTATGCGAAGTTTAATTTACTGTTATATTGTCACTCCACTTTGTAAAAAATGTACAAGTACTTACTTATATTTAAAAAAAAATAATAAAAATAGAAGGAGCTCATTAGGCATCAAGAAGTTCGTTTGCATCGCTGTCAATGGGATATGTGCCCAAAAAGCTGGGAGCATACGTTGTAGGGCAATGCTGATTATTTACGCTAAAAAAAGGCCAACCCTCTGGTCAGTGACGAGTCGACCAACCGCTTGGCGATGTACCGAACACTGTTGAATGAGAAATAGTGGCTATCCAAAATTCTTAATTGATTGAGGAAGGCGCAAATAGTGAATAACACTAAACTTAATATTTTTCTCCTATTCTAGAAAACAAATGCATCATTGTAACAGAAGATAAAAACTCATCTGAAAAGGTGAACACTATTAATTTACTGGGAGCCGAAGTGATCCAAACTAAAAATAAAGAGTTGGAATTTTCAATCGCTCGCCAACTTAAAGATGAAAATCCTAAAACAGTGGTGATGTTGAATCAGGTCAGTCAGTTACACATTGCTTACTTTCTATATAATAATACACGTGTTGGAAAATATTACTCGAAGTAATATCAACCGTCCGATATGTTATGCAGTACAACTATAGTTCATAACGTTCTATTTCAGTTCGACAATCCCGTTAACCCAAGAATTCACTATGAGAATACTGCAGAGGAGATACTAGCCGTGCTGAGTGATGTAGACGTGGTGGTAATGGGGACGGGCACCGGCGGCACCATGACCGGGGTTAGCAAGAAGTTGAAGGAGAAGAACCCCAAATGCATCGTGGTAGTGACCGAGCCCAACGGCTCCATCATGCACAACACGATGGGGAAGTCCCATCCGTTTTTGGTAGATAAATATGATATACTAATTAAAAAAATAACAAAATTAAACCGACTTCCAAAAAAACACTACTTTACAAAGTGAAAAATAACTTTATTTCGGAAGTCGGTGTTCAAGTTATTTTTCACTTTGTAGTGTTTTTTTTGGAAGTCGGATTTTTTGGTATTTTTTTTTATTTTTACCTTTTTAGTGGGTCTGTTTATAATTTATCTAAGTTACAATAGCCTAATGTCAACTTGTTCATCGCCTTTTACATAAAAGATTCCGACGAACTGAGAACCTCCTCCTTTTTTTGAAGTCGGTTAAATCGGTCGGTCGGGCAAATGCACGAGTTACTATAAAAAAAATACCCAAATCGCTATAGGTGTGCCTATAATATTTGAAGAGTTCCTTCCATTTCTCCAGGATATCAACATCAAATCCTGACCTGATGACAATGGGACCACCAGGAAAGCATACTCATTCAAAAAAAAATCAAATCGGTCTATCTGCCTTCGAATAATCAGGAAACATACATTAAAAAAAAGATCCGACGAACTGAGAATCTCCTCGTTTTTTTGAAGTCGGTTAAAAATAATCTAAATACAAAGTTATTATTTTGTTATTGAATTACAGAACCTTTATGCTATTTTGTCGTCGCACGAGCATCGTATGTTGTGTTCTTTATCTAGAAAGTTAATAGCTATGAAATGAGAGAGATGAAAGAGAGAGACATGAAAATTGTTCACCATCCAGAATAACGAATGTGCTTGTTATTCTGGATGGCGAACAATTTTCATGTCTTTCATAATAGGCACTCGTGCAAAGGAAAGAATCATGAGGAATAAGTTTAGCTAAAAGAAGATAAGAGAGAAAAGGGGGTTATGGGGGGTGAGAGGTAGGTAAGATTAGAAGTTCACCCTACAGTGGTTGAGAATGCTGTTTTATCGAATTCGGTTATTTTTGCAGGTGGAAGGAATCGGCGGGTCGTTTATACCGATAGTATGTGAGGAATCCTTGATTGACCATTTCGAAGTAGTCACCGATCAAGAAGCATTCTTGATGTCCAGGGAACTCGCGAAAAAGGAGGGATTACTTTGCGGTGATTATCTATGTTTTATTAGAGAAATAAGCATTTTTTATCAATATTTAACACAACTAACTATTTCCACTCACTAGGTACTACATTAAATGACTAATTAACTAACTATACAAATAAATCATCATCTGCCTAGCCTTTTCCCAACTATGTTGGAGTCGGCTTCCAGTCAAACCGAATGCAGCTGAATACCAGTATTTTACATTGAGCGACTGCCTAAGCCTATCTGACGTCCACAACCCAGTTACTGGGTAATACGATACCCCTTGGTAAGTGTGGTTGTCAGACATTCGGGCTTCTGCGACCCGGAAAGACTGTCAATTATATCTACGAACTTGCTTCTGGCTTCTGGCTGGACCCCGACCCACCGCATCGCATCCCATCGCCCGCCCGAGCTATTACTTTATTTTCGCTTAGCGTTCTTCCCTCCTGAGGTCCTAAGCTTTTCAGTTCCTAAGAGTCGTAGCGTAATGTTAAATAGCTCATAACCTTCCTCAAGAATTGGGCTATCAATTGCAAAGATTTCTTCAAATCCGACTAGTAGTTCCGGAGATTACCCTTACATACAAAACAAAATTTACATTTTTATAATATTAGTATAGATGACCGCCAAACTATACAAATAGATACAAAAACAAAAGGACACTTAGGCAAGTACTCCTACGCATGGCTGTAATCCGGAAACGTGCCCAGAAGACTGCTACCATTATCTAATAATTACGTATTTATTTGATTTACGGCGCGGTAAACGAGACACAATTAGTGTTTTAATTATTGTTTTGACGGCTATAGTATAGCCATATAGTGTCCTTGAAAGTGGTAATTATATAAGTCTAATTTTATCAGTAAGCCATTATCTTTGATATTACTTCCTTTCCGGTACCTTTTATTGGTTATATTGTAATCAAATCGTAACTGATCGTGAGTATGATTTTCGACCTTTTTTCGTTTTTATTTTATTTTTTATGAGCGGAAACTTGTAAATGGCCTTCACACTAATAAGTTAACCGTAAGTTTCCCGAACAGAATAAAATAAATAAAATTCTGAAGCTACTTCTCCTCTTGCCCATATTGTAGTTAGTAACGTAATGATTGTCAATATTATGCTAACCAGGCGGAAGTAGTGGATCGGCAATGGCTGCAGCTATCAAAGCGGTGAAGACACTGAACATCGGCGCCGGCAAGCGCGTGGTGGTCATCCTACCCGACGGAATCCGTAACTACATGTCCAAGTTCGTCAGCGACCAGTGGATGGAAGCACACCGCTTCATGGAACCTCCAGAACATTCCATGAAGTGAGTTATTGAACTTGTAGTTCAAGCACCTCAGCAGCTCTTATTGTTAACATGGCCAAAAGACAGGTCAAAAACGTACCCAATAACTCCCTAGTGCTACAGTCCGGCCGTAGAGAGAATGCGTTCCTGACACCTGTCAGTACGACAATCATTCTAGTAACTAAAAAAGATAAAATTTGCAAAACGCGTATTCGTTTATTTCGATGAAAGTGACTACGCATTTTTTTGACGACCGGATTTACATAATTGGCTCTGCTGCTACCCCCATCTGTCAAATTTTCCCAATTGAATATGAACCTTATTCTTTTGCAGTAAAGTTGAAAATATATCAAAGAAATTTGACAGAATGGGGTAGCTTGATGTGTTGGGCTCTGTACATCATACAAGCATCGTTCTGACATTTTTCAGGGATGAAACGTTTTTATGCCGATATGATTTATTATTTTAGATGGTGGAAGAAACCGATTACTGAAATACATTTGAGCCGCACTTATCCCAAGCTAAATAAAGACAGCACGTGCGAGCAGGCCCTCCAAGCTATGAAGACCAACAATGTGAATATTGCTGTCATCGTAGATGATGTCGGGTAACTGTCCATCATTTATTCGACTGAAGCCAGAAATGAACGCACAAGTGCAGGTCCACCGTTGTGGGCACGGAGCATGCCCAAAACCCTAACAGACTTGTGACGTCACACTTTCACGGTCTATTGAGATCGATAGGCTGATGATATTGTATCCTATTTATGCCTTAATAAAATAAAAAAAAATGCAATGAATCGTGCGTAAAATCTTGGTCAGGGCGTCATATATTTTGTAAACATGTAGGAATGCACTTTATCGATCATGAGCGAGTTCATACACCGACTCGCACGTGTCCGATTTTCGGGTGGCTGTGACCACAACCTTTTTGATGGCTAGATCTGCGCCTGTGAACGCACAGGAACTTACTACCAGGATAAAAAGCAGCCTATGTCCTAAATATCAGTCTACCGATGTGGAAAATTGCATAGAAATTCGTTCAGCCAAGACGGCATGAAAAGGTAACGGTCAGACTGACTGAATTACTTTCGCGTTTATAATATTAAGAAAGAAAGTATGGATTCTGTTGGTTCTAGTAGTTTTTTTTTTAAGTGAGTAAAGAAAGAAAGAAAAATAGGTTTATATGTCGCAGAAACACGTGCATATAAAAAGATAATTAATTCTAATAACAAGTAAGAATAAAACAAAACATATACAGGGTTATTTGTAAAACACCAGCAACCTCTTAAGAGGTCATTGTGCTCACCATTATGAACAACTTTTACTATGGGACCAAACCTGAAATCGCGAAATAAAAATCAGCTGTTCCCTACATTTATCTTCGTCTATCTCGTCAAAATGTAGGGAACAGCTGATTTTTTTCCGCGATTTCAGGTTTGGTCCCATAGTAAAAGTTTTTCATAACGATGAGTAGGTACAATGACCTCTTAAGAGGTTGCTGGTATTTTTCAAATAACCCTGTATATGTATGTATAATTATAAGCACAAAGCAGAGATATTCAACGGCTGCACGTCATGACTGAGCATGATTTTATCTTAATCTGAAACTATAAGTTAAAAAAATCTAACAGATTTGAATAAAGTAGAAACTTTTGAAACAAGAGTGTTTCAAAAGTTTCTATTATATATAACCTACCATAAAAGTACCTCATTTTTGTGGAATCATCAATCTGACGTAAAAGACTTTATAAAAATTAGTTACACCATTATTTTTAGACACTTCGTGGGTGCTCTTTCCAAGGACAACCTGCGCAACCGAGCGACTAATCCCACAAAATTGCCCGGACAAGATTCTGAGAACTTTGACTTCGAAGACGTGGTCTTTGAAAACCTCGACAAACACGTTTTCACTTTGGCTAAAAACGCAAAGGCAGGAAATCCTACGGTCGGTCTTTTGTCCCGGATGCTGGACATCACTCCCTACGTGATCATTGGAAAAGATGGGTACGCCATTAAACGTGGTGATAGTGGTAAGTCAACCCGAAATAAATACGTGCCTACCTACATAAAAACATTAATGGAGACTATGAACTTAAATTACGTATGTGTTACTTAAACTGGCTCTCATAAATCAAACCTCAAGTCCTCGACGCATTGTTGTTGATTTTAGCTGGACTGTTTACCTATCATAGATAAGTTTTAAGTACATAAACAAACTAATCTTACAATTCCTTGTGCAAATATGGTTTATCAACTGATAACATGAAAAATATTAACCTCACTGCCTATTCGAAGGCGTCTATTCGAAGAGTGTCTATTCGAAGGTGAATTGCTAATAGATTTTGATGGTGCAAACATAGCAGCAAAGGGTTACCGCTACCCCGGAACACAAAGGGCTAAGGAAGGAACACGGGTGGGTTTTAGGTAAAAAAAAAAAAAAACCACTAGCTCATCTAGGTCCTAGAAGCTAAAACGACTTGAGCGCCCATGGATCTAACGCTCTATTCCTTATTTATATAATACTAGCGACCCGCACCGGCTTCGCACGGGTGCAATCCAATTTAATAAAATAATTAATAATTTTAATTTAATGTTTTTTTTTTTAACTTGCCGCCAGCCCCTGCCGCCGATACCGCAGCAACCGCTATGTCCCTGCATTTTAAATCTGTAATATCTTCGAAAAAATAATTTAAATAACATGCTGTAAAGGGCCATATTGATCTATATTAAATGCACAATGTATTTAAGGTACTTAATTGGATAAGGATTAATGCTGTACTGCTTAAAATCGCTTCGTAAATAAGCCATCATTTCTCGTAAAAAGTAAAGGAAAAAAAAATGGTTATTGTGGGTTATCCCTAAGAGATAGACGTATACCATTTCGGACTTTTTTGTAGGCCTTTTTAAGGTATACAATACTGTAGTACATTATTTTGATGTATCTCATAGGATTCAGCCAGCGTTTGCAATGTAAGCGCAAAAAAAGGGTTTATTTACGACATCACATTAGAAACCTCTAAAATACATACATGTATTATACATATAAACCTTCCTCTTGAATCACTTTATCTATTAAAAAAAACCGCATTTAAGCATACATAGGGACAGAGAAAACGACTTTGTTTTATACTATGTAGTGACTAGCTTCTGCCCGCTACTCCGTCCACGTGAAATTTCTTGTTTTCCCGACCCATCCTGTCGCGTCCCGTCGCCTCCTGCCCGCGCTTTTTTTTTGTGGATGGGATACCATCAAATGACCCCTCCCGCTCAGGGTGGAGCAGGAGTGTCAGACTGACTAAAACCCACCCGTGTTCCTTCCTTAGCCCTTTATGTTCCGGGGCAGCGGTAACCTTTTCGGACAATCCCGCTGCCCTCCTGCCCGCGCTATTAGGTACTTCGTTTTTGCTTAGCGTTTTTTCTCACTCTTCGTCATTATTCAAATCCGGCCGGTAGTTCCAGAGATAAGCGTGTTCAAACAAACACAAAAACCAACTAATTCTTTAGCTTTATTATTAGTATAGAACTATAGATTATCCGGAGGCGGACCGGGCTCCCTGGACCGGAGGAACAAGGCCTTAAGAACTCTTCCAATCCATCTTTCATTCCAAATTATTGCCTGCCTACTGCTTACTTTATAACCATAACTACTAGCAGCGCCCCGCGGTTTCACCCGCATAAGTGTCGATCCCATGGGAATATTGGGATACAATTTTAGTATTCTATAATCTTATGTGTTATTCTGATGTATAAGCTATATTACTGTAAAGTTTCATCAAAATCCATTTAGTAGTTTTTGCGTGAAAGAGTAAAAAACATCCATCCATCCTCACAAACTTTCGCGTTTATAATATTGGTAGGATTAGTAGGTTATAGTCTATTCGAAATTGTTTATTTATTTCAGATTTCTTCATTCCAAGTGGCGTGGTGACGGGGGATGACGTCCTCGACTACATACACGAACACAGCCAACCTTAGAACTTGATGTAACGCGACCCTGACCCTTTATTTCCGACTTTGCCGCTAAACTTGACTGTTCACGAGTCGTCAATGACTTTATATACATATTTATACTTACCTATTGTTTTTAATCAATATTAAATAATTGCATTAATTGAAAAAGGAGTGTTTTATTCATTATTTTAATCATACAATCATTTTCTTCGGTTGTCGTCACTTCACTGTACATCGGACATCGGTGCGACTCTTGATTTCGACATTATAACAAATCAATTTACTTATGCTCGTACTTAGGTACCTACTTACTTTGTTATAAGCCGTAAGAAATAACCTGTTAACCCTGAAAACGTTTAGATGAAGGCTATGGATGAATGTCACAAATGAGATGCATAGAAACATGTTCATAAACCTATAGGTACTACAAGACTTGTGTTAAATGAGATGCATAGAAACATGTTCATAAACCTATAGGTACTACAAGACTTGTGTTCAATTTAACTGATTATTTATTACTGGCATGCTGTTAGGAAGTGGATACTCACATGCATGGCAATTAAAATATGCATTTAATTGAAGTAGTTACTTTCAAACCTATGATTAAGCGTAGGTATCTTCTCTAGACCATCATGTGATAGAGTACCCACTCTGTCACGTGACTATTTGAGCATATTTTAGTTACTTAGAATACGCTAACAGACAAGCACACGCATTGCTATTGATATTTTCTTCGTTAATGTTCTATTGAACTTGTGCAGTGTTATTTAATTAACGTACATAAAGAAACGTAAACGGAGCATATTAATAAATCAAATTTTATAACTGTAGCAGCGATAGTAAGGTATACATTGATCTTCGCGATAAGAAATACATTATTATCGACATTTTGATTTGTGATAAAAAAATACATTATCGAACATAAATAATGCTATAAAATGAATCGTTCATGTTCATATATATAAGTCCCAACACATCCTTGCACTCAGCAAGTCTCTCAGTGTTCGTTCTGTTTTAAAGATCAACAAACACGGATTTCCACAATGAACGTCAGCCACAATGAACGGTGAGTTATGGGTTATTATTTTTTGAGCTTTATTTAAGTTAGACCACCAGAAAAAATATAAACTAAAACCTTAGAAAGTAAAGCTGAATAACTGTTTGAAGTGAGAAAGTAAGGAAATCATGATCCCTAACGTTACCCAGGAATCTTTTATTTTTTCTTTATCAAAAAATTTAATTGACATCAGTTTTTTAAACGTGATAATTTTATCCTCCTTTTACCGCAAGTCGGTACCTTTCCTAGGATGATGAAATTTTTTCATACCTATATAGGTAGATAATGTCGACTGCCGTGAGGTAGAAAAACATTATTTCTCATCTTTATGACTTTATCTGAAACATGGTATCAGCAGACTGTGTCATAAAATTTTGATTGTAATATTTTTTCGTAGAGGGAAAAAAATATACGACAACATACTCCAGTGTATCGGCCACACACCTTTAGTGAGGTTAAATCGAATACCTCAAAGTTATGGGCTGGAATGTGAGATATGTAAGTACTTATAAATAAAATTATAAAATATGAAAAATCATTACTCAAGATCGTCTTTTTTATTTTATTTTTATTCATAAGTAACGTCTTAAAACAATCATGTAAATACCTATTTACCTAATTAATAGTTCGCAGAACCGTCTAGCCTCTGAAATGAACCCTGAAAATGCAAAAACTATTGTTTTTTTTTTTTTTTGATCGGTATGTTTTCATTTGAAACTTGATTTTCATTTTTGTATTGCAAATCAGACTTTTTTTAGGCATTTAAAACAGTTTTTTACATTATTTATCAAGTTTGGATAGAGTGAAGTTAAGTGCCTGTTGGAAAAAATAGTACCTTCCCAGTAAAATATGATGTTAATATCTGCGTCAAGTCAGCTTAACACAGATTTTACATCATATTTTATTGTCATCCCGTGATCCCGATATAATCGCTTCGCTTGTGATAACAATATTTAATAACCTCATGTGCATTGACTTGATAGCTATGTTTACATCGGTACCTGATATTTATCCTCTTCTACCTTGTAAAGTTATATGAAAGTTATCTTTGTCGTCAGAATTGTGATAAATAGGTACACGCTGCGTGTTTAGCAAATTAATAAAAGCTTACGTAATAAACGAGTATGTCATTGAGGTACATTCGTAACAAGAATACAAACATACGCAAGTTAGCTATAATATGAACTCAACATTTAGGTTTCGTAAAATTAATATACAGAATGACTAATTCAGTCTAGAAATATTAGAGGTAGATAAAGTTCTTCGTAACCACATGATGGATTTCAAAGTTAGGAAAATGTAGGTACTTTCAATAGAAGATTTAAAAAGAAACAACACACCAAAAATATTTTCATGTAAAATGTTGCCAAGACGAGACTATGGCTCGCACTGTCAAAAAGTTATCAGGGGCCCAAGTCTGCTATTTTTAGAAATTCGTCATTCCAACACGATCCTATTGTCATTTTGCTAAAAGTTCGTAATCTGCTAAATTCATATTGGTCGATCAACCGTTAATGGTCTGAGAAAAACTACTACTAAATTTCATGCTAGATTTCATTTAATATATATTTTTACATATTACGTATTAGTGTTTGCAATCTTAGTAAGAAGTTCGTAAATTGCAAAAAACATTAAATTCATTTGTCATTATGTACGAGATTACCATTTTTTGCCATTTCTTTCAATGGAGTATCAGTGGTTGACCATTGGAAATTCATAATGACACCGTTATAATAGTAGGTTGTTTACCAAACTTGTCAAATTCAACAATTATGAAATCAATGATAGACCATTCTGACACTATTGTAATAGCATACTTGAGGCCCAGATCTCACGTAGAGCCAAACTTCTAACTCTACACGCCGTAACTCTACAAGCCCCGAGGCCACAATACTGCGTTGCGGCGTCACGTCGCATCGTAAAAATCTACGACACTTTGTATTGCTGTGTGACGTTGTTTTTGCGATACGACGCCGCAACGCAGTGTTGTGGCCTCGCCCTAACTTCACAAACTCTACACCTTAGTCAAAATATGGGGCTTGGCCATTTCGTTACTACAAGAACTATTATATAACAGAAAAGTAATGAACACCTTACGCCGTATATGTGATTGTAGCGAGTGCCCTTGCGCTGCGCTTGGCTCGTCTTGGCTTTAGATTGCTTATACAATACTGTTGATAGTAGAACTAACTACAAAGGTTGCATTTGCATGTGGTGTCCGGGCCACTTTGTCAAAACCACAGATATAGATACCTACATCTAGACACAGTGTTTTATTTTGCCTTAGTTGCGGACATGCCAGTTTTATTTTTTTTCTTTTCTTTATAGATTTAACCTTAATAAACCATTCTAAAAAAAACCCCGTTTTGAAATTTCACTTCATTGAAGAGATACAAATATTTTAGCGAAAGGTCACCGACCTTATTGAAAAAGTTTTTCGTCTGTATTTCTTGAATATAGCAAATTCCAGTGACTTATAAACTACCACTTAATTGTTGGTTTGAAATGTATAAATTGAAAAATTTGCAAGTCTCTAACGTAACAGGAACGAGAATAAAAAAATATTTTATCAATAAAAAATATATAAAATTAGCTATTTACGGGTCGCGTTTTTTTTAATTTTCATAATATACTTATGTAAAGTACCTTCAACTGTAGAAAATTCTAAATATGTATCTAGCGAGATCTCGGAAATATTGCGTTTCTAAGTTTTTATTAAATTTCTATGGGAATAGGGTTGTCACAAAGTAGTAAATTTTTAAATTGATTAGCTCAATCGACTAAATCAATTATGCTAGCCAATGTTGTAAACGCTTAATTATTATATATCCCCGCTATCGGATTGAATTATGATTTCGTCAGTCGTCAGTGTAATATTATTTTCTTCGGATTCTAAATGATTATAGTGAACATTATCTGTTGTGACGCATAGGAGTTGAAGCACTGATTTCGATAATGGCAAAGGTTTTTTATGTTTATGACGTGTACTAAGTGTTAATGAGGATATATATGGATCGGATGACTCTAATGCAACCGGAAATTTTAAAATTCAGTATTTCCGAAATCCTGGGCTTGTTGCAACTGATTTTTTTTGTGGTGATGGTTATTATAGCGGTCAACATACAGGCTTAAAAAAACGCGACCCTGAAAAGAATAGCCGGAAAAAAATATTTTTTAAAATCATAGAAAAAAAAAATTCCCACTTGTGTGAGCAAGATTTTTAAAGTTTTCGAGAAAAAAATGGTTTTGGTAGTGAATTTCTATAACACCTTAAAACATTTCATGTAAAATCAAATGAAAAAACGAGATATGGTGTTTTTATGGTTTTTAAGGATTTTTCTCGATTTTATTTATTTCTCTTAAATTACAGTAGTTAGAGCCGGCGGAGTTTTATTAAGAGTTTTGTTTGATTTTAAGCTTTCCTAAAAACACATGATAAGACCAAAAAAAAAACTGTCTCTTTCTGTGAAAAAAATTGTGCTACAAATTGGTGTTGATATAACTACAAATCTTAATAGATACCGAAATCAATTATTTTTTAATTGTGTATGTAGGTATGGTGACAATAATTTATTTTACTGACAATAATTTTTTTTTTAACTTTTTGATTCAAAAATATCATTTATTTTTTTCGTTTGACTGTACTGTTTTTGGCTTGAACAATAGATATGTTTTTATACATTTATGGGTGGTCCCAGTTTCCGGATGAAAAATATTAAAATTAAATAGATCTGGCAACTGGGACCGCGGTACCAGTTAATTGCAGTCCCAGTCGCCGGAAGTCTCCAAAAACCGAGCAGATGACTACATCATCCTTAAATATTTTATAAAAAATCAGAACTAGAATCAAATAATGACGTCATTATTGGTGATTGCCAAAGCAATGTATCTAAGTTATCTTGAAACAGTTCTACTAAACCATTATTAAAGGAGGTATTCCTCAAAGCGCACCTGCTTTGAAACGCACCAAATGATGCGCATTAAAAGTATTCCTCGAAATGCACCAAATGGTCAAGGTGTGTTTAGAGATCTGTATTAACCAACGGAAAATATCGATAACATAACGCACATTTTTTTTAAGAGTCCGTAAAAATTATATACTCCATGAGCTTAGATAGGTTATAAAAAAAGATCCAACACGGGACACCCGGCAGATGTGAAACATGTGAATGTTCAAATTTTTAATAAATGAAAATTAAAAATATGGAGTAACATAATAAAAAAGAGTAAAGCTTTTTAATAAAATCTATATATTTTTCTTATTACATTTTTTTTTTTCATATCGTGGTAACTTTTAGACTACCTATTCGTCTAATTTACTTAGTGTAAAAAACAAAGTTTATTTACATTAAATATCGAAAGCTATGGAGGTATTTATTTTGATAAGAATTAACTAAATAATCTAAGAGTGCAATGTAAAAAAAGTTTTTAAATTAAATGTATTTATGGCTCACTACTTTTGTTATAATGGCTTCCACATAAAAGATAGCTACAGTTGTGGACATATAGTTAGGAACAACTGATACCGAAGTCACTTTTCGATAAACAAATGACTGTTATTTTTGTATCAGTTCATTGATAATAACTTTTGACAACGTGGTTAAACATCAATTATAATAGACTTTAACACTATATAGGTACAAGATACTGAAAATAGTTGGACTTCTATTAATAATTTAACTATGATCAATTTGAACTACCTATTCGAAACTTTACAGCTTGATACCCTTGCTTATAATAACTGCTCTGCAGCGACGGGGCATGCAATTGATTATCTTTTTACAGGTTTCAACAGAAATAGTGCCCCAAATTCGACTAAGTTCATACAAAGTACAGTTCATTTAAATTACTCGTCCTTTTAGCAGCCACGCTTTTCTTTGCTTCGTCCCATAAATTTTCAATCGGATTAAGATCTGGGCTGTTTCTAGGCCAATCTAACACAGTGACTTGTTGATCACTAAGAAACTTTTTCAATGAATGAGCAGTGTGTTTGGGATCTTTATCGTGTTGAAATGTCCAAACTAAAGGCAACGTCTCTTCAGCATAAAGAAGCATATATTTGTCTGTATTGAAGTTGTTCTAAAATATATACTACTTATATAATTTATTTATTTATTTATTTATTTCTCCACCTTATCGCTAACATTACAGGCTTAAATCCTAATGCGTTAGTGAGGCACCTTACTTGTAACTAATTACTTACTTAAATTAAAATTTAAACAATAAAAAACAAGATATACTAAATTAAAAATAACATTAAATAAAACAATAAAATAAAACAATACTAATACATATATAGTTTATTCTATCTTTTAATAGTACGTCAATCTTTTTAACTGGCCCAACACCATGCCTTGAGAAACATCTCCAAACTTTTTTTACTTTAGTACTTTGCTTTAGTACTTTTTTCGTGAACTTAGGATTCAATGCCAGCTTAGCCGGTCGAAGCACATGCCACACAATGTTTACCGTCAGAACCTAGTCTTGTTATCTTCGTTTCGTCAGAAAATAATATATTAGTATTTCCATTGACTTGCTGACCAGTTGCCATACTTTCTAGTAAAATATAATCTTGCTTTTCGGTGCAACTTCTTGAAAAGTGGTACTCTCCGGGCGATTCTTCCAAATAACTTTGCATCCGTTAAGGGTCTTCGGACTGTATGCGCTGATATTCCTCTATTGTTAAAAACTTCTTCTTCTTCTCATAATTTCGGAACTCAAAGATATCAGTCTTCGCTTTCTCACACGGTGTCGTTTATCTAGCTTTTGAAGAACATTATTGGTAGTGTAAAATTTCTTGACGTGATTTACAACGTTATAAAACTTAGTTTTAAAGCACTCCATATGGTCAGCAATTTTTTATACGACCAATCACGTTCATACAGCGCCATAATCGTTTTCCAAGTTGATGGATCACAACTTTACTTTTACCCATGATTTTTAAATAATTATACACTTTGACTGAAAAAATCTAGGAGAAAGTTAAGATCGCGAAATAAAATTATGCGCTATTTGTTCCTAAAATTTAAAACATATTTTTTGCGTTCTTAATTATTTATCCAGCGGCCAGTACTTTTGAAATACAGTCAATTTACGATAAATAGGAAAGTGAAATTACTTTGATTAATGAGTATTAATCATTAAAACCTGCAAATAAAGCTATTATTTGATGTGTTTTAAAATTGTTATCTGTTAGTTGATACAAAAGTAAAAGCAACTTGTTTATTCAAAAGTGACTTCGTTATCAGTCGTTCCTAATTATATGTTTGACTGTAATTATTGTCCGTAGGTATGACTATTTTTAGTTTATTTCTGTCACCCTGGTTCTTTTAAAAACAACAAATTATTAAATTTCAAAACCTGTATTTTTACCATTATTGAACTAAGTAGTAAGTCTCTTAAGCACCTAGTTCCAGATCATTTCTGCTTTCCTGGTAGTTTTAATAAATAAACAATCGGACAGTTTAATTTTAAAACGTCTCTCGATATCATTTATTACGAATCCTTCATGCTCGTCTCTATGTATCATCGTTGGTGCGTTTCGAGGAATAAAATTATAATATTTTTAATTGATTTCCTTAGCACACCTGAATAGTGCGTTTCGAGTAATACCTTTAGTGCGCTTCGTTTGATGCGACGAAAAGTGGGCAAGCCCCTTTTAAAGTGCCTTAATTACAAAACGATGCGTTGATAGTTAGGTACTGCACATCAATTCCAATAGAATGAAAATTTGCTTTCTTACTACTCAATTCGGATATGTTATCCGTTTTTGGGATAAATGTGTTTGGAAGACGCAATTTGTTTTAACGAATCATTTAAGTCTTATATATACTTGTGGTTCTAACGTAGCAGTCAACTATGAATTACATTATGTCATTGCATTTGATTTAAACGGTACTGGTGAGCTCGTATTGCCTGTAGGATATACCTCACACACTAAGAATAAAATCAAAGGTATACGAATTTATCGTGTTAATGGTTTCATTTTATTTGCGTAATAAACTTCTAAGTTCTACGTGTATGAAAATTGAGGGCCCATTTTGAACGATGATATACAAAGTAGGACAGTGTTTTGCGATACCTAATATCTTGTTTTCACAAATCTTGTTTGGCATTAGCTTAGATTTTGGCATAAAGACTTTTTCTGTAGTGTCCATAGATTATCAGGAACAAGTGGGCCCTCTATGTGAGAACTGAGGGCCCAACTTTACAGTCCTTAGCTCGCTTATTTGACTTCCACAAAATCTGATTCCAACTTTTTCAATTCTTTGGAAATGTTCACTAAATCCTAAGCACATTTTCAAAAAGTTTTCACAAAGGGGCCCTCACACCACACGCAAATAAAGTTGCGTAGCTGTTACAATAATGAAATCATTTCTTTATTATAGTCACGAAGGTCGTTAGAACTAATTTCTCTGTACCTAATAGTTTCAAATTTGTCCGTAGATACTGACTGACCCATCTCAATTAATCTATACTAATATTATAAAGAGGAAAGATTTGTAAGTATGTTTGTAACGAATTGGCTCAAAAAGTACTGAACCGATTTTAAAAATTCTTTCACCATTTGAATGCTACATTATCACTGATTAATATAGGTTTTTTTTCTTTTTTTTCCACCCATGCGAAGCCGGGGCGGGCCGCTAGTCATACAATAACTAACGTTTTTTTTTTAAGTTTTATGTCATTGTACACTTTGTTACATTTTCAGTTTTTAATGTGTAATTAGGCTTCAACGCCTACGTGATGCTTTCGTAGCTTCAATGCCCACGTGGCGTCCCCGTAGCTTGCTACGCGGCGTTTGCGTAGTTTGCTACACGGCGTCTTTGTAGCTTGCTACGCGGTGTCTTTCTAGCTTGCTACGCGGCGATTTCGTAACTTGCTACACAGCATCTTTGTAGTTTGCTACGCGGCGTCTCTATAGCTTGCTACGCGGCGATTTCGTAGCTTACTCCACGGCGTCTTTGTAGCTTGCTACGCGGCGTCTTTATAGCTTGCTAAGCGGCGATATCGTAGCTTGCTATACGGCGTCTTTGTAGTTTGCTACGAGGCGTCTTTGTAGCTTGCTACGTAGCGTTTACGTAGCATGCTACGCGGCGTTTCCCTAGCTTGCTACGCGGCTTCTCTGTAGCTTAGTTAGTAGGCCCCGTAGTTTTAACAACGGTTACATCGTAAAGAGCAATGAAATGTTTATTTATTTCAGATTAAATACATATTGTACCTAGTTAGTAAGAATCTGACAGCTATGTTAGTAAACACACAAGAAAAAAATTTACTAAACAACATCTATTGCGTATTGATTCAACAGTGCCTTTGTTTGTCCTAGATGCAAAATGCGAATTTTTGAACCCAGGAGGTTCGATAAAGGATCGGATTTCGTATACCATGGTACAAGAAGCGGAACATGCTGGGCTTGCTAAAACTGGCACCAGGTTCGTTGAGCCAACGTCTGGTAATACGGGTATTGGTGTGTCCCTCACAGCTGCAGTTTGCGGTAACTATAATTTCTTCATCTTCATGTATGTGTAAAACTCGGCATATTATCAACAGTAGAACGCCTAAGACCTAGTAGACTTCTCACATAAACACTCCATTTTCAACTTTGTAACAAGTAAATAAGCACGAGTATTGCGTGTGGTTTCCCGTTCCGACGTTCAGCAATAGATATTCATGTACACCCTGCAAGTGTGGGCAACATTTATTAAAACAATACATATCACAATATTCTTTTTTAAGGGATCTAATAATTTCACTATATAAAATAAACATTATGTCGAAGTCATTCGTTTGGACTATCCGGAACTCCAGCGCTGCCCGGCGGCGCTCGACAGAGTCTAGCCTGAGCTTGTGGGAGTCGTCGGAGGTGGAGTGGCTCTCTTGGGCATTGGACATCGTACGGACAACATGTGCTCAAAAAATGTCTCGTGTTCCGTATCAAGTTGTGTCGAGTACCTACAGTGTGTGCACTAGTTTGATTAATTTGTTCGTGAAATTATAATTTGATTTGAACTGTTACACGGTTTTTCTATTGCGTAATAACCAACACTACCCATAGTACGCCCACAGTAATTAAAATATGGCTGATAATAACGAGACATACGTACTTTCTTCCTCTTATATAAGGTGTTAAAAAATTAACCCGTAAATCTTTAAGAGGTGCTTTAGACCATCAAACTGTACAACTTTCACTTTTAATTTTTTAACACTTTGTATATGTATACATAACGATTAAAGTCATGTATTTTCAGGATATGGATGCACCATCGTCACTCCAGATAAGAACTCCGATGAGAAAATGAGCACGATGAGTCTATTAGGTTCGGAGATCATCCAGACTCCGGCCATGGCCCACCATGAGGACCCTGACAGTTTTGTGTCGGTCACCAAAAGGTTACTAGACGCAAATCCGCAGGCTATTTCTATGAATCAGGTAAGTTGCTTATCACACAATCACCTAAGATTCAAAGTGTAAATAAGTAGGTACGTGCATTCGGCATCACATGGTCATATCATAATGATTTCAGTTGATTTCTGAAAATTTTGTCAATAATTGAAAATAAATCGAATCAATTACAAGCGCGTGCCTTGAAATAGATAATAAATAGAAACTTTTTAACCGACTTCAAAAAAGGAGGAGGTTCTCAATTCGGATGTTTATATATATTTTATTTTTACAAAAAAAAACCGACTTCCAAAAAAAACACTATAAAGTGAAAAATAGCTTCAATTTCGGAAGTCGATGTCGTTGGTATTTTTATGTTGACCGACCAGCATTGTTTTTTTTTGGAAGTCAATTGTTTTTTTTTTTGTAACAGTTCTTTTTTGTACAAAAAGTTTTATTTTTCACTTTTTAGTTGTACCTTCCCCACACATATTTTTATAACACTACTTACTATGTAAATATCAGTGACAGGGAGTTGTTAAAACATCATCATCAATATAAATATAAGCTGAGTGTAAAAAAATTGTATTATCGAATCTAACTCAAAAACTCCCCAAGCAAATAAAATGGACCACCCGTTTTATGGGACCACCCCTGAGCCATACCTTATCCATTAAAAAAAGAATGTTGAAAATCAGTCTTTAATTGACGGAGTTACGAAGCATGCCTTTTAAGTTCTGTCGTTTCCATATTTCCCGGCAATTTTGAATTTGGAACTGTTCTATATTCGAATGTGTTTAAATTTTGAATCTCAAAACAGTTGAAAGTATTAGGATTAATGTTATTGTTTCATTGATATATATGTTACACTAGATTAGTAATTACCGCACCAAGGCGTTGCCACTAGACTGATGGCCACAGCCATCAGCGTAGCTAACGTCAGTTCAGTGCTCTGTGTGACGCCAACCGAAGTCAACTGAGTGACATGCGACAAAAAATATCGCAAAAGAGTGCGATTCAATATCACAAAAACATAATAAATTAACCGGAATTACTTTCCACACGTAAATTAATTGTCTCTGTGTTTATATCAACGTAAAAACGCAATAAAATGTAGAATATTGTAAATTAGGTTCAGTGTTACCACTAAAAACTTAGTTTTAGTTTCCAACATTTGTGGGAGTTTTAAATTTATGGAATAAGGGATTTTAAATATTTTTTTGATAACAACAACGTAGCAGGGTGACTAAAGATGCAGCACGCCGTGAGTGGAAATAATCTGATTGCTGAGAAAAGAGACTGACTGGCTACCTACTAAATCATTCAATTTCATTAATAATAAAGAAAAAATATTCAAAAAGAAAATGTCTTAGTTATTTTCATTATTTATAAACTTCTATTACACATCCAATAAGAAATACATAATTCGAATATTTAAAAAAAAATTTAACTTAACGTATAACGCTTTTTATGGCTTAAAATGTTGGGTAAAATTTCGCAGGGGTAGGCAACCCCATCCCGTCATTGCATGTTTATATTGCGGTCTTTGTCTAATCTAAGCGACGGTATTATTCTTACGACGTGTGTAAGTGAGACAGATATATTATTTCTTTTAAATGTTTAATGGTTTCAAAGCTACGTCGACGCGTTTAAAAAGTGGTTACACTTTTTTGACACATTTTATTGAGGTTTGTTTCTTTATTTATTTAACTCAATGTATTGTTTAGTCACAGCGTCGATTGGAATCTGTCAGGTTACGTACGAAAATGAATCTTTCTACGGAAAATGTTCGTGCAATAATTTTCTACAACTTTAGAAGAGGCCTGACACGGCTTCAGTGTTTTGAACAGCTAACCTCTGTGTTCAGTGATGAAGGCCCATGTCTGCGGACTGTGGAACGCTGGTATTTAGAATTCCAGCGTGGACATACTAGTGTTCGTGACAAATCTCGCGAAGGACGCCCAAAATCCGCCTTCACTGAAGATAAATCATTGCTGTGAGACAACTCATTCTCGAAGATCGTCATGTGACGTATCGAGAGATAGAGCATCTTGCATGAAGCGCTAAATGAAATTAGGTCATATGATCATTAGAGCTTTTGTTATTATGTCAAACATTACACACCCGTGAGAAAGCTAGTTTGCCGTTGGATACCGCATCTGCTTTCCGACGATCACAAGGCGGCCCGCGTCAGATGGTGTAAGAAAACTCAGGTTCAACCGAGGAGAGTCAAATCACGTCTACGACGTCATCAGTGGTGATGAATCTTGGATCTATGCCTACGATCCTGATTCCAAACAACAATCTACAATCTGGGTCTTTCAAGACGAGCCAAAGCCGACTAAATTTGTTCATTCTCGAAGCACTTCAAAGAAGATGGTGGCCACGGTCGTTGGAAAAACCAGCCATGTTGCGACTATTGCACTTGAAGATCGTAGAACGGTTAACGCAGAGTGGTATACCACAGTTTGTTTACCATAAGTCATCGCCGAACTTCGAAAATCTAACTCAAAGCGACGCATCATCCTGCACCACGACAACGCAAGCTCACACAGCGCTCGTCAAACGATTGAGATAGAAGATAGAAATTCTTGATCATCCTCCATACCGTCCTGACCTAAGCCCTGACGAATTCTTTACATTTCCTAAAATTAAAAAAAGTCTTCGTGGTCAAAGATCCCAGTCCGGTGAAGAAGCAGTCGACGCTTTCAAGTCAGCCATTTTGAACGCCCCCACTTTAGAGTGGAATAAATGTTATAATAACAGCACCCTAATTGCGTAACACACTATTACTCTGAATTTGAATCATTTTGAAGCTTATTGCTAATCCATTGCTCCATTTACGTTCGAAAAGTGTCTGCTCAACAACGTAAATAACGCAATGAATGTTGTTGAACTGTCAAAATGAAACCCATTGCTACTGATAGTGTGTTACGCAATTACCCTGCTGGTTTGAGCGAATGGAAAAGTGTATTAAGCTACGTGGTACTTTGAAAAACAATAAAAAGTACTATATAAGCTTCTAGTTGTGTTTTTTTCTTCAAACGACAAAACTTAAAAGACATGCCTCGTATACCCGAACATACACATAAAAAATATAAACATTCAAATTGAGAACCTCCTCCTTTTTTGAAGTCGGTTAAAAAATAAAAACCCAGAGAAACTGTCTGTAACCGTCTTGCTCAGGTATTATTTCTTGATTTAATTTTAGTACTCAAACGAAGTGAATCCTCTGACACATTACGAGCACACTGCAGAGGAGATCCTGGACGCCCTGGGCACCGTAGACATGTTCGTCATGGGCTCCGGCACGGGCGGGACCGTCACCGGCGTGGGCCGCAAGCTCAAGGAGAAGTGCCCCGACTGCATCATCGTCACCGTGGACCCTCAAGGCTCCATCATTTTTGGTGAAGGCAATCCGGTCTTATACTTTGTAAGTTTCATTCTTTTTACATAGGTACCAAGGTACCACTGTTCCTGACATACTTGCTTCTTACAAGTTTACCTAGGTGACTATAAAACTGGTATCTAACACAACATTTATAATTCCTCGCCAAGGGATTCGAATCGCACCTATTATTAAACTTAATTAGCCTCATTGTCAAATTAATGAAGGACTTGATGGAAGGTAGCATGTACGTAGCATATAATTATAGGTACCTAAATACTATAGCATAATTATGTATATAAATGTAAAATTTGCCAAGATTTTAAAATTCTATTTGAATGCCTCGACAGCAGCTTGATGCGATTGTATTTCCAGGTCGAAGGAATTGGTGGAGACTTTGTGCCGGATGTGTTAGATAAATCAGTCATCGACAAGGTTGTAAAATCTAATGATTACCAGTCCTTCAATATGTCAAGAGAGATTATCAGAAAAGAAGGATTATTATGCGGTAAGAAAACTATTAAGAACGTACTATAGCGCTTAAACGTTTGCTCAATAATGAGCATTCCTATTCCGAACCTATCACATAAAAAAATCCGTAAACATTGGCAGGCTTCTTTACCCACATAATATTTTCAGGTGGTAGTAGCGGGGCAATAACATATTCAGCCATTCAAGCCGCGAAAGAGTAC
This sequence comes from Globia sparganii, assembly GCA_949316385.1. Classification (NCBI taxonomy): domain Eukaryota; kingdom Metazoa; phylum Arthropoda; class Insecta; order Lepidoptera; family Noctuidae; genus Globia; species Globia sparganii. Next base: position 9,321,533 of record OX438671.1, read on the forward strand.
AAACTCGGTCCCGGTAAGAAAGTAGTAGTGATCCTTCCTGACGGCATCCGCAACTACATGACGAAGTTCGTGAGTGATCAGTGGATGGAGGCCCATCTCTTCAAGGAACCTCCTGAACGGGAATTCGTGTATGTAGTTTTTTTTTTTCAACTTTTCTGGTTCCAGTGTTTAGGAGTCCACTTTTTTCATTAAAACTGTAATTTAAAACTCAGAAGGACCTCTTATTATTTTAAGATTAATGAAGCTTAATTTTTCTGAAATGTTTCAGCTGGTGGAACAGGTGTATTTCAAATTTAAAAATCATCCATTCGGTGCCGACTGTTAAAGAGAGTAACTCTTGCCTGGATGCCCTAGCCGCTATGGGATCTGACCACACAGTAGCCTTCGTCGTCGATGATGATGGGTTTGTAGTTAAATAATCTATACGACTATTGTGGTTTAATATAAATTTAGTACGAATAAGAGCAATATCCTACATGGAGTGTCATGCCTACCTGCCTACGGGTTGCATATTATTATGTTTTTTTTTTTTTGTGTTAGTTTTAGATAGAAGTTGTGTAACAACTTTAACCGAGAAGGATAACGGTCCCATACAAGCTCGGCCCAGATAGACACACACAAATAAACCCCGAGAGGTTTTCATTGTGTGGTTAAAATCAAACTGTAAAATAGGGTTTTAAAAAAAAACTGTTTTACTTAATAGTGTTTCATAGCAGTGCGATTCTGTAACCGTCTCACCGTGAAAACTTATGTGGAGTGAGCGTGGAGTGAGCTGTCAGTGTCATCCTGATGCTAGGGATTATTACCACGGTTATTACTCTTGTTGACAGCTCACTCTAAGCTCACTTCACCTATCTTTTCACGGTGAGATTTTTACAGAATCGATCGGCTGTTTATTTGTTTGTCGTAAAACTTGGTGAAGGGAAATAAGGCCCTTCCCAAATCGAATAACTGTCGGATCCAAATAATAATAATTAAATTGAAATAAGCCCTGCAAGCCAGAAAAATCCAAAATTAATCAGTCAATAATTAGTGGAATTATATTATCAATTTATTAGTTATTTTTAAACATAATTAAATCTTTGTCTAAGCTGGGCCGATCGTTGTCCATGTCCTTTTGAAAATATGAAATGGAAAATATTATATTATTCGTAACAAAACCAAGAGCGAAAATTATTCCGTGTTTGATTTTGTTACGATTTGCGTTAGGTTATAATTTTTTTGGAAATATTCCTAACTAAACTTACTTTTTTTTAGCTTCCTCAAAGGCGTTGTTAGCAAAGACAATTTAAGATCTGAAGCCACTAATCCAAAAAAGAAGGGTAATCTCGATTTCAATGATATAGTCAGCAAATATGTGATGAAAAAACATTACAAGATTGCAGAAAACAAAGGAAACTCTACAGTTGGGCTAGCGGCAAGAATATTAGATATAGCGCCATTCGTGGTGGTCGTGGAAGAATATGTCAATGGGAACAATAATGGCCCAGGTGAATATGAAAATTTGTGTGAAACCTTGCCCTACAGATTGCGTAACACACTATCAGTCACAATCTGAATCATTTTGAAGGAAATTGCTAATCCATTGCTTCATATGTTCAAAAAAAAATTCTGCTCATCAACGTAAATAACGCAATGAATGAATGATGACTAATGATGAACTGTCAAACGAAATCCATTCCTACTGTTAGTGTGTTACGCAATTACCCCGCTGCAGTACCAACTTAAGTAACATACTGCTGCGATATTTGACTACGTGGCGTTTTTCGGGCAGTTCGAGAAACATAATACTAAGTACTATACTGTAGCTAAGCAAGTAGGAAGTTGAATAAATAGGTACTAACCTATAATATTGAACTACTACGTAAGAATACAAGGGTAACCACCATAAACTTAAGGTAAATAAGCAACTTAAATACCTAAAGCAGTCTATGAGGAAATAACATTGAATAAATAGATCATGTACTCGTATTATTAATGATCTCAATTATTATGCTACACACGCACTTCATTCACACAATATCTTAATCGGTACATAGGTGCTTGTTTACCCTTATTTGGATCATGCCTATACATAATATTCTGGTACAGACGCCAGCACATCAACCTACTACAATATGTCAAATTTCTTTAATAGATTTTCAACTTTATGGCCAAAATATAAAGTTCAAAGTTGATTCGGAAAATTTGACAGTTTCGGGTAGCTTGATGTGCTGGCGTCTGTACATGAGAGGCCTATGATCAGCAGTGAGTGACGTTGGGTGATGGATGATGATGATTGATGATGATCCTGGTACAGTGAGCGGTCGTTGTGCTATGAACCTTTGCAAAAGTTTTTAAGATGCGCGTTGAGTGTTGACATCTTAGTTTGAAACGCCTTTTTTTTGTTTGACCAATGAATGAAGAATGAGCCTTTTTTTACTGATGAAAGAAAAAATAAACAAAGGGCTGACAGGGACATTCCGCACTGCTGCAAGCGTTAGAAACCAGACAATGATCAAGAATACTAAGTATAGTCACCAGATGTAGCTTTTTTACAAAAATAATGGTCTAAGAGTGTCTCAGAAATGATATTTTAAAAAATGTGTAATTTATCTTAATATTTTTATAATGTGTGCGAATCTTCTCGGGTGTCTCAACACCACCCATGAAACTGATCAACATTTGTTCGACTTTTCAAAATTTTCAAAAACTAGTAGGTTTTCATAAAAAAATGCCCAGTGTTCATTTTGTAGATACATAAGTATACCTATATCCATTTTCATAAATTATGAAAATACAAAGAAGGTTTTGCTTTTACGTAATTTCTACACTTACTTCAGTATAGTTTCAGCACGGGTCTAAAACTTTTTTATTTCCTAGCCTAGAGTTTCCTAAACATTTCAGTCACGGCCCTTGCAACACAATTATACAACATGACTAGTCATCTCAAAATTTTTAGGTAACTTAAATCAGGTTATTCAAACTACCAAACAATTTAAGGCTCCTAAAATACCTACTTATTTCATTCAGAGCAATCAAATAAAGATCTGCGGCGCATCAGCCCCAGTTCCGTCTAGAAAGCTAGGGAAGGCAAAAAAAAAATGTTTACAGTTTTTTTTTTTTCTTAACTTGAGTAGAACAACTTTTTTATAATGTACGCCGAAGCGCTATTGGTGGACGAAAACAATGCAGGCGGGAGTAGCCACTGGCCCGTTCATATAAAACGCGCTCTAATGGGGGTTATACCTAAGCCTGACACACACTGTTCTGTGTAAGGAAAACATAGTAGATAGCTATAAAATTATTTAAATTTCCGACCATGCAATAGTACCTACTTACTATATTAGTGACGACTAACATCGTAGATACTAATACATTGTAAATTATTCGTACATACCTATTTGGTAACATGAATAGTGCCGAATCTTGTAGAGATTCGAAACTTGTAAAGCTGCGAATATGTGATTAATTTACCTTTACCAACCAATACACAGTCGCGCCAATCACTCAAGCTTTTAAACTTATTCACTCTTACTTAGGTGCTTGGAATTACAACAGATAAAAATTCAATGTGGAGGATATTTCTGATGTTTGGTTGAGAGTTTTTCATCATAATAAACTAATCCTACCATATTAATTTTCAGGATTCATACCTAAAGGCATCATTACTTCTGAAATCGTTTTGGACTATATCATTGAACATCAGTGCCATATATAAGCAAACAAGAATTATTACTTATCATGTTACAAAATAACGATACAATTACTCAATAAAGTTACAAAATAATACTTAAGTACGACCTAAAATAGAATATATTTATTCATTAAAGTAAAGATACCTTGTTTCATTTAATATACCTATTACCTTGCACTTAAGGAGACCTGCCATGCTATTCTCTAAGGACACCTGTAAGGATACAGCCTTGCGGGCAGCGCTGTCGCGGCGGGTCTCACCGCTGCGACAGCGCTGCCCGGCTGTATCCTTAGAGAATAGCTCCCCCGCACCCTAAATGCGTAAAACACTATCAATCGGAATCTGAATCATTTTTAAGCAAATTGCTAATCCATTGCTTCATAAGTTCGAAAAATGTTTCTACTCAACACGTAAATAACGCAATGGATGTTGTGGAAATGTCAAAATGAAACCGATTCCGATTTGTTAATGTGTCACGCAATTACCCCGCTGGGCTAATTGCGTAACACACTAAAAGGCTTTCATTTTGTCAGTTCAACAACATTCATTGCGTTATTTACGTTGTTGAGCAGACAAACTTTCCAAACATATGAAGCAATGGATTAGCAATATCCTTCAAAATGATTCAGATTGTGTGTTACGCAATTAGGGATTAGGGTGCTGGACACAACAGATAAAAGGGGTGCTGCACTGTATTCAACCGTTTACAGTCACACACTGCTAATACCTACCCACATATCTTTAGGCTATAGGTATTGTTAAGCACCAAATAAAAGAAATGCAAAGGTGCAATTGGGTTTAATAGAAAAGAAAAATATCACACGAAACAATATAAAAAATACGTAAGCCGCCCCGTTGCTAGCCAACCAACAACAACAAGTCCCTAGCAACGGGGTTGCCAGATCTGTCGCCAACATCTCTCCCCCCTGTTATGAACCTAAAGTCTTACCAAAGCAGCTATGGTGACAGATCCAGTTTAACTAATATAGGCACAGGGCGACGTAGGACCCCTGTGCTAGTCCTTTACGTCCGCTACTCGCACTATCCCGTCTCTACCAGGGAACACTTGCACAACCCTACCGCGAGGCCAGATCCCTCTGGGGAAATTTGTATCACCATTAAGAACAACATCACCTACTTGTAAATTGTGGTGTTCCAAAGATGGGCCCCGAGGCAGGAGATTGGGCAAGTATTTCCTAAGCCAATACGTGACCAGAATTGGTCAGCAGGCGATTGGCCTTCAGCCATCCTTGTCTACTGCTGAGGTCCGCGTCCGAGGATGCTGGCGATGGTAGTGTGGAGTGAATCTCCAACAAGAAATGGTTGGGAGTCAGGGCTGGCTAATCTTCATGTGCTACCGGCACGTGCGTTAGCGGTCGAGAGTTGATAACTTGCTCTATCTCTGCCAGAAGCGTCAGCAATATTTTGTCTCTAGGCACCTTTTCACGGAGTGTAGCCGATAAGCCGACTTTCACACTTCTCACTAAGCGTTCCCAGGCCCCCCCATAATGGTGCTCCAGGAGGGATGAATTGCGATTCTATATTGTTGGATGCGGCAAATTCCTGTATCTGAGAGTGATCAAGCGCGGCCCAAGCTTCTTTCAGCAACCTATTGGTAATCGGATATTATTTTGATGGGACATCCACGGCGTGCTATAAACCTTCGAAGGCCCATAGTTGCACTGTCCGCAGTCAGACTTGCGACCACTTCTAAATGAATTGCTCTTATCACACGACATGTGAAGAGCGCCACATATAGCTTTTCACGAGACCTCTTCACGGCGACATCTATGGGTCCCAAATAGTCGAGCCCAACGAAGGAGAATGGAGGATAGTGGTGTTATAGTCTCTCTGAAGGAAGATCACCTGTAAGCGGAATATGGACCTTTGCTCTTTTGAGGCAACAGATTCGGCAGCGTGCGGCTATGAAGCGTACGGATGGCCTTAGATGTAGGATGGCATATTTCCGCCGCAACTTATTAACCACCGTCTCATTGTTCCCATGCAGAGCCCATACGTGATATCCTGCGATTAACAGTTTTACCGTAGTATGTCGACCGTCTAATATTATTGGATCCTTTATATCTGAAGTGACTCCGGTGACAGAAGCGATTCGGCCTCTCGCCCTGAGTAAGCCGACGTCACCCAACCTCGGTGATAGCTTACACAGACGGCTCCTCCCAGAAATGTTCTTGCCTTCACGAAGACGTTCTATTTCTTCGCCGAAAGAATGTCGTTGGGATTGTCCGAGAAGATATATCTCAGCGTTATTGACGTCCCGTGCGAGCAGCGGATGCAAACCGCTGTAGAAAGCATCAGCAGTTCGCGCGTCTCTCCCTCTCAGTAGACGGATGAATTGGTAGACGCGTGCGGCTACTCGAAGTAGCCGCCGCAAATCGGAAAACCGTTCTGCCGACAAGGAAATCAAAATAATATAGGCCGTCTTTTCTTTAGACCTTAGCTGTAAAACTTCTGAGGAAATAATTTGGTTTACTTCCTGCGCCCAGGTGTCTACCCTGTCTTTTAAAAATGTGGGACCATGCAACCATCTCTCCATGTAGACAGTGTTCAGACGAATGGCGTCGTCAGCTACATTTAAAGCTGTAGGTACCCAATGCCACTCATTCACCTGTGTTAATTCTAATATTTCGCCAAATCGATGGCTGACAAACGCTTTGTATTTGCGCGAGTCGCTTCTAATCCAAGCAAGGACGGTTTTTGAGTCACACCAAAAAAATCTACGAGAAGGTTGGTTACGGAGTTCGCTACATATCGTTTGGGCTAGTCTCACACCGAACAAAGCTGCCTGTAGCTCTAAACGCGGATGCTAACTGGTTTTAGAGGTGCTACCCTAGATTTACTGGCAATGAGAACGAGATGAATGGTAGGAAACAGAAATCGATGATACGCGACGCATGCGTATGCTACTTCACTGGCATCTGTAAAAATATGAAGCTCTTGTGTATCGAACATAGAGCTTGACTTATAAGCTCGAGGAATGCTAAAAGCGTTGAATGCCTTAACGTTATTGTACCATTCCACCCACTGCTCATATTCGGAAGTCGGGAGTGGAACATCCCAAGAATTCACTAGCTGCCAAGTTCTTTGAAATAAAATCTTGCCCTTGGTAATAGTAGGCTGCAAAAGGCCCAAGGGATCATAAATGCGCATAATCATCTGACGAATCTGACGCTTTGTAAGTTTTGCAGGTAGAGGTATGTCGACGTCAATCTTGAAGCTAAAAGTGTCATCTTTAGGATTCCAACGCATCCCCAAGACGCGCACATCAGGTTTTGCCTGTGCTCCGCTCAAGTTGAGGTCGACATTACTCGTAGGTATCTTCTTTTCGAAGATGTGAAGGAATCAATTTAAGAGACTCGGGAGCATTCGAAGCCGCACTGAGAATGTACAATAGAAAACTCTTTCAGTGTTAGATAGCCCATTCATCGAGGAAGGCTATAGGCTATTAAATTATCATCACGCTAAAACCAATAGGAGCGGAGCACCAATGAAGAATGTTTCAAAATCGGGGGATTTTTTTCCTATTGAGAGCTTCCGCTGCGTGCGCTGCGTAAACGGTTAAAGATTCGCAAAAATCATATATGACAGAATTGTTCCCCTTTAAAAGCTTTAGAAAAAAGTCCGCGACAGCATATGTCTATCTTTTAAGGTTAGCTCACTATAACCTCTTTTATGCTAACCAAATTTGTTCTAAAATAATGCATTATTTGCGAAGGTGTTTTTATAAACATGGTATTAATCCTTATCCAAATAAATACGTTATTCATCACATGTACACAAAAAAACATGTATACAAAATTGCCTGTGACATCATTTGATTTCAATGTATATCTTAGGAGATATCATAGTTTTAAAATAATATTAATAATAAAGCTGAAGAGTTTGTTTGTTTGAAACACGGTTTGAAAGCTGTAAATCTCTGGAAGTATTGGTCACATATATAAAAATATTTTTGCGTTTGATAGCCCAGTTCTCGAGGAAGGCTATATTCTATTAAACTTGACGCTAGGACCCTTAGGAGTTGAGCAAAAAGAAAAAAAGTCTGAAGTTTTCGCCAAGCGAAAACGAAGTAATAGCGCAGGCCGGCGACACGTTGCGACGGGGTGGATCGGGGAAACAAAAAAAATTTACGCGGACGAAGTCGCGGGCAGAAGCTAGTTTGGTAATCTACTAATATAATGGCGTCATTATGACTTTCCAATGGTCAACCACTGGAACTCCATTGAAAGAAATGGCATAAAATGGTAATCTCGTACATAATGACAAATGAATGACTGACTTAGGCGGTAATCTGCTAAACTTCTTACTACTTCAGATTGTTAAAAGACTAATAATATTATATTATAATATGTACAAATATATATAAATGAAATCTGGCATGAATAAATGTTCGAAAGTAGTAGTTTTTCGAAAATCATTTCTACTAACGGGTTTTTTATTAATGGCAATACGACAAATGTCATTATAACACAATTCTATTACGAGAGCCTTGACCGACCAATGATCGACTATAATGAATTTAGCAGATTACGAACTTTTACCAAATATCAATGGGATTGTGTTGGAATGACGAATTTATAAAAATAGCAGACTTGGGCCTCTGATCTTATGGTCGCCAGATGAGGGCCTAGCATTGTCTAGGTGCGAGGTTTACTACCTATATATGGTAGCTGTGCGAGGTTTACTATAGTTGCAGTCTAACTTGATCATAGCGTAAAGATGGCGTAAAGTACTTAAAATAGCTTCCTAAAGTAGGTAATGTACACGCGGCTACAGATCAAGCTGTATTTCCAGTTTTAGCTGACCTCGCATAGGTTTATCGTACAATCAGAATCTGGAATCTGGTTATGTATAGCTTGATGTGTAGTCGTGCGTACTAAGTAATAAACTGAAAGTAATGGAATATATTTTAGTAGTATAGTAGGTTTTTTCCTCAAATTAACGCGAGTGAAACCGCGGGGCACTGCTAGTAATTTATAAGGTAGACGGCTCATTCACCGCGACTAAATAGAATGTTGTTAGTTCTTGGTTAATTGATAATTATTTTGATATTGGCCCCGATTCTGTTGTTCACAAACTAAACTAAATTTAAGTTCAGTGCATCTTTTTCTTTCTATTTCATTATGAAAAGGACAGAAGATAAATATTAGTTTAGTCCTGTCAAATTAGTCAGCGCCTGGCGTAAATTGACGTATTTTTAGTAGCCAATTTTTTAACCCTTTGACCGCCACGGTCGTGTATAGACGACAAATGAAAACGTGGCCAACACGCCAATGCCCACAAGAAAACACCATGTTTTAAGTATAAACACAGAAAAATGAATTTAGTTTATTTATTATACTTAAAACATGGTGTTTTCTTGACGGCATTAGCCGACGGTGGCGTGTTGGGCACGTTTTCATTTGTCGGCTATACACGACCGTGGCGGTCAAAGGGTTAATCGCGTCTAAACTTATCTATGGATTATCTAATTTGACAGCACTAAACTAATATTTATCTTCTGTCCTTTTCATAATGAAATAGAAAGAAAAAGATGCACTGAACTTAAATTTAGTTTAGTTTGTGAACAACAGAATCGGGGCCATTGTGGGTTAGTGACGTGTGTTTAACCTATTAGCTGTGTTGTAGTTCATTTTGAAATGCAAGCAAATTTAAATATTGAGATGAAAGCAAAAATTATCGCGCTGCGTAAAATATCATAGTTATCACAAATATTTGATGACACCGGACTGACTGTGAGTATTATGATTTAATTATTTTATCGAACATTTCGACACCTCCATGCGATAACATCGTAACTCACTTTTTTCCAAAAATTGAGTTACAACGGCATTGTTATGTAAAAAAAAATGCATTTTTTCTATACTATCATTGTAATTCTATTCCCTTTCGTTTCTAAAAATAAACCAACGTCAAAGTATTGTAACTAATCCAAAAAATATTTTTTGTCAACAATATAATTGCAAAAAAAAACAATTTTTCTTTTACAACTTAACCATACCTATTTATAGTCCGCCTAAACTATATTAAATAGAGCCAGCTTCAAAAATTGTACGGGGTGTTTTGAGTTTGCTATAATTTTTCAAACTTTAAAATCACTCTCCTGAATCACAAAAAGTGAGTTACGATGTTATTGCATGGAGGTGTCGATTTATCTAATTAACGTCTTTACGAAGCGTTCGTCGTGCAAACGAAAACCAGCTCAAAAGGAAGAGAGGAGGTGGAGTAGAGGTTCCATTTGGTTTAAAATAAAATGAGAATATTAACAGATAGCAGTAGGTACACTTTGACAGGTTGAGGGGCCCGTGGCTAAATAATAACAGCCGCACAGGTCGATCGATCAGGTTAAGCTACGCTTGCCGCGGTTGGTCTGTGGATGGGTGACCATCTTTACATACCGAGACTCCTCCGTGCCTCGGAAAGCACGTTAAGCCATTGGTCCTGGCTGTCATTCGTGGATCTTTGACAGTCGTTACAGGTTGTCAGTAGCCCAAAGGTATGACAACCAGTCTTACCAAAGGGTATCGTATTACCCAGTACCTAACTGGGTTGTGGAGGTCAGATAGGCAGTCGCTCCATGTAAAATACTGGTATTCAGCTGCATCTGGTTAGACTGGAAGCCGACCCCAACATAGTTGGGAAAAGGCTAGGCAGATGATGATGATGAGCAGTAGGTACAGACGGCTACACATCAAGCTATACATTTCCAGTTTTAGCTGACCTCGCACTGTATAGGTTTTTCGTACAATCAGAATTCAGTTTATACTGGTTATGTATAGCTTGATGTGTAGTCGTGCGTACCTACAAATTTTATTAAAATCCTCTGTATAGATACAACACTGGGTCTAAAAAAGCTATGGGATTAATACCCTGAAAAGTGCAATATTTGGCATGATAATGTAAAGAAACTATTATACATAATATCTATAAAGTCAATTTGGTCTATTTGGAAGACTTTTTGCTGGTTTTTTTAAAGTTCCATATTTCCTAAGCGGGGTAGTCGGGGTATGTAACATTGGTTGGTACCTATGTATGTGTTGGTGGTAGACCTAAGTCCAGGACCTAGGTTTTAGATCTACAGTTCTGAGTAGTTTAGAGAAACACGACCCGAAAGGTAGGTACGTTTCCATACATTGAAAATGGAAAATATTTGTTTTCTCAGTTCCTGTCAGAACTGAAGTTGAGTTTTCAATAATCCAATGCCTTTTTTTACGGCGTAATTTTTAACTTTTCCTAGTTTGTCGTCAAAAAGAGGCGAGAAATTGTCTATTCCTGTTTAAGTGTTCTGGTATCTCGTTGAATAGGCTTAACCGAATAGACGGGTTCTGGAAACATCATGTCGTACAACTCGCTCCACTGGAGACCAAAAAGCATGGGGTTGGCGTCTTCCTTAACTACAACGGGCAAAATTTTCTGTCTTCCAAGGATTTCAACTGTTACGTCTGTAAGTCTTTTTGGTTTGAGTTTGAGGTTCCCATAGGCACGTAGTTTCGGTGCCTTTTTTTTTCCAATACGTTTCCAAAAGTCTGTGCTAATGATGGAGTATACTGATCCCGGATCCCAGTCCAACGTACATCTGACACCGTTGAATGTGACGTCAATGCGCTTGCTGTCCTTGTTCCTTTTGCGTTCAATCTTGTAAACATCGTCACTATCGTATGAGCTTGTAGAAGATTCTGATAAACACTCATCGCTATCAGTGTTCCTAATTTTATGTAATTTGTTTTTGTTTTTGATTGCTCTTTCTGACGAGCACCAAGTCCGGGGACTTGGTGCTCGTCAGAAAGCCTTCTAGCTGCGGGTGGTTTATACCGGTCGCAAATCGATCACGTAGCAGACGTTCGAACAAATCGTCCTTGTAGCCACAGTCGTTGGTGAGTTTCTTGAGCTTGTTAGCGTAGTGTTCCATAATCCATAGTCTCATTGCAGTCTCTTACGCAATTCCAAATTTTGTTGTTTTAGGTCGATGTAAATCGAGTAGTTTAAACTTTACGTCTTTGCGCGTCTTTAAAATCGGCACCCTAATTGCGTAACACACTATCAATCGGAATCTGAATCATTTTGAAGCAAATTGTTAATCCATTGCTTCATATGTTCGAAATTTTTTGTCCGCTCAACACATAAATAACGCAATGAATGTTGTTGAACTGTCAAAATGAAACCGATTCCGATTGATAAAGTGTTACGCAATTGCCCCGCGGGTATGATTGCTACTTTCAGATCGTGGAAGACTTCTGGAGTTAAGCAAGAGAATAAGAGTTCTTTCCTGATTTCGTCTTCGCTTACGTCCCAGATATCGCATTTTTTTTTCAAAAAAATCTAAAAAATATTCTACCGACGTAGTAGCAGGGTTAAACGTATCGCACTTGTTTTTAATAATTGTTAGTTTGTTACAGTTGTTGTTCGCCGAGCTGAAAAACTCCGTACCAGGAGGCCGATTCTACTAACAAAATTGTTCAATAATCGCAATGGAACCACAGCTGAATCACGGCTGTTAAGCGTTTTCATATTCTACTAATGAACAACGATTCAACTGCGGTTACGTTTAAGTTTAAACCAACGATCGATCGAAATAATTTCAAAATATATTCTGCTAACAAAATCGAACATGAGCGTGCCGCTTAGTCACATTCTACTGTTATTTTGACATTTGTTAGAATCAAATGGTCTAAATATAATTTTGTATTCGAAAATACTTTCGATGACATGTATGTAACATTTTTAGGTTCAATTTTTTTTCTGTGGTATTATTAAAACATACTACGGTAACACAGTTTACCCGCTGTTACGTTCCCGCTACCATTCAGTTGCGATTCAGCATAGGTTTAGTTTCCAGTTTGCATAGGAAATAGTAGAATGACTTTATAAGTAACTATCGAACGGCGATCGAAATCGAACTGTTACTAAAACACAATTGAACGTGTAACGTTGCAAATTAGTAGAATCGCCCCCCAGGTATTGCTGCAGTGCTATTCTCTAAAAGACAATTTCTTGGCTGTAAGCTGCGACGAGCTCGTCGACGAGACAGCCTTGAGATCGACCGAGCGTGTAGCGCTGATTCAAACCGTATTCACTAACGTCGTTATGGTCGTCGACGAACCCAAGGCTGTAACCTCCCGTCGCTGTTTCATAGACGAACGTAGGGCTTGAAACAAATTCTATAAATTATAATCGATCAATCTCGACTGAGAGTTTTATGGGTTTAAAATATATATTAAAGGTCTATCTTTGAGTATTTTACGGAATACAGGTGAATTTTATCCAATATCACAATTATAAGAGTTTATTGCATATTTCTTATTACATTTTAAGGCTGAATGGCGATTTTAATGCCGCCGCTGTCGGCCGCTGTTGTTGTAACACTAGTTGCTGCAAAATGTTAGAAATTTGCTCTTGTTGCTCCCGTTGTAGGTATTTTTTAAAATTCATTAAATTGTTCTGCGTTCATTTTGATTAGGTAATTAATCCTCGTCGCAAATGAAATAAATTAATATCATTTTAATAAGAATTAATTTGTTGACGTAGAATAACAATTAACAACTGACAACGTCACAAGCATGCCCATCACCAATATACCATGGTAAGAACATGGTTCATGAAGTCCAAGAGTAAAAGTAGAATCTGATAATGAAAGAAAATGAAATGAAAACGAATTTAATTCCAAACAAATTGACATGCCGAACCACTGGTACCATACCTTTTTACTAAACTTTTCTCTTAAATTCCTGGCAAGTAGGTAGGTACTTAGAAACATTATATTTTAGAGTCATTTACTTAGGTACTCAACTTGTACATAGTTGAGCATTAATTAATAATCAATTAAAATAGCGAGATGCAATTTTTGACCCAACTATACAAAACCTCGGAAAATGCCGAGAACTGGACGCCCACATACAGTGATGGAAAGTGGAAAGATTTTTGCCATACTAGCAACTGAGTAGGTACGTAACACTGACGTACCAATCACATGGACCCGGCATACCTACAAGAAAAACGTGCATACCTACACTTTACTGAGAGGATAAAATGGCGCCTAATAGAGCAGCCCCTTATCGATATTTCTATAAAATAACATCGATAAAACATTGTGAGAATGTTTTCTTAGTGTCACGGACTCACGGTACAATATCTACGGGTAAAAATACCCCAAGTTTTCTAACTTAGGTCTTTCATCTAAGTTATTTGTAGGTTCGTCCATCTTTCACAGCTAAGCCGTAAGAGGTGTTACCGTCAATGGACCGCTGATGATAATTGATAATAATTTGAATAATAATAAAAAAATTGTAACAGAACTGCAGTTTGGAAAGAATGTGTGAAAATTTGAATTTCACGGGATATAATGACGGAACTAACATCTATACTTATAATAAATCTGTAGAGAGGTAAATTCTGTACATGAAATATATTTCCAAAATAACTATCAGCGGGTGATTAGTGATCGTTACTGACGCCAAAAATGCAATCAGTAAAATTTTTGTCTGTCTGTCTGTATGTTCGTTATAGAAACAAAAACCACTCGACGGATTTCAACGAAACTTGGTACAATTGTTCTTCATACTCCTGGGCAGGTTATAGTATACTTTTCATCACGCTACGATCAATAGGAGCAGAGCAGTGAAGGGAAATGTTGGGAAAACAGGATTTCTTTTTAGGTGAAGTAATAATAGGTTAGTAGTAGTTAGTAGTAGGTAAGTTTTGGTTAATTTATGTTGTTTTTTTTAATATTAAGTAGGTAAAAGCGTAGGTACTTTTATTAATTATAGGTATAGGTATTATTAATTATAGTAGTTATAGGTATTTAGTTTTAAGTGAAGTAGGTTTTATTATATATTATTTTATATATTAGACGTAGTTATATATTTTTAGTTATTCAAGCCCCAAGCGGACGCCGGCGTCCGCCCGCTATTGTCTTGAAAAACGCGTTGAATGAGAAATACGCGTTCTCAAGAATCGGCAGAAGAAAGAGCACATCGGTTAAACTCTATGAGAGTTAGTGCCTCAATTTCCGGAAGTCATTATTCCACGCGGACGAAGTCACTGGCAAAAGCTAGTAATTAATATTTTTGAAATTTAGATGTTAAGTTTCCAATACCTACCTTTTCTAACATGCAGATGATAGTGGGCTTTAATTAAAAGTCAACAATAAATTATAATTAAGTATATAATTATATTCAAACAGGAAAAAACAACAACAAACAAATCAATCTCATTTATTTCTGAACTATACAATTTTGATCAGATAATTTCGATGTGATATTCTTTCAGGAGATTTCTTCCCATAATATTTTCGTCTGTATTAAACATTTTTCGCTAAGTCTGTTTATCTTCTTGGGCTGTTTTTGACATTTGTCCTTTAATTCTCTTAATAAATCTGAAACAAATAAAATATAAGTAAGCTTTAATAGATATTGAAGACAAGCGAGAGATATCTCCCACTCTGTCTCAATTAAGTACTTTATTCAGTGTCCGGTTGAAACTAGATTCTTCAAAGTGAAGAGAACAAATATGATTTTTTTTTGTTGACATCTATAAATTTTCAACATCGATTGTTTCCAACCAATAAAGAACCATAAAATAGCATTATCGATAAATATAGTAATGTCAAATGCACTACTCTATCCCTACAATTACAAAGAAAATGATTTCATGAAATACAACTTGAAAATAAAGAGAAAAGGGAAAATATGAATGCTTTGCTGTTGAAACTCTTCAACGAATGCAGAATCTTTTGTTTATCTTATAAATCTAATGATATTTCAGCTGAAATTAAGTACACATACTGGTGCTGGTTGTTTTCTGCTTCTTTTGATGCCACATCCGATTATATTGCAATTGGGCATCTTGCTACTGACGACTTCCACTATAGAACCGAGTTCAATCAGAGTAACACAGCAAATTACTCCAAAATTCACAAATTATATCCACAGCTCAAGAGCATTTGACAGTTGACGTACCCAACTTTGGTACCAAACAGTGAGAGGATAAAATGGCGACCGGCCGCAAATAGGTATTTTAGTGACGCTAGGAATGAAGGATCGCCATTATAGTCACTGTCAAAAACACTATTATCCTTTTTCACATATGCAAAATTAATAAAGTTAAAAAGGGATGGCAATATTTTTATGATTTTGGCGTCGATAAGCCTCATATTTGTATAACTGTGTTTTTCTATAGTCAAATAGTCTAAGGTACAGACGCCAGCAGGTGTCCTACCACGTGCTCTTAACGCGATCCATTTTAGGACCTAAACTGAACTGTTCTTCTAATTCGTACCATGACGTCAGTTTAACGATTCAATTTAGGCCGTGCCATCTGACAGCGATTATCCCAAACTGAATCGCAAGTTTTGGTTTCATTCGGTCAATTTTGTACTTGTTTGGTACCATGACGTCCTTACAGCAGCTCAACTGAAACGCTCAACTGTCAAAATAAGCGATTCATAAAAAGTTACTATTTCTTTATCTAAACTGAAACGTTTGGTGAATTATTGACGAAAATAAAGTTTTTTAGTGCTATTTTAGTGGAATTTCACAAAAACCAACGTAAGTGTACGTTAATCTTTCGTTTAAAGTCTAAAATACCTATTTTACATGCCTTTTTAACTGCATTTGTTTTTCTTTAGCAGATGTCTGATGAACTACTTTTATTTGAGTTTTTTGAGGAAGAATGAAGATTCTGCCTCACACTATGCCCAAGAACGTAAGAGGCTCCAGTTACGCGACCAGTTGGATCCCTTCAATAATTTTGAGGATGCCGAATTCATTAGGCGCTACAGGCTACAGGCTAGGTATCCAAAGAATTAGTGCTCGATTTGTGCGCTGAGTTAAGCCCAATGTTCAAGATCCGTTGACTTGCCAGGCAAGTCAACGGATTTATCCTTAGAGAACAAGGTAGATAACCTAACATAACTTCTTATCTCTTTAGTTTATTTAATTCATACCTATAGCCTATATTTCCGTACGCAAAATACGCGCATTGACGTGGAGTTCCGGACACCAGCCCGTATTACCTGGGCAGCAGGATTGTCCGAAAGGGTTACCGCTACCCTGGAACACAAAGGGCTAAGGAAGGAACACGGGTGGGTTTTAGTCAGTAAGAGTCTGACACTCCCTTTTGCTCCACCCAGAGTGGGAGGGGTCATTGGATGATTTCCCATCCACAAAAAAAAAAAGCCCGTATTACCTATTAAGTACCTATAGCCTATATTTTTGTTTGTGAGTGAAGATTTGAGAAACTACAGTCAGTGGGTCATCCTAAGTACCTACTTATATCCAATATTTAAAACTATAAGGCTTATAACCATAATAAGTGTACAATTATTGTTGTAATATTTGTTTAAGGTTTTGACTGCACTGTCATTCTATGCCACAAAGACCAGTTGGAGATATAGGTGGTTATTCCGTGGCACAACAAACGGTGTCATCAGCATTGTCTCAAATAACCACGGCATTAAATTCTCCCCAGATGAGAAATAAATACATTGTCTTCCCAAGGACATTAGAGGAAAGGAATTCCCTAAGAAAAGTGTAAGTAAAACTATAATTTTGGTTTGATATTGTCTCGTCACGAAGAATAATAAAGTGAAACCTAAAGCTGCTTCCACTTCCACCATTTCACACTATAGGTACTCATCCCAATTATTCCCAATGCAGGGCACAAAGTCTTCCCTCTCCATGAGTCACATTAAATGTAACAAACCTGAACAATATATTGGAAATTATTCATGATGTAAAATAAATATTGTTAAATAAAAAGCTTCCTTTTCAATTATATTATTTAATCAAATCAAACAATAAAAAAGTAGGAGTAGAGAATCACAATTAAATTCTAACAAAGTTGTGTTTTTATTCTTAAATTAAACAATTTAATTACCTACTAACTAGCTGATGCCCCGTCTGGCTAAATATTTTGTATAATAGGTATTAATTAGTTAACTAGTCAGGTTAACAATCATCTTTGGCAATTATTACTTAGGTACATATTTAAATTCTTACATTAATTATCAACAATAGTAAAAAGATAAGAGAGTGCAATTTGGTAACTTCAATTCTAAAATAAAGATATAAGTACATTTATAAGTACCTATTGCTGTCAATATTAAGATAGCAGAACGCAATCCATATTATCTTTTTTCATATCTTCAAAGGATGGTTCCCTTGCAATGCATCTTTTAATTTTAACTGTATTGGTGTTGTAGGTACCTACTATACATTTTTGTCTAAATAAATTAAAATTCCTTGAGATCATATTTTGATTGAATACAATCTTACATAGACCTGCAAATTGCAAAAAATACAAGAAAATTTGAATTTCGTGGGCTACCACAGAGGAACAACCATAAATAAAACAATTAATGTACTTATGCAAAATTAGTATACCTATTTTCATTTTTTTTTTTTACATTTGAATATTTATATTCTAATATTAAATTTGATTTCTTTTTGAAACAGTCTAATAAAGTAAAATATTTCTTTACAGGTAACTGGATATCCACTAAGACCATATATGATGATAGCAATATTAGATGCTCCACCAGATATGCCTGAGAGGCACTATACAGATATGCATATCCGGGCCAAAAAATTGTTGAAAGGACATTTGGGCTTCTTTAAGCATGTTTCCGCTGTCTGTTAGTTTATCTAGTCTTACATTATAAGCCAGAAGTTGCAGCCTCTATTATAAACGCCTGTGTCATTTTACACAACATTTGCAATCCGGCTCAACTTCCGGTGCCAGAATTGACAGATGCTGAGGTTCACCAAGAAGCCCAAATGCAACATAACTATGTTGATGTGGGGATGGCAGCTAACATAATCTACAGCAAGACATGTCCACTAGAGCTAGGCTTGTTCATCGGCTGTGGGCAGCCCGTGAAGCCTGAAAAATAAAGTTTTTATATTTTAAGCTGTTGTCTCATTTTGTATATTGTAGAGAGTTGGGTTATTTATTTAAAGATCCTTAAAATCTCCCACAAGGTCTCGAGCTGGTTAAATGTTACTCTCGTTTTTCGACTAGAATGCAACAAAAAAAAAAGCACTTGAAACATTCTTGTCATAAAGACATAGGTGGCTTCTCGAGGCAAGCTGTACTTTATTCACTTTCATAATAGATTCGAAGGAATTTTTTAGTTCCAGTACTTAGACAAATTATACAATTTTTAATACTTACGACATTCCTTGAAAAAATGATTAAACTTTTTCAAAAGTACACTACTTATTTTCCCACCGTAGTCACAACAACCTAAATTAATTGAAATAGGGGAATCACAACAGACTACGTATAGTCAAGGGTTGCCAAATGTGGTTTTTTATTTTTCCCCAAATTTTGTAATATGTTTTCTCCAAAATGATACAATTTTTTAAAGTTTTGTCCAAAGGCAAAAAGTTTCTAGATTATAACATTAAGGGAACAATTTATAAATAAAGTAGACTAACCTAACTGAACACAACATCGATATAATTATAAAAGTGCATTGCACGCTGTATAATGTAGTAAGTAGATTTTATTAACTAACTATCAAGCAAATTATTTCCAGTAATCTATAAAAATTGTTTGGACTTCAAGCTTCTATTTACTATAATAGCGTACCATGATGCACACCATTTTTTTTTTGGTGCCTATATAGATACACACGATGACATAATATAAAGCTATACATTTCCAGTTTTAGCTGAGCTCACGTTGTATAGACTTTTCGTATAGTAAAAGTCATCTTATACTAGAAATGTATAGCTTGACAAAATATGTCGACGTGTGTACTCTCATCGATCTCACTATCACCAATGTCTTTCTGAAAATATAAAAAATACCCAAAATTCTCCATGATTTTTTCCTCTCCAAACATTTCTCTAAATATAAAATTGCGAATAAAATACCAAATCTGGTAACCCTGAGTCAAACTGACATTGACAGTGACAGTGACATGACAACTCACACAACTTTTTTTACTCTGGTACGTTCGAAACAGAAACACTGTTTTATAACGTTGTAATAAAATTTTTTTTTCGTTTAGTTAATAGGAAAAGGTAAATAAATATCTACTTTGACTAAGAATTATTATAAAACAGTTACTGTATTAACGTGGAATCTTAAAAACAACTGTTGAGTGTCTATTTTACTTTAAAGTAATGATACTGAATTAAGAACAAATAAAACGTTACTTGGTTCTGAACGTGTCTGACACTAAACTGTGCGCGAAACAAACTTATTTGATATTAATAGCGTTGTCTCTTTTTCACCAAAAACGTTTCAAACGCGGTTCAGCCACAAATTGCGATCTTTCATTCACCTAGAACGATCCAAATGCCGCTGAGCGTATTGGACGTCATGGTACGACTTTGAAGCGATGCAGTTTAGGAACCTAAACTGAAATGTCTTGCTTTTGAATCGTTTTTAATTAGTTCATGGTAGGTCTCCAGGTCAACCTACCCCAATCTGTCAAACTTTGATAGATTTTCAACTTTAGCACGAAAAGGAATAAGGTTTATTCATATTCAATTGGGAAAATCTGACAGACTGGGGTAGCTTGATGTGCTGGCCTCTGTACGTAATAACGGTAATTTCATTTCATGTTGTATCTGTATTTCATTTCGTTCACTCGTTCAATATATAAGGTGATTGCGCAGTGGTAGACCGCGAAATTAAATTTTCTTACGTTTTTTGCAATTTGCAGAATTACTTTCCACACGTAAATTAATTGTCTCTGTGTTTATATCAACGTAAAAACGCAATAAAATGTAGAATTTTGTAAATTAGGTTCAGTGTTACCACTAAAAACTTAGTTTTAGTTTCCTACATCTGTGGGAGTTTTTAATTTATGGAATAAGTGATTTTAAATATTTTTAATAATAACAACGTAACAGGGTGCCTAAAAATGCAGCACGCCGTGAAAAATGGGTGGAAATAATCCGATTGCTGAGAAAAGAGACTGACTGGCTACTTACTAAATAATAAAGAAAAAATATTCAAAAAGAAAATGTCTTAGTTATTTTCCTCACTACATAGTATAAAACAAAGTCGCTTTCTCTGTCCCTATATCCCTATGTATGCTTAAATCTTTAAAACTACGCAACGGATTTTGATGCGATTTTTAATAGATAAAGTAATTCAAGAGGAAGGTTTATATGTATAATACATGTATAATATAGTAGAGAAACACTGATAATTTCAGAGGTTTCTAATGTGATGTCGTAACTAAACCCTTTTTTTGCGCTTACATTACAAACGCTGGCTGAACCCTATGAGATACATCAAAATAATGTACAGAGGCCAGCACATCAAGCTACCCCAATCTGTCAGATTTTCCCAATTGAATATGAACCTTATTCCTTTGTGCTAAAGTTGAAAATCTATCAAAGAAATTTGACAGATTCGGGTAGGTTGACCTGCTGGCGTCTGTACTACAGTATTGTATTGTTTTTAAAAGAGTAACCGTGGAGTTTCTTGCCGGTTCTTCTCCATAGGAAACGACCAATTGGAACCGTGCACCTAGCTTCTGACGTTTCATAAGTGCCCTTGTAGGCTTATGTGAAATAAAATATTTTGATTTGATTTGACACCTTAAAAAGGTCTACAAAAAAGTCCGCGATGGTATATATGACATCTATCTCTTAGGGATAACCCACAATAAACATTTTTTTCCCTTTACTTTTTACGACAAATGCTGGCTTATTTACGAAGCGACAATACAGCATTAATCCTTATCCAATTAAGTACCTTAAATACACTGTGCATTTAATATAGATCAATATGGCCCTAAATAACATGCTGTACATGTTATTTAAATTAATATTTTTGAAGATATTACAGATTTAAAATGCAGGGACATAGCGGTTGCTGCGGTATCGGCGGCAGGGGCTGGCGGCAAGTTAAAAAAAAAACATTAAATTAAAATTATTAATTATTTAATTAAATTTATTAAATATTGCATTGCACCCGTGCGAAGCCGGGGCGGGTCGCTAGTTATTTATAAACTTCTATTACACATCCAATAAGAAATACATAATTCAAATATTTAAAAAATAATTTAACTTAAACATAGAACGCTTTTTATGGCTTAAAATGTTGGGTAAAATTTCGCAGGGGTAGGCAGCCCCAAGCCGTCATTGCATGTTTATATTGCGGTCTTTGTCTAATCTAAGCGACTATATTATTCTTAAGACGTGTGTAAGTGAGACAGATATATCGTCGACCGTAGGTTCAATTGAGGTAAGGGACAAGATACCCAATGTCCCTTACCTCAATTGAACCTACGGTCGACGATATGTTTACTTTTAAATGTTTAGTGGTTTCAAAGCTACGTCGTCGCGTTTAAAAAGTGGGTACACTTTTTTGACACATTTTATTGAGGTTTTCATCTCTAGTTATTTAACTCAATGGGTGACTCTAAGCTCACTTTACCTAACTTTTCACGGTGAGATCTAGAATCGATCGGCTGTGTGTGCCGTGTAAGCACACCCCGGACACTCCGTACAACGCGCGCAAAATAATTACCTACTACCACACCCCGGACACTCCGTACAACGCGCGCAAAATAATTACCTACTACTACTACATAGCCAAATGACGTTGGTACACGTGCAAATATGTGCGTAAACTCCTTTCTAGTCGCGTCGTCGTCGTTCGGGAACGACGACGACGCGACTAGAAAGGACTAGTTTGATTGTTTATCTAATTAGTCGGGTTCGTAATGAAATCAAAATAATATTATAATAGTTAAGTAATAAATGTAAAACTTTTTAACAATAACTTTAATTTCGGAAGTCGGTGTCTTTGGATCTCTATTTTAGTTTATTGCAACCGACTTACGAAATTAAAGTTATTTTTCACTTTGTACTTAAGTGTTTTTTTGGAAGTCGGTTTTTTTTTTTGCTAAAAAGTTTTTATTTCTCGCTTTTTAGTGGGTCTGTTTATAAAGTATCTAAGTTACAATAGCCTAATGTCAACTTGCTCATCGCCTTGTACAAAATATTGCTTTTCCCGATGCAGGGACGTTAATTGTTGAGGAGTTCTCTTGGTATTCCATCATCAGCTCCATTTGACCATTCGCATTGTGACGAGCATAAATTGTGCTTAGCAAACATAATAAAGTAATCGAATCGCAACCTGTGAAATACTTATTATTGAGTAGTCCTGGCGGCCATCTGTGGTCTTCATCATCAGTTCCACTTCACTAAATGTTGCTATCCCAGAGCAAATACCCATGCAAATAAGGTACTTAGCTAAATATGGCTTACACTAAAATATTTTCGTTTAAATGACCTACAAATATAAATAATTATATCTATAAATAATCGGTTATTAAATCGCATGGTATTAAAATGCGATATCTTACAAACATTTATGTAAATAAAAATTCGGAAAAGCATCACAATATCGAACCATCGTGATTAAAACTCAGATAAAACTTTTAAATCGCAAAATTGTGTGTTCGTGTCAGCAGTACAGTGCTGCGGTTCTTTGTGAACGCCCCGAGCTAATGAACCGCCGATAATGTCGCGGTGTGCGGGGTGAGGTGCGGTATCTGATGTCAGCGCGGGGTAGGTAGTGGCCATTTTGTACGAAGTAGGTACTATTACGTATTCTGTGATGTAAGTTCAGCTGATTGTTGTTTGCAGGGTTACCAGATTGGGTATTGTTTTCACAATTTTTAGTAATTTGGCTCCTAGAGTTTTTGAGAATTTATATATGGAGAAATGTTTGGAGAGAGAAAAAACATCATGGAGAATTTTGGGTATTTTTTATAGTTAGTCAGAAAGACATTGGTGATAGAAATTATTCAATGTGAGTAGGTACACACGACGACATAATATCAAACTATACATTTCCAGTAAGCTGACTTCTCACTGTACGAAAAGCCAACAATGCGAGGTCAGCTAAAACTTGAAATGTATATGCTTGGGCTTATTAATTGAATCGACTAATAAGCCATAGCTTGATATGACGTCGTGTGTCTACAGACATCAAAAAAATTATGTGCATCATGGAAAGTGCGTTATTTTAGTAAATTTAAGTAGAAGCTTGAAGTCCAAACTAATTTTTATATGTTATTAGAAATAATAGCTTCATGGTTAATTAACATAATCTGCTTACTACAGTAGGTACTAGAAGTCCATTTAGTTTAAATCAAAGAGCCTGCAATGCTCTTTTATAATTATGATGTCGATGTTGTGTTCTGTTAGGTTAATCTACTTTTAAATTTGTCATCAAAAACTGTTCCGTAATGGTTACAGTTGCATAGTGGTACTTTTTGCGTTTGGGTAAAAATTGTATCATTTTGGAGAAAAATTATTCCAAATCTGGGGAGAAATTAAAAAATCATATCTGGCAGCCCTGTCTGGTTATTTGACAACGACAAGTTTGAGATAAGGGTCAGTTCACACCGAGACGCGACGCGACGCAACGCTGCGCGCACACTTTAAAAGAGTGACTCAAAATATACTTTATTTTCTACACGAAAAGGACACATATTGGTTAAAGGATGCATATTGGGGTAGGTTGACGTGCTGGCGTCTGTAGCCAGCAGGTCAACCTATCCCAATATGTCAAATTTCTTTGATAGATTTTCAAGTTTAGTACAAAGGACTAAGGTTCATATTCAATTGGGAAAATCTGACAGATTGGGGTAGTTTGATGTGCTGGCCTCTGTACACATTGCATTGTGAGAGTTCAGAATACGTTGCGCGTTGCAGCGCAGCGCCGCGCTGCGCCGCGCGGTGCAGCCCGTCGCAGCCCGTCGCAGCGCGAAATCACTGGCCTCAGTCTATTACAAAGTACTCTGTGACTGGCCTCTTCCAGTATCGTCGCGTCGCGTCGCGTCTCGGTGTGAACTGACCCTAAGAGAAAGAGTTTGTGCAAAAAAAATCAGTCACACGCTCTCACCACGACAGTGTGTCAGTGTCACAGTGGTCCCGTCGTTGAGTGAGACTGTAGACCGGTTATAATTGTAAACGGCGTGGCTAGAATTAGAAGAGTAATTATATTGACTTGGTTTGTAATTAACATATATCTAGAATCGTAATTATTATTCGAAAACAACATCTCTAATCTGTACCAAAAGCTATTACCAGTTAAAAAGCCACGGTACTGTATAAATTAAATCATTAATAAAATTCTTAGCATTCGATAGTTAAGTTTTATAACCCACAGGTTTAAACTACTTGTAAAATCTGTAAAATGTCTAACCATGTGGATGTGAACAACACTACGGAAAATGTGGTGAGGAAATTTTTTAACCTCAAGGAAATGCCGCACATTGTGAGACCTCTGTAAGTATACATGACAACTTTGATACATTGCTGGTAGACCTAAGAATAACCTAATACTAAGAACATGAAATTAATGTTTCTTTAAATTTTTAGTGATAGAAATCAGAAAATTCATCCGGACATTTTAAATGTTATTGGTAATACTCCATTGGTGAAACTCTCGAAAATACCTAAAGAAGAAGGTATTAAATGCGATATGTGTGAGTAATTATTTTTGAAACATTTTATATATATTTTTGGGCTGACGATCATGTAGCATAAATGAATTTTAGAACTGTTTAAGATCTTTAAGAAATGTTTAATCTTTTAGGTTCTATGTGTTGTTTGTTTGTTTAAAAAATAATTTAATTTGTTTGATTTTGTTATCAGATGCAAAATGTGAGTTCTTAAACCCTGGAGGATCCGTAAAGGACCGCATAGCTTACCGGATGGTAATTGATGCTGAGCAGAAGGGTGTGCTAAAGCCTGGCAAGTCTGTCATTGTGGAGCCTACATCTGGCAATACTGGCATTGGGCTGGCCCTCGCTTCTGCTGTTAGAGGTAAATAAGTAATAACAATATTTACATAAGACTACTTAGATTTCTATAAACTCATGATGATGCAACAATAAATAAATATTTTACTTCTGACTTATGCTGTAGATTCAAGAAGAGGTTAGATACTCTCCTTATGTATTAGTATATTAAAGTGAAATATATGTAATAAGCTTACATCAATCTCTTCCAGGTTACAGGTGTATAATAGTATTACCGGAAAAAATGTCTGATGAGAAAGTGAACACATTAATAGCCTTGGGGGCTGAAATAATCCGAACCCCAACAGAAGCGGCATGGGATGATCCTACAAGCAACATTATGGTGGCCAACAGACTAGCCAAAGAGATCCCCAATGCAGTCCTTCTGGACCAAGTATGTGCTCAATCCATTAATAAAACCCCATTTATTACTTGTGAAATTATAATTTTAAATAAAAAATTAATAATATGGTGTTGTGCAAACAATATAAAAAAGCCATGGATATAGTTGAGCTTACACCCTAATTCAAATGTTCTCATAGGTTCAAGAAGAATCTGGGTCAAAAGTTGGAGTTATCTTTTAAGGAAAGTGTGAACACCAAGCAATTTTTAATTGGTCAGTGTGGACTTTCCCGAGCATTCCCCTTTCCTTCAACAGTCATTGTTTTTGTTTACATCAAATTGCATACTACACATTTACTTATATGATATACAACCGCTTCAGCCCACTACCAGGTTTTTTGGTTTTTATTCATAATTTAGAATAATGATTTGCATAACAAATTTAATGCTCACGTACAACCACTTCCACACTAATCTAAAGTTAGACCGTGAATCGCTTGAGATGTTTGTATTGTGTTCCTCCTCACTCTTTTCATTATTCAGTTAGTTCAGCTATACATTGTTTATTTGTTTATAGGCCTCTCGCTATTTGTATTCACCTACGAGCGGAAGACGTGTGCGAACGAGACGCAAATATTAAAAACAAAACACTGCCATCAGCCATTACTAATCCAACTATCTATGGGTGTAGCCAGACCACGGTTGATCGACCGCGGTATGGTTCCACCCTGAGTAAACAAGTGGGATGTATGAATTTTAAAATAATTGCAGTATAACAACCCGTGCAACCCGCTGGCGCACTTCGACGGCACGGCTGAAGAGATCCTGTGGTCTCTGGACGACGACGTGGACATGGTGGTGATGGGCGCCGGCACCAGCGGAACTATCTCCGGCGTGGGACACAAGATCAAAGAGCGCTGTCCGCAGTGCGTCGTCGTCGGTATCGACCCTTACGGCTCCATACTAGCTCAGCCCGAGGAGCTCAACGAATCTGACGTGCAAGTCTATGAGGTAAATATTTTCATTCATTAATTCTAAAAAAATAACTTACCTGAGCTTTTTTACAGATCCAAAACAAGCATTTGTTGCACCTATGCAACCGTGCCGTTAATTATTAACATATCATAAACTAGCGACCCGCCCCGGCTTCGCACGGGTGCAATACTGATACTAAGTACAGCCGATCGATTCGTTAAAATCTCACCGTGATAACTTCGGTGAAGTGAGCGTGAAGTGAGCTGTCAATAGGGGCAATCCTTAATATCAGATGGAATGACAGCTCACTTCACCTAAGTTATCACGGTGAGATTTTTACAGAATAGCACTACAGGTATTTCAAGAATGCCAGCACGCGCCGCCGCGGCCGGTACCGCAGCAACCGCTATGTCCCTGCATTTTGAATCTGTAATATCTTCGAAAATATTCATTTAAATTACATGCTGTAAAGGGCCATATTTATCTATATTAAATGCACAATGTATTTTAGGTACTTAATTGGATAAGGATTAATGCTGTATTGCTTAAAATCGCTTCGTAAATAAGCCATTATTTCTCGTCAAAAGTAAAGGATAAAAAATGATTATTGTGGGTTATCCCTAAGAGATAGACATATACCATCGCGGACTTTTTTGTAGACCTTTTTAAGGTGTACAATACTGTAGAACATTATTTTGACCTATCTCGTAGGGTTCAGCCAGCGTTTGAAAAGTAAGCGCAAAAAAATGTGTTTATTTACGACATCACATGCATGCATGTATTATATATATAAACCTTCATCTTCAATCACTCTATTAAAAAAAACCGCATCAAAATCCGTTGCGTAGTTTTAAAGATCTAAGCGTTCAAAGGGACAGAGAAAGCAACTTTGTTTTATACTATGTAGTGATAATTAATAATTGTATATACTTACCTACATGCATTAGTCTAATGGCGACATACATGCGCGCTTTAAATGAACTATTGCCGCGGCTGTCATCCTAATTAGAACTGCATCGTATCAGTACTTCCGTCCTGTATGTGTCCTCGAAACAGTAACTAATTAACTACATAAAGATACAATAGTCAGCAGTACCTACCTGAACATATTTGATAAAAAACTAGAATATAGCTAGCACAAATGATGTGTGTGATAACTTTCTTGACATCTTCGTGTACAAATGAATAACTTATGTATATTCATCAGTCAAGCTGTTCAATATAACACGTTATTGATGTATATCACACCCTATTGTTATTATATTTAGTGTACCTACTGCAAATAGAAGAAGGTTACCGTGATAACATCGTAAAGAGCCTTTAAAGTTATTTTGAGTAATCTCTAAATCATAATCAATTCAACACAGATGGCCTGCCATGTTAATTCCTGCCGTGACCTGCCGCGCGACTTTGCATGGAGATCAAACATTATACGCTGATATAACACAGTGTTTTGATTACACCACATGACGTTAGAATTAATATTGGTTAATGTATGAAAATATTTTTCATTCCACAAGTTTGATGCTCTCTTACATCAGCCGGTCGTGGGCCAGATGCTCAGCATTCGTTGTAAACATAGAGATATCAATATTTTATTATATTTCGATTTGCATGTTTATAAACTAGTCGTAAAAGTAATAATTATGATATTTGGAAAATGAGAGCCATGCACTATTTAGTAAGTACAAAGAGTCAAATTAAATTAGCTAAAATCAAATGAAATTCTTAACATGATAAAACAAAAAATAAATTATTTTGAGGTGATTAACCGCCGATAGTAGATATCACTTTTTAATAATAATAATAATAACCCCATAGTCTTATCTCTACGTTGACGTCGTGGTGGGGCTTGCGCGCTCCGAACTCTAGGCCTTTGCCGGAAGAGTTTACTTTGCCGGAACAGGTCTAAAGTGAGGAGTCAGACTAAGAGAGATACAGAAACCCGCAGGGCAGCATGTGGCGAGCTGTTGGGCAGTAGCGACCACACGGACCCTATCTCCCGGGAGAAGTCTTGTTCCTCACCTCTGGCTTGCATTTATTGGCCGGCTGGAGTGAACAATGACGAGGAACAGAACTCCCACCTCATTCTTGCCTTTATTGGCCGGCTTGAGTGGAGATTCGCAAGAGCAAACGTGCTCGGAAGAAGGAAGTATTCCAGTAAGATGCTAATAGGGATCTTGACCGTACTTCCGGGATTGTCCTGATAGCCGTGGAATACTTATCCACTCCTCACGCACCTCAGGACATGTTGCCCCCTTGTCGCGACCGTTTCCGGGGGCCCATTATTGAGTGTGCAAGTCACCCCCTGCCATTATATACGTGTAAACATTGATCAGGCAGGGGTCATAGCTCTTCCATAGTTCTTAGTAACCAGTCCACTTTAGCCACCCAAACCATAGGCCAATTTTTTATTTTTCCATATCCTGCAATAGTCCTACACCAACCGAGGGTTATCTTTGGGTGCACTTTCATAGTGCATATAGGGATAATCGTCGGTTGGTGCCGCATTTCATTAAAATTTCCTAAGGGGCCTCTGCGAGTTGGCTTCGGCCCCTCGTACGCCTTCCAAAGGACCGGGACCCTATGGTCCCGAGATATGTAAAGTCATAAATAATAATAATATATTTATTTGCGTAAAACATGTTTAAAAAGGCTTACAGTACAAAAATAGAGCAGACATGTCTTGCCAAAATTAAACATAGCTTGCAAATATTTGTAACAACATTAATTTCCATAACAAAATTATTATTATATTACAACAACACTATTTTCGTTCTAGGAATTGTTTTATACTATAGAAGTTGTTATCAATTAACAATTCATTCAATAATTTTTTTTTTTGTGTAAGTACCTATACTTCATTGGCGTGATGGGTATCTCAACACGATAAAACAGATTTTAACAACTCGCATTTCAAGTAACAAGACTTCCAGCGGCCATTTACACCAAAAAAAATCAAATCTTTTTATTTTGTTTGTGTTTTATTATATCGATACCCATCACGTCTACGGAGTTTCGCTAGCTAATTTAGTTTGACCCTGTAAAAATCCGATATCGGTACATCGTGAATTCGTGAATACATTTGTGTCACTCAGTCGCTCTAATACAACAACATCGTAGGTAATGCAAGAATAGAATTGATCTCGATTTTATTAAAAAAATAAAAATTAATTTCTGCAGGAATGCTCAAATCTATATCTTTACGTCTAGGTTTTGTCTTTAGGTAGGTACTCTATATTCATATAATTATACAGCTGTTATTAATTATCCAAAGGTGGAAGGCATCGGTTACGACTTCCTGCCAGGTTCTCTCGACAGAAGTGTCATTGACAAATGGGTAAAGACCGAAGATCACACCTCGTTGGAAATGGCGCGAAGACTTATCAAAGACGAGGGATTACTATGTGGTGAGCTACTTATTTTTTTTACCATCTCGATTAGGTAAGCACCTATTGCCTGAACTATTTTCAAACGATACCTCTATCCCACATAAATTAAAAAGAAATATTCGGCTGATTTATGTAATGCTCAAAAAAACGAAATCATGTCCTACGAAATGTTTATGAGCTAATGATGATTGTTCATATCCTTGTTATAAAAGTACATTTGTTATAGCAATATCGATCTTATATGACAGGTGGCAGTAGTGGTTCTGCCATGTGGGGCGCCGTCCAAGCAGCCAAGTCATTAAAGGAGGGCCAGAAGTGCGTGGTACTGTTACCTGATAATATTCGCAACTACATGACTAAGTTCATATCCGACCAATGGATGGAGGCGCGGAATTTCCAACCATTAGTCAAAAAGGAGAACCTTCCGTGAGTATTATTGTATTATTCTTCCTTATAGGTAAGTATCTACGCACAATGTTGACTGCGTAGGTACTGACGCTTCTTTCACACAGCAGTCCAGTTTTGCTGGACCGGTTTTTTACTCTATCCTTCAAAACTGGACGCTGTGTTCACATTGCAGTACAGTTTTGCAGGATCCAGTAAAATGCTGGTCCCGCAAAACTGGACTGCCGTATGGACACGGTTGCATCCTGTTTTTGCAAACTTCGCGCCATGCTGCAGTTCGCAAGTTGGTATCTTTATAATTTTCCAGCGTTTTATCCCATATTATAGGCCTACTTTCAATTAGTGTAATAAGAAGTTCGGGAGCAATATTTGTTTGCGTCATTTTTCGACAAAACATAACATTCTCGGCGCTGCGCAAAAAGAGCAATGCGCTAGCGCTACACACGCGCTGGGTGGCGTGGCGGGCGCGGGGCGGGGGCTGCTACCACTTCACTATCCTGCAAAAAACAGTGTCCAGCAAAAAACCGCACACAGGAAGCCGTGTGGACACTGCTATTGAAATATATGATTAAACGGGATCCTGCTTTTTACTGGACGACGGATCCAGTTTCTAGTGACAAAACCGAATGGCACAATTCGTCCGGATAGGTTTTATGCAGGATCCCGCATGCGGTATGCTCGCGTGAACGGTAGCATATAAACACATTCGCCATCAAACGGGATCCTGCAGAAAACGGGATCCTGCAAAAAACTGGACTGCCGTGTGAAAGGGGCGTGAGCCATACCACACCGTTCTTATTTCGTAGAATTAAGGGCAGATAACGTAATTCAAGTGTTACCACAGGCGTGCTGTTGATCGTACCTAGACTGCGTACACAATGTTCTTTTCAAATAAGTGTTTTTAGAAAAATAACTGTAATGCCCGTACATAAAGTTCAATTTGCGCTACAACTTCAAACTTTTTATGACTTTTTCAATAGTTCTAGTCGTTCTGAATTCAACTTTATTTATACTTTATTAAAGTTTATATTTGTTTTTGTGGTAATAACATCAATTGGAAGCAAGACTTTAAATATTGAATACTTACATCAAATAGTGATGTTGACGTTCGGAGCTGAATCCATTCAACAAACAACAAATCAAGAAGTACTTCAAACTGCATAGTTTCATCCAATCACATGGCTTAGCTTAATGTAATGCTTGAGTATAATTTGAGTGATGTCATGTAATACAGGCCTAAGTCAGTTCTTGTGTATGGGCACTATCTTTGTGACTAAACAGCCTGCTCTGTAAAAAAGTTTCATCCGAAGCCCGGACTACATTTTGTCGTCCTAAGATCTATTCGTTTTCTTAATAATAACCGTTTTTATCAGAATAATATACTAGAACTAAATGCTGATAAGATTATAGCAATGACCTGTAAAAATTTGATATGCGTGTTTCAACTTATCTAAAAGATACGCTAAAAATCAATTAAAATCTACAGGAAAATCATATTATTCGTTTCAGTTCAGCAATAGCTCAATATATTAAAAAGACAAGTTATTTATTTACAACAGAACTGGCTTATCAGTTACTTGCAGATTATGGGTGACCATAAAACATTGATGTTGACCTTCCTTTAAGATAAACTATAATCAATTTAGTTAAAATTACGTCATATTAAACTTAATCTTCATTTAATGTCAATAATTGCAAAATTATCATCTTCGTGTCAAGGTGTTATCATGTTATTAAGAATTTTAACACATGTTAGCGATAACTCTGATAACGCTTTTAGTAATAATTTAGAACCTCGTGAAAGCTGAGAAAGAAACTATAGTTGACTTAGCACACGAGGTTGTTGACATGTGGAATGTGAGCTCGGCTGTCATTGTGCTGATTCTCGTTTTGGCCAGAAACGGCCTGATGACCGAAAACCTCGTTCAACACCTCAAGGCTCTCGTTAGGCGATTGAATCAAGGGCCTAATTCAGAAGGAGTAGTCCTTGATACTGCAAGCATCGTGAGGAGGTTCCTGTCTCTGGAGCCCTAACCACCCGTAGCTTAGACCCTGCTCCCGATACCGGCGGACGACAAATTTTTATATTTTTAAATGTTTTTATAAAAATATTTTCAAATGTATTTAAGAAGAAAATAAATCAACGAGATAAAAAAATGTTTATATTACTTAAACCTCTGCTTTTTGGATCAACGCAAACGGGTAAATCGAAACATTAGGGTAACTTGGGTACTAAAATGCTAGCTAACGCGTAAATATCACTATACGATACCTATTTCAAAATAGCTTGATTGATATGACGTGACAAAAGGTGCGGAATGGCTCGAGTTACGAATTCGCCCTCCCTTAAGTATTTGGGATTCGATGATCGACGTGGCTGCTTCTTATTAATTAAAAATGCAATATTGGCCCCGATTCTGTTGTTCACAAACTAAACTAAAGTTCAGTGCATCTTTTTCTTTCTATTTCAATAAGAGAAGGACAGAAGATAAATATTAGTTTAGTCCTGTCAAATTAGATAATCCATAGACAATTTTAGACGTGATTAAAAAATTGGCTACTAAAAATACGTTAATTTCCGTCAGGCGCTGACTAATTTGACAGGACTAAACTAATATTTTATCTTCTGTCCTTTTCTTAGTGAAATAGAAAGAAAAGATGCACTGAACTTAAATTTAGTTTAGTTTGTGAACAACAGAATCGGGGCCAATATTGTTTAAATTAAAGCCCGCCCTGATGAATTTTCCGTGAGGTGCGATCGAGCGAGCTCCATGACTAACTGAGGATTGAAATCCCCAAATAATAATTGATGATAAACGGACGGCAATTATGCCTAATCCATTTTAAGAACAAATATCGAATAAACTCTTTTACAGAAGCACCTGCTCAAGGCACACTGTATGTCAACCTTTTTTTCTATTTTATATCTATGCCCGTCTGCTAAGAAGGGCTGGTTTTAATTTATGTTTGTAAACTTATTAGGTGGTGGAGTAAACCAGTGACGCAAGCCATGGTGCAGGCTGTCGCGAACGTGCCTCACAACAGCACGCCGACCGAAGCACTCGCCGCTCTCAAAGAAAGTCAATCACCACTGTTGACGGTTGTCAATGATAAAGGGTAAGTAATAAGAATACATCCGCTTGCAAATCCGCAGCACGAGCAGTGACGTAGTAATGTACCACTGTAATGCTATTTATGAGCTAAAGTGACTAAACAAACCGGCCGTAGTAGGTGGGATGAATATACGCATTATAAAACTACAAACTACGCATACATAGTATTGATTTAGATTTAGATAGACCTCAAAAATTCTTTTGTGTTTCATTGCATTGTATTGACATTGCGCAAACGGATCCCTCAATACAAAAAATATTATCACACATCCAACGCATAAGGGAGGTAGGTACCAAAAAAAAAATCTTTTCAAGATTTTATTTTACAACATTGTGGGTGTGATTATTATGTATAACCATGCACGGCGTTTAGCACCCTTGCTATCACGCCATGCTAATTTATTGGGGACGTTAATATCAAAGGTAAAATCGTAGACGTCGAATGTCACGATAACGGGACATGCAGAATTATAAAACCGAAATTAGAGCACACATGCTACTTTTAGCATCGGCGATCGGCGATTTTGCGACTGTATCTATGCTGCGTCGCGTTTTGGCGACTCTGCGTTCCATCGCAGTATTAAAATCGCTCGTTTTAGAGATTCTATTGATGCTGCATCGCGATTTCACGACTTCCTGCGTTCGGACGCGGTATCGGAATCGAATATATACTGGTTTAACAACAGAATCGGGGCCGAAGGGAACGAAGGTAAAGAAATCGGCTCGGCTGTAGTGTTGCCAATCCATAGTCGACTATCGATATCCAATGCCCTATTGATTGCAATGGTGTTGTTTACAAATGATAAATTTCAAAATTATTTCTTTCTTTATTTTTTTAAAACTGTAGCAGTAACACAGGTCGATAGCAACATAAAAAATATATACTGGTTTAACTGAATGGTCTTCGTTTAATTACATTGCTATTAAAACATACCCAATAGCATTGATATATTAAAAGGAGGAAGATCTGCGCTAACATCGCAACCACTAAACCTGGGAATGATGCTCTCCAAAAGTAAGACGTGAACTGGTTATTGGATTGCTTTATCAATAAGTCAAGCAGCGATGCAGCTTCAAATAACTCTCTTCAAAGCATACTGTCAAATATTTTACTCGTGTAGCCTTTGGTCTAACTTCACTCTAAAGGCCGTTAATGCTCTTCGAGTCCAGTACAATAATGCATTCAGGATGCTGTTGGGGCTGCCACGCTTCTGTAGTGCCTCAGGGATGTTCGTGGGCGCTCGGATTGACAGCTTCGCTACAATTAGACGTAAGCGAGCAGCGTCCTTGTTGCACAGGGTATATACCAGTAACAACAGTCTCCTGAGTGTCATTGCCAACAAACTGGATTGTCCTTTCATCTGTTATATAAGTCAGCTACATGCTCCTCTAAAATTAAATATTGGTAATGTCTACTAACATAGTTTTTAAGTTTGTATGTTACTAACATCTTGTATTGTTTGTATTGTGTATGGAATTAGAATCTATGGTAAGGGTGTAGCTTCGTCAAAATCTAGTGCAACACTGAGTCGTGTTCCGCAGATGCCAAACGACCGGCATCCAAATATGTGCGGAGGGTAGTGTTCAGCCGCTGTGTCGAGCTTCCGAAAAGCGACTCAATCGCCGCTTGTGGCGTTTTTTAAATGTTCGGTGTGGAATGTTTGGTCGCTGCATTTAGCTTCTAATTTTTAATGTTTTTTTTTCTTTGAGCACTATGCGAAACGATTGAAAAAAATTGGTCACAATTTTTGAACCATAAAATAATTCTCAATCATCAATCATTCTCAGGATCAAAAAGTTTAGAAATGACCTTGCCCACGCCCCTATTCGATTTGATCCATACTTCCAGGGACACCCTGTATATTATAGCAAGCTGCCACCACACACAAGAGACGATGATTAATTATATATTTTTCCATCATTTCATTGATGGTCGGCCTAGCTATAATATAAATTACAGTATAAGTTGGTGACATCATAGAAATATAAATTATAACTGTGTGTGCGGACAATAAAGATAGTACAGTGGACCCCCGGTAGTCCGACAAACATTTTGCAGGGCAGTGTCGAACTATCGAATTTGTCGGATTATAGAGTACTGCCTAAGATCCCCTATAGTCCGAATTTTTTTACAAAAGAGTACCTTGACAAATTACCGATTCAATGATAAGATTCTTTATGTAGATGATGTCGGATTATAGGGGGTGCCGGATTAGACAGGGGCCGGATTACCGGGGGTTCACTGTATTGAAAATATATCGTAATATGCCTAGCTATGATTTATGTTACTAAACATATTACAGCTACGTCTGTGATGGGCTTTAGGTATACGAATACGTTCGTGCTACCCTATAGGTACACATTGCACGTCCATGTTATACTGAGCTTCTTGGTACGCGTGACCGACGTAAACCTATTTCCTGTCTGGGAATATAGTTATTTCGCACATTATTACAAGTTGTGATGTTATTTTTTTAGATCTGTGATCGGTGTGTTCACGGCGGACAATGCCCGTCGACGACTAGCCAACCTGTCGGGCTCATTGTCGGAAGCTCTCGAAAAATTCACCATTAAAAAGTTTTACAAAGTGGACCTTGCCCACAAACCAACACTAGGATTAGTCTCGCGTATGCTCGACATTGCCCCATACGTTGTTGTTGTTAAATCAGGTATGTTATATCTACTCTTAATCTTGTTGTCTTATTTTGTACTTATGTTTCATTCATTTCAGGCACAAGTCTAAATTCTTATATAGGGGTTGCGCTTTTTTTTTTGTGGGTGGGATATCATCAAATGACCCCTCCCGCTCAGGGTGGAGCAGAAGGGAGTGTCACTCTTACTTAATAAAACCCACCCGTGTTCCTTCCTTAGCCCTTTATGTTCCAGGGTAGCGGTAACCCTTTCGGACAATCCCGCTGCCCCGGCAGGCTACGGCCCTTACGGGCCCCTTCCTTATGATACTGACATCTCTTTGAGGCGCGCGTGGAACACATACGCGCCGTCCGGCATGGGCCTGGTCCTGATCGGACGGAGAGTTACCCATTACTCTCCGCCCGCAGGCCCGCGCCTACGGTGGCTGGGAGTCGTCACGCGGCTCCCGACGCCCGGAGCGTCTCCCGCGGCGGCTGGGACATGAGGTTCTCTCCCTCAACCGTCCCGCCACCTCCTTCGCTAGCATGACTGCTTCGCAGAAGGAGGTGACTGCCTCCCACTCCCTCTCACCCCGGACCATGACCTGAACCAGGGCCAGGCGCGAGATGTCGCCACCGCTGCCGATCGCCTCTACGAGAACACGGCGGTGCTCCGCCCAACCGGGGCAAACCTCCACCATATGCTCTACCGTGTCCTCTGGGCGATCCTCGCAGTGGTGACGCCCGGGATAGGGGTTGCGCTAAGGCAGCTCGCGCATCTTCCAGGCTATCCTGGCGCGTTCGTCTTAAATATAAGAAAGTAGATTCAAACCATTGTAGGCTCAGGTAAACTTAGGTATTCCCTTCTCTGCGATATTTTTTTCGACGTTGATTATGATTACAATTATACTACTGTCATGCCAGTAGCAAATCCCCAACCTCGGGTTTGACCCCCGGGCCGTCACACCAGCATTTAACGCTAGTTTCTTTTTTTATTTCTCTGTACTGTATGTATATTTTCGTCATGAAGGATTTGCCCATTATTTTAAACGTTGTATTGTCACTAGTGACACTTGAACTACAGATCCACCTCCTTTGAAAATTTTAAATAAAGGCGCTGACAGAGGTGCGGTTGATTGCACTCACCACACAACTGATCAGTGCGCACCCAACACCTTAATGAGTGCATTCTCACCTCTCCTAGTGATTGTTTCTGACTAAAGCTAAATGGTTAATGTTAAATCTATTAGGTATACTCTCAACCATTATTTTATTTTACAGATGCATCAACGAAAACTCAGAGCTCAATTGGACTGTTCACTTCAGAAAATCTACTGATGAATATCTCCACAGAAACCAAATACATGAATGGAAGCTAAAACTTGTAACCATTTAAAAGACTGATATTAAACAACCATGATGCTTTCACATAAATTATATGCATTGACATAATTTTAGCTTTCTAAATCCAAGCAAAGAATTGTTGATTGTGAACTAACATTTCATTTTTATAAACTGAATGAAAATATTATGCTGTTGTCATCTCGAAATGTAAATTATTGTAAATAATTTTGGTACAAGACTATTATTTAATTACTTATGATAACATCAGCAGCTAAATGGTGGAAGCTCAAGATTGAACTTCACATCAACATTTATTATTTCGGAACGGAAACTAATTAGTAATTAGATAGTATTACTTCAAGAATGTAATTAATAGACATTCAAACAATTTACTTTATTTTGAAATTTGATTTTATTGAGTCAAACCACAGGCCACACATAAGATGAATTATTATTTTAAGTTATAGCTGTTGTCTTCTATAATCTGGTAATAAATATGTATTTTGATTGATTTTGTGATTTTAATTGTACTGTGTGCCGTTTTTCTAGTTTTAAAAACTAGTGCAGGGTGTGCACAGCAGCACCAAGTTAGTATACTGGCAATAGAAGAAAGAAAAACATTTACTTGTGCTAAACATTGCGCAAAGGAAAACACCAAAATATGCATATTATTATGTGTAAGTACTAAGTACACAACAAGTACATATCTATAGGATTATTCTGTTTATCCACCCCAAAAATACACCCTAAGGTCACAAAATAACACAGAACACAAACACAGAACAACAAACAAACAAACAGAACACAGACAGGTACAGAATAACAAATTAATCTACATAATGTAGATAATAATATCTGAACTACAAGTCAGAATTTATGGTTTATTCACAGTCGTCCCCACTGGGCACGAGTGGGAAAAAAAGTTTCGTTCCTCCCCAGTGATGACGATTGGAACTTTTTATTTCCCACTCGTTCCGCTATAGACAAAATACAAAATACAATAATGGGGATTTGAAGAAATTTCACACGGATTGTTAAAATGTGCCCAGTGGGGACAATGGGGTGGGGACGACCGGGAATAAACCGAATTTATGAATCAGTCTGCAATTAATACATATAAAAAAGTAAAAAAAAACTATGTTCATGACAATGTTTTTTTATTAGATTTATGGTGATGGAGAAGATTGTTTTGCATTTGCCGCAAGTATAGCTCCAGGTGCAGGATATGGTCTCATTTGGTACAAGGAACCAGTAGCAGTCGAGTCCACTCCTGTCTTAGCATGGGTATCTAGCCCAGAGGTCCAGCTCCCCCTTGATATGTCAGAATAAGCTGCAGGGTCCATTGGATCCAAGTCATTGTCTTTAACCCGCAGTCTTTTATTCCTGTGATGCACTAACTCTTTCTCTTTATCTCGACGCTCTTGTTTCTTCTCCTTGTGTTGTTGCTGTTGAGGTACTTCTTGGTCAGAAGCTTCACTGCTGTCATCACTTTCATCACCTTCCTTCAATAATCGCTCTTCACGTAAATGTGCAGCACTTTCAGTTGGAGTTGCACGCGGGTGAGCAGGTGGCAGCCAACTAACCAAATTATTGTGAACATTCCAAAAATAATGCTGACCAAATCCTTCATCATACACTTCCTCCCAACCTGATGGCAAGGGCCACAGCTCCAACGCCTTTTTCTTATATTCCATGTAGGTTTCGCTAGGAACTAACTTTCCCGTTTTCCATCTTTTTACACAATACTTAGAACATTCGTGGAAGATATTGCTTTTATTTGGACAACTTTTATGACCTTTGATGGGGTCAACATTGACACCCTCGATACCTTCCCAAAAGTGTTCTTTATTGACACGCTCATCAAGTTTACTGTCGTAATCTTCTGCAATGATTTCTTCACTAGCCTGTACAGGAGTTTCATTGCTAAGGACGGGATCTGCCGGTTTTGGTTTCAATAGTCCTCTTTTAGCTAGACGCGCGGCTAAAGCTGGTGGGAGAGGCATGGTACGAAAAGAAATGAAATGATATAAATAAAAAATACTAAAACGACGTTACTTATCGATTCTTTGATTTTATTTTATTAGTTAAAATATCTTAGCTAGTCGTAAATTCTGAAATTGATTGACATTTCAGTCTAGAGCTGTCAATGTCAACAACAGATTAAACATGTTTTTTTTTTGTGGTGCCAAAAAGCACTGCATTTATTATGTTAGTAAGTTCCAGTTCAATCTGTACGGATTTTATGGATATATAATGTCAATCTCGTAGACCAAGCAAGAATTCACTTCCTGATCTTCAATTGAATGTAACCAAGGTCTTTGATTGAACTGATGCCAGTTTTACCGTCTAAGGTCCCCAATAGAGTAAGGGCTTTTCTGCTGTGCTGTGAATACACTGACCTCTAATAAACACAGGTCAGTGTGGGAATGCCACACTGCAGTTTTATAATACCTACTTATTAATGCACAAAGAATAAGGTCTGATTTTTCCAACTCCAGTTAACTACCGGAGGAATAATTTTGAATTTTTGGCAAAAACTTGCAGACGTCATTTTATTCTACGAATAAAAATTATCAGTTGGTTGAAAAATCAGCCATAGGTAAATTATAACAGTAGGTACCTAATACATGTGATGAAAGTCCGTACCATTTCTGCCGCCAAGCAACGTTGCCCTAATGGAGTGTCGGTGTACAGTCCCATAAGACATTCTGTTCAGTTATCTTGGGGATGGCAACGCATCGCTTAACTGGAGTATTGCAGATGTCCATAGACGGTGGTGACCATTTGACTATCCGATAGGCCAGCTCGTTTGTTTGCCACCCTATAGAACAGGATCTGTATAATAAAGTAAGGTCGTCGATCAATATATCATAGAAGATCGCAACCTTGTGCTCAACTGAAATGGAGCCTTTAATTAAATTGTACTTAAATTTTTGGCTACAAAATACTCGAAACCTGAATGATGTCCTTTGTTGCAGTTTCAAAAAAAGTTTACGTTTCTATACCTTAGATTAGGATCCTCCTGTGTTCATGATCCTCTCGGGTCGGGGGCTCCATCAGTCTGGGAGCCTGTGGCATTTTGCCCCTCCTGCCACCCTATTTTTACGCCACTGAAACCATGCAGACATGACAGGGTCCGAACAAAAAAAAACGGAAAAACGTTTTAGATATTTTATTAATATTGCTCTCTTCGTATATCTTGCGAGCAAGTGGCAGAACTATCGGAGGGCTAGGCAGTGCCGTGCACCGGGGCCCCTCGGCTCCTGGCCAGCAAACCTCGAACTGACCTAGCAAAAAATGTCATCCATCTTGAACATATAATAAATACTTTGTTGTGTTGTGTAAGCTCTTGTATTTAGCCACTTCAACCCAGGGCCGTAGCTAGGGGGGGGGGCATTGTGGGGCAATGCTAGGGCATTGCCCCACAATGCCCCCCCCCAGCTTAAGGTAGGCTAGCTTAAGGTTCTTAAGGTAGGGCATTAGTGTTTAAAGGTAGGCCTTTAAACACTAATGCCCTACCTTTAATACCTTAAGAAAACACCATCAACAAAGTTATGACGGAAAAAAAATACTAGTTCAAAGTGACATCTAAATGATTCCGAATTAACCACGGCATTTTACAATCATAATATCGTCGACCGTAGGTTCAATTGAGGTAAGGGACAAGATACCCAATGTCCCTTACCTCAATTGAACCTACGGTCGACGATATGTTAATTCTTTATTCTGCTCATAGATGGCATTTGAAATGTGTGCGAGATTTGTTCGTATTGCAGTCTATGGAACGAGGAACCCCAGCCTTTAAAATCCGAGGAAGGTCGAATTGTTTTTTTTGCGAATTCTATGTTGATCCCATATTAAAAGTTGTTAATTTTGATGGTTAGAACACCCCCCTAAATTGTGTCGCATGTTTTCAAAGTAAGCCTATATAACACCCCCAACAATTAAGTATTAACTGACACATAAGAAAGCCACAAATCGATTGACCAGAACAGATCAAGTACTTAACATTTTTATTTCCGCCCTACCTGTAACAACAGCTGCCCTACCTTTAATTCAAGTCTAGTTACGGCCCTGCTTCAACCACTCGGCTGTTCACGTTCGCGTCAAATTTCATGGTTTGAATTTCGTGGACTATAACTGTAAAACCAGCGAGGTCAATTTTGCATGATATATGATATCTATTTTTTTTTTCTCTTTTATCGCATTTTTTATTGTTCAGCTTTAGCATATAACATAATTTTCTTAGCATATTGATTAAAGAGAAGAAAAAAAAATACATGAAACGAACGATCCTTGATTTCAAAATATTTTCAGGGGATTCCCCGTGCCGTTAGTTTACCATTATAATGTATTTATATTTTTTACTTGATAAAATAAAACCTAACTAGTTTAGATAGAGCCCCAACTTTTTTCGCATCGGGACCCCTGGTCACGTAGCTACGCCACTGTGTGCGAGTCCTGTCTATATACCTATAACATTATTTTTAGTGTATGCGAAACCTGAACATAGTTTTTTCAGAATAAGTACTCGATTCCAATAGTTTTTACACCATGTTATATTTTGTCCAAAAAATATTTAAAAAATGGTTACAAGTTGGACACCGAGCGACACGAAGTATCAATATCGAGCGAAGACGACGCTGCATACGCGGGCGGCGCGGGGTCGACGGGTCAGGGGTTTATAAAATTCAAAGTCCTGACTGACTGATATATCTACGCACAGCCTAAACCGCTGGTCTTAGACATGGAGGGTGTGTCGTTTGTGAAGGGTAGGTATCCACTAAGAAAGGCTTTTTCAAAATTCTACCCCTGAGGTTGAATGGGGAGAAGATGAAAATTCACGCGGACGCAATCGCGGGCTGAAGCTAGGTTCTGTAAAGATTAAAGTAAGAAAATGATAATGGTTGACTGGCATTAAGTCCGCGTAGGTAAAGTACTTTTTTTTCCTTGTTCATAAAGTTTTAATAAATAAATGAAATGCTCATATTTTGAGTAATATTCGTCTGGTTGCCATCAGAAACATGATTAATAAAACAAGAGTAGGCTTATGGGTGCTTTATTATATTACTATATAGACTAGACGTAAATATCATTTTAATTGCGGTGATAAATTACCGAAAATGGACTATCTAATATATAAAATTCTCGTGTCACAGTGTTAGTTACCATACTCCTCCGAAACGGCTGGACCGATTTGTATGAAATTTTGTGTGCATATTGGGTAGGTCTGAGAATCGGCTACTATCAATTTTTTTTTTTTTTGCAAAACGACGTTTGCGGGGTCAGACTCAGCTAGTAATAACTATAATTATGTCACTATGAATTATTCCAAAGCAAGAAATACACCAATACATTCTTGAATTCTGAAAAAAAAAAGAAAATAATTAATAAATAAAATTAAAACAATAAGAATACTATGAATACGGTGAAGCTTTTTCAGCCCAATATAGCCCTGTATTTAATTCCTAGTAGATGACTCTGTTATCGTTACTTTATTTAATACTCTTACAGGTATTTGTAAAAAAGTCTTAGGCCACAAACCCACAGACAATGTAACATACAGCACCCGGTTCCTGAAAGGATCGACGCAAAAATACAGTGACTTGATGTCTGAAATAACATAGCCTAATCAATCAAAGCTATTTTTTTAAGTTGTCTTTCAAAAGCCAGGTGCTAAATTATTTAAAAAAAAAACAGCTTCATCTACCTACTTAAGGTGAATGCTCAGGTAGCCCGCAAAATTCGAATTTTCTTGCGTTTTTTGCAATTAGTTATGTATTAGGTTGAATGTTGATAAAAATTTGATTCGCGGCCGTAACAAGTATGTGTTTACATAATTATAATCATTAAAGTCATCAATACGACTCTATAAGACCATGTAATCCAAACTACGACAATTCCATAATGTTAGGATTACCTGGTCTTAAAGAGTTGTATTGATGACTTTAATGATTATAATTCTGTAAATACATCCTTGTTACAGCCGCGAATCAAATTTGGATCACCATATAACCTAATTCTGACTTGCAAATTGCAAAAAACGTAAGAAAATTTGGATTTCGCGGGCTACCTTGAGCATCCACCTTAACCAAAACGAATTTTAATTAACTTCCATCTCCATTACCTGCTCAACTACAATACCATAGCCTGCTGCATTACAAAGTCTACTCAATTACTATAGTACTACTTCTACTCTGCCTTTATACTGACGTCATATTTTTTTTTAAATCCTTTTCGTTCATTTGTTTTTCCTGATAAATGCGTAGTGGCGATGCTTATACTATATTACTTGCTACTGATCGCTATCTACGTTACAAGGCAAGCGGCATCGATTTACTGAATAGCAGTTCATGCGATGGCCTTGATAGAACGGAAATAATTATCACCTGATAATAGATGTCTTCACTCACCACTGGCGACGGATGTGTCACTGCGCGACACCTTGGTGGGAAGCACGGCGTCGTGGAACTCTCCAGAGTGCATTAGAGTCTGATCCGATGAGCTTTTATCTCCATTTGAAATGAAAGGAGTGACAACATCCATTTCATCAAAATTATTTTTCTCTAGAGATTCTTTTTGAATGGCTGATTCTGCATTATAAGAAACGGTCGTTTCTGATGTGATACTCTCAGCATGGGCTTCTTTGTAACCTTCTTCTACGCTCGTAACTTGGTGCAAATCATCCTTTACAACTTTGATTTCTACTTGTTGCTCTTCCGTTATTTCATGATCATTAAGTGGCAATTCTTTCACTGAATCCACGTCTTCGCTTAATTTTCCACTGTTATTAC
Source organism: Globia sparganii (assembly GCA_949316385.1). Lineage (NCBI taxonomy): Eukaryota > Metazoa > Arthropoda > Insecta > Lepidoptera > Noctuidae > Globia > Globia sparganii. The sequence continues at coordinate 9,366,006 of OX438671.1, forward strand.
TTGGTGGGGATATAGATTGTACAGCATCTTCTCGTTTTAACTGCTTCCGTCTTTCACTTTTATCATAACCCAAAGGGTGTAAGTTGATAGAAGACGGCGGGCTGTTGTCTAGAGACAAGTCCATTGAAGTGATTAAACTTTCATCTCTGCTTAAACAATTACCTCCTTCGGGAACAATATGAATATTCAACACTGTTTTATTCTTATTTTGTTCATTGTCCATATCTAGCGACGTAAGGGATGGTTCGTTGGAATTACTAGCAGCTAGAGAATTCGTAGAAATAGTCTTATTTGAATTAAGTTTATTTCTAACTAAGAAACCTCTAACATGGGCTTGAATGACAGTAGCTGCACTGGACATCGTAGAGGAGTCGTCAGTAGATAAAGAGAGAGACTTTTCCTCGTTTACCGTTTGCAATACTGTATCCATTCTTGTAATTCCATGTGGTCTTCTTTCGTTCAAAGAACCAGCAATAGGAAAATCGCATTCTTCCTGGAAGATAAAATTCACATTTGAACTAAACATTAACTGAAAGACAATCACTTAGATATTATAAAGAATTACCTTATTTTTTTCAACTTCATTCAAAAATATTGTTTCATCGTTAATAGTGTCGTCAAAAGTAGATGCTCTACTTTTAAAAAGAAACGATCGAAATACTTTCTGTATAGTGACTGCTGCTGTTTCCAAGTCCATGTTACTATCTTGATTATGAATTTGTGGAATCTCATTCAACTTTGTTGATATGTACTCATGACCACTGTAATCAATGTCGGTTTTTTTTGTGTCGTTTTCAATTAAATCAATATTCATAATTTGATTTTGGTGTTGCGTAATCTCTTGAAGATCTTCGTAGGCAGATATTACCCCGTTTGTATCTGAATTATCTTTATTGCCTTCGGGTAAATGAGCATTTTCAGTATCATTTTTAACAGTGTTATGTTGCTTTACCTCGCCATTAGCGGATTCTTGTGTAATTAGTGTCACGACATCACTATCAGCATTTGTTTCCAGTAGTGATTCCAGCGTGTCTGAGTTTATTTGTGGATCTTGTAGTTCCACAGTAGGTGATTCTTTAAAAGAAGTATCAAATGTGTTTGTTTCCAGGGGATCCTGTTCATTGCCGTTTATATTATCATCATTATTAGTCGTAAGTTCGATGTTATTTGTAATATTTGAACCATTCTTAAAATTGGGATTGATATAATGTTGTATGCTTTCGGTATCGTTTGACAGGGTTTCTTCTTTATTAAGTGGCAAATTAACATTGTCAATTTGAGTTTCGACAGTGTCGTTAGAGATTACATTTGCTACCTGTGTTACTGAGTTTTGACCATCTAATTCTGCGGTCTTTTCCAACTCCACTTTTTTATCCTGGTTTATATTATTGGAATTAATTGGACTTGAAAAATGTTGTTCAGGATCAGGAGAGGAATTTGACGATGGGTCAAATTCCTGCAAAACTCCAGCTTCTGCTACTAATTCTTGACCTTCCTGAAAAGATTGTATCCCAACACGCGTTATTTGTCCATCTACCATAGGTGCACGCAAATTATCTAACATCTCTGCTTTAGTATCAGGAGTCTCGGTCTTTGGTAACTCATTTAAAGTAGAGTGTTGGGTAGGTATACTGTCACTTATTTCATTAGTTGATTCCGTCAAATTAATATTAATTTTTGACTCGTACTCTGTATTTTCATTATTTTTTAAATTTTCTTTATCTTTTGTTGCTAAGTCTTTAATTTCCTGGTATTGAGGATCTTCACTTGGTGTACACAACTCATGTGATAATTTAGCCTCCTCTGATGAATTACCTAAATCTTGTTCATTCTGAGTAGGCTTTTTAAGAACGTGAACTGCTGTAGGTTCCTGTGGAAACATCGGTGGAGTATCATCTTTAATTGTTGGAGTACCCTTTATTTCAGGACACTTGCCTCTCTGTTGATTGAGTAAGTCGTTATTATATTGTTTTCTTTGCTGTTCTGCCCGTTGCCGTACTTTGTTTTGGGCCTTGGCAATTTTTTCTTCCAATGTCAATGTTTTCTTTTGAACTGTAAAGTTATTAAGCGCGTTATTAAGTAACATCTTAAAATCCTAATGTTTTTAAACGAGCCGTATAGTATTGCAGTCATCAACCATCATGAACTAGTTACTTGAGTATAATAAAAATGAGTTAACAGCTCAATCAGTCAGCGTATTGGTTGCGACTTTGCGATTGCTCGATTGCATTGATTCCTTGAGCAGCATCTGACTAATCGTAACAAAACGCAATGCAGTTATTAGTTCGTCACGTAATGAAATAATTTAAAATACTTTATTACTAAATTCTGATAAAATGTAAAAATAGTGGAATTGAAGGTACGTTGCTTGTCATCAAGTTGGAGGAAGTTCAATAAAGTATGGGAAAAGGTTAATTGCTATGATGGTTAGAAATTGAGATACCAGCATAATAAAAAGGCTGAGGAGCGAGTGTTCAGCTGTAGGTAAAGTTGTCAATTAATGTAAAAGTTAGGAAAGAACATTTTCCTGCGCTTCAGACTTTGTGCGCATTAAGCAGCCATGTTATGTAATAAAAAATATATAACTTACGAGGGCCATCTCTTATTTCCAGCAGTTGTTGCACATGACTGGCACAGAACCCATAAATATCAGCTGGATTGTTTTTCAGCACTTCCCTTGTTAATCCTTCTATTAACTCCACAAGACCCGAAGGCATCTTTGGAGGCGTCGACCTATAATATGTTCGAGAGCCAGTTAGCCTCATTGTTTTAAGGTTTTATATATGTAATTGTTAATTTAGATACGTAGACCATTTAAGGCACAATGTATGTAAGCTAATTCGAGGGCGAATTATTTCACTTAGCACTTTAACTAGGTACTGCTTTCGTGACGACTGTGTGTTGTCCAGGCAGTGTAGAAAATAGAAATGAAGGTAATCGTGTGAAGTATCGGACCCAAACACCTTGTGCTTTAAATGTTTGGCCTGCGGTAGTCATAGTGATGTGTTAACTTGAACTTGATTTGTTGCGGTGTATTTATTGATCGCACGGGGTTCATCGCACGCTTGTGTTCAATGACTTACTCAAAAGGTAAAACAGTCACGCCCATAATATGAAATGTCAATTTTCAAAGTTTGGCTTAAACATAAGATCGTTCGATAACATGATACTTTAGGAAAATGTATTTTTTAATAGTCTTAGCAAGTGTCAAATAGGGCCTCGATTTGAAATGAAAAACCGAGTAATGTGAAAATTTCTTGTGTATTTCCAATGTAGTTTACGCAACTGAGTAATCACTAGGGGAACGTTATCTCTGAGGACAGTAGGTGAGACGGGCGAGCGAGGCCGGCGCTTACTACTAGCCGCCGCGGGGCGCCTACGCTTACATTATGTTTACTTAAAGAATTCAATTCATGTGAGTCAACTTTTTTATTTCCATACTGTGTTCTATAATAGTAATTTATATAAGATCATATATAATTTTTGCAATGTTAATACATTTTACATAACAAACATCTCCATAGTGTACATACATACACACGCAGTAGCGCTATGTCGCGGCGCGTATCGGTATATACAGAGGCGCGGACGCGTCCGGCACTGCGGCCACTGGCCTAGCCGCGCCCGCGGCGCTCTACAAGTGATGATAGAAAAAATTAATTGCTACAATAATATCATACAAATTAATGACTATTCCCTTACAAATTATTATATCTACTTTTAGCATTGTTCTACTCCAATATAATCCAAATTAACTTTTTAGTTTTACCGAGCTGTATGCATGATACATGAATAGTCTCCAGTTCGCTCAGACCGATTTTGCCCAATTAAAGTGTTCCTCTCCCGCAGCTATGTATAGAAATCACACTGCTATAAATTTATAATAAATAAATGCCTATTTACACTATGTAACTATACAAAATGATAGTACGACGAAATTACATTATTGAATCGAGCATCTAATTTAAATGAAAATTTCATACAACGATCTACGGGCGCGGGCCGAGACGGCGAGGCCAGACGCGGGCCGCGCCGCGACGTCCCGCGTACACTAAACAAATTACAATTTTAATTTTTTCTTATTCATTTTTGTACAATCATATTCAGCCAAAAGCTGGGTGCCCGATTAATACATCTATCGGTGATCCGAAATGCGTTACAATCGATCATGCATCAATAATACATACAACTTTAACTTATTTAAACAATTTAACAATATTAAAAAATCCTAAAGTAAACTAGAGACCTATGTAAACGTATATAAAATAGTAATAATCATTATGACAGTGCATCGGGATGCGGACATATTAACATTTAGCACTATTAGTAATTTGTAGTCACACCGAACATGAGTCGATGCGGTCCGACGGCGCTCGCGAGCGAACCGAATCCACAGAGTCATCGGCACGACAGCGTATCCGGACGACCGACCGTTAGAGGTATTAAAAATTAATAACGTCATTAACAAAAATGTAATCGAATAGAAAATATCAATACATAGCTGAAAACAAATTCAATCGCATTATTCTAGGTCGTGGATGGAGGGTGTGGTCGCGGCACTCGCTCATCACTTGGCGAGGGCCGGCGCGCCGCCCGCGGCCGCCTGCCGCTTGTGGCTGATCTCCAGCTCGCCCAACCGCTTCCACAGCTCGTCGCGCTCCTTCTCGCGCTTTTTCTCTCTGCAACAACACAGCTCTGTTACACTGGGCCCGCTCGTATCAATCACTAAAAGCCATATTTGACCAAACTCGGTATAGAATTAAAGTATACAACAAAATCCGTTGAATGGTTTGTTTTGAAAAATGTATCTGTTAATCAACCAGATCAATGCAATGTAAATCATTGAATTGTTAAAATGAAATAAATTGCAAAATGTGAGCTACGCAATTAGGCTGTGGATGCACTATTGACAATCACACTCCTAGCAATGTTAATTTTCCTGCCCTTCAACCTTTACCAGATTTGTATGGACGTACCAGTAAACGTCGCTCGAAGTATCGCAGTATCAACGGTCCTGACAGGCAGGTATTTTGTATAGAGGTAAAGGATAAACGAAAAATTGTAAAGGGTACGTGATTGGACTCTAAAGGCCACTATTTAATGCAATGTATGCAAGTACTTTCCAAGCAGAGAAATAGAAATATTCAAATACAACTTTTAAAATAAATAACGATGCACTCACTTCTGCCGTTCCGCCTTATAGCTAGCAGTGAGCTCATCAAAGAGCTTGGAATTCATCTCCATGAAAGTCTTGAGCACATTGTAGACGAGCGCCACTATGGTCTGATTCCAGTGCTCCTTACTGATCCGATACAGCGCGGGAAACATTATAGGCATTATAACGTGATTGTTTTCTTCCATCAGTGACATTATATATTCGTTGTTCCAAAAATAGAGTGCTCTTTCAGCCACCTGGAAGTAATATTTATTTAATTATTATTTTTGTGAGCTTTATGACATGGCGGCGCCATATTCAACTGTACTGTACTTCGAGTATAAATATCAAACATCTTCCAATGGCTCACTATGTTCGTCAAGTTTGCAGAAATGTTTTTCATTATGCTGGAACATGACACTCACGCAACTTGTGTTCTAATTAAATACACACTCACTATTTCTTTTCTCACGAAGCAGAAAAGGGTACGCAGGAAATCCAAATGCTTGTGCTACAATCGTATATTCATTTGCTTGTCCCACAATCAACATTCATGCATCTTGTTTGTCACACTTACTATTACTACTTATAACCTGTATCCAGACAGTCATCCTCTTCTACAGTATTTTTATCTCACGAAGCGACGCGCGCTTTACTTGTAGTTACCAAGTATTCAAACACGCTGTGAATGTGTGTGAGTGTGCAGGAGCTCTCGGTACCTTCCGTGACAATGGCGAAGGCGGAAGTGTGTGTGTACGTGTGCGCGAATATGTTATGTTCTGACGCTACTCGTCTTCACGCACACATTCACAGCGTGTTTGTATACTTGGTTACAATTAGTAAAGTGCGCGTCGCATTGTGAGATAAAAATAATTATATACCAATAAATCAGCAAAATCACTCCAAATCATAATAATTCATTGCCGCGTATTCGTCAAATTACCTTGCGGAGGCTTACCATATATGGTTTTGGTTGAGACAGGTAAACAACATCCTCATGACCGAATTTCAGTCACGGTGGCCCATTACTCTTACAATATAGCATGGGATGGGTATTATTATTCCAACATAGCCTATAAACCACTAAATATACCTAGAATATTTTCGCAGATTGTTTTTTGTTATTACTTTGTACCAAAATTAATCTAAGTTAATAATGGTCACAGCATTCAAATGTCAAAAAGTTATGGTCAAGTCAGGATATGCGGCTGTTTTTTGGCCGGCCGCTGTCGTCGCCAGATCCATAACACAACCATCCACAAAATACAGGGTCAAATTAAATTAGTTAGGTCAACTCCGCAGACGTGTAGGTATTGATATCTAAACATGATCATTTTTAATAGTGTGTTTGTTACCACTATTATTAAGTTCTAGCCTATGTTTACTAATTATTACACTGCTGTTTGTTGTCCCTAAAGAAATAGATAATCGTGTATTACTGAGTAACACATGTTAATAAAAAAATATAGTGCGGCTTGCGGAATATTGGGCCGCCAATCTGCTGAGCCCACACAATTCGTTTTTTTTTATGAGTTATCTTCTTCTTTTATATGTTTATTATATAAAAAAATGAATATAACATTTTTTTGCTCGAATTATAAGAAAATATTCAAAGTTTGCCTCACTAACGAAAACATAATATTTTTTTTAATATGTAATAAATTATTTAATACTTACATTTCTTTTGTATAGAGCGAAACTAATCTAATACGCATTATTTTAAATGCATCGGTAACCTGCGTTTAATTCTTTAGAAATATGACGATTTTAAACTGTATTATCTAAAAATACGTTTATGAAAACTTACCTGAAAATGTGGACTGGAAACACATTTAGCTATTTGTCTGAACAACGGTTCCTGTATTTTGACGAATTGAGCAGGCTCAATTACATCCAAAATCTCCTCAATTTCGCCCAGAAACATCACCTGGAAAGAATAAGATTCTAAATCTTCTGTATAAGATTAACAATCAAATTAATAATATGATGAAAAGTAAATATACAACGTTTAACGTTAAATGCGCAAAACCTGAAAATAGTTTGTTCATAATTGACTACTGAATCGATTTCAGTAACTTTTATATAGGTTTTTTTAAAAAATTATGTATTTTGCCATACTACCCGCCGATTGAGCTAAAGAAAATTAAGTCTTATTTTAAGGCAATAAGACTCCATTTTGAATGCATAAAGCAATAATAGGATCAACACGATTTTCTTAATAAAAATAGTTAGCTTTAAAAAAAATAGTTTTGTTCATTGTATTATGCTTTTAACACGTTGGCTGCCAGGAAAAAAAACGCGTCTTACCATTCAAGCCACGTCGGTCAGTGCTGGTCGACATCTAGACTTTTCGTTTGGGCCGCGTCGGTCATAGCTGACCACGTTTTATGAGTGTTTTCAATCAACTCTTACAGGCCGTAGGGCAGCGCTATCAAACTAAATCCTATACTCATTGACCCGCGTGGCCCTCCAGTTAAACGAAATTACGTTGGTTTATGAAAAATTGAAAGAACATAGAAAAAAAACAACAATTACCAGAGAGTAAAAATTTGCGTCGTCAAAAAAAAGTTTATTGGATAAAAATTATACACAAACAAAAGAAAAAATGTGTTCAAAGTAATAGCGATAGTTTTTAACAATTTTAGTGTCTACAAACAATCAACTTGAATACCTATCCAAAAATAAATCTTGACTAACAACATTAAGTATTTAAAAATTAAATTTTAATATGAACGTTGGCAAAATATTCAACACATAGAAAAGGTTTATCTTCGCAAGTATCACAGAAAGTAGGCACTTTTTGAAGTGAAACTTCTTTACGCACGCTTGACTTGGGGAGTAAGCTGGCGAACGCGTGACGTAAGCGTTACGAAAAGTGTGATCGGGCAAGGCGAACGGAAGTTAAGTGGGGGATATAAGCTAGAGACAGCAGTGCGCGCGCACATTTTCTTTCTCTCTTCCTCTCATAGCCAAATACGTTCCGTATATCTAAGCACACTGCAGGCTTATTGTCTGTATCACAGTGTAGGAGCAAGAGAGAGCAGTGCGCGCGCACATTTTCTTTCTCTCTTTCTCTTATAGCTAGTAAATGAAATATACATACAGATGGAGCGAAAGAAGTTTCACTTCAGTCGTGTGGTCATAAGCACACTCGTTTTTTTAGTTTTGTTTCTGGCAAGTGCACGCCCAAAAGTGGTCACATTATTTTTGTAACAAACTGTGCACATCCGACGCACCTTGAGAGAAGGACCTTCTTTTTTCTGGAGCACATGTTTTTTTCTCATATTCCGTCCTGAAGTTGTTTCGGTTGTTGAAGATTTTGCTAAAAAACCTGTGCCTCGATCGGGGGGGTTGAATTTTTACTTCCTCGTCATCAGAACTTAGGTTTAAACTTTTGTCGAGAAAATCAATTTCTATGTTTTCGATCTGTGTTAAAATATCTTCCCTAATCTCAAAATCTTCAAATTCGTTCATAGTAATAATAAATGTTAATAACTTAAACAAACGGATACGCTATCGTAACAAATCAATCAATAAAACGGCGTCTCACATCGGGATTCGGGCGATAACTGCGTAGGCGCGGGAGAGTTCACTGGCTGCAGGGTAGTGGGACGGACCCGACACCGCGACCCGCGCGGCCTCCCCTAACGGAAAGTCGATATTTCGTCTCCATGGGCCGCGGCGGTCAGTGTTGACCGACGTCTAATATCTCTATAAACTATGACTAAAATTCACCTTTGTTAATAGAATCACACATTCTGACATTAGATTTAAGTATTTAATCAAAAAAATTGTTTGGCAAAATTTTAACACATTTCCGATTTTTTATTGGCCTAAAGAGGAAGTTCACTGTCAGTCAGCACTGACCTGCGTTGGCATAGAACGTGTTAACTCAATGCTCTAATTGGGGTGTATGAGGTTTTGCGCATTTAACGTTACACGTTGTATATTAAAGGTGCGTTTGTATGCATTATCAGCCTAAAATGTTCCCACTAATGGGACACAGGCCTCCTCTCTTCAAGAGGGCGTGGTCTGTAATCTACAACGCGGACCCAGTGCAGTGTAGTTGGGTCACATGTCTTTGATTTTTGGTTCTATGGCCGGTACTACCGGCCGGTTTCTTCACGCTGTGTCCCTTCACCATTTTGAGAAGAGTGGTGATGAAATTATTTACACAAAGTAAAACGCCTGTCTGGGTTCGAACCCATGACCTACATCTCGTAAATCGGGGCCTTTACCTCGGGGCAATGACTATACAACCTCTTGACTGCTCATACGGGCGACTCAGGCTCACGACACATACATGAAATTGCACTGATGTTAGATGAAACTACGAGTGGCCATTTTAGTATTGACCAGTTATTGGATCTCTGCACACGAGGTTATTTTGATACCTTTTAAAATATTTCTGTATAAATAAAAACAATTATGAGTTCATGTTCAACTAAATGGTGTGGGAAATCGTCTAGAACATCCAGCTATAAAAAAAGATGTTCATCTGGGAGTAAAACATATAATTTAATAATATTATGAATAATTGCGGGGCTCAAGCTAAACTGGCTGTTTACGTAAAATGGCACAAAAATGTATACCGCATTGATGTCTTTTTGAAAAGTCCCTTTTTCTCACCAGGGTATTGTTTATACGTCTGTCCCTTTCTATCCGTACTAATGTTGTGGTGTTGTGACAACTTATTAACCACCAAAACAAAGTTTTTATTGACGATAAAAATTACGATGTTCCATAATGGTAAAAAAACAAACATTACTTAATGTTTATATTTTAGATTTCCAAATATTCCGGAACAGAAAGAAAAGTGGATTAATGCAGTTCACAGGGAAAATTGATTTCCAAAAAAATATAGCGTTGTTTGTTCAAGGAATTTTACAACAGATTGCTTTGAAACTTTAAAGAACCGACGCCGTTTATTTAGTTCATCAACACCGACCGTGTTTTTGCCTGTAATAAATATATAGGGTGACTGGTAATTAGTGACCGATACCTAAACACGTGATTGTACTCATGATAACAAACAACTTTTACCATGGGACCAAACCTGAATTCGCGAAAAAAGAATCAGCTGTTCCCTACATTTTGACGAGATAGACGAAGATAAATGTAGGGAACAGCTGATTTTTTTTTCGCGATTTCAGGTTTGATCCCATAGTAAAAGTTGTTTGTTATCATGAGTACAAGCACGTGTTTAAGTATCGGTCACTAATTACCAGTCACCGTATATAAACATCAAAATGGAGAACCTCCTCCTTTTTTGAAGTTGGTTAATAAAGATAAATTTGAAGTGTTACGTCAGAGTTTTATTTGCACCCAGTTAATACCCTATCAGTATAGTTTAAAAAATGTAGAATTAATAGACGTCGATTTTATCGATATCGATATTATTGTACCAAAACTGATTTGTGCATCACTTTTTTTACAACATTCGTCCTGACATTGTTGCATCGGCCAATCACAGCCGCTGTATTTTCTTCGTCCCCCCCCCCCCCCCCCCTCAGTGGTGAGTCGTGTGCCTAAACGAAATCGGTCTACCAGCTCTCAAGTGGTTTTATTCTCTTTGCCTCGGGGCCATTACTGCTCTCGTGTTAGTATAAATAAGTTCATAATTACCTCTTTTTGCGAACATGTTTTGGGCCAAAGCTTGAGAAGCCCACGCACAACATGCTCCGTAAGTGTGGCATCCTTCTCAAGAAATTGCACCACGCAATAGGCGAGCTGTGCATGGTACAGGGATAGGCACTTCACCTTGTGCAGTGGCAGCAGCACCTTTACCAGGAATTGTTTGTGCTCGCTCTTCAAAGGAAGGGCAAATCCATTGATTATACTGTAATGAGAAAAATAACATTCTGAATCTCAGAACAACGTAATAAAGTCAATTTCATCACGATATTTTGGGTATCTAAATATACCACAGACAAGCCTATGCCTACTGACCTTCCCAATATTTCCAAAAGTTCGCCCACACCATTAAAATGTTCCGTTTCATAAACAAACCGTAGGAATATATTGTTAATCTGCTTTCGTATGAAGGCCCGCAACCCCAAGAACTTGCCGTAGATGCGATGCAGCACCGTTTTTAAGAAGTCGCGCTCACGCGGGTCTTCAGAATCAAACAAATCTAAAAGCTGCAAAAAAAAAAGTATACTATTATGAGCCCGTCCTAATTAAATAAAACGAAAACAAATTAACACAATAGTATTTGCGGTCTTGACGCAGAACGTCCGATTATCATTTATTATTATTATTATTTGAAATAGGTACGCACGACTACACATCAAGCTATACATAACCAGTATAAGCTGACTTCTGATTGTACGAAAAATCTATACAGTGCGTGGTCAGCTAACACTGGAAATGTATAGCTTGATGTGTAGCCCTGTGTACTTAATGTAAAAAGTAACATTTTTTCATACGGTAATTAAGTTAATCAAGTATTCCGTAAATATAAATATTATCACAAAAACACACACGTTGAACATTCTAAAGAGTTATTTATTTGTACTGTGAAACTTTAAAATTACAGACAATAAAATAAAACAAAAATAAAAAATAACATGTGCGGACGCGATACTCGCTGTTCCCTACATTTTGACGAGATAGACGAATATAAATGTAGGGAACAGCTGATTTTTATTTCGCGATTTCAAGTTTGGTCCCATAGTAAAAGTTGTTCATAACGATGAGTACAATGACCTCTTAAGAGGTTGTTGGTGTTTTTCCAATAACCCTGTATAAGAGAAAGAGAGGGAGAGAAAGTCGCGTGGAGGAGGCATACATAGGTAACGCTTTTTTCTTGTCTCGATTACTACCAGTGAACTCCTACAGCAAGCCGCGTTAAGGAATTTCGTTCCAATAGCGCCTAAGTTATATGTACAAATGTTTCTTAGCAAATTATTTGAAATTTTAAAGCAATCAATGAAAACCGGACGTTTAACGAATCGGATATTCTGTGAATCGGACGTCTTAAAAATCGGGCGTTCTGAGAACAGGACTTTTTTTTAAACTGACGGTTTGCTAATCGGATGTTCTGCGTTACTACCATAATATTGCGTTTGTTCGGCTCTTCTTTTCCGGAATATATTTTGCAGACCAATAATTTATAAACATTGTTTTGAGATGCATCTTGGAAGCCAATATCTGATCGTCATCTCACAGATCCTGAAACGCTACAAACCTCGTTACGCAATGTAGATAACTTTTTTTGAGTTGCATCTTAATGAAAACTCGCCATTTGGATAGATATTGGCCCCGATTCTGTCGATCACAAACTAAACTAAATTTAAGTTCAGTGCGTCTTTTTCTTTCTATTTCATTATGAAAAGGACAGAAGATAAATATTAGTTTAGTCCTGTCAAATTAGATAATCCATAGACAAGTTTAGACGTGATTAAAAATTGGCTACTAAAAATACGTCAATTTACGTCAGGCGCTGACTAATTTGACAGGACTAAACTAATATTTATCTTCTGTCCTTTTCATAATGAAATAGAAAGAAAAAGATGCACTGAACTTAAATTTAGTTTAGTTTGTGAACAACAGAATCGGGGCCATTGAACCCTGGCCTTACTTCAATATTATTGGCAAGTATCAACGAGTCGCTCAAAATGGAAACCAGTAGGCCAATTCTCGTAATTTAAAACGTTGAAAATCTAGTCGCAGTCTCATCTCGGCAACAAACAAATGTCAAAAATTTGTCAAAATGTAGGGAAATTTGAGGTATTTTTGACAGATTGAGACTGACTCAATCTGTCAAAAATACGTCAATTTTCCAGAGAATGGGCCTAAAGACTGTGAACGTTCTTAAAAATTACGAGAATTGCCCCTCAGGTTTTGATTAAAGCATTAATTATTTGTAGCATTTTGAATTGCCTAAGTCGACGTCAGTTTAACTATACTTATCTTCGATCAAGAATACACTTTATAAAACGAAGGTCATATTCATGCGTTTGTGGCCAAAAGAAATAGGAATACAAGGGAATATCTGAGTTGAGAATAGATCACACATAACTAAGTACGTGTACAAAATGTAACAATGAGAAAAAAATACATAACGATGTGATGATGACACCTATCAGTTATCAGAAGTTTATCTCGAGTATATCTAGTCATTTATAAACTTTTTTGCCTACATGGATCGGCACTTTATGAACATATTCGCGTAGATTTTATTCTTAAAGCCATTTGCAATATAATATTTTAAAAAGCCTAAAAATTGGTATTGATATAAGTATAGGTAATAGGACTATCACAGAAATCCCATATAATACTGGGGCTCACAGTGACCGTGCTCACGGCGGCTGACTACGAATACGTTTGGTGTGAACACGGCCTTATCATGCCCCTGCACGCTGCCCGGTGTTACATGAGCGGTTGTTGTGTCAAAGAAGAACGTATCATAGGAATCAGTTGAGTTTGTACCCACTGCCATCGATGCTGCCACAAAAGTACGTACTTACATAATTATTTCAGTAAATATCAACGGTAGTGCGAGCAGCAGTGGTAGTGGTTGAATATAAACGCGGTATTAGACTTAACGCAGAATTTTCATTTTTAACATAGTTTAGAATTGTAATCAAAGAATGTCAAGTGAGATAATACATATGTTCGCTCTTTATAAATAAAACTCTTTTTGTAAACTTCTGCCGAACTCTTCTAACTGTGGTGAGACTTAATTACATAATATTTAAACAATTATTTACCTGCAATACAAATTTTTGGTCAATGACTTTCTTGCCAATAGTAGGCTGAAAATCAGTTGACTCAAGGAAGCGCAGGAAGAATTCGTAGACTAGTTGAAGATGCGGCCACGAGGCCTCCAAAGTCGGATCATCTTCTTCAGGATCAAAATCAGGATTTTCACTTGGCGGTAAAGTGCGGAATAAATTGGCCGATATCTGCGACAGAATAGATAAATATTTATTATTCATTAGGCGTATTGAAAACCTGTATAAATTGAGAGCTAACTTTTAGCGGCAAGCCAAACTGCTCGTCCTTAAAAATCACCACTGGACTGTACTCGGTAACGCCTTGATTATAGATGCCGTACAGTGGCGAGACAGAGGACTTCGGTCATGCTCGGTAGGTATGCCTACCGAACACTGTCTTCTTGGTGCGTTACAGTGGCGAAGGGAAATTTATGACAGAGGTAAGCCGGAGCAAAAAAAACAATGTCAATAAACCGTTTCATTATTTATTTCAATGATGAATTTAATATAGAGTGGTTGTGTTCTGAATTTTCGAAGGGAAGCCGGCGGGAATCGAGTTGTATGGTACCTTCGCCACTGGTGCGTTAATCAAGGCATTACTAGGACTAAGGTGGCCGACATTTGAAAACTGAACGTACCGTCATGCTTATGCGGTATGACTTATTAATAGAACATCTGACTATCACGTCTGGAAATTCAGCAGGAATAAAGATTATCATTGATTTATGTTTCTGCGACCACCATTTTTTTGATTCACCCACGCGTCCTAGTCTGCTGTTGCTGCTGTTGGTCCTTCATCCTTCTGATGTCACCACCCGAACTTTACTAACCCTTCTGAAGCAGGCTAGACACGTGTGTGAGTCAATAAAAGTGATGACAGCAGAAATCACAGATCATAGCAGTGCGTAAGCACGCACGATGATCACGCGAATTTATAATGGGGTGGCGCCCGTGGTTATGGTGGTCAAAATGTTACTAAAGACTGTAACAAACTCGAAAACCTAATGAATTTAATTATGCGAAATATAGGTACCTAGTTTTGAAGGCTTGTTTCTTTAGCTATAGAATGAACCGACTGCTAAACTTTATTATAACATGAGAGTATGGGACTGTATACTTTTAACATGACAGCCTATTTGTGGGTGGTAGATTTAGGTACAGGTGTATGTTACACCAGTACCTAATCCTCTGGGGACTACAAGCATGGATCAATGTTATGAATGTTTATACATATATGTATATTCCATCTTTTCAGATTATTTTCACATAAAAGGTCAGGAATTCTAGAAGCTAAAACAGAACACAAATCAATCGTGTGTTGAATGAATCTGTCTATATATTTGAAAACTTTCAGTTAGCTTTAAAACTACCCCAGTTTTAAAGCTGTAACTAAAAGGAAAGGTTTTTTATTTTGATAGGGTGAGTAGATTCTGCGGTATAATAGATTTGAATATCTTTTTATATGGCATATATAGCAGAGAATTAGGATGAAATCATACTAACGTGCGTGTTAAAATTTTCTGTCTCTTAAATGCGTCATTCTCTAGCTAAGGCGAGAAGTCCGCTCATAATCTTCCGCGCTCAATCGCATCGAAAGCCCTTTACGTGGGAATAGACTTCTCGCTCTAGTGAATTGCACTTCTAAGATACAGAAAGGGATCCGTTAGAGGTATAGGGATATGCTGCTCTGTGCGTGTAAAAGACAATTAATAAAATGTATGAAGCACTGGTGCCTTTTTTTCTTGGTGGCCATGAATGAAACTTTAATAAGGTAAGTAGAAAATAAAAAAATAAACGTTGCTAACGGAATGTTGTAGTAATCATAAAAATCAGACCGAAGTGAATCATGACAGTTTCTACAGGATGATTTTCGAGATGGTATATCAGGGCGAAATCGAAAAAAATATGGGTACGTAGTAGAACAAAGTAGGATGTCCTCAATTTTGGAGGAAACCAAAACTGCATTTGTTGTTTTTTTAAAAAAGCTTCGCCTGAGCAATAGATCGTACCTAATACCTTTCGCAAAAAAGCAGCCTGTATTTTGTACTAAGCGAGTGTTGCTGATAAGGATCAATTATTGAAAAATAATATAATGGGTAGAATCCAAGGAAGTACCAGTGTTCTCTCTTCATCAATAATTAATTACGGAAATTGAAAAAGAAATTAGCCAATTCCTTTGAGTGTCACTTTTTTAATGCGGTCTGACATATAATGTAGATGGCTGATAAATGATTTTATTTCTGTAAGTAGGTTTATACCACTTTTAAATTTCAGTCATATTTTAATTGCTGAATGTGATTCTTTACGACGAGATACAAAATACTGAGTCGATGAAGCAAATCTTTCGTGCAATGAGCAGACAAAAATAGCCCTTAAGGTGACGAACATATTTTCATATTTTGGACGCGACTGTACGTAATTGAAGTGGAGAAATGACAAGTGATTTGTGATGATCATAGTAATTATCGTGAAACATGATGTCTGAGAAATGGCGAGTTATGATGATTTGTGATATTTTATTGTCTCGTGTTGAGACAAATTAGAAAGATAGCTAATGCTGTGGCAAAAAAAATAACCATTTAGCAGCAGGCCTGACTGCCCAGGGTGCGCCGTACGTCAAGGACCACCACATATGGAGGCAATACTAGTGCACCTCTTAGCTAATAGTTGATTACTGACTGAGGCTCAGGAACTGGTAATAATGAGAGATAGTAGAAAGCATGCATTCAATGAAATACTCAATACATACAGGGTGAATTTTTGAGATCAGTAAGGGCAGGTACTTCAACCGTTGTAGCTACAGGAAAACGTTCTGAAGAGATTATATCCTTAGGTAAGTTTTTAGAGTAATTGCTAACTTCAAAGAGCAGTGGTGGCCCAGTGGTAACGGCCACGACTAACGACTTGCAGGGCATAGGTTTGAACCGAGACAAACGCTTTACTTTGTGTTAATTATTCATCACCACTGCTCTCAAAGCGGCAAACAAAAACATTTTAAGGAACCCGATATGTCTTAGAACCAAAAATTCGGGGACATGTGACATCTACTAACCCGCACTGGGCCTGCGTGGTGGGTTACGGCCCCCTCCCAGGCCTGTGTCCTAGCAGTGGCAACATTATAGGCCGATTATGATATGCTGATGCTAACTCCATTCACAGAATTTGGAAAAGCGGCCGAGTCTGACTCGCACACGGAGGGATCATATATCCTACTTCCTACTAATCCTACTAATCACTACATAGTATAAAACAAAGTCGCTTTCTCTGTCCCTTTGTACGCTTAGATCTTTAAAACTACGCAACGGATTTTGATGCGATTTTTTTTAATAGATAGAGTGATTCAAGAGGAAGGTTTATATATATAATACATGCATGCATGTGATGTCGTAAATAAACACATTTTTTTGCGCTTACTTTTCAAACGCTGGCTGAACCCTACGAGATAGGTCAAAATAATGTACTACAGTATTGTACACCTTAAAAAGGTCTACAAAAAAGTCCGCGATGGTATATGTCTATCTCTTAGGGATAACCCACAATAATCATTTTTTATCCTTTACTTTTTACGAGAAATAATGGCTTATTTACGAAGAGATTTTAAGCAATACAGCATTAATCCTTATCCAATTAAGTACCTTAAATACATTGTGCATTTAATATAGATAAATATGGCCCTTTACAGCATGTAATTTACATGAATATTTTCGAAGATATTACAGATTTAAAATGCAGGGACATAGCGGTTGCTGCGGTACCGGCCGCGGCGGAGCGTGCTGGCATTCTTGAAATACCTGTACTTAGTATCAGTATTGCACCCGTGCGAAGCCGGGGCGGATCGCTAGTATAAAATAAAATTTAAATACTTTAGTTTAAAAAAAACGCCGTTAAAAACACGTTTCTTGTAGGTCAAATTAAAGGGGGATATCCCTTTAATTTTTATTATTTGTTGTTATAGCGGCCATAGTAGAAATTTCGAACTACTACGGTTCAAGAGACACAGGCCTATGACAGACGGTAAGGGCAGCGGAGCCTTAGTAATAGGGTCCCGGTGGCACACTTTGGTTCTTTGGATATGGAACCGTAAAAATGGTACTGCCAGCTAGAAAAATGATAATTCTCAGGTTTTATTTTTATGATGCCAATCAATGCAGTTTCATATATGGATTAAAGGCACTTCTGCACTAACAGAAAAACCACAAATAGCGAAAAACTAGCTGACTACAATTTTCCCAGAACAGTATCTGGAAAAATGGTACAGTACTGGAAGTATGCAGTATATAATTACTCAAAAAGTTAAGGAGAGTCTCCTACAAATGTTTTCCTGTAGCTACAGCAATTAAGGTATTTGCCCATGCTGGCCCATCTCAAAAATCCACTTAAGTATTATAAACTGAACTGACCAATTATTACAAGTTTGTGGTTTCAGTCTATTTTCTTAAAAGTGTGGATGCTAATCCATCAAACAACCAGCACATATTTAATTTATACAGTATTATATTATGGGCTGATTTTTCAATCATTTGATAACTTTATTTGAGGAATAATTTTGACAGTTATTTCATACAAAAACTGTCAAACATCAATTTTATTCCTCAACTAAAAGTTATCTGGCGAGGGGTAAATCAGTCCTTATTTAATCAGTTTAGTAGATAAATATCAAACGCAAGTACTAAATAATTTGACTTTGACAGAGCCTTCAAGTTGTAGCAGTATAAGTGCATCCACACCAAAATTACTTTTTTGGAGACATGTTTGCAAGTGTTGGAGAGACACAACGAATAACAGTTATTTAGTAAAAATTACTAAAAGTTATAGAAAGTTATTTGTTATCTCGTAACTGTACAAAAAGTGTGTGGATGCACCTTAACAATATTTTTCGTGTTCAAATATTACCCCTGACTGATGATGACTGTACTTAGCATTTTACTTGATCTACATGCCTTTAAACTTTATTATATTTAATTAAATTATTATATTCTTTCTGTTATGATCAAGAAGGCTTTTTTTTTTTTTTTTTTGAGGATGGGAAATCATCAAATGACCCCTCCCGCTCTGGGTGGAGCAGAAGGGAGTGTAACTCTTACTGACTAAAACCCACCCGTGTTCCTTCCTTAGCCCTTTATGTTCCGGGGCAACAGTAACCCTTTCGGACTAATCCCGCTGCCCAGCTTACACTTAAAATAGAATAGAATAGAAGACTCGTTATTATGTACACCATATAAGTGACAGATATACATATAGACATTTTACAAAGGGTGACACAGTGGGCGGTCTTATCACTAAGAGCGATCTTTTAAAGACAACCTTTCGATGGATTAAAAAGGGAGAGGAGTGACAAATACTGTGGGTAGTCTGTGGTGTACCATTTACATAAAACAATAAATACATACATACAGTATGTATATTACACTAATCTAAATAAATATATACATACATATAATAACACTTACCATTTTAATAATCTCTGGGTAAACAGGTTCAGTAAGCACTCCACGTCCTCCAGTGATGTACTCTACGAGCTCATTGAGGGTGGCACGCTTTATCTCCTTCCCCTTCAGATCAGCAACCGGATCCATGAAATCAAATGCCACACAGCATTGTCGCAGCTTACGGATGAATAGCTCCTCTTGCTCACTGCTTGGAACATCTGAAAACAATTGCATTAGTATGAAAATTTCATATTTTAAGTTTGTACTTTGTCACCAAAAGGATAAACTGACTATAGTACAAAATGTATATTTATCCTATTGTTTTCCCATAGTAAATGCCTGAGGAGACTCTAATTAGAATATATTCTCTAGCAGATATTTGTACTTTAAATAATAATAGATTTAATTTGCATTTACCAGTTACATATATCTTTGTAGATAATAGATCAATAGATATATTATTCTGATAAAAATAATAATAGCAAGTAATGAAAGCTCTGATGTATTCTTGTGATTGAAGTGGTTTTAGGTCAATGAGGCATCACAGCCTTAAAACCTTTTACTTCCCAGTCTGATGGGCCATTGCTTCTTTGACTTAAAAATAAATAAATGTAATCATTAATTGAACACAAGAATGCTAATAATGTATTATCTGATAAACACTATCTTCAGGAGGCTCTCACTAGAAATGAGTAATCAATATTATATCCTTCATTCAATCCACAACATATTAGTATGTATGGCCAGATTCCATAGTTTTTATTATCAGCTAAATAGTTTCAATACCTGGCAAGTCTGTTCATATCTGAATGTAAATTACATAAAACAGTAATGTACACATACACTATGCATGTAAATAGAATGCCTCGGCTAATCCAATAGCTTGGCAAAAGCCAGTTTCTTATCTCATCCCTTTTGTAATATACTTAGCTAGTTAGCAGCCTGACCCTTTCAAAGAAGTCAGGTTCATAATACTCTGCTTATTTTGCCAGTTTGGCATTAATGTTGTGGGATCCATCATAAATCATCATGCAACTGACAGAAGATTCAAGATGTAACAACAGTGCACAATATTTTTCTAATGCATTAAATTAAAAATATATATTTCATTTAAGTTACACTTAAAAATGAAATACACCTTTTATTTTAAGTAATGTTATTTAATTTAGTTTTGAACCAAAACTGAGCTCAAGGGATTCAATAAATGCACAATCAATTAGGATTCAGTGTGTTGTTTAGTTACACTAAGAAATATGAGATCCAAATAACAAAATAAATAGAAGCTAATTTAATCATCATATTCATGCATAATGGGATTTACTAGTAACACACATTTAATCAATTGACCATGAATTAAATACATTTTTGACACAGCAACTACTTAATTAATATTGTGGCAGAAGTCAGGAGAACAGTAGTCTGACAATACTTCATAAATGTGTAATATTGTCCTAAATCTCCTTCAAAAGTTATTAAATATTTCAGTTTATGATTATTGTCATAGCATAGTAAATTATGTTTCCTATGTATCCCAAGTCAACATTCTTTCTTTATGTAAACAAGATTTTATTCCTAACCTATTTACATAGTTCAACAAAAATCAAGGCAAAAGTTCAATGAACTAACAAAATTAGAATTAAATTTGTATTAAGCAAAATTTTATGTATATACCTAGTAAAATTGCAAAGAGAACGGAAGATTCGCGTAAAAATTGGCATAAAATTAATTAGACCTACCTTTGAGCAAGGGCAGTGCCTGAAGCTCAACATCTTGCGTGTTGCGGTATCGAGAAGAGCCCTGAGACTTCTTGGTTTTTTTCTTCAGCGACCGCTTGGCGAAAGGGTCAATTCTGTCCACGAAATTTCCCGCAGACATTTTGGTAATATAAAAGTGTCCCAAATGACGATAGGTAGACGACGATCAATGCGAAAATTGTTTTGTTTCAAGCAGAGTCATGATCTGGCCCAGTCCACGAGACGAACGCGCACTTTCCGTAGGATGCACAATATTAGAGCCTAAACAAACAATTCTTCGTCACACATGACGGTAATGGAGTGGTCACACTCAGGCCATTCTTTATACACTTCAAGATTCCACAACAGTTACGTAATTTTAAACCGTCTCTATCACTAAAATGACACAAATACAGAAAAGAATAATTTGATTCACAAATTTAGATTTATTTTCTGAGGCGTGTCACGAATAGCAGAAGGCAGAAGTCGCATATACATACAAGCCTCGTGTAATATCAGCCGGTCAGTCAATGACAATATATTTTTTAACAATAATCGCAAGAGATTTTTTAAGTTTTGCTTGTACTAACGCGTAAAACAGCGAATCAAAACGGTTATCGTCTTTCCTGGACGTAATCGGAAACTATAGCGGTGATGACACGGAGCAAAACTTAACACCAAAAATCTATCACCGTATTCTCGCCATCGCTCACCATCCGTTTCGACTCTAAAACAGGGCGCATTTTAACGCTATACACGAGATTATTTTAGAATGTTGCACTTTCACAAGACTAATCCAACGTATATGCGACTTTTTTCACAACGAGAAGCGATCAATTTACAAAATTTATAACTAAAAGATTATCATCACTGGTTTGCTGCGAAAACGCTACACTCATACAAAAGTACCTATTTCTGAAAATAGATGGAGATAGAAAATGTTCAGTTAGTCAAACCAAATACTTTTTTTTGTATTTGTGAATACCTGGCGTAACAAATTAGGTTTTAGTGAATTCATAAGTAAAATACGTCATAAATAATTATAATTTATGCAGAATGTACAAAACTATTGTAATAATGATAAAAAGCTACGAAAACGTTTAGACGTGTTCCGGTTGTAAAACGGAGCAAATGTACAGATAACAAAAGATTGATAAAAAATAATAGACAATAGACTAAGAAAATCTTTACGAGGAAATAAAAAGGTAGACAACGAAATAACTCACGAATATTTCCATACCTCACGAAATAATTAAAAAGCAATTGTTAACTTCAAACGATGTGTAACATATTAATAATGGTTTTATTTAAGCAGAGTTTTAACTCCACAGCTCACATACTTTTGTCTTTACTTTTAGCATGACTGTGTCCACAGAATACTTTTATTTTAAACTGTGTCATGTGTGTACCACAGTGTGTGCACGGTATTTCGAAACCATGCAAACAGAACTTTCCGAGTCGATTGCTGCGATCGAAAAAGCCGATAGCTAGGATATAAAGGTTGTGGTTTCTAGCGACAAATGCGACATGCATGTGGTACGTGGTGCATGTATATAATTACACCACATGTTTATGTCGTACGAAGGACGTCCCGTGCGCTTTAGAAATATAAGCAAGAAACCGATTTCCGGCATCCTCTTTACGAACACAGAAGAACTGTACAGAGGTTGATCAACAAGCGAGAAGAGTTTGAGAAAAATCAGCACCCACTACCACCTAACTTCGATCAACCCCAGGAGCGTCTGTACCATTAGCAGGCTATACCCACTCGTTCTATCGTAAAACAACAATCGATCCTGGAAGAACTCGCGCTTATTTTGAAGGGAACCCCGAACGTGCCCCTTGACTCGTACGCTCTTTCACGTGTGCTAGTGGACAGGATTGCGCACGAGAAAGTCTTGCGCCAACATTTATTCGTATCAGCTCGATTTGCTGTGGGATTTGATGGATAAGGTATGGATAAGGTTGGTCTAGGGGGAACGCTACCCCCCCGGTGGGTTCCCGCATTGTCGAGGCGGAGGGGGCTCAGTAGCCGTGGCTTGGTCACCCACGATGAAGCGAAGAGGAACCCGAGGAGGGGCCGCTCGTCAGGGCTTTTGCCTGTAAGCCGACGACGTAGCGGCCAACAAGTAGGTTGCGGTGCCGCTTGGGTGACATCGCAACTGAGGCAGGTCGCGATGTCGTATGGGAGGCATCGCGGCTGAGGGTTGGAGGCCGCGGCGGGAGAGGAGCGCCGGTATTGCGGTGCACCGCTCTCCATACCTTCCGCGGCCTTGACGGGGTCACCACCGTCGATGGCGGACGCAGTGGGGCCGCAGGGGAGGAGAAGTGTTGGTATTACGTTGGCCACTCTCCCTATCCTCTGCGGCCGAAAATTGGCAGGTGGCGGGGCCAACGACCTGACCCGCCGCAAGGGGACCAAGGGTGCCCAGACACGGGGTCGTCTGGCGCCCATGTGCTGGTTTGGTCCCTGGGGTGGTCACGGCGTGCTATGTGTTCTGGGGGTCTACTCCCTAAGTCTCTGGTGCGCCGGTCATGGGGAGCACTCCCCAGAGGAGAGTCCGGTGACGGACAGCCGCGGCAGGTTCACGGATGAGTGCTAACGCATGCCCGTGTTCCCGCCATAAGCGGCGGAGGAGGACACCGTGGAGTTTTAGTGGGTAAGAGTCCTACATAACTGCACTATCTCCCTGTGGTAGTGCAGTTTGCATGAGCATTTCTCCACGTAAAAAAAAGGGGTGTTCATTGTAGAAGGTTGATTTTTGTTTGCCGTGATTTTTTTAAAGAAAACAACGTGTAGCCAGTTTGCCGGTTTATTCGCAACTGGTCAACATAGTGGACTGTAAATATACATGTATAGATAACTACTACTTAAAACGTATCTATACGCTCACAACACACAAAACACTAATCTATTTGGACAGGGGGAACGCTACAAAATGGTAAGCTTTAGTGTAGAAAATGTTTCAGTGTTAAATTAATTAGGTATTATTGTTAGGTATTTCGTAAAATAACTGAAGTGCTTTATTATGAAATAATATACACTGAGTGAAAAATTAAAAAGGAAACCAGTGATAATTTTATAAAATATAATGTTATATTTTACCTTCGTATATACTTGTTTAACGAACTTTAACGAACTATTCACGAACCGAAAAATGAAAAAATTTGGCAGTTCAAATTGAAGAGACGTAAATTCTTCCGAAAGTTATTTACTGTCGGGAGCAAGTCGGATGTCTGAAACTTGTACAGAGGCCAGCACTGCAGCACATCAAGCTACACCAATCTGTCAGATTTTCCCAATTGAATATGAACCTTATTCCTTTGTGCTAAAGTTGAAAATCTATTAAAGAAATTTGACAGATTGGGGTAGGTTGACCTGCTGGCGTCTGTACTTTGGCTGCTGTCAACTCAGCCTATCGCAGTCCACTGCTGGACATAGGCCTCTCCTAGGCTGCGCCACAACCCCCTGTTCTCCGCCTTCCGCATCCAGTCTGTCCCAGCCACTTTCTGTAGGTCGTCTAGATCCATCTAGCTGGGGGACGTCCCACACTACGCTGCCGATACGCGGTCTCCACTCCAGGATTCGTCTGCTCCACCGGCTATCGATTCTTTGATAAAAATGGCCAGCCCACTGCTACTTCAGTTTGCTTACTCTACAAGCGATGACGATAACTCCGGTTCTTTTCCGGATAATTTCATTTCTGATTTTATTCTTCAAAAAGACTCGGAAGATAGCTTGCTCCATAACACGCTGAGCGACCTTGAGTTTGTGGACCAGCCCGACCGCTACTAAAAACTACCTAAAAACAATATTCTTAACATTAGTAATAAAAAAGTTTACTAAGTTTGAATATTATGAAAATGTTAGGTAGGACTCTCAAAAAAACACTGTTGTTAGAAGATTACTTGTTTAATCGTAATATAACTTGCTTACATCTACACTTCTACACTAATATTATAAAGAGGAAGGATTTGTTTGTTTGTAATGAATAGGCTCCGAAACTACTGGACCGATTTGAAAAATTATTTTTGTGTTAGATAGTCCATTTATCGGGAAATGCTACAGGCTATATAATATCACGCTACGACCAATAGGAGCGTCACAGCAATGAAAAATGTTGCAAAAACGGGAAAAATTATTCCCTTTGAGAACTTCCGTTGCGTGCGCTGCGTAAACGCTTACAGTTACACAAAAATAATGTATGACGGAATTGTTGCCCCTTAAAAGTTCTAAAAAAATGTCCGCGACAGCATATGTCTGTCTTTTAAGGTTGACTCACTATAACCATTTTTATGATAATCAAATTTGTTCTAAAATAATGCATTATTAGCGAAGGTGTTTTTATACACATGATATTAATCCTTATCCAAATAAACACGTTATTCATTACAAGTAGTAGTATTTAATTTTGAACAAAATTGCCCTTGACATCTTTTGATTTCAATGAATATCTTAGGAGATATCATATAAACCAGCACGGCCGCCGCGCGCCGTTAGCTCATCTGCCTAGCCTTTTCCCGATTATTTTGGGGTCGGCTTCCCAACCGGATGCAGCTGTATGCCAGTGTTTTACATGGAGCGACTGCCTATCTGATCTCTACAACCCAGTTACTGGGTAATACGATACCCCTTGGTAAGACTGGTTGTCAGACATTCGGGCTACTGACTACCCGTAACGACTGTCGAAGATCTACGAATGACAGCCGGGACCAACGGCTTAACATGCTTTCCGAGGCACGGAGGGATCTCGGTATGTAAAGATGGTCACCCATCCACAGACCAACCGCGGCAAGCGTAGCTTAACCTGATCGATCGACCTGTGCGGGTGTATTATTTAGCCAGGGGCCGTTAGCTGTACAAGGCTTACTATAGTTTCTCTTACTGATCATAGCGTGATGTACAATATCTTCCTAAAGTAATGTACAGACGCCAGCAGTGCTATTCTATAACAATCTCACCGCGAAAACTAAGGTGAAGTGAGCTGTCATTCCACCTGATGTTAGGGATTGCCTCCATTGATAGTTTACTTCACGCTCACTTCACCTATGTTATTACGGTGAGATTTTCACAGAATCGATAGGCTGCACAATCTGCAACACAAGCTACTACAAACTCAACTACTACAATCTGTACTACAATCTGTCAAATTTCTTTAATATATTTTCAACTTTATCGCTACAGCATAAGGTTCAAAGTTGATTTGGAAATTCGACAGTTTCGGATAGCTTCATGTGCTGGCGTCTCTACACACGGCTACATATCAAGCTATACATTTCCAGTTTTAGCTGACCTCGCACTGTATAGGTTCTTCGTACAATCAGAAGTCAGCTTATACTGGTTGTGTATAGCTTGATGTGTAGCCGTGCTTACTAAGTAATCCTACTAATATTATAAATGTGAAAGTTTGTGAAGATGTTTGGATGTTTCTTACTCAATCATGCACAAACGGCTGAACAGATTTGGATTAAATTTGGCACATGTATAGTTTATAATCAGGAATAACACATAGGATAGGTAATAGGTAATACGGCCTGGTGTCCGCAACTCCACGTCAATGCGCGTATTTTGCGTACGGAAATGATACTTTTTATCGCGATATTCCCACGGGATCGAAACTAACGCGGGAGAAACCGCGGGGCGCTGCTAGTCTCAAATAAAAACTCTATGCATATTTTATAGTAACATTAATTATGATACCTAATAATAATTATTTATTTGCCATCTAAACATTTACAAGCATAAAGTTACTATTTTGTAGCGTTCCCCCTACACGAACTTTAATCGAGAATTTGTGAAATATAGCTGTGTTTTTGTCGGTGGTGGTGGTTCCAGTCACAGAGAGAGAGAGAGAGAGAGAGAGAGAGAGAGAGAGAGAGAGAGAGTCAGAGTACATTTATAAATAGAGTTCCAGTCACGGCTGAGGCATGCAAGCTTCATAAAATGTTTGAATGCTATATAGTAACGGGTGGTTAAATTTTAAGGGCCGATGTTGAATGCGAATCATTTTTTCTGCATTTCATTTGACATTTCTCAATTTCAGACTCAAACTCAAACTCAAAGCATTTATTTAAAATAAACCAATTATAGGCAATTTTGAATTGTCAAGGATCGGTCAAGGAATACTCCTTGATCTACACACATGTTAAATATTAAAGCTAAGTATGGTGCTACAGTCTCGATTATGGATGTACAAACTTTAATAGACATTCCCCATAGATCTTCGGTCAATTTAATTTTGATTTGTCGAAAAGCTTTAATAACTATCATGGGGTTTATATGTTTAAATTTAAATTCAACCGGGCAGCCTGGAACGTTAGCTCATATTAAATCAATTGATACGTCGGATGAGGAATTTAAAGCTTCCGTCGTTTTTAATGGTATATTAGTAAAGAAATTTACAAATTCTTGAGCTACTTCTAAGTTAGAGCTTATGGCACCACGTGAAGTCTCCAATGTGTAATCAGTGTTCCGTTTTTTATTCCTAACTAACCCACTCGTTCCTAACTAACTCATTTTTTGTTCCTAGACTAACTCAATTTGAACAATGGAAAGAAGATACACAACCGAGCTTTTTCCAAGATGAGGCCGGTCAGAAAGTTACTGTGAATGGCGTTCGCTATCGTGAGATGATAACGAACTTTTTATGGCCCGAATTGGAAGATATGGATGTGGACAATATGTGATTTAAACAGCGGGGTAATTGCGTAACACACTATTAGTAACAATGGGTTTCAGTTTGACAGATCAACAACGTTCATTGTTTTTTTTACATTGTTGAGCAGACACATTTTTCCAACATATGAAGCATTGGATTAGCAATATGCTTGAAAATGATTCATATTGAGATCGATAGTGTGTTTCGCAATTAGGGTGCAGGACGGTGCCACTTGCCACACAGCTAATGAAACAATGGCTCTTTTGTGGTGGCAATGTCAATTGGTCGCCAAGATCATGTGATATGACACCGTTGGACTTCTTTCTTTGGAGTTATTTGAAAGGAAATGTGTACGTCGATAAGCCAGCAACAATTCAAGAGCTAAAGGATGAGATAATTCGGCACATTAACGGCATAGAACCTCAATTATGCCTCAGCGTCATAGAAAATTTGAACCATCGGATGGAGGTGTGCCGCCGAGGTCGCGGCGGCCATTTGGCCGATATTTTGTTCCATACATAATTGAACCATACCATATTATCATAATAAAAAGAAATGACAATAATTTCCTAAATAATTTGTGTTTTATTCAAAATCCACATCGGCCCGGCTGTTTAATTTAATGTATGTTCATCGGCTGTTTTAAGTATGTTCTAACTTTATATTGTGGTTGGCTCATTGGCTCTATGCTAACGTTTTCTTCTATCTAATCTATGTTCTCTATGGTATATTATTCAGCTTTGGAGGAAAGTAGCTTTCTAATGATTTTCCTCGATTAATACAAAATTAACGGCTTAACTAATAAATATTAAGTTTTGGTTTATGTTATAAAGACAATTAAAATTTGAGTGCTTTGTGAAATATAGAAACATTAAGATACTGTGGGTCGTTGGAAAAGGGTAATTAATTTAGAAAGCAACATGGAAGCGCTGACAGTTCCGCCATGAATGCAAAATAAATAGAAATTGTGAAGGTTTGAAACTCTTTTAGTTATTTATTGTTTTTCATAAAACAAGACATGATGTAACTATTATTATTTCAATTGCACTTCTCAATCTTGCTTACAATACAAAGTCCCATCGGAAGAAAGTCTCCCGCATTTGTTGGTTCTTGCTTGAATGTTCATTACAGTCCTTACAGATATTGATTAACATTTTTCAGTTATCACAGGACAAACTTGTTTCTGTAAATGAAAAATAAATAACGATTTGATGAATGGAAAAGGTATCGATTTTTCTTTATGTTGTCTTCATAATTTTTTTCAGAAACTGGACGTCACTCGGACAGTTTAGAAACTTCACGATGTTGAGAGGTGGGCGTGGAGGCCGTCACAGTCCGGAGCTGTACCCCCACACGCTGAAGTGCTCCAACGCCAGTGACACTAGCTCTGCATACAGTGGTAGTGACACAATGACCTCAGTACATAGCTCTCTCGACATGGATATGGAGGTAGACCTTTCAGGTCTCCTCGAGTCTATTGTGGACTCTGATGAGGAGGAAGATTTAGAAGAAAGTATGGACAGCCTGACAGTTCGTGATGCTGTTCGAGAATGTCTTGAAAAGGACCCTAGTGAACGAACTGACGAGGATATAGAAATACTTTTGGAGTTCACTCAACATTTGAAAGCATTCACAAACATGACATTGACAGTGCGTCGGGCGTTATGCGCTGTCATGGTGTTCGCAGTGGTTGAGAAAGCTGGGACAGTAGTTATGAATGATGGAGAAGAACATGATTCCTGGTCTGTCCTCATTAATGGACATGTTAGTATTGAGCACCAAAGTGGTGAAGTAGAGCACCTAAATGTTGGTGACAGCTTTGGGATGGCTGAAGCTACACTTGAGAAATTATATCATAAAGGCATAATGACAACAAAATGTGATGACTGTCAGTTTGTTTGTATTACACAGACTGACTATTATCGAATACTACACCAAGGTGAAGAAAATATAAGAAGGCATGAAAATGAGAATGGTGTAGTAGTATTGGTTACAGAATATAGAGGAGCAGCTGGAGAGTCGGGACGACAACAAGGCCATGTTGTTATCCGTGGAACTCCAGAACAATTAATGTTACAACTCATTGAGGATAACTCACGTGATTCTACATATGTTGAAGATTTTCTGCTGACACATAGAACATTCATTGAAAGTCCTTTAGTTGTTGCAAAACAACTGCTAGCTTGGTTCTCTGAACCATCAGTGAGAGACAAGGTTACTCGGGTGGTGCTGCTTTGGGTCAACAATCATTTTACTGACTTTGAAACTGATTCAACCATGATGGAATTTCTTGAGAACTT
Organism: Globia sparganii; assembly: GCA_949316385.1. Classification (NCBI taxonomy): domain Eukaryota; kingdom Metazoa; phylum Arthropoda; class Insecta; order Lepidoptera; family Noctuidae; genus Globia; species Globia sparganii. Next base: position 9,396,002 of record OX438671.1, read on the forward strand.
TGAACTTGCCTTAGAGCGTGAAAAAATGGAAAGTCAATTGAGGCTGCTAAACATAGCTTGTTCAGCTAAAGCTAGAACACGAAGCGTTACTTTATCTCGTCCCACGAGAGATGAACCTTTAAACTTTACAATATTGGGTGGATATGAAAGAGGTTATGGAATATTTATATTTAAAGTAGAAAAGCATTCAAAAGCTGAGGATGTTGGATTAAAAAGAGGAGACCAAGTTTTAGAAGTTAATGGTCAATCTTTTCAGCATGTCAGCCATGCAAAAGCTATGGAAATAATCACAGGATCAACACATTTAAGCATCACAGTGAAAAGTAATTTATTAGCTTTTAAACAAATGTTGTTAATGCCAGAAAATTCTCCAAGGCAGAGAGGTTGCTCTAATAGAGTTCACTGGCACACTGATCCCAGAGCCAGACTATCTACTGCAGAACTGCTCAATGATGATCCTTTAACATTAACACCAGTGTTTCAATCTCCCACCAAGAAACCACAGCAGTTGAGCATTAAGAAAGAACCTCAGAAAGGCTTCATGACATTGGGGCCTAAGAGAAAATTACAAAAAGCTTTAATGAAAATGAATCTTCTACCTAAAAATACGATTACTGATGGTTTACCTACTGACGACAGTATTCTATCAAACTCTGAATCCTTAAACAAAGCAAATACCAGTACTTCCTTTTATAACTCACATAGTAATCCTGACTTAATATCTATATGTTATGATGAATATCAATCCTCTGATTATCCTGAACATGTACTCAAAGTATACAAATCTGATCAAACTTGCAAATATTTGTTGGTACACAAAGAGACAACGGCAAGAGAAGTTGTAATGTTGACTTTGCAGGAATTTGGCATCACTGATCCCAGTTCTAACTTCTCACTTTGTGAAGTGTCTGTTGCTCAGGGTGGTATCATAAAACAACACCGCTTGCCTGACCAGTTGCAAAATCTTGCAGAAAGGATTGGTCTCAGCTCTAGGTATTACCTAAAAACCAATGGAATTACTGAGAATTTAGTACCTGATGAAATGGCACCAGAACTTTTAAGAGAGAGTGTGGTACATTTTCTACAATTAAATGCAGTTGAGGTTGCTGTGCAACTAACATTACAAGATTTTTGTATCTTTCGACAAATTGAAAGTACTGAGTATGTTGATGATCTCTTTGAACTGAAAAGTAGGTATGGCACACCAATGTTATCGCAATTTGCCGAACTCGTTAACAAAGAAATGTTTTGGGTTGTCACAGAAGTTGTTAATGAACAGACTCTTGCACGAAGACAAAAAATTATAAAGCAGTTTATTAAGGTTGCACGCCATTGTAAAGAGTGTAAAAACTTTAATTCCATGTTTGCTATAATATCGGGATTGGGGCATGGTGCAGTGTCAAGATTAAGGATGACTTGGGAAAAACTACCGACAAAGTATTTAAAATTGTTCACTGATTTGCAAATGCTGATGGATCCTTCAAGGAATATGTCTAAGTATAGACAGCTGGTAACTACGGAGCAAGGCCGATCGCCGGTTATACCATTTTATCCAGTGGTTAAAAAAGATCTTACCTTTATACATTTGGGCAATGACACTAAAGTTGAAGGCATGGTAAATTTTGAAAAGTTGCGAATGATTGCTAAAGAAGTTCGCACACTTACAAATATGTGTAGTGCTCCTTATGACCTTCTTACCTTACTGGAGTTAGGTAAGCAGCCACCGTCGAATGCTATGGTTGCCTTGAACCAACTTACAACTGGAGGAGTACAGCAAGGTCAAGTGACAGTAAAAAGAAGGAAAAAATCTTCAAATGTACCAAACCCTAAAAAAATGTTTGAGGAAGCACAAATGGTTCGACGTGTAAAAGCGTATTTAAATCGAATGCACGTCGAAACTGATGAAGAACGTCTTCACAGTTTATCTCTGGAATGTGAGGGAGCTGGACCAGCTCCTGCCATCCCACGACGACGACACCCATCACCATCTTTATCTACAACAAGTAGTGCTTCATCAGCAAGTGAGAGTAAAAAAAGCTTTGCGGGTAATAAGTTTGGTACTGCATCTCCTCAAGCAGTGAGGAAACTGCTGGCTCTATCAGAACCAGCTAAAACAAGGCCTCATCAACCTCGGCCGCCACCACCGGGACCCTCGCCTTGTTCGCATCGCCGCGATGGACCAGGCCCTGGTATTTGCTGTCCTCGGACAGCACATGAGAGATCCCACTCTGATACACCTACGCCGCTCCCAGTCGATCTATCGGCAGAGAGTAGTAGTGTTACATCGTTAGTAAACTTGCCACTACGAAAGACCGGGTCAGCAACGTCGAGTGACAGTGGGCACGGTTCTTGCACGGCAGCGAGCTGCGCGCGGCCAGTGCCGCCACCACGCATGCCGCAAGCGCCCTACACTCTGGCCGCCCAAGTGGCGCGGCTCGAGCGGCTCAGTCGGGCGCATTCTCACGAGGGCGTCACTCGCCCTTATGACTATTATCACGATACGCCTGATGATGACGACGACGATCAACAAGTATCAGCTGTTTAAAAAATTTAAATACTCTTAACTAATTGTCTATTTATATAGTTCCCTGTTTTGTAATCTCACATGATAAATAGAAAGCACGAGTTATGCGACTTGTTTTAATATATTATTAAAAATCATGTATGTACCCTTTACAAACTAAGTCTAAAGACTGTATAATTATGTTAAGAAATGTGCTAGTGTTATGTAAAATTCCATATTATAAGATCTTAATATTAATTACAATCATTTGACCCACCAGTTTCCAGTTTTATCTAGAGATGTTTGATGTATACCAATAATAGGTGTACTATTTTATTATAATGTTGGTATATCTACATTCCGTTATTTGTATATTATTATAATAATAGTTTTCATTATTTATAATTGTGAAACTTAGACCAAATAATAATTAATGTACCTTTTAACATTTATAATTGAGAATAATTTTGTTGTAGTATGTATTTTGTGGTAGCTTTGTGGACCAATAATGGGTTTGAATGTGGTTTCTCATGGTCGTATCAAATTCTGTTAATATCATGATTTTTAATTATTATTATAATTGTAAATAATAAAAATATATTAATTAAACTCATTTTTATTTTTTATTCATTACATTAATGACAATAAAAAACAATATATTTTGTTAAATCAACTGACTGATTTAAATTGTGCAAGATAGTCCAGTTCCAACGGATGTAAATTGGGAGCAGGAATGACGAGGCTATGGAGCGGCGGGCCGAGGTCAAAGCTTTGCATCGCATCGAGTGACATTACTGCTATTTGCTGGTCAGTAGCTCCAACTCGAGAAAGCCCAACTGCTGTGTTGTTTTTGCTAATTCCTGTTGAAAACAGAAAAATTGCCGTGTTAACTCCGATTGAGAATATTTTAACTAGTGACAAAGTTTGAAAATATTATAAGCGATAAAATGATGATAATTTTAACGCTTATAATATTTTGAAACTTTAAATGTAAGTATCGTAAGATTTTATTTATGTCTAAGTTTATTTAGAAAAATTTGATCATTTTAACCATTCAGGGGCAAAATGTCCAATCTTTGAGAATGTAGCTTTATTCAATAAGTCTTCAAAGCGCTTGTTTGTAATTACAAATAACTAGCAGCGCCCCGCGGTTTCACCCGCATTAGTTTCGATCCCGTGGGAATATCGGGATAAAAAGTGTTCTATGTGTTATTCCTGATTATAAACTATCTGTGTGCCAAATTTCATTCAAATCTGTTCTGCCGTTTGTGCGTAATTGAGTAATAAACATCTTCACAAACTTTCACATTTATAATATTAGTAGGATCGCTAAGATTATTACTTAGTACGCACAGCTTCACATCAAGCTATACATAACCAGTATAAGCTGACTTCTGATTGTACGAAAAACCTATACAGTGCGAAGTCAGCTAAAACTGGAAATGTATAGCTTGATGTGTAGCCGTGTGTACAGATGCCAGCACATCAAGCTACCCGAAACTGTCAAATTTTCCCAATCAACTTTGAACCTTATGTTGTAGCGATAAAATTGAAAATCTATTACAAGAAGAAATTTGACAGATTGTAGTAGCTTGATGTGCAGCCTATCGATTCTTTAAAAACCTCACCGTGATGACATAGGTGAAGTGAACTATCAGTGGAGGCAATCCCTTACGTCAGGGCCTCATGTCTGCTATTACAATAGTGTCAGATGGTCTATCATTCATACACAGATTTCATAATTGTTGATTTTGACAAGTTTTGTAATCTACTAAAATAATGGCGTCATTATGACTTTCCAATGGTCAACCACTGACACTCCATTGAAAGAAATGGCATAAAATGGTAATCTCGTACAGAGGCCAGCACATCAAGCTACCCCAATCTGTCAGATTTTCCCAATTGAATATGAACCTTATTCCTTTGTGCTAAAGTTGAAAATCTATCAAAGAAAGGAGGTGTTTCTTTTTTCATACTACTGTGGCCAAACAATGTACCCTATGAACAAAAGTACTGAAATATAGGGAAAAAAATCGTAGATTCTGAAAAAATATATATTGGATTTATTTACACATTTGTACATGAAATTGTCTTTCAAAGATGTCAATAACTTGCAACCCATTTAATAATTTGGCAATCTCATGATACATTCTTCCGATGATGCGTTTCGTTTCTTCATTTTATAAATGTAACAAAAAGAAATTATCCTAAAAATATACTGATTATTATCTTATTTTTGTATTCAAAAAGTTTTTTGCCTTCATATGACATTATTTTTTTTGTTGATTTGGCTATTCTTCCCTGGACTTTCAGTTGATTTCTTCCATCTTGACGACCTGGCTAATCCATTTAGACTTTTTTTTTTGTGGATGGGAAATCATCAAATGACCCCTCTTACTGACTAAAACCCACCCGTGTTCCTTCCTTAGCCCTTTGTGTTCCGGGGTAGCGGTAACCCTTTCGGACAATCCCGCTGCCCCGGCAGGCTTCGGCCCTTACGGGCCCCTTCCTTATTGCTGACATCTCTTTGAGGCGCGCGTGGAACACGTACGCGCCGTCCGACACGGGCCTGATCCTGATCGGACGGAGAGTTACCCATTACTCTCCGCCCGCAGGCCCGCGCCTACGGTGGCCGGGAGTCGTCTCGCGGCTCCCGACGCCCGGAGCGTCTCCCGCGGCAGCTGGGACGTGAGGCTCTCTCCCTCAGCCGTCCCGCCACCTCCATCGCTAGCATGACTGCTTCGCAGAAGGAGGTGACTGCCTCCCACTCCCTCTCGCCCCGGACCATGGCTTGAACCAGGGCCGGGCGCGAGAGGTCGCCGCCGCTGCCGATCGCCTCTGCGAGAACACGGCGGTGCTCCGCCCAATTGGGGCATACCGCCACCGTATGATCCACCGTGTCCTCCGGGCGACCCTCGCAGTGGTGACACCCGGGCGTTTCCTCCCGCCCGATGGTGTGCAGGAACCTCCCGAAACACCCGTGTCCGGTGAGGACCTGCGTCAGGCGGTAGGTGAGGGCGCCGTGGCGCCTCTCTAGCCACTCCTCAAAGAGGGGTCTTATCGCCACTATCGTGGCGTGCCCTGCGCTGGGTTGCGACAGTCGCTCTTTCCATGCCGCCATGAGATCGCGGCGGAGGTCGGTCCGCTCCGCCGCGATTTGCCGCGGCAGCGGAGTTTCCCCCCGGCGTAGTGCCTCCGCGCGCCACTCGTACAGGCGCGCGAGGACTATCGCCTCCAGATCCCACGGCGGCAGTCCGGCAAGGAGGCTTGCCGCCTCGCCCGAGATCGTGCGGTACCCCCGGATCAGCCTTACGGCTACCACCTTCTGGGGCGCGTTCAAACAGTGGGCGGCTCGCCGCCGCAGCGAACGCGCCCACACCGGGGCCCCGTACAGGACCACGGACCGCACGACCCCCGCGTAAAGCCTCCGGGAGGAGGCGTTTGGCCCCCTCAGGTTGGGCAAGAGCCGCTTGAAGGCGGCCCCGGCCCGTTCCAGCTTGGGAGCCAAACGTCGGAAGTGCTCGACGAAGTTCCACCGGCTGTCGAGGACGAGACCCAGGTATCTCATCGTTGTCTCGACGCCGATGTGAACCCCTCCTACCGTCAGTTGGGATCCCGAAGGCGGCCCGTTCCGAGGCCCATGAAAAGACATGGCCTCGGACTTGTGCAATGCCACCTCGAGACCCAACTGCCGGATCCTCTCCACGACTATCGCAACCCCGCGTGTCATCGCGTCGGCCGCCGCCTGATGCGACCTCCCCTGAGCCAGGACTAGCGTGTCGTCAGCGTAGCAAACCACGCTGACTCCATCAGGGAGATCAGCCCGCAGCACCCAGTCGTAACCGATGTCCCACAGGAGCGCGGCCGCTCCTGTGGGACACCGCACGACATCTCTCGCCGGTTCCATTCCCCGTTGCGACCGGGGTAGATGACGGTTCTGTCCGTCAGATACGCTCCGACTACTCGACGGAGGTAGGTCGGCACCCGGTGATACCGGAGTGCCTCCCCAATGCAACTCCAGGGCAGGGTGTTAAAAGCGTTGGCGATGTCGAGTGACATCGCCACGACGACCCCACCCCGGGACACCGCGTCCCCCGTCGTGAGGGCCCTAACGCGCATGATGGCGTCCACCGTCGAGCGCCCCTTGCGGAAGCCGAACTGACTGTCCGCAAGATCCGGCCCCGTCCTCACCAGGTGCCCGATCCATTTAGACTTGACACTGTGATTTGGCTGCGATCGTACTTTCGTTGGATTTCGACAACTTTGCTATTATACTCTGGACTCTGATTAGACGGACTTTTCACAGTTTTTTCCCTATGAAGTTTGAAATAAACTAAATGTTTAATATCTAAACGGCAGTTGGAATGTTGATGAACACAGCTCTTGAATATAAATAGATACTTAATCGTAGGTTGAAGGAAACGTAATTAACGAAATGTATTCCATTTCACTTTTATATATTTATGGCTCCCATCGACGGTGAAATGTATTCGCAGAATTTCGCTGAGGACAGGACATAAAATATTTTGACAAATGAAATGGTTTGACAGCTGTCACTGCTGTTAAGAACGTTTCATTGAACGCAGTTACTATTTGAGGTATTGATTTTTTATATTCTTTTATTTCTTAATCTATCGAATATTGGAGGATTTTAAATACTGCTGCTAACACAATTTATTGCAAGGAATTTTAATTGTAATTTGTACCTCGGTACAAGTTTGGCCGAAAAAAAGACACATCCTTTGACAGATTGGGGTACGTTGACCTGCTGGCGTCTGTACATAATGACGAATTAATAAATGTAATGTTTATTGCTATTTACGAACTTCTTGCTACTTCAGAATGAATTTAATTAATTAATAAATAATAATTAATTAATTATTATAACTAATTAATTTAATGAATAATATACCACGTAATCGATTTAATAATATATGTATGTTATGTGCAAAGGCCAGTAAAAATTAAAATTTTAGTTTTTTGAAAATTACTTGTATTTAGTATGAAACAAACTACAGCTCTCAGAATCAACAATTATAATAACATTAAACAAATGACAATACAAAAAAAAAACAGAAAAATAAAATAAATCTATAATCTGTCGCATTTTGCCGTACAACTTGACGGAGCGCACTTGTTAGCAACGTCGCATTTTGATTTTGTAACCCCACGTGCGCGTGATATAAAATAAATAATAATAATAATAAAAAAATAAATAAATAAATAATATTTAGAATGTTATGTTATGTTGTTTTACCAGCGTTTTCGGTAAACTTACGTAATTTTACAACCGTATGCGGACCTGGAATCTCCCCTGATGGATCCATTATGTGGGAGTTTTTTTTCCCCGAGCGTGGTAACACTAACCCGTGACGTCCATGACACTGACAGTAGCTGTCATTTGACAGTGACAGGAACGGATATTTTACCGTTGTCTTTTATTATTTAACTAGCTTCTGTCCGCGACTTCGTCCGCGTAATTTTTTTTTGTTTTCCCGACCCACCCCGTCGCAACGTGTCGCCGGCCTGCGCTATTACTTCGTTTTCGCTTGACGAAATTTTCAGACTTTTTTTCTTTTTGCTCAACTCCTAAGGGTCCTAGCGTCAAGTTTAATAGAATATAGCCTTCCTCAAGAACTGGGCTATCAAACGCAAAAATATTTTTATATATGCGACCAATACTTCCAGAGATTTAGAGCTTTCAAACCGTGTTTCAAACAAACAAACTCTTCAGCTTTATTATTAGTATTATTTTAAAACTATGATATCTCCTAAGATATACATTGAAATCAAATGATGTCAGAGGCAATTTTGTTCAAAATTAAATACATGTGATGAATAACGTATTTATTTGGATAAGGATTAATACCATGTTTATAAAAACACCTTCGCAAATAATGCATTATTTTAGAACAAATTTGGTTAGCATAAAAGAGGTTATAGTGAGCTAACCTTAAAAGATAGACATATGCTGTCGCGGACTTTTTTTTAAAACTTTTAAAGGGGAACAATTCTGTCATATATGATTTTTGCGAAACTTTAACCGTTTACGCAGCGCACGCAGCGGAAGCTCTCAATAGGAAAAAAAACCCCCGATTTTGAAACATTCTTCATTGGTGCTCCGCTCCTATTGGATTTAGCGTGATGATATATAGCCTATAACCTTCCTCGATGAATGGGCTATCTAACACTGAAAGAGTTTTTCAAATCGGACCAGTAGTTTCTGAGATTAGCGCGTTCAAACAAACAAACAAACAAACAAACTCTTCAGCTTTATAATATTAGTATAGATTGAGGGTATAAGTTTTTCACTGTGATAATCCGAAAGTTTTGATTCCAATTTTTATGATGTTAAAACGTATTTTAGCACTAGATAACGATAACACACTAGCGTGAACACTTTAGCTACACTTAGATTATATTTTTAGCACTGAATTCACTTTTTTAAATTTTCTGTTTATTAAAAGCCTTGGGTATTTCTTACTAAAAAAGTAATAAAAGTAATCTTTTTTGCTAGTAATCGCCCAAATGAACCATGAAAGTCATTATTAAAAAAAAATGGATCCTCAATGAAACTAATCGGTGATTTCTGCTCTAGGTTTCCCATACAGTGAAGGGCCAGTTCGTACTGGAAGTGTAGCTTAATATGTCGCCGCGTGTACTACCATATCTAACATTACTAGCAAATAACCTAACCTGTGTCTGGATTATTTTCAATTATGTGCACCAATTGCTCTGCTGCTTCCTTCACAGACATAAATTTCGGCTCCATGTACTGGCGGATTTTCTTTGTTAATGAATCTTCAGTAGGTTCCTTAACCTTGATATCTGAAATAAAATGAGAAATTGAGAAAAAAAATTATTAATTGTTAAAACAAAAAACCAGTATATTGACAGGATATCCATACCTATTAGGATTTTTTGGCAGATTTCCAGTACATACATAGATAAATTATTGTTAATACTTGCCTAATAAACAAAGGGTGTGTAAGTTTCTTGAGAAATTTGCAACAATTTTCTCAAAGAAACTATCTGGTTTCCATGTATCCGTCCAGTATGGTATTGAAACTGTTTCTCCAAAATTATACAACTGTAATCCACAACAGCTTACAGCATTAATTATTGAAGCATTATGAATAATCTGAAAAATGAATAATTAAGTTATTAAGTGACTGTTGTTACCTAATTATTGTTGTTAATTACAAACCTCTCGTTCTGAGGTTTACTGTTAAAGACCCCACTTCTGGGTTAAGCTATGTACAGAGCCCAGCAAATCAAGCTACCCTAATCTACCAGATTTCTTTGATAGATTTTCAACTTTCCTGCAAAGGAATAAGGTTCATATTCAATTAGGAAAATTTGACAGATTGGGGTAGCTTGATGTGCTGGCCTCTGTACATTAGCTATCCTTATTATAATTTTGTTTGTATAGACAGGGTTACTTGTAATTCGACGTATATCCGTCAGGAGCTGATAGGGGAGCCAAATTGCAACAATGAACTACCCTAATGTATGGCCGAAATTCAATAGTTTTCGAAATATTTGAAGATTAAGGGTTTTTCAATATTTATCCAAAATTTGACATTTAAATAAAAAAAAAGAAACTACATATTATTATCAGAATTAGTTTATCTCTAAAACATGATGAATAGTCAACCATATAAGCTGGTTATGAGTAGCTCATTCATGTAGCAGGTACCTTATTCAGTGAAAGGCTTACAAAATGGTAAATAATATAATAGTATGAAAGTCTTAAAGAGTAGGAACAATTAGATATGAAAAAACGACTTGACGGTTTCACTTGACATGACACATAGTTTTTTCTTTTATATGTCACTGCAGCTGTAGCATGCCAAAGAGGCTTTAACACTTTCCCTCAGCTGCTAGTCGACCTTCTAATCTTTCAGACCTATGTCCTGACAAAGTTCCTGCAACCTCGGTCTGGGCAGGGCTTTAGTCAGCAGATCTGCTAGCTGTGTAGCGGAACTAGTCCTTTCGACCACAATGTCGTTTTGGAGCACAAGTTCTCTTACAAAAAAGTCTCTCTCACACGAACATGTTTCGTTCTTCGATGAAACTCGGGATTATGCGCTAGTTTCACCGCAGCTTCATTGTCCACAAATAAAACTGGAATTTCTTTTTGACCATTCATGTCTTTAAATAGTCGTTTTAACCAAAATAATTCCCTTGCAGCCTCGCTTGCTGCCACAAGCTCGGCTTCTGTGGTGCTTATCGCAACTGAAGCTTGTCGTTGACTAATCCAAGAGATTGCTCCTTTAGAAAATAAACACAATACTCCTGTCGTAGAGCGACCTGTTTTTAAACATCCAGCATGATCAGCATCACTGTAGGCTTCGATTTGATTGGGAGAATCCGCATCATGCACATACTTTATTCCTCTTGATAATGTTCCTTTTACATATCGCATTATGCGCTTCACCATACACCAATCACTTGAAGTCGGCTTTTCTAAGCTTCTCGAAGCCACTCCTACAGCATACGCCAAATCAGGGCGAGTGCCTACCATCAAGTAGGCGAGCGAGCCTACTGCTTCTCTGTATGGAAATGACTGTGACTCATTCTCAGCTTTCCCTTTTTCAATAATTCCTTCTTTCTGTAAAGGAGTCGACACTGGATTGCAGTCTCTCATATTGAACCTCTCCAAAACCTTTCTTGCGTAAGCTTCTTGCTTTATTAAAATCGAGCCATCTTCCATTTGCTCTATTTCTAACCCGAGATAATATGAAGCTGGTTTGGTTGTGATCAGCAAAATCTTTTTCAAGTCATTGATGCAAGGTTTTTATCACTTGCTGCAACTAAACCATCATCGACGTAGAGTGCTATTATGATTTTCTTATCACCCATAGTTTTCATATATAGGCATGGATCAGCGTCGCTAGTCTTAAAACCTAAAGATTTAAGTGTTTCTGAAAAACAATAGTTCCAGCAACGGGGTGCCTGCTTTAATCCGTAGAGGCTCTTTTTTAGGTGACATACTCTTGATGTCCCATCCTCAAAGCCTTCTGGCTGCGTCATAAATATATCTTCATTCAAAACACCGTTGAGAAAGGCTGTTGCAATATCAAACTGAATAAGATGCAGTTTCTCTCTTGCTGCAACACTGAGCAAAGATCTTACAGTTGCCAGCCTGGCTACCGGGCTGAAAGTTTCATTATAGTCAAAACCCTTCTTTTGCCTAAACCCTTTCACGACTAATCGGGCTTTATATTTCTCAACTGTACCGTCAGGGTTTGATTTAACTTTATAAACCCATTTACACGGCAGGGCTTTTCGGTCTCTCGGTAGATTTTCCAAGTCCCACACTTTAAACTTCTGTAAAGAATCGATTTCATTCTTCATGGCTTCTAACCATCTATCTTTACTTTTACTATTTGATACTGCTTCTTTATACGTTAAAGGTTCTCTTTCGATTATCGAATCGACCAAGTATAATTTAAAGTCATCCAATTTTTGTGGAGGTCGTAGAGTACTTCTGTCTCTGAGATTATACCTTGGAACGTCCGGTGTAGAAACATCGTTTTCTGAATTCATTCGTATCTCAATATCAGGAGGAATAGCATCTACAAACTCTTCAGTTTCACAATCTGAAAATGCGTTTTCATTTTCTATGACCTCATTTTCTTGTTCTCCCTCTAATTGGACTGACTGTCTTACAGGAGAAGCTACATGTTGCGGAAAATCATCTTCCGGAAAGATCACTCCCTCTGTCTCCTGTCTTATCAAATCAGAATCTCCCTCTATCTCACCGCTCACTGGTAAAGTTACATCTTCCTGAGGACCTGGTCCTAAGGCCGTTGGGGTTCTCAATTCCATGGTTGGACAAAAGGTGACATCTCTGGATCTTTCGGTCTGTTTTCCATTCCAGATGCGATATCCGTCGTCGTTATCGTATCCAATAAGTCTGCCTTTGGTAGCTTTCTTATTTAGCTTCTTCCTTTTTTGTTTGGGAATGTGAAAGAAACATTCACTCCCTATCACACGCAAGTGTGAGATTTTTGGCTTTTTCTTATGCCACAACTCATACGGTACTTTCCCTTCTTCTCTTGTGGGTCCCGTGCGATTGAGAACGTATGCAGCTGTATTGATAAGCTCTGCCCACAGGGCTTGTGGAAATTCGTCTCCTGCATGCATGTATGATCGAGCTGTTTCCACAAGAGTCCTGTTCTCTCTTTCTGCGCACCCATTTTGCTCGGGTGTGTATGGCATCGTGAGCCGCTGGATTATTCCCTGCCTGCTAAGTATATCCCGAACCGCTTTATTGTCAAATTCCCCACCATTGTCGCTCAATAACGTTTTGACTGTATGTCCAGCATTTTTGGCTTCATTCAGAAATTGAACAATCTTGTCTTTTACATCACTTTTGTTTCGAATGAAATAAACATGACGAAATGAGGAGAAGTCATCCTTTAAAAGGACAAAGTAGCGACATTTCGAGTAACTTTCAGGGAATGGTCCGCACACATCGGCATGAACCAGCTCTCCAGGCATACTAGCTCTTTCTCTTTTGCCGAATTTAAGACGCTGTGTCTTCCCATAAATGCAGCCCTCGCACTGTATATCATCTTTATCATTTAGATTAATCCCCAGTTCCCTCTTGACAAGATCTTTGATGTATTTCTTGTTCTGGTGACCAAATCTTTCATGATATAGCTGGAGTAAGCTCGATGGATTAATAGCATTAATCTCTACAGGTTTGTTTGGTAGAACTGTCTTCATTTGTAACTTATACAGTCCTCCACTCTGCTTCCTGTGCCCAACTACTAAAATCTGACCGTTTAATTCCAGCCTGCACTCTTTCGTGGTGGAAATAAATGTGCTATTTTGCAGTTTATCTTGTGCAGCTAACATGGATAGCAAATTCTTTGTAAGCTTTGGTACGTACCAGACATCACTCAGAGTTATGTTCATTGTTTTGCCGTTAACTTTGGTTTGAACTACCACAGACCCTTTCCCTTTTGCAGGAACTACAGTCCCATCTGCCGTTGTAACAGTGTGGTTCGATCCAAAGCCCTCAAAATATGTGAATATGTCTCCCCTATTGGTAACGTGAGTCGTGGCACCATTATCCACATACCAATTTTCTGTATCGCTTTCTTCAGAGCAAGTGTAAATCATCAACGTTATATTCTGTACTTGCTGCTGCTTGGACGAAGACTGTGTAGGTTTCTTCGGTCTGCCATCATTAATCCACTGCTTGCAATTCTTAATGCGGTGGCCTATTTTTGAGCAGTACCTGCATCTTATGTTCTCGTCCCGTAACTGCGATTTATGCTGCACCTTTGCGGTAGAGGCGAGCACTTCCTGAGTCTCCTCAATATGACCACCTAGCGCTCTCTCGTACCCGCACAGTTGTGCTGTCAGTGATTCAATTGTCCTCTCTTGTTTGTTTAACAGCATCCAACTTGATTTGAAACTGAAAAATTTTTCATTGAGGGAATCTAAAATTTTACAGATCAAGAACATTTCCGGCAACTTCATGTTAGGATCGGTCTTCAAAATTTCAGCATTCAAATTGTTCCAAATGTTTTTAAGATTCGACATCATGGTAGATACGTCATCATTACAGTTATTTTTGAAGCTAAAGAATTGCATGCACAAAGTGTATGCTCTGTCTTCTGATTGACCGTCAAACAAGCGGTGAAGTTCCTGCCACACTTCGTTTGCTGTTTCAAATCGCATGACTTTCATTAAATTCTCTTCGGTCATGTTGCTTGTAATTATTAGTAGAGCGTTGCTGTCTGCCTTCCTATATTTTAGCAATTCTGCATTATAGACCATCAGCGCACCATCGCCTGATCCTAAAATTGGCTTAGTTAGTTTTCCTTCTGCCGCCTCCATGGCACCTTCTGTGCCCCGCAGCATGATGGACACCTTATACTTCCATGTAGCCCAATTCTGGCTACCTACGAGCTGACCGATCTGAATCTTGGTAGTGGTAAAATTTTCCATTTTGACAGCACCGGAACAACTTTTGTTTTTTTGCTTACTTGTGTACTGGGTCTTATCCTGGGTATCCTGAATATACCGGGCATATGGGGTGTTCTGGGCCCATAACCTGTAGCAGGTACCTTATTCAGTGAAAGGCTTACAAAATGGTAAATAATATAATAGTATGAAAGTCTTAAAGAGTAGGAACAATTAGATATGAAAAAACGACTTGACGGTTTCACTTGACATGACACATAGTTTTTTCTTTTATATGTCACTGCAGCTGTAGCATGCCAAAGAGGCTTTAACAATTCAAAGTAAAATCATTTATTTCAAATAGGCACTTATAAGGCGCATTTGAACATCAAAATTTACAAAAAAAAAAAATTGAATTGTTTCTAGTTGCCCCTTCAAAAGGTAATTTCGTATGGAGAAGATTGGGCAACAAACTCCACCATCAATATTGCTACCTGAGTTTTTACACCAAGTTGTTTAGCTCGCAGCAACATATCAGTGTGGGTTGTGGCTCCCAAAGGGTCACCAACAACCAACAAGGCGACTTCAGCATTCTTAGCTTCTAATAAAATATCATCAATTGCACCCTCACATAATTCACGGTCTGCTAGCACCAATGGTCGACCATAATAATCTTCCTGAAATTATAATGTTTCAATAAAACCAGACTACCATTTTTATAAATACTCAGAATCACACACAGGTGTCGTTATTTATTACGGTAAATAAATAGTTACCAAAATATCTTTTCCAACAGTGAGTATTGAAGTATAACCTTCCAATAAAACTTTGTCACATTTTCGAACAATTTCCAAGCCTTTTACAGTAATGTCCTTGGCGTCACCTAATCCTAAACCTATTAAATAAAACATAATTTCATATAAAAATAATTATTGCTTCGATACAATACAAGTGTGGAGCAAAGCTTGCCGGTTCACGATTTACTTTGTAATTAATAATTGTTAACGTTCGTGAACGTGATTTCATCGATTGGAGTGACAATGACATTTACAAATAATGACAACACACTGACGCTTAGACTATACAATACATCGTATGGACCCGAAATGTTTGACTATAGAAAAACACAGTTATACAAATATTAGGCTTTTCGTAGAGGCTTATCGACGCCAGAATCATAAAAATATTGCCATCCCTTTTTTTGCATATGTGAAAAAGGATAACAGTGTTTTTGACAGTGACTATAATGGCAATCCTTCATTCCTAGCGTCACTAAAATACCTACACACATCAAAAGTGTCTAGGGATCAACATATATTTTTGCAATAACTTTTCTCCTGATTGATATTAATTAAAATTTTCTTTAAGGATTCATCAAATAAAGTGTTTTCGTTTGTCACAGTAACGATAAACCAAGTCACCTTTGCATTAATAAAGAAATTTGCCATTTTCCTAATAAAGGGATTTTTGACATTTGAACCACTAACACAAAAGTTCGAAAAAAAGACTGAAATAACAGTTTTCTCTAAAATTTTATTGGGTAACTTAAACAATTAATAATCCGTGTTTCTACCGCGAACACTAACAACACAAGAACATCGGTTTGGCATACTCAAAATGAGTTCATCCAAATCACGCTGTGGAATGGCCGCCCATGTTCGTTGCAACAACAAAAAAAGGTCTTCTTGCGACTGGATACCCTCCATATTCGGCAGAGCTCTTCTCTGTAGCATATCCCATGCATGCTCAATCGGGTTCAAGTCTGGCGACTGAGCAGGCCAGGGCAGGACATTGATGTTAGCTGCGGCGAGAGTCTGTCTTACAACTCTTGCGGTGTGCGGTCGTGCATTATCATGCATTAACTGAAATAAGGGACCGATTTGCACTTGTAGAGGAACGATGACGTCTGATACAATCGTCTCAGCATAAATTTGAGCGTTGAGGTTGCCTCTGATCCAAATCAACTCAGTTCTTCCGCCGATCCAAATACCCGCCCATACCATGATGGTTCCACCACTATAAGGATGGACTTCCTGGCAGGATTTTAATCGCTGTTGGCGTCCAGGGGTTCTCCAGTGTCGTATACGTCTTGTATCCGGTCTCATACCAAAACGAGACTCATCAGAAAAGCACACGAAACGCCATTGTTCTTCTGCCCAATTTCTGTGTTCAAGAGCCCATTGATATCGAATCCTACGATTGTGCATTGCTATAGGTGGTACCCGTAGCGGTCTTCGGGAATGAAGGTTCACTTCATGCAAGCGGTTTCTGACTGTTTGGTCGCTAATTAAGTTCCCTGAAGAGTGATGAAGCCTCACGGCTAACATCATGGCGGTTATTGTTGGAGCTCTTCGAGTTAAGATTTGAATGTATCGGTCTTGTCTCCGTGTGGTGCAGCGATACCGTCCTCCATGGCGCTCAGCCACGGTACCAGTGCTTCGGTAACGTGTCCAAAGTCGACTGATAACACTCTGACTTGTATTCAGAGCTAAAGCCACAGTACGTTGCCGGGAACCAGCTTCTATCATTCCCACGGCTCTGAGCATTTCTTCCCTGCTTAAATGACGTCGCCGCTCCATAATAACGTTGGTTTTAATCAGTAGTAGGGAAACAGTAGCACTAATAATGTCTTCAATGCGTTGTATGTTTTTATAGGGAAAATATTGACAGCTGATTTTCATCTTTTACTCGAATTTGATTCACAGTTCCTGATTCAAATTATGAAATGCACCAAAAAGGATCCATATAAATTTATAAAATCATAAATTTATTACAAAGCCACATCTCAATCTCAAGAAATCCGCATAAAAATGCTTGATCCCTAGACACTTTTGATGTGTGTATTTGCGGCCGGTCGCCATTTTATCCTCTCACTGTTTGGTGCCAAAGTTGGGTACGTCAACTGTCAAATTCTCTTGCGCTGTGGATATAATTTGTGAATTTTGGAGTAATTTGCTGTGTTATTGTGTTTGAACTCGGTTCTATAGTGGAAGTCGTCAGTAGCAAGATGCCTAATTGCAATATAATCGGATGTGGCTTCAAAAGAAGCAGAAATCACCCGAAAACAACCAACACCAGTATGTGTACTTAATTTCAGCTGAAATATCATTAGATTTAGAGGATAAACAAAAGATTCTGCATTCGTTGAAGAGTTTCAACAGCAAAGCATTCATATTTTCCCTTTTCTCTTTGTAGTGTATACGCAGGCGCATTGGTGGGGTAGTCGGTTACCGGCCGTGGGCGAGTGCGCACGTGTTCTGATTTCATCATACCGGCTAACTACCCGAGTGTCTAAAAGATGCATTTTATTAGTTAACGAGACATTACAAGTGGCGACGAGGATAAAAGTAAGTACTGAAAACACTTACCAAAAAAAAAAGGGGGAAGAATGCACGCTGGAAAATAATGCGCGTTGAAAGTTGTTTACGATCAATTAAGCGATTATATTTCGATAAGGATCGTTAGCAGTTTGGATACTAAAGTGAAAACAGAACGTAGTCACGCTGAACCTACCTGTTTTAGAACCCAATGGCCGGACACGCAACGCGACGATGATAAGAGACCAGAAGGCCAATTCTCGTAATTTAAAACGTTCAAAATCTAGTCGCAGTCTCATCTGCGACAAGCAAATGTCTAAAACTTGTCAAAATGTAGGGGAATTCGAGGTATTATTGACAGATTGAGACTGAGATCAGACTGTGAACGTTCCTAAAATTACGAGAATTGCCCCTCAGATGGAATGACCATAATGCCCTGGAAGTTAAGCAGACCTTTGATGTGGGATGCAACATGTGTCGATAACTCATTAACACCCTTGTGCCATCCCATCTTCCTAGCACGGTGGGCTGTGCTGGGGCGGCTGCTGCAGGTGCAGAAAACCTCAAACGGTGAAAATATTCCAACCTGATTGGTAGTTATATTTTCGAGCCGTTTGGGGTTGAAACACTAGGGCCATGGGGTCCAAGTGCCTACTTGGTTTTTCGAGATATCGCTAAGCGGTTAGTCGACTCTTCGCGTGACCAAAGGGCTGGTCTATGTCATGGCCAAAGAATTAGCATCGCCATACAACGTGGCAATGCTGCCAGCCTTTTGGGCACTATTCCTGTTGACAGCGATACGGACGAATTTTTCGATGCCCTATGATTCTTTTGCTTATTTTATACATATATTATTATTTCAATTGTTAGCTTATTATAAGTAAATAGTAGGTCATTTGGTTTTAACAATATTATTTATAGATTTTTAAAAGGAACAATAAATTTCGTTTCTGATTTTTTAGACATGTTTCTAGTACATACTAATTCCATAGTTATATGTCACGTCAACCGTCATGTCATTGTCAAAGTCACAATTCGTATTAATTTAGTATCTGTGGTTTTCTTCTGGGAGGACTAATATTGTTTGATTTAATTTTATTGTTTTAAATTGTTTGAAATAATAAGTTTTCAAGCTGAAAATTCGATGATTATGTTTTACGATTGTTATAAATTAAAGTCATGATATCTAGAAAAGGTCAAAAAGCTGTTAACGAGGGTGTGGTTGGAAAATATATAAAGAAAGATACTCCTCCAGATTTACCCAGTAAGTTTGCCCACACTGGTGACTGGAATGATGTTAACAATACTTTCTTCAAGACTTCTTTTCGTTGTATTAAAATAATTGCGTTTAACCCGTTATAATAGTTATCGTTAAGTGTGCACTTGCGTTCTTTTCTTTTAGTAATAAATGTGTGGACAACTGGTCACAATAAAAGACCTCGAAGTCAACCTTTCGGGGCGAATGATGCCGTCTCGCAAAGCCATGAGAATAAATTTGGCAAGGCACAAACTATGAGTGGACATGCAGGAAAATATACACCCAGTGAGTCAGTACCAAATTTAGCACACAGGTAATATATAGCAAATAATTTAGTAATTTATGATAACATGTTTAAGTCTACTTCTCTACTCTGTTACTAATATTAATTTTGTTGCAGGTTTGCCAGTTTATCCACTAGTGATACAGCAAGCACATCAAACAGCTACAACTCTCAATATCTCTTAGATTCAAATGTGGTAATAAAATATTTTTTTGGAATGTGTTGGAGAATGTTGACGTGGACTAAATATTTTAAAACTAAATTATGTTTTATAGGCTTCTCATACAACTTTAAATGAAAGAGACGACTCGTTTAGCAGGCAAACTAGCTACAGGTATTATAGGCAGCAACAACAAGAAGATCCAATATACCAGAATCAACAACAGGTATCTACATTAGCCTATCAAGTGTCGACAAATGGGGCACACTTAACTAATTATTCTTGTGAGTCACAACCCAAGTTTTTTTTTCCTTCAATGGCTACTGAGCTGATGTTGACTATTCTGCCAACGTCATGTGGTGACAGTAACACAGAAAGGTGAGCCAGAGCCGTCAAACTCGCCCAAGTCTTATTTTCCTTTTGAATTAAATAAACAAGAAATTTAAATTAAAGAAAGGAGAATACTCATCAAGTATGAAAAAAAAAAACCCAGAGCAAACAGATACTTTTACGACAAGCCAAGAAGAAGGTGTTGGTGCTATTCGTAGCCATTTTAAGCCGACACCACATGATTTAAATAAATCAACACATTTAAATGTATATTACAACACAATATTAATACATTATTCACTATAGTGTTATCACATTTCCATGGCCATTAGGTAAAGATTAAAGTAACAATACTGAAAACAACATCCTCATTGTTTGTAAAAAACACAAAAATACTTTCTAAATACACCTACTATGTATTTTAAAAATATACATAATACATTTATTTATTTACTTGCATTTGCTGTTCCTTATATTTATGTTCGCATAACACGTCAAAATGTAGGGAACAATTGATTTTTTTTCGCGAATTTTTGAATGGTAATATTTTTTAGCATCTATGGAGGCTATACTATTGCAGGTTAACGGGAACGCCCTCCGTTAATTAACATACTGTATGTACAATCAACACAAGAGATAAGTATGCAGTATCGTCGCGTCGGATATAATTGAAGTTTACTAAGAAACCGATGGATGTTCTAGAATAAAATAAAATTTTATTAATAGTAAACAAACAGCTTATTTATCGTCCGTAGGAGCTACCTAACCACAACCCTACACGTGTCCCCCGGGTGGTGCTAAAGAACAACAAACGCCGAGTCGTAGGCGGCGGTCAACTAACCTACTAGGCAGGCTTAGCGGCCAGCTCCTGTAGAGGTAGAAAATTACTTCTACAAACCGTAAACTTGCGGTCATGCCTCGTGAGAACGGTGGCCTTGGCTTAATCGCCTGGGCCAAGAGGAAGACAACCTCCATAAAAAATAACCCCAATCCTAAGGTGTGGACCGTGCCGAAGGGATGAATGGCTGGGGGGTATTTCAGCCACTAGCGCCAACCACGATGGACATGGCAAACATCGTGAGTATCGCCTTCAGGTGAGAATGGGCGTGACCTCACATGCGACCTTATAAATCGACCCTTCTCGTGGGAACAAAATGAGTGAACAACCAAATGAAATACCAAACAAATCTTTAACTTCCTCGGAAGAACAGTCCACTGGAGTGGGAAACCAAGCTCCCGTATTAAAAAATACCACTGGCCAAAAAGTTCTTGTACAACAAGCATTCCATCCTGGCTTATTCATACAAAGACCTAGATCTGCATCAATTGGAAGTTGTCCAACACAACCAGCTACTGAAGTCATAAAATCCAAAGATGTGCCCTTGACAGACTTACCACATCCTCCTCCATGGCAGAAAGTGCCCTGTAATAGGAATAAAAAAAGAAAGTTATCTGCTAGCCCTCCTGAAGATACGACCAAAACATCAAATCGCTATGATGGACTACCTATTGATATAACTGATGAAACGGATAAATCAACGAAACAAATTAAACCACCACCGATCATACTGTATGGAATTGAAGACCTAAAAGAATTAATAAATCTCTTAAAAACTGCAGTCAACAAAGATCAGTTTACATATAAAATTGTCAACAAAACGCAACTTAGGATTAGTACTGCAGATATAGAAGTCTATAAAAAACTTATATCCCTAGTTAGAGAAAAAGGCCTAATAGGACACACTTTTAACAGGAAAGATGATAGATGTTTCCGAATTGTTATAAAAAACTTACACCCATCTACACCACTAAACATTATCAAAGAGGACATAGAGGCAACAGGAAATATAGTAACTGGAGAGATAATAAATGCAAGGTATGGACCAAACAAGAATCCGACATCTACCTTCTTTGTTAACCTGATTAGTGGTACCCACAATAAAGTCATTAAAGACCTGAAATATATCTACCACCAGTGTCACCATAGAAGAACCAAAAAAAACGAAAACAATAGTTCAGTGCCAAAGATGCCAACAGTATGGTCATACCAAGAATTATTGTATGAGACCATACACGTGTGTAAAATGTGGGTAATCACACAAGACATCCGAATGTAAAAAACGTGATCGAAGTACTACAGCACTGTGTGCCTTATGTAATGGACACATCCAGCTAATTACAGGGGATGCGAAGTTTACAAGGAAATCCAAGCTAGAAAACAAAAAAAATAATATCCCTTCGATAGTAAACAAAACAACACCTATGATGACCGAACTGGATAATAATACAGAGCCAAAGAATCGAAAACAGAGATTGTCCTACGCAGAAACCGTAAAATCAGCCCAAATAAACACCATCTCCCAGAACACTTTTGATAATACTCACATCTCAGGACAAATAAACGCGTCCCTAGAACAAATAATTTTAAAACAGACTGAAAAGTTTGATATCATCCTTCAACAAATGAGCACTCTTATGAGTCTCATAGCTAAACTCGTCGACAAACTGACAAAATGACCTCGTTACGGATTGCGGCCTGGAACATCAATGGTCTTGCCTCTAATAACCATGAAGTTAAACTGTTCATGTCTCAACATAAACTAGACATTCTCCTTATCTCTGAGGCCCACTGTAAGGTTAATTCCATAGTAAGGTTTCCAGACTACCACTGCTATATTACAAACCACTCAGACGGTACAAGCCATGCGGGATCAGCCATCATTATAAAAAAGTCTATTAAACATCATCAAATGCCTAACTACGAATCTGAGCACATCCAAGCTACCACGATTACTGTTCATGGCAAAGCAGGAGACATCAATGTATCAGCAGTATACTGCCCTCCTAAACACAACATGACTGAGCCATTGTACTCCGATTTCTTTGACACTCTGGGACACCGCTATATTGTAGGCGGAGATTGGAATGCCAAACATACTTCCTGGGGCTCGAGATTAACGACTACCAGAGGCAAACAGCTGAAACTGAGCATAGATAAAAACAAATTAAACACCATATCCACAGGAGAACCTACTTATTGGCCAACTGATACCAAAAAGTTGCCAGATCTAATAGACTTCTTTATCGCCAAAGGCCTAACAAAGTTGTTTATGAAACCTGAGTCCTGCTATGACAGTTCCTCAGATCATAATCCGGTGCTCTTGACAGTTAGTACCAACCTTATAGAGGTTTCAAGATCAATAAGGCTGTGTAATAAACTTACTGGAACACATTTCGTGAGCACATTGAGGAATCAATAAACATGAAAATGGCCCTTAAAATACCTGCGGGGCAATTGCGGAACACATTATCAATGGGAATCGGTTTCATTTTGACAGTTCAACAACATTCATTGCGTTATTTACGTGTTGAGCAAAAAAAATTTTTCCAACTTATGAAGCAATGGATTACCAATTTGCTTCAAAATGATTCAGATTCCGATTGATAGTGTGTTACGCAATTAGGGTGCTGAAGATATTCATGAAGCAGCTAAATATATAACGACGCTCATACAGGAAGCATGCTGGATAAGTACTCCTGAAATCCAAACCCGCAATAGTAGTGGAGTAAATAACTATCCTCTGGAAATAAAAAAGGCTGTTCTAGAAAAGAGAAGACTTCGAAGAGTTTGGCACTTAAGTAGGCTTACAGAAGACAAAACTAATTTCAACAGAGCTGCAGAAGATCTCAAGTCACTATTACAAAACTGGTATGATAACTCATTCCAAGAAAAGCTAGAAAACCTAACAGCTACAGTCTATAAACTATTCGCTCTGGAAAATAACCAAGGGTTTTGACAGACCGCAAGCTGCTAAACTGCCCTTGAAGTGAGCTGAAGGATGGGTGAGAAAGCCTCAGCAAAAAGCAAGCCTATTTGCTGAACATCTAGCAAAAGTGTTCCGCCCAAATGATTCTATGGATGATGAGTTTGATGAACAAGTGAATACGACTCTAAACCAAGGTTTTCAAATGGACTTACCGCCAAAACCAGTGTCAGTACAGGAAGTGTGGAGAGTAATAAAGGAGCTAGAGGACAAAAAAGCGCCGGGCTTTGACCTGATAACCAAAGAAATTATTAAGCAACTGCCCCGAAAAGCTATAACTTACATCACTACAATATGTATGTGTGTATGATATTAAGAGTCCAACATTTTCCTGCAATATGGAAGGTATCTCAAATAACTATGATTTATAAAGATGGAAAACCACCAAGTGACGTCACATCCTATAGACCTATAAGTTTGCTCCCAATATTATCCAAAATTTTCGAAAAACTCCTCCTCTGGCGAATTCTTCCTATTCTAATAGAAAATGGAATCATACCCAGCCATCAATTTGGCTTTAGACAGCAACACTCCACTGTGGAACAGGTCCATAGAGTCTGCGACAAGATAAGAAAGACACTGGAAGAAAAAGAATACTGCTCCGCAGTCTTCTTGGATATACAACAGGCTTTTGATAGAGTCTGGCACAAGGGCCTGCTATGCAAAATTAAAAATTGCCTTCCACATAGCTATTTCTTAATATTTAATTCTTACCCTCAGGAAGACTGTTTCAAGTCAAAGAAGGAGAAACCACATCGAAATTCTTTGAAATACAAGCTGGTGTTCCCCAGGGGTCAGTATTGGGCCCTGTAATTTACACTATTTTCACAGCTGACCTACCTTGCTCGAACTTGCAACAAATTTTATGACTTGGCCGCGCGGTTTAAATGGACATTTTTTTTACGCTACGCACGACAGCCAACCCTGCTAGAGTTCACGCACACATTTGCACGTGTACCAACGTCGTTTGGCTATGTAGTAGTAGTAGGTAATTATTTTGCGCGCGTTGTACGGAGTGTCCGGGGTGTGCCCTCGGTGAAACTAGAAAACGCCACCCTCCCCCACCAGAACTCCATCAGATACCTTGGCCTCCATCTTGATAGGCGTATGACATGGAATAAGCACATCAAGAGGAAACGCGATGAACTGAATATTAAATACAAAAGATTCCTGTGGTTGCTACGCCGAAACAGCAAACTATCAATAGACAACAAATTACTCGTGTACAAGTCGATCCTAAAACCTACATGGATGTACGGTCTTCAACTGTGGGGTAGTGCTTGTAACTCCTCCATCATGCGAATACAAAGAATGCAGAACATGATTCTCCGAACAATCAGTAACCTCGAAGTCGAACGAGAGAAGAAATTACTAACATCAAGAGTACATACAGGAAACGGTTGGAAGTCCACCCCAATACCCTTGCACGACAGCTCATAATATCCAGTTATGTTAAACGCCTTAAACGAAAAGACATCCTATAGTGTAGACAATTATGAGTAGATGTCCTCGCTGGAGGACACACTCGGAATGCGAGAAACATGCAAGACATCTGCTAAAAGTGAATGCACTGATTGCAGGTAGCAGTGAAAAAAAAAAATGTTCTCGAATAAAATTTAATTTTATTAATAGTAAACAAACAGCTTATTTATCGTCGGGTATACCCAATTCGAAGATATCTTAAATGAAAAACAAATCACTCCTAATGAAAAACAAATAGCCCAAAATCACACATTTATCCATCGAATCATATAGTGAAATATTTACACAATGATTACTAAATATCACAAAAATTCTGAGCTACATCCTGTGTCTGTTCGCTCTGGGTTTCTTTTTGAGCATTCTTCTTTCTCGCCGGCTGATCGACACTTCACGTGACCACAGGGCCGGGTTGTGCTTCGGCCAAAGAATAAGCATTGCCATTCAACGTGTCAATGCTGCCAGTCTTCTGGGCACGTTTCCAGATGTCAGAAATGCGGACTAGTACTTTGATGCCCAAATATGCTGTTGTCTTTGTATTTATTAATATAGATATTATTTTAAGTTAGTATCTACGTAGTGTAAATAGTTAAGAGAATATTAAAATAATAATTCACTTATAATCTAACAATTTATGAACAAGGTCCTACCTAAACATCATAACAAGTGAAATCAAAAATATGAAATTAAAATGGCATGTATTTAATCAAACGTCTAATAATAACCCATTTTGCACTCCTAAAAATATTACTGAGCACACAAACATAATGATGGCGACTCTTTTTGTGAACCTCAAAATAATTCCTATTTTGGGGTCCTGGAAATACTAAATAGCCAATTAACTGCGACCGACTTACATGTAGCGGTCGATAACTCACTGCCGCAGTACACTCACTGTGCACACTCGGCTCACAAGCAGTTGATCACAGTTCCAACTTATTTTTTGTTTATTTTCGTGGTGGTAAATTCTGCTGAGGATCCTTCCGCGAGGCTTCCTTCTGCGGGCCTCCTCGGGACGAGGGGGGGGGGAGGAGTCAGGTGTTTGACTCCCCCCGCGACGTCTAAGAGGAGCGTGCGTGGAATACTACGCGCCGCCACCTCAGGCCCTGATGTGTGGGGGGCGACGGACGTCCCGCCCCTGGACTCATTTAGGGGGGCTGAAAGAGGGCGTTATCCGCCCTCCGCCAACGCCCGGTGCGCCTGCTGCTGGCCGGGTGGGTGGACGAGATCTCCCTCTCCCTTTCCGCAGCCTCCTTCTGCGAGACAACTGTTTCGCAGAAGGAAACCACCGCATCACAGGACTCTTCGCTGCCGACCATCGACTCGAATAGGGCCGGCAGCGACAGGTCACTGCTTATTTCTGAGATGAGGACACGGCGCGGCTCCTCCCAAGCGGCACACTGCCAGCGTATGCCGCGCCGTATCCTCCCGGCAGTCGACGCAGTGGTGACACCGGGCGTCCGGCTCCTTGTTTATGCGACACAGGTACTTCCCGATGCAACCATGCCCGAGAGTACCTGCGTCACCCGAAACGAGAGGGAGCCGTGCTTCTTCCCGAGCCAGCGCTCGAGTACCGGTCGGATCGCCTCGATGGTGACGAGGCCGGCGGTAGAGCGTGAAAGCCTGTCCCGCCATTCCGCCATCAGGACCTCACGAAGCTGAGACCGACGGAGCTCCATATAGCGCTACATCGGCTACTTGCCTCGCGCCCGCGCTTCCCCGCGCCACCGATACAGCGATGCGAGTACTTTCGCCTCCAGCCGATCGATTCTGTAAAAATCTCACCGTGATAACTTAGGTGAAGTGAGAGTGAAGTGAGCTATCAATAGGGGCAATCCCTAACATCAGGTGGAATGAAAGCTCACTTCACCTTAGTTTTCACGGTGAGACTTTTACAGAATAGCACTGCAGGTCCCAGGGCGGGGATCCAGCCAGTACACAAGCCGCCTCGTAGGAGATCGTGCGATACCCTCTGACGACTCTGACGGCCATCGCTCTCTGCGACTTTCGCAGTACTGCGATGCCACCGGCCGTTAGATCAGTCGCACAGATCGAGGCCCCATACAGGGCCATCGATCGCACGATTCCTACGTAGAGCCGCCTATAGGCGGCGCTCGGTTCCCTCAAATTCAGAAGCAGCGATGATAGCGCCCCAGGCGCGCCCAACAACTTGGGCACCAGCCGCCGGAAGTGGGGGCCGAAATCCTACCGGCTGTCGAGCACCAATTCCAGGTACTTCATGGTAGACTCGACACTCGACAGCGATCCGAGCCCCCCGACCACGATGTGTGAGCAGGGCGGGGGCGCCCGCTGGGGGCCGTATTTGGTCACAGTTCCTACCTAACTTAACTTGCTTGGTTGTGGTACCCTAGCTCAGTTAAAAAAGGTGCGCATCGTTAGAAGAATAAAAAAAATAGAGGTTCATTAATTTAAAAATGTGTCCAACATTAGAAGGTCAATAAGTTTTAAGAGGTTCAGTTAAATATTTCCCTATTAAAATGGTGCATTGACAGCTTAATACTCCACTATCTAACTACTAAACTAGTATATTCCTTACTACCTACCAGGTTCAACAGCAAAAACAACAACAATATGGATCAAGGGAATCCAGCATGCCAAGATTGTCTTCCAATATGAGCTTAACACCAAGACTGCATTCCCCTTCTCCACATTCATTACGTCTTCAAAATTATACAGATTGTAAGTTATGTATTATTATTAACTAACACTTCTCATTATTAACCCGCAACTTTGTGTGGATTTCATACTTTTCATCTAAAAATATTACCCTCTCTATCCCTGTTATAAGGTAGGTTTCGTAAATTAAACCATTACAATCATCATCATACATTTAGAATTTAGATAAATAAGTATTCGGGCCAATTTACATGGTTATATTAGGTCGGGGCAAAAGTAGGTATTTTCGTATTTTTCATACAAAAAAAAAATAATTGTTTTAGGTTTAATTTTTTATTTATTTATAATATGTATGTGCCGTTTTGATCGATGACTTGTTGCCATCTTGTGGGCAATGCCATGATCCCATTGCTGTAGAAGTTTTGAGATTTTTTATCAAAAAAATCTGACAGGTAGTTTTTACAGTGTTCTTTTGAGGTTAACTTTATGCTTCCTAAAGAGTTCTAAAGTGACCGAAACAGGTGAAAATCTGATGGAGCAAGATCAGGGCTATACGGAGGATGCATCAACACATCCCAGCCAAGCTCTCTCAATTTTTGCTGAGTGGCTATAGATGAGTGCGGTCTGGCGTTGTCGTGATGAAACACCACGCCCTTCCTATTCACCAGCTCCGGCCGGTTTTTCTCAATAGCTTCTTTTAACCTCATCAGTTGTTGACAGTAGAGGTCAGAATCGATAGTTTTACCCGGCGGCAAAAGCTCATAGTGGACGATTCCTTTCCAACCCCACCAAACACACAGCATCACTTTGTTCCGAGTCAGGCCGGGCTTTGCCACGGTCTGTGGGGCTTGCCCATGCTTCGACCACGATCTTTTTCGGACATTCTTATCGTAAGTGATCCATTTTTCATCACCCGTAATCAACCGTTTAAGAAATGGGTCGGAATTATTACGTTTCAACAAAGAATCGCAAATGGAAACACGTTGCATTAAGTTTCTCTCAGTGAGATCATGTGGTACCCAAATATCAAGTTTTTTCTTGTATCCAGACCTTTGTAAATGCCGTAAAACTGTTTTGTGATCAACATCCAGTTCTTCAGCAATATCATAACTACTAATATGTCGATCTTGCTCCACTTTTTCAAAAATGGCACTGATTTTATCCGTGACAGGGCGTCCAGAGCGAGCTTCATCCTTCACACTAAAATTTCCTGACTTGAAACGCTTGAACCACATTTGTGCTACTCGTAATTGATACCGCATTAGGTCCGTAAACCGCACAAATTTTATTCGCGGCGTTCGTCGCATTTTTACCTTTTTTGTAATAAATTTTTAAAATGTACCGAATTTCTTCGTCACATACGTTCATGTTGCTTGCTTGAAAAACAATTGAGAAATGGCGGGAACTAGTTTTTTTTTAAATTTATTTCATCTTTAGAATGTCAACATTTAATAGTATTAAAACCAGCCAGTTACATTCAGTACTGCCAAAGAGGTTTGATTACTAACAATAGATTCAATATACGAAAATATTTTTGCCCCGACCTATTAGATCAGAGGAATAAGGTTTTTTTCAAATAAACTGTACATTACCTTTTTATCAAAATCTCCTTGTTTTGCCCCCTAAAAGGTTGAATTTCCAAAAACCCCGCCTTAGTGCTGCTCACCTACATTATAAACAGCCTTGTGCAAAATTTCATGTTCCTATGCCCAGTGGTTTTGTAGCTAGTTTCTCCTTTTATATTCATATAAATTGATTTATAGATTTAATTAATATATAACACAACTTTACTCTGTATTCCCAAACATGTAGGCTGATGTCTATCCCACCAAAAACATAAATGTAAAAAAGGAGAGCCAAGTTCAATACAAAAATTATGCTTGGCTGTGGGCTTCGCCGCAAAAAGAATGGAGATCTAAATGAGTGCCAAGTTCTATGCAAAATCCAAATATGTATTATTTATAGAAACAAAATAACATTATGAACAAGTATTAAACTCTATTTCTTTGCTTTATTGGATACCTATAACAATTGCTGTTATTTAAAAACGTGAAATCTTAAAGTAGGTTAGATTTGACTTGGCCAGTTTTTATTACATCAGTCATTTTATAAAGTTATTCAACATAAATATATATATATATTTTAATTCTGATAAAAACTGGCCAAGTCCAATCTAACCTACTTTAAGATCTCACATTTTTAAATAACAGCAATTGTTATAGGTATCCAATAAAGCAAAGAAATAGAGTTTAATACTTGTTCATAATGTTATTTTGTTCCTATAAATACATATTTGGATTTTGCATAGAACTTGGCACTCATTTAGATCTCCATTCTTTTTGCGGCGAAGCCCACAGCCAAGCATAATTTTTGTATTGAACTTGGCTCTCCTTTCTACATTTATGTTTTTGGTGGGATATCATTACTTTTTGTAAAGAATATAATAATACAATATACATTGGGATAGTTTCAAATATCTGCTTAAAACGGTTCCAACCCTACAATAAAAAAAATTTGTGTTTTTTAACTTTTTTAATTTTTCGATTTTTCCTACGCTTACACACAATTACCGAGCTGGATTCCAAATTTCATATTTCTAGGTCATCTGGAAGTAAGTTAGATTTAGGTACTATATGTCAGTCAGTCAGTGCTAAAATTTACGAATTTTTGACCTTCATAATCTTTATAACCGTTTGAGCTAGCTTCATGAAATTTGGGCTTCTAGATGTCCTTATGGATATAATTAAACACACGTAGTTTTATGTGTTTACGTTAAAGAGATTTTGAGTTATAGAAGGGTCGAAAGTGGCACCAAGTGGTTCGTGTAATATTACAACCGGCGCTGGCTAGCCAGTTCCTTTGCTTGAACTTGGCTTGACACGCTGCCGCGTGGCTAGATAGTATTTTTCCTTTTTCGTAGGCTCAAAATTTTTTCTTCGAAGTCACTATTTTTAACCAGAGTTAGTTATTTAACATGAACTATTTTTGTCTGTACATAGAAATATACTCAACTATCTTGTATACATTTTTATGGTTGTAGCATACGCCACAGCAAGCCAGTCGTCACCAATATACTCAAATTGTGTGAGTACATCAGTTCTACCCTACAATAAATCTCATGGAAGTAAGATTATCACTGGCTCTCAAGGTATGTCAAAAAGTTTCAAATATTACCTACTTTTTTCACTTTGTCTCAGGAACTTGATTCCAAGAGATTTTAAAATAATTTTGTATCAGTTTTTTTAGTTAAATAATTGTGAAATAACAATAATTGTGACATGTTCCGCAGTCGGGATTACTTGGGATGAACATTTACGCATGTTCAATATTGATTTTATCCACAGCAACAATAAGTTTTGTATTTCATAGTAATCTCAGGAAAAGTGAAATACAAAGTTATAACCGAAAAAATCCCTTAAATCACAAGTTGTTGCCTTAGATAAATAAGTTCAAGTTATTTATTTCATAACAAAAATACATTTGTGTCGAAATATTTGCACAGTAGGTACACAAAAAAGAAGCAACATAAACAATTAGGTACCTATAATATAAGTAACCTCATTCCTCCCCCATCATCGAAGCAAGAACGTCTATCCAAATTGAAAATACCTACTGACTTTACAAACATTAATATTCTTATTGATACAAAACAAAGTCCCTAGCAAAATGTCACAAAAAAAAAATGTCGAAATATTAAGTGTAAAAAAAAACAATATTTATAACAAAGTTAAAGAGCAATGGATACACTTATATTTAAGAACAAGTTTTAAGATTTTTATCATTTAAAAATTCGTTAATGCTGTAATAGGCTTTATTGATTAACAAAGCCCTGAGTTTATTTTTAAACATGTTCACATTCTGAATATTCTTTAATTCTGCTGGTAGTTTGTTAAACAGACTGACAGACTGCACGCGTGACGAGTGTTTGACAACATTAAGCTTTGCCTGCAGGATAGTAGGAAGGTCTTTTCTGCGAGTTTCCACTCTATTTTTTCTTTCATCGTCTGTTTCAAACTCGTTTAAGTTTTTGTTTAAATGAGTAAGGAGAACCAAAATATAAAGACACGGTACCGTTAAAATTCTAAGTTTAACAAAATATTCTCGACATGATACCATCTGATTTAAACATCTGATTTAACATCTGACGAAGCATGGTTCTTAGTGCTCGCTTTTGTATAGTAAAGGCTGCCTTAACATTATATTTATAGCTGTTTCCCCAAAATTTAATGCTGTATCTAAGTTTAGATTCAACTAGAGCAAAATAGACGGTACGAAGTTGGGCAATAGACAAAATGTCCCTCAGAGATCTGATAGCATAACACGCACTACTTATTGTATTCGTAATTGAAACTAGTTCTGGCTTCCAATTAAGTAGAGAATCAATTTGTACCCCTAAAAATCTTAAACTTTCTGCTATATCAATTTTTCTGCCTAAGGATTCTTCGTTTACTAAAGCTTTGTTCCTCACTGTAGATCTAAATATCATACATTTTGTCTTACTTACATTTAATTTAAGGTTATTCATAGAAAACCAGCTTTCACAAGCAGCTATTAAAATATTTAATTTACATTTTAAGGTCTCCATATTGTCAGCAGCTATAACATCACTCTTATCGTCAGCAAATATTATCAAGTCAGCATCTGGTAAAATGTTTTTAATGTATTCAGCTAGATCGTTAAGAAATATTATAAAGAAAATGGGGCCCAACACTGAACCCTGAAATCTGAAGTGACCAAAACAGGTGGAAATCTGATGGAGCAAGATCAGGGCTATACGGAGGATGCATCAACACATCCCAGCCAAGCTCTCTCAATTTTTGCTGAGTGGCTATAGATGGGTGCGGTCTGGCGTTGTCGTGATGAAACACCACGCCCTTCCTATTCACCAGCTCCGGCCGGTTTTTCTCAATAGCTTCTTTTAACCTCATCAATTGTTGACAGTAGAGGTCAGAATCGATAGTTTTACCCGGCGGCAAAAGCTCATAGTGGACGATTCCTTTCCAATCCCACCAAACACACAGCATCACTTTGTTCCGAGTCAGGCCGGGCTTTGCCACGGTCTGTGGGACTTGCCCATGCTTCGACCACGATCTTTTTCGGACATTCTTATCGTAAGTGATCCATTTTTCATCACCCGTAATCAACCGTTTAAGAAATGGGTCGGAATTATTACGTTTCAACAAAGAATCGCAAATGGAAACACGTTGCATTAAGTTTCTCTCAGTGAGATCATGTGGTACCCAAATATCAAGTTTTTTCTTGTACCCAGACCTTTGTAAATGCCGTAAAACTGTTTTGTGATCAACATCCAGTTCTTCAGCAATATCATAACTACTAATATGTCGATCTTGCTCCACTTTTTCAAAAATGGCACTGATTTTACCCGTGACAGGGCGTCCAGAGCGAGCTTCATCCTTCACACTAAAATTTCCTGACTTGAAACGCTTGAACCACATTTGTGCTACTCGTATTGATATCGCATTAGGTCCGTAAACCGCACAAATTTTATTCGCGGCGTTCGTCGCATTTTTACCTTTTTTGTAATAAAATTTTAAAATGTACCGAATTTCTTCGTCACATACGTTCATGTTGTTTGCTTGAAAAACAATTGAGAAATGGCGGGAACTAGTTTTTTTTTTTTAATTTATTGCATCTTTAGAATATCAATATATAGTATTAAAACCAGCCAGTTACATTCAGTACTGCCAAAGAGGTTTGATTACTAACAGCAGATTCAAAATACGAAAATATTTTTGCCCCGACCTATTATAAATAATGAATAACTATAAAATTACTGATGTAATGAAAATTGGCCAAGTCAAAACTAACCTACTTTAAGATCTCACATTTTTAAATAACAGCAATTGTTATAGGTATCCAATAAAGCAAAGAAATAGAGTTTAGTACTTGTGCATAATGTTATTTTGTTCCTATAAATACATATTTGGATTTTGCATAGAACTTGGCACTCATTTAGATCTCCATTCTTTTTGCGGCGAAGCCCACAGCCAAGCATAAGAAAATTTTTGTATTGAATTTGGCTCTCCTTTTTTACATTTATGTTTTTGATGGGATATCATTACTTTTTGTAAAGAATATAAGAATACATAATTTGGGATAGTTTCAAATATCTGCTTGTAACGTTCCAACGCTACAATAAAAAAAAATTTGTATTTTTAACTTTTTTTTATTTTTGGAATCTTTCGTACGCTTACACACAATTACCGAGATGGACTTCAAATTTCATATTTCTAGGTCATCTGGAAGCAGTGGCGGTACCTTCATAGAAGCCAAAAAGCCCGGCTTTCCCTAATAAAATCATAATTCACAACAACGAACGTTTAAGTACGTTTCAATCTATAAAATAAAAAATATATTAAAAAAGGACCAGTCAATGAACTTGAACTCAAACATTCATAAGAATGATAAAATTTCGAAATCCGAACTGTATCTGCCGCGCGCGCACTGAGCTAGGTACGAGTAGGTTGCAATCATTCATAGAATAAAAGTACTTATGCGATTTGCTGCCAAACGCGCCAATTTCGCCTCTAAACGCTATACAATGCGTTCAAAAGCGCCATCTCGCTCACACACTAATATGGCTTCTTATCTGGCTTGCCTTTCCTTTCTCTGTCTCGCAGTTTTCGCCTACAAATTGCTATAGAAACGTTTACATTTGTTGATGTATTAGTAAGTACTTTTGCACAATTTATATGAAAATAAAAGCCCGGCTTTTGAGAGGCATGAAGTTCGCGCAAATGCATAGCCGCCGCGTTGACCCGCGTAAAGTGAGTTGCGAAAGGAATGCACGCATGGCGCGATGCCGCATTTGTTATTGTTTTGAAGTTTTGAATATTTTGAGAATTAGGTAGTTTTATAATTTAAATTTAAAATTATTGATGTGTCGATGTCATTCCCTATGATTTTGAAAATGGTTAATGAATATAGTGTTATTTTATCGTGTGAAATCGGAAACTATCATCGAAAAGGTATGTAAATACATTGAGTTTTATTTCATTATGTAACTCTTTACTTCACCGTAACCAATCCTAAATTACTGTAGGGTACTTCTCGGAAATAAAAACAAGTATTTTTGTCAGTCAAGAAGACAGATTCCGGATTAAATCAAAATAGGTACCTACCTACTCATACGATTGTTTTAACAAAACATAGATTAGATAGCTGGTGTCATGAAAAGCCAAAATTTGTTTATGCAATAATGTTGTTTGTGTGGCATTCGTAGTTTTGGTAAACGACTGAAAAATAAACAATCCTATTAGATTTCATGCTCGTAAGCACAGAACAGAAAAAAACAGTAGAAGTCGCAAGTAGGCGGGGCCCGCGTACCCCGAGTTTTGCGGAGTTCCGCATATGTCTGCTTCCACGCCCACACCACGCTTAACAGTCTAGTTACAACCGTCACAGTAAAAAGAACTTGAAAATAAAATACAAAAATGCCCTATTGTGCTGTTTTAGAATGTAAACACGATAGCAGAACCAAAAATTTATTAAATGCAGGTATATCATACCATCGGTAAGACTTAATTAATTTTATTTCGACGAAAATTTGAAAAACAATATTTTATTAAACAATACAAGTAAAAGTTGACTTTAAGTTGTTCACTTTAAGGTCTACTTTATTTTAAACTCAAACATATTTTTCGCGAAGATTCCAAGTATGCACATGTCACAGTCAGCTACTCAATTAGAGATTACCGTTATCGATAATGAGTTATCGATATTTTAAAACTTAAAATGTTTTCTGTGTTCTATGATAAATATCGGGATAAATGTAACCCTGTGTGCGGTT
Organism: Globia sparganii; assembly: GCA_949316385.1. Lineage (NCBI taxonomy): Eukaryota > Metazoa > Arthropoda > Insecta > Lepidoptera > Noctuidae > Globia > Globia sparganii. The sequence continues at coordinate 9,431,528 of OX438671.1, forward strand.
ATTTTTGGTGTATTAGTAATGTAACCTATTTCCATGAATTGTTCAAACCTTTTTTTTCTAGTTCTAGCACATCCAAGTTTGAAATAAGCAATACATGAATATAGGTAATCTATTAGTTATATTCTAATCGAGAAAAGGTTAATCGTACAAGTGTAATTCACAAAGTCTCAAACCTATAAAAAAGTGGGTTTCGTATTTTTTTGTGATTTTAGATTCCCTAAGGATCCAGACCGGAAATAAAAATGAATTGACCGTTTTTAATAATAATATTTATCGACTCTAGCTGTCGACTGTATTTTGTTTGAAAATAAAATAGAATGTCGATAAATAAGTCAACGACAGTGGTACATCCCTAGCGGAGGGCGAATAGTAATGATCTCGTTACGTAAATATCAATCTTAAGAGTAACGAAATAGAGCTTTAAATCTAATGCATTTATTATAGTGACATCTAGCGGCGGGTAGCGTAACTTGTTCATTAAACTATTCCGTATGCGGCTTAAACGGAAAGGTAATAAATACTTGACAAAAAGTAGACGATAAACAACTCTATCGTCATATAACTGTGGTTTATTTTCAAATAAGCGACTTCTGACATATTTCCTACTTTCATTCAATATTAAACAACCAATTACACCAAGGATTTCTTAATGTTACGAAATACAATTAACCTGTATTTGTGTGAGTTTGGGTACGCTGGTTCCGATACTAACGAGGCGCTATGCGACTTCTACTGTTTTTTTCTGTTCTGTGCTCGTAAGTGTCGAAGACGTTCTCATCATGATTATGTTTATATGTTATAGGGTATTATCTCATGTTAACATTTTCAATCGACTTTAAAAATTGAATTCCTTTATTATTGCGTAAGGTCATCTGGTGCGAATTATGAATTATGCGCTGTGGCTATGCGCATTCATTGATATAGATGGCGCTTATGGCAATTACGTACTGATGCTTGAAATAATTATGTACTCTTCGTATTTTAAAGGTCTTCTTACTAATATTATAGTAATGATGTTAGTAGTACTAACAACCATTAACAACAAGTAAATCAGCCAATTCCTCAGTTTTTTTTATATGTTGAAATTTTGTGGGCTTGCCCTAATTTTGACCCCTAGGCACGCCACTGTCTGGAAGTAGGTTAGATTAAGGTATTATATGTCAGTCAGTCAGTGCTAAAATTTACGACTTTTTGACATCATCTTCATATCTTTATAACCGTTTGAGCTAGCTTCATGAAATTTGGGCTTCTAGATGTCCTTATGGATATAATTAAACACACGTAGTTTTATGTGTTCACGTTAAAGAAGTTTTGAGTTATAGAAGGGTCAAAAGCGGCACCAAGTGCAAGTGGTTCGTGTAATATTACACTCGGCGCTGGCTAGCTAGTTCCTTTGCTTGAACTTGGCTTGACACGCTGCCGCGTGTCTAGATAAAATAGTTTGTCAAAAAATATTGGAAACTACACACAAGTGTCTGAAATGAATTTTTAACTAAATAGTAATTTATTAATATAAGTGAGCGTATTTTGCTGAAAAAGATAAATAAAAACATGCTATAGGTTCTGATGAGTGCGAGCTTCCGCTGCCTCCTGGGTGGTCAGCAGACCGGACTCTTCGCGGGCGCCGATACTACATGGACCACAACACGCAGACTACCCACTGGACCCACCCACTGGAAAGTGTACCGCAACCATGGCAAAGAGTTTCCACACCGCACCATGGAGTTTATTACTTTAAGTAAGTTGTTTCTGAATCTTTGTATGATAGTAATCGAACATAAAACAATGAGTAACACAACGCGAAATTTCATGATTCTAAGTTAAGAACTGTTATTTTTGTGTTAATAATTACATGTAATTGTAACTAGGTAGGAAATTCTGATTCGATAAGCGGGTCTGATTTCAATAAACCAGAGCTGTTAAATAAATATATTAATTTAAATTAGAGATGAAACGTTTATCCGGCAACTCGTCGGTATCCAGCACAAATGATTATTATCCGGCAGGATATCGGCAACCTCCATTAGATCTGCGGTCTCCATGAGAGGTGACCTGTGGACGGCGGACTGTGGGCGTCCGACGTCCGACCAGACAGGCCCGAGTTGGCGCCGCACAGTGTTCGCAACCATTAAATTACGAGCTACTTTGATTTTAACATGAAATTTTTAATTTAAATGTAGGTGTACATGTTTGTGGACTATACAAGAAAAACACATATATTACTAAGTATATGTTGTATTCATATAGTGTTTACATAATTATACTTAATTATAGTCTACAAATAAAATAAAATAAAAATACGTTTACTTTAAGAATTTTTTTAATACGCGGCCCTGAAAAAGACCTTGGTCCAATGTGAGTGACTGAGGACGATGATCCAATGTCTACTCGCTGTTTGCCTCTTCATCCGATGAGTGCGGCATTATATTCTGACTGGCTGTTGCTTCCGTCAAATCCCCACTTTGATTTAAGGTAGAATATATTGTTTCCATCTTTGATCACTACATCTGTTATTACATCTAGATGAACTTTAACAAGTCTTTGTGCTGTATGATCAAGCAAACTTTGCAGCTTAACTTCACCTTTCGACTCGGTTATTATTATGTCCTTCGGGTAACACACTTTTCGTGCTTTCAGAACCCTATCGTATGATGGGTAAATATCACACCCTCTGTCTTTAGCTCCTCTGCGAATCTGTTTATACTGGTCCACGCTCATTTTGGAATTTGTTATCAGAGCTAATGCTTCATCGGGAGTATACGGTTGTATAAATGTGATTTAGGTGACGACACAGTTACTGCCTTTATAACGGTAGCCATATTGCGTTTACCAGTTTTTGTGAAGCTTGTTTTAGTGGCATAGGCAAGCTCCTCCGGAGAATGGCCCGCCGATAACCTCTTCGTCCGCTTTTTCTTGCTAATGCACTTAGCCCAACGAAATCCATCCTTCGAGCTACAGCAGATCGAGCAGGTGAACATTTAGGTTGACCAGGTGGTACAGGTTGTCCAACATCTTGATTTTGTACTGACCAAAGCTCTCCTTGCAGCCAGTCGTTGCATTTTAAAACAAACTTCTCTTTGTTCCTGATAGCATTCCATTTCTTAGCACAGCAGAAAACACCTTTATTTTATTTTTAATAACTTCTACTGGAAGCCCTGGAATTTCTGAAGAGACATAGTCCACCATCCGAGCAATAGAGGTTCCCTTATTTGCTTGATTTACCAGTTTATCACGACATAAAAGCTCGAAAAGGTGAAGGCGTGTTATTCCTCTGGTAACACCTGTTGAACGAAAAAATGACATCACTCAAAAGTCGAGGTGAGTCCAATATTGAGACTAGATTTGAAAGCTAGATAAATACTCGAGTTGCATAAAAAAATATGGACGGCTGGTATTGGCTGGGGAAAAGTTGGACTCTATTTACGTTTAAACTTTTTTGCAAAGGTTATTTTTTTCAATTTATTTTTTATTTATTTTCTCATAATTCGAATGCAAATATGATTAACAAATTGGTCTTACCTGTAGATGTGAATTCTATGATGAACTAATTTTTTTATAATAAAACTCAAAAACACTTGTAAAAACAGAGCCGCGTAAACATATCGCACCCTCGGTGCGACACTGTCACTTTTGCAAAAAATGCAAAAATGACTTAAATATTATAGTATATTTTTTACAATATAAAGTGATTAATATTTATCCAAAAGTAAAGTTAAAAGTTGACATTGTAGTATAAGCTGTTCATCTCATCTATATACCTATTCTTAAGTCATTGTTTTGTGAGGTGTCAAAGTTTTAAATGCTTCTCCTGAAAAACTACATTTTTGCAAAAGTGACAGTGTCGCACCGGGGGTGCGATATGCGATCATTAGCGGCTATCAAAAGCGACTGACCGGTATTGTTATCGCGTGGGATTAGTGCAGTGCCACGGTAATAATATATACAGTATTCCAACTTCATACAAACGGACGAAGCGCGAGCTATGCCTACGCGCCTCGATATCGGCATGCGCTCGGCACGTAGACAGTCGCGACTGTGCCGCAGTGACGAACGGACGGTGTGTTGTTTTTTTAACAATAACCGCGCGGTTTTTCACTAAAAATAAGTTCAAGTACATATTTAATATGACTAGTAGGATATATTGTGCTGTTTTTGGTTGCATGAATTCGTCAATAACGCATCCAGAGATAACTTTTTTAGATTACCTGGAAACTCTGAAAGGTAAGACTATAAAATAATTTTACTTACTAGTAGGTAGGTACATAATGTGTGTCTTTTTAATGGATAAGTATTTCCTTTTATCTCCCGAAAAAAAAGATGTCTGGATTAATAAATAAAGTGAATAGAGTAAAGGAAAGTGATTGACACGAGTGAAATAGGTAGTTATAGACGGTTTATGAATCATGATACGGTAGGTACTTACGCTTGTGTTAAAACCTCGGGGCATGTGTGTTTTGTTTTGTATAATTCAAAGACGTGGTATTTTATTATTAATAATAGTTGTTTATTGTTCTGTGTGTATAAATAATACTAGAAAAAATAAATTTGACCGTCTGTCTGTTACTAGATAGTTAAAATTTTCTCAGATTAAGTATTTCTGCTGCTGCTATAACAACATATGCCACTAAAAACCGTTTTTTTTTTCGGTATTAATAACAACAACAACAGCTAGACTCATGAAATATTCACAGGATATTTAGATGTTTACAATCGCAAAACTTACAATCATAAAAAAAAATATATTTACAATCACAAAACCAAATGGAAACACAAAGTAGGCAAATGTAATTAAAATGCTGGAGGCGGGCAGCCCTATCGCATGTTTACGTATCGCGCGGCTGTAGGCATTTATTTTAAAGATACGGCCGAGTTACAATCTATATATATAAAAAGACAAGTCCTGACTGACTGACTGACTGACTGACTGACTGACTGACTGACTGACTGACTGACTGATTGACTGACTCATCAACGCCCAGCCCAAACCCCTGGACCTAGAAAGCTGAAATTTTGCACAGAGGTTCCTTTTATAATGTAGACGAGGAATAAGGAAGGAATTTTCGAAATTCAACCCCTAAGGGAGTTAAATAGGGGATGAAAATTTGTATGGAAAATCTTATTCCTTGAGTTAATAAACTTGAAACTTGGCACGAATACTTAACTAAGTAAATTATGAAAATTGGTCTTTTTTGTTTTTCTAAACTACCTTCTAAAGGGGGATGGGGGGGTGTCAAAATTTGTATGGAAGAATTTTAATGCACGGTCCGATTAACTCAAGACTCAGTATTTATACTTAATACCAAAAATAAAGAATTACGTGTATCAGGGTTTTTCGAAAATCTACCCCTAACGGGGAGAAAAGGGGTAGTTAATTTTACAGGGCAAATTTTACTGCCTGGCTTAATTAACTCGAAAATTGGTATAAATAATCTGTGAGTCAAGTGATGAACACATTCCAAACGATTTTTCAAAATTCCACCCCTGTGGGGGTGAAAAGTGGGGATACAGCTTATATGAAAAATCTTATTCATTTGGTTAATATACTTGAAACTTGGCATGAATACTTATCTAAGTAAATTATGAATTTTGGCATTTTTTGCTTTTCTAAACTACCCCCTAAAGGGCGATTAGGGGGTATCAACATTTGTATGGAAGAATTTTAACGTGCGGTCCGATTAAGTCGAAACTCAGTATTTATACATAAGACCAAAAGTAAAGAATAACATGTAGATATCAGGGTTTTGCGAAAATCTACCTCTGACGGGGTGAAAAGGAGTAGTTAATTTTCCATTTTACTGCGTGGCTTGATTAACTCGAAAATTGTTGGAAATAATCTTTGAGTCAGGTTATGAACACATCCCAAACATTTTTTCAAAATTCCTCCTGTGTGGGGTGAAAAGTGGGGAAAAACTTTATACGAAAAATCTTATTCATTTGGTTAATAAACTTGAAACTTGGAAGGAATATTTGTCTAAGTAAGTAATAAGAAATGGGTCTTTCGAAAGTAGATCCCTGACGGGTAAAAAAGTGGTAATTCGATTTTTAAGGCCGGTATTATAGTGCGTAGCTTGATTTACTCCAAAAAAATGGTATGAATAAATTTAAGCTGCAAACTTGGCACAAATACTTATCTAAGTAAATTATAGTTTGTCATTTTATGTTTTTCTGCTCTAAAGGGAGATTGAGGGTGTCAGTTTATGGAACAATTTTATCGCGCGGTCCAATAATATAAACTCGGAACTCAGTATGTATACTTAAGACCAAAATTAATAAAAAAGTGTGACTGGGTTTTTCGAAAATCTAACCCTATCGGGGTAAACGGGGGTAGTCCATATTACAGAGGAGTATTTTATTGCGTGGCTTGAGTCAATGGGAAATTGGTATAAATAATCTTTGAGTCAAGATATGGAAACGTCCCATACATGTTTTCAATATTTCGCCCCTATGGGGATAAAAACTGTGAAGGTGAAAATGTGGTCTTATTCCTTTGGTTAAGAAACTTGAAACTTTTCAACATTTGCCTCAGTAAATAATAAAGATTGTCACTTTTAGGGGTTTACTACTTACTTACTTAAAATAAAAAAGTATGAGTTTACTTATTCTACTCCTACCGGGGTAGAAAAGGGTAATAAAGTTTAAGGAGTAGAAACTCCAACTTCCATTAACACGAAAATGGGTATAAATAATCTTTATATCATAAAAATGGAAACGTACCAAATGCAAAAACAAGAGCTGTCGTGATGAAAAGGGAGGATAGTTTATTTGAAACATCTTAGGTAGTTTAACTAAAATATTGGCCCGAATACTTATTTCTTTAAATAAAGTAAGTATAAAGATCGTAATCAATAATTTTCGAAATACCTTTCAGGGTGAGGTGGAGAGGATGTTAAATTTATTTGAGGAAAGTACGAAACCCACGCGGACGAAGTCGCGGGCAAAAGCTAGTACTGTATATAATATTACCGTAGCAGTGCTGAGCGGTGAACATTTCCCGGGATCGGGCAATTAGGCGTAGGAACGAGTTGTACAACTAATAATGTACTCTAATCACATGCAAATTTCAATTTATATTGCCATGATATTTATACCTAAAGTAGCTCGTAATGTAATAATTACGAACACTGTGCGCCGTAGTGTTCCACGCGCGCCACTCGAGAGTGGGTGCGGCCATTATAGGAATGGCCGCACGGGGAGTTGGGACCCGCTGAGGAACAGCGGGTTGAGGGCTGTGGGGGAGCGGTGAATGCTTATGCGAATCCCGCACCCCCGGCCATAGGTAGAGGTGGAACACCGCGGCGATTTTAGCCGGTAAGAGTCCGGCATGCTCCTCCTGTCACCCCCACGATGAAGGACTTCCACCGCGCAAAAAAAAAAAGGATATCGGATAGTAGGTCAACATCTTTTTTTTTTTTGTGGATGGTAAATCATCTAATGACCCCCCCGCTCTGGGTGGAGCAGAAGGGAGTGTCAGACTCTTACTGACTAAAACCCACCCGTGTTCCTTCCTTAGCCCTTTGTGTTCCGGGGTAGCGGTAACCCTTTCGGACAATCCCGCTGCCCCGGCAGGCTTCGGGCCATTCGGGCCCTAGGTCAACATCTGGCAGATAATCAAAAATTTTTTTTTCTGCCACTTTGATTTTTGGGTGCGAAATGAATGATGTCCTTTCCATAATTTTTTGATTATCTAGGTCAACATCTGGCAGATAATCAAAAAATTATGGAAAGGACATCATTCATTTCGCACCCAAAAATCAAAGTGCCAGAAAAAAAAACTATTTTCTTATGGGAAATAACATCTTGAACATTTATATTAAGACGAAAGTCAACAATTTATGAGCCGTGGTGGCCTATTGAAAATGGTTATGACTTACCGAGGGTCGTAGGTTCAAATCAGGCTCTTTACTTTGTGTAAATTATTTCATCACCACTGCTCTTAAACGGTGAAAGAAATCATCATGAGGAAACCGGCATGGTTGACGGCAGGAGATGACGGAGGCTCGTTCGCTTGATTTGCTCGCTCACTCGACCCCCGTCATCCCCTTCGAACCTAACCTGTCCGACAGTCCGAGTCGGGGTGCCCGAAGTCCCGAGGTCGCTTCGCTCGCTTTTGCATCCTAAGTTCTCAAGTTCAAGCTTATGTGTTTCTGGGAATGACGTAACCTTTATTTTTACATTTTCGTTGAAATCAAATACCATGGAAAAATACACCGAACGAATATTATTAATTCGTTAAAAAATTATTCTACTGTTTGATTAGTTTGAAGTGATTATAAATTTCATTGAATTGTGTTTCTGTGAAATATTAATAGTCGTTGAAACAATAATATTCGAAATAAAAACACAAGGACCAAATATTATATGAAACATTTTCTGCGAAACGAAATTCTATGAAATTTCTGTCTGCGAAACAAGGGAATACTCTACCTATTTCAGTAATGTTTATAAAAAAGGCCGTCCAAAAACAAAAATAAAACCACAAAACTTCGACGACGGTGTCTTGGTACGAAAAACATTAGCTAGGTACCTCTTAAGAGGTCATTGTACTCATCATTATGAACAACTTTTACTATGGGACCAAACCTGAAATCGCGAAAAAAAAATCAGCTGTTCCCTACATTTATGTTCGTATAACTCGTCAAAATGTAGGGAACAGCTGATTTTTTTTCGCGATTTCAGGTTTGGTCCCATAGTAAAAGTTGTTCAAAATGATGATTACAATGACCTCTTAAGAGGTAGCTAATGTTTTTCCAATAATCCTGTATACATTTTATTAACTTTACTTGGGTAGTTTTTGATTTAGCTTCAATAATAGGTATTTTTCCACTTAGTTTAAGTATATTGATGATGTTTTAATAGCCTCCTGTCACTGATATTTACATAGTAAGTAGTGTTATACGAATTATTGTGGGATAGGTACAACTAAAAAGTAAAAAATGAAAACTTTAAAAAAAAAACAACCGACTTAAAAAAAAAAAACCGGTCAAGTGCGTGTCGGGCCACGCGCAGTGTAGTGTTCTGTAGTTTTTATAACAGCCAAGTGCGGGTCGTATTAGCTGGCTGCCTGATAGTTTCGTACCATGCTCTAACTAAAAACCAAACATCCCTAATTTGACTTCCTATACAAATCCTCAACTGATCCGACAATTTTCGAGTCAAATGCAATTGGTCGACTATTACTCGTAAAATTGTAAAGCCCACTTAAGTGTGATAGTTTTCCTTTAAACTTCGTTATATGTAGGTACTAATGCCGTGACATTTGAATTTCTAACTACAACCGTTTAGTTGGTAGAGGAGGGACACTTGATTCCAACGAAAATTGGTACTTTAAAGCTTGACAAGTCACGAACGGCTTACTTAATCAAAAAACGGTCTTCCCAAACCCCTAATATTTTTGAAAGACCTATCCAACGATATCCCGCACTATGGGAAGAACGAAAAAAAAAAATATCATCCCCACTTTACATGTAGGGGTGGTACCCTACATAATTGTTTTTTTTTCAAAATTTTATTTTACCACTTTTTTGGCGTCATTAACGTGTATACTCATGCCAAATTACAACTTTCTAGTATCAATAGTTTTTGAGCTAAACCGCGGACAGACAGACAGACAGACGGACATGGCGAAACTATAAGGGTTCCTTGTTGCCTACGGAACTCTAAAAAACACTACAAAGTGAAAAATGGCCCCGATTCTGTTGTTCACAAACTAAACGAAATTTAAGTTCAGTGCATCTTTTTCTTTCTATTTCATTAAGAAAAGGACAGACGACAAAATATTAGTTTAGTCCTGTCAAATTAGATAATCCATAGACAAGTTAGACGAGATTAAAAAATTGGCTACTAAAATAAGTCAATTTACGTCAGGCGCTGACTAATTTGACAGGACTAAACTAATATTTATCTTCTGTCCTTTTCTTAATGAAATATAAAGAAAAAGATGCACTGAACTTAAATTTAGTTTAGTTTGTGAAAAACAGAATCGGGGCCAATAACTAATTTCGGAAGTCGGTGTCAAAAAACGAAAATGCGGAACCAACGACACCGACTTTCGAAATTAAAGTTATTTTTCACTTTGTGTTTTTTTTTTGGAAGTCGATCGTTTTGTAATTTTAGCTCAGCACCGCGTGGCCGCGGGGTTACTCAGAACGGGCTATGTTTAGCCGGACATACAGCTCATAGTTATTTGTTCGGATGTGGGCCGAACAACCGGCCGGATATTCGGTAACCGACCAAATACCCATCCGTTTCATTCAACACTATTTAAAATCCATCAACTTGTTAATTTTGCTGTTTTGTTACAGTGAAATAACTCATCAAACAACATATGCGCATCCTTGTTTAGTTGGTGGCTGCTATTTAGTCAGTCCGTATGTTCCTACTCTCGTGCCGCCTTATTTACTTGAAGAGATACCCCACTGGCTCATCGTTTACTCTAAAGGTAGGTACCATTTTTACGTAGTTTTATCTAAAATACATTAAAAACTAACGAAGATATAAGAGCCTTGACTGTATACTCAATTATTTTACATTATGAGTTGAAAGGTTTTCCGTGAAAGGGGGTCCGTGGCTAAATAAAAACAGCCGCACAGGTCGATCGATCAGGCTAAGCTACGCTTGCTGCGGTTGGTCTGTGGATGGGTGACCATCTTTACTCAACGAGACCCCTCCGTGCCTCGGAAAGCACGTTAAGCCGTTGGTCCCGGCTGTCATTCGTGGATCTTTGACAGTAGTTACGGATAGTCAGAAGCCCGAAAATGTGACAACCAGTCTTACCAAGGGGTATCTATATTACCCAGTATAGTATATATATTACCCAGTCACTGGGTTGTGGAGGTCAGATAGGCAGCCGGTCCATGTAACATACTGGTATCCAGCTGTATCCGGTTAGACTGGAAGCTGACCTCAACATAGTTGGGAAAAGGCTAGGCAGATGATGATGAGTTGAAAGGTTTTAAAACAGCAAATACTTCTTGAAACTGATGTGTCAGATACAGGCCTTTTGAGTTTTGACTAAATAAGTAATAAATACGTTTCTTTCTTGCCTCGTATATGCCAAGGCGCTAGGCTATATTTATTCCTCAGATAAAGTTATCTGACTATTAAAAATCAGTCAATCGTCTTTTGTTTTATAGCTGATCAAGAACTTGACCACAAATTACGTTGGAATATGTTCAGGCTGAGTGAGCTGGACTGCTACTCTGACATGTTGACGCGACTCTACAAACAAGAGTTACAGCTTATTGTGATGAAGTATGAGCGATATAGGTAAGAGTTTATAAAGTAATCACACTAATATTATATTATATAGGCGAAAGATTGTGTGTTTGTTACTTCTTCACGCACAAACTACTGTACGGATTTGGATGTATTTCTTGTTCCCCCGATCCACACCGTCGCATCGCATCGCCTGCCCGCTCTATTACTTCGTTTTCGCGTTTTTTTTACTTTTTTCTTTTTGCTCGGCTGCTAACAGTCCTAGCGAGATGTTAATATAACCTATAGCTTTTTTCAAGAATTGGGCTATCAAATGCAAAAAGGATTGTTCAAATCCGACTGGTAGTTCCAGAGATAAGCGTGTTTAAACAAACTCTTCAGCTTTATTATTCGTAAGTTATTATGATTATTTATTTCTTATAGTTATGTTGTTTTCCGGACGCCGTCTATACGTATGCTGAACATGGGATTAGATCTTCTTAGCTCAAGGTCAAACGATTTGAGATGAATTCATATTTTAAATGAGTATCTTTTATCATGTTACAGGTCTGCTCTCTTGCAAGAAATCGAGAGGAGGCGACATGCCATTACATATCATGCACACTCCAATTGTTGATATTGTATAAGTTTGCCTAATTGTACTGTGATCTTACAAAAACAATATTATAGACAGTTATATAATAACTAGAGTAAAAGTAAATTTAAACTTTAAGTATAATACCTACTAAGTAAAATTTTTTTTTAAATGAATTTGTTTATAACTAATTGATTGGTGCCTTAATATAAAATAAAATATTTTATTTTTCTTAAGTATACTTTTTATTAACTTTCAAAAATAATTCAAGTGCTATCTATACACAGGGGTTTATTTATAAACGTTGATTAAAGCCCCAAAGACGACCCACTGACCAAGTTAAGACATTTAAATGTCCAAAATGTATGGTTAAACAGTTGCACATCATTACTTAATTTTAAGCAACGTTTATAAATAAAGGGGTCAATCTATTCGCTTAAAGTCTCACTATCATGACTATTAACTGTTCCATCAGTTCTTACTCCTTGTCCATCTATAATATCATACTCGTCAACTTTTTTAAGACCAGATATTCTGTAAACCTTTGCATTTTTAATACCCAATGTTTGCGCCCACGCTTCACCTGTAAACAGATGAAACATTAAAATTACACTTGATACATATGTAGGTATATGATAAGACTAGATACGTAGATACCTTAGATAATAATTTTAGACATAGATATACATAAAAAAAGATTTCCGCGCTCGTGCTTTAGTCTCACAAAAACTCGAAGATTGTGATGAAACTGGTAAGTTTTTGTGTGTACCTCGGAGAAGGGCCATAACAAAAAAAAAAAATGAATTGTACCACATGATGGGCATCAGCTAGTCGACGGCGAAGTGCCAAACTGCCAATTCCTCCTAACTGAAATTTTTTGAGAATATCACTTTTTTATTGTTTTGAATTTAAAAGCGTTAATTGCATGTTTTAGTGAAATCTCATAGGTGTATTTTTAGTTGCAACCGTGTTATTTAACTCAATGACTGTTGGCTCAATGGTTGCAACTAAAAATACACCTATGAGATTTCACTAAAACATGTGATTAACGCATTCAATTAAAATGTGCAAATACCTCCCAACTAAACCAATGTGTCTATTTTTGAGCGTTTTTTTTTTTTCAGTTTGCGTAAATTGACTTTGTCACTTAGGTGTTATTGGCATTTACAGGACTTGAAAGCAGTACCATTGGCTTTGGTGTGATACCCATACTAGAGTACGACCTGTAATATTGGTACTGGTACCAGAAGTAGTACCTGTACCTACTATTACTAATTGTAAGAAGTGAGAAAACATAATTATACACACTGAATTTTTTTCTGTCTGGACAAAAACAGGGTAGGTATAAAAGGCGAATAGAGTAGAAACTTAGGGCACAGAAATTTGTTTTTTTACATTCAATGCTTTGATTGAAGCCAGCCGATGGCTTCAAAGGATTGAATGTCGCTACGAATTCATTGATTATTTCCGCGCGTAGAGACTGGCCTATATATTGAATTTTTATATTATTTTTAGATATATTTGTTTTTTTTTTAGTTAAAAAATGAAATATCAGTGCCATAGGCTTCTATTTTGTTCACCTTTTATACCGTTTTTGTCCAGATGATAAAAAAACTCTGCCAATATAGTATGTCAAATACTATATAGATAATAGGCATTGGAAAATTAACTTCAAGGCTGCCATCTGGAACCCGTACCCAGGTACTGAAATGGCATGATCAACTAATCAACCTTTTAACCACCCCACTTCATATCAGTTGTCGTTCCCGCAGCATCCGGCACAGTGAATTTAAAAATAAATACTTCATAGAATATGGCATAATTAAATAAAAAAAAGCAGACTAAACAAGCTTTTAAAAGCTGTGTTTGGTCGTAAGTATACGACCCTAGCGAAAGGGACACGAAAAAATTTATCGGATTAATCCGGCGTAAGCGGTTAAAAGGTTAAGAACCTATACTTTTGGTATCAATCCAAGCCTTGCCTGAATAGTACCTACCTACAAACAGATACATAAATTGATGTCTACACTACAATCACACAGACAGCAATAGTAATCAAAACCCATGATTCTTAATCCTATACATAATGAAAAACAAAATGTCTCTATAGTGTTACAAGTCTAGTTGTTGTTGTTGGAAATTACCTGGTGGAGTAGAGTGCTCCTCATCTGATTTTATACCATAATAGTGAGCCCAGTCAGCCTTTCCCTTGTAAACATTATATACCACTAAACCAAAAGCATTCCAAGCTAACAAGCCATAGGCTATACTGAGTCGTTGTTTCCATAGTATTGCTGTATCTTCTGGAATTGGCTTGGTCCTCTTGCGGACAAACCGGTGCCACCACTTGTGGATCATTTCTTGCAATAATATTAGTTCAGTTGTGTAACATGTTGAAATCTAATATTTTAGGTTAGAATCATTGGCGGACCGAAAAATGCACTAGTGAGTAGGTACGTATATAGGTAAAGTGTTTTTGAAACTGAAAATTTTTATGGTAGATGTAATCATGTAATTACCATTTAATCACTTAAAATAAAACAAAATTTTGTTTTTGACATTAATGACAGTTGACAGTCAGTTGTACCGACCTTAGAGATGGGAACATACCCGGTAAAAATTGGTATATATGGGTAAATACCCATTTTTACCTACCCATTTTTAATTTATACCGGGTAAAAATTAAAATCAGTTTAATTGAAACTAATTATTGTATTTTTTAATAGATACGATTTATATTCAGTTTTTTTCAACGGAATTGTGTGAAGTTTTGTTCTTAGAATACTATAAAAGAAGGTATGTCGATTTTAATTCATAGTACAGACGCGCCAGCACATCAAGCTACTACAATGTGTGAAATTTCTGTAATAGATTTTCAGTATCGCTAAAGTTGGTTCTTTAAATACTAATTATAATCAATTTTGGACATATAAGTCTAGAAGAACTTAGCCCACGTGTTATTTTCCAACGTCTTTTTTATTTGATTTTGATTTTTTTACATCGGTATCAGTGTTGGGTCAATCAACAAATTTTTTCAATCAATTGATTTATTTAATCATGACTAAAATAGTTAATCATGATCATCTATACTTCTATACTAATATTATAAAGAGGAAAGGTTTGTATGTATGTTTGTAACGAATTGGCTCAAAAAGTACTGGACCGATTTTAAAAATTCTTTAACCATTTTAATGCTACATTATCACTGATTATTATAGGCTATTTTTTTTCTTTTTTCTCCACCCGTGCGAAGCCGGGATGGACCGCTAGTAACTAAATAAATTAGTCATTAGTCATTCAATCATTATTTTTGATTGATGACTAAACTAAAAATGCTAAGCTGGCTAACTCCATTTTTTGTTTCATTAGAGACATCTATCGCGCTATTTAAATTATTTATCACTCATAAGTTGATTGATAGAATTTTCCATTTTTGTATTTGTACATAATTTTTTTTTTTTATTATAAAAGAAACTATCCAGAAAGGAGCTAAAGTTTTGCAAACCTCTTGTGAATAAATACCTTCAAAGCGTCAAGAAAGGTTTGATTGTTATTTGGATATCGCGAATAAGAAGGCCGATAATGCTATAATCGCAGCTTTATCGTATCCACGGTTTAAAAATAAATAGTTCACGCGTATTAATCCCACCGAACATAAAAAATGTACTACTTTGTTCAAATTAGCAATTTGCTTAAAAATCAATCAAGAAAACTCAAATGAATGAGGGATTTTCTGACAGCTGGATACAGATTAAAAATATGTGGTCCATTCAGTTCTATTGACTTCGATAGATGGCGCTATGCTAACTACGGAAAAAACTTTTTAAAATGCTCGGTGCTTGTATGGTTCATCATGGCAAAGGATAAAAACTCCGTTCAGCCGGTTTACAAAGAAATAATTAATAAAGTTATCATTATCATTTCTTTATCGATAATTCGTACTTACTTTTTTCAATCTGTTTAGTGTATATATCCAAAAACTTATTCGTAGCCAAAAACCAAGAAATACTGATAGAAAAAAGAAAAACTAATCAGAGCCGTCAATTCTGATTAGAATGTCACACACATCACAAAATGTCTAATGAGAAGGAAACTCGTAAGGTTAACAAACACCCGTTTTTTTTTCGTGGGTAGTGGTGAAGGCTCAATACGTGCTTTTGTTTGTGCTACGAACTTTTTAGATTTTAGTGATTTTTACAAGTGTGAACTGTTCTTTGTGTTTGTGTAAGGTTTGGTTTAACTCTAACTTTTTATTTTTTTATGATTTTATCCAATAGGTATCCATAATGGATACCAAAAAACCCCCTGACCCTCCTGATCCCTTTGAATACACTCCGGTGTTAACGGTCTCCCTTCCCGACGACAATGTGCTAGAAAACGCAATGGACTCCGAATCGGGTAGTAGAAAAAGAGTAGCTACTTCTCCGAATACCTATACTCCAAACCCTCCAAAATTATTAAAAAAAGAATACGTAAGACAATCGTACACGTTAAGGGACAACCCACCCTATATTGTACACGTTTCTTTGAAGGATGGCCAGACCCCAGGTACTGTTCTGCACCCGGTTAAATTTGGAATGTTTTTAACACAGAATAACTACAGTAACATTCTCCTAGGTAGTGTAAAACGTTTAGGAAGGAACCGGGTGTCAGTTGAGTTTAAGTCTCACGAGGATGCAAATAGCTTCTTAATTAGTCAAACATTAGTAAAAAATAACTTTGTTGCTACGATTCCTCAATTCAATATTACGCGTTTGGGTCTTGTTAGAGACGTACCAAGTGAATGGACAGAAGATGAGGTCATTGAGAATATTAAGGTTCCTGATGGATGCGGCCCCGTTATAAAGGCAAGGAGAATGAGCCGAAAGGTGACTTCTCTGGGTGTTACAGAGTGGAAACCCACTCAAACTGTAGTCCTCACTTTCGACGGACAAGTCCTGCCTAGGCGGGTTTATTGTTTTTTTTCTGCCCTTTCGGTCGAGACATATATGTACCCGACTATTCAATGTTTTAACTGTTGTCGTTTTGGTCACACGCGTACAGTATGTCGTTCACAACCCCGCTGTTTCAAATGCGGTCAGGACCACCCAGGTGATGGATGCCAAGTCTCCACTGACTGTGCCATTTGCATATCTTGTTCTGGCAATCATTATGCCAATGATAAGGCTTGTCCTGAATTGGGTCGACAGAAGGGCATAAAAGCTCTCATGGCCCAGAAATCTGTTTCGTATGCGGAAGCAAGTCAGGTTTTCCCTCCAGTCTCACGATCATATGCTGAAGTGTCAAGAGTTTCCCAAAAATCCAAACCAACAACCAATTCGCCTCAATACCCCAGTCCAACTCCCCAAACACCAAAATCATACCGTAAAACGGTCTTTCTCAAACCTAAGTCTCACGCTCCTCTTTCACCTAGTTACGATAGGCTGGCTCATCAAGCTCTTACTCAGGATTACTCCTTTTCCCCTTCCCAAAACGGTTGTGCCTTCCCTAGGGAAAGTGCCAGTGGTCCTGATAAGCCCGAAAGCATACTAAATATTATAGCTGATATGCTAATAACTGTATTAGCTAACCCTGCACAATCTTTACCTGACCACGTTGCCAAAAAACTGACTTCAATTGTCCAATATATTAATAATGTTCCATCCCCTGACATTCCTGCAATGGAACGTGAGGAGTATTTCTCCAAGGAAACCTGACCTACTCTTTTTGATTAATAAATTTAAACCATCGGTCTGCGGCATCGCTGAGACGTGGCTTCGTTCTGAAAGCAATTTCAGGATCCCATGTTTCGGTGGTGTTCGTCATGACAGATCAGATGGATATGGAGGATGTGCTTTGTTCATCAATAACAAAGTATCATTCTCCCAGATCCCTCTGCCCTTCGTCGGTGACAACATAAATGTTGTCGCTGTTAAGGTTGAGGGTATAAACATTTTCTCTTTTTATATTGCGCACCCAAGTTTCGAGGATCTTGTTTTAATAAAAAATCTACTAAGTACTGTAAACGGCCCATTACTTGTCATGGGAGATTTTAATTGTCATCACTACCGGTGGGGGTCGGATTCTTGTGATAGTACTGGTGTTGGCCTAGTTGATATGTTGGACGATCTTGACCTATGTATTATTAATGATGGCAGTGCCACACGTAGGTCCGGATTAGGACAGAGCAATAGCTGTGTCGATCTGACATTTTGCTCATCCAGCATAGCCAGCCTTTTTGTTTGGAGTCGTTTAAACATGACCTATGGTAGTGATCACTATCCCATCACAGTTGAAATTCCTTCTAAATCTCTTCCTGATAAAACCTCCCCTCCCTTACTTAAGTACCAGCTAAACTCTGTAGACTGGGATCTTTATTCCAAAATTTTAGACCTACGTATCTCATCCCTCCCATCCATCAATGTTGTGAATGCTGAAGAATGTTTTGCGTCCTTTTCCAATACCATATCAGCTACAGCTGATGATTGCTTCCCTCCAAAAAAATCACCTACAGGCAAAATCCCTTCTCCGCCTTGGTGGGATAGGGAATGCACTGCCATGATCAGAGCCAGGAATGAGGCGGAAGAGACTTTTAACCTTGAAATGAACCTGGAAAATCTTCTCGCTTTCAATAAGATATTGGCTAAGTCTAGGAAATTAAATAGAAAAAAGAAAAGAGCAGGCTGGATATCGTTTTGTAGTTCTCTGAGTCCGTCCACCCCGGCGTCGGTGGTCTGGCAAAGAGTGAAAAGTTTTAGAAACAGCTTAAAACCATCTCCCATGAACATCTTGTCTGAAGATTTGGGGTACCAATTCTTCACTAAAGTCGCCCCAGTATATGTTCCTGGTGTAGACGAAATAAACTTTGCAGGTTCTGTAACTTCAAGTGATCCTCTTGATAAACCATTTTCGTTTGACGAACTTAAAACGGTTCTTACATATGTTAAGGATACCGCGCCTGGCGTGGATGGATTCCCCTACTCTTTCATTGCAAAAGCGGGTGTAAAATGCCACCAATACTACCTGGACTTAGTCAATTTTTGTTTCATCTCTGGTTATATTCCCCCAGCTTGGAAGGTTCAAGTGGTTATTCCTCTATTAAAACCCGGCAAAGATCCTAGTGATCATTGCTCTTATCGACCAATTGCTTTATCGTCTATTCTTATTAAACTTCTAGAACATCTAATTAAAAACCGTTTAGAATGGTTAGTTGAAAATAGAAAACTGCTCCCAACGACTCAATTCGGCTTTAGGAAAAGTCTGGGTACTACTGATAGTGTGAGTATCCTCACATCAGAGATCCGGCTGGCCCTTAGTAGAAGTGAGTCTGTGGTAGCCGTTTTTCTAGACATATCAGCTGCTTACGATTCTGTCCTCCTCCCAGTTCTCAGGCAAAAGTTGCATCAGCTGAGAATACCGGATAGGATTATTCAGATCATCTGCACTATCCTTTCAAACCGCACTCTTCAACTGAGGATTCCTGGGGGAAATTCTGAGCAGAGGGTGACCTGGCGGGGTCTACCTCAGGGATCCGTAATTAGCCCCATCCTCTATAACATTTATACTTCAGATCTTCCTTCATGCATAAATTATAATTGCAAAATCCTCCAGTATGCTGACGATATTGCATTATTGGTCTCAGGCAGTTCCATAGAGGATGCCGCTCTATCTTTGAATGTCTCTTTATCTTCATTAAACCAATGGCTACTTGATCACGGGTTGTCCTTGAGCGCTCCTAAGAGTACAGCTGTTATTTTTACTCGCAGACGTCTTATCCCCCAGGTTGACATTAATATAGATGGTCAAACTATTCCTATCAAGGAGAAGGCCAGGTTTCTTGGAGTTACCCTGGACTCCAAAATGTCGTGTGTGGATCACATCAATTATATAGTTAAAAAATGTGAACGCTCAGTATCAGTCCTAAAGGCTTTATCTGGAGTCTGGTGGGGAGCCCACCCATATAGTCTGAAATTGGTGTACAATGCTCTGGTCAGAAGTGTGATGGACTACTGCTGCTTCCTACTCGAGCCCTGTAATAAAGAGGCACTTCGCAAACTAGACGCCATTCAAGCCAAATGCCTTAGGATTGTCGTAGGAGCAATGAAATCCTCCCCTATAAATGCCCTTCAGGTAGAATGTGCAGATCCTCCACTTAACCTTCGAAGACAATACTTAGCAGATCGTTTCCTGTCAAAAGTTTTCGCCCTTTCGTCCCATCCCTTACTTCCCATCTTAGAGCAAATCCACCTTTCCTTAGATGTATCCCCTTATTGGAAACATAAATCGATCTCCCCGTTGATGAATAGGTACAGAGAACTTAAAAACCTCTCCTCACCTGTTTGTCAATATCCCACCCTACCAGTATTTTCTTCCGCATACGAGGTGGTCCACTTTAGGCCAAAAGTCGTTTTGGAGCTTGGCATTTCAAAGAGTTCCGAGGACGTTAAAGGTGACTTTGATCGAGCCATTGGGAGGTACTGGAGGGGTTGGAATCTATTTTACACAGATGCGTCTAAATTAAGTCCAACAGGATGCACAGGAATTGCTACATATTTTCAGAATTCCAGGATTGCCCTGCTCTTCCAGTGCCCTCCAGAGACTTCGGTCTTTACAGGTGAATGTGTTGGCATTTTAGAAGCAATAAATTTTATAAAAAATCATAATATTCAAAATTCAGTAATTTTCTCAGATTCTCGCAGTAGCATTCAGTCTATAATTCAAAACCAATTAAAATCAAAAATTCACAGTAAAATCATTTTAGATATTAAAAATTTACTCTTCACTTGCTATAACAACGGTTTAAACATTGAAATAGCTTGGGTTCCCAGTCACTCGGGTATAGGTGGTAACGAGTGCGCAGATTCCTTAGCTAAATTTGCTACATCTAACCCTGTTGACCAAAAACACTATGTCGTCCATAGCTACGACTTACGGGCTGATACTAAACTTAAATTGCATAAAGCATGGTCAGGAGTGTGGCAGGTAAGCTCAAAGCTCAAGGGAGCGTATTACGCCAGTATCCAACCCGACATACAACGGAAACCTTGGTTTTTTAAATGTACTAAACTATCCAAAAGAACTGTTTCATCCTTGTGTAGACTGAGACTCGGCCACTGCTGTAGTCCAGTATTCCTGAATAAGATTCGTGTCCGTGACAATTCCCTTTGCGAATGCGGTCTTGATGACGGTACTCTGGACCATATATTTTTTTCATGTCCTTCAAATTCCCAATCTTTTGATTTATACCTTAAACTTTCCAAAATTAAAATCACACTTCCTACTAACTTCCAATCCCTCTTATTTAACTTTTCCCCTAAACTAATCCAAATCCTATCAAAATTTTTAAATGACAATGATCTAAAAATGTAGCTTGGTGTGTAATAATAATTGTAAATATTTGTGTCGTAGTAGAGTAATAATTAGTACCTACCTATTTATTTATTTATTAAAAAAAAAACATATTAACTAACAAAACTTGTACCGTCTTTTCAGCTACTAACATAAGATTAACAACTACCACAAAGTGCAACGTTCGACGGCTCATCTTGCTGTGCTGCTGTCACTACATGACGCTGGCAGAATAGTCGACATCGGCTCAGTTGCCAAAGAGGAAAAAAAAAAAAAAAAACAAACACCCCTGCCTTGTTTATTTATGCAAGAATGAAGGCAAGCATCTGTTCCCAAAAGATGAAATTCGTAGAGCACAATGGATTCAAGCAATCAAACAGATTCAGCCTGGACTGACCATACGAAAGTATTCTCAAATATGCTCAGCGCATTTTACAACAAATGATTTTGTAAGAACACCTTTATCTGTATTACAACCAAGTAAGTTTAAACAATCCATGTTTGTATTTTGTTTTATGTGTAACGGAGTTGTATACTGTGCATGTTCTAACTAAGGTGTACCTAGGTTCTTATAAAATTACATGTTTTATTGTTAGTTGTTTTGTTTCCAGATTTGGCTGCTAAAATATTAAAAAAAACCGCAATTCCATCAATTTTTCCATGGACAACTACACAAAAAGAGTCTGAAATTAGTTCTACGCCCTGCACTGAGCCTCCGAGTACATCTGAATGTCCAGACTCATTGAATATCAATATCACAGAAACTCAAAAAACATATTCTCGCTGTAAGCACACACCCTTTGGATAAGTCTGGATACTAATTTAGTTTATAATGTATAAATAATTTCCTTGGTTTATTTATCTAGTATACAGTGGACAAGAGCTAAGCTCTTAAATTAAAAAAAGTAAGTATAAGTACGATCATTTAATCTAATCACATGTTTCTCTTTTGTTTACAGGTCCTCCTACAGCATTTGTAGAAGAGCAACCTTATTTTGAAACTGAATGCTATGAGTTTATTGAAGACCCATTGAAATGTAGCGAGTACATAGTTTCCGAAACCCATGCTGAAACTGATAATGATCAACCCACTTCGGAACATGTTACCAATATGGAAGTTGATGTGGAAGAGTCGCATATAGTGGAAGAGAGGGATACTGCAGAAAATTTACAGATTGTTTACTGTGGAGAATGTGAGAAAAGATTATTTGGTAGGAAGACACTGCTGGACAAATCAGCTCAAACTCAATGTTGCAAGAAATATGAACAATCTACACAAACAAAAAATCATCATTCATTTAGCATTTACAATTACCAAAATGATGACAAGAAGTTACATTTTTACACAGGCCTTGAGAGTTACAAAAAAATAATGTTTGCTTTCCAAACTTTAGGACAAAATGTAGATAAATTAAATTACTTTTATGGCAGTCCTCCACTACATATTCAACCATTAGATCAATTTTTTATCACCCTCATTATTCTCCGTAGACACAAACCGTATGAAGAGATAGCAATGTTGTATGATATAACAATAAAACAAGTGTCTAACATTTTCATAACTTGGATTCTGTTTATGTCACTGCAATGGAAAAATATAGATCTCTGGCTTGACAAGGAGAGTGTCCGGATATACATGCCATGGGACTTTTATGGCAAGTTTCCTTCAACACGAGTTGTATTAGATGCAACTGAATGTCCGATAAAAAAGCCTAAACTCCCATTTGCACAGCAAGTCACCTACTCCTCATATAAAAATAGAAATACTGTCAAGTTTATCATTGGCATCGCTCCAAGTGGTTTAATTAGTTATATTTCACCGTGTTACGGTGGATCTGCCACTGATAGACAAATAATAGAACGAGCTTCTATTATGACTAAATTTAATTATAATGATGAAATTATGGTTGACAAAGGCCTGAATGTGCAAGATATTTTCATGCCTATAGGGGTGAAAGTAAATATGCCATCATTTTTTAAAAAGGGTAACCAAATAGGTCCTTCAACTCTTTTGTTAAACCGAAAAGTGGCCAGCAAAAGAGTTCATGTAGAAAGAATGATTGGCTTGTTGAAAACTTTTAAAATACTAACTCAACCTTTTAACCAGACAGAAATTGTTATTGCTAGTAACATTTCATTTGTTTGTGCTATGCTTGTTAATTTCCGCTCATGTATTATAAATAAAAATGCTTAAATAGTACCAAAATATGTTTATTTTATCCTAATAATAATATAAAACTGAAGTGTTTCACTACTTTTTACTATACAAATATCTATTTAAAAGAACAGTAACAAAATATTCTTCATAAAATAATTTCAATTTCTGCACCATTTTTTCTATGAAACTATCATTTCTTTCAATCATAATAATTTGACAGTCCTTTATTGTATATACACAAAAGTAAGCAGTCTTCCTACCAGTACACAGCAATTGTCCTTGTACTTGGTAATAATAGTTATGGCTTTCATCTAGTTTTAAGACACCTCCATTTTCACAAAGGTATAAATAAGGGACGGTTTCAGGGGATATGTTTTTATCTTTTGCTGTATATGGGCATTTCACCTCTAGAACACTGTCTGACCCTACAAGTCGGTCAGGAGTACATGCCAAAAATTGGTAAGTGTTGTGTACCATAATGCCACACTTTTCTGTTTTGATGAGCATTTCATCTTCAAATTTCTGAATGGCCTCTTCTTCATACTTCAAGCCATGCTTGATAGATGGAGATGACACATTGGTATATTTTATTAAGGAGGCTGCAAGTTTCTTTCCATCACCTGTCATCTTACAAATCTTTCCAAAATTTGAACTTTGCAGCCTCCGAAGTCTCTCCTTTTTCCATAAATTTATATCGTTTCTAGTGTTTTCTTCCAGCTCTTTTATTTCTGCCTCATTTAATATTAAATCTTCTAAAAACTTTTCTTCTTGTGTCTTTTCGAAGTAATCGTGATCAGCAAATATGCTTTTTTTGTCTGCAGGTTTAATTATTTGTGCTATAGGCATAACTGATGTTTCTTTGCTTTGGCCACAATAGTTTGCTACTGCACTTTTAAAATTTTCTATGTATTTCTCTTTGTTTTCTATGGTTGGCCGCGGGTCGAATGCTAACATTTCCTTGTATGTTTTGTCATTAAACTTTAGAGCCAGGTCTTCGGCCTTAACTGGGTCTCCTGTATGCAGCTTTCTAGGTTGATGGAAGGTTTGCAGACGGGATGTTGCACTCTCTTTCAATTTTATAGTTTTTTTTTCACTGTGATCTACAATTCCGAACAGGAGAACTAAAATATGCTTACATTGTCCATATGGACCCATGCCAGCAGCACACTCACATTGAGCTTCAAGTATAAAGTGGCTTTTTAATTTAATTGCCACATTGTAAATAATATTTTTTCTCATTTCTGAGCACACCATCCCGGTCACAAAATAGTCCCCGCTAGCTTCTGCTAATCGGCATGACATTAAAAAATATTCATTGTACATGTTTCTTGAAGTATCAATATTTTCCCTCTCTGTAAGTCGACCAAACATTCTCAGGTCTTCGAAGCTCAAGGACGGCACATGAGAGCTGCTGGTAACATCTCTGAACTGTTCTGGTTCAGGAAGTGTAATTTTGTATACTGCTTCGGGGTCAGTTATGAGTGGTCCGAATAATTTGTCATGATCCTGAAGTCTGCAACAATGAAAAAAGTATAAATAAACCGATTGCATATTACTTACTGTTTTTATTCTGAATTTTGTTTACTCTTTAGATAGATAGATAATTCCTTTACTAGTATGCACATGCATCATTAATCCCGCTCGCGTACTTAAGTAAAGGTTACACAAAAGGTAGCATCTCAGATGAATAAAAGCGTAGCGGCGACGATTCCTTCCTCTGAGGGTAGCATTGAAAAAGAAGAAGATGGGTAGGTACATTAATGAAACCAGAAAGTCCATACCTTTGAACGAGCACCGCTTTTTTTCCGGTTAATTTCGCGTTTCGCTTCCGCAGTTCAGTTTTAAGGTCTGCTAAAGACCACGATCCATAGTCTTTACTCATGGTTTCCGCTTCGGATAGGCTGAAGCCACCACCAACAACAAGTCCAGTCGAAGAGCAAAAATCGGTGTCCAAAGTCCAGGTCCAGGGTAAAACAGATGAGCAAGATATCGTAGTCCAGTATTCGTAGCCAATAGTCGTAAAATCACCATAAAACGCACAGGAGCAATCACAAGATATTCGCATCACAGGCAAGCAGTGCAGCGAATGAAGATCCAACAAGTGTCATGTCACATCAAAATGTCATGGGCACGTTCACGAATGTTCTTTCATGTTTTGACATACACCCGTGAACGGGCAATCGACTAAAATTTCGCCAAATGTCAAGTTGACATTGACAGTTGTGCGCCTCTGAACGGGCAGTTTACGAGCAGTTTGACAGCCGGCGAAATTTTAGCGTGCTTCGGAGTGAGATAAAGGACATGTTAGGTTTTTGTATGGAGGCTGGGCTTTAATTCGAAGCTGCTGTGAACAGGGAAGAGATTGTATTTTTATGAAAGTACATAAATTAAGGAAACTTTCCATATTTTTTTTATTTTTTTTAAAAGCACCCTTTCTCTAATATTATATTTTTAAATAATTATAATTTAAAAAATAAATTGCAACCCACAGAAATTATTGATTTTGGCAACACATCTCGGTTGGGTGTCATTAATGTCATTGTGAAATGTGAACGTCAATCAAGTGTCAAATTCTACGGTCAAATTCAATTCAATACGTTTGCGTCTGCTGTGGTTTCGGTTTGCTTTCGGAACGGACAAGTGATTTGAATTTGTTTGCGTTTTTGTTGTATTATTTTTGTTAAGTTTTTTGTTTTGGTGTATCTTTATTTGACCTGGCTTTGAATTTTGATTCTTTGATACTGCACACGATTTGGGCACCCGACGACCGGCGATACTGACGACCCTGATTTCTCACTCGGACTTGGATTTTGCACACAATTTATACATCCATTTAACGTAGCTGTTTAAGGTTAGTATCTATTTTCTATAGGTACGATGGGATTCTAACAAACGGTCGAGTTAATTCGCACGGCCTAGAATATTCCAGTCTTGTGGCTAAATAGTACCTAGAAGCTAAGAACCTACTTTATAAGTTCTGTTGCATTCAGATTTGCCTTTTAAATTATAACAGAATGAATTTGATTACCGTAGACTGACTCATCACAGGCTCTGAAACTGCACTGTTTTTATCTTCCAGGTAATCCTCACCATCATGCCTCGCTGCATTAATTGCTGGATTGCTATTCCAATTACACAGGAATATCGGTACAATGCAACACATATGGATCTTGAGATTATCTCTGTATTAGAAGAATGGATTGCCAGACAGGTATGTACCTAAAAATCTGCATATCCATAATTAAAATTATACACCATGTTATACATTATACACTCAGCAGTTTACTATTGCAGATTTTTATTTGCCATTTGTAGTGTATTTACTATCAATCTTTCCATGTCTAAGCAAGGTGATAATTGAAAATCGATTGTATCCCGAGCAGGATACTCTACTAGCAGGATACTCATGCAAACATCGAGTTAGCTTATTAGTATAGTCCCATCATCAACTTAAGAAAGAGTACTTAGAAAATATTAACAAATTACCAAAGACCAGTATATATTAAAATATGAAGTTTTTCTTGTTTTAGGTAACTGATGAAGACTACCTATGTCAAGAATGTGTTAGCCTATTGATTCTTGAATCAAATAACAGGAATAAAGGCAATATAGGTGAACGTCAATTTGGCCATGATTCAGTTTGTGTATGTTGTGGCATATCCATTGCCAGAAGAACTGGGAGACGATCTCATCAACTAAATTATGGTGATGCTGAATGATGGATTTATTCCGCCAATATAATCAGCCCTCTTGAAGTAAGTGTACCTGCTTGTCAAATAGATTATTCCAGCTAAAATAACTCTAATTTAGTTAAAAATCTGTATGCCATAACAATATCAAGTTAATTCAGCAGCAATTCAAGCTTAACTTTAGTGATCTACTCACTTTTCCTGTTTGTATAATTATTCACCCAAATTAGAATTACTAAAATTAATTGTGCCTTCAATTGCAGATGCCTTCGAATGCCCGGGCTTGTAATGCTTGTTGGCTAAGGGCTCATCGGCAACTACCACCACCTGTAGAAAGTGGGTCCGGATTATTTGTAATAAGTACTGCCAGCACTGATAATGAGGACATTCCGCAAGAACCAAATCCATTCATTAGTGAATCCAGCTCTGTAGTGGAGCCTCCCAGTTCTGCCAGCACAGACATTGAAAATATTCTCCAAGAACCAGTTGTAAGCCTTACATTAGATGGTTATAGTCGTACTCTGGATACCACTACTCATTGTTTTGTTCCTGAATGTATGAATCAGGAAAGGAAACGTGTGCCATTGTTTTTAAAGAAAAATATTCTCACACATCAAAAAATGTACATCACTCAAAATGCTCGTGTGTGTGAAGAACATTTAAGCTTATACAATTGGGATTTTCTTGTTGAATTTGAATTTGTAACTGAATTCAACCAGGTGCATATTACTGAAATGCTTGACTTATTACGGAGGGATGTAAATAACACAATGGACTTTGAAAATGTTGAAAACATGAATAATACTACTTGTCGATATTGGACAGGCTTGACTGTTTTGAACTTTCTGGCAATATTAACTTACATACCTCAATTATCCAATTTATGTAAAAAACCTAAAACAGGACTTGGTATCTATTTAATCAAAATAAGGACTGGAGAACCTTTTCGACGCATAGCGTCTTTATTTCGTTTATCAACGTATACAGTCTGCCAGTATGTAAAGAAGACCCGTGGTTGCTTATTGGAATCATATGTACCTTTACATTTGGGCATTAATAATATCCCAAGAGCAAGCTTGTCTAATAGAAATCTTTTGATTCCACAGGGTCTCTTTGGCACACAGGAAAGTAATCCTATAGTAATCTTTGATGGCACATATATTTATTTGCAAAAGTCTTCTAACTACTTATTCCAAAAAAAAACCTATAGCTTACATAAATATGCCAATCTGTTGAAGCCTTTTATGATGGCAACCACAGATGGATTTATTTTAGATGTTTATGGTCCGTATGCTGCTACAACTTCTGATGCCCAGATAATGAACCAGCTATTCGCACCCAGTGGTGCTCTCAGAAATTATTTTAGAGAAAATGATGTGTTTTTGCTAGATAGAGGGTTTCGGGATGCTATAGGACTACTTACCTCATTAGGATTCTCAGTACACAAGCCAGAAACTCTAGATGTAGGTGAAACACAATTGTCCACAATAAAAGCAAATAAATCTCGGCTTGTAACCTTGTGCAGATGGGTAATTGAAGTAGTGAATGGTCGGTTTAAACGTGATTTCAAAATGTTCAGAAATAAATATTTCAATATAGCATCAAGAAACTTAATGAGCGATTTTAGAATTTGCGCAGCAATATTGAACAATTTTCATCCGCTTATAACCGACCGTTCTGATGCTCAAGCAATCTTAGACAGAGCAATGCAAAGAGTTAACATGCCAAACTATTTAGGTGAATATGTGCTTGAGCATCAATTAAATAGACGCCGAGCCAGTTTTATAAGAATAAATGATGCCCATTTACCACAAATACATATGTTCCCTGTAATGGAAATGTCAGACTTGATTTTGTTCAGTCTTGGAATTTACCAAATAAAGCAAGCCAGATCTTATTATGGGGAGCATATTCGTGCAAATGGGACATTTTTGGTTGAAATAAGTGAAAGCTTAGAAATCACAAATGTCCCAGGCATAATGTCATCACATGAGACAGTATTACTAAGAGGTAGGATCAGGTCAAGACATCAAAGCAATAAAGTATATTATACTTATGTCTTGATAAAATTAACAGAATCAAATAATTGGGAGGAGAGGATTTGTGGATATTACTGCAGCTGTATAGTAGGGAAGCGAACTGTTGGAAGCTGTGCTCATGTAATGACGATAATATGGTATCTTGGATGGGCTCGGCATCAAAACAACATATTACCGCCTGCAATATAATTGTAAGGGAAGATGTTGAAAATGAAGAGGTAGAATGAATACAAACAAATATACTTAAGCAAATACATTACTTTTATTTCTCTACCTAATACCCACACAAAAATGTTCACCTATTCCAACCTGCCGGAGTGACTATTTACAAAAGGTTAACAGGTCCAATCCAATCTAGTCTGTCTGGTTTACTGGCCTGCCTTGAAGGAGATGTATAGCCATCAGTAGTCATTTTACAGTTTACTAACTTCATGATGAAGAATAAGTTCCAAATTGTAGGAGAAAATGGGGATTTTTGGTACATATCAATTCACTATCCTTATCATAAATAATAGCATTATTGCACTAATACAATTTCGCTATTAAACAATAAATTCAGCTCATTAAAGTCCCCTTGCTGGGCACGGGCCTCTTCTCAGAATTAGAAGGGTTAGTGGTTAGCCTTAGTCCACCTCGCTGACCTGGTGCGGGTTGGCGGATTACACACTATCGATAACTTTTTATAGCTAAGTAGAAATTATAAATACAATACGACGTAGTTAAGCAGAAAGGGGTCAATCCACATAGTGGCCCAAATTGAGTTAAGTATTCCTTCGTACTCCTGAGGGTCGAATCTATCATGTAGTGAAAACCCTATTTTTAAAATGTACACTGAGACTAGTTTTCCTCGCCACCCCGACTTAACCCACCCAACCCACAAGAGCAGCAGACAAAATGTATTTGCTGAACGGATTCAGTCCGCTTGAATTGTTTCTGAGTAATGTATTTCCATGAGCATGTTCTTATGGTCGATAAACCTGAATAAACTCAAACAGTTTGGATCCTTTCTAAGAATTGCTTTTGATTGGAAATATCATAAATCTAATATTCCAATTCCAATTTTATGTTTATTGGCTCCATCAAACGTTGATTATTATCCGAATAAAACAATGAGACAACTGACAAGAGTGACTGTGACAAGCAAGTGACAACCTTACTGACACATAATTTTTTTCATAGATTCCATTAGGAGGCAAAGCATCAATGTCATAACATACAAATCATGGAGATAATTGGTTTATTTTATTTTAAAGCCTTTTATTATTGTTTTAAAATATTTTAAATAACAATAATTGCTTTAAAAAATGATATTTAGCAATTTTTTCTTTGTTTCAATGTGCAAAAATAATATTACAATACAAAAAATATCTGGATTTAAAATATTTATTTATTAAATAATGGTGCTTTTAATATTTTTTTTGGTTTTGTGAGGCCATCCTGAATAATTTCCCCTATCAAAAAAACCACACATGATAGCTGTTCAAAAAAAAAAATATTTTAAGCCCATTTCCTAACATGTCCTTTAGTCAAAATGCATTTCCGGTATACTTGTAGGACATCCCTGAACGCGCTCATGTCATTGCCACACTACAACGAAAAAAAAAAAAATCCGTAGTTAGTATAGCGCCATCTAGCGCGCTCTCCTGGAACCCTTTTTTTTTTTAAAAAGCTGCTCGGAAAATCGCTCATTACAATCGGACATTCAAAATAAATCAAACACACAACATCAAAATGACGAGTTTTTTTATTTTAATTCAGACTCTGAGAGTGAAAATAATGATAATACTAGCCAGTCACCAAGAAGAAAAGCTATTATTTTAATGACGAATTTCTTTTCGGAAGAAAGTAAAGATGTAGACCTTTTACACCGTTACTCATTAATAAAAAAAAAAATTTTTGGAGTACAATACACCAATGCCATCTTCTGGATCTGTTGAAAGGATGTTTTCATATGCAACAATGACCAGTCTACCAAAATCACATAGATTCTCTGATGAACAATTTGAAGACCGTGTGGTTATGAAAACCAATATTATTTTAAACATAATTAACCCGTAGTTTATTGTTGTAATTGTATAACGTGCTACTGCCTACATGTTAATTAAAAAATTAAACTGATTCTGTTGCAAAACTTGTGTTTTATTTTATTAGGACAAAAGCTTTTATTAAAACTTGTGAATAACCAATCAATATTCTGTGAGTGTTAACTTGGCAACGGCGTAATTTTAGATATTAAATTAGTCATGAGAAATTTAGTCATGATTAAATAACTAACACTAACACTAATCAATCTTCAATCATCATACATGATTGAATTTTTTTAGTCATTACTCATTAGTCATGATTAAATAATTTAATCTTAGTTATCAATCATCAATCAAACTAAATTTTGCCCAACACTGATCGGTATTCGAGATCGAACTAACAACCGTCAAGAAATACTGTGTCAAAAGCTAAATATAATAAATGTGTTTTGCACTTATTATTAACTTCATTAAATTCACTATTTTTTGTTTAGATAATGGGAAAAGGCAGAAATAAACGAGATGAAATTTGGAAACACTATCGTGTGGGTCTTGATAAATCAGTAATTTGCAAGTATTGTGATCATAAATAACTATGCAAATGTCAACAAAATGGGAGGTCGTTTAGTTAAATGTAATAATTAGTGTCTAAAAAAAATATCTCTGTTGCTAAAAACTGACGTAAATATCACCAATACTACTAACGCTCCTATTATAACAACGACATCCTCATACCCTGCGCCCCATGTTGGTTCGCTGGATTCAGAATAATCACAATCTGAATCAGCCATCGTCATCATCACAAAAGGCAATCAAAGGAAGAGGAAGAAATCGAAAGGCTGACAGTAAAATTAGCAAAGGCAGTATTCATTTCTGGATCAGCTTTGAACCTGCACCCTAATTGCGTAACACACTATCAATCGGAATCTGAATCATTTTGAAGCAAATTGCTAATCCATTGCTTCATAAGTTCGAAAAATTCGTCTGCTCAACACGTATTAACGCAATGAATGTTGTTGAACTGTCAAAATGAAACAGATTCCGATTGATAATATGTTACGCAATTGCCCCGCTGATCTTCTTCTTAGCGTGTCGATAGCAATCTAAATGGACTCGGCCCAGAATTCGGCTACTTGTTTGGCGCCATCACCAGCGTCCATCAGTTCCTGTAACGTGCAGCTGACAGGACACGCAGGATACGATACTAAATGTCCCATCGTTTGTGGAACAGCACCACATTTACACTCCAAGGCGGAGTCGTCAATGAATCTCCACCTGAGCAGGTTTTCCTTGCTTCTGCCAAGCTGGGTCGGAGTCTGTTTAAAGACTTCCAGGTTACCCAAGGTAACTCATGTCCAGGTGGGAGGACTTTAGAGGGTAGAACGAACGGTTTCGGTAAGGAAGCACTGTCTTGCCACAACTTCAGTCTCTCTTGTGATGGTTCTTCAGTGAGCGGGACGACACACCTTAAAAAACTTTTTCGGCTTTTCAGCCTTTGTGGCACAAGGATGTTGTCATGCAAAGGGTGTCGAGCGTAGGAGAACATATTGGCTCTTTCGTTAGAGCTTGCCACCGCTCTGCAAACTACTGGCGGCGCTATTCCTGCTAGTGGATACAGCATTTGTACCGGTGTCGGTTTTAGGCAACCAGTGATGATCCGGCACGTTTCATTCAAAGCTGTATCCACCAGCTTTGCATGACCAGAACGACTCCACACGGGGCACGCAAATTCTCCCGCAGAAAAGATAGCGCTAGACCAGTATTCCGCATAACGTCAGGCGAAGCACGCCACTTTGATGAGACCAGTCGACGAAGAAGACTGTTGCGAGTTTGCACCTTCTGCTTGATAATCTTGCAGTTTTTGCTGAATGTTAGAGACCTGTCTAGGGTAACACCAAGATATTTAGAGAAGTGCCTGTGCCCGATGGACACCCTACCCCAAACGATGTTATGTTTACGGCCCGCCTCTCTATTGCGGAGATGAAATATGCAAGACTGGGTTTTGCTCGGATTGGGCTTGAATGAGTTAGCGAAGTAATATGTGGCTAAGTCACCAAGAGCGTCTGACAAGTGAGCCTCAACCTCCTCAAAGGTGGTGGCTTGTGACGTGAGAGCAAGGTCGTCTGCATAGAGAAAGCGGGACGTGTTAAGGTTGGACGGTTGGTCGTTGGTGTAGATATTACAAAAAAGCGGTGCCAGGACACTACCCTGAGGTAGGCCGTTTTTCTGCGCTCTCTAACGACTTCTCTTCAAAATCAATATTTTATCTTCAATGCTTAAGGTCAATATTAACATGGTAAATCGTAGTATTGATGACGAAGTCATTTAAATAATTTATAGACAGTAGTCATTTTTTACCCGGTATTTATTATTAATACCGGGTAAAAAAGGGTATTTTTTTACTTTTTTTTACCTTTTCTTCCAATTTTTACCTTCCCAATTTTTACCCACCCGCCCATCACCGACTGACTTAGACTTGACGGCAGTGTGACCATCTTATATATGGCGAATCTGCCACAGACTGGGCAAAAAATCTGCCACACTTGGCGCCAATAATATGCCTTACAAAATACACAACGAATTCAACCTCTCTTTTGTTACCCAAAAATTAAGAACCTTTTCTTTGTTTTTGTTTTGCATAAATTCACCTGAGATATCCCCGTATAATTTGGCCATGAAACAGAAGTTGCCAGTTCGATAAAATTATTTGTAATCTAATTTTATTTAAAACCTGGTGTAATTACTTTAAAAAAAGATGAATTCATTGTAAATTCTAATTAATGAGTGTGGATTTTCTTGAAATCTTTTAAATCTGCCACTTTTGTAAATCGTCCGCATGATCTGCCATAGACAAAATTTAGGAGCGAAATCTGCCACAAATGGTCACACTGCTTGACGGTTGACGTTTCCTGTTTTGCCACTTGCCAAGATGTTTTTTTTTGTTTAAAATATAAATTCCCGAAATATTTTTTCTCAAAATGATACAATTATGAAAAAAATTTTAGTTATCGAGGAATAGGTTTATTGCGATCCATAGCAGAGATACATCCACCAACATTAGCAAATGGTTGTCTTATGTACAGCAGTAGAACGTTTTGTATTGCGGCGCCGCAACGCAACGCTCGTTGGCGCGTTGCGGTGCCACCAGGTGCGGTCGCTCGCAGTCCAAGACTTGGGGGGGGGGGGGGGGGGTCACCATGGGTGCCAAGGAATACTTAAGGGGTACATCTATCTTAGTCTAGTGGTCGCAAGCGTTACTGCTGAGCATGAGGTCCTGGGTTCGATTCCTAGATCGGGTGTTATTAGGTTTTTCCATCAGAAATTTCTCAGAGGCAGCCCGGAGTCTGGATTTGTGCCTGGTTGACTGCAGTAGGCTCGCTCCCTATAACATGGGACTTCAACATAACTGGCGAAATGTGGATGCAGTAACGCTTGCGACCACT
Source organism: Globia sparganii (assembly GCA_949316385.1). Classification (NCBI taxonomy): domain Eukaryota; kingdom Metazoa; phylum Arthropoda; class Insecta; order Lepidoptera; family Noctuidae; genus Globia; species Globia sparganii. Next base: position 9,465,996 of record OX438671.1, read on the forward strand.
AGACTAACGAGAAGATGTACCCTTAAAATATTCCTTGGCACCCATGCTGACCCCCCCCCCCCCCAATCTTGGGCTGCGACCGCGCCTGGTCGGTACTGCTGTACATAGGACAACCATTTGCTAATATTGGTGGATGTATCTTTGCCATGAATTGCAATAAACCTATTGCTCTTTTTTTGTTAAGACAGTACACTAATTTAAATAGACGACAGAAAAGATACTGGATACATTCATTTAGTGAAGCAATGAATCGGGGAGATGTGCGGCGCGGTACACACAATAAAATTCTGCGTAGCGGCGCGGCGGGCGGCATTTCCGATTTTGGCGGTGCGCTGCCTCAACGCGGTTAAATGTTTCGGCCCATAGACTCGTCGCCGCCGCTTAGTTTATATATATAGTCGGGGTACTTTGCGCAAAAGAAACTCCCAACTATTGTGTATTGTACAGACGCCAGCAGGTCAACCTACCCCAATCTGTCAAATTTCTTTGATAGATTTTCAACTTTAGCACAAAGAAATAAGGTTCATATTCAATTGGGAAAATCTGACAGATTGGGGTAGCTTGATGTGCTGGCCTCTGTACATTTGTGAAAAGCGGTTCAACAAACATTATTTTCATGTACAGAGGCCAGCACATCAAGCTACCCAAATGTGTCAGATTTTCCCACTTGAATATGAACCTTATTCCTTTGTATTCAAGTTGAAAATCTATCAAAGAAATTTGACAGATTTGGGTAGGTTGACCTGCTGGCGTCTGTACAAAGGCCAGCACATCAAGCTACCCCAATCTGTCAAATTTCTTTGATAGATTTTCAACTTTACTACAAAGTAATAAGATTCATATTCAATTGGGAAAATTTGACAGATTAGGGTAGCTTGATGTGCTGGCACTCTGTACATAGGTACATCGTTGTAAACAAATACTTATACAAGTTTACGTGCACAATAGTTGGGATTTTCATTTGCATAAAGTACCCCGACTACTAGCGGAGTGCCTCCAAAAGGCTCGTACACACGGCTACACATCAAGCTATAATTTCCAGTTTTAGCTGACCTCGCATTGTATAGGCTTTTCGTACAATCAGAAGTCAGTTTATACTGGTTATGTATAGCTTGATGTGTAGCCGTGTGTACAGACAGGCGCGCCATGCGACGCGAATCGCACGCGATTCGCGTCACGTGTCGCGCCTGTTTGAAGGAACCTTAATGTGTAAACGGCCTTACTAATTCCTCATGAAGAAGGGAGGAGGTTTATGAAGGTACAAATCTCTGTTTATATGTGTATAGTCTATGATACAAATTATCTAATCTATGATCGAAATTTGTCACGAAGTTCAAAATAGGCTAAAATAGGTATTTTGAAAAGCGAATCGGAACAATTTTTTATCATGCTTTCAGCGCGTGGGATCACTAAAAACAAAAGGATTTATCTTCTGTAAGTATATAATTTATATCTGCTTGAATAATTCAAAATATTAGGTAGGTACTTCTTAAAAAAAAACAATTGGAACAAAATGTTAAAAAACGAGCTGTCCGTAATGGCACGCGGGTAAATTCCTTCGCGCCTACAAAACGCGATTGATGCAAGGTCCAAGCGCGCGCGGCTATGCCGCCGCCTTGGATGTTATGGGCCTGCCACACACTCGACGGGTGGCATGGGAAGTAGCGAGGAAAGGAGACAGAGACGTAGTGTGGCAACATCACTCGTCATGCCGCACGTCAATGCTCCTCGTCGTGCCCACCGCTCCCTATTTTGTCGGTTTTTTGCGCGCGAGTCAAATGCTTCATTTACATTCAGCCGTAGTGAGCAGAGAAGTGGGTGTCCGTATGTATAATGTACTCTGTGGAAGTGGGCAGGACGAGTGTGTATACGCGATACTTCTCATGCCACTGCCATTGCCACTCGCGCTGCCCGGCGAAACTTGAAAGCGAAATGGATGGTAGGGCAGTATGTAAACACACACTTCTCTCGATCCTGCTGCGGCAGTATTTAGGGAAGTATCGCTGGCAGCACGAGGGGCATCGGCTGCGGCTGAATGTAAATGAGGTAAAAGGACCGGCAATACGAGCGCGAGTAGCTAGTGACGGCGACATAATCGCGCGGTTGCACTCCGCATCGAGCGCTCACGCAAGATGCACGCGTACACAGTTTTGGCATTTGAATATGTGTGACTAGCACTTCGCCCGCGACTTCGTCTGCGTGTATTCGTGCCAAATTTCAAGTTACACAATTTTTTTACAAAATTAACCCAAGCAATAAGATTTTTCATACAAACCAAATCCCCTCTTTTCACCCCCTTAAAGGTCGAATTTCCAAAAACACCTTAGTGCTTCCCTACATAATAAAAGGAAGCCGTATGCAAAATTTCACGTTCCTAGTCCTTGCAGTTTCGGCTGTGGGTTGATATGTCAGTCAGTCAGTCAGTTTCTCCTTTTATATATTATTAGGTCGGGGCAAAAGTATTTTCGTATTTTTCATACAATTTTTTTTTTTTTTTTGGGTTAATTTTTTATTTATTTATAATATGTATGTGCCGTTTTGATCGATGACTTGTTGCCATCTTGTGGGCAATGCCATGATCCCCTTGCTGTAGAAGTTTTGAGATTTTTTATCAAAAAAATCTGACAGGTAGTTTTCACAGTGTTCTTTTGAGGTTAACTTTATGCTTCTTAAAGAGTTCTGAAGTGACCGAAACAGGTGAAAATCTGATGGAGCAAGATCAGGGCTATACGGAGGATGCGTCAACACATCCCAGCCAAGCTCTCTCAATTTACTCTCCGCCCGCAGGCCCGCGCCTACGGTGGCCGGGAGTCGTCTCGCGGCTCCCGACGCCCGGGGCGTCTCCCGCGGCGGCTGGGACGAAGGAACACGGGTGGGTTTTAGTCAGTAAAAGTCTGACACTCCCTTCTGCTCCACCCAGAGCGGGAGGGGTCATTGGATGATTTCCCATCCACAAAAAAAAAAAAAAAAGCTCTCTCAATTTTTGCTGAGTGGCTATAGATGAGTGCGATCTGGCGTTGTCGTGATGAAACACCACGCCCTCCCTATTCACCAGCTCCGGCCGGTTTTTCTCAATAGCTTCTTTTAACCTCATCAGTTATTGACAGTAGAGGTCAGAATCAATAGTTTTACCCGGCGGCAAAAGCTCATAGTGGACGAATCCTTTCCAATCCCACCAAACACACAGCATCACTTTGTTCCAAGTCAGGCCGGGATTTGCCACGGTCTGTGGGGCTTTTTTTTTTTTTTTTTTTTTTTTTTTTTGTGGATGGGAAATCATCCAATGACCCCTCCCGCTCTGGGTGGAGCAGAAGGGAGTGTCAGACTCTTACTGACTAAAACCCACCCGTGTTCCTTCCTTAGCCCTTTGTGTTCCGGGGTAGCGGTAACCCTTTCGGACAATCCCGCTGCCCCGGCAGGCTTCGGCCCTTTCGGGCCCCTTCCTTATGCTGACATCTCTTTGAGGCGCGCGTGGAACACGTACGCGCCGTCCGGCACGGGCCTGGTCCTGATCGGACGGAGAGTTACCCATTACTCTCCGCCCGCAGGCCCGCGCCTACGGTGGCCGGGAGTCGTCTCGCGGCTCCCGACGCCCGGGGCGTCTCCCGCGGCGGCTGGGACGTGAGGCCCTCTCCCTCAGCCGTCCCGCCACCTCCTTCGCTAGCATGACTGCTTCGCAGAAGGAGGTGACTGCCTCCCACTCCCTCTCGCCCCGGACCATGGCTTGAACCAGGGCCGGGCGCGAGAGGTCGCCGCCGCCGCCGATCGCCTCTGCGAGAACACGGCGGTGCTCCGCCCAATTGGGGCATACCGCCACCGTATGCTCCACCGTGTCCTCCGGGCGACCCTCGCAGTGGCGACACCCGGGCGTATCCTCCCGCCCGATAATGTGCAGGTACCTCCCGAAACACCCGTGTCCGGTGAGGACCTGCGTCAGGCGGTAGGTGAGGGCGCCGTGGCGCCTCTCTAGCCACTCCTCAAAGAGGGGTCTTACCGCCGCTGGTCTGTGGGGCTTGTCCATGCTTCGACAACGATCTTTTTCGGACATTCTTATCGTAAGTGATCCATTTTTCATCAACCGTTTAAGAAATAGGTCGGAATTATTACGTTTTAACAAAGAATCGCAAATGGAAACACGTTGCATTAAATTTCTCTCAGTGAGATCAGTGGTACCCAAATATCAAGTTTTTTCTTGTACCCAGACTTTTGTAAATGCCGTAAAACTGTTTTGTGATCAACATCCAGTTCTTCAGCAATATCATAACTACTAATATGTCGATCTTGCCCCACTTTTTCAAAAATGGCACTGATTTTATCCGTGACAGGGCGTCCAGAGCGAGCTTCATCCTTCACACTAAAATTTCCTTACTGGAAACGCTTGAACCACATTTGTGCTATGCTACTCGTATTGATACCGCATTAAGTCCGTAAACCGCACAAATTTTATTCGCGGCGTTCGTCGCATTTTTACCTTTTTACCTTTTTTGTAATAATTTTTTAAAATGTACCGAATTTCTTCGTCACATACGTTCATGTTGCTTGCTTGAAAAACAATTGAGAAATGGCGGGAATAGTTTTTTTTTTAATTTATTGCATCTTTAGAATGTCAACATTTAATAGTATTAAAACCAGCCAGTTACATTCAGTACTGCCAAAGAGGTTTGATTAATAACAATAGATTCAATATACGAAAATATTTTTGCCCCGACCTATTATATAGATGAATAGATGTGATCACCATCTTCTTCGGCGAGGATGACGACTTTTTACGACATTGATATTACACGCCTCACAACGCGTACCTAAGCATGTGGGAGTGCTTTACTCTCGATAGGCCGCTATGTGGCACTTTTTACAATATAAAATCGCTCTTATCTCCCAAGCTAGACACTAACGGTCTTATTCATAATAAGTTATAGAACATCTAAAGGCTTGCTAAAGTCTGGTTGTCAAAAATTGTTATTCATAAACGCATTTTAGCACTAAAACGTTCTATAAACCTACTATAAAGTTATGAAACCCAGAACCCTACTATAACAGTACTTTAAGGAAAAAATGGCCGATTACACAACAGCTGATTAGTAAGAAAATGACATTTGATGTACAAATGTAACATGATTGTGTGAAAAGGCAGTTGTATTTTATTTATTTTTCACTTCTGTCTAACCAATGTAGTTTATTATTATAAACCTACAATGAAAAATAGAAGCCAGGAAAAATATAACGAAGCACATAATTATCAGCAAAACATACTGTGGAACGCTGCTGCTTTGGAGTATGGAAACAATGCTTTCAATGCTTTTTACATGGCATGACCAGCAGACTAGGATGTGAAAACAACCATAGTGGCTCTAGCAGTACTACACAATAATGCTTTGGAGTGTGGTAACAACGCTTTCAATGCCTTTTACATGGCATGACCTGCAAACTAGGAAATGTGAAAACAACCATAGTGAGTGACTAGCAATACTTCACAATATTGCTTTGGAGTGTGGTAACAATGCTTTCAATGCCTTTAACGTGGCATGACTTGCAAACTAGGAAATGTGAAAACAACCATAGTGGCTCTAGCAAGCAGTACTTCACAATATTGCTTTGGAGTGTGGAAACAACGCTTTCAATGCCTTTAACATGGCATGACCTGCAAACTAGGAAATGTGAAAACAACCATAGTGACTCTAGCAGTAGTTCACAATATTGCAGTTGACCATGGAAATGCAGTTAGACGGTAGCAGTATCAATGAATATCATATAAAGTCACCCCAACAAGTTGCAAGAGGGAATGCAAATGCTATTATACAAACTTTTAAGGAAACATTCCACCAAGGTAGCCCCACTTTACCAACTTGTAGTTACATCTTCCCACTTGTGTCCAGAGACGGTTCAGGGACTTCTGTGTGGACTACGGATGGTTACACTGCAGGGAGATGCTCCTGTAGGATGCAGCAGTAGGGTGTGGTGAAGCTATGTCGCAAACTATGCTCTATGTGTCCCAAAACATGCAGTCAGAGATACCTCTGCGCTGCCACTGACGATACCGTGGAGGTGCCGAAGTTTTGGGCCAACCAGATCTAAAATACAGTCGTGCCCGCGGCGAAGAAGAAGAGGAGACATTGTAGCGAGTATTTTATTAATAAAAAGCTTGTATAAAAATATCAGTTTAATTTATTTTTATAATCTCTAATTTGGCTTCTAGACGTTGTTCTAGTAGAACAACATAAATTTAACATTTTTGCTTTCCATTTGCCGTTTGTGCTTCATGTAATTCTCTTCTGTGGGCCATTTCAGTTTCTGCTTTTTGTAGTGAAGCACCATCCACCATCCACCATCCTTATTAGTTCTACTGTCCTGAAATACAAAATTAATGTTATAATATTCTTTCTCTTCATTATCTTATTTATACTAAAATAATTAAATCAGTAGTGGCACAAGAATAACTAATATTACGAGTCATTATTAGTTATTGTTTTGGCGGCGGTTTTTTTGGTTATCAAGAGTTTTGTACAGGCAAACAAAGTTCTTGACATGCCTACTCAGTAACTTCATTAAATGAGAGGCATCTAATTCGTAAATTATGCCAGGCCGCCCCTTCGCGTTGAGCTCCTACGTTCTTTCGCGTTGGTGTTTGTCTTAGTGTTTTTATTTTCTGTTCTCCTCTCTCTTACAAACTCTTTCAAAAAAAAAATAAGGAGTAGAAGCAAAAACAAGCTGTATTCGAATACGAAATTGAGAATGTTTACAAAACAAAACTTACTTTGAACACATCATAGCTGTAACAGTACACATCTTATCCTCCTCCAACCAATATTCACTTTTTTTCCCTTTATTGGAACTAGTCTCCGGTCATAATTCCATTTCTTATAAATACAAATAATTATTCAAAAACTTTCGTCGCATAATCAGATAAATAATAACAAATTCATTGACATCTAGCCATGACGTTACCGCGTCAAAACTGTCCAAACTGTAGACAATACATTCGTTTTCCGTACATAATAATGTCTATGGTCGCAATTATCCAGTGCTTAGACAGATATTCTCGTTTGACGATTCACTGTGTTGGCGAATTTGTTGGATGACTTCAATATAATGGCAACATTTAGATTTATAGTGAAGTTAAAGAACATTTTAGTTATCGAACGGTTATGGAGCGTTTGTGAATACAAAATTTTATCGAACGTTTTAAAGGCTTATTGAGCATTTTAACTAATGAACGTCTTAAACCTTCTATAAGCTTTTTTTATGAATAACACCGTAAATCAATAAAAAAGGGGTGTTTTGAAAACTAGATATGTTAAATAATAAAGTCAGCGTATTTTTCCATTTATCTTTTTAGTATTTATAACAAAAAATGTAGTTAAAAAATTATTAGTACTGCTGTCCGTTGGTCTGTGCACTTGTTTTTCTGCACGTTTTAGAAAAATATACACAATTAATAATAATTGTATTATATCCTTTTGAATAAATTTCCATTTATACTGAGGATGAACCCTATTTCTTATATGAACTCATAACCGTTTTAATGAAATTTAATAGAATTTACCGTTTGTTCCCACTAGTTCTACTGAACAGTTCTACGGTAGAACTAATAGGATTTTTTTTTCTCACTAGCACTACGATATTGGTATAACCAAATAGTAGAACTAGTGGGATTCTCTATTCCCACTTGTTCTACTGAACAGTTCCACGGTAGAACTAATGGGATTTTTTTTTCCCACTGCACAAAATTCCCTCGCTAGAGTTTAGGTAAATTCGTTGCGATGCTATGTTTGTGTGCACCGTTCACGCACACACGCCTAAAGATCGAGCGTAGTGATCGCTTATACAGTTTTGATCCTTTATGATATTTTTTTATTCATATATGTGTGGTTAAGAAATAAAAGTTGGAATGTTGGTCTAGTATAGTATTCGTGTAGTATAATTACCACAATCAACATAAAAATGGTACAGACGCCAGCAGGTCAACCTACTCCAATCTGTCAAATTTCATTGATAGATTTTCAATTTTAGCACTAAGGAATAAGGTTCATATTCAATTGGGAAAATCTGACAGATTGGGGTAGCTTGATGTGCTGGCCTCTGTACAATTTGGTGTTATATGCATTTAGGTACCTACATATTTTAGACATTCAATAACATTGAGGCACGGTAATATTATTACAGTATTGTGATTCGGCCCTGTTCTTGAAATAATTACTCACAGCCGCGCGGTACGTAAACACGCGATAGGGTTGCCCGCCTACAGTATTTTAATTTCATCAACCTACTTGAGTTTATGAATGAAGTTCGTTATGAATGAAATAGGAAGAGTTCAATAAAAAAACATGTTGTATTTTTTTATTAGTAGATTTAATAAAAAAAAAAAACTTTATTCAACAGTAAACAACATATCACCAGTAATTACTGTCTTTTCAGAAATTTTTAAAATTTCTTATAAGTATTTCTAAGGAATAGAAAAAAATACTTATTTGTTTAGAACTTTTCCAAAAGTTATGTTATTTCAACATTTTTTCCTGTTATATTTTGTATTGAAGTTGAAAAAAGTGGTTCAGCCACGTGCAAGTAGACCATATAATGATTCTGATGATATTTTTTAATGTTCAAAATCAAAAGTAGTTTCTTGTAAACGGATAATCAAACGTCAGTCTCGCGTCATTTTTCGGAACACTTGTTGCGAAATTTAGTGATTTTCCATGAATCCTTAAAATCTCTTTCAGCCACATTTAAGACAAAGAACTAAACTCTTCAATTCACAAATCATTTTGTTTAAATTTTCTTTCCCTTTCCCACAACGAATGAACAAAATTGATCAAAATCCGCCAATTTCGTGCGATACGACTAGCTTAATTGGTACTATACTTCCATTTCTAGAACCTATCAAAACGTAGTACTAGTGAAAACAAAATATCCCATTAGTTCTACCGATGGAACAGGTAGAACAAGTGGGAAATAGAGACTCCCACTAGTTCTACTATTTTGTTATACCTAATATCGTAGTACTAGTGAGAAAAAAAATTCCCATTAGTTCTACCGTGGAACTGTTCAGTAGAACAAGTGGAAATAGAGACTCCCACTGGTTCTACTATTTTGTTATACCTAATATCGCAGAAAACCAAGCTCATGGTGATAGATCGTGCGGGAAAGCTATCAGGCGCCTATAACATCCAAGGCATCGATACTGTGGACCGTTTCATTTATCTGGGCTCTAATATTAATAATGAAGGCAGCTGCGTCCCAGAAATAAAACGACGGATAGCCATGGCTAAAGATGTTATGACACGCCTCCAGAAGAGAAGAGAAGAGTCTTCCCGATTTTCCTCTATGGAGTTGAGACGTGGACAATCCGAGCAAGAGAAAGACAGAGGATAGATGCATTCGAAATGTGGTGTTGGAGGCGGATGCTCCGAATACCATGGACAGCCAAACGCACAAATGTGTCTATCCTTTCCCAACTTGATGTCAAGACCCGATTGTCTACAATATTCCTACAGCGTATTCTGACCTATTTCGGCCACATAATGCGAAGGGGAGATAGCAACCTTGAAAAGCTGGTAATTGTTGACAATACCGAAGGAAAGAGAGGACGAGGCCGCTCGCCAACACGATGGTCCGACCAAGTAAAGGAAGCTACGTCCTCAAGCAATTTTCAGCAGGTGGTGATGGCAACTTTGGACCGGGGTGGATGGAGGCAGATTGTCCGTTTAAAAGGGTCCAGTGACCACGATCCTCAGTAATGAGGGACCGATTGGAGAAGAAGAAGAATATCGTAGTACTAGTGGGAAAAAAAATCCCGTTAGTTCTACCGTAGAACTGTTCAGTAGAACTAGTGGGAACATACCGAATTTACTGGGTTTTTTAACGACGACGACGCAACTAGAAAGGACTAGTTTGATTGTTTATCTAATTAGTCGGGTTCGTAATGAAATAAAAATAATATTATAATAGTTAAGTAATAAATGTAAAACTTTTTAACAATAACTTTAATTTCGGAAGTCAGTGTCTTTGGATCTGTATTTTAGTTTATTGCCACCGACTTACGAAATTAAAGTTATTTTTCACTTTGTACTTAGTGTTTTTTTGGAAGTCGGTTTTTTTTTTTGCTAAAAAGTTTTTATTTCTCGCTTTTTAGTGGGTCTGTTTATAAAGTATCTAAGTTACAATAGCCTAATGTCAACTTGCTCATCGCCTTGTACAAAATATTGCTTTTCCCGATGCAGGGGCGTTAATTGTTTAGGAGTTCTCTTGGTACTCCATCATCAACTCCATTTCACCATTCGCATTGTGACGAGCATAAATTGTGCTTAGCAAACGTAATAAAGTAATCGAATCGCAACCTGTGAAATACTTATTATTGAGTAGTCCCGGTGGCCATCTGTGGTCTTCATCATCAGTTCCACTTCACTAAATGTTGCTATCCCAGAGCAAATACCCATGCAATTAAGGTACTTAGCTAAATATTGCTTACACTAAAATATTTTCGTTTAAATGACCTACTTAACTATAAATAATCGGTTATTATATCGCATGGTATTAAAATACGATATCTTACAAACATCTATGTAAATACAAATTCGGAAAAGCATCACAATATCGAACCATCGTGATTAAAACTCAGATAAAACTTTTAAATCGCAAAATTGTGTGTTCTTGTCAGCAGTACAGTGCTGCGGTTCTTTGTGAGCGCCCGAGCTAATGAACCGCCGATAATGTCGCGGGTGTGCGGGGTGAGGTGCGGTATCTGATGTCAGCGCGGGGTAGAGAGTGGCCATTCTGTACGAATTACTATTAGGTATTCTGTGCCGGCACCCTAATTGCGTAACACACTATTACCACACCCCGGACACTCCGTACAACGCGCGCAAAATAATTACCTACTACTACTACATAGCCAAATGACGTTGGTACACGTGCAAATGTGTGCGTAAACTCTAGTAGGGTTGGTTGTCGTGCGGAGCGTAAAAAAAATGGCGGGAACGACGACGACGCGACTAGAAAGGACTAGTTTGATTGTATATCTAATTAGTCGGGTTCATAATGAAATAAAAATAATATTATAATAGTTAAGTAATAAATGTAAAACTTTTTAATATTTCTCGCTTTTTAGTGGGTCTGTTTATAAAGTATCTAAGTTACAATAGCCTAATGTCAACTTGCTCATCGCCTTGTACAAAATATTGCTTTTCCCGATGCAGGGACGTTAATTGTTGAGGAGTTCTCTTGGTACTCCATCATCAGCTCCATTTCACCATTCGCATTGTGACGAGCATAAATTGTGCTTAGCAAACATATTAAAGTAATCGAATCGCAACGTGTGAAATACTTATTATTGAGTAGTCCCGGTGGCCATCTGTGGTCTTCATCTTCAGTTCCACTTCACTAAATGTTGCTATCCCAGAGCAAATACCCATGCAAATAAGGTACTTAGCTAAATATTGCTTACACTAAAATATTTTCGTTTAAATGACCTACTTAACTATAAATAATCGGTTATTATATCGCATGGTATTAAAATGCGATATCTTACAAACATTTATGTAAATACAAATTCGGAAAAGCATCACAATATCGAACCATCAAAATCAAAAGTCATTTATTCAAACTAGGCTGAGAATCAGCACTTTTCGAACGTCAATTACAAAAGACAGTCCCCCCAAAACGCCCGCCCTTCACCACTTCCTAGTGCTTTCGCTGGGGAGAAGAAGTGGCGCAACAAACTCCCCAGCAGCACAGCTGTCTGTTCAGTTAGAAAATATTTAATTGTATACAATACTAGATATGCAAAGTTATTGACGTTACAGAACACATTAAATTAAATTATTTGCCATATGTTAGCTTGCCACGCCAATATACCCACAAATACAATAAAAACAATACGTACTCAAGCAAAAATTAAAAATGTAAACAAAAACTTGCTACCTAAATAAAAGCCTCCAGGTATAAAGGGCGTGACAGCTTACATATGTATGCAATACTGGGTTCAGTTCACATAGCTGTGAATGGTAAACTAGGACCATCGAAGTAAAATAAATTTAAAAAAGTTAATAGTAATAACAACAGTAAAACCAAGGTCAGCAAGACGACCAGTCACCACAAGCAGCACCCGTTCACGAGCATAACGCAAAGATCAGCCATTACCCCCCTCGCCATATTTGAGGGAAGGAGGCAACCCGACCCCCGACGCTACCGCAAGCAGTGACATCTAAGGGAGCATGACGAACTTACTGCCGGTTGCTCAGGCAAGATAAATGTGATCAATCGTAGAGGTCGCTAGCTAACCACATATGTTGCAATCAACTCATTAGAAAACATTGAAATGAGTAGATTATGTCAATAATAAATTAAAATAAAATTAAACTGAATTGACTTATAAAGTCAACTAAAAACAGAAAAAAAAAATTATATGAACTCATATAACCTGTCAGTAAGCTAATTCTGGAGAAAGAACATAAACATTGTCTTGAGTTAATCAGGGCGACCAACTATTCTTATCGTTTAAGTAGTCGTTGATGGAATAGTATGCCTTTGAACAAAGGTTAGATTTTACTTGAGCTTTAAACGCATTAAAAGGCAAATCTAGCCAAGAAGAAGGTAGCTTATTATAAAAGGCTATACCAAGCCCAACAAATGAGTTATGAACCTTATGAAGCCGGTGAAAGGGAGCACGTAGTTTGTCCTTGTTTCTGGTGTTAACATTGTGAATATCACTGTTTTTAGTGTACAAGTGTATATTTTGCCTAATATATAAGATGTTGGCTAAGATGAACTGTGATGCAACCGTGAGAATACCAATATCTTTAAAAAAATCTCTTAGAGAAACTCTAGCACCTAGCTGGTAAATTGCTCGAACAGCTCGTTTTTGCAGGACAAATATATTTTGTATATCAGCAGCTTTGCCCCATAGCAGAATACCGTAGGACATAACACTGTGAAAATAACTAAAATAAACTAAACGAGCTGTATCAACGTCAGTGAATTGTCTTACTTTCCTGACGGCGTAGGCAGCCGAACTGAGCCTTCCTGCTAGGCTTGATATATGTGGTCCCCACTGAAGTTTGGCATCTAATGTTATTCCAAGAAAAACTGCCGAGCCCACAGTTTCAAGCACCTCTTTATCTAAGACGATGTTGGGTCCTAGATTTCTAACATTCGGTAAGGCGAACTTTACACATTTCGTTTTCTTGGCATTGAGAACTAGGTTATTTGACGTAAACCAATCCGTAACAATAGAGAGTGCACTGTTTACGTCGTCAAAATCTTGTCTATTCCTGTCTACTTTAAAAATAAGAGAGGTATCATCTGCAAACAGTACAACGTCACAGATGCCCTTTAAATAGAAAGGTAAATCATTAATATATACTAAGAACAAGAATGGACCCAGTATTGAGCCTTGCGGTACACCTAACTGAACTGGTAGCCCAGAAGATTTCACACCATTAACATCTACACATTGGAACCTATTATGTAAATAAGAATTTATTACGTTGAGAGCTTCGTTTTGGACACCGTAATGACGTAGTTTAAGTAAAAGTGTGTCATGGTGCACGCAATCAAAGGCTTTGGAGAGATCACAGAAAATTCCAATAGCATTTTGCGAGTCCTCCCATGCATTAAATATGTGTTTCAGCAAAGCAACACCCGCATCTGTAGTTGAACGACCTTTTGTAAAGCCATATTGTTCATTATGAAGGAGGCTATTTAAATTAAAATGTCTTAGCAGCTGCTTGAGTATTAATTTTTCAAATATTTTGCTAAATGCAGGTAAGATAGAAATAGGCCTGAAATTGCCAACGTCATTTTTATTACCTGATTTAAATAAAGGTATGACTTTACTACTCTTCATGAGGTCAGGAAAAATTCCTAAATCAACACATTTATTAAAAGTAACAGCTAGATAGGGGGCTACGATGTCTATTATATTACTTAAAAGTTTAATGGAGATGCCCCAGTAATCACCGGTGTTTTTAGATTTAAGTGTGTTAAAAACATTAACTACATCACGCGGGGTTACATGTTCGAAGCTAAATAAGCGACTACATTTAGGTACACTACTATGCAAAAGGTTTTCAGCTTTAGACGGGGACGAATTTAAGGAGCGAGTCGTGGTTACAGGTATGTTGGCAAAAAACTCATTAAATGCCTCAGCTACGTCAGCAGCTTTATTAACTAATTTGCTGTCAACCATAATCTCAAGTTGTTTATCTTGTTTAACCGATTTACCCATTTCATTATTAATAATTTTCCAAGTGGTTTTTACTTTATTACTCGAATTTTTAATTGAATCACTTAAAAATTTTGATTTAGCAAAAGCACAAATTTTTTTAAATAATTTTGAATAATTTTTTACATACTCTAGGAAAGGAGTATCAAACCTGTATTTTTTCAAACCATATAACTCGTATAGTCTCGCTCTACTTCTATAAATACCTGGAGTAGCCCATTGGTTAAAGCCAACAGAGGATCCATTAATGTCAATGGTTTTGGACTTGAAAGTAGATTGGTACTCTTTTTGCACGACAGCAAAAAGGGCGCCATAAATTTCATTAGGATTCTCGTGTTCAACTATAGATGGTGTAATTCTTTGAGCTATATTATTTTTAAACATTTTGCAACGACTAGCTGTATAAGGCCTACATTCAAATTTATGCGGCTTTTTAGGTAACGGCATGGGGAAACTAGCTAATAAACCACAGTGGTCGGATGTTAAGTCAGTTAACACTAAATTATTTTTGGCATCGTGATTAAAACTCAGATAAAACTTTTAAATCGCAAAATTGTGTGTTCGTGTCAGCAGTACAGTGCTGCGGTTCTTTGTGAGCGCCCCGAGTTAATGAACCGCCGATAATGTCGCGGGTGTACGGGGTGAGGTGCGGTATCTGATGTCAGCGCGGGGTAGGGAGTGGCCATTCTGTACGAAGTACTATTAGGTATTCTGTGCTATTACTCTCGATTTGAATCATTTTGAAGCTTATTGCTAATACATTGCTCCTTATGTTCGAAAAGTGTGTCTGCTCAAAAACTTAAATAACGCAATGAATGTTGTTGAATTGTCAAAATCAAACCCATTGCTACTGATAGTGTGTTACGCAATTACACTGCGGATGCAGCTGAATACCAGCATTTTACATGGAGCGACTGCCTATCTGACCTCCACAACCCAGTTACTGGGTAATACGATACTCCTTGGTAAGACTGGTTGGCAGACTTTCGGGCTTCTGACTACCCGTAACGACTGTCAAAGATCCACGAATGAGAGCCGGGGCCAACGACCATTGAGTGTAACATATATAACAATGCCAACGGCACATAATAATAGATGCCTATGTAATAGGTAGCCCAAAGATAATAATAATAATGTTTTCATAGTACCTACAGATATTATAATATATTGTTTATATGTATTTAACAATGTACGCATCTGTACCAAGTAGGGATGTAAAGCAGTAAAATTACCACGGTAAAATACGGTAAAAAACGTAAAAATCGTAGTTTTACGTTCTACAAACATAAATACGGTATAGAATGAGTATGTTTGTATGTATCTTACTCTTTCACTATGTATATGAATATGAATTATACCACGTCATCGATTTAATAATATATGTATGTAAATTACGGTAAAAAACGGTAAAAACGTAAAAATCGTAGTTTTACGTTCTACAAACATAAATACGGTAATGAATGAGTGTGTTTGTATGTATCTTACTCTTTCACTATGTATATGAATTTGAATTATACCACGTCATCGATTTAATAATATATGTATGTTATGTGCAAAGGCCAGTAAAAATTAAAATTTTAGTTTTTGGAAAATTACTTGTATTTAGTATTAAACAAACTGCAGTTCTCAGAATCAACAATTTAAATAATAACATTACACAAATGACAATACAAAAAAAAAAAACAGAAAATAAAATAAATCTATAATCTATCGCATTTTGCCGTACAACTTGACTGAGCGCACTTGTCAGCAACGTCGCATTTTGATTTTATAACCAAACGCGCGCGTGATATAAAATAAATTAAAATTTAGAATGTTATGCCACCGGTAATTTTACCGTAATTTATATAAATTACGGTAAAATTACCGTATTTTACCAGCGTTTTCGGTAAAATTACGTAATTTTGCAACCGTAGTACCGAGTAAGGTGTATTCTATTAGCGTCAAGAAGGACGGAATACAGTTTTCAGCGAACTTATGCCTTGTCTCATTTAAGCGCTGCGATGTTTTTTCGGGTTTCCATACAACCGCGATAACTTGAAAACTATGAATATATTTTCTTAAATCTAATTGGGGCACACATTAAGAGCTACTCGTGTATGTTTATTCTACAGGGCCACATGCAATGGTTTTAGAGATATACGATTCATCAAAACGTTACTCCAGCAGGAAATGCAATATCTCGAAAACCTGAAGGGGCACAGATTTTATTTTTGGGGGCACATTTTGACACACATATAAGCTCTCTGGCCATGCACAATTTTTCACTCTCCGATCATTCGTTTAGAATTTTCCTGCTAGAAAAACGTTACCCTAGCAAGAATCGTTTTTTCCGTGTTTTTCCAAAACGACAGGGGGCACACATTTTTTATGTGGGGGCACATTTACAGCAGATGAGGCACAAATTATACGTTCTACTCATATAACTCTAGGAGACACTTTCTTGCTGGGGTAACGTACACGTACCTACATAAGGCACACGTCAAGCTATAGGTAGAGTACATTTCCAGTTTTAGCTGAGCTCGCATTGTAATTATAGGATTTCCGTACAATCAGAAGTCAGCTTGATACTGGTAATGAACAACTTAATGTGTAGCCGTGCGTACCTATATATCATTTTACTTTGATTAGATCTCAATATTGCATACATATTCTGATGGTTGATCGTAAACCAAGGTCGAAGGTCATTCGGCTGACTGTGTTCGCGTTTCATGGCGATATTTAGCTGACGTTATAACGTGGTACAACGCGGCACCTGGTACAGCCGCTCCGCTTACATACTTGAGATACTTTACGCTGAAATAAGAAATAAGTAGTATTCTTTATTTTATTATACAGGAAAAAAAATAACGTGTGCGCAAACTGTAACCATGTCAGCATATAATTCTAGGCCCCCAAGCGTAGAAATCTATTAAGTATATAAAATTCTCGTGTCACAGTGTTAGTTACCATACTCCTCCGAAACGGCTTGACCGATTTTTTTGAAATTTTTTATGCATATTCAGTAGGTATGACTATCTATTTTTTTTTTTCAAAACGACGTTTGCGGGGTCAGCAAGTTATAAAATAAATTCATGGTTAGGTACCTACAGATTGCGCACTGGCTAAAAATATCCCAGGCTCGACATCTTTAACCATTTTCTCACATGATGTTAAGTCCGCCTTCGGCCCTAAGGGCCACTTTCTGTGCATGAAGTATAAATAAATAAATGTTAAAGCAAGTGTTTATCCCACAATTATGTTACGCCCTCTCTACGTGGGTATAGCGGCTATATAGCTTATACTCACGTAGTTAGGGCATAACATTGTGTTTGAAAGGTCAAGTATCCTATACCGTATATAGGTACAGACGCCAGCACATCAAGCTACCCGAAACTGCCAAATTTTCCCAATCAACTTTAAACCACTTTAGTGATAAAGTTGAAAATCTATTAAAGAAATTTGATAGATTGTGGTAACTTGATGTGCTGGCGTCTGTACATAGGTACTTGACCTTTCAAACAGTTATCGTCAAGTGTCCTGCAGTGCTATGCTGTAAAAATCTCACCGTGAAAACTAAGGTGAAGTGAGCTGTCATTCCACCTGATGATAGAAATTGCCTCTATTGATAACTCACTTCACGCTCACTTACCTAAGTTATCACGGTGAGATTTTTACAGAATCGATCGGCTGTTTCCCAACAATCAAGATTCAAAATGTCTCAATCAAAGCATGAAGTCTGTCATTGATTAGGTGTCGACTGTTTTGTCTCAGTCAACTACGATCTACCTACCGCAACTGAAGCGAAGTCTTGCGTCTTCCTCCCAGGATGAAAAGATAATATCTCTCTCAGATGGCCGGGCTGAACGGAAGTTTTAAACTTCCGTTTTATTTATTTATTTAAACTTTTCGCACAAAAAGGTACAAAGGCAGACTTAATGCGTTTTGAATTATATTTTTCAAAGGAAATACAATGCTCTAGCAAGTTCGTACAATTTGCTGTTGACCAAGAAATAGCTACATTCTCGAAGTTTTCTGCCCAAGTCTAGCGCAATAGCGCTAAAACTAAACTATTGTGTCCGCCCAGTTTTAGGTTCCAGTCTTCTGACCCCATTATCAGCCTTCTTGGAGCTGACCGAGCTACCGATACCTACCTACCTTTATACAAAGTGAAGATGACAATACAACAATAAATGAAAACACTAAAAATATTAATGCATAGGAGTATTTAGGAACCATCAAATAAATCCCAACAATGAAATTAAAAAAGTGATTTTTTACAACACAATAGCATAAACGTGTAAACAAAAAATAACACAATTTAAACAGCGTGGTGTTATTGACCCAACAAACATGGCCGAAACCTGAAAAAATGGAATAGGTCAGTGTGCCGGGCACCCCGTTTTTTCAGGTTTGTAAAAAATTTAACAATATTAGTAAGTAATAACTCCTGCATGCATGACTCTTAAGGCACCGTCTCCACGAGCGAGAGAATCGCGACGTCGGGTAATCTCCACGAACGAGCGATTATTCCGCCAGCGTATCGTCGCGACTCGTAACGGAATCGCCACGTGTCCGCGACGACTCGTAACGGAATCGCCGCGTTTCCGCGACGAGGTGTTGTGCAATAGTTTTGTTGAAAGTGTTCAGTTAGTTACAGACGAGAGCGAAATAAGTAGTGTCACATAATACTACACAGAGCGCTCGCCGCACTTTCGCTGCGAGAACGCTACATTCCACGGAGAGCGCGCGGCGGGCGCGCCGTAAAAATCGTATTATTGAAGCTAACTCAAAAACTCCCTAAGCAAAGTTAATCAAATTTATATGTGACCACCCCTGAGGCATATATTATCCATTAAAAACAATACATATACTCGTATATACAATTGCAGCCAAGCGGCGCCAAGCAAGAAGAATCATCAAATTTCGCATAGATAAACCGGAGATGCAGTACATTTATGCATATAACTTCGTACAGAGGCCAGCACATCAAGCTACACCAATCTGTCAAATTTTCCCAATTGAATATGAACCTTATTCCTTTGCAATAAAGTTGAAAATCTATCAAAGAAATTTAACAGATTGGTGTGCTGGCCTCTGTACATAAGAATAATTATCTAATATATTACTTATACAGGTAGAAATTTTAATCACCGGTTTCCTCTTTGGGGGTCATTGCACTCATCATTATGAACAACTTTTACTATTGGGCTAAATCTAATATCGTGAAAAAAAAATCAGCTGTTCCCTACATTTATGTTCGCATAACTCGTCAAAATGCGGGGAACAGCTGATTATTTTCTTTCGCTGGAGGTATACTTAAACCTTGCTGAAAGTATTTAATTTAGATCACGTTAGTGAAAGAAACATCAAAATTGGTTCATTAGTTTTGAGAAAATCGCGGACGTACAGACGCCAGCAGGTCAACCTACCCCAATCTGTCAAATTTCTTTGATAGATTTTCAACTTTAGTGCAAAAGAATAAGGTTCGTATTGAATTGGGAAAATCTGACAGATTGGGGTAGCTTGATGTGCTGGCCTCTGTACAAACATACATAGGTACATACGGGTCGAATACAGAACCTCCTTTATTAAAGTCCGTTAGAAATAGCAAACTTAAAAAAAAAAAGTTTTGGTCATTGTAATGTGCTTTTAACTCAAAGGAGTAACATAATTAATGCAAGAGCGTTAATTATGTTACATCTTGTATACCTACGATGGTTAAATAATATTGCTACCTACTAATGAAAAAAAAAATACTGAAGCACATAGTTGACAATCTCTGTACAATCCTCATCTATGCTTATTTTTATGTTTACGGTACCTGACAAACCTTCTCGAAGGTCGACACGGCACTGCTTTGTTTACATCGGTACCATGCGGGTCAACTCGAGGCTGCTACGCTCAGTTAAATTATATTAACTCATATGGGGAAGTCAAACAAAAAGTAATGCTTATAAAACAAAATAATAAGGTAGGTATCATTTAGTTCTATAAATGCAATAACCTAGTGAATATTTTTTTTCATGTCGTAGAGCTAAGTCGGACCGCATCAATGCTCTGAGGAAACAATATGACGCATTTCTGGAAGAGGATAAAAAACGAAAGGAACGGAATGATTTTATTTTGGGAAGGCTTGATAAAATGCGATACACCGCTTTGGTCCCAGTACGACATAAAGTGAGTACGAACTTGTTAGACACATTACTTCAAAAAATACGTCGAAGCGATAAATGTTCGATAACATCATGTTACTAAACGCTTTCAGCCCAGCGCCTTTGATACTCGTCCGGCAGTAGTCGACCATCAGGGGTTTCAACCGGAGTTTTCGTCGGTTCGTGATTTTCAATCACCTATCACAAATCAAAGACAACTGATCCCAGATATTCAAGTTAACAATAACGAAGATACATATTTAATCCAGGAAATTAGCAAAAAATACATACTCATTCCGAAGTTGAGAACAACGTTCATGAATAATTGCAGGAATGGGACAACTAAGCAAAACCCAGAAAGGTTACAAGAAATGCATCTCGATCAGGACACTGTCCGCATAAAAGATTTGCAACCGGATTCTCACGATAGTACGGATTGGAAGAGTAAATATGAAATTTTAAATATATTAAAGAATGAAGAAAAGGGAAAGCCAACGGGATACTATCAAACTGGGTTTGTAGACCTTAAACTGAGGGTACCCAAGGAAAGTTCCCTGGGAAATAATCAAGATCAAGTTGCTATCAATTATGATAACTACGTAAAAAATACAGACGTACATGTTGAGACACCGAAAAAATATGTCAATGAGTTCCCCGAAAAAGATTTACCTTCAGATACAATACATTATGACTTACCGAAGGATAGTGAATATAGTCTTAATAATACAGTACGTGCGAGTGAGTATTTAGTTGCAAATGCAGATACAAGCGAAAATAACAATAACTTTGGTATCGACCAAACGGATGCTATTGGTGATCAATTACAAAACATTACATTAGAGTACAAACATTTAGATTTGCCCAATATTGACATCCCGCAAGAGGTTACCAACTATCATGAACCACAACCTGAACCCGATGTTAATATGACGACGACGATTGCAGATGTTTGTTCAAAACAAATCGAACACATTAATGAGGAAAATGTTAATATTCAAGATAAATACCCCGTTGAAGCTGGTTCTCTCATACATCAAAATGTGTCTGTTCAGCAACAAGAGACTGCTGATTCAGAACAAGTAGTCTACGTTGATGGTAATGAAATAAGCCCGATCCAAGCTTTAAATTATAATGCGCCTTCGACACTTGACGTAAATGCCCGCATTACCGAAAATGAAAATTCAGCTATATTTAGCAGTGATCAGGAATTCGCACCAAATATCGACGTCCAAATGAAAACTGACGCAACTGTTATTCCGCAAGAGCAAACAACATACCTAAATAGTAATATCGAAACAGTAGAAGAGGCAGAACCCGTCGTCGAAAAAACAGAAAATCAAGTCAATATAACTGAATCCATCGAAGATTTTGATGCTGAGCAAAGGGAAATGTTCTATTCAGAACAAAATAATGAAAATTACCCCACTCAACAAGGTGACATGGAGCATGCTTTAAACTTTTCTCAAAACGAGTACCCACAAAATCAAGAATATGCTTATTATGAAAACACCGAAGCTGAAGCCTATCCTGGCGAATTAAATGATGAGGAGGTAACTCAACAATACGATCCAAGTTACGAACAGCAATATGCTGGTTTAGATCAAGGATCAGAACAGCAACAATACGTTGAGCAATACCAAGAGCCTGAAAGGTTTAATGACCAAGTCGACCCACAGTTTGAAGTGCTGGAATATGAACAACAACTTGAAAATCAAGGGGCAATCGAGGAAGCTTTAGATAATGAAGATGGTTACACAGCACCGATATCTGAGGCGCCAGCCATGGTGATGCCGCTCGACGAGGAACCAATTGAAACTGACAAGTCTGATGACAAAACAGTACCAAACGACCCGACGCCTTGATAAACACATCTGAACAGATTATGAGCTAAAAGGCTTACCTACACTATTCCAAAGCATACACCCTCTATTTTATCAAGATATGTGCTCGCATTGCTTATTACTTTCTTCTACCGTACAGCGTTAGGTAGGTACTGACCAGTCTGCACTTGTAAAGTAGTAGTAAATACTGCGACTAGATCCGTTTTTACTAACATCCTGATTCAACAAAGCGCTCGGGTCACTAAGCTTATTTTTCTTTTCGTTGCAGGTTAAAAATAACTGCCTAATGCCTTATTTTGCTTAACTGGTGTGATTGGCTGACTGAAATAATAACGCCCAATCAAGACAGTTCACATGAGTTTGTCTGTTAGGTATTTTTGTCTCGAGTATCCTTTCAAAAATCGAATATTAATGTCTAACAGCTGGGTACGGCCGCAGCTTGTCCAAATAATCTATCAGTAGTTCCGAAGATTACCCTTACATACAAACTCACTTTTATCTATGCTTCTACCCTTAAATAATATTAGTATTTATAAAACGTACTTATCTATGTTCAAAATATCTCCTAATTTAGTAATATGCATATAAAAACACGATACATTTTCTTCACTTAATTTGCATGGATTAATATTGTATATTGCTTTGCTTACTATTGTTTTTTTTTATTATTTTTGTTTATGTTTAGGTAAGACACGTCCTTGTGCATTTTTATGTCACTCAGGCTGGCTGGACAAATCTTCAAAATAGCTCGCATTTAACTAGGTCAATAGGGCATTTTATGTGACGGCTAAACACCCTTATTTCAGAATTTGTGACGCTACAGAATCTCAGATAATCGATCGAAAACGTGTCCAGCCATCTTGAAAAAACACTTTTCGCTGGTCTCTCATTCTCGGTAACGGAAGTGATTTTGACGACTTTATGCATATCAACGGGCGTCACATAAATTTGTGACAGGCATCGAGCTAAAAGTTTTGTGATACGAACAGCGGTTTAGTAGAAAAATGCAAAAATCTGTGTCCAGCCAGCTTGAATTTACGTATAAAACTTTTGGCTGGCACTTCTGAATCTCAATAATGGGAGCGTTTTCGAATATGGTTCCTTTACTAACATTTAGTGACGCAATTTGTGACAGTACCTAATAACGTTTGATTTATGGCGTCACATGTAAGGGTTTACGAGAAATCAGTAAAAACTTAATGTCCAGCCAGCCTGAGTTCAAGCTGGCTGGACACATGTATCTCCGCTGCCTGATGATCTACGGCCTTCGAAATATGTTCAAATTTTTGAGACGGGGACGATAATGATTTACTGAATTTGTGACGGAGAAACTTTGACTAGTTTCAAAGATATTGATCAAACTCAAACTCAAAGCATTTATTTAAATTAAACCATTTACAGGCACTTTTGAATTGTCAAGAAGTCAGGAAAAAATAAAGCTAGATGCCTATTCCAAAGCATAGTAGGTACCTATGGAGAAGAACGGGCAAGAAACTACATGGACACTCTTTTTAAATTATATCTTTACAAAATTGTTAGTACATATGATGTACATATGTTGAATTTATAAATATGTGAGAACGATGTAAAAAATAAATAAAAAACAAGTACGCGTAAAAGTTTCGACTGCTCGGCCGCAGTGTCGTCGAAGAAAAACGACTACGTCAACATTACGAAGGAATTTGTAAAACACTAATAATGAAAGTCGCAAATTCGTAGATCTAATATTCAGAAAGTTATAAAGGTTTAATCATGAATCATCAAGATAGTATTAATAAAGCCTTAATGTTTGGATTTCACGACCTACAGCTCTTAAATGCTATGGCCGCGCGGTCGGCACACGGAGAACCGCGCGGCCACGCAGTTTTCTTAAACTGAGCTTAGTAGAGCTGTGGCAGAGGTACCATTCTTTTTGCTAACTAATGATACGATTTCGAAGAAAATGTAGACGGTATAAATAAAGCCCTAATATTTGGATTTCACGACCTACAACACTTAAAACCTATAATGCAAGTTAGAAGTAGGGTGACCAAGATTCATGGAGCGTCAATCAGACATTTTCAATTTTATTAAGATAAATATGGATGTACCTTTTATGGAAAAAAGGATTAATGACGTCATTAATCAGTTTATTTTTTAGTATAGGTAAGTACCTATACGAAAAAATATGCCTTCCTACTTCCTTATGACGTAAACACTGCTATTTTCATAATAAGTCAAGCGCTCGTTTAAAAAACTGATGTACTTATTGTTACTTATGGTCTTATTGATAATTAAGTTCTTTGATTATAGTTGAGTGAGAGTTGACTCTACTGTCGAGACAGAAGTACATTTTTTATTACATTGAGACTGCCTATTAATAATAATAAATGTTATGTTATGGTTTAAAGGTAATATACTAATATTACCTTTAAACCATAACATAACATTAGTTAAATAAATAATGGCCGTTAACATAAGGAAAACTTTTTTACAAAAAAAACAACCGACTTCCAAAAAAACACTACAAAGTGAAAAATAACATTAATTTCGGAAGTCGGTGTCGTTGGTTCAGCATTTTCTTTTATTGACGCCGACTTCCGAAATTAAAGTTATTTTTCACTTTGTAGTGTTTTTTTGGAAGTCGGTTGTTTTTTTTTTGTAAAAAAGTTTTTTATTTTTAACTTTTTAGTGAGCCAGTTCGTAACTTGTCTAAGTTACAATAGCCTAATGTCAACTGCTCATCACCTTTTTACAAAATATTGCTTTCCCGATGCAGGGACGTTAATTGTTGAGGAGTTCTCCATGTAAGAACCAGGAGAACTAGAGCTGATTGAGAAGTCACCATCAGCTCCACTTCACAATACGCATTGTGCTTAGCAACCACAATAAAGTACCTAATCGAATCGTAACCCGTAAAATATTTATTATTGAGTAGTTCCGATGGCCATCTGTGGTCTTCATCATCAGTTCCACTTCACCAAATGGTGCTTTCTGAGAGCAAATGGACGAGTTACTTACTATAACAAATACCCAAATCGCTAAAGGTGTGCCTACAAAATTTGAGAGTTTCCCTCGATTTCCATGGGATTCCCTCATCAGATTCCGATTTGGTGACAATGGGTCCACCTCGGGAGCATACCTTTTCAAATAAAAAAAGAATTTTGAAAATCGGTCCACAATTGGCGGAGTTACCGCGTAACAAACACACACAAAAAAAAAACATACCGTCGAATTGAGAACCTCCTCCTTTTTTGAAGTCGGTTAATAAAGTATAGAAACTTTTTGTTGTGATTTAATCGTATTGTTATGTTCCCTCTCATAGAGAGGAGGCCTGTGTCCCAGCAGTGGGAACATTATAGGCTGATTATGTTGTAAAAAATCATCCGGTATTTGTCAGAAATACAAAAGGGTGTCAATCCCGTGATGATCAAGAAGGTAGGTACCTAAATAAAACTTAACTGTTGTATACAAATCTTATGACGTTGCACAACTGTTAATTTACAGTAATATTAATGAGTGCATGATTAAATGAGTGTTTTCTTTAGCCAAATGTTAAAATTAGTATTTATACGTATACGGTGTTAATATTTTCGCATGAGTACTTCTCCATCAAATTAACCATAGTTATTCCCTCATTATGATATTAGACTTTTAGAAATGTCTGATTGACGCACCATAAATCTTGGTCACCCTACTTCTAACTTGCATTATAGGTTTAAGTGCTGTAGGTCGTGAAATCCAAACATTAGGGCTTTATTAATACTATCTACATTTTCTTCGAAATCGTATGAGTGGTTAGCAAAATGAATGGGACCTCTACTAAGCTCCGTTTAAGAGAACTGCGTGGCTGCGCGGTTCTCCATGTGCCGACCGCGCGGCCATGATTAAACATTTATAACTTTCTGAATATTAGATCTACGAATTTGCGACTTTCATTGTTAGTGTTTTACAAATTCCTTCGTAATGTTGACGTAGGTAGTCGTTTTTCTTCGACGACACTGTGGCCGAGCAGTCGAAACGGACACAATTGCGTCACTAAATGTTAGTAAAGGAACCATATTCGAAAACGCTCCCGTTATTGAGATTCAGAAGTGCCAGCCAAAAGTTTTATACGTAAATTCAGGCTGGCTGGACACAGTTTTTTGCATTTTTCTACTAAGCCGCTGTTCGTATCACAAAACTTTTAGCTCGATGCCTGTCACAAATTTATGTGACACCCGTTGATATGCAAAAAGTCGTCAAAATCACTTCCGTTACCGAGAATGAGAGACCAGCGAAAAGTGTTTTTTCAAGATGGCTGGACACGTTTTCGATCGATTATCTAAGATTCTGTAGCGTCACAAATTCTGAAATAAGGGTTAAACACCCTTATTTCAGAAAAAAACCGTCACATAAAATGCCCTATTGACCTAGTTAAATGCGAGCTATTTTGACGATTTGTCCAGCCAGCCTGAGTGACATCTTTTTTTCTCTATTTTTGTAATCATTCAGATTCGCAATAAACAGAGTAGTATTTAATTACATATACCTTTGCGTTATTTAAACGTCATAGTACAAGGGATAATGTACATTAATTATCATCTCCAACCAGTCATGAGCTAGCGTGGTGTTAGTGTTGCCAGGTGTCCCGATTTGCGCGGGACATCCCGATTTTCAGGGGTCTGGGGACGCGTCCCGATTTGTACCTGATCGGGACGCTAAATGTCCCGATTAAGGGGCTTACAGGACCTAAACGCAAAAAAAGAAAGTTTTAGAAACAATAAAAGTATATGATCGACTACAGTCAACAAAATAAAAAACAAATATATGATATTCTTCAGGATATATGTAAGGTAGATAGTGTACTGAAAACATAATACAACTTATTTGGTACGATAGAAAAAAATCATGAAGATACCTCTAAAAACTTTCTTTTTACAATAAAAACCATACTAATATACATCTACAATCATTATGATTTTTTGTCAGATTATTCTACAAGCAACATACTACTCTAGTGTTTTTATTTTTTTGTCAAAACAATAGATTTTTCTTAAATAGGTAATTGCTTCATATTTTGCAATAAATTACCAGCGTTGTGTCATCGCGCTTCTCTTTCTTTTCTATGCAGTCCGACAAAGACCTTCTACTAGTATAAGACCAAAGACCTTCTACTAGTAGGAATTTCTACTAGTCTGGCAAGACTGATTACTTGTTATGTAAGATTAAATAGACTTAAAACCCCTTGTTTTTTTTTTGTTTATTGTCCCGATCTGCAACCCTAAATCCCGATTTTTTTGACCTCATGTACCGATTTACAACAAATCGGACCTGGCAACACTAGTAGTGATCAATGCTCGTGCTTTCTCGGTATGAGAGAGGTCTTTGTCATGCAGTGGGACAATAATAGGCTGGCGTTATTATCATTATTTTATTATATCTACTTACTACAAGAACACGATACACCACATAATTCTACATTTATTGAGGTTGAGACAATTTCTCCAATTCTGCTGCTTGTTCAGGGATGAGTGGTTCTTTAGGTTTCTTCCAATGGAATTCCTCCCATGGCAGCCTGTCTACACCTGACGCCCAGTGGTATATCCTACATCTTACATTAACTTTTTCCGTTTTGTTGATCTGAAAATTTGAATACACATTAACAAACCACGAAGATAATCCCCGTTTCCTATCAGAATCTTGGCTATGGCGGCCAATCTCAACAGACTAGCCAAGTACCTGCGCAGAAGATATTATAATGCACAAAAGACAATGGGCAAATGTGGTCCAAACGTCTACCACTAACAAGACATACGTAACTTTGAAAAAAAAAAAAACAGTCACTATTTTAAAAAGCTATAGCTACTTAAGGTGGATGCTCCAGGTAGCCCGCGAAACCCAAATTTTCTTACGTTTTTTGCAATTTGCAAGTCAGTATTAGGTTATATGGTGATCCAAATTTGATTTGCGGCTGTAACAAGGATGTATTTACAGAAATATAATCAATACAACTGTTTAAGACCAGGTAATCCTAACATCATTATAGAGTTGTATTGATGACTTTAATGATTATAATTTTGTAACACATACTTGTTACGGCCGCGAATCAAACCTTGATCAACATATATACAACCTAATACTTACTTGCAAGTTGCAAAAAACGTAAGAATATTTGAATTTCGCGGGCTACCTGAAGCATTCACCTTAATTGCTTAAAAATACCATAGTCCATGTTGAATACGGGACGCAAGTGAAACAACGGCGCGGCGGACTGTTGATTATGCCGACCGCACAGTGGCGCCCTCATCGTTTGTTTGGTTATTTGCAATGATATTTATGTAAAAAGGTGTAGATAGGTTACCTACACAATATTCGATCTTCATAAATGGCACCCTAACGCACACATAAGTAACTTAATATTGCAATAGCACACTACATTACGTTAAGACGTCAAAGAATCATGGCCACGCTCCTAACATGCTTGAACTAGAAAAATTTAGCAAAACGTCCCTTGATGAAACATACGTTGTTTCATTTGTCTATATAGATGTAACCAAGTACGGCCTTTAATATATTTTTAAAAGATGGGAGAGTCAAGTAATTAAGAAATATGTTTTTGAGGTTAGGTGGTATATCGTTAATTGTGGCTTTTTGAATTGAGAGGGTTTTCACATAATTAAAAACTTGGCTAAAAGGTCCCAGCAACCAGGTCATTAAAAAAAAGAGGTTTTTCACCTGTTTTTCAGATTTCATTTCGATTAAAAATAAAATTGTAGCCGACGGGCATACGGTTCGGGCCTCTGAATGAAAGTACTTGGTATTTTCAATTACTTGGTACCGCAAAAAGAAACTGACAGACACGTAGGAACATAAAACAAGAAAGAATATTATAGATCTAAGATGGCGGGCACTATACGAGTGCGGCTTGAGACAAGTCGCGTCACACACGGGTCGAGATGGTACTTCCCCGCGTTGGCGCTAGAAGCGGGGCGCGCGGGAAAAATAGTGGCGCATGATTGGTCACAAAATACAGTGATGCCAACCTTTTTAATGCTCCCGCGATCATCAGATTGGATGTTACTAACAGTGCGGCCAACATCATCGTTAGCTTTATGGTTGCCGCGCTACAAAATCGATATTTAGTATGGACTTTTATGTTAATAATTACAGATGCGTTCAAAATCAATATTTTATACTGCGTTCTGATAAGGCAAAGTTATATTTATAATGTATAAAATATCTATATTTTCCCAGCTTTTAAAAATAAACTGATGATATCTATTAGTTACTTTAACAATGTACTACATTTTGGTGACAGTCTCATCTTGGGACGAAATTATGTTTTTTCTTAGTCCAAAATGACCATGATCCTTTAGATGGCATGATTCAATTATCGCGGGCGAAAAAGAGACAAATATAATTTACGACAGTGCGTCGTCTCGTGTACTAGAAACGATATAGAATAATAATCAGATATGACATTTTACCTCAAACCGTGATTTATGCCTAAAAATGCGACTCACTCATGAGTTCATGTAGTAAAAGTAATAAAGTAGTAAAATTGCATTGAAAGTAGGTAGGTAAATAAAAAGTATTGTTGATTTTATAAAAATTAAATATCAATTATAGTCCTGTAATAAACTTATCTCTAATGACATCAGTAGTGATCGGATATTCGGATGCATATTTACCTAAAGTGAATTTTTAGCTATGAAATTATGGAAGCGGCGTCTTCAAATATTTCTTCTGTAAATAAATCCCGGGATACTAGGAACACCGGGAATGCATAACTAGTCGAGTGTAAAGTATGGAAGCGACTTCTAAAAAAATATTTATTTAAAAAAAAACCCGGGATAAGAATACCAGGTTTTTTTTTGTGTTGTTGTTATGCAATCCACAATCCAAGAGGATTGCATAACTATTTAGATGCATATTTATTAAAAATATATTTTCAACTTTATCGCTACAGCATAAGGTTCAAAGTTGATTGGGAAAATTTGACAGTTTCGGGTAGCTTGATATGCTGGCGTCTGTACCTACATAAATAAAATTATTCTAAATTATATATAGTCCGTTATCTTGACATTTGCTATTGCAGTTTGGCATCTACCTACCTACTTTGCAATATTAGGTAGGTAGATATTTATGATTCTGTAGTCAGAAAAAACATAAAATTCCGGAATCGCGGGAGTTTTACGATCGATAGAAAAGTTAATTCCATATAAGCCAACATTTGAAAGTAAGTAAATATACATCCGATTCTATAATCAGAAACCTAAATTTGTCGATCCCGCGGTTCCGGGATTTTTCGATACAAAAGCGCATTCCATGTTAGCCAAAATCTCAACTTTAGGTAAATATGCATCCGAATATCCGACCCAGGGACCGAAAGGTTAACCCGTATGAGGGTTTTAACCGGGTTAATTTTTAGGATTAGGTTAGAAAACCCACAATAAAGGTTAACCCGTATTATAGGGTTAATCAGCCTATAAGAACCGGTTTCGACGTAAGGTGCATTTTAGCACATAAAACATCTGCAAGAAAGTGACAGAGATAACTACCACGTGGTCTTTGATCGTGTTCCGACGTGAATCTAAGTAGTCACCGCGCAGGATGCATTGAACTTTGAGCCTTATTAATGTTGCATAATACTGTTTTTAATATTGACAAATGTTCGACGCTAATAATATTTAAAATATTATTTCGATTCTAGCGCATTTCACCGACAGTGGTGCCAATTCTTATGTAGGTACACCGCACAGTGGGGCAACCTCGACCTCTTTTATAGGGAATTTTTCACTTTTGTATAGAAAAGTGACACAACTTAACTAAATTTTAGTTTGACAGCACTAAGATTGCACTGAAATATTAGTTTAGTGAAAATAGTAATTTTGCTATTCTGAATTTGACGTTTATCATCTAAAATTTAGATTTTCTAACTAAATCTGAGTATTGTGAATCGCGACTAAAAAGGTGTGGAATAAAATTAGTTGGCATGAATTAAAATTCACACCAACACCTCGACTTCAGATGCAAAAACAGTAGTTTTTTTATTTTCTTTTCTTTTGCTTATATCTCGAAAACGGTGTGTCCTGTCGCAAAAATAATGAAAATTTCGACCCCCTTTAGGAAACCCGTAAACCCTTAAAACTCAACACGTTGGTAATATTTTTTTCATATTTTCCATACAAAAGTGAAAAATTCCATATAAAAAGAGGTCGAAGTTGCCCCACTGCGCACCTTCGGCTCAAAAAAAAACACGGGGAGGGGCCCGTGGCTAAATAATAACAGCCGCACAGGTCAATCGATCAGGTTAAGCTACGCTTGCCGCGGTTGGTCTGTGGATGGGTGACCATCTTTACATACCGAGACCCCTCCGTGCCTCGGAAAGCACGTTAAGCCGTTGGTCCCGGCTGTCATTCGTGGATCTTTGACAGTCATTACAGGTAGTCAGAAGCCCGAAAGTCTGACAACCAGTCTTACCAAGAGCTATCGTATTACCCAGTAACTGGGTTGTGGAGGTCAGATAGGCAGTCGCTCCATGTAAAACACTGGTATTCAGCTGCATCCGGTTAGACTGGAAGCCGACCCCAAGATAGTTTGGGAAAGGCTAAGCAGATGATGATGATGAGGGAAAATAAGTACCTACTTTTTGGCTGAATGCACAACCCGTGCGAAGCCAAACAAACAAAAAAAAGTACCTACTTACCACGTGGAGTCGCGTTAAAAATAATTTTGACACAACCAAATCGAATTTGACAAATTCGATTTGGTTGTGTCTAAATTATTTTTAAATTTAGAGATATTTTAAAGCAGAATAGCTCTAAGATTCTCCAAAAGTAAGGAATTTTAGTGATAGTTTAGTTCGGTGTACAAGAGAATCGGCACCAATATCGAATTGAACTATCAAAATCTACCTACCTAAAGTACTAGGTACGTAATAAAAATTATGATTGTTTAGGTACCTACGCGAGAATACTTACCTACGTATAATTTTTCATTGTTTATATTTAAAAGGCATGATTTTTGTTTTGTCTGCTTTATATCTATACTAATATTATAAAGAGGAAAGATTTGTATCTATGTTTTTTGTAACGAATTGGCTCAAAAAGTACTGAATCGATATTAAAAATTCTTTCACCGTTATCACTGATTAATATAGGCTATTTTATTTGCAAGAAAAAAATAAATTGTTTAAAAAATCAATGTCCACCCGTGCGAAGCCGGGACAGGCCGCTAGTTTTGAATACGCAAAATTCAACAAACGAGCGCGGAGCGACAACTACACCCGAGCGAGTAACAAACAGCCACGTGTGACGTAAATTACCGCGACGCCGCCGAGATCGTGCAACTTATTCTGTCTCTTTCATTCAGATTAATCAGCAATATTTTATAGATTAACCTTAATAGTATACATGTTAACCCGTATAAAGGTTAATCAAATATACGGCTTAAATGTCTAACCGGTTAACCTTTAATACGATTAATGGGTCGTTGATCCGACCTCTAGACATCAGTGACCTTCAAATTTTAATTTCTTTTTTATCTTTTTGATTTTTTGTTCAACTCGGCTTTATTTTTATGTTCCGAGTGAAGACGGACATTTCCATACTTCTCTATAATTGCTTTTAATAGAAGCATACGGTGGTTTAAAGTGAGTGTTTGTGTCATGAAACATGCGACAAATCGAAATGGGGGATTGTACTCATTATTATGAACAACTTTTACTATGGAATCAAACCTGAAATCGCGAAAAAAAAATCATCTGTTCCCTACATTTATGTTCGTATAACTCGTCAAAATGTAGGGAACAGCTGATTTTTTTTTTGGCGATTGCAGCTTTGTTCCCTTAGTAAAAGTTGTTCATAATGATGAGTTCAATCTTCCATTTCGGTTTGTCGCATGTTTTCAATTTCATCCTGTATCAGTGGCGAAGGATGAATTTATGAAAGAGGTAAGCCGGAGCAAAAAAATAATGTCAATAAACCGTTTCATTATTTATTTCAATGATGAATTGACTATAGAATAGTTGTGGTCTGAATTTTCGAAGGGAAACCGGCGGAATTTGAGTTGTATGGTACCTTCGCCACAGCCCTGTATAATATATTAGAGTCGACAAAGGATTTTAAAATAAGATTTTAATTAAAATTGAAGTATAAATAATGTGCCACCATTTGTACCTACCTACTCTCAGGCTGACTTGTCTGTTCTTAGGCATAATTTTACTCTATAATCGGACGTCTATTCTTTTCTGACGCCATATTTTACGAATAAAATGTTTGATTTTTGAAAATATTAAGATAAACAGTATAAATACGAATTATATGTAATTCCTTGAGTTTTAGAAGTTTTTTTATTATTTGTGCAATACACACGACGGCATTTTCGGTGTTTTTGGGTCAATTTTACTTTTAAATGCACTCTGTACGTGAGGTGCATCAGTTGACGTCGGCGACGTGACACGTGAGGTCCAGTTTGGTCACTTGTCTACATTTTAACGTGCCGCTTGCTGAGCTCTTATGACCTATCTACACCTTTTTACACTTATAATATCATTGGTTATTTCATACAATTTAGAATGAAAATGCAGAAAATAAGCACGTTAAGTTGTGCTTCACAAGAATAGACGTTAATAATTGAATATTATTAGAAACGGTAGTTTTATATTGGCCCCCCGATTCTGTTGTTCACAAATTAAACTAAATATAAGTTCAGTGCATCTTTTTCTTTCTATTTCATTATGAAAAGGACAGAAGATAAATATTAGTTTGGTCCTGTCAAATTAGATAATCCATAGACAAGTGTAGACGTGATTAAAAATTTGGCTACTAAAAATACGTCAATTTACGTCAGGCGCTAACTAATTTGACAGGACTAAACTAATATTTATCTTCTGTCCTTTTCTTAATGAAATAGAAAGAAAAAGATGCACTGAACTTAAATTTAGTTTAGTTTGTGAACAACAGAATCGGGGCCATTGTTTAGTTTTATTATAATCCTTAAAACGGATAACAGTGGCCACTATATTCCGTTTTAAGGATTATAATAAAACTAAACAATATAAAACTACCGTTTCTAATAATATTAACGTATATTATTAGAAACGGTAATCTTGTGAAGCACAACTTAACGTGCTTATTTTCTGCATTTTCATTCTAAATTGTACGAAATAATCAAACAAACGATGACGGCGCCACTATGCGGTCGGCATAGTCTTAAGGGGAAAACGCCAGGGAAGCTCGCGAAATTCAAATCGGGAATCGAACCCAGTATTAAAAAAAAATCTAAAACAGCACCTTGTTTTATGGACTAACCCATAGTGTAGCTCAGGAAGTAGTCAGGAGTCACCAAATGGCGGTCCGGCGCGGTCGGCAAGCACTTTGCAAGATACTCACTGTAACGGTAACATAAAATTCTTTATCCTGCAATGATAGGTCCGGTCCTTTAATTTGTACAGGAGGCATCTCAATTACGTGTTCGGGTACTATGAAGCCTGATTTTCTAAAAGAAGCACTAACGTGCCAGGGCTCCAGTATCCATGGTTCTATTTTGTTCATGGTAATTTGTAAAATTGTGCGTGATAAGCAGCTAATAGTCTGAAAAGAAAAATGACGATGTTAAACAAGATAAAACTTACATTTAAACAAGCGAGACTGACGAACTTCATTATTCCGAACGACAATATTTCCCGATGGGGTTTAGGCAATGACTATACAACCTCTTGACTGCTCATACGGGCGACTCAGGCTCACGACACATACATGAAATTGCAAAGATGTTAGATGAAACTACGAGTGCCCATTTTAGTATTGACCAGTTATTGGATCTCTGCACACGCAGTTATTTTGATACCTTATAAAACATTTCTGTATAAAAAAACAATTATGAGTTCATGTTCAACTAAATGGTGTGAGAAATCGTCTAGAACATCCAGCTATAAAAAATATGTTCATCTGTGAGTAAAACATTTATGAATAATTGCAGGGCTCAAGCTAAACTGGTTGTTTACGTAAAATGGCACAAAATGTATACCGCGTTGATGTCTTTTTGAAAAGTCCCTTTCTCTCACTAGGATATTGTCTATACGTCTGTCCCTTTCTATGCGTACTAATGTTATGGTGTTGTGACAACTTATTAACCACCAAAACAAAGTTTTTATTGACGATAAAAATTACGATGTTCCATAATGGTAAAAAAACTAACATTACTTAATGTTTATATTTTAGATTTACAAATATTCCGGAACAGAAAGAAAAGTGGATTAATGCAGTCCACAGGGAAAATTGATTTCGAAAACAATATAGCGTTGTTTGTTCAAGGAATTTTACAGCTGATTGCTATGAAACTTTAAAGAACCAACGCCGTTTATTTAGTTCATCAACACTGACCCTGTTTTTGTCTGTAATAAAAAAAATGACATAAATATAAAAATCCAAATTGAGAACCTCCTCCTTTTTTGAAGTTGGTTAATAAAGATAAATTTGAAGTGTTACGTTAGAGTTTTATTTTCACCCAGTTCCCTACCCTACCCTATCAGTATAGTTTAAAAAATATAGAATTAATAGACGTCGATTTTATCGATATGGATATTATTGTTGCAAAACTGATTTGTGCATCACTTTTTTTGCAACACTCGTCCTGACATTGTTGCATCGGCCAATCACAACCGCTGTATTTTCTTCGTCCCCCGGCCCGCAGTGGTGAGTCGTGTGCCTAAACGAAATCGGTCTATCAGCTCTCAAGTGGTTATATTCTCTTTGGGTTTAGGGAAGCGTGAAAATTTCGCCAGCAAAGCTGCGAGCCTATATAAAAAGCTACTAACCGGCTACAAATTCGGACCAGCATAGCTATTCACAACCACTCGATACGCTTCCGTAACGTATCGAACATCAATGTTATCGTAGGAAAATTTTGTTAGTTTAAAGGCTGATTTTTCCAACGGCAGATAATTTTATCCGAGGAATAATATTCAATTTTCGACAGTTCTTCCATTAAGACTGTGCCGACCGTACAGTGGCGCCCTCATCGTTTGTTTGGATATTTCATACAATTTAGAATGAAAATGCAGAAAATAAGCACGTTAAGTTGTGCTTCACAGGATCATACGTTAATTTTATTAGAAGCGGTAGTTTTGTATTGTTTAGTTTTATTATAATCCTTAAAACGGAATATGGTGGCCACTTTTATCCGTTTTAAGGATTATAATGAAACTAAACAATATAAAACTACCACTTCTAATAATATTAACGTATAATCTTGTGAAGCACAACTTAACGTGCTTATTTTCTGCATTTTCATTCTAAATTGTATGAAATAACCAAACAAACGATGAGGGCGCCACTGTAGGGTCGGCACAGTCTTAACCATACAAAATCTGTCAGACGTCAATTTTAGTCCACGAATAAAAATTATCTGTCAAATTGTCAATTGAAAATTCAGGCCTCAGGCCGTTTACACAATATCCCGCACCTGCAGCGGCGCCGCCACCGCCGCCACGGCATAGTGTGTAAGAGCCGTAAGGGGCCGTCTCCAGTTCTCCACGAGCGAGAGAATCGCGGCGATATTATCGTTGTGCCATCAAAGTCAATAGAAACTCTATAAATCAATCTCCACATAATTTGATGGCACCGTATGACTATCGCCGCGATATTCTCATCCGTGGACATGGCGCCTAAGGGCTGATTTTTCAATCGACAGATATTTTTTATTCGTGGAATAAAATTGACGTCTCAGGCCTCTGCCTCGAATCTTGCGGGCAGCGGAGCGGCGGCGGCGGCGGCGCGGGAGCGGTAGGATCTTATGCGTACATTTAAATGGACCGGTTCTCGAACACAGCGGCGCGGGAGCGGCGGGGGAGCGGGCAACGAGCGGTGCACTCCAGTCAAGTGGCGACCGCCCGCGCGTCTGCCAATTGCTTTGCAGTGTTGTGCTATTTATTTTTGTGACGTATGGAAATGTCCTCGGACGTGAAATTGTTATACTTACCTTAGCGTCAAGTATAATTTTTCTGCTGGAGATATACCTCTGTATAGTTTTGGATTAATTTCAGACTCTAAATCGCCTTTGATAGCTTCAAGAATATAGTCAAAAGTTTCTAGACTAATTCTGGTGTAGCCGTAGAATTTGTCGGGACATTGCCTCTGTTCATTATAATTTCTAAAAAACTCGCCATTTATTTTCTTTGCCCTATAGTAGGTATTATAAATCGAGCGTTGAAGATGTTGTCGCCGTTGGTCAGACATTTCATTCGCGAATAAAAACAAATATATCGACGACACAACCACAAACACAACACTTAGCCGCTATAGCGCCGCGCGATCTGCCCGCTGGTTTCGAGAACTGGTCTGCGTTGCCCGCGCCGCTCCCGCGCCGCCGCCGCCGCCGCCCCGCTGCCCGCAAAATTCGAGGCAGCGGCCTCACAGTTTTTGTATGGAAGAACTGTCAAAAATTCAAAATTATTCCTCCGATAAAGTTATCTGGCGTTAGAAAAATCAGCCCTTAATTAAATAGACAGTTCCGACAGCTTCTTGCTGTCGGGGACAAGGCAAATGTTATCGAATGTGTCATTTTTGATACGATAGTCTGTCGAATGGTTGTGAATAGCTACGCAGATCTGAGATCAGGTACAGATCCCGAAGTCCGAAACTGCGGAATTAGCTACGTTTCTGAAACGATTTAGGCTTTTTAAACTAGAGAAAATACGCGACAATTGACTATCAAGATTGTCATTTCCACCCAGAAGCATTCAGCTGACAGCGGTATTTATTGTCGTTAACAATTAAATTAATATTTTAATTTCAATCAGTACCTAACAATTATTTTATGTAACTTACCTAAAGTTATATCCTAGTTCATAAGAAAGCTCGTGTTTTGGTTTTGAATGTTATATTATCCCATTATCAAAATTGGTTGCTAATGAACAAAACTTTATAAATTATAATAGATAAACATATCAGCTGTAATTCTATACTGCAGTAAAGCCAAAAAGTCTGTGTTTTTTGAGACAGGACTTCAGCCAGAGCGACATCCGAAAGAAAGAAGATTTACAATAAACAAGAAAATGGCCAAGTGCGAGTAGGACACAAAGGTTATGCACTAATGGAAAACTATTATACTTATTGTTTAATGTGAATTTCAGCTTGTATTAAATAACTTGCTCAAACTAAGACCTCTGCACTGCCCCATACTATTTATATTATTAATGTGTTTTGAAATTGCAGTTATGAGCTACTTACCCTGTGTACATAGGGTGAACTAAAGGTATCTTCGGCCTTAGGCTTGATTTCATAGGCTTTGTACTTCTCTAGGTTCGCTGGGCTGGCATAAACAGCTAATCCAGGAATGAGATAATCGCGATAAGCCTGGTGTGGGCGTAATGTGAGAATGTCACCTTCATTGCCAACACCTAGAAATTAATATTACATGTGTCAACTATTTGAAACTAACATCTTTCCATTATGGTATTTTTTGCTTTCTGAAGTAAGTAAAACTAACTACCTGAAACATTTATTTAGTAATAGGTACCATAATTTATGCAAAATAAGGATATTCATATTCATGGTGTGTAAGCTTGCTGCTTGAAGTTTAAATGGAGCTAGAGCTAATGATTTGAGGTATTGAAGTACTGAGGTAATTGGTTTTGGCACATTGGTTTGGTTGATTATGGGGTGATAGAAACCAACACAGCAGTTTCAGTTCTAGAACTAAGCAATGCTGCTACAAAATAATTTACAGTTACATAGCAAAACAAAAACAGGAAAAGGCTTTAATTTTTTCAATTTATATCTACAATTCTAAATCTTCAGTAAATTCAGCTAAAAGTTTTATTGCAGTTGAATTAAATGAGTATTTGTATAAATTAATAGCATACCATCAATGAATTGATTAAGAATCACTTTTACATCAGGTTTTTTCGTCACATTTGTATCTTCAACCAGGTCATATACAAAATGTCTGCCCCTCATCTTTGTTGGCCGACCACCCTTCTTGTGTAGGGGTATAGGATTTTTCCTTTTTAAAATAAATGTGTTCTGTAAAGAAATAATAATAAATATGTAAATACAGGTATGTATATTATGTAGGTTATAATCAATTTAAAATAAGAAAATTTATAAATCTTCACACATATAGGTTGTACACACCTGAAAGCCAATTCAGGCCATTCATTTAATTTGTTCAAAAAGCCAACTTTCAAAATCTAGTCACAATCTCATCTCAGAAATTAGAGGCAAGAAGTGTATAGATAAAAGTGGAGGCAACACTCTAAATACCTAAATCAAACCGACTGTTGTCGGACACTCTCTTTCTGAATACATACATAAGACAAAGAAAACAAGTATCACTGTCTCGTTCTCATGTGCGTATTTAGAAAGAGAGTGTCCAACCACAGTCAGTTTTACTTAGGTATTTAGAGTGTTGCCTCCATTTTTATCTACAAACTTCTTGATTAGAGTATATATTGACAGATTGAAACAGACTGTGAACATTCTTAAAATTATTTACCATAGCCACCTGGCTACAGTAAATTCTCAAGTAGTAAAACAAGCTTACTGTTAGTGATTTCTAATTAGGTCCAGTACCAATAATCGATTTGAACTTCCTATATGTAGATCATTGGATCTGAATACATTCCCAATGGTTTTCTTGTCAGATGTATTCTTTACCATTACTTAAAATGCAGGAGAGCTTTCACGAGTACCGACACTACCGACCCACTATGATGCTTACAATTAGTACCGACTTATCATTCGCCTGCTGTTTAATAGTACACTATGAGAATATTCTCGTAAAGCTTGTGCCGACCCAAGAAAAGAAGAAGGCCAATCTACTGTAAATGTTTACTTACCCTTGTTTGTTGATGAACTAAATTGGGTCCAGAAGTAATAGCACTACGAATTAATGAACGTAATCCCAGCATAATTAAAGCTACAAGTAAGAAATAGCAAAGTAGTATGTAAATATCTTTTTATTTTACCAATCTTGTCAGACGGATTGGGCTTTTGCAGTGAGGATATAATAAAAAAGTACTGTGTAGTAAGGTTAGAAAACAGACGATCATTCACATCACACAGCCACTGAGCCACACCGATGTAGTAACAGAACAGCCGAAACGTCTTTGTCACTGTCGTCAAATGTCATTATTTTATTGTGATTTTATTTCCCCTCACCACTGACTTTAGACCACTGACGTACCAATCACATGGACCCGGCATACCTACAAGAAAAACGTGCATACCTACACTTTACTGAGAGGATAAAATGGCGGCTAATAGAGCAACCCCTAATCGATATTTCTATAAAATAACATCGATAAAAGATTGTGAGAATGTTTTCTTAGTGTCACGGACTCATGGTACAATATCTACGGGTAAAAATACCCCAAGTTTTCTAACTTAGGTCTTTCATTTAAGTTATTTGTAGGTTCGTCCATCTTTCACAGCTAAGCCGTAAGACGTGTTACCGTCAATGAACCGCTGATGATAATTGATAATAATTTGAATAATAATCAAAAAATTGTTCTGTTACAATTTTTTTACTACAATTGGAAAAAAAAATGTGTGAAAATTTGAATTTCACGGGATATAATGACGGAACTAACATAATTAATATTTTTGAAATTTAGATGTTAAGTTTCCAACACCTACCATTTCTAACATGCAGATGATAGTGGGCTTTAATTAAAAGTCAACAATAAATTATAATTAAGTATATAATTATATTCAAACAGGAAAAAACAACAACAAACAAATCACTCATTTATTTCTGAACTATACAATTTTGATCAGATAATTTCGATGTGATATTCTTTCAGGAGATTTCTTTCCATAATATTTTCGTCTGTATTAAAAATTTCTCGTTAAGTCTCTTTATCTTCTTGGGCTGTTCTTGAGATTTGTCCTTTAATTCTCTTAATAAATCTGAAACAAATAAAATATAAGTAAGCTTTAATATATATTGAAGACAAGCGAGAGATATCTCCCACTCTGTCTCAATTACTTTATTCAGTGTCCGGTTGAAAATAGATTCTTCAAAGTGAAGAGAACAAATATGAATTGTTTTTGTTGACATCTCTAAATTTTCAACACCGATTGTTTCCAACCAATAAAGAACCATAAAATAGCATTATCGATAAATATAATAATGTCAAATGCACTACTCTATCCCTACAATAACAAAGAAAATGATTTCATGAAATACAACTTGAAAATAAAGAGAAAAGGGAAAATATGAATGCTTTGCTGTTGAAACTTTCAACGAATGCAGAATCTTTTGTTTATCCTCTAAATCTAATGATATTTCAGCTGAAATTAAGTACACATACTGATGATTTCTGCTGCTTTTGATGCCACTTGCACACATATTGCAATTGGGCATCTTGCTACTGACGACTTCCACTGTAGAACCGAGTTCAAACACAATAACACAGCAAATTACTCCAAAATTCACAAATTATATCCACAGTTCAAGAGCATTTGACAGTTGACGTACCCAACTTTGGTACCAAACAGTGAGAGGATAAAATGGCGACCGGCCGCAAATAGGTATTTTAGTGACGCTAGGAATGAAAGATTGCCATTATAGTCACTGTCAAAAACACTGTTATCCTTTTTCACTTATGCATTAAGAAAGTTAAAAAGGGATGGAAATATTTTATTTTTTTTTTCGTGATGTTTTACCATGTTTTATTAGTTACTAGCGACCCGCCCCGGCTTCGCACGGGTGCAATACTGATACTAAGTACAGGTATTTCAAGAATGCCAGCACGCGCCGCCGCGGCCGGTACCGCAGCAACCGCTATGTCCCTGCAATTTAAATCTGTAATATCTTCGAAAATATTCATTTAAATTACATGCTGCAAAGGGCCATATTTATCTATATTAAATGCACAATGTATTTAAGGTACTTAATTGGATTAGGATTAATGCTGTATTGCTTAAAATCGCTTCGTAAATAAGCCATTATTTCTCGTAAAAAGTAAAGGATAAAAAATGATTATTGTGGGTTATCCCTAAGAGATAGACATATACCATCGCGGACTTTTTTGTAGACCTTGTTAAGGTGTACAAGACTGTAGTACATTATTTTGACCTATCTCGTAGGGTTCAGCCAGCGTTTGAAAAGTAAGCGCAAAAAATGTGTTTATTTACGACATCAAATGCATGCATGTATTATATATATAAACCTTCCTCTTGAATCACTCTATCTATTAAAAAAAAACCGCATCAAAATCCGTTGCGTAGTTTTAAAGATCTAAGCGTTCAAAGGGACAGAGAAAGCGACTTTGTTTTATACTATGTAGTGATTTTTTTCTGGTGACCTTTGTGACCACCCTTATCACCCCCCTTCCCAGCTACGTAACCTTTTGGGACAACCTGTAGATAAAACTTTAATTTGTATAACACAACCATTCACGCCCAGAATAATATTCTCTGGACCTCACACAACACACAAAGTTAACTTAGCGGTACAACGAAGAACGATCACAGCAGAACGACATGGAAACAACAACAGCCTGTGACAGCCAGCCATTTTTAGGGTTCCGTACTTCAAAAAGAAAAACGGGACCCTTATAGGAACACTTCGTTGTCCGTCCATCCGTCCGTCCGTCCGTCCGTCCGTCCGTCCATTCGGCCGTCCGTCTGTCAAGACCGTTTTTCTCAGGAACGCGTGGAGATATCAAACTGAAATTTATGTGTAATACTCAAGTCTACTGTCCCTTACAGTTGTGAAAAAATCAAACTCCTAAGCCAAAGCAATCAAAAGGTACAGTCAACAGCGAAAGTAGATGATGAAAATCAGAAATTGAATACTAATGAACGGAGTTCGCGTCAGAACTGTGTGGCGTCGAAGTGTCGTTATGTGATTGTAAATTATACCAGACATTTACTACTTCGACGCCACACAGTTCTAACGCGAACTCCGTTCATTAATTAGTATTGAATTTCTGATTTTCATCATCTACTTTTGCTGTTGACTGTACAGCCATTTATGCCGCAAATTTCCGCAAATTTTCGAAACTCGCACGGGAATCAAAACCTACAGGGTACTTCCCGTGAACTTAGAATCTTGAAATTTGGTACGAATTAACTTCTTATAGTACAGATAAAGGAAAATTGCAAAAACCGTAAATTTTTAGTTACATCATATAGTAAAAAATATTTTTGAAAATTTTAAAGTTACTACTTCTTTTCTCCTGAACGCGTAGAGGTATTAAATTGAAATTCATATCAAATACTCAAGTCTATAATACCTTTAAGCTGTAACAAAATCAAACTTTTATGTCAACGCAATCAAAAGAAATAGCAATTGAAGCCTCATATTTTCAAACTCGCAACTACTCGCGAGGGAATCAAAACCTAAAGGTTACTTCCAGTCGATCTAGAATCTTGAAATTTGGCATGAAGCAATGTTTAATAGCACATATAATGGAAAAATCCGAAAACCTTAAATTTTTAGTTACATCACATTTTTTTTCAAATAATTGTATACTTATTACCCTTTTCCTCATGAACGCGTAGAAATATCAAGCAAGAAACTCATATCAAATTCTTAAATTTCAATGTTCAATGTTTCTATTTATACCTTTTCAGTCACTATTTACAGATCTGGTTCAAATTTAATTCATAATTAACATTTTTCTACCAGATTTCTAAGTAGTGACTAAAAAATTTGTAAGTAAACTTACACCACTGAGTGATACAGTGATTTAAAATGTTCGTGGTAACTTTCGTGCACTGGGACATTTTAGATTTTTACGTAACGCTAACGGATACTTTGCCTAATTTACATGTAAAATCTATCGCGGTGACCTATATTTTTTATTTATCTAATAAATAGCTCCATTTATACAGAATCTAATGTAAATAACACAGAAGCACTTTTCTTCAAAACTTTCGAGTTATAAGAACATATTCATCGCGCGGACCGCCGTCGAGCGGGTGACATTATACTCATGAATTTTTCTTATTTTTTAACCACAGATAGTGAAATGGTGTTACCCGCTATGACTTCGGGGTTTTTTGCATTATAATGCTACGTTCACACACTTTCCAACAATACTAAAACCAAAGTTGTAGCTCTAACAGAAAAATTTGAAAAAATCGGAATG
Source organism: Globia sparganii (assembly GCA_949316385.1). NCBI lineage: Eukaryota > Metazoa > Arthropoda > Insecta > Lepidoptera > Noctuidae > Globia > Globia sparganii. Next base: position 9,510,258 of record OX438671.1, read on the forward strand.
TTTCGTGGTTACTTTCGTGCATTCGGGCATTTTCAACTGACAGTTCGTGGTCGATTTTTGGCATTGGGACAATCGGGGGTTTTTGTTCGCGGTCGATTTTTGGCTTCGGGCGCGTGAGCGGTTAGGTAAGAAATCAACTTTTTTGATTAATTACAAGAAAGTGTGACGATTTAATTCATCGTTAAAATATATTTTCTACTTTTGTGGATTGAAGATTTGTAGGTACAGACGCCAGCAGGTCAACCTACCCCAAATTGTCAAATTTCTTTGATAGATTTTCAACTTTAGTAAAAAGGAATAAGGTTCATATTCAATTGGGAAAATCTGACAGATTGGGGTAGCTTGATGTGCTGGCTTCTGTACTTCTGGACGAAAAATTCTAGGTTTGTATTGGTGACAATGACATTACATCAGTCAGTCTGTCAGTTTCGTTGTGGTCTCGTTCGTTTCGACTTCGTGGCTTTCGGTGTTATTTTGCGTTTCATTTCTTTCTTTTAACTTCTTAAGACTTTGGCTTTGTATATCGGAACAACAACAATCACAGTTTTGACAAATTCTAGGTTATGTAAACGTCATCTCTCCAACCTGTCATCGCTGCCTGTCGATGGTCATAACAAACGTCAAACATTTTCAGTTTTTATTTAGTGCATAAAGAATAATAATTATTATGAAAAAAAAAACATTCTATAATGTATTCAGGGGTTCGTTTTCCAGGTTTTCTAAAGTGTACATGTTACGGACGGAGTCCCATACAAAAATGAAACGTCTCCTTTGAAAAAAAGTTTTGTTATAACTAGCACATCGCCTGCGTAGATTTCATATTTCCCCAAAAAAAAATCGATCATTTTGCGCATCAATTTGTATCAATCGCGTGCCTATTGATCGTTTTGAGGTTAAGCCTTTGTATGCCGAACGTGGAATCGTGGATCAACTGGTTTTGCCGGAAGTAGCCTTCAAAATTAAAAATTACTTAACAATATCAATCTCATACTAAAACAGCAGTCATCCCATGCACATCGAAAACCTGAGTCCATAGACTCATCGTCTAAAGGCCTCCTATGGTTTGTGATATTTCCATTCATTTCATTCACACGGATTTCTCATTTAATCGATCGTTCGTGTGAAAGAAGAAAAAGTGGACCAACACTCTGAACAACTAAGTGCAACCGACTAGCGACTGTGGGCTGTCGCTCTCTTTCTGAATCCATACATAAGACAAAGAAAACATATATCACTGTCTCGTTCTTAACTGCGTATTTAGAAAGAGAGCGTTAGCCCACAGTCGGTTTCAGTTCAGTTAGCTCCATTTTTATCTACAAGCTTCTTGTTCGTGCGTGAATCGTGATGAATCAGTTCATTCTTCGTTCGTTGACTCTCGTTCGTTAAGAATAAAAAAAATAGCTTGACTTCTGTGTGATGCGACTAGTTTTGTGGATTTTAAACGTTTTATCTTGATCAGTAAGGCGTCATTGGAACAGTTGTTGTGTTTATAACTCAACTGAAATGGATGATGAAGCGAGTTCTGATTTGCAGGTGATAATCAAAATGATACATATAATTTTTTACTTCCATTCCATGAGGTTATAAAAAATAATTTGAGTGTTTTCTATCGCTTTGAACACAGTAATTAATTCATTTTTTCTTGTAGAAGTGTTTGTCCGATGGACCGATGGATACGGATGAAGGCCCTCTAATAAACGAGAATTCGAATGGACTATCACATTTGTTGACCGAGGGCGAGTTCAACAGTGTCGAGGCAGCGGTGGACGATACATCGACGTCGAACCAAGGTTTCCTCAATGCGGTGGAGCTGTCTGCGGGTAGCGTTGGCGACTATCTGGACAACAACACAGACGGGTTCAACTCAGACTCGTTCGATGTGGGCGATAACGCAGTCAATTTCCCCAGCGACTCGCTCAATAACGTGCTCACCGACGGCGACTCGCTTCTTAGTGACACAGCATATAAGGCCACTTCTGATACTGATGGTGATGTTACAGAAAGTGAGAAGGCGATGGTGGACACTGACTTTGAAGTCAGTGAGATATCTGATGCTGGCTTTTCAATGCCAGCTGATGTCATGACACAACCAAAAACAGATGACAGCAGTGATAATGTAGCTAAGGTGAAGGTGGAAGCTGAAGAGGAGACCGAGGTTGGACAAACTGCAGAGTCAGATAGTACTCCTGCAAGTACTGAAATTGATGAGGTTTGTGTCTCATTAAGTGCAAAAACATTATGTTATGATCATAACATAATGTTTTGATTGTTTACAGTTGAACTAGACTATAAGACATTTTACGTTTTATACAGAAGCCTACCTACTAATACTTTTCCAAAAATTTTGTTGAGGTTTTTAGTGTGCACAACTTTAATATTATTTCCTTTGTATTTACCAGCAGGTAACAGTAAAGAAGGAATCAACAGAAATTAAAGAAGAAGTACAAGAGGAAGAAGAAAAAGAGGTTGTTCCCCAAGAAAAAAGTGATGTATGTATCTGAATGTTGATTTGTGCATGAACAGGATTTCTTATCTTCAATGGTTACTCTTGTTTCAGACTGATAACATTACTCCAATAATAAAAACTGAAATTACCAATACTACAGTTGTAAAGGAACAAAATGCTACACCAACAAAGAAAGCTAACAAGGTAACCTTCCAGAGATATTAATATTGATTCCCCATAACAATCATATTGCTTACCAAACATGACAAAATATATTATTGAACTGTATTCTATCTAACTTTCCATATGTATCTGCCTAAAATAATTGTAGTATTGAAATCATTAAATGAAATTGAAGGTCAATAGGAGATGTTTAGAGCAGTAAGCACTGAGAAGAGGCCTGTGTCCCAGCAGTGGGAACATTATGCTGATAAAGTTTAACCATGGAGATGCCTTGGCATTTGCTGCTAGGGGCAGTACTAACAATCAACACTTTCTATACAGTGTGTTACGGTTTAATCACACTACAACATAAGTTATATATAGAAACTGAAGGCTTTAAAGGTGGTCTGTGACAAGATTATGTGTGCCCAATGCACTTTCGACTTCTTGAATTTTATTAGTATTACTGTCTATTCCGTGCTCTGTGGCTTCGACACCGCATGGATGCTTATGGTTATGATGTATCTGCCTGACAGTACATATATCATAATGTATCCAAAGTGTCAGTATGTCCTCTAATCTATTTGCATGTGCATTTTACACTCATGGACGAATGGTTCCTTACTAAAAGTTAAATTTTTGGCATAAACCTTATTGTATTTTTATATTTTTCTGCATAATCTATATAAATATAAAAGGAGAAACTGACTGACTGACATATCAACGCACAGCCGAAACTGCAAGGACTAGGAATGTGAAATTTTGCATACGGCTTTCTTTTATTATGTAGGGGAGCACTAAGGAGGGGTTTTTGGAAATTCGACCTTTAAGGGGGTGAAAAGGGGGGATTTTGTTTGTATGAAAAATCTTATTGCTAGTTAATTTTGTAAAAAAATTGTGTAACTTGAAATTTGGCACGAATACACGCAGACGAAGTCGCGCGCGAAGTGCTAGTTATATGTATACTAGCTTCTGCCCGCGACTTCGACCGCGTGAAATTTTTGTTCCCCCAACCCACCCCGTCGCATCGCATCGCCTGCCTGCGCTATTACTTCGTTTTCTGACTTTTTTCTTTTTGTTCAACTGCTAAGGGCTCTAGCGTTATGTTTAATAGCCTATAGCCTTCCTCAAGAATTCGGCTAACTAATGATAAATCCGATCGATACTTCCAGAGATTAGAGCTTTCAAACAAACAAACTCTTCAGCTTTATTATTATTGTTGCTTTAAAACTTTGATATATTTTAAGATATTCATTGAAATCAATTGATTTCAAGGGCAATTTTATTAAAAATTAATACTGTGATGAATAACGTATTTGTTTGGATAAGGATTAATATTTAATATCATGTTTATAAAAACACCTTCGCAAAAAATGCATTACCTTAGAACAAATTTGATTACCACAAAGACATTAAATTATTTACATAACAATAGACGGGACCTATAGAACAAAATCGTAATCCGAAAGTTATGTCCTAGTGGTCAAAAGTCGCTCAGTCTAGTGCAAAGAGTACTTTGTATAAACTGAAAGTCTAGTGTGGTACGTACGCCTGCGTGTTAAAAGACAGACATATGCTGTCGCGGCCTTTTTTTTAACTTTTAAAGGGAAACAGTTCCGTCATACATGATATTTGCGTAACTTTAACCATTTACGCAACAGAAGCTCTCAAAGGAATAATTTTTCCCGGTTTTTGCAACATTTTTTATTGATGCTCCGCTCCTATTGGTTGTAGCGTGATGTTATATAGCCTATAGCCTTCCTTGATAAATGGACTATCTGACACAATAATAATTTTTCAATTCGAACCAGTAGTTCCTGAGATTTGCGCATTCAACCAAATAAACAATCTCATTAGCTTTATAGTATTAGTATAGAATTATACATGAATCAAAACAGCTATTTAATATCAATTTGTTTAACTTTTTTTTTTCCTGCTTCTCAGATATTTTTTCTCAAATTATTCTAATGAACTACAACTTGAACTGTGCCAAAAGGATCTTTGTCAACATTTTTTTGCTGGAGTTTGAATTGTATGTAAATAATGCCAACAATCAATAATCCTTTGCCTGTGGTGTGTGAAGCACCCCTAATCATATAATGCTAAGTGTGAATGATATGCTGACTTTTTATAAAAGGTGGGAAGTGCTGAGGAGACTGAAGTCGTGTCAGAAGATGAACTACCTGAGGTTCAGAAGCCGAGCATCAAAGATGCAGAGAATGTGTCAGACGACGAGCTGCCTGGACCCAAGCCTGCAGAGCTTCCTGCTGACACTGAGGTACCGTTATATCATTCTATTGTTATTTACTTGCTATCACTTGTTGTTTTTAAGGCTTTTTATTTACCCACATTAGATATTTTGTTCTTGAAAAAAAGTCAAGGGTTTACTTATTTTTTCTTCACAGATCATCATCATTATTCACTGTACTCCAAAATTTAATACTTCCCTGAATTCACACCACCATAGACTATTCTGTTATTCATGGCTATCAATAGTGTCCTGTTACTTTCACTGTGATCGTGTTCATTACAGAACCGCTCACATCACTACGTTGTTCATACCCCTGAGCGTTCTCGCGTGCTTACGAGGCTGTGGCTTCAAACATTTGTATGCTCCACCTGTATATCGATACAGCCGATGTCTCCCGATGTATACCGATGTCTTCGGGACCGTCTTCTTATCCAAATGATATGTATTGTAATATAAATATTTATTTTAGGTTGTATCAGAAGATGAGCTCCCAGCTGCAAAGAAAGAGATTAAAGAATCACGAAAACGTAAAACTGAGGACGAACGAGATGGATACGATCCCGGCTCACCCACGTCTGAAAGTGAATCTTCCAACAAAAAACAAGCAGTGGCAAAGGTATTGAGATCACTTATACCAATTATCTTCATATTAGTTTACTCGCTACTGCCATGTTTCAATCGGATGCATGCTAGTTTATAACAATTATACGGCACTAATCGTTAGTCTGGCGCACTCCACTGCGCAGACAACCACGACACAAACATGCTGACTGGCTAATATTTCTACCAAGACATTCTCGACTCCCACTTGCAAGACATTGGAAAAGTTATTATTCGAGCTGTAAACCAAACTACGTATTATTAATTCTGTTTATGTTTTAATTCAGAATGGGGAAAGCAAACCAGTTCCGTCTGAGAAAAGGTCTTCAATTGATGAAAAACCAAAAAAGAAGGCATTACCTGAGCTAGATAAATACTGGAAAGTCGTCAACGACGACCCTACTGATTTTACTGGCTGGACGTACTTACTGCAATATGTTGATCAAGAGGTACAGGTGCTAAGTGGTTTAAAAATAATTATGTCTGTATTTTGTGCTAACGAAATACAGACATACCTAGCCCCCTACTCCCATTTCCCCTTTTAAATCGATTCAAAAGTTTTCTTTAAAAGATCGCTCTTAGCGATAAGACCGCCCACTGTGTATGTCTACATGTATATCTGTCACTTATATGGTGTACATAATAAAGAGTATTCTATTCTACGATCGAGGCAGAAAACTGCTTCAAGAAAAGTTAAGGGCCTATACTACCACAAATGATCCTCCGTTATGTCGAAAATACTGCAGCATTCATTTTGAAATAAATATAATTATGGTAAAGTTGAGGATTAATGTTAGGTCTTATGTTAGACGAAAACACGATTCCATAAAATTTTCTCTATAGAAAAAAATTCCAAAGTTACCTCCAAACCGAACAATAAACCGCTGGTATTCAAAAAAATACTTCAAATTGTTGTTATGTTTTTTTAATTACCTTTATTTTCACCGTAAAAAGGAAATACCTAAACTATTGGCGCTGCCTACCGCCTAGCACCGCACTCTGTCTCGCTCTCACTCAGTCCGCGAGCAGTATCGAGCCAGCGAGATAAAGAGTGAATTTTAGCTGAGGTAGTGTAGGCTCATAACAATGATAGACATATTTCTCACAAAATGATGAAAACTGTCGCTAATCTTATTGTTTTATGAAACAATGAGAACTGAATTTATATTGACGATCGGCAAGGGCCAACTGATTGATGATAACAATATGTGGCGTATAATATGCAGGTAGAAGTACCTAACCGATGACGACTGTTTACCACTGTTACAGAGCGACGTGGAAGCGGCGCGCGAAGCTTACGACGCGTTTCTTTCGCACTACCCGTATTGTTACGGGTACTGGAGGAAATATGCCGATTATGAAAAACGTAAAGGAAGTAAAAAGAAGTGCCTCGAAGTGAGTACTCCCACTATCAAGTTGATGCATTGTTTATAATCTATTTAAATCACTTGATGACTGGTTAGGCGGTACACCCGATGATCAGTCGTATAATTATGTGCGTTAACACTTGGATTTTTAATTGTTTTAGCCATAACTGGTATTTTGCAATTATTTTTTTTCCCAACAGTGCTACGTGGTCAACGTTCGTAAGGCAAAGTCGTCCGTTCGCACCGGAGAGTTCTATTACCATCACATAGATTTCGTTCTAGTGATTCATTTCTTGTGGTGTATATTTTGTATTTTAGTGCATATATTTATAATACTTTGTACATGCATGATGTATTGTAATACTTTTTCTTTGTCATATTTAAGTAAGTACTAAATGAATGGTGGATATAATTAAGATTAAGGTTAACTACCATGGTATCATGGAACCGCAGCTGATCTTCATATTTAGCCATTGAATGGCGTTAGTAACGGAAGAGTGCGGCGAGGTCGTCGACAGCTGCGCCAGCGCGTCGATTGCGAACAGGTGTAATATACCCAGACAAACATTTTATATACTATAGATAGACACAAGCGAGACGTCGCGTCTCAGCACATGCGCTCTGTCGCACCCACACCACTCGCGCACCCGACACGCAACGTCTCGCTTACCCTATTCTAAATTATATGACACATAATATTATGCTATTCAATATTCCCTTGCTTCATAGTGTTGCCGTGAGCATGGCGACGCTTACAGACATGTGGAATTTGTTTGATACACGTTCTTGTATTACAGGTTTTGGAAAGAGGCCTCAAAGCCATCCCATTGTCGGTGGATCTATGGATACATTTTCTAAATCATATAAAGGCAACCAGAACTGAAGATCACGCCTTCATTAGAGCGCAGTATGAAAGGGCTATAGGTAAGCTATTCAATTTGGATTCATATAACTTTTTCTGCCGTGCCAGTGTCCTCCGAAAATCTGGACAAGGCATAAGCATTATACGTCATCAGCAAACTTGGTGGTCCACCATCTTAATATGGCTAAATTTGCTTGCATCCGGCTTTCAAACTTGTGGCAGTACTATTTTTAAAGCAGCACGTTTGGCGAAATGTTTTGTAGATGTTGGCCGATTAAAGGAAACTTGGCAATGGCAATTGATACAACTTATAAATAGTTTTTAAAATTATAAAAGTCGGTAAAAACAAAACCTTAGAAAATACGTTTTCGTCACTATAGGCATTTAATAAATTTCGAATATCGTTGGGAATGACGGTGGATTGTCTAATAAATCAAAACTGCGTGACTAACATAAGATCTACTCGCCGGATTTTAAAACCACTGACCCTAAAGCCAAGGTAACTGCGGTAAGTGCGCTGTTTGAAGGATTTTGAAGAACAAGCAAATTAATAGAAGTGTGAACTAAAGTGAGCCCTGAAAGTAGTGGTGAATGGCTGTTGAGATACATTACAATACCATGTGTAAAGTTAATGTTTGAGTTGCGGTATATAACTTAATGTATGTTATTTACAGAGGCATGTGGCCTAGAGTTCCGCTCAGATCGTCTTTGGGAATCTTACATCAAGTGGGAGGCTGAGAACGGATCGGCTCTCAACGTCACCAATATTTATGATCGACTTTTGGCCACGCCCACACTTGGATATACTTCACATTTCGACAAGTTTGTACTATGTCATTTTTATGCTTCAATACTGTCAGTGGTAAATATGAACTGTAAAGTTTTAGCCTACAATTCTTTGCATTCATACGATTCTTTTACTATTTTGTGTTGTCAATAGTTTATAATAGTTCGTGATTTTTTAAAGCGTAAGGACTATGATATAAAATCTATTGTAAGAAATAACAGAGACAAATAAGAGCACTCTTTTATTGTTTTTTTTAGTCCTGACATTCCTGTTAGAAAGCATGTGAACTTATTGGTAACAAAACCTTTATAAATTCACTTTAGCTCATTTGTGGCTACCTGAGATGTTTATAGTAAATAAATATACACCAATCCTCAGATGGATTTTACTTTCACGGGTTTAATCGGTAAACCCGCGTTATTCGTTGTCTGAACACACGGTATGTGTATCTTCTTGCTTTCGCTATGCAATGTTTGAAGTAGTGGGAAGCACTTCATTTCGCATTTCGCACACGTGTACCGTTGCGAGCCAACCTTCAGGTAAACGAGATCTTCGAAGCTAAATCTAAAGCGAAATTTAGATAAGCAAAACTAACATCGCTTGCCGTAATTGTTTTACATGGTAAGAATTGTTCGCGGAGGTCAACTTCTGCAAGTTTCATTGCTAATTTAAACTTCGCTTAATACAGATTTTTGAGGTGTAATATTTCTAAAACAAACTTAGTACAAACAGAAGCCCTGTGATTTATTTGTTTAATCTCTGAGGGTATATTCTGTAAATATATCACCGTTAAAATTTATGTGAAGTGAGCTTGAAGTGAACTGTCTTCCCACCTGACGCTAAAGATTGACAGCTCCCTTCAAAATCACTTCACCTAAGTTTTCACGGTGGTATTTTTTTTTTACTGAATCTCTAACTACTGTTAATAGTTTAAGAGTGTGGTGATGTAAGGGTGGTTGTGTGCAGCTTCCAGGAGCACGTGATGTCGGAGCCGGTGGCGGGCGTGGTGTCGCGCGCGGAGCTGGTGCGCCTGCGCGGCGAGGTGCGCGACGCTGCCGGCGCTGCGCCGCAGCTGGACCTGCCGCCCGGCGAGGACGAGCCACTCGACCACGTCGTACGTATCAAATTCAAGTCGCTTTTCATGCCTGTCTGTGATCGCGTTGTTCTTCTAGAATACTCAACGCATTCTGATGCGGTTTTCACTATAATTCAGAAGATTTATTCTGGAATGTTTTATTTGTATAAGTATAAAATAAATATTTAGTATATTTTAAAAATGTACTGGGTGACTTATACAAGGTTGGTTTTTATTTACAACTTTCTCCAAAGTAACCCTGTATGTGGGGTGCACCTATGTTATATTATAAGTCAAAAATTTAAAGAAGTCCAAAAATTTCGAAGCTGCTAACTTGGTTTTAAACTATTGGTATCTATCCTAACAACTAACAACATGTCAAAAAATCAGTATAGGGCTATTTTTTTCGACCTAACGCGATTTTTGTGTCTACGGTGACGTGGCTGCAGGTCTATAATAGAGCTACTTCTTTTTTTTTTCTCTTGTCGACGACTTAGATTTTGTCCAACCAGTACACAGCGACCTGGATAGCTATAGCGTTTGCCTCATTTAAACCTGGAGTTTGCAATGAGAGTTGGTCGGTTTTGAATTCTTTCAACTCAAAACCCACAACCCAAATTAATGTGCCTATCGAGTATCGACCAATAAAAATTAATTTACATTCCTGCCTAAATCATAATAAGACGTACTGATTCCAACACTATCTGAATGCACAAAGCGGTACTTCGTGAGGTGGCCGTCAGACGGCAGCGGTGTTAACTGTGTCAAAAACGCTCTTTACAAAGACAGCTGTCATTGCGGTCGTTATATGACGGTACCGGAAATTCAAGCTTCATGAGTGCGTAGCTGAAGGTAGAAACAAGCGCGACAGACTAGTTAACTATACAGCAGGTAGCAGGGACATCGAAGCGGAAACTGTAAAAGACGGTTATATAAAAAATTCTGCTATTTCATAGATGTGTAATACTTACGCGGTCAAAATGTATAGAGCACCTAATTTTTATTTTAATAACCGACGAAAAATGTCAAAGCGGGGTGTCAAAATCATGTACTGACTCCATGGTAACAGGTTGCGCGTCGATGTCCCTGCACCCTGTATACATCAAGGACAAGGTATTACGAAAATACGATATTTCTATCAGTTACGGGCGAATATGACTACGCCCGAATATCCGAGCCAATATGGCATATGACACAAGTCACGATGATGTATTTGCTATACAATGTGGAGACAACAATACGACAAAAAATTAAAACAATCGCTATACTAATGTATAGGAGAATTTTGGAACTATCAAATAAATCCTAACATTGAAATTCAAAAAGTGACTAAACTATTTTCAAACAACCTAAATAGCAGTGATGGTTCGACTATGGGATTTTCAAATATATATAGTGACTAAACTATTGGATATATTATTAAATTTGGTTGAGTTTTTTTTTGTTTACGGAATGTCATTAAATATACGAAGTTTAATTTATTGTCGTATTGTCGCATCCACCTTGTGTACAAACTACATCATCGTGTCTGTTTCTAGTTACATATTCGTTCGTGTTATTAACAAATGCAGTATTGTACATGCCAAGCTGTAAATTTTCCAAAAATTATAAAACAAAATACTAATTATACTTTGTCGCTTTTAATGCAGGCGTCCGACGAAGAAGCGCAGGCGATCAAGGAGCGCATCATAGCGGCGCGACGCAAAGTGCACAAGACCACCGGAGAACAAGTCGCGGCGAGGTGGACCTTCGAAGAAGGCGTAAGTTTAATATTACATTATAATCATTGTTAAAGCGAACGACCGGATTCTTATGACATTTTACTGTAATGGTTATTTCTGTAAGTAGATCTTTTTACACCTCAATTTATTAGTCAATATTTTAAAACTGGATGACGCCGGCATTTCTTAGCTGACTGATCCTTGAGAAGAAATGCCGAAATAAACTCAGAGGTCATGTTCTCTTGAGTCGAGATATCATATTATTAAGATATTATGCGAGTCTATCAATGCAAGGTTATGTCTGGAAGGGCATTTTGAAGAAAGAGCATTTATTCATCATTGTCACATTGATACACTACACTATTCCCACAGTCTACCGCAAACCAGGCATTCCTATATTTCACAACTTATTTTTCAGTGTACCTATATAAAAGTTTTGTGTTATTCCAGATTAAACGTCCGTACTTCCACGTAAAGCCGCTGGAGCGCTGTCAGCTCAAGAACTGGAAGTCGTACTTGGAATGGGAGAAGCAGCACGGGTCGTTGAAAAGAGCGCTCGTATTGCATGAGCGCTGTCTAATAGCCTGTGCGCTGTACGAGGAGTTCTGGATGAGGGTATGTTACACGATTACTGTAGATACACTTCTTAAAAGATTACCATTCTGATCATCACCAAGTACAGAGCTGCTAATTTCAAAAGACGTAAGAAAATGTATGTTTCTCTGCTAACCTTGTCAGATAACCCTTACACAAAGCAACGCAGGCCCGCAGGGCAACAATAGATAATAAATTGTCATATTAGTCGACGCTTGAGTTAGCAACAGTGTGTGTTCCACAGCTAATAAAGTTCCTGGAAGAGCGCGTGGAGAGCAACCCGGAGCTGGTGAGCGTGGAGCGCGAGGTGCTGGAGCGCGCATGCAGCGTGCACCATCTAGACAAGCCCGAGCTACATCTGCACTGGGCACACTTCGAGGAGGCGCACGGCAACGCGGCGCGCGCGGCCGAGATCCTCGACCGCATCGAGAAGACCTGCCCCAACCTCGTGCAGATACAGTACAGGTATGTGTCTATTGACCATAGATGTTCTATGTATGTTGCAGTTACTTTAGCAGCTAGTAGTTTCAAATAGATAAATGGCATATGTAATACAGGAAGAGAGTTCTAAACAAAGACAAAACCCACTCTTTCTTCATTATGACACATCAGCTGAGTAAGTTTTTCCGCAATGATTGCAGAATGGAATAGAATGCTCTTTGTTATGTACACCATATAAACTACAGACATAAATAAATATAGAAACAGCAGCATTTTTTAAAATCTTTGGCCATGGTCATCGGGACACATTGTTCTCTCCGTTAATGTGATTTTTTTTTGTAATGGACCGTATCTGGGAACCGTTAGGTTACGGAGATGTTGAAGGTCAAATTTCCCACTAATTTTACAAAAATTAAATGCGCTGCATACACTCATAAGCACAATGTTTGTGCTACATTGTGCGCTACCATAAAGAGCGACTTTTCATACCAAAAATAAAAGTAATTTGATTTCCCATAAATCATTTTTGCTCTTTATATGTTATTTAGTTTGATGTACAAAATGCGTAAATAACGGCTATGGGAAGGATCTTGTTACATTCTGTACAAACTTTCTTATCTCTTATCTCCAGACGCGTGAACCTAGAACGACGCCGGGGTGACTACGACAAGTGCGTTCAGTTGTACGAGGGCTACATAGCGTCTGCGAAGAGCAAGGCGGTGGCGTCGGCGCTGGCCATCAAGTTCGCGCGCTTCCTGTTCCACGTGCGCGCGCAGCCCGGCGCCGCGCGCGCCGCGCTGGACGCCGCCGTGCTGCGCGACCCGCTCAACGCGCGCCTGCACGCGCAGCGCCTCGACCTCGCGCTGCACACGCCCGGCACGCCCTACGAGGAGCTTGATGGTGCGCCAACATGCAGCTTTAAACCCGATTACGGCAAAGCCAAAAGAGGGTTATCATTTTAACATATAATTTGAATGTGCATATTCATGTTTCCTCATAACCCCTGAACTACTCGTTGACTTTGACAAATGAATCTTATAAAGCGTCATGTTGTTCCGCGGATAGGCTATATGACGTCACGTAAAATCCCATGGCGTCTTATGGTGGACCTAAAACCTCATCCAAAAAACAAATGTTTAATTTGTCGTGTTGCGTACACGATATATTAACGTTGACGTTTTTCGTTGTTGGGTTTAAATTTCTAGCTTGCTTTTTTCTCATAAACTCTAAATTTATTTGTCGGTTACAAATGACCTACATTTCACCAGTTATGTACAAGTCTCATGTAATAGGGGGTGAGCGTATTGCCACTAACCGGGCACAAACAGACTCCGGGCTGCTATTTAGAAATTCTTGAGAAAACCCTATAACACTGTACCCAATCTGAGAATGGAATCCAGGACCTCGTGCTCAGCAGTAAAGCTTACGAGCAATAGACTTATGTATGTGCGTGATAATGATGTCGTGCAGAGCTGGTGTCGTCGTACGGCAAGGAGGAGGGCGCGGAGCCAGAGACGTGCGCGATGCTGGCGTGGCGGCGCCGCGAGCTGGCGGAGGAGCTGGGCGGCGCGGCCGCGGCGCGCCAGGCGCACGCGCACGCGCGCGCGCTCGCCAAGCACCTGCGCAAGCGCGCGCGCAAGGACAAGCACGACCCGCCGCCACCGCCCAAGTAAACACTTGTTTTGTTTTCAACCTTCCGCTACTAATTCATTATTTATTCATTCGCAAAGGCTTCCTATGGCAGACGACGATAAAAATATTATTTATTCATTAGTTCGGGCTTCCTATGCCAGACGTGTGTCTGCCTATGTATGTCATACAGTCCACCAACCAATCAATGAATGCATATTCGACTGTTTGTTGTGTCCAGTGTGTTTGTGTTTACCATGTTATCTTTTTTATTTACTCCTTTGCCACCCTATTATAATTATGTTGTCATCAGCCAGTAACACTATATTACCACAGTAGCACATGCGTGGATTCCGGCAAGAAGAAGGAGAGCGCAGCGGCTCCCGCGAGCAGCGCGGCGTCGCCGTCGGGCGGCTACTACGCGGCGCCGGCGCAGGCCGCGCAGTCGTACGAGCAGCCCTACGCGCAGCCCTACCAGCCCGCCTGGGGTTACCAGCAGCCGCCCGGGCCCTACCAGCACCACCCGCACCCCTGGCCGCAGTACCCCAACTACTACTAACAGCACAGACACCATAACTACAATTATGTTAAAATTACCGACAAACGCGAGTCTATTCATTTAGGACTTTAGTTTCTGTACATACGATATCCTTCATAATATCGTCAAAGTTATAGACCATGAAGTTGACCCGTCTGTTTGTTAAACTTACGGCACCCCAAACCCGATGATAGAGTTTTGTTTGTCTAGGGGCTGATTTTTCAATAGTCCGATATTTTTATATCAACTGTCAAACCACAATTTTTATTCCCAGTTATAAGATAACTGACTATTGAAAAATCAACCCTAAATGAAAGAAATATAGCGATTTACAGGAAATGTTTATTTGACGTAAACATAATAACAAACATACATTACATATATTTTTAGGAAATAAATCTTATCTTCACAATCCAACATCTTATTATTTCGACGATTCATCAGTCTTCAATAATATTTTACCTTCCATTAAAATCAATATCCTAATGTGTATTAAAAAATAATGAATGCCTTCGGCCTCGCTATTTACATTCTCAATTTATGAGCTCAATAAGTTCATGGACATTCAAATTGCTGGCCGTCGAGAGAATGCGTTCTAGACACCTGCCAGTTTCATACAAATTCGCAAAACACAATACGTGTTTTGCGAATTTGATCTTTATTAGCTACTAGAATTGTCGCACTGACAGGTGTCAAAGACGCATTCTCTCGTCGGCCGCAATATAACTACGCTTTTGCCCGTAGACAGAGAATGCTATAGACGTCTGCAAAGGGTGTCGCAGAAAGAGACACCAAAAATACGTCACATATTTAGGGTTACCGTCTGTGGAAAAATGTACCCCACAATTTGTGAAAGTGGAAAACATTTTTTTATCAAAATGTCTGCTGCAAATTTTTGATGACGGTTTTGGTGTCCAATCTGTTCGTCCTGTAGCGACAATCCAATTCCGACGTAAATTATCATCGTCAGGAAAACTGCAACACGCCATTAATCTTTCCGATATTTAATTAACTAGCTGCACCACGCGCTTTCACCAGCATGTGTCTCGGTTCCATGAGAATATTGCGATAAAAAGTATCCTATCCTATCCTATGTCCTAACCCAGGTCATGGTTTATCGACGTGCCAAATTTCATCCAAATTCGTTCAACCGTCTTAGCGTGAAAGCGTAACAAATAAACTCACTTTCGTATTTATAATATTAGGAATAGGATACACACTGCAGAATACATATTTCCCATAAAAGTGGGTAATAATTTATGGAAAAGTTGGCAACACTAAATTTTTTAGGTTAGAATTTAATAATTGTTAATTTTGTGCTTTTTATCGATGAATTTACGTCTAGGGTACATTATACACAATATATGAACATAGTAAAATGTTATTGATAGCCTAGTTACTGATAAAAAGTGCTATACTTACGAGTGAAAGGACAAGCCTGACATTTTCGTTCCACTATCACTTTTACACCTTAAAACGCTACACCGCACCACGTTTTTTTTTTTTAAATGGTTGAAATATTAAGTCTAAATTGTTCACAACATAAAATAACATAAATTACTAAACAAAAAGCACATTTATACTGAATTTTGCAAGAAGACGCTATCTGCACGTTGACTGTCAAATTTTGTTTAGCAAAGTACTATGCTAACCTTGAAAATCATGGCACGCGCCGTGAAACAAGAAATCTCATCGTTCTGTCTCATTTCTTTACACGACATCGGCGTAATTTGCTCTTTTTCTTGTGTTAATGCGACAAAAGACATCAATTTGTCTATAGCATTCTCTGTCTACGCTTTTGTCTGGTCACATACCGAGCAACTACACTCTGTTCAATAAGTTAACCGTTTTTGACAGATGGAACTAGTGATTGCAGCAATGTTATAAATATATCATGCATTTCGATAATTTCACTTTAATTTGTATGTAGTATCAATTATCGATTTTTTCCTGTAGAATAAGAAAAGGCGCGGTTTTTATGCCTGTTTATTATGATTAAATACAAAACAATATAAATTAGCCGCTTTGTTTACTTTAATTTCGATTTTTCAGGTTTTATAGCGGAAATCAGCGTAAGGTGCAGCGCAGACGACAGACTATCCGTGACGCACTTTTTAGTCTGTGAAAATAGAACCTATGCAATTATATGCAGTAACGCACACGACGCGCAAAAAGTCCGGCGCACAAAAAATCCGTATAATTCGGGCACTTCGGGACACTATGATACTTCTAAGGCAGAATATCATGATAGACATTTAAAAAGACAGACAGCTCTGCCGACAGAATGATCGAAGATGTGCGTCGTGTGCGTTGAGTCTGTGAAAAATCCGCGACCGACTTTTTGCGCGCCATGCAGACTTTTTGTGCGCCGCAGACTCGATCGCACAAAAAGTGCGCCGTCTGCGCTGCACCTAAAAATAAAGTATGCACTGGTTTGCCGTATCAATTGTGTTGTAGTATATACACATACATACAGGGTTTACTACATATTAAAACAACTTTATTTATTCATAACATTTTATGAAAGTTTTAAAATCGAAATAATACATCTTATTTATTGTGGCAAATCCGTATCCTGGCAAATAATTTATGTATTTTATTGATATTTGAGTGGATGCAAGGTTTTTCTATACTGATTTACCTATAATATAAAATAATTATTTTCGATTTATTCATTTGAAGCGAATACATTCGATCCCATCACTTAGTACGATAGAATGTAACTTAATAAGCATAATAATTATATATTTTTTAAACTGATACACGTACTGTATTATAATGTATATGAGAAGTCATAAATAAGATAAGGCAGTTTATATATTTATTTTATTACGCATTTTAAAGTATTTTTTACGTAATCTGGAATAATTACGTTCTAAGGCAGCTGTCAAAAAACGGTTAACCCAGTGGAGTGTAATGTGTCAAAGTAACAATCGCAAAATCATCCTTTTTAATAATTCAAATAGAGTAGTACTAGACTCATTAAAGTACGAATCATAAAAAAATATCAAAAAATTTATTCCATTCTTCATTTACTTACATGCATTTGCACGAGAAATTTTATGCGGTACATTACATTAGGTAAATGCCATAAACTCATAATTTATTATTGACTTTTCCGTCATTTGAGATTAAATAAATCCATCTACTGAATCGATAAAACTTCTTAATCTATTGCTAGAAAGTATGCTCACTACGGTTTACGTATGTTTATTCTAAAACGAACAAACTCCGCTTCTTACTGCCCTTGGCCAGTTTTTGAACAATTTTGATCAGCCGCACGCGGCTTTTGCCGCCTTCACAGCTGAAAAAGAAATAGTAATTTAAATTAGCAAGTGTTTGTATTTGTACTTTTGATAGCTAAAAGTTCAGTGAAAACAAGAAAAACTGTAGCCATATTAAGCAGGACATCATGGCCCGGCTACACGACGTCAAAACTTGATGTCTGCCCACAAATATATAGGACAAATATCTATAGTAGGACTTTTAATTAGCTGCAGTAAAATGACAGCTTATAGATAGATAGATAGACATTCAATTCAAAATCAATCAATGTTTGATCCATTGAAAGCTGTCACTTACATATGTTTTCTAACCTAACATTCAGTTATTTTTAATTTTCTTGTTATTACCTCTGTGTGCTGTACCAGGATTTACTAACCCCGGTGTACATTTATTTCCCAAACATATAGCAAAAAAAAAGTGGGAAAAGACTATACGTCGCAAAAAAAAATTTTTAGTTCGTCTTCCAATTCTTTAAGCTTCCTGGTATAATACATGTTATCGATAACGATGTTAGACCGGTTTTAACACAAAAAATAGCGATTAAACTGACGTAAACAAAGTGAAAATGATTTGACAGCAGCCATCGCGCCGCTGGTGACATCTGCGCTGAGCTTTGCGTGTGGATCCCCATTATGGCTACATAGCTCTCTTAATTGAGATTTATATAGTTTTGAACGATTTCTGTGTAAATTCACTATTCGAGCACAATTTTGATGCGAGCTAGTACTATTAATAACTATCATAAACTTGAATGAAACTACAATGTATATTATATACAAATAATATTTGATTGTTTAGGATTAAATCAAAATTTGCCAATTGCGTTCCATTCACATCACTAGTAGAAATAGTGTGCCAACATAAACTATCGAAATGACAGTAAGAAGTGTCATTTTACTGCAGCTAATTAGAAGTCAAGACTATTGATAAGTTTGACTGACCTTCCCTCTCCTTCCGGCGTAACTTCTTGCGTCGTCGGTCGATGGCCGCGAGCTCCGCCTTCACCGAGTGGTACGCTTTGCGCAGGTCGGCAAGTCGTGACGTCAGCACGTTGATGCGCGTCTGGCAGTCCCACGAAGGATCTGTTTTGATAATAAAGTGATAAGAAACTAGGTAATCTTAGAAGTTTTATTTTTCAAGCTAATGAATCACGAGATATTAAAAAATAAAATTGCCTGGTATGCCAATTCTGGGCACAGGGTACCCAACTTTTCCAAATAATCCTGAGCCATCGTCACCATCGAATATTAACGAACGAATGGACACTTACCCAGTTCAACGTAGAAGTTGTACTTGAGCGGCGGATGGTGCGTGTGGTGCGTGTGATGCGCGTGGTGCGCGTGCGGCGCGTCGTCCGTGTCGCGGCGCGTGCGGCGCGAGCGCTGGCGCGCACCCACTGAGCTCTCCGACGCCTTGCGCGACCGGCCTCCGCCTGAATCAAATTATACGTTGCTAGCGATCATCCCCTGCCTCGCACGGTATTTAAGACAATCATGACAAAACAAAAACATTTCTTATAATTTTAATATTAAGGTAATAGGCTGCGCCCCGCGGGTTCATTCGCATGTCTCGACCCCATGAGAATACCAGCATAAAATGTATCCTATGTCCTAATCCAGGTTATGGTCCACCCATGTGCCAACTTTCATTCAAATCCGTTCGGCCGTTTTAGTGTGAATGCATAACAAACAAACTTATACAAATCAAATAATTTCTCTTCATAATATCAGTTTAGATTATACTCATAAACATTCCGAAATAAATTCTCTAAAAACAGAAAACCACATTAAAATCCATTGCAAAGTTTAGAAGAACAAAGCGGTCGCACAGACAGCCATGAACACACACAATTATTTATAAAAATAATATATGTGTAGATATAGATTTTTCCGTTACTAAGACTATTCTTGAATCCATTTGCCATCCTAGAGACAAAGGTAACACTGAAGGGTCTAGGTGTAACACTGACGCCTAGAACTTGGAACAGCAACGCTGATTGGTGGCATATGCATGGTGTACTGGAGCCGTATTATGGAGTATTAATGCCTATCACATGATTCCAGTTCGAAAAAGGGACGGTGCTACCGGTCATGTATAGCTCCGTCTCTTTCTCGCATTAAAATCATAATGGCATTAAACATCATAATACAATACCTGTAAACCTATGCCTGCCTGAATAAAGGTGTGATTTATATTATAATAATTTGTAGCATAACTGACCGTGTGCTTTTTCGACGTCGAGTCCGGCCGCATCGTTCACTCGCCCTTCGTCTTCGTCCTCCTTGCGTTCCGAAGGGCTGTCCCGCTCTGATATGCGGCGTTCCCTGTTGGATTCCAATATAACATGCATATTAATTAACTGTGGTAAAACATTAAAATGTTGGCGTCAAAACTGTATATGTAGTTGTACGTAGTTTTTACGCCAAAATAAAACTGTCTTCAGTTGAATTGACACGTGTCGGGCTAATGATGGTGACAGTAAAGCCACACATGTTTGGTATGGCTGAGTATGGCTAATGCATTTTTGATCGTCCGGCTAGGTTGTCGGACGATCGATGAGCGATCGGAAATAGCTAGCTAGTAGCTAGTTTTATTGTTGTTTCAGCCACTCTCTATAATATTGTTATGGCTTAGTGCATCTTTTTCTACTGCGAAATGAAGTTTGACGTGAGTGACGCCGGGATTAGTTGCTATATTCTATGCTTTATTTATTCTGGGCTGATTGTCACGTTGTTGTTTTGAAGTTGTATATCTTCTATATAAATAAATATCTCGTGTCACAGTGTTAGTTACCATACTCCTCCGAAACGGCTGGACCGATTTGTATGAAATTTTGTGTGCATATCGGGTAGGTCTGAGAATAGGCTATTATTTTTCATACTCCTATTTTTTTTTTTTGCAAAACGTCGTTTGCGGGGTCAGCTAGTTATTAATAATAAAAAAAAAAATACTAATACCTGGACTAATATAATTATTAATTACATATACTTCTTTTAAAACAATATAGCAGAGGGGCAATTCTCGTAATTTTTAAGAACGTTCACAGTCTGATCTCAGTCTCAATCTGTCAAAAATACTTCAAATTTCCCTACATTTTGACAAGTTTTTGACATTTGTTTGTCGCCGAGATGAGACTGCGACTAGATTTTGAACGTTTTAAATTAGCAGAATTGGCCTTAAGGTGTAATAGAATAAAGGCAAGTCCTGAAAGTAGTTTTTTCATAATTTACTACTGAATCGATTTCAGTAATATTTTTTTCGAAAATTATGTACTTTTTCATACTAACCACCGATTAAGCCAAATAAAATTAAATCTTATCTCAAGGCAATAAGACTCAAATTTAAATGCATAAAGTAATGCTAGTACTAAAATGATTTTCTTAAAAAAAATTTTTTTTTGGTCATTGTATTATGCTTTTAACTCAATACTCTAATTGGGATGTATGAGGTCTTGCGTTAATTATGTTACACCTTGTATACGCCGCTGCGACAAGAGTGATTTCTTCAACCATTGTTGCCTGATTGTGTAGCCAGTTTAAAGAGTGTGAATCATGAGCCTTGCTGTTGCAGATATATTGCATCACATGGCCCAGCCATAGATTGCTCAGCCATAAGCTGAGAATTTGAAAACTTAAAATCTAAAGGGCTTTGAAGGTCCATGGCTTACCGAACTGTCCGCCATTTTGATTTTTTTTTCAAAATGGCGGCCACGCATTAAATGCATACAAATTGATAGCTGACATCAATGCAAACATAATAAGACCAAACCACGTAAAGTATCACGTTTCCGAGATATTGCGTTGCCCAGATCGAGTAGGTTACCAGTACAGCTTTACAGTCTCCCCCCCCCGACCCCCGAAAACAAAAAGAATAGTAACCTGTGCGGAGGCGACAGGTCGAGGCTGCTGTCGGGCGTGGTGGGCGGCGTGTGGTCGGGCGCGCGCGCGCGGGCCCAGCGCGCCTCCGCGCCCGCCGCGCCCGCGCACGCCGCGCCCGCGCCCGAGCGACGCTCTTCTGCAACACCATAATAGGACGTGTCACGACCGACAGTCTAAAAAGGCTAATGCTTTTGTAAACTTCGGTAACACGATGTGCTTCTGTAAAGTCCCACATGAATCTAAATATCTTTTTAAACTTTCCAAAACGTACAACATACACACATACAATTCAGCAACATATTGATATATCCAACCTACCTGCCAGAAGGCAGAATAAGAAAACTCATCCACACCATGTGTAGATGCTCGATTGAAGTAGAAAGAGCACAGAGAGTGCTTCTTAAAGTAACCTTAAAAAAGCCCTATCTGTTCTCTACTGAGTTACTCTTAATGTAAGACGAGTTCTCAGAGTCCGCCAGCTTTTCATTCATTCTAACTGCACCAAAACTCACAAAAATATTAAAAGCAGATCTAGTCATAAGCAAAAACAGATGGACAACGAAGTAATCTTATAAGAGGTTTGAGGTACGGAACCCTAAAAACGATAGAATCTCAACACTTGAACTCATTGGTAGCCAGACTCTCCTCAGCTTAAAATCTAATATATAAAATTCTCGTGTCATAGTGTTAGTTACCATACTCCTCCGAAACGGCTGGACCGATTTGTATGAAATTTTGTGTGCATATCGGGTAGGTCTGAGAATCGGCTACTATATATTTTTTTTTTTTGCAAAACGACGTTTGCGTGGTCAGCTAGTAACAAATAAAAGGTTGCAAAACACTGATTATGATGACTTGCAACAATTAATAGAAATACCCTGATCTGACCCTGAATCAAACGAAGTACAATGAGAAAAGACATACACACACATAACACATATACCATACCATATCTGAAATCACCTCTCTAGGCATTGCTCAATAATACTTTGTAACCTAGCTGTAATTCATATTTAAAGTTACTCTTGTTGTGTTAACCTGTGAACATGCTTACTGTATTACCTGGACAATAAACAGTTCTATTTCTAAAGCAAGAACTGTGTAATTTTGGACAGAGGCGCTGCTTGAGAAGGAACATGTCAACATATAGTCGCCGGCACGTAACTTAGCAAGGTTTTGGCGTAATGGGAGTAAGTTAGCGCAAATACAGTATATATTAGTACAATAAGAAAATGGTCACTTTTATTGTTTGTCATTATACTATGGTAATTGCCATAGATTATTTCTATAAATGTCTGTTTGCAAGAAAGTTAAAGAAAGGAAAAACACATCTATCGATTCTTGCCAAGTTACGTGCCGGCGATAATACCTGGCTAACGTACGTTTAATGTTAGATCTCTAGTTCGCCACGGTCTAAAAGAACGTCTATGTATGTCTGTACAAGTTTACCTTTGGTATGCTGGTGCGGCGGCGCGGACGCGAAGGGCATGTGCAGTCGCTGCCGCGGCGGCGCCGGCTCGGCGTCCGGCGCCGGCGAGCCGGGGATCGTCTCCTCACACAGCAGTAGTGAGATGTTGCCGTCCTCGTCGCGTCCCTCTCGCACTTCCCGCATCTCCCTTCCCTCTCGCACCTCGCGCATCTCCCGTCCCTCTCGCACTTCGCGCATCTCCCGTCCCTCTCGCACCTCGCGTCCCTCCCTTCCCTCACGCGCGTCCCGTGCTTCCCGCGTCGGCAAGGCTTCGCGCGGCCCGCCCGCGACTACAACGCTTGCGCCTGTAAGCAGGTTGACTAATAATGCCAATGCCAAATTGATTTAGTAGCATGGAGTAACAAATTTTATTACAGGGTTCTCACTGGAACAAAACTGTAGGCTACATACCATATCATTTGGTTTATTCATATAATTATATTATAAACTTAAACAACACAATACTGTATAGTGTATACAAACACAATCGTAATAATTATTTACATTTATATGTCATCATCAGTGATCGGATAATCGGGCGCTAATATACGTAAACTTCACTTTTATTCCCACGAAAGAATAATACGGACATGCCTTACGGCATTTCTGTCGGTCGTCTAATTACGTTGACCAGGTAATATTATTTGCTGTCTCACTCACGAATAGATTTTGAATAATCATCTACTCAAATGTATGTCTTTGTGTTGCTTGCTTGGAAATATCAATAATAAAAAAAAAATACAACTGTGAATTTTTTTTGCAGTCAAAAATAAAAATATTTTTTAGTCTTCTGTTCGTATAAAATATAATAAATTTGTCGTTTCGATCACTAATCTGTTAGATAGATAAATCAATTTCCACTACTTGACCACATTGTGCACATTATAATTTTTTATTGATTTCCATTTGTTTTGAATAAAATAAAGATACTAAATCAAAATAACCACTGTTATAATTTAATTAAGTTTGTTATAGAATAGAATAGAATACTCTTTATTATGTACACCATTATAAATTGTTGTTTTTAAAAAATTGTTCAATTTTATTATTTATTCAGAAAGGAATGTCCATATTATTCTTTCGTAGGAAGAAGTTTAGGTATATAATTGCCAGATTATCCGATCACTGGTCATCGTTCATATTCACGGGCAATCGGTTGATGACAGGCCACCGATAAACATTGGACTCGCGCACGCTAAATTACGTCATTGTGACGTTGCCGGCAAGCTCCGAGGTGGGAATGGACGAAGCGATCGTCCACTCACCTTGCGATCTTCAGTCGAAATTAGCTCACGCGCTACTAGGCTCTATCTCTTTCGTTTATTGTTTTCATCAGACTGTGGGTGCCTATTATCATCTTGACTATTCTATTTCAGACTGTTTTCTGTGTTGTGTGTTGCTCAATACAATTGTGAGTACTATAGCAGACTTGACTGTCATTCCTCTGCTTATTACACACCCCTAACTATTACTATAAAACTATAACAGGGATCATCGTTGTTCAGCCCAGGAAAATAAGGCAAATAAAGCTGCGAAATAAATCCTAGTTAAGATTTATCACCGAAAGGCGAACAAAAGGCTGGCAGCATTGCCCCTTATATAGCGATGCTGAATCTTTGGGCAAAAAATAGGCCAGCGCTTTGGTTACGCGAAGAGAGAGTATTATTTGTCGATTTATTAGATTAGTGAAAAAAAATTGTGCCATTGGCTTCTTCGTTGACCTTTTATACAGTTTTGTCCAGATGGTAAAAAAGTCAGCCAGTATATGTGCAAAAGACTTTTCACGCAGTAACTATTTCTAATGACTAAATAAAGATAATTTCGGTGAGAATGCATCAATCGGATTTTAATTTCAGAAAATATTTTAATTTCCTGGGCCATGTCCCCTTTTACCTTACACCACGTAATATTGTTTTGTGAGGATTATCTAGGTTTTAATGTAAGTAATGTAGTACTTACTGTGTTTCCGCTCGTTCTTGCAGGCGTCCTCTAACATGAGGAGCGACTCTCCCGCACTCCACTCTCCGGGCGACTTGCCCGCGTGCAGCGCGCGCGCGCCCACCGTCATGCCGCTCACCACTCCCACTCCCGCGCCGAGCGACCCGAGCGAGCCCAGCGACGCGAGCGATCCGAGCGACGCGAGCGACCCGTGCTGCCCGTGTGTTGTGTGCGCAGGCGACGAGCGCTCGCCGCTGCCCCACTCGTCCACCACTAGCTTGTCGATTATTAACCTAAGAGAAAAAAAAAAAAATGTACAGACATGACGAAATTGGCTCCTAAACAAAAAGTTACTAGCTTGCGTCTAAACTATTATTGGTTAATTTTAAATAATTTAATATATGTATTTTTTAAACTGTTTTATTTTTATTTTAGTGATTATCAGTGGAAATTTGTAAACTTGCTTTTAAGTTGTTAGTTGGCTTTTAATTTCTTCTTTTTTAGAAGGTCGTAAAAGTTAGCTGTAAGTTTTCTGAATAGAATAAATAAAATACTTGTGGAATGTGTACAAGTGCCTTACCTTCTATCAGAGTCGTCAGAATCGCTGGAGTCGGTGCGCTCGTCACTAGGGAAAGGCAGCGTCACGGCAGCGGCGGCGGCAGCGGCCGACTGGTTGATCTGACTTGACAGCTTCTGTATGGTGTCACTCAGCACCTTGTTGTTCTTGCCGGGCACGCTCAGCGGCAGCTCGGCCACGCTCTTGCGCCGCTCCAGGATGCTCAGCGGGCTCTGCAGCCGAGGTGCGACTTCCTCGGGCTTCACCTTCTTAACGTCAAGTAAATCACGCTTCACGTCAACCAAGTTTGATGGCTCCCCAAATATCGTCTCAGTACTGACCGGCGGTGTCGCCCTCTTTATGGCCTCAGTCTTTACTAAAGGTTTCGTCGACTCTGGTTTTACGGTCCTTTGCTCGGGAGATTTCGGGGACAATTTAGATTCGGGTTTGATCGGTTTAATGGTGTCGGTCTTAGGCGTGATCGGGCGGTCGGCCATGGGCGGTGGAGACATAGACAGTCTCTTGGCGCTGCTGATAGCTTTGAGCAGTTTCTCCGCTATCTTGGGTCCCTCAGACTGCAGCAGGAACCCTGGAGGCGGCTCCGGCAGCACGTCAATCCTGGCGGGACTGTCCGGCTCCGACTTGTCTTCCTCAGTGTCAATCAAGGGACTGGAAGGAGGCTGCAGCTTCAGTAACGCAAGCTCAACTGGCACAGGGTCCAATTTCTTTTCAATTTTAATCTTGAGTGTATTTTCTTTGTGTTCTATGATAGGTATAGTGACAGAGAGAAGTTTCGAAGGCTCTTCTTTCTTTGGCTTCTCTATCTTTGGGTTGTCTATGTCTTCTACTTTATGATCTGATGTCGTTGCCGCAGTGACAGTAATACTAGGCGTAGTAATTGTGCTCGCAGTAGTTTGTATGTTCGTGTTAGCGGGTGGTGTTTCTGGGTTGTTTTGTGGTGGAGGTGTTTTAGGCGGCTCGGGAACTTCGTCTTCAGGCTGTTCTTTCACTTCTACTACTACTTCTTTATCGGGTACTTCAGGGTCCGGTTCCCTTGGTTCGTCTTTTACAGGAGTGTTTGGGGTTTTAGGTTCCTCAACTACAGGTAATACTGGGGTCGGTTCTCTCGCTACCTCTTTTATTGTTACATCCTCTGGTTCATCGTCTGAGGACTGCTCATCGTCTGCTGGACTGTCTGGGGAGTCATCTATGAGTTCTCTCAACTTTGACACTTTGCTCTTCTTAGAGTATGTTTCTTGGTTTTTCGCCGGAGTGAAACCTTCAAAGGTCGGTCCTGAACTACCGTCGCCTGGGAATGAATCGTCGTCGAGTGAGAACAGTCCATCCTTAGAATCGTCCTCGGGACTCTGGCGGCTCGCGTCTCGACTGGCGCCGAAGTCTCTAAACGGCGACAAGGAAGGAGATCTGAGAGACGACGGCCGCGGTCGCATCGGGTCCTCTGAGATTTCTTCACTCAACGACTTGGACAGAGTAGACGTATATTTACTTGGTGAAATGTCATCGAAAATACGATGAGTGCGCTTCTTCTTTTCATCATGCAGTTCTAGTTCGAAGGGTTCTGGTTCTTTGAACTCGTACACGTCTTCGGCTTGTTTGTCTTGTTGCATGGGTTCGGTCGGAGGGGCGGCGGGGCCCACGGGGGGCGGGGTGTCCTTGTCTTCTTGCTTGGTGTCTTCGGGCTCCTGTTTAACGGTGTGTAGTCCCTTGAGCTCGGAGCGTATCTCGTTAAGGTCGTAGTCGCGGCCCTGGTGGCCGGCGTTGGGTCGCGTCTTCTTGGGCGGCGACACGGATGTGGGAGTGGACACGGTCCGCACCGGCCTCTTGCGAGGCTTGCTCGAACTGCTGCTGTCACTTGACTTCACATCTTTAGACCTTGAAGGATCTGTAGACAAGGAACATGTTATACTATAAATTGTTTCTTGGAAATGAACCGGTATCATATCAGGTAGCATTAGGTTGCTTTACTTTTTGAGCTCGATTTGTCATCTGACTTCTTAGGTGGCCTCTTGACGTCGTCGTCACTTTCCGAGTCGCTGTCTGAATCCGATCGTGCCGATGATTCTGTAGGAAATAGTTACAATATCAGTTCAAAATGCTAGTGGTAATAAATTAACTACATCATTAGCAGATACCATATCAGACAATTTATTTGTTTATATATACTTTATTGTACACCACAAACATACATAACAAAAAAAATATTGAACGCTACAAAATATACAATAAATAAGCGATAAAGCCGCCCCTTTTCGCTTTTGTGAGATCTCTACCAGGTAACCTTGGAATTGTGTGATTTGCCTGGACATAAAATGAGGCTGTTGTTGGTGCAAATAATAAGTGAAAAGTGTAAGTGTGAATTTGTATAATTATAAATACCTTCGATTCTTTTGCTCCTGACTCGCCTACTCATACCAGACCCCTGAAAGAGATATATGATAAAGATACAGTGAATTAAAAACAGTACGAAATTCTATTTGTATATAGTAGAATCTTAGTGTGCATTCACAAGCGACATGAGTTGACGCCAGCCGCAGACGCTTCAACGGCTGCCGTCGACACGCGTCAACCGTTACAGTTGCCTCTATCGTCATCGTGTGTTGTTCGTGCGTATGCACACTTAGCCAAAATTAGAGCATTATAGGATTATATTGGTCGAGTAGCTGTGTTATTTTCAACACAACTAAGTCTTACAGACGCTAACACCCGAAGCGTACGCTGGACTTACGCTAAGAGGAAGACCTATATACTGAGAACAACATGAATGTAACGGCCGCGTTGCTTGTAAAGGGGAGATGTCAAATCCCGTACATTTCATTTTAAACGTTTCATGTACAGAATATATGGTAACAGTTTGCGCGTCGATGTCCCTGCCACCCTGTATTATTGTTTTTGCCAACAATCAAAATGATTTATTCCTACTAAAGTGATATCATGTGCAGTTTTTTTTTGCCAACAATCAAAATGATTTATAACTACTAAAGTGATACGATGTGTAGTTTTTTTTTTGCCAAAAATCAAAATGATTTATTCCTACTAAAGTGATACCACATGCAGTTTTTTTGCCAACTATCAAAATGATTTATTCCTACTAAAGTGATACCACATGCAGTTTTTTTTGCCAACAATCAAAATGATTTATTCCTACTAAAGTGATACCAAATGCAGTTTTTTTTATCAACTATCAAAATGATTTATTCCTACTAAATTGATTGAAAGTGTAGTTCTTATACGAATAATAGCTCGTATGATACCTTCTTGTTGCGCTGCTCATGCTGCGTGACGTTTAGCGCGATGCGCTGCGGCTTGATCCACTCGTCGTAGCGCGTGTTCCAGCCGGTGTAGTGGACGCGAAGCAAGTCACCCGTCGCCGTCTTGTCGATCACCTTCGCCTCGTACGTCACCTGCGGTAGGAGGCAGCGATCAATCTACGTCATTTGACAACACAATGCTCATTGAATTTCAATTTGTTTTTTTTTTTTCATTTAATTATTTATGTACACACAGTAAAATGGACACAGATACGACATAAAAAAAAGAAAATCATAATTCTTAAAATAATAAGTGTTCGGTGTTTTCACTGGACACCTTAGTTTGCAATATCGGCGTGACGCGCTGAACTACATAATTCTATTATCTAACACACTAATATTATAAAGGACAACGTTTGTGAGCGTGTGTTTATATGTTTGTTATTTCTTCACGCTCAAACGACTGGAGCAATTTTGATAAAATTTTGTATGGAGGTAGCTGACACCCTGGATTAAGATATAGGCTACTTTTTATCCCGATATTCCCACGGGATCGACACTTATGCGGGTGCAACCGCGGGTCGCAGCTAGTTGAATATATTTTATATTCGATTCAGTGCACTTCTGTCTACCACGTTAGTCGGTAGTGTTTACATTTTATCAACTTTTTAGTATCAATTTATCAGTATGAAAGCAAGTTAATAGTACGCATAATCAGTGTATAATGTTCCCACTGCTGGGACACAGGCCTCCCCTCTGAGAGTGAGAGAGGGAGTATGCCGTAATCCACTACGCGGACCCAGTGCTGGTTGGTAGATGACATAATCATAATCATAGTCATAGTCTTCAAATTTTTGGTTCTAGGACATGCCGGTTTCCTCACGATGTTTTCCTTTACCGTTGTGAGAGTGGTAGTGATTAATTAATTTACATAAAGTAAAGCACTTTTCAGGGTTCGAACCCACGACCTACAACTCGTAAGTTGCGGCCGTTGCCTCTGTGTCACCACTGCTCTCAATAATAAAGCGTTCAACATAAACATTTGTTTCACCTCAAACACTCCGAGACCTTGCTAAGTACCCTGACAATAAGACTTAAATAACTAAAATAAAAACAGTTGTTTGCTTCGTACTTTTACCTTAGATTCGGACTGCGTAGGTCCGTAGTACACTTTCAATTTGTCTCCCACTTGAGCTTTTACGTTTGATACTCCCGATCTCGGCGTTGGTTCATTTGTTGATGGCCTGTGAGTGTAAAAAGAAGTTTGTAATGCGCACAGGATAGGATCAACTCTAGATGTTGTCACAAGGTTTACTCTTCGAAATACAGTAATTTATTTTTTTTCCTCTTTTCTCGTATTGTCTTGAATTACCATTATAAGGTTAATTACCTTTAACCCGTCAAACGATCGCCTACTACAGTCATATTCGAACTTTAGTGCGGCTCTGAAGTACGCTACTCGCTACGCAGTACCTCACCCCTCGCCCCCTGTGAGACGTGAATTTGTAACTGCGCAGCGATTCGCCCGATGTTCCGAGCAGCCATATTGTTTGAATCTGGCTGTAAAAGCCGTTTGCATGTAAGCACTCAACAGTTTTTACGATTATATTTATTCTAGTTTCGTAGTTTTGTAATGAAAAATTGCTGGTACAGACGCCAGCACATCAAGCTACCCGAAACTGTCAAATTTTTCCAATCAACTTTGAACCTTATGCTTTAGCGGTAAAGTTGAAAATCTATTAAAGAAATCTGACAGATTGTAGTAGCTTGATGTGCTGGCGTCTATACATACGCTTTAATAATAATGTCGGGTTATTTTGGTAATTTAAGACCATTAGGCAAATTATCTCCCTCTATATCAGGAGTGTTAAAGATGATCCATGGTTACAAAGATGAATAATTAACTGATATCATCACTAGGAGGTGACCAAAACTGACCAAAGCACAAAGTTACTCACTCTGTGTTCTTTCTCTTCCGCGGTCGTTTACTGCTGTTCGAAGCGATCGTATTGCCGCTGCTGGCTGAGTTCGCGCTCTGACTGCGACGACTTTGCATCTTCTTTATGGGGCCACATCTACTAAATATAAATGAAAATGCGTTATGCTACCAACTATATCTTAAATAATATTATAAGGAGAAAAGATTTGAAATTGTTTGTTTGTTTATTTGTTACGCTTTCGCACTAAAACGGCTGAACGCATTTGGATGTTTGGAAAATGGGTAGACCATGACCTGGATTAGGACATATCATACTTTTATCCCGGTATTCCCACGGGATCGATACATCTGCGGGTGAAACAGCGGGACACACTGTGTGTAATCTAAATTAATATTATTAAGAGGTAAAATTGTTTGTAAGCGGTAATCTCTGGAAGTATAGATCCGCTTTCAAAAATTATGTCTTTGATAGAAAGCTATACTATTGCAGAGTGCCATAGCATAATCAGCCTATAATGTTCCCAGTGCTGGGACACAAGCTTTCTCTCGGTGAGAGGGAGTGAGCCGTTATACACCACGCGGGCCCATTGCAGGCTGGATACGTTTTATAGTATAGTCGACTTCCACGCGAAAGAAGTCGCGGGCAGAAGCTAGTGCCCAATATTTTAAGCCCATGTAGTATTTATTATTTTAGTAAAAAAACTAGCTGATCCCGCAAACGTCGTTTTACATAAACAAAAAAAATAGATAGTAGCCGATTCTCAGACCTACCCGATATGTACACAAAATTTCATACAAATCGGTCCAGCCGTTTCGGAGGAGTATGGTAACTAACACGGTGACAGGAGAATTTTATATATTAGAGATAAACTGGATCTATAGAAAAATATATCCTGCAAAAAACATGAATTGAGCCTTCTTGTCTTTTAGATCGATACTAATATTATAAAGGGGTTACTTGTTTGTAAGTTTGTATGTAGGGGTAATTTCTGGAACTACCAGACGGATTTGAAAAATTCTTTTCGTATTTGATACAGCCCAATACTTGAGGAAGGCTGTAGACTATTTAACATCTTGGTATGACTCTTAAGAGCCGAGCAAAAAGAAATGAAAGTCAGAAAGAAGGCTAAGCGAAAACGAAGTGATAGCGCAGGTAGGCGATGCGATGCGACGGGGCGGGTTGAGAGAGCAAGAAATTTCACGCGGCCGAAGTCGCGCGCAAAAGCTAGTAGTAGTAGATGTAATGGTTAGTGTATACCTTGAAGCCCGTCCAGAACTGTCGCTGTCAGTTGAAGCATGCGGTCGTCGCGATGCACGCGACGTCCCCGCACTCATACCTTCGCCTGGAAAAACATGTATGTCATTGACCTATCGAACAAAAACTTAGTTACACAACTAACGTGGCTCTGTTTCAGCTTTTATTCTCATAGGTATGGAAGTAAAAACCGCAACTTGTGTCACAAAATCGTGAGTATGGTCAACCCCGCATGACAGTAGTAACACTTGAATTACAAAAACTGCCCTTTAAGGGGGATGCGCTCACCGTCCGATCAGGACCAGCCTAGCGATTCTGTAAAAATCTCACCGTGATAATATAGGTGAAGTGAGCGTGAAGTGAACTATCAATGGAGGCAATCCCTAACATCAGGTGGAATGACAGTTCACTTTACCTTAGTTTTCACGGTGAGATTTTTACAGAATAGCACTGCAGGCCCGTGCCGGACGGCGCGTACGTGTTCCACGCGCGTCTCAAAGATATGTCAGCAATATAAGGGCCGAAGTCTGCCGGGGCGGCGGGATTGTCCGAAAGGGTTACCGCTGCCACGGAACATAAAGGGCTAAGGAAGGAACACGGGTGGTTTTTAGTCAGTAAGAGTCTGACACTCCCTTCTGCTCCACCCAGAGCGGGAGGGGTCATTTGATGACTTCCCATACTCAAAAAGAAAAAAGGGCGGATGCGCTAAGATAGCCCGGTTAGGTAGACAGGTGGTACAGTCGAGTTCATTAATATATTGGCAGTGACAATGTTTCAAAATATTGTAAGCGTTAAAATAATCATATTATTCTATACAAACTTATATCAATAAAATGTTATCATATAAACTGTTCATAAGGTCTAAGTTTGTATAGAATTATATGATTATTATAACGCCAATATATTTATGAACTCGACTGTACCTTCAATTTTTAAAAAAAAAATTACAATTTTCAGGTCGTCAGGTTATATGTTGATTAAAATATGATTCGCGACCGAAACAAACATGTCTTCAGAATTATAATCATCAATACAACCCTCGAAGTTCATATAATCCTATTGATTGACATTTCATGATAGTAATTCGACTTGATAAAGGAAAGAATTTAAATTTAAAACTAACGAATAAGTGTGGGTCAAATTAAATTAGCTAGAGAAACTCCGCAGACCTAAAAACGACAGTAAAAATAATAATAAAAAATATTTTTTGGGGTTTAACAACCACAGGTAGTTTAGTTAATGGAAGGATGAGTTCAGAATATATGGTTTTTTTTGTTATATATCTTGTTAAGATATTCATATCCACCACATCTGTGAAGTTTACACGAAATTAACTGATTTTTTTGACCGATATTGGCCAAGGTCGTTGACCCCAAAAATAATTAAATACCAAATTAAAAATAAAAATAATAATTTTTTTTTTGTTGTTTTATGATGTATAGATATTTATACCTACCCATCACGCCTAAGGGGTTTCGCTGGCTAATTCAATTTGACCCTGTAGAAAAGATTAGACAGTACTTACTCTTGGAAGACAAGGGCCGTCTCTTAGGCGTCCTCTTGTCGTGTCCTTCTGTCCTGACGGGCGTGGCGGTGCGTCCTTTGGACTGCGACCGAGGCTTCACCACCACTTTTTCTTTTTCCTCACTCGTGCTGGTCGACGCGCAGCTTTTATCTTTTTCTTTCTCCTTTTCTTTTAATTTATCTTCTTTTTCTTTTTCCTTCTCTTTTTCTTTCTCCTTTTCTTTTAATTTCTCTTCTTTCTCCTTTTCTTTTAATTTCTCTTCTTTTTCTTTTTCCTTTTCTTTTTCTTTCTCCTTCTCTTTTTCCTTCTCCCGTTCTTTTTCTTTTTCCTTTTCTCGTTCTTTCTCTTTGTCCACCCTGTTAATTTGATGAAATTATAAATTAAGGAAAGGGGTCATAAATTGGAGTGAATTGATGCTATTGATGATAATAAGCTGCGTTCACAATTCTGCTTTCAGTTTGTGTAATTAAGGAAAAATAACTTTATTGAGGGACATATTATAAAGTTTATTTAACCGCTACAACTTTAATAATTTTTCTATTATTAGTCATGAATTCTTATTTACACTGACGTAAAGTAAATTTTGTTAAGTGGAAATAAAGTCAATTTGAATAGGTTTTACTTACTTGGGGGCGGTGACAATAAGCGGCTGGTTGTCGGCGCTATCCTCTCCGTCGCTAGTGCGGGCTTTCTCCTTCATTTTCTCTAGTTTCTCAATTTTCTCTTCTTTTTCACTTTTCTCACTCTTGTCTGTCTCACTTTTGTCAGAATCTTTGTCTTTTCCCCGCTGCAACTGAAATAAGGTTCAGTTCAGTAAGGGAGCGTAAGAAGTTACCAGGGAGGCCATTTACATAAGTTTGTATTAGGTTCGACGTACATCTAGCGAAGCGTATTTGGTTGTCAATGCCAAATAAATATCAACTTTGTGTACCATAGAGTAAAATTTTAGTTTTGGTAAGTCGACCGACTCGCAATATCGTGATGGCACAGTTGTGAGGGTCTCGCAAGATTGTGTGTTCAAATCCAGACAAGCACTAATGTGACTTTTCAATTCATATGTACTTTCTGAGACATTACTGACAGTGGTGAGGAAACCTGAAGATCAATTCCCGTAATTAAAAATGTTCAAAATCTAGTCGCAATCTCATCTCAGCGACAATCAATGAAAAACTTGTTAAAAATGTAGGGAAATCTAATATATAAAATTCTCGTGTCACAGTGTTAGTTACCATACTCCTCCGAAACGGCTGGACCGATTAGTATGAAATTTTGTGTGCATATCGGGTAGGTCTGAGAATCGGCTACTATCTATTTTTTATTTTTGCAAAACGACGTTTGCGGGGTCAGCTAGTTAGAGATATTTTTGACAGATTGAGACTGAGATCAGACTGAACATTCTTTTACGTTTAAAATGCAAAGCCGTCATAAACGAGGGTGATGATTAATGCTCGTGCTTTCTCTGCATGACAAGAGGTTTTTGCCCTGCAGTGGAACAATACGAAACCTGCAAGGAAAAACATCGTAACTAATTTTTAGTAAATTTTCAGGAGAGCGCGTCAAAGATAAAAAAAAAATCTCTCAGGTTTCGGTTATGTCGTAATGCCAACCAACCTTGAAAATTTGAGGCCACGAGGGAATGGCCAGTTTTTTATGATTATAATTTTGAATATTATATTTTATGATTATAAGTTTGACGCGCACTCCTGAAACTTTACTAAAAATGAGTTACGATGTTTTTCCTTGCAGGTGTCGATTACTAGAGCCTATCGATTCAGTAAAAATTTCACGGTGAGATTTTCACAGAATAGCACTACAGCAGTGCGATTCTGTAATCATCTCACCGTGAAAACTTAGATGAAGTGAGCTGTCATTCCACCAGCCGATCGATTCTGTAAAAATCTCACCGTGATAAGTTAGGTGAAGTGACTTAGAGTGAGCTGTCAAGAGTATCAATCCCTAGCATCAGGATGGCTCACTTCACCTAAGTTTTCACGGTGAGATGGTTACAGAATCGCACTGCTGATGTTAGGGATTGCCTCCATTGATAGCTCACTTCACGCTCACTTCACCTATGTTATCACGGGGAGATTTTTACAGAATCGATAAGCAGGTCTCCCGTACCTGTGCAGCGGGCGGCGTGGGCGTGGAGCAGCTGGAGGCGGACGAGGGCGGCTGGCGGTCGCGGTCGCGGATGAGCGAGCGGCCGGCTGGCGGCGTGCGCGCACCACGCGGGTGCGCCACCAGCGTCACGCCCAGCTTGCGGTAGAAGTCCTCGTAGCTGTGCAGGAACCTGCGACACACTCTTGTAAGTCGAGGCAAACGATAACAGCTGCAACTCGCCAATTCGTATAAACAGTAAAGTTCCAGTTTATTTTAGTGAGTCAAATAAATCTATAATGGCCCCGATTCTGTTGTTCATAAACTAAATTTAAGTTCAGTGCATCTTTTTCTTAAAAAAAGACAAAAAAGAAAAGGACAGAAGATTAATATTAGTTTAGTCCTGTCAAATTAGTCAGCGCCTGACGTAAATTGACGTGTTTTTAGTAGCAAATTTTTTTAATCTCGTCTAACTTGTCTATGGATTATCTAATTTGACCGGACTAAACTAATATTTTATCTTTTGTCCTTTTCGTAATGAAATAGAAAGAAAAAGATGCACTGAACTTAAATTTAGTTTAGTTTGTGAACAACAGAATCGGGGCCATTTTCTTTCAAAGTAAGACTATACAATCAAACATACAACTCACGTCGTTATGGCACATTTTCAAACCTATGGGCGTTTTGAGGGCTGTCTGTTGTAACTCATGACTTTTAAAACATGGCGATTCTCAGCCTAATTGAAATATCATAGGCCGACCGCTTAACTGAGACGGTGACGTGATGCGAGAGCTCAGTGATTCGTCAACTCGTGACAACTATCACCCTCCCGCACCGGGCAGCTACCTCGGGCAACGTCTCAGTTGAGCGGTCGGCTTATAGCTAGCTATAGTACTTACTTCTTATAAGCCTGTTTACAAAGGTTTGTGATGCTTGTGGTGACGGGGTGGAAGCCCATCTTGTCAGCAATGGTCTTCCACTGGTTTTGGTTTGTCACTCTGTTGTACCCACCCAGCTTCTCCACGACCTGATATAGAACAGCATAACATAATATAGCATCAAACTTGTGATACCCGAAGGATTAGCTAGAGATTTGATTTATAACAATAGAAAAAGTAATTGTGTTTTATTAGTCACAGTTGAGCTCTTAGTACAGTGTAATAGGGGTAAAAAACAATATTATTCAAATAATATAGAATAAAGTAATTTTTTTAATAAAAATATTATTATCTCTTACCACTTCTTAGAGCTAATCTTTTAATATTGAGATAATTTTAATCTAAGGAATATATATTGTGGTTTGATAGCACTTATAACAAACATGACAAGTTCAAAATACTGTATTTTCTATAAAACAGAAGCATAAAGTAATGAATCTTCTTTTGCGATGATTCGAGACCGCCGTCTTGTGAGCCGCTGTGTTCCAAAATCAACCGCGGGCAATCTATACCGCAAGCTTATGGGTCGTGCCGAGACTGCCCCGTTGGTCTTGTGATTGCAAGCGCGACTGCTGAGCAAAGGGTCCTGGGTTCGATTCCCGGGTCGGACAAAGTGTTATTGAGTTTTCCATTAGGAATTTCTTAATAACAGTCCGGAGTTTGGAAGTTGGCGGTTTAATACCCCCGTGCCTCGGGAAGCACGTAAAGCCGTGGTCCTGCGCCTGATCTCTCTCCGGTCGTGTCGGATTGCCGTCCCATCGGACTATGAGAGTAAAGGAACAGAGAGTGCACCTGTGTCTGCGCGCATACTTTGCACTATATCTCCTGCGAACCTGGCTAATCTCCGTTGAGATTGGCCACCGTGACCGAAATCGGTTGGGGAGGCTATTATGGCTCGCGCGTCAATTAGGCGCTTAACAACGTAATTACCAACATAATTATTTATTTTGTAAAGAATACTTTGTTACTTGTGTACCTTTTGTTTAATTTTTATTATATTAAGGGCTGATTTTTCCGACGCCCGACAATTTTATCTGAGGAATAATTTTGAATTTTTGACAGTTCTTCCAAACAAAATGAGTCAGACGTCAATTTATTCCACAAATAAAAAATATACGTCGATTGAAAAATCAGCCATTAATTGTATTCTTTTTTATTTCTAATGAGTTTATATCTAAAGTCCGTAATGTGTCAGTGGCATCACAGAGGGCCCTATCAAAACACCAGCCAGTGTCGTGGTATTTATTTTTTAAATATCGCAGCATTATGCTGAGATAGGAACCTTCGGTCTGTCTTTTTCTAAATTATTTTGTTAGTTTTTAATGTTCCTTTGTTATTGTTTGTATTTCCTGTATGTGTGTGTGTCCCAGATAAAATATTTTTCTTTCTTATATCGTTAGCGAATCGTAGAAAGTTACATATTAATAAAATTGCATGACAAAACTTACTTTAAACAGTCTGTACAAGTCTATATCCTTATTGGCGATGGTGGGGTTTCTGTTGAGAGGGGTCCCCCGTTCGTCCATGAACTTGTACAGCTGTGCCACGAAGTGGTCCTTTTCCTCGCGCGGCTCGTCATCTGAACTCTGAGAAAGAACGGTAATAACGGATTTTTTTTTGTGTCTGGGAAATCATCAAATGATCCCGCTCCCGCTCAGGGTGGAGCGGGATCATTTGATAGTAGAGGAGGGAGTGTCAGACTCTTACTGACTAAAACCCACCCGTGTTCCTTCCTTAACCCTTTATGTTCCGGGGCAGCGATAACCAATCAATCAATCAACAATCCTTTCGGACAATCCCGTTGATACAGTAAGGAATGAAGTCGGGATGGCCCAGTGGTTAAGATCCAAATTCTCATGCACGAGGTTGTGGGTTCAAATTCGGGTAAGTACATCAATGTGACTTTTTTCATTTTTATGTACTTTTGTAATTTAGTTAAGACATCAGTGACATTGTTGAAGGAAAACATCGTAAGAGAACCTAGACTTAATAATATAAGCTTGAAATAGCAAATCAGCCTTGAGCAAGCGTGGTGATTAATGCTCGTGCCTTTTCTGTATGAGAACCCGCCTTTGCCCAGCAGTGGGGCAGTTATAGGCTGGTGTTATAAAGAGTGATAATCGGGAAGGGTCAGTTCATGAAGTCTTGAGGACAGTGAATACTTCACGCGGTTGTATGTACCAGCTGTTCAATGATTTTCAATAATATTTTCTTTCAGTCAACTGCTCGTCGGTACAGTTCATTTATTTTGAATTGAAAAATATATTTCCGCCTTTATTTCACTATATTTAAGGGGACCCCCATTAAGGATTTTGTATGCTGATCAAAATATGATTCACGACCGTAACATTTATGATATACTTACAGTATTATTATTAAAATTATCAATACAACTCTCTAAGGACATATTACCCTATTGAAAGACTATTTCATGAAATCATGACATTTCAGGCCAATTCTGACATGAAGATTTATATTGGTCTTAAGCTTCGAAATAAAAGGGCTGACAATCCCCAATAGTCATCATGAACGTGCCCAACAAACCAAGTGTAATTTCCATCTTGGAGGTAAATAAGGAAAGGAAGAACGATTTTAGAGAATTACAAAAATTAAAGTTTCCTTCCCCAGGCTACATACGTCATCAGAGGTATTCCTAGGTTCATTGAAGAGGGCGTCCCTGTCCCAATGCGGCGGCAGCACGGCGTTGTTGAGGTACTGAAGTGCGGCGTCCACGCCGGCCCATTCGAGGGGCGCGCTGCCCTTGCGGAACTCACGCGCTTCCTTCTTCGGAACCGTGTAGCTGTTGACAACATTTTACAGGTTAAGTTTTTCAATAGGCTAGTTGATAGCATGAACAATACCTTAACACTAATATGAGCACCATGTTTCTATAACATATTTATCTGTCATGGCTTCATTTTTAATTTATTTTACCCATGGTGGTAAGTAATTTTTTAAAAGAGTAACAGTGGAGTTTCTTGCTCATTCTTCTCCATGGGAAACTAAGTTTTGGAAGGGGCGACCAGTATCAATTCTTATTGTAAATTTTGATGTTCAAAAGTGCCTATTTGAAATAAATGCTTTGACTTAATAAAATTAATAATTTTGTGTCTTCGTGAGCTAAAAATAATAATAAATAATATTTTTGTAAAGGATTTTAGATTAGTTTATATTATTGAGAAATAATTGTGTAAAAATAAAGCAATTGATCACGTGACAGTGCACGTGAATCAGAGCGTGACACTTCAATAATTCTTGCAGACGACTGTATTCCAAATTGTAAAAACCAACTTTATGCTTCTGACATAAAGTTTATTTCGCATTAACAATAGTTGCCATAACAAAATGCTCCGTTTTAACAATCTAAAATAAATTATGTTTTAGGAAAAAAAAATAGGCTCTGTAAATGTTAATATTTCGCAGAAATATTCATATTTATAGGAAAAATACCACAAGGAACATTACAATTGGTTTCACAAAAACTAGCCTATTGTGAAGAATAACGAAGATTGCTTAAAGGATTCTCGGACCTGACTTTGATGAAAACTAAAACGTTTTAGCGCGTTATTTCCGTTGAAAAGTCGCT
Source organism: Globia sparganii (assembly GCA_949316385.1). Lineage (NCBI taxonomy): Eukaryota > Metazoa > Arthropoda > Insecta > Lepidoptera > Noctuidae > Globia > Globia sparganii. Next base: position 9,550,465 of record OX438671.1, read on the forward strand.
AGAAAATGAGGTATTATTCTGAATTCGGCAAGCCACAAACAAAGGTCTCAACAAACAGAAGTTCCCCGTAGACAAAAGTTTAATACCTAATACAGTGTGGCCGACGACAGAATGCGTTCTGGACACTTGTCATTTTCATACAAACGAATACGTGTTTTGCGAATTTGATCTTTATTAGCTACTAGAATTGTCGCACTGTCACCTGTCAGGAACACATTCTCTCGATGGCTGGACTGTAACTAAGATGTCGCGATGGCCCAGTGGTTAAAACCTCACCTCGCATGCACGAAGTTGACTTTTAAAATTCATGTATATTTTGGAAATTGACACTGACATCGTAAAGGAAAACATCGCCTACAGGCCTTTGCCCTGCAGTGGGACAATAATACACTGTATAGCGGCGTACGAACTCCTCTGACCTTCCAGATATCTGTGGCGAGCTGTCACTAACGTGGCAGCCTGTTAAGAGGTCTGACACATTGTCACATATGGCGGGAGCTTGCCAAGAGGTCCTGACATGGACCACAACTGGTATAATTATTTGTTAGCAAATAATACTAACTATCTGCCATCTTTGAAGGAGCGCACGAGGTAGTCCTCCTTGACCTTGATCTGCGCGGTGGGCGCGACCACGAGCGCAGGGAAGGCGGGCTGGTGCGGGCGCCGGCGCTCCGCCCCGCCCCCCGCCTCCACCAGCACCACGCGCCCCACGTGCGGCTCCACGTCGGCCTTCACGCGCCGTCCCGAGCCCGAGCCTTCACTCTCATCAGACCTTACCAAACAAATTGATTACGAAAACAATATAATTACCCCTAACCAATAAGATCGTTCGCGCTAAATAGCGATCGTAGAGGTCTTTTATATGAATATGACAATGTCACGCGATCAATCAAGTCGCGTACGAATGTCATAATTCATACAAACGATCACGTCGATCGGGTACTCGTGCGACGATCGTGTTGGTTAGGACGCGGCCTTAAATGAGCATGAAAGATGATGATTTTATATGAAAGATGAAGTCTGAAAAGGGTGCTGGTGGCCGAGAGAAACAATACGACGCCTATAGGTCCCGATGGGTAGGCAGAGATGTACAACACATCAACATTTCGCCAGGTAAGTTCAACTCCCATGTAATAGGGGCCAGGGTCAGCATTTTGACCAAAAAGTTATTTGAAAATCGGTTTTAATTAATGAGCTTGTGAGACAAGAAATGAATAGAAAACATGTAGTGAGAAAACTTTTAAGTGTGAATGTGTAGAATTGAAACACATTCATACAAAAACTTTAGTCAGAGTAGATGACCAAAGAAACAATGTATGGACATAGGATTATTTATAATAGACGAGAGGGGGCGAATAATGATACCAGATGATGGCTGATAGGGGTGTATGGAAAAAGACAAGTTGCGACAATCTATAATATGTATACATATTATGAATTAAAGTCGCTTTTGGTGTCTATCTGTATGACTACATTGTTATTCTACACTATGCAACAGATTTCACCATAATTTAGAGAACTTATTACAGAAGGTTTTTGTGCATAATGCATAAATATTAAACTTACATACAATGAAGAAAACTCGATATTTTTATGTCGTAAAAACAGTGCAAAGCAGAGGTGGGCCGCTAATCCAAAATAAATTGAGATCAGGGCAGGGGGATGAGAATGATGATGACGATGATGATTGGAAAAGCTAAGCATAGGGCATTTCCCGATTTGTTGTGATGACATAGCAGCACAACTATCAATAAACATGAAACTCTTATTATTTAATCAACTAATTAGGTGGATTTAGAACATACTGTGCTCTTCCCCTCCTCCCCCTCCGTCCCGCTATGACAGGTGTGGAGAAGTGTTCCGGATGAGTCAGAGGTAGCTGGTCCAAAGTCTCACTCTCGTTGAAATGCCGCCCACTCTTGAGACACAATGCGGACCGTCGCAGCGTTGTTATATCTCCGTCGTCAAATACTAAAAGGAAAAAATGTTAAAAAGCTTAAGGGCTGACCTTTCAATTATAATATAACTTTTATCCAAAGAATTAATATTTATGGCGGTTTGACATAGTTTCTGTACAAAAATCGTCAAACAGTAATTTTTACGGTCACATAGTAAAAGCAGGAAGCCTTAAAAAAAACGGCCAACAGACCAAATAGCTCAACACACTTTGCTAGAATATAATTTATATTACAAACTGCATATAGGTTTCTTGAAACAGTTTTGAGTTCATTGAAATTGTTGAAAACCTGTTTCAAGGATACAGATGCATATTGCAACACTGGCCAAGAACAGACCATGGACTGCTGCAGATGTTATTGAGAAAAGATTGCCAATATCAAACTGATCAGTTTTTACAACTAGCTCAGCATACCAACATTCTTAGACAAAAGTGCCCAACTGGTTGGCAGCATTGCCATGTTGTACAACAGGCACTTTTCCAGTTGACAGAGATGCAAACAAATTTTTTGATGCCCTATGTTTCTTTCCCCTCCTTTTTTATATATTTGTGCATATTATTATTTTAAGACTGTTATCTCTTCAATTATTTAAATATTATCTTGGAAATTGAAAGTTAATAGTAATTCATTTCTCCTTTTTGAAACTGTGAATTCCGAAATGAATGTGACATACCAACAGTATACTGGCTACAATCTTGTATCTTTGTGATGACAGCTTCCATAGGGTCCTTCTTAGGGTCTTGCTTCACTTCCACTATGTTCCCAACTCGCAGGGTGCCTTTAAGCACATCATCATTCACTGTGATGGAGCCACCTCCTGCTTTTAATGTCACCTGCAATTAAAGAGAAGCAAAACGTTAAGAACACAAGTTATATTATGAAATTTAAAATAGTAATATGATTGTCAAAAAGTTTCCTATAAAAATAGTTATGTTACTTTAACTTTGTAGATTTTGATTACAAAGCTAGGTATTCCAATAAGATACTTGCTGTTTAATTGTTTATATGTATACTGTTTGTCTTTTTTTAAATCTTTGTGATACTTATACAATAATAAAGCCTATTTATTTCTAAAACTTAATTTTTAACAAGAATAATTAAATAGATGGTATGTTACTTCATTAGTAACTGGAGATAGTTATTTATACAGATGCTTAGATGATCATAGCTTCTGGCGTTTCATAAGTGCTCATGTAGGTTTATGTGAAATAAGTAGGTAAAAACTGCAGTTTTTTTTTAATTTCCAGTTTTAAAAAACTGGATGGAGCCCTCGGGACACCCAGATCGTATACAGATGTTCTCCACAGACCTTAATCAGATTCTGGAGGGAGGCCGGCTGGTTGAAATAACCACAGACGGCCACCATTGCCCACGCACAATGGTCCATTTAAAGGATTAATGCGGAAATCAAACCCATAACATAGAACATAGAAACTGGATGGAGCAAGCAAAAAACAAGGATTAATGTCTCCATTTATCCCTGTTTTTTACCTGGTTACTTTTCATATATAGCAGTTTATTTTATCATATCGCCTATCCAAATTCAAAATATTTTATTTCACATAAACCTACATGGACACATAAGACATCAGAAGCTAGGTGCACAGTTCCAATTGGTTGTATCATATGGAGAAGAGCAAGCAATGTATAATGTTTTCAAGTTACAGTAGGTATAGGAGGACAGCATAGGCCTATGAACAGGTACTTATTAAAATAAAAAAATGGTCTACAGATCTTAAGTGTACAAGGCTTACAAAGTCCTCCCATTTACAAAATATAAAAAAAAAACCAACAAAAGAATAAATACAAAATAAAACATAAAAACCTATTAAAACCAATAAGTGATATGATTGGCATTACAACAACTAATAAAGAGTTAAAATTAGAAACAAATGTAAAAATAATAAAAATATTATATCAAAGAAGTGCATAAAAATAAATAAAAAATAAACATTTTAACTGGGGAGCAGTTAATACACATTTATGTAGTTATGCAGTTACTGAGGTGTCAGGGAAGCCACATGTGCAGAAGAAATTATTGCCAAACTATCTTGTCTTCAACATCATCTTTAATGTTATGATATGCTTTTTTGATAAGGACATGTTTGATGAGGGTTTTAAAATTGCCATAGCCAAGATCTGTAAACAGTTTTGGCAACTCGTTATAAAAGCAGATGCTGTTTATAAGAAACTATTTGCTAGTTTTATTTAATCTTAGGTATTACAACTTCATTCTCGCTAATCTGTTAAGAAACCTTATTAAGGTTGGTAACAATAGAAAAAGTATTTGTGTCTCATTAACAGTTGAGCTCTTAGTATGGTTTGAAATTTCCTTACCTTACACTTAATATTTCTTACAACTTTCTTTATCTTAGCTTCACAGAATGCACCTTTATACTTTGCACTAACATCTGTACCCACTGGCAAGAATGGTGGGTCGTCACCCTGCTAGAAAATTAAATTCGCATTAGTAAACCTATTAACAACACATTATTAACCATAACTATTTTGTATTTGATGGCTTACCATTTTATAGGATGCGTTAGGTTTAATATCTGCCAATTCTGGAACAAAAGTAATACACAAATTGCTGATAAAAAATATTTTAAACAAAAATTATAGGAAGTGCCCGAGGTTCTTTCTTGTTCTGTTTACATTACCTACTACTATATACATTTCTGCATAATGAGATAAAATGCTGGATTACTAAATATTGAGTGACACACAGTACGTTCAGTGTCGTCGTCGTACAATATGAATTCCATGAAAATAAATGGATACAAATCAATTATTCGTTAGATTCAGCAGCTGCGGAGTTTACTTTGGAACTGAAATAGAGTGGAAACAATATAGTTTTATGAATTGACATTGCGAATGGTCCAAATAATCACAACAAGCAGTGACAACAAGCGTTGGTTGAAAAAAGAAAGTAGATTGCGCGGCAAACAGCAGCAGTTACGGTCCCTGTACCTTTCAAATGAAAAAGTTGTAAAACTCCTTACCGTGAGTATTTAATACCACATTTAAATGTCACATATGTAAAAGATGTTGAGAATTAGTAAAAATGCACTTGAAATAATTCATCATCCATCTTCCTTCTTTCGTGTCACAGACTCACAGAGCCACACAGAGACAGAGCAGAGCAGTTGTTGACAATTTATTTGACAATTAAGTGACATGAGAAACTTAGTATTGCCAGATATTTATAGCTAGAGACTCTGAATTGATTTTATGCGCCAATTTCAACAAAACTGTGGTTATCTGCTAACATTCACTTATCTGTGGCAACAGGAATGACACAATGAACATTGAACACGTCAAACAAAAATAGTTTTGTGTTTTACGAAGATATGAAATGATGTTTTGAAAATGTATTTATTGACAGTCTCGCGACTTTGGAGTGCGTAGAACTTTCTCTGGTTAATCCGTATGAAAATTTTAGTGCATCGGCGAAACGCATTAGTACCAAAATGAAGGCTTTACTAGCAACTGTGATCAGTCTTGGACTTACGACTGTGGTTATCGGCAATGCCTATTACCAGAAGAAACAGTTTTATCCTTCGATAGTTTATCTAACGAATTCCAATCCTAGCATGGCTGTAAGTATTATTATATCCTTTTCATAATAAATTGTAGCCAAAAGCTTAACGGTGCATGGGCGCACCGCCATTGCAATTGATTTAACAATATTTTATAACATTATAATATGTAAAACCTTAATTAACGTACAAGATAAACTTCTACTGACGCTATACTTTACTAACAACCAACTTGAACTTGCAGGTAATGTATTTGCAAGCTTTTATACTAGTTTTACTAGTAGGCAAATTGTTGAGGAAGATATTCTTTGGGCAGCTTCGTCCAGCAGAATTTGAGGTAAATGAATGAACTTCCTGCCCTTCTCTATTACATAAGTAGATACAAAAAGGCGATACTTAGTAAATACATTGTTTTTATTTCAGCATTTGATAGAAAGATCTTGGTATGCCATAACAGAGACCTGTTTGGCATTTACTGTGTTCAGAGATGATTTTAATCCAAAGTTTATTGCGCTGTTCACTCTCCTATTGTTCCTCAAAGCATTCCATTGGCTCGCTGAAGACAGAGTAGACTATGTAAGTAATGGTTTCTATTAATAATGTAAGACAAAGAAACTAATTATAGTAAGTAAATAAGGGGCAATTAACTTCTGGCTCATATGTGATGCCAGAAACATGAATTTGTTCATTTTTACCATTTGAGTCTTATTAGATTTACCATATCAAAATATGGTAAATCTAATAATATGAGGAAATTCAATTTCTTATCTAAAGGTAAAAAATAATATTTCCTCAAATTAACATGCAATACATTATTGATGCAGGTTGATCCGGGGTTAATATACCAGATACCATAATCTCAAAAATAAATGACAAAATAATATAGTGTTATGCAGAACAATATCAATCATTCTATTTAAGAAAAATCATGATTATGTTTATCAATTGTATAACAACATCAGTCTGATTTTTTAAATAAAATTGTTTTATTTAGTTACAGAATTTAGTAGTCTCCCTGTTTTATATCTTTTGTAAATCAAATTCTATAATAAATTAACCAAAAAATATATTTGCTAACCTGTAACTCACTTCAATAAGTTTAAGAGGATTGTAGATAATAAAATGATTTATTAAGTATTACTCATAGACAAGAAGTGTTAGTGGAAATAATAATTACTTTCATAATAATGACAAAAATCCTAGCACTTAGCCAGAAAGCTTTTCAGAGTAGAAAAATATACATACTGATTCAAACAACTAATGTTAAATGTGATTACAAGAAAACTTTGAAGTGGTCATTGTGTCCTTATAAAAATTAGAATAAAATCTGTCACATTTGAAAATACATGTAAAAACACACAATACATACAATATTTATATGATACCCAAACATTGATGCAGGCACCAATGCTTTGGTATTATTCTAGACTACTGCCCCCTTACTTGCCCCATATTAAACATGGAGTAATGAAACAACAAGTATAACCATAAATATTTCGAGTTTTAAGTAAATGTGTATAGCTCCCTCAGCATTCTGATTGTATTGTGTGATACGTGGGACAGCCCCATGCTGGCTCACTGCATATGGCTGCACATGTAGGTGTCAGTCGCTTAAAATTTCTGTAGAGTGTGGTTTTTACTAACATTAGGTTAAGAGCCTACACTACCTCAGCTAAAATTCACTCTTTATCTCGCTCGCACGATACTGCTCGCGGACTGAGTGAGAGCGAGACAGAGTGCGGTGCTAGGCGGCAGGCAGCGCCAATAGTTTAGGTATTTGCTTTTTACGGTGAAAATAATGGTAATTAAAAAAAAGTAAATAACATAAGACCTGCTTTATAGTTAGTTCGGTTAGTATACAAAGTTTCATGATCTAATTTGAAGTATTTTTTTGATACCAGCGGTTTATTGTTCGGTTTGGAGGTAACTTTGGAATTTTTTTCTATCGAGAAAATTTTATGAAATCGTGTTTTCGTCTAACATAAGACCTAGCATTAATCCTCAACTTTACCATATATTTATTTCAAAATTAATGTTGCAGTATTTTTGACATAACGGAGGATCATGCTAAGCCATTTGAGGTAGTATAGGCCCTTAAGACTTTTACTAACAACATATGGATCTTGTAATTTGATCTGAAATACATTTATTATTATTATTATAATTTTACTATATTTGTGTTTTCAGGGTTCCATACCACTTTGTTGTCCGTTTGTCTGTCCCTCAGTTAAGACCCTTTTTCTCAGGAATGCATTGAGTTATCAAGTTGAAATCAATATCAAATACTCAATTCTGCAATCCTTTGAAGCAGTGAAAAAGTCAAACTTCTAAGTCAATGCAACCAAAAGATATGGGTGTTTATGTTCTGAAATCAAAACCTATAGGGTACTTCCCGTTGACTTAGAATCATGAAATTTGGCAAGAAGCAATGTCATGTAGCATAAGTAAAGGAAAAAATCTGAAAACCGTAAAGGATGATGGGCAATTTTGTATGGCGGCTGGACGTAGAACCAACAGAAATTAAATATACCGTAATATTTAGTACTCCATAGTAAGATAACGTTTACATGAATTTTATCTTCATAATCACCGGGGTTGACGAGCAGTGAAGTCCAAAAGGTTGATAAAATAAAATGCATAATAATTGTGGGTATACTTTTATTTCAAGGTTTTATTTTATTTTCTTTGTTTAATTTTTTATATTTTATAATTGGCATCTCGTAGTTGACCTTGAGAGGTCGTAACTACTTAACCGGACTCAAAAACTGAAAGCCTCCAGCCAGGAGCGAATATCTAATATACTAAGCGACTGTACGCTAAGGGCACCCCCTGTGAGGTACGAACCTGGGCTTATGGCGTCGCTGGAGGGAGGACAGCAAGATGAGACAGGCTGGACCAAATTATTATTATTTAAGCTTGATGAGATCGGCGTTTCCTATCTGACTACTCTGAGAAGAAAGGCCGAAACAAACTCAGAGGTCACAGTCGGGAATTTAAAGCTACAGGCTCAGCTACGGCACGGGCTGGCATTTCATCGAGCAAGGGTCGGGGGGAACAATTTAGTTGGGGACGTCGCGAGGGACCTCGGTGGCGAGGTTGGAATGTCGGTTTTTTGTGTTTGTGCACTGTACTGGTTGCCCCATTTCTCTCCCGGAGGAGGGTCCTTTCTTTACATTTATTTATTTATATATTAGAGATAACAACAGCATACCCATTGTAGTAGCTTGCAAAATAGCCTCTTTAAAAATATTACATACATCTGTAAACTGAGCACAGTTAAAATCGTGATACGTATGAATATTATTAATTCATTCATTCCAGTCATTACTTTGCAAATGCTGCTGACACACTCTGCTTCGGGCACATATAAACTATATTCACAAAGCATGTGTATTTTAAGCGATTTAGGAATCCTGCGCCGTGTTCCATTCTCGCAGTTATTAAAAATACAGCGATCTGCTCTGTTCGGAGCTCGTTTATACTCTAGCACTTGTATAGTTTGCTGTTCCTGGGCCTGTACAGCTACATGAGCCTGCACTGCTTCGTGGGGCTGCACTTCTTCATGAGGCGGTGCAGCTACATGAGGCGGTACTGCTTCATCGGGCTGTACTACATCATGGGGGTTGTTGGGCTGTCCAGGTTCAGCAAGTCGCACTCTTTGTACAGCGTTATTAACGAGTTGCCAACATCTATGGCATAATGAATACAGGTTATTAAACTCCACCTGAAAACAAAATAAATACATATTTCAAAGCGAGTCTAACAAACAAGACAAACAAATGTTTTATTAACAAGTCTAACAAAATCTATTATGCGCTTGGCTGTCAACCGACCTTTAGGATAAAAAACGGCGCATCTGTGAAGGCACCTCCTAGAAGTCGACCGGCGGCTAATAATTAGTGATATTGATATATCCTTACTTCTCTAACAACTGCAACTTGAAAAAAGTGCAAGGAAAAGGACAAAGATGGCTTAACATCACATCATCGTCACATGGGCCTACAGTTCTCTCAGTTTTTTATATACACATAAAGCCCCTAAGACGTCCCACTGAACAAGTTTGTTTGAAAAGAGAGCAGTCGTCGGATTTAAGGGCGCAGCTTGCTTTAATTGCCTTTATTGTTTAGCGAGTAACAAAATAGCACATCTGTTCCATTTTGATTCTTTACTATTTCTTTTAGTTTATGATTCCTTTCTAGATATAGTCGCCGGCACGTAACTTGGCAGGGTTTTGGCGCAGTGGGATTAAGTTAGCGCAAGTATAATTAGTGAAACAAGAAAATGGTCACTTTTATTGTTTGTCATTATACTATGGTAATTGCCATAGATTATTTTTAAACATGTCTGTTTTCGAAAAACGCATCGATTCTTGCCAAGTTACGTGCCAGCGACTATACCGGTAGAAAGAAACTTATTATAGCTCCTATGTATAGTTAGTGCATTAGTAACAGATTTTAGCCACGTCTCTCTTTCCGAACAGACTCTACCCAATTTTTTGTTCGGCGACGCTCGGTTGGTCACCATATCGCTTGAGATTGAGAAAAATGTTATTGTAAAGCTTGTGGGATGAAAAAAAATGTATAGGGAGGTGTGTTCTTATAATTATTGATCAGTGTAAAATATAATATCTTTATGTTTATAAAAAACTTTTGAAATAATGGTTTAATTTTTTAATTGCGTGTAACGACATTGTTAAATAAACTAGGGAAAATTCGCTCCTCATCATTTCAGAACTAATAGGTAATATATTACAAGGCAAAACTGTACTATTCCATTTTTAAATGTATTAGTTTATTTTATAACGATTCCAACGACATAAGTTTTGTATACAGTTCCCTTACAAAACTTAAGAAATATCTTCATTTTAATCGTACGTACGAATAACGCGCGGGATCACCACACATTTCTTTATATTTTTCATTACATTGACATTTGCGCCAATTCGCTCAAAACGGCTGCGACGGCCGAGCGGTAAAATAAAGTTGAACCGAATACATGAATTTATGTAAGTTGATATTTAAGTACTTACATGGTTCAAAGCATGTTCTCGGATGTATTCTGCCAATTGAGGTTGACGCTCAGGAATGCTGTCCGCCAAAACATGTCGCCTTCGTCGGTAAATAGATCGCGGACACGTAACGCATCGTCGTGCTTCCATTGTATTTAACAAATGCAGCACAAACGAGTAAGAAAGTCCATAAACACGCAAGATCGCGGGTTTAAAAAACGTATAAAACAAAAGTCCAATCACAAAGTAATAAAAAATCAAGAAATAAACCGGGGTCAAGAAGTCGAAATACACTGATGATATTGAAACAAAGTAAACAAACAACAAGCGAACAACGACTGAGTGCGCACGCGCACAATCCACGCAATTCACGGGCGGTTGCCACGGTTGTAACCATTTCTTGCAAGCGGGGGAAGGGATAAGGTGCAGGCTGCTCTCCTGCCTTTGTTTTGCGTTCCCGAGAACAAACACTGTTATTATAGGTAGTGAAATCCACGAAGACGCACCCCACTCTTTTTCCTAATGCTTACAAAACAAGTGTGCAACATTCTGCTAGTGTTTTAGTTTTGTCGATACACACTCATTTTAGTGAGTAATTAATTAGAGTGTATTGAAAAAACTAAAACGCTATTGGAATTAACTAGCGATAACCACTAACGATACGGAAGAAGAGTGGGGCGCGTCGTCGTGGATTGCACTACCTATACTAGCTGTTTGAATTATTTACCTCAATAATATTAAATATCTCAGTACTCCCGCCACCTGGGTACTTGTTGCCATACTACAAAATGAAGTACTAAATATAAGCTTTCATATGAAATGTATTTTGACTCTGTTGGATGAACGTCCATTTTGCCCAACATCCTTTGGAGTACAAAAAAAATAATTTCAAAACTAATTAGATACCCACAAAATTGTACAGAGCCTTCGGTGAATAGTCTAATCTATACTAATATTATAAAGCTGAAGAGTTTGTTTGTTTGTTTGTTTGTTTGTTTGAACGCGCTAATCTCAGGAACTACTGGTCCGATTTGAAAAACTCTTTCAGTGTTAGATAGCCCATTCATCGAGGAAGGCTATAGGCTATATATCATCACGCTAAAACCAATAGGAGCGGAGCACCAATGAAGAATGTTTCAAAATCGGGGGATTTTTTTCCTATTGAGAGCTTCCGCTGCGTGCGCTGCGTAAACGGTTAAAGTTTCGCAAAAATCATATATGACAAAATTGTTCCCCTTTAAAAGTTTAAAAAAAAAGTCCGCGACAGCATATGTCTATCTTTTAAGGTTAGCTCACTATAACCACTTTTATGCTGACCAAATTTGTTCTAAAATAATGCATTATTTGCGAAGGTGTTTTTATAAACATAGTATTAATCCTTATCCAAATAAATACGTTATTCATCACATGTATTTAATTTTGAACAAAATTGCCTCTGACATCATTTGATTTCAATGTATATCTTAGGAGATATCATAGTTTTAAAATAATACTAATAATAAAGCTGAAGAGTTTGTTTGTTTGAAACACGGTTTGAAAGCTCTACATCTCTGGAAGTATTGGTCGCATATATAAAAATATTTTTGCGTTTGATAGCCCAGTTCTTGAAGAAGGCTATATTCTATTAAACGTGACGCTAGGACCCTTAGGAGTTGAGCAAAAACAAATAAAGTCTGAAGTTTTCGCCAAGCGAAAACGAAGTAATAGCGCAGGCCGGCGACACGTTGCGACGGGGTGGGTCGGGGAAACAAAAAAAATTTACGCGGACGAAGTCGCGGACAGAAGCTAGTAAATAATAAAAGTGTGTTAAAAAAGGAGTCATTTTTATTAGAATAGAATAGAATATTTTTATTTCAGACCGGAGTCCATAGGAGTCCATAGGACCGGAGTCAGGAGATTTATTAGGAGACCTATGAAAAAATATCTGCCAGTAAAACTTATAGTAGTGATGGACATTAAAATTTGGACTAGGCCCCATACACTCAATTTCCTTTAACTTTATCTATCTTACACATTTTTAATTTTGTTCAGATGGAGAGGAGTCCAGTGATAGGCTTGTTGTTCCATGTGAGGATATTGACCCTGTTGATGCTGCTGGCTCACGCAGACTTCTACTTCATCCACCACGCGTACCAGTTCACTGCCTCCAAGGGACCCTCTGTTCAACTAGTATTTGGCTTTGAGTACAGTATTTTAATAATAATGATCGTGAATATATTGATCAAGGTGAGTGTTTTATTTACAACCTTTATTACGAAATGATCGTTGAGTATGCTTTTTAGTGACTAGAGGTAGTCAGCAGGCATAGCTTTAAAACATGATATAGACTCAGGTGCAAAACCTAGTTAAATGTTATATTTAATTTTTGCTCTGGTAGTGTAATTAGTAATACAAATAAAAGTAACAGGTAAAGAAAAAAACATAATTTGCAACTTTAGTACACTTCCATAACTGTTTGTTTATAATTTCTACCAATGTTGTTAAATAAATAACAATATTGTTATCTTTCAGTAATTTTTTTTTCTATTTTAATTTTACGTCATAATAATTATTTTTCTTCTCTCCAGTATGTTCTTCATGCCATCGACTCACGCTGGGAAGCCCCCTGGGAGAGCAAAGCCGCAGTTCTTCTGTACACCGAGTTGGCTATCAACTTCCTCAAAGTCCTGCTTTACATTGGCTTCGTGGCTGTTATGGTCAGGATCTACACCTTGCCACTCTTTGCATTCCGACCCATGTATGAAACTATGAGGTGAGATAAAACAATACCCGCTCTATTGACAAACATTGCCTAAAGTAGTGATTAGCGAGTGTTTCACCATACATTTTTTAACATCACTTAACTTTAATAATCATTTATAAATAATTCTCGTCATGTTAACATAAGTTGTTCTAGCTGTATCAAGTCACTATTAATAATAATAGTCTTCCAGACCGTATTACGGTTAAGACGGCCAACGGATACTATCCTTCTGCGCGGGAACGTGCATGCGCAGACACAGTTGCACTCCCTCTCCCTTCACTCTCTTAGTCACTATGGGATGGCACGCAAATCGATTCTACCGGAGATAAATTAGACGCGAGACCAACGACTTAACGTGCCTTCCGAGGCACCATTACCATGTTCTGGGTGTGGTCTTAAAATCTAAATAAAGAAATATCAGATATATCCACCTCCTCGCTGAGTAGAAGGAAGTACTTATAGATAGTGCAATCCACGAAGACGCGCCCCACTCTTTTTCCCAATGCTTACAACAGAAGTGTGCAACGTTCCGCTAGTGTTTTAGTTTTGTAAATACACACAAATTATTATTAGTGGTTAATTTTAGACTGTATCGAAAGAATTAAAACACTAATGGAATTAACTAGCGATAAACACTAACGATTCGGAAGAAGAGTGAGGCGCGTCTTCGTGGATTGAACTATCTATAGTTTCATTGAAATCTGGAAATCATACTTACAATAAGTAATTGGGAAAAGGATTTCGGCTATTAAAACTAATTTGATAACTCCCTTTCCTGGAGGTACCCCAGGATTTGTTTGAAGTTTAGATTTATCACCGAATATGTTTATAATTCTTACAAAGCTAAAAATCAAATACTCTTGGGTTCACTTAGGTTTTTTTTAAATTAACAGACGGATAAGCCATTCGTGTGTATAGGGCTTCATTTACATATTTCATAAGGTGCCCAATTAGCATAGACTTAAACGGTGACTTAGCTAGTCGGGTCGTAGCCTGGGTCAGGTATAATAACGGCAGCTATGATTGCAGGAGTTTCAAGAAGGCGTATAATGACGTGGTTTTGTCGCGGCGCGCCATCCGGAACATGAACACTCTGTACCCGGACGCGACGCCCGCTGAACTTGCTGCTGCTGACAACGAGTGCATCATATGCCGTGAGGAGATGCATACCGGTATGTACACATTCTTTTTATATTTGCCAGCTTTTCATGTCTGTCTGTGTGAACGCGTTGTTCTTCTAAACTACGCAACGGATTTTGATGCGGTTTTCACCATTGAGACAATTTATTTCAGAAGGTTTCTGTGTGTAATACAATCATATTAAACTTATCCTACTATCCTACTAATATTATAAATGCGAAAGTTTGTGAGGATGGATGGATGTTTGTTACTCTTTCACGCAAAAACTACTGAACGGATTTGGATGAAGTTTGGCACACATATAGTTTATAGCCAGGATTAACACATAGGATACTTTTTATCCCGATATTCCCACGGGATGGAAACTTACGCGGGTGAAACCGCGGGGCGCAGCTAGTATATTATAATTAAAGAAATTCCGAGGTTTCGTCAAGTCGTAAAAACCGTGCGAAGCAGGGTTTGAGTCGCTAGTCTTTTATTTATATTTGCCAAAGCCGTGTTCTGAACGTTGTTACACCATTTCTCATGTGTAATGACTAATGACTTCAAATTTTACGACGATGGTCCAACAAAAGGTTCTTCCCTTTCGGCATCGTATTACTTAAAATGATATATTTGTTCAACTCGGATATATAGGTACAGTTAGCAACAAAATTCAATTAACACTTCAGTTTTTTAATCTCAGTTATTCACCAAAATATGAACACTTCCGTTTTTTTTTATTAAAAAAATTCATCATTTATTTGGCAAAATATTTGTTTAAAATTGCATTGTACTTCTGCTGCAATTTTGAACAAATATTTTGTTGAATAACTGAGATTTAAAAAAACCGAAGTGTTAATCGACTTTTGTTGCTGACCGTACATATAGCGTGTATCAGAAAGGTGTGGTCATATTTAAAGGTGTGATACAGAGACAGGCCGTCAAACTGAACAACTTTCTCCATGGGACCAACATCATAATCGCGGACCCTTAAACATGCCAACTCCTTTCTGAACATGCTGTAGGTGTATACATCCTATTGTTTAGGTATTAGTTCTATTAAAGTCTAAATCAAAATATTTTGTTTCACTTAAACTATATGGGCACTTATTAAACGTCAGAAGCTAGGTGCAGTTCCAATCGGTTGTATCCTATGGAGAAGAGCAAGCAAGTGATTACTCTATTAAAAATAATTGGCTTTTACAATGTTTTCAAATTACAGTAGGTATGGGAGGACAGTGCGGGTCTGTCAACAAGTACCAGGTATTAAATAAAATACCAAGAAAAATAAAATAATAATAAAAAAATAAAAATAGAAGAAGGAGGTTACAGAATATTATATCAAGGAAGTAGGCATGTAAACAATAAACATCGTAATTTGGGAGCTATTACTGTTTACATTTAAAACATACCGAAAGAATTAATGTTGACTGTAGTTAGTTTATTACACAACCTTTTACAAGACATGATATCGAGATTACATTATTGTCTGTGTTATAACTTCAAAGATAATAATTGAGTAAAGCGATAAAATAAATACGTGACTTTCGTAATTTCCACCAACAATTACGTCATGATCTCACATAATTATTATTGAAACTATATTAAAAAAAAAAACGTTTTTATGTAGGTAGGTACTGTTTTTATAATTGCGAGTTATTGCTGAATTCTTAACATTCGTGTTGATAAAGCACAAGGTCGGTGAAACCTGAAACTTGTGTGATTAAAGACATAACAACGAATTCAACTCATACGCGAGGGCAGGTGACCTCGAACAGCTGGTAATACGTGTGAAGTGTGTTTGTATTGTGGCCGTATTCACGTAAAACATGACGTCATTACTTTACTTTCTTATGCATATTTTATTTTGGTTTTTTTACTCGTTTATGTAGAAGACTTCATCGGACAAGAGGGGCAATTCTCGTAATTTTTAAGAACGTTCACAGTCTGATCTGTCTCAATCTGTCAAAAATACTTCAAATTTCCCTACATTTTGACAAGTTTTTGACATTTGTTTGTCGCTGACGTGAGACTGCGACTAGATTTTGAACGTTTTAAATTAGCAGAATTGGCGTACTGAGGGGCAATTCTCGTAATTTTTAAGAACGTTCACAGTCTGATCTCAGTCTCAATCTGTCAAAAATACTTCAAATTTCCCTACATTTTGACAAGTTTTTGACATTTGTTTGTCGCCGAGATGAGACTGCGACTAGATTTTGAATGTTTAGCAGAATTGGCCTACTGGTATCATACATAAATCATAATGCTATTCTTGTTGTTATAGCGACCGTGTCACGTGATTAATATCAATATGACAGTAATCGCGTGACACTGTTAGAATCAAAATTGATTTCGAAGTTGAAGAGTACAGAGGCCAGTACATCAAGCTACCCCAATCTGTCAGATTTTCCCAATTGAATATGAACCTTATTCCTTTGTACTAAAGTTGAAAATCTATCAAAGAAATTTGACAGATTGGGGTAGGTTGACCTGCTGGCGTCTGTACATTCGGGATATATCTCGTCTATTTTATAGTAATAATAAGAATTTATATTTAAAAAAAAATGTTCACAAAAAGTATACATTTAGCCACAGTAGAAATATTTCCCATACTTTATTAGTGCCTAAAAACAAACTATAACTAGAATATTTTTTTAGAGGTGCAAGTAATGATCGTTCGGAATCAGAATGTTAGGTTGCCTGACCGAACTAGGCCTAACTTAGTGTTTTGATACTCTACAGGTGCGAAGAAGTTGCCTTGCAACCACATATTCCATGCTGCGTGCCTGAGGCTGTGGTTCCAGCGGCAGCAGACATGCCCGACGTGCCGACTCAACGTGCTGCGCGCGCCGGCGCCGGACGCGGGCGGGCCGGCCGGCCCGGCGCCGGCGGCCGCGCCCGTGCCGGGGCTGGCCGCGCACGCACCGCACGCCGCGCCCGCGCCGCCCGCTCCCGGACCTGTACCACCACCCTTCCCGAACATGCCGCCGCCGCCACGTTAGTATCTCCATAACATCTCAGATCAAACATAGACAAAATGTGCGACTGGCCAACGTCACAATCGCAAATAGAAAAGATCAGAGAGGCCAGCCAAGACAGATTCCTATTGATGAAAACACCTCCATGCACTCTTAACGCAGATTTTGTATTTGTGTGCCGCGAATCTAACCAGCTTTATTACACTGACTGAAATTACATTGTATTCTAATACGGTTTTTCTGTGGTGCAGCCATGATGGCGTGGGGAATGCCCCCGCCGCCGCCGCCGCGCCCCGCGTCGCTGGCCACCCTGACCACCGCCGAGCTGCAACGGATGGAGGGCAATGAGCGCAGGAATATTGAGGCTAGACTACAGGTAATTCTAATATTCCCACATAATTAAGTTACATAACATAAAAATGACATAAATTTGTGGTAATTTTACATTTTCATCTGAAAATTCGCCTTGTGTAGTGCAAGACTTTCTGATAATCAGGGATTTGTTTTTCCAGTTACTCCGAGAAATTCAAGCCATGTTGGACGCGTCCGTGCTGCTAATGCAGCAGTATTCTACAGTCGTAGCTAATTTACCGCAGAACAACGCCACGGTGTCAACCCAAACGGAAGCGTAAGTTATCCTTAATATTTTCATGTTATTTCACTTTCACAAATAATAAAAAAAAAAACTGTTTAAAAATAAACTTCAATGCTTGCTGCATTGAATTTTATTTTTAAACAGTTTTTTTTTTTGATTGAGAGGTAATGCGAGAGAGTCAAATGACTTGAGAATTTTAGATGGTGGATCATTAATCATCTATTCATTGCATTTTTTTACTCGATATTTTATTTTGTTTGAATTAATTGTGATAAAATTTTAATTTATTTGATTTGTACTTATTTAGTTCGGGGCGTTCGTACTACGTAACGCAATTTAGGGAGAGGGGAGGGGGTCTTGCAAAACGTTACGACGCGTTACAAGGGCGGGAGGGGATTTTGGACAACGCTTTATGTAACATTGATTTTTTTTATTTAAATAAAAAACTAGGGAATTAATGTCTCCCAAGTTGGCAACCCTTTTCGTTTATGTTTTACGGCGAGTCCCTTAATTTTATTGTATTGTACAGACGCCAGCACATCAAGCTACCAGAAACTGTCAAATTTTCCCAATCAACTTTGAACCTTATGCTTTAGTGATAAAGTTGAAAATGTATTAAAGAAATTTGACAGATTGTAGTAGCTTGATGTGCTGGCGTATGGTATTTTAGCGACTTTCCGGTACTTTGCACAACATAATTGTGACTTTTAGATAAAAATGGTTACATGGGTGCTACGTAACGTTTAGGGAGGGGGAGGGGAGGTACAGAAAAACGTTACGGCGCGTTACACTGGGGGCAGGGAGGATCAAAAATTGCGATACGTAGTACTTGACTTTTTATCTGATTTTATTTAAATATGTTTTCTATTAATGTCTGTTTAGCAATGGGTGTTATTTACGTGAAATAAATGAATTTATTGTTATTATTATTTCATCATACTTAAGCTTAACTGAACCAAAAACTTAAATGTTATACATATTCTACAGAAGAATAGAAGAGCTGACTAAGGAAGCCCCAGTACCGACGTCTCAAGTGAAGACGGAACCGGACGTAGTACCAACCACTTCGAGCTACAAACAACCCTCGCCGATGCCCTCCACCAGCAAAACCATCGTCACGGACGACCTGAGTCCCATGCAACCTGACACTACGACCCCTATAGACACTAATAGGTAACTAATTTACAGTAACTCACGTTTGTTAGGTACCTGTCGCCAGTGTCACCGCCGGCGATTAACGAGAAGCGAGTAGAGCTAGCAAATATAACGAATTGGCGAGCAACAATTACTCGCTGGTATGTTTATGTATCAAGCGCGAGTGTTGAAATGTTTCCGCCTATCAAGCGAGTCGCTGAGCGAGTGAGTACTCGCTTGAACTCGTCTGTCGCAGCAACAAGAGCTATCAGAGTTCTTTGATAGCTCTTGTTGCTGCGACAGATGAGTTCTCGCCGGCGCTGTGAACAGCCAGCGAGTAACTATTAGTATACAGGATACATTTTTAACCAGTAAATTGTAACCATGAATTCAGTGCATTGCAGTGGTCAAAACTTGGTTACAGTTTGCGCACTGATCGAAATTTATCCTATAAGTATCTCTTTTACTTACACGGATACCTACAATATTTTGTATGTTGCTTGAGCGAGAAAGTCGCTACCTCGTTAGTGGTGGGACAGGTGCCTAGCAAATCTTAGTAGTATTGTTCAAGTGAATTGCGAAATAAGTATAAGCATAATTTTGCGCAAAGGATTGGAATTAAAATAACAAGATTAAGACAAATCGATTGACGTAAGAATAATCAAAATCAGCCCACGCGTTTGGTCTCTAGAGCGCCACAAAAGAACACACAAACATATAGAGGCTGCTAAACACATTATCCTGCTTTGCGTCACGCAGTCAGGTAAAAGAGGGAACAGAACACTAGCCATAACGACATAAACTTTTTTTCCAGAGACAAGACTGATGTGGATGCGGCCGACGAACTGAGAAGACGTCGATTGCAAAAATTCGCGATGGATAAATGAGCTTGTTTATATATTTTTGTTTCGATTTCTTGATGTACTATTATTTAATGTACAAAGTGTTTCGGTATGTGTAAGCATTATCTATTCTAATCTGGAATAAATGTATTTATGTTCTTGTAAATATAATGGGATATACACATGAATACATTACAATCATACTTTGCTTTCTTATCGCGTACTCCATAGTTTTGTTGTTCTATATTACAAGTAACAGAGACTTTAAATAAATATGATTGAAATTTGAATAATTACTGTGAGAGTGTTGTGATGAAATAAAACCATTTTTTACATTATCGATAATATATTATACTACACTAATAGGTAAACTTGGTGGCTTAACAGTTATATAAAGCATTTATGTATCCATATACTTTCTTGTTATAGTTTTCTAAGACAGGCATGCCGCTGAAGTAGCGGCTTGATCCGTACAGTTGTAAGTCGTTCTTGCTGTACCAGACATTTTTAGTACCCTCAGTACCATCAACATTTAGTGTA
The DNA here is from genome assembly GCA_949316385.1 of Globia sparganii. Taxonomy (NCBI): domain Eukaryota; kingdom Metazoa; phylum Arthropoda; class Insecta; order Lepidoptera; family Noctuidae; genus Globia; species Globia sparganii. The sequence goes on from OX438671.1 coordinate 9,570,924, forward strand.
TTCAGTTCCAAAACACCAAAATGATATTTTTGACCGTCTGTTTGTATACAATTTATGTATATCGGCTCTGGTAGGTCCTTTACATCCTCCTGCGAGATAAAGATATAATATATTTATTAGTAACTTGTATAAATTAAATATTTGGAGAAAAAGATGATTAAATAATGTGTTACTTCTGCCCATTTTGTATATTGGCGTCTAATGACCTACTAACATCCCAGGTTCAATCATATAAGCATGTTGTTGCAGTTGCAGCTTGCTCCATTATATTAGTGAACTTGTTTCCAGTTTAAGCTAGGTTTTACTAACACTCAAACTCTCAGTAGATGAAATTTTAATTGCATAATTTTTGTTGTCTATTCTAAATGCAGCCTGGTAATTGGAAATAAAAAGAGTAGGTATATCACAAAAATGTAACATACCCCATGTAACTGCTTCGCATAGGCACTGGCCACAGTGAATGCGTGAGTCAGTGATCTCCCGAGGATCTGTTGGTGAGTGACCGGTGTCTCATAGATGTTGTTCACTTCAGTCTCATTGTAGTGTAGCCAGGTTGTGTGCGGGTGTCTCATACTGACACTTGGACGGATTGCTGGGAAACATGTTTTTTATCACATAATTTGTACAATACACTTTGTATATTTATGGCACCAAGTGAATACTGTTCCTGACTGCTTCAACTAAAATGGTAGGAAGAAATTCTGCACATTTCCTTTGAAATCTTTCATTTGCATTAATTAATATTATTCTTTAGGATACTTACGATATTTGCTTGTCTCATCATAGAAATGCTCTGGTGGCAATGTAACAGTGTGTTTGACAGGATACAGATTAGGGATCTCAGAAAACTGTACATCTTTATCTACATCATGCTTTACAGGCTTGTTACTGGTCACCAGAATATGAGAAATATCTTGGAATTGTATCAAATCATCTTCCTTTTCAAACACAGTTTGGCTTTCAACATCATTCACAACATACTTAGAAAGGGTGGCTTCACTGTCACTGCTTTTTTCCACCAGCTGTAGCAATTTGTTTGTAAGAATTTGACTGAAAAAAAAAACCCAGTGAGAAGCTTATGTCTAGCAGTGGTATGCAGGATATCAAGTTCATTGATTGATAATTTCTTGGTTATGGAATGATTGACACTTCGGTTGCCAGCTATGTGTATCAGAAATAGCCCAGGAAAATAGTTCAGTTAGATTAGTATCTAACTGAACTATTGATATGAGTTTAGTGGAGACTACATGCACAATTTTAATGGTATTGCAAAATATTGATGTACTCACTTTCTTCTTCTGTCTGTGATACCCAGTATCCGGGGGAAGTTATAAGCTGGTCTTTCTGGGTCCTTTATTTTAGGCAACTTTTTCTGTTCACAATCAAATACATTAGCAGATAAGATAGCCTTTTTAATGTTTTCATGAATGGCAGAGGGCGCTGGGACTTGTGCAAACTCCTCAATATTAGGTGGTAGTTTGTTCTCGGCTACTATTGTCTTAGTGAGCACTTGGGCTTGAGCCATTCCCTCTAGGAGTACATTTGTACTTCTCAAAGTGTAGCATGGCTGTTCCCTGTAGTCAGGGTGATTTTGGTCCAATGGAATCCGATGTTCATAAGTCCCTACGATATTAATTCTGTAATTAAAGAAAGTGTCTGTTTGAGTCACTTGTGGACAGATTAAATTTGCTATGAATTACGAAAAACAGCAGTTACTGCGTAGGAAGTATCTTACCGTTCTCGTTTTTCATGCTCTTCTTTTTCTTTAATGAATTCGAGAGCATCTTCAACTTTGACGCCTTTAGCTTTTAGTTGTTCCTCGATGCCAGTATCGATAGGTACGCGCTTTCCTTGGACCAACCAATGCTTCTTGAACATAAAATCAATGTGTTGTCGATTTAACACTTGTGATAGTCGCATTGTTGTGATTTTTCTTTTTATTAAAAATAATAAAATAACCTCAATCAATAACCTAACTTTTTTTTTTTTTTTTTTTTTCTGTTTGGCTTCGCACGGTGTGTGCATTCAGCCAATGTCATGTTTTATTAGTTATTTATTACAAAGGAAGCAAAGGTAAGGAAACGAAAATATTATTATTCAAATTATAACGGGGTATAGGGATAAATCTATAGGATCAGTATTTATAAGGGATAGAATAATGAGCTAAATACAATGACGAAACATTATAACTTAATATTATTTAGAGTAATGAATGAGACTATACATTTATATACAGAAAAGCTATTTGTACAAAGTAAAGAAAGTATTGAGGTAGGAAAAGGAGTACTGAGGGACAAGAGGTTACTAAGAAAGGATGAACGATCATATAAGGGACAGGAGAAAAAAATGTGGTTTAAATCGCCTACGTCTGTGCCACACAAGCAAATAGGGTCATCGATGATATGAAGTTTGGCAAGATGGGCTGGAGAGCAGACATGACCCAGTCTCATCCGTATTATAACGGAGGTCTCCATCTTACCAAACTTTGCCCTGCCAAACCACGGTTTTTCCGGAACGTCAGGTTGAATAAGAGAAAAATAGCGACCCTTCGATTTGCTTCCGATATCCCAAGCTACCTTCCAGGTGTCCCGAAGATATGTTTTTGGTAACGTCGCAAGGTCATAGCAAAAGTTTATATATGGAACTAAGTCCCCAGATTGCACCGCATCACCGGCAAGTGAATCCGCCATTTCATTCCCATGGATTCCAGCATGGGCGGGAATCCACACAAATTGCAATGTATTACCCTCAGAGATGGTTCTGAATGCAAATTCTCTTATTAAATAAATTATAGGAAACTGTGATTTATGTTCAAAAGGGGATTTATTGATGGCTAGAAGAGCACTTTGAGAATCAGTAAAAATTATGGTATTTTTAAGCTTTAGAACACGAATATATTCAATGGCTTTTAAAATGCCGAAACATTCTCCCGTAAAAACAGAAGTCTCAGGAGGTAGTTTTATTTTTTGTACAATGTTGTATTGAGAATGGTAAGTACTTATACCAACACAACCCGTCGGAGATTGCTTGGCAGCATCCGTATATATATGGTGGTACTCTAAGTGTTCAGCCAAAAAATGATTAAAAATTGAATGGCAATCGGGATCCAATTTATTTACACAGTTATATTTTATGATGGGACTGAATTGTAAACTCTCATAACTACTGCTAAATAGAGGAAGTTTATTGGAACGGTGAATAGGGGAAGAAAGTGAAAGGAATTTTTTATAACTTACAACTAAACAGGGAGCACGTTTATGGGACCAGTAATCTGAAGATTCAATCAGCATCACTAAAGAGTCCAGTTTAGGAATGAGAGGATGAGTTGAGATCTGAAGAATCCGGAACAAGTATTTGTCAGATAAGAATTGTCTTCTAAGATATAAAGGAGCTTCCCCGCATTCAACTTGGAGTGCATTAATGGGACTAGACTTCATGGCACCCGAAATAATGCGTAAAGCCTTAGACTGGATGCGATCCAACTTTTTAAAAGCCATGACACTACCAGGTTCCAGAACGAACAATCCATAATCCAGAGTGCTTCTGATGATTGCGTTGTAAACGAGTTTCAAGGAAAAGGGGTGTGCACCCCACCACACACCAGAAAGGCACCTAAGCATATTTAAGTGATTTTCACATTTGTTAACAATATAATCACAATGAGGAACACTACTTAATTTGCAGTCAAGTATTATACCTAGATATCTAAATTTATCTTTCACTGGAATAGGTATTTCCTTATAAAAGAGATTTACTAAGGGAATATTTCTCTTCCGGGTGAATAAAACAGCTGCGCTTTTAGACGTGGATAAATCCAAACCATTTAGATGTAACCATGACTCCAAAGAAGCTAAAGCAGAATTAATAGCATAGCTAGCTTGATCAACAGATTGACTTGAGGAATATAATAATAAATCGTCGGCATATTGAAGAACCTTAACATTGTTAGCTAAGGACGAGTCTAAATCAAAAGTGTAAATATTGTAAAGAATGGGACTGAGCACAGAACCCTGTGGGAGACCTCTCCATACAAGGCGAGATACCTCATGTTCTCCTATTAGCATATTAACAGAGCGTTCAGACAGGATATTAATAATGAAATTTGATAAATTTAAAGGGACTTGTAAGGATTTTAATTTATTTTGTAAAACTGATAATACGACATTATCATAGGCTGCGTTTATATCAAGGAAAACTGCAACGGTGGATTGGTTGTTAGAGAAGGATAACCGAATATCGGATGTTAAAATACTTAAACAGTCAGTTGTACTTTTACCTTTTCTAAAGCCATATTGTGACTCTGCCAAAAGACCCTTACTTTCAACATACCATTCTAGGCGATTTTTAATTAAGTGTTCCGCTAATTTCATCAGAATTGAAGACAAAACTATGGGGCGGTATGAAGAAGCTTCAGAGGGAATTTTATTTGGTTTAAGGAATGGCAACACCCTTTGACGTTTCCATTCAACAGGGATGTTTCCTGTATTCATAATAGAATTAATAAGCTCTAAATAATAACTGAGGACGTCGTCATTTAAATTAGCAAAGAATGAATACGGAATGCCGTCAATACCTGGTGCAGAATCCTTAGTTTTATGAATAACACCCTTTAGTTCAGTGAGAATGAATGGAAGATCTAGAGTTGTACGAGTGTCTTGGTTATTGGAAACGAGAGGGAGGCTAAGATTGATATTCTCAGGAACAAAAGGAGGAGCTAATTTATTTAAAAATTCACTGGCTAAAGAGTCAGGAATAGGAGAAGGGTTGTTATAAATGGACCTAAATCTACGAATATTGCGCCAGACAATTGAAGGGTGAGTATTTGGTGAAATTGATGAGCAAAACTTACGCCAAGATTCAAATTTTTTCTTCTTAAAAAGTTTAGAAGTTTCATTTATTAAGTTAGTAACGGTTTCAAAATTAATATCAGACATATCAAGGTTATAGTTGTATTCTGCCTCTTTACGTTTGTTAATCAATTCTGTGCACTCAGAGTCCCACCACGGAGGAGAGGGAATTGTATTAATATTGTTATTTTTTACAGGAAAAACTTCATCTGCCGCTGCAATTAATATGAGTGCTAAAGCTTCAGCGCAACTATTTTCATTGCCATCAGAAATAGCGGGCAAGGAGCAAAGCTTTCTGTCAACAATGTTTCTAAATTTATCCCAGTCATTATTATTTCTATTAGGAAGTTTATGTTTTAAGTTTGATCTCCTTAATGGTGCATTTGGTTTGGAAAGTGGATACGAAATAACTATTGGAAAGTGGTCACTACCATAAGTAGAGGTTAAAGTATGCCAAGTTAATGAAGATGCTAAGTTTGGAGAACAAATAGAAAGATCAATTGCGCTTTGGTTCTGATTGGGATCAGAACGGCGTGTGGCAGCACCTGAGTTCAAGATGCATAAATTATGTAAGTCTATTATATCTAGTAATTCATCGCCATAACAATTAGAAGTTGAACAACCCCATGATTGGTGATGGCAATTAAAGTCCCCCAATATTAAGAATGGCTTAGGAAGACAAGAAAAGAGATTATTAATCTCTTGAAGAACAGAAGAAGAAGGGTGAGGGATGTAAATAGAAACAAGACAAGTATGATGTACTTTAATAGCTACTATTGAAATTTCCTCACTGTGAGGAGGTAAGGAAATAATAGAGAAAGGAATAGAATTCTTGATGAGTATAGCTACTCCACCATACCCATCAGGTCTATCCTCTCTAATTGTTAAATAACTGTTAATTTTAAAAGTATAATTAGATTTGAGCCAAGTCTCTGCTAAAGCAAAGGCAAATGGCTCATATTTGTTTATAAGATAAATAACTTCACTCTTTTTGTTTACTAGACTGCGGCAGTTCCACTGGATTATTTTGGATGTGTTGTCCATCATGTGTGGATTGAGAAACATTGAAAGAAGGGGCAACGTTGGACGGTGAAATGTTGAACTGAGATAGAAGATTGTGTAATGCAGAAAGAAAATCGTTTATGGATAAAATTGTGTCTTTTTTTTCGTTATGTTTATTGGTAAAGGCACAACCATTTGATGGTTGGGGAATGTCAAAATCTTTGATAATGTCATTGTGAGCCTCTTTATTATAACCTTGAACAGCTTTGGGAGGGGAGCGTGGTTTGAGAAAGACTGTCTTTTTATAGCTACTTGAAGCAGGCATTCTATTAGAGACAGAGATTGCTGGAGTATCTGCAAAATTTTTGGAGGGAGAGGATAAAAGTGTATCAGCATATGATTTAGATACTGGAGGATATACTTTCGCCGCTTCAGCATAAGATACTGAACTTTGTGCCATGTATGTTTTAATTAATTTTTGCCTAGAAAATTCTGGGCATGACTTATTAGTAGCATAGTGAAAACCAGAGCAAAGGCAGCAAGATGCACTTTCTTGTTCTCTTTCACAACTGTCTCCAGTGTGGCCATGGCCACATTTATAGCAACGAGGCTTGGACCTGCACTGAATTTTAGTGTGACCAAAACGACAGCAGTTGAAACACTGTACCGTAGGAAAAATATATAAATCTACAGGTAGTGCATTGTAGCACATAAAAATTCTTTTTGGTAGTACCTGTCCATCAAAAGTAACCACTATGGATTGGGAAGGTTTCCAAATGGTTGTACCATCAACAATAGTTTTGAAATTGAGGCGTCTGACTTTTAAAATTGGACCGCAACCAATAGGTACCGTTATATTATCAATAACTTCCTCCGGAGACCATTCCGCAGGAACACCACGCACTAAACCCATTCTAGTCACATTAAAAGTAGGTATGAAAGCTTTGTAATGATATGTCGCAAGACTGTTATTCGAAATAAATGAATTTGCATCCAGGAAATTTGAAAAAGATATAGAGATTTTATTACGGCCAATTTTTTTGACACTACCATTTATTATATTCTGGAATGCGTTGTGTTTTAAGAATTTTCCAAATGTGATAGGGTGCATTGTCGTTCCATCATCTGGTGAAGTTATATTTTTTTGTACATGAATAATAAAAGGCGCGACGTCAGTTTTGTCGTAGGTCTTTCTACCAATCTGAGTGGGAACAACTAAGGATGGAGCAGGATTATCGGGTTTTGTATTATTATTACTAGGCATATTATTAGAAATAATTATTTCAGTACACTTAGGCTCCGATGCAGTAGCTAGTATATCCGTGCAACCACAACCCGAAGACTCGGAACCGTGGTTTTTGCGGGTGCGACGGCGTTTGTTGCAATGCTTGCAAACATGCACACGGCTTCTTTTTAAATTCCGGGCCGAAGACGACCCATCGGTATCCATGCCAGATTCATTGGAAATAGTGACGAAGTTGCCTGCCGGGGGCACAAAGTCCCCCGGGTCAGGCGGGTCATTCATTTTACACTATATACAAAAAAAAAACTTACCACTACCGAAGAAAATAAACTAAACTAAAATTAAATTATGTAAGAAAGAAAATAAAACACTAAAACTACTACTACTGATCGTATAAAACAATGTTTTAAAAAAATTATCAAAAAAGACGCGTCCACCTAGTTCAACGTTTCCCGCGCTTTTTCAACCTAACTTTTATCTGAGGTGTCAGTATGACATAAGTGAGAAGTGACAGATATTTTGAACTGTCAAAAGTTTATAGTAGTGACGTTCTTTGTTAGTGTCGTCTTTAGTCGATTTTTATGAATATTCTTGTCATAATTGAAACTCGACTACTGGAAAAAATTTACTATTTCTAATAATGTATTTTTCAGATACTTTTCAGGTCTTTTTACCTGACTACGGCAAAACTAAAATGAAGGGTTATGATTTTAGCAGTCTATATGTATAGAATTAATTTCAGCCAACGTTTATCAAGCGGTAAAACGCATCAGCATCTGCCTAGTCTTTTCCCAACAATATTGGGGTCGACTTCCAGTCGAATATTAGTATGGAGCGACTGCTACTGTCTGTGTACCATGTGGTTGCTAGGATCACCTATCTATACTAATACTAATTATACTAATACTAATTATACTAATATTATTTAATTTTAATATTTTAAAGAGGAGAGATTTATATGTAACTATACTCTGATTTTTAATTCGAAGGAATTCTGACATTTCCGAAGTGTTGCCAATAATAAAGCGGTCCTAATAAAAATGGAACGCATTTACGCAAAATAAAAATAAAAATCTTCCTTGTATATATGGTTTCAATTAGAAAAACTAATACTTAAAAATTTAATTATAATTTTAAAATGGTAATCAGATTTTTTATTATCAAATTATTGAAGATACAATAATTAGTAAGGTAATTATTTTTCTTTCACTGGAATCCCTGATCACTAATCCATGGGTTACAAACCTTTTTTAGGAAAATCTTTAGATTGTAAAATCATCGCTTCTTGTAACTACAGATTTGGCGGCACGGTCCTGGATTCCTTAGCCTGTTCTTCGGGACTATTAATAATTATAATGTGTTATTATCATGCATGTTATTCGGCTTCTGATGTGCTCACGGTGTTTGTTGCGATTTATTGTTGAGTTTCGATTTGCTGTTACGTTTTGTTTGTTGTTTACATTGTCATATAGTTTACTTGATCTCATTCTCTTTCATATTTTATGTTATTTTATCCGAAAAATTCTAGTCATCTAAATAACATAGAAAAAGGACAGACAGAAAAGGTTTATGATATCTGAAGTGTCAAAAAATGACCGCGGTCAGAATTCCTTGGATTAAAAATCAGACTATATGTTTGTAATGAATAGGCTCCGAAACTACTGGACCGATTTAAGAAATTCAAATCTCAAAAAAAAAAAAAATCAAATAAAAAAAATCAAATCAAATCAGTCTCAAATTGTTTTTGTTTTTTATAGTCCATTTATTGGGAAATGCTATCGGCTATATAACATGACGCTGCGACCAATAGGAGCGTCGCAGCAATGAAAAATGTTGCAAAAACGGGAAAAATTATTCCTTTTGAGAGCGTCCGTTGCGTGCGCTGCGTAAACGGTTAAAGTTACGCAAAAATAATGCATGACTGAATTGTTAACCCTTAAAAGTTCTACAAAAAAGTCCGCAACAGCATATGTCTATCTTTTCAGGTTCACTCACTATAACCGTTTTTATGATAATCAAATTTCTTCTAAAATAATGCATTAATTGCGAAGGTGTTTTTATAATAATGATATTAATTCTTATCCAAATAAACACGTTATTCAACACAAGTATTTAATTTTGAACAAAATTGCTCTTGACATCTTTTGATTTCAATGAATATCTTAGGAGATATCATAGTTTTAAAATAAATCAGCTCGGCCGCCGCGCGCCGCCCGTTAGCTGTACGAGGTTTACTATAGTTTCACTCTTACTGATCATAGCGTGATGTACCTAAAATATCTTCTTAAAGTAATGTACAGACGCCAGCAGTGCTATTCTGTAAAAATCTCACCGTAAAAACTAAGGCAAAGTGAGCTGTCATTCCACCTGATGTTAGGGATTGCCTCCATTGATAGGTTACTTCACACTCACTTCATTTACTTATGTTATCACGGTGAGATTTTTACAGAATCGATAGACCGCACATCAAGCTACTACAATCTGTCAAATTTCTTTAATACATGTTTAACTTTATTGCTACAGTATAAGGTTCAAAGTTGATTGGGAAAATTTGACAGTTTCGCACGACTACACATCAAACTATACATTTCCAGTTTTAGCTGACTTCGCACTGTATAGTTTTTTCGTACAATCAGAAGTCAGCTCATACTGGTTATGTAAAGCTTGATGTGTAGCCGTGCGTAATAGTAATAATATTAAAGTAATCCTACTACTTAATATTATAAATGTGAAAGTTTGTGAAGATGTTTGGATGTTTGTTACTCAATCACGCACAAACGGCTGAACAGATTTGAATGAAATTTGGCACATAGATAGTTTATAATCAGCACCCTAATTGCGTAACACACTATCAGTAGCAATGGGTTTCATTTTGACAGTTCAACAGCATTCATTGCGTTATTTACGTTATTGAGCAGACACACTTTTCGAACGTAAATGGAGCAATGTATTAGCAATAAGCTTCAAAATGATTCAAATTGAGAGTAATAGTGTGTTACGCAATTAGGGTGCAGGAATAACATATAGGATAGGTAATAGGTAATACGGGCTGGTGTCTGCAACTCCACGTCAATGCGCGTTTTTTCCGTACGGAAAATTTTAACACACAGACTAACGCGGGTGAAACCGCAGGGCGCTGCTAGTAAAATTACAATGGCATGCGGCCACGGTTTTACCTTGACCATTTTTGTACAGACGCCAGCGCATCAAGCTACCCGAAACTGTAAAATTTTCCCAATCAACTTTGAACCTTAAACTGTAGCGTTAAAGTTGAAAACCTATTAAAGAAATATGACAGATTGTCGTAGCTTGATGTGCTGGCGTCTGTACCTATGTCTTGATTTCTGTCTGAAATATTTTCTTGTTTCGTACTTTTAGGATCACTTTTATTTTTCCGTTCAAACTGATTTGACTATCCACTAGATAGCATAATCTTACACATAAAATAGGTATCCATGTTCGTCTATTTATTATCATATCACAAGCAATGAACATTTAATTTTGGATAAGTGTAATCGATGTGTAATCGTAAGCTGTGTCTTACGGTTGCGTCCTAAAATTTTAGATTATATTTCTGGGTTAATTTTCGCAAATATCTCAAAAAACTACACGTCATAAGTAAAAAATAATGACATTTTCACAACGTTCCCTCTGTTGTACTTACCTCCTGTTGTCCACCTCCGTTGTTTATCACCCCCTGAGGATTTTTGTCTACAGATTAATGGAGCTATAACTTTCTTTTGAGCTTTATCGTGACCATCGTTAAAAATTGTTAGACTTGGCGAATACGTATAGCCTGGACTCCTGTCCCCTTTAGGTGCAGCGCAGACGACAGACTATCCGTGACGCACTTTTTGGTCTGTGAAAATAGAACCTATGCAATTATATGCAGTAACGCACACGACGCGCAAAAAGTCCGGCGCACAAAAAATCCGTGTAATTCGGGCACTTCGGGACACTATGATACTTCTAAGGCAGAATATCATGATAGACATTTAAAAAGACAGACCGCTGCCGACAGAATGATCGAAGATGTGCGTCGTGTGCGTTGAATCTGTGAAAAATCCGCGACCGACTTTTTGCGCGCCATGCAGACTTTGGTCTGCGCTGCACCTTAGGGTATTTATGTTCTGTGCTCCTGTCACCCTTTCACGAATTCGAGTTCTCGACTGACGTGGCGCAAACTGTAGGTAAATTCAACAACTTTATTCTTATGATACATTAGTGTAGATTACGGTACGGAAATTGCACCAGTATAATGTTAGAAACACTGCTTTGGATCTTATTTGGCTGGTAGGATCTAAAGAGTGGCCTTTAACGGCAAGCGATCTTCGTGATCTATCTTTCCTAAGAACTGATAGAGTTCCGCAGGGCTCAATTCTTGGTCTTAAAGCGGGCGGAAAAGAGTTTTTTCCCGTTTTTGGGACACTATTTTCATGATTGTCCCAGGAGGGAGGCCACGGCCGTATGATTTACTTGTTTTACTAATCAGTTTGCACCTAAAACTAAGTACTTGAGTCATGGACGTATACAAAAACATAAAAGAGATTACTAAAAAGCTTGATAATAATTGTAGAAATGCGAACAAAGCAAACTCGAGATTTCGGGCCCCGCTTATACGTTCCGTTCGAAGGGATAAGGGGGTCTACTCCCTAAGTCCGTCAACGAGGTAACGGGCCCGTCCGACAGTAGTCCGATACGTCGGAATGAACCCTACTCCCTAACGATTTCGGATTCATCAGTTTCAAACGGAATCATAGACAATATTCGTGAACGAAAGACGTATGGCGATAGAGTTGCGCTATTTTACCGGTCGATTACCGGTTTACTTATTTTGTAGTTTTCTAGCTTAGTAAACAAAAATTAATACTTTTGTCGTTAGAAAAAGACCACATTTATAAAAATATACTTTTTATTATGTTTTTAAATATAGAATTGAATTATTTTTGCCATTTCTGTCCGGAAATCGGCATCATCCTGTTGATACCTTTGCCTGTTTACTTTTTGAAGGGAATTTTCAAATGAAATGTCAAATTGTTAGCCGAGAAGTTTTAACATTTTCAATATTCATATTTATTAGCTTTTTTGTTGTGTAAAACGGCCCAACCGCTGCAGCGACACATGGGCAAATTGAGGCCCTTCTCGATTTTATGGGTGAGAACCAAGAATTGGCTCGCGGATTATTGAGGGGTGCCGACGACGGGAGAGTTCACTCAAAACGGCTGTGGGAAAACCTGTGCAACTCCCTTAACTCAATGGGAAGTTGCACTAGTCCGTCGAGCAGTGGCAAAGGGTGAGTTTAATACATTACTCGTCAATATTTGTCATCAGTAAAGTGAATACAATGATAATCAGTCATCCTCCAAATACTTATTTGTAGGAGTACTTACGAGTATAGTGGTTTTTATATTGCTTTATAAAATTAACCAAATATTCAAATTTTAGGTGTGGTCTGACAAAAAACATCTTGCTAAAAAAGCGGCTGGAGCTGCCAGAAGGTCAGCAAGTGTTACAGGTGGAGGCCCATCGGTAGCACCAACCCTCTCCCAAGTGGAATTGAAGATACTACCGATAATGGGAGAGGGTTTCGGAGAGCCGCAAACCGAATCAAGAGTGCCAGCTTTTCAATTGGTAAGAATTACATTTATAATTTATGATAGTAAGCTTGTTTCAGAGGTAAAGAACTAAAAGCAACATTGTATTTATAATTATGTGTATGGAGTCTTTCCCGTGCCTTTTTTTTATTAAATAATATTAAATTACGGATAAGTGCACAATTAAGTATATATTTTTTGTGGTATCCGTCAATGACATTCAGTTTTTGTTGTACAGCTTCGACCTGTAAGAGAGCCAGTCGCCACCTCACCCACCCATGCTGCTACACCTGCTGACCCACTTTCCCAGGAGCAAGCCTCTACATCCACTGAGGAAATGATAATAAAATGAGAATAATTTAAAATATGTAATGTTTTGACTGATAGGTAATTGAAATAAATGATTAAAGATAATTAATTGTTTTATTCCAAAACAATCCAATATATATCAACCATTATTGGCAAAACCTAGTATGTACTAAACTCTAATGGTAAAATCCCGAAACATTTTCTTTTTACCGACTGCGCGATGCAAAGGAGGGTAATGTGTTTATCAGCGTATATTTATGTACTTATGTATGTCTGTTTTCCACCAGTCCCAACACCCATTAAGTCCTGTAAGGAATATAAAAAAGTTCACAAAATAAATACCCTAATCAATAATATAAATACAAATATCCTATGCATTTTATGTTTTATTTGGATAGTTTTCTTGTGAGACTGCATAAGTTCCTATTTTTTTCCAGCAATTGCACTAATGTCTCTCGCTCTTTGCCTTTGCTGATGAGCTTGAGGAGAGGATATCGCCATAGCTATAGAGGTAGACACATCTTCCTGTCTATTGCGCTCTAATTGCAGGTCTTACTCGCTGAGGGTAGGTGCTTCTAAGCCCGCCCGATATATTGTGTAAAACACAGCAGGCAATGACAATTTTACCTGAAAAACAATCTAAAATTTAGGCGTAAATAATATCGACGTTGCCTAAACTCTTCCTGTAAAGCTTCTTCAATAATTAAACAAGCAGCCATAGTTAGGATCTTATAAACTGGTAGCTTTCGTCTACAGCACGAGAACTATTTTGATGTCGTATCAACTGACATAACTATCCGTCGAAACCATTGTCAAGTTCAACTGTTCGGACGGGCAAAAACACATCGGGAGTAGGGACAACTGTCAAATCGGTGTGGCATTCATTCTTCGTTCGGGCCCCGAACGAATCATCCGTCCGTAGGTGATAGGGAGTAGGAAACGCCCGTAACGAAGGCCGAAACGACGGACTTCGTGCTTAGGGAGTAGACCCCAAGGTTCCAAAACTCAAACGTTTCATAATACTTAGGTGCTGTAACTAGCTTCAACTTATTAGTAAGTTCTTCTAAAATAAAGTCATACCTAGAGGTGCAAAAAATGTTCGTGCTCGTTTCGCTCACCCATATATAATCTTTAATTCTTGATCTTTTCTGCATAAGTCGACAAAGTACCTAAGTAACTAACTCCTATTTCTGTATTAATAGACAAAACACAGCACAACCTATTCGGGGCGCGGTGCTATAATTTTCGTATTTATTAACATATAATATTATCATAATCCTGCCAGCGCCTACGGTGACCTCCCCCAAAAATCTTGGGCTGCGACCGCGCCAGACTTGCACTTGCTGACGAAATAGGCACTACATTACCAACTCTGTAGGTTAAGTTTACAACTTGCTACGCTCAACTGCCGTAGACTGCTCAAGTAGGAAGAAGCATATAAGATACTATCATCTATTCTGCTGTAGTCGTAGCTAAGCTACTAGCGAGTAGTACCTACTTAGGAGTAGCTATAGCATAATAAACCTATAATGTTCCCACTGCTGACACAGGCCTTCTCTCTTCGAGAGGAAGTGGGCTGTAATCTACCCCGCGGGCCTACATTGCGGGTTGGTAGATGTCACATGTCTTCGATTTTTTTGGTTTTAGGACATTCCAGTTTCCTCACGATGTTTTCCTTCACTATTTTGAGAGCAGTGGTGATGAAATAATTTACAGAAAGTAAAGCGCTTGTCTGGGTTCGAACCCACGACCTACGAGTCGTAAGTGGGGGGCGTTACCACTGGGCCACCACTGCTCACAATACCTTCATAAATCTCTTAATTATTACTATTAGGTGCGTTGTAAAGAGTGTTTTGAATAGAATTTTGACAGTCCATGGGGAAAAAGTGTTGTATGAAAAAAAAAAACATATTTATAATTTCGTAAATATATATATTTAATTTTATATCTTCCATCAATACATACAACGACACTTATACATTCAAAATTTGGCCGTAACTACTATAGGTCTCACTTACAATGGCTTCGCTTACAAGTAAACGTGTAGAGATATCTATTAGCACATAAAATAGGAGCAAATACATTACATTCGACTGTGGACTTTATTACTTAGGGAAAAGTGAAAAATAAAAATATCGTAAACAGTAAAAGAGTACCTATGTTATTCGGAGTCAGACCTATCAATTTCATAATACGGGGAAGACATCGTTTTACAATTCTGTTATATTTAAAAATCGAGCGAACAGCACCGTGTGAAAGTACCAAGATGAAAAGATTCACAAATTCTAACCTACCAACCGCATTGCACGAAACGAAAATCAAGTATCATATTGATGGAGGAGAGATATTTTACAAAATAAAACTTATCGACATATCTTCGGTGTACGCTAGGAGCTATAAAAATTGAAAATAATACAACTAATTTAATTTCATAACTAGTAAGACATTACAATCCCTTACCACGAGATCAGTGACAGTGACGTCACCCGGTGTTGCAGCGTTCACATTATGTATTGGATACTCAAGTATATTTACGTACATCGGATTTTTATGTAGAAGTAGTTTATTGCATGAATTGTAAGATGCCATTTTTGGAAAACACTGGTCGATAAAACAAGTTAAAATATCATAATCACTTCAAACCAGACACATGAGAAGTCCCTTTGGTAATTTTGTCATATCCTTACCAATTGGTGGGAATTTAGATTTAATAATCTTTGGACTAAAAATCTCTGAATACAAAAATCGTTTTATGTCCGTCCTCATTCTGACTACTCATTATATTATTCGCATATTGCAACAATTTGCGAATTAAACATACAACACTTAACAACTACTATAATATAATACCTAATTATTTTATAAAGTAACAAAATTAACTTATATTTACAGTTATCATTAAAATTATAGTAAAATTTTACTATTTTAGCACTAAGTTTTGATTATCTCGCTGAATTATAGTTCCATTGTGTTGTAGGAATTTAAATAAATTGATTTGTCGCAAAGTTTGTGGACGCTTAGCTATTACATTGACACAGTCGACAATAACATAAGGGTGCTCCGTAATACTGCACTGAGTACTTACAAACTGCGTGCTACGTGCGTCCGATACAATCAAAACGAATATTTGCAAACCCAAAATGAAATAACAATTTTTCAATAAGGCACCATTGGTTACATGGGTACATAGTGTATGAATGTAAAATATAAGGTGAACAATAACATAGAACCTTCCGGTGTTAGCCTTCATTAGTTGGTTAATATTAATTCCACTGGTGGCTGCGTATGAGATCAAATCCATTTTAATATTATGAAGTTCTAAAAATGAATATAAAATCTTAATGTTGTTATAGGCACTGGGCCTACAGTGTTAGCAAACAGCTTTTGAAAACACAGGTAGGTAGGTCTGGGGCGGAAAGATACCAGATCCTTCTTGAGTCATTTATTACGATGTTCTTCGTACAGCAGGTGACAGTCTGTAGAATGCTGGAGATGTGTAGCTAATAGTACGTTGGGTTGGAGGTGGTCTGCGAAGGGGAGCGATGTGGAGGGGGCGGCGCGAGCGCAGGGCTTGCTCAGTCCTCGTCTTTCTTCTCCATTTTGGGTTCATACATTGCATGCAGTTGTTCAGGTGATATACTGTAAAAAAGGGATTTTGTTAGATATAAAAACATTCTTTGCTACTCATAATATGGGTTTCATCAAAAGTTACAAAGCGTATTGACTATTTGTACCAAGAGCAGGAATACAGTCATCCTATAGGACCTCATAACAGTCCAGTCGCATCTGAATTTTGGTATCCATCTAGAGAATGATAGTTCGTTGAAATGATAGCTACAGTGGAGTTTCGCAGATCGATAAACCTACACGGGGGCTTCTCAGCAGCAGGGCAAGTATAAAAGGACTATGTATGCGTGGTGACTTGCTCACTCAACAATAGGCCCCCGAAAACTGTCGCTAGCATATAGTGACGTAAGGGGGTACAACAAGGGAGCAACATATCCTGAGATGCTAGAGGAGTGGTATTCCAAAGCTATCAGGTCATTTCCAAAATTACGGTCAAGATCCTTACCAGTAACAGCATCTTACTGGAAGACTTCCTTCAACCTATTGCCCTCAACCTAAATCGGTGCAATAATTCTGTCTCATTCGTACATCTCTACCATCACAAACTTCCATCCTTCTGTCGCAACTCGTGTATAAGTGGAATTTACCCTAACAAGCTCTGCAGGTCGCAGACGAAGCGGTAGACATAGCGCTTGCCGGCCGTCTTGTGGATGATGTTCTTGTCATAGTAGTAGCGCAGGCCGCGGGACAGCTTCTCATAGTTCATCTTGGGCTTGTTCTTACGGATGCCCCAGCGCCGAGCCACCTGTAATGAAGGAATTTTTAGTACCTACTTTGTTTGGAAGTAGGTGCACCTACCCCGAACAAACGGTAGGAGGTTGGGTTGGAAGCTCCAAGGGAAACAAGACCATGCTATGAAAGTTGGCTATGAATGAAATAAAAATGAAATAAATAAAACTAAATCAGGAAGGTGTCCACAAATCTTTTTTAAGCAAAACTTCACAGGACTCGTTACATGGATAGTTTCATCTTCTATATATATAAAATTCAAAGTCCTGACTGGCTTAATGATATATCAACGCACAGCCCAAACCGCTGGACCTAGTAATAATATAAAACTTTCGGGCCAACACACACACCGTGAGTACTGCTTTCGTACCAAGGACCATCGTTGCTGTAACGAAATAGGTACTACTTTACACGACTTTACAATACTTATAAACTTTTTATTATTTTCAGTCTTACGGCTCTATCAACAGAATTGCCGAAAGACTGCCTAAAAAGAAAAATAAAAGATCTTACCTCATCAGGGTCAGTGAGTTTGAACTCCCATCCGTCGCCGGTCCACGAGATGAATCCCTGGCAACTCTTGTCGGTCAGCAGCTCCAGTAAGAACTGCCACAGTTGTATCGGCCCTGATCCTGTAAGCGTGCCACACAGTTGCTTTACGATATACGACTGATGAGGACTATTGAAGAGATGAACTGCAGAATATGACGAAGTATCGGAATTTTTTTGTCTCAACAAAACCGATACTTACTCAACTCAACTCAACAACTCATTTCTAAGGTAATTTAATGAAAATAGGGGAATTAAAACAAGGGCAAAAGGGTATGAAAAATAGTCTGGATTGTTAACTAATTTAAAATTTTGACATAACTGGGAAAAGTTCAGCGGCATAGTCACAGCGGACAAATGCTATGTAGATTTTTGGTTTCGAATTACGACAACCATGATAAATCTATTTTCGTCATTTCGTCCACGGTCATACATACCGGTGAAGCAGGGTCCTGTGGCGGGGTAGGCGAGCTTGTCCTGCGGGATGAGCGCGTGTTGGTCAGCAGGCCACTCGTTCCATTCGGCGCAGGCGCCGCCGTACTCCTGCACATAACTTTCGCCGTAACCCTCGCCACCGTACCGACCGCCGCCGCCTGGACCAAAGAAAACATTTTGTTCAAACAGATGTTTGGCATGGATGGTGGGTGTACTGTATGCCCTAAAGTAATGAGAAAACCTTTTATAATTGTATTCTTTGACTGGCTATCTTGGTTAACTATTGATTACTAGGTACTGTGAAAAATTTTAAGATTGGTTTCTTCTCACAGAAAAGGCTAAGGTTGCAAATCCAAGAATTTGTACATGTGTATTCAAGTGCTTAAAAATTAAACATATATCTCGTTCTAGTAGGTCGTTTATTCGGTATCTCTTGATGTTGATTTAATAATTTGACAAGACTAGAAATAAAACGAACTGTTTGACTAACACCAATTAGTGCACTCGTGACGATGACAACTAAAAATACGAGAGTAATACGATCACCACTAAATAATAACCACATGAAAGATTAAATTCTGTTAACGAAGTTGTTGAAACTGTACACCGCATCAATTAAAGTGACCAAGTCAGTTGTCTGCTGATCTCTCCTAATGAGAGAATGTCCATGTTTGTTTTTGATTGTTTGATTTTATTAGTGTGTTATCTATTTTTGTCTACGAAAGGGTTATGTAATATACTTGTAATGCAATGGGAAATGAGTATGAGAAGGGGTCCCTTTAAGTCGAGTCCCTTTACGTCGAGCCGAGAACCTTGCCTCGCTTCTATTACCCCTACGTTGAGTCAACGATTTCTGTCCAGTTTCTATTCCCTTATCGTCGAGTTTCTTTACCCCGCTTCGAGCACTTTTTCAAACTATCTAACTAAAGAAGGGATACCTATGATTACAAAAACTTTCGGATTGATCAAGCAATACTGGTCTTTAGGGTGTTACTTTATGAATGAAACATACGCTTTGTGGGTGTTAACTGCAGGCACAGTGTACAAACGAAATGAGTACCACTCTGTCCAAATGAAAACAAAAAAAGATAATCGTGTGCGGAGTTCTTAAGCTTGTTACGAATCCTGCCACCGGGACTTAAGACCAAAAGTCCCTGCAGCTTTCCCAGACAAGAATAAAATGACTCACCTCTTGGGTAAGGCTTGGTGTAAGGATGAGGCTGGTACTTTTGCTCGTGTGTAAGCAGGGGTTGCGAATGCGCGTGCGCGTGGTGGTAGTACTCGTCGATGTAGGGCTGCGCGGGGGGCGCAGGGGGGCCGGGTGGGTACTCGGGGGGGTAGTACTCATCCAGGGGGGAAGCTGCCGTCGGCGCTGGCGCAGACCCACCGCTTGCCTCCGAGTAGCCGTAGGCGTTCGTCTCGCGAGGACCGCCAGTCGTGTAGCCGCCTGTAACAAACATCAGTAGTTTTAGCATAAATACAATGGTCAAGAATGAAGGACATTACGGGTATAAGAGCACCTGTAAACTAGTAATAACAGTTCTACGTCGCACCTGATCATCCATTCCAAGTCATATCCTCAACCCCTAAAAGTTATGATTAGCGTGGTAGAGGTCAGTGCAGGTGTAGCGCTTAGCCCTAGAGACTATACCATTCGGTATTGGTTATTTAGCAGTAACTCATGTAGTCTTACAAAATTTAATCATGTAGGTAAGTACTGTGACTGTGATATCTCAGTCAGACAAAATTTCCATTAAAAAAAATCAGTACGGCATGCATATCGAGGCGTGTTGGCGGGCGCGGGGTACCGAAGCGCGTCGGTCGCGGTTCACGGCTCGCCCTTTGTTCTGCGCGTGCGCCGACGGACCCACACATACCCCCCCGTCCCCCCTCGCACACTGCTCCCCAACACCCTCACGCCACGTAGCCACGATACTACACCGACTATCGAATTGAGGTTTGATTTAATTTGCAAATGGCCTGCGATTGAACTAGGAAATTGATTCAATGAGGAAACTTGGTGAGTGGGAGAGTGCTGGCTGTTGGGTTGTAGACTTGAATCTAATATAAGTAGGTACCTACTTACTGACTACTGTGTGCCAATTGTATTGACAGACGAGGGTAGTTAACTATTTGTTCGGCGTAAACATTATGAACTGGATCATGAGATCAATCATGATGGCTTACTTGATTTTGTAGAAACTTATATAATTATTATTCTGTAAAACCTACCACCTAAGTTCACATGAGGAAGCAATAAATATATTGAGTATTGAGTATTGAATTATAGTCACTGTTTTATTGGGGTGTACGAGTAAGTATGAGTATACCTCATGAAAATAAAGCACAACTGCTACGAGCATTGTAGCAGATTTGGTAAATTGAGTTGTTAAAATAAAACAAAAACAATAGGTACTGTAAGCCCCAAAAGGTGCTGGGCAAAGTCGGCAGCATTAGCCAACGAGACGAAAATTTTCTCGTAAAATTTTGAAATGAAAAATCACCGTTCACGCAGTCTGGTGTGATCGAACAATTTAACAATAGGGTACGTTGCTAAGCATGTGTCTGTGTACGTTTATGTGTGTCATGTGCATATGTCTGCCTGTATGTAGAGCCGTACCGCGGGTTCAGTAGTCGCTCATTGTCTGTCGTTTGACCGCCAATGTATCTCATCTCGTTACCATGAAGATTAAGTGGCATCATTGATGCTGTAATAGCTATATCATATCCAGTGAGTCGGTTATGATTTAAGTAGCATTCTTTACTTTCGTAGATTTTATTTCTGTAAGGCCCAAAGTCCGGAGCTGATATGCTTTTTGTTTCAGGAGTCATATTAGACAGAAAAAGAAAAGAATTATTTTTTTTGTCCAGGTAATACAGTAAGCAGGTTCACACGTTCACACAACAAGTTGAGACGACATGAGTTGCCTAAAATACTACCAACAGGTAGCTATAATAAAGGTAGTAGATATTATTGTATAATATGTGTATTATTAGTCAGTGAGTTCGAAACTGTATCTTGGGGCTCGGGATACGAATTCCAGAGTGGATGGAGACTAGAGAGGTCATTTCAGGTGGTATGGTACGTGGTTATATGTCATGTTTAGGTACCTACTTGGCGTTGAAATAGGAAGTGAAGGCCAGAATGGTGAAGAAAGGAATCTATTTTTAAAGCATGTGGCATGCGGTAGGTACAGTCAACAGCAAAAGTAGATGATGAAAATCAGAAATTCAATACTAATGAACGGAGTTCGTGTCAGAACTGCGTGGCGTCGAAGTGTCGTTACGTGATTGTAAATTATACCAAACATTTACTACTTCGACGCCACACAGTTCTGACGCGAACTCCGTTCATTAATTAGTATTGGATTTGTGATTTTCATCATCTACTTTTGCTGTTGACTGTACCTATGGGGAAACCACATTCTTTAGGAGCTGCAGCCATTTTAGCGGTTTTCCTTATAGGAACAGTTTGTTTCCTTATTGTTTTGCATACGTTTTCCGCTTTATTTAGATTCGTACATTTTGCAGTATTTTAAATTTAGGGAACTTTAAAATGCTGTGTGTGTCTATTCGTTTGAAACTCATGGTATATTGCAGGTCGGTAATAATGTGCTCTAAAAGGTACCTAAGTGTAAATTAGGCGCTGAATTGAAACAGCATTAAATTATAACAATGTCGACATTGTTTATACTTAAAATTGTGTAAAGATACAAGGAAAACGAAATGTACTCTAAGTCCATTCAGTAATTCCGTAAATAAATAGAGATTTAAATAAATAACACGTGTTTGAATGAGTTTAGTGAAGCCGTGAACGTTGGCTTTTGTCGTGTGATGAACAGGGGCGTTCAATTGACGGATGCTATGGTGAGTGGTCAGTGCCTCTATGTTACCATGACCATGTATCTCGTAGGTAAGTATGTTATAAGTAGGTACACATTGGGTTCGGTAAAATTATAGCACAGAATAACTAATACTTAATACTAACGTACAGAAGATGCACACCTTTGATCTTGAAGAAAGTCGCTTTTATAATAGCAACAAAATCACTTTCCCGCTAACGCACAAGCTAAATTTCACTTAATCGCCGCGCTTGAGAGTTGTTACTACTTTGTGTCCTTTCTCGTCCGCAACATACCTAGTACCTATACATACGCCGCTTGACCGAGTACTAGGGCTGTCCAGAAAGAAAATGAAAATACGGTAGGTACATACTTTTTTAAACTTTTAAATACGGGTTACATAAATAAGAATATCAAATATAAATATTTGTTAGGTAGTTTCTTTACCTTTCGATGTCCTTTGGAAGTGAGAAAAACGTAGCCGAATACGATGCAAATAGATAAGCTTTTGCCTTCATTTTTATCCTAAGCGATGAACGGACGATGCGACGCAGCGCGTGAGTGAGTATCCAACTAACGTGCAACCCGGCCGTCGGGCGACAGCTCATTGAATTGGCCTGGCAAGTCGAGCCCACCGCGTAGCGTCTCTATTAAAAATGTACCTTGTGGGGTCGCCAGTAACGTTAAAGACCTGGCCGACTTCGGGTATAATTAGGAGATCACATTTTCAAGTGACTACCGCTAAATGTACCTTACCAAGACACCGCTACTCGGGTATACATATTTAGTAACACAAGTTTAAAATGAATCATTACTTAATATTTCAATAGAACAACTTGCTTAAAAAATGGCGGGATTGGTTCATAGTGCGAGTGTTTAGGGTGGGGAAGATCATAAGGCGGGTCTAAGTTGGTTTAGAAGCAATAATAATAAGACGTAGTCGATGGAGCCACGCTTCGCGGGGCCACTATTTCTGTCCACAGGGTCTAAAGGAACCTAATACGAAGGAGATGACGGACCTGTCACATCTTGGACATCTCCTTCGAACCTAACCTAACCTGTCCGAGTCGGGGTGCCCCAAGTCCCGAGCTCGCTTCGCTCGCTCTTGCATCTTAAGTTCTCATTGCGTTTTACTATGTCAAGATAGATGAATTTACAGAATGAATTTACAGCATGGTAGCATTAGGTATAGCACCGGAAAGCGTAATGCCAGACGTTTCACAACCCTGCCAAATCCTTTGCTCTGCATTCGTTCGTCGTTTGCTTTGGTAACGACGAGCAATGATGTAGGTACCTACCTACACGAATACAGAGAATGTCTGTGTTGAAATACATTTTGCTCTTAAGTGTAACGAGCACAAAGCGGTCCAGCACAGACTATGGATGTCTGTGTTAAAATACAGCCTGGCATTGCGCGGTCAGGTATCTATACCTATTTAGTGGTTAGAAATTTCGAAAGCCTCATGCTAACTATACTTATCCGACCAAAGAGTTTCCACAAGTACATTTATTAAAGACGCCGCCGCGTAAGTACTTGTAGCGTCATACTTAAAATGCAGAGTGCACCAGGTCTGGTTATAGTTATTATAATCATTGGTACCCGTGTATCTAATCTTGGCTATTCGAAAATTTGAGGTCTGTTATCTACGTTCTAGTTTGGTCTTGTCTGGTTCTGCTTAGAAAAGTGCTCAAGAACGATTTCGATATAAAACTAGACTTGAGTGGTGATTTGTATGAATTCTGCAGGTAGGAAAGTTTTGAAACGAAAAGTACCTAAGTGTTGTGTTGTAGGTACATACAACACCTAGGTATCGTTTCAAAACTTATACATAGGTTGGTACATGCCTATGTATGTATATCAACACATTAGTAGGTATTTATTATATTTTGAGTAATCTATCTCTTAAGTTGTATCTGCCATGTTTTGTCTCTACATCACCCTATAAGGTTGACCGCCGACAGGACGAGACATTGCCTTAGGCATTACTTATGACCGGCTTTGTACAGTATTTTTTTTACTTGCGCATAATGTTTTACCTAATAAGTAAATAAATAAAATACTTATTGCCATTTTGAGAATAGGTACCTAATTAGAAGAATGGTAAAGAAATCGTTTTATAAGGCAGTTAAAAAAAAAACGAAAACTTTCAAAAATACCTTAACGTCGGTAGGTAGGTAGTTTGACCTTTGTAATATGTGTTCTTACAAACAAATTATTTTCATGGGGTGAAAGTGTCAACTAAAAGTAGAATAGAAACGTTTTTTAACGAAACAAATGAAACATCAGTAAGATAGTCGTGTTAACAAATCACGATGTGTCACTTTGGACAAATACAGGAATTTTAATGAAGCAATTGTTCCCTTGGCGAGTGAGGCAAAGGAATGGAACTATAAATACTGGTGAGGAGGGAAATAGCTCCCTTGGGAGTGACCTGGTGACCTTCGAGAAGTTTTGTTGTGTTTTTGGACTTTTTAGTGATTAGTAGAGCAAGCAGTTTTGTACCAACTGTTGCCCAATTTTCGTTGTTGAAAGTATTTTTCGTTAGCTCTTAATTGAAATGGATGGTGGATTACCTACTTTTATTTTATAGATTTTGAGATTTAAATGATCTGGATAATTTTATCGCTGAAAAAGTTGAACCTGTCCACAGTTCCTCAGTCTAAAATAAGTTTATTATCAATGTCGTTAAAAACAATTATTTATTATCTAATCATTTCTTAATTAGACACCTGGTCAACGTTATAAGATTAATTTAATATTTATTATCAATATCCGTTGCAGCATCCGTAATTTATTTTCAAGACTACTTTAAAGAAAAAAATGTGAGAACAAGTCAAAGACGCTCGTCAATACGTTTATAAAAATGTATGGTAAGAAAAGTACGTCGGTCACAGCATCACAGTTCGAGATCGAGTAGTGGGGCGTGGAGAGGGGCGGGTGCGGTTGCGCGGGGCGGGGCGAGCCAATCGGGCGCGGCCACGCCCCGCGCGCCAACGCTCGGGTCGAAAGGTCGCCGCTACACTGCGCCATTGGCTCGACATACCTACAGATTTATTTCAGATAGAAATAAACAAAAATGTAAGATCTTTGCAAATCGCACACTCAAAATCCCAATCTGTAGGCAAATGTTTTTTGTGTTTCGGTATACTTGGTAGGTATACTTACCTATACTGATGTCTAGTGTCTAGTCTAGGTATTGTGTTAAATGTATCGACGTTCGTAATACAGACTACATGGCCTATATGGCTCGTTTGCTCATAGAACTTTACAACCTTTTAAGGACCACAGTATCAGAGCATGTTTAATGAGACCTACATTGTATGAAAAGGTATTTTTCACATTCCTTATCAGATCATAGATAACCTATATCATTAGCATACCGAAGCTGTTTATAGGAGGTACATTAAAGGCGATACATTAATGAAAAGAAAAAATTGAATCATTTGCCTGCAAGAGTTAGGTAACGTAGGTAAATGCGGCAACAATAATTTAAACTGCCTCTTTGGTGTAGTGGTAGCAAGCGCTACTGATAAGCTTGGAGGCTCGATTCCCGGGTCGGGCAAAGTGTTATTGGGTTTCCATTTGGAATTTCTCAGTAGGTAGCAGCCAGGACTCTGGATTTGTGCCCGGTTGAAGGCATTAGGCTCGACTCCTATTACATTGCCCATGGGACTTGAACATAGCTCGCGAAATCTAGGTGTATAGGTCACCTCTACCTAACCCTTTGGGAAATACAGGCCAATGATTATAATCAAGAAGAAAAAGTAACTTCCAATATTATGATGATTACGGAAAACGGCTCACTTCATCAGGAATGAACCTAACAGGAAAACTTCGTCAAATAATCAAAGAGGTACAAATTATTAACCTACGCATAACGCACGCGAAGAGTTTATCCACGTAAGAGCAAGGTTCAAATAAAGTTAATAGTCAGGATATAGAAAACTGCATACTAATTACTAACATATGGATTAAACTGATGCTTTGCTTATAAGAATTTAAAATCTCTGTACTATATTAGACCTTATACCTTATACCAAAATCAACTCTACAAACTTTAAGAAAAAAAAAATCAGCTGTTCCCTACATTTATGTTCGCATATTATACCTATACTTAACTCGTCAAAATGCAGGGAACAGCTGATTTTTTTTTTGTGATTTCAGAGTTGGTCCCATAGTGAAAGTTGTTCAGTTTGATGGTCTAAAGCACCTCTTAAAGTTTGTAGAGTTGATTTTGAAACACCATGATAGAAACATAATTATGACAATAAAGTTCAAAGTATGAATGTGGTTGGATGGATGGATAAGAAAAAAGGCAGACCTAAGGAAAGATGATTACTAGGAGACGAGGTAACACTGAGATGACGGCTGATATGATAAGGAATGCGAAAACGTAGACAAATTTTAAACAAATTGGTATCCTTAAGGGTGCACAAGGATGATAATTTTTAGGTCTTACTGGTTCAGGTTTCAGAGCACGTGACAAGAATAGGGAGGTAGACTAAAGAAAAGATGGATGGGTTTTGTGAAGGGTGATATGGCTGGGAAGGAAGTGAACATTAAGATGACTATACGATATGATTGTAATAGAAATGAAGAAAAAGATGAATTACCTAATTGGGATTACATCAGTAGGATGATGATCTTCAGATCTTAATCATACTCACATATCTAAGCAACTTTGTACGACTTTAATTGATTTTGAAATAAAAGTTGCTACAAATAAGTAAGTGGAGATCCTATGGGAATTCACTTCGAAAGAACTCTAGAGGGAAGTTTAATAAATGGATAAAATGGAATTAAAACGTCATTACGTTTTTATCCTATTTCCAATTCTTTTGAATTGGCCTACGTTGTTAATCTTACAATGTTTCGAGTGACAACACATAGTCCCAAAAGATGACAACGCTTAGGTAATCTAATTGTATAGATGCATATTCTAAAATGTTGTCATTGATAAATGTGATTATTTACTGCGGATTAAAATCTTCATGTTTCAGAAGATAACAATTGGATAAGTTAATTGAGGAAGGGTTAGCAACCAAGTATTTATAATTTCACTAAAAAAGGTTATCAACTGCTTCTACCTTCTTAATGAATTACAGGTAATGGGATAGGTACTTAAGTTCGATAGCAATTAAGACATAAGCACAGTTTTAGTATCTATACAAAGTAAGGTACCTAGGTAATATTACGTCCTAAGTCTTTCGCGATTACGACAGTAACCTTAGACCTGGCGGCAGCTGCGACACGACTTGTCGCACTTTTTTATTTGTTATCTGCGACGAAATTCGAGCCGCGAAAACTTGGAGTGGTTGTTTTTTGTCCTGGCGAGCACGCGCTAAGCTGCCATATGGTGTCCCGACAGACGAGCAATAATGATGTTTTTGTAGCCATATTTCGAAAGTTCATAACAGGCCTTTATTCTTATTAGAATACACGAAACGTTTTGGCTATTAAAATGTGAAGCCAGAAACTGTATCTTTTCAACTAGGTATTTAAGTAGCTGTAGTTGGTTACATAAGTCGGGCACAAAGTGATCTACATTCGAACGTATTTTATAATAACGTGAAGACGCATATCGCGCCAATTCCCATTTGGGAACGGAAGTCGAAATATGAATTTTTAAAATTAGAATCAAATGCGGTGCGCAGGTGAGCGCTGTGACAAGCCGCAGTCGACGACAGCTCGCCGCCGCCCGGTATTTTGACATAAATAATTTGGCCTCATTAATTAATTAAAAATGTAAATAGACACAATTAAGGAACTCTATAATTATGCGACTGTGATAAAGTTGTTGAAAATACTTTTAATAGATGTAAATTGAATAAAATGTTGTCCCTTTTAGTGTTTCTTGGCTGAGAGAACTCGACAAGTAGGTACCTACGCATGAAAATCTCGTTCTCTGATTTTTCGGCGTAGAATGAATGAAAATGTTATAATGTCACATTGATCACAGTGCAATTTACAAACTTCCCGTTTTAAAAACTTTACTAGATAATCAGCAACCTATTTTAAAAGATTTTTCATACATTTCAGAAATAGACAATCATTTAAGACAGGTGCACATGTGAAAATGACAATAATTTGTCAAATGAGAGACGGCTTGGAAAAATTGTGAAGTGAAAATAATAGTGGGGAAAACTATAATATTATTCTTGGATAAGAGGAAATGGCTGTCAACGACTGGTGTTTAAATCAAATTCAAAATTGGAACATCTTTCGGCAGGAAGCGTGAAATATTTTAAAGTCGCAATGTGAGAGCAATGACGTCGCGAACGAGATGTCCATTGTGTTTAATAAGTATTTTATGAAAACTGTCAGTAGTTCTCTGACTGCCAACAAAGAACTAAGTTGTCAGAACCAAGTTTTTCTAACTGAACAGATAACTGTGCTGCTGGGGAGTTTGTTACGCCAATTCTTCTTCCCAGCGATAGCACTAGGAAGTGGCGCGCATTTGGTGCTGATTCTCAGCCTAATTTGAATGCATGACTTTTGATTTTGTTCAAATTATTATTTGAAGTTGATACCAATTGGATTATAATACCAAAGCGTTGTACATTTTACAAACACAACATAATGTGGATTGGGTTTTTTTCCTAATAAGACCACTTTTCATCAGGAGCGAAAAATGTTACTAATCATGTTACAAAAGAGGTGGAAAAATGGCTGCTTAAAAGATGTTAACATAATTTATAAAGCGTGCGATACATAACAGCCCGCAAACGTGAGACGGTATAACAGCACATGACCTCAACTTGCGTTTAAAAATAAAGAGTCGCAATCGGTTTTCCTGCGAGCGACCGACGCGAAATCGACTAACACCAGATCCACCGATATTTATTACCAATAAAATAGCGTGTAGCGAGCCGATAATAATTACAAACATACTTTTTTACGTCACTATTTATACCTACATCGATTTTAAACAAAAAAATATCAGAGTTTAGTTTTTAGTCACAAAAATAATTTGAGTTTTACAATAATATCCGGTGGAATATTATGTATTTTTTTATTTATAATCTGTCGCAGCAGATGGAGACGTTGATTTTGACACAATTATAAAGTTTCGACTGTAACATTAATCAAGTAAATCTACTTTAAAATTCAACGCCCGTAGATATAAAATATAAATTGACTGGCTAATAGGTCCACATGCCGTTGTGTTTAAAGACTCGTAAACGATTCCTGGGAATCCGATAGTGGTTCAATAAAACCTTCGCACCGCTCGACAAATCGTTCAGCTATTACATTGTCTAGACTTAATAAAACGTAGAGTCACCAAGCGATACAACGGGCATGCTGAACATCAGTCTGGAGCTGGACCTGTATGGATGTTTTACAAATGTTTGCCATTTCATTCGATTTTTCGTTCAAAAAAGTTAGAGTATATCCTATAAAACCTTATATGCCAGAACCTATTGTTGTCTCTTCCAATATTTTGAATATTCAGCTCTTGTCAAAAATAAGGCTCTTTTCCTGTAGAGTGTAGTAGAAGGTTAGGAAACTCCATCATTCAAGTAGCAACCTGTAATATCATTTTGCAATAAAGCTGCTAATGCTAATATCAAAAATGTCAAATCGCGTGCACTATGCCTTGTCTACGGTTGTCGGTAGTCGGTATGCGTGGCAGGTGCGCGGCCACCTGCGCACGCGCCGCCGGTCGTTACAAAAACCGTGCGCGAGCCACGAGGGGGGGTAGCACCACGTAAACATTCGCCGTCATACTTAGAACATAGCTGACATAAGGGAAGCCATTAAACCTGCCTCGTTGTATTAATAATATAAGTTTGAAAGCCGATTTAGTTGAGCCTGCATTAGGAGGAAATAAATATCGAATTACATTTATGAATAATTCGGATAGTTTTCATTTTTTTGCTATACTGCAATTTGCTAACGCCAGTTTGACGTGCGGTGTGAATCAAGTAAAATCATTATAATGCATATTAATTTAGCAGGGTAATGAAACTGATCTTCATAAAGGCACAGCGCTTCACTACAAATAGCCCGTATATCATTGTACAAAAATAAAATCAATGATACACTCTTCAAACAACCTAAGTAATAGATTTGAAGCAAATAAATGTAGTGTGGTGTGGATAGTAGTGTGATAGACATAAAACTGCAGGCAGGATGTAGCGGCGCTACAGACGACGGAAGTGGCGGCGCGGGCGCATCAATGGCGGCGACGTGACCTGCTCTGACGTCACGCCCATTCAGCTCTTAAACTTTGAAATAAATACGTGCTATATTTTGATTGCTAGATTCGCCAATCTATTTTGGAAACGTCCTGTGTTACTGAAAATAGATTAATGTGTTAATGAAGCCTATCCAACAAATAAAAAAGATCAGAGGAGAAACTAATTTTAACTATTATTTGAGAGATAGATGGGTGACTATCTTTACATACCAAGACCCCTCCGTGCCACGGAAAGCACGTTAAACCGTTGGCGGGACCAACGGCTGTCATTCTTTCAAGTGGATCTTCGACAGTCTTTACGGGTCGTCACTCGTCAGAAGTCCGAAAGTCTGACAACCAGTCTTACCAAGGGGTATCATTAATATGATACCCCTTGATAAGACTGGTTGTCCCAGTAATTGGGTTGTAGAGGTCAGATAGGCAGTCGCTCCATGTAAAATACTGGTTTTAAGCTGCATCTGGTTAGACTGGAGGTCGACCCAAACATAGTTGGGAAAAGGCTATAGCTGACTTGAAAGTGCGACCGTTTCTTGAAAGGAGAATCAAAACTATTTTAAGTTTGTTGAAAATATCTACTAAAATAATTGTATCTAAGCGCAGTAATATAGTCATAGATATTTCAGTAGTTTCAAGTCTGACAGAGGAAATGGGAAAATATCGGTTATGCACTATGGTAGTCAAGTTAGAATCGATTGCAATTCACAATCGATTGGATAGTAACGTGTGTTTGCTCATCAGCTTTTGTATAAAGACTAGCTTTTGCCCGCGACTTCGTCCGCGTGGGTTTCGTACTTTCCTCAAATAAATTTAACATCCTCTCCACCTCCCCCTGAAAGGTATTTCGAAAATTATTGATTACGATCTTTATACAATACTTTATTTAAAGAAATAAGTATTCGGGCCAATATTTTAGTTAAACTACCTAAGATGTTTCAAATAAACTATCGTCCCTTTTCATCACGACAGCTCTTGTTTTTGCATTTGGTACGTTTCCATTTTTATGATATAAAGATTATTTATACCCATTTTCGTGTTAATGGAAGTTGGAGTTTCTACTCCTTAAACTTTATTACCCTTTTCTACCCCGGTAGGAGTAGAATAAGTAAAACCCTAAAACTCATACTTTTTTATTTTAAGTAAGTAAGTAGCAAAAAACCCCTAAAAGTGACAATCTTTATTATTTACTGAGGCAATTAATGTTGAAAAGTTTCAAGTTTCTTAACCAAAGGAATAAGACCACATTTTCACCTTCACAGTTTTTATCCCCATAGGGGCGAAATATTGAAAACATGTATGGGATGTTTCCATATCTTGACTCAAAGATTATTTATACCAATTTCCCATTGACTCAAGCCATGCAATAAAATACTCCTCTGTGATATGGACTACCCCCGTTTACCCCGTTAGGGTTAGATTTTCGAAAAACCCAGTCACACTTTTTTATTAATTTTGGTCTTAAGTATACTGAGTTCCGAGTTTATATTATTGGACCGCGCGATAAAATTCTTCCATAAACTGACACCCTCAATCTCCCTTTAGAGCAGAAAAACATAAAATGACAAACTATAATTTACTTAGGTAAGTATTTGTGCCAAGTTTGAAGCTTAAATTTATTCATACCATTTTTTTGGAGTAAATCAAGCTACGCACTATAATACCGGCCTTAAAAATCGAATTACCACTTTTTTACCCGTCAGGGATCTACTTTCGAAAGACCCATTTCTTATTACTTACTTAGACAAATATTCCTTCCAAGTTTCAAATTTATTAACCAAATGAATAAGATTTTTCGTATAAAGTTTTTCCCCACTTTTCACCCCACACAGGAGGAATTTTGAAAAAATGTTTGGGATGTGTTCATAACTGGACTCAAAGATTATTTCCAACAATTTTCGAGTTAATCAAGCCACGCAGTAAAATGGAAAATTAACTACTCCTTTTCACGCCGTCAGAGGTAGATTTTCGCAAAACCCTGATACATGTTATTCTTTACTTTTGATCTTAAGTATAAATACTGAGTTTCGACTTAATCGGACCGCACGTTAAAATTCTTCCATACAAATGTTGACAGCCCCTAATCGCCCTTTAGGGGGTAGTTTAGAAAAGCAAAAAATGCCAAAATTCATAATTTACTTAGATAAGTATTCATGCCAAGTTTCAAGTATATTAACCAAATGAATAAGATTTTTCATATAAGCTGTATCCCCACTTTTCACCCCCACAGGGGTGGAATTTTGAAAAATCGTTTGGAATGTGTTCATTACTTGACTCACAGATTATTTATACCAATTTTCGAGTTAATTAAGCCAGGCAGTAAAATTTGCCCTATAAAATTAACTACCCCTTTTCTCCCCGTTAGGGGTAGATTTTCGGAAAACCCTGATACACGTAATTCTTTATTTTTGGTATTAAGTATAAATACTGAGTTTTGAGTTAATCGGACCGCGCGTTAAAATTCTTCCACACTTATTTTGACACCCCCCAATCCCCTGTTAGGGGGTAGTTTAGAAAAACAACAAATGCCAAACTTTATGATTTACTTAGATAAGTATTCGTGCCAAGTTTCAAGTTTATTAACCCAAGGAATAAGATTTTTCATATAAGCTGTATCACCACTTTTCAACCCCCACAGGGGTGGAATTTTAAAAAATCGTTTGGAATGTGTTCATTACTTGACTCACAGATTATTTATACCAATTTTTGAGTTAATTAAGCCAGGCAGTAAAATTAACCCTAGCCCTGTAAAATTAACTACCCCTTTTCTCCCCGTTAGGGGTAGATTTTCGAAAAACCCTGCTACACGTGATTCTTTATTTTTGGCATTAAGTATAAATACTGAGTCTTGAGTTAATCGGACCGTGCATTAAAATTCTTCCATACAAATTTTGACACCCCTCCATCCCCCTTTAGAAGGTAGTTTAGAAAAACAAAAAGGTCCAATTTTCATAATTTACTTAGGTAAGTATTCGTGCCAAGTTTCAAGTTTATTAACTCAAGGAATAAGATTTTCCATACAAACTTTCATCCCCCATTTAACTCCTTTAGGGGTTGAATTTCGAAAATTCCTTCCTTATTCCTCGTCTACATTATAAAAGGAACCTCTGTGCAAAATTTCAGCTTTCTAGGTCCAGGGGTTTGGGCTGGGCGTTGATGAGTCAGTCAATCAGTCAGTCAGTCAGTCAGTCAGTCAGTCAGTCAGTCAGTCAGGACTTGTCTTTTTATATATATAGATGAGGCAAGGAAACGGATACGTGTGATGTCATATTCGGATTTCCTTGTTTTGTTAATGGCCAAACATCCCTTGTCCTGAATATTGTATCAGTTTTGAATGACTAGCGTTTTGAATGGTATTTGAATAGTATGATGTTTCCTTAACAAATACATACATATTTGAATTAATTAATGGTCTTCAATTGCTAAGTTGAAGTGGAAAACGAAGTGTCTATAGAAACTTTTGGAAGACTACTGATATGAGTTTTTAAAGAAATACCTGATACAAAATATGTAAATGTAAATGCTCATTCTATGCTACATTGAATCCAATTTCTTAGAAAGTGTCGATTAGACTGAAAGCGTTTAAAAGTTGGTGTGGATTACAGCGGGCGGCGGCGGCCGGAAGTAGCCATATTAATTTATGAATGGGCCGAGCTACGTGACGTCACTGACGGTAACTGACGTCATCCGTCATGCACATTGTTCTAATCGCGACCAGTATTCAATTCGCTAAATGGAGGATTAAACTAGGAATGAATAAAATTATCCATAGGACAAAAGAGCTCGTTAAGGTACACGGTATGAACCTATTAATGCTGATTAAAATAAGAGAATCGGGAAAAGAACGCATGATATATGATTTGTCAAAGTCGTTTTTGCGTACAATCAACTTTAATCCATACTAATATTATAAATGTGAAACTGTCTGTCTGTTACCTCTTCACGCTTAAACCGCTGAACCGATTTAGATGAAATTTGGTATAGAGATAGTTTGAGTCCCGGGAAAGGACATAGGGTACTTTTTATCCCGATATTTCCACGGAATCGAGACTTATGCGGGTGTAACCGCGGGGCGCTGCTAGTTAACTACCTATATAGGAATCAATATTTAAAATATAAACATATGGTCTACAGAGTTAACGAAGTGGATTGGGTAGTTTTTTTCTGTATCTGCTAATGAATAAAGGCTGTTTGTAGGTATTTGTATAGGTAAGTGATAAACTTTGGTATCGTGCACATGTTTCTTAGGTCACAGAACAGCTGCGGGCGTTAGACAGGTGTTTCTAACGTGACAAGTTGTTTGTCGCCTTTGGACACAACGCAACATTATAATAATATCATCATCTAAGTAAGTAACTCTTACTGTAAATTAGTCGTAATTCGAGACACTTCCAGCTGATAGTGCTGGAAGAGGGAACGAAAATAAAAATTTATAGCCAGATAGTTATATTTATTAAGTTGGCAATGACTCTACATGCATATTAAATTAATTTGCAAGATCAGCCTGGTTAAGGAGATTTAGCAAAAGGTGAGCTTTATATCTATTGAGCGATTACTTACCTACATCACCCAAGATAAGGATGAAATGGCTTCTAAAATTCCAAGTCAGTGGTGTGATTAGGTCATCTGAGTTTGAATATAGATTTTTTCCACGTATTAAGTTAAGTATGTGATTTAAGTTAAAAGTTGGTTTATATTCCTCCATTGCAATCGGAACCAAATCCAGAGTTCAAGTTGAATTGACTTCTTCGGAAGTCATTATTCATTAGCCCCGGAGCTTAGCTGCTTAGCGCGAATTAGAGAGTTTTCAAATTTCAGAGATTTTATCCTAATTGGTAACCACTAGACTATGAAAAATAGAACAATAAATGAAATGGATTATGAAAATAGGACGTTCTTTAGACATTACAAAAGTTTCCATCAACGTGAATAAAATCCTTAAACTATAATCACGTTTCATCATATTGTGACATTTACCAAAGAATGCTGCTATTTTTGATGAAAATCAGATTTACGATGGCAACGACCTTACGAAATTTTGTTTTTCGAGATTGAATCATAAATAAGTATGAAAGAGTCCGTCGGCTGGTTCAAATCGTGATTTCGATCACGTCAACTACGAGATTTGCGACGACCTGTAAAAGGAAGGAAGCGATTACTGAAAGGTGAGCGACCTGGACCGTTACCTCTAGAATGGTCACCATTTATGACCAGCTACCATTTGTGAGAGCCATGGATGACAGCCGACACGCCTCGACAACGATTACATCTGAAGCTATTGTATGAATATTCATACACCATACGTGTTGTGGTTTAGAAAATTACTATCTGATTTTCAATTAACCTTTACTCATGGCGAATTAAACTCAGTTTGGCTGTGAAATATATGATGGAGCTATAAATTATTGTTATAAGTAATTATAATGTTTTCCAACATTAATGGGTGTGTGATTTCGTGTAGATTCATTTTATGAGATCAATAAAAATAATAATTATGAACTTGATTTTCCTGTATTTGAATCAACGATCTACAAGGGCGTACACAAACTTTGGAAATCATGTAATAGTTAAATAAGTTATATGTACTTACTTACTTAATATAAATTTAAATATGAACTGCGTGGTACGTGCTAGGCTAGTCATTGTGTGGAGCATTTGATCGAGGCGTTAACAATGCTTTCACGTAATCTATGTATGCAAATGTAAGCTATGTGACAATACTGCAAAGCTTTTTATGCGCGTCACGCGGCGGAAGCGCGCGAGGTGCGCCCGCGCACCCCCGCCGCCGGATCCAATATGGCGGCGGCGAAAGTGCTTCCGCTCCCAACTTGAGAGTTCTCAATGAAGCTCTGCTTATTTATAACGTAAATGTGTTTATGATTTAAATAAACGTAACGCTTTTATAAAGATGACAATTGTCAGCGTTCGTTTACTTAACTCATTTCCTGCCCTCGATGAAATAAGTGAGTGTTTATGAAATCAGTAACATACCTAGATCAGAAATCTTGAATAATTGTATGAATCATTATTTCCTTTGTGAAAAGTTGTCATCGGTATACAACGCGGTTTTGTTAAATTCGTTTACCTACTTCATTTGTCGATTCTACAACTGTGTAAGTAAGTACCTACTAAATGTTTAGAATAACTATTAAGTATTTTTAAAGTACAAAACTCTTATGTAAATACAACAATGGTATCGCATAAATAATTCTATTTCAATTAATGTGGCTATATTTCGCGCTGTTGTATTAATTACAACATTTATTAACATGTTGATTGTGTTTTCTAATAATTACAGCGACCGCAGACTTAATGAGTGCAGTTCATTGGTATTTAATTATAATAGGATATAAGTATAAATTAACTTGCCAATAATTAAATCTTCTCTAAAATAAACTACTAACAAAAAATATAAAGATTTGAAAGTATTTTTATTTTCAAAAAGCATTAACATTATTTAACTGATAGAATTAAAATAATGGCATGGCTAGACGGTCTTTAATTATTCATTTCTTTGATTTAAATAGGTATTTGAGAGATAAAGGTATTTGAAATCAAGTGATTAAAAAAATCTACGAGGAAAATTTTTATTTTTTTTACCTGTATTTAAAATGAATGAAGGATCTCCACACATCGAGTCCACTGTAGGATCATATGCAAGCCTGTTCTGCTCAGTATAATGTAGCTTGCCTGTGTTGGGCACTGATTGTTCATAGCTCAGCCTAGCCACGCTCGCTAGAGCCTGTTCGTAATTCAGTCTCGTACTGTCCCTGTTCTCTGTTTCAGAGTATGGTTTGTTCACTTTAGCACTGTAGTCTGTAAAGTTGAGCTTGGTGAGCGAGGACATGGGGATGTCAAGGGGCGCCGCGCACGGCGGCACGGCGGCTTCGCGCGGCGCCTCCACCAGCAGCATGGCGGCCCGGGCACCGGCCCCGGCGCACTCCACTACTGCTCACCAACACATTACACCCCAACACTGATTTAACAATTTTATAAATCTTTATTCGCATAAAAATATTTTTTCTGAATTTTTAAAATAAATCAAAGGTTTTAATGTTATTGTTATATAAAGATACTATTTATTATTATTTAAATATTTAAAAACACTTTATAAGAAGAAAATCTTGTTTAAACAACGTTATTAACTATGAATGAATATGGACTGACGTAATTATCGCGTTACTTATGACGACTCCGAGCTTTTGTATGCGAGAGGCATTCGTAGTACCGTATCGCGTCGCGCCTAATCTTCGACTGCGAGCTTTCGGGCGGATCGAGAGGGCGGCCGTGGAAAATGCGGGCCGAGTGTAGCCGAGTGCGAGCCGAGTGCGCCCGAAGCGCTACGAACTAACACGAGCCGCGACCTGTCGCGTCACCTGCTACAAGACCAACTGTTGCGCGACCGTTGATTTTTTTTGCTAACCCTCCTGATGAGTATCACGAAAATTAGCACGGGGCACCTTCTATCGAAATATATAAAAACACAATACACAATCGGCTTTTGTGTGAGCCTCGAAACAATCTAAAAATAGAAGAGGTCATTTATCTAGGTTTACGCATGTGCAAAATGTATTTCCATTCTAATTAAGCTAGCCATGCAAATATAACAAATGAACGTTCAATAATAAATATTTCATTCTTATTATAACGTGGAGTTATTTTCCTGTTGGTTATCATTTAAGGAAAATAAAATCTAGAACCGCTGAGTGCAGAACGAAAACAATATAGAGTCCCGTTTGTGGAGCACGTGAAATTATTGTTATCGTGGCACACAGCAGTTTTACAAGGATCGGTGTATATGGTCGAAGACTCGAAGTAACTGTGGTTAGGTAGGTATATATATTTATGGTTTTTATTTAAGTGCGAACAATGCGTTGTAATTTATATTCTTCTTCACTTAAAAATACTTGGTTCTTAGTGTGGCTGTGTTTAGTTATAGCTAAGTGTGCATTGTTGCGAGAAGATATAAAAACAAAACGACTAAATTGTCCACACGATACACTAGACAGATAATGAACTAACATAATGGATAGTGACGCATCTAATTATATTATTTCAGTGTCCACGTGAAAATGGAATATTGCAAAACTACTTTTGAATATAAATTAGGCTGTAATGTACAGTAAGTTATGGAAATGAGTTCGTTGGAATAATTATCGCGATTTTGCAATCATTTGGTCTTTGATTTTTTTTAAAGTGGCTATTTTTTTACCACGTTTTTGTATACCTGTATTACATATTTGTTGTTTCTATAAATTACATCATATTCTTTTCTTATAATAATATGAATAGAGGGGCAATTCTCGTAATTAGAACGTCCACAGTCTGCTCTCGTTAATAAAGATATTTGAAAATGAAAATGAGTCTGCTCTCAGTCTAAGTATGTCAACATACCTCAAATTTCCCTGCATTTTTGACAAGTTTTGACATTCGTTTGTCGCCAAGATGATACTGCGACTAGATTTTGGACGATTTAAATTACGAGAATTGGCCTTCTGATGAAATTTCTTTTTTTACTGATACTAATTTACAAAGTATTTTATTATTTATGTAGTACATTTAAATCGACAAAAAATAACAAAATTAAATCCTAACTTAACTAAAACAAAAAAAAAAAAAAACTAAAATATAGCGTCGAAAAATTCATAAAAAAATTTAAAAAAAAAAAAAAAAAAAAAAAAAAAATTAAATTTTTTTTTTTTATATATTTTTTCTCTGATACTAATTGAATTTTCTTAGACTAAAACTGATAGAATTTCCTTATTCGGACACAAACACGGCAGTGACGTGTTACAACTTACAACAAAACAAAAGAGTAAGATCACGTTAAACTTGAGAAAAAATAGTTGGATTGTTTCGCAAATTCAGTGTAAGGTAGCGTCGTGTATCATAATTACGTTATAATAATGACCATGACGCGTACGGCCTTGACTATGATTCTCATTCTCATTGTTTGATAGTGGCACGCGAGACGCAACACACTTGAATTTTAAATTTAGAATACTTCCATTCGTGTCTATTGTGAGTCAGTGTAACTATTGTTGTAACCTTTATGTAATAAGAACTTTAGCTTTTAATTTATTTCTTTTTTTAAATAGCCTTGATGACATCCCTATTAATTCCACGGCAAAAAATTGATATCCAAGTAGATGATATTTAAGTTAGAGACCCTTATATTTTAACTATGTACTGACAATGGCGTCCCGAATGAAACAGCGAATTTCAAATGCAGGAAAAAAATAGAGCTGATATTGATGTTTGAATAGGCGTAGTAAATAAGTAACTCTCCAGGATGTTGACAAAAGTTTCGCTTTACATGATCATCGGGACAGATGCGTTAACAGACGATATGACAGAATACGATGCGATGGGAGGGCACGAGCTAGTGGGCTGGCCCGAATCTGGGTCAAGTTACAGGGGGTGGTACTAAGTTGGGTCACAAAAGGTAGTTAAGGGGCGAGGATCGCTCCGGGACATAATAGGCACCTGAGCACGTGTGCTACCGGATACGGAGGCTATTGTCTGCCGGAGGAAGCGATTTCGACGCCGTCGGAAGATACGACGCCGATTTTTTGTTAGTATGCTTATAACTAACAGCCTCAAATATAATGGTTAGTGCGTGATAAGGGAGAAAAGTGACCATAAAGTGCTTTTGTCTAATTTGATAGGAGACCACACAGAGTCACGACATTAATTGCGTCAAAGTTTAATTTAACGACGCTTGAATTAATTCGATTATTTATGAAGGCACACAAATCATGTTCAATATCTGGAGATTAGTTGACGTGTTGCCCTGAAAATTGAAAATCACAAAACTGCCGTACTTATACGATTTTTTAAGCGAAACCCGTATCGAAGCTCAGTGTCCTAACTTATTTAGAGGCACGTCGTCGGCTGCGTGGAACTGCAGAATGAGTCTGTGGAGCGGGCACAACGCAATTAGCGAGACGAGAGCACTTCGCGAGCGCCTTTCCACCGGGAAATAGCGCGGGAAATGAGTTTCCAATATTTGAATAAATGCAAAGGAAATAAACATGCGGTGGATATTGTGAGCGACGAACAATCTCCATCATGTAACATTGTGCATCAGGAAATGGAAACGCGGAGAATTGTGGCGATGTGCGCAAAAACTATATGAGACATTAGTGACTGTATTACTGCTATTTTAACACCGTTATTTTTGCATGTCGACTTTTTTCTATTGTATCCGTCAATAAGGTCGTTGAAGCGGTTGAAGCAACCGTTATCATTGCCTTTGTTTTGTATCTGGACATGTTACTGTGCGCTCAAGGAGTCGGCAACAAAAAGGAAAGAATTACGTATGGCACCGGCATAATATCGATCGCAAAATCCCAAGCAGATATCGATAAAAGCCGCTGGCGGCAATCGATATTCACAAAGTAAACTCCCTATTCCCATCGCCGCTTTAAATTTAAAAATACAATTTACCGAGGAATTCCCTGCTTTGAATAACATTAAGTGTAAACAATAAAGCGTTAGCGAGCGTATCGGCCGCGGCAGGCGACGGAAGTGCCAGATAAACAATCTTTTTTAGATAAAAACCCTGAAAACAGTTCATAAATCTGTACAGCGGCACGGGAGCACTTCATCCAGAACTGTCAGAGACATAGCGATGAGCTTCAACGACAACTAACGGTTGCATATAATTATATCGCTGCCGACGATTGACAACATAAAAAGGTTTTTTCGGTAACGTCCCTAACCTTTGCACTAATTAAAAAAAGCGGCGCATCCGGCCCTGCCTGGCCCTGTCGATTATACAAACTGATTGAATTCTAATTTGAAATTCAATTTGTGTTCTCTATTAGTCCGAGTCTAAGGTTTTAACATTTTTATTTCCGGCGAATTAAGGATACAATATATTATTTTGTGACATTCATTAAGTATAATTTGTTTTTATTTTATATTTGAAATAGCGGCTATTACGTTTAAAAGCAAATTTAACGAGATTGTGTTTGACGGCTATTATTTTGTGAGCTTGCATCGCCGCAGTTTTTGTCAACGAAGAGCGGTGCGACGTTAGACGACGTTTCGTGGGTTATGTTTTAAATTGGAGCGAGCCCGGGACGTCACTTCCGGTACCAATAATTTATTTCTCTCGGCCTCCATCATGTGTCGCGATGGCGCGTGATACGACATTTATCCACGTTTATATTTGGAACGATTTCTGAGAACATTATGATTGTGACATATTCCTGTTTGAGCTGCGACCTCGGAACTACAGAGCTGTCCACATGAATTGATGTGTTCATATTATAATTATAATAGCACACATTTAATATAATAATCTGAAATAGCAAATCTGCGCAGTTCTATCTTCAGTAGCAGCTGTGGAATCCCAAAACCAGAATGCTGATTCATCACGAACATCATTTTACTGAAATTATTTGTGGTTTTAAAGATGACACTATTATCATTGGGACAACAAATAAATTGATAAGCTGTCACGTCAAGCCTAAATAAGCATGGCAAAAAAGGGTGAAAAAAATATGTTATCGCGGGTTGAAAAGAACAAAAAGCAATGAATGAACAGCGCGTGCTAGTGTTGTGACAGCCATATCTCACTCAGGGGCAGTGTTGCGAAGGACAGTCGCCCACGCCGTCCGGCAGCCAGCACACCCCGCCCTCCGCGTCGCGCCCTCACCCCCCGCGGTACCCCTGCTGATGCTGATAACGTATCGGGGACACGTAACACATTATCGCAGCCACTCGCAGCGCAGTCCATGGTTTGTGTGGAGAAGAAGTTTGGCACAATATATATTTTTAAGTGCATTTTTTTCCTGCTCCTGTCGAAAGCGCTGGCTCTTGAATTTTTCGCCTTGTAATGGGGAAAACCCCACGCATTTAGTTCAACAGGAACTGAATGTATAGACAGACTTATGTCATACTAATAAAGGTTCCATGTGTCTTTCCTCAAAGTACTCTGGACGAGCCATCAAGCGAGTCTTTTTCTTTTCATTTAAGAATTAAATTTCAGACATGTCAGTTTCGTTAATATCTTCGACAGGCATTTAGGTGTCATTAAAAGCGTCAAGAAAAATGAGTGATTTATGTGATTTACTGCTCTCAGGGCGTAATCAAGGCAACCAAACGAGCCGGGGGGAGACAATTAAAATGCGCACCACCTAATAACGGATAATGAAGACTCAGCAAATATTTGTTTTTGCGGGGGATTCCTACAATGAGCGTACCACTGCCGCAAATAA
This sequence comes from Globia sparganii, assembly GCA_949316385.1. NCBI lineage: Eukaryota > Metazoa > Arthropoda > Insecta > Lepidoptera > Noctuidae > Globia > Globia sparganii. Next base: position 9,613,523 of record OX438671.1, read on the forward strand.
GGCAATTAATTGAATTCGGCACATCAAAGGTGCCGCCGGCGGGCTTTGTCGGCGCCTCGAGACGCGCGAACTGCAGTAACCGAACACTTGTACGAGTATAGAAGATTTTCTACCGACACTACGGGTGGAAGAAGGATTTGCGAAACTCCTTCGCTTGCTGCTACTCCCACACTTGCGATTAGGATCCCAACACAATAGCGAATGCCGAAAAAAACACCTTTAAATTGCTGAATTCGTAGACGTATCGATTTTCAAAAAAAAAAACCGAGCCAAATTTAACATCCATTTTTATTAATTCAATATGTTTGAAAGTATTCCCTGGCAACTCGTAATCAAACAAAAAATATAAAACTGTGTGTTAAATTGTTATCTGAGTAGGTACAATTGTGTGAAAAATTCCATGACTTATTTAAATACACCCACACATTTATGTTTATAGGCATTCAAATGTTATCAAGAGAATAAAATGGAACATAAAAATATCTAGGCATAAACTTACATACCCAAACATAAGAAGTGGCTCCTATTGACTATCTGAAGATTAAACGCATTATTGTTAAGGATCGACGCATTTTATTAAAAACTGAAACTTTTACAACGCCATGAATGTTTATCAATGCGTTTCGACGATATTAAAATAGCAGTAAAATGAACGCGATAAGGGCAGCCTTTGAATAATAAAACCCTTTGTGACTGCACTGACCCCTCTTTATATTATACCAGTACAATAACATTGACAAGCAAATCAGATTTGGAATTTGAAGCAAGGACACGTGGGATAGGTGAAGAAAAAGGCTTGATTGAAAGGGCACTTGGCAAGGGCTCTTATTAAGGGCTTATTGGAGGACAAGGGCCCCTCAAGGTCTCCAAGCACCCCATCAAAGAAGTACCCTTGCTCTTTTCGTGTGCCAACCCTAGAGGGCTGATTTTTTTATTAACTTCTTACCTGCCTGCGTTTGAATGGGTACTAAGGGATTACATGTTTTTATTAAATTGTTATACAATGAATATGTTCTCTACGGTCTATTAGAGTTAGCGAAGTGTAATTTTACGTAAATATCGTTCGTGCAAGTACGTTTGATTGCTAATAAAGTTCTAAATAGAATATTGATGTGGTGTAATGACAGCTTTAGATGCCAACAGCATTGTATTATTTAATTAGTTCCAATTGCTATACTAAGGCCTGATTTTTCAATCGACAGATAATTTATATTCGTGGAATAAAATTGACGTCTTATAGTTTTTGTATGGAAGAATTGTCAAAAATTCAAAATTATTCCTCCGATAAAATTAACTAGCGTTGAAAAAATCAGCCCTTAAGAGGAAATGCGGGTGGTGGTTTCTCCATAGAAACGCTCTCGCCTGTTTTCTTTCTGGTCAATGGCCATAAAGCAATGATTTTTTTTACAGAATAATAAATATTAACTACTTGTATGTCCTTATATGTTTTCTTTTTTAAACATTGGGGCACAGTATATATCCTTCTTATTCAGTTAATGAAATATCTTTTAAATTGGTCCAATATTGGAGGAGGAAATAGGCGAGAGCCAAACCTCGAATTATGAATTTTTACTTCGGCTTTTTCAAAAGTCTCTCCGACCGCATTTCCTCTTAAAGTTTTGTAATTTTGTTGTCTTTACCTATACTATACAGGGTGGCATGGTGTGGACATCGACGCGCAACCTGTTACCATGGATTCAGTACGTTTCTGAAACAACATGTTTTGAAATTTTTCGTCGGTTATTAAAAAAAAAACTGTTTCATACATTTCGACCGCGTAGATATTGCACTTTTCTATGAAAGACCAGATTATTTTTTTATAACCGACGAAAAATTTCTACGCTAGGGGGTCTAGAATCATGTGCTGAATTCATGGTTACAGTTTGCGCATCGATGTCCCTACCACCCTGTATATATTTTAAAACGTTGTTTGTAGTACGTAGACTTGTAATCTTAAATTGTAATGTGTCATGAAAAATCTTTCATATATTGAAACAAAAAATATAAATGGTACAACATAAAATAATGTCATGCAATTACTTTTGATCTGTATAACTGTCTTATTTTTTTTCTATTTTTTATTACATCCCCTTTTAGTCCTTTATAACGTCCTTTGTACGAAATTTTCGTAGTTCGAAATTTGAAAAGCTTGCGCACGTGCGCAGGAGTGTGTATCGGGTTGCACCGGAAGTTCGCCAGTTGAAACACAATGGCGGCCGGATGTGGCTGCTCGAAACGACACGTATCTCTTTATTGATATCTTAGAAAGCTCAATATTTTTCTTGTCGACACTTCAGAACTATTGACAGTAATTATGAAGTGAATGTAAATGATATTGATTTCTGATTCTAATGTCCTGGTTGTGTTGGTTTTTTGTGTAATATAACAGGATCTATGAAAGTTTTGGTTGGTCACTGCACACTAGCAGATTGCTTGTATTTTTTAACATAACAATAGGTATACAGCATCAATGTGGGGCATACAACAGAGGTATAGCATGTATCTATTCTGTGCCAGCCATTTCAAATGAAGCTTGATACTCAGTTGCTCAGTATCTATTACTCGTACTCCACACTCATACATTATTACCAACAGCGTTTATCAAGCTAATACAAATGTTTAAAACTCAAGCACGACTCACTGAATAAGATCGCCCTATTATTTGTTGAAAATGGTAATTATGCGTCGTAAATAGCAGAGTTTATATTTTAATTACGACTAACTGAGCCTATTACGTTAAAATCTGTGTTTGACATGATATTCGATACTGAATATTAGCTTTTATATTCCAATTAATGTTTGTTCAATAAAAAAGCTGAACGGTTGTAGGGTAAGGCTATCAGATTGGGGCGGGGCTTGTCCGCCTGATAAATCAGTGCGAGTCGCTTGCGCAGGACACCGCCGGCCGCCGGTAGTCGTCGCCACATTAACTGACCATATCACTTTATAGTAATAAATTATTACGATTGGCTGCCACGTAATACGCCCGATATATTGCTCTGTTAACTCATAAATGTACGCTAATAAGGATGACTGTACCCACTGCGGTTTATAGCCGATACGTCCAGTTGAATGATGCCGTATTATTTTAGGATATGGTTTTTGATTTCTGTTTGTTGTACTTACTTACAAATTTATGTTCAACCGCATGTGTAATCAACAGTTATCGGTATGCAATAGATACAAGGATAAGTGTATGTGCACATCGGAGGAGTTCGTTTCAGTCGAGCGCGTCGCATGTCGCAGCGACAACCAGCGCGTGCCCATGAATTTTTCAGAACATTAGACATATTGTTTAAACTGTAAGCGATTTTGCAATGTTGTTCCGAGGCGTACGTCCGGCGATTAGTCGGCGAGTGCGCAACGCGAGGATGTGCCGGCGGCAAGCGATCGCTGGCCCTTGCGACAGCGCGGATACCACGAAATTGCACCAGCACAACATTAACCATATACCCACACGGTTTATTAATACGAGTGCAGTTGCAAAATATTGAATATATACGATGTGTTTTTGTGCGCTAACCTTCAGCTTCGTCGGCCCACTTGCATTAGTTGGGCACGCTCGAGTTGACGCGAGGACGCGCGAAACTCACCCGGTGGCGAGCGCATGCGCGGGGTGACGACACACCATGCAGCCTTCATGCACTCTACTTATCATTACTGATAACTTTCAGTATATACGTATTGAGTCCTTAAGAACAGCGACACCTAATTAGATAGGTACTGGTCGTATATGGCGGAAAAACCAAAAAACTGCTGAAAACTTTTCTATCGACATTCTCTTATAGACAACGCAGTTGCTAATCTAATTTGTGAACAATTCGTTGGTATTAAAACGAAACTACAGAAATGATTACTGTCTTAAAAAGTTTTAGCAAAATTGTTGAAGATAGGCAAAAAAAAAATTGACAGAAGGATAGTTCAGGAGCTCGCGAGCTAAAACTCACCACGCCACACCATGCCAGGGTCCAGGTCTGTGGAGTCCCTAGACCGGGAGCTCGGGTGCAAAAACATAGCTTAACCAGAATCCAAGCTCTCCATACTGTGTCACATACACTCGAAACACTTAGCACTTATCCTACAGAATATAACCAGAGAATCGACAAAAACTAAAATTACGGAAAAAATAATTGAAAAGTTAATAACTAAGGTTCAAGTAAATGGTTCCCGACACTGAACTTTCAGGTATTAAGTGCGTGCAAGAATAATGTGAGTGATGAATAAGAGCGTAGCAACTGAAGACTGACGCGAGCCAACCTGCGCCCGCGCTCCAACTCGTGGTAGGGGCGATTGGACAATCTACTCTTAGAGGTACTTGCTATTATTTGACTTTAATTGATTATGTACTTTACTTTAATTAAGTTAGTTATCACTATCAGGTCTAAAATGTGTAATTTGAGTACAATTTCTTTGTTTGTTAATTTTTCTTGGTAATGTAGACCCATTTTATAATTCAGTTACCTATATGAAGATTTGAGAAATACTTACTAAGTTTACTTAAGTCATTTTATTTACAAACGTTCTTTGCGAAACTATGTATAGTCTTAAAATAGACGCAACATTTCATTGTTTCAGTAGCGTCATCGCAATTTTAATGATCAAGTAATTTAGCTAACATGGTGGGCCGTGATTTATGATACACTAAATTAACGTAGGATTCCCTGTCTGGCCTTGATTTTTAATCACTTTACCAATCTCATTGTCCTACCTCTGGTCCAATATAGCGAAAAATAATTCTAGGTTAAGTAGTTATTCTTGCGTCATGAAAACTGTAATATACAGAGTGTATCTGAAACGTGTGATCATATTTAAGAGTGTGGTACATTTCATTAAACTGAAAAAAATCTCCATGGGACCAACGTCGTAATCGCGAAAAAATTATCAGCTGTACCATATATTTGGCACGAGTAGGCATTGAAGTTTTTTATGGGACGGCTGATTATTTTTTCGCGACCACGATATTGGATCCATAGAGAAATATGTTCAGTTTAATAAAATGTGCCACACCCTTACATATGACCGCACATTTTTGATACACACTGTACTTACATGTAGTTCAGATTTAGAATCATCAAAATAATATATGTACGAAGATGTCATGTTTGAAATTGTGGTATAAGGTGCAAGACGAGTTAGACCTCGGTTCAGCTGAAAGAGAGCGGAAAAACAACGCCAAGGTCGGCATTGCGCCATACGCCCAGCCGACTGGAAACCGTATGTGTGCTGATACTTACACGTTACTGTAAAACGTAGTTTTTTTTTATCAACGATAGTGTTTTTATAATCGAGTTAACAAGTCGAAACGGTATCGGAGTAAGGTTCGCGCAAAAGTTATTGTGTTCGCTGGAGGATTAATTTATGATGGTTCGTTTGTGATGGTTTTTCTTTCGATTAGTTAAATTTTCATGGAATAAAAGCGATTTGATTTAGATTGATAATGATATCACAGGTAAAGTTTGTAAAGAAAAGTGGCCTCATTGCGACATGTTGAAGAATCATAAACTTTGGTCTTAGCTGAAATAAAATACTAAGTAGCCCTAAAATCTAGGGATACGTAAGAAATACTTTAAAATTTTAAGTAGGACAATCTAAGCCCTAGATACTTAGTCCCGTATTACAGAACGTCACTCAAAACTCAAGCGTTACTTAAAAATAGTTTCAACCAATCAAATGGCTTGAATCTAGTTTTAAGTAATGCTTGAGTATTGAGTGACGTTCTGTAATACAGGCCTTAGACTTAGATAGTCCTACTTAAAATTTTAATCCAGACACTTTGCAACGGTTATCTGTATTTCATTAGTTAGTTATGCATCGGGATCTCTTTAACTTTTCAACGACGTAAAAGATTTTTAGTTGGACCAAATGCATCCGAATATAGACTTTATCCATCATCGCCTATTTCGAAAACATGATAAAATATGCCGTACATCAATTAGTCGTGTAAATTAGTTGTCTAAATGTTTGAGGTGGTGACGAGACCACCCGTGCTAACGACGGCCAGAGGACATCTTGTCTCCTTAGTTAATTTATTATTTCAGTGGCCGAGCTCCGCGCTGCAGTCAAAACATCCCGCGCCGATGATTTACAACGCAATAAACACAACGTTTTATATCTAATGGAAATGAGCTTTTATCCGTGAGATTACGCAGCCACCCCCGATTGTAAAATTTGATTAATTATCATTTACCGACGTATACCTAAAGATTGGTAAAGTTACATCATTCGATGTGACTGAGACGTTTGCTAAAATTACCTTATTGCTGATGTGGACTTTTTGGTGGCTACAAAATATAAGTTAAAATCCCTGTGGAGGAATATTTCATTTGATACGTATTGCTAGAACCAACAATAAGGTCTATTTTACCCTAAAACGTACACATATACCTATTTCGTGGTAGAACAGTGATATAATTCGGAGTAATATATGTGACTGCGATCCTGATTTATATGCTGATTAACAGGTCGATGTGAAATGAGCTGAATTTCCACGATGTTGCGCGAAGTTTACTGTTTTCTTGTGTCAAAACAAATTAAATAATAGATCTAATCGTAATTCTGTTCGGTTTTATGGTTTACTATCTTAAATTGTGAAAAAAAAAGTATAAATAAATAACTATTTGTACGAAATGTAAGAAAGCTTATGAAAATATTCGTTTGTTAATCTAACTAGCCAACTAAGCTGAAGAAAAATAAATAGGTTTTTAACGTATTAGGGTCGTCAGTCTAGATGCACTAGTCTCTAGGCCAGAAACCAAATTCCTTCATGTTAAAATTATACAAAATGGCACGACATCGGTGATACGCAAAGCGCAATAAGTTACAAAGACCTAAAGCCTACCTAGTGCTAAAAAGTGAGTGTAAGTAGTGAGAGAGAAGATGTCCATTAGCAGAACTTGCAGAATCTCGAAAAACATTCATATTATGTCATTACAAACAGTTTTCAACCATTACTTGTGAGTAAACGTACCGCGTAAATATACACTTGTCATAAACGTATGACATTGCCAATAAACGCTGGCTCCAGTGGGGTTCCAGTGCACCTAATTGTCGGGCTATCAGCTACTTGTAATGAGGCTCACTTTAGCGCAATTAACACCACCCCCTTATCTCTACTACCTACATGATAGCCATGTTTCTATTTCTACTTTTTTATGTTTTCATATTGTGTTTAGTTTAGTTTGTGATCTTCCTGTGCGAGTCCCAATAAAAAAAAATACATTTCTTTGTACTTTATTTTTACTTTTGAATGATATAAAACCGGCCAAGACCGAGTCGTACCATCATATATAAATATTTTGGATGTGTTACTTTACGTACAGTTCTTTAAAAGTAGTATAGACGGACAGGCGGACCGGTGGATTTCAATACTGCGGTGTAGAATATTGCAGTTTTAGGTCAGCGTCATCTCTTGACCGATAGTGGAACTAATGTAATTTTTATTGATGATTTCTGAAAAAGTGTGCTATTTAGGGACATCGTTTTATTTTTCTTGTAATCTTTACATAAACTTCTATCAATAGAATAATTTCACATTTTTCTCTATGAAAACTTTCTTTTCTCTATGAAAACAAGAGGGCAGGGGACCGCTATTTTTGTTACATTTTTCATCAAAAAACTATACGGCCTAAAAAAAATGTTTGAGAATGTGCAAACAGCGCTTTTTCATATGATATCCCCACATGCCCTAAGTAGCCGCACTTCGAATTTTTAAGAAGCCACCTTCAGTCTCTGTTGCAAAAAAAAAAATCCTTCTTACTTGCAAAATAATTGCGCAAACTATTCCAAATTTCAAGTTGATAGCATTAGTAGTTCTTAAGAAATCCAGCTGTGACAGACGGACAGATTGAGTCGCACCATAAGGGTTCCTTTTTACCATTTTGGTGCAGGACCCTAAAAATTTGCAAACATAATGACAGCTTAACAGTTTTATAATGACCTATATGATTTTAGACTTTCTTAAAAGCCGGTATACAAGTTAAGTGCATATTTTTATTCAACTCAATAAAAATAAAAAACACCTTCTACCCGTTTCGGATATTATAGGCGTGATGATACTAAAAAATCATTATCATCATCATCATCATCTGCCTAGCCTTTTCCCAACTATGTTGGGGTCGGCTTCCAGTCTAACCGGATGCAGCTGAATACCTGTATTTTACATGGAGCGACTGCCTATCTGACCTCCACAACCCAGTGACTGGGTAATACGATACCACTTGGCAAGACTGGTTGTCAGATTTAAGAAATATTCTACCTAAATATTAAAATAAATGATTCATATCATCCTATATAACTTTATTTTAATGTGATAAGAAATCGATAGTTTTGATCTTCGTAGCTGCTACGAAAATGGCGTAGCAACCGTAGACCTCTCGTAGACCAAACCTACCCTGTGCTACGCTCAATTTTAAATTCACCTTTCCCCTTCCCATTTTCTGCGTATCGTATCCTGATATGTATATTAAATAAAAATTTACTGATTATTCGATTTTTTACCGCTTTAGAAATGATCTTTTTGTAGTATTAAAGAAATATGGGAACTCGAATTTGTTCTAAACGTGAGCATTTTTATAATGCAACAGTTATAGTTTGAGGTAAAGATTGAGAACGACTAAGTAATGTTTTGCAGGTAGATCAGATCCCAGAGTCCTCTTGCTTTTAGTTAATTTGTACGACACCGTGCGCCAAATGTAGAATATCAAAATAATGATACCATCGAATTAGCATGTGACTTTCACATTCCACATCACATCATTTCCACGACGAATCATAAACCCTTAATATTTCCTTACCTTACGTCTCAATTTTCTTCTGTCTTTCGTTATTTCAGTAATCTCGTTCTAATTAAAACTTGTCTGGACAATCGTGGCGATGCAATTTCGCTAGATTTTTGAACTAAGTAGGAACAGTTTTAAGATGAACATAATTTTATGACTTACCAGTATTGTTGTTGTTGTTGTAGTGGTGCGCAGGCGGCGGTATGTACTCGGGCAGCTCGGGCAGGCACACATTGCTCTCGTACATGTTCGGGGGCACGTTGGCCAGCAACGAGCGCTCCTTCTCCACATCTGAACAACATTCTGTCATTTGAGTCCAGCTGTCATTTGGCGGACGGTTATATTAAGTGCAGGGTTTTAATTTAATTTGATCAAAAGAAGGAATATAAGTCAAGTCTTTAAAAAATAAGGGTGTTTACTTCTCATTCGACGCGTTTTGGTGATTGGAATGTAGATGATTTACAATCAAGCCCGGATCTAAACCTATTTGCAGGACGTCCTATAATTTCCAAAAGTGGAGTTTGGGAGAGCCATTTCGAAAGTTGTTACATGTATAATCTTTTACCACCTAAATGCAGGAGATTTAAAATATATATAAAGAAGGTCTTGTTTGGAAGTGGACAAAACTAAAATTGCGATAAGGGGTTAAATTAGAAACCCAGTTGAAATGAGTGGTTACTATGTCACAAGTTCGATAATACAGGGTGTCCAGTGGCAGAATTCAAAATTTAGAAAAATTAAAAACAAAAACTTCACCAGTAATACAAAGAATGTTTATTGTTAATTAAAACCAATAAATGCGGATTTTATTTTTTGAAAACCACATTCTTCAAATGTTGACCATCGAGCCAAGCACACTCGTCAAGTCTAGCACGCATATTTTCAAAAACGCGTTTATAGAGCGACTGAATCCTGTAAATCTTGAACGATTTGAATTTTATACGGATGGAACTTGAGTTTTTTTCGCATTATAACCTGCAAGGTTCATTTCGTAATTCCTAATATCGATGCCGATGCCGTGCACGAAGTGATAAACGGGGATTTTCAGTCAGAAACCATAACATGTTCAACATTTTCATCCGTGGCTACCGCTGGTAAAGGTCCTGGTCTGGGGCTGTTTAATGTCATGTAGCTCTGAACTTTGCTACCCAAGACTAAATAAGGTTGATCGATGGTCCATCACGTGATTACCAAGTCGAGGACGCATTTCAGTAAGCGAAAATGAACTTGAAATGTACGCCTCGATGGCAAAAGCGCGGTGGACTTCACACTACCGCTCCATAGCAGCTGAAAAATCCACAGAGCTTACGCTTTCAACGACGGTCCCCGCGCCACTCTGACGTGTTGCGTTCAGAAATTATGTTTGTTCAAACTTTGAAATCTACCACTAGACCAGGATAAGGATAAGGATATAAGGATTTAATAATAAAGCATGCCGTTAGCGGTTTACAATACCTACCTTTTTGCAAAATCTCGAGATGTTCCCACAGAATATCGCCCATGAAGGCAGGTGCGCGAGCGACAAACTCCTCGCGACCCATGGCGCAGATGTCCTTGCCCTGGGTACGGGCGAACTGCTGCAGGGCCACACCTTCCAGGGAGAACTCTCGCGCAGCCCACCGCAACCATGCTGCTACCGCCGCCTCGTTCCATTGGCGAGGATCTGAGGGCAAAGTGCTGGCTATAATAGGGAAGGAATGTGGATCCTAACGACTAAGTTTTAACGTCATCTACGAAGTTTGACAACAATAATTCAGTCATTGTGCTTATCGGATTATGACTTTAGACAATAAGTTTTCTGTGCCTTGTTTATTTCCCTGAAACTGTTACTACCTCCTAACTCCCTACCCACAACCTAATAATGGATTGTTAACCATATTTTTTTTTCTGAATTATTCTAACAGGAAAACGAATTGTTCAATAATTAACATTACGACCATTTTCTATTATTATATATTTCTATCGCAGCAGGGCTGGAAGAGATTTCTTTAGAAATAAGCATCACCTTTGTACCTATTTTTTCTGTTCTTTTCTTCTTATCTGTTTATACATATGCGTGTACATAAATGGTTAAATAAATAAATATAACGATCACAATTCACGATTAATTAAAATTTCAAGATAGGCATATGTAGATTATTGTAGATAGGGCTCACATATGAAATCAGGCCGTCATTCAGTGGCCGTGATTGGTGCTCGCTATCAAGTACTAAAGTGCACAATTGTAGCCGGATGGCCGGCAGGGCTGCAACATCGACAATTAGCAGGGCAGCGAACCGCCTGGTTGCCCAACAGCGGAACTTGCGCAGGCGCCGGAAGCGGCCCGACCTTGGAGCCCCAATGTATGCACCCAGCCGATTGTCTTTATAGCGATGATAGAGGATTTCTAATGTTATGTTTCTATTTTTACTGTAATTTATTGTTTCTGAAGAAAATGTGGTTGTAGGAAATATTGAATTATTATTTTTAAGGTTTGTAAGATTTTCTAAAATAATACGTACCATCATACCTGTATTCCTCAGATGGTTGAGCTGAAATGTTCCTATTGTGCACACACATCTTATCAGTTATGTTTAAGTGCCATGTAATAGTGGACGAGTCTTTTGCCATAAACTGGGCGCGAATCGAGATTCCGGGGTGATGCTGAGACATTACATAACATAACAAAATTAGCCTATAATGTTCCCACTGCAGGGACACAGGCCTCCTCTCTTCGAGAGGGAACATACAGGGAGGGGCTGAAGCTTAGACATTACTGATGGAAAAACCCAATACCACTTTTTGCGACCTGGGAATCGAACTAAAGACCTCATGCTCAGCAGTAGCGACGACTAGACCAACGAGGCAGTCAAACTTCAGTCAAAGAATGTACAGGGACAAGACAGAACTTAAGGTGAATGCGCAGTGGCTTCCTAAGTTAGATTTGTACCATAAGAATGTAACTTAGAAAGTCGTATTAACGTTTCTAATGATTATAACTCTGTAAATATGTATCTGTTATAGTAGCGAATCAAATTTTGATCAAGATAGGTACAACCTGACACTGACCTGTAAATTGCAAAAAACGTAAGAAAATTTGAATTTCGCGGTCTACCACTGCGCATTCACCTTAAGAGCCCTCTTACATTTTGGTACTGAGCGCGCATCTTTTTTTTTTGTTTATAATTGGCATCTCGCTGTTCAACCAATGAGGTTGTCGTCTGTTTAACCGGGATTGCATGTGGATGCCTCAATAAAGTAAGGTCAGGGCGAGCGCTCATCGCCGGCGCAGTGAAATATGTAGTACTTTTATTTTATTTATAAAAAAATCAAAGAAGCAATATTTTTTTTATTAATTTTGTTTAAAGCAATTATTGGAGACTATTTTGCTAAATAAGTACTACGTGAAAATTATGTAGAAGTTCGGAGATATTCAGACTTGTTTCTAGTAGAAAATTGCATTAGGTCCAGTTGTTTTTTCTTTATTTATAAGGCATATAACAAAAATGTATTCTATTATTATAAAAGTATGATATTTGTCATAAGTATGAGAACAATTGTTTTGATGGATTATATTCAACAGAATCTGCAAATTAGAACTCTCAAATCAGCTCTCCACGAGTTTTTGCGTAAACATGCATCAGGAGAACAATTATCTATACTTATAATAAATCTGTAGAGAGGTCAATTCTGTACATGAAATATATTTCCAAAATAACTATCAGCGGGTGATTAGTGATCGATACTGACGCCAAAAATGCAATCAGTAAAATTTTTGTCTGTCTGTCTGTCTGTATGTTCGTTATAGAAACAAAAACCACTCGACGGATTTCAATGAAACTTGGTACAATTGTTCTTCATACTCCTGGGCAGGTTATAGTATACTTTTCATCACGCTACGATCAATAGGAGCAGAGCAGTGAAGGGAAGTGAAGTTTGTATGTAGGGGGTCATCTCTGGAACTACTGCTTCGAATTGAAAAAATCTTTTTGCGTTAGATAGTTCATTTATCGAGGAATGCTATAGGCTATATAATATCACGCTACGATCAATAGTAGCGGAGCATCAATGAACAATGTTGCAAAAATGGGAAAAACCTTTACTAATAATAAAGCTGCCGAGTTTGTTTGTTTGAAAGCTCTAATCTCTGGAAGTATCGATCAGATTTATAATTTTTTTTTTGCATTTGATAGCCCAATTCTTGAGGAAGGCTTTAAACATCACGCTAGAACCCTTAGGAGTTGAGCAAAAAGAAAAAAGTCAGAAAACGAAGTAATAGCGCAGGCAGGCGATGCTATGCGACGCGGTGGGTCGGGGGAGCAAAAAATTTCACGCGGACGAAGTCGCTGGCAGAAGCTAGTTGCTAAATAAATAGATAGGTAATAAAAATGGCTGTATTATTATTGCAGAAGAGAAAACGAACTATCTTTTCCAATTATTATTATTTTTATTATTAATTGTTATTTATACCAACCAACGAATAGTATTCAATTAATTTCAACGAGGAAATCATGCATCTACGCGCATTTTTGTTAGGCCTCTTAACACTACCTTTGCAAAGTAAGTATTCCAAGCGAATAGGGTTTATCGCCTCGTAGAAGGAAGATCAATCAGTTTAATCAGTGGTGGCCATTAAAGATTTTCTAATCGCACTCAGCTAGGTTAACTACGAGAAAAAGTCAATCAATACAAATAGAGTTATGTGTTACGATGCTATAAATTGCTCTTACACTCAGAACTTAAGTTTTTCTCTTGGAAGCGGGAGAGCTGTCTAATAATAAATAATTAGTTTAATTACGGCTTTTAGACGGTGCCCGTCGGGACATGACGTTTAATGTTTATGCCGTGGCTGTGTGGTCATGAGAACCGCGACACGCCGCTGTCAATTCATAACTTTACAGCGATTTAAAATGGCGACATCAAAGGGAAATGACAACGTATTCAATCGTGCGACAGTAAAATATGATTTACCATCGATGCTGGTGAAATGTGACAAGTGAATACATGTATAGGCCGACCTGCCTGAAACAGCACCGCGGTGCGGGAGGGGTGTGGTGACGTGATGCGAGAGTTCAATGATTCGTCAACTTGTGACAACTATCACCCCTCCCGCACCGCGCAGATACCTCAGGCAACGTCTCAGTTAAGTGGTCAGCCTACAATGATGTATTTCTTAATATTATGAAGAAGGTTGAGCTTTAGCTAGTAGCTTTGTGTTTTAGAACTGATTGGCTTGTTCGTTTTCATCGACCTGACATTAGAAATTAGGATTTAATTAGTGATCTACCTAAGATTTGAAAAGTTGATGCGTTATTAAATTATAACATAACTTCACGCCTGTATTCCCAGAAGGGTTAGGTAGAAGTGCACCTATAGTAGGTAAACCCCGCACATTTCGCCAGTTATGTTTGAGTCTCAAGTAACAGAAGGCGGGCCTATAACAGGGTACAAATTGAGACTCCGGGCTCCTACTGAGAAATTCCAGATGAAAAAATCCAATAAAACTTTGCCTGACCAGGGAATCGAACACAGGACTTCATGCTTCATGCGCTTGCGAGCCCTACGAGGCACTTAATTCATTAAGTTTATTAATTTATTTATTTTGAAAAAGGGATGGGTACTGAAATCAAACTAGTTTCTAGGGTCGGCGCAATCAAATACAAAAAAGAAAAAGAAAAAAAAAGTAAAATTTATAAGTTAGTAGTATGTAGGGGGTAATTTTCGTAACTACTGATCCAATTCCAAAAATTCTTTCACTAATATGAACCTAGTATTGCCAAGTGCCATAGGACATATTATGTTTAAAAACTGGTCAAGTGCGAGTCGGACTCGCGCACCTAGGGTTCCGTACTTTGTGGGTATGTAACTAAATATTTCGGATTTTTTCCCCTACTTGTGCTTCTTGCCAAATTTCATGATTTTATGTCAATGGGAAGTACCGTATAGGTTTTGGTTCGCTTGCGAGTGTCAAAATATGCAGCATAAACGGAACATACACGTATGTTTTGATTGCGTTGGCTTAGAAGTTTGATTTTTTCACTGCTTCAAGAGATTGCAGCCCTGATTATTTGTTATTAATTTCATAACTAACAACTCCACGCATACCTGAGAAAAAGGGTGTTGACAGACGGACAACGAAGTGATCCTATAAGGGTTATATTTTTCCTTTCGTGGTACGGAACCCTTAAAAGAAATTTATCGTGGACGAAAGTCGCGTGCAGAAGCTAGTAGTGTAGAAAAAAGCCATAATGAAAAAAAAAAAAACAATCCTCTACTTACAACTTACATACGATGATACGAAACAAATCGTGATTGGCTTAGCACCGGTTTCCTGCTACTACAAGTTATACTACAAGATGTTTGTTTAACATTAACTAATAAATATAGTTGCGGAGCTCATGTACATTAATTGAAGCCTACAGGTAGAACAAAGCCAGTCCTTATGTTAATGGAGCAATTTTATTAACAATCGACGGTAAGATAACGCTGCACGCTGTCTCCTCAACTACGGGACGTCATTGTGGACGCTGGGATTCATTTTATTAAATGTTAAGATCTCAACACAGATAACACACTGGCTCTACGACTGTAAAACTGTTTTTTGTACGTAAGCCACTTGTTAGTGTTTAAATCTTTAGACAGTAAATGTTTGTTTAACACACGTTGGAAGGCTACTTCTTTACGATAATTGCGTACAGATTTTCCTTTTTTTACTGTTAAGTAAGTAAGAGCAGTGGTGGCCTAGTGGTATCGGCCGTGATTTACAAGTTGTAGGTCGTAGGTTCGAACCCAGACAGGGGTTTTACTTTGCGTAAATTATTTCACCACCAGTGCTCTCAAACGGTGAAGGAAAACATCGTGAGGAAACGGGCATGTCCTAGAATCAAAAATTCGAAGACATGTGACATCCACCAACCCGCACTGGGCCCGCGTGGTGGATTACGGCCCACTCCCTCTCACCCAGAGGAGGCCTGTGTCCCAACAGTGGGAACATTGTGGGCTGATTGTACTGTTAAGTAAATGATGATAGCTTACTTGTATGTATTAGTATTTTTGTATATTTTACTTGTATGCTAGCCTCTTCCTCAGTTTTAATTTTATAAATGTCTATTTTCGAAATCTATATTTTATACAGGGTGGCATCGACTCGCAAACTGAAACCATGAATTTAGCACATGAATAGCATAGAAATATTTCTTCGGTAATCAAAAAAAAATCGGCTGTTTCACAGAAAAGTGCTTATTATGTAGGCGTCAAAATACATGGAACAGCTAAATAACCGACGAAAATTTTCAACGCAGGCGGGCGGCGGGGTGCTTTGGGCAGCGGGATGGTCCGAAAGGGTTACCGCTACCCCGGAACACAAAGGGCTAAGGAAGGAACACGGGAGGGTTTTAGTCAGTAAGAGTCTGACACTCCCTTCTGCTCCACCCAGAGCGGGAGGGGTCAATTGGTGATTTCCCATCCACAAAAAAAAAGGCGGGTTTAATATCATGTACTGAGTTCATTGTAACAGGTTGCATGTCGATGTCCCTGCACCCTGTTTTATAATTCAGTTCTAAGTCTAAATGCAAAAATGTAGGAATTCAGAACAATTTCTTGTGTAAGAAATTTATTTATCAGTCCATTATAGTCCTTATTTCAAACAAGTTTGATTAGAGTAAGAACGTTATTGCCAGTGTTACCAGTTCGCTACTTATCGTCCTCATGTGTTACTAGCTGTGATAAGATGTTACCGTTATCTATACTGATATTACAACAGGTCTAAGGTGGGCCCCCCCCACGATGCTAAGCTATGATAGTGGACTGAAAGTCAGAATGTACTTGCTATGATCTTTATGTAAGTAGGTAGTTACATATTGCTCAGCCCTGGACAGATAAACAGTAGGCCAATTCTCCTAATTTAAAACGTTCAAAATCTAGTCGCAGTCTCATCTCGGCGACAAACAAATGTCAAAAACTTGTCAAAATGTACGGAAAATTGACGTATTTTTGACAGATTGAGACTGAGATCAGACTGTGAACGTTCTTAAAAATTACGAGAATTGGCCCTCGGTAATCAAGTATTTATTTGACAGAAAACTGTTCTCAATTTTATTCTGAGTAAGAATCGATTTACTCCTCGTACATGGAAAATGTCCAAATTCAATTTTATTATTTTTTTCTCAGCGTCAAATCCTTGTCAAAAAGTAGGGAAACTAGTGTTTATTTTTGATAGATTGCGTCCGAGATTGGAATACGAACATTCTTAAAAATACGGGAATTGCTCCTCCGATTGCTTGAAGGATAATAGTTTAATTGTTTATACAAAGGTACATTTAATATTCGATCTTCAACATTTTAAAACGTTTATTTCCATTCAAAGTACTTTAAAATTTTATCAAACTGGGTTTCATGACTGAATTTATTGCGTTGAACAATTAAGGAATCAAGTCGATTTGACAACACGTGTATAGCTGGCTGACGCACACAGCTCTGTAGTCCTTTGATAACGAGCCATGTACCCACTGTAATGGCGACGAAGTGTTGTACTTAGTCGTTTTGTCATTATATCGCTCAAATTCATGTTCATTGAAAAGGGCACTCTTGCGAAACATAAAAGCTCCATCAATAAAAGTTTGACAGTTGTTTTCCCCAATTTCATGATCAACTAAATAGTTGTAATACGCTCACTAACCGAATTCATTGATAAAATATAATAATCATAAAAGATTTAGCAAGTGTTATTCATATCCTGCGCGTGATTTCGTGTTAGATGCGCGGGCGCACCGGAAGCGCGAATAGACGCGGCGCAGACGCACGCACTTCCGCCGCGCTAGGGCATCGAACCCGCCACCTGTCCACAATATGATCCTAGGCAAGCATCAATACGTTTACACTGAGTACAATTTGAGCAATATTTCGCTATAATTGTTATGTCGCAACAAAAAGGACTTCTGTTCAGGAAAATGTTTTCCCATGTGCACTTGATGATATCGGTTTTTGCTAAATTACATTTTTAACATAATGTAAGTAAAATGCTGGTCGTCATTAACCACCAGCAAAGGTGGAGGTGTGTAACGCTGGCGGTCGCGACACGGCGACGCGTCCGTCACATTACCATATGCAAATGACAACTTGTATTTATACGCTTTGTCAACTGTACGCTAAGAGTTTTTGCTTGTAACCAGTATACACTTAAATATTGAACAAGGGAAAAACAAGACGGCTATCACAAGATTCTTACGCGCTAACGACTTCACTTTACCACGCGGTGACAAAAACTGTGGCGATTATTTGTCGCGCTTTTTCACCACTACAGACCACACCAGACGACCGATTTGCACTTTAATGATTTCAAGCTTGATCATCTGCTAAGCGAGGATTCCTACTGCAAGTTGCGACTTAGTAACAGAAATTAATCATAATTTTATTAGCTTACTTAAGAGCAGGTGCATCATATTAAAATGAACTGATCGCATTAATAATAACATGCAATGATTTTTTTCCCTCCGTCTCTCAGATCTCGAGCGACTGAAGTCTAAAATTAATATTTATGTGGTTTTATTGCCTTTTCTTCCTGACCATAAAGTGCTATTGCTGAACGAACCCAAATGAAACGTCGGCGTTTACATTACTGTGAAATAAACCATTGCATGGGTATTTTCTTATTCCCCTACAGCTGAACACGACGAAATGTCTTTGTATGAAATTATCTAAGCATTTACTGAACGTTAAACGGTAATTAGAGTGTATTTTATAGCTCAACCTCCATCCAATGCTTACTTTAATTGTCTATAAACAAAAGTTAATTATTAGGACATAATGGAGTCGAAATTAGCAGTATATACTTGCTGAGTTTAAATACTGGTATTGTATGCATTCCACTTTATTTATTGAAACGTATGGTAAGCTGCTGTAGCGAGCAAGTTATGCAAACAATTTTTCAGGACATTTTGGCAAAATGACTTCCATGTTCAGGTTCAACTTGATTACATAATAGTTATCATAAAAACCTTATAAGTACTAAGAATTAGCTGAGTTGATGGCTCTTTTCGCCATAATATTCAATCTATTTCGCTTATTCTATCTCCATCTTTTTGTCGTGCCAATAAATGAATCTTCTTAATTCTTTCAAAATACCTTAAACTGATCAGGTCTTCCTGAGAGATCAGTTTACTTTATCTAAGGAAGGGAGTGTTACCTTTGGGTACGCCGAGGCGCAGTTGCTCCTTCTCCCAGGAGGCGAAGGTAGCTTTCAGCGCCTCGGCCATTTTCTTGTTGGTGCCCGGCGTGAGTGGCGGCACCTGCGACGGGATGTCTGCAACAAAACATAACGAAATCTTTAAAACTCTATTTTATCATGATCATTAAGCTGGCGTAGAACGTTTGGTGTGGATGGATATTATTGAAATTGTTACTATAGCCATATGAATATCAATCCCTAAAACACTTGCTTAGTCAGTAATTTCTCTTTACATCATACATATTATACGTCAAAAATCCTTAACCACCTTGATTTTCTTTCACTGCCACACCGTAGAAGTCATTTATTATTTTAATATTCTTCTTATAATCAGGTTTGTTCATATGCATGGGTGCTAGATATGATCTGTTTGCAATGAGTTATTCATAAGCCTCAGGGTTATTTTAAACCATATCCACATAGATATACGCCACAGCTTCTCCGTATGTTGTATGTTGGAAGATTTAGAACGTGGAAGCGAGTTCAATCTCTTGTCAACCAAGATCATTATCAATCGGATTAATTACTTTATCTACGGCATTTATACCGAGCACCGCCGAAGAACAAATTAATAGCCAACATTTTGAGACTTGATGGTTTCGAATAAAATAAATCAGAGATAAACAAGCAAGATTGAATTTGTTGCGCCTGTGTGCGTGAGCGTCCGTGTATAGTTCTTGTGCAGGTTTGAAGGCTTCATTCATAAGTGCGCCTGGTTTGTGCTGTAGGTGTGCGTGTTGGTGTTGGTGTGCGTGTGCTGCGCGCGCGCACCTGCCGACCAGTTCTGAGATGCGGAGATTTGTGCACCTCTCCCACGGTCGGTGCCCGCTCGGCCTCTGATCTGCTCTAGCTGAACCTCGTTCTGATATAATTTAAAATTTTCTCTGTGTTCGTCGTTTTAGTTTCAATTAGAGCCAAAGAATTTTGTGTTCCAATCACAATTAAGTAAAATAAGGCTTGAGACGCAGCTCGGCTCTTTGATGTTGTGTAAATGCGGTGTCTGTTTCAATAGTGTCATGTTTTGATGTCTCTAAATGAGTTGAAAGAAATGTTCCGTATGAAGACTTCTCAGATCTATTATAGAACATGCTGTTAAAAACTTTTGATATTAAATGTTTTTTTATTGCTTCATTTTCTTGTGGCTGTCATGGAAACTTTGTATAAACATTTTGAGCAACATCGGTTGACAAGATTAAAATCAAATCGCGCAGAAAATAACCTGAACAAGTAACAATGGGGATTGCGGGTTCTATTTTTGCAGTGGATAATATAAAGGGGTATTCGATGGTGCAAGGTGGTCAAAGTCGCGCCGGTTGCGAATCACGCCTGCATTAATTGCAGCACTCTCGCACAATGTGATTTACCGCACTATATATCTCGCGCAGCTGCACTTGACTCACGATTATTGCGCACACGCATCTTTTTACACTAACGCAGTTACAATGAGATTGGAACTGCGTGCTTTGATTGCATTGTTAGGGAAATATTTTTCATTTTAGCTATTTCACAATTATTTTGTTAAATAATTTTCACGACGAATTCCATCGATTAGGTTTAAACTATCAAAAGTTGTTTACCCTTGATATCCTTCACATTAAAATTGTTAAGTGTATTTGTCGAATGATTCCACGTCGGCAATTTGTTCTTGCAACGACTTTAAAATACTTCTCATAGCGCCTTGATGAATTTTTATTTACCTCAACGGACATTAATGTCTCGTTTAATTGAAGTATTTAAACTCATCTCTGTACATGCAATGTACATTATACAATATCTTTTTATGTTCATTGTAGTGATGATATTATATTATGAGTGTATATAAAATATTGCATTTATCAGACACCTGCTCGTGCGATATATCCTCACCGATATAATACATGTAACTGATTGTGAGGCTCCTCGCTAACAAGCCTCCGGCCCTGAGTAATTGTAGATAACTGATGGCTCTCTGATTCATATTTCTCTCAATGAAAAACAAAAAAAGCAAGTACTATATTTTTATATCATAAAGATCAAACCATTCTCAACTAATTAATGATGCCTCACATATTTTCACATCAAACAACTTGGTAAATAAAAAGTACATAATATTTAAACTTATGTTCTTTAAAATTATTTTAAATGTAATAGAAAAATCGTGTCATCAAAAAGTTTTTAATAGAAATATTATGCACCGCCTCCATGGTCGTTAACTTGAGTGTTGGGCTGGTACCAAGGTTGTTTTTTTTAAAGATGAAAAGAATATTAATTCTTTTTGACTGTTAAAAAGTTTGCAGAATGTAAGTGTCATAAGCGCTGCTAAAATTCACTGTCAGACATTCTAAAGAAATAATTTGATAACAAGATGACTAATTTGATGTTGTGATGAAAACATGTTAGAAATAAGCAGTCATTTCTTGTGAAATGTGCTTTAAACCTGCAGCACTTTAAATTCGAAAGCTGTCATCGCTCTGAAGAAACGAATGAGGGACGCTTGTTTATTTCTTGTATTTTATAATAACTTTAATAAAGTTAATTGTAATTATCTACGGAGGATAATGCAAGAAGGTGGTGGCACGAATAACAGTCGTGCTTGGCATTAAGATCTGGAATGGTATTTTTGGCTGCACAAAAACTACGATG
This sequence comes from Globia sparganii, assembly GCA_949316385.1. Classification (NCBI taxonomy): domain Eukaryota; kingdom Metazoa; phylum Arthropoda; class Insecta; order Lepidoptera; family Noctuidae; genus Globia; species Globia sparganii. The sequence continues at coordinate 9,635,126 of OX438671.1, forward strand.
GCAAGACTTCCGTTTCCGTAATTAAAGTAATTAATCTCGAATGATTTCGGTTTAATTGTCGCGTAGTTTCCGATGAGCCCCATCCGTTGTACGATATTGTCACTGATAGCTTATAAGTAACAACGAAAAAGTGAATTACTTAATTACCTATGGTAGTCAATATATTTTAACCAGAAGATCATTTCTTTAATTAAAAAAAAAAGATTTTGTTTTTCTACTGGGGACTTCTCACTAATAGCGTGGTCTGCATTTGTGCCAGGTTAAAGTCAATGGGCTAGCCCCCTATTTCAGTATTGGGGAATGGCTGGTATCTATTTGGCAAACGTGGAAGTACTTATCTCCTATTTTACACCTCCTTGCCATTGTTTTGATTTTCAGTATTTCAACAAAAAAATAGTTTTTTTAAATGTTATTTACCCAATTTTATTTATCTAATAATAGCACCACTTAACAATCTACAAAGTCATCGAGGTCCCCACAACATGTCGAACGTTCTTGGTATAGTTGCGGTGAAGAGAATCGTGAATGGCGTAGATAAGTGCACAAAGCACCGGAGATGCGCCGCGTGGCTCAGCCGTGCCCGAGGACAGGCCGCAACCTTCGTACTTTCAGAGTTTCGGCCGTATTTACTAAGACCTGCTTTGTTTTATTTAAATTAGGAACTATGCGTGATGGGTGTTGGTATGGAATTAGTATGTACTATATAGAATGTTGGTATTTGAAAAAAAAATAAGTACAGACGAATTGAGAACCTCTTTCATTTTTAAGAAGTCGGTTAAAAATGGAAAAGTTAGTGTAGTTTCGGAGTTTCAGCCGTATTTACTACTATGTAGTACCTGCTTTGCTTGAATTAGGTACTTTGGGTTATGGGTGTTATTTTTGAAAATGGAAAAGCTTACTTCTGTGTGGCAAAATACCTTTGTTACTGTGCTTTAATGCTGGTTGTAATATTGCCACAAAAGTAAATTTTCTGCGTTTTTCGGAAATGTTTACAAAGAATGTCTTTATTTTTACTTCATTTTTAAAGTTAAATTTCTACTCTGAAGTTAAAATTAAAACACGATATAAACCAAGCACACTTAGAGGTAGAATTCTTTGAAAGTTTGAATTTCATTTTATATCTTAAAGCAATCAACAAATTCCCAGTAGCGCAAAATAAGAATGTGTAATAAGAACAATGCACGCAACAGGCCGCGTTTCTTTACAACTCCAACACATTTCACATTATGCTAATGTTCGGTGGTTTCACGTAACAGGTGGCCAACAAGGGTTGTTCGAGGGGAACCTAACCGACACTTGTTGCGTAGACTTGCGTCCACTAATGCCGAACCAAGCACGTTGATAAACAAATATAATGACTCCATTATGTCCCGTGTTTATCTAGACCGAGTGACTCGTAAACGACAATTATTTCCAGGTAATTTTATGTTCTAGGTAGCTTTATATCTAAATTGTTTTGGGAATAAAGTGAAGGGAACAGCTGCTTTGGAATCGAGAATCAATCGACGAATTATTTTCAAATTATAATGCTTTTGCAATCATCGAATCTAATAATAGACATCTGTTTTGTGGACTGTAATGTCTTATTTGATTTTGGACTTTACCTTGTCTTATAGGGGAAAATGAGGTGATGAGACATGAATATGTTATGTGTATCTTCATAGCCAAGCAATCTCTACCGCGGCGGCCGCCACAATAGCGAGCCAGAACAAAAGCTCGCGCCATTTTTACCGAACCCATTGTTCATCGTTTGAACTTGGAACGTCGCGTGACGTAAACGGCGCGTGCGCTGTTTCGCATTCAAATCGCCTTCTTTTTGCTTATAATTATACTAAACATCATTGCAAAATGATTATTCTTGCTAAAAGGTAAATTAAAGTAGTACTTTGTGAGTAAATGCCGTATTTGTGAATGAAACTGTCAGTTTAGAAATACTTCTTTAAAAAGGTTGGCTTTAACATTATTTGAGTGCTTTATGGACCACCGTTCGTATTAACTTAATGCCCCGTTATTATAATGAGCAAACTAACACTTTGTGCCTAATCTTATTACCCTCATACCGTGCGACATATCGTTACCGTGTGAAGCCAATTATTGTCTGTAAGTATGCATTTTGAAAAATTGTTCATTTGCTTACCGATGTCACCCTCCAGTCGGTGAAGCGTGGAGGAGGGTTATGCCATAATGCGGTAAAATTGTTATTGTTCAAACGGTTCCCTGCTCACTGACGCAGAAAATGAACGTTTTGCGTATGAGTTGTACTTTATTTTGAATACATTAAAATTCGTTACTCTGTCCAACCGTTGCTCTACTTTAATAAATTGTAAGATTCCTGCAGGGTCCAGGTAATTTTAAATTAACCATGCAAGGCAAAAGTAACATGAGTTTATTATATTGTTTGAATGCACATTAGTTGTAAGTTGTAACATTCCTGGTGCGATATCAGAGGTCCTCATCGTTTTTACCTTCCGAGGTGGAGAATCTAACAATGCTCACTTATCTTTCAGTGATCTGTGGCTGCGTTGATCACGAACGTAGGCGACGGACCTTTACTCAATGACAGAGGCGGCGCGGCCGGCCGCTGCGCGCACGCATCATCTCATTGAGCGCGCACCGGATGGGCCAATCAGCGGCGTGAATGGACGCCCCCGCACTGCGCTGCTGCTGCTCCGCGTTATTAACTCCCGTACTAGATGCCACTGTTTCTTTGTTATGCCCGTAAATTGTTATGACTTTTTATGGCCCAAAGAATGTGTTGAGTCGTAAATCCGTTGTTTGCCTCATTGATAGCGCTATTGTTCGTCGCATGAGAAAACGTGCGTCCTCAGCTACTGCATTTGGACCGGTCACATAGTTGAGCTTGTTAGCTCGGAGGTGACATGTCCGCTACTCGCTCGGACACCGGCGCGGACGCAGGCGCGGTGCGAGATGCTCATGCGCACGTTTACGTAATGTTTGGACGGAAGCGGGGTAGCTATTATTTTAGTTTATGGCGTTCAATTAAATAAATGTATTTTTGTATTCAATTAGCAGTTTGATTTGATATTTTACGTTGTCGAAGGATGCTAACATGGAGGTAAGAAACTCTGGAACATGCTCCTAAGGCTTGCCAGAGCATTGGATACTTTTATCTTTTGTTAATTTTCGGGCGTGTTGGTTAGCGTCCTCCTATACAGCCATCAACTCCATTTGATCAAACACGATCAATAGGCAGCACATTAACCGCAGCAGTCGTATGTCGGGGTCGATTAACAAGCAGCCAGTTTGTATACAAACATTGTTTCCAGTTCTCAGGTTATGAGCACGCAAGGTCTTTACTTTCAAGATCAGCAGAGCATACGAGGAGCTAGTCATAATTACGGTAATGGTTGGCCGAGTGTTGCTCAACAGAGCGGCTGTCTGTGCCCTAGCGAGTAGCGGAGCCGGACACGCTGTGTTTCAAAATACAGTGATATTAAAGGAAATTGAGTTGCGATATGATGCGCTGTTGGATGGTCGGCCCTTTGGTTTATTGATTGCCAGTTTTGTGGGCTTTGTATCAGGTTTGTAAGGTTTATGGGCTTCGTTACTCGAAATGAGGGTCTTAAGATTTGTGGGATTGTCGTTAAAAGTATAAAGATTCCAAGTTCTTAATGACTACTACATTTTGGAGGGGCAACTAGGATCAATTCTGCTTTCTTGTTCACATTAATAATGTACTTAACCTTTAATGTACTTAATTGCTGATGATACCTTTGATGTTCAAATCTACGACTCTCCCTACGACTGTATTTCCCAAGACGATAAAAGACAACACGGTATTTGTAAACGGCCTATGCTTCACGCACAATAATTTCGCAAATTCTACCACAACCTGTCCAATATTCTGTAAACTTAGCAGTGCCATAGGTAATAATTTAGAAAATGAACGTTTTCATATTTTTCTTCGGTCACGGCGCGTTCACATTCGGGACAAGTGCACGCGAAACCGAGAGCGTTGCGCGGTTGCGTCACCAAAGCGAAGCGAGGATCACGCGTCGCCATTTTTGTTACGATTCCTTCGACCACGATCCATATTTGAAATTCGAACGCTATTGTGGAACAGTTGTCTCTATGACAGTAGCTGATAGAATATTTGGTCGAGTTTTTTTGGCGTAAAAGGAAAATTCTACAGGTGTTGGGTTAACTTGGTTGGCAGTGATATCTTACCTTTTGGCTTATTGAAAGCTTTCATCATGACTTTGATTCCCATGCCTGCGATGGCCGCCGACGCCTTGATGAGTGGTCTGCTGCGGGCTCTTGAAGTCCGAATCAAAACCCGCCAGCAGGCCGATATTATCTATAGTCCTTTTCACTTATATTTATATTTACAACGACTTTTTTACACTATTTACTTAAAATTTAAATAAGATCAATAAATATCACACTGTTTCTGGTTTTAAAGTTTTTATCGTCAGTCTAAACACTCTTCGCTATTTTTCATTTTGGCGATGGTACTATTGTCACGTGACGAAGAAAAAGCTCATTCTTATTTTTTCACTGTTCATTGTTTTTTGTATTCATTTAACAGCACCTGTTAATAGAGAAATATTCCATGTAATTTTGTACTTGACTCCTATTTCTGCCGTTTGAGATGAATACGTTAACTGCTTGTAGAGGTAATAAATTAAAACAATGTTAGTTTTTATCTACAGCAATAGCTATAAATAATTGCTGACTGGTAATTAAGAGATAAACGATAGCGCGGTTGCATGATAATTGTTAAAAGTACTAGACTGACAGAGTGAAGGAGGAGGTATAGAGGTACACAAATAGTGGCAAACATTCCCACAGGTGTGCGGAACGATCCGATGCAGGCGTTTCCGGCCCGGTACCCCACTTACCCCGAGTGGTTCCCACCCTCGCACCACCCCCACCCCTGCCGAGTGTAACCCCGCGACTGCAGCGGGGTTGTTCTCACGCAAACCACTAGCCCGAGACTGATCATTTTGCTAACTTAGTGTCGAACTGTCAAAGTCAATTTAGTAACAATGTTAAGAAAGTTAGTATTCACTCTAGGCGAATAGGCCATAACTACAAGTTACGGTATTCATGTGAAGTAAGATTTAAAACACTGTTTCGAAAATTAAATAAAATTCTGCCTGCGTTTTTATCTAAATGCTGCCCAAAATATACGTTATTTTTAATTACATTTGGTTTCTGTACCTAATGGAATTTTCCATTCAATAAAATTATAATACGTGTACGGTCAACCTGTTCAACATGATCTGAACATTCGGTTGTTATAATGAACCATAATTGTCCATGCTTATTTCGTTGTGCGTGACCGCAATATGGGTACAATTACAATATGTTGACTATGAGAGCTGTAACGGAAAAACAAGAACAGGCCTTTAAACTAACTTTCTAACAACAAATACAATTTCAATATTAAATCGAAGTTGTGTTGTTTGAATATTCATTATTGCACAACTGATATCTACTTAACATCATGTGGGTATTGAACGTAATTTAATCACGATGTAGCCAGATAATCATCCCATCTTTATGTTCTTCATATTCATAGTCATAACACTTTCAAATAACCAATAACTGAGCGACACAAATTGATGAAATTGGTACTACAGACCCCATCGAAAGTACAAGGGTTAAGTACCAGTAAACATCTTCATTTCGCTTTATTAAAAAAATGTTCCATGAAAAGGGGTTCTAACGCTTGTTAATATTAGAAAACAAATGTATTGCCACAAGTGATTAATGATAATCTGTTAAGATGCTTTTCAATGAATTTATTTTCGGTTCACACGGTTATAGAGCATATTTATTTTTGGTTATTTTGAGCTTATCTTTGGCACTAATTTATTTTGTATTTGTAGTTTGACAGTTATGAACATCATTTTAGAATTTATGTTTCTTTTTGCTTTTGCAAATATTTTTCTCACGCTTATAATATGGCAGTGATATAAAAAAACTTAGTAGTATATGTAACATAATGCGTTAGGTACGCAGGTTTCAATACAGTTGACATAGTATTAGTCAATCAAACACACTTTAGTCATGATGGGGGCGACGAATTGTCTCTAATCAAAATCACATTTAGGAACATAACTGTCATGTTATTGGTCGAGGATTTTATTGGACAAATGACGCTGTATGAAATAATAAAACTGGACGTGAAGTTTGAAGGGCTCGACATTAAAATATTGAAAGAAAATTTAAATACTATATTATACTAGTATTTAATGTCATTAAATTAATCAAACAGTATTATATGCCTATTAAAAGCTACTGCAATCCAGATCATTTAGTTCAATAGTGAATAAAGCGAGAGAATTTCTATTGACGCTTGAGACGAGTCCTTTGTGTCAATAGTCGCATTCAATGAGTCTAGTTGCTCGACCAATATTGGAGGACAATAGTCAAATAACGAGCTGCTCACATCGGGCGTAAAGCGAAAATTATGTTTAATAGAGGTCAGTCCAGTTGTAGGTACGTCAATTGACTTCGTGATCTTTGGAATGATTTGGGAGGATAATGATGATGGAATGCATGATTCGAAGTGAATTAAGTTTTAGAATTTAATGTGGACTAAACTAACTTACAAAATGAACTAGTACATCTATAGATGTATTTTTAATTAAAAAAAATCGGTCAAGTGCAAGTCGGACTCGCGCACCGAGGGTTCCGTACAAAGTATGTATGTAACTCCAAATTTACGATTTTTGGATTTTTTCCTTCACTTCTGCTACATAACCTTGCTTCTTGCCAAATTTCATGATTCTAAGTCAACGGGAAGTACCCTGTACATTTTGATTCCCTTGAGTGTCAAAATATACGTTTTTTGCGGCATAAACGGCCGTATCTTTTTTTTACGTTAACTTAGAAGTTTGATTTTTTCACAGCATCAAGTGACCGCAGACCTAAATATGTGGTTTTAATTTCAACTGGATACTTTTACGCGTTCCTGAGATAAAGGATCTTGACAGACCGACGGACGGATGGACTTACGGACAGATAAAAAAGTGATCCTATAAGGGTTCCCTTTTTCCTTTTGAAGTACGGAACCCTAAAAAAACAAACAGAATTATTTTCGAGTGTCTTAGCGCTTTGTTCAACGTGCGTTTGTTCGACGTAGGAGGCTACGCCACGTAGGCCGCTACACCACGTAGGCGGCTACGCTGCGTAGGCTCCACGTAGCAGCTGCGTCGACGCCCAGTTGTTTGAAATAGTTTCATTCCATACAATAGAATTATTACATGATTGATTCCGACGAGGAAATACTGCTATTGGAAATTCAGTATTACACTTTTTATTTCCTAAACATTCTATCTACGATTGTATAAGCAAGACCCTTTAATTGACTGTAACCCTTCTAATAATCTGTGCAGCACAATTGAGTGGGTCGGATAGCTTCGTATCTATTACAGGGCAGTTAGTGCGTGTGCATGTATGCCAGTGTGTCTATGTGTCTGTGCGGTTAATCGTGTGGTGTGAGCACAGATTGGCCGGGGCTCGGGTCAACTAACTCGATTGTCGCGCCCAATTTGTCACCCCACGCCTCAATGACACCGACCGCATTACATTTGTCTCTTATTTGTTACTAGATTACATTTTGATCACGTTCTATGACATTACGCTCCCTTTGTTTGTTATTACGCCGCGTCCGATCGAAATACTAAATCATTTGGCAAATCTAACACAAATTGAAGTAAGCGTAAAAACTTAATATTGTTTCAGTCTATCGGGAAATTTTCGCTAATTTTAGGAATAGATCCCGTGTGTATCTAGTGATCATAATGTTAAAAAACAAAGATGCAAAAGCATAGGCGAGTAGCCGAGACCAATAACCTACATAAGTGCTAATATACAATGTAACCAAATGTCGTGCGACACTAATTGATGGCTCTCGTCTAGTAGCGTTCTTGAAGCAAATACTTATGTATTATTTACGTATTAGGTGTGCGGACTGAACCCGCGGTCAAATGGGGTCGCATCTTCGACCCCGTCTTAATGGGGATGTGGACACCCGCATATCTGGACCGATGATGTAGACGGACACTAATTCGGTTGTAGATTTTAATATTTCTAAATTAAGTGGATTTACGATAACTGCGGGGGACCAATCGTGCAATGTAACGGTCATATTTAGTAGATACTTGGTATTTGGTGAAGACTCAAGAGACAATTTCCGATGCAGTTTTAAAATAAAAAGTAATAAAAGTAGTCTTTATGGGTTTCTTGACATAAATGAGGCAAGAGAATTCATTTATTCAGCCACTAGCTACATTGTGGTGGGTTCGAGAACTGGTTCGTTCCCGCGCCGCGTATCAATGCATGTTTTGATTTCGGCCAAAGTATTCGCGAGATTTTGCGCGGTTTTGCACGGATTGCGCGCGCATCAACAAACATGGCGACAATGGATGCTTCGGAGAATCGAGTGACGCGGGACGCACGATTCAAATGTGGAACAATGCGAGCTTGTATAACAAGAGCTAACAATTCGGCGGGTTGTTTATGTGAACAATAGCAATAGATTGTGCAGTTTGTGCGCAAGCAAGCGAGCTTTTATACTTTGTTTAGTGTTGCCACATAATAATGATCGTAACATTGTTAGCGCAAGCCTGAGTCAATATTAGCATGCGATCAGCGTAAATTCTTTCGGTTTAAGTAATTTTGGTTTGTTGAATCTATAAGTTGTTGTGTTAGGTTGGTCGTGTATTGGTTTGTTCTGGCTCATCTGGCTGGCGTGTCGAGGCTGGGTCACGCGGGGCGCAAGTGATTTGACCTCCGACCGTTCAATTAAAACGTTATTGCGGACTGACTCGCTCTGCTCCGACACATATTGTATCACTTTTGTTGAGACACATATTCGTTTTAACTAGGAGCTAGGGTCAAATGGCTATGCCATCTAATGTAACTATTTCATTTTGTAGATATGAGAACTTAACTGTAAAAACGTGTTTGTTTTAGTTTATCAATACCTTTTTTCAGCGTTTTTGTTTTTTTTTATCATGTGTCGTGCACGAAGTAGGTATATTGATAGACGATATTTAAGATAAAAATTAATTTGTAGGTAAATTATTAAATGTCAAGATGAAATTAGGTGTCTATTCTAAAAAAATGGTGTTCCTAATGGCCACTGTAAATAATCTTAATAACTTTTAAGGCGTCCTACGCGGTTATAAACCGGTACTATGTAGACTCAATGTAAGGAGGTGATTAAAATTGCTTAATTTGATTTAAAAAAAAAAGTTGAACGAATTTTCCTAACTTGGCTACGTCGAGAAAAACCTATAAGTAACATACATAACTCTGCAGTGCGCATAGTTATCTAAAACATGAAAAGGTTTTTGCTTATTTAGAAATCTACATACTAGTTAAGGTAAAATTCACTGCAACGACTTACTGTGAATGAGTTTCGAAAATGAAATGAAATTAAAGTCCAGTAGCGAGGAGAAGGGTTGTCTGTCGACAAATTAACGTCACATTCCATAGACAAAAATGATTTCGAGCGTTGGAATTTGGCAGCGCAGGCTGCGAGAGACGCGAGATTTTCCGGCACCTCTCTAATTATCGCGAAAAATATAATTGTGGTACGGCTGTCATAAAACAGCTATGGTTTGGGCGACATTCTGTGGTGTAGGTGTCTTGGACATAAGGCCGGGCGTGTGGATGCGAGGCGTGGGGCCGTAGGGCGGGCTCCGAGGCGATTGGCAAACGCCTCCCAACGCCCACGCACGCGCGCACTGCGCGAGAAAAATCTTCGCGAGGAAAACTCCGCGAGTTCCATATTCTCAATGTTTGTTTACAACACGTGGGCGGCATAATAGTCGTTGACTCGACAAAATGGCGACGGCGGTTTATGAACAGATTGGTCGACGTCAAATAAATTTTCTTTACGAAAAAACAAAATGCAATGAGTGCGAATAACAGTTTAATGACCTGAAGTACCGAATAAATTAAATTGTTGGAGCATATAGATAACATTGTTTTTGTCTACATCACATTATGCTAAAACATAAAAGCAAAAGTGTGTCATTGTACATTCAGCCTAATTTAAAACACAACACAACTTGAGCACAATTAACTTTTAGGTAACGTAATAAAAATTCAAATTACAATCGAAAAATGTTCGTTCGTTTAGGAGAATAAATATAAATGCGTTAATTAGACATTCAAATGGATGCATTTTCAGTACTTTTGTATGTAAATTCATTTGGTTTAAGGTTAAGTTCAGTGTCGTAACCGCCATTTTATGTTCATTTGAGGACAAACGTTTTCATGTTAAGTATTTCATAAATAAATATACTTGTACTTATTAGATGTAGAAGTTTTGGTTGAAGAATAATAAACGTAGGTACAATATACACAAGAAATGCAACAGAGTCCATCGAAATAATCAGACACATACAATCATAATTAAAATACTTTTCACATGAAACAATAGTGAGGTAATTAACCCTTTAATTTATGAAAATGCCATATTAATATAATAAGAGTCAACACAAAAAAATTAAGCCTGTTCACTTTTATGAATAATTGTTATACGGTAGCTACAACACTATCATTTTAAATTTCGACGGCATCCCTTTGTTGTTTTACAGCTAGCCAGTTTTATGAGCAGAGCTATTAGGCGACACTGTTACATACTTTTATTAAAGTTACTCTTTTCAGTAGGTAGCTAAAGAGTTACGACGCTCTTAAACGAATCTGTCACTAAAAGCAGGAATACGGAAGAATTCATTTTAATGCTGATACCGGTGAGCTTCTTCATTCGAATATCCATTTCGTCACTCAGAAAATTGGGTCGTCGCGAGCGCAGCGAAACGGGCGTTCAGTCTCTCACCAGCATTAGAGACTATTAACTTCGTGTTAACGTTCTTTTAAAAATATCAATCCTCATAAAACTAATGATTTATTTTGGATATTATAAAACTTGACTAATTGTATGTTATTAATGGCTTCGTTATTGTTCTTCATTAGTCAAAGTTTCTAAGTTTTTTCTTACTTATCTTTGCTTAGTGATCATAATAATATTTTGAAGACATTTTGGAAATTAAGAAGCGATTGTGTTCTTAGGTCACCAAATAATCTACATTCCCAGAAATATTGTTCATTACAAGCACACAATTATTATATAAAAATGCAGTATTCATTTACACAATTATACAAAAGCTAGAAAAGTTTAAATTTTGTTAAAAAATTTAGTTGATTTTTAACTTATACTTTTATGACAGACGTAACTATAATAAATGAATAAAAGATTCAAATTCAGTTTGCTGTGAAAAAATACCAAAATGATAAGAACAGTACCTACTTAGTTATATGCTATCAATTATGTATGACCGCTCTGTGGAGCAAATGCCATACTATCAATTGCCATTCGTCGCGGGACCTAACTTTGAGCTATCAATGAGGGATTAGGTATTGTTTCATTGTCAATATACTGACATGAATAAAAAATTGATTCAATTTGAACATGGACAATGTTTTTGATATTATTTTTCCACATTAAACTTCAAAAGAGTGCATGTGCAGCGCAAAGTCACGAAAATAGTGAAACGGCAAAATATAGTTAATGAAGTTTTTCAGATGTTCTTTGTAAAAAAATAACATTTGTTTAATTTTAGCAAAAGAAACTTTGATACATTTCCCATGAGATCAGGAATATCTAAAAACTAGCTTTGATTTTTCTATTTGACACTTCGCTTCGCAACAGCGACTTGACGACTTTTCGCTGTACAAAGGCGATATTTTCAAATGATTTGCTCATTTCGTTTTTAGAGCAGCTAGTGAGGGGACCATTTGAATTTGAATGCTAAGCGTTCAGTTTAACGCTCCTTTGTGAGTCAGATGGCACGGTTCGCTGGCTGCGAAAATTCGACGCGTAGGTACATACACCTCGCGTTTCGGACGAGCGATGCGAAACCTTTTATGCATTGATATTTTAGGCAAGCACTTAACGTTCTGAAATAGTAATTATTTAGAAATATTCCCAGTTGAGAAATCGATAAGTCATCGTTTCATTTATTTATTTAAACTTTTCGCACAAAAAGGTACAAAGGCGGACTTAATGCCTTAGGCATTCTCTACCAGTCAACCAAGGGTGGTGAAGAGATTAGATATAAGATTAGTTATAAGTGTTAATACCCACTTACAAGGAAAATGTTAAATTTTTACCTAGTAGGAATGTTGCATCATAATTAATCTTTATGGCATGGATATTTAATACCTATGTTGTAAATTATTTCATGAATTCTTAATTACCTACACTACCGAATTGGGACACTGTACTGGTAGCGTATGTATGTAAATAAAGAAATAATAATAAATAATTTGTTCGCGTTTTGTAAGGTAGGTATGTCATAGAAAATACGCCAAACAATGACTTATGTTTAGTTTTTAATATTCAGTCATGTAAGTTAATTATTGTTAAAGTTATCTCAAACCTCAAAATAATGTTAAGCTCTACATTATATTTTAGTAAATAAAATTCTTCATTCGCAAGCCGTGTGCCTATGGGATATCCCACGAGCAAAAATGAAAAACTTCCATACTGACTTATGTACATCCTCTATTTAACCCCTTGAATTTTCAAAAAATCCTAGTGCTCCCTTTTGCTATAGAACAAAATCTTGCACAATATTTCATGCGTCTAGCTAGATCCAGCTGTTCAGGCAGGTATCTGTTCTGTGGTTCAGGCTGTGGGTTGTCTGTCAGTGAATGAGTGAAGTTTTATTAGATTGCAACAATGAATTCTTAATTTGTGCGTCAATTGCAGGACTAGAATTTTATTTTAGGTATTAATTGATTACTACTGATAAGGTACCAAGCGGGACTGAATTGTCGTCGCCTTATATGTATGCTTAACACAAGACCGAAATCAATCAATGAATCAATTGATGTTACTCAAAACCGCACTCTAATTGCGTAACACACTTTCAATAACAATCTGAATCATTTTGAAGGATATTGCTAATCCATTGCTTTATGTGTTCGGAAAGTTTGTCTACTCAACAACACAAATAACGTAATGAATGTTGTTGAACTGTCAAAATGAAAGCCTAAAGATTAAAGCCATTAATTTAAGCCCAAAGCCTATTGTTAGTATGTTACGCAATTACCCCGCAGGACTGTATAAACATGTTATTAGAATTAAATGTTGAATCAAACTCTTATGCAAATACTCTCATGTTTGACAAAATTCAAATTCGATTGAACACCTTATTAATGTTTGCTGTCAAAATTGGAGCATATGACGTGTACATGAGCAGGCGCAAGCTATTGTGTATACTAATAATAAGTAGGTATACAAGTTATTATAAGGTTTTTGGCGCGTGACTCGAACATTAAAATGTTTACTTTGAGATGACGTAGGCACTTCTCTGAAACTAGCCTAAAATAAATCATTAATTTGTTACATAATGTAATATTTATCGGAATTTGATTCCATAAACGAATACGTTTTTGAAGATGCCGTGCTACGAACTACCCTAAACATTTCAGCAAAAATAAGTTGAAAGTTGACCTGTGTAATTGTAATAATTTAAACTATTTTATACATTAACAAGTAGGTAAAGTATCTAAAAATTACCTAGGTATCTGTTCTTTGAAGTATTTAATGTTGTTTGAAGTTGATTGAAGTACATATTACATAACTAAAAAAATATGCTTCTAATCAAAATGTGCAAATGGCAAAAAGAAACAAAATTGCCAGACATACTGTTTTTCTGCCCATCTCGTATGAAAGCCTCGTCGGAAAGGTTTTATAAAGTAAAAAAGTGTAAAAAACCACAAGTAGGGGATTGTGGGACGGCTTCAAAATAAACATCTGTATCCGTTGCCGGGACACGGGGTTTTTGTGTTTCCCTCACAGTGGGTACAGGTCCTTAGACCTGTAACGTATGCACCTATAGCAACTGCCAAATCTTTGTTTATGAAGCGAGCTATAATTAGGCCTAAAGATCGTCTCTTGTTTTATTTTTAGTTTGTCTTATTTAAATATGACGATAAAAATAAATAATTTAATAGAGACAAATAAACAATAACATATGTTCTATTAAAAGTATGTTGACGTGAGAATATGTTGAAGCGAATGAAAAAGAAAATCATTAATAAAAGTTACTTGAAGTTCGAGTTGACATTGTAACCAAACCGGAATGGTACAATTGACAGTAAAGCTATTTACAAACCGATCAAAATTACAAGTATTTTGTAAAATGTTATTTATAATCTGATCATCATCAATTTTGCATTCATAGATACAATGAATCTTCTAAGTTTCTCAAATAAGTTTATATTTAAATCAGGTAGACCCAATTCGAAGAACAAAGGTAATTCTCGCGAAGTTTTTTATCCACGAATCGAGCGAGCGAGCGTTGCTGTACAATGTTAACCTTTCATTTGTAACTATCAATAGAACCAGCCAAAATATAACATTATTGCAACATTAACATAATCGCTGAAGCGTAGATCTTAACTTAGACTAATACAAGTAGCTATGAATCATCGGGAATTTTCGATGCAAAACGGATTTAGTACGGAGCACGTAAATGAAAACACAACTAATTACTTAAAGGTACCCCAAATGGGTTCTGGCGATGTTCTTATCTGTCTGCTATTGTTTAACACGCCTCTTTCATTCCCACGGTCGCGCGCAGGCGGCGGCGCAGGCGACTGATAACGCGCCGTACCTGCGTCGTGGCGGCGGAGAAAACGCCTCGTGGAATTCTTACTATGTGCGTTAGCGGGAAAAACGCTTGGAAGTCAACTAATTGAAATCCCTACAGGATTTATTAGGACCGCCGTAATAGCGCGCTTAATTGTTAACGTCTACTACTAGTTATGGTAGAAAGTCCTCCTTCTCACAGAATGATTTATGTTCAGCATTACATCAGAACTATTTCTTAACCACTTAGGTGCTAAGTGGCTACAACTGGTAGTTGAAAGTAGCTAATTATATTGCAAATTTCATAGGTGGTAAACGTAAAGTTGAAATATTATTATTTCGTAGCATATTATTACACTGAAAGTTATTTATTCAGCAGGTGCAATATCATCCAATTAGTGTAACAAATATTGTATGTTTACTTCACAAATAATTAGAGCAAAACAAAGTTAATAATACACTAAATTAATAATAATATTTGGCTTAGGTATAAATGAAGCTTTAGCATTCTCATGTTAAAGTCCCTGGAAGTTTGTTATCGCGGTTATTTTGTGTTTGTACTCAATTGATAGCGAACAATATACACCGAATGTGGCTAACTATGTACTTAAACAGTAAATACTACAAATATACAGTTTCGTATTCATCTCATGAGGGCAGAAATCGCACTGTTGAATTTAAATATTTAAATGGAACGGCATCAAACAAAGAGCAGGGCAGGGAGTCAAGTGCAAAATTCACAGCGGCCCACGCTCCTCGTAAGGACGGATTATATGTACTAGGTATATGAGCCGAATCCATTATCCAATGACGTACACCAATTACCAAGTTAATGCAATTTGGGCCATTGTAAAGTTGTCCAGGCCGAGTTCTCGTACATTCCCGGCGACACTCACTCAAAAGCACCAATTAGAGAAATCACTAGTGAGCTAACACTGTGTGGACACAGGTCGATCGTTCGCGGTCGTATTTGGAACCGGTCATGTCAAAATTGGAGTAGTATCCAGAGAGTGGAGTGGCAAGGTGTGCGCGCGCGTGCGTCGCTGTGGCCGGCGAGCGACTACTCGCAGCTGAATGGGCGCTCGGCGGAGGGGCGAAGCTCGCACCGTCTCACTCCCAGCGAGCTTACGAAAATCACCAATTGCGACTGTCCCCTCATTAAACGAGGTAATTTCACATCACAACGACACACTTGTAGTTTCGATACGCGTCGAACCGGCGCCGCGGGTGCACTAGATACCCGCTGCCCCGGGATGTGACTCGGCTGGAGGTGACGTGAAAGAGTACGAGGTTTTTTTTAAGAGCTTCCGATCGAAGCTCCGGTACATCGTTAAGCATCCGGTGCCACCTGCTCGCACTCGAGAGGAGACTGCGCGTTAGAAGGAGATGAAGTGATCGATCAGAACGCGGACCGGATGGCGGACTCAGTTATGAATGAATCGGCCGTCCCGCTCTGGCCGGTACGCTTGCGTAACGCAGTCTCGCTCCAACACAGGTTGTCGCCGTAGAGGAAGTGAAAGGGTCGGGGGGCGTAGTAAATATTGCGCTCTGAGTATCCGTCGGGAGTATTTTCTAAAGGGCCTCGGTTTTTGTGGCACCACAAAGTATAGTCCACCGTCTTCATTCATAGATTTGCACACACGCAACACATAGAGCCGGTGCATTCTTCAATGAATAGTAACGCTCATTAGAAAATCTGCTAAAGCTTACAATCTATAATAATGAACAAACCATGTTTAAGCAAGACGATTAAATAGTAATATCGGTATTCTAAATTGCACAATAATGTTCTACAGCAGGCTACAGGTAGGCAGGAAGTGGTACAAATTGGCAGTAACATAGAGTACCTACCTCAATTGATTCTTGACTATGACAAATGAATGAAACTAAGACAGGATGTTATGCAGGAGGCCTGTACAGGGGCTTAATGAAGAACGACAGAGGTCCTTCATTGTTGAGGCAAGGACTTGAGAATAAGTCAAACTCATCAGTTTGAAGTGCGCTCAGTTTGTGTTGTTTGTAGGTGTGTCTCTGGCTCGCTGCCTCGCTGGGTCAGGCGGCGTGTTCATTGTTCGCGGTATTGTTATCTGCGGCGAGGTGCGCCCGCGCCGCGTCCCGTGTCAATGTTTGGTCGACATCGACACCACGTGGAGGCCCTTTGATCACGGCAAATATTTTGACATCAGCTTATACTGGGGATTGGGGATCTTATGTCAAAAGTAACAGGTAAAAGATAATGGATAAATCAAAGAAAGAGATACAATCTTTGATCAAAGAGATTAGGTTGACAAACATAGGTTGAAGTTTGAAACATAGGTTGTATTTCTTTTTAGCATGCAAACAATATTTATGTCCCAAGATCTTCGCAACGTATAGAACTATTTCTCTTGTAATATATCAGTGTCTAGTCCACTTAATACAAAAGATAAAGATCACTAATTTATACCGGTTCCAATTCTACGCAATTAACATTTTTTTTCTCACTCCACACTGATTGGATCTAATAGAAGGATATTTTAAAATACGAAGACATTTTTTATTGAATTATGGTACTGGTAACACACAATCCTGACGGTAAAGATATAATCTTTTCTTCGATGGATGTGGTAGAAAAACGCAACTTATTTCCAAAGGGTTTGCTCAAAACAAATAAAAGGCGTACAATTGCCTTTCACTTAAACAAATAGAGGATGTGGTCGGTATTGTTATTATGGCTCGAATACTGAATCACAGACTTGTTGAGCGTATGGTTTGAATATCTTTAAGACTCTAAATTTTTCTCATGTGTAGCCGGGAAACGTAGAAAATTAAAGATAAAATAATGAAACCTTATATACCTAACTATTATTTAACTGTACACATTCATTTTAATGTTCGAAACATGTTTTACAAAAGTATTTCTTCCGAGCGAGTCATCAACAAGTTTGGCTGAAAATAAAGCTAAGCTAAACTAATGTGGAAATTCTCCGATTAATACCTACACAAACATATTCGCACCAGCGTACCACGTTCGCAACAAAGAAGTAAACCATAAATAAAGGGTAAATCAGATCAGAGCATTAAGTTCAAGTGCTTCTCGCCACAAATCAATGGGATCCCGTCGATGCATGTAACCTCTGAGCGCCAGGTGCTACGCGGGAAGTCGTCCCCCGCCCTCCCCCGCCTGCACGATCCTCCACACTCACACGCACACACAACACAAGAGGAAGTGCACACACACATGCACATCACGTACTTACGTAGTGACGTAGAGATCAATGTGGCTGTGTGTTTCTGTAATTTATTAATGGCTTGCATTTACGTATGCGCTGCTCGTTGCGCATGAAAAATGGCGGATATAAATATGAATTGAGTGGACGCTAATTCACAAGTATAGTCATTTAAAACGCTTGTTCTGAACGCCTGAAAAGAGCCGCCTAAGAGCTTTTGACAACTTACTGTAGTGGAGTATATTTATTGCTAACAAATGAACATTCCGTGATTTTGGTTCGCATACTTTACATAATGTTGATGACACATAATATGTTTATCATATTTATTTTTTAATGCTGATGAAGTCCCGAATAAATGTTGATCATTTTTACTTCGTTTTAAAGTCGATTTTGCGCACTAAATAACTTTTTGATAGAAGTGTTTTCTGTAGCATGGTATGATTTAAATATCGCAAATAGTGGTAGGTGATGTAGAGAAATAAACTTATATTTATTTTCATTATTGCAAAACACGTTTAATCATTTAACTAAGTAAGTAAGTATAAGTAGTGACTTAGGTAGCTAACTGTTGCAAAAGATAAAGGTTAAGCCCATGTGAGTAAAGTGTTACTCATCGAAGGAATGCTTTTAAAAGTTCATCTAACGTACAACATAGTATTGTGCTCGTTCACCACTCACAATAGAAATTATCAACAGGTAGCTAAGGCCTATACAATGTGTCCTTCCGGTATCCGATCTTAACACTCCCTCCTCTAAAAGAAACGCTATTGTCACAGCATAGAGCTGAAATTTAAACGTTACACAAAAGTCAAATAGTTCTACGCTCAAAAAATATTAAAATATGAGACATCACAGTATTTTGAAAGTTACCGTCCTCAATTTAAAGTTCACTTTTACATAGCTTCATTGTACAGTAAGGTTCAGTCTAACTTACACCGCAGGGTTACCCACCATCCGGTGTAAGGTGATACCGTGGGGAAGTGAGCACCATTTCGGGGAAAGATAACCCCTCTATCATATTAACATAATTAAACGTGTTAATAAAACATTTGTGTGAGTATTTAATGTTAAGATACAGTTACCTACAATAATTTCGATTAAATTAGATTCGCGTTTATGTCTTTTCAATGACGTTTCCGGTCATGATTGAAGTGACGCTTTTGTTGAGTTTGTGAGCGAAGACACGACTTTTTATTGATGAAATGGTTATTACTTTAGATATCATGTTATGAGTTCCTGTTTTCAACAGTCATCATCTAAGTTGCTGTGTAATAAAATTATGATGAAGTAATTATTATTACCCAATAGTTTCCCACAACGTAATCACTCTATCTATTTACACTTCCATTTAGTTTGTAATAAGTTTATATTACAAAATAATTACAAACCTTCAGATTGATGTGATAAAAAAGTGGCTGTGACTCCAAATTAACATAAAGTACTTTTAAAAAAATCATTTAATAGACGCCAAGGTACAATCGCGGCGAGAAACTATAACCATAACTCAAACGAGAATAATAAAGTACTCCCAAATACCTACGTGGTAGTATTATGAGAAGAATTACACGCAACCGTATCTACTACATAAATCGTCCTGTATTAATTAAATATAATGGTTCACTGATTCGTTTCTCTTCTCAACTCGCCACTGATCGAGAACTGGTTCTTTCTTCATCCATTAATTTATATTGCCCAAATTAAATTAACATGAAATCTAAACATTATCTATGGAATATTAAACGTGTGTTGTTATCTCACATTATTTCGAATTATCAACTTTTAAGTAAAACAAAAACAAAATATACGATCAATTCACGTCATGAAAACCTATTATAAATAAACATAAACTTAGCTCAAACTGTTCAGTTATCAATAATGCGAAGCTCTTACAAATGAAGACAGACTGGTACTCTTTATACAAACAGCTCATTGTGGGATTACTCTCAGCGAGGTCTAGACTTAAATAAAAATAATCACAAACAGTAAATGTCGAACGGAACCATAAAAAGTTGAGTAAAAGGCGTCGAAAGAAGGCAGCGAATTTTGAAGCAAACCAGTTTAATGAGGGTCGAATTTAAATACGAAAATAAAGCGGTTCCCACGGAGTCGGTCGCGGGAACGGAAGCCTCGCGATGTCGCGGCGACGACGCGACGCGATGCGAGTGCTCATATCGCGCGATCATCGCTCAACGCCTGCGCACCGCCCTAGTGCACCGCAACCCGCCGCTCCAAGGTCGCACAGAACAATATGAAGGGACAAACAACGGTTTTTGCAAATTGAAGTTTTATTTAGATAACTTTTCTTACGAAACTCTGGCTTTTGCAATCTCACAAATGGAAATTACTTGGGTGTTTTATGGTTAGAGAAATACATTTTTAAATAATAATTCTTGGGAAATCTTCAAGGATTTCCCAATATATATTACATTACGTATTTTCAGTGTTTCACGTGTTTATGTACCTAATGGACTCACCATTAGGTACATATAAACACGTTATGGATAAACCGATTCGGAGGTCGACGTAATTGAGCATAGATATGCGATCACAGCTCCCGTGAAATTGATTCGATTAATAATCGTATTTCTCGATTTTTTGTCGATATAATTTGCTACGGTAAGCGGTAATTTACATCGTATGGCGCTCTGCAATCGGTAGCACTTTAGCCTATGCCTAATTATCTATATCGATATACCTACAATAATTATAGGAACTTGAAAAACTATTGTGTAAAACTTATTTATAATAATTAAGGTGCCTTCATGTCTTCTAAAAGCAAGTTTCAAAAGTGTAAGACTTAAAAGCCACCAGCCCGCACTGGGCCAGCGTGGTGGATTATAGCCAACTCACTCTTACGGAGACGAGGCCTGTAAACTGTCACTTAAAAGTGCTACATCATTTTTAAATTAATTAATACCTTGTGCTAAATCTCTGACGAAAAGAAAATTGTAAATACAAGACAAGGATTACCTACAATCAAGTCTACATCTGTATAAACTACTTTTGATGTGTATCTGTAAATGTTTGTAATAGTTATTTTTCTTTTAACTATAGTCAAACATATCTCTTTAGCATTGACCTGTTCGTGGAAACATCGCAGAAAGACAATTTATTTATTTTTCGAAATATACATGTGTAAACAAGGGCCGAGGTCCGATTGCTGTTTGAGCTTGCTTTCGATAATGTCAACACGCCTCAACGGAACTTGCTCCAGCAGAGCCGAAGCCGCCTGGCGCTCACGCCGTCGTGTGCTTTACATAATCTACTTTTAAATCGTTTTCTACGTACTTGACGACAAAGGAAATCTGCCTTCCGTTCATTCAAGCTCTCCAGTTTATTTTGCAACGAATTAACCGTGTAAATCGCTGGTGGGGTAACGAAAAAGGCATGTCTTATTATTAAAAATATAATAAGTTATTATTTCTAGATCAGTAAAGTTATTGCCGTGTTAATATCAATTCTTTATTTATTATATGTGCTAACATCTGTGCTGGTATAGCAACATGTCCGAGTGATGTACGAGTGTTCGTACAGCAATGTCGCAACATTGCGCCTCATTGAGCACGAGCGTTGTGAATGACATGCTTGCTGGCTAGATGGGCGAGGTTGTTTGTTTTCAAAACTATGAATGGACCGGACCCGTTCTACTTTACTACGGACTCGGACGTATGTACTCTGTCACCTTAAGTTATCGTTGAAATAACTCGTCTTGCCTCGACGTGAATATTCGACGAATTCGAATATTGATTCGGGAGTTATTGTAATGCTCACAAAATAGCGTTCTTAGAACTGTATTAGTTTAATCCGAAATCAGTCTTTGATTTTAACGGAAGTTGATGATTCTTCGCAAATACATTTTGCTGGGCCGATGGATTCGTAGATTTATTGAATTACGACATAGTTCTCATTCGCTTGGTACAAATATCTTTGATAAATTTTGTTGATAGTTGAATTGTAAGTATGCCTACTACACAACTGATCCTAATAAAATTAAATTTTGTCTGAAAGTACTAGCTGCGGAGTGGCCATCATCTTCGTCATCTTGCCCTTGACCCATGTCACTTGTGATCGTCGCAACACGTTTTCTTCTTCAGTTCTCCACAGTCAACCGTCACGCTATCATTCACTCCCTTCTCTATCCTAATATTCCTCACACAATCCATTCATCTTTGGCTCCTCTTTCTCTCCATCCACAAAATTTGACATTGACAACAAAAATCCTTAGTTGACCAACCCGTGCTCTGTTGTAACAATTAAGGAATCGCCTGATATATTTTCTACACATAGGTTCTCAATGTGCGCGCTAACACGTGGGCATTTGAGACTTTCAGGGGGACTGTAGAAGACTCAGAGAAAATTATAAATCCTATCTTACGACTATATAATAATCCACGTTTAAATATAAACGTGGTAATAGCTGTTTCCGATTCGCGACAGATGGTAAGTAAAATAAATTGGGGGTCTCTAGAAAAAAATATATTCACAAAGTAAGCCGTGGGCAAAATAAGATTGGGAACCTATGGTGTATAGTAAGAACGTAAGTACCTACGTTATGTTCCATTTCCGTGACTCATTCATAAGATGTAGTATATTTCCCAATGCTAGCACATCGTTGTAGGCACAACACCATGTCCAATGTTTACTGTGACAACATGTCGGAATCGCTGGAAAGCCTCTAAAAGCTCGTGACTCACAATATGTAATAATAAAAGTCCACGAAGCCGAGGCAATAATAAAGGGCCAACTTGCTATTGTTGTGAATGGATATCTGTGTATTTGGACAATGTTATCGATTGTGGAATTCCAATTGATAACTAAGAAAGATAATGAATGGTGTGTGAAATTGGAAATAATTATGTACTTAGAGTATTCTCAAAATTTTGATTTGCATATCATTCACTGTTAAAGTCAAAGACCACGTCTGTCTGAGCAAGAGAACTTGGAGAGAAAGAAAAACAAAAAATAATACTTATTGTACTGATAGAAAACTAAATCCATCAATCATCTTTTTTCTGGTGTACAATAAAGTATATATAAATAAATAAATAAATGATAGCAAAATCAGCTCTTCACGGTCACAAAAATAGATATAATTCTTTATAGCCGCATGGGTCAGTCAATTAGGTTAAGCTATGCTTGCCGCGGTTGGTCCGTGGACGGGTGACCATCTTTACATACCGAGACCCCCACCTTGCCTCGGAAAGCACGTTAAACCGTTGGTCCCGACTGCAATTCATGGATCTTTGACAGTCGTCAAGGGTCGTCAGAAGCCCGAAAGTCTGACGAGTCTTACCGAGGGGTATCGTATTACTCAGTTATTGGGTTGTGAAGGTCAGATAGACAGTCACTCCATGTAAAATACTGGTATTCAGCTGCATTGTATTAGACTGGAAGCTGACCCCAACACAGTTGGGTCTTCCCAATAACTTTATATAGACTCATCTGGCTAGCCTCTTGACTAGCCAGATGAGTCTATATAAAGTGTTGAGGTAATATGAAGTATAATAGAGATTCAATGATTAATAATCAATAATTCAATAGATTTTACTCAATGAACTATCATAGTCAGCTAATAAGAATGTAATACTATCATAGTACCTACTACTATTATAAAGGTCTTACAATGACTTGTTGACCTATTACGTAACACATTCGCATTTTTTTTTTCATTGTCCATATTTAAATCTCATTCACTCATCGATAGTGTCGTAGTCTACACTTCCTATTAAACCTACTTCCTACTAATATTATAAATGCGAAAGTTTGTGAGGATGAATGGATGGATGGATGGATGTTTGTTATTCTTTCACGCAAAAACTACTGAACGGATTTGAATAAAATTTGGCATACAGATAGAAATAACACATACTCGTAGGATACTTTTTATCACGATATCCCCACGGTATCGACACTTATATGCGGGTGAAACCGCGGGGCGATGCTAGTAATATTATAAAGAGGAAAAAATTATGATTTTGGATGTAGGGGTAATCTCCGGAACTACTGATCCGATTCAGAATTTTTTTTTTAAAGCTTCTGTATTGTCGAGTGTCATCCATTAAACTCGAAAGTAACTCGGTCTGTACCAGTGTTACCTCTTCACGCTTAAACCACAGAACGGATTTCGATAAAATTTGGCAAGGAGATAGTTGGCATTCTAGGGAAGGACATCGGCCAATTTTTGTCCCTGTAGCACGTTTTCGTGGGATGATTTCCGACATCCACTCGGGCGAAGCCGCGGCCAGAAGCTAGCTTCTGGCCGCGCTTCTAGTAGAATCTAAGTTATGTTAAAACAAGAAATTTCACGCAAATAAAGTCGCGGGCAGAAGCTAGGTATCTAATAGGTTTGTACTAACCTGAGCCAGTTTTATCTCAAAATCATCTTATGAGTCTCTCTTTCCTTGACTATAGTAAATTGGTAAAGCTAATACCTACAAATAAATGACAGCATAGAACTACAATAAATTACCCTCTTAATGCATCACGATTTGTTGATATCGTCAGACGATATCTTTATCAACATACAACGCTTACCATAATTTCGGTTGCTTATACCATCGATTTGTTTTACATAAAATGGGTTATTCTACTTCCGTTATAGTCCGTTTATTTCAATGCCTTCATTTTCTCATCGTTCCCTTGACATTACGAGAAATATTTGATGCATCTATCAGACATGAACAACATTTTATATTGTGTAACTTATTAACGTCTGCAGCGGTGGTATTTGAGACCTTTTTTAATTAAACGATGGTTCGTAAGGTAATATTTCTCAATGTGTCTTAATTTAGAGAGTACGTAATATAGTTGCGCTTTGGTAGTTATCGAGATGTGGAGATAGAGCCTGACGGGTGGACGGAGGCATCTTCGATAGTATCTTGAGTTAGGGCCGATAGCATCGCCCCTGTCAGCCTCCGATGCACTGCCACGCATTCAATTGATTACCAATTAGTGGTACATTCAATTGATTACCAATTAGTGGTACATTCATTTTCACAGGAGCATTTATAAGTGACGTGAATAGTACTCAGTTGGTTATTAAAGGTGACAGAACAGTTAACATATGCAGTTAGCTCATATTAAGCACAGGTGACCAAGACTGGTGAATGTTACGTTCGTCGATAACCAATCGTAGAGGATTGTCTATGTCGAGAGCGAAAAAAACAAGTGAATACAGTGAGGTGTTTTTTGTTCCAATAAATTATTGCATAACAAATCATACATCCATAAAAATTATAACATCGCTAACAGAAAAATACATAATAAAATAAATTTAATATTTTCCTTTAAGATTTTATATTCTCGTGGGAACGGATTAGTTCGCAGCTAATTAGTCAAAAGTCTTCTGACAAATTGATTGATCATAATTTTATGATCCTTCGAATATATAGAGCATATTACAAGAGAACGCTATAAGAACGCCATATTGATTGTATATGGACCTTAATATGGACACAAATCACAGGCAGTGGCGGATTTACACATTTGCCGCCTGTAGGCTATTCAATTTGCCGCCCCTACCGACCTCTACAATAATGTCCCATATTGGCCCCGATTCTGTTGTTCACAAACTAAACTAAATTTAAGTTCAGTGCATCTTTTTCTTTCCATTTCATTACGAAAAGGACAGAAGATAAAATATTAGTTTAGTCCTGTCAAATTAGATAATCCATAGACAAGTTAGACGAGTTTAAAAAATTGGCTACTAAAAATACGTCAATTTACGTCAGGCGCTGACTAATTTGACAGGAATAAACTAATATTTATCTTCTGTCCTTTTCTTAATGAAATAGAAAGAAAAAGACGCATGAACTTAAATTTAGTTTAGTTTGTGAACAAGGGAATCGGCGCCATTGTCTTTTGTATACTGTTTCCTTTACTTCAAAATACTTAAAATGTTCTCGTTCAGCTATGAAAAACTTGCAAAGAGATTGTAAAGATCGGAAACAGTAATCAAATCTACGGTAGAAGCCTGAATTTGAGCATTCACTTTGTTTATTCTTTCCTCCAACAAAAAAATATGGTAGGTAGGTACCTATATAAATGGATACGATGACCATTCGTCCTTTTTAATTTCAGTACTACATTTAAAAAAATGTTAGCCCCAAATTTGCCGCCCCTAAAATCTGCCGCCCTAGGCTCCAGCCTACTCAGCCTGTTGGTAAATCCGCCACTGATCACAGGGGAACAAACGGGTTGATGGCCGCATAGAATCATAATTATGTTTTTCGAGTAGCTACACATTTAAATAGGCATAATAATCGGAGCGATGTGATTTCTGATGACTATCAGATGCGTGATCTGTGCGAGTAGTAGGCCGCACTCATTAACATACTCTTTCCATTAAATTCGATCGTTATTCTTTTCTAATCGCGGTCGGAGTGAGTTCGGTATCGCGGTCGACCGGTCTTCGGCGTTGCAACATTTTATATCTGATCTTGTCGAGCGTTTTAAGCGCCATCGTGAGAACATGTACGGTTACTATTTTATTTTGTTGTACGTCCAAATGATCAGTGCGCATGATTGAGCGCTCACGAACATAAAGAGAGTCGCAGTCGCCAGGGCGGTGGAGCGGCACCGACGATGTCGCGTCGCACCCATCAAGCAGCTTCAGTAAAAACGCTCATTTGTAATAAACATAAATAGGTGCGGTTGCGATACGTACTGAATAAATTAGATCGATTAACCGAGTTTTATTTATCTTATATCGCGTGAGAAAAGATAATGAACTAAATTTAAACGAGAAAGTTTATATAAGTTTATCTTTCGATTTTGTCGTCGTTACAAAATATGTGGTTAAACTCCGAATTGAATTACAGGCGATTACCGACGATACGATCTCGTTATCAGGTGTTCGAAATCAGTTAGCGAGGAAAAAATGGCTTTTACAGATTTTAAGGGGGCAATGCGCAGTAAATTGCGCAATTTGGTAAAAGTTATATGTGCAATTAGCTGTGCGAGCAAAAACCGCAGACGTGAGCACACGTCCCCGTTCCGGGCCGGCTCGGCGGCGCGCGGAGATGCCAATGAGGGCCGCAGTAATGCCGCCGATGCCCATCTATCGGCCGGCACCGCACAAGGGCAAATTGACACGGCAATATACTTTTTTCAATACACTGATGAGCTTATTATTT
Source organism: Globia sparganii (assembly GCA_949316385.1). Classification (NCBI taxonomy): domain Eukaryota; kingdom Metazoa; phylum Arthropoda; class Insecta; order Lepidoptera; family Noctuidae; genus Globia; species Globia sparganii. Next base: position 9,662,119 of record OX438671.1, read on the forward strand.
GTTGTTATGATCAATAAAGCGCGGAGGCATTTTTATGAACGATTCCAGCGACAGCCAAAGAAATGAAATAAAGTGAATGGCATTCATGTATTGAAAACGCATAACAAATAGATCAGATCAGATATAAATCAATGTGTCTACATGTGTGAATGACTTGAATCATGGATGGTGCAAAAATAAGCCGAGATTGTCAGGCGTAAAAAGCTCTTCAAAGCTACTTTCTGTGTAGACATGTTTGAATGGACGTTTATGATCAAGAGTCGTCTCACTAGGTGTACATATAAAGAAGACTCGACACTTTACGGTTAGCCGGACGCAGGAAACGTCCGGCGAAAAAAACCTGATAGTCAGCATCTCCATAAGACACGGGAATCTTGCCTTCCGCTAATTATTTACGATATATTGCGTAACGGTGAAACGCCGGGAAGGAGACAGGAAAAAAACGTGCTCCACAGGATGCGAGACACACTCGCCACCGGATCACGTTAATCCATATCTAACCGTAACGTGTTATCATAAAGTTCATAACGCTTTGGCGATTAGGATCGCTTGGTCACTTTTAGAATATCTTTATTCATATTTCGAACGATCTCGATAAAGCAGAAATGGACTCCGATCGATCATTGGCCGCGGGAAAAACTGGACTCTACGTCTTGCACAACACGATCGCATTTGGTTAGTTGTGCGGTTGATCCACCACCGGTCTGTTTATGCTGGCGGCGTAATTAAAGATACCATAGCAGGAACCAGGAAGAGTGTCGTACTATCTCAACAGTTAGCCGGAAATCGCTAGATCTGTGAGTTCATTCATAAATGAGAGGCCCGACGCGACAATGTTGTATGACAGGTTGGCGCACCGAGCCATACTGACTTCTATTTATACCTTGTATAGACATACTTTGCCGGAGCAGCGAGCCTTAAATAATTAAACATGAATGAAACGCAGCACTTAATTGAGTAGAAATGTGAACAAACATTATGTCAACTAGCCCACGCTGTTTTAGTTTCCACAGCTAGGTTTTGTTTGGACATCATGTATGGGTATCGAAGAATAAATGTTTGAGGGAAAACTTATGGTAGCCGAAATGTACCCGTCTCTATGTGATAGGTGTTGTGGACATTATCAGAACCAGTTGAGTAAACAGGACGTTCTGAATTTAATTACCTACTGGACTGGTAGATAATAGTGGCAATTACAAAACCACCAAACTTTTATTGCTGTACATAAAAAAGCAAATATACGAGTAATCTTCTGTATTTACAGCAATTTGGAGCACTTTATACAAAAAAACCTGTAAAACTAAAAACCGACCTGAAAACAACAGTCATGTCTAAATCAATTATTGGCTACTCATAAACAGCATCATGAAAATGAACCCAGCGCTATGTTTGTGGTTGAATATAGACAAAGAGTCATGACGAACAATTATCTCGAGCGAGACGTAGGGGCGTCGGGAGTACTCGGGAGCCGCCGGGGCAAAGGGCGAGGCTCTGATTGCTGTAATCGAGTTAAGACGAGTGGACATCTAAACAAAAAGAGTAGCACAATTAGCAGGCGTGGGCGCGCTTCCGCTAACAGGGCTGTGTAATGAACTTACTGAGATGGGTCGCATACAAAAAGTCAATTATGAACAGCGATAGAGCGGTTTTTAAATGTTTTGTTTATTTAGGTATCGAGACTGGAAGTTAGGGGACAATTTTGTGACATTATCCAACTATACAACATTGAGTAACGTTAAAGATGTAGGGAGGTTTCCTATGATTTCTAACGAGTTTATGTTAAAGCTATATTAAGTGTAAGAAAGTCACTTATGACCCCGAGCCAAAGGTGGAAGCTAGAACCTAGAAACCATGACTCAAGCTTACAGCTGATTTAAAGATAGGATCCCATTCATAAAATATTATAAACAGAACATGACACGAAATAGAAAGATCAGAATGAGTTCTAAGAATATAGAGACAGAAATATGTAGGGTTAGTCATGAGTTTGTTCCATTAACTACATTAACTGAAGGACATGCCAGAGAGAAACCAACAATTACACATTACATTACAGTGGATGTGGGCGACGGAAATGATGTTAAGCGGCGCCTGAGCACACGTGAGGAGAACATTCACGAAATTGGACGAATTCTGCCGAAGATTTGAAGTAAGGATGGAAATCGATGGTGTAGTAAGAATGGAGTTAAAGGATGTTAAAGGTTGGACTATATTAACTGATATGAAATGTTTTGGTAATGCTTTTAGTCCAACTCGATTATTAGTTTTGACATTCGTGACCAAATTGATGAAAAATATTGGGATTTTTTATAGTATCGGTATCTTTTATGAAATGTATATTTTCAGCTCCAGATTATGTAATTTTGTAACGTTTATTACTTTATCGACAGCGATTAATGTTTGCAGGACACTGGCAGTCTGGCACACTATTATTCCCGCAACAGGAAGTGCTCTGCCGGACGCGCATATCTAGCTACCTTATCTATCCCATTCTCTTTATAGATTTGTCATACTCCACCATCTCGCTCTCTCAGACCGACTTTTGTCCTTTTTCTGCTCATGTAACTTGAATTATACTATCCTGTTCTCTCCGGTACCATTCCATTCGCGTGTTGCGTAATGAGGCGGTCAAATTTTACTTTGTATGTTGACCGTTATGTTATTGCGGCGTCATGGAGCCGAGAGCCGACCACTCTCCGAACAGCTACTGTTTAATGATACGTCATTACAGAGCAACATCGCTACAGGTCATATTTTATAACAAAATATCCGATGTTGTCTAAATTTTTATTTATATGTTCCGTTCTAAAAATATATAAATAATGACACAGTGGTACGGCTCGTGTAACGGCAATGGAGCAGAAGCTGTGGCCGCAACAAGAGCGGCTAGAAATCATCTCCACGTCCGGCCATTCCGCCAGTTGCAGCGTTTTAATTATTAATGAAACCGGCCGCCGCGGGAAAGCCGCACTACGCCCGGCTCCGCTTCCGCTCACAACGTTGCGCTTCATTCATAAAACCAAACATCTCCCACTAAACATACTAACTCACATTATCATCCATTCCAATATCGACTCTAGCTTTAAGCGCAAAAAGTACATTTTCCATCTCCGGTACGAGCACAAGCGACATTCATGCACTACACAGCTTGCGCACAGAAATAGATATCGTAAAAAGTCGTAACTCAAAGCGAACGCATACGAAAGTGGTTTTTCCATCGATAGCAGAAAGTTGTTTTCCGCCTGAGGAAACGGTACCAATTAGACCTTATAAGGTGTTAACGTTCTCGGTTGATTTACTCGCTTGTCGTGAATGGGATGCGTTCTGTGGTCGGCGAGGTGCGAAGATCTAGTAATCGGTGAATGGAGTCAGCGCGGTCCCCTGGGCGGCCCGGGCGCTGCGTGTCCATATCGACGCACAGCTAGCCTACGCCTAGCAACCGTCGGAAAAACAGCATCACCTCACATTTCTTACAACATTCAATCCGAGAATCTAATCATTACGTTTCTTTTATGGAAACTTGTTCGTAATGGAAACTGGAGATTGGTATGAGGTTGCCTCCAAGAGTCAAACTTATAAGGACATCCCTATAGACTAAAATTAAAAGAGAAATCGGCATCCTGCGGAACTCTGATAGTTATGATCGCACGTTTCACATTTCTAAGGTTAACTTCTTTTACAAATGGTTGGACTATGTGGTTAGCAAATTGTGTTTTTAAATAATTGATATGCAGACTCAAAATTAGACGTCGACTTTCGATTTCATAAAGAGGATGTTTTGTAATAAACAGCGAAGGAAGTCTAGTAGACATAAAAAATGGTTAATCAATGTTTCGAAACCATGCTAGCTAGCGTATACAAGTCCGCATTTATATTATTATATGCATGTTGATTGTAACAAAACTGCTTATCTTATATAAGTATTAATATTTATTAGATATGTGTACGGACGTGAAGTAAACTGGCTAGGTTTACTGGTTAGAGGGAAATGAATGATGCCGACCTGCCGTCTACAGTGCGACCAAGTGCTGATCGTGTCTACCTCATAGATTATACACCAAGGAGTCTGCCTCAGTGAGAAGCTGGTACGCAATAGAAAGTGCCGCTAGAGCTATATTTAGATCTTACCTTACCTTAGGTACCTTATAGACTGTTTTAAAATGAAAACTCTTAGGACTTATATCACTTGTAGAATTGATTGAAAATACATAATGAGAAGAAGCTTCGGAAACTTCGATCCGTCTGAAAAATCTTTATGTATTTTACTAGTTGTTAACTATGTTTCAGAACGTCGATGATGACACAACAAGCCTGCGTATTATTACAGTGTTCACGATCTGTAATTAACGAGCACTGGTATAGTATTACAGACAATTTGTCCGTGGCGGACGATCATCGCAGCGTTTCTTGGAAATAATCGATGAGTTCCCATTCAAATTTAGGAGTATTTTGCAGGAACAAAAAGGTTTCGGTGCCACACTGTCTGCAGCCACAAAAGAGCGTCCTTTTTTATAAATTTTAAGGTACCTTAGAAATGCAACCTGCGACCCTGCTACGCGAATTTCTGCCTTAAGAAGACAGTTATTAGGTACGATTTGTATTTTGGACTTCTTTTTCGCTATAATGAGCAATGTTTTTGTGTTACCTGGCGTACAATATGGTGGCACCGCTCACCGGATATAGTGGGATCGTCCATGAATGGCGCGGGATAAAAAAATGGTATTTACGATTATGCACGAGCGATTTGTCGCCGTCACCCGATACGATGCGCGGACGCCGCCGCCCGGCACAGCGCGGTGCGGCGTGATTATTGGATCACGTTACGCGGAAGATGTTGTTAGAGGAAGCTTCACATAATTCTACTATTTTGCCCTTTATTGGATATTAAATGTCATTGTAATGAGTATAGAGGATAATATGTTTCTTTGATTTTTTTATTAGTTTGTTTCACTCTACTTAGCATTTTGGTGTACGGAAAAACTTTAGGAGTACACAAAATTAAGACAAAGCTGAGCATACAAAGATGCATGTAATATTGGCATGGTCTGCATTTGTAGACCCAACACCGAATCTTTCAAGCCTCGAATATAATGTTGTTTTGATTTAATAAATGCATAGCCGTGCACGTGCATTCGGAATAATTCATCTCAGTTTCATGTAAAACACTCATTAGTGAGTGCAGCACGTCCATAAACAACGGTCATGTACCTGTCAATTACAATATTTTAAATTCAAACTTTGTCACATACAACGCTTAATAAATGTCGTTGTACTGTCCGAAGAACAAATCGTATCTTTTTTTAACCGACTTCAAAAAGGAGGAGGTTATCAATTCGGTTGTTTTTTTTTATGTTTGTTACCTCAGTACGCCGTCATTTATGAACCGATTTGGAATTTTTTTTTTTATTTGAAAGAATATGCTTCCAGATTGGTCCCATTTTTGTCAAAATCCAGTTCTGATGATGGGATCCATGAGGAATTGAGGGAACTCCTCAAATATTATAGGCATACATATAGAAATTTTGGCATTTTCATCAACATGTGTACAAGCATTTGCATTCAAAAAGTATAATTTGGTGAAGTGGAACTGATGAAGGAGACCACAGATAGCCACAGGAACTCTTCAATGATAATAAGTATTTCACGGGTGGCGATAAGATATCTCGATTAAGATAGTTAAGCGACTATGACGAAGCAAATTTAAATAAATGGTTCTGACGAAAATGGTACCATCAAACCGATCTGATGATGAAGCTGGAAGGTAGGTACCGGAACTTCGTAATAAAACCATGTATTCTAGCCGTGTTTGGGCTTATTGGAATTGTCATGAGATGCACTCTGACTATAAAAAGTAAAAAATAAAAACTTTTTAACAAAACAAAAACAACCGACTTGTCTGTCTTTGGTTTTGTATTTACGTTTTTGCCACCGACTTCCAAAATTAAAATTAAAGTTATTTTACACTTTGTAGTGTTTTTTTTTTTGAAGTCGGTTGTTTTTTAACCGACTTCAAAAAGGAGGAGGTTATCAATTCGGTTGTATTTTTTTTTTTTTTTATGTTTGTTACCTCAGTACGCCGTCATTTATGAACCGATTTGGATTTTTTTTTTTTATTTGAAAGGATATGCTTCCAGATTGGTCCCATTTTTGTCAAAATCCAGTTCTGATGATGGGATCCATGAGGAATTGAGGGAACTCCTCAAATATTATAGGCATACATATAGAAATTTTGGTATTTTCATCAACTTGTCAAGCATTTGCATTCAAAAAGTATAATTTGGTGAAGTGGAACTGATGAAGGAGACCACAGATAGCCACAGGAACTCTTCAATGATAATAAGTATTTCACGGGTGGCGATAAGATATCTCGATTAAGATAGTTAAGCGACTATGACGAAGCAAATTTAAATAAATGGTTCTGACGAAAATGGTACCATCAAACCGATCTGATGATGAAGCTGGAAGGTAGGTACCGGAACTTCGTAATAAAACCATGTATTCTAGCCGTGTTTGGGCTTATTGGAATTGTCATGAGATGCACTCTGACTATAAAAAGTAAAAAATAAAAACTTTTTAACAAAAAAAAAAACAACCGACTTCAAAAAAAAACACTACAAAGTGTAAAATAACTTTAATTTTAATTTTGGAAGTCGGTGGCAAAAACGTAAATACAAAACCAAAGACACCGACTTCCGAAATTAAAATTAAAGTTATTTTACACTTTGTAGTGTTTTTTTTTGAAGTCGGTTGTTTTTTTTTGTTAAAAAGTTTTTTTTTTGTTAAAAAGTTTTTATTTTTTCAATTCAAGCAGGCTCAGACGTTAAAAGTAACAACACGCTTTTAAGCGTTTTATAGCATAGACAGCAAAAATTAACATGACCGCTTTATTTAATATATTATTCGTTCACAATAAAAAATGTATACTGATCAGATGTTTATTTATGAGATCGCTAACAAAATACCTTGTCATATCATCACAATATCTCATTTAGGAGCTTTCAACAAATCAACACATTATGCTTTCAAAATATTATGTGTGTCGAGTCGGCGCGGGCGCAACTTTGGAACGCTCTCCAGTTTCAAGAAATGATCAATCATAAAGCGCGAGGTGATTTTTCACGAAGACGTCCTCGACGCGTTTTGTTTTCCCAAAACACAAAATTAAGCTTCACCAAGTTTTAAATATAGTTTTTAAACGGCGAAAATAACTGACTGTTGAAATAACGCCTCTCTCACCTGCTGAGAGTTCGAAAACAGTGGAGATATACTCCACTGTTTACGAAATCATTTGGCAAATACAACAGGATGTTTCGAAACTTATTTTTGAACTTTACTAATTAAATATTTATACAGTAGCATTCAAACAGGAAAAATAATATGCATTTAAGTGGGCTCCTGTGCTAATTAAACATATTTAATGTGAGTTTTGTGTGCAAACACGTAGCGCTACGCACGGTGCACGGTGCTACGAAGTATATAGAATTGTGATTCTTCGATTCTTTGTTATTTTCCACGCACATATAAATAGTGTAATGTCAATGTGTGTTTTGTGTAATAGTCGAAAATCGTAACAAAAAGTAACAATTTCAACAACATAGCAACAAGAATCCAAACAGCTTACAAAACGTTTTAGCTTTGTAAGATGACAATTCAAACGGAAATCAACGACGTCAAACAATTGTTTAGTCAAACATCGTCGTCAAATAAGCTAGTTGTATCTTAGCGCGTCGTACTTTACCTTAGAGTGTGTTCCCAATGAGGCGGAAATCTTCACCCGGCTAATGGCAGCTGGACCGAACTGACTGAGTGAATGAACCTATGACCGGTTTAGCCGTTTTCAATCCAGTTCATAACTACTGGTCACAAGATTGGATTATCCAAAACCATTTTGTATGGCTGTAAAACTATGTAGCGTTTTTATTGTTAATCTATGTTACTTTTTTGTTTGTGTTAATTGAAATATATTATGTACCTTGACATAGTTGGGTCCTGACGTCTCGAATGATTTAGTGGCCTGTTATACATACCTGAAACAATAAAAGAATAATTTATGATTTGGAACAGTATTGAGATGAGATGTTAATTCACACGCGAAAACCCACCTTTATCTCGTTCGCAATTTGAATACGGCTCTAAAGTTCGACACATAAAATTACATATAATCATTAAAAAAAAAAAAAAAACATCTTAGTCTGCAAACCAGTTTATGAAAAACGATAATAGTATAGTTTATCATTTATAAAGAGCATTATGTATTCGATTATAAAAGAGATAATGTGTGTACAATTATAATAAAAAGGCATTGTCTGTTTCACCCCTTTTTACCGTTGGATTCGAGGGGTGATGATAACATAACTGTCATATTTTAGAGGAAGAGGCGTGGCTACCAAACTACTTCCAATGAGAACATCAGTTGTTGACATTTGATACCAATTCTTTATACAACTTTGGACATGTTGTCCATTCAGATAAATAGGGAACACAGAAGGGAACATACTGGAACATGTTTTGGCGTTTATGAGCAATTTTCTGCACCCGTATTTTTAATGTTATTTTGTCCAAGGATACATAAGACTTTTCTTTGTGCGTCGAAATAGGTAATTCGGGTATGTCCAGACCATGGGCAGCTGCGTCCATTTGTGGGGTAAGGTAATACTTCAATATGCGACGTAGTGGCAAAGACAAAATTTTAAATAAGGATTTTACAGATTGCTGTAAAAGTTTCAAAGTTGATTGGACCGCTGACTGAAAATAATGAATTCATAATTATTTACAATTTTCTGTAGACAAAAACTGTAAAATTGTTCTATGAATCAGCTGATGGTTTAAACAGGTTTTCAGCCAGAATAGCCTCGTCATCAAATTCATTATCCTAAGTTTTTTTCTAGCTTTATTTAGTTAGGTAGTTGTTTTGACTACTCATTACGTAGAACGATATAACCGTGTTTTTAGGAAAAAACTCAGAACGTCATGTGCTACGGTCTTTCAAGTCTTTTGAGCGTCTTCCACTTTCATGTGAGCGTAATATATGAAGTTATGAGTACTATAATGTGATAGAGAGAGCTTCAATAATATTGTTTCTTCTTTGGTTATATGTCAAAAAACGTGTATTTCCGTGACTTCAGCGTGCTGGTAGTGGCTGATGTCGTCGTAACCATTTCCTCTGACATTTTAGTTTACAATCTTTAATTTTTATAGCTATTAATTAAAAACAATCAACAGTTCCGGTGTCAATATTAGCACAATAAATAGCAAGAAAATGGGATTTTAGTCAGAAATGAGACAATTTGTATACGATGACAGTGATTAATTTTATGCTACTGTCAGGAAACTGCGAGCGAGTATTAAGTTTCCGAACAGAAACTAGTTATGCGTATATTTATATGCTCTTCCGGCTATCAATTTCAACACCAATACAACTAACCATTTCTCACGCCAATTTGCTATTGGCTGACACGTTGACAACTCCCAAGCAACACTCACACAACATAAAAATTAAACTATTTCCTAATTAAAACTATTAAAAAGTATAGTCGGCGATACACTCGCCTACTTCCGCATTGAGTTATTTGTGTCAGTTAACCCTTCACCGGCTATTAAGGGACTGTTGGGGTTAAATGAGACATTTTTCAAAGCGGCCCCGACCGCTGACGGGCTTAATGAGATGTCGCCACGGGTTATTTTCAGTCATACACCGGTTTGAACTAGAAAAAAGAACACGAAATGCTAGAGATAATGAACCTTTCGGATCGGTAATTGAAAACAAAAAGTTGCTTTCGATGTGTGTGCGTACGATTATGTGTATTCACTTAATGTATGTGTGTGTTGTGTTTCTTGAATGATTCGTAAGTGGAGCGTAGATATTAGTCGGATGATCGGCTCTGAGCCCACGTGTATGGTTAGGTGTCAGGCTCCATTGATTGCACGCTGACGATGTCTAACAGTCTGTGACGATGGCCACTGTGCAATACAGGATTATTTATTGCAGCTGTTTTAGACATCGATTGATACAGTGAATTTATTATCCGTACGTTTCAAAATGAGACGACTTTAATTTTTTGTTACATATACAAATACATCTAGCAAAGGTTCATTAGAAAACCAGCGTCAGACAGCCGTTAGGCACACATAATTGTTGTTTGCAACATTATTTTTATTTAGTTTTTGTGTTTTGTGTTTCATGAACTTTGTCCAAATAAACTTTTTTTTTTCTTTATATATTCGTGTCTATCTTCAATCAGTGTAATCTAATAAACCTGGCGTCTCAATTTATATTCCATCAATTTTATCTTTATTAATTTATCAAAATGAATGGTACAGCGTGTTAATATAAAATATAAAAACAATATGAGTTATTAGTGCTATAACGCTATCTCCTACTGTTGCAGACGTAATCTGATGATGTGTAGCTTCTCACGAAACGAGCGAGAACATGGCGGCTAGCTAATCAAGTACAATATTATAAACAATCCATTAACGATTGGGCAATACGATAGTTTTGTAACCGTTGTATGTAAGGCACGTTCAACATAATTTATGATTGGTAGCTCCATTGGTTTGGCTGTTCGGTATTAGGGTGGCAGGGAGACGATTCGCAAACTGTCACCATGAATTCAGCTCATGAGTCTAGACTCCGAGCGTAGGAATATTTTTGGTCGGATATCAAAAAAAAAAAAATTGCTGTTTCATAGAAAATGAAACACATACGCGATCAAAATGTATGGAACAGCTATTTTTTTTTTATTTACTGACGACAAATTTCAACTCTTCAGAATTCATGATAAGTCGCGCGTCCCTCGTATAATTTTGTGTTAAGTTTTCGATGTAGGGAAAAAAGGGCCAAAATAGGTATTCTTGAAATAACAACGAACCAGAAATACAGTGGTTTAATATTGGCAATATACTTGATGGAGAATTCAAGAGGAGCATCAACATCTCAACATTCACCAATCGTAAGTGGGCAACGGAGACAAAATAATGGCACAACTTTTAATAGTCGCGTCAATAAAGTGTGCTAGACCGTCTATATACGTATAAAGTATAATTTGACTGAAAAAATATGTAGACTTGAACAAATGCCTCTTCAGTATTCAGTTATCGTTTATGCATACAATAGTGTAAAATCTTTGCGATGTATTGTGCATAATAAAATATAGCAATTGACAGATGTCGTTGCCAAGAGTTGTGAAAGCTACAGATTATGTTATGTCCCGTGTTAAATTTACCCCTCAGACAGAACAAAACATTTAAATAATAGGAAATTCAATAAGTATATAAAAGTCGTTCTTTTGGACTATAGAAAACATGTAAAGGAGACAGGAAACTGTCACTGAGGTACTAATTTAGCCAGCCTCGTGGTAAGTTTCAGCTTATCTCCGGCGAAGAACTTGTTTTGCACGCCGTGGGAAACACGCTTACACGCGCAATAATCTACCTTGTTTTATTTATAGGGCTGCGCCATCGCAATCAGTAAACTACCGACAGAATAATTTACCAATCGCGGCTTTCACATTCTGATTAAGATCATTTATCTCCTGCCTCAATACAGCTAATTCAACCTCTGTCATTATCTACAATTAAGAGAGCCACTTAAGTTTAAATACCTCTATCAAATTCAATCGCTCCGTTTTTAATTTAGTTGTGATTTTCGGTGACGATAAAATATTATTGTCTGGTGGTAGCCCTATCTATAATCGCCGGTGGCAGCATCCCATTCATTGCCATATGCATGTGTGTGCGCACATGTGTGTCCGTGTGCTCATACGCATATGCTCCGAGCTACCGTTACCGTATGGACTACGGATAAGTATCTACACCAAATTGTGTGTCTGTCGGCCGGCATGGACAAATGATGACCTCTTTTTATACTCTCGTTGTAACACGATTGTAATCAAAAAGCTTATTAATAATGTTGCGATCTCAATAAAGAGTGTACAATAATGAATGGCTGGTACTAAAAAAGAAGAAAAGAACAGTAGCTTGTCGTTGGTTTTACAATTCTATTTTTGTTTCGATGAATGAAGCTCTACAAAAGGTATTGTAAAAAGTTTGGAATGAAAAAGCTCTGTATGAGAGATGTATGTTTGGGAGAGGACATTCGTTGTAATGCATTGCCATGTCATCGGAGTAAAACGCAAATAAATTTTAAAAGCATTACGTATCCTGTGTGATAAATAACATGCATCGGTGGGCCGTCAGCTACCCCTTTCAGCGCAACACTTTACTAACGTGCCTTTAACATACACCGCTCAACTTTATATTAGATGTGGTGGCTCGGGAAACTGGACTGATTTTAATTGCTTCCATCAATATAAACCCGTGTTATTGAAATGAAACAACTTTTACTGTAAGTATCGCGTTTCATTTATCTTTACAATTTATATTTCCTCAAGTTTTGAGCACTTTTCACATATCATCGGAAATAAAACGTTAAAAATATAATTTTAGATACCGTGGAAGTCGGTTTTTGGGTTTTATATTTAAGATTAAATGACTGAAGTCAACAGGTATATAATTATGTCTTCCATATTGTGTCGAAATACCTTGTAAATAAATGACTTTTTAAAGGTAGATACCATAGATTAAAATATTATAATTAGGCTAGATTATATGGTCTATAGTACATAAAGACCATGATAAAAAATAGACTATATTTATATTTATTTAAGTAGTCTTCATATTATTAAATCTTAAAATGTACCTAAACATTACGAAAACAAAAACTATATTGCTGACTAAGATTTTTTCCTATGGAGCAAACAAAAACAATTTTCTCGGGCAACATAATTAATTTAAAGTGGGTTCTACAAGTAGATAATACAGCCTTAATATACGATCGTGGACGGTATCAATTTGTTCCCAATAGAAATAAACCGAAGTCTACACGAACTATATGAGCGGTCAACGACTCAACGAGTCGTAATCATATGTAATAACACCACAACTATGTGTTTTTACAAGCGAATTATGGACTGTAGTGTACAATGGGGTTTAGACGAGGTTTTATTTGAATTGGACTTTTTATTTTTCTTGCTACGAGATTAATTGGGATGGTATTTGCTATGTTCAAGAATGATAGGACTTTCTTGGTGGTCAAAAAATCCTGAGTAGATAATTGGAGGCATAGACAAAGGCATTGGGTAAGTCCTAACCTTAGCCACAATTGTCTATTCAACATTAGGCATAATGTAAACTTGCAAAGGCATTACCAAACATTTGTGTTTGATTGCAGCCAATTCTCACATCCGTTATTTATAGGTACTTATTATAAAAAAATATTTAATTGCTATTGAATTATATTAATTGAATGAATCACACCGGTTGTAACATCTAACTTGAAAATGGAAGTCGACAACAGATCAAGATAATATTTTGTCAAAATCATGAGATCTACCATCAGGTGTCGTAATTCAAACCTTACGATTATAAATATAATGTTTAAAATACCTTGAGTTGAAAGCATGCGTGAGAACCATGTGTCTATTAGGTACAGAGTTTTTAGTCATTTATCAATGCATCGACCGACAAAATCTAAATAACACTTGAAATTATATGAGTCATGCGAAAACCTTAGGATTAGACTTAGACCGATTTGCATACCACTAATTATTATAGTTCCGTTTGGTAATTCACAAAAAATGACAGCTGTTTCATATTAAAGCATTATTTTTATAGTTTTTTTAATTAATGCAGGAAACATATGTTTTATCGTTTATAATATCAGTTTAAATGCAACTTTTTTAAAAGTTTATACCAGTAACTGAGCCAATGTATGATTAAATTATAAAAACTACCACCAATTTATAATAATAAATTTTGGTTTATTTTCCTGGCATCTTTGATTTATTATTAACTAGGTATTATTTACTTTGTCATCACTATCACTTTATTTAAAAAATCAAAGTTTTTTTCTTTTTGCTAGCCAGTATTCCGAATAGTCGTCGAAATTCAAAAGTGAATCAAACAGAACTCGCTAATCGATGGCGTGTAGAGCTGCACTAACTAATTTAGTAACGCCACTTTACGAATCGATTCTCGCGATTTAATTGCCAGCCACAGATTAATCGGTATACCCATTAAGTTTATCGAAGTCGGTAGCCGATTTAATCTTTACACCATTTTGGGAAGTGTAAATGCACTTAGTTTTAATTGACCGTGAAGATTTTTAGTTACTCTATTTATTATTTTTAGTTTAGCTGCTGATCATGTTATAGATTTCTCCTAAACTATCGATTAGGTGAACATGTCACCACTTCCCAGCTTAAGTACTAGGGACTAGTGAAGGGCGAGCATTTTGGGGGACTGTCATATTATGTAATATTGATTTTCAAAAAGTGCTGATGCTCAGCCTAATTTGAATAAATGTCTTCTGATTTTATCTTATATCAACTTAATCTCCACATTTGGCGAGCAGTTTAGTAATGTCAATATCATCAGTGGATGCTTCTCCTGCTGCTCCTCATATCGCCACCCGAATCCCAAGCTTGCCTTAGACATACAAAGTTAAAGACAAATTATTTATTTCAAATAGGCACATCATAAAAGGTACTTTTCAACGTCGAAATTTACAAAAGGAAAATTGACGACGAAAAATTTAATATAAAGAAATGACAGGTAAATTGATTATGTGATTGATACACGGTGTTCCTTATTTACAAATATTGTAAAAGTTGATGTTTTTCCTAAAATTTTAACAAGTAATAATTTAGTGTGTGAGTTAAAGTAATTTATTTACAGAATGTAAAGACAAGTAGACACCTACCTACAGTTATAGTTATCATGGCCGAGGCGATATAAGCTTCTGTTATCTGAAATGAATTCCATGTCCTTAGATATTAAAGATTATTTATATTAACATAAATAAATTAAATGGCGATACAAACACCGCCTCCCTCACACCTAACGACCGACGTGGTATAACACGCCGTAAATTGATGTTTGTTTAACAATATAGGTACACTTAATTGTAAATCTTCGTGTTGGTTTTTATGTAAGCACTAGCACTTCGCCCTCAGCTTTGCCCGCGTGTAAAACAGAGTTTCTAATACTTTTTTTTTATATAACGTGGTATTATTTTTATATAGGTACCTAGCCTATGGCATTCTGGGATAATGTAGCTTCACATTAAGGGTCAAGAGCGGGCGTTTTGGGGGATATTTGACGTTCGAAAACTGCTGATTCTCAGCTTAATTTGAATAAATGACTTTTGATTTTAATCAGTGAAAGAATTTTCGTAATCGGATCAGTAGTTACGAAGATTTTACCTCTTTATGATAGTAGTATAGAATATGCACGCTATGGCTTTGAACTGAACGTTTCCGTACTTATAGCTACTGTCACATTGGCACAAAAGTACACGTTAATACGGCACGTTTCAGTACCTACATGGACTAGGAACAAACTGTGGAATACTATGTTACGAAAAGCATATCCCTCACATACTTACCAGGTTTAGAGAAATGGCAGAATCAAAACCATTTTTGGTTTTAATTAATATTTGGCTGGCACTTCGACAAAGAACATATTATTATATCTTGTGGTACTATGGCGGTGCAGACAAGGCACAAAGTATAGTACCCTGATGAAAGGCTTTTAAGAGCGTGCATTATGGAAGTTGGCAACGTCGGAAATAGTTGTAAAATATTCACCTGTTTTAATTAAAGTGTTAATATTTCTAGAGGAGAATATGAAATATCGCTCTTTAGTGCACTAAAATATTAATTATCACTTGCGATAATATCACTGAATTCGGTTTTGTAACAGTTTTAGGTGTAAAAAGGGCATTTCAAATGCTTTCATTGCATATTAAATGAAATATTCAGTTTACGATATTAATTATTGCATTTCATAATCAATCATTAGAGCGATATAATAATCAATTAGTGCACTATAGATCGTTTTTTTCCATACAGTAATAATATGGACAAATTAATAAAAACAGGTAAGTAATTAACAGCTATCTGCGACGTTGTCAACTTTCTAAGGGGGATGTGCTATTTGAACGACTGAGAATGACTATTTCATGAAATATCAATCAATAGGATTATATGAACTAAGTGTTTATTATAATTCAGTAAAGTCATGTTTTTTACGGTCGCGAATCATATTTTTATTGACATACAGCCTAAAATTGATCTGCAAATTGGAAAAGACGTAAGAAAATTTAAATTTCTCGGGCTTCCCTGGCTCTTCCTTCCCCCTTACTCGAATGTTCCTATACGACTGATACTTTATAATATGTGAGAGGCTATAAAGACTTTGATTGTCATTAGTTGAGCAACAACCAACAATATCACTCAACATACGATTTGACAGCAGATTTACAGATCCGGGATTTGAATAGACTTTTAGAAATCAATGGAAAGCTCATAAATAAAGCTCTCAAGCCTTTTAACAGCATAACAATCAATATAAATAAACCCTGCTTCTGTTTGATTTTCTATATTCAATAAAATTCATTTAAATCTAAGTGAAACCGGGCATTTGAACTAGTGTTTAAATCTCGAGTAGATCATTGATCTCTATTGATCGAGAGATCGGCGCCGGCAGTGGGAGGAGGCTGCCTCGGAACACCTGCCGCCCTAGTACTGTGGACCAGTGTCTCAGATACACAGCCTTCAAACGTCACAACTAACACACAACCCATATTAAATTACACTCTATTCGAAAACATCTAAAGTCCAAATTCGTCTAATAGTAAATGCATTTTGAGCTATTCTGGACCTAGTTTCGGTCGTACAGCCAACCTAGTCAGGGTACAAATCTTGTTCAGATAATCTCCAACTACTTTTACTATAGGCAATGAGTTACTGCCGCCGAGTTTAATAGAACCTTCACAATGCTATGTGATTTTATAACGATTGAAACCTCTTTGCAGCCGACTTTACCCGTTATATGGAAATTCTAAGCTTCCTTAGTGGTGGCAAGGAGTTATGTTGGATTCAAGTAATATTTGTGTGATTTTGTTCGACTAACTAGACCTAGGTGCTTCATCACATAGTGCCTACGTGACATCAGAAACTAGTTGTAAGATATACTTTCCATGGTTCTACGTCGATTATGGAACTGCCAGGAATATTTCATGGTCTTTGAAAACGGCATGAAAGCTTCCTATCGGTAAGGATGTTCGCGAAATGCAAAATATATATTTAACTTGATTGTTTTGAAACTTCAAACAGACAAAGAATCAGACTGAAAAATAGAATTAGAATTCAAATAACATTTTTAATGCGTGTTCTTTTGTTTATCAAATAATTTGTTCACTGAAAAGAAAACTGGCAGGCAACAAAAGCTTTTAAAAACTTTTAGGTTCAAATCTCATGCAAATATTCAAGTCAGTACGAACTCATTTGATATTCAATTTCGTTTTATTGTTTTCTTTTACACAATGAAATATATTGATTTAATATCTGGTTCAGAAATAATACTAGTGTTAGTTTTTTATTTAATTATAACTTGCGAACTTTTATTCTTCACAACAATCAGATTTGAACATACAAATTCATTTAAGACAAACGTAAGATGAACAAAAACTTTTTTATAGATAGATATAAATTCAGATAAGTATAAATAAAATGTTAGACGTATGTATGTAATTATGGACCGGAAGGCGCTAGATTATTTTGCAATTCACATTAGGGAAATAATTATAATATTAACAAGACGGTAGCCTGTTTCTTGATCGGGTAAGGCTTTAACATGGCTTTCTATTGGATGAAGTTTGTGTTTTTTTCATATTTTATTTGTTTTAGATATACATTTATCTTTTAGTTTAGAACGGAAAATCTTGTCATCATAAATCATTGTTTCTTTTAATGTATAAGTCTCTTTACTATGAATTGAAAAAGTCATATTGGTACTTGCCAGGATTGACAGTGAAATCTGTCAACCCGCACTGGGCCCTCGTGGCGGATTACTACCCGCTCCTTCTCACAGACAGGAGGTCTGTGGAAACACTAAATTGAAAACCTTTTCCATTATGTCGGTTAAGAACATGCAGAAGGAAATGAATAGTTTCAGCACATGTTCAGTAAGCAAACGGATTAATATTTATGCACCATTCAATTTATAAACCTGCCATATTATTACCGCACGAGGCTAGAGCAATATCAATACACATCCTATTGACATCGCATCTTATTTGATTTATCTCGGAGAAAGAATACGTGGGAAATATACTCATAGGAGTAGCAGTGTGTCTTGGTATTTCATGGGCACTAATACCCTACGATGTTAAAGATTGCAACATTCCTAATTCAGTTAGTCAGTTCTTTGATGGAAACAGGCTTGCCCCCTATTACATGGGACTCAAACGTAACGGCGAAATCGTCATCCGTCTAGCCTTTCCCCAACTATGTTGGGGTCGGCTTCCAGTCTAACCGGATGCAGCTGAATACTAGTATTTTACATGGAGCGACTGCCTGTCTGACCTCCACAACCCAGTTAATGGGTAATACGATACCCCTTGGTATGACTGATTGTCAGACTTTCGGACTTCTGACGACCCGTAACGACTGTCAAAGATCCACGAATGACAGCCGGGACCAACGGTTTAACATGCTTTCCGAGACACGGAGGGGTCTTGGTATGTGAAGATGGTCACCCATCCACGGACCAACCACGGCAAACGTATCTTAACCTGATCGATTGACCAGTGCGGCTGTTTTTACTTGGCCACGAGCAAAAATAACGGCGAAATGTGGGTGTAATATTAATAGGTACACATCTGCCCAACCTTTCGGGTAATACAGGCGTAATGTTTTCGTTATTCAGTTCCTTGGGCCACTATATTGATCTTTTGAAATCAGTTTAACTAGAGGAGGTGAAGATCTCCAGATGGGCTCTTTCCTAGAGATAAATTTGAAACTGGAATATGATATTTTGTATGAATTTATCCGACCGGCTAGATGGGCCGATGACCTCTACCTATAAGGTGGCTGGGACAGACTGGATGCGGAAGGCGGAGGAAAGGGTGTTGTGGTGCAGTCTGGAAGAGACCTATGTCCAGCAGTGGACTTCCATAGGCTGCGTTGATTGATGATGTGAACCAAAACTTTTCCTAAAGAAGTCAACATAAGCCTCTAACTTCCTAATTTCTGCCACATAGCAAAATATACTTGTCGTAGGTAGGTATAGGTATTGGCAATAAATATAGAAGAAAAGTCAAGAGTCTGTATTTAAAATACCCGTGTAAGTAAATACCTGTAAGAAATATGCGCCTCTGGGTAAAATACGGTATGCAAATAAATGCTTAAAACTGGTTGCGGGGATAATTATGAATAAACAGTGTTATTAGCTTATAACAGAGCAATAAATTGAATATTTATTTCTTAAAATGAGGTGTGTCCTGAGTGTCTTTGTGACTCATGCAGTAGCTGCAATATACCTACAACTACATATACATACGTATATTAAGATGTTTATGCAGTCTTCAAGATTGTATAATATGACATTTTATTTTTACATAATTTATTATTTAATTGGTCAATAAATCATCATTTGATACTATTGTAGACCTTGGTAGGTAATAAGTATTTTAATGTATGTACTTGGAATATAAAGTCTACGATATTCCTTAAAACGTGTCATAGAATAATAAAACAGCTTTCCACTGTCCAATATATTATATAGTTTACCTAAAACATTAGGTCGAAAATAAGAAGACAGAAAGAAAATGTACGTATATTTGCGGTAAACATGACAGAGAAAGAACATGAAAATAACAAGTTAGGGTAAAATATGAGTATAAGCAATTTTTTATAGGTACTCATATTTGAAACTACAATTTTTTTTTTTACTATACATATGTAGGCCTCTTCTATTGCAGAGGCCTATACAAGGTGTAAATAATTAACGCAAGACCTTATACACCCTAATTAGAGTACTGAGTTAAAAGCATAATACATTGCTCAAAACTATTTTTTTTAAAGCTTGCTATTTTTATTATGAAAGTCGTGTTGACATAGCATTACTTTATGCAATTAAAATTGAGTCTTATAGATATCTTGAAATGAGGTTTAATTTTATTTGGCTTAATCGGCGGCTAGTATGAAAAAATACATATTTTTTTTAAAAATACCTATATTAAAAGTTACTCAAATCGATTCAGTAGTCAATTATGAACAAACTACTTTCAGGACATGCGTTTATTCTGTTACACCTTGTATATCCAGTAGTAGATTGCTGTATGCTGATGATGATGATGAAAGATTTAGGTGTAGTCATAGATTCCTTGAAAATTACCTCAAATCGACAAAAGCTCTCCAGTTCTTCATAGCTGATCTATTTTCTTCCAAATCCTGATACCATGACAGACGGTTTATTTCCTTCCATCTATCATCCAAAATACTTTCTATCAAGCCTTATAACTGACAGCTCAAAAATCACGACTCATCCTAAACAAAAGGTACAAATGAAATGTAGCAATTTGTCGACCGGCGCGCGCTCGTGTCGATGGGCCCCGAGATAACGATCTTAATGACCAATGAGGCCACCACTCAAAACTTGCCACCGAAACGCTACCAATCCTACCATAGGTGACCACCATTGAAATGAATATTATTCGAGTGGCCTTTTATATTTTAAAAGTGGTGTGTACAGATTTTTTATTAAAATCTCGATTATGATTGTAAATGTAACGCTTGGTGAGTTCCTAGCATCAGTGGGATGACACTGACAGCTCACTCCACGCAAGTTTTCGCCGTGAAATTTTTACAGTATCGACATGCTGCAAACATGAACCAATTAATGTAAAATCTGATTTAGCTTCTGCTTTTATCTTTATATTTTAAATGATTTGTCTTTGAATAGACGATGCACTAATACTTACAAGGTACATGTGTAAGTCAGAATTGAGTGGTATCAATTAAGGTGCTACGTAGAAGAATACTTCGTGTCAAATGGCTACGTAGCTAGCATTTGTATTACAAGATGACAATTTATTTTAAATTCAAAACGAAAACAAAGGTTCAAATTACTTTTTAGGCCAATTCCTACGGTTATAGAAATTATTAAAATATCTAAACTCTAAATACAAAGTTGCACAAATTGTCTTTTTATTTTTGTCACATTTTCCAAGAACATTGGTTAAACGCGACGTATCGGTGGCTGATTAGCTGAGGCCAGGCTCGAACCCCGGACCTCTTATTCCCCGAACGTGTCTGTGTGAGACGCGTGCGCAGCGTTTGAAGTTTGCCGACAAACGCGCCGCGCTCTTATCTCGCGAGAGACCGATTTTTGTTCTAACATAGTGACAATAATGGTCTTTGTGGTTGATAAATATAGATTTTGGTGTACCTACTTCCTGAAAATGTATCGCGTAGGAGGTCGTGAGTCGTAAGGCACCTCGGAGGAATGCTGTTTCTTCGCTTATTACTGTCAGAGCAACGACATTGCAATTCTTTTGAGCTTTTTACGATCTTTCTTTATTCTAGGAAAGTTTTGGTAATGTTCTGTTTTGTTATTAGTTCACGATAATATTATGATAGTTATGTTCGCAAAAGACAGATCAACTGAAAAATTGCATCTGCAGAATTGCATTGAAGGAAAAAAATCTGGGAAATGCTGTAAGAAAACGGCTGAAGTGACAACGCGATGGATTTTTTTTCTATTATAATTTGATAAGCAATCAGAATGGAATCACTAACAAGTAAAAGTCACTGACCACTGTTGAAAATAACAGAAAATTCATACTACTCATGCTCAAACATACAAAAGACAAACTACAAAACCTTCGAGGCTCAAATCTAAACACTACATGCATTTCAATGGAAAAAAGACCAGTTTAAATTTACACAGAAGTGGGCTACTGTTGACAGGGAAGTTCTATTTTGACAGTAACGACAAGATGGCAGCCACGGGAGCTTGAAGCTTGTTATTTAATTAGAGCCACATTAATTTCGTAACAGCTACTTCCGCCCGCGGGGCGCGTCTAGACGTAGGTAAGGTTTGTATTTACTACTATTGAATTTGAAATTTTTAATTTTCGTCTGTGGTAGTTATATTATTTTTGTTATTTAAGAGAAGTCTGATCTTATAGATCAATCCGTCTTAATAGAAAACGAAACCTAACTTTACTTCTAGCTTAAACCATTGAGCCAGTTGTATTACGAACTTTATTTCGATATAAGCAAAGTTCTTAATACTACTTACTACTGGCGTGTGGATGAGACCTAGTCTCTCTTTATCATTTTTCTTGACATATTTGACATTGTATTTTAGGTAACAGTTAGGTTCTTAATTCTTTGACTGGCTCGGTGGTTTAAACCTGATCTAAAGAAAAACCTTGTTTTGTAATAAGAGAGTATAAGTCAGAAATCGCTAACACGTCTTGAGCAAGCGTCAATGTTCGTGCCTTTCCTGTATCAAAAGAGGTCTTTGTCTGCAGTAGAACAGTTATAGGCTGGTATTATTAAGAAGACTCAAGTCTGTCTAGAAGTTTACTTTGGTCTTAGGGACGAATGTGAAAGATATTCCTATGACAGAAAAGAGAAGCATGTCCGATGAGGTCTTACTTATAGGTTCACAAATGCAATGATGGCCATTTTAATCATTGTTTGGTGG
The DNA here is from genome assembly GCA_949316385.1 of Globia sparganii. Lineage (NCBI taxonomy): Eukaryota > Metazoa > Arthropoda > Insecta > Lepidoptera > Noctuidae > Globia > Globia sparganii. The sequence goes on from OX438671.1 coordinate 9,684,679, forward strand.
TTGACCAAAGAACTTGCCCTAATTGATAGGTTGTTTATTGCAGGTATTTGAATCTTGAAACTCAAATTGGCTCAAACCTTTGTCAATATTGAGTGTGAATAGAAAATCCTACCTTATATAAATGACCTTAGGACGAAGAGTCGTATAAAATTAAATGAGCAGTTTTGTTGTAATTAAATATAATAAAGTTGAAGAAATAGTAAAGGAATTACACTACTGAAATGTTGTGAAAACGAAGTCATTATCAGGCTTAAAGTTAACGCGATAAAAACAGTAATTATTTGTTTCCCAACTTTATGTTCAATACACCTATATTTTTATTGGTTCATATCGTTTGATCGACGCGCTTGGACCTTGCTATTACAGCACTCGTGTGTATCTAGGTGTATCTAGAATAGTTGAAAGAATTGATTTAATGCCTGTACTGATTTATACGGATTAGAAATCGTTGGAGCTTGGTGTATGAAGTACTGGTGATAGGATGGCAGTCTAAAATAACTGATGTATTTTACCTACCTAATGATCAAAACTTGGTATTTGTCGAATGTGAGAGTTAACCGATCTGCGGGATAATTGCGTACCTAACACACTACCAATTGCAATGCCTTTCATTATGAGAATTCGACAACATTCATGTACTTATACGCTTAGGGATGCCCGACTGTTCTCACGATATGCATGGCAATCGGAACCGTTTACCCCGGTAACCACCATAAACCTGGGTTCGGACTGAATCACTGCTGGTTCTTTAGTAAGTTTTGAAGCTTTCACGTTTATATAGGGTTTAAGTGTTAATTACGGTGTCGATTTTTTCAAACCTAGGGATATATGGACATATGGATTAAGAATTTCTTTCAAAATACTTCAGATCGTGAAAAAATAACTAGTAAGTTGGTAATCCTACTAGTCCTACTAATATTATAAATGTAAAAAATTGTATGTTTGGATGTTTGTTACTTAATCGCGCCAAAACGGCTGAACGGATTTGTACGAAATTTGACAGACAGAAACCTGGAATAACAAATAGGACCTCACGTTACCTAGTACATTTTTGTGAGATCATTTTGCGACACCCACGCAGGCGAAGCCCTTGGCAAAAGCTAGTTTAATATATATGCCGTCGATTTGTGCACATTAAAATAAAAGTCTCGTCACATCGATCAGGCAAAGGGACATTAATTTTTAATGACGCAACATTATTATGCACTAAAATACTATTTATGTCTTATTATTTGATAGAGGATATAAAACACGCACGACTACCGGTGTTACATTTTAATTACAGCTCGGTAAAACTAGCCTTATTAGGAGGAAAAAAAAAAATAAAACTCCTCGAGGACATAAATTTTGTCGTTGAAAATCGACTCATGTGTAAAGACTGTTGAAATATATTAGGCTGTAAGAAATGTTATTTTTTAATTTAATATCCTACAGTAGAATATGCATCTAAATAAGTAGATTTAATTATACAAATATGAAGCCAGTCAGAAATTTTCTTTTATCTTTTGAAATCAAAGATAATAACAATCTGCTGATCGATACCTTAAACATCTCACCGTGAAAACTAAGGGCCTTATACACTGACTGCATTGATTTGCAGTCCAAAGCGAGGCCAGTGCGCAGTGAGCTCACCGCGAAAGCGCGGCGGGCGCGCAGCGAGCCTAGATTTTCACCTAGATTTCCGGCTGATCTACCTACCGTTTGAGATCTACACTAGTCGCCGAACCAACCAACTAAAACTCCCTTTGATAACAAAACAACGTTTCAAACATATCACATTAATAAAGGCCTACTTTTCGAAGGGCTAGAAGCAAATAGGTACATGAGAACACTGGAGGCCTATTGAGGGACTCTTGGTGTCGCTTGCCTTTCACGTAACATCCAGATGTTAGTTTCTAGGTCACGTCTCGCATTGCTATAGAGATGGCAAGGTCAACTCGCCATTCTTTCAGTCTGAAATGGTCCTTTACGAAAGTACGTACCTACGGGGATTTAGGCGTTTCCAATCCATTAAATAAACTAAAGATTTGTCGGCGTAGAAAATCAAGAGGTTTCCAAATATATTTTTTGAAGGCATTCTCGAGCGCCAAAATTTATTCTCAAAAAGGTCAAGACAGCATTTTCTAAGCTATAGATATAAGAAATGTTTTAAACTTTATTTTTTCAAGCAAGAACAAACATGGCCAAACTATTTTACTTGCACCCATAATTACCTACACATTGCAATTAGTATTTCTGGTGGATTAGAAGGCATAAAACATTTTAGCAAAACAGTTATTTGGATAATTATCAGTGTTCAGCTTTTCAGACTTCTGTTGGATGTTTTCAGATAATTTCAGTCCAGGACATTATGAAATGCGTCCTTTGATGCAAGATCCAGATGTTTTGTAGGTCGCGCCCGCGCAGCACGTCGTCGCAAGGTCATGCCGTGTGGCAACTGCGTCCCTTTCCGCTCCAAAAAGCAGCCAAGTTATGCAAACCTCTTCATACTGTACACATACGCGACTATACTTTGCACACCCTGTGTGTTTTTATATTGTTTTTATTTTCATATATGGCGATCTGTGCCATTTGATGAGCAAATAATATTTATATATAGGGTGCCTTGAGAACTCCCCTAAGTACTTAATAATAAAGTGCCTTCCGTCCCTCGACTGTGCATTTCAAGTACCTACTTACTTTTAAGGAAACTTAGCTCAAGATTTCTCAGTCATAACACCAAATTCAGGCATTGCCTTTGCCCCAGTTGTGGATAGGTAATGCAAAAATGACAGCCTCTTATGCTAAATTCAGTTATTTTGTTTAAAAAATAATTAATACGATGATAACAGAAGGCCAAGTTAAGTGTCTTCATAAGTATAATTGAGGTTGATGATAAAGTAATTGTTTGCTGTCAGTGAATTGTTAAGTTACTTCAATGGGAGCAATTAGTCACATAATGGCCGTTTATATTTATATATGCACATTTATATATTATACTAGCTGACCCCGTAAACGTCGTTTTGCAAAAAAAAAAATAGATAGTAGCCGATTCTCAGATCTACTGAATATGCACACAAAATTTTATACAAATCGGTCCAGCCGTTTCGGAGGAGTATGGTAACTAACACTGTGACACGAGAATTTTATATATTAGAAGATTATATACATTATTTTGCCTATGTACTGTATTTGTCTCCGAAGTCTGAAAATCATTCCGAGAAGTGAAATAATAACGAACGCGACTGATTTTAGGATCATAAACGTTTCAAGAATCTAGCTCAACACCCGTTCTCCTCTGTTTACTTTTATAACTTTAGCCAATTGTTATGTCCGTTTCATCATGATATGTATCAGCATTGGAAGCTGACGTAATATAAAATAACTAGGCATTTAATTAAAAAAAATTATATATAACATGTCAACCTACAAAACGAAGGTATAACGAGCTTTAACAAAAACCACAACGAAACATTCAATGTGCGATATAATTAGTTTCACCATGTTTCATTATGACAGGCAAATTGAAAAAATCATAAGCCATAAAAAATTACAAGTGAACCGGAAATGCAGATCGTAGACGGAGCGCGCGCGGGCCGGACGTGCGCCCGCGCAACTGGGTCAGTTTATTTCTGTTTTGGCGGGAACCTGGCCGGAAGGGACGCCATTGTGGATGCGCCGGGAAGCCCGGAAAACAGCCGGATTTCTAGCTAGTGAAATTTTACACGGCGGGTTCTGTAAACTGTAGCCAAATCATTGTGTCGGAGATACATCGCGTCTCGGATTCGGTTTTTTCTTTGGAAGTAAATGTAGCCGAACGGTTTTAAGAGCTAATTCTGTTGCGATTCTTAGATCTCCATTCATGAAAATGTAACATTTCAGTCCCTTAATGTGTTCTGACAACAGGACGGAAACAAACGCACCCGTTTGTTTTTTTGTCTAATTAAACCTGCAGAAACAAATTAATCGATCCGTGAAGTTCGTTTTCGTGTGAATTCGTAAGTATGGGGGTCATATTTACTCCAGTCCCCACATCATGGCGATGCGGGCGTTCGCAATAACATTCCTCGCAAAGACTCGTAAGGACTCTCAATTAAAATTAATTAAAGACAATTTAGCAATCCCTGAAAATAAATGGTCGCTTGACAATAAACAAGATTTATTAATTGGTCAAAGTTGTACGCTTCGACACATAAATATAGCTCGGAATTCAGGATTGATTGTTGAACTCCTTTAGAGGTTGAGAAATCAGTGTCCTTTCTTGTTAGTTTGTAGTTTTATAATGGTGGAATAGCAAGATATTGTAACATGTTAGTGTTGCGTCGCGTCGACGCGTGACAGCACACAGCAGGTGCGTGCCTCAGTTCCCACATTATCGGCTCCTCGGGATCCGATGGCATCAGTGCGATAATTTTATGCTTTTCATACTTCGTAATTTGATGCTACACCACATCTTCCAGGAGAACTTTTCTCATAAGTGAGGTAAATTGCATATTTTTATGGAGTGCCGCTATAGCATTAGATTTGAATGGCTTGGGTGTAATTTTCAGATATTCGAGATCTGCAAGCAATATTTACCAAGATATGTTTTTATTAGCTTTGCTTCCACGGTCTCGGATGTCTCGTATTTAGAGCTACCTATTCGTATCATGTGTCGTGATGCCTTAGTGGTATTATATAGGCCTTATGCACGAGGTTGTGAGTTAAAATCCGGGCAAGTACCAATGTGACTTTCAATTAATATACCTATGTACTTTCTGAGTTTATCTTGAACATTAGGTACTGACCTCGGTGCAGGAAAACATCGTAATAAAACCTGGACTTGAGCAAGTGCAGTGATCAATGCGCGTGCCTTCTCTGTATAAGAAGAAACCCTGCCCTGCAATGGGACAATAATAGGCTGGCAAACATACCGATACTGTAATTTTACGAGTAGCCGTTTCGCAAGTTAACAACAAAAATGCTACCGCTAATCGTTTCTCAAACAGAGGAAAGCATTTGCGCCATGTTCCCTTGGGCATAATGAGTGAATATTTACTAACACTGATCACAATGCGATACGAGGCACAATATTGGCGGGCGCTGACGACGATGTTCCGCGAAGCGCTCGGAGGAAACGTTACAACATCGTGCGTCACTGCGGCGCATACGCATCTTGCGCACCACTGACGATGTGCTGCTTTGACTTATAGTGAAATGTGTTGGGTATTAACAAATGCTGATATAATGGTGCCGATTTTGTTGTTCACAAACTAAACTAAATTTAAGTTCAATGCATCTTTTTCTTTCTATTCCATTAAGAAAAGGACAGAAGATAAATTTTAGTTTAGTCCTGTCAAATTAATCAGTGCCTGACGTATAATTATACTGACGTAATTTTTGTAGGCAAGTTTTTAATCACATCTAAACTTGTATGGAGTAGTGTGAAGCAAAAAGATGTTGGAGGAAAAACAGCCAGGATGAAGTGTGAGTGGGCCGGACACGTCTCAAAAATCCACCCGGAGAGATTGTCACTCACAGTACGCCTGAGGCAGGACATCGCTGTCGAGGTAGACCAAGGCGAAGGTGGTGTGACGATCTAATATCATTTGTAGGGCCAACATGGCCAGAGATCGCACAAGACAGGGAAAGGTTTGGAAGAAAAAAGGGGAGGCTTTTGCCCAGCAGTGCAACACAAAAGAGGTTAACAAAAAAAATTGTGCATGACGACTTGTATGATGTCTTGGCCCAATCTAGTCAAATAGGAGAAAATCTTGATAACTTATTATTTTATGAAAATTAAGAAAACAAAAAGCTTATTTTGCTACAGCATATCGACACCTGCAATTTAAAACATTGTAACTCACTTTATAATGAAAAATAATTTTAAGTCATAAAAACATATAAAATACATATAAGTAAACAACATATTAGTCATACAGCAAATTAGATAATCCCTTTTTACTTATATTTACAAAATTGGAAGACGCTAGGACTTTATAGGAACAACGTGAGAATATATTGAATGTTTAAATCGCTATCCTGAAAAGTAGTGAAAAATGAGTTACAATGTTTTAAATTGCAGGTGTCGATATGAGGAATCAACAAAGTGATAAGAAAAATAAAAAAAAACACATACCATCAAGCCTATTATCCCCGAAGGGTCAGTCAGAGGTGTAGTTATACCTGGTACCTACCTACACAAAAAAAAATTGCACAATGTTATGTAAGTAAATACCTACTAGTTGATTATCATCGTACTGAGTCAACTAACTAGTGTAAAATAGAATTCAAAAGGCCAAACCTATAATATCCTACATAAAACGGGACCCATATTATGCCCAGCTGTAAGCAACACAGGTTAAGCCGATTGTCAATAGACGAGTTACCAGCTTAAACAAACAAACATTTTAATTGATTTTAATATCTCCTTATTGATGATAAACTATCTAGACATATGTTTGGACTAGTTTAATGAGATGCCACATGCAATAACAGCACATAATTACGAAGCTTAATGAGAGCTTTTAGCGGGCAACACATTACTCTTGATAGTGCGCACGCGATCTTCGGTAACAAGAAAAGGTTAGTTGAGTACTCATACTGGTATCATAAGGTCTACATGCATTTTTTTAATTTTTCAAAAGAAATTTATAATGGCATAAGACTTAAAGTCAACCGCTCTGAACGTATTTCGTGAAGATAGAGTTTTTTTTTTTTGTTATTTATATTAAATGTTTGGTTGTGATCACAACCTCACCTGCTAAGCAGGAGTCTATTGGCTCACAACTGGAAGACATAATTATATTGATCCTTAATACCTACATATATTTTTAAGTATTCTGTCTCTGTATGCCAAAGACCTTATATAAAAAAATACACTTCAAAATTTTGGAGTTGTTGGAATTGATGACTCGCATTTGTTTTAGAATACAGTTTTTCCTTAGATCCAATTCCAATGAAAACTAGTTTTTAGGTAGGTACATATTACTGTGTTATCTAGCTATAAATAATAATAATCCCATCGAAATCTATTCATCCAATCGAATCAAATCGACCAATCGGATGTAGTTCTACAAAATATACACTGCTATAAATCGTAACAGGACTCAATTGTACTTGTAACGGGTCGTTTAGTGTCCCGTAAAGTTTATGAGGCGTCGTTCGTCGCCCAGAGAAAGCCATAGTGATACAACCAACAAGATTTCGGCATTACAAGCCTTGCCACAATAGTAAATGGTGAAAATCGTGTCGAATCCTGAATGCGTTATTGTCTTAAGTTTTTAGTTTGTTTCTGCAACCTGGTTTCCTGCCTTTGTTGGATAATTTACACTGTATCTTTTCATTTGACTGGGTTTCAACTAGTTTCAAGTTTTTTGCAGTTAAGGAATGAACTGGTTTGGCATGTGCACAACGTTGATATTAAGAGACGATATCATCATATGAATTGGTTATTTCTATAGATTGGATATTTGTCAAACAGTAAAACACACATACGTTAGTTTAAACTTGGATTCAAATAAAGTAATTAGATTGCACTCACAGCTTAGCATAAGACAAATGGTATGCCAAGTCTTAAACTACAATTAAAACTACAGTTAGTCTTGAAACGAGGAGGCGCCAGTAATTGGTGGTGGGTACAATCAGTAGTTAACTCCACCGCGGCGTTTAGTAGTCAGCTCATTAACAATAAATTAATCAATGCTAGTCCTGCCCCGCCCCGAGGCCCGCTTTGACGCCTCTCAGAATCCCCCTGTTACTGTAGAATTATCGGTGATATTATTTATGATAATAAATTGATATCATAATGTAATTTTGAAATTAATTCGCGTATTAGTAGTTGTTGGCTAGATTCTTTCTTTCTGGAATGTATCTAATAATGAAGCTGAAGCGTTTGTTTGTTTGAATGCGTTAATTTCTGTAAGTACCAGTCGGATCTGAACATCAAGCTAGGACCCTTAGGAGCCGAGCAAATAGAAAAAAGTCAGAAAGAACATAATCGAAAACGAAGTAATAGCACGGGCAGGGTAGCAACGGGGTGGATCGGAAGAACAAGAAATATCACGCGGACGAAGTCACTGGCAGAAGCTAGTTAATTATATGAGCCTTTTATTCTTCTTGTCTTTAGAGAATTAACTTTTTCAGATAGAATAGAATAAACTTTTGTTGTCTCCAGTTTTACAGTTATAGTAGTAAGTACCTAAATACACTATACTTTATTACTAGAAGCAAAAGGTTCAAGTGTAAGCATTATATTTACGTCCCCTAGTGGGTTGATAAGCGCTGGTTTTCAGCTAAAATGTTTCTTTCTTATGACTAATTTTCTTCTTAGTTATTTGTTTTTTAGGGTTCCGTACCTCAAAAGGAAAAACAAAACCCTTATAAGATCACTTCGTTGACCGTTTGTCTGCCCATCTCTCAAGACTCTTTTTGTCAGGAACGCGTGCAGTTATCAAGTTGAAATTAATACAAATACTTACGGCTGCAGTCCCTTGAAAAATCAAACTTCTAAGTCAACGCAATCAAAAGATACGGGCGTTTATGTTCCAGAATCAAAACTATAGGTTTTGATACTTGAGATATTTGAGACCCTATAGTATAGGGTACTTCTCGTTGACCTAGCAACATGAAATTTGGCAAGAAGCAATATCATTCATCAATATCTGCTGATATTGATGATATTGCTATATCATCAATATCAATATCACAAGTAAAGGAAAAAATCCGAAAACCGTAAATTTTTAGTTACATACCTGCAAATTTGTACGGAACCTTTAGTGCAGGAGTCCGACTCGCACTTGACCGGTTTTATACTACTAGCTGCGCCCCGTGGTTTTACCCACATAAGTCTCGATCCCGTGGGAATATCGGCATAAAAAGTATCCTATGTTAGGACATAGGATCCAGCATCCTAATTGCGAAACACACTATCGATCTCAATTTGAATCATTTTGAAGCACATTGCTAATCCATTGCTTCATATGTTCGATAAATGTGTCTGCTCAACAATGTAAAAAACGCAATGAACGTTGTTGGTCTGTCAAAATGAAACCCGTTGCTACTAATAGTGTGTTACGTAATTACCCCGCTGGTCATGATCTACTCATGTGCCAAATTTCATTCAAATCCGTGTAGCCGTTTAAACGTGAAATAGTATCAAACAAACATCGAATCTTTTCTCTTTATAATTTTAATCGAATTTTTTCAGCGATTTTTTTAGTTTTGATTCGATAATAATGTGATGATCATACGTTAATATTGAATCAGAAAAACAGTTTTTTTAAACAGTTTATGGATACAACTGTTATTTTATCAATAAAAATGGAAAAGAAAAATGTAGGTTCTATCACACACCGAACGACTACAGATATTTCTAAAACGAATCATAATATTTGCGTTTCTAAAGCAAAGTATGATTAGAATTAATATTGTAGGATTGGAGAACCAATTCAAGGCTACTTCCGTCCTTGAATCTGTTAATAAATACTTTTTGTAACACAATATGCTTAAGTGTATTGTGTTACAAATATAACCTACCTACCTGTGTCAAAAGCCTACTTGTGAAAAAGGCATTGAATTGAAGTCTACCAAAGCTTAAGTGTATCCTGGTATGAATAATTATTTCTTCATATAAAACATATAAATATAATGTATATCTATATGTTTTATATGAAGAAATAATTAGTGAGGAAACCGGCATATCCTAGAACCAAAATTCGAAGACATGTGACACGTAACAACCCGCACTGGGCCCGCGTGGTGGATAATGGATTACGTTATGGCCCACTCCGTGTCACACAGAAGAGGCCTGTGTTCTAGCAGTAGGAACATTATACGCTGAAATAATTCGAAAACTATAGGTAGATAAATAGAAATATATATCACAACAGCACCGCAGACATCAAACTGAATACTACGGGCCCGTCGTTTAGGATACAAAAGTGTGTTAAGCAGGATGACCCGCTCTCTCCGAAATTATTCACAAGCACTGTCGAGGAGATATTTAGAACAAGATCATTGAAATCCGCAGCAGGAGGTTGACAAACCTCCGATTTGCCGACGACATAGTCCTTTTTGCCCCCACAGCTCTGCAACTATAGACTATGCTTCAAGACCTAAGCTCGCCAAGCCTCAAGGTTGGACTCACGATGAATCGGTCTAAAACAAAAGCCATGACCAACAGCACTAAGCGTAGGGTGGAGATAGATGGGCAGGAAATACATTATATCGATGAGTTAATCTACTTGAGCCAGTTAGATTCTTTTGAAAACAGGCAAGGAAAGGAAATCCATCGCCGCTTCGAAAATGCCTGGAAAAGCTACTAGTCCATGAAGACACTAATGAAGGGCGATCTACCGATTTCCCTGAAGTGAAAACTCATCGATATGTATATCATGTCCGTCCTAATCTACGGTGCTCAGACCTGGTCGCTAACCGAGTCACAAAAGTTTCGCCTTGCGGTTTGCCAAAGAGCAATGGAGCGCAGCATTTTAGGCGTAAAACGAACTGACAGAATACTAAACACCACGCTGCGCTCAAAAACAGGGATCCTAGACGTAGGCAAAAAGGCTGCCAAGCTGAAATGCGATTGGGCGGGTCACGTCAGCCGCATGCATAGTGACCGCTGGGCAACAGTCTCCACACGGTGGGTGTCTGATGATGGACGGCGCCGCCGAGGCCAGCCCAGGAAGAGGTGACGAGACCACCTAGACGTGTACCGCAAGGACTGAATCGAGGTGGCGCTAGAAAAGGGTGCATGAAAGGATTTGTGGAAGGCCTTTGATCAGTGAAACAATGCAAGTAAAATAAAAAAAGATAAGTAGTTAGGTACTAGGTAGGTATTCTCAAACTGCTTTTGTTATTGCAATATTAGTGTCGTATTTCAATATTGCTCGTAATTTTAGAGTATCGTTTTCAAAATGCTATAAAATATGCCTGTGATAATTAGCATTTACGAGAATTGCCATGATATTGCTATAGGTAGGCAATTACAATGGAATAATCATTTAAAAAGAGATTTGCCTGTTTTTAAAGGTATGGCGAAATAAGAAGCACAGCTACTACTTTTAGTAAACTAGGTAATACCTATTTGGCTACGGGTACAGAAAATATTAATAAACTAGCTGCGTCCCGCGGTTTCACCCGCATAAGTTTCGATCCCGGGGGAATATGGAGATAAAAAGTATCCTATGTGTTAATGTTATAAACTAACCTGTGTGCCAAATTTCATCCAAATTCGTTTAGCAGTTTTTGCGTGAAAGAGTAACAAACATCCATCCATCCATCCTCCCAAACTTTCGCGTTTATAATATTATTAGGATAGGACTAGTAGGATAGGATTACATTCTAAAAAAACACCAACACAGCAAGAACAGAATTTAAAAAAAAAGTTTTTCAAAAAAAAAAAACTGACTTCCAAAAAAGACACCACAAAGTGAAAAATAAGTTTAATTTCGGAATTCGGTGTCGTTCGCATTTTCGTTGTTTGCCACCGACTTCCGAAATTTAAGTTATCTTTCACTTTGTAGTGTCTTTTTTGGAAATCGGCTGTTTTTTTTTTTTTTTGTAAAAACGTTTTTATTTTTCACTTTTATAACATAAAACATTACTTGCTATGAAAATATCAGTGACAGACAGGAAGTTATTATAACATCACCAATATAAACCAAGTGGCAAAATACGTAATATTGAAGCTAACCCCTGAGGCATAGGGTTATCCATTAAAAAAAAGTTTTTGAAATCGATTTTTACAAATCGGCTTATAAATAAAGGAGTTCTGAGAGTACCTAACACAAATAAAAAAAATAAAAAATATTTTTTGAATATTTTTTATTTTTTTTTAAATAGGTTCATATAAGACAAATCACATCACCGTTGACATGAAAGATAGTATTAAAACCAATAACTAGCTTTTACGCAAACTAAACTGAGTGACCCGTTTCTCAGAAAGAGGTGTACTTTGTGTGCTGACATCAAAGGGAGAACCTCCCTAGCGAGAGGCCCCGGAGGCCCCTCGTCGGAGGAATTTAATTTTTGCTCCACTTTTATTGAACCCGGCTCGGTCAGTAGTAACTCACTTACTGTTAATTACTGTAAGGTTTTTAAAACTTGTTCAAACAGCGCAGTTTAGAGTGTCGTGCTTTTAAAATTAATTGCTCCTTTATTGGCTTTCACGGAAAGGGGGTATTCTAGTTACGTGCTTGTGCCTTTTTTGTGCCTTTAAGGTTTTGTTGGCAAAGTGGACAATGTGTGACGCTAATTTCGTTCGTTTGTAACAATGCAACTATTTATGTAGGTAATAGCCATTCAGGGCCGTGCCCATAGACTAACTGACCAAAAGTTCTGTTTACTATACACTAGGTAGGTACCTACTACTGGCTTTTTCAGAACTTTAAGTTCGAACAGAACCTAATCTAGCTTATTAAAACTGATTTTGCGCTAAATTGATAAAGTTTCAAAATACAACTTCGAACAAGATCACTTAGTTGAAAGGACGCAATCGATATGGTTAACGATTTCCTTTCTCTCTAAAGTCTGACATGATTTTATGCAAAAATAAAGCGAATATACACTACCACATAATTACTTTATATCATTTATTATAATATAACATTATGACCGTCGGAAATAACGATCCTTTTCCTTCCTCCTTTTTAATAACAGCCATAAACTCTTTTACTAATCTTTATTTTTAATAATGATTCGAATGCCAAGTGCCAATACTAACGGAGAGAATTTTCAACATTCATTCAACACGGTATCTTGCTGAAAGAAATGTATTTTATTATTCTTTTTTTAATTGGCTCAGCCGGCGCTTGAGCAGGGTCAGAAATCCTAGAGCCTTTTTATTGGAAAAGCGGAACTTTCTCAATAACGGACTCTACAGAGAGCAGTGTCCGTGTGTGCATTTTAAGTAGTAAAGCATGTGGAGGTGTGTGTGTGTTCAGGATCAGTGGCCGGCGCGCGCGCACCTGCCGCGCGGTTCCCACGCCTCGCCCCCCGCGCCGCACCCCCGCACTCACCCGCACGTCACATCCACATAAACAACGGTCCGCAAACCCGAGCTTGTTTTGTTTTTTGACGACAACATTCACCAATATTGTAGAATATAATTTTATTATTACCTCTTTAAATTTCAGATTAATTAATTGATAAAACTCTTTGAATATTCCTAAGTCTTTTAATTTTCTAAATTAAATAGGCAAATTAAATTGATAACCACAATGAGAACGGTGCGAGGAAAGCCATTATACTTATTTAATGTGAATTAACGAGATAAGTGATTATAAATATCCGGTTGATTAGAATTTATGTCGCGGTTATATTTTTAGTTTTAACCCGTGTGTTCACGCATTTCCGTTCCAGTAGGTTTTATTTACGTATGTGTTTATCGAGAAAAAATCTCTTGAAGCGAAATGATTAGTTAAACAGGTACAATAAGTAAGGTAATAATCGCAGTAGGTATGATTACCTAATGTTTGGTTACCTATCAATATTTTGATTTTAAATCATCTGAATCAGAATCACAACTCATACCTACCTACTTTGGTAAAACACGAGTTGTGATTCATCGTTAGTACCTATATGGTTTATTTTGTTCCCATAAATAAGTTGCTCTATGTATCCTATATTTCCTACCTTTGGCGACTTGCAAAGAAGGTTATTAGAAGAATAGAGAAGCATAGAATACTAGGCTGCAATAATTATAGGTGCAGGTTCCATTCCGGCACGAAACATGATTAATAATTTTATTATTCATATGTATTATATTATTTATATCTAATATTTTTCTTAATTGTTATTTTTGGAAGAGAGGATTTTGTTTTTAAATCTCCACTATGCTGGAGTTTATTACGAAGAAAGAACTGGGCACAAAAAAGTTGTTACGAATTAAGTACTTATTAGACTAATTAAATAATAACTGACTTAAGAAAATATCCTATCAATAACTGTAATTAAATGATTTATCCTATAATCGTAGTTTTATCTTTCAATAGATTAATAAAAAGTCTGACTGCTCTGCCCTCTATTGCAAATTAACAACAACGTTTAAATTTGAACGCCACCGCCATCTAGCGGTATTATTAAAAACTACGATGCAAACCAGTCGCTTGCTTATGTTCCTTGCTTTTCCACGCGGCGATAGATGGCGCTGTAGGCAGAGCTTTTCTAACAATCGATCGACGAAATCGTAGCGCGTCGTAGCTGCGTAGGCGCGAGCTTTTTTACGATTATTACAGTATTTTTTTGTGGAATTTAGTACGTCGTTTTACTGAAATAGATTGGCCGAAATAAATAGTTACTAATTAGTTAATGAAGAAAGCAATAATAGAAAAATGCAATTTAATTGTATAGCGCACGGAGGTGAGACCGAGTTGAGTTTCAGGAAAGAATTGTTTTCGTGTCATTTAAGTGTAAGGTACAGCAATTAATATTAATTGTTGTGGAACCGTTTGCTGGAGGATTATTTTATTTTGCTAATGTTTATCTCGTTAGTCGATATGCCAAAGAATTGAGCAATGGTGTAGACTTAGGGATTGCATTAATTAAATCATTCATGAACATGACTAATTATTTTTAACCGGCTTTCAAAAAGGAGGAGGTTATATGTTCGACTTTATGTGTGTGTGTTTTTTTTTAGTGCTAATAAAGTCACTTTACCTCTCGTTTCGGAGATAATTAGGGCTACACAGTATGTTTTTAACTGTGCTATGTTAGGTATGTTGGTAGTAATTTGCAGCAACTTGGCAAGATTTCAAATGTCTTTGGTATATCATAAAGAGTCAGCAATGGATTTATAGCAGTATAAATTACATTTTAAGGCACAAACTTAGGAATAATGCAAAATTTATTATACAAATAAGATAACAAGATTTGAAAGACAAAAATCTTCAGGATATGATTTAAAAAAAAAATGAAGATTTTTTCACGAACTTACAAAGAATTCAGCATTTTCACTCGCAACTTTCTGTTACTAACTTTTATATGGGCACATAGGTACTTTACATAATCAAAAATTCAGAACATGAAATTAAAACGACTGACGGAGCGACTGCCTATCTGACCTCCACAACCCAGTTACTGGGTAATACGATACCCCTTGGTAAGACTGGTTGTCAGACTTTCGGGCTCCTGACTACCCGTAACGACTATCAAAGATCTGCGAATGACAGCCGGAACCAATAGTTTAACGTGCTTTCCGAGGCATGGAGGGGTCTCGGTATGTAAAGATGGTCACCCATCCACGGACCAACTGCGGCAAGCGTAGCTTAACCAGATCGATCGACCTGTGCAGCTGTTATTATTTAGCCACGGGCCCCTCATATTTATGGTGTACATAATAAAGAGTATTATATCTTCCATCTACATCATCACAGAGGTAAGTACCTAAAAATATACATAATATATTCACAAAGCTTCGATATCGGGTTGAAAAACCTTCAATGGAGGGCTACATAATTTTTATTATTTAGCTGTTTAAAATATTATTTTATATGTGCGTACAGTGTCGAGATAGGAGATTAGTATGCAAAGTATACGATAGGCAGGCGTAGCGAGGTGACGAACAGGACATTAGGATGCGCACACGCATAGGACGACGTGCCACGCATGCGCCACTGTTTTATACATAATAAAGTTTTACAAAAATTAATAAAAATGGCTCTTTACCTGGTGGTAGCGGTATCATGGGGAGCGGCAGCGGTATCAAACTACTCATAGCAATAACAACCATTTTATGAATGAAAATTTTATCAATAAGTATAATCAATTTCCATTCATTTTGAAAGAACTGATAAAGAAAACTTCCGTATCGAATGTATCTACCGAAGTAGATTACAGTAACGTTTATAATTACCTTTTACTAAATAATTATGCAGGTAAATATATTAATTATCTTATCTATTGAAATAAAATGACTGAAAGTCCCTGATCAAATCGCGGTGTAAGAGTCAGATAAACGTATCTACATTTTCTCAATTTTGTAGATAGGTTCATGTGTTCTTATACCGCGAATTGTTTTGAGAAATTACTCAATAGATACGGTATCGTATCCTTATTGTTAGTTCCTTTAGGATGCAACTATTTCGAACTAACTAATGACATTATTTGGTATTCAAATATCGACTTTTGCGTCTCATCAGGCTTAGCTTCGAAGGTATTAAAAGAGTTAACAAGTTAACCAGTCGTTAACACGTTATTTTCGTCGTTCTTCGGCAAGAGCGAACAAATTACTAAAGATCGATGCAGCGCTTTAACTATTGAAGGACAAACAACTCTAGATAGAGTGGCCAGCGGTCAGCGTTGGCGGACAAATAAAACAACATGTCTGCCGACTGGTCCGCTTGCGGTACCAGGCGCGCATAAGTCTTTCAGAGCTTTCGCTGCCACCCGCGCCCATTCACCAGCCACTTTTATGAATGAAGCGTGTCTGTGTGCGCTGCGCACATCTTGATGCGCGGTTCATGACTGTGTGCGTAGCTACACGTGTTTATTTGAGCCAACATGGTAGGCATTCATGAGAATTTTCTTGTGTCAACATCGACTCTGGCAGTACAGAAATAGTTTGTAGCTTTGTGCTCGCAAAGTTGCAAAGTACCTACGCTTGCCATTCGTTTAAAATAATACGCCACAAGGTGGTCTGCTAAATCTTGCGTGCAAGTGCAAAACGTACAATGCAAAATGTAGTCTCTATTTCAGGTGTTAATTTGCAGAGCTTTGTTCGCCCACTACGACTATGCATTGCACGTTTGTGTGTAGCTTTTAAAAGCTCTTACAAGATTTTAAGAAATTCTAAAACCTCTCACGTCGATAAATTAAGTGGGTAAGTACTCTTTATAATATTAATGTTATTTTAGTCACCGTAACAACTATCTCATACATCCGTTACCTTGATATAATTTTTCCCATAATTACACCCATCAAATAATAAATCAAATTAATTTGAACTTATCGCTATTGATTACAGTGCCACCATATGACACACAAGTGTAGCAAGACGACAATCCACATGTGTCGTGGCTATGTGAAAATATTACTAAATAACCATGTGCAAACTAAAGTAGACTATATACTACAAAAAATAAAGATGAAAGTAACATTTTTTATATAAGACCAGGTGACACTCGAAACTTGGTTTCAACTTGATCGAGCATAAAAAACAGCTTAGCACGCCATAATATAAAGTTACAAAATGACCATTTTTTATTGCCACTACATCTACGATAAATGGCTATAAAGATTATAAATGTAGTTTATTCAATAAAAACTATTCATATAATTTTATTTCTAGTTTCAGTGCTTATTAGAACAAAGTTGCGTTTGAAAGCTGAGGTGGAATTTTGCAATGACCAAAGAATTCCATTGGGACATATCACATAAATACAGTATTCAATCCAAAACAACTAACAAGTTTATTTGAAAACAGACAAACTAAGCACAAACTAATGAATGAAATGACAGCCAACAATGTAAACTCGCCTAAAACTTAGCACTATATTTGTAAACAAAATGTTAAATAATAATTGTTTTCCATGTAACCGAATGTAACTTTAGTAGTTATGCGAGTAAAGTATACACAGTTGCGTCGTAGTTTTGGCAACATCCTGTATAAGGATCAACATGCGAGGGAAATGGACACCGCAACATCCGATCTTGAGGTCACCAAGACCCGACTGGTTTTTCGCATTTTTTACTGCATTTTTATGGATTTATTTCGATTAAAACTAAACTTTTATAATTTTTTTAAAGCCAGTATTTCATATTTAATTTGACAGTACGTCCCATTCATGAAACCACCATTGTTTCGTTATGTTATTAATGTTTTGTGAATCATCAATGTCGTTTAAAAAATAGATTTTGATGGCTAAAGTTTAAAATAAAGTAGGAATTAGCATAATAGTCTTTAAAATAATGTCGCTGCTACGAATTTAACGCTTCATTTTATCATAAATTATGAATAAATCACTTTTACTGCTAGTCAATTAAAAATACCAAAAATATAAATGTTACTGGGAAATCCCTAAGCATTTTAAATGCAGTCTATCAAAGTCGTAGCAATGATTTATTCCGTTCTAATAACAACAACTAATACCACTGGCAAAGAGTCATACAAAATTCAAACAAGAAAGGCCTTATCACACCCACTTCTACCCACAATAATAATATGTAAAGTAAATTAGAACTAAGTGCACTGTTTAATGTTGCATAATACATAATAATTAGTACATTATACATAGCATTACGCGGTAATGTGAATCACATCGGACAGCCCGTCTGATAGTGTCATACAAATTGCTCGCATTGTACCATTCTATGGTTAGTTGGAACTCTGATAATAAATGATAAGGAACCACCGACAATTTGTAATTTCATTATTATCAAGCCCTCAACGTTTTCACAACGATAAATGCCATATTATTTTATTTATAAGTATTTTGCTTCGGTACAGTATAATTTTAATATTTCCACAGACAGATGGTTAATTCAACTTTTAGGTTTTTTACGAAGAACGTGAGCGTAATTGGCTCTTGTTACTAATTGCTTTACGTACCTAATTAGTCCTTGAAAGAAAAAAAATTCATGTTCACTAAGCTATCATGTTTTTCAGACCATCTTTTATTTAATAGATTTCCTCCCTTCCTATTATGAATGAGTGAGTTTTGATTCAATATGTATGGGCTACTATTTTAAAAGCCTGTAGGTAATTTCAATTCAGAAGTTGTACACATTTCAGCAGCAGCAGATGGAATAATATCAATACTAATATTATAAATGCGAAAGTGTGTCTGTCTATTTGTTACGTCTTCACGCTTAAATCGCTGAACGGATTTAGATGAAATTTGCCATAAAGATATTTTGAGTCCGGGGAAAGAACATAGGGTAGTTTTTATCCCGATATCCCCACGGGATCGACACTTATGCGGGTAAAACCGCGGGGTGCTGCTAGTATTTTATATACCTATAAGAAAATAGCGAAGATTGGGTAAAGGTATCAATTTTCTCTTTACTTATTTTGTTTTGTAAAAAAAGAAAGGTCATTCGCAACAACGTCGAGGGTGGCAATACTAATAACGATCGGCTAATAAACACAGTCTGAAACAGTAATCATTGCAACCAGTCGCCGCGACGCCACCAAACCGCTCGGAACGATCAAGTTGCATTCATTCATTCATTCAACCAATCACCATACACCACTCATTCATACAGCTTCAAAGCTTACTGGAGGAAAATCCGGCCCTTGTAATAATTATCAATAATATTAATATTGCGTGACCGATTTTCCCGGATAGTTAGTTTTGTATTTCCGTTTTTGATTAATGATTAAAAACCTATACTAATACCTAATGATATTGTTTTTTTAAATTTTTTTCAGATAAGTAAGTACCTTGCGAAAGATATAGTCGATGTTTCCATTCATTCGGTCTCGTTATGTGTAAGGAAAATCCGGTTTTACGTGAGGTTTATCAATGAAACGCTCCATTGAAACGAGGGGGCTAATTAGGTAGGTAGTATAGTAATCATTATTGTTTGTTTTTAATTGCTGATAAGGTCATTTACCTACATATTGGAACTATTCCAAGAAAATATTGTGTTGTTTTTTTTTTGGAAATTATCATAACATTCACGCCTGTAATCTCGGAGGGTTCGGCAGTGTTGTGCTTGTTGTAATTACAATGTACAGACGCCAGCACATCAAGCTACTACAATCGCCGTGAACGCTGACGGAGTCGCGTCTTCGCGTCTGAATTTCTGAGAGAAGACCTAGCAGATATTTATTAGTGTTTTTCGTACTCCTAGTAGTTAGTTTAGTTTATTTTTAATAACGATCCTTTGGTTCGATACATTATTACCGGTCTAATTCTAATTACCTTCGGTCCGATAATATTTTTCTATAATTACGAACTTTTAAAGCACAGAAATACAGCGGGTTCGATACCTTTCAAACGCGGCCTAATTTTAGCCTCGTGGATGTAGTTAAAATGTTGGTTGCAATCACACCTTTAACTCGTTGCGTAGCCCAATTAATCTTTATACTATATCAATGGTAACATAAACCTAAAGTGTTTCTTACATCTCTTTAATTTCTTCCAACCCAATAGTGTAACGTGAAAAGTTTCTTTACGGGTTTTTGAATTTTCTACATCTTTTAAGTGTATCTATTTTGATATATTTTTTATATTCGGCCATGATTTAAACGAAAATTAAACCTGTTCTGTGGCGGAGAATACCTATCTGAGTTTTCTTGTCTTGAAATATTGTTTAACTTTAGGTATATGTTTGGATAAATAACAATTCCTTGGAGCTATGCTAAGTTTTTTCAGAATTTCTTTGAAGGATTCTCCGTTGCCATACAATATTACTACCTATTACTAGAAATTATACTGTTTTTTTCAAGTAGGAGGTACAGACCTACCTACTTCTTTGTTCACAAACACATTAGTTACCCACTATTTATGCATCGAAGTCAATTTGAATACATCGATTTACCTCACGTGTTCAGATATGTGATGTTCCCACGTTGCATACACAACACAGACGAACATACACGGAGAAACAATGGACCCGTATGCGGCCCACCCTGGAGAGACGGCGCTGACGGCGCTATACCGGGGTCAATGCACTCACGCACTTAATTACGTGCAAATATAAAAGATCTTCTGATTGAGCACTTAATTGGGTCAAAGACATCTGTTAAGCAGTTCAGTCAATGACCAGATTAAAAACAGGTTTATAGGTGATCAATTTCGCACTTTTTTCATGGCAGTTTTTTTGTCAGACTAATGTGTTAGCCTATATTTTACGATTGAATTACAGATTTATTTCTTATTCCTTGGAAAAATTTATTGGGGCAATGTCCTTTAAGTGATTATATTACCACTTACTGCGAAGCAAATACACCTTTTAATCGTAGCGATAACGGTAATGTTTTCATATCGAATGACGTGAATTTTCACCATTTTGTTCGTTTTTCCAGCTGATACCAAAATGATAAAAATTAGAACCGGATTTAATTCACCAATTAAGAAACAAAGCCTATGTTCATAAAACGTTATTTTAGCGATTTTTAAGTAGGTACAGTCGCCTAGCTTTATCAGTTTCATTATAAAAAAATAACATATAGAGCAATAGGTTCTTGTAGAACGAGCCAACCACACTTTTCTCAACCACAGCAACTCCTGTAAGCCAGACCCTAACGACTACGACCAACCAGAAAAGCGCCAAAACAATGAAAGTAGACGAATCCCGGAAAACTGACTCAGATTCAACTGTCTTGGACCATTTAGGCTAAACGACATTTATAGGAACAAGTAGGCTAAGAATGTACGGAAGCTTCAGCTATGATTTACGAACCGTTCCACATGTCCTGCAGTTTATCTCGACTAGATATAATGCAGGAGGTTATGGACGTGGACTAATCTGAAAGTGCACCGAGGTAACGAGGATGCGGCGTATTATCCTATTCGGGCTTCACCTATTTATTAATACGTGGTACTGTCAACGTCAAAAAGATGTATATACCTATACATCGATCAGAATTCATTTTAATAATCTACAATCTTACTGGTTTAGCTGTATCCGTTTAGACTGGAAGCCGACCCCAACATAATTGGGAAAAGGCTAGGGAGATTGATTGAGTCTACTAGTCTATTTATCTTTGTTCCATAATATTGTAGCCACAAAACATTTATGATCTACATTGGGTACCTACTTACTTACTAGATTAAGTACCCAAATTGTTATAATTATGTTTTGTGGCTACACATTGATACTAAGGGACAGACTTTTAAATTAATTATTTTCGGTTTAGTATCTTTTAGAGGCTGACAGTACATACACTATACCTCCCGCAAATTACTTAGTACAAATTACTTAATTATTTTCGCATTATATGGAAAAATATTAAATGGAGGACAATTATGAAAATAAAAATTCCTCAAACGCATTGAAATCGTTGAAAAGTTTGTTTACAAGATTTTAATTTAGACTAGCTTCTACCCGCGGCTTCGCCCACGTGGATGTCGCGAAAATTATCCCATGAGAATATGCTACCTTCACTTTCAAATCTTTCCCGCCATTCGTGGTGAACTGACAGTTGACAATAGTGACAGCTACCTCACTAATGTGCATGAGAAAGTGTTTACATATATCTATTAAATACACATACTACAATAAGTTTTAAGTTTCTCTTTTCTTTTTCAACAATTTAACATTAATAGATTATTGATACTCACTTTTCCCTTACTTATGCATTGAGGGCAACTGGAAGTGTTGCTGCCCTTTGACCATTTATCTACACCTTAACTTACTTATGTTTCGTTATGACAACATTGTAAGTAGTACATGTAATGAACTTAGTGTAAATAGTGAAAACTTGATAAGCTATGGCTTACAAGGTTAGGTACTAATGTACCGAATACCTAGGTACCGACGTCTATTAATTTAAACATAGGTCTGTAGCAAGGGTCAATTCAGAAATACCCAAAAGATATGTTATTGCGGCGACAACTATCATATTATATGAAGTTCGTAGTGGAAATTATGGTAATAAATATGTATTTGTGGCGTTTAAACGGTAGTTTTTAGTTCCGAAAAATCTCTTCTGATTAACCCGTTTATGCTCTATAGCAATTAGTATCAAGTTATCAACTAATACTCCTACACTATCTAGGTACCTATAAGATACTGGTTTCAAGAATGTTAATCTGAGTTTGATAGCCTACCTTAAGTCAATAAATCAACTTTTTCTTTCTCATGGCCAGTCTGATCCTTGTAATTTATAGTAACCTTAAAAAAGTATAAAATCTCCTTTCACGCACACATAATATCACGCCTGTAATCCACGAAGCGTTAAAGGCTGAGGTATCTAATTACCTATAGTCCACACACATTTCGGCAGTTATGTGTAAGTCTCATGCAATAGGGGGCGAGCCTATCGCCATAAACCGGGCACTATCCAGATTCCGGATTGATATCCTAAATCTCATTTTATAGCACTGCATGACCTAAACCCACACCTAAGTCACGCTTATCTGTGACTTAAGCACTTAGGCAGTCCATTTTTACATAGAAAAACGTGACTTAAGTGCGGGATTAGGTCACATGAGCTATAAAATAGTACACGATACGTGTGACTTAAGTAGTCTATTAATGCACGGCGTTAGCATGTACTAAACCTAAATTAATCAACCATAATTATCCACCTATTACTGCCAAATAGATACGTGGCAAAACACGCGCACGACAGTAAGATTAAACGCTTAACATCTAAGAAAGACACAAGAATCCGTCAATTCCGGCGGAGGTAAGGAAGTTAGCAACAAAGTGATCGCAGGATGCTGCACCGGAGACTGCAGACATCGCCGACCCAGTTCCGCTCCTCAGTGATTTACTGGAGGGAGGAGATCGCCCCATCAAGTCAACCTTCCACTTCCACTGGATGACGTTGTTACTCAGTTAGGCTAAACGATTGGCACGTCAACGACTTGACGGCTAAAGAAAATTGGCTAAAGATTTTTGTGTAAGTTTTCTGCGTGGGTGTGCAATTTTGTGATATCATGTATCGGTGTATTTTCGGTTGTATAAAGTATTTATTGTGCACTGAGTGTCTTTAAAAATCACTTCCATCATCTCCTGTCTCATCCCTTTCCTCAACTAACCTAACCTAACCGGATGCAGCTGAATACCAGTATATCACAAGAGGCGACTGCCTATCTGACCCGTACAAGGTGTAATTTAAATGATGTTGGACCTGAAATGGGGTCATTGTACCTACTCATGATTATGAACAACTTTTACCTACTTTATGGAATCAACTCAGAAATCGCGAAAAAAAACTCTGCTGCTCTATTATTGCATTAATAAGCCATCAGCAATACAAATATCGATCTTGTAAAAAAACTCGATACTTTTTCATACAATACGATAACGACTAAATTACACGATGAAGTTTTTCAGGGTTACGTAATGACTGTCTTTTCTTTTACATACATATATCAATTATCTGCCTAGCTTTTTCCCAACTATGCTGGGTTCGGCTTCCAGTCTAACTGAATGTAGCTGAATACCAGTATTGGTACATGGTACATGAAGCGACTGCCTATCTTACCTCCACAACTCACAACCCAGTTACTGGGTCTTTACATTTATATCTATCAATGAATTCTATATCGAAATCTGTTAATAATAAGCATGTTAAAATAACTGAATGATGACATAGTAGAAATGAGTGAATATCCTAATATAAGTGAAAAATATTCGCGGTAAACTTTTCTGATAAACAAACTAAGAGCAGACGATGACGGAATACTGACGGTTAGCCAAATTGGCGTGGAAACTGTAGCAGTTAATAATACTTATAAATTAATATAGTTAACCACTATGTTATTTTAATTAATGCTAAAGTAAGCTTGTGGCTTCTCGTCTTAACAAAACAATGTAAACGCAGATTAGGTAAATAATAATACATTGAATGAGATATCAATGAGGTCTTTTTGGATTTAAGCAGCAGAAATTAAATTCTTCTTTTTCAGTAGTTTCAGCCTACCCCATGGCATGGCGGAATGCAAGGAATGAAGTAAATAAATTCAAGTTTAATTCAGTGATTCCTATTTCAATAACGGAGTGCAAGTAATTCTCAACCATATTTTATGAATCTTTAAGTTGTTATTCGTAAAATAAGTATTAATATTAATTACGGTACTGACATACAGAGCACAAACGGAAATTTTAATATGTTTGATAACTCTTAAAGGAATGAAAATGTCAAAAATTTTATTTATTTACTTAATTCCTGAATAATACACAATTAACTACCAAAATAGAAGCTGCAATTTTATCTAAATACGTAATATTTTCTTATTAAGAACATTTTCCTCATGTAAAAGTTATCATATTGTTAGTATTTTTTTTTGTATTTGTAAATAAGTTGTATGAAGACAAATCAGAAGTCTGATTGTTATTATATCTGTAATACCTACTGTGATTTATGAGCCTGTGGCTGATTAATAGAAAAACAAAAAAAAAAAACAATGTAATTTATTTAAATACAGATGATTATAAACCCAAACCACTAGTCTTTTATTTAATGTAATGTTGCTTATAATATGTGCCATTACTTTTAAGAATGAATATATTAAATTCTATTGGGGGTAAACAGGAATAAAAAGTTTCATCTGTCCTCCTATCGCTGATCCCCATCACACAGTAAAATTCGGACTAAAGTGAATAAAGTTCGGACTGTCATGTCTCCTTGTTGCTAACAGGGGGGCAGATCGAACTTTTTTTTCCGATCTGTCCCCCTAAGGGGACTAAGCAGGGTGACAGATCGGAATAATTCAAAATTAAAGACCATTTCTAGAACAATTTAGACTAGGACTTACCTAGAGAAGCCTCGGGGTCCGACAAGTCGGAGAGCGAAGGCACCTTCTGCATAGCGTGGGGCTCCTCGGCCTCCGGGGGTTCGGTCTTGATGCCGTCTGCGTTGCCGCCACCCTCATCGCACTGGAAATGTATACCACTGTTAGGAATTGCCACTACATAAGTACTTTTACTTGGTATTATAAGAATCGCAAAAGAACTTCGGAGTTATGAATAGAGGACGGGCAGCAGTGTTACTAGAACGAACGTCTTTGCAGCCTAAAAGCGTGCAAACTCACTCAAAACTGAAACACTAAAAGCATTTATTTCAAATAAAACCATTTACAGGCAATTTTGAATTGTTATGGAGTCCGTCAGTTAGTAAGAAAGGTGAAGCTAGTTACCCATTCCAAACGTAAATCTCTATGGAGAAGAACGGACAAGAAACTTCTCTTGGAACTCGGTGTGTACCTTTCTCGTCTGTTACGAGTCCAGTGAAGAAAGAAAAGCTCTTCTTATCCGAGATGGGTGTTGTACACACCGGTGTTTCTCAAGTTATTTCAGCCCAATGTGATTTTGTTTAACTATTGTCATATCACGTCAGCCTGGGCACAGCAATTAGACCTAAAACTATTTAGCTTTTATTAATTTTTATTTGTTTTCACTATTCACAAAACTTTAATACGATCAAACAGAAGACTTTGAAGTTCCACTGGGTTGATACGCAAATCGAATTCTGTGATAAAATATTATTCAGAAACACAAAAATAACCTACAAGTACCAGTTAGTTATAACCAATTAACGATGTCTTATCCTATACGGTACGCAACATAATGAAGTCACACACTTAAGTGCGGTCATCGCAAATCGACCTTATCACTAATAAGATCTTAGAGATATTACTCATATCAGAATAATCATTATACAGATCCTTTTAAAAATATTTTAATATGACCTAAATATTTTGTATCATATCTGATAAATTGTTGTTAAAAAACCTTGCGAATTTAGTAAGTTTTATCGATTTTAATATATCTTTCATGTTATTTGCATAAAAAACGATCTAACTAGTGAGATGATAAATGAAAGGCAACTAACAAAAGTTTACAAGGCAGATGTGAGTGGAAGCGCCGGGAGGGGACGCCATAGCTAGAAGGACATTATAAGTGACCTTATTGATGATGTTCTTTCGAAAGGTCAGATGCGTAGTACTCGCAGGCGTCGTGCGTATAAGACCAGAGGGGAAATTCTCGTAATTTTAAGATCGTTCACAGTTTGGTCTCAATCTATCAAACATACCTTTAATTTCCCTGCATTTTGACATTTGTTTGTCGCCGAGATAAGACTGCGACTAGATTTTGAACGTTTTAAATTACGAGAATTGGCCTTCAGATGTATAAGTACCCGAAGCAAAAGGAGTATGTCAGGATCATAGAAGGTAGCTTTCATGGGAAGAAGTTAGTTCATGTTTGTATTTACGACGCACCATCCACTGATGAAAAATAAAATGACACCTAATGGTTTCAGGGAAAATCGACCGAGTCAGAAGTCAATACTGAAGTGATATTATTATTAAAGTTTTCAGATTTTCTAGAGTCAACTACCTAATTAACTCTAAGATACATTAACTTAATGTTAATAAAACCATCTTAATTCCAACTAAAGGATGACTCATTGTATTGGCAAATCAATTCACCACCAAGACGAATTCAAGTTTCACTTATCGACGACCGTTAGCAACTAAATGGCACCTATAAATCAATACAGACATAGCACCCGAATCACCAAGTAGGCTTTTAAAAACCTTGCAGTGTCCATCAGAAGAGGATATTTTATTACCTATATGTATACATGGTCAAATTAAATTAGCTAGCGAAACTCCGCAGACGTAATGAGTATCGACATTTAAAAAGGATAAAATAAAAAAATAGTTTGATGATATTTTTTTGCGTCGACGTTGACAAGACGTTGTTTGTCTTGTTACTTGAAATATCAGCAAAAAAAAAAGGTTTTTGTGTAAACTTCACAGACGTAATGGGCATCAATATCTAAACACGATAAAACAAAAAAAATATTTTCTTCAACTCATACTTCAAGTACAGTCTCCAAAAGAGATAAGTAACCAGGGTCTTCGGATATAGTTGAAGTTTAGTAAGAAACCGATGAATATTTTCGAATGAATGAACTGTTTGTTTTCATCGTGTTTAGATATCGATACCCATCACGTCTGCGGAGTTTCGCTAGCTAATTTAATTTGACCCTGTATAATAAAGCTGTATGGCGGAGGAGCCACGGTGATCGCATCGCCAAATTACATGGATGGGTATGCTATCCACACAACAGTCACTTCCGTTCGCTGTTCGGACATGCGTCGCTTAAAAAAATATTCACAGCACAATGGTTCGAAAGATCCTTTGATCTATGTTCATTCTTATTCAAAAGAATAAAGTCTATGCGATAAGAAATAAACTCTGAGCTAACGTCAAGGTTTCGAAATCAATGTATTTTTAAACGGCAATATTTTATTTTTATTTTAACTGTGAGGTGAATATTGTAGATGCCATGTTCTTCCAAAAAATAAGAATAATTTTAGATCCTCATCTGAAACTCACGAAAGTCAGGGAAATTAATTGATTAGCAAATTGACTACCAACATAAATTTTCCAACGCAAATTTTCCGTTAATTTGAATTTTTGTTTTAGTCTATATTGATATTTTTTTCTTCTAAATGATATAGTGTCATGTCTTACTAATCCGATCGCATGATATTAAAATATTATGTATTACCTACGTTATACAACAGGCGCGGTCCGAGGGGGACGGGACGCGACATGGGGCTCGTGACCCCCCCAAAATCAAACAATCATTCAAGCTGTCGAGAGTCTGAATGATTTACTTGTCTTACTAACTTAAAACTGAATATGAGCCAGGGGAATCGCACGCAGGACCTCCGCAGTAGCGCTTGCGATCACTAGACCAATGAGGAGATTGTACCTCCTTAAAAATATTCCTCGGAACTCATGGTGACCCCCCCCCAAAATCTTTGGCTGCGACCGCGCCTGATAGACAAAGTACAACACACTGTGCGTACACCCTATCATCGAATGATTTCCATTGCATGTTTTTCTTCAAAGTGCAAAGTGATTAACTTCCTTGATTTACGTATTTTCGTCTGTTTTCCTATGCCATACCGAATTTCCAGTATTGCGCTATTATTAATGACGATAAACCAATATGTTTGTTAAACAACATATACTGACCATCGGCAGAATATCGATGGTTATGTAAATTACCTAGGTATGTACCAAAAAATCACGCATTTTATGACGTAGGAATAATCTTAATATTGATTTGTCTATGATCGAGATCATAATGATGGTTATTGATTCTTTCACCGATTAGTTACAGACGCCAGTACATCAAGCTACTACAATCTGTCAAATTTCTTTAATAGATTTTAACTTTATCGCTAAAGTATAAGGTTCGAAGGAAAATTTGACAGTTTCGCGTAGCTTGATGTACTGGCGTCTGTACATCGATAGTATGCATCATCGTCGTCTACCTAGCCTTTTCCCAACTATGTTGGGGTCGGCTTCCAGTCTAACTGGATGCAGCTGAATACTAGTATTTTACATGGAGCGACTGCCTATCTGACCTCCACAATCCAGTTACTGGGTAATATGATACCCCTTGGTAAGACTGGTACATCGATAGTATGCATGGGATATAAATAAAAATATGTGTTTATTTCATATTGTTTTGCAATCATAATATACTGTTATTAAAAAACATGGTTAAAATATTAGCGCACACAATAAGGTACCATCCAGTTTTCCAAGCTAAAATTTGCCCGTGAAACTGTACCATAAAGAAATAGAAGTCCACTCTATACATATTAACAACACGTCAACGTATCTTATCTGTTCTATATGCATAGATGATAAATATTACACCTCTGTTCAACCAACCCTTCGAAGTACACAGGCGTGATTTTATTTATGTAGTTTGACAATGGATTAGTAACCTGTCATTAGTATAATTTTATTAATTTTTAACCATTTAAAACAACGACTTCACCCGACAAACACCTTCTTCTTCAGCTGAGCTGCTAGGAAGTTTGTTGAGACACTTCTTCTTCCCAGCTAAAGTACTATAAGTGGTGAAGTATGGGCGATTTGGGAGACTCTCTTATGTAACTTTGATGTTCATAAAGTGCTGATTCTCAGCCTAGTTTGAATAATGACTTTTGATTTTGTTTTTTTTTTCTACATTTTGTTGTTCCTCCCAAATGTTTCGCAATTAATTGTACCTAAGCCCGGGGGGTATATGCCTAACACACTATTAGTAGCAATAGCTTGTCAATAGTTTTAATTTTGACAAGGGTACTGCTTTTCAAAGTATTTTCGTTTGTAAAAGGAGGACATTCGCGTATCCCTCGCTGACCCTTCTGAATTGAATATCTCTGGCCCATGACACAGCTCCTAATCACAAAGTATATCAATATGGTCCAATAAAAACGTCAAAATCGAATCAGCGTGTCCCCTCGGGCCAATCAACTTACGCTCCACGCCGTTATGATGTGACTCTATGAGACCCCATATGCTATGTATGTGTAACATCTTTATTGTGCTACAATTTTATTAACCCATACTAATAAACGTATTATATGAATAGTTACACACCGATTTCTCTCTTTCAGTCGTTAGTAATTTGACTTTCGAAAGAAGAAGACAAAGCGTTGTGTATACAGACGCTATACAACATTTTCATTAGTAAGCAGCCAATCGATTCTGTAAAAATCTCACCGTGATAACTTAGGTGAAGTGAGCGTGAAGTGAGTTATCAATAGAGGCAATCCCTAACATCAGGTGGAAATGACAGCTCACTTCACTTTAGTTTTCACGGTGAGATTTTTACAGAATAGCACTGCAGGTTATAGTGGGAAGATTTATTTTTGTACCTAATGGGAAATCAAAGCACATCTATTAATGCTTAGGTTTCTGAGGAAAGCAGTTCCATCATGTAATAACGGCCGACATTAAAATCCGTTATTCAGACCAGCAACCTAATTGCGTACAACACTACTAAGTACCTAATGTCAATCTGAATCATTTTGAAGGATATTGCTAATCAATTGCTTCATATGTTCGAAACATTTGTCTGCTCAACAAAGTAAATAACGAAATGAATGTTGTTGAACTGTGAAATTAAAGGCCATTGCAACTGATAGCGTGTTAATTGTGTTACACTGAATTGCCCCGCAATTTTTAACATTAAGGTGTCAAAAACGCTTTGTATTTGAACAGCGCTTATTGTGTGTGTTCACCGCTTGTAACACAAAGCAAAAGTTGATATAAATAAAATACAATATATTACTATGCAATAAATAAATAAAACGAACTAGACGGGTGCCTAAGTGCTACTTGCGTGGCGGTCGAGTGTGAGTTTCTGAATAAGTTCTAATAAGTATAGTGGAAAGTTTTTTCAAACAACCAGCGTTAAGACGCAACGTCTATTTTTAAAATGTTTTCCGGAAATATGTAGTTGATTTTTCGAACAGGAAGTTCAACTTTCAAAAGGATTTTCTAAATAACACAGACATTAACGTCATAATAATCATTACTATATAATTCAGAAAGAAACGCTTTAATTAGTTGGCACACAGGACAAAATCTTGACATCTTAACTGAATGCATATGGCAGAATAATGAATTCCTTGTCCATTGAGCCGTGCCTGTTGATTAACCCGTAAACATTCATGGGGTATTTTGGTTCGGTTCAAAGTGTGGGGTCGGGTCACCCCTATTTTGTCTTGGCACGTGATTACCGATATTGGGGGGCACGATCCCAATTCACTCGAACACCTCTTATTATCTGGCTGCCGATTGATGCGCGTCAGACTTGTTTTTTTTTGCTGTATATTAATTACTGAGGGTCTCTCTTTTGAAAGCGATGTAGAGGAAGATATCTATACTAATAATAAAGCTGAAGATTTTGTCTAAACGCGCTAATCTCTGGAACTACCGGATTCAAAAAAATCTTTATTTCTTTCTTTAGGAGCCGAGCAAAAACAAATGAAAGTCAGAAAGACGCGAAGCGCAAACTAAGTAAGAGCGCGGGCAGGCAATGCGATGCGATGGGGTGGGTCGGGTGCCAAAATTTTACCCAGATGATGTCGCCGGCAAAACTCAAATAACAATATTATTGGTGACGCTTTAAATGTGAGTTAGTTAATTAGTTCAGGGTTACAAACGGTGAGAAAGTATTTTGTCGTTGGATACAAAATCATTTAAAAAAGCCTCGGACAGTTTGAAATAGCCTGATTCTTTAGATCAAAGCGCTCGTGTCCGTTACAAAGCTAGTAAGATCGTTTGCAGGAAAAGGAAACATTGAGTGCTAAATCACTGGAGCGTTCAAAGGGGTCTGTATAAGGTTTTCCATTGAGTGGTGTCCTTGTGTGGTCAAACTGACCACAAGACCTGCTGGTAGCCGCAACGGTCGACGAAGCAGGTAGCGGTTAGGAAAATTGTTAAAAGAGTGGTAGATAAGTATGAAGACCATACCAATATAAAATGAAGTAAAGTTGAGATTATTTCAACTGTTGAAAGTAAAAGCTAACTCTAAGCGAAAGAAGAAACTAAAAAATATACCAAAAAAAAATCAGTCCCTAAATAACGCTCACTT
Source organism: Globia sparganii (assembly GCA_949316385.1). Lineage (NCBI taxonomy): Eukaryota > Metazoa > Arthropoda > Insecta > Lepidoptera > Noctuidae > Globia > Globia sparganii. Next base: position 9,716,678 of record OX438671.1, read on the forward strand.
GAGCTTACAAAATATTTGTTACTTTTTAAACGTCTGTGAAAGATATAAACAGCCCATTCAAAAATCGAACGAAAAAAAAGTAAAATAGGGATGTGAATAACGTATGGTCGAGGTTAATTGTCAATTTGTCGCTCGTTTATCGTTATAGAACGTGTGCGGTGTCGAGATCTTGTCTCCTTACATCAAGAGCCGCTACTTTTTAAACGTGCCCTGATTTATCTGGTGATGTTGATCCCCCTTCTGATAAATTACCCTTCAAACGGCGTTAAAAAGTAAATTATTGGTAGATTAAATTGTGTTCCATTGTCAGTGAGAGTGACTTATGAGGTTTTTTGTTGTTTAATTTTGGAACGACGACGTTTATTTGGAGTAAGTGTAGTAGTTAATGGTTTCCACTTTACGTAATGTACAGGCGATGCAGTTATAGCTATTTTAGTACTTACCTATTAGAAGAAATGTAAATTACAATGATGTTGTATTCTACTCTCCAGCTTAGTGTTACAAAAACATTTTTCTCGCAATTACACGTATATTTGTATCCTTAGGTTTAATTTTTTAAATTAACCACAAAGAGATCTACCTACCGATCTAGACTAACTTGTTCTTGATTGATTGGCCGGATAATTGGAAATTTATGGGGAGACCATTACCCAGTCAACAAAATCAAAAATCAACTCAGCCTATCGCAGCCCACTGCTGGACATAGGCCTCTCCCAGTCTGCGCCACAACACCCTGTCTTCCGCCTTCCTCATCCAGTCCATTACCCAGTCATTACCCAGTAGTGAGAAATTAATTAAAAAAAAAACTCTAGCACTACAAATAATGTCATGTTGATTCTGCTCTACAAACGTTATCTCTTGAAACATTCACATTAAACGTTATATTTATTCTTAATGGAAATTTGTAACAACAGGTTCGGAAGACAGTCGGTCTTTTATTCAAATTAGTCGTAAAACGCTAATGAAGCAGTTTCGGGCAAAAAGTAACCGATTAAAGCTGAGTATAAGGTGTAGGTACAGTTAATAACGTAGGTAACCGTTATTTACAAAACATTATGAACACATCAGGCTTTATCAACATTTTGCGTACCTACTCGTGACGATTTTCAAGGGAAATAATTTTATGTCGCAATCGACTGTGCATAATCCTAGGCATATTGATTGAGAAAGTATTGAGTAAGTAAATGAATCCATGGCCTCAGAAAAACACCACTGGATCGAAGGAATAAATTCATTACTCAGTGACTACCTACTTCACTATTGAAAATTAATTCAATAGACATTTTTTTTAAAGATTGTAGTAATTTGGAACGGGAATTTTTTTTTTGCTTTCGAGAAACGAAGTACCTAAAAATTTTTCCATAGTAGGATGTCACTGGAATTTCCACCGAATCTTGTTTACCTACCTACGAACTTGCGGTAGGCTGTTTAGAATGATGTTGCTGCCCAACTTTTTATTATCATTCCGAAACGGCTAGTCAAGACATCTACTTAGGGAAGGAAAAACCTGAGGAAAAGTTATTTTTATTCCTTTCCTGAAAGCTTACATCTCTGCTTCCACTGATCTATATATCCTTAGAATATGATCCGATCCTAATAACTTTACCTTCAACAAAAAAGGTATAAATATACTCAATAATAACGTCGAAAAATCACAACAAATATGTCATATCCTGCGAAGCGGACGTAACTAGCATCGTCCCTTTAATTAGTAGCCGGAAATCGCCTAGCTCTCCCTAATGAGACGCGCCCGGATAGACCGGGTCATTTCTAATTATATGTATTATAACATAAATAATTGTTTAGCATTGCATTTTTGCGACTAATTGTTAATTGAAGTTGTGTTTGATCATGCAGAATTGAAGAACTAAACGTTACGAAAGAAAAACCACGGAATTAGTATGTACTATAAACGAGAAAAACAAAACGTAGCAACTGAGACAAGTAGGTTTTGTTTTCGTTCCAATACCTACTCAAGAAAATACAATCTCAGTCCGTTATCAAAAGTAATCAGGCTTCGAGTTTTCTTAGAAAATTCTAAGTATAATGATATAGATGTTCTTTGAAAACTTGAGTCGAAGAAGTCCGCTACGATAAGGTTCAGAATTACTGAAAAACATGATTCTCCTAAATCACAGTTAGATTAATAAAATTAAAAATATTCCAGCTTGATAAAAAAGTATTCGATTCGAAATTTGAATTCCTCATTCATTTCAGAGCTGGGTGTTGACTAGAGTACACGTAAATCACGTCAGCGATTATTCTTTATGGTCGCACTCACTGACTGACGGTGTTAACGTCATAACACTTCAAGGCCTCTTTATCTCACCCCTGTCGGTTATTAACGATTCTTTCTTAATATGATTTAATGATAGCTTCAGTTTATGAGAACGTCTGTAAATAAAAAAATATGGAGCGGCTGGATGGTATACTCTCCTGTAATTTTCTTTGTATGATTTGAATCATATTGAATATGTTTTTGTAGAAAAAATACTCGATAAAACAGTATCAATTAAACGTAAGTAGGTATTAACGTAAACTAAAGTAATAATGAATCTCTAAAAAATAATAAGAAATCTACCTTATTTGTAATTGATTAACTCCTCAATGACCAAGTGATCCTTCCCGACTATCATAATCACGTTTCGTATAATTATTCTCAACCAATTCGTCACCCGAACCCTCTCGAATAATCATTAAAAATAATACAATACTCTGTAACCCATTCGTAAAAAGTTCCAACAGTTTTTCGTCGTACTCAGCTAATGTCGAAACTCATTAGTGCAGCTTAGCGTCAGTGTCACGGACAAGTTTAAAAATAAAAATAAAATAAAAAAGTTAAAAAGCGCGGGATCTTTAACATAAGAACTCGAGTTTGTTTTCGATACTCCTTTCTTCTAGTCGTTGATTGATTTTTACCGTATGTATGAAACTACTTTATTGTTATTTTTGTTTGAGCTGAAAACCTCAAAACTGGCAAACGTAGGTTTGAAAAGCTAATCGTCTTTGTAAATACATTAATTAGTTGCATGTTGTGTACGTCTAGCTGTTTTTCTGTAGTCTAGTTTTTGTAAATTATTATAAACAGACTTGGTTTCCTGAACACAAATGAGTATTGCGCTTTGAGCACTTTTAAATTTTCATTTGCAGTTTTCTTTTTATTTATTTTTCTTACTATATATAAATGTTGTTCATGAGTAATTTATTTAATTTGAGCAATATGTAAGAGACGCTACTAATTATAATAAACACAGAAAACCTTCAACCCAATATTATATAAAGAGGGTGACTTAAGAGTGTAGAGAAATTTATGCCGCATGATAGCAACTCACAGAAACTTATAATTAACTAAAACATAAAACGTAAATAGTGAAAGTAAATGAACCTACGAACAATATCCCAATAAAAATAAACGGCATTGCAAGTTGACCAGGGCGGTCACGGTCCAGTGGTCCGGAGCGACACATCCGGGGATATAAGGACACCGTAGTGTTACCCTCGTGACGAATGTGACATTTAAGCTTATGCAACAAATAGGTACCTTTATTGAAGGAAATCATAATCATCGTACCTAATTACTTTCTTAGAAATGTAGTTTTATTACACGATATCTAGCGATACCATAGACAGGTTTTCTTCATACATATCCGAAGATTTAATTTTACTTTTTCAATAAAAGAAATAAGATAAACCCAAAGCTACTTCTTTTATACAGTCAGTGAAATTACTTGTTAAGCAAATTGACAGCCTACGTCAATTTCATACAATTGTAAAAGAATGGCAGTTGTGTTTGAATACCTACATAAACAAATACAGACAATTTTAGTTAGTACTTAATCTGTATAACTAGGAAAGTTATAAGAGCTTACACTACCTCAGCTAAAATTCACTCTTTATCTCGCTCGCACGATACTGCTCGCGGACTGAGTGAGAGCGAGGCAGAGTGCGGTGCTAGGCGGCAGGCAGCGCCAATAGTTTAGGTATTTGCTTTTTACGGTGAAAATAATGGTAATTAAAAAAAAGTAAATAACATAAGACCTGCTTTATAGTTATTTCGGTTATCATGATCGGTTATCATGATCTAATTTGAAGTATTTTTTGAATACCAGCGGTTTATTGTTCGGTTTGGAGGTAACTTTGGATTTTTTTTCTACCGAGAAAATTTTATGAAATCGTGTTTTCGTCTAACATAAGACCTAACATTAATCCTCAACTTTACCATATATTTATTTCAAATGAATGCTGCAGTATTTTCGACATAACGGAGGATCACGCTAAGCCATTTGAGGTAGTATAGGCCCTTTTTTTTTTTTTTTTTTTTTTTGTGGATGGGAAATCATCCAATGACCCCTCCCGCTCTGGGTGGAGCAGAAGGGAGTGTCAGACTCTTACTGACTAAAACCCACCCGTGTTCCTTCCTTAGCCCTTTGTGTTCCGGGGTAGCGGTAACCCTTTCGGACAATCCCGCTGCCCCGGCAGGCTTCGGCCCTTTCGGGCCCCTTCCTTGCTGCTGACATCTCTTTGAGGCGCGCGTGGAACACGTACGCGCCGTCCGGCACGGGCCTGGTCCTGATCGGACGGAGAGTTACCCATTACTCTCCGCCCGCAGGCCCGCGCCTACGGTGGCCGGGAGTCGTCTCGCGGCTCCCGACGCCCGGGGCGTCTCCCGCGGCGGCTGGGACGTGAGGCCCTCTCCCTCAGCCGTCCCGCTAGTATAGGCCCTTAGGTATGAATGTCAATGGCCATAAGAGTAGGGGAAGACCAAAGAAACGATGGATGGACTGTGTGAATGATAATATGGTTAGAAAGGGGGTGACTACCGAGATGACGACTGATAGAGAAGTATGGAAGAAAAATACATGTTGCATCGACCCCGAATAAATTGGGATAAGGGCAGGAGAATGATGACTCAGTCTGTACTTACATATTTATTTCCTTGAATTTATATTCGACTTTTTCGCAGCCCTACTTAAAAGAGCAGAAACAAAACACACTCGAACCATAAATATAAATTATTTTCCATGCTACTTTCTTAATCATACACATTACAAATGAGTTCCAAGGCCCCGTATACCGGTTTCTACGCCCAGCTAATTACAAAAACGCTACTGTTTTCATTTGAAAACAAAACCAGTCTAGGCAGCCCAGAGTAAGTTCTGCTGATTATAGTATTCTTTAGGAAACTTGTATATGGAAACGTGTTCGAGACATGGACAGTTGAACTCCTTCATTAAAGAAGAAAACCGATGGTACATTATAACTTTGTAAGGAACCAGTTTCAAGTTCTAGGTTCTAAACCCGTGGGGTAGTTGCGTAACACGCTGCCATCAGCAATGGCTTTCATTTTGACAGTTCAACAACATTAATTGCGTTATTTACGTTGTTGAGTAGAGAAATTTTTCGAACTTATGAGGCAATGGATTAGTAATATCCTTCAAAATGATTCAGATTGTCATTAAAAGTGTGTTACACAATAATTAGGGTAGCTAAGACTGTTTTAGTTTATTATCGTCGTCGTGTCGTGACTTTTTCATAAACTAAGTTAGTTAGTAGTACCTATAACTATACAAGGTGTAACATAATTAACGCAAGACCTCATACACTTCAATTTGAGTATTGAGTTAAAAGCATAATATAATGACCTAAACTCATTTTTTTTAAAGCTTGCAATTTTTTAAAGAAAATCGTGTTGACACTAGCATTACTTTATGCATTTAAAATTGAGTCTTAATGCCTTGAAATAAGATTTAATTTTATTTGGTTCAGTCGGCGGTCAGTATGAAAAATACACAATTTTTGAAAGAATACCTCTATTAAAAGTTACTGAAACTACTTTCAGGACTTGCGTTTATTCTGTTAGTTTTACAGCTTGTATGTTTTGTTATCTATTTCGTGTAAGGCATCACCTAAATTGGCCCAAAGGCTTTTACTGAGCGTTTCTGACCTCAAACGCTTAACTACGACGTTTTACTATCTAGTTTCAGCAATTTCCAGCCATCCCAGACTATTTTCAGCACAAAATAGGTAGTGTTTTCCCTGAAAATGTTACTACATTTAGTAGGTTTGGTTTGGTTGGGCTTGATAGGTTGCGTGTTAGTAGTTTTTTAGCATAACGTAAATGAATCGTGTGCAATTCAGCTTACGCTAATAGCTTAGGAGGTAGTGACTTACTGCGAAGTGAAGGGCCACATCGTGAGGGAATGTTCAACAGGGTAACGTCTACTGTAGCGACCGCAGCCAACGAGGGCTGATGTTATGTATCTATAAACCGGGCACATACGGTCCTACGAATCGAAGTAACACGTTTGTGTGTTCACTTCATAATAAAAAAAAACAAGAAATACGGTTGTAATACTTGTTTATCTTGTACATATTTGGCATTTCCTTTAATAAACTGATTTGATAGTCAAATCCGAGAATTTTAATTTAAAATTCGTTGGTGTCGTTAACCTTACTAATTTATTTGACCGGAAACTGTCTTTTGCTCGATAGGTAGGTGCTTGAGTCTCTCACTAACATAACTAAGTAGACCAAATTCAACATGAAAGATGTTAACAAAATTTTGTAACAAAATATTTAGATACAAAAGTGTGACAACGGGCAAGCAGCTTCATGTACTACATGGACTTTTTTGGCCGTTCTTCTCCATAGGAATCTTGCTGACTGACCGACAGACCGACACCTTGACAGTTGAAAAGTGCCTGTAAATGTTTTAATTGAAATAAATGGTTTGAGTTTGACTCAAACACACAGGCCTAATATGAGAATCATGATAATGAAATTGTAGTAGTACCAATAGTACCTACCTTGGGTAGGACAGTGAGGTAGACGAAGAGATGACCGATGGAGTAAAGCTGTGAAAGAATGGTGGCCAAGGTTAGCCAAACAAACCAGGGCCATCCAAAAGCGCACTGGGTTCACGATATAGAAAAAGTCGCGGGAAACATCTAGATGAGGGACGCACAGAAGCGGGAAATATGGCAGAAGAAAGAGGAGGCCTATACCCAGCAGTAGGTGATTCCGGGCTGAAATGATGATGATGACAATAACAAAACATAATATCTGTACCTACAGTTACACTACATTTTTAACAGACTTCAAAAAAGGAGGTTCTGTATTCGACTCGTATGTACTCGACTCGTAAATCTTAAGTACTGATTTTGATAATTCTTTCATTAATGTGATCTACTTTCAGGAAGGTTTTAATATACGATACATTAGGTAATTATTCTTATGTACGAAGTTATATGCATGATGTAACAAATCTACTAACCTAACAAAATAAAAGGGTATGAAGTAAATTTGAACAATATAATTAGAGATAAAAAATACATAAATGATTAAAAAAGATACCAATATCACTCAGTAGAAAGAAGAGAGGTTTTTGTAGTCGCAGTCCGTTTTTCTTTTTTTAAGTGCGAAGCCACAGGTCACAGTAGTGATAGATAGTGGAGAATAGATGAAGAGAAGATGGTCCTCTGGACTTCAGCGTAGTCACTCCGTCAAGATATGAAGTCAAAATAGTAGTTTAGTTAAGTTTAGTTGAGGCTTGACTTCTGTTGTACTTTTCCTTTAGTAATTGGACGTGGTCTGTAGCGGAGATGTTTCTTTGAGTGAAACCAGAGCAGAAAATCCAAATAATATGTCAGAGGTCCTTTTATATCAGTCTCCCATTTTTTTTTTCATCTTCACTTCTTTTAGTTCTTTCGAAAATTGAAGTTTTCTTCATAACATATGCTCCTGTCATGAGCTTGAAGCGGCCAGAAATATTTGTTTAAAAACCTCTTTGATGAATACTGAGAGAGTGTTAATTATTTTTATGAATTTAAATTAGGATACAGTTATTCAATAAACAGTCACAATTATCTATAAAATACAATATTTGAGCTAACATAAACATAAAAATAATTTAAAATTATACAAATCAAAAGCAACCTTCATGGACTAAGCCAGTAAGAAATTACGAAAGAAAATTAACAGAAAAAAGTAATAGCAGTTTGACAGCCTGACGTAAATGTCATAACAATGAAAACTATAGAAATATTTAATTTGGTAATTATATAAGGAAATGAATCGTTTTAGGCCGATTCGCAAAATAAAATGTAAACCTGATAAAAGAGTATGATGAATAAATGTGAATGTATGTAAAGTGTAAGTATATACATAGGTCTGTAGTAGATAGATGCTATAATGAATGTACTGTATCTTCGGCATTTCTATGTGAATTTTGATAATTCTTCTAGTCGGTGTCTTCAATTCTTCAATGCACTAGTGTTAATTGAATTTGCGTGGGGTAGGTAGCTAAAAAGTGAAAAATAAAATACCTAGTTTTTGCAACAAAAAAAAAAAAACAACCGACGTCCAAAAAAACAACAAAGTGAAGAATTTTTAATTTCGGAAGTCGGTGTCAAAAAATGAAAATGCGGAACCAACGACACAGACTTCCGAAATTGAAGTTATTTTTTGTTTTTTTTTTTGCAAAAAAAATTTTCATTTAGGCAATCAATACTTTTTCTGGCACCCGTAGTTAAGTGAAACAGAAATAATATCGCGTTTGTAAACATTGCAAACGAAACCACGTCGGTATATGGGCCAGTGCCAACTCGAAACTTGCCGTGGCCAGTTTTCTAAAGAAAACCAATCGCTTAGCATAAACGCTACAGCTTTTTCATGTCCATTCGGATTTCCTCTCATTACTTAATCAGCAGGAAGGGATCATTGATAAATATAAGCGCCTCTGAGTACTTTCTAAAGTACTTACTTTATTTAGTTGCACCTCAGTTCCGGTGCTCGGACGTTCTCGTCACTTTATAAGAGATTAGCTTCTACCTTCGACTTGTCCGCGTGAAATTTCTTGTTTCCCCGACCCGTCCCGTCACATCGCATCGCCTGCCCGCTCCATTACCTACTTCGTTTTCGCTTGGCGTTCTCTCCTTTTTGCTCGGTTCCTAAGGATCCTATCGTCATGTTAATATAGCCTGCCCCAAGAATTGGGTTATCAAATGCAAAAGTTTTTTTTTTTAATCCGACTGGTACATCTAGTAGAAATAACTATTTTAGTGCCAAACACGTTGGGCGCACGTGACTGACGTTTTACCAAGATGACGGAATTGTCACTACTGACGACCGTGTCTTTTTAAGTTCTTTAGGCACCTTTTTTTCCTTTTTGTTGTTTCCATATCGTTGTAAAATGTACTGATTTGGAGTCTCTTTCCAAAACGAAGCTTAGGTAAGATTTTGTCAAGTTTCTACATAATTAACAGGCAACTAGGTTCATAAATCTTTGAAAAATCAACTTTTTCTAAACGTATCTTGTAACTAATTTAATATAGCTCAGTAGGTGAGCAACCAAACAATGGATTTTCACGTAGGTACACCATTATCAATTTGTTACTCAGTTTCCCCAAAAAATAATTGAGTGCATCATCCTACTTCGTCATTCATTTTATCCAACACCCTGTGTGAGTGCGGTGCTTCTCATCAGACCAGGGGCCCAAGTCTGCTATTTTTAAAAATTCGTCATTCCAACACGATCCCATTGACATTTTGCTAAAACTTCGTAAATTCATATCTGCTAAATTGATAATGGTCGATCATTCGTCGGTCAATGGTCTGAAAAAAAAACTATGCTAGATTTCATTTAATATAATTATATTTTTACATAGGTATTACGTATTAGTGTTTGCAATTTGAAGTAGTAAGAAGTTCGTAAATAGCACTACACCAATAGACATTACATTTATTCATTTTTCATGAAAGTCATTATGTACGAGATTACCATTTTATGCCATTTCTTTCAATGGAAAGTCATAATGACGCCATTATATTAGTAGATTACCAAACTTGTCAAAATCAACAATTATGAAATCAATGATAGATCATTCTGACACTATTGTAATAGCAGACTTGAGGTCCAGCGGGGTAATTGCGTAACACACTATCAGTAGCAATGGGTTTCAATTTGAAAGTTCAGCAACATTCATTGCGTTATTTACGTTGTTGTTCAAATACATTTTTCGAACATATGGAGCAATGGATTAGCAATATGCTTCAAAATGATTCAAATTGAGAGTAATAGTGTGTTACGCAATTAGTTTGCTGGTTCCATTTGCTGGAGTGTCTTAAGTCCACCTCGGATGACCTAAAGAATGCCACTGATGCCGCAATCAACGTGGCCATTTAATGGGCTCAAATTACATAAAAAAAAAAACAACGAGGAAGAGTGCCATCGACACAAAAAGAAGAAGAATTCATTTTAACGTTTCTCATACAGCTTTATAACTTTGGCGGGTGACATTGAAGGTCTGTGAACTTTTAACTTTTGATACAAGGCCACCAAAACTAAACCTAAACGAATCCGAAACATATGTTTTTATGAATGAAACGCATCAATTATTGTTTATAGGCATTTCATTGTTTCATGTGAATTCTGTTAAGGCAAGTTTGGTTCTAAGAACATGAATACATCAAAGAACATTTTGTTTAACCTTAATAGTGGATTTGAAAAGGTTTCAAGCACCGGATCAATCCTAACGGGTTTCCATAACTGCGAATGCAACCTTGTTGAAACTGGATCATTAAAGGGGAGTAAGTGGAAAAAAGTGGTTGTGTGAGTGTAGCGACGACATTATTTTATTTATAGGTCTACTTGCTTACAAAAGTTCTAGAAATGTTCTTTTGCAGCAAAGATGAACTGATGGTTATAGCCTAGGGATTGTAACTTGTAATGGTAGCGAGCAGGTAAAATATTGTTGTCTCATTTGTCTCTTCTGATTCTTTGACATTTTCTGGTACATTTGGAAAGGAAAGTAACATGAAAGCTTCCTATTTGTGACTCTCTCTCTATCCTCTAAGCTTATCTATATGAGGAGTCCTAGCGGTATTCCGCAGCAGGTCGTATCTCAGGAAATAGGTAATAATCTATTTCTTGTGATTATTCCCATGAAATTCTGAGCTTTCTAAATGATAATAACTGTGTCCAAATTACCGTGACTGCAGGTCTTACCTACTACCCAACAGAGCTTTTTCCTTGTTAGTTGTTGCCCAGCAAAATTAAGTAAAATAGATTCCTTCCATCCGGCCCAAGAGTTATCTGTGTAAGTTACTATAGCTAAGCTAAACGAAGTTTAAAATATACATACCAGATCAAGTCTCAAGCTGAACGACACATGTTTGGTCGGCGGCGGCGCGACGGCCGGCGGCCCCTCGTAGAAGGCGGCCTCCTCCAGACCGTAGTCCGACTCGCTCTCGGCCCACTCCAGCTTCATATTGCTGGGGCTGTAACAAAAAGGATAAAATTTGTAAAAAAGGCGTACAAATGCTGCCTGCCACTATTATTGTGGTCTTCAGGAGAGTAAAAATGATTGCCGAAGTTTTAGAGCGAGCTCTTCCAGAAAGTCTGCTAAATTATACAACGTGGCGCTACAATGGCGACATTAATTTAACACACGGGTAGAGCTAGTGCCTATTAATCATATAAATTTTGATAAGTTAAAATAATTCGTAAATTGAAAAAAAAATGTTTTCAAACAAACTAAATAATAAAAAAGTAACTAAAATTGGGATCACCCTTGCAAAAATTCATTCATGAAATCACTTACCTATACTCCATTTACAATAAGATTAGAAATTTAAACAAACCTTTTTTACCGTCGGTTCAATCGATTTTGACTTCTATTTCGTAGGCATAAGGATGGCATTAAAAGCAGCAAACAGTTGTTATTGTAAGCACTTTTTTTGCTTTTAATGCCATCCTTATTCCTACGGAATAGAAGTCAAAATCGGTTGAATAAGCTGTAAAAAAGGTGTATAGCTGCTGGCTTACGTTAACTCGGAGCGGCAACGCGTCGTTTCGCGCGCTAACAATCGCGCAACGCGTCTTGTATGTACCTACTCGTGATCGGTCCGATTCTTTGACGGCTTATCAAAGAAACCGAGCGACGCAAGTGGTACCTACAGCGGAGGTGCTTAGTGTCTAACGGAGTATGCACTTTTCTAAATTTGAATGGGTGCCACTTTTCGCGCTTTAATATCCTATGGACGGCTCTGTGATGGACTTGAAAATTAGGATCATGTCCGCATATTCAGCTGCTGTGTAGTTCGGATGTGTATTTGCCATCACGATCACAAGTTTACACAAGCATTAATAAAATAACACAAATAAAAGCGTCCGTATCGCAAGAGATGTAAACGTACCTACTAGATTACAAAACGAAAACAAAGCAAATCGTCTTTATCGCAGTATCTAATTACACAAAAATAAATAAATAAAGCAAAAAATATTAGACACCGTAGTGTGAAGAAGTGTATCAAGGACACGGGTTCGGCTATCACTAGAAATGCAAAAAAAGAATTCGAGTTCGGTGCGGCGGCGGGTGGAAGGGAGGGCGCGCGTCGCCTGCGCCGCTCGCCGACAAAGGGCTATCTCTTTCCTTCAATTGGGTACTCTTTGCATTTGTTTCATCCTAATAGTATTGCTTATTCGTTCTAATTTCATTGATGCGATGTTATGATCCGTGACCCCGGCAAATGACCGCTGCGCGACAGTTCTTTAAATACAGGTTGCTCTAAGATGCCATTTTCTAAAATTTAAAATAAATCCGTAAATAATAACGTTTAATAGAAATATAATTTCTAAATGAAACGAAAATGTGAAAACGTATATGTTTGTTAAATTAATGTCACCATTGTGGCGCCACGTTGTATAGTTTGTCTGTGAAAGTCCACCTTTATTTCCGCTGTCAATCCGTGAGTTCTGGTTTGTGGGTGCTAATGATAAAAGAAGAAGAGAAAGAAAAATAGGTTTATTTGTCACAGAAATACGTGCAAACAAAAATATATTTAATTCTAATGACAGCATATAATAAAAACAAAAAATATCTATATACACGAGCACAAAGCAGATATAGTCGACGGCTGCACGTCATGACTGTGACAAGAAGGCTTCCACTCAGCATGATGCTGTGCTATAGGGGACCCACAGCACAGCGCTGATTTTCAGTGGTTACCCGAAAAGGACTTACCAAAGATTTGATACTGAGGACAATATGTGTCCTTTCAATTTGGTCACTCCTAAGAGTACCAGGCATCATCTTGGCGTTGCAGGTGTCTCTAGGCAGTCGTAACTATTAATTATAGTGTTTTATTTCGGAAAATGCAGATTTTTTAGTAAACATTAGACTTAATAACTAAAGTATGTTAGGAAGCATGCAGGTTGGACAAATAATTAACTATCGGGCAGTCGATTTTCCCCGAACTGACATTCAGGAGACTGTTCGAGCTGTCCCGAAGAAATGCCCACAATTGCATTGATTGTAACTCTACTCCACCTGCATTAAACAAGACTTTGACCGGGCGGACCAATCGGTCCTATGCCTCCAACGACTCTTCGTAAACCGGTTAACAAATGTTAAAGAAAACCAATAAATATTAAAGAGCGATGAAGAAATAAATCTCCGAGAGCCATAAAACAAAATCGAAATAATATCCAAAGATCCAGCTACAAAAAGTAATGTTTATTATTTGCCTATAAAATATACCTCGCGTCTCGCTACCGTTCACCCATCAACATTTATTTTTATGACTACCAGTTGATGCAACGTCGCTCCATCGAGCCCCATAATAAGGCTTCGGTAACCGCAAGCAGGCCTACTATCGCCAATATTCGACTATCAATATCTTTCCGTCTTGCTCACACGCCATAAAGTGGAAAGAAATAGAGTAGCCGTCAAATTAGTCGAAGCCTGGATAAGGTATTGAACCTGTTCCTTATATCGAGGCACCTACTCGCTCTATCCGTCTTTTGTTTTTTGTGTAAACCTGAGTAGGAATCGTGAAGTTTTTCTTTTTTGATGTTCTAAGGATGCTCTGAGTTGTAGAGTTGAATTTTATAACCGTTGAAGGTTTTTTAGTTTTCTGTTCAAGTGAATTAGGATGAGAGATGAATTTACCTAAGGCTTTTTTTTACTAAATAACGCTCTACAATAATTAATTACCTGTAGTCCTTAAGTCCATTCGTAATTAAAAAAATGCTATAAAATTAATTTCTATGTTTCTATCGTACGACGAGATTGAATTCGAAAATTAAAAACGATAAACAGCACTCCCAAAAAGTTCCTTAATACATATTATTTTTAGTCTATACATCGCTGCGCTGTTCTTCGAATCACTAGAGCATTTTATACACTAAATGTGTCGTCAGAATTCGGCTCGTCTGAAGCCGGCAGCGGCGTCGTTACGGCTAATATCCGCCGGATACGGCACGATCTGACACCACCCGACATTATTGTCTTGTAATTGAAGCGGCGTGTCGATTTGTTCATTCGAATGTAGGGGTGGAAAAGGGGAAGCCGATAGATAGCCCCCGAGCTCTAATGTTCCCTCAAGTCACCAAATTAGGACTTAGTGATTGAAAAGGATGCATCTAGTCAATTGTTTGAAGTTCGAACTTAATTTATCAACTTGAATGGGGTGGAATGTTTTCTTGAATGTCGCCGTTTATCTGTCTATCTATCGTTTTACCCCAGTATTGAATGAGGCTTCGGCGAATTTTCCTGCTTAGCGAAAAATCGAACTAACCCGGTGAATAATATGATGCAGCACGTCTAGTGCTGCCCAAAAACAACAAATTTTTCCCCACAACATAAAAGCTAGGCTATTTATAATGATGAAGTCATAGCAACAACACCTGAATACCTACCAAGATTAATAACGTTTTCCAAAGCAAATACACAGCACAATATGGACGCACAACTCAACCTAGCGCAGCAAATATGGACTCTATAGCCACACACTTTCTTCAAACCAAACTAATGACACTGAATCAAAAGCACGGTGAGAAAAACCGGAAAAATACTTTAATTTTCGACTATTATTACAGACCAAATATTACGCATTACAATACTGAATAATTCACGCCGACTATCAAGGCTCCGCGAATATCGTATGACTGTCGAATATGACAATGTACGCGTTATCTAATCACAAACTGATAAATTATAATTATCAGTGGGTACGTAATAAGTAACATAAATAGCGCATAATATCTACAAGCGGTGTTGTATCATGGATACCTACGTCCCTTCTAGTTATTAGAAATCAGAATGACACTCATTATAATTACGTTCTTCTTCTTTTCGATTCGAGTCGAATGTAATTATTCAGTTTTCATGGAAGTATAATTCAATTTAAATTTTAGTTTCTACGATTTAGATTTTTAACTTTAAGTAATAGCTGTGTATCAAGCAATAATTTTTGATGTGCCCTGACATGGTCTACAATGGCTCTCAGATCTAAGCCTTTTGTTAACATCTTGGTTTACCTTGTGGAACGCATATATGTAAATGAATATGAATCGCTGGCAAAGGTAAAAAATATTTTGTTATAAGTATATAAGGCAGAGAGGAGTGGAAAGGAGAAAAGCACCCCTTTCTCTCCCCCTTTCCCCTTTTTTTCTGTCTTTGCTCTGCAGTGAAGTCGGTGGACAACATAGGCTAAAAATAAATAAACAAAAATAAGTAAGTACTACTGGGCTCAACTTATCCAGTATAACATATTTGCGTTACAAAAGCTAGATGCGTCAATTTTTTTTCTTTATCTTACCTACCGATTCATTTTGGTTTCAAGGGTGCACAAATGCCGGGGCAGCGGGATTGTCCGAAAGGGTTACCGCTACCCCGGAACACAAAGGGCTAAGGAAGGAACACGGGTGGGTTTTAGTCAGTAAGAGTCTGACACTCCCTTCTGCTCCACCCAGAGCGGGAGGGGTCATTGGATGATTTCCCATCCACAAAAAAAAAAAAAAAAGGGTGCACAAATGCAAAATGACGGCACGCAAAAATTGTAAGTGTACTCAAAAATTACCTTCTAATTTTTATATAGGTGGATATTTAAATAGATCTTGTACAAGATAATGATACAGAAGCTTAGAGTATATAATTACAGTAGTTAGTACCGTAATTATATACTCTAAGTACAGAGGTTTGTCGCTACGGGGACCCGTTTCAATACCTGAAGTCCCGAACTCAGAGCCAAAGTTGCAGGGTCTTGTAATAAAACAGTGCTCTCCGACCTATGGAACCTGAGCCCGTAGGCACGCAATTTAGCATGAGAGTCTGACGTCTTGGATCGCGTGACCGATAATCTAATAATTTTCTACCTGATTTCATTGAAATATGCCTTGAAATATTTTGGGACATCTGGGGAATAATTTCATATTTAGATGATACTATTTCGGTCGTTACCTATAGGATGAACACGTTTTGAATTCTCCAAACTTTTGGTAGATTTTAGTTTTGAATTCAGAGTGATGTTGCATCATAGACAAAGAGCAATCATAGCATCATAGATGCAGAACAAAAAAAAACATCCATACATTATTGTCATCTTGACACAACTTGACAGTTATAATTTCAAAGTAAAGGAGCAAAAGCGGTAATCGTTCTATAATATTATCTTAAATATTATCTTTAACTTATTAAAATAAAATAATGAAGAGAATAACAGCGAGTACCATTAAATGGGCAGAACTTGAACAGAGAGTGCCGCCCGAGCAACGAGATCACTTTTATGCTTTTAAAGGAAAATCGGAGGCATATTTGCGCCGGTAATAATATTTTGGTTAGGTATACCTAATTTTGTTAGCTTAGCTTTATGAGATTATTTGTTTATTGAAAATTGAAACTAAAGGCACAAGTTAACAATAACCGTTCAAAGGCTGCCTTAATGCCTTAGGCATTTTCTAACAATCTACCTTAGGGTGACGCAGAGACAAAACATAGTAGGTGCAATATGATAGAAAATTAAGTACATACCTAAATACGATGACCCATCATTACCTGAGATCTTGACTAGATAAGCACAAGGACATAAAAAACCCCAGTTGTTTCTGAAAGTCCAAGTACTTACACATACCAAGCTAGATTTATTATCTCTTTACCCTGGGTTGTTGTACAACTTCATTCCTTGATCTCAATTTTCACCAAGAAACTAATTATTTGAAAAAGATCGTAATCAGTGCCTGCTACTTCTACTTTACTTATAATTTTGCCAGAGAAGTAAAGTCCACCTTCCATCCCGCGCCACATGCCCTGTTACCTGTGCACTTGATGATCTTATGACTAGCGCCAGAGAGCGGAGTTAGCGCAGTTGAATTTTGGGCCAAAGATGTTTGAACTTTTTGCCATCAGTACGCGTAGAAGAAGACTTCTTCTTTTAAAAAATGCAATCTCTAATCCATCTGCTATCCAGATTCTGGCTAACCATTGTGCTCTCTTCGGAGCAGTTAACAAATTTTATCAATCCCGCGTAAAATGCTGTGATTGGTTGAATGATTTATCAACAGCCAACTGCAGCAGTTTCCGCGAGCTTGACAATTTGTCACATTAATTTTGAGATAATTTTGTTCGAGAAACTGGCACACAGTAACAGCGGACGGGTTCCAGCTACCATAAGCATAATCAGCCTTTAATGTTCCCACTGCTGGGACGCTCACTACAAGCCGCCTCAGTGAGAGGGAGTGGGCCAAAATCCACCACACCGGCCCAGTGGTAGAAGCGGTTAGTGGTAGAGTGGTAGTGGTAGAGGAGTCTTAGAATTTTTGGTTCTAGGACATGTCGGTTTCATCAGGATGTTATCCTTCACCGTTTTGAGAGCAATAAAATAATTTACACAAACTAAAGCTCCTGTCTGGGTTCGAACTTAGATACGATCTATACAACTCGTAAGTCGTGGCTATGTCCACTGGGCCACCACTGTTCAGTAGCACGGTTCCAGCTAGTTCCTATTATTTTGTAGCATGCTATCAAACCCTGCGGATGCGCCAAAGATAGACTGGGAACAGTACAAGAAATTAGTCCCAGTACCGGGGCTTGTGGAAAAATTTCAAGCCGCATATTCATCTTTCAAAATCCCATACCCTGAAGATAAGCTCTCGGCTTTAATCGATAAACAATGGTCAGAACTGCAGCCGAAAATCGCGCAGTATTGTGAAACTCAAAAGCAGCAAATTGCAGCGTGCGTACCAAATTTTATACAATATTTTGTTATACTTATTTGTGCCAAGGCATCTTTTTACTTGTTTTTCAATTTATATATATTTAACCATTTATTTACTTGACACACTGCGACAAGAAGAAAAGAACAGAAAAAAAAAATAGCACAAAAGGTGATGCTTATTTGTAAAGAAATTTCTTCCAGCATAGGATTTTTTGCCATAATAAAGTCATTTCATACAAATGACAGTTGTGATTTGAATAAACGGTTAATGTACATCAACAATAATTTCCCAGACTTTGTTAAATGTAGGTCAGTATATCTGAAATCAAGGAACTTTAGATTATAATTTAATCTTACTTAAATCTACTAATGTTCAATTATAATAGGATGGTAGCGTAGAAACGTTTTGTTCACAATCACAATCTTTATTGAACACATATCACATTCTTTTTTTAAAACCTTTATTTCTATTATCTTTTTTAAATTTAATCTTTCATCAAAAGCAAAGATCTCCATTTAAAAAACGCCTTTTTCCTACTACAGAGCGGAGAAGGAGATAGCAAGAATAAATGCTCTTCCAAAATACGAAGACATGACGATGGAAATGGTGCGTGACTTGTTTCCCGAAGATGCACTCGATCCCGTGAACAAACCTACATTTTGGCCGCACACCGAAGATGAGCAACTGGGCTATGTCGACCCCACAGCTAGGACAACCAAGTAACAAATCTTCTATCTAGAAGGTACATAGTACATCGTCATGTCTCGCTGATTCTTAAATACATTTTTTTAAATACAAAATCGGCATTCATTGCTTCCATTTTGCTGTTCATCCATATTCAGTATATTCGAAGAAATATATAAACAAATTTACATATCTACGGAATTTATAAAATGTTACTGAATGACCCTTTCATAGGTTTTCTTGTAATATTGATCACATGTGTGAATGCGAGGAGCAAAATGTTCCGACGGTGGACGGTCGCCTCGCCTTAGGCCAAGTGCAAACATCGCGTGACTTATTATTTTCTGATTAGGGTTACTGGGCAGCCGATAATCTGCCCAATTACAATATTCATCAAAAAAGCATCTGGCAAATTAGGGGTGAACGACCACTTATTTACATGACGGACTTTGATAAAAGTAGAATCACGAACAATGCTCCGAAATCCGTGCAATTTGCCATTTCATCTTTCTCGTTTCGGCAGCCCTAGGTGTGTCGCATTAAAGGGCTGCACTCCGTCTAAATATAGTGTCTTGTTCAGGGTCACCGCGGATACAGCGGCCAACAAGTTGCGCGCGGCAAATTATGATTGATGATAGGTTTAGATTTCACCCAGACAAGTTTCATTTTAATTAACATTGGTAGGATAATTTATCCGTAACACTATGCTAAGAACGATAGCTATTTTGGGATAACGGTTATTAATCTTTTTGTGGAGCAGCTGAATCTGAATAAAGCTGTGTTCGGATAAGCTGAATTTATGGTTTTCCTTTCACTTTTAACCTGCATGATTAGCAGTGTTTTAAAGACCAATGGTTTAAAGGATTTGGGTATAAAATGTTATTAAGATTATCAAATCGTTTTGTAAAATTGACATGTGCAATTACAAAAGCTTTATTATTGAATGAAGTTGCGCGCATGTGTGGGTGCGCAAGCGCAGTCGGTTGCATTTGACGCGCACTAACTGTTCCAGCCAGACGCCCGCGCCTCTTCCGAGAAAACTCGCTCTGTACGGTTTCATTATAACCGACGCTATTATAATGTAAGTACGACGCCCAACTATATGGCAATTTGATAGCGAATCGCCGGAAAGAGATCTCGAATATAATTAATAGGTACTATTGGTTGTTAAACTTCAGCTTGAAAATTGAGGTCTTGGACTACTGTACGGTAGGTACCTACTACCTAAGCTCCGAACGTATCATTGTATATTAAACACATTGATTGACAGGATACGCAATCCCGTCAAACATCCTCTAAATGTTTGACAAACTCGCAGTCGCCCACTCAATAGCAGAAAACGAACTCTTTATTCTTGAAACAACAAACACTAGTTCCGTAAAATCGTTTAAAAAGTCCGTCGCACGAGGATGGATCTATAATTATAACTGTAACATCCCTTTCCGTTTCCTCGACGTTTGAGGACCGTCACTGATAATCGCGGATCAATCGCCACCCTGGACGGATATCCGAGTATCCGACTGAACGCGACGCTAAGAAAATTAATCACGCAAGGATCAGAAGAAATCGTTCTAGACTAATAAAAATGTTAATATCGGGAAACATAATTATGCTGCACGATTCCGCAGTGTCCTCTTGTCACGAACATTTCCGTTTAACTCTGAACTTCTTCTTAAGTATATGGAAGGTATGTTAATGCAAGCAAAAGGTCTCTCACAGATCCTATCAGCAATAATACATCATCACGTCGTCATCACAGAACGTGATTCGCTTAGAAACAGTAATAAAATAAAACACACAGGTTGAGAGTTTGAGACCTACATTTCTTAGACCAAGATTTTACGCGAAATATCCGGCATAGAGTAGTAAAATCTTTAAAATCGAGACTTTAGTTTTCCAAAATACTTTGAAACGCATTCAAATAAACCGAATCGTAAAATAAACAATACAGGTGAATGTAAATTAGCTGTAAGTACATGTAATGGAGATTTTCTTTTGCATGCTTGTTGGGAAATCTTTCAAGACTTTCAGTTTATTCCGCGTAGTGCACAATGAGCGCAATGAGTGAGTGTGTCGGCCTTATGCTGCGTGGGTGGATGTGAAAGGGTGAGGAACGACCACCTGTTACTGGCTCGCTATATTTAGCAGCTATTCCTCCCGCCCTCCCGCCTCACACCCCTTCAGCCATTCATAACTCGGTGACTAATGTGTGAAACAGTTTTTAACATGCATTGCTTGCTTCTAACTCTAAAGCGCTGGGTACACTCGGTGCAATGCTTATCGGAAGCTTTTACGGTTCCGTTATAACAGGAACTACTGTCACGTTGTTGTTCCGTATATCCGGCCAGTAATTGCTTGATCGTAAGTATTCGTAAGTGGATCGGTCGATGTTTAGGAAATTAAGTGCATTTTCATAACTGGAACAGTTTCCACTTAAAGCATTTATCATCACGTTTATAATCGTAGATTAAGAACCGTTGTTCGCTACGTTGATATTTACTCATTTTAGCACGTGTATAGTGTAGCTGTGAGATTAAAATATTCAAACATGTAACCATCTCTGTGATTCTGAAACCGTGACCAGTGAGTTATAGAGCATTATGTTAATATCAATTTTAAATTTGACCCATCATTTGTCCCATCGACGCGCAACCTGTTTTCATGGATTCAGTTACAGTAGGTACACACGCCAGCACATCAA
The DNA here is from genome assembly GCA_949316385.1 of Globia sparganii. Classification (NCBI taxonomy): domain Eukaryota; kingdom Metazoa; phylum Arthropoda; class Insecta; order Lepidoptera; family Noctuidae; genus Globia; species Globia sparganii. Next base: position 9,738,058 of record OX438671.1, read on the forward strand.
GCTACCCGAAACTGTAATATTTTCCCAATCAACTTTGAAGCTTATGCTTTAGCGATAAATTTGAAAATCTGTTAAAGAAATTTGACAGATTGTAGTAGCTTGATATGCTGGCGTCTGTACACACGGCTACACATCATGCTATACATTTCCAGTTTTAGCTGACCTCGCATTGTATGTATAGGTTTTTCCTACAATCAGAAGTCAGCTTATACTGGTTATGTATAGCTTGATGTGTAGCCGTGCGTACATGATTTTGGATCCCTCAGCATTGAAATAAATTGCTGTTCACTACATTTTCACCGCTGTTTCATTGCATTGTTGTTTGCAGATTTTTTTTTTTTGATTACATTGTAAGTACCACCTTGTATATAATGACCGTCCGTTTCTATGATCATAGAGAAAATTTGAAATGTTTTTTTCTAGGAACTCATTCTAAAAATCTTAGCTCAGTAACTGGATTAACTACCCACAAAGGATACTCTTTTTTCTAATATGAGAGGACCTTTTTCTCCAGTTGGTCAACACCTGTATTAAAAAAAAAAAATTTCATGATAAACAGTGACCGAAATGAGATGACGTTGCATTTGAAAGCTTTTGATTGAGATCCTAATTGTCAGGCGCTATGATACTATCTTCAATACTACCTCTACAAAAACCTATTATATTTCTGTTCGCTGATGTTTGTTAAACGCGAATTCAAATCAGAAACCTTGGCCTACACCGTGGCGCGATGTGACACCCACTTGTAATGCAACACGAACTCACACAAAGGAATGCCGCTGAATAAACATTTTGAACAACACTACTTAGCTATAATTTATTTGACACACCGATCTTTAAAATGTAGGTACTTACTTAGGTACCAAATAAGTCAAGCACTTTTAAATTGGTGGCTACGGAAATGAGAGAAACTCTTCTCTAGAGGATTTCTTCCAGCCTCCATGGGAGAAAGAGCTGACTAAAACCCCTCAGCGGCCGTCTTCAGCATTTTAAAAGTCCTGAAATTATAAAACTATTTTTTGCATTTGTAATATGAGTATCATATTATGTGAATACATCGGGTCAAATCATAACCCGAATCAGAATATTTTACATGAAGCATATGTGAAAAGTTTCTGAATCATCATAAAGCTAACGCAGCAGAAGCGTATTTATAAGAAGCTCTAAGAGCTGCCCTGTGCTTACAACAAGCTCTTATGAAGTATGTTATAAAAGCATAGACGAGTGCCTTTCATTCAGTCGATTCAAATAAACTTAAAACAAACGCCGACAAATAACATTGCTTTTGATCTGTTTTGTTGTTCTTATTTCAAGTTGATTTTGAGAATCGAAGCTTTATAAACAAACTGCGTGGGAGTTGAAGGAATGCGCGAAGTATGAATTTGAATTAATTTAAGTTGAGCAGACGCTCGAGCCAAAATGATGTAAGATAAAAAAGTGTCCGACTTGTAACGATGTGTTACTATTTGCATGTCTTATCAAAATGGCCAAGGTTGAGTTCATTTTTAATTAGGTACTAATTAAGTAGTTGTTCTCATGGCTAATTGCCTTCATTATGTACCGTGTCTTAAAATAGCCTTAGTAAGTAGTCTGGTGGTGGGCGTTAATAAACTAGTCTCTACTAAGTTTTTTCATTTAGTCATTTAGCCCTCTACTAACTGGCAGTGTAAATTTCATTTTAAATCCATATGGGATAAGGACAGGACTACCAAGGGGAATCGTATTACCCAGTAACTGGGTTGTGAAGGTCAGATAGGCAGTTGCTCCATGTAAATGTATCCAGCTGCATCTGTTTAGACTGGAAGCCAACCCTAATATAGTTGGGGAAAGGGCTAGGCAGATGATGATGGCATGAAGGACAGGAGAATGGTGATGGTGTCAACTTGAAATCAAATCGGTAGCTCAAGAATTCTTATCGTCAAATCCATGTATGCCTTAGATTAGCTTGATACATCCCCCATGAAAGTAAAAAATCATACTAATATTATAGAGACGCGAATGTTTGTGTGTTTGCATGTTTGTTACTTTTTCACACACAAACGGTTGGAACAATTTTGATAAAATTTGGTATGGAGGTAGCTGACACCCTGGATTAACACATAGGATACTTTTTTTTATCCCAATATTCCCACGGGATCGAAACTTATGCGCGTGAAACCGCGGGGCGCCGCTAGCAGCATAAAATTAACACGAGTCTTAGCTTAGTCTGTTATGGAATATCCCAAAAGGTTGATGAAAACAAAGATAGGAGCCGAGTGCTTAGGACTTAATAAATAATTAAGATTAGATATGTCTTGATGTGTGTAGGTACATGAACGTTTTTGGCATCTATTAGTACGCTCGTAAGATCACGCTTATGGCCGCCTCATACAAGTCATACCTAGGTACCTTTGCATGGTTTTATGTAGAAAGAAAAAACGAGGAAAATGGTAACCAAGCCATTAAGGTAATGGGAACCTTACATGATTTTTAGAGCCTGGCTCCCAGTGTCCGAATAGCCATGGACTCTGGGTACCAGATTTTTTTTTTAATGAATAAGAATGAGTATGAAATTATCTGCAACACATGTAAACCTACATGGGGCAATATTCTTAAAAAATACAAACAAGGCAGATACTTAGGTGAATCATGAATTCATAATAGTTAAGAATTTAGATGGAATTATAATGTATTTCCTGAAACTGTTCACTATCTGCGCAAGAGTTGTATAATTACCTATGTATTGTATGGTCGTAGATAGATGGAGTTGGGTATCTACAGCGATATATTTAATAATATTTATATCAGAGAGTCGTCGACCCCAACACATGGGCGTGTGTGCGCATATTATTAACTGTTACAAGTTATCAGCTAATTATATGGTTCAATCTATTTTACATGCGGTGACTTCCTAAATACATCACGACATTTTTCAGCCCTATGACGAAGTAGAGCGCAGACAGACAGATCTTTTTAACGACTCAATTGGTGGAGCCGTCAAAATATACAATGATAACATCATCACAGCACATCTATGTATGTCGAGCCATAAACGACATGAAAATGAGTAATCGGGATTAGACGCGTTTGTTGTTGATCGTTACTAATTAATTCATAATTAAAAATTCTGTGCGCCCGCGCAGACGGCCGCGTCAACCAATTACGTTGCCCACGCGCTTCATGTGAATGTGGACACTATAGCCACGTACATTGGGTTCATTTATGACGCGATAAGGGTTGTGAATGAAGGGCAAGAGACAGTTGTTTTATTTTGTGCTATATTTAGTACAGCGACTGAATTGTTACTGTGCCAGCGGCGTACAGAGCGATATGTGGCGATTGGCATACTTGCACGTCGTTTTACATATAAATAGATGCTTAATTATGTATTATATTGATGTAAAAGTATAATTAAGTTTTTGTAATGATGCGTACATTCTAATATCAATGTTTTGTTAGTCATCTTCTTACGCCATCGTACTGAGAATCACATAGATCTAATATTTGTGACATAAAGCGTGTGTATTTCGTTTATACAGTCGTGCCGTTTTTGTGTGTGCGTGCAAATAGTAAACGAGCGAGTGTGGTGAACATCTGTTATTATCGGTTTCCGAACCACAAAAAATGTTTTCAAGATTTATTTCTCGCTAGTTTAGATTTCTGCCAGATAAACGGATTTTAGAATTTTTACGGCGGATTCTGTTTTAAACGGGATTACATAATCGTAATGTAGGTTCATGTTTTTATGCTAACGTAGTTTTTCTTTGTTGTGGCATTGTGTTGACTGCATTTAGCAAACATTTCGTTCTAATTAGATACCTACCTACCTACATGGTTGTATAAACTTTCAAGTACTTGCATTCATGCGTATTTTTATAGTTTTTTTAGACAATAGTCTTGCTAATATATTACCTGAATAGATGTAATATGTCGTTCCATTGTTCATTTTTTTTTCTATTAGTTGTTTACCTTACAGCGGTCAAGTGTTGCAGTTTGAGTTTGGCATTGTGAAGCCATTCCCAAATTATATTTCACCATATTAATCAGTGGTCATTTATGGATTTACAATAGCATACACTGTGTTACGTAGGCAGGCGTAGGTACCTACCTATGCGAACATTCCTTCAGTACCTATCTCTCTCAATTAAAATACACAGAATTCTCAAACCTTTCAAAGTTTGCCAAATCATGTAACGCCATTATAACTTCGTGTTTCAAATCCATATTCGCCATCGAGAAAGTGAGATCCGTTCCAAATTATGTCAGCGGGCGAGCGATGCGTCTACCTGCTCAGGGTTCGGTCCCGTTGCGTGTAAGGTGTACTGCACCCTACACGCACACTTGATTGGCCACCACGCACACAGGCACAACGTGCCTCTGCGCAGATGTCGCCTTTACGCCGCCCCCACCCCCGCCGACGCCTGATAGTGCACCGAACCTCAGCTGCGCTAGCTCGTCAGATGTTGATCGATAGATTTTTTTTGTTTACTGTGGGATAAAATGAGCGCCCGAGGCTGAAGAATTAGGTAGGGGTAGATCATTTGCACATCTTTGACTAGTTCTGTTATACTGGTTTTTCAAGTTGCTGGTGGCATTTTAACTGGCCTTCGTGCAGCTACAGATCAAGTGGATTAACGAGACTTCTTTTTGATGGCTCCTTGAATGATCTTTACTAAGTCATAAATCAGGATTATCTTGAGGTCATAAACTTGCCGGATTAAGCTATTCAGTTGTCTAGCTTTTGGGACTAACCAAAATGTTGAGAATTCATAACATTTGGCGATAACCTTGTATTTGGGACTTCAACGAACTGAATTTATCCTTGTAACCTCTCTTTTGATAAAAAGCAAAATATCGGAGATAGAATGACAATAGTCACACGTCGGGAGCATTTGACCTTCAGGCGGCCAGATAACGCGCGGGTGGTGTCTGATAAAACGATAATGGCGCATTGCAGAGCCTGATTCCCCGAGACACAGATAACTAGAAACATGGCTAATAGAATAGACGATCACATAACAATGTGATATAAATTCCATAATAAGATATCATAGATAACATGTTCCAACCGTGGCGCGTTTGGCAATGGTTAAATCAAGAGCGTCCACGTCCACTTGAGTTATAATAGCTGCTAGGATAGTTTTAAATCTTAGCAATCAGTTTCATAATTACCTACTACGTATTCAAGTAGGTACGTAGATACGATTTTTGTTGATAATAGAGGCGTTAATGCCAAACGTATGTAAGAACAGAGCCACAGTTGTCACATTTATGTTTAGAATGCGATGAATGAATTCATACACCATCCTGTACCCAGTGGCGGATTAACCACGAAGCAAGAGTAGCAAATGCTACGGGCCCCGCGCATTTGGCGGCCTCGCGCACCAATACTTTCTGACCATAAAAAATATCAGTTTAGACAGAAGACGTATCAAAGCATATCATAAAAATACTAGTTTTAGGAATATTCCGACAGCTAAAGTCTATTCCAAGAGAAGAGATAAAAAAAAATATCGCTTACGCGGATGATTTGGAGGATAGCTTAGGCGACGAGTTAGTGCAGTTTGCTGCAGTGCTATAATCTGATGTGGCTAGTATTATTGACAACAAGCGAGAAGCACGAGGCTCTGGAAGTGCAATTTTACAAGCTTGCGTGAGTTAAGGAACACGATGAGCCAAGAACGTCTTGATTGTCTCACTTTGATGAAAATTTAATACGATTTGCTCTAGAGGTCGTTATGAATAGTATTATTTCTAAATTTGGCCAAATTAAATCCAGAAAAGTTTGTTTGTAACAGTTTTGTTTTTTTTATTTAATACCAGCATAAACTTGTGATAATCTAAAGCAAACCAAGGGCCCCTTGATAGAAATTGCTACAGGCCCCGCGCTGGCTTAATCCGGCACTGCCTGTACCTACATGTTTCCCCGTTCTGAAATTGTCAAAGACTTGGCTATTTTGAAAACAGCAACCTGCAACAACCTTTTTGGAGGTGACTAGTTATTCGATCGCGCAGAGTAGAATGTTGCTAACACAAACACTAATATCATCATCTGAAGCCTAAAGTATTGCTGGGAATAGTTCTCTTCTCGTGTAACTATTAGGTATGGCAGAAACATGGCTCAGAAGAAAGGAGGCCTTTACATACCCGTGGCTGGTTTCGGGCTGAAATGTTGATGATTATTTTGAAGTCTGTCTAATCGCACGCCATTTAACTCGATACTCGGTTACTCTCATGCAGCTTCTTCAAATCACCATGCGATCATCGCTCCATCAGAGGGCGTCCTCTCCATAATTATGTTTGCCAATTCTTGGTATAAAAATTATTTCATTGCTGTACTTCTTTTACGATTGATGTTTGTACAAACACTTTTACACATCAATCATAATTTTAAAACTACATAGATGAGGTCGGCGTTTTTATCTGACTACTCTGAGAAGAAAGGCCCAAACAAACTCAGAGGTCATAGTCTCTTTTAAAGTCTAGACATAATCGTGGTCAGATCATGTGAAGATCATGTAGATTGGTGTCTGAAATTAAATGGTCTTTTGAGGAAATAACTACACAGATTGAGTGGATCTGTTCAGTCAGTGTACAGAGGCCAGCACATCAAGCTACCCCAATCTGTCAGATTTTCCCAATTGAATAAGAACCTTATTCCTTTGTACTAAAGTTGAAAATCTATCAAAGAAATTTGACAGATTGGGGTAGGTTGACCTGCTGGCGTCTGTACCATCTTTCATTTAACATGTGTCCAAAGTCGTTTTTGCCACGTGATTTTATCAGCCACGGTGTCTGGACTCTGGTCCATTTATGTGCCACAAATCTGGGCGCAGCTTAATAGAGTGGCCATAACTTGTTCGAATAACCTTCACGGTTCGCTGAGGTATCACGTGTAAGATATTTCATTTCACCAATAACCATTACGGGATTTATGGCGATTCAACAGTAATCGATAACTGCCGTACTCCGTTGAAACAAAAACAATGTGCCCCAATGTAATGTCGATTACGTTCCGTTATTGCACTTGCCCTATACTTACAAAATTTTACTGTTATCCATATGGCGAAATTTTAAATACAATTTTCGGATGAATAAGTTTTAGCTAGTACCTATTCAGCGTGAAAGGGGATTTGAAAAGGTACCTAATTATATCGGGAACAGCACCATCTCGTAAGAGGAAATGCGGTCGGAGAGACTTTTGAAAAAGCCTAAGTAAAAAGTCATAATTCGAGGTTTGGGTCTCGCCTATTTCCTCCTCCAATATTGGATCAATTTAAAAGATATACCATAAACCGATTAAGAAGGATATTTAAGGGTGGCAGAGACATCGACGCGAAACCTGTTACCATGGATTTTATTACTGACTAAACTTTTCTACGACGGGGGGTCTAGAACCATGTACTGACTTCATGGCTACAGTTTGCGCGTAGATGTGTCTGCCACCCTCTATAGTCTATACCTACTGAATCTACAACGCAGTAACTGGACGCGTATTTTCTGTTCCTTCCAAGAAACCTTGGTTCCCAAAATAGGGGAAACTAAGCTAATGTAGAGCTAACTGTAGGTATGTAGAGCTACATACAGTCGAACTGTGCCAGACATGAATGAAAAGCTGAAAAATGAAAATGTGTCTCGGATTCCAACATTTTCGTTAACTACTCTTGGTCAATAACTGGAGCGGAGGACTGCTCCACTTTGACTACTCTAAGAGTTGTAATACATTGAATCATTTCACAGGAGTATAGGAAAAGGGGCGGTCTTTTTTTTCGGAAATCGAGGAGCAATAGTTCAAAGAAATTCTCATTGACGATGGAGGTAGGCAGTAGTCACGAGTCAAGGGTATATTCTTGCGAACTGTGTTGTATCAAAGTATTCAAATTTAAACAATGATGAGAATGTTATGATTAATATTTAATTCATAAAAATTGTTTGACAGAGAGAAATTGCTTCATGATCTGTTGGCCTACACAGTCCAAAAAAGACACGACGGTTGGATTGTGTGAAAGAGGATATGGATAAAAAGGGGGTGACTACTGAGATGACGGCTAATATAGGTGTATTGAAGACGAGACTTGTTGCGCCGACCTCAAATAATTCGGATAAGGGTAAGGGGAGGATGTGGTCTACATTCTACACGACAGAAATTGGATTATTGTGTGGACTTATCGGAGTCAATTGGTACTTCTAAAAACGGGCAAGCGACAATAATTTTATTAAACTTGACACTAAGTAGTTGTTTTATTATGGGGATTATAGGACCTAAGCGCAAAAAAACGCAAGTTTTAGAAGCTATAAAAGTATATGATCGACTAAGTAAACAAAATCAGAAATATATATGATATTCTTCAGAAATTATATGCTATAATAATAGGTCGGGGCAAAAATATTTTCGTATTTTGAATCTATTGTTAGTAATCAAACCTCTTTGGCAGTACTGAATGTAACTGGCTGGTTTTAATACTATTAAATGTTGACATTCTAAAGATGCAATAAATAAAAAAAAACTAGTTCCCGCCATTTCTCAATTGTTTTTCAAGCAAGCAACATGAACGTATGTGACAAAGAAATTCGGTACATTTTAAAATTTTATTACAAAAAAGGTAAAAATGCGACGAACGCCGCGAATATAATTTGTGCGGTTTATGGACCTAATGCGGTATCAATACGAGTAGTACAAATGTGGTTCAAGCGTTTCAAGTCAGAAAATTTTAGTGTGAAGGATGAAGCTCGCTCTGGACGCCCTGTCACGGATAAAATCAGTGCCATTTTTGAAAAAGTGGAGCAAGATCGACATATTAGTAGTTATGATATTGCTGAAGAACTGGATGTTGATCACAAAACAGTTTTACGGCATTTACAAAAGTCTGGGTACAAGAAAAAACTTGATATTTGGGTACCACATGATCTCACTGAGAGTAACTTAATGCAACGTGTTTCCATTTGCGATTCTTTGTTGAAACGTAATAATTCCGACCCATTTCTTAAACGGTTGATTACGGGTTATGAAAAATGGGTCACTTACGATAAGAATGTCCGAAAAAGATCGTGGTCGAAGCATGGACAAGCCCCACAGACCGTGGCAAAGTCCGGCCTGACTCGAAACAAAGTGCTGCTGTGTGTTTGGTGGGATTGGAAAGGAATCGTCCACTATGAGCTTTTGCCGCCGGGTAAAACTATCGATTCTGACCTCTACTGTCAACAACTGATGAGGTTAAAAGAAGCTATGGAGAAAAACCGGCCGGAGCTGGTGAATAGAAAGGGCGTGGTGTTTCATCACGACAACGCCAGACCGCACTCATCTATAGCCACTCAGCAAAAATTGAGAGAGCTTGGCTGGGATGTGTTGATGCATCCTCCGTATAGCCCTGATCTTGCTCCATCAGATTTTCACTTGTTTCGGTCATTTCAGAACTCTTTAGGAAGCATAAAGTTAACCTCAAAAGAACACTGTGAAAACTACCCGTCAGATTTTTTTGATAAAAAATCTCAAAAATTCTACAGCAATGGGATCATGGCATTGCCCACAAGATGGCAACAAGTCATCGATCAAAACGGCACATACATATTATAAATAAATAAAAAATTAAACCTAAAAGATTTTTTTTTTTTTGTATGAAAAATACGAAAATACTTTTGCCCCGACCTAATATATGCGTGCTCTGAGAACGAAACTTTAAACTAACGTTCTAAAGGTAAGTCATTACAAAGAACTCTTGGTGAGAATGTTATAAGTTTGAAAGGTATTTCTATTTCCGGTCCGTTAAAGATTATTAGCAGATAATACTTAAGTAGATATATCCAGTCTAAACCAGAAATAATTCTAAAAACTTATGATATTACAATTCTAATATGAATCTAGATACCGAAACGGTCTGCGGGATTTTCCTGCTTTCCTTTTGATAGGGGAATTACTTGATTTACCTATTTACACAAAACAAAATAATAACAATAATGTGTTATTAAGATTATCAAAAAAATATCAATTACCTTTAAACTTAAATAAAGATAGGTGACGATATTAAGTACATAATATGCCGGAAAATTCTTGATTCCTAAGTGATTGGCATTGACGAACCACAGATCACGTGGTGTTTAGAATATGTAGTACATTTTCTCTATCAAAATATTTTGTTTTCGCTAACGACTTTTGTAGATACCTTTATATTTAATCTTATATGAATTTTCCCGTGATTAAATTTTTGTTGCTATGTGCATAGAAAATTTGCTTTGTTATTAGTTTTTAGCGCTGCTACGTATCAAGCAGTTTCACTGAGCCAAGGTTCGTAAAATATTAAGTGTTGTATTGCAGACTCTGAAGATATGTGGAAGTAAAATATTATTTTGTGTTGAGGTAGGTTTGTGTTTAAATTAGGTAAGTACTTGTTTGTGTAGTTTAATTAAGTTGTTTGCGTGCCTTTGGCTTTCTGCTCACATTTTAAAAAATTGACGGCAACGGGATCCTCTCAAAAAGGGCCGCGTAGTTTGGGTATGATGCACGTTTACACGAACTAATCTTGATTTCTTCATATCATGAGTGTTCCACCTCGTGATACTAATTTTTACAGTGACGTCATTGTTTCTTTGCAATAGCTAGCCGTTAGATTAGGTTTGTTTTACTGTATGCGCGTAGGTACAATATGCATAAGTAATGAAATTATTGAAGCAACGTCTCACTGTCCAGGCGCAGTCGGGTAGGTAAACACGATCGTAAACTTTATGATTTATTGTTCTTTATCTTTTCGCCACCTTGCCACTGATAACGAATAATGATCAATATTAATTATTACGAAATTAAATTAAACTTCGAGCAGTGAGTGTTGGTAGAGAATTCCTAAACAGTTGTCTATAAATAGTGTGGCTATCGGCGCGACTGCAGACAAAAAGCTACCTCACAGAATCGCAAGTTGCACGAAGGTGTGGTCTGCGGTATCCGTCGATATGGTGCGCCAAGCCATTAGCGGGATCGACTCGCAGCGAGACGAGTCCACTCGACTCGATACTCAGGTAGCGCCGGGATAAAAACGCCACTTGAAATGGAGCGGACGCGGCCCGGTCTCACCTAGATAACGCTCGCGATCGCTCGACAAAAAGAACAGTCGTGCCATAGTCAGCGATACACGGCGATACTTACAAATTCTCAAAAAGACCTCATTGCGATTTAGGTAAAGTGCCGCCGTCATATCGCCGTGAATCAGTCCTCAGGTCCATCTCCGTCTGCTCACAATGAGTCGCCCTAATCACCCATTCATGCGGCACGCACGTTGATAATAATATAAATAGGCCCAAACGTCCAATGAATGAACTTATAACATGTAAATTCGTCGCTCACAAATCGCGACACAGCTCGGCGCGTAGGCGTCGGGGCTTGAATGAAAATAAACATATTCGGTGTATTGCTTACCTCTCGATTTTAATAATTTTATCCAGATTAGCGGTATCGACACAGCACTTGGTAAAATCGTTATCAATGTGTTTTTACACTGAACTTGTGGGCATGTCACTGTTATGGACGAGGGGTATATTCGCGACGCTTCGAGGGACAGTACAGCGCGGCCGGCCGGTTGGATCGACACTGCGCGTGAACACAGGCTTAGGTGCGCCCGCGTCGCACACACACACGCGTATTCATTCAAATAACGTCGTTCCGAGGGGAGGGGAGAACTTATGAATGGACGTAGTGAAGCCATGTCGTATAGATACCGCTGATAAGGCGCTATGCAAGCATTATACAACATGATACGAGCGAGCAGATCGCCTCGCTGTGTTACCGCTACCTAATCAACTAATCGTTATACATCCCACTTGTCAGCGTTTTACAATACTTTACTTCATATTTCGACATTATAGACCAGATCTTACAAAATACACCTAGATTTATAGCTAATAAGAATAGCACAATTAGCATTATTAGCAAAATAATGTTTGAACATTACTATGTTTAGAATCACACAAAGATTGGTACGAGAGTAAAGTAAAGAAAAAGATAAAATTACAATTTAAATCATTTTTAATACTTTAGAAATTTATAATGTTTTCTTACTAATATACAAAGCAACAATATATCACTTAGATATGTAATACAAGTATAAATATTTAAGTAGGCGATTGTCTATGACGTTACATCGTTCTGTCGATCCGTTACCTACACATTCTGTTACAAAAGCCTTTTAATTCAGTCAATAGAGTATATTAGAGGTGTATTCTTACCAACTTTTTTGTCGCTAGACAAAAATATAAAGGTCTTACTTACACAATACAGTAAAATATTTTAAAAGGTGATCGTACATAAGAATATGAAATACATTTACTGAAGGCCCACTCTGAACAAGCGAAAAAACCCGTACTCTAATTGAATCGCTTGTTTTCAAAACAGCACTTGTCCAAAACTGTGTTTTTACAGGAGGAACAAAAAAGAAGTTTTTAATGATTAAGCAAATAACAGTTAAGTTGAACAGTACTGAAAAAAGAGGGTTGCCGTAAATTTTTTTTTTTTTTGTAAATTTGCACAAGTGCTGTTTTGATAACAAGCGATTCAATTGCGTAACACACTTTCAATTACAATCTGTGTGATTTTAAAGGATATAGCTACTCCATTGCTTCATAATGTTCGAAGACTTGTCTGCTCAACAACGTAAATAACGTAATGAATGTTTGCACTGAAAAAAATAATTTCTTACTACTACACCACATTAAAGTGATTTCATTAAGATTTACTGACTTTATGCAGTAATAAGACATGTTTGTAAAACTATAAAAACGTTTAATGATTGAACATATCTTTACTGAAAAAGTTTACTGTCATGACGGTAACATTTTGCCTGAAGCTAACTGTTTTCGGATCAGTAAAAAATACTGTTTTGAACGTTAGGCTCATAAGGAACTGTTTATAGCAGTTCAGTTCAATGTTTTCTTTTTTTTCATTTTTATTGACTGCTTATTTCTTTCAGTGTGAACTGTCAAAATGAAATCTATGGCTTCTGTTAGTGTGTTACGCAATTACCCCGTTTTTTCATACATTTTTGATTGGGAAGGTTGCATATTTTGTATGAAACCGTAGTTCCTCGCCTATAGCAAGAGTTGGTCGACCTCGCCTATACCGGGCGGTAGGCATGAGCGACTTTGAAATAGACATGGGGCAAAAGTTTTGATTTTATGTAAGTATGTATTGTTCATATTCCTGAATACTATTACCCCTTAAAATAGCTTACACTTTTATTGTAAGACGTTGTATTTAAAAAAAAATCGATAGTTATTTTTATGACAGTCCTTTGAGAAAGCCGGATAGTTTGTGTGTCTTGTAGTCCGCCCGCAGTTGTATGAAGTTGTGTAGTATGGAATGATCCAATTCCGCCTGTGGTACAGAAAAAATGCTATTAATTAGTGATAATGGTAAGCTACGGTAACTATGCTTATTGGCTCTACCGGTCAGTGTCCATACGTAAGTAACCTTGTAAACTCAAAACTCAAAGCATTTATTTCAAACCAATTGTGCCCGCGACTTTGTTCGCGTGCATGTTGGAAAACAATTTGGATTTCATGGGTTTTAATTAAAATTAATTTTATTCCCTATAACATCAGCTGTCTGTCAGTGAAAGTCCCGTCAAAATCGGTCCAGCCGTTCGGAGATCAGTCGGAACAAACAGACAGACAGAAATTACAAAAAAAATAAAACGATGTAGAAAGACAATAAAAGCGTCCGTAACAAAAAAAAACTGAAGCCTTGACATTGAAAAGGCTTGAACTTCATTTCGGTATTCCCAGGATATGCCGTGATTTACATAACACTAGCGGCCCGCCCCAGCTTCGCACGGGTGCATATTTTTTTCAACTTTCGAAATTTTCTTTCATACAAACCTTGTACCTACTGGCAATATTCGCAGTAAAATAATATTGCGATTATAAATTGAGATATAAACTATCCTATCTTTCAAGTTGGATGAAACTGCACACAGTGTGCAAAATTTTATTAAAATCGGTTCAGTAGTTTAGGAGTCCACTGCGGACAAACAACGTGACACGTAATTTATATACAGGGTGAAATTTTAATCACCGTTTTCCTCTTAAGGGGTTACTGTACTCATCATTATGAACAACTTTTAGTATGGGGTCAAACCTGAAATCGTGAACAAAAAAATCAGCTGTTCCCTACATTTTGACGATTTTATTGTTCAATTATTAATGTGATAAGTTGATAATACTGATACTCACTGCTTATAGTTGATCACAATGTATACTATGACATTCGTAATGGAAAACCCCAATAACACTTTGGGGGATCGGACCCAACTCCCAGCTTAGAATCGCGCTAAAGCCACTAGAGATAAACGAGGCAAATTACATACTGTTCGATCATGTGTGAAGATGTAGGTAACCTTGAACTTCCTTTGGCACTGTGACTAGCTGATCCGCGACTTGTGGTAATTGGCTACTACGGTGATAGTATACATCATGTGCAGTAGAGCAATTAAGAAGGGGCCTACGACCTAAATTGACTGTGATAGGTTGAGTTGATTGATTGAAGATGACTCAGTTTTTACATCTCTGTCTATGAAATAATTATGACGGAAAATATGTGCAGTTCAGAAGTAAATTATATTGCCCAAGACTTATCTTCGATCTGATTTCTCATCGATTGTTACAGAATGAGATCATTAAGAGATGAATACAGTTAACATTATATTAGAAATACTTTCCGGAACAAAGTGACAATAATCTACTCGTACCAATCGTGCCTGCAGAGTTCATACAAGTTTCGATAACTGGGTTCACAATTATCTACATGCATCAGTATTCATTTACTCATCACCCTTTAGATAGACTCACAAAAATACACGGCAACAAAAAAAATATATTAGCTTTTCCGTACATTTTTACCGTGTATTTATTGCATTTTTGTATGTAACAGCATTTTTTTTTAAACTATTAAAAAAATTCAGCGGTGGGACAATGGTGGGTCTAGAAGCGTGTACTTAATTGATGATAACAGTTTGCGCGCCGATGTTTTTGTATATTTCCCCTAAGTGAACAAGGGAATATAAAAACAAAAATCAGCTATATTCAGAATAGGTTAACTATTTTATGAACGCTACCTAGTTTGCTCTCGGAAATTACGTTACCATTTCACCTACCACATTTTAATCTTATTTTTATGGTTCACATAACACATAATTTACAGTTATGTACAGGAAATTGTGTGTACTAAAGCGAAGACAGGTGACAGAAACTCGATTTATAGATAGATTTGATTTTGTGAACAAACCAGTTGCTTCATTTGAGCTGATTTTTTTTTAACGGATTGCCTAAAAATCGGAGTAGATTGGCAAAAGTGGAAAGAGAGAAGGAAGGTCTTTGCACTGCGATGGGATATCATTGACTTAGTGTTCTTAAATGCGAAAGGTTTGGGTGGCAGTTCTAAGCAATGCGATTTCAAATCCCCTTTGGTTTGAAATCGGATTCACACAATCGCAACTAAAGGCAATTACTGGTCGAATATGTAAATTCCACCATCCAAGTTGGCACACATTTTAATGCAAAAAGAGAGGTAGAGAGTATAAGTTTGTTTCAATGATTTGTCTGTCCGTCTTTGGATCAACATAGCTTCCAAACGAATGTTCTGATTTCAATCTGATTTTTTTTTTACTTGGACCTATTATATGTATGGCGCCATCTCCACGGGCGAGAAATTGCGGCGATATTCATGCGGTGCCATCAAATTATCGTCGCGATGATACCGCCGTGTGGAGATTGATTCATAGAGTTTCTATTGAATTTTATGGCACGGCGCGGCGAGACGTATCGCTGCGTTTCTCTCGTTCGTGGAGATGGCGTCTTAGTAAATATTCACACTACTTCATTTTATCATAGTAAAAGCGTAACTCACAAGCGTCTCTCCCTCGCAGACTTGATGCAGGTTCTCGGGCTTGACGAGCAATAGGTTGCACAGCGCGTGCAGTGCGTCAAACAGCGCGTGCGCGGGCGCAGGGGCCGCGCGGGCGCCGCGCCCGCAGGCTGCGCTGCGGTACTCTTTGACGTCACAGATGGCTATCATTGCTCCTATACATAAATGAGGAGTTACTAAGTGGCGAGAGGAAAACTTCGCCGATGATATCATCGACCTTCGGGATGCTACACTCATGGTCGGGTCAACACATTTGATTCGGCGATATTTCTGGAACATCAAAGCAGAATGGTAACAAATACCACACATATTCGGCTTTCATTTGGTTCGTGCCGATCGGTAAACTCCGTTCAGTATCTACCAGTTAAATCATGTTCGGGTAGGCTCGGCACAGTTCGAGCTATGCCGAGCGGCTTTCTCGAACATAATTATACATAAGCTCGATTTTACTTCCCGGCTGTGTCGACCCCAACCAGTCTGTAGCACGTCTTAGAAACGATGAGAAAGATTGCGGTCATTTAAATGAATCAGTGACAGTGGAATTGCAATTTGCACTAGACACTTTTAAAATCATGGATGTAATTAGGAACAGTTTTCAGACAGATAACTACATAAAGGATTTTTAAAGGAAGTTTGAATCTCTAAATGTGGCTAACCTGAATTTTCTTCAATTTGTTAAAAGAAAGTCTTTTCACATTTTCAATCTTTACGTGACGTATCATGAGACGCTAGGGACGACAGCGACATATCGATGTTTAAAATATCGATATTTTATTGAACAATGTTGCAACCCTATGCGCAGTTTAAAAGCCATTTTTTACGTAATAAAGCATATCAAAATACAACTCACCGGCAGAATTAAACTGGTAGTTATGCAGATGCTCGTATATGACCCTGTGCAGTCTTACAGCCAGTTCTAAGGTGACCGCGTGGAGGTTGTCGCCATCCAAGCCACCGTGGATCTTGTCCATCACGTTGTTTAGATACGACACCACAGCGAGACACGCCTGATGATGTACGAGAGTTAGGTACTTGTGAAAAGTAGAGTCCGACGGAGAACGAAAACGAAATTCGCCCAAATTTGCATTTTCGGCCGAAAATCGAAAACGAAGAAAATGTTGTCAGTGTCAATCCTAGTAAAATAAAAGCCTAGGTACTCCTTATAACATCAGCTATCTGCCAGGGAAAGTTCCGTCAAAATCGGTCCTGCCGTTTCAGAGATTAGCCGGAACAAAGAGACAGACAAAAAATTTTTAAATTGTTTTTTGTTAAGTGTAAGTACCGTAAGTGTATAGTTTCATTTGCATTTAGTAAAAGCTGTAATTTTGACAATACAAACAAACACTTCAGTATAATTTATATTTTTATAAAGAGGTAAAGTTTGTAAATTTGGATGTAGTCGGTAACTTACAGATGAAGCGAGAGTATCGATATCTCCTTCAGGCTTAAAGTCAGTCTTCTTCTGCTCGGTCTGCAAATGCAACTTGACCCAACTCACAATAGCTACAATAGCTCGTTCCAATCCAGCGTCCAGCTTGTTCTCAAGCTGCTCCATTATGGCCGTCTTCCTATGCATGCATTCATTCTGTCTTGATGATGAACTGAAATTACGTTGGAATATTAGAAAGGGGAGATTTGGAAGTGCAACGCAGACCACCAATTTAGAGATATCACCAATTTGTCTTGCCGACTTTAGCTATTAGTTCTTAAGGAATCTGTAATCATTTTTCTAGCGATCGACTCAACGTAACCAACTTGTTAAATCGTGTTGCAGTAACGGGATGAACTTTTCTTAAGTAATAGACTTTTGTAGACCGTAACGGGTCCAAACCGTGGCCTGGCCTAGGTTTGATAAATGATAATGTGTTTAAAAAAACACTTCCCATCATCCTAGCCTAGCCTTTTCTCAACTATAATGGGGTCGGCTTCCAGTCTAACCAGATGCAGCTGAATACCAGTATTTTACATGGAGCAACTGCCTATCTGACCTCCACAACCCAGTTACTGGAAAACACGATACCCCTTGGTAAGACTGGTTGTCAGAGTTTCGGGCTTAATTACAAACACTTAATTATTAACACTTTTACCCATCAATAACAAATTATGTTTGAAAGCTAGATGGGACCGGCGTTTCCTATCTGACTGCTCTAAGAAGACACGATCGGGCCACCATTGCGGATATCTCAATTTGGACCCGATACTGGTTGATGAGAATAGAATGAAAATGATGGTGTATCGTCGTGTGTATGAATGATGTTGTATTATCTGGTGTACAAACGCTAGCACATCAAGCTACTACAATCTGTGAAATTTCTTTAATAGATTTTCAACTTTATCGCTAAAGCATAAGGTTCAAAGTTGATTGGGAAAATTTGACACTTTCGGATAGCTTAATGTGCTGGGGTCTGTACAATACAGGTTGCCAGAGACATCTACACTCAGACTATAACCATGAATTCGGCACATAATTCTAAATCCTTCGTCGGCTATCAAAAAAAAAAAAAACTATTTCATAGAAAAGTAGAAAACTTATGCGGTCAATGTATAGGACAGTTTTTTTTTAATAACCTACGAAAAATTATACGCAGGGGTGATCAGAATCATGTACTGAATCCATAATGCAACCTGTATAATTATAAATTAATAAAATATGAAGGAGCTGGCATTTAGGGGGAAGGCGATTGATGTTAGTCGGTCAGACTCAGACAATTTTTTTCACGGATATTAGGCGTCTGCGCACTTATGCATTGGGATTGCTACTCCTACTAGTTTTTACCTTCTTCGCTGTCTGGCGGAATTAATCCCAGTTGTTGCCAATGGCCGGCTTTAAATATAGGCAATTATTTTAAAAAGCAATCATATTAGGCTATTATTATTAAAAAATAAGGTACTTTTTTTTTCATACCTTAGAAAGGGAAATATTTAACTAGTCCTCAAAAAACTTATAGATCTTCTAATGTTGGACTTTAAAAAAAAAAATATGAACACCTAAAGACTTTTTGCGGTTCTTATGATGCACACTTTTTAACAATTAAGCCTCTTTTTAAGTTTGTGGTCATTTCTCACAGTTGGTCGCAGTAGCTAAGCTTGGGTAGCCCGACCGAACAGCACCCTAATTGCGTAACACACTATTACTCTAAATTTGAATCATTTTGAAGCATATTGCTAATCCATTGCTCCACATGTTCGAAAAGTGTGTTTGCTCAACAACGTGAATAACGCAATGAATGTTGTTGAACTGTCAAAATGAAACCCATTGCTACTGATAGTGTGTTACGCAATTACCCTGCTGGTTAGGATTAGGTTAGAACAGTGAGCAATCGCGAGTTGAGAGAGAACAGTGAGCCGAGCGTGCGGAACGAGCGGTACCGCGACAGCGGCCGGCGAGCGCTACATCCAAGTTGTTCGCAGTTAATTGGCTACTTAGTATTTTGAGGACCCCAAATTCGAAATTATTTGAGTTTACTAAAAGAGGCGCAATCATTAAATTAGAGTGTTCAATTATATTTTTAGGAGTGCATAATGAGAATTATTTATCCGTTAGACTAAATACATGCCCTTTAAAAACAATACTTACGTCATACAAGTAAGGACAGATTCTTGATAGTGTTCTTCAAACATCCTTACAATTTTGTTAGCCTGCTTCACGATGTCGAAGAAATAAATCTGAGAAACGTCAACATATTATTTCCATCTTAGATTGTTGTATGGCCTTGTTTGTTGGATAATATGTATAAAATTTTATAGCACTTTTATAACTTCATGTAACTGTTGACTCGTGACTATTTCGAATTGATATTCTTTCGAGCAAGTGTTACATACATCAATCAGTCTAACCTTTATCCAACTATGAAGGGGTCGGTTTCTAGTTTAACCGGATGGAGCTGAAAACCAGTATTTTACATGGAGTCAAAGTCAAAGTCAAAGTCAAATCATTTATTTCAAATAGGCACTTAAAAGGCACTTTTGAACGTCAAAATTTAAAATGAAAAAATAGAATTGATTCTAGTCGCCCATTCCAAAATGTAGTTTTCGTGTGGAGAAGAATGGGCAAGAAACTCCACCGTTACTCTTTTAAAATGTTTTACAAGTTTTTGTATACATTGTTTATATAATTATATGTGAAGACGATGCACCTAAAATAAAATTTAGTCTACCAAAAATGGTAAAAGAATTAAAAATATAACAGACTGGTAAATCAGTTATGTGATAGATACATGGTGTCCACATATTTACAAAGATTGAAAAATTTTACTAGTATTTTAAAAAGTGTGTGAGTTACATTTGTCAAAGAATGTAAAAAAAAAAAAAATGTGTATGTATAAATTAAATTAGCAACCAGTTTGATTTTGTCTTGTTTGGAGCGACTGCCTATCGGACCTCCACAACCCAGTTACTGGAAAACATGATACAACTTAGTAACACTGGTTGTCAGACTTTTGGGCTTCTGACTACCCGTAACGATTGTCAAAGATCTACGAATAACAGCTGGAACCAACGGCTTAACGTGCTTTCCGAGGCACGGAGGCATCTCGATCTGTAATGGATGGTCACCCATCCACGAACCGACCGCGACAAGCGTAGCTTAACCTTCGATCGCCCTATGCTGCTGTTGTTATTTAGTCACGAGCCCTGTTATTATATACACGTGTTAGCAAATTAACATAAAAATTTAAGTATCCCCATCATTATTATTTCAGTCGCAAGATGTTCATAATTGGACATAGACCTTCCCCAAGCACGCCACAGCGACCGGTTCTGTGCTTCTCGCATCCAGCGGATTCCTGCGGCATTCACAAGGTCATCGGTCCACCTAGTGGGAGGCCTTCCAACACTACGCCTTGCGGTACACGGTCGACACTACAGAACCTCCAGAAACTTTTAAGTATGATTTGCTGTATATAATCGAGTGTTAGCAATCGGATAAAGGTTTAGCTATTACGTTTAAAGTCCAGTTGAAAACCAGCGTCAGGACTAAATGTCTGGTGTTTTTGCTGAACTGAAGTGCGATTCTGTAACCATCTCACCGTGAAAACTTAGGTGAAGTGAGCGTAGAGTGAGCAGTCAGTGTCATCCTGATGCTAGGGATTGATACTCTTGACAGCTCACTCTAAGCTCACTTCACCTAGCTTTTCACGGTGAGATTTTTACAGAATCGATCGGCTGAGCCTTTTGGGCGCAGACGTGAGGCAAACTTTCCAGCTAATTTCTTACATTTGACTTTTCACTATTTATTGGTTTTTACCACGGAGTACAGAAAGAAGCGGAGGTGGCGCAATGTAAAATCTCTTAGGAAAGAAGCGTCGCCTGAATGCGGGTGACAGGGGGACGAGGTACGGCGATGGCCACACCCCGCGGTGGAAAACCCGCCCATTATTTTCAAGTCCATCTAGCGGTGAAAGGAAATACAACAGTGTAACTGAACTAGCTATTTTTCATTTTAGTTCGTCTACCGGCCACTATGGCGTTACAAAGCATGACACTTTGTTCCAGAACATTCTATGTGCGTTAGTATGCCGGGACCACATTATTTATTACCCAACTGCGGGCGAAGCCCAAAAGGTGGGTACAATAGTGTCTCATAGTGTTCCCTGTTTGAATTGATTTTT
The DNA here is from genome assembly GCA_949316385.1 of Globia sparganii. NCBI lineage: Eukaryota > Metazoa > Arthropoda > Insecta > Lepidoptera > Noctuidae > Globia > Globia sparganii. The sequence goes on from OX438671.1 coordinate 9,759,547, forward strand.
TTTTATAGTGTCATGTGATACCTAAAGGTAGATAGGCTAGGTGGCTGGTGGTGGTGGTGGTGGTGGGTGGTGGCTTTACTCTATTTTTTTGGCTTTTCAGTGAAATAAATCTATGTCCTTTCTTTATTTGTAAAGAGTGAAGGGCGAGAACACATTCTTCGCATTTCATTTTTTTCTGCAACACGTACTATGTAACCCGCTATATATGAGACAATTTGATGAGTGTCAGTGTTCAGTTTCAAAAATCCTATTACTTTCGACCAACGCGTTATGAGCAAAATTGTCATCATCAGAATTTGGACTCGATTAGTTTTATAAATAAAATTGTAGCAAAAGCATCTTTGAAATAATTATGCCTTTCTCGGCAAGATTCTAAGGCTTTGGCAACACTTGTGCTAAAAAGTTGACTTGCCAATTTAACTTTCATCTTTTCTCGATGAAAGTAAATATGCCTATCCGTTAGTATGTTTCCCAAATTTAGAGTTTCCTTTTCACGAAAAAAAAAATTACACGATAACAGAATTTGATTAAAAAATCAGCCGCCGTAGAAGAAGCCACTACTGACATTTGCCTCTTTGTATTCCAGGTTAATGGTCTTGCTGGCATGACGCACACATTTTTATTTACCAGTTAGGACGGACTACTTGCCGACAGATGGCGCATTTTTTTTTCTAAATTCTTTTTGTTTCAATTACCAAGGTATGTAATTTATCTATGAAATAACATAGCGAGCAAAATAAACTTTAACAAATTATTTGAGGCAAAAATTGGTCACAATAATATGCATTGATAATGATAAAAACACATGATGAGAAGTGGTTATAAAGTATCTCTTCGACAACAGATGTCTCTAGCTACAATCTTGCGACCAAAAGAGAAAATGTGTTATAAAATGAAAATATTAATTTTAGGGACTTACACGTGAAATGTTATGCCATCAATATGTTTCAGTTTTGATCCTGAACAATTTTTGCATCCAACAACAGCGCACTTCATTGTTAAAACAATTAAAAAACTAAATACAACAGACCCGAACGCAATGACGATTCATTCGAAACTAAGATTTGTGGCCCCGCCCACTGTGACGTCATGACCGAATTGAAGGCGACTGACCTAATTGCCTTGCGCCATCTCCGCTTCTTTTCTGTACTCCGTGGTTTTTACCTAATGTATGTAGGTTATCAGAGGGGCGATTCTCGTATTTTTTAAGAATGTTTAAAGTCTGATCTCAGTCAGTTGAATCTGTCAAAAATACCTCAAATTTCCTTACATTTTGACAAGTTTTTGACATTTGTTTGTCGCCGAGATGAGACTGCGACTAGATTTTGAACGTTTTAAATTACGAGAATTGGCCTTCTGATGTACTGTGTGTCTTTTAGTCTGCGCAAAGTAAATTATTTTTCTATTAAATACACTAAATAATCACAAATAAAATACTCAAAAGAAAATGTAGGTACATCAAAGCAGCAAGTTTTCATAATTAGCTGGTAAAACTTAGATTGATCGCATAATACAAAATTTCTTTGTCATTACCTGGGGAGGGGACTTGCTCTCGGCGATGGGAATGGACTGGAGGCCCAAATCTAGCGCGTAGTCCACGTGTTCAATGAGTAGATGCTGGATCAACACTTCTAGCAGTGCCACGGTCGTACCCGACAACTCGTTTGCAGTGCACAGCTGTAAGTAAAAAGTTATTATCACTTAAGGTTTTAATAAGGACTTCAGGTCTTAAAGTCCTTCAATATAGGCGGCGAAATTTCAAATACCTCACGCATTTTGTAAATTGCGGCGCTTTTACACTTTGTGTTGATCAAATTTTTTAATACCCGGCGATTATTATACTAAATAATAATAATTTAAAACATTAATAGAGCTATCCAAATTATATTTGCTGCAAATCGTCATATTTCTACAAACTAGTTTTATTTCTATCAAATATAATTTCAAGAGATATACTTATTGATGTTTTAATGATTATAATTGAGTAATTATTTAACAACATTATTCAGCTCGGTTGATGGCAATAGGCTCGCCCCTATTACATGGAAGTCATGGGACTCAAACATAGCTGGCGAAATCTGGGCGTACTATAGGTGCGCCCACAGATATAGATACACATAGATAACGCAAGAGCTACTACTTCGCGTGCCCAGCTTATGTACAAAAATCGTAAGCCGCAAGACTTTGAACCGATTTGATTTTCCCATAACTAAATGGCATTGACGAAGGGTGAATTTATGACAGAGGTAAGCCGGAGCAAAAAAAAATGTCAATAAACCGTTTCATTATATTTCAATGATGAATTGACTATAGAGTGGTTGTGTTCTGAATTTTCGAAGGGAAGCCGGCGGGAATAGAATTGAATGGTACCTTCGCCACTGCTAAATGGTGCTTGTATCGTCATAGTAGGTAGTCAAAAAATGGCACGCTAGGTTTTCATACAGATCGTGATACTTGCGTTATCTAGGTCTATCTATATCTGTGGTGCACCTCTATCTAACTCTTCGAGGAATTTAGACGTGATGTTATGTTTTTGTGAAATTCCCGAGTAATAATTTTGATCAAAGTACGACGTGAAACAGTGTGCAATGTTGCGCCATTTTGGTTTCTATGAAAACGGGTCTTTAAACTTGATGACGTATCAATTTTGGTCATCATCCGGTTCAAGGTCAAATAATATCGTAATACCTAAATTCCTTTTGATTAGCAGTTTGGTGATCTCGTTTACAATTTTCACGCAGTCAGTAGGTCAAGTTTAAATGTTATAAAGAAAAATGTTTTTTCTGTCTCTAATTATAATTAAATATAATTTTAATTAGTAAACATAAAACATTTTAACAGATAACGAGACAGACGGCCCGGCGTTTGCTAATCGTTTACGTCTACAATGCGCGATTGTCTTGTAATTAGTGGTTTTATTAAGAGTAGGTATAGTATTTTTTATCTCATGAAGCGTCGCGCACGTTACAATATGTCGTAACCAAGTGTACAAACCCGCTGGGAATGTGTGCGTGAAGACGAGTAGCGTCAGCACATAAGACACACACACACCCTCACTTCCGACATCGCCATTGTCTCGGACGGTACCGAGAGCTCCTGCGCTCACACACAAATTCACATCGTGTTTCTACACTTGGTAACCACAAGTAACGCGCGCGTTTCTCGTCGTGTGATAAAAATGCTTTAGGTATTTACATAACTTTTCTTGGAACGTACAGATAGCAATTGTGTTTTCAAAGTATAAGTTAATGAAGAAACTCAAAGTCTCTTGGATTTCGGATTTTTTCGAACTTTGGATTTCGTCATAAACTTGACAAGAGTAGAAACATTAAGGACCTTTGTCGGTGTGAATAACACAATATTATCACGCTTAATTTGCCCGAAGGTGTAGGCTGAGGCATGTAGTACTACCTACACCCCATATTAGGCAAGTTATACCCGAGCACGAACTCCGACTCCCTGCTACTACTGAGAAATATCTAAAGAACAGTTTGTCCGATCTGGGACCGAGTCGAATCCAAAGCTAAGGAAGCAGAAAATCATCATAATCGTTTCAGCCGAAAGACGTCTGCTGCTGGACATAGGGCTTCCCCAAGCAACGCTACATTGATCTGTCTTGTGATTCTTGCACCTAGCAGAAGGTCAATACGCACAATGTCACCTCTACGACAATCAATATAAAATATTTGACAAAAATGTATAAAAATCTAATTTTCATACATTTTTTGACAGATTGAGAGTGAAATTGAACGCGAACGTGTTAAACATACGGAAATTGCTACTCTGGTCGTCGGCCCAACTTGCAGAAGGTAGTAAATAAAAAGATACGTCATCACTTACAGTCTTGCACCTGGTAAACGAAGTCTTAGCGTCGTTGATCATCCTTTGAACGAGTTGTTCGCTAAGAAACGTCTCCCCGCCGTAGTTCTCAATCTGCGCTATGTTGATATTCGCGCGGGTACCGATCACCGCTTGTATGTCGCGTCTTAGCTCTTGGAAACTGTTGGAAAAGAATATGGACTTTATTTTAGTATACGTGAATGCGATTATCGAATATCATAAAAAAATCGAAATTGTATCGCGAAATTTTGTGCTAAGAACGAGAACCTTCATTAATTGGTTATGCAAATGCAGACGCCGTTATGGCCTTGATTAATGACATCTGTGCAGGTACACATGTAATTGTTTTTTTTAGTTGAATGTTCAACTGAATATTATAAGCCTACAGTTTCGGTATACGCTTCTAGTTATTTATTTATCTATTTATTTCGGGCATCAGGGCCCATATAAACACATACAATACAATAATAATATAACTTAAAAAAACTATATATACATACACCTTTATAATTGCACTAAAAAACTAACACACACGAATAATAACCCCCAGTTCTACTTCTATACCAAGTATATTTTCTTTTTCAACAACCTTAGTTTCTACTCCATACATTCTGTCGATCTAAGTGAATACAAATGTTTGGAGCAGCCTTTTTTTTTTTGGAAATTTTGTGTTGACCCCATAGCCCCATAGTAAAAACTCATAACGATGAGAACAATGGACCTTTATCAGGTTAACAGTAAACAAAAACAAGGCTAGTTTATGTACAACTCACCCGCCACCCTGTATCTGCTTCTTGACATGTTGCTTCTCAGTATAATACCCGTTCAGTGCATTAGACATGACAGCTTTCAGCCTTCGGGTCTCCATGGCCGCATAGCCGTCGTTGGCGCCGGCCATCGCGCCGTTGACGAGCGCGTCTCGGCGAAGATCGCCGGTTGTCGTGTTCCCTTCGGCGGATACGAGCCCCGCGAGAACTAACTCGTCGCATACTCGTTGGGTACTGGAAAGTAACGTGTTTTGTTAAATAGTATTTTTGTGACAAGTCAGTAAAAAATAATAATAATAGTTTAAAACAAAGTCACTTTTATTTCCGTCTGTCTGTTCATCCGGTTAATTCTTATAAATACTCAGTGGATTATTCGGGAAGGTTTATGTATATAAAACACTACCTCCTGCCCACGACTTCATCCGCGTGAAATTTTGGACCCCGACTCATCGCTAGCCCGTGCTACTACTTCGCTAAGCGCTCTTCCTGGTTTTTTTCTTTTGGTTGTCTCCTAGGGATCGTAGCGTTAAATAGGCTATTTCTTTATTATAACCTTCCTCAAAAATTGGGCTATCAAATAGAAAAATATTTTTTCATATCCGAATGGTATTTTCGGAGATTACCCCCTAAATACAAACTTACAAAAAAAAACAAATGTTATCTCTTTATATTATTAGTAGAGATAGTATAGATAAACATTTAGAAGGTGCCATACTACGAATAAGTAATAAGTCAGGAAGTCTAATTCAGAACAAATTCCACAGAAAAAGTGGCCCTACTTCAAACCAAAACGACGTATGATTCAAAATACGAATCACTTCCGAGGTTACAAAAAGACATGCTTGGTGATTGGTTTAAATTCAGAACGAAAGGCGGGATTGGTTCTCGCGCGTGCTGCAATGTCTGCTATGACAGTTGAGTCAAGCGACGTGGACGATGTTATGCAATAAGTGCACCGGACCAAGTCAATAATAAAAGAATATTATTGTACAATGTTTTTTTTACCATTGCCACTCGAAAAAGGGCATTTTATTCATCGAAAACAGTGAATAAAACTCTCTTTTAGTCACTGAGTGAATAAAAACATTTTGATTTTGGAACAAGCACGAATATACGAATTATATACAAAAATAAATAAAACGTGCTGAAAGTACGTACTGGCTGGCTATACGGAGCTATTCCATAATAATAAAAAAAAAACCCAACATCGAAAGGACAACCTTGTGGAACGACTACATTACAGCTTTCTCAGCAAAAGCAACCACAAAATATGGCGACTTTGCCAAACACCCAAGTCTCATCTAATACGACCGTTTCAAAACCAAACAAGAACATTACACTGAATTTCGAAAACTGTTCTAATTTCACTATTAATTTTTAATGCTTATAAATTAATCCTTTGTTCTCTTATTACCGATTATAAAATAAAATGTGATAAATACTATACTACTATTTATTTTCTCGCAGTCAATAGTAAGAAGCAGAGTACACAACTCGTGAAAAAAATAATTCATCTCGGTCCTTGTATCCCTCGCTCCGCTCAGGATTCAAATCTAGAATACCTCGCTACGCTCGGGATTCTATTCTAGAATCCTTCGCTGCTCTCGGGATCCAACGTAGTCCCTCGAATTAAATTCCCTTTTTTTTCACTTGTTGTATAATCTACTATTTTATAATATATTTTTGTTTTTTTTTGGGTTACTTTTTACAATCCAATGAACTCTATGTCCTGCGAAATATGATTAATTTATTAAGTTTTTGTCTAGAAGACATTAAAAAAGAATCTTTCAAACTGGTAGGTACAGCAGTTTTGTGTAACATGGTATATGCTTTTAATGATTTATAAAAATATTTTTCGTCAAAATGAACGGAACATACTCTGTTGGCTTTCACAGGCATTCAGTCGCACTCTTGTCTTTCTAGCTTAACTGAAGCTATCCGCTTATTTTGCCGAATTGGATCGGCAGGGAAACTAAAAGAAAACAAAATAAGCAAAATAGAATAATGTTATAAAAATAACTAAATTTTATGGATTTACTTTTCAGTATTTCATCAATAAGAAAAGAAAAATTAAATTGGTAAAAAATTTACTGACTTCATTTTGCATAGTATTGACCACCTCGGTTTGATAACGTATTTGAACATCTTTGAATATAATTATAATTTTGCTACTATTTACCAGTGAAAAGTGATCCCTGGACATTTTAATCTTGTATGGCTCCTGCACCACTCCACAACACATGCTGGCATGATGATTCACAGCTGTAGTTCACCGTGATAAAAACGAAAACGTACCCGAAGTGCTCGCTTGCAAGAAAAATGTCCGACTGATGACGCGCTGGGTACAATTTTTAAGCCCCGCCTACTTGGGCCTAATATTTGTTTGGTGATTTTTTTATCGCAGTTACATTTCCTGACTTATTACTTATTCGTAGGTGCCATAAGAAGTCGCTTGTCTTTATATGGACTTACACAACATCACTATTTAGATAAGTAAATAAAAAATGTATACCATCATTATAATATGTTTTGATTTGATTTTTAGCCTTTTATTGTAGCAAAAACAAAAACCTACCTAGTATACATGTCATACAAATTCTTCAAGTACTTCTCCACATCATTCTTATCAGACAGCTTGGTCTGTATGTACTTCTGCAGTTTCAGATGAAAGATGTTCAGCACAAACTTAGACATCACCTGGTCGGGGTTCGGGAACACGTTGCTTATGATGGTGTAGTTCTTCTTGCAAAGGGGTAACACCGCTGAGAATATGTCCTTACCAAGCAATGTGTTCTGAAAATCATATTAAAAATATCAATTGACAAGCTTGTGTTTCTGATCAGAGCATAATCCACTTGCTGTAGTGTTTTAATATCTATTCAAACTTATGTTTCAAATCAATAGTACCTATTTCAAGTTAAGCAAATGTCAACTTTATTTTAATGGTAATTAAGTTGATTTCAGAGTGACTAGCACTATTGAAAAGTTATAAAAATGTTTAAAGTTGTAGCGTAAACTGAACTTTACTGTGTAGGTTTTAAAGTTATTTTCCATAAACTTATATTTGTTTACATTTTCGGCAAATAAATCGTGAATGCAGATTACTGCTTCTCTGATGACCTAAAGGGCACAAACCATAGATATTTAAAAAAAAAACAATGAGGAAGAGTACCATCAACACGAATAGAAGAAGAATTGACAAGTGCCCAATGAGATTTCCTATCAGCAAATATCACCAACCCGAACTGGTCCCGCGTGGTGCATTACAGCCCACTCCCTCTCACCGAGAGGAGGCCTCTGTTCCAGCAGTGGGAGCATTATAGGCTGATTATAAACTTTACGATTTTCCATATAAAGTTTCATCCCCTATATGGGATGCCGCTTTCGGCTTCGGTAATTTTCTGTTTCTTTACATTACATTGGGTTACAGTATCTCAGAATATCTCAAAAAGCGACGCGCGGTTTTCTTGTGGTTATCAAGTGTACAAAACCGCTGACAATGTGTGTATAAGAGCCCGAGCTATCGGTACCTCAGAGACAATGGCGAAGTCGGAAGTGTGTGTGTATATGTGTATTATGTGCTGACGCTACTCGTCTTCACGAATACATTCACATCGTGTTTGTACACTTGGTCACCACAAGTAAAGCGCGCGTCGCTTCGTGAGATAAAAATACAGTACCAGGATGTGCTCTGATGTGGCTAAAGTACTCACCATTTGACTGGTCTCAATGAAAGCATCAACACACTGCGAGTATCCCTTAAAGTTCGTCATGATATTCGCTATTTCCTTCATCTTGGCCATATTGCCCTGGTTCTGGGCTTTCACAAACTCCTCAATGAGGTTCCTTTCGATCTCGTCATATTTAGCTTCAATTTTTTTCTTTGCAACCTCGAATTTGTCAGGTGGCAACTCTTGAGCGATTGTATGGAGCTTTTGTATGACGTCTGCTGCTTCATTCAACTGGAATATTGATTTGGATGGTAAGTAGGCAAATTCATGTCCCAAGCCCCAAGATACAGACTGGCTCTCTAGTTAAGGGGTCACTAGTAAATAATTCTTTGTAGCCTAGCTGCAGGAAACATTTTAAGCTTCTTATATGTTAATGTACCTGTTTATTTATATTACCGGGATAATAAACTATTGTCTTTATTTTTTTTTTTTGGAATCAGGCCATGCTTGGAATCCTTCAATCTATGAATGGATTTTGACCTCTGCCATACAGGGTGATAAACTGGTAAAATAGAGAGGTAAAAGATAAACTCTCCAAATAAAGATTAATAAATATTGTTGCTCCAACCTTAGGCTCCAACTGAATATTATGCAGCGGGATTGTCCGAAAGGGTTACCGCTACCCCGGAACACAAAGGGCTAAGGAAGGAACACGGGTGGGTTTTAGTCAGTAAGAGTCTGACACTCCCTTCTGCTTCACCCAGAGCGGGAGGGGTCATTTGATGATGTCCCATCCACAAAAAAAAAAAACTGAATATTATACAATAGAATAGATGAACAATCAGCACAGACCATATAATATATGGTTCATATGTGGTCTGTTGGTCTGAGAACCGGTTAATAATCCAGATAACAAAATATTAAGTTTCATCCAGATATTAAAAGGAAAATACTTCTCAAGTCGCAAAACAAGGTAAAACATTAGCTGACGAAACTTCACAGACATGACCCATCATCTCTATGAAGTTATTAATGTCAAATAAAGATAAACCAAGAAGAAAGAAGTGTACAGTATTGTTTTACTTATGCATACAGTTTTATTAAATAAATAATTTCAAGTAGTTTTTTTAAGTATACACCTTTGTGTAGTTTCGCTGGCTAATTTAATTTGACCTTGTGTAGTTCAACAAACCTTGCTAGCATCATTGAACAAGTCAATAAGCACAGGTCCGGGACTCAGGAAATGCGACAGATGCGACAGCAGGTCCCGGGCAGCCGCCGCCCTAGCTCGCGGAGCCCGCGCTGCTCCCAGCTTCTCTCCCACATCTAACGCACGCCCCCCGCAACGTGACATGCGCTCATCTAAAGCGCTGAATACACCTACACAATGCTGGACAAAAAGATATATACGGTGACTGGTAATTAGTGACCGATACTTAAACACGTGCTTGTACTCATGATAACAAACAACTTTTACTATGGGACCAAACCTGAAATCGCGAAAAAAAAATCAGCTGTTCCCTACATTTATCTTCGTCTATCTCGTCAAAATGTAGGGAACAGCTGATTATTTTTTCGCGAATTCAGGTTTGGTCCCATAGTAAAAGTTGTTTGTTATCACGAGTACAATCACGTGTTTAGGTATCGGTCACTAATTACCAGTCACCCTATATTTTTCTGTAGCATTGATTTCCTATTGGGAAAAAATAATGAATGTCCAAACAAACTTTCATCGCCTGTAGGGAATTAATTATCATAAATCCTTCCTTAGTGCTCAGTTTTAAATATAAAAAGGAACTCAGGTGCGAAATTTCATGCTTATCTAGCGAGTGGTTTAGGCTCTGCATAAGATTCTTAAGTAGAATATAAATGAGCGCTTTTCATAGTGTGATTACTTTCTTGTTAAATAAATATTGTAACATATTGATAGGTCTAAAGGTAACACAACCATAATATGATGCACCTTTGTAAAGATCAGGGTGAATTAGTTTAAAAACATATTCAATAGCCCTGGGTACTTATATAGCTTGCTAACTTTTTTCCAGTCATATTATTGTAATGATATTTAATAATAATATTCTGCATTGCTATTCTGTAAAAATCTCACTGGGAAAACCATAATGTAAAGTAATAATAGGTGAAAACTTAGGTGAAGTGAGCTGTCACTCCACCTGATGTTAGGGATTGCCCCTATTGATAGCTTACTTCACCTAAGTTATCACGGTGAGATTTTTACAGAATCAATCGACTGGTCAAAAGAAGTCATTACTTCTTCTCATACAGAGAAGGTGCGAGCATTGGTAACACTACACTTGCTCAAGACGAGTTTGAGATCTCAGACTTATATTAACTCTATAAACCCAAGTTTCTTCACAATGTTTTCCTTCACTGATGCCAGTAACATCCAAAACAAACTTAGAAAGTAATATGTACTTATACAGGGTTATTGGAAAAACACCAACAACCTCTTAAGAGGTCATTGTACTCATAGTTATGAACAACTTTTACTATGGCACCGCGCGAAATAAAAATCAGCTGTTCCCTACATTTATCTTCGTCTATCTCGTCAAAATGTAGGAACAGCTGATTTTTTTTTTCGCGATTTCAGGTTTGGTCCCATAGTAAAAGTTGTTCATAATGATGAGTACAATGACCTCTTAAGAGGTTGCTGGTATTTTTCCAATAACCCTGTATAATTTATAAATTTAATCATTTTATTATAGAATGTTACTTACAGTGTGTTGATCCATGATTTCAGCCAATTTAGCACCATACAGCTTTTCTTCCTCCTGAACAGATTGTTCGAGTCTAGCACATTTTCTTTCCTGTCTCTCTTGTAAAACCTGAAAAACATAAAAAATGTTATTTTATTCCACTTAAAATGCTCAACGCTTATAGGTTGGTTTTGAGTTAAAGGGGATGTGCTAGGTAGCATACAAAATTCCAATTTTATTATGTTTTTTTGCAATTTGCAGGACAGTTTCATGTTGTATGTTGAACAAAATATGATTCACGAGCCTAACCTGTATGTATTTACATAATTATAATCATAAAAAATCATCAATACAATCTTCTAAGTTCATATAATTCTATTGATTGATATTTCAGGAAATAGTCATTCAATAGGATTATCCAGGGCTACCCTAGCACTTCCCTCTTTAGGCTAAATTATTTAATATATGCTTTACAGTCAGATTACCTACCCAAACACAAAAAAGAATTTTCGAAGATATATTTGACAAAAACCTTTAAGCAATACTTTTCTCGATACCTACTTACATTACTTGGTCAATACAATTGACCATAAAACATGCATACAAACCTTCAGATCTTGTATGGCTTGTGTAAAAATGTCATGTATCATTTCAGGATCAAATTGGTCATCCTTCAATCGGGACTCCTGCATACTCCTTCTCACCATTCTTTCCACAAATTCATCAGGATCAAATGGATCCTAGAAAACACAATATATTGAAGATATGTGTTTCACTTGGAATTATTAAGAGTCCATGGCAGAAAGCTATGATATTATCTTAGTAAGAAAAATCAACAATTACCAACTCAGTACTTACTTGTTCTAACTCTTTTATATATTGGTTCATCATCTTGGCAGATTTATGTTAATTACAGTTAGAGATCTATTGGCTTACTTATACTTTCATAATATTTTCAACAGTTTATCAACACAAAACGCCTACTTTTTATTTTTACTAGTTCCAATTTTATATTAATGGCTCCATCGTTTTATCGATGATTCTGCCAATGTCAAGGTTGAAGGAAACAAAGTGTATTTGCTGAGGATGACCGGTTATATTGCCTTTAGTACGGTATAATTACAAGTGGATCTGTTTGAGTAGCCTGTAAGGACAACACAAAATATTTATTAGTATAAATTGTTAATAACCAGACAACACAAATTAATTTTGTTATGGTACGAACACATTGAACCACCGTTATGAATAACTGTTATAGTTTGATATTATTTATTAATTTTTACTAGAAAAAATTGTTCAGCAATGACATTATGACAACACACCATGACATTGACAGATTGACAGTGAGTGTTTTTTTTTTAATTTATTTTAATGGCTTGGTTGCTGGGAGCTTTTAGCCAAGTTTTTATTTTAGCATTATTGTCTGCCCATGACTTCGTTCATAGACTATAGCTACACAGAGTTCATCAATGAAAGGGGATACCCTTAAGTGTGTGAAGTATTAAAAGCGTAGATAGGTACCTACATAATCAGCCTGTTATGTTCCCACTGCCGGGACCACAGAGGATATATATGCCGGGACACAGGCCTCCTCTCTGTAAGAGGGAGTGGGCCGTAATCCACCTTGCGGGCTCAGTGCGGTTTGGTGATTTTAAAAGAATACAGTTATAAATATAATATTCCGCTTGCTGCAATATTTCAGAACAAAGTTCGCAGTATTGTTTGTGCAGCGTAGATGAGTACCAAAACGTTAGGACAGTATCTACACTACTCCTGCGAAAGCCGCAGAGAGCGGTGGCCGTCAGAGTCGTCCGGGGGTATCGCACGATCTCCTACGAGGTGGCTTGCGTACTGGCCGTATCCCCGCTCTGGGATCTGGAGGCGAAAGTTCTCGCGTTGCTGTACCGGTGGCGCGAGGAAGCGCGGGCGCGAGGCGAGCAGCCGATGCAGCGCCACATGGAGCTGCGTCGATCTCAGCTTCGCGAGGTCCTGGTGGTGGAATGGCGGGACAGGCTTTCACGCCCTCCGCCGGTCTCGTCACTGTCGAGGCGGTCCGGCCGGTAGGTACTCGAGCGCTGGCTCGGGAGGAGGCACGGCTCCCTGTCGTATCGGGTGACGCAGGTGCTCTCGGGGCATGGTTGCTTCGGGAAGTACCTGTGTCGCATAAATAGGGAGCCGGACGCCCGGTGCTACCACTGCGTCGACTGCCGGGAGGACACGGCGTGGCATATGCTAGCAGAGTGTGCCGCTTGGGAGGAGCCGCGCCGTACCCTCATGACCGCATGAGTAGGCAGTGACCTGTCGCTGCCGGCTGTAGTCGAGTCGATGACCGGCAGTGAAGAGTCCTGGGACGTGGTGGTTTCCTTCTGCGAAACAGGCATCTCGCAGAAAGAGGCTGCGGAAAGGGAGAGGGAGATCTCGTCCACTCACCCGGCCCGCAGCAGGCGCTCTGCCTTGCAGATAACGCCCTCTTCCAGACCCCCTAAATGCATCCAGGGGCGATGGACTCGGGGATATCCGTCGCCTCCCTATACATCAGGACCCGAGGTGGCGGCGCGTAATGTTTGTTCGCGCGCGCTCCTCTTAGGGTCAGCGCAGACCGAACTGCAAAATGCTCGCGCATGGTCGACCAAAATTTTTACTGCATGTAGAATGCATACTCGAACACGCAGTCGGCTTGCTCGAGCATGGTCGAGCATCTTTGGGCGTGTATTCAATTTTGCGAAGTATGATAATAATCCTATCCTACTAATATTATAAATGCGAAAGTTTGTGAGGATGGATGGATGGATGTTTGTTACCCTTTCACGCAAAAACTACTGAACGGATTTTAATGAAACTTTACAGTAATATAGCTTATACATCAGAATAGCACATAGGATACTTTTTATCCCGATATTCCCACAAGATCGAAACTTACGCGGGTGAAACCGCGGGGCGCAGCTAGTCATAAGATATTTTTTTCAATAATCTCAGTAAATGCTCTGCTCTGCTCTGCTCTTGGTGTGCGCTGACCCTTAGACGTCGCGGGGGGAGTCAAACACCTTACTCCCCCCTGACCCGAGGAGACCTGCATTGGCGGGATGGCATCAGCCGGGGGTTGCGGAAGGATTGTACGTTCCCACGACCCCCGGCGTAGGTGTGAGATGGAACACCGGGGTGGTTTATAAGCAGTAAAGAGTGTGAAAGACCCCGCCGTCCGTCGCAGGGCGGTACGCACGACGATTTATCAAGCTATACATTTCTAGGATAAGCTGACTTGTAGGTACGAAAAGCTTAGGTATACAATGCGAGGTCAGCTAAAACTGGAAAAATATTAGCTTGATAAATGTCGTAGTGTGTTATCTTTTCGATTCACGATCGGCCTTTGCGTAGCAGTCAGTCGCGTAGGGTTCGATCCTACGGAAAAAATATTATTATCTGGTTTTTTTTTAATGTTGGGAAATACTCATAGATATCCTACGACTGGGGAGAACGGAGGGTGTTGGGGGTTCTGTTGGATTCCTACCGACTAAACTAATTTCGAGTTAGTTCAGCATGATTGTTTTCATCTTTTATTATTCTCTATTTTATTTTTCGGTCATCCAAGTAGGAACACACCCTCTTTCTAGTTTTAACCATATTATCTTCAACACACGTTTCTTTGGTCTTCTCCTAATGTAAAGTCCATCCGCATTTACCAATCATGTATGACGGATCATAACTAGGTAGGTCTAGGTACTAAACTACGACCTACTTACTACAAATCGCACATTCATGCGGCGGCGCCTTTAATCTTATACTTATAAGGAGGTAGGTACTCGATTCTAATTCTCTATCTATCCTCGATAGATAAACAAGCTTCCCTTTTTTTTTTTTTTTTTTTTTGTGGATGGGAAATCATCCAATGACCCCTCCCGCTCTGGGTGGAGCAGAAGGGAGTGTCAGACTCTTACTGACTAAAACCCACCCGTGTTCCTTCCTTAGCCCTTTGTGTTCCGGGGTAGCGGTAACCCTTTCGGACAATCCCGCTGCCCCGGCAGGCTTCGGCCCTTTCGGGCCCCTTCCTAATGCTGACATCTCTTTGAGGCGCGCGTGGAACACGTACGCGCCGTCCGGCACGGGCCTGGTCCTGATCGGACGGAGAGTTACCCATTACTCTCCGCCCGCAGGCCCGCGCCTACGGTGGCCGGGAGTCGTCTCGCGGCTCCCGACGCCCGGGGCGTCTCCCGCGGCGGCTGGGACGTGAGGCCCTCTCCCTCAGCCGTCCCGCCACCTCCTTCGCTAGCATGACTGCTTCGCAGAAGGAGGTGACTGCCTCCCACTCCCTCTCGCCCCGGACCATGGCTTGAACCAGGGCCGGGCGCGAGAGGTCGCCGCCGCCACCGATCGCCTCTGCGAGAACACGGCGGTGCTCCGCCCAATTGGGGCATACCGCCACCGTATGCTCCACCGTGTCCTCTGGGCGACCCTCGCAGTGGTGACACCCGGGCGTATCCTCCCGCCCGATAATGTGCAGGTACCTCCCGAAACACCCGTGTCCGGTGAGGACCTGCGTCAGGCGGTAGGTGAGGGCGCCGTGGCGCCTCTCTAGCCACTCCTCAAAGAGGGGTCTTACCGCCGCTATCGCGGCGTGCCCTGCGCTGGGTTGCGACAGTCGCTCTTTCCATGCCGCCATGAGATCGCGCCGGAGGTCGGTCCGCTCCGCTGCGATTTGCCGCGGAAGCGGAGTTTCCCCCCGGCGTAGTGCCTCCGCGCGCCACTCGTACAGGCGCGCGAGGACTATCGCCTCCAGATCCCACGGCGGCAGTCCGGCAAGGAGGCTTGCCGCCTCGCCCGAGATCGTGCGGTACCCCCGGATTAGCCTTACGGCTACCGCCTTCTGGGGCGCGTTCAGGTAATGGGCGGCTCGCCGCCGCAGTGCACGCGCCCACACCGGGGCCCCATATAGGGCCATGGACCGCACGACCCCCGCGTAAAGCCTCCAGCAGGAGGCGTTTGGCCCCCTCAGGTTGGGCAAGAGCCGCTTGAAGGCGGCCCCGGCCCGTTCCAATTTGGGAGCCAAACGTCGAAAATGCTCGACGAAGTTCCACCGGCTGTCGAGGACGAGACCCAGGTACCTCATCGTTGTCTCGACGCCGATGTGAACCCCTCCTACCGTTAGTTGGGATCCCGAAGGCGGCCCATTCCGAGGCCCATGAAAAGACATGGCCTCGGACTTGTGCAATGCCACCTCGAGACCCAACTGCCGGATCCTCTCCACGACTATCGCAACCCCGCGTGTCATCGCGTCGGCCGCCGCCTGATGCGACCTCCCCTGCGCCAGGACTAGCGTGTCGTCAGCGTAGCAAACCACGCTGACTCCATCAGGGAGATCGGCCCGCAGCACCCAGTCGTAACCGATGTCCCACAGGAGCGGCCCCAGAACCGATCCCTGTGGGACACCGCACGACATCTCTCGCCGGTTCCATTCCCCGTTGCGACCGGGGTAGATGACGGCTCTGTCCGTCAGATACGCCCCGACTACTCGACGGAGGTAGGTCGGCACCCGGTGATACCGGAGCGCCTCCCCAATGCAACTCCAGGGCAGGGTGTTAAAAGCGTTGGCGATGTCGAGTGACACCGCCACGACCACCCCACCCCGGGACACCGCAAACAAGCTTCCCTCCATTCACCATACATCCCTTTCATTCTTGTCAAATAAAATCTTTTTGTAAATTATTTATTTTGATGTTGGCTTTTCTGAAAAAATATCATTTTAATTTTAGAAACAAAGGAACAAAATGTCATAAATGTAGCAAATACGTCTTTTTGGAAGGTTTTAGTGAAAGCGTTTTTTATATCCAAATTCTTTGTGATGTCGTAATATTTTAACAAAATTTTGTGCGTGCGATTGACGATTTTATTATTAATATATTGTTTTACTCTCTTTCATGAGAGTTGTGTTGAAAGCTAATATCAATCGAAAAGCTAACACTTTGACAGGAGGATCACTGAAACCTTGGACATACGTGAGTAGTGAGATGTCCAATGTATCCTAAACGGGTTAGGATAAAGTCGATAGAGCTCAATGGCTGAGCGCCTCAGTCCTCGAAGCTCCGAGGTAAATGCCTTGGAACAACGAGGCTATCTCATCGGCAAGAAAATCGGGCAAGGATCATACGCCACTGTCCACCTGGCTGAGTACTGCGATGCATCCAGCCCGAAGCGGATGCACCTCGCGTGCAAGATATTCGATAAAGAAAAAGCACCTCGGGATTTTCTAGAAAAGTTTTTTCCTCGTGAACTTGATATATTAACTAAGATCGAGAATCCCCATATCATTCAAGTGCACAGTATTTTACAACGTGGACCGAGAGTGTTTATTTTTATGCGTTATGCTGACAACGGTGATCTGTTGGATTTCATAAAAAGAAATGGAGTTGTGCCAGAAAACCAGGCAAAACTCTGGTTTAGACAAATGGCTAGTGGTCTGCAATACCTGCACAGCAAGAATATAGCCCACCGCGATCTGAAATGTGAGAACATTTTGCTGTCAAGACGTTTCAACGTGAAGTTGGCGGATTTTGGATTCGCTAGATTTTGCACGGATGGCGAAAATCGACGTGTACTCAGCCAGACGTACTGTGGGTCAGCTGCGTACGCCGCACCCGAGGTAGTGAGTGGCACGCCCTACAATCCCAAACTAGCTGATGTATGGTCTCTCGGAATTATCCTTTACATAATGCTGAACGCTTCCATGCCGTTCGATGATTCGAACCTGCGCAAACTACTGAAGGACCAAATGTCGCGTAACTGGGTTTTTAGATCCAGGATCCGTGATACAGTGTCGGTAGCGGCCAAGTCTATCGTGCGGCACATTCTGGAGCCTGACATCACGCTTCGCCTCACGCTGGACCGGGTGCTTTCGCACGAGTGGACCCGGCCGCGCAAGGACAAGAGCGCGAGTCTGATGGGGCGGTTGGTGCAGTCGGCCCCCTCGGCGCCGCACGCGCCCGGCAAGCGCGAGCACGACGAGGCGGGCACGTCGGCAGGCGCACGCGTGTCCGGCGACCACCGCGAGACCGAGCGCGAGCGACACGACGACATCAACATGCGCTCACACGACTAACGCACCCTTTATATTATAAATAATAATATAATTACTATACGTACCTATCGATAATGTTTACGCAAAAAGTGCTAATGATATTGAAATATTTTTGACCTTCAAAAATTGAAAATTAACTTTATTATTTTGATTTTTTTTTACAATTGACGACTTAACTATTATTGGTCGGCAATAGTGAAAATAAAATTTTTAAATAAAATTACCATAAATAATTCTGATTTCGTATAATTCAAGTATTATTTATTTGCTAGTATGTACAGACGCCAGCAGGTCAACCCACCCCAATCTGTCAAATTTCTTTGATATATTTTCAACTTTAGCACAAAGGAATAAGGTTCATATTCAATTGGGAAAATCTGACAGATTGGGGTAGCTTGATGTGCTGGCCTCTGTACCTACCTGAATATATTTACACTAGCAATAGTAACAGTTGAAGATGTTCTTGAATATTTTGAATGCGTTTGGATTTTCTCAATGATTTTCTCCATGAGCTCCACAACCACAGAGTACTTTGTAATAGACTGAAATCCACAACGCAGAAGTTTAGCAGAGTAAAGTAACCAACGACTCTAAAAGGTATCAGTACAACTGGATACCATGTATCGTTTTTCCGTTCGGTATGGCTACAAAATAGTGAAATATTGTAATTATGTGTAGCCTAGGAAAATAGTACAATGGTAGCCCCGACTTGAGTTGTAGGTCGGTGAGTTTGAACCAAGGCAGGCATTTTTTGTATTTAATTTCATGACCACTGCTCTAAAAACGGAGAATGAAAACATCGTGAGGAAACCGGCATGTCCTAGAACCAAGAAGCCATGCGACATCTACCAACCTGCACTGAGCCCGCGTGGTGGATTACGCGCCACTCCCTCTCACAGAGAGAGGGCCCGTGTCCCTGCAATGGGAAAATTATAGGCTGGTCATGAGGTACATAGTTATTAAACTGGTTTTTAGTCCCATCTCTTCCCTTCCCATCTCTTCCCCCTGCCATAAAGTACTAAACGGTACAGCCGATCGATTCTGTAAAAATCTCACCGTGAAAAGTTAGGTGAAGTGAGCTTAGAGTGACCTGTCAAGAGTATCAATCCCTAGCATCAGAATGACACCGACAGCTCGCTCCACGCTCACTTCACCTAAGTTTTCACGGTGAGATGGTTACAGAATCGTACTGCTGGTACAAACGCATAGGGGAAGAGTTTCGTTATTTCTAAGTGCATGTATTGTACATACATATTTAACGATCAAACGTTTAGTTGATTTAAGAGATACTCGTTATTGTGGGATAATCGTTGTATTAAGTCAAGATGTATTTCAACAATGCTTTTACACAAGGTGTTACTTAACGGGAACACAGCGTTCTGTTGAGTTACATTGTCACTCTAAGAAAAAAAAAAACTAGTACTTAGCAGTAGTTCAGTTGTTAGTCCGGTTGACCGAACTACTGAAACTTTCAGTTGCGATAGTTCGGTTCTAACAAAGCACCGAACTATTGAAACCTAAATATAGTAAATATGTACCCTCCCTTTAGTTCGGCAAATAAACTAGGCTTTAAATGTAAACTAACATCTTAATTAAATTTTTAACACGTAGGTAAAAAGAGCGACTTTGTGTGTATCAATACCTGTACCTATAGCAACAGTTCGGCAAATAAACTATCTCTGTAGAAACTACAGAGATATTAGTTTTTCGGAAAATCGCGGATATACAAACATAAATTTTATACATCCCGGGTCGAATACAGAACCTCCTTTTTTGAAGTCGGTTAAAAAACGTGCTAAATATCGCGCGCGGTGGCGCGTTATCTGCGCCTAGAAAATTACTGTTGCTACAGGTACTTAGTTTACAAATTAAGCTGCAGGGTATTTGCGTAACACACCGTAGGCTTCTACTTTCTACGGCTTTTAATTTGACAGTCCAAAAAAAAATCGAACATTTAGAGCAATGGACTAGCAATGTCCTTCAAAATGATTGAGATTGTGATTGAAAGTGTGTTACAAAACTAGGGTGCTGGTTACAATTAAAGGTATCTGTAACTTAGGTACTAATCATATAATAAGAAAAAACAATAATATATTATACTTAGGTAGGTACTTAATACGAAAATCTTTAAATTTTTCTTCTGTGAATTTTCACTCATACATAAATAACATTAAAAAAAACTGAAGTGTTCTTCGACTTCGACTTTTGTTGCTAACGGCTACGAATACCTATACTTATTCGTAGAGTAACCGTACAAAAACGGCCCAAACATAGAACTTTGAGGAAACGAATTGTTTCTCATTGGATGTCGTAGTAAATAGGTGATGTACCTAGGTCTATCTCTACCAACACCACCTGGAAATGAAATGAATGAGAACGAATGGGAGGATCCTATTTGTTTTATTTAATTTATGGTACTACCTACGGTCGACCGCAAGTCTGTGGTGATCATGAGCTAGCCTAGCGTATTACGGAGCTTCAATAGAATGAGAGGTAGGCATAAACATTTTTTTTAATAATAGCTGATATCAACTTTGAACGTTACCGACCAAACCAAACGTTACGAGACCAAAGAAACGATGAATGGAGTGTGTGAATGATGATATGTTTAGAAAGGGCGTGACTACTGAGATGACGACAAATAGAGAAGTATGGAAGAAAAACACACCGCAGTTGAATCGTTGTTCATTAGTAGAATAAGAAAACGCTTAACAGCCGTGATTCAGCTGTGGTTCCATTGCGATTTTTGAACAATTTTGTTAGTAGAATCGGCCCCCTAGTAGGTCTCTACGCGTCACAGTCAAGAATTACCTACTTACATAATACCTAGCCTGCGATTACTATATCTAGTATCGGTATATCTAGGCGACCCCTATGTGACCACTAGGTCAGGGGTAGGTATAGCCACAGAATACATAACGAAGTTCTAAAGAGAATGGAGTATGCCCCTTAAAGTGTTTGCAATATATATTTTTTTTATTTTGGACATTTTGATTTTGGTTTTTGACATTTAGATTTGGTTTTTGACATTTTTGATTTTTGACATTTTGATTTGGTTTTTAATAATAATAATGATTTCGTTTTGTAACAATACTGATATTTGTAATACTTAATGACATGTTAAATGATGTAATGATACTAATTTATATTTTTCCTTTTAATTGATGATTTAAAATTTTATTATTGTAATTTATAAATTATTGATCTAAACAAGTGTAATAATAGTGAAATAATTTCAAATGTTTGCATGCCGACTGGTAAAATGTGGCTAAGCTAAATGTACCTAATCTTAAGAACTATTATGTATTAGCCATATTTGCAAAATAAAATTCTATTCTTCTATTCTATTTTATTCTAATAACTATTTACCTAGGTACTCCGACTTCTTAGTTCTGACTTATTCCACCTTTGTTTTAGCCAGCGAAATCAGATTTAGAACAGCGATACACGTATCTCAGAGTGGAGTATGTCAGCCCCTTGTCAACTGTGGACATCAACTTTAAACCAGATACGTTCAACTTGTCATTTTATATAAGGTTTTTGAATGTAAGGGAAGCCTAATAGGTAAAACGGGCTGGTCTCCGCAACTCCACGTCAATGCGCGTATTTTGCGTACGGTAAGGAAAGCTTATTGAACTGGAAGATGAGGGGCGGTGAGAGGTGATGATACTTGGGCTTATTAGGTACTCATGTAGGTACTTACTTCTTCAAGAAACGAAGTTAAAAGTTATAAAAAAGCTTTATTTAGTCCAACTAAAAGTTTATCAATTCCATTACAAAGCGGTAACGGTCACAGGCGTCCTGGATCTGAATCTGGTATCGTTGTTGTGGAGGCTATGGTTGCAATACTGGTATGTGGTGATGACAGCATTGCCGAGGAAGCGGCCAGTGGGGTCCTGACGTACCACATGCATGTACTCGTCACCTAAAGTAAACTGCATTTGAGGAGGTGCTGCCCAATCACACACGGTCGTCACGGCTTTGTTCACTGTGGCCGGGTTCACGCAGAAGAGCTGGAAAAAATTTAGGTCTCACTCAGGTACTTACTTATTGACCTTATGTAAGTACAGACGCCAGCACATCAAGCTAGTCAAATTTCTTTAAGTAATAGATTTTCAACTTTATCGATAAATCATAAGGTTCAAAGTTGATTGGGAAAATTTGTTTGATTGGGAAAACAGTTTCGGGTAGCTTGATGTGCTGGCGTCTGTACATACATAGCATAGGTAGTGAAAACGAACATAAAGCAATCTGTTTCATTTTGACAGTTCAACAACATTCATTGCGTTATTTAGGTACGTTACTGAGCAGACACACATTTTCCGAACATAATTATGAAGCAATGGATTAGCAATCTGTTTCAAAATGAATCAGATTATGATTGATCGTGCGTTACGCAATTAGGGTGCTGGTGAATCAATTAGGTAAGTACCTGAAGGAGGCAGTTACAATCTACGATAGTCTCATAGCTGCTTACTGGAAAGTTAATCATATTCGTAATAATAAAGCCAGAACCCATTGTCTAATTTGTAGTTTGATTTTTAGGGTTCCGTAACAAAATGGTAAAACGGAACCCTTAAGGTGAGACTCTGTCTGTCTGTCTGTCCGTTTGTGACAGCTGTACCTACCTATATATTTCAAAAACTACTACTAAAACTATTCTAAATTTCAAGTTGCTTAGCTATCAACTTGAAATTTAGAATAGTTTTAGATGACGTTTGACCAACTATTTTGCAAAAAAGAAAGTAATACTTAATTTTTTTTTTGCAACAGGGTCTGAAAGCGGGTCTGAAAAATTCAAAATTCTAGAGCATGTTGGGTATCATATGAAAGAGCGCAGTTTGCAAATTCTCAAACATTTTTTCGTTTTTCTTTAGGCCGCACAGTTTTCGACTTTTGATGAAAAATGTAAAAAAAAAAATACCCACCCCCCCTATCTCTGAAGTTTGCATAGAGAAAAATCTGAAATTATTCTAGGTGATAGATGTTTATGTAAAGATTACAGGGAAAATAAAACGATGTTTCTAAATAGCACACTTTTTCAGAATCATCAAAAATTACATTAATTTCACTGTTGGTCAAGAGATGGCGCTGACCTAAAACTGAAATATTCTACACCGCAGTCTAATTCTCTGATGTGAAATTGCCTCGCCTATGAAAATTTAAAAACATGATAGTATGGAACTCTCGGTGCGCGAGTCCGACTCGCTCTTGACCGTTTTTTTTTAATTTGTGGTGTAAAATAAAATATGATAAGTAGCTAAATTAACAATCACTCGATACGCTTTCGTACCGAATCGAACATCAATCCATGTTTTCGAAGGAGTCCTATACGCTGTTCACAAATCCGTAACCTAGAAACCAGCTCTATTGAAATAGTTATTCTTTCGACAGATATTTGCTGTCGAGGGCAAGGCAAATCAGGTAGGTAATCGAAAATGTGTTATTTTCGATACGGCAGCCTGTCGAATGGTGTTGTAAAGTTGAAATAGGCAATTCTATTCCAGTCCAGTGGGCCCGATGGGTAACTTAACAGATTAACAAGTTAATTTATACTTATCGCTTACTTGTTGATAAGCCTCATGTTGTCCAGGTTGAATATAAGCGATTGGATAATTGTACGTAAACCTAGCCTGGTAATCCGTATCTGGAAAAGAAAATATTGGTATGAGTAGTTACGTAATTATACAATAGGTACTTTTCAGTGGGATGAGTAAAAAGCCAGTTCAAATTTTAATTTGTGGGAGTGGGAACGATTTGTGGGAGGCCTTTGCCCAGCAGTGGGACAGTATGAGTATTCAAAAAAAAAAAAATTAAAGAATTTCCAGTCGGGAAATCAAGAAATCAACGACACCGACTTCCGAAATTAAAGTTATTTTTCACTTTGTAGTGTTTTTTTTTAAAAGTATCCTATGTGTTAATCCAGCACCCTAATTGCGAAACACACTATCGATCTCAATTTGAATCATTTTGAAGCATATTGCTAATCCATTGCTTCATATGTTCGAAAAATGTGTCTGCTCAGCAATGTAAAACACGCAATGAACGTTGTTGATCTGTCAAAATGAAACCCATTGTTACTAATAGTGTGTTACGCAATTACCCCACAGGTTATAATCGTGGTCTTCTACTAACGGTGTACAGTACCTACATATATGCATATTACATATATGCATATTTATGCATACATATGCATATAAATATATTAGTACCAAGCAGTACCCTCAGTCGTTTGCAGCTGCAGACAATTTTTATTTTCAGATCTCATTTCGATAAAAAAATGAAATCGATTTAGATCAGCACCCTAATTGCGAAACACACTATCGATCTCAATTTGAATCATTTTGAAGCATATTGCTAATCCATTGCTTCATATGTTGGAAAAATGTGTCTGCTCAACAATGTAAAAAACGCAATGAACGTTGTTGATCTGTCAAACTGAAACCCATTGCTACTAATAGTGTGTTACGCAATTACCCCGCTGGACTCCTGGACTTCTCTAGTAACGTTAATAATTACAGATGTGTTCAAAATCAGTAATTTATACTGCGTTCTGATAAAGCAGTTAGGTATATTATAAAGAAATAAAATATAGAATCTATTCTTCCCCAGCTTTTAAAAATAATCTGATGATATCCATTAATTACATTTTAACAATGTAGGTACCTACTACATTTTGGTGACAGTCTCATCTTGGGACGAAATTATGTTTTTTCTTAGCCCAAAATGACCATGATCCTTTCATCCAAATCCGTTCAACAGTTTGTGCGTGATTGAGTAACAAACATCTAAACATATTCACAAACTTTCACACTTATAATATTACTAGCTGCGCCCGCTCCCGTGGGAATATCGGGATAAAAAGTAGCTTGTAGGTATGTTAATCCAGGGTGTCAGCTACCTTCATACAAAATTTTATCAAAATTGATCCAGCCGTTTGAGCGTGAAGAAGTAACAAACATATAAACACACACACTCATAAACTTTCACCTTTATAATATTAGTTTGATTATATTATCTTCTTCTAATATATAAAACTAGCTGACCCCGCAAACGTCGTTTTGCAAAAAAAAAAATAGATAGTAGCCGATTCTCAGACCTACTGAATATGCATATAAAATTTAATAAAAGTCGGTCAAGCCGTTTCAGAGGAGTGTGGTAACTAACACTGTGACACGAGAATTTTATATAATAGATTCTCGTGTCACAGTGTTAGTTACCATACTCCTCCGAAACGGCTGGATCAATTTGTATGAAATTTTTTGTGCATATCGGGTAGGTCTGAGAATCGGCTACTATCTATTAATTTTTTTTTGCAAAACGACGGTTGCGGGGTCAGCTAGTATTATATTATCTACTAGGATATTCGGATAGTAGTTTGTAGGTAGTTACTCACCTTTTGATACTTGCGTGCAATGAGGAGGCGTGCTCTGCTTTTTACCAGACCTTCTTAAATTATGATGATGTCTAGTCTTTTTATACGAATCTACTAAAACGCATAATAGTACTACAAATAATATCGAATAACGATTCATCTCGCCGAAATTAAAATCACAAGTGGAGGAACATTTACTTTAGTAGCTTACATGGAGTACTTATCAAGAGTTAATTAAAATGATTTATCCGCCGTTGGAATTAGGGTTCACTGTGAAATTATAATTAGTCCGACACCCAAGCGATGCGACATTGCAAGTCGCAACACGACCATATGAAACTAATGTACAGAGGCCAGCACATCAAGCTACCCCAATCTGTCAAATTTTCCCAAATGACTAAGAACCTTATTTATTTATTTATTTAATACTTGAAGCACATACATGTACATAGGCGGACTTAGTGCCAATCGGCGGATAGTAGAGCAAAATATGTACATAATTTTTGAAAAAAAAAAAACCTATATTAAAAGTTACTGAAATCGATTCAGTAGTCAATTATGAACAAACAATTTTCAGGTTTTGCGCATTTAACGTTACACGTTGTATATTATGTACAGAGGCCAGCACATCAAGCTACCCTAATCTGTCAAATTTCCCCATTTGATTATGAACCTTATTTGCTTGCCATAAAGTTGAAAATCTATCAAATAAATTTGACAGATTGGGATAGATTGATGTGCTGGCCTCTGTACTTAGCTGTGACAAATCACATACTACAATTAAATACCTAAGGAACACTTCAGTTCGGTCATGTTCAATCTTGACTACAGGAAAATTATTTTGTTATCAGAACACACCATGGTGGCATGGCAACACGTTAATTAATTTTATTCTCATAGTAAACAACCCGTGTATGTACCTACCTACTACTTAGGTACCTATATTTGTTTTCAAGGCTACATTTATAACCGCAAATAACACATTGTTATTATTTAGGTTTGTAGATATCTAGCTGTATGGAGCTTATAATATCCCAAGTTACATAATATATAGGTACTTATAGAAACAGAGGCCAGCACATCAAGCTATCCCAATCTGTCAAATTTCTTTGATCGATTTTCAACTTTATTTCAAAGGAATAAGGTTCATAATCAATTGGGGAAATTTGACAGATTAGGGTAGCTTGATGTGCTGGCCTCCTTTGTTTTTGCTCCGTGGCTGGCCTCTGTACATAATATACAACGTGTAACGTTAAATGCGCAAAACCTGAAAATTGTTTGTTCATAATTGACTACTGAATCGATTTCAGTAACTTTTAATATAGGTTTTATTTTTCAAAAATTATGTTCATATTTTGCTCTACTATCCGCCGATTGAGCCAAAGAAAATTAAGTCTTATTTCATGGCAATAAGACTCAATTTTGAATGCATAGAGTAATGCTAGGATCAACACGATTTTCTTAATAATAATCCCACAAAAACATTTCATGTTAAATGTTGCCAAGACGAGACCATGTAGCTCGCACTGTCAAAAAGTAATCAGTAGGCCAATTCTGCTAATTTAAAACGTTCAAAATCTAGTCGCAGTCTCATCTCGGCGACAAACAAATGTCAAAAACTTGTCAAAATGTAGGGAAATTTGAAGTATTTTTGACAGATTAAGACTGAGATCAGTAGGCCAATTCTGCTAATTTAAAACGTTCAAAATCTAGTCGCAGTCTCATCTCGGCGACAAACAAATGTCAAAAACTTGTCAAAATGTAGGGAAATTTGAAGTATTTTTGACAGATTGAGACTGAGATCAGACTGTGAACGTTCTTAAAAAATAGTAGAATAACCCCTCAGACTGTGAACGTTAAAAATTACGAGAATTGCCCCTCAGATCTCATGTAGAGCCAAGCTTCTAACTCTACACGCCCTAACTCTACAAGGCCTAACTTCGCAAACTACACCTTTGTCAAAATATATGGCTTGGCCGTTTCGTTACTACAAGAACCATTGTATAACAATATGAGAGTTTTTCACCTTACGCTCATGTGAATGTAGCGAAATGGCCAAGCCATATATTTTGACTAAGGTGTAGACGGCGAAGTTAGGCTTTGTAGAGTTAGGGCGTGTAGAGTTAGAAGCTCGGCTCTACATGAGATCTGATTACTTTTTGACAGTGCGAGCTACAAGGTCTCGTCTTGGCAACATTTAACATGAAATTTTTTTGTGGGATTTAATTTCTTTTTGTTAGTTGCTTATGATACACTTTTATCCCGTAATGCAAGGGTTTGAGGGATGTTTTTTTTATAAATTATGTTTTAATTTGTAAGAAGAATGTACTTGTATAATTTTCAGATCTCAAGCATGAAATTAAGATTGTATGGGAAAACCGAAACAAGTCATTCCTTAATTTCAAGGGTAGGGGATGATTTACTAAAAATCCTGAAATACATATCTTATTATTTATAACAAGGACCCCTTATATAAATTGTCAGACCTCTAGCATCAAAATTTACGGAAGTCTCATACAAACTTTCACCCCCTAGTTTAAGGGGTTGGGGGGTAAAAGTTTCAAGTTTTAAGATTTTTTTGTTGTTTGTGTACTATTACTAGCTTACATACTTTCAGCTTTCTAGGACTTCAGGAAATACCCTAAGTGTTTTGATGATTATCAGTGAGTCAATGAATCAGTGACGAAATCGGGGTATTTTAGATATCAATAAAATCTAAAGTATAAGAGCTATGCAATTGAATCTTTATAGGTTTAATAAGTCAACCACTGACATCATATCCCGAAAATTTTGTTTATCTGGTATAATCTTCGAGAAAAGGTAGGTAGTGCCCTTGCGCTTCGCTTGGCTCGTCTTGGCGGGGGCACTCCCGTGCCCCCAGATAGTTAGCTTTAAAAAAATAGTTTTGGTCATTGTATCATGCTTTTAACTCAATGCTCTAATTGGGGTGTAGGTATGAGGTTTTGCGCATTTAACGTTACACGTTGTATGTCGATACCCAACACGTCTGCGGAGTTTCGCTGATTAATTTAGTTAGTCCGTGTATACTGGCCGTCTGGTCAGTACCTATGCGCCGTTTATCATGGTCTTGCCATGCCTTTATGTTACTTAGGTAGGTAGAAATAATAGCCTCCCCGACCGATTTCGGTCACGGTGGCCAATCTCAACGGAGATTAGCCAGGTACGCAGGAGATATTATAGTGCACAAGTGTGCGCGCAGACACAGGTGCACTCCCTCTTCCCTCACTCTCATAGTCCGATGGGACGGCAATCCGACACGACCGGACAGAGATATCAGGCGCAGGACCAACGGCTTAACGTGCTTTCCGAGGCACGGGCGTATTAAACCGCCAACTTCCAAACTCCGGACTGTTACTAAGAAATTCCTAATGGGAAAACTCAATAACACTTTGTCCGACCCGGGAATCGAACCCAGGACCCCACGCTCAGCAGTCGCGCTTGCAACCACGAGACCAACGGGGCGAAACCACGGGGGGTCCACGGGGGGGGGGACCAGCGGGTAGAAATACCTACTTTGTTATTGCCCAAGCCCATAACCACAGGGGGAAATATAGGTAGGTAAGAAAACTATGATATACAAGTTTAGTATATTATTTCATCTTAGTTTTAATGTCTTCAGTATTTACTTTAAAATAAGTACCTACTATTTTAATTTTTTTCTGTATTCTCCTCCAGTTTTTCACATTCTTCATCTCCAGAGTTTTCGTGCGAATCGTTGTGAATTACTAGCATATCGTAAAAGAGCTCGGCGTGGAACAAAGCTGCTGTTTCAACTTCTATTTCAGCAGCTTCCACTGAAAAAATATGAAAATACGTGTTAGGTAGGTAGATACTTAGTTAAATTAAGTACGTACCTAGGTACGGTATACGTGTCTAAGAATATATTTCTAAAATGTCTCTTCTTCTCGAGGGTCATTAACATTGTCAACAATCTAAAGAGGGTCTAATTGAATTAGCTGGCAATTTCAGACCTGATGGGTAGACATAATTACATCACGACAAACAAACATACTATAATATATGCTCTAAAGATATATGAATATGATATAGGTATAGGTTTATGATATTAGACTATAAGTAATAAAAACGTACCCGTTATCTACTAGGGATTGTAATCTTGAGTCGAGATTGACAACTCAAGATCTTGCGTGCTAAATCTGTTGTCGAGATTGACGATTCGAGACCCCGCTCACCCCGCCCGGCTATCAGGCGAGATCTCGTTTTCGATATTTCGATATTGAGATTTCGGCTATTTAAATAGTGCGGTTTTTTTCATCAACATTTCTTAAACTCAATTTAAATTAAAACTAACCATGTTATATTTTGTAAATAAACGCAATAAATTGGCAAACTTAGGTATTTACCTACATCACGCACACTAAAAAGTACCTACTTATAATTAATTAAATCATTAAGTGCCAAGACGCGCGTGCCTAGTCTCGAAATCTCATTCGAACGACATTAAATTGTCTTTCCACGATATGGTCAGTGGGTGACTGGGTGGTCATAAGGGCGGAGTTGGCTAAAAGGTCCTAGCAACCAGGTAATTAAAATAATACTTAAGTAATAAAAAAAAGGGCGGAGTTTT
Organism: Globia sparganii; assembly: GCA_949316385.1. Taxonomy (NCBI): domain Eukaryota; kingdom Metazoa; phylum Arthropoda; class Insecta; order Lepidoptera; family Noctuidae; genus Globia; species Globia sparganii. The sequence goes on from OX438671.1 coordinate 9,789,592, forward strand.
GAATTTCGAAAAAAGGCTCGAGATTGCGTTCCTTACACTTTCCGTATGCAATAGCTAGACCTCTGTTGTGTTGGAGTCCGCTGCCAGTATAACTGGATGCTACATGCAGCCATTCGGCAAAATATCAGTACCTAAAGAAGTATTTAACATGGAGCGACTGCTTATTGGACCTATACCTCCCTTAAAAAATCTAATAAGCCACCACATCCATAAGACTGATAGGTAGTAGGTAGGTATTATATAGGTACATACAACTAATGAACTGGCGTGAGAATGTGATTAGTACAATGCGGTGGAAACTTACTGCGTAAGTTCATTAGAACTTCGACGCTTTTCTTCATTCGGGCCATATCAGATTCTATTTCGTTTTGAACTTTTTCGTAGAACTCTGGGCTGTTAACATCAATATCTTCAATATTATTTGGTTTTTCATCCATGTCTTAGTAAAAATAATGATTGGAAACTTTTTATTTTGTCTTTCCCGCCAATTATTTTATTATTGAAAAATATAGATTATAGATAGACCCACAGATAAACCAAACAAAACTATCGACTTTATCAAAGTAATTTCAATTATTTTTCTCTATCTCTTATAATTGTAATATTCACAACATGTATTTTTGGAACTTGATAAAAATCACAGCTTATAGTGATAGTATCACTACAAGTATTGGCTTTGGCTGTATAAAACACATACTTTCTTCAACACTTACATGGAATATTAAAAAGTGAAGATCTTTGAAAAGACGACTAAATTAAATTGTCAGGGAACATTATTTCTGTTTCACTCTTCATACATACAACCCTATAATGGTGTCGCACTCTACGTAAATGACGCGTTATTGAGTATTGGTTACCTTACTATAGTTCTGTCATTGTCACGCCTGTTCAACTCGACTCACCATTCATTTTGGATTCTTTTGTGCAGAGTAAAACGCATAAATAACGCGTGTTTTGAATAATTTTGTACTGGTGCATTTCACTCATGATTGTTTACTAATACTTGTGACCGTGCAGTTGATAAGAACTCATTAAAGATGATGAGTGACGACGATCGTGACATCGATATTGAAAGTGATGTAGGTGTTTTCCCGATTTGACAGTTCACTGGTTCGTGCTGCATGTTTATTTTACTACTGATATTATTTTTGCACAATTCCAGGCTGAAAATGACTCGGACTCTCGTTCACATGCCAGGAACAGTGTTGGTGGCAGCGGATACTACTCGCAGGTAAATTGTGTTGGTATCCATTTCCAAAGTACTTCACATTTGTCAGATATTTAAGCAAATCAAACTTGCATCTTGCATAATATTTATTATTATGAATGATTACAGAAACAAATTGATTCGTACACATAGTTTTTAGCAGAGATGTTAATTGCAATGAGTACAATCAACGAAACTGCTGAACCGTGACACTCAGAGGAATCTTTAATGTTACAGGCAGAAAAAAGAGCACATCACAATGCATTGGAGAGAAAGAGAAGAGACCACATAAAGGATAGTTTTACATCACTAAGGGAATCAGTACCAGCTCTCCAGAATGAGAAAGTGGTATGTTCAAAAATTGTAAGCATTCACATTTTACATGTGGTATTGACCTTTATTTTTATAGTTTTTAAGTTTTACATTACTAAATGGATTAATGGTGTAGGTAATACTTGTTGTTAGGTACTGAGAGTTGACTGAAAGTTCAAGGTCAGCTTTAGGTTATCTTCACTGGAAACTTTCTTCTTTATCTTGTGGTAGCCTATCTCAATGTTGCCATACATTTAGATCAAGTGAATCAGTGATTAAATTTAGATAATTTGATTAGTTTATTTTCATAAAAAAATTACAAGTACATGATATTTGCTAGTAACAGCTAAAACCTACTAGCACCATTATATCCATTGACAAGAGATGCTTATTTCTTAATTATTGCGCTCAAGATTGATTATGATGATACATAGTTTAGCTCTCTTTTTAGTGCTTATCATTATAGTAATTATTATGCTTTTACCAAATAGTAATAGTATCACTAAAATTAAAAATGGTGAAAGTACATAGCTGCATGCTTGCTTTATAAAACAATGTTCCGAAGAGCTTATTTTGATATGTTAAATAATTCAGAAAGTTCTCTATCCAACCACTTTCTATAAAATTATTAACTTGTAATTTTCTATTTGACTTCAGAGATGTTTTGATTGTCAATTGAATATTATTGTTACAGGCAAGTCGAGCACAAATATTAAAAAAGGCTGCTGAGTACATACAATTTATGAGAAGAAAAAACAATTCACACCAACAAGACATTGAGGACTTAAGGCGACAGAATAATATACTTGAAACACAAAGTAAGTAATACTTACTTATACATTTTTTGTCTCCTTTCACCACCTTGAATTGATTGAAATGAAATGCCTATCCAAAGACAGAAATTGACTCAATTTTAAAGAACATAATAATAACATGTACTGGCTGTAACCATTTGATTGGGGCTTGTGGCTAAATGATAACCGCCGCACTGGTTGAGTGAAGGTTAAGCTATGCTTGCGGTGGTCGATTCGTGGATTGGTGACCATCCATTACATATCAAAATCAAGACCACTCTCTGCCTTCTGAAAACATGCTAGGCTGTTGGTCCCGGTTGTCATTTGTAGGTCTTTGACATTATTTTGTTATGGGTGGTTAGAAGCTCAAAGCTCTGACAACCAAACTTACCAAGGGGTATCATGATATCTAGTAACCGGGTTATGGAGGCCAGATCGGCAGATGCTTCATGTAAAATACGGGTATTCAGCTGCATCCGGTTAGACTGGAAGCTGACCCTAACATAGTTGCGGGCGGAGAGTAATGGGTAACTCTTCATCCAATCAGGACCAGGCCCGTGCCGGACGTCGCGTACGTGTTCCACGTGCGCCTCAAAGAGATGTCAGCATCATGGAAGGGGCCCGTAAGGGCCGAAGCCTGCCGGGGCAGCGGAATTGTCCGAAAGGGTTACCGCTGCCCCGGAACATAAAGGGCTAAGGAAGGAACACGGGTGGGTTTTAGTCAGTAAGAGTCTGACACTCCCTTCTGCTCCACCCAGAGCAGGAGGGGTCATTTGATGATTTCCCATCCACAAAAAAAAAGCTAATAAACAAGGTAATTGTTTCCCACTGTTGAACGCGATTGGATTTCGCTTCCCAAGCATGCACCACAATTCACTGATTTTTTCATGCATTAGCAAAATATCTGTATGCACCTTTAGAGTAATTGCATAACACACTTACAATGAAAATTTCTTTAATTTTGACAGTTCATTGCGACTTAAGGTATGATTCCGATCTCGGCAGCAGGCAGCAGTGCTGCCGCAGCACTACTGGTCCCTATAATATTCTCTATAGGTTTATATGAGAAATCACATTCCGAGCTCCGCGGCAATGCCGCGCGACATTGCTGCGTCACATTGCTACGTCACATTGCTGCTGTGCTCGGAATGTAAACCTATAGAAAATGTATGCCCACCAGTAGTGCCGCGACAGCACTGCTGCGTGCTACCGAGATAGGAATCATACCTTTACAGTGTGACCAAACGAATTTTTGAAACATAATTATGTAGGCAATGGATTAGCAAAATACTTCATAATCGTTCGGAAAAGATTGAAAGTGTATTATGCAATTAGGATACTGGTTTCTGAGCACCTTTTCAGAAGAAAACATAATATTTCCTTTACAGTAAGAGCATTGGAAAAGGCTCGACAGTCGGGCAATTATTCAGATGCCCACGAGTTGGGGCTCGGCGTCAAATCGGAAGGCGATTCACATGACACCGACAGTTCAGACGGAGAGGCGACCACGCGCAGGGTCAAAAAACTTAAGATCAACGGAGTCATGTCTAGTAATTAATCAGGTTGTGAGATGAATTCGTCTTAGCTAATGATGACATAGACATCATTGTTAACCAATAAGGCTGGAATTATATTTGACCGCGCGGCCAGGCTGGTTGGTCTTTGTGGTCAGAATAAAGTTAGCCCACGTTTGCACGGACGTAAAAATATCGCGGCGGGATGTTATCGTATATTGGATTTTCAACTCTCGGTGTTGAGCAGAGCATTGAGAATCCAACAGAGCGCATCTCAGCGCGTCATTGAAACACACCGTTGGATTTTAAACTCTGCAGTGTGGTAAAAATCCAGTGCGCGTAAAAAATCGCCACGGGAAAAATGCGCAAGTGTGATCCTGCGGGGTAATTGTGTAACACACTATCCATAGTAATGGGTTTCATTTTGACAGTGCCACAACATTCATTGTGTCACTTACAATGTCGACCCAACACGTTTTTCGAAAATATGAAGCAATGGACTAGCAATGTCCTTCAATATGATTCAGGTTTAGATTGATAGTGTGTTACGCTATTAGGGCTTATGTGAGTTGCGATGCGGCAAATAATTTCTTGTGGTATCGTCGCACAGAGGCTGCTCCCAGTTTCGCGGCCAGTATAATTCAAGCCTCACAAACTACTTTGTTCCAATACATAATTATATTTTTGATACAGATGAAATGAAATTAGGTAACTTTAATATGTAGCGTGTTAGTGTTTTGTCTATATTGTAATAGTTATATGTATACACCGACTAGTTTTACCGATAAGAGCTGTACTTTTAAACATAGTTTTTTATGTGTTGTTTTCTGTACATAATAAATTAGGAATTTGGAAATGTATGTATACCGGCTTATAAATTCTAACAATTACGCACTATACTTTTCAATATGTTAAATGTAATGATATAATAAATTATAATCATAATTAAATCGTGCATACGTTTATAGATTCAGTCCGGTCATTTAATATTCTAAATAATTTAATTTTAAAGTATACAGTACATATTCTTGAAGTTATTTTTTTTATGTATTGTTTAATAATAATTATACAATTAAATTGGTTTATATCTGTTGTAATAATGGCAATCATTGCTGAGAGTGATTCATCTTTCTAACACTTTGTAAGTACGTTCTTTGATAAATAATACGCGATAAGTGAACTTTACATTGAATTTTCTTATTGATCTGTTTTTAATTATTTTCATTATGAAAGTTTATTTTTAAGTAAGAAACGATACCTTTTTACTTTTAATTACATAATTGATATTAAATTATTTTCAGCCTCTATTCAAATGTTTTCTATAATTATTTAACTACTTTCAAATCGCTTTCCACTACTAATAATAATAGCCAATGTATGCAATTACCAACTGCATATGCAGCAGTTCTATTTTTTTTATAACATTATTGTTATGTGTGTATTTTTACAATTTTAATAGAATGTTTACCTACTAATATAACCCGCATTGAGCCATGGACCACATAAATTGAGGACACTAACATTCATTTACCAACTATAAAATGTACAAGTCTATCTGTGACCCATTTTATTCTTCGAGAGTAAATAACTTATAAATTATACTCTTTAATGTGATGGCCAATCTGCCTCTACAAAAATGCTCACTTGCAAAACTACTAGCTTTCTGGTCGCACAATTAAGGGCCATGTAAGCACGGCTACCCATCAAGCTATATATAACCAGTATAAGCTGACTTCCGATTGTACGAAAAACCTATACAATGCGAGGTCAGCTCAAACTAGAAATATATAGCTTGATGTGTAGCCGTGTGTACATACATGAAGTAATTTAATTTCCTGTTGAACGCAATAAGTTGAAGCAATAATCAAATTTGTAGTGTCTAAACAATGTTTAGAGGGTAGTTTCCTGGGCAATTAAATGGCTGCGTGTAAGTCACCCTTCATGTACTTTATGTACTTACCTACCGTCGAAAAACGCTCATAATATTATAATTAAATAGAATAAGAAATTGATTGATTGCTTTAATGATGAAAATTTAATTATGTCCGACGCTAGTAATTACTTCAATAAGTTGATCGTGTGTGTACCAAAATATTTTTTTAATAGAATCAATGAAATGATCATACATTTTCGTATCTTGCTCTTGTAAGTAGGTACATTATCCATGATTGTAAGATAATTCAATATGAAGTAATAGATGTAAGTTTTAGTCTTCTTGAACAATAATTCGAATATGATCACGTTACAAAAATGATGCACGTAACCATCAATGTGCGTACATTTATACAAAATGGATCTTGTCCTATGTCAATCGGTATAGTTGTTGCATTTCACAAGTGTGCTTAATGTCAATGACCTAAAAAAGGTCAAGAAACGCGCGCTTCGATTTGGAACGACTTGAAAAATAAAGTGCAATATTTCGCGTGCTTAGTGAATTATCTTTTACGATAATATTATTTTTATATTTTGTCATTTCAAGTAAATGTTAGTTAATAATATTTTTTAGCATATAAATTTATTTCTAAAGCTACGAAAATGTGTTTGTTCTTGAAGACTAAATAGTTTTAACGAAAAAAATATACATAAATACTCTGTTAAAATATTGCTTTTTAATTTTTTACCCCCAACTCTTTTTTAAATATCCGAATCAAATCAAATCATTTATTGGTTTGCAAACATGGGTATTTGGTACATAGGTGCTTTCAAAAGACGTGCAGATACTTAGTACTATCAGTAACGAAAGTAGCTTAACGCTAAGTTTTCTTTTTAAATTATAAATAGAAGACAATGTTTAAATAAAATGGAACATCCATAGCTTATTGACACATTACGATATGTGTGACTTAAGTAGTCCATTATAGCACGGCGTGAAATTAGCGCCCGAGCGTTGCGAGGATGCTAAACGCCGTGTACTTAAGTCACCGCCGCATATCGAGCGCAGAGGTTCGTAGTTACAATAAAACCTCGAATAGAAAAGTATTACGGCTTAAACAAGTCGTTAGTTTAATGTTTTCGTTTGTTTAAAATTTATCTCTCAATATTTTTTAAAATGTTGCTAGCTCGTTAGATAGCTTAGAAGATGAGGATGTTTTTCAAATAATTGTTCAAAATTTAATCATTTGTAGGTACTATGCCACAATTGACAAAACATAGCGCACTACCTCATTTTTAACAACCAAATTAGTTTCTACGTTTTACAAATAAAATATTATTCTTAACGAAAAAACCCCTATGTAATACCAGCCTATTATTGTCGTACTGCAGGACAAATACCTCTTCTCATACCTACAAAGAAGCGATTTTAGAGCGAGTTGGAGATTTTAGACTTGGGTAGGTATATTGACTATAAATCCAGGTTTCCTCACGATGTTTGCCTTCACCGATTTCAGTAATGACCAAGATTAACTCAGAATGTACAGAGGCCAGCACATCAAGCTACCCCAATCTGTAAAATTTTCCCAATTGAATATGAACCTTATTCCTTTGTGATAAAGTTGAAAACCTATAAAAAAAAATTACATATTGGGGTAGCTTGATGTGCTAGCCTCTGTACATTACATAGGTATATGAATTTAAAAAGTCACACTGGTAGGTACTTGCCCGGCCTTTAATACACAACCTAGTGCATTAGAGGCGAGTGGCCTTCACTGGGCCAACACGACATTTAGGCAGCAAATACCTTCGTATTTTGTTGTAGGTATTATTTTGATGGGTCTTCACCCATCAAAATAATACCTACAACGTTGCCATATTTTAAAATTTTAAACAGCAATGATCACTCTCTGTATTCCTTGTATTGATTGGCCCGCTTGCACTGCAACGTTGCGGTTTTTTTTGTTCATTTTCGTTTGGTTCCGACTGTTTGGACATCGGACGTTTTCCCGCTATCTCAATATTTTCCCGCCCGTTTTGCTGTGTTGTTTGCTCAGTCAGCTGTTTTCGATAGTTCGTTGATTTACTGCCCTAATTAAGCGCGGGATGTTTTTGTTATGACCAACGATAGGTGGCTATTAATAATAATTATGCTGATGGAGCAATTGGTCCCGATTGTCATTCCTACCTTTTACAGTCGCTACGGGCAGTCAGAAGCCCGAAAGTCTGACAACTAGTCTTACCAAGAGGTATCGTGTTACCCAGTAACTGGGTTGTGGGGGTCAAATAAGCAGTTGCTCCATGGAAAATACTGGTAGGTATTCAGTTGCATCCGGTTGGACTGGAAGCCGATCCCTTGGGAAAAGGCTAGGAATCAAATGAAATATTTTATAGTAATTGCGTAACTCACTAACAATTGCGATTGCCTTTCATTTTTAACCGACTTCCAAAAAGGAGGAGGTTCTCAATTCGACGGTATGTTTTTTTTTTTTTGTGTTTGTTATGCGATTACTCCGCCAATTGTGGACCGATTTTCAAAATTCTTTTTTCGTTTGAAAGGGTATACTCCCGAGGTGGTCCCATTGTCACCAAGTCGGAATCTGATGAGGGAATCCCATGGAAATCGAGGGAAACCCTCAAATTTTATAGGCACACCTATAGCGATTTGGGTATTTTTTATAGTAACTCGTGCATTTGCTCTCGGAAAGCACTATTTGGTGAAGTGGAACTGATGATGAAGACCACAGATGGCCATCGGAACTACTCAATAATAAGTAAGTATTTCACGGGTTCACGGGTTCGGGCATAACTCCGTCATTTTTAGACGGATTTGCTAAATTCTTTTTTTGTTTGAAAGATGTGTATTCCGAAATGGTCCCATTAAAATTTTGTAAAGATCTGATGATGAGTTTCGGAGACAGACAACGGTACTCTTCAATAAATGCCAGCAAACCAACCGCGATTGCTGCTATCGCATATGTTTCCATTGTTTACGCAATCACACAACATAACATCGCGCCTGTACCCTTTATAGGGGTACGCAGATGTGTTCAGTATACCATGGTACACCCTCACAAAGAGTATGTAAACACTAGCGTTATACACCCTCATTTCCTTGTTGCAAGTAATGTTATATGAATTTGTGTGTACAACTAAAAAGTGAAAAATAAAAACTTTTACAAAAAAAAAAAACTGACTTCCAAAAAAAAAACTACAAAGTGAAAAATAACTTCAATTTCGGAAGTCGGTGTCAAAAAACGACAAAGCGCAAACAGCGACACCGACTTCCGAAATTAGTTATTTTTCACTTTGTAGTGTTTTTTTTGGAAGTCGGTTGTTTTTTTTTTGGGAATTTGATTAGGAATTTCTTTTCAAGATCCTTCGAATTGTGAAAGAAAGTTTGTAACGCAATTGTAGTGCGGGTGCCAATCTCTTTCCAAATCTGTGACATTACAACGAAATGGTACAGTCCGGTCAGGAAAATTAATGAGGATCTTTACTGCCATTTTTTACGACAGGCTTCGTCGACATGGCTGTTGAAAGCTGTCACATACCTACCTACATACATTTTGTAACCTATCATTCAGTTATTTTTAATTTTCTCGATAATGCCTCTGTGTACTTTACCAGGATGTAGGTACTAACACCGGTGTACATTTATTTCCCAAAAATATAGCTGTAAGTGTGGGAAAAAGTGGGAAAGTGTGTAAAAGTGGGAAACTGACGTCATTAAAGCGAAAATGATTTAACAGCAGCCATCGCGCCGCTGGCGACATCTGCGCTGAGCTTTCCCCATTGTTCATAGAATCACAGTTGTGAATACAAGTTAGACAGGTAGACACCGGGGCAGCGGGATTGTCCGAAAGGGTTACCGCTGCCCCGGAACATAAAGCGGAGAATACACGTTCAGTTTGGCATCAGTTTAGTCTGTGATTGATGTCAGAATGACGGAAAACTGATTGTGTACGCGTAGACTGATGGAATGATGGTCCAGAATGATGGTTATTTAAATTTTTTGTCAGTCTGGTCAGACTGATGCCTGATTGAACGTGTATTTATTAGCTATCAGTCTGATGTCAGTCACCGCTTAGACAGCGATGGAGTCGCCCGACATGTCGCCGCTTGCACCGTCTCCCTCGCCGCCCCTAACGTCCCTTTCTCAACCGTTGGCCCCGGACAACGAATTTATTCTCTTATTAGAAACATTACCTATTCTATGGAATAAAAGGCATCCCCATAAGGCGCCTTACTGACTAAGGCGGAGGTTACACGTTCAGTTTGGCATCAGTTCAGTCTGTGACCTTAATCACGTATAAACTGATGGCTGAATGATGGACTGACAGGCGGTTTAGATGGTAAGTCAGACTGACGATCAGTCCAACCGAAAACTTGTACGCGATAACACGCATACGCATTATGTATGGATTCTAACCAGAAAAGTGTCCGTAGCCGCAGCAGTCACGGCATATCACGGATACGTATCGTCTGTGCTGTCATATGGTCTGATACTATGGGGCAATTCAGTTGAAGTTTTAATGGCGTTTCGGGTACAAAACACACTTCGTGTTAGGGCAATATCTGGCGTCTGGTTTCTGGACAGCTGCAAACCTTTATTTAAAAAACTTCACATTTTACCGTTACCCTGCATGTACATCAAGGAACTGTGTATGCTAGTAAAACAAAATCCTCACTATTTTCGCATGCAATCAGAAGTGAGCCACAAAAAGGCTTCTGCTCGAACTATGTACAAACACGAATTAAATGTATCTCAATGTAGATTGCAAATATTTAGGAGGAATGTATATGTTAATGCCATTCAGGTAGGTATATAATAAGTTACCTAACTCATTTAAGGAACTGCCTATCCCCATGTTCAAGAAAAAGCTGACAAGTTGGTTATTGGATAATTGTTTTTATGACATAGGTGAATATATGGAATATTGTAAAAATACAAGATGACATGAAAGTACTGAATTTTGACATTGATTTTAAAGTAACGACTACCAATTTATAATAATATTAACTCCTAATGGACTTATTGTAAATCACAAATCTTAAAATAAATTGTACTTAATTAAATATAAATGATATCTGAATATTTGTACACCATATGTTATGGTAGAGTGTATAGAACTTAAAAAATATTAAAACCATACTATGTAAAACTACATTCTTACAAATAAATAAATTCTAATTCTAAAAAAGCTTGTGTTGCTATAGGTAATATTAGCCCTGTCTACGAGGAATCGTAAAAAAGTAAGCGGTCGTGTAAAAAGTCGCTAGTGAAAAGAGAATTTGCATTTGGGTAGCAGTAGCACTGTATTATTGTAGCTTGTCGGTAAGGCGTGATCAATCTTTGTCCACTTTTAAAAATATGGTAAAAAAGCACTTTCTCTCTCCTTAAACATCATCATTATATTTTCTTTACTCCCGTTATTATATACTTATGTATATATTTATTTAGATTAGTATAATATACCTACTTTATTTATGTATTTATTGTATTATGTAAATGGTACATCACTGACTACCTACAGTATTTGCCTCTGCTCCCCCTTTTTAATCCATACAAAGATTGTCTTTAAAAGATCGCTTTTAGCGATAAGACCGCCCATTGTGTCATCCTTTGCAAAAATTTCTATATATTTTATATCTGTATTATATGGTGTATATAATAAAGAGTATTCTATTCTATTCTTAACCCAAGCAGAGCTTATATACTTAGGGCGCATTTCACTATAATACCTAGAATAAGTCCTACCTACCCTATAAATGAATTTTGAATTTTTGTCAGTTTTTGCATTAGTACCTACTAGAACTTTTAGACGTCAATTTTATTCCATGGACAAAGATATCTGACTTTGGTAAAATTAGCCCTTACATGTATTATAAAGAGGTATTTTACGCGGACAAATTCAAGGGGCAGAAGCACGGAGGCAGAAGTCAGCACCTAATATTCTGATTTATTTTAGTTAATTAAAGAAGTCTGGAAAAGTGTGGGCAGTTAGGGCCATAGATTATACAGTATATTAAGGTTAGGCCCACGACTTGGCCGAAACGCTTTGGGGTTTAAAGTGTAGGTAGATTAAGTACTCGCTCACTGCAAAGTGTAGGTAGAGCGATTCAGCCAAAGTCAAAACTTTTGCAGCTACAGGTACCTACTCACGGTAGATAATCTGCGTTTGCGATTCAGTTGTCAAAAATATAAACAAATATCAGTTTATGGAAAAATACTGTAATTCCTATACCTACCTACAATAAAGCCCTCCTGATCAGAGGTCTAAGTAGCTAAATGTCCAATAGCGCGAAACGTCTAATGAGCAGTAAGTCTAATTAGCAAAATGTCAATGTAGCAAAACGTCCAACTATCAGATGGTCTGTATAGCAGAAAATCTATTTAGCAAAAAGTAATTTTTAAAATGTGTACACTCATGATAGAAAGTAAAAGTAATTTGTAAATTACATTAAATTTATTTGTTAAGAAAATATCTGGGTTAAAAAGCTAAAGCTAAATATTATTAGGATATTAGGCGCACAAATACCCCTGCATTTATTCACCTAATTTCCTTTTGATATGGCCAAGGTTTATCAAAAATTCAAAGGGACTAACTAACTTTTTGGCCCTCAAGCTTTTGCAGCTATCTTTTGTATTTGGCATTAAACATTATATCGATATTTCTTCTCTTATAAAATACAAGAATATGTTATTTGAAGGAAAAATAACATATTCTTGTATTTGCGATCTTGCCAAAGCTCTTCTTTTCTAAGAGCTTTGAGCAATAGTAGCAGGGTTGGCTTTGATTTTATATTCCTGTTTAATTAATAATTACTAATTCTTTCTCAAAAATTTTCTGTACAGGTTTGGCTTTTGGCGAACAAATTTCTTGCATTTGTCCATCACTATGTCAGTTCTGTTCTTATCGAAATTAGCTTTACAAGTGTGCTCATTTAACTGACGAATTATTTTGTTTTCGTCTTTATTCATTGTAACAGATTCACTACATTCATTGCGCTGGGAGCATCTCCATAGAGTTGACCCTCCCTTATTTGTGATATTTAAATTGTACCTGTGACCATTCAGCAGCAGCACACGCTTCTACTTTTCTTTTTTTTAGACCAAAGAGTCTGTATGTACATTTATAATGCCGTATCCATTTCCCTCCCGATGCAATGTGTGTGTTGAATTTTGTGCCTGAGTATCCAGACATTTTGAGAATCTGACGATTTGCTAAATAGATGTTCTGCTATACAGACCATCTGATAGTTGGACGTTTTGCTACATGGAAATTTTGCTAATTAGATTTACTGCTCATTAGACGTTTCTCGTTGTTGGACATTTTGCTACTTAGACCTTCTGATCAGGAGGGCAATAAAGTTCAGTTTACGCTACAACTTCAAACATTATTTATTACTTATAAATTTTTCAATAGTGCTAGTCAGTGTGAAATTAACTTAATTACTATTACGATAAAGTTGATACCTATTTAACTAGAAATGACATCAATTAGAAATATAAATAATATAACTTAGGTAGTTAATTGGAATCAATTAAAAGAAATGGTACGTGTTATTGCTTATTTACTGATAAGAAATAGTTTACATATCACCAAGAAATTAATTTGAAAACAATGCAAATTACTATTGTTTACTACCTATAAAAACCAATAAAATCAATTGTCATCAATCAGAACATTTTCAGTCTAAATGTTTCAAAATATCTATGTTATTCAAGGAAGTTCTAGTTACATAACGTATTCATAAAGAATTCTTTGTAGGTACAATTCGAAACAGCAGTGCTATTCTGTAAAAATCTTACCGTGAAAACTAAGGTGAAGTGAGCTGTCATTCCACCTGATGATAGGGATTGCCTCCATTGATAGTTTACTTCACGCTCACTTCACCTATATTATCACGGTGAGAATTTTACAGAATCGATAGGCAGATCTTACAAACAAAATGTATTTAACAAAGAGCGAAATTTGCAAAAAAAAAAAAAATGTTTGTTTAAACAGTCATAAGTATTATTTTGATATTACTTATTAAACTGGTTTTCTCTGGTAGTATTTATGTCTAATCAATACCCAGACAACATGTCGTCAATTGGATAACTTCTCACTTGCATCTGTGTCACCGCAAAATTCACTAAGAAGTCTTCATCTATCCAATCCGACAGCAATCGTTTCTCAGCATCAGCTGAAAAGAAAAGAAAAGTTTCTTATTAGGTATTGCAACACAATTCTTCTACACGGTTTGGGAATCAAATAAGAAACAAAGTATGGAATCCTTCCCCAACAGTGGGACATTAAAAAAAATACTCACAAACAATCCAGGGTTGGCTCTTGGTCGTCGTTTTGTTGAAGAAAATCACATTCGTTCATCAAGTTGAAATCACAGGGAAACTCAAAATTTTGTTGACTTGTCAGGTCCGACTGCGAATGTTCTTGGCTGTCCGGCGGTACTTGCTGCAGTGGTACGATGGATGGCACCACGATCAGTTTCTCCATCGAAGGAATCGATTGCGACTGTGCCGAAAAAGTTGCTAAGGACTTGGTCATCGACTCTTCGGTGTTTTGGGATTCAGAATTATAGATCTGGCCCATTTGTTTTCGTTTCCTGCATGACAGAAAAATATAACACGTTAATAAGATAGAAAGTGTAAAAATAAACAAGGAAAGCGTAAAATAAAGTAATAGAAACTTACAGTGTCTTCCCGTCTAAAAGTGATAAGGCAGCATCATCGAGTCCCAAGCGATCTTGTAGTGTTGAAACTGAAAAGAACACAAAGGAAATTTAAAACACAACAAATAATAAAAAATTGGATGTCTGTAAAGTCAGTTTAATAAAGAAACATTGATGAAAAATTGTGTCACAATCCAACGCTTGGGCCGATCGTGCCTCTCTATCGCTCGTTCCGCGCTCTCGCTTGCACGGTCAGGCTCAGGCGGAACGTGACACTTTTTCATGCGTGCAGCCGGTGTTCATCGATTTATAAGATCTTATCACGTCAAAAAAAAAACTAGTTGACTGGCACTATAAAAAAAAACATACTTTGAGCTTCCAAGTTTGCATTGATGCGTTTCAATTCTGTGATGTCCTCAGGTTTCTTTCTGGTCGCTCTCTGAATTTTATTGATCACTGTGGCCAGAAGTTCGGCGTTTGAGATCTGTAAATAATAACAATGCAAAGTTAGATTGTTCTGTTCCCTATAAATAAAGTAATGATAAATAAAGTAATGAAGTGATGATTACTTACGTTAGGATCACAATTAGCAGCTTCAATTAATTGCGACATTAATTTTGCTGTTTCATTGCGACGTTCCCTTTCGTATTGAGCATTGCGTGCGCGGCGTTCTTCCTGTAAACAACAACAAATATGTATATTAAATTACTAAATAAATTCATTATTTAATTATTGTATTCTAGAGTGGAAATGTAAGGTATGAATACGAACCTGTGAGAGAGGAATACGGTTCTTGCCAGCCGGTCTGCCTCGACGCCTTGGGATATCTGATTCTTCCAATGTTCTTTTCTGAAATAACAATACACTTTATATATATAAAAAAAAAATACGAAAATATAAATAAGTTAAAGTATATTTTTAAATGGCATCTTGAAGTTGACCTTAAGAGGTCGTAACTAAACTCAAAGCCTCCAGCCAGGGGCGAATAATTATCTAATAGACTGCCCGCTAAGGGCACCCCCTGTGGGGTACGAACTTCGGCTTAGGGCGTCGCTGAGGAGAAGACAACAATATGGGACAGGCTGGATCAATTTATTATTATTTAAAGCTTTGAGAAGTTACAGTATAGTATATAAGCTCTATTCCTATTTCACAATACATACCTTTTCTTTCACCATTTTGAACGTTACTATAATTATTGACTTGAAGAAACTGTACAATTATTATTTCAAAGCTTCACCAGTCGAACTGTATTAATTAGCCTCAAACGAAGTAGTGAGTCCAAAATTTTTTGAACGCAAGTTTATATACTTGCGCGTACGCAGGGATATAACAAAACGGGGTGGAGAAGCACTGCTATTGGTCGACCGGGGATTATCTATTGTTCTAGGATTCCTATTGTTAATAAATTTCTGGTTAAGCATTAGAGCCAGTTTTGGGTATTTTTAATGCATCTAATAAGTTAACAACTTGATTAGTCGTAAGTGCCGGATTTTTTTTATTAGTATGTATTTTTGTAGTGTAGAATAAAGTATATAGGTACAGGATATTTTTTAACCAGTACACAAACTGTAACCATGAATTCTGAACACTCCTGCGTTGAATATTTTCGCCTGTTAATAAAAAAAAAATAGCTCTGCCATACATTTTGACCGCGTAGGTATTGCACTTTATTATAAAACAGCTGATTTCTTTTTGATTACCGACGAAAAATTTCTACGCTAGGGGGTCTAGAATTATGTGCTGAATTCAAGCTTACAGTTTGCGCACAGATTTAAAAAATATCATATAAGTGCTTATATAATATTAATAATTTCTGGCAGGCTGCTGCTCGTGTCGTAGGTACCTATGTGTTGTTGTGTAGTTTTTTATCTACCATTAGTTTTCTGTACACATTTCGGGTTTGTATTTAAATTATGAAATAAGTATTACTACTATGTGCATTTGTGAGACTCATTCTCACGACGTTTCTTATCGGAATTAATCTTTATGTAGGTACCCAGCCTACTGCTGCAACTCTATATTTTTTATCTTGTAAAAAGTAACGCAAGAATATTCATACTAAATCACTATCAATCAATTACATAATTCACTATTCTTTAAAATATAAAGATAATAAAACAAATCGTAACGCTTCTGTTACGCCGCGCTACGAGAGCCTACGGCGTGCTACGCGAACAGTGCCTACAGACGTAGGTTCATACTTCATAATTCGGTACGTACAGAAAAAAATCCTACGCTGATTCCAAAACCATTTCGATCTTTAGGTTTGTTAACCTTATTTTTATATTTTAAGCGCTTAAAATTATAAGATGGAGTTTATTTTAACGTAAATACATGAAACCACTTGAATTTCATTTGACCTCCAAATGACGTCACAAAATAGGCAGATTGGGAAAACATTCGATGTCTCACATAATAAAAAAAACAAGTCATATAATGTCAACTTTAGGGATGAACATAATATACTTAATTTGAAAAAAATTGGCCTTCAATCGAATCAAATCAAACATTGGAACTCAGATCACAAAAAAAATCTAAATCCCGAAGCCTGAATGAATGTTATCCAATATAACGATAGCTTAAAGAAAATCCATTATCTTTATCATTATAAATTCGTTCGAACTATTTTGTAACTACTAACGGTGTTGGAAACTCGTAAACATAATACTGTAAAAGTTACTTGTGATTGCTTTGATAATAGTTTTGAAAGAAATCATTCACAGTCGTGAACACAAAGTACATAGTAAATACCTAGGTACAATCCGTCTTCACTCGACAAAAGTACTAAACTCGCATTTCTAACAGTTTCTCGTCCTTTCTAGTCAGCAAGGACAGATTAGTAATATAAAATTAGTAACTGCAATCGATTAACTTTAATCTGGATACTAATTTCATAATGATCAGTTTAAAGTCGTAATTAAATGTTCGATTATGCCGATCATTCCCACCTCTAAAACTGTCAACCTATCATGATTGAAAGTTCTGATAGGTTCTGGAAATTCGTAAAAAGGCAATGAGAACTTAGGATGCAAGAGTGAGCGAAGCGAGCTCGGGACTTGGGGCACCCTGACTCGGACTGGTTAGGTTCGAAGGCGATGACGGGGGCTCAAGTGAGCGAGCGAACGAGCCCCCGTCATCTTCTCCGTAGTAGGTTCCTTTAAGCTCTGTAGACGGAAATAGGGAAGTTGCGAGGCGGGGCTCCGTCGACTATCCCTTATTATTATTGCTTGGAAACCAACACGGTATTATAATTTTATAGGAGGGTATGCATTATGATGAATAGCGGTGCGCCACGAATATAAATTGTTGCTTTTTTATTTATATTTTGAGTTGAGTATTTTGTTGTGCAATCAGTAATTTTGATTGGCATGGATTATTTTTGGATACAAAATGTATTTTTTTTTTATTTGCGTTTAAATACAACTCATAGTAAATCAACTAAATGTGTAACTAAACTATTTTTAGCCCAAAGAATCAGCATTGCCATCCAACATCCAACAATACTGGCAACCTTTTGGGCACTTATCCCATCGACAGATATGCGCACGAATTTTTGATGCCAATGAGCTCCTGCCTTTTTATTATAATATACACACATCAAAAGTGTCTAGGGATCAACATATATTTTTGCAATAACTTTTCTCCTGATTGATATTAATTAAAATTTTCTTTAAGGATTCATCAAATAAAGTGTTTTCGTTTGTCACAGTAACGATAAACCAAGTCACCTTTGCATTAATAAAGAAATTTGCCATTTTCCTAATAAAGGGATTTTTGACATTTGAACCACTAACACAAAAGTTCGAAAAAAAGACTGAAATAACAGTTTTCTCTAAAATTTTATTGGGTAACTTAAACAATTAATAATCCGTGTTTCTACCGCGAACACTAACAACACAAGAACATCGGTTTGGCATACTCAAAATGAGTTCATCCAAATCACGCTGTGGAATGGCCGCCCATGTTCGTTGCAACAACAAAAAAAGGTCTTCTTGCGACTGGATACCCTCCATATTCAGCAGAGCTCTTCTCTGTAGCATATCCCATGCATGCTCAATCGGGTTCAAGTCTGGCGACTGAGCAGGCCAGGGCAGGACATTGATGTTAGCTGCGGCGAGAGTCTGTCTTACAACTCTTGCGGTGTGCGGTCGTGCATTATCATGCATTAACTGAAATAAGGGACCGATTTGCACTTGTAGAGGAACGATGACGTCTGATACAATCGTCTCAGCATAAATTTGAGCGTTGAGGTTGCCTCTGATCCAAATCAACTCAGTTCTTCCGCCGATCCAAATACCCGCCCATACCATGATGGTTCCACCACTATAAGGATGGACTTCCTGGCAGGATTTTAATCGCTGTTGGCGTCCAGGGGTTCTCCAGTGTCGTATACGTCTTGTATCCGGTCTCATACCAAAACGAGACTCATCAGAAAAGCACACGAAACGCCATTGTTCTTCTGCCCAATTTCTGTGTTCAAGAGCCCATTGATATCGAATCCTACGATTGTGCATTGCTATAGGTGGTACCCGTAGCGGTCTTCGGGAATGAAGGTTCACTTCATGCAAGCGGTTTCTGACTGTTTGGTCGCTAATTAAGTTCCCTGAAGAGTGATGAAGCCTCACGGCTAACATCACGGCGGTTATTGTTGGAGCTCTTCGAGTTAAGATTTGAATGTATCGGTCTTGTCTCCATGTGGTGCAGCGATACCGTCCTCCATGGCGCTCAGCCACGGTACCAGTGCTTCGGTAACGTGTCCAAAGTCGACTGATAACACTCTGACTTGTATTCAGAGCTAAAGCCACAGTACGTTGCCGGGAACCAGCTTCTATCATTCCCACGGCTCTGAGCATTTCTTCCCTGCTTAAATGACGTCGCCGCTCCATAATAACGTTGGTTTTAATCAGTAGTAGGGAAACAGTAGCACTAATAATGTCTTCAATGCGTTGTATGTTTTTATAGGGAAAATATTGACAGCTGATTTTCATCTTTTACTCGAATTTGATTCACAGTTCCTGATTCAAATGATGAAATGCACCCAAAAGGATCCATATAAATTTATAAAATCATAAATTTATTACAAAGCCACATCTCAATCTCAAGAAATCCGCATAAAAATGCTTGATCCCTAGACACTTTTGATGTGTGTATTTTAGTATTAGCTTGTAAATATCTTTGTGAATAAAAAAGTTAGATTTTGAGAAAAAAACCACTACCTGCGACGAAATGCCGGATACGTGACAAATAAATCTCCGAATTCTCTGTAGACTAATCCCTATGATCTTTTTAGTGCAACAATAAAGTACTAATGATTTTAATGACGTTTTAAAGAAAGTCCTTAATTGCCCTAGTTATAGTAATTAGCAAATGTTTAGTTTAACACCCGTTTCACAGCTTCGTAATTAGAACAATGCTTGGTATGCGAATTGTTTACCTGAGTTTCTCTTCAATTGTGTTGTTTACATTTACACTGTAGGTACTCACCGGTGGCCATCACTACACAACTCATTTGAGATTGTTCTTCTACATTTGTAGCTTCTTTTTTATCTTATTATATCTCTTTGATAAAATATTTTACATATGTATATATATCTGTATTTCAGACGGATGTTCAAAAACTGTTCATAGAACAAAGTGTATGTTGTATATTATTTAAGACTGTGCCGACCGTACAGTGGCGCCCTCATCGTTTGTTTGGTTATTTCATACAATTTAGAATGAAAATGCATAAAATAAGCACGTTAAGTTGTGCTTCACAAGATTATACGTTAATATTATTAGAAATGGTAGTTTTATATTGTTTAGTTTTATTATAATCCTTAAAACGGATAACAGTGGCCACTATATTCCGTTTTAAGGATTATGATAAAACTAAACAATATAAAACTACCGCTTCTAATAATATTAACGTGTAATCATGTGAAGCACAACTTAACGTGCTTATTTTTTGCATTTTCATTATAAATTGGATGAAATAACCAAACAAACGATGAGGGCGCCACTGTGCGGTCGGCGCAGTCTTAACAAATATTCTTTTTTTTAAGGTTGTTGTACAGACGCCAGCACATCCAGCTACCACAATCTGTCAAATTTCTTTAATATATTTTCAACTTTATCGCTAAAACATAAGGATCAAAGTTGATTGCGAAAACTTGACAGTTTCGGGTAGCTTGATGTGCTGGCGTCTGTACTTAATTGGACATGGGATTCTTACGACATAAGGTTGCTAATTCTAGTTCAGAAGTAGTCATAGTTATAGTCAATATCATCATAGGTTCCAACTAAATTAGGTTCCTATTCGGTACAGCATTTGGGAGACACGTAAATAATAATAATTAAATTGTGTTTCATGTTCTGCTAGAATCAAATCATGTTTTTATTCTAGTTCGTTCCCAAAAGCAATAAAAATATTCTTGTAACATGATTCATTGATTTATCGCCTTTTTGTGGTTGCAGTTCTGTGTAATACGTGATACTTACGAAAAACTGACTTCACAGAAAACCTTTGGGATTTAAAGTGTAGGTAGGTACTCGCTAACTGCAAAGCTAGAGCGATTTAGCGAAGAACATAGCCGAAGTGAGGGCTTTGGCAGGTAGAGGTACCTACCCTATGGTAAGTGGAATCAATTAAAAGAAATTAAACGTGATATTGCTTGTTTATTTTTCTGATAAGAAATAGGTAGTAGTAATACAGTCGACCACTCGTATGTGGTAAAACTTTGACATTGAGCAGGCCTATCGCAGTACGGAGTTTCAATTGTTTTTTTTTGGGAATAGCATCTTGCAGTTCAAACCTATGAAGTTGTCGTCTGCTTAACCGGGCGAGCTTGTAGATGCCTCAAATAAATTAATGCCTCTAACCACGACTTAAAAAACATACAAACTAAGCGACTACACGCTATGGGCACCCCCTGTGGGGTACGGACCTTGGCTTAGAGCGTCTATGGGAGAGGGCAGCAAGGGACAGGCTGGATTGGAATGAGGAGTTTCAGTAGAATGCGAGACTAGCTATAATTGGTTTTGTTACCACGATGTGTGGTCTACAGACTGCCACAGATACAGATAGACCTTTTTTTTTTTTTTTTTTTTCTACGTGGAGAAATGCTCATGCATACTGCACTACCACGGGGAGATAGTGCAGTTATGTGGGACTCTTACCCACTAAAACTCCACGGTGTCCTCCTCCGCCGCTTATGGTAGCTGGATGTGCTGGCGTCTGTACAACAACCTTAAAAAAAAGAATATTTGTTAAGACTGCGCCGACCGCACAGTGGCGCCCTCATCGTTTGTTTGGTTATTTCATCCAATTTATAATGAAAATGCAAAAAATAAGCACGTTAAGTTGTGCTTCACATGATTACACGTTAATATTATTAGAAGCGGTAGTTTTATATTGTTTAGTTTTATCATAATCCTTAAAACGGAATATAGTGGCCACTGTTATCCGTTTTAAGGATTATAATAAAACTAAACAATATAAAACTACCGTTTCTAATAATATTAACGTATAATCTTGTGAAGCACAACTTAACGTGCTTATTTTATGCATTTTCATTCTAAATTGTATGAAATAACCAAACAAACGATGAGGGCGCCACTGTACGGTCGGCACAGTCTTAAATAATATACAACATACACTTTGTTCTATGAACAGTTTTTGAACATCCGTCTGAAATACAGATATATATACATATGTAAAATATTTTATCAAAGAGATATAATAAGATAAAAAAGAAGCTACAAATGTAGAAGAACAATCTCAAATGAGTTGTGTAGTGATGGCCACCGGTGAGTACCTACAGTGTAAATGTAAACAACACAATTGAAGAGAAACTCAGGTAAACAATTCGCATACCAAGCATTGTTCTAATTACGAAGCTGTGAAACGGGTGTTAAACTAAACATTTGCTAATTACTATAACTAGGGCAATTAAGGACTTTCTTTAAAACGTCATTAAAATCATTAGTACTTTATTGTTGCACTAAAAAGATCATAGGGATTAGTCTACAGAGAATTCGGAGATTTATTTGTCACGTATCCGGCATTTCGTCGCAGGTAGTGGTTTTTTTCTCAAAATCTAACTTTTTTATTCACAAAGATATTTACAAGCTAATACTAAAATACACACATCAAAAGTGTCTAGGGATCAAGCATTTTTATGCGGATTTCTTGAGATTGAGATGTGGCTTTGTAATAAATTTATGATTTTATAAATTTATATGGATCCTTTTGGGTGCATTTCATCATTTGAATCAGGAACTGTGAATCAAATTCGAGTAAAAGATGAAAATCAGCTGTCAATATTTTCCCTATAAAAACATACAACGCATTGAAGACATTATTAGTGCTACTGTTTCCCTACTACTGATTAAAACCAACGTTATTATGGAGCGGCGACGTCATTTAAGCAGGGAAGAAATGCTCAGAGCCGTGGGAATGATAGAAGCTGGTTCCCGGCAACGTACTGTGGCTTTAGCTCTGAATACAAGTCAGAGTGTTATCAGTCGACTTTGGACACGTTACCGAAGCACTGGTACCGTGGCTGAGCGCCATGGAGGACGGTATCGCTGCACCACATGGAGACAAGACCGATACATTCAAATCTTAACTCGAAGAGCTCCAACAATAACCGCCGTGATGTTAGCCGTGAGGCTTCATCACTCTTCAGGGAACTTAATTAGCGACCAAACAGTCAGAAACCGCTTGCATGAAGTGAACCTTCATTCCCGAAGACCGCTACGGGTACCACCTATAGCAATGCACAATCGTAGGATTCGATATCAATGGGCTCTTGAACACAGAAATTGGGCAGAAGAACAATGGCGTTTCGTGTGCTTTTCTGATGAGTCTCGTTTTGGTATGAGACCGGATACAAGACGTATACGACACTGGAGAACCCCTGGACGCCAACAGCGATTAAAATCCTGCCAGGAAGTCCATCCTTATAGTGGTGGAACCATCATGGTATGGGCGGGTATTTGGATCGGCGGAAGAACTGAGTTGATTTGGATCAGAGGCAACCTCAACGCTCAAATTTATGCTGAGACGATTGTATCAGACGTCATCGTTCCTCTACAAGTGCAAATCGGTCCCTTATTTCAGTTAATGCATGATAATGCACGACCGCACTCCGCAAGAGTTGTAAGACAGACTCTCGCCGCAGCTAACATCAATGTCCTGCCCTGGCCTGCTCAGTCGCCAGACTTGAACCCGATTGAGCATGCATGGGATATGCTACAGAGAAGAGCTCTGCTGAATATGGAGGGTATCCAGTCGCAAGAAGACCTTTTTTTGTTGTTGCAACGAACATGGGCGGCCATTCCACAGCGTGATTTGGATGAACTCATTTTGAGTATGCCAAACCGATGTTCTTGTGTTGTTAGTGTTCGCGGTAGAAACACGGATTATTAATTGTTTAAGTTACCCAATAAAATTTTAGAGAAAACTGTTATTTCAGTCTTTTTTTCGAACTTTTGTGTTAGTGGTTCAAATGTCAAAAATCCCTTTATTAGGAAAATGGCAAATTTCTTTATTAATGCAAAGGTGACTTGGTTTATCGTTACTGTGACAAACGAAAACACTTTATTTGATGAATCCTTAAAGAAAATTTTAATTAATATCAATCAGGAGAAAAGTTATTGCAAAAATATATGTTGATCCCTAGACACTTTTGATGTGTGTATATTATAATAAAAAGGCAGGAGCTCATTGGCATCAAAAATTCGTGCGCATATCTGTCGATGGGATAAGTGCCCAAAAGGTTGCCAGTATTGTTGGATGTTGGATGGCAATGCTGATTCTTTGGGCTAAAAATAGTTTAGTTACACATTTAGTTGATTTACTATGAGTTGTATTTAAACGCAAATAAAAAAAAAATACATTTTGTATCCAAAAATAATCCATGCCAATCAAAATTACTGATTGCACAACAAAATACTCAACTCAAAATATAAATAAAAAAGCAACAATTTATATTCGTGGCGCACCGCTATTCATCATAATGCATACCCTCCTATAAAATTATAATACCGTGTTGGTTTCCAAGCAATAATAATAAGGGATAGTCGACGGAGCCCCGCCTCGCAACTTCCCTATTTCCGTCTACAGAGCTTAAAGGAACCTACTACGGAGAAGATGACGGGGGCTCGTTCGCTCGCTCACTTGAGCCCCCGTCATCGCCTTCGAACCTAACCAGTCCGAGTCAGGGTGCCCCAAGTCCCGAGCTCGCTTCGCTCACTCTTGCATCCTAAGTTCTCATTGCCTTTTTACGAATTTCCAGAACCTATCAGAACTTTCAATCATGATAGGTTGACAGTTTTAGAGGTGGGAATGATCGGCATAATCGAACATTTAATTACGACTTTAAACTGATCATTATGAAATTAGTATCCAGATTAAAGTTAATCGATTGCAGTTACTAATTTTATATTACTAATCTGTCCTTGCTGACTAGAAAGGACGAGAAACTGTTAGAAATGCGAGTTTAGTACTTTTGTCGAGTGAAGACGGATTGTACCTAGGTATTTACTATGTACTTTGTGTTCACGACTGTGAATGATTTCTTTCAAAACTATTATCAAAGCAATCACAAGTAACTTTTACAGTATTATGTTTACGAGTTTCCAACACCGTTAGTAGTTACAAAATAGTTCGAACGAATTTATAATGATAAAGATAATGGATTTTCTTTAAGCTATCGTTATATTGGATAACATTCATTCAGGCTTCGGGATTTAGATTTTTTTTGTGATCTGAGTTCCAATGTTTGATTTGATTCGATTGAAGGCCAATTTTTTTCAAATTAAGTATATTATGTTCATCCCTAAAGTTGACATTATATGACTTGTTTTTTTTATTATGTGAGACATCGAATGTTTTCCCAATCTGCCTATTTTGTGACGTCATTTGGAGGTCAAATGAAATTCAAGTGGTTTCATGTATTTACGTTAAAATAAACTCCATCTTATAATTTTAAGCGCTTAAAATATAAAAATAAGGTTAACAAACCTAAAGATCGAAATGGTTTTGGAATCAGCGTAGGATTTTTTTCTGTACGTACCGAATTATGAAGTATGAACCTACGTCTGTAGGCACTGTTCGCGTAGCACGCCGTAGGCTCTCGTAGCGCGGCGTAACAGAAGCGTTACGATTTGTTTTATTATCTTTATATTTTAAAGAATAGTGAATTATGTAATTGATTGATAGTGATTTAGTATGAATATTCTTGCGTTACTTTTTACAAGATAAAAAATATAGAGTTGCAGCAGTAGGCTGGGTACCTACATAAAGATTAATTCCGATAAGAAACGTCGTGAGAATGAGTCTCACAAATGCACATAGTAGTAATACTTATTTCATAATTTAAATACAAACCCGAAATGTGTACAGAAAACTAATGGTAGATAAAAAACTACACAACAACACATAGGTACCTACGACACGAGCAGCAGCCTGCCAGAAATTATTAATATTATATAAGCACTTATATGATATTTTTTAAATCTGTGCGCAAACTGTAAGCTTGAATTCAGCACATAATTCTAGACCCCCTAGCGTAGAAATTTTTCGTCGGTAATCAAAAAGAAATCAGCTGTTTTATAATAAAGTGCAATACCTACGCGGTCAAAATGTATGGCAGAGCTATTTTTTTTTTATTAACAGGCGAAAATATTCAACGCAGGAGTGTTCAGAATTCATGGTTACAGTTTGTGTACTGGTTAAAAAATATCCTGTACCTATATACTTTATTCTACACTACAAAAATACATACTAATAAAAAAAATCCGGCACTTACGACTAATCAAGTTGTTAACTTATTAGATGCATTAAAAATACCCAAAACTGGCTCTAATGCTTAACCAGAAATTTATTAACAATAGGAATCCTAGAACAATAGATAATCCCCGGTCGACCAATAGCAGTGCTTCTCCACCCCGTTTTGTTATATCCCTGCGTACGCGCAAGTATATAAACTTGCGTTCAAAAAATTTTGGACTCACTACTTCGTTTGAGGCTAATTAATACAGTTCGACTGGTGAAGCTCTGAAATAATAATTGTACAGTTTCTTCAAGTCAATAATTATAGTAACGTTCAAAATGGTGAAAGAAAAGGTATGTATTGTGAAATAGGAATAGAGCTTATATACTATACTGTAACTTCTCAAAGCTTTAAATAATAATAAATTGATCCAGCCTGTCCCATATTGTTGTCTTCTCCTCAGCGACGCCCTAAGCCGAAGTTCGTACCCCACAGGGGGTGCCCTTAGCGGGCAGTCTATTAGATAATTATTCGCCCCTGGCTGGAGGCTTTGAGTTTAGTTACGACCTCTTAAGGTCAACTACAAGATGCCATTTAAAAATATACTTTAACTTATTTATATTTTCGTATTTTTTTTTTTATATATATAAAGTGTATTGTTATTTCAGAAAAGAACATTGGAAGAATCAGATATCCCAAGGCGTCGAGGCAGACCGGCTGGCAAGAACCGTATTCCTCTCTCACAGGTTCGTATTCATACCTTACATTTCCACTTTAGAATACAATAATTAAATGATGAATTTATTTAGTAATTTAATATACATATTTGTTGTTGTTTACAGGAAGAACGCCGCGCACGCAATGCTCAATACGAAAGGGAACGTCGCAATGAAACAGCAAAATTAATGTCGCAATTAATTGAAGCTGCTAATTGTGATCCTAACGTAAGTAATCATCACTTCATTACTTTATTTATCATTACTTTATTTATAGGGAACAGAACAATCTAACTTTGCATTATTATTATTTACAGATCTCAAACGCCGAACTTCTGGCCACAGTGATCAATAAAATTCAGAGAGCGACCAGAAAGAAACCTGAGGACATCACAGAATTGAAACGCATCAATGCAAACTTGGAAGCTCAAAGTATGTTTTTTTTTATAGTGCCAGTCAACTAGTTTTTTTTTTTGACGTGATAAGATCTTATAAATCGATGAACACCGGCTGCACGCATGAAAAAGTGTCACGTTCCGCCTGAGCCTGACCGTGCAAGCGAGAGCGCGGAACGAGCGATAGAGAGGCACGATCGGCCCAAGCGTTGGATTGTGACACATTTTTTCATCAATGTTTCTTTAATAAACTGACTTTACAGACATCCAATTTTTTATTATTTGTTGTGTTTTAAATTTCCTTTGTGTTCTTTACAGTTTCAACACTACAAGATCGCTTGGGACTCGATGATGCTGCCTCATCACTTTTAGACGGGAAGACACTGTAAGTTTCTATTACTTTATTTTTACACTTTCTATCTTATTAACGTGTTATATTTTTCTGTCATGCAGGAAACGAAAACAATTGGGCCAGATCTATAATTCTGAATCCCAAAGCACCGAAGAGTCGATGACCAAGTCCTTAGCAACTTTTTCGGCACAGTCGCAATCGATTCCTTCGATGGAGAAACTGATCGTGGTGCCATCCATCGTACCACCCCAGCAAGTACCGCCGGACAGCCAAGAACATTCGCAGTCGGACCTGACAAGTCAACAAAATTTTGAGTTTCCCTGTGATTTCAACTTGATGAACGAATGTGATTTTCTTCAACAAAACGACGACCAAGAGCCAACCCTGGATTGTTTGTGAGTATTTTTTTTTAATGTCCCACTGTTGGGAAAGGATTCCATACTTTGTTTCTTATTTGATTCCCAAACCGTGTAGAAGAATTGTGTTGCAATACCTAACAAGAAACTTTTCTTTTCTTTTCAGCTGATGCTGAGAAACGATTGCTGTCGGGATGAAGACTTCTTAGTGAATTCTGCGGTGACACAGATGCAAGTGAGAAGTTATCCAATTGATGACATGTTGTCTGGGTATTGATTAGACATAAATACGACTACATACCAGAGAACACCAGTTTAATAAGTAATATCAAAATAATATGACTGTTTAAACAAACATTTTTTTTTTTGCAAATTTCGCTCTTTGTTAAATACATTTTGTTTGTAAGATCTGCCTATCGATTCTGTAAAATTCTCACCGTGATAACGAGCGTGAAGTAAACTATCAATGGAGGCAATCCCTAACATCAGGTGGAATTACAGCTCACTTCACCTTAAGATTAAGGTAAGATTTTTACAGAATAGCACTGCTGTTTCGAATTGTACCTACATATAAAATTCTTTATGAATACGTTATGTAACTAGAACTTCCTTGAATAACATTGATATTTTGAAACATTTAGACTGAAAATGTTATGAACATTCACAATTGATTTTATTGGTTTTTATAGGTAGTAAACAATAGTAATTTGCATTATTTTCAAATTAATTTCTTGGTGATATGTAAACTATTTCTTATCAGTAAATAAACAAGCAATAACACGTACCATTTCTTTTAATTGATTCCAATTAACTACCTAAGTTATATTATTTATATTTCTAATTGATGTCATTTCTAGTTAAATAGGTATCAACTTTATCGTAATAGTAATTAAGTTAATTTCACACTGACTAGCACTATTGAAAAAGTTATAAGTAATAAATAATGTTCGAAGTTGTAGCGTAAACTGAACTTTATTGTAGGTATAGGAATTACAGTATTTTTCCATAAACTGATATTTGTTTATATTTTTGACAACTGAATCGCAAACGCAGATTATCTACCGTGAGTAGGTACCTGTAGCTGCAAAAGTTTTGACTTTGGCTGAATCGCTCTATCTACACTTTGCAGTGAGCGAGTACTTAATCTACCTACACTTTAAACCCCAAAGCGTTTCGGCCAAGTCGTGGGCCTAACCTTAATATACTGTATAATCTATGGGCCTAACTGCCCACACTTTTCTAGACTTCTTTAATTAACTAAAATAAATCAGAATATTAGGTGCTGACTTCTGCCTTCCGTGCTTCTGCCCCTTGACTTTGTCCGCGTCAAATACCTCTTTATAATACATGTAAGGGCTAATTTTACCAAAGTCAGATATCTTTGTCCATGGAATAAAATTGACGTCTAAAAGTTCTAGTACTAATGCAAAAACTGACAAAAATTCAAAATTCATTTATAGGGTAGGTAAGACTTATTCTAGGTATTATAGTGAAATGCGCCCTAAGTATATAAGCTCTGCTTGGGTTAAGAATAGAATAGAATACTCTTTATTATGTACACCATATAATACAGATATAAAATATATAGAAATTTTTGCAAAGGATGACACAATGGGCGGTCTTATCGCTAAAAGCGAT
The DNA here is from genome assembly GCA_949316385.1 of Globia sparganii. NCBI lineage: Eukaryota > Metazoa > Arthropoda > Insecta > Lepidoptera > Noctuidae > Globia > Globia sparganii. The sequence goes on from OX438671.1 coordinate 9,819,189, forward strand.
CTTTTAAAGACAATCTTTGTATGGATTAAAAAGGGGGAGGAGAGGCAAATACTGTAGGTAGTCAGTGATGTACCATTTACATAATACAATAAATACATAAATAAAGTAGGTATATTATACTAATCTAAATAAATATATACATAAGTATATAATAACGGGAGCAAAGAAAATATAATGATGATGTTTAAGGAGAGAGAAAGTGCTTTTTTACCATATCTTTAAAAGTGGCCAAAGATTGAGCACGCCTTACCGACAAGCTACAATAATACAGTGCTACTGCTACCCAAATGCAAATAAAATAGCAATACAATTAAAAGATAAACGGATTAGGCACTTTAGATTTAAACTGCCTACGAGGGTGTTCAAAAGATTTATTCTTTACTACAGTTCACAGTAGGTACAGGTACTTCTGACCTTGTACTGCGGAACAATCTTAAAAATAATGAAAACAATAGATAGGTACAGTTCCAGGAATAGGATTTTAATTGTTGCGAAAAAGCTTTGATTCGGCTTTAATGGGTTAAATTATATAACCTACTTAATAATAGGTCGGGGCAAAAATATTTTCGTATTTTGAATCTATTGTTAGTAATCAAACCTCTTTGGCAGTACTGAATGTAACTGGCTGGTTTTAATACTATTAAATGTTGACATTCTAAAGGTGCAATAAATAATAAAAAAACTAGTTCCCGCCATTTCTCAATTATTTTTCAAGCAAGCAACATGAACGTATGTGACGAAGAAATTCGGTACATTTTAAAATTTTATTACAAAAAAGGTAAAAATGCGACGAACGCCGCGAATAAAATTTGTGCGATTTACGGACCTAATGCGGTTTCAATACGTGTAGCACAAATGTGGTTCAAACGTTTCAAGTCAGGAAATTTTAGTATGAAGGATGAAGCTCGCTCTGGACGCCCTGTCACGGTTAAAATCAGTGCCATTTTTGAAAAAGTGGAGCAAGATCGACATATTAGTAGTTATGATATTGCTGAAGAACTGGATGTTGATCACAAAACAGTTTTACGGCATTTACAAAAGTCTGGGTACAAGAAAAAACTTGATATTTGGGTACCACATGATCTCACTGAGAGAAACTTAATCCAACGTGTTTCTATTTGCGATTCTTTGTTGAAACGTAGTAATTCCGACCTATTTCTTAAACGGTTGATTACGGGTGATGAAAAATGGATCACTTACGATAAGAATGTCCGAAAAAGATCGTGGTCAAAGCATGGACAAGCCCCACAGACCGTGGCAAAGCCTGGCCTGACTCGGAACAAAGTGATGCTGTGTGTTTGGTGGGATTGGAAAGGAATCGTCCACTATGAGCTTTTGCCGCCGGGTAAAACTATCGATTCTGACCTCTACTGTCAACAACTGATGAGGTTAAAAGAAGCTATTGAGAAAAACCGGCCGGAGCTGGTGAATAGGAAGGGCGTGGTGTTTCATCACGACAACGCCAGACCGCACTCATCTATAGCCACTCAGCAAAAATTGAGAGAGCTTGGCTGGGATCTGTTGATGCATCCTCCGTATAGCACTGATCTTGCTCCATCAGATTTCCACCTGTTTCGTCCACTTCAGAACTCTTTAGGAAGCATAAAGTTAACCTCAAAAGAACACTGTGAAAACTACCTGTCAGATTTTTTTGATAAAAAATCTCAAAACTTCTACAGCAATGGGATCATGGCATTGCCCACAAGATGGCAACAAGTCATCGATCAAAACGGCACATACATATTATAAATAAATCTATACTTAATATTATAAAGCTGAAGAGTTTGTTTGTTTGTTTGAACGCGCTAATCTCAGGAACTACTGGTCCGATTTGAAAAACTCTTTCAGTGTTAGATAGCCCATTCATCGAGGAAGGCTATAGACTATATATCATCACGGTTAATCCAATAGGAGCGGAGCACCAATGAAGAATGTTTCAAAATCGGGGGATTTTTTTCCTATTGAGAGCTTCCGCTGCATGCGCTGTGTAAACGGTTAAAGTTTCGCAAAAATCATGTATAACAGAATTGTTCTCCTTTAAAAGCTTTAAAAAAAAGTCCGCGACAGCATATGTCTATCTTTTAAGGTTAGCTCACTATAACCTCTTTTATGCTAACCAAATTTATTCTAAAATAATGCATTATTTGCGAAGGTGTTTTTATAAACATGGTATTAATCGTTATCCAAATAAATACGTTATTCATCACATGTATTTAATTTTGAACAAAATTGCCTCTGACATCATTTGATTTCAATGTATATCTTAGGAGATATCATAGTTTTAAAATAATACTAATAATAAAGCTGAAGAGTTTGTTTGTTTGAAACACGGTTTGAAAGCTCTAAATCTCTGGAAGTATTGGTCGCATATATAAAAATATTTTTGCGTTTGATAGCCCAGTTCTTGAGGAAGGCTATATTCTATTAAACTTGACGCTAAGACCCTTAGGAGTTGAGCAAAAAGAAAAAAAGTCTGAAGTTTTCGCCAAGCGAAAACGAAGTAATAGCGCAGGCCGGCGACACGTTGCGACGGGGTGGGTCGGGGAAACAAAAAAAATTTACGCGGACGAAGTCGCGGACAGAAGCTAGTAAGAGAATAAATTCGTTGTCCGAGGCCAACGGTTGAGAAAGGGACGTTAGGGGCGGCGAGGGAGACGGCGCAGGCGGCGACATGTCGGGCGACTCCATCGCTGTCTAAGCGGTGACTGACATCAGACTGATAGCTAATAAATACATGTTCAATCAGGCATCAGTCTGATCAGACTGACAAAAAATTTAAATAACCATCATTCTGGACCATCATTCCATCAGTCTACGCGTACACAATCAGTTTTCCGTCATTCTGACATCAATCACAGACTGAACTGATGCCAAACTGAACGTGTATTCTCCGCTTTATGTTCCGGGGCAGCGGTAACCCTTTCGGACAATCCCGCTGCCCCGGTGTCTACCTGTCTAACTTGTATTCACAGGAACACGGGCACGCGTTAGCACTCATCCGTGAACCCGCCGCGGCTGTCCGTCACCGGACCCTCCTCTGGGGAGTGCTCCCCATCACCGGCGCACCAGAACACATAGCACGCCGTGACCACCCCAGGGACCAAACCACCACATGGGCGCCAGACGACCCCGTGTCTCGGCACCCTTGGTCCCCTTGCGGCGGGTCAGGTCGTTGGCCCCGCCGCCTGCCAATTTTCGGCCGCAGAGGATAGGGAGAGTGGCCAACGTAATACCAACACTCCTCCTCCCCTGCGGCCCCACCGCGTCCGCCATCGACGGTGGCGACCCCGTCAAGGCCGCGGAAGGTAGGGAGAGCGGCGCACCGCAATACCGGCACTCCTCTCCCGCCGCGGTCTCCAACCTTCAGCCGCGATGCCTCCCATACGACATCGCGGCCCGCCTCAGTTGCGATGTCGCCCAAGCGGCACCGCAACCTACTTGTTGGCCGCTACGTCGTCGGCTTACAGGCAAAAGCCCTGACGAGCGGCCCCTCCTCGGGTTCCTCTTCGCTTCACCGTGGGTGACCAAGCCACGGCTACTGAGCCCCCCCGCCTCGACAATGCGGGAACCCACCGGGGGGGAGATACAGATAGACCTAGATAAAGCAAGTATCATGATCTGTATGAAAACCAAGCGTGCCATTTTTTTGACTACCTACTTCGACGTCACAAGCACTCTTTCTCACTCACGCTCATCCAGCCAGCAGAGATTGAGCGTAAAAGTGGCGGCTTACGATTTTTGTACTTAAGTTGGTGCGATTTTTGGCATGTGAAGTAGTTTCTCTTGCGTTATCTAGGTGTATCTACTGTACATATTACAATACTTACAAGTTATTTAAAATGAAAACGGATACTTGATAAAATTGTTCTTAAACAAACTAACAACTTTAACTTAATCAAAAATATTATTTGAAAATAAAATACTAAAGATACAATTATTTAGTTTAGACCAATAAAATTAACCAATTTTTTTTTTAACCCGAGTTTATATACTTACCTGCGCGCACGCAGGGATACAACAAAAAAAAAAGGGGCTGAGTCAACCTGTGGAAGCTTTGCTATTGGTCGACTGGAGATTATCCATAGTTCTAGGATTTCTATTGTTAATTAATTTCTGGTTAAGAGTTAGAGCCAGTTTTGGGTATTTTTGAATGATACTTACAATAGGATTTAAAATGGCATCAAATAAGTTGAAAGTAAAGTCGTAAGTGCTTATACCTAGTAATACTTAATTCCTGAAATGTTTTAAAAGTTTTGGCGGCTCGAATCGTAATCGAATCGTAGGTATGTATTTTTTTTCCTCCATGAAGAAGCACATTGTGGGCTGTTGCTGACATCACACGCTGTGCTGTTGCACGTATCTCTCAGAAGTCTTGTACGCATAGTCTTTAAACTTTTCAATATTTACATGTTATCCTGATGTTATTGTTTGTAAAATTACAGCAAATCTTTGGTTTATTTTTTCATCTAGTCCTGCCGATCGATTCTGTAAAAATGTCACCGTGATAACTTAGGTGACGTGAGCTATCAATAGGGGCAATCCCTAACATCAGATGGAATGACAGCTCATTTCACATTAGTTTTCACGGTGTGATTTTTACAGAATAGCACTGCTGTAATGGAAGCGGTTTTTTCTGGAAATTCAAAGAATCTTCTGGCCGTGTTGCCATCGTTGGTAGTTCCATGACCCTGCTTCACCATGTCAATTAGCAGGTCGAGTTCTGTTTTGAAGCGATCTTGAATTAATTTATTGCCTGCGTCCTTTACACATTTGTCAGCTTTTCCTTTAACAGCCCATTTTTTAATGTCCAATCTGTACGATATGTGTAAAAGGCATTCCATCATGTTTATACGCGCATGAAGTGAAGAAATCCCAAACTCCATCATGTCAGCCGATGTTGCCAGGTTTGACACTGCTTTGTTTAGCTCAGATGGTTTCGCTAGACGTATGTAACAAGAAGCGTTCGATCTAGCTGCTGAAAGGTATTTGCATATCTTGGCATCGATCATCGTCATCATGAGTTTGTGACAAACTATGTTGCTGTTGCGCTTAGTTGATCGGAGATCATTCATTTCATCCTTCATTTTTTATTCTTCTGCCTTCACGACTTCTTCGCTTTCTTTAGTAAAAGTAACCTGCACCGGACGACAAAACAATGCTGAGCAAAGTTTCGGGTTCTCTCAAACTATACTTTCTTTACATATCAGTTTTAATGCCACCAATGATGTCATAAAAATACTGGAGTCATCTTGAATAGAAAAAAAATTTTGTTTATAATTACTCTGGCTAGATGCTTCATCAAAACCCCATTTACAAATTAAAATTAGTAGTTCTCTTTGCTTTAAATTTTGTGATAAAGATTTAAATATTCTAATCACTGTTAAGTTTAAGAGAGCCTGCAGAGAATTTCTAACTGAGCTATCTGTAACCCATGATGGAATTTTCGGATTCAGATGGATAACACTAATGTACTTATTACCCTCATTGGCTAATTAATATTATTGCAACGATGTTAATTTAGCGTGATCATTGCACTGATTTACTCACTAAGGTTATTAGCTAATTAATAAAATATGTAGATAGAATAACAATATTACTTAAACTGATCAAACAATGACGATAATTAGGATAAAGGGATCGTTACCTAAAAGGTCTTTGGAACTTATTTTTTTTTTTTAGTCTATGCTACGGATTTCTACCTCAGAACGAGCTGCTTCTCTCACGGAGAACGCGAGTATGTCACTTGCTACCGCGTCACCAGTCTTAACTCTCTATATATTTTGGCTGACACCAAAACTACAAACGTACAAGTGTACAGATAAGTTTTATAAAATGCGGCTGCTACTTTAGTAGATTGTGGTGTCTTACGACTTCCACGCGAACGAAGTCGCGAGAAGAAGCTAAGTAGTTACAGATAAATATGGTTTTGCGGTAGTAAGGTGAAAGTTTAAAATTGCAATGGTTCCGTTACTACTGAGTATCCCAAAAGTATTTTGTAATCTGATAAAACATACAAAAGTTTTAATTTTTTCCTTACAAAAAGGAAATCTTGTGCAAAATTTTATGCTTCTAAGCCCAGCGGTTTAGACTGTGCGTTGTCAGTCAATGAATTTAACAAATTTATCAAGTAAACAAGCCGTGTGCCCGATGGTAGGTATTTCCCATGAACAAAATTGGCAAATTTCTATACCAACTTTTGTGCCCTATACCGCTGATTAAAAAATCCGCTGTGCTGATTTAAAAAATCCTGAATTTTATATTTTTGTTAAGAAGAATGGACTAAAATGGTCTCTTACTGTTTGTCACCGTAACCATATTCTTTTGTTTTTGATGTTTGCCATCGCTCATGAAGATCCGTAAATATTGACAGATAGAAGGAACTATTGCCGACTTTATTGTCAAATGACGTACATACTGCTACAGTTATAATTTATCGATGCCAAGGTGGTACAGATGCAAGTATGTGTGTATATGTTAAAAGTTAGAAACCAGCAAAGATACGATACGTAATCGACGAACTTGCTTTGGAACATGGGCAACGAGATAAACGGTTACCGCCTAACCAGGCTACGTTCACACGGCGCTATTTTTCAAGTGTAAAGGATACGATATTTTATGGTATACTGTAGTGACGTTTTGTATGCAAAACTGAAAGTTCACACAGAGCCAACTACCGAAATCAAAGGCGCTGGTTCTTGGTAGTAAAAAACAAAGCATATATCTGTCAATAAAAATAAAAACTAAAAAGGTAGCGAAAGCTACAAAAAGTATAAAAAGGTAAAATATCAAAAAGACCATAATGCAGACTTGCACACCAACACTATAAAATCCGGTTATCAGGGACTCTAGAAAAAAATCTTCTCGGCTATTCGAGAAATATCGTTACGATTTTTATCGTGTTCCATAAATTTGGTCGTGTAAGTACTTAGTTACCTAGTTATGTGTAGCACTTTTGCTTGAAACAGCATTTTTTATTAAACCGTTAAATTGCTAAATATGATTACCTAATGGTACATGTAATTTTCATATTATTTTGTGTTGTAATTAGGAAATGAAACCGAAAATGGTTTTGAAATCGAGGTTTTCCACTCAGAGCACTGATTTTAACCGCATTTGGACGAACCGCACCTGTACTTCCACTAACCGCACTGAAACAAAATTATGAATCGACCCTGTTTCGTTTTTTTTTTCATCGAGCAAATTTCAATTTATCGTGTTTTGAACCGTTCATTTCCCAAAAACAAGGATCTATCTATGACATATATTATTTTGAGAGCCAAAATACACTAATTTGACTATTTAAAATTGATTCCTATACAGGCAAATTCGGATAACCCCTTGTTAAAACTATAAATTCCTCAAAATCTGGTTTCATTTCCAAGAAATTATAATGAAGGAGAGGTATTATCCCAAAAAACAGTAGTATCGTTGATACTTGCTAAAAAATTAAGCCGTTGATCCCGACTGTCATTCGTAGATCTTAGACAGCCGTTACGGGTAGTCAGAAGCTCAGTCTGACAACTAGTCTTACCAATGGGTATCGTGTTACCCAGTAATTGGGTTGTGAAGGTCAGATAGGCAGGCGCTCCATGTAAAATACTGGTATTTAGCTGCATCCGATTAGACTGGAGGCCATAGTTACATAGTTGGGAAAAGGCTAGGCTGATTGGTTGAATCAATTTGACAACCAACTTATATAATTGTCCAAATATTCAAATGACAACTCTAATTACTTGATAGTTTTATGAAATGGCTTTAGTTCGGCAATTTGACGAAGTCAGTCAACTAATTTCCGCGACTGTACAATAATACTTTCTAAAATTAAATCGAGAGAAGACAGAGTTAAATCGAGTTTAAAAATACATAAAGATAACTTTTACGTAAGCTCCATCCAGTTACTTTGTTTATCCAATATTTCGTTGTGTAGCGGGTGCAGTTCCGTGTTTGCAGTATAAATAAGCATCACAGTATCGAGTTACGTCGCCGGAGGCTGTAAGGAGCTTTTTCTTCGATCGTATATCGGTTCGTTAACGGAGGACGCGAGCTCGCGCCGCCGCGCATTATGGGAGCAAGTTGTGACATGCAAGCGATTCTGATTCACGTATGTCGATCAAATACCAAATCGTCACAAGTACATTCAGGGAGATGCTATCTATATCGGTATTATCTAAACTATGCCCCAAACTGCAGTATCGCTGTTTGGGCCATAAGGGGAAGGGAATGGAGCCCGCATCTCGCCGCACGATTGCTCTACGAAAACGCTCGTGTTGATTGACTGTTAGGATTTGATTTCATTTTCATAAATATAGGTTGTACACATAGGCTGCTATGTACCTATGACACTGTCCTTACCGAAAGCGACTGTCCCGCAAATACGCAATAACGCGGTCGTTTACATGAATTATAAGGTACAAACGCAACTTGATTGATCGCGCGAGTACTTCGCAACAATTGCGTACTCGCGTGACAATCGCTTTCGATAAGGACGCCACCTGAAACTCATCGTGTAAAAGACGCAGTCGCTTATACCATGATCACGTCTCAGGTGAGCGGGTATTGGTAGGTACGTATTGCTTTGTCGTTACAGCGCGCACTGCAGTTGTCGTATCGCTAACAAGCGTTCCTACGAGGGCTCTTGTTCTAGTAAATACTTTTATGTTGCGTACATTATATACAATGTATACTGTGCTTTATAAAACTACAGTACATTTTTGTAGTCTTGCTTGCATAGTCTGCTAAAAACGAGGACGGGTTTGTTTTTGAAGTATTTTCGTTAGGAAATTTTCTGTAGGAATCGGATCTGGATTTAACTGCATTAGGAATCTGAGATTTATAGTTTCGTAGAAAAATTACGAAACTGTAAATCATGTGTTTGTGTGTCATTATGCGGTGAGACGATTTAAATTATCTACAACAGGACAGACTGTGACGGAGTTTCATAAACTTTGCGTGGTTATTACCGGTTTCTTTCTTAAAAGAAATAATTAAAGCTGATTTCCAAAAACCCTGAAGGCCCCGTCCTAACCTAACGCGACCGTTGCGCTCTTTTATATGAATATGACATACTCGCGCGATCAATCAAGTCGTGCTTGTACACTACATATATTTCATTTCATAAAAACGATCCTGTCGATCGCTTGCTCGCGCGACTTTCGTTTTTGGTTAGGACGCGGGGTACAGGCATCATGTCATTACGGGTTTCCAAGAACAAGACCGAAAGAGTAAATTATTCGCAGACGACGCCAACAATTTCTGAGTAGCATCCCGGAATCTGGGTTTATGGCGGTTGATGTCAATAGGCTCGCCCTCTGTTACGTGGGATTTAAAAATAACTGGTGAAATGAGGGTGCACTCAAGAAGCTGGTGTACTATACGTGCACCTTGTCATGTTAAGTGTTTTATGTTACAACTAAACATTTTTAAATATTTTGACTCAGAGTGGCATTATAAATTATTGTATTAAATTTGCACGCCATTGTTTAAGGTAAACGTGATGATCTGTTTTTTTAATCTTTACTTTTAACATATCTTGTATGCTGACAATTTGTGTTGTAAATTGTTCTCATGTTTGAGCAAATAAACACCCCACGGGGGGTGCCCTTAGCGTTTAGTCACTTAATTTTTAAGTTTTTTTGAAGTCCTGGCTGGAGGCCTTAATTTATTGAGATACCCACAGGCAAGTCCAGTTAATCAGACGAAAACCTCCTAGGTTGACCTGCAAGAGGCAATAATAAAAAAAAATTAAGCCATAGGTCACTCCACAAGGGGCCAGTTGGTAATTAAGTACTTTGCTTTAAATCTTTTAAAAAGAATGCTCGTGTAAAGTTTACTTTCACAAATTTAGTTTCTTAGTATATCGTAAAGCTGTTAAAAGGATCAAAGGAAACCTTTCCTTAGATTAAAAGAGTGCACTTTACAGCTTCTGTGTTTATTTTATTTTACAGCAACAACGACAAATTGAAAAGGCTAGAGAAAACTTTAGTGAAGATAAAATGATAAAATTTTTCACCTTCACTGATGTCGAAATCATGATAATGGAACTATTTCATTATCACGATTTCGAAATTTTTAGAGATTTTATTTCTCAAACTTCAACTCTATTATCTAGTAATTCTTGAATGTTGTATTTTTTATCTTAGACCAATAATTCCATCAGACTGACATGAACACGTGTCTTGCAGATATGCCTGTTGTGCAAAGGGTGAACTTCCAGAGGTTTGGGTGACCATTATATCTATCTCATAATTATCCAGTTCAAGGACTGATAGGGACCATTTCTCCTTAAGAGCATGATTTCGACGCAATGGCGCTGAAAAGCCGCCGTCACTTCAATTTTATTTATTTGTATCGATTGTATATTATAGATATCATGTTTAAAAAAAAACACAATTCTAATATTGCATGTTTTATTCAATCGCAAAGTGATACTTTTACATTAACTTGGTGGTGTCAATACCGGCAGTTTGCAGCCAGTATATAAACTCATTGTACTCATCATAGTTACTCTCGATGCAACGTTCTTCAACGCCTCCTAGGGCGTTAAGCAGAGATGTGGTGAACTTTGACAGGGCTTCTACTTGATCAGCGTTCTGTAACAAATTCAATCATAAGTTAATAATAATTATTATTATGGATTATTTTAGAATGAGGCAGGGTGGTTCAAACCCAGACAGGCGTTCTACTTTGTGTAAATAATCTCACCACCAAAGACTACTTTATAATTCTTATAGAAATTTGACATTTTTGCCTATAGACAAACAGGCACATGACTTGTTAATCTACAACTTAAACATTTAAAATGACAAAAAATTGTCAAGAAATTACAAATATTAACTTTGGAAAAATAAATCGTCATTTTCAGACCAAACTCATGAAAAAACCATTTAAAACTAAATTGGTTTCGTAGCAGATCTTATCGTCTACGACTGCGTAGCACGCGTAGCGGTGACGTCAGCTACGGCGTAGCAACTGCGCAATACTTTTTTTCACAACAAGTGTTGTGACAGGGACGCTAAAGTAAATAACAGCTTTTCCCACTACTTGGCTTCTGTAAATAAATAAGGCGCCATTCGTTTTGAGTAAATACTAGAATTAAGTCATACTTGATTGAAGTATTTTCTAACTTATACGTACAACCTTTAACGTTAAATGCGCAAAACCTCATACACCCCAATTAGAGCATTGAGTTAAAAGCATAATATAATGAACAAAACTATTTTTTTAAAGCTATTTTTATTAAGAAAATCGTGTTGATTCTAGCGTTGCTTTGTGCCTTCAAAATTGAGTCTTATTACCTTAAAATAAGACTTGATTTTCTTTGGCTCAATCGGCGGATAGTATGGTAAATTACGTCCTGAAATCGATTCAATAGTCAATTATGAACAAACCATTATCAGATTTTGCGCATTTAACGTTACACTTTGTAGAAGTATAAACTCTTATGGGTACATAATATCAGAAACTCAGAATAGGTATCGCAGCTTACTGCTAGAATCTAGGCTTCTTTCAAGTTACACCAAAACACCCAGTTTTACGTATTTTTCTTGTCGTCTTTGTGTCGCGGTTTATTTTGGGGTTCCACTCAAGAACACAATTCTAATTGAGTAGGTACATAACTATCCGTCATTCGACATAAATGCCAAATAGCCATCCTACTGCGTTAACATAATCTTGCAAATTCTACAAGTCTCTTCCTACCTTAAGGCTGCATAAAAAAGTCCTACGAGAAGTTGGTCTTACGAAATCTTGTTCAGAATTTTTTTATGCAGAAATAAAGTCCTCGAGACCGTATTTCGGCCACGACGGCCAATCTCAACGGAGACTAGCTTTCGGCGCGGGAGATATTGTAGAGCACAAGTGTGCGCGCAGACACAGGTGCACTCCCTCTTCCCTCACTCTCATAGTCCGATGGGACGGCGATGCAGAAATAAGTAAGGAAGAAACTTGTTATAACAAACATTGACGGAAAATCAATATTTTACGAAATATTCGAAAAAAACTGAGTTTCGGGACCTTTAATAGTCGATTTTTGTTTCGCATTACACTTACTCGTATTTATAGACTTTTCACAAGTTATTTCTAATGCCTAAATAAAGATAATCTCGCGGATAAATCATAACTAGGATTTATTTCGTAGAAAAGAATTTAAAGTAACTAATTTTCCTGAGTTATAAATACTAACAGTATAGGTAACGACAGCAGACACAGACAAACGGCGCAGCAACATGAGCTCGCAGCGGCGCACATGCGCCCGCGCATCCTCAAGCAGCGCTTCCAGCGTGCGCGCCTTGCCCAGTGCCACCGGCACTATAGACGTAGGGCCGACAGAACAAGCTCCTAACGAGTCACATACTTCCACCCACACGAAAGCACCCCCTTCTGTAAAGTAATTAATTATTTTAATATTCCTCTATCTCTTTGTGTGTTGGTTTTGCCGCATTAAAATTATTTTGTTTCATTATAATATCCTCATATTATATTTTATTAGCAGATGATGGTACAAGTACAAAAAAAAAATAAGGAACGTGTCCTATTGGAATTATTAAGAGGAAATGCGGGTGGTCGTTTCTCCATAGAAACGCTCTCGCCTGTTTTCTTTCTAGTTAATGACCATAAAGCAATGATTTTTTTAAAATAATAATTACTAGTATGTCCCTATGTTTTCTTTTTTGATGAGACATTACTTTCATAAGCACTAGAAAAAAAAATGCTCAAAATTGCCGATTTTAACCCCCTAGTGTACAAATTTGACAACTATTAATGAAAAAAAAAAATCATAGGGACTCAGTATATATCCTTCTTATTCAGTTTATGATATATCTTTTATATTGGTATAATATTGGAGGAGGACATAAGCGAGAGCCAAACCTCGAATTATGAGTTTTTCTTATCCTTTTCCAAAAGTCTCTCCGACCGCATTTCCTCTTAACGATCGATTCATTATAAAAACCCTAAACTCAGCTTAGATCTTCTTGGTGGCCCCATACTTACCAATATAAGGCAACAGAGTCTCAACCGCCATGTGTTCGAGGTACGATCCCAGTAGCAAGGTGTCATTATTGGTCAGATCAACGAAGAATGAGTACCGCAGAGGCCGGCTAGTGTCCACTACAGCAATCGTGCTGAGGCGAAATACTGTTTCCATAGCGGTGCCTATTTCTGGCATTACCTTGAAAATAAGAAATTATTTTTAATACTTGCCCTCTAAGTAAGGGGTAGCGGGGTTGAGGGGCATCTGGCTAAGTACAATAATAACAGCCGCACGGGTCGATCAATCAGGTTAACCTACGCTTGCCGCGGTTGATCCGTAGATGGGTGACCATCTTTACATACCAAGACCCCCTCCGTCCCTCGGAAAGCACGTTAAACCGTTGGTCTTGGCTGTCATTCGTGGAACTTTGGCAGTCGTTACAGGTCGTCAGAAGTCCGAAAATCTGACAACCAGTCTTAACAACGGGTATCGTATTACCCATTACCTGGGTGGTGGAGGCCAGATAGGCAGTCGCTCCATGTAAAATAATGGTAGTCAGCTGCATTCAGTTAGACTGGAAGCCGACCCCAACATAGTTGGGAAAAGGCTAGGTAGATGATGGGGTAAGGGGGTTTTTAAGGTACCTTTGCTATCGGATTGTGGTTGGCTTTGTGGTTTGAAAACAAATTCGTCTGGAGAACACTACGGTCGTCTATTTCGAAAGCTAATCGTTTGAATAAGTCATAAATGGATTGAATAGTTGAGTGCTACTTGTTAATCGGGAAACCATGAGTGTCTTGACTCAACAGTAATCTGTAGTGTGGCTAGAAAGCAAGGAATTTAGTTTTAAAGTTCTAGATTTCTGAAGGTAGGTATAGCTTAATTAGTTTTGAAATTTTTAAACACAAACTAATTTAATTTTACCCGTTTTGACCTTTTGTTTTTTTATCAGCCCACTATCTTTTCGTTTTAAATCTAAGTATAGTAAAGTACAGGGTTATTGGTAATATGTCGGCAATCCATTAAGGGGATGTAATTTTTTCTTCTTCTAATAATAAAGTTGATGATTTTGTTTGTTTGTTTGAACGTGCTAATCTCTGGAACTACCAGTCGGATTTGAAAAAATCTTTTTGCATTTCAAAGCCTAATCTTCCAGAAAGGTTATAAGTATTTAACATTACACTACGATCCTTAGGAGCTGAGCAAAAGAAAAAAAGACCAGAAAGAACGCTAAGCGAAAACGAAGTAACGGACACAACTATAGGATATAAAGAAATTTCACGCGATCAAAGTCGCGGACAGAAGTTAGTGATCAATCATTTAAACCAAAAAAAAAAAAAATAATAAACTCACCAAAACATACCCAGCGTCAGGCTTATCATTAAGCTGGAACATAACATCAGCATACACTTCCCCATCACTGGTACAGTTGTCCACTTTCACACAATGGCATTCCACCACCAACCTGACCCGCCCCGCTCTGGCGTCCATATTGGCAGATACCGACTTCCAAGTAGTCTCGTTGGTGTAATCTGTCAGCTCGCTCAGAAAGTTCTCTTCAAGGGAATAAAAGTTTATCGGCTCCGATATACGAGTGCCGTGCTGTTGAGAGTTACAATCGATCAGTATGGGAAAATAAATAATATTTTCTTTTTCAGATAGTGTAGACCTCGTAATTGATTTACCACTTCTGACAACAATTCCCAGTAAATTAAAACTTCACTAACGATACAATTTCCAAGAAGAGCGGTGGTCGCCACATAACGGCCGCAGTGACGGCTGTCATGAAAGTGATGGCAGCGGGGTTTAACTTCACGGTGTTAAAACACCTTATATAAAAACATACTAAATTAGTTTCAAAAATAACGTTTCAGTGACGTCATTCGACGGTAAATTGCAGACGCTATGTGGCGGCCACTGTTTTCCTAGGAAACCGCAACTTACGGGGAAATGCGCTAAGGTAGCCTACCAAAATCAAATTTTCTTACGTTTTTTTTGCAGTCGCAATATGATTCACGACCGTAAAATTAATGACTTTACATAATTATAATCACTAAAATCATCAATAAAACCCTCTAAAGTTATAGTTAATTCCTATAGAATAACTATTTCATGAAATATCAATATCAAAATTTTAATTTCGCGGGCTACCCTGGCGCTTTTCCTATAAGGTTAACATTATCTAACTGCCACATAGACAAATAGACTTTGTCGTGTTAGGACGTGCAAGGGACATGCAACTTTAGAATGATAAAGCAATTATGAGGTCGACTATACATTCATTCACGCTGTTTCCCCGTGGGAGTCCTTGGGAATAAAGCGTGAGTTTATGTTACGTATGAATGTTTGTTTGTAAACATTGACTGTTTACCCAGCCTTGGTCTAAATATATGATAACGTTTAATCCCATTTCCCAAAAGAAAGTTCTTGAAGGTATTATATACAAAATGCCGCTAAAATTGCGACATTAATTTAACACACGGGTTGGGCTAGTGGCCAGTAATCATAAAAATTATAACAACATAAACAAATTCTTAATTTTAAAACTACGGCCATCGTCGCTTGCCGACATAGGTCTCTTTCCTTCAACTCTTCTACTCTTTGCACGTTATTCGTTTTAATTTCATTGATGCGGTGCTATGATTTGTGACCCGGCAAATGACCCCTGCGCACAGTTCTTTAAGTATAGGTTGCTCCAAGATGCTATTTTAGAAAATTGAAAATAGATAAATAAACGTTTAATGAAAATTAAAATATTTTCATAAAACGAAAACCGTTTATGGTGAGTTAAATTAATGCCTCTGCATGATCTCCACATAGTCACCACATGATCTGACCAAGCTTATATCTGGACTTTAAAAGAGACTGTGACCTCTAAGTTTGTTTCGGACTTTCTTCTCAGAGTAGTCAGATAGGAAATGGCGACCTCATCTCGTTTTTTAAAATATGATTGACGTCTAAGTGTTTGTACAAACTTACTTACAGAAATAAAATCATTTATCATTTGTATACGTACTATATTTTTCTACCTAATATTATTTCGATGATGAATAAACTTCTCTCAGAACCAATTTTGTATAGAGTTACACAATGAAAGCTATATTGCAATAGGAACACAATCATAAATATAATCTTGACGTTATGATGTAACTTCATAAACAAAATGTTTACCGCCTTCCACGTCCTATTATAGTTATTCCATGAGTAGAAGCTTATGTAAGTACAATGTTCAGCAATAAAAATGTAAATTAACGTAAATTAAATATAGTAGAGCTTATCGCCTCTGACCGCTTTCCATAAAGCCATCATTTCGGAACGCAAATGAAATAAACATGAAAAAGGCTGACCGCTACGTACTTATGACACGCGAGGTAGCACCTACTTAACACGCGGCGCACGCCTCGCTAATAAAAACAATATTCACCTAATTCCAGTAATATTTATAGATTGGTTTTCTAATATTTGTGATGTTTTTTGATGTATCTAAAGGGATAACTATCGATAATGGGACTGGGCGGGTCACACTTATTGGATGTATTAAAACAATTGGGCTAGGATCGACACACAGTGGGTGCCTGAAAACGGGCGTCATCACCGAGGCAGGCCTCAGAAACGCTGGCCTGACCAATTGGCCGGAGAAAGCACAACATAAAGTATGCTGTAAAATGATGGGGGAGGGATATAGCAGTGAGAGAATAATTAGGGCTGTGCATGATACGTGATATTCTTTTGTCTCTTCAAGTAGCTCAGGTTTTTAAAATCGGATTTCTTTCAGATCATCGTATTCTTAATAGAGTTAATATTTTTATTCTAGACACTATCACAGATATTTCTCCTTACACTATCAGCGTACATGTAATCGTGTTTAAAAATGGATGATTTCCAAACATGTACGAGTAATAAGGGTTTTAGCTAATTTATTGTAAAGGGCGTATAATTGATGATTTATGATAAATAATAAAACAGCAATAGGTTGAGGAGACTTACCACGTTATCATCGCAAACGTCAGTCGCAGAAGAGAAGTCTGACACTAAACAGTGTTGGCTCCTAAAGTACCAAGTGATGGAGCATCCTGGTACCACGTTGCTAATGTTAGCTTTGAAAGTTGCCACACTGCCTTCATTCAGAATTCGAGGCATTCGGAGCATCTGTAGAATATTTACAGTTGATCAGAAATGCTCCCAGGAAATTTATTTTCTTTTTATATTTGTAATTTAAAGTTTGAAGTTACAGCGAGATTGAGCAGAATCTGCGAATCTGTGAATCTTTAGCTAGGAAAAAACTTTTTCAAATTACTAAAGCCTGATTTACACTGTGCGTTTTAATTGTGGCATGTGGTATAGCGCATACCATATGTTTCAGCAACTTTAAAAAAATACACCGCCTCAACAGCGCTTAAACGATACGAGATTACTCGTATCGTCTAAACGCTGTTGAGGCGGTGTGTTGCTTCAGTTTATTGCACACGTTAGTGTTGCTTCAGTTTATTGCATGCCACGGGCAAGAAACTTGCATCGTGAAAATGGTGCTTAAGACTTAACTTAAACTCAAAGTATTTATTTCAAATAAACCAATAATTTACAGGCACTTTTGAATTGTCAAGGGGTCGGTCAGTCAAAAATAAATGAAGCTAGTTTCTCATTCCAAAGCGTAGTAGGTACCGTATTGAGAAGAACGGGCAAGAAACTCCAAACACTTTGACACAATTTTGTTGAAAGATAGCTAAGCTTTGACAGAGGCACGGACAGTATACCACTTACCTGTATGACCGGTAGTCTGGCTTCCTGAGAAGTCACTCGAGCTATGGCCTGATCTGACACAGACTGGCCCAGCACAGTCACCGTTAATGATATTAAGTATCTGTTCAAAATAATAAAACAAATATTCAACAAAGTCAAAGCATTAATTTCGGGGAATACCACGGAAACCACAAACTTGAAAAACATCAATGCGAATAGCACCAACATCACCTAAGTACGAGAAAGGGTGAAGGGAATCAGCTGATCTAGAAGCAAATATTCCCAGATCCGAACTAGCGTAGGTAGGGGCTGTTCATTTATTACGTAAGACGATTTGAGGGGAAAGAGGTCCAAACAAGTCTTATTTTTCCTTACGTGGGGGTGGGAGGGGTCTAGAGTGTTCTTACCTAAGATCATAAACATTACTTATTAGTTACGTGCATTTACTTATTAGTTTTAATTTTCTTTTCTGCTTTTTCTTTGCAATATTGGTAGACACTGATCTTATGTAAGATTGAAAGGGGCGGAGGGGGTTCATCCAAGTCTTATTTTTTCTTATTTCATAGAATTAGGGGAGACAGAAAGTAGTCAAAATTGTCTTAAGTAATAAATGAACAGCCCCCTACTGGCTCTCACTGAGTCAAAACAGTGGGAATGTCATCCACAATTTTATTTTTTAACCGACTTCAAAAAAGGAGAAGGTTCTCAATTCGACGGTATCTTTTTTTACTCATAACAGATTATACAGGGTGGAATCGAAGTCATGGGCATTATTTTAACCTAAGGCACTACTCACGATACTGATTGCATTACGGCTATTAATACGCAAATCAAAAATATTATTAATGCAAGTAAGGAAAACCTTAAAAATGTAGTAAATCAAATTGCACAAGGCTTATTATTGCAAATAAACACTTAAAGTAATTAAAACAAAATACTTCGTTAACGCCAATAATTGTTGAAATATCAAAATCTTAAAGCGCAGTACAGCGCAAAGCGAAATGTAAACAAACATCACCTGCGCGCGCGCGGGTTTTTCCTTACAAGTAATAATAACAATGGGCTACAAGACATTCCGTCCGGCGGGATTCCCTGAACTCTCTCCGTCCCACTCCCTCACTCGCAAAAATACGAATATCACCCCCGCGCGGGGTATGGCCGCAACACGAAGTCACGAACCCGGAACCAGTGTCATAACGACTGCGCAGGTGCATTGACGCGTAATTGATTTATTGATCCCGTGACGTAATCGCCGTACTCGCCGCTCGCGTCATACGGTGCTTGGATTGCAGTGTATTAAGTGTTAGTGTAGTAGTTGTGTGTTGTGTGTGTGTTTGTGTACACGATGCCTCGACCGCGTAATGTGCAGGCTAGGTACACCAACCAACAATACCCACAAATGGTTGTAATTTACGATCGCACAAGAAATTTAGTATGAACTCGTGAAATGTTCCATCGGCGCTACCCGAACGACCCTATTCCTTCACGGGGTCTCATTCCACCAGAACCACTCAGAACCTGTTGGATTTTTCGTCTTTTCACGTGCCAGCACATGCACAAGCTCGTGGAAGAGCACCCGTTTACCCTCTGTCACTTTACCGACAAATAAGGTTTTTTCAAAACAATCCACAAGCTAGGTACGTAAATGTTTTTTTTTTAATGTATGTTAGTTGACGTAGTTTTGACCGTCCTAAGCCGGCAAAGTACGAAGGGAAAATTGGAATTTATTATGAATCAATTCATTGGCAACTTACGAATGTCACGTGAGTCGGGCGGGGTCAAAGAATTCACGCCCAAGGACGCGCGTACGGCGTAGTGTACCTACGCATTTGCTATCGAGAAGCGCAACTAATTTGATACTTTGTATGACTTATTACATTTTAAGGTTTTCCATACTTGCATTAATAATATTTTTGATTTGCGTAATAGTAGCCCTAATGCAATTAGTATCATAAGTAGTACCTTAGGTTAAAATAATGCCCACGATTTCAAATGCACCCTGTATATACAGGTCTCGCTGGAAGTATGGATCAAATCGAATAGGGCCGTGGGCACGGTCATTTCCAAACTTTTTAACCCTAAGAATGTCGAGGAATTTTTTTACGGTTCAAAAGTTATGACCAATTTTTGTTTTTTCAATCACTTCGCATAGAGCTCAAAGAAAAATAAAAGTATATACGGTACTTATGTACAGTCAGCAAAGGAGATAAGTATACAGGGTCGTCGAATATAATTGAAGCTTAGCAAGAAATAGATTGATGTTTTCGAATAAAATTTAATTTAAATAATAGAAAACAAACATTTCATATATCAAATTAAATTTTATTCGAAAACATCAATCGGTTTCTTAGTAAACTATATTCGACGACACTGCATACCTATCTCCTTTGCTGACTGTACCGTATATATTTTCATATGCATTTAATAAAAAGCTATTATTTTGATATCACAAAGGCACTTCAATTTTATTTATTTGTATGTTGTATGTATGAATATATGTATAGAAGAAGTGAGACTGTAGTGGTCATTATCACATCTATTTTCAAAATAGTGCATGTCTCTTTCGTGCTGTATTAAAATGTAGTTTACTCTAAACAATTAGTCTAGCCAGGTTCAGACTGGTCTACTAGTGAATTAAAAAAGCAATTAGGTACATACCTACTTATTAAATTAGGTACTTACTCGCCGACGTAAAGCAGTCCCGATGGGAAAGACAATGTGCCCTCGTCGTCGGTTTCGTAAAATGTATCGACCGGCTCACCACCGAATGTATGTTCCCAGGCTATCTAAAATATTAGTTAGTTTGCTTAGTATAGTGTCTATGCATGAGCGTAGGCGCAGGCGCTGCGTAGACGCATACGCTGTGATAGCGTTGCGTTGACGTATGTAATTGTTTCCGAAGTACGTCGCGTTAGCACGACTCATAACATCGTCTACTCTCTAAGTCCGTCAACGAAGATACGGGCCCGAACGAGAGTAGTCCGATACTTACTTCGAAATGAACCCAAATCGAATGGGTAAAACTACATCGGGAGTAAAGGCAACTGCCAAATCGTGTTGCCATTCGTTCTTAGTTCGGGCCCGAACTAATCTTATAGCCGAAGATGATACGGTGCGCTACTCCATATAATTCATATTTATACCAGCTTTTTGTAATGTATAGGTATTTAATCGTATGCTGCCCTGGTTGTCGTCATCACGTCAACGCTGGCTGTCGCTGAAAACCAGCGCTGGGGCTCTGTCTCGTATAGGGTCTTAGCATTATGCTGAGCGATGGCCGTTTTGCGTGGATGTGACGCATGTTTTCCCAACTTGTTATTTTTTTTTGTGTTTGTGTTCTTTTTATACGTCATGTTTACCGCAAATAAACTTATTTTCTTTATGTAGTTTCGGCCAGAACTACGGACATCGTGCTTAGAGAGTAAACCCCTTGAGTAGCGCTCACGCTGCGTATACGTTCCAAGCCATCGCATACGCTCACCTTCAGTGTTTTTTGATAGAAGGTACTGGGAATACAGAAAAGAAGAAGGAAAAATACAAAGACAAGAGAAGTTTACATTTTTAAAGTCGAACAACAATTAAGTGTCAACTTACGAGTTTTACTCAGATTTCGTTAAGGGGACTACTTCACCTAAAGCGCGGTCACTGTCGGACTGCTTAAAAAAGAAAGAGAAGTGCGATGACACAACGCTGGTAATTTATTGCAAAATATGAGGCAATTATCTATTTACAAAACATCTATTGTTTGGACTAAAAAATTTAAACACTAGTGCTTTAGCATGTTGCTTGTAAAATAATCTGACAAAAAATCAGAATGATTGTGTGTATAATTAGTATGGTTTTTATTGTAAAAATAAAGTTTTTAGAGGTATCTTCATGATTTTTTTCTATTTATTTATTTATTTATTTAATACTTCAAGCACATAAATGTACAGAGGCGGACTTAATGCCATAGGCATTTTCTACCAGTCAACCTTTGGGTGATGCAGAGACAAACAGTGGTAGGTGCAATCATGAAAATTGAGGAATAAATATTTTAAATATAAAGATACGCATAAACCTATTAAAACTATGAATATAATATATACCTAGTTACATATATATATATATAAATACATGAATATACTTACTAAAAATAAATTGGACACACAATGAGAAAATATTACCGTTGTGATGATACTGCCAGCTTCTTGCGAATGTGCTCACGAACTTTAACTTTGAAGTATAATCGGTTGGTTGCCATCCTGATTTCTTGGGGGAGCGCATTCCACAGAGAGATAGACTGAACGAAGAAGGAAGAGTGAATGAAGTCTGTGCGGTGAGTGGGACATTGGAGAAGACGATTGTGTGAAGAACGTAGATTTCTATTGTGGTTGGTGCAAATGTACTGAAAGTGGGGGGCTAGATAACCAGGGGAAGACGGAGAATCAAGAAATGAGAACAAGGTGGTCAGCGCCCTTAGCTCTCTGCGCTGGCGTATGGGCAACCACTTTAGAAGCGAACGATGCGCAGAGACATGATCATATTTACGCAGATTGAAAACGAATCGAATGCAGTTATTGAGAAGACGGTCAAGTTTATTGAGGATTATTCTATCGTATTAAATTAGTTGTATTATGTATTCAACACACTATCTACCTAGCGTATATCCTGAAAAATATAATGTATTTTTCTGATTTTGTTTATTGTAGTCGATCATATACTTTTATTGCTTCTAAAACTTGCGTTTAGGTCCTGTAATCCCCTTAAAATGCACAAGCAAAAATAGATTAACATTAAAAGAAAATAGTGAAAGTCATGTAGGTACACTCACTGTCATACCCTCATCCAAATAGTCCAGTTTGTTGATGTCAGTGTACAGTTTGAAAGGAGTCTCCATAGACAAGACCAGCAGGTTGACGTTGAAGTGTACACTGAGATTTCTATGTAGCACACGGAACGGTAGACTGTTCTGAAATGGGCATCATTCAGTAGTATATTGGCATGCAAGCATGTCGCGCCTGACAAAAAGTTTGATTCCTTAGCATAATCAGCCTATAATGTTGAACTATTCGGACACAGGCAACCTCGTTGTGTGACAAACTATGTAGTAAGTCATACATGCAATACCTTTTTGTCATTAGCCAAATTCTCCAATGGGATACCAGGCTTTTTCTTCAGCTTTAATATTAATTACCAGCTGCATAAGTTTCGATCCCGTGGGAATATCGGGTTAAAAAGTATCCTATGTGTTAATCCTGATTATAAACTATCTGTGTGCTAAATTTTAATCAAATCTGTTTAGTAGTTTTTGCGTGAAAGAGTATAACATCCATCCATCCTCACAAAATTTCGCATTTATAATAGATAGGAAGTAGGATTATTGAAACCTTAAACGGACAGTATAAACTGATAGTATTAACTGTAAAAACTGGTTCTATTAACTAATAAGAGCCACCAAAAAGGACGTAAATTGTTTTATAATTAAGAAGAGCCCGTAGAGCTACAGGTTTTAAAGTCCCCAAAAACTACTAGTTATAAAGAACGCCGCAAGTTGGTTTGTTTTTTTTACATATTCTTATAAGGATAGATTTTTTTTATAAGAAAGATTACTAAGCTCGTTTTACCAGGGATATATTTCTTGTTTAATTTCCTGATTTTCAGTTCATTATTTAATTTTAATAAACAATTTCCCCCTTACCTGTGTAATGAAGTTCCCATTGGAATGCTTATACACCTGACAGAGAACATCATAAGACTGCCCGGGAGTCAGGGTGTTGGCCCGGATGACCAGCCGCGACCCCTTCACGTCCGACACGGCGACATTGTCTTGAGCACTGGTCACGGTCCACACAAACTGTGGGATGAAGTCAGGAAGAAAGAAATTTAGTTTTAAGAAAAATAGTAATCCCATAGGCTGGTATTATTAAGTGATACGGATTAGGAAACGTAACTTCGGTCAAAACTACGGACTTCATGCTTAGGGAGTAGTTATGCAAACCTGCGTGACAGGAAGAAGGCCCTTCTGCCTGGTAATAAAAAGAATTTGTTTTGCGGAGCTGACGAGTGCGATTAACCTCCATTTGAGTGACGCACAAAAGAAGAAAAGTTTGTTTTTATCAATAAATGAACCTGAACGCCTCTTTAACTTTTTAATTCAGGTTGCCTAAGCAAGTGCTAGATATCACCTCCCCTAGAGTAAATATATTCCTTGATATGCACTGACATTGTCAAATATCTAATTACAGTAGGTATAAAGTAAATATATGTTCTAGAGTAAATATGTTCCTTGATATGTTTTTTGCCTGTTTTTGTCCCACTGCAGGGCATCGGTCTCTTCTCAAAATGAGAAGACACGATCATTGATTACGACGCTTGCTTAAGACGGATTGGCGATATCAGATTTATATTAACTATAAGTCCAGATTTCCTCACGATGTTTTCCTTCACCGATGTCGGTAACGTTCTAGATAACCTCAGAAAAAACAATCAATAGGCTAGTTTCCACCATCAATAAATTGAAAATCTATTTAGTTCGTCAGTTAGAGTAATAGAAAATAATGGACACGTATTTTATGTTTTTGTAAATCAATAAATATTGACAAAGATAAAACGCATCAAAACTCGGGAGTGGGGGCTCGTGACATCAGAACGCACTAAAAGTATACCAAGTTGTGACGTATTGAAAATTTTAAAAGCGTCGTATCTTCGTCAATTTTGGTTTACGTAACAAAAGAAAAAATACGGGTCAAATAGTTTTTGATAAAATCTAATTGACGACAACAACTTGACAAGCCTATTGCAGAAAAGCTATTTCTTATTTTGAAGCAATATAACTTTTTAAACGTTGCTTCACACTAGGAATTTCTCCTGTATTGTGGGTGTGTTTACAAACATTTAAACTCACATACACAAACAGCCAGACCCGGAACAAGTATAATATTTGTTCCATGCGGGAATCGAACCCGCGATACGCAACCTCTCGTTAGGGAGTAGTATATTCCTTGCTTCACACTATTTTAAAAGTTTCATTGGCTACGAGTTTAAAGTTAAAACGGTTTGTTATTTCAAGTTTTCTGTAGCAGCTGCATATACTTTTGCAAACTGGTTCAATTTCACCTAACAACAACTAAATTTAATTAAATTAACACAAGAATTCATAACGCCTCTGGGTTAACGGCTACAAAAGCAAAGCTTTGAAAATTTAATTTAAGAAAGTAAATTAACTTAAATTGAAAATTAAAAACTAAATGTTTGACTTATTAATTTGTTAAACTGGTTATATGTAGGTACCAATAGAAAAAATACTTTGAATTTTAATGTTTTTTTAGATAAAGGGCAGTGAAGGAAGCTTATTTATATTATTTTATTACATCAGTGAAACCATAGGACGGACTACGCCGTAAAGGGGAGGCACTTAAGAGGTTTCAGTTAAAACCGGGGTGTCACTCACCCCTTGGTGGACTGCGGTGCAACTACTTACTGCGCAATAGGAAGTAATCCATGCTTATGGATGGGGTGGCATTGATAAAACGTAGGCAGCATAACAGCATAATCATTCTTTAATCTTCCTGCTGGGACACAGGCCTCCTCTATTCAAGAGGGAGTGGGTTGTAATGTACCACGTGGGCCCAGTGCGGGTTGGTAGATGTCACATGTCTTCGAATTCTTGGCTTGTTTCCTCACGATGTTTTCCTTCACCTTCTTGAGAGCAGTGGTGATGAGAACTATTTATACAAAGAAAACGTAGGTGCCTAGTTGTAATAATGTTGTAAACAAGTTTGTTTACAAACGTTACGAAGAAACGTTTTCCAAAGTAGATTTGAAATTGAAAATAAAGCTTTACATTAATGTTGTTTAAAAATCGTTTTTGATGCTTAGAATAATTGTTAGTTTAACATGAAGGTATCTGAAAAACATTAGGCCAGCGGGGTCATTGCGTAACACACTATCAGTAGCATTGAGTTTCATTTTGACAGTTCAACAACATACATTGCGCTATTTACGTTGTTAAGCAGACACATTTTTCGAACTTATGAAGCAATGGTTTAGCAATATCTTTCAAAATGATTCAGATTGAGATTGGTAATGTGTTGCGCAATTAGTGTGCTGGGCTATTTAATAGTTTCATCGTCGTATCCTTCTGGGTACTTCTGGGTACTTCCAATGCTGTAACCAAATGCAATTAAAACATTTTTCCTTTTTCAGCAGCAACAAAGATAAAACCAAAGCTAAAATACTAACATAATAATCAAGCGTCCGATAACACTCTGTGACTTGTGCTTCCAGCATAAAGTCTATGTCAGCATAGGCCAGCTGTCCACCAATAAGATCGATGGCGAACATGTCTGATTGGCCCTCGATGAGAAGCTTGGGGTCTCCCTTGATGTTGTCGATTTGGAACACCTTCTGCGTCCCCACGTCATCATTGTAGGTAGTGGCGGTGACGTTGAAAATGTACTTCACTCCGGGTAGAAGCTGAAATAGAAATAATGTTGTGTCCGTCTTCGGATATTAAAGAGGACAAAAGGCCAATTCCCGAAATAAAAACGTTCAAAATCTTGTCGCAATCAATGTCAAAAACTTGTCAAAAATGTAGGGATTTTAGAGGTATTTTTAATATATTGAGACCGAGATGACTGTGAACGAACTTAAAATTACGAGAATTGTCCCTCAGGAATCGAACTAAAAGAGCTTCAATAGCGTAGCTTTATTATATTGGCTAATAAACGGATAGCCCGCGGGGTAATTGCGTAACACATAGCAATGGCTTTCATTTTGACAGTTCAACAACATGTATTGTCTTATTTACGCTTGTAGAGCAGAAAAAATTTTGGAACATATATGAAGTATTGGATTAGCAATTTCCTTCAAAATTATTCAGATTGTGATTTATACTGTGTTACGCAATTTGGGTGCAGGCCGCAAGTTTCGACCAACCAGCTAATAACGAGATATAAAATTATAGCTTATTTTGTTGTACCAGTTTATGGTACTTGATAACTAGTTTATCACTAATTGACAATAGTTCATAATGAGGTAGGCTTCAACACGAACCGTTATTGCCGACATGAAAAAAGAAGCAATAATTTGTTGGTATTGGTGTGAAACACTGTATAAATGATGTAAAGCAAGTTTTCCTGTTAAATGCAAAATGTAAAACTCTGGGAAGTTCAGTTCAGTTCAGTGGGTCTGTTAATATTTGGAGGTGGAATATGCGTATTTAATGTGCATACACACGACCGGCTCACGTCTTCGGCAGAGGTTACTGCAGCTGCCGTCTACGAGTGCCGCTCGTGTACATTCACACTTATTATGAAAGGGTTTCTGTCAAAAACATTTTTCCAAGCAATAGAAACATGATTATACTTCGGTATTGTTAATAATGAAGACGTTAGTTTCCAGCTGGGGCCCGTTGAGCTGGAGTTCGAGCTCCCGCACGGTGTGCCAGAGAGCAAGGGTAAACCGCTGCGTAGGCGCAACCAGGGGGTGCCAGCGCACGACCCAGTGGAACTCCACGGGAATACCGGCCTCGGTCTGTAAACTGTAGGGGTAGAACATTGACTTGTAAGTGGTCATATACGAGCGGCGGCAATTGCAGCCGTAGACGCGTGTCGGCGCATCGGTGTCGGTGGTGGTGTAAAACTGAATGTTGGTACAGTCACGAGCGTAAACACGTTACATTAAGCAAGATTCAAAAGCAGAGAACCAAACACAATTAGGTAAACATCAACAAAGACTGTTCCAATCACAGACAATAATAGAAAGAGCTTATTATATCCTGTGTTTGTTAGATTACTCGCTATATAATAACGTGCTGTCACGCAACCCGTCCGTGATATTTAGCGAAAAAGATTTCTCTTCTATATTTTTAAGACTAGTTGTTGATCGCGACTTCGTTTGCAGGTAACCGTACACACCCATATTGGAGCCTACTCAGGTGCAAATTTTCGAAAGATAAAACATTTATTATGTTTTAAGACTAGAATCAATTAATTTTTTTGAAAATATTTACGTTCAAAACTGCCTAATGTGCCTATTTGAAATAAATCATTTGGATTTGACTTAAATCTGTCAAAAATAAACAGCACACCCAGACACCAGATCCCGAACAACTATCTGGAAATCATACAAATATTTGTCACCGCACGGGTATCGAATCTACAACACGTACCGCAGAATCCAAAGATCGTCAAAAATACATTCTTCATTTAATTCTGACTGACAGGTAATGCTAGAACTTTGGAACTTGAAATCGTATAATAAAACAAATTTTCAACTTATTAACGGACTAATGAACAGATGGACATATGGACGAATTATTCGATGTCTTCGTCATCGTCTAGCCCTTCCCAACTATGTTGAGGTCGGCTACCAGTCTATTCGGATGCAGCAGAATACCACTATTTTACACGGAGCGTCGAGTATCAAGCGTGGTGGAGGTCAGGGTGACTACTCTCTAAGCACGAAATCCGAAGTTCCGGCTACGGGCGTTTCTCACTCCATATCACCCACAGACATAAGATAACTTCGGGATTCGAACTAAGAATGAATGATAACACGGTTTGACAGTTGTCCTGACTCCCAATGTATTTTTGCCCGACCGACAAAGTAAATTAGTCTTGAGTAGGGTTCATCCGAAGTATGAAACTGCTTTCGGAAGGGCCCGTATCTTCGTTGACGGAATTAGAGTGGCCTACACTCTTTAAATAAAATAAGTCTCCGTCCGATCAGGACCAGGCCCGTGCCGGACGGCGCGTTCGTGTT
Source organism: Globia sparganii (assembly GCA_949316385.1). Lineage (NCBI taxonomy): Eukaryota > Metazoa > Arthropoda > Insecta > Lepidoptera > Noctuidae > Globia > Globia sparganii. The sequence continues at coordinate 9,847,645 of OX438671.1, forward strand.
CCACGCGCGCCTCAAAGAGATGTCAGCAATAAGGAAGAGGCCCATAAGGGCCGTAGCCTGCCGACGATTGTCCGAAAGAGTTACCGCTACCCCGGAACATAAAGGACTAAGGAAGGAACACGGGTGGGTTTTAGTCAGTAAGAGTCTGATACTCCCTTCTGCTCCACCCAGAGCGGGAGGGGTCATTTGATGATTTCCCATCCATAAAAAAAGGCCCCCAGAAAGAGCTTGGTACACAACGACAGACCCTTGGCAAGAATGAAATATTGAACTTTTACTTGACTGAATTACTTTATACTAGCAGCGCCCCGCGATTTCACCCGCGTTAGGGAAATATCGGGATAACAAGTATTTTATATGTTAATCCTGGTTATAAACTATCTGTGTGCCAAATTTCATCCAAATCCGTTCAACGGCTTACGCATGATTGAGTAACAAATATCCAAACATCTTTACAAACTTTCACATTTATAATATTATTATAGTAGGATAGGATGTACGGAAGTAAATACTCACGTGATGATTGTGTTGTCCGGTTTGTCTATGACAGAGTCTTTGTCTTTGGGGCAGACAAAGGGAGGCGCCAAAATTCGGAATTTCGGCGGTTCTCCTGCCTGCGAATAGGAAAATTTGTGTGTAAGGTGAAACAAAATATTCATAAGGATTTAGATCCGACGACCAGTTCCCGTATTTAAAATCGTTAACTGCAGTCCATACACCTGAATAGCAACCTTATGTCTATGAAAATAAAGATCATTGTGATTTTAACAGACTTGGCAAAACCAGCAACTTTATTGCCACGATAATAAAGAACACTATGATTTTGACAGTGATACAAAATCAGAGGTAAACAGACTTTAGTCGCAATCTCATCTCAGTGACAATCAGTGTCAAAAACTACTCTAAAATGTAGGAAAATTAGAGGTGTTTTGACAGTATGAGATAAATTAGAATACGAACTATGGTGGTAATACGACAAATGCCGCCCAGGAGTAATTTATTACTCCTAAGGGGCATTTTATATTTATGATTTGTTCCCTCTAAGGAAATATAAGGAAACAACAAACTAATACTATTGCTAAACTATACTACACTATAGGTACTATACTTTACTATAGTATACTATACTATACTTTATTATACAAACTATCTAATACTATACTATAGTATGAGAAATACACAAGTTACATAATATATGTGTACAATGTAACATCACGTCTTCTTCTTAGTGTACATCTCGTAACCAACGCATACGTATGATTAGAAGATCAATTCTCGTAATTAAAAACGTTCATAATCTAGTCGCAGTCTCATCTCGGCGACAAAAAAATATCAAAAACTTGTCAAAATGTAAGGAAATTAAAGGAAATTTTTGAAAGATTGAGACTGAGACGGTGAACGTTCTTAAAATTATGAGAATTGCCCAGAATTGCCCCTCAGATGAATGAACGCGACATATTTGCCATAGCTAGTTCTTCTTACCCCCTTGGGAAAATGGAGTATATATTTGCTACGTAGCAAGTCTGGCGTTAATTCCCCGATGGCCGACTTGCATTGCACTGTATTTATTAATAATAGTAACACAGAATGCATAAAAATTACTATTTTTATGCATTCTGTGTTACTACTGTTATTATTACGTAAAATTACTACGGACTTCTAAGAATTTACTATTTCTATTGCGAGTGGTCACGCAACCCTATGACCGTGGGCATAGTAAACGTAGGTAAGTAATTTCTACTACGCCGCGCGGTTGTACGGAATCTTGTAGAACGTAGTAGCTAACTGCTACGAGCGTAGCAATGGTCGTAGCCTACGCGTAGTCCCGTAATCTATTGGAGCCGCAACTGTTTTTAAAATTACTGGAACTGCGTGTTAACATGAAGTAACAACATAATATGACGCATGATGTATTTCCTAGACGGGGTAAGCAGAGGTGTCTTCAACATCCTCATTTTGCCAGTTATGTATTTCAACTCCCATGTAATGTTACTGAGAAACCCAGTAACATTCTGTTCGAACTGCATTTTGTTAGATCCGAAACCATTGGGGTCATTGCGAACACACTGACAGTAGCAATAACTTGCATCTTGACAGTTCAAAAACATTCATTCCGTTATTTACGTTGTTGAGCAGACAAATTTTGTTTGTTTGTTTGTGTTCAAAATCATTCAGATTGTGATCGATCGTGTGTTACGCAATTGTAATGCAGGTTCCCCTTCTCAGCAGTCGTTTGTTATCCACTACACCATAGCGGCAGTCAATATTGTGTGGTCTGTATTACTACTAGATAAGCATTGGCCACGAACAGCAGTTATAGATAGGAAAAAGTGGAAGTAGAGAAAGGAGGCCTTTTTACTATTCTGTTATCAGACGTTTATGTCCCACTGCAGTGCAAGTGGGACATAAACGTCTGATAACAGAATAGTAAAAAGTTTTATTTCATTTGGAACAACAACAAATTGTCATAATCTATACAGGGTGTCCCTGGAAGTATAGATCAAATCGAATAGGGGCGTGGGCAACGTAATTTCCAAACTTTTTAATCCTGAGAATGTCGGTGAATTTTTTTATAATTTAAAAGTTATGACCAATTTTTGTTTTTTATAATCACTTCTGACTGATATATAACGCACAGTCTAAACCGCTGGTGCTAGAGACATGAAATTTGAAGGGTGTTCTTTGTGAAGAGTGGGTATCGAATTAGAAAGGGTTTTTCGAAATTCCACCCCTAAGAGGGTGAATGGGGGGAGGGTGAAATTTCATAATTGATGATAGCTACAAAGATTAGTTTAGTTACTATTTTATAATTGTATCACAGCTACAGCTATATCTAGACCATACAATTTCACAGCACTTTCCGTTCGCTCTAGACGCTGTAAACTCGCCATACATTTAATCATTAAAACAGAAATCGATTAAGCAATTATAAACACGAACGCTTAGGACTGTATTATGCAATACAAGAGTAACAAATAGCAACGTATTATAATTCTGAATTGCCGGAAATATGAATAAAAACCACCCCCTATAACAACTTTAATGCTTCGTTGGGCTAAGGTCGCAAGTAGGTACAACTGCTGAGCGTGAGGTCCTAGATTCGAATCCCGATCGGTCAAAGTATCATTAGGTATTTTTAACCTACATACTTCAAAAAACGAGGAGGTTCTCAATTTGGATGTTTATATTAGTTTTTTAATGTATGTTCGGGCATAACTTCGTCATATATTTGCAAAATTCTTTAATGGATAAGGTTTGCCTCAGCGGTGGTCCCATATACATTTTATAAACTTTGTTTGGGTAGATTTTGAGTTAGCTTTAATAATACGATTTTTAATAACTTCCTGTTACTGATGTTTACATAACAACTAGTGCTAATATAAATTTATGTGTGGTAGGTACAGACGCCTGAACATCAAGCTACTACAATCTGTCAAATTTCTTTAATAGATTTTCAACTTTATGGCTAAAGGATAAGGTTCAAAGTTCATTGGGAAAATTTTACAGTTTCGGGTAGCTTGATGTGCTGGTCAGTCTGTATAACTAAAAATTACATACATTTTCATAAGAAAATTCTCAGAAGCTGCCCAGAGTTTGGATCTGGACCCGATTAATAGCAGGCTATTAATCTCCTATTTCATAGTGCTTAAACATAGCTGGAAAAAAATATCTTAACTTACGCTAAATAACTCTGCTAACCTCTTCGATAAAGGTGTTAATAATTATATGAAATACTCAGTATTATTACCAATTATTACTTACTGAACATTAGGCTTGGCGTACATCAGTAAACACGGTGTTAGCTAATAATTACCGATAATATTTCTCCAGGGACCAACACAGTGATAATGTGAATATACTGAGCTAATCTAATACGTAATACAGTTGTGTGTGTGTGCATTAATAGATTCAAAGCTGGATTCGTGGAAAACGTTGATGAAATATGTAGTTTAATTATTTTCATTATTATGTTTTGCCAACTATATGCATGCACTAATTTAATTATAAGCATTTTATCGTACGTAAACTTATCTATATCTTATATATAAAATTCTCGTGTCGCGGTGTTTGTGGTTAAACTCCTCCGAAACGGCTGGACCGATTTGTATGAAATTTTGTGTGCATATCGGGTAGGTCTGAGAATCGGCCAACATCTATTTTTCATACCCCTTTTTTTTTTTTGCAAAACGATGTTTGCGGAGTCAGCTAGTATTATATAAAATTCAAAGTCCTGATTGACTGATATATATCAACGCACAGCCAAAACGGCTGGTCCTAGAGACATGAAATTTGAAGGGTGTGTTCTTTGTGAAGAGCAGGTATCAACTAAGAAAGGGTTTTTCGAAATTCAAACCCTAAGAGGGTATAATTTCACGCGGACGAAGTCGCGGGCAGAAGCTAGTAATATATTATAAAATTGCCTATTAATAAGCTTGTAAGTATTATAACAAATTAATAGTTGCAACAAATTATTCGAATTTACAAAGAAGTACACTAGCTTCCGACAAATTAGAAGTAAATATACTTAAAAAACAATAGAACATTAAAACGTCAAAATTAAAAGCAAAAACAAGCATTCAAATCAACCACTTAAACCTAGTTCCAAATTCAATTAAACTGCACAACTTTCGAGCTGACATCCACTATTCAAATACAAAAATAATACTCACCACATTTTGGACTACGCACGTCGACACACAAACCAGCACTATGTTAATCAAAATCATAGTTTTAGTTAACTAATGAATATTGCATTGCCTTTGACACTACCTACCACTACCGGTTTTTACACCCTCTGAAGTGCAATGCTCGGCACGGCTAGCTACCGCGTGAATTACAGTCGGGCGGGTCAAAGCGATCGATATACAATAGGTAATTGAATGAGCTGGTTTACAGGTAATTATAGATTATTTCGATGTTAGATGCAGGTTTAATGAAAGCAATAGTGAGTTATTGGTGCTGATTCTGTTGTTAACAAACTAAACTAAATTTAAGTTCAGTGCATCTTTTTCTTTCTATTTCATTAAGAAAAGCACAGAAGATAAATTTCAGTTAAGTAAATTGATGTAATTTTAGTAGGCAAGTTTTTAATCACGTCTAAAGTTGTTTGGAGTAGTGTCAGGCGCTGATTAATTTGACAGCAGGACAAAACTAAAATTTATTTTCTGTCCTTTTCTTAATGAAATAGAAAGAAAAAGATGCTTTGAACTTTAGCTTGTGAACAAGGGAATTGGCATCATTGTGTAGAATCATCACTAAATTAACATATTTGGTAATTATTTCTTGACTAAAATATTTATGAGAATATACCTTTATGGTGCTAAACTATTAACCCGACAAACTTTAAGAGTTGCTTTAGACCATCGAATTGAACAACTTTCACTATGGGACCAACTCTGAAATCACGAAAAAAGAACAGCTGTTTAATACAAAAGTTCGACCAAAATATATGGAACAGCGTATTTTTTTTTCGTGATTTCCGAGTTTGAGCGACTATACAAGAATGAGCTGTCAGACATCAATTTTATTCCACGAATGAAAACTATCTGTTGATAGAAAAATCAGCTCTAAACAAAATGTTTCTGTTTATTTTTCAAAGTAAAATACACATTAGCCAATAGGTACCCAAAAATAGTAGACTTTATTTAATGATGAAATCGAGGTAAAATTATAGTTAACAAGGCATTGATTCAATGGAATAAGTGTACACAAACAATTCCAAACTTTCAAGGTCGGGGTCACCGCAATGCCCCCATTTTATTACCGAGGCTATAAACTACCACAGTGGCTGGTCATTTTTCATACATAATTAAGTTATTTTGTTTGTGTTTCACGAATGTCATGTTAGTCACGATATCACATGGTGAAATAATTCGTTTAAATTGAAGTGTTATACTTAGTTAATTTTAATTTTGTATGTTACATATTTGCGTTTATGACTCGCAATTTTATTGTTGTATCGGTTCAGTTTAAGAGTTAGCAAAAATAATTAATGATTGTGCTGTGAAGGGTTGACTAGAGCGGTTGGTTCAACTTTTTGGTGTTTCTTTTTACAACTTTATTGACTCAACTTCATTCATGTGTTTCGGTATCAGACATAGGAGCTCTGAGATTTCAGGTTGGAAGCACCGATGCACTGTAGCATCTACGCAAGTAGGTCTAGGCGGTATCTAGCTCGAAATTAAACAAGTAATGGATATTAGTACGTAGTAGATTCGAACCCTGAGAGGCGCTTTACTTTGTGTAAATTATTTCATTACCACTACTCTCAAAACTGTGAAGGAAAACATCGTGAGGAAACCTGCATGTCCTGGAACCAAACTTTCGAAGACATGTGACATCTATCAACCTGCACTGGGCACGCGTGGTGGATTACAACCCCCTCCCTCTTACATACAAGAACCCTGTGCCCTGAGTCAGCGGTGGGAACATTATAGGCTGAATAAGGTATACGAAACCATCTTACAATGCATTTCACAATTCCTGTCATCGATACTCCGATATTCAATACACACGGTGTCCTATGGCGCAATTAAGCTCATAAATTGCTTTAAAACCTAATAAACTGGGCGTAAAGTGTACGGGAGTGCTCCCGGCTCGCTTGTAAAGGATTTTCGTTGTTATTAGCAATTTAACAGGGACATTAGGCCCATCCAACGTATGATTATCTTGCTTTATATTACCGCGCGCATCATTTACACAGTTAAATTGGATATCATATGTTTTGGAGTGTTATGCTTGTTGTTATGTGGGGATAAATAAGTGTTATCTATGTAGCTATAAAAGCTTTTATTGTAGACTAAATCTAAGTTTAAAGTCTGTGCTTTTGTTTCTGTGGAATATTAGAATACGCAGTCAGGAAGAAAACTATCTGCTTAGAACGGGATAATTTCTACTCTTTTACTGACTCAAGCAGAATATAGTTATAAAAGGCCTTAAATGTATTATTGAGATATAGGTATACTTACTGGATACCTCAGCTGATTAGTTATGGCAACAGATTTTTCGATATAAAGTCTAGTCGGTGCTTCTATTTTTCCTTATAATTTCCTTATTATACTTGTTACAAGTTATACTTAACTAGCTTCTGCCCGCGACTTCCTTCGCGTAGAAGTCGTAAGACACCACAATATACTAAAAAAAAAAACAAACGGCATATGTTACACGCTGATAATGTAGCTTTCTATAGGTGAAATAACTTTAAAATCGGTTAATTATTTTTTGAGGTTATCCATTACAAAAACAAAATCTTTGCTCTTTTTAATATTAGTTTAGATGCTTAAACAAAAGTTACAATCAAAACATGCCAAAAACCCCTAATAGGCAGATCAAACATTTTATTTCCACATCTTCCATACAATAATAAGTCATATACCTGCGCTGAATAAAAGAAAACGCTAAGAAAATATTTGCAGGCGAGAAAATAAATTGTGGGGTCGATTGATACCGTACGTGAGCCGCCTCCGACCCTCCGACCCTCCGTACACTAACGAACGCATTCACACCCGCACAGATTTTGTGTTTATTGCAGCATTTATGCTAAAAAGGATACATTATTAGATTTCGAATGGTTGTATCTTGAATGAGCTCATTGGATATTGTGTTTTCTGGATTAAAAAAAAAAATAAAGATTAGTTTTCTTTGAATCAACGCTGTTCAAGCCTCGACAGGTCTACACTAACGAACTCACACAGATTTTGTGTTTATTGTAGCATTTACACAATAAACAAGGGTGTTATTAGATTCCTATTGGGTTTATCCAGAAAAGATGTATTACTGAACACCTTTTTTGTCGTTTGTTTTTTTTTTTATAAAGTTGAGGATTCTCTAAATTGAGGGTGGATAAAGAAAGTGCTAAAAATATTAAATGACATAATTTGGAAAGAAGTTCCTTATCGCACGATATATACGAATCTCTGCACACTTGGCGAACGAGAGCTAGACCGAGAAAAGTGTAACATTTTGACAGCCACGAGTTCACGACTCTTTTGCTATAGTATGTGTGATTACAAGCGTATGTACAAAAAATTAACAATTTAATTAATTAATAATTAGGTACTACGGTAATATTACCGTAGTACCTAATTGTTAATTAATTAAATTGTTATTCTTTCATATTCTTTTGACACTATTTTAAAGCGTCTGTTGCTTAAAAAAATATCGCAAGTTTGCATAAAAATAATCATGTGAAGCCTGAAAAGTGTTTGAATAAAGTTACTTCAGCAACCCTTTGGTAGAAGGTAGGTAGTTGCATTACTCAAAGCTACTACTGTGGACAATAGGTCGCTGACCCCGCCGCCTCGGCGACGTCTACGGGGAATTTATAACTAATACCTACAAAGGTAGATCTATCTATAACTGCGACATTTAATCATTTCCAGGTATCATTATGCACTCTGTATATCAAATATTTACGCGCCCTGTATTTGGAGTTGTTTTTTTTTTTTTTTAAGTATGAAGAAAGATAGATCAACTCTTTCATTGTTTTTTAAATAAACGAGAACTTTTAATTATGTTACTATTTTTGAGACTAACTAATAAAAATAGATTACATAGGAGCCTTAGGTGTTAGATTTTTACAAATGCCCTGGATCCCACACTAAAACTCCCTCATCCCTGTGTCGTGAGGTCCACTCTTCCCAAGTAAGGCAAACATTTTCATTTATATAAGTGAAGTAATTAATTGAAAAAATAAAGAAAAAAGTATAATCAAGAACAATGCAATAAAAAAGTTAACTAACTAAAATCATTATGTTGTAAAAAGACGGTTTGATGACAAGGGGTTTAGGTGCTTTTGGGTGTGAGGGTGTGTGAAGTGTGCATGGGGTGTGTGTGAAGTGTAGTATGTATGTGGGGGTGTATGTGATGAAAATAGGTGGGTTGACTATCTTGATTTGATGAGTTGATGCTTCGCAATTTCAACCCAACTACTATATAATTTGAGCACAGTATAAATATGATTTGAGTTGACAATTATATAGGTTTCCATCTTACATATTGGTTCATTTCTAATGAATTTCTTACAATCATTCTAGCTTTTTCCCAACTATGTCGATTTTCAGTCTCACCGGATGCAGCTGAATACCAGTATTTTAAATGGAGCGACTGTCTATCTGACCTCCCATCCCAGTTACTGGGTATCCACGATATCCCTTTTAATAAATTCCACCAAACAGGAAAAATAAATTGAGAAGGGAATTGGTCTTCAACGAAGAGAAGAATCAAATATTCAGTAGACGCTTCAATGTCTATGTCTGTGTAATAAAATCAATTTGTAAGTATTAACATAACAAGCCATTAATATTAAAGGTGATGAGTGCTAACATACATACTTAGATAACCCATATATAATGTATTCTTTTGTGTAAATACTTGGCCTGTATGAATGTCAGCCGACTCGTTATCTTAGAGAGCGTTTGTCAAGAGCGCGCGCCTTTGAGAGATGTGTCGTGAACTGTCGTTGCTTTTATCTTTTGTGTATGTTTTTGGGTAACTGTATTCTGGATTGAGTTTACAATGTGGGGACGATAATAAATGAAAACACTGGCAATTCATTCGTTCATTCATTTTTATTTTCAGATTAATTTATTTGTTCATATATAATCGTTAGTTACAAAGGTCTTAAAACTATGTTAGTACTAGCATCGCCCCGCTTTCACCCGTATAAGTGTCGATCCCGTGGGAATATCGGGATAAAAACTATCCTATGCCCTTTCCCGGGACTCAAACTAAGCGGGAATTGCAGAGGTATTTTCAAAACAAATAGCGTAGAGTCATCTCAACGCCTCTCTCCCTTGAATTTGCATATATATAGTATATTATATGCTTATATGCATGTGTATTATAGACTTTTAACCTATTTATGTATTAGTGTATGTTTTATTTATAATTCAATAATTTTAATAGTTTTTTTTTTGTATCATTGTTCGGCTCAATCAAAGCACCTGCCATCTAATCTCTGCACCATCCTTGGTTGACTGGTAGAGAATGCCTAAGTCCGCCTTTGTACCTTTCTGTGTGCGAAAATTGAATATATAAATAAACTATCTCTATACCAAATTTCATCTAAATTGGTTCAGCGGTTTAAGCGTGAAGAGTTAACAGACAGACAGACACACTTTCGCATTTATAATATTAAGTATGGATTACAATTACACTACATACTAAGGTTTATATCATAATGAGATCCTTATGTTGTGAACGGAATACTGACTGGTTAATAAATTTACCAAAAAATTAGATCGAGTTGCAATCCTAAGGCACTATTTAAAAAATAAAACAACAAAACATAAATATCAAGAAAGGGCGACACGACACTATATTGACATCATGTTTTCAGCACCCTAATAAAATTGCGTAACACATTATCAATCACAATTTGAATCACTTTGAAGCAAATTGCTAATCCATTGCTTCTTATGTTTGAAAAATTTGTCTGCTCAACAACGTAAATAACGCAATGAATGTTGTTGAACCGTCAAATTGAAAGCCGTTCTACTGTTGGTGTGTTACACAATTACCCCGCTGGTCGAGTTAAGCATGACTCGACCGGATTCTACTCGGATTATTTTAAAACTATCAAATACTTTCTAACACATAAATGACAATGCCAGATCCTGCCCCAGCAATTTACAGAAAATGTAAATTAATGGAGATCATTGTAATGAAAAAGGACCTTATCATATTAAATCGTTTATCTTTAGGACCTGCGGATGTTAAATAGAATTCAACCCCTGAAATTCCTTTTTGCTATTTCCGAAACAAACATTTCAGAAACCGCAAGTTCTACAGGCATTAGGAAAAATATTTAGTTATCAGTCATACAAAAGCAATAAGGTGCTGCATATTGCTTGGTTGTAAATGAATAATTGTATTGAACGGGGCAAAGTTCTATAGAGTTTCTGGCATTGTCCTTTAAAACGTGAATTTTTCAAACAAACTAAATAATTATGTACTTATACAGTAGTAGTGAGTGACGGGTCGAGTATGGGTTTTGCCAATCTTTGGTTAGCTATAGTGACTAAATCATTGGATTTATTTGGCAGATTTTTTGTATGCAGACTGAGAACGTCATTACATTTAAGTACCCACGCAGTTTAAATTTTAATTTATCGTATTATCACTCCACCTTGTATAATGTTGGTATAGGTACACGACACCGACAATCAAGGTTCACTTTTGTTATGTATTTTGGAAGTGGACCAGTAGAAGATAGTAATTCAATCTTTTCATGAAAGCAGAAAGATTAACCAAAACTTTTGTGGTAAATTTTGTTTTCACGAAAAACAAAAATGTACTAAAATTATTCTAGATACCAGATATCGACTTACTACAAAACTTTACTCCTCTCAAACAAAAAGGTTGTCTGAAATTCAGTATCACAGTACATTGACAAGCGTGGCCATAGCCTGTCCCATTTTTGTTTTGCAGTGGGACAACTCAGGCATAGTTAATGTAGCTACCTAACGGGGTCGATCGAGGATTAAGCTGCGCTTGACGCGGTCGGTACGTGGATGGGTGACCATCCATTACATATGGAGACCCCTCCATGCCTCGGAAAGCATGAGTTAAACCTGGTCCCGGCTGTCAATTACAGATTTTAGACAGTCGTCAGTTCTTCATGGGTAGTCGGAATCCCAAAGGTCTGATAACCAGTCTCATCAAGGGGTATCCTGTTACCTAGTGAATGGGTTATGGACAGATAAGCAGTCACTCCATGTAAATTCAGGTATTCAGTTATATACGGTTAAACTGGAAGCCGACCCCAACTTATTTGGAAAAAGGTTAGGCAGAAAATAAGTAAGTAGGTATTATAAATTTACGATGCTCACACTTATACCTAAAAAATAGCAAAGAATATAAAAAAGGAAAGAAAGAAAAAACGGAAGCTTTATTAAGCTTTGTTTAAAAAGTCAAGTACCCAGGTAAGCTAACGTTAAATCGAGCGCTTGCTCTATTTTCTTTTTGAAGAAAATGGCAATGGATTGGAACAATTTCCCCAAGTAATCAGTTATAGTCTACCGATGGCTATCGGCAAGACAGGTAATCGATGATTTTACGACTTACTTCAATACCTATAAGTATCATCAGCAAGGTCATACTATGAGTGAGCTTACCACAATACTTACACAAAGCTTTAAAAATATAGGAAGAAAATACAATAAAAAATGCTAATCTAACACGAAATTCCAAAAATAAACTAACTAAGATATTTTTTTATAATATTTTTTCGTTTTGCTTGTCGTCTATCTGTTTTGTTTTTATCCGTATCTTATGGCTGATTTTTCAATAATCTGATGACTTTATTCAAGGAATTATTTTGAAAATTTTGACAGTTACCTATATGAAATAACTGTCAAACGTCAATTTTATTCCTGGAATAAAAGTTATCTGGGGATGGAAAAATCAGCCCTTATTATAATAAGTACCCATTAGTAGTACCTATAGTAGTATTCATATAAAATTAATTTGCATGCCATAAACAGGCAAAATATGGACTGTAGGTACATTAAACCACCAACTTTCATAACTATATTTTCTGCAAATGATTCTTATTCATCATCATCATCATCTGCCTAGCCTTTTCCAAACTATGTTGGGGTCGGCTTCCAGTCTAACCGGATGCAGCTGAATACCAGTACCTATTTTACATGGAGCGACTGCCTATCTGACCTCCACAACCCAGTTACTGGGTAATACGATACTCCTTGGTAAGACTGGCAAAAATGATTATTATTATTTAGTGTTAAAAATTAAAAGAAAAAATGCTACTTGGATAATATTATTTGTTGACGAAACAAAGAGAAAAAAGTCACAAAGCAATTTAGCGGGAAAATTTAAGCTATATTTTAGTTAGTTCAGCTTTTTTCCTATTTTAGATATTCCTACCTACATACTTATGTCATGTAGCTACCAACTTATTATACAAGTAATATCAACTTTCTGACTTTTAAGTAGCCCCAAAAGCCTATTCATAATGTTACTTTGAGAGTTTGAGACCCGTATTCAAAATAAATATGTCAAGGTCTTCAAGTAATAATACCGTTTAAGTATGTACTAACTACTAATAAACACGTCCATTCGGGGTAATGATGAAATTCCCAACGGACTGAGTGAATAGAAAACTTTGCACTCGAATTAATTAAGTTACACGAGCCCCTATTTAAATGATCGATCGTCATAGATGTACAAGTAGATAGGCCCACTAATAAACATAAAATAGCTTGGAAAAATTCGATAGGACTGCTGCGCATGTGTGGCGCGCCTGTACCGGAGTGAAGTGAGCTGCGGTCGAGCGAGCAGGTAGAGGCGAAGGCCGGCGGAAAGAGCCGAGTAGTACCGAATCAACCTCGCGCTGGAACTCACGCTCGCCCGGTCAACGCTTTATTGACCATTTCCTGCGATAATTCCATCAAACTAACATAGTCTGTTCACAATACTGCCACATAGTTTAAGATTTTAACATATATAGTGGTTATGCTGTGACTCAGTGACAAAATAAATATTTAGTTGATTTAAGACGGGCATTGTGTTATTATTAGTATGCACGTAATAAGCACAGGATCGTTAACAGTGACTAATGGAAAGCGTTAATTAAGAGAAGTAAAGAAGACCTGACACCTAGATTGACACCGGCAGGACGTCGATACGTAACAAGTAAACAAAGGGATTCACGTTCATGAAAGTACCGTTCAATTTTAACAAGAAGATGCCTACACACGTACACGAGAACATAGCTCTGCTCAATATGATGTCTTCAGACAATTTCGAAGACGAGTTGAAAAGCGTTCAATTACATTTTCCATCAAACAGAAGATTGCACAACGACGGCGCATGCGTGGAGGAGAGGGTGAGGACTTCCCGCGGGGACCTGCTGGTCGCCGTCCGCGGGGACCGCAGCAAGCGCGCCATCATCACCTACCACGACCTTGGACTCAACTATGCTGCCAACTTCCAGGCGTTCTTCAACTTCATCGACATGAGAGCTATATTGGATCAGTTCTGTATCTATCACGTAACCGCGCCGGGACAGGAGGAGGGCGCCCCCACTCTACCGGAAGATTACACTTATCCTAGCATGGATGCATTGGCTTCCCAGATAGATTTCATTTTGGGACACTTCGGGATACGATCTTTCGTCGGATTCGGAGTAGGTGCCGGAGCAAACATTTTAGCGCGCTATGCTGTTGTTAGTCCTCAAAAAGTAGACGGTTTGGTCCTGATCAATTGTACATCCACTCAAGCCGGGTGGACTGAATGGCTATACCAGAAAATAAACACAAGACAGTTGAGATCGAGTGGCATGACGCAGGGAGCGCTGGATTACCTAATGTGGCATCACTTCGGGCGCAGTACTGACGACCGCAATCATGACTTAGCGCAGGTTTACAAAGAAAATTTCTCGCATGTCAATCCGATCAATTTAGCGATGTTCATCGACTCATATTTGCGCAGGACGGATCTGAGTATTTCAAGAGACACGCATTCGATTAAGGTGCCTGTACTGAACGTGACAGGTGGTTTGTCTCCACATGTTGACGACACGGTGACGTTCAATGGTCGCCTGGATCCCTCAAAGACGTCTTGGCTGAGTATCTCCGACTGTGGCATGGTGTTGGAGGAGCAGCCGTGTAAGATAGCAGAAGCGTTCAGGTTATTCCTGCAGGGCGAGGGTTACTGCAGGTAGTCGCGTCGCCAACGCTACGCCGATCGAACGCTGCGCTGCTAACTTAGAATGCACTCGATGCTTTCACGCGAGCTTTAAACACTGTTGTAGACACGTTGACAATGTAGACGAAAAAATATTGTTCCTTGTTTTTAGATGTTTATGGAAATAAATTTATTTTGTGGCTTGATCAGGCTTTTTCTACACCTTTGTAAATAATATGACAACAATTTTCACGAGAGCCGATAGGTAGTAGATCTCAAACACAACTAATCACAAGCACGACAGATTGATGAAGTCTATGTTTAAGAAATATTGGTTATATTTTTACAGTACAATTAAAACAAATGATTGTAATTTGAATGATTGTTTAAATTGTGTAATCTGCATAAAATTCTTGGAAGTTCTACAAATATTTTAGGACTCCCATTTATTCCCAAATTAAATTAAGTTTTAAAGACAGCCATATAATCCGAATTAAATACAGAGAGCGTAAAATTATGAGACGTTTTCAATTAGTGACAATTTGGGGGTTTATAAAATATCTTCTCTCCCCCTTTGGATCGTAATCTTAACAGTTTAAGAGGAATGGGGACTTAATTTTCCTCGTTATTATAAAATCTAAGGAAGCTTACGTTAGCTAGCCTGTTTTTATGAAGTGTAGGTAGTTCATGATAGTATAGACGCCAGCACATCAAGCTACCACAATCTGTCAAATTTTTTTAATAGATTTTCAACTTTATCGCTAAAGCATATAGTTCAAAGTTGATTGGGAAAATTTGACAGTTTCGGGTAGCTTGATTTGCTGGCGTCTGTACATACAAGAAAAGTGGTTAGTAACACTATGGGGATTATTTATAAACGTTGCTTAAAAAGTGAAATATGATCTAAAGCGACAGTTTAACCATACATTTTAGACGACCCAACATCTCTTGACTTTAAACAACGTTTATATTGTAAATAAACCCCTTTATGTTTATATAAAGGTACGGTAAAGTATTACGATGTTGTGTTAATATATAAAAATAATATTCCAAATAAAACAACTTACCACTTAGTAACAAAGGCAGCACATATTGGGGTCTCTCATTCAAAGCAACTGTATCAAAATCTGTGGGATGCGGTTGCAGTATTCACAGTATAAGTAAGTATATATACGCTAATCAGTAGTTTACTGCCAATGTTATGGGGGGCGTCAGAAGCACAAAGGAACCTCATATAACCAGCCACGGTATAGATCACTAAACTGTCACTGTAATAAGAAGAAAAATCAATAAAAACACAGACTCTAAGATGCTAATAGGTAACACTATCCGACCCGGGTATTGAACTCATGACTTACATAAGAACGCCAGCACCACTACCATTAGACGAACGAGGCTGTAAATAATTTATAGTTTTCCAGTACATAATTGAAGCTACCTAGAACAACAACAACTAAGACAACACTATGGTAGGTTTTATGTTCTTTTTCTCCAAATAAGTGCCTACTTGCTTTAGGTATAAGATTTGAAATATAGTTAGTACACCTATATTTCAAATCCAGACTATGCTATACTGGGATATTTAGGCGCGTGACCAAAAAGCGGAATTAACGACGCCATCTTTGTCTTTCAATACAATTTCACAAAGGCAAATGTTTACCAACAACGCCCCCGTGTGAATGTTATTCACGCGCCAAAAAACCTTGTGGCAATATACTTACTTACTATAAATCTATTAAATAGGGTCCTTAAAAATGTTTCTTTAGTTACACAGTTCGAGTAAACAGCAATCATCGCAAATCTGCATAATGGAATCGAAAAATACTTTCGAAATGAGGACAAAAATAAAGAAGGTTTAAAATAATGGTAGCAAAGGAGCGCGCTCATGAATATCCAATAGAATAACAATGAGATTCCAACTTATTATGGTATGAATTCTATTATTATAAAATGAAAGTTTGTGGTACACCCAAGTCGTTAGTCGTTACTTATGCAAAGCTTATAAGTTTGAGGACATAGATATGGTCTTTGTCTCTCAGACGTCTTGTGATAATTACTTCTTCCGGGAAAGTTTGACAATTGCAGTGTCTTCAAGGAAAATTAAAATTTTGCAGTGAAGAGCAAGATCGACGTACTTATCCTAACTACTTACCTAATAGGGGAAAGTTGCGATCATTGGACTAGTTCTTTCATTGGACCACCAAGGTATTTCCAAAACTGTCCAAGCTAGCAACACCCAAACCAGTAGATACGAGTCCGTGCCGGCTCAGTTGCACCCCCCTCTTACCTCAGTGATGCTGCGGCACGTGGCGAGAAGTGACGCGTGTGGTTGTATTTGCGGAGGTCAAAATATTACTATTTGACTCGGAACAATTTGATGTAAGTATCATTCTATTCATATTTGTTTGCGTGCACTGTTATGAAATATTAGACAATTTAATTGTGATTCCATGTGTGTTATTCAATTTTGTCTAATCATGTCCATGTATATTTTAGATTTTCTTTTCTTAACGAGTACCTTGTTGCCATCAATGGACCTCAAGGGAGTTCCACCGTTGGACCGGTCCAATCATAGCAACTTTTTATTGTATTTTTTTTAAATCATAATTATGGGAATAGGCACCGAGTATTTCACTAATTAATATTTAATTATGGAAAAAACCTCTGGATAATGATTAAGTACTTATAAATTTAAAATTTCAGAATGTCGCCGACTAAAAGAAAATACTTTGCATGGAATGAAACAGGTATGAACCTTGCTTTAGAATCAGTAAGGAAACAAAAAACTGGTTTAAATGAAGCAAGCAGAATATACGGAGTCCCGAAAGCAACACTTAAACGAAGGTTAGATGGAGTAAACCAAAAAGCCAAAGACCACGTCTAAATACCGGATGTAAAATTAAATTAGTAACTAAGTATCATAACTATAGTTTGTTTACTTGTCGTATTTGTATGAGTATTGTTTGTCTCTCCTCGTATGCCTTTAATCATTTTGATAATTATAATAAGTTTCCTTGATTGGACCTCTAGAACAAATTTCTCGAAGTCCATTGATGGCAACCTGGTGGTTCAATGAAGGTGCCCATGGTCCAAAGAAGGTAACAGCCCAAGATTTAGTTTTCTTCGTTTATACCAAAAAGTGTAAGGCCGAATTGTTTGTGCGTTTGATTATTATAAATAAAGGTCCTCCAAAATAAAAATAATAAACTGCTTTCATTTTATCACTTATATTTTTTGAGATATGCTGTCGTAAAGTTAAGTGGTCCAATCATAGCAACCTTCCCCTAAGTGTACCTGTTATATTCTTCGCAACAATAAAAACTTATGTGAAGTGAGCTATTACTCCACCTGATGGTAGGGATTGCCCCTATTGATAGCTCACTTCACGCTCACTTCACCTAAGTTATCACGGTGAGATTTTTATAGAATCGACTTATGAAATTATGTTGACTTTTTGGCAGGTTGTTTGGTTGTACAAACTTTTCACATGGTTAAAAGTTCTGCCTAGCATCAATAGATGGCGCTAGCTACAGGTGTTTGTAAGTTATTGAGAATTTACGGAAACTTTCTGTTTGGACAAAACTCTGAACTGTTAAATCTTTTAATAGCTTTGGTCGGTCTAATCTATGGCCATTAGTCAATAATTGAATGAATAAATAAAAAAAATATTGGGAAAAATTAACGTAGAGTCAACTTAGCTTCACGACAGCATTCCACGAAGGGGTAGGAAGAGGTGTAAATATCCGCATTTCAATTGTTATGTTTATGTTACTAGAAATAGACCAGCACCCTAATTGCGCAACCCACTGTTACTCTCAATTTGAATTTTTTTGAAGCATAAGTACTTATTTCTAATCCATTGCTCCTTATGTTCGAAAAATGTGTCTGCTCAACAACGCAAATAACGCAATGAATGTTGTTGAACTGTCAAAATGAAACCCATTGCTACTGATAGTGTGTTACGCAATTACCCTGCCGGAGAGCTAACCCAAGGACAGACGCCAGCACATCAAGTTACTACAATCTGTCAAATCTCTTTAATAAATTTTCAACTTTATCGCTAAACAATAAGGTTAAAAGTTGATTAGGAAAATTTTACCGTTTCGGGTAGCTTGATGTGCTGGCGTCTGTAGCTAGTCTATTCTGTAAAAATCTCACCGTTAAAACTTAGGAAAGTGAGCTTCTATTCCACCTGTGGGGTAATTACTTAGCACACTACTATAACTAGTAATGGCTTTAATTTTGACAGTTCATTAACATTCATTGCTTTAAATGTTTTTGAGCAGACAAATTTTTCGGACATACGGAGCATTTGTAGCAATATCCTGCAAAATGATTCAGATTATAATTGATGATAGTGTGATTAAGGTGCTGATGCTAGGGATTAACACTATTGACAGCTCACTTCAACATCACTTCACTTACGTTTTCAAGGTGAGATTTTTGATCGGTAGTAGTCGTGTTTGTGACCACATCCAACGAAGCAGTCGAGGTAGTCGAGTCGTAGTTGTATTCGCCGAAGTTATCAATAAAATTAACAGTGACAAGCTCGGACTATTAATATTATTGACGCTACAAGGTTATTTAACAAGTTCGCTCGTCTTTTTGAAGAAATACTTATTCAGCGAGCCTTTCAATTTCAAATTAGCTCTACATTTATGATATAACTGCAGTAGGCAATATCGAATTCGTTCGAACTTATTTATGCTTTACGAAATAACAACAATTATTGTTGTCTCTGCATTGTATTTTCGTAAAGTTGTATTGTTGAAAAATACAACAGTAAATGAAAACACTGACAATACTGCATAGGATTATTTTGGAAATATCAAATTAATCCTAACATCGAAATAACAAAAGTGAGTTTTCAAACAAACTTAATAGTGGTGATGGGCTGATTATGGGTTTTGCCAATCGTTGACCAGCTATAGTGACTAAACTATTGGAGATATTTCATTGGATTTTTGTATTCAGACTGGGAACATCTATATATATAAAAAGAGAAGTCCTGACTGACTGACTGACTGACTGACTGACTGACTGACTCATCAACGCCCAGCCTAAACCCTTGGACCTAGAAAGCTGAAATTTTGCACAGAGGTTTTCTTTATAATGTAGACGAGGAATAAGGAAGGAATTTTCGAAATTCAACCCCTAAGGGAGTTAAATAGGGGATGAAAGTTTGTATGAAAACTCTTATACCTTGGGTTAATAAACTTGAAACTTGGCACGAATACTTATCTAAGTAAATTATAAGGTTTGGCATTTGTCGTTTTCTAAACTACCCCCTAATAGGGGATTGGGGGGTGTCAAAATTTGTGTGGAAGAATTTTAACGCGCGGTCCGATTAACTCAAAACTCAGTATTTATACTTAATACCAAAAATGAAGAATTACGTGTATCAGGGTTTTTCGAAAATCTACCCCTAACGGGGAGAAAAGGGGTAGTTAATTTTACAGGGCAAATTTTACTGCCTGGCTTAATTAACTCGAAAATTGGTATAAATAATCTGCGAGTCAAGTAATGGACACATTCCAAACGATTTTTCAAAATTCCACCCCTGTGAGGATGAAAAGTGGGGATACAGCTTATATGAAAAATCTTATTCATTTGGTTAATATACTTGAAACTTGGCATGAATACTTATCTAAGTAAATTATGAATTTTGGCATTTTTTGCTTTTCTAAACTACCCCCTAAAGGGCGATTAGGGGGTGTCAAAATTTGTATGGAAGAATTTTAACGTGCGGTCTCCAATTAAGTCGAAACTCAGTATTTATACTTAAGACCAAAAGTAAAGAATAACATGTATCAGGGTTTTGCGAAAATCTACCTCTGACGGGGTGAAAAGGAGTAGTTAATTTTCCATTTTACTGCGTGGCTTGATTAACTCGAAATTTGTTGGACATAATCTTTGAGTCGAGTTATGAACACATCCCAAACATTTTTCAAAATTCCTCCTGTGTGGGGTGAAAAGTGGGGAAAAACTTTATACGAAAAATCTTATTCATTTGGTTAATAAACTTGAAACTTGGAAGGAATATTTGCCTAAGTAAGTAATAAGAAATGTGTCTTTCGAAAGTAGACCCCTGACGGGTAAAAAAGTGGTAATTCGATTTTGAAGGCCGGTATTATAGTGCGTAGCTTGGTTTACTCCAAAAAAATGGTATGAATAAATTTAAGCTTCAAACTTGGCACAAATACTTATCTAAGTAAATTATAGTTTGTCATTTTATGTTTTTCTGCTCTAAAGGGAGATTGAGGGTGTCAGTTTGTATGGAAGAATTTTATCGCGCGGTCCAATAATATAAACTCGGAACTCAGTATGTATACTTAAGACCAAAATAAATAAAAAAGTATGACTGGGTTTTTCGAAAATCTAACGCTATCGGGGTGAACGGGGGTAGTCCATATCACAGAGGAGTATTTTATTGCGTGGCTTGATTCAATGGGAAATTGGTATAAATAATCTTTGAGTCAAGATATGGAAACGTCCCAAACATGTTTTCAATATTTCGCCCCTATGGGGAGAAAAACTGTGAAGGTGAAAAGGTGGTCTTATTCCTTTGGTTAAGAAACTTGAAACTTTTCAACATTTTCCTCAGTAAATAATAAAGATTGTCACTTTTAGGGGTTTACTACTTACTTACTTAAAATAAAAAAGTATGAGTTTTAGGGTTTTACTTATTCGACTCCTACCGGGGTGGAAAAGGGTAATAAAGTTTAAGGAGTAGAAACTTCAACTTCCATTAACACGAAAATGGGTATAAATAATCTTTATATCATAAAAATGGAAACGTACCAAATGCAAAAACAAGCCCTGTCGTGATGAAAAGGGAGGATAGATTATTTGAAACGTCTTAGGTAGTTTAACTAAAATATTGGCCCGAATACTTATTTCTTTAAATAAAATAATTTTCGAAATACCTTTCAGGGGGAGGTGGAGAGGGTGTTAAATTTATTTGAGGAAAGTACGAAACCCACGCGGACGAAGTCGCGGGCAAAAGCTAGTCATTATATATAGGCAGTTTAATTTATTGTCGTCTCCACCTTGTATTACTACGCACTGTTCAATCTCCTACAATCTTTAAAAAGACTTATCGTAATGATCAGCTACCTACGTAAAATGTTTGACTTTCAGTGGTTTTCCCGGACCGCGTTGAACCCCACAATAGACTTCCGCGCTTGTAGCGTTAAGTACAATCAGCTGGTAAAATTAATTAATTGATGAAAAGCAATATTTTCAATAGTAACAAACACGATCTCAAAGAGAGGTGTAAATATTTTCGATTGTTAATGTTCAAAGTGGCTTTCAAAGTCTTCATATCCAAAGCTTTGTACAACGGAACCGATACAAAAAAAACAGTCCGAAGCTGTAATTAATTTTCGATTCGCGCTGAACGCTCCATTCGTGTTTTTGTTTGAGAGCATTTTTCCGTTTTTTTCCTGAACAAACGTGGACGTTTCCCACCCTGTGGGGGTGAAAAGTGGGAGGTAGGGTGAGGTGGGCTCGGCTAGTTAAATGGACTCGCGGCGAGAGAGAGTGTGGGATTCCCCAACTCCCCCCTTTCACTGACCACTAGATGAACGGATTATGAAATATTTCATCGGAAAATAAAACTGAAAAAATATTACCGCCGGCATCTGAGAGCGTATTATTCAGGGAAGCTAGTTATAACTTGAAATTATCTACTCTGTGGATAACTTGATTATTACCGGAGCGAACAATGAACATTTTTACTTCTCCTGTGCATACTTTGAAACTATTCGAGTAACAAAGGTGGATTCTTTTGTTTATAGTCGTTATTCTGCGTAATTATAAACAATGTCTAAAGATAACAAAGAATATTGTAGTTTTATCTTAGTAACCTACTTTGTTATAAGGTTCAATTTTCTCTAAAAGTTCAACTAGTTTTTAACCTAGCCTCGGGGTGAACATTATTTCAAGAGTTATATATCGCTTCTGGCTGGCAGCTAACTAACATGGCGATGGCATCTAAAAATGGTAGCAGCTTGATTATAACGTACTTATACCTACTTACCTACACGAGTAGTTGTGTACGTACATGGGGAAACATTTGACATCCAACCACAGTAATTCTCATTTCTATGGGGTTGACTACTGCGCTGCTACGAGTAGCCTACAAGGCTACAATTAAACTACGCCGTAGCTTCATTAAACAATGAGGCAAAGAAAAATATGGCGATGACGGACTACACAATAAACTTCACTTTTATCGTGAACCCAATGCTAGGAAAAGCATTTTTTTCGTTTGGGTTACTTTGAAAAGGAATAGTGGTAATATGTAACCTACATTCCCAGCCTTTTAAAAGCCTTTGACCAGAGGTGCAGTAGGCTTTGTCTGATTGAAAGAACACTCTGTTCCTCGTGTGTTTTCGGCACTATTTTGATTAAATAAATTGTAAATTTCCATATTGTATACAAAAACAATGCGGCATTGAATGCGCACATTGAAAGCATAAGCTGCTTATCAACCATCACCAGATTTTAAAAAGTATATTCAGTGAGTTGGACTTTAAAATTGATGAACAGTGGAGAAGAGACAAATATAGATTGGTGTTTGACAAATGTCGTTGGAAATCATGAGCGTTCCATGCTCATTGATTTACAACCTTTTAGCAGTGCAATCACTTTACAATTGCTTCTAAATGTTGTGTTGTGTTCCAATGTTGTCGACAGCTCACAGAATGAGCAAGCTGAAGTGAGCGGCCATATTTTTTTTTTCTTAATTGGCCCTCTCTTGACCTCGATCACGCCTGATGGAAAGCGAAGGATGTGGTCTATGATGGAATGAGCGTGCCCAGAAAATGCCTAAGGCACTGGAACTCCCACGCATCGACGAAACACAACAGGCTCCTTGACGTCGGACTCCGGTGGGAGGGTGGTCGCAAACCAGGCGGGCGTTAGTCCTAACTTTCGCAAGGGAAGAATTGGCCAATCTAATAAGGTGTGACTGTCCAGGATGCGCCGAACACTCGGTTCAGTTGAATAACTGGCGGAACAAACTGCACTACACGAGGAGTATTCTTCATGCATCCCATATTAGCCATAGAACCGACGACTTTGGGGTAGACCTGTTCTTGAGTGGAGACCGCGAATCGGCAAACGTAACGTAGGACGCCCTCAGGCTAGGTGGAGCGACGATCTTTACAGGATGGCTAGTAGCACCTGGATGAGAGTTGTAGAAAATCGAGTTGAATAGTATGCAGTAGGAGAGGCCTTTATCCAGCAGTGGACTGTTGCAGGCTGATGATGATGGTGATGTTGTGTTGTGCGTGACTCTTTGTAATTGGCAGTAAAAAGTTGATGGACAGTAGGAAAAAGGAAGTTAGGTTAGTGAACAGTGAAAATCCAAAAAAAATCAAAGTGAGTATCCTTTATATTTCCTCAAGACTTTTAACTTTAAAGAAGCTTCAAATTCACGAAGCGTCACGTGGTTTATTTTAACATTTCCTCTTTGTCTTGTTCCTCCCATAACGTGGTTATATTTCCGCCTACGGATATACTCCGATGTATTTAATCCTATTATATGTGTACTTGTCAAAGGAATTTACCCACAATATCAAGTGCACCGTATCTTCTAAGTTGGGAGGTAATATTGAAAGAGGATGCCGGGATTCCGAGCCGGGACCGCGTTCCCGGAATGTCTCATATTGGAATCTGTCCGGGACTCCGAAGCTACAATGTTGCGTTTTTCCTCAGAGCGCCTTTGCCTAATGATATTAAAGCTTTGCTCAAATAACTTCGTGAAACTCCTTTGCAATGAATGTGAGAAATTTAATAAATAACTGCTACTGATTGGACATTATTGTATCCTGGACCCTTTTAATATAAAGTCAGAGAGAAATTGGATAAACACAATAGTTGTAGGTACATTTTAATTACATACATCACTCTGAACCCATTGAGTAATAAAACACCGATGCAATCGCTTTTCGATAATTCTGTAATTGGTTTTCAATAAAACAATTGTACGCGATAAATATATTTATTTTACATTAAACATATTTTCACATATAGATACTTAAGTATTTCGTTATTTACACAATACAATTATATTGTCATAAAAACATTTAATAAAAATTGACTAGAGTTCGTAATTTATCTACAAAATGTATTTACAAATGTAAGCTCCGAATTAACGTAGATATTACACTTCAGTCTGACTATAGTTAAGTATTTACAGGTATTATGAGCTAATGTCTTCCACATAGTTGGCTAGCTACTGTTAACATCTATAACGAGTCGTGTATTCATTAGCGGCTTACTGTGTTCGAAATTAGGCAATAATCGGAAAGAAAGAAAAATAGAACAGTTTATTTGTAAGAACATAGTATAAATATATATGAATATATATCGGAACAAGCCAAAACATTGTTACCTACGGTCACGAAGATTGTGTTTACTCTTCGACGAATTAATCATTAGAAACAATAATACATATTTCTAAGTTAGATTTGTACCATTTAAAACATTTTCCGTAAGTGATTTCTTCTTGTGGTGTGGCTAATGGCTATAATTCTGTAAATAAGTACCTGTTATAGTCGCGAATCATATTTTGATCAAGATACAACCTGACACTGACCTGCAAATTGCAAAAAACGTAAGAAAATTTTAATTTCGCGGTCTACCACTGCGCAATCACCTTAATATTACGAGACACAGAACATTAAATTAAACTATTTGCCATATGTGAGCTAGCCACGCCAATATACCAATAAATAGAATGTAAACTAAACCAGAAAAAAAAAATAAAACAAAATTTAACACCTAAATAAAAGCCTCCAGGCATAAAGGGCGTGACAGTTTACATATTTATGCAATGCTGGGTTATGTTCACATAACTGTCATTCGAAGTCACAAATGATGAACTAGTACCATCGAAGTAAAATAAATAAACAGTTAATTATTAATAACAATAACAAAACTATGGTCAGCAAGACGACCAGTCACCACAAGCAGCACTCGTTCACGAGCATAACGCAAAGATACACCTTGCAATATTTGAGGGAAGGAGGTAACCCGACCTCCGACGCTACCGCAAGCAGTGACATCTAAGGAAGTATGACGAACTTGCTGGCCGGTTGCTCAGGCAAGAATAATATGATCAATTGTCGAGGTCGCTAGCTAACCATTTATTGCAATACAGCTCATAATAAAACATTGAAGTGTGTAGATTATGTCAATAATTAATAAATTTAAATTAAATTAAATTGACATATATAATCAAATAAAGTATACAATTATATGAACTCATATAACCTGTCAGTAGGTAATTTAATTCTGGAGTAAGAACATACATTGTCTTTAGTTAATCACCTTCTTATCGTTTAGGTAGTCGTTGATGGAAAGCCTTTGAACAAAAATTGGATTTTACTTGAGCTTTAAACGCATTAAAAGGCAAATCTAGCAAGGAAGAGGGTAACTTGTTATAAACGGTTATACTAAACTCAACAAATGAGTAATGAACCTTATGAAGCCGGTGAATGGGGGCTCTTAGTTTGTCCTTATTTCTAGTGTTAACATTGTGAATATCACTGTTTTTAGTGTATAAGTGTATATTTTGCCTAATATATACGATGTTGGCTAAGATGAATTTGTGATACAACCGTGAGCATACCAATGTTTTTAAAAAATCTCTTAGAGAAACTAAAGTGAACTGAACTAAGTGGACTGAACTAAAGTAAGATGAAGAAAATAAGGATGTGCAAATGAGTTTGAAAGAAAATCATCTTTATTTACGAATGAGTCTAATGAATACACGAGTCTTCCCGACGAACCTTATCGATTGAAAACGACGAAATATTAACCATTGGTAAGTATACATATTTATTATGAACTGTTTATTATTATTAATAAGTTTAACAAACATTTGATACTATGCGTATTAGTATAATATGTAAACTTATTCCAGTATTATATTAATGTGTAGGTAAATGCAAATCGGCAGTGTATGAGCCGTACTGTCTCACCTAGGCTTATTTAGAATATGGTATTGGAATCATAATCAATCACAAGCCCGACACAAAGCCAATATTGAAATAAAAACATTGAGAAACTTTTGTACGTCGTAAATAAAAAAATTATAATTCCAAACAGGCCACTTCCGAATTATATTACGTATAAACTAGGCGTAAATCCCAAACCTTTTACATAAACGAGTAAAAGTTTGGAAATAAATATTACGTTTTCATTCACACTGTAAATAATGATGCTGATTCCACTCTGTTAATAAGTTATTAACAACATAAATAGAATAGCTGCTTACGCTTAATAATATTACGATAAGTTGAGCAGATAAGTACATGATTCTGTTAAAAATCTCATAGATTTTTTTTCAAAACAACTTATTTTCAAGCCCTTGCAAGTCTGAACCATGAAATAAAGAACGACACAAAATATTGCATCAATAGAGACAACACTTTCAATCGTATACAGTAAGTACACTCAGTTATAAAAAAACATCAAGTAGAAAACCATTCGTTGTAAAATTAGGCTTACAAATCGATGATATTAGTTCAGGCAGTGTTTATTATTGCAGTTTGGCACATACTTGGGGTAAACTTGTGGGTGCATACATAAATATGTGACATAGTGTTTGGGATTAAAGTAGAAATCTCTCTTGTTCTAACACAAAACGATAAGGCATGTTTCAAACTGAACAAATGACAGGTATTTATTAAAAAAAAACATCGAAACAAATCAAAAACTGGGTAAGTAATCTAAAGTTCTAAAGAGAACTAACTCACGTTGCAGATGACGTTACAATACAGATGTAAAGTGGGCCTACGGTATACCTATGTATCGGTGAGGCGTACGATATGGTTGGTGTCGCCGAGCCCGGCAGCCTTGCGAGCGGTGCGCTAGCTGTGCTCGTGGTGCGTGCGCGGGGACAGCGAGCCGGGGCCCGACTCCGCGCTGGAGTCGCCCGCGTACACCTCGGATAGACCGCCGCCGCTGCCGCAACCGCCACCGCTCCCGCTTCCGCCCCCGCTGCCGCCTGCGCCAAGCATGCTAGCTGAGAGCGCGGCCTTGGCTAGGAATGAAATATCTACAGTCACGATAGGAATTAGAGCATTGAGCAATGTTTGCTGTTTGAAAATGTCATCTATGCTTAAGGAATTAACCGTAGAAGCTACTGGGGTTTGGCAAGAAACTGTTTTGCAGACATTTGTGAATTTATTTATTTTACTCTTACAACAATACTTGCAACAAAATAAGTACGTACATTATATTTCAATTATTGTTTTTTTTTGGTTTGGTCTTCACGAGTGTTAGGAAATGTTAATGAGGCATAGTGTTGTGATCTACTCGTAGCGACTCAGCAGTGTGAGTGTATAGTGTGAGTGCGTGTGCTACAAGTAGGTACCGTGATGTGCTAGTGGCACGTAATAGAACGTGGGCTCGCAGTGTCGCGGCCACGCCTTGTGGTACCGGCTCATCTGTGTGAGTATATAATGTGAGTGCGTGTGCTACAAGTACCGTAATGTGCTAGTAGCTCGCAGTAGGACGTGGGCGCACAATGTAGCGGCCGCATCTTCACGTAGCGGCTCAGCTGTATGAGTGTATAGTGTGAGTGCGTGTGCTACAAGTACCGTGATGTGCTAGCGGCACGCAGTAGGACGTGGGCGCGCAGTGTCGCGGCCGCACCTTCTCGTAGCGGCTCAGCTGCTGCAGCTCGCACTCCGAGTGGTGCTTCTCCACTGTTACACATACCATACTATTCAACAAACAATATTTATACATGATCACTTTATTGTCATCTACATCACACTAATGAATAGACACACACACGATGAAGGAACGATGAAGCTGAAGCGTGATGGTGATCTGGAAAAGGTATATTATGATAGCATGATGATAATTTTTAAACAATTTCGAAAGTTGTAAGTGCTTTTCTGTGTCACCCATTAAAACATGTACAGTCAGCAAAGGAGATAAGTATGCAGGGTCTTCGAATATGACTGTACCTACAATTAAACGAATATTTGAGATGATACTTTGAGTCTGAAACAGAAACACTTTTCCGTGTTCACATTGTTTCAGTTCTGACCTTCAAGTCCCATTTCAAATACTCGCCTTGTATAAGTATTTAAAGAAGAAAAAAAAATTAGACAATGTATTTACTCAAAGGTTTTTGTGAGTATTTTATGTGCCACAGGCTTTTATGAATTCTTTTGTTTGTAGATACAAATATTTTGTTTATTGAGAGTAGTCCCAAACCCTCGTTAAAATTCTGACATATCATTCTGAAGTGAGACTGCTTGATTTTTATTTTATTGGGTAGGAAACCAGCGGCCCACCTGATGGGAAGTGGTCAAACTCGTATTTGAACATTTAATATACCAGAGGAATTTCAGGTTCGTTGCCATCTTTCGCCCTAGTTCTATGCTACCTAGGGTTAAGGTATGTTTTATTCTGCTATTCTATAGTTTATAATTTTGCAGCTATCATCGTTTTAATTTAGTTTTTAATGTTGTTGTTTTTGTTACGAAATATAGTGCAATAAGGATTTTTTTGGCGCTTGAATGACATTGATAGGGAGGCGTCGATGATGAGCATTTGTGAAATGGTTTTAACCACGCGTCATTAGATCCTTATACGCTCGTTGTTCCGTACCCACATAGTGTCCACGGAACCCTATTACTAAGCCGTCGCTGTCCGTCAGCGGGCTGTATATCACGAACCGTATTAGATAGACAGTTGTAATTTTCACAGTGTGTATTGTATTGTTGCTAACAACAAATAATAAAAATTAAATAATTTTCATTAAAATTAAACGGGTACAGGAAACGTGTTTTTTTCAGCGTTTTTTGCCTTGTGGTACGGAACCTTCCGCCTCGCACTTGGCCGGTTTTTATTCTACCATGTCAACTGTCACATAATAATAATAATAATATAATAATAATAAATTTATTTCAGAAAAGGTTCACAAAAACAATTTTCCAAGTAATAATGAGCATTACAGAAAAAAAGTGTATCGTTGGTGCCTGTACTAATAAAAGAAAATCATTGTATCACAGACACCAGCGCCTTCCAAGATAGGTTACATTAACTAAATGAAATTCGAACGTGCTATATAAGTGAACTCTTAAAAAATATAATAAGGTAATAACATAAACATTAAATTAAAATTAAAATTATCATGCACAGATGATTGCCGATTTGAAAGATTATCTTTAAGTCAGTCTCACCCTCAGCCCTTTCCCGGTGTCGTTGCGGGTGCTTCCTGCAGGGTCGGTGCGGCGGTGCGTCGTTGTCACGGTGGCCAAAGGTGCGGAACTGTAGCGTATGGTCCAGGGTCGCAGCCGCCGCTGCCTCACCGCCAACAGCGAATGTCGCGTACGGACTTATCTCGTACACGTCTTTTACAAACAAATAATAATCATAATCGGTCATATGATCATCACAGGCGTCGTTCTTGTAGTGGTTAGTTGTAAGACATCGAAGTTAATAGACTCGCAATGAAGACAAGGAACATATCACACCAAATTAGTAGGTACATTATTTTAAATTGGAAAACTGTTGACAAAAAAGAAGCACCTATACTGCATTTGCAATAAGATTAGACGTTTAAGTAAACCTCTTTTACAGTCCGTTCAACCAATTTTGACTTTTATATCGTAGGCATAAGGATGGCATTAAAAGCAAAAAAGTCGTTATAATACCAACTGTTTACTGCAGCTGCCATTTGCCATGCCACCAACGCAATAGAATTCAAAATCGCTTGAACGCACTGTAAAACAGGTTTATTTAAATGTCTAATCTTATTCGAAATGGAGTATAGGACATGCACAAGAGTAGGTACAGGGTGTATCAGAAAGGTGTGGTCTTTATGGGATACAGACCATCAAACTGAACAACTATCTCCATGGGACCAACATTGCAATCGGGAAAAAATTATCAGCTTTACCATACAAAATTTCAATACCTGCTCGATCCAAATGTATGGACGGCTTATTATTTTCCTGCCCATCCTGTTGAGACAATCACGTTGGCTTATGAGAAAATTGCTTAGCTGACACAAGATTAATTGCATATTTGTTGTGACGAAACTCTCCTAGCGAAAATAATAAGGCTCGTGACTCAATGAGATGGAAGGAGAAGTCTGTTGTAGCCAGAGATACTTGTAGAGTTAGGAATTGCTTCTATTAAACAAGCTTCAGTCAGACAGGACAAACAAAAAGAAAATCTAGGTATATAAATTAAAAAAAGTTGGGTTAGGCTACACCATTTATAACTCAAGAACGGCTGGACCGATTTTTATGATATTTGATTCGTTGGATTTGTCTCCACACCAAATAGTAGAATAACTATTAAAAATTCCCGAAACAAAAAAAAAAAAAAATAAAGATAATATAATTTATTTTATCATATACTTATTTTGTATTTATTGATTCTGAGGCGGTACTAAGTTTGCCGGGTCAGTTAGTTAGGAATAAAATACAAAACATCTTGTATTGGTCAGTGAAAAATATCATAATTAGAGTTGAAACGATATAGCAAGAAGGTAATTGAACATACTAAATTTCGAACCTAGGTATGTGCGATCTCAAAAATTTACGAGCAGTAAAGTCCTTCAGCCGGAATTTCGGCCATGGCGACCAGTCTCAACAAAGACTAGAATTCGACGCGGGAGAATTTTGTACGTGTGTGCGCAGACAGGTGCACTTTCTTTTCCCCCACTCCCATAGTCCGATAAGACGGCAATCCGACACGACCGGAGAGAGATCAGGTGAACGTGAAGTAAAGTTTATTTGTTAAGCCACTTCTGTGTTTTTAATACTTGCACACAAAGCACCAGATAGCTGATTGATTACTGTGGCTTAATTCATGCTCTCTACAGTAATAATTGAATGCATGTAAAGCCATTTATGATTAAAATTACTTTACCGAAATGCTGCTGTCAGAAATCATTTTACGTTTAATATTGTTCGGAGTATCACTTTGTAGTACTACTGAGCGTTACTTTGATCGCAAATATCATTTCGAAATACAGACAAAATAGCAATGCAAAACCAAGTGTCGAAAGCAAAGGAAATAATAAAGGAATAAGTTATTCTAACGGTTCTCTATTGATGGTAACAAGACAAAAGAAACGGATTAAAACTTTCATTAGGTCAACTATGCATGCAGCGGGATTGTCCGAAAGGGTTACCTCTATCCCGGAACATAAAGGGCTAAGGAAGGAACACGGGTGGGTTTTAGTCAGTAAGAGTCTGACACTCCCTTCTGCTCCACCCAGAGCGGGAGGGGTCATTTGACGATTTCCAATCCTCAAAAAAAAAGGTCAACTATTTATCTATCTATACTCTATATTTATTCATTTATAATCTTTATCTTCTTCTTATCTTTCTTTTTCAATAATAAAGCTGAAGAGTTTGTTTTTAAACGCGCTAATCTCTGGAATTACCAGTTGCATTTGAAAAAAATAATTTTAAAACTAAACAAAAAGTTAGAAAGAACGCTGAGCGTAAACGAAGTAATAGCGCAGGCAGGCGATGCGATACGACGGGGTGCTATGGGGAATGAAAAAATTCACGCGAAAAAAGTCGCGGGTAGAAGCTAGTATTATTGTATTCTATCAAACGCCAAAAATGGTTATAAATGCTGAAGTATAGGATATTATAGAACATTACAACTACAGGTCTAAGTAAATCAGAATTTAGACAATCCTTATACTACACAGCTGATGACGTATAAGCACAATTGCCTTACCTATCACTCAACCTAAAGTTCGACCGTCGCGCGTCGAGAGAATGCGTTCCTCACGTCTGTCAGTGCGACAATTCTAATAACTAATAAAGATCAAATTCGCAAAACGTGTACGTGTTCGTGTACGTGTTCGTTTGCACTAGGGAATGTAATCTCGCGAGATCTCGTAAATTTCGAGATCTCGCGAGATAGAAAATATCACACTCGTAAATCTCGTAAATGGCGAGATTGGTGAATTTGTTTATCTTTTTATAAACAAAAAATTGTCATATTAATGGGATTTTCGATAGGGAAATAATAAATTTGATGTAATATTTAATAATCATTTATTTCTACCAGTTTTAATTAATTAGAATTCTTTTTTAGGTATTTAAGAAAATAAAGTTCAATCGTCAAAATTTAGAAAATGGCATCGCAAAAACAAAAAAATGTTTAGAGTCGTCTGATAGACGGCTTCTAATTTTGCAGGCCAAATAACCAGCTGAAGAGAACGCTCTTTCTGCTTCTACACTGAAAGGGACAACAGAGCTCAAACAAATGTCTGCAAACTGAAAGAGCTCTCCCTTGCACCCCGGGGGGCTTCATAAAGATTAATTTCTTTTTTAATCAACGACTCCAATAAATTAGCAAATACGATTGCCCTCTCTTTTGGTTCATTAAATGCAGTAAAAGTTTCTTGAAGTTCTTCCTATAATGAAATGCTTCTTCCTACCTGGATATTCTCGGAAAGCAATGAAAGAGGAATATCATCATTATCATTAGTAACATCATAAGAAGCAGCTGATGTTGAAGGAATCAACTCAGATGAATCTAAATTTCTCTAAAAAACTGTGTTGCGAATGAAATCGTTCAATGAGCGACTTAATTTCACTTCGAACACATATATTTATGCTCCTGTGCAATTTCATTTATCTCGCGAGATCTCGTCCGACTTTTGACTGAGATTAATCTCGATAAATATGGCCGAGATTACGAGATTGCATTCCCTAGTTTGTACGAAACTGACGTGTCAAGGATCGATCATTTTATCGACAGCCGGACTGTAAGTGATGATAGAACCAACATTCTACTTCAATTTTTAATCTTATGTGGAAGAGGCATTAAAAATTAGCCACGATTCCTACTTTGATTGACCCTCAAACGTTGGAAAGAAACAGAGTTTAAATACACTCACCAGTACTCAAGTCACGTTCAAACTAACCTATTGTGAAATTGTATAATTTCACAATAGGTTAGTTTACTTAAACCATCTAGAGAAGCTACTTAGCATCTATTCTCATAAAAAAATCCTAAAACTAGGTTTAGTTCGTTCACAAGTTCGTTTAGTTCTTCGGCCACATTTACTACCTGTGAATGTATCTATATAAAGTCCATTCACAGTTGTTTTACCTCTGACAGCTGCAACCCAACACCAACCTTATTTATTCATTTTATTATTATAACAACTGTAAAGATCACTTTGATTTTGACAAACTTGACAGTTGCAGCAACCCAACAGCAACCTTATCAAGATAACTGTGATATTGACAGTGATGCAAAATCAGAGGTATTAACTGAAATGGACTGAAATTTGGTAAATGTGTCACTTACCAGAAGCAGGTGACAGTTTGTCATGCTTGTAGTCATGTTGGCAGTTCCTGATGTTCTGTTGCTCGGGACAGACGGACTTGTCGGTGCTGGCTACTGAGTGGCTGCAGCGACGAGTTTCTTCTTCTGCGGTGCCACCGCATGGCCAGAGCGTGCTAGGAAGATAACTGTTAATTAAGCACACCACCAGTAAACATATGACAGTATAATGTGTGTGTTAAAAATTTCATCATCTGTCATCATCCACAGCCCGACCTCACCCTCTCTTCTGAGCATCGCCCATCTCGCCGCCGGACGACCGACACTTCGTTTGCCGCCCATAAATGTAATTTAAGGACGATTATTTCTTGTATTCAAAAGCAGTAACTTGTCGAAGTAGCAGCCAAACCAATTTATAGTACCTCAGTTATTACTCTGTTAGCATTGCATTGAAAGTGAAGGCTATATCATAAGTAGGACAAAGCTCATATATATAGAAAGCTGGAAGATGTAGCTCTTCAGTCGGAGAAGAAGCACTGCGTCTCCCCATTGTTCCCTCTTCGAAAAATTACAAGAAGCAATTTTCGATGAAGCTGACTTTTAAATATCAGGTTAAACCCACTATTGCTACTGCTAAGCTCCATGATAATTTTATTGATCTTACAAAAATGTTATACGTAAAGTGATATACTTATTTAATATGCCAAAAAGGATCAGGAGAAAGAAGGCCACAGTCAAGCAATGAATTTAGATAGGATGAGCTATATTGCGAAAAGGTATCTAGGTATGCATTAAAATGTAAGTAGGTAATTCCCAAGAAATACCAAAATTATTTTAACAGTCCGTGCCTATAGTGCCGACTGGAATTGTAAGTAGGTCGCACTGAGTGATTTACACAAGCACCGTGCTCTCAATACGTCTACATTTATCTTATTTATTATTATGTATTTATACAGGCTTCCTTGAGAAATGGGGATTCCAATACAGGCGTTACTCAAAATATTGTAAATAGGTATCGGGTATTTTCAATTATTCGGACGAAACAAAGGGAAACCGAAAAGGTTTTAACAATAATGGGATTTTTGTTGTTGGCCTTTTATTGAAAAGAAAGACGTTTGAGATGAAGGTGTTTTGTGTTGTTTTTATAAGAAAAGACAGTTTGATAAATCTGAAGAAGGTCACTGTTGTGAAGGTCACTTATCAGAACGATCATGACATTTTTAATGAAATAATTAAAAAGCCATTGTGTCTCGTGTGGATCCACGTTCTATACGAAGGGTTAAGCCGAACATATATGGAGAGACCAAACTGAACTGATAAGTATCCTAATCGGTTCAATCAAGGATCAATCTCATCATTTTGAACGATTTTCTTCGTGTAGGTCTGGACTGGTCGCTTCGGCTGCCTTTTTTTTTTGAGGATGGGAAATCATCAAATGACCCCTCCCGCTCTGGGTGGAGCAGAAGAGAGTGTCAGACTCTTACTGACTAAAACCCACCCGTGTTCCTTTCTTAGCCCTTTGTGTTCCGGGGTAGCGGTAAACCTTTCGGACAATCCCGCTGCGCTTCGGCTGCCTGTGTTTTGGACTTGACATAGTGTGCCCACGCGGTAAGGATTTTTAGCAAGTGAGGAGAAACGGAAGAAAATTTGCAAACCGTATATATCTGTCTTAAATAATCCAAAGTTATTCATGGAACATACATCATTATATTATTGAGGGGTTTGTGGCTAAATAATAACAACTGCACGGGTCGATCGAAGGTAAAGCTAAGCTTGCCGTGGTTGGCACGTCGATGGGTGGCCATCCATTAGATATCGAGACACCCCGTGCCTCGGCTCGTGCGTGGTCATCGTGTTAGCCAGTATCTGTGGAGGTCAGACAGACAGTCACTTCGTGTAAAATACTGGTATTCAGTTGCATCCGGTTAGACTGGAAGCCGAACCCAACATAGTTACGAAAAGGCTATGCAGATTTGGACATAATAATTATTATTCTGCAGTCCGGAGTCGGGATTTGTGCTTGGTGGGTAGTAACAAGCCCGTCCCTACATGAGAATTAATCATAACTGGTGAAATGTGAGTATTTTATAACCTACACCTCTAAATAACCATTTGGGGAAAATAAATGCGCAATGTTATATTATTTATATGAAACATGAAATCAAGCAATCATATGCCTGGTAATATAATATTTTCACCGCCGCAGGTACGTCCCAATTTGAGAAAATCTTGCGCCAGAAATTGGATTCAAAAGGTCGGGGGGGCTGAGAGGGGATCCCATATTGGCGATGCGTACATCAAATATATTACGTCATGACCATTACGTTACAGATAAAACCTTCACATGTCGGTTTTCACAGATTTTATTTATCCAGGTATGAATTTATTCATGGATAAATAATATTTATCTAATTATTTATTTCTTTAATTAAAACGGTTTAAAACCAATTACAGAAAAGACAATAAAAAGTAACAAAAAATTTTTTACAAATAAAACAACCGACGTCCAAAAAAAACATGAGGTACTTATACTAATAGGTCGGGGCAAAAATATTTTCGTATTTTGAATCTATTGTTAGTAATCAAACCTCTTTGGCAGTACTGAATGTAACTGGCTGGTTTTAATACTATTAAATGTTGACATTCTAAAGATGCAATAAATAAAAAAAAAAACTAGTTCCCGCCATTTCTCAATTGTTTTTCAAGCAAGCAACATGAACGTATGTGACGAAGAAATTCGGTACATTTTAAAATTTTATTACAAAAAAGGTAAAAATGCGACGAACGCCGCGAATAAAATTTGTGCGGTTTACGGACCTAATACGGTATCAATACGAGTAGCACAAATGTGGTTCAAGCGTTTCAAGTCAGGAAATTTTAGTGTGAAGGATGAAGCTCGCTCTGGACCTCTGTCACGGATAAAATCAGTGCCATTTTTGAAAAAGTGGAGCAAGATCGACATGTAGTTATGATATTGCTGAAGAACTGGATGTTGATCACAAAACAGTTTTACGGCATTTACAAAAGTCTAGGTACAAGAAAA
Organism: Globia sparganii; assembly: GCA_949316385.1. NCBI lineage: Eukaryota > Metazoa > Arthropoda > Insecta > Lepidoptera > Noctuidae > Globia > Globia sparganii. The sequence continues at coordinate 9,884,639 of OX438671.1, forward strand.
AACTTGATATTTGGGTACCACATGATCTCACTGAGAGAAACTTAATGCAACGTGTTTCCATTTGCGATTCTTTGTTGAAACGTAATAATTCCGACCCATTTCTTAAACGGTTGATTACGGGTGATTAAAAATGGATCACTTACGATAAGAATGTCCGAAAAAGATCGTGGTTGAAGCATGGGCAAGCCCCACAGACCGTGGCAAAGCCCGGCCTGACTCAGAACAAAGAGATGCTGTGTGTATGGTGGGATTGGAAAGGAATCGTCCACTATGAGCTTTTGCCGCCTTGTAAAACTATCGATTCTGACCTCTACTGTCAACAACTGATGAGGTTAAAAGAAGCTATTGAGAAAAACCGGCCGGAGCTGGTGAATAGGAAGGGCGTGGTGTTTCATCACGACAACGCCAGACCGCACTCATCTATAGCCACTCAGCAAAAATTGAGAGAGCTTGACTGGGATGTGTTGATGCATCCTCCGTATAGCCCTGATCTTGCTCCATCAGATTTTCACCTGTTTCGGTCACTTCAGAACTCTTTAGGAAGCATAAAGTTAACCTCAAAAGAACACTGTGAAAACTACCTGTCAGATTTTTTTGATAAAAAATCTCAAAACTTCTACAGCAATGGGATCATGGCATTGCCCACAAGATGGCAACAAGTCATCGATCAAAACGGCACATACATAGAATAGAATAGAATAGAATACTCTTTATTATGTTATTTTGTTGTGTAAATTAAACCTAAAACATTTTTTTTTTGTATAAAAAATACGAAAATACTTTTGCCCCGACCTAATATATACATTCAAAACAATACATAGATATACAATAGCAGTCATGCGGTGCCAAGCTAAGGTGCATTGAAGAATTGAAAACGACGACTGGAAGAATTATCAAAATTCGCATAGAAATGCCGGAGATGCAGTAGTACATTTATGCATATAACTTCGTACATAATAATAATTACCTAATGTATTATATATTAAGCATGTAGGTGACTTTAATGTAAGAAACATCAAAATTGGTTCATTAGTTTTTGAAAAAATCGCGGACACACAAACATACATACGGGTCGAATACAGAACCTCCTTTTCGATGTCGGTTAAAAATAATTCTACATCTTTTGATAACTTTGATCTATCAAAATAGGTACGAAAATGTTATAGAGTCGAAAACATTTCAATACGTAATCAAAGGTTTTATTCATAATCATCAACATCAATATCAGTGGTGGTTTCTTATCGACATTGGCCTTTTTAGGAAAATTTCCCGCCAACTGGTCGACACTTCACGTGAGCATAGGGCTGGGGGTGGCGTGTCGTTCTTTGGCCAAAGAATTAGCATTGCCATTCAACGTGCCAATGCTGCCAGTCTTCTAAGCACGTTTCCAGATGACAGTGATGCAGACGAGTACTGCGACACCTAAGTGTCCTTTTGTTTTTGTATTTAATTGTATAATTAGTTAGTTAGTCATTTAATTTAGTAGCTAGTGTAAATAGTTAATTATTTATACACGCAATAAAAGAAAATAAACATTGGCCCCGATTCTGTTGTTCACAAACTAAATAAAATTTAAGTTCAGTGCATCTTTTTCTTTCTATTTCAATGTGAAAAGGACAGAAGATAAATATTAGTTTAGTCCCGTCAAATTAGATAATCCATAGACGTGATTAAAAAATTGGCTACTAAAAATACGTCAATTTACATCAGGCGCTGACTAATTTGACAGGACTAAACTAATATTTATCTTCTGTCCTTTTCTTAATAAAATAGAAAGAAAAAGATGCACTGAACTTAAATTTAGTATAGTTTGTGAATAACAGAATCGGGGCCAATATCAATGCAGCAGAATCTAAATTAATTTTATAACATGAAAACCATCCCAATTGTTTGTATTTCCAAATGATTCAACTAATTAACCAATGCACATTGTTAAAGCGTAACAGTAATAATAATAATCACATATACAGGCTGGCCTGTGAATGTTTGCAAGTGCTCCGAACCACTTGTATATTACAATGTCAGATTAAATCATACACTAAGTGTCAGGTTAAGGACTGATCTTTCAATCGTCTGATAACGATTGACAGCTTTTGTATAGAAAATATGCCAAACCGACATATTTATTAATATTCAAATTTCATATAAAAGTAATCTGACGATTGAATAATCGGACCTCACTTATAAATTTATCTGGTAGATAGTGAAAGAAAACAATCTTCGGGTAAGTAACGATTTTCACAAATCAAAGGCCCACCGTGTCGTCAAATTCAATAGAAACTTGATGAATTATTACCTCCACACGGTGATATTATCGCGGCGATAATTTGATGGCACGGCGTCACTATCGCCGCGATTTTCTCGTCCGTGGAGACGCCGCCTTACTGCCGTTTGTGGGACGTCAACGAGAAGCAGATGACGGCGCCGAAGTAGCGATACATACATTTATTATAGCAGCGTGGCCACCGCACGCTGTCACCGAAACGTCACGCTCGCCTCGAATAATCTCGTTTCTCGTTGACTTCCCGTTGATGTGGCGGTGGACAAACGGTGTTATCATGTTTCACTTTGAATGTGCACTTCAGTATCATTCAACCTACCTTCGTTTAGCCAGCAACACAAGTAGTAGGGCAGTAACAGCAAGCGCGGCCAGGGCAGCGAATGCCAGCGACACAGCACCAAGAACTCGCTCCGTGTCAGCATTGCCGCTCGACGTTGTTATCTGACCTCCCTCGGATTGGAAGGCTACTGGACGACGTAGCCGCTCTGTTTAGATATGGAAAAAATCTTATCATTCATAGTGAAACACCCTTAACAGATTCCGGCGCGGTAAACGAGATACAATACAAGTTTTATTGTTATGACGGTTATAGCCATATAGCTTTGTGTATCGCACCGCAGAATAATCGTGTGAGCTTGTCTATGACACGGTTCTATGGTATACGGCGACGGCGTAGTGCCGCTGTGTCGTCAACCAACTTTCATAGCGACCCATACAAAACTGACGACCGTGCCTTCACGTGGCGAATAAACCGTAGTTATTCACGGCAAAAAAATGTGTCTAAGGCGCAGGAGGCAACAGAGTAGTTCGCGAAATTAATATTTTCTTAGAAACCTTGTTTTCTAAGTATCCCTAAATACCTAACCTTTTAATAGAACTCCTACGCACGGATACTCCTGGTAGATGGAAGCTTCAATAGCAATTCTAAAGCAGTTTGTTTCCCCGGTGGCCATAACTTACGAGGGTAATAATAACATAAAAGATCGCTAATAGTAAACAAGTCGTGATAGATGGGAAACCTGCGTGGGTCCGAAGTTGAAAGGTACAAACGAAAATCATGTCCAAAGAAATGACATGTTTTTAAGAAATGAAAAACTGTCTATAGTCAGTTAAATTTTGGCTATAAAACATCTTTTAAGTGTTAGAATTAAATAAAAGTTATGAGCGCTTTGATTCTTTTATGAGCACGCTACAGAAATATTTGATTGTTTGAGCGTTGTATTGGTACAGATTTTACAGCCAATAAAAATATTAAATTCATTCACTCACTGACAAACAACGCTCAGTCTAGAAGTATGAGATTTTGCACAAGAGTTCCGTAGCGAAGGTGAGCCATTAAGGAAGGATTTTTGAAACCTTATCATGCATATCATAGGTTAAATAGGGGATGAAAATTTGTATAGGAGTTCATAATTTTTGCCGATTGGAAAATCCAACACGACATACTGCTTGTTGCCATGGAAAAAATAAAAGTAAATGATCGATGCCACTGAAACTTGACCAACATTTTGGCAAAATATGTTTAAAATGAGTTATAAATTCGCAGATCCATCGATCTCTTTTAATCATCGTCAGATTTTGCTATCAATTTTAACTGAATGTAACCAAAGGCCAGTCGAAATTATGCAATTCAGTATGCTTTGTTTCCATAGCCTGCAACACATTGTAAAAAAAAAACATTTAAATAAAATGCCTGCTACGCTACGAGATGGCCCGCATGCTATTATTTTTAGTCACGTTTAAAAAATTGTAACTGAACAAATGACTGCAAACTTTTTCAGTGATAAATGGACATTGCAATGTATTTTTAGATGGAAATTGCTTTTTTTTTTTGCAGAATAAAACAAAGCATGGCAAAAAAAGCACGTACTTTCATTTTTACTAAATCTATGTGTAGGTAACCTATTCCTATCTTATCTGTCTTCGCGTATATTACGGTTGTTGTACATCGTTTAGTGTTATGTATATCCATGTTAGAATATTATTTTTATTCATTTTGTTATTGTTGTACACCCTAGGGGTATATTGTAGCGATGTTTTTTTAAATTTTGATTAACACTGTTTGCGGGCACTTTTTGGCGGTCACACGGTGTCCGCCAACAATAGATTTTCTATTGTGCCTCTTGTCTGTCAGTCAACGTGTTAATGACCTGATGAATAATATTCTAATCTATTTTTTCTGGTGAAACGTGGGAGTGCTGAAGGTACACCTCTGCCCAATCTTTCGGGAAGTGCAGTTCAGGCTGCAGGCATGATGTCAGGTTATGTCTTGTATTATTTTACTGTCGTAGTTCATGTCCAAGTTGAGGTACAGACGCCAGCATATCAAGCTTCTACAATCTGTCAAATTTCTTTAATAGATTTTCAACTTTATCGCTAAAGTATAAGGTTCAAAGTTGATTGGGAAATTTGACAGGTTGGGGTGCTGGCGTCTGTACATGTTCGGTCATATTGAGGTTTTTTAGTAAATAGGTACGAATATTAAGTACCTAGGTATCGCTAGAAAGGAAACACTTGACGATTTCATTTATTTGCATTGTGATAATTCTAATTTGAAAATTAAAAGTCCTTATTTGCTATTGAAAGATGTCTGCCACAAACATGATAATGCGAGTCATCATTTGAGCCAAAAGACGTCCACTGCTGGACATAGGCCTCCCCCAAGCACCTCCGTCTACTACCGGTCTACGACCGGTTTTGTGTAACACCGGTCCGGTCTGGCCCGGTCCGGTTTGGTGCAATGTAAGTACAGTCAGAAAAAAATATTGTTTATCATATTGACACACTACGTCAATTTGCCGTTTTATAGCCATTTCATACAACTTTCAATGAATAACAGTTATGATGTGAATTCTCGGAAAATTTAAGTTGGTAGTCCATTAAATAAACAATTAATTTCCCCTACTTAACAATGGGTACAGACAAATGTAGTGTTACCTCCTGAATGCGTGGTGGTAGCACCATAAATAACGGCTTGGTGTCGCGCGGATTCCGTCGCAGTCCACAGGCGTAGTGCATACCATGCGCCAGCCGACAGCCCACCAATCACAACCTACGTACAGGAATACATGCTTTATATTATATAGGAATACAGAATTAAATAAAGCCACAGTTAACTATATACTTAAAGTTCTTTAAATAATTTTGGCGGTACGAATGCCCCTGCATTGCCACTACCTACATACCAACTTAGTTCTCAGCGTCATTATTGATCTTCTGAATGCGTACTACTCTACAAAAGAAAACACACGCAGAAACTGTAGATTTAAAAGTTATCTAAAACCAATCATCTGCCAAGTTCTCATGTTAAGACCCTTTGGAAAAGTAAACCATTATTGCCAAATCAATTAAAATTCCGATCTACCAATATTTTACGATCCGATATTTATTTCTATCCGAAAAATATGAGTTTAAAATTTTATTAAGCATTCGGTATTTTTATTCCTAATGGAAATTTTCTCATTGTTAAAAAAAGTATCTTTAAAGAAAACATTCTAAAGAGGCTATATTTTTGATAAGATTTTCACTTTACAGCTAAAAGGTTTTAAGCTGAGCAACTGCTAAAGGAAAAGAAAATTTAAAGGCCAGCAGCTTCATTAAACTTTCACAAGTGGCTACATAAAGTGATGTCAGGGTTATTTTCCAACTTTTATTAATAACAGACACGTTTACGTAAATAAAGTGCGCTCAGACTCCTTTCATCCAATCTCAGGGTCTCGCTGTTATCATCCTTTAATCTTGGTACACCCATTTTCTAAACTTATTCCCTCACAAATGCGAGTGAATAGCTCGTAATTCCGCGCCTGTTTCTCTCTCTCCTTAATCAACGCGTCGCTACCTGAAGGGAAATTTCCTCGTACGTACAATAAAGTAGTTGATATTTGCACAAAAAAGGTATTTTATCCGTCCCGGCGGATCATAACCTACAAATTTGTATGAGGCCGGAGTCTCAATTTGCCCGGTTTCAATTGGCTCTTGTTTTCGCGAAACACAAAAAGGCGTAAATTGCGGGATCTCTGATCATTTGCGAGCGATATTATGTTCAAACTCATTTTCAATTATTATTGAACCCAAAAAGGTTCAAAAAGTTGTTTTCCTGTAAAAGTAACATCAATGTTATGGTCTGTCAATGTATGAACAACCCAAATCAATCAGTTTGCTTGGCAACACACGAGTAAACAGGTAATTTCTAATTTCATATACAATACAATCGAAAATTCTGATTACTTAATTGAATAAGCAGTATCGCTCCACTTCAAAGTAAACATTTAATTAGGTTTATAACAATTTCAAGGGAAACTATTATTATTAAGGAAACCTAAGTTTAACATCAAACCTATTATAATGCAGTTTTGAACCAGCCATATTTCTAGGAATTGTTTGCCATATTTGACGTATTTCACACGAATACGTTTAACCCTCATATTAAACAAACAATGTTATCGTGAGCCTATTCTAATTCAACACGAGAAATTTAATGTTTGAGCAAGGTATCATGATAGAAAATCTTGCGTGTTGTGTATTTCGCCTACGCCCAGCTGATGAAGGTACTTTCAGGATTATTACTAGTATAAGTGAAGGAGTACACCTATTTAATACCTGATGTTGCCCATTACTTAAGTTTCATGTATTGTGTACGTCTTTCGTTGGAGTTCCTAAATAAATAGAATAGTCTTTATTATGTACACCATCAATATTATGGATATAAATAAACATAATATGTACCGCAGTCCTAGACACCCTGGCTTTTTCGTGAAATAAATGTATAAATGAAGGCATCTCACCTCGCGGTGATGATGCAGCGAGGTAAGGTCAGCGTCTCTCCAGGCGGCTGCTCCGGCAGCGTCGGCTCTTCGCCACTGCAGCCGCACGAGCCTGGCTCCACAGCGCACAGCCCTTCTTGCGTCTAACGCAAGAGCGCTGCTGTTACTCCAGACTGCAGCCTCGGCCCCCTCTTCTAGCCTGTCTTCCCCCCCGCCTTCCCATACCAGTACTGGTGGACAAATAAATATTATTAAGGGATAAATCAACCTGCAGAAGAGTCAGCAGGATTCCTCGCCTCATTGGTCCAGAAATAGCAACCATTACTGCTGAGCTTGGTGCACCTACTGAATTCGATTCCGGGAGCAAAGTGGCATTTAGATTCTTCCTAGAAGCAACCCGAACTCAGGGTGTATCCACGGGTAATTAGTAATAAAAAAGAATGCCCCATTACGTGCGACTAATAACATAACTGGTATAATGTGGGTGCACTATACATATCTGCTTACCTATTCGCGGAATGCAGGCGTAATAAAATGGCAAACAAACAGGTATTTATAAAAATAACAAAGAATTGCCTATATCTCGTCACCAGCCTCTTCAAAATTGTTTTTTTATTTACTTATACATGAACAACTTGTACCTACTACTCGTATAAAATGAATTATTTTGGCTAATCAACAATGTTATGTATTACTAACACTGATAGGTTTCTAATACACGGCCGCCTATATTATCGAAGCGTTACCTTCATTGCTTAGCTACGAGTAACCCTTTGATCCTTTAGAAATGTTTACAGCTGTAAAATTGCTTTGAAGGTAATTTCAAAGGACCAGTTAGGCTAATTCAGATGACCTTACTGACGCGGGGTTCGGTAATCTAATAGGGCCGTAGGCAAAACAATCTATTTTTGGCCCGGCAACCGAAAATTCACTATACACCAACACGCATTGGGCCCACGTGGTGGATTATGGCCCACTCCCTCTCACAGAGAGGAGGCCTGTGTCCCAGCAGTGGGAACATTATAGGCTAAATAACAATGAAATCAACAAATAATTTGATTTGGAAACATTATTACCGCTTTTACACGGTATAATAAGTTGTGATGATTTTTTTGAACAAGTCTTGTGAAAGACTTGTTCAAAAACATGTCGATTATAAAACATTGTATCATATTCGTACATGCAATAGTCTCCTCAGGAATGTGCCTTACAGGCGTTGCACGGTGGGTTCCAGAATTGGTATTTTAAGAGGAGAGAGGTGATGGTGATCACCGGGGTGGTTTTAGTGAGGTAAAAACCCCACTCACTCCCCCACCTCCCTCCCCGGAGGTCGGGTGCCTTTTGAAGGTTTGCCCCGAAAACAAAAAAAATTGACCTTGCTTTAGATATGTTTAGTTAACTATTCTGTTCACTTTATTGACATTTTTGACAAGTATTCTACGAACTACGAGTATTGTATACTTTTTTTTTTTTTTTTTTTGTGGATGGGAAATCATCCAATGAGTCCCGCTCTGGGTGGAGCAGAAGGGAGTGTCAGACTCTTACTGACTAAAACCCACCCGTGTTCCTTCCTTAGCCCTTTGTGTTCCGGGGTAGCGGTAACCCTTTCGGACAATCCCGCTGCCCCGGCAGGCTTCGGCCCTTTCGGGCCCCTTCCTTATGCTGACATCTCTTTGAGGCGCGCGTGGAACACGTACGCGCCGTCCGGCACGGGCCTGGTCCTGATCGGACGGAGAGTTACCCATTACTCTCCGCCCGCAGGCCCGCGCCTACGGTGGCCGGGAGACGCCCGGGGCGTCTCCCGCGGCGGCTGGGACGTGAGGCCCTCTCCCTCAGCCGTCCCGCCACCTCCTTCGCTAGCATGACTGCTTCGCAGAAGGAGGTGACTGCCTCCCACTCCCTCTCGCCCCGGACCATGGCTTGAACCAGGGCCGGGCGCGAGAGGTCGCCGCCGCCGCCGATCGCCTCTGCGAGAACACGGCGGTGCTCCGCCTAATTGGGGCATACCGCCACCGTATGCTCCACCGTGTCCTCCGGGCGACCCTCGCAGTAGTGACACCCGGGCGTATCCTCCCGCCCGATAATGTGCAGGAACCTCCCGAAACACCCGTGTCCGGTGAGGACCTGCGTCAGGCGGTAGGTGAGGGCGCCGTGGCGCCTCTCTAGCCACTCCTCAAAGAGGGGTCTTACCGCCGCTATCGCGGCGTGCCCTGCGCTGGGTTGCGACAGTCGCTTTTTCCATGCCGCCATGAGATCGCGCCGGAGGTCGGTCCGCTCCATCGCGATTTGCCGCGGAAGCGGAGTTTCCCCCCGGCGTAGTGCCTCCGCGCGCCACTCGTACAGGCGCGCAAGGACTATCGCCTCCAGATCCCACGGCGGCAGTCCGGCAAGGAGGCTTGCCGCCTCGCCCGAGATCGTGCGGTACCCCCGGATTAGCCTTACGGCTACCACCTTCTGGGGCGCGTTCAGGTAATGGGCGGCTCGCCGCCGCAGTGAACGCGCCCACACCGGGGCCCCATATAGGGCCATGGACCGCACGACCCCCGCGTAAAGCCTCTGGCAGGAGGCGTTTGGCCCCCTCAGGTTGGGCAAGAGCCGCTTGAAGGCGGCCCCGGCCCGTTCCAATTTGGGAGCCAAACGTCGAAAATGCTCGACGAAGTTCCACCGGCTGTCGAGGACGAGACCCAGGTACCTCATCGTTGTCTCGACGCCGATGTGAACCCCTCCTACCGTTAGTTGGGATCCCGAAGGCGGCCCATTCCGAGGCCCATGAAAAGACATGGCCTCGGACTTGTATTCTACGAACTACGAGTATTGTATACTTCACAACTTGTTTTAGGCGTCAACAATAAACGAAAACAGTAAACACAACATGTAGAGTACATAATATACACCTTGCTTGATGTGCCACGATGAGTTTTGTAATCCCGCGTTACAAAACTCATCGTGGCACATTTAAACCGTACCTATACACACTTGTATGAATTTTAAATGAACCTACATAGCTTTGCGAATAATTCCGGTTTTACAACTTTTTACATTTTCTGACATTTTGGACTCAATTTCCAGAGTTATTCATGAGGGATCGTCACAACTAGATTCATTCCGATTTAAAACATTTCCATGTCAATGAGAAATCCTTGTTTTTTACAAACATATAATGTTGAATGTGACAGGAGGAAATTAGAACCCCTATTGTACATAAAGTTGTACAATTACATGTAGATGTAATACTACAACACATTCGTGTAAACTTTCTGTTTAATTACATACATTTAGAGTTTAAAAATTGTTCCCGCTAACTTTAAATTTTTCCAGAAACTGCTATAAACTTGTAAGATTGTACTTTATTCCATGAGCGCAAAACTTTTGGTTTAACAACTACAAGTAGTGTTACGCCAATCAGCAGCACTTTGACTCAATCCACGAAACCTTACATTTGCAACTTCTATGAAACTTATTTTGCCATTTATTCCTTCCACGGAATAATAATTTTCAGTATTTTATCCTCAACTTTGCATTTTGCAACTGTTCCAAGAATGATAGAATTTATTGTGGTTTTTCCACTTCAAAAGATTCAATTAGACTCTCGAGTATTTTTAAATATTCTCAATTATGCAAATTGAAGTAACCCAGTTATTTCAATCTGCATAAAATAAATGGTTTGAGTTGTTCACAAGCTCTCCAAACAGGAACTTTGCCCCTTTCAAATATTATTAAGAAAACGTTGGCGAAGGCAGAATGCTATACCTACCCAATGCAAAGGTATTCCCGTTTTCAATATGAATTACTACTTCTCTTCTTTTAGCGTTGTTAAGATTAGGTAACACTAGCTGCGCCCCGCGGTTTCACCCACGTAAGTTTTGATCCCGTGGGAATATCGGGATAAAAAGTATCTTATGTGTTATTCTGATGTATAAACTATATTACTGTAAAGTTTCATCAAAATCCGTTCAGTAGTTTTTGCGTGAAAGAGTAACAAACATCCATCCATCCATCCTCACAAACTTTCGCATTTATAATATTAGTAGGATAGGAAGTAGGAAGTAGGATTTACTGCATCAGGTTGTGACGATGATTTCAACAATAAATAAAGCACAATACATCGTTTTCACGATACAATTGTGTGAGTTAAAACCTCGGCATGTTCAAACATTATAAGCTAAGCTTCAGTAACAAAATACAAACGGCCAAGATAATGATCTATCAAATAAAAGAACCACATCTCAAAATTCCTTACCTGGTGGTTTCGTTTTCACCATCAGCGGCACAGACGGTGGCGAAGACCCCGCTCTTGAATGCGCCACAGCTCTCACAGAGTATGTGGCTCCACAGGACAGGGCTCTAAGCACCACACTAGCTGCCTCTCCTCCTGTTTCTACCCTTCGTTCCTCCTCAGAACGAGTGCTGATTGGCTCCAAACCATCACCCGTATCATCACGGACGCGAACCCACCAGATTGTGAAACCTGTTTGAAGAAACACTTAGGTATAATAGGTACCAGCCATGTCGAGCTTTAGAACGAGACTGTCACTTAGACAGAGACGGCATAATTATTGAGTTTTGGAAAAAGTTAGGCTTTGTACCTCTACAAAGCCCAACAAAATTTGCTATAATTGATATTGGATTTCAGATTGGTTATTCCCCAAGGTGAGCGACGATCAGATAGGGGAAAGTTTTGCCGTGGTTATCTCTAATGTTGTTTATAAAGACGAAGAGACTCATGTTTAATAAATAATAAATTTGATCTTCAAAAGAAAAAAGTCAAACCTTTTATTCAAATCAGTATTTTTTGATCGCTAACAAAATTGACATCGTTAACTTCGAAATACATAATGAAGACGAGTTTGAATTTATATTTCCTCAATAACAACTATGTATTTTCACTACGTACATAATAAATAGTATGAAAATCACTAGAAAGCTAATAACATTTTGTAGCACTTTTGTTTTCCGCCAGTACTCTATGAAATTGTTTTCGGTATCACGAAGTTACAAACTTTGGAGATTGTTTTCTATGTTCACAAATCGGAAACATGTAGAGAATACAAATATCTTTTGTCATTGTTTTCATAAGTTCTTTCATAGTTGTTACTATTTCTGCAATCAAACAGTGAGAACTAAGCAGTCTTTATTAACGTGCAAGCGGTGCAACTATAACAGGTACATATTTACAAAATTATAATCACAAGAATCATTAATACTTGTTTCTAAGTTAGATTTGTACCTTAAGCACTTTTTGTTCGTATGGTACAAATCTACCACTCCGCATTCACCTTAACACCTATTCTTTTTACCAAATGAATGGCACAAAAGTATGCTTTGAATAATCAAACTTTGGTTTAAGGAAGACTATTGTCTTCTGATTTCAGTACAAATTTAAATTATTCACATCCTGTATGACCCGGGGTACTAATGTAACGTGATTTGGGCAAAGAAGCCCGCCCCTTATTAAACTTATTCCAAATCAAATAAGATTATCGGTGCAACGCTGTGTTAGTAGTGTTCACTTCGGATTCGACAGGTTTAAAAACAAATGAGTACAGTTTCGAATGGTGTACTGTATCTGTTTGAGTGAGAACTTTACAGAAATACCTCTGCCGCTGATTCCAGCCCGATTCCTATTTGCAAACGTATAAGGAAAATTATAGCTGAAATAAATATAAATTATTATTAGTTATTTCTTATAGCTGGAAACTATTTAGTATGAGTTTGTGAGTTTGTCCCTCTCATAGAGAGGAGGCCTTTGTCCCAGCAGTGGGAACATTATAGGCTGATTATGATGAGTTTGTGAATGATTGAGCAAACAGGGTTCAGAGGAGGACACATAAAAGCTAAAGAAATGAGGAATATCAAAAATAATATTTATTTAAATTCTTAACTATTTTGTCATTTATCTACCATGTGGTGGAGCAGCGGGGTAATGCGTAGTCCGCCACGTCAGTCTCGCGTCAGTGTGTGCGGCGTGGTCCAAGTTAAGAGCGACGGCAGCGGGTGGGACCGTGCATTCTACGCGATACGTCCCTTATATACAATTTCTGAGATTTAATGTTATTCACTCACCATGTGGTGGAGCAGCTGGGTGATGTGTAGTCCGCCAAGTCAGTTTTGCGTCAGTGTGCGCGGCGTGATCCAAGCTAAGAGTGGGCGCGGCTGGCGGCGCTGCGCATTCTACGCGATACGTCACCTCTTCTGATCCAAAGGTATTGCGCGCTGAACATGTGTAGTTGCCGCTTGTTGATGCGTCCACTTCTGTTGAAAGAAGGCTATTTAGTATCTGAATTTGTTATGTGTACTGAAAAAGATTTGGAGCAGGCTCTGAAAATTCAACAACAACAACATTGATACAACAACATTGATACAACAACATTCATACAACATTTTTTTCAGTGACAGCAATATACATTATTTCCGAGTAGCTGTAACAAATCTACTTGCCTAATAAAAATAAAAAAGGTAGGAAGTAAATCTGAACATTATAATTTAGAAATAAAAAATACAGTAAGGATTAGAAAAAAATACCAATAACACTCTCAGTAGAAAGAAGAATAGAGGTTTGTTAGATGGATCCGTTTTTCAGTTTTCAAGTGCGAAGCCACAGGTCACAGTCGTGATTAGATAGCGGAGAACAATCATTATAGATGAGGAGAAGATGATCCTCTTGACTTCAGCGTAGTCACCGTCAAGATATGAAGTCAAAGTAGTTCTGTTACTTCTGTTAGTTAGTGTTTGGTATTTTTTTTCTAATCCCCACTGTATTTTTTATTTCTAAATTATAATGTTCAGATTTACTTCCTACCTTTTTTTTATTTTATGAGGCAAGTAGATTTGTTACATAGCATAGATTTTTTTTATGCCAGAATACTGCAGGGTTGGTCTCAATTTAGGAAAAATTCATGTTGATTTTACCATGTATACTGCAGGGTTGGTCTCAATTTAGGAAAAAGTCATGTTGGTTTTACCATGTATACTGCGGGGTTGGTCTCAATTTAGGAAAAAGTCATATTGATTTTACCATGCATACTGCAGGGTTGGTCTCAATTTAGGAAAAAGTCATGTTGATTTTACCATGTATACTGCGGGGTTGGTTGGTCTCAATTTAGGAAAAAGTCATGTCGATTTTACCATGTATACTGCAGGGTTGGTCTCAATTTAGGAAAAAGTCATGTTGATTTTACCATGTATACTGCGGGGTTGGTCTCAATTTAGGAAAAAGTCATGTTGATTTTACCATGTATACTACGGGGTTGGTCTCAATTTAGGAAAAAGTCATGTTGATTTTACCATGTATAGCCAGATGTCCATGCGGCGTGAGATGTGTCCTAGGATCGTGTGTAACGGGCCGGTCGCCGCGCAGCCAGCGCGCACGCGGCGCCGGCTCGCCTCGCCATGCGCACGCGAGCCGCAGCGAGTGACCACATTGCACGCGGGCCCATACGCCGAATGATAGGAGTCGAGCTCGAGCTAGTGTGAAAGGAGATACAGTAAGATTTTTATAAGGAAGCTATTGACTATTAAAGCGTTTTCCAGTAATAAAACTAAAAAGTGAATCGTAGTAGCACCTTTTATAAAATAAGATTTTTTAACAACAAGCGGAAATATAAGTTGAGGATCCCTTAAAAAGTAACATGAAGCCGAAAATGAAGTTGCTATAATACATTGTGAAGTCATGATTATTTTTCGTTGTGAAAAATCTTAAATTTTTAATCAGCCAGCAGAACAAAGAAGAATTAGATATGAGGCAAAGACTAAAAGTCATAAAATTCAATAAATAATGACAAAAAAAAGTTGCTAATTAATTTCCTACAATACGTTCTAATAATCTTTTAAATTCCCATTTTAATAATTATCATTAAAATATCCTTCAGTCCACACTCCACATACCTCTTGATGTAGTTGTAGCAGGTTGCGGTGGCGACGGTTCCCCTTCACCAGCCACCGAATGCGCGGCAACCCACGCTTCATAAGTGGCTCCTTCAGACAATGACCTCAACTCAGTAGATCCTCCCAAACCAACGAATGAGTCACTTTCTTCCACTTGCACGGTTGTAGTTATTGGTGGTCTGTCCCTTAAGAAATACAAAAATCAGTAGGTACATATGCAGCCGCAGAAGAATTTTTGGTGATATTTTACTGACCTGCCAAGTTCCCGATAAAATACAGTGTAGTATAAAAGAGGTCCATTAGGTCGACTTGGTGGCAACCAACTGACAGCTAGAGATGTTACTGAAGTTGCCACTACCTTCACTGCTGCTGGAGATCCCGGCACTACATACAAACATGAAAATAAATTACGCGCCATTGCTACGGCGTAGCTGTTTGCTACGTCTGCTACGCTTTTGTAGCAAACGTAGAATCATCCATGACTTATTAGTTTGAATTAATGTTAATTTTTATTAAATTTAGTTTCACAAAAATAAAACACGATTACTTACCATCTTGCTGTGTGGTGCAATGTATAGGATGAGCGGGCACGCCATCGCCAGCAGCGGTATACGCAAGCGCCTGAACAGTGTAGTTAGTATGAGGCCTCAACGCAAGCAGAAGCGTTTCAACGCCCGCTACCCGCTTCACCTCCGCGCCCGCTCCCACATTGGACCCTCCGTTCCCTCGCACCTCCCACTCCAACCACTCAGTCGCTGCCGACAAACAACTGCCATCACTCAGCTTGGATTTAAAATAAAATCTGATTATTGGGCGTTACAGCGTTGTAATTGAATTGAACATTCACAATATTTACTCACTATGTTCCGGACGGTAAAGCAGTTTGTAACCAAGTAAAGCGCCGTGATGAGAATGCGCGGGAGGCGGGGACCATTCCACTTTTATACTCTGTGGTGATACCGCGCGGCATCTGACAGCTCGGGGACCTTCTGATGGCACTGTTACAGATGATCAGGGTTATTAAGTAAGTACTGTTTTTATCTTCTTATAAAGGGGGAAGATATCGAAATATACTTGCCGCTTTCTTGTGTCAAAGTGTTAACTGGAGCAGTAGCAGGTCCTGCGCCCGCGCTGTTGAAGGCTCTAACGCTTACAGAATATCTGCACACAAAATCTGGTTAACACTCAAATCCCAAAAACCTAATCCTTTCAAAATTGCAACATTTTCTCACCGTGTGTAATGTTCCAGACCTTCAATAATGTACTTTGTTATTTGTCCCCTCACGGTCGCGAACTCCATGCCCACATTAGCTCCTCCTGCCAATGTGCCGTCAGCTGAAGGCCACCACCATACGGTGTAACCCAGGAGTTCTCCATTCCAGGACGATGATGGAGGTGACTAGATAAATCGATTATTTGTTTTATTTCCATTGATGTACAGAAAAGTTACTGACTGAGCAGACTGACACACTTCGACAATTTTATTTAACACGGCTGAGAAGAAATGCTAGTTTTCTTATGTTATTATAATTTAATGTTCGGACAAATTACAGACATTTTGTTAAAAGGTCAGGTTATGTAAAGTCAGGGAAATGAATTATTAAGCAAATTGACAACTAACTTAAATTGTTTTTGTATTCAAATCACAACTGTCATTCTTGACAGTTATAAGAAATGGCCATACAACATGACGAATTGACGAAGGGTGCCCATTTGCTTATTATTTATTTTTACTGACTACAAAATCGAACCTAACCCAGAATGGGGTAATTTGAATTGGAGAATAACTAAGTTAAAAGTTGATCAACTTTCTTATCAATCAAGTTCCCTGGCTACACAAAAAACTGATTTTGAATCATACTACACACCTGCCAAGCCAGTTCAATAGTCGAGGGCCTCGGAGCCGATGCTCTTAAGCTGATTGGAGCCCTCGAAGGTGGCTCGTGCAAGGTTAGCGCCAGCAAAGCCCTAGTGTGAGCTGACGCAAATTGGGCTGTCACCGTCCGAGCCCGCACTAAATACGCTGTAGCCGGCTCTAATCCTGTTATTGTTGCACTCTCTGTCCTGTTTCCGAAAGAAAACAATGTTTCATTTTAATTTTGGCTACGAATTTCCTTCTTGCTGTCCTCCTTAAATGAATGTAAAAGGCCAAGGACATTCTGGTATAGTTAATATTTTTACGTTTTTAGGTAACACTTTTTGGTCGCCTAAAACATTTGGTTGGGTATTGGAAAATTACCGTAAGAAATTAAACTAGTGAATTATGGTATGGACAACTTGCTTGCTTGCTTGCAACGATACAAAAGATAAGAATAACAGGAACTATCTAACCTTTTTAAGATTCGTGGATGACTTAGGTCTGATTTTACAAAAGTCATTTTTTTTTTTATTTTATCCGTGGAATAAAATCGACATCTGATAGATATTCTAGTATGGAAAAACTGTCAAAAATTCAAAAAAATATTCTCAGGATAAGACTTGTTCTTGGTATAAAATATTTGGTGAAATTCGCACTCAGTTATTATTTAGAAGAATTTGCTGCATTAACAATATCGGAAGGATTCTCTCAGCCTACAAAATAATAAAATAAACTAAGAAACAGGAAAAAGAAGAAATGTTACACAATTATGTTCAAGGTATATTATAATTTTTTGTACGACTCATAATGCGAAGCATTAGAGAGTGCTTACGATCGAAAAATTGTTTTGCCTCATTTCTGCAACTGTTTCTACACAGAACCTACTTAATTTATATACCATTGTTTAGATAATTTAATGGAGATTAATTCTGTACTTTTCAAAAATTATTTAATTCAATAGAAACGAAAAAGACATTATAATATTTCTAAAAAAAAAACCGGTCAATCAAGTGTGAAACCTGAAAAAATCAATTAATTGAAAAAAAAAATACTGATTTTTTTTATAGATTCTTTTCACCCTTAGGAGGAACTCTATTGAAAATGGCTCTTTTATTCAAAGTAGTTTATTTTAATTAATAAAAAACTAACTAATACAATATCTAAATCTATGGTTGGATTTTCCAAATTTTTAAATTAATTCAAAATCAAAATTAATTCATTCAAACTAGGCTGTTCTCAGCCTAGTTTTAATGAATGAATTTTCCCGCCCGCTCTTCACCACTTCTTAGTGCCTTAGCTGGGAAGAAGAAGTGACGCAAAAAAATCCTCAGCAACAGCGCTGTCTGTTCAGTTAGAAGAACTTGATTCTATACAATAGTAAGTAATTAAAATTACGAAAAACATTCAGTTAAATTATTTGCCATAATATTATGTCAGCTAGCACACGCCAATATACCAACAAAAACTTAAAAGTATTATTATTTAAAACTTGAAAGTATTTTAAAGGACTTACTCAGAATACGAGTCCGGGGCATGCGCAGATACCGACACATTATGTGTATCAGCATCCCTCCAAGAATCAGAGTTAGTTGAATCATGTTTACGGTATTGCACCACATAACCCAGAACTGGGGAGTTACCATCGTATGGTCTTCGCCATTGGAGACGAACTGAACGCGACGTAGTCTCCAGTACCCTGAAGTTTGCTGGTGGTTCTGGAGGCTCTAAAAAGAAAAGACAGAGATATCATGTTGTTTCATCAGCCTGCAGGGAAAATACATGCTCTTAGGGTATAATGGTAGTACCTTGAACAGCCAAATGTACGAAGTGGTCAGACCTTCCATAAGGATTAGACGCTTGACATCGATAAACTCCCGAGTCTCTTCTGTCAGCTCTTTCGATTACTAACTCACTCCTCAATCCTTCTGCACTCCTTGTTTCTGATATGCTCATTCTGAAACAAAATTACACTAAAACAATGATCCTAAGAAATTTATGTTTACGTTGGATTTTTATTGATGGAGTGGATACAGAGAAAATTTTAGGAATGCGTGTTTCGCATTCCTAAAGTTTTCCCTGTGTCCACTGTTTTGTGATTTTTGACAGATTTCATCTGTAAAATTGAGTGTTCATGTGATAATACTATGTCGATTTGTCCAACCTGTAGTCAGAATTAGGAAGCGCTCGTCCCGAGTGACTCCAAGCGGTAGCAAGTGGAGAGTCCCCGCGAGCGACGCAAGCCAATCTCACGGTATCTCCCAGCTTAGCAGTCACGTTCGCTGATTGCGTCTCAAATCGTGCTGGCTCTAAAGAAATACAATTTTTTATAAAAATAAATTTGTTCCTCTAACAGAAAATTCCAGAATGTATTTAAGTAAACGTACCGTTGATATGTATGGTAAGTGTCGTAGATAAAGGTGGTGATACCCCGTTGTCAGCTCTGCATCGATATTTTCCTGAATGTTCTGCTCGGGCCGATTCTAGTCTTAATGAACCATTTGTAAGTACTACTGGATCTGATACTCCACCTAGGGTTGTTTCTGTGCTGCCTTTAAAATAAAGCATGAATATTTCATTAGTAATTTAATTTCGTACATGATAATTATGGCTAAGAAAAAAACGAACACTGAGTTGACAGTCGCCAAGGATGTATCGCAGAAAACTGCTGCAGAAAACGACTTAGTGCAGTTGCCTCTGTCATTGACGTATGTCGCTCGTGTGTATGAACACTTAGGGCCATAAGAAACTGGCGGTTTGCAAGCGAGTGCAAAGCGAGGCGAGTGCGCAGCGAGCTTGCCACGATTTCGTAGCGAGCGCGCGGCGAACACGCCGCGAAGACGCCGCGGGCGTGCAATGAGCTCGCCACGAATAGCGCCGTCGACGCTAGAGTGTACAATATGGCGAGCTTGTTGCGTGCCCGCGGCGTCTTCGTGGCGAGCTCGCTGCGCACTCGCCTCGCTTTGGACTCGCTTGCAAATCACCAGTATGATAAGGCCCTTACTGCACCGGCCTCAAATAAGTAGGGATAAATAAGGGCAGGAGTGTGATGGAAATTTGTAAGCATCCTTACCAGAAAACTTGGTCCAGTATATTGAAGGTGGAGGATGACCTCGTGCTTCGCAACTAACTGTAAGTGATCCATTGAGGAGAACAGCCGTATCTGAAGGCTCGATTTGCCAATAAGGTGGAACTGTAATAAAAGTGATAATTATGTTCTCTCTCACTAAGGCTGGGTACTGACAAAGACCAATGAAGCCTTTTGACTCTTTGTAGACTTATGTTCAGTTAGCCGGCCAGATAAGGCCAGCTCATAACAACAAAGCCATTTATAACCGTTCATTGGTCCAGTCTATACAGAGCTTAACAAAAACAAAATAAATAAAGTAGATAATTCCTTACCTTTAATGGCCAGTTCAGCAGACATATTCGCTTTCCCAGCAGTGTTCGTCACAACACAGGTATAAATACCACTGTGTGCTGCAGTCAGACTTTTGAATAGGAGCATGCTGTAAAATTCTGCTCCTCTTTCATCCACCTGCAATTTTGAAAATGGTTAGACAATGAAGATTTCAATGTCATGAAACCAAGACTAATTAGAAAAGTTAGCTATCACCAAAAGGCAACGAACTAACATTGTGATGTTGGTGGTTCTCTGGACGAGTAAAAGCTTTTATCCAGATACAAGTCAACGACAGGCTACGACGGGCTATTTTAATCTACTTAAAAATAAGAAATACCTGTAGTGCACTAGAAATAGACATCTGGTCCTTAAGCCATGAGAAGTAAACTGGCATATCTCCTGATGTGACCGTACAGGTCAGTTGTGAACGATCACCAGCCCTCAGTCCAGGGGGGAACACGATTGGCGATAGTACTGGTGGTGATACCACTGTCATTTGTACCTGCGATAAAAAGTTTGGCTGTGGACATTATTGTACACTCGTGGATCTTAAAAAGGTATGCCGTTTTCAAATAATTATATTCCTTTCCCTCATAGCAGGCACATGCCATCTTTTGAAACTGAATTTTTGCCCATGATAAATTGGTCAAAGACGGTCACAGCTGAAAGTTTATTTCATATCGAAAACTTGCGCTTAAGGGACAACTGAACTAATTTGTGATCCTTGTCTCCCCCGATGGTAACGTAGCAAAAAGCCCTAAGACGGTTTAAAAAAATAGGATATCTAAATAAATTTAGTAAGAAGCGGTTGGTCGACTCTTCACGTTACCAGAGAGCTGGCCTATTTTTTGACCAAAGAATTAGCTTTGCCATATAACGTGGCAAGCCTTTTCGGCACTTTTCCTGTTGACATCGATGCGGCCGAATTTTTTGACGCTCTATGATTCATTCCCCCTTTTTTATATACCAGTACATATTATTATTATTATAAGACTGTACGCTTTTAAATTATGTAAATATTGTGAGTGTTAAAGAGACTGTATTGAAGAATAAGTCATAAAAGAAAGAGTAACGAGAACAAAAAAAAAATTGTAAGAAAAATGACTCATCTAAATTCCTTATAATATTCATATTAGATAAAGTAAGCTCGCTATCAGAGATACACCAAGTGAAGCGTAAAACGAGGTGTAGTTCGTTCATCCCCCTATCTACTGGATAAGTGGGTAGTGTCTTAAACAAAGTAACCGGAAATGATTGGGAGTGAAAAATTAATATTTTATGATACAGTATACTTTAGCGGATAATTTACATAAAGTATAAAGTTTTGAAAGCAATATAAAATACGCTAGCACTATGTCAGCAGGGGATAGTCGAACATATAATTTTATAGCTGTTCTCTTTGCATCCTTTATAGTTTTGTACCTACAATGTAAAAGTTGTATTAAAACTACTTTCATTTAAATCTTATAAGGCGAAAGGGAAGTTTGGGAAGCCCGCGAAATTCATTTTTTTTACGTTTTTTGCAATTTGCACATCAGTATCAGGTTCTATGTTGATCAAGTATGATTCGCGACCGTAATAAATTTGCATCCTACAGAATTATAATCATTAAAATCATCAATACAACTATCAAATTACCCTAATGAATGACTATTTAGTGGATTCAATCATAAGAGAGTTGTATCAATGATTCTAATGATTATAATTCTCTAAATACATAATATTGTTTCGGGATCGAATCGTATTTTAATCAGCGTACTTACAAACTGACACTGACCTGCAAATTGCAAAAAACGTAAGAGAATTTGAATTATGCGGGCTACCTTAGCGCATCCCTATAAGTATGAGACGCAGATAATATTTGGTATAATATTGTCACGACTTACTTCTCTTCTGGCGAGTTCTCCTCCCGGGGTGAGGACTGAGCAAGTCCAGCTTCCTTTATCCCGATTCCGATCGACATTCGTGATGGTGAGCTGACCATCCATCTGGTGGTACCGAGGGTCCGTGCCAACACCGCCCTCCCATTTCACTGAACTGATGAAAACGATGAAATGAACTATTGTAACATTATAGACGAATTATAGTTCTCTATAGAAAGTTGGGAAAGTATGAGTAAATCACCCTTTGTTTACTTTAGAGTTAAAGGAAACTTTAAAATGGCTATTCACTACCTTTATGTGGAGGACAAAACTCCGCGTTTCTGGACCAATAATTCTGCTTTAAAATCTTGCCCTTTTAATTTATTTTAAGATGAATGCTACCCAACCCTACAACCCGTATAAATCAAAGCCAATCTAAAATGATACTATAAAGTGGTTTTTAATTATTTGTTTGCTTGTAAGAGGTAATCTCTGGAAGTACTGCCGATCGATTCTGTAAAAATCTCACCGTGATAACTTAAGTGAAGTAAGCGTGAAGTGAGCTATCAATAGGGGTAATCCCTAACATTAGCTGATCGATTCTGTAAAAATCTCACCATGATAACTTAGGTGAAGTGAGCAATCAATAGGGGCAATCCCTAACATCAGGTAGAATGACAGCTCACTTGACCTTAGTTTTCACGGTGAGATTTTTACAGAATAGCACTGCAGGTGGAATGACAACTCACTTCACCTTAGTTTTCACGGTGAAATTTCTACAGAATAGCACTGCTGGTCCGATTACAAAAATTCATTCACTGATAGAAAGCTACATTATTGTCGTGTGCCATAGGATAAACTCCACGGGGACGTAGTTTTTCATAAAATAACAAAACCAATCTATAAAACCACTTCCGAGCGCTCAGGGTTTGTTCAACGAAATCTCCAAACGGCTGATTGACACTACCTGTGACCCAAGGGCTGGCTTTTACCTTGGTCAGAAGCTAAGCATTGCCATACAACGTGGTAATTCCGCCAGTCTCTTGGGTACATTATCAGTCGACAGCGATACGGATGAATTTTACGACACCACAGAATACCTAATGGTACCTACTTCGACGACACCATAGTTTAGTTTGTTAATAGTTTTAGTTTATTAGGCTGTTATATTTTTATTTTAATAGTTTATATTTTATTCGACAAATAAATAAATGTTATTTATTATTTATGAAATAGTGATCACAGTGGAAACTGAACTGAAAACTAGAGCCTGATCGTATCACGTTTGAACTGTTGAAAACCCTTCTTAGCAGAACAATGGTCTCTAGGAATTGCTATTCAAAGAGTTCTAGTTGATTAAAAATAACACTTAGGGCTGATTTTACCAAAGTCAGATATATTTTATACGTGGAATAAAATTGACGTCGTACACTTCTAGTATGGAAAAACTGTCAAAAATTCAAAATTTATTCTCAGGATAGGACTTATTCTTGGTATATAAAAGTTTGTAGTCTTAGCCATCCACATTTATTTGGTGCCTAAAGAATTATGTTTTCGTGTATACAGGGTGTTCGGCAGAACGTTGAACACACGAAAATGGCAGATACACTCACGAACTTCGGTAGTAAAAAAAAAAAAAAAAAAAGTTTGGGGCCTAGGTATTTTTTTTTTGGGCTGGGTAGGTAGCAGACGATCCCACCTATCTGCTATTTTCGTGTGTTCAACGTTCTGCCGAACACTCTGTATACCAAACTATATAATTTTCCTGCCCTTCTTGCTCGTAGAAGGTACATATGTTATCTAGGCATGACGCATTAACTGTGTCCAAATAAACTTTTTTCTTTCTTTATTTTCTTTCTTTCATTGAATAATACTGCTAAACTACATGACCTAAAGCGTGGTTACTGTCGGACTGCATAGAAAAGAAAGAGAAGCGCGATGACACAACGCTGGTAATTTATTGCAAAATATGAAGCAATAATCTATTTACAAAAAATCTATTGTTTGGAGTAAAAAATTTAAACACTTGTGCTTTAGTATGTTGCTTGTAGAATAATAAGCTTGTAATCTGACAAGAAATCAGAATGATTGTATGTATATTAGTATGGTTTTTATTGTAAAAATAAAGTTTTTAGAGGTATCTTCATGATTTTTTTTATCTATCGTATCAAATTTTTGTACCTATTATGTTTTCCACACACTATCTACCTAGCATATATCCTGAAAAATATCATATATTTTTCTGATTTTGTTTAGGTTCTGTAGTCGATCATATATTTTTATAGTTTCTAAAACTTGCGTTCTTTGCGCTTAGGTCCTGTAATCCCCTTAAATAAATTAATAACAACATCCAAGATTTAATCCTTAAGCCGTTGCGTATTCCTGGACCTGGCCTTGAGTGTATTTATATTATTTATATACGAATATTTTTAATAAAATAGAAAGATGAAGACTTGTAGAGATCCATCTCTTTAAGTCTTCATCTTTGAAGATTTGAAGAGGTGGATGGGAGGATAAGTGCCTACCGCTTTTAAACTTTAATAAAAAGCTCTTAACAGACCCTCGAGACGTTTGTGTTGGTAAAACTAAAGCCATTCCTAGTATTTATATTACACTAAGCATTCATATATGCTGTTACCTCCAAAAGGCACTTTATACATTATACGCATTGAAATCGGTATGACTAAAGTATTCAATTAAATTAAAATTTATTGCAATCCAATTTTCTCCAGGTTTCGGCAGTGCCCCAGTAAAATCAGAGTTCCGTCTACGTACTACACCCGACGTACTACACCCTTTTTTACGAAGCAACTAAGATTATACTTTTTTCAAAAAGAATTCATATGGTTTCTCCCCAAAGCCAGCATTGGCAATAAAATCAAGATAATAAAACAATAATACAGCTACCCCGATGTTTCTGTAGGTAATCATAATAATGATGCCACGACCCGAGTGATTCACCCGATGTTATTCCGTGCCTGGCTTCTCAATGTTGCCATACATATTGTACGAAGACTATGCTGTAAGTGAAATTTTATGGTCCTGAAGTGGAAAATACTTTTACTATTGATTGGGGTTAGCCTTGAACCGTCCTGTTTCTGAAAGGGTAGACAGATGTATGGCATGCACTCGTATTTTGAACCATGATGCTGTATTTGTCTCGCTTCTGTCTTTTTAAGGGTAATACTTTTACATTAGGGAGGTTATTATTCAGTACTTCGAGACATCGCCATGTGGTTGGTCGACTGTTCACCAGACCAGAGGGCTGGCCTATTTTTTTGGTCAAAGAATCAGCATCGCCATACATTCATATAACGTGGCAATGCTGTCAGCCTTTTGGACACGTTGCCTATTGACAGCGATACGGACGAATGTTTTATGCTCTTTGATTATTTATATACTTACATACTTGTACAGTCCGAGTTCGTTAATATATTGGCAGTGACAAAGTTTCACAATATTATAAGCGTTAAAATGATCATATAGGTTTAAATAATTTATTCTCATTAAAGACAAAGAAGCCACTTACATGAGAACAGAATTCAGTAAACTTATTTTAGGTAGGTAACCGTCACCAAAGTATATGTATAAAATTATTCTATATTCATTCAGCAGTTCAATTTTCAACCATTAAAGTACTTTGGAGGACGTTAGTCAAGGCAGTTTTCAATTATGTGTTTGCAATATAAATAGTTTTATACAAACTTAGACATAAATAATCTGTTAACATACATAAATGTATGTTAACTGATCTGTTAACATACATATAATATACAAATAATCTGTTAACATACATTTATGTATGTTAACAGATTATTTATGTCTAAGTTTGTATAAAACTATTTATATTGCAAACACATAATTGAAAACCGCCTTGACTAACGTCCTCCAAAGTACTTTAATGGTTGAAAATTGAACTGCTGAATGAATATAGAATAATTTTATACATATACTTTGGTGACGGTTACCTACCTAAAATAAGTTTACTGAATTCTGTTCTCATGTAAGTGGCTTCTTTGTCTTTAATGAGAATAAATTATTTAAACCTATATGATCATTTTAACGCTTATAATATTGTGAAACTTTGTCACTGCCAATATATTAACGAACTCGGACTAAAGTTTCAAAATAGGTATTATAAGCGTCAAAATGACAAATAATACCTATTTTAACCCTTATAATATTTTGAAACTTTGTCACTGCCAATATATTAATGAACTCGACTGTACATATTATTATTATTATTTTATGACTGTTAGCTTTTTAAATTATGTAAATATGTCTAAGTAAATAAATATATGATCAGTTGAAAAAAATTACGGGCAGAAATGTAATTTTTCAGCGGTTGGTACGTTATTGTGACAGTAAAACATGAAAAGAAAATTGGTCGGTTACTACATCCTATAATGTCAGTATCTAAAAAAAAAATATTATATGTAGTGTAATAAATGGGCAGTAAAAAGTTTGGAATAAGAAGTAACAATGTTGGAATGGGCAGTTAGATAAATAGAACCAACAATTCATAGGTTAGGTTAGAACTGTGACAAACACGCACTTCCAAGTTAGATTTCTCATAGACTGATTCCGATTTGTTAACTGCCCACACGTAACTGCCCGTTCAGTCATTTTGTAATTTACATTTAAATATTTGTTATGACTAATTTTTAGATAGTTTACTGCTGTTTTTACTGCCAAACTTATTAATAAACATGCATTTTATTTACCAAAGCTACAATAAACCGCTGCCGCTTTAGATCAGTGCAGAGTATTATAATATTTTTGTAAAACATACACTACACTCATTATAGCTATGCGTGGTCATAAACTCTTTCACGACCATTTCTAAAGTCAATTGAACCGTAATGAAAACTGAACGAAGCTGAAGCTGAACTGGTTCTATTTGGTGCAGCCGTGAGGCGCACAATATGTACTATTTTCATTTATTTTTTATTTTTTTGTGAATATTGTGTGCCTTCCTTAACCTGGGTCAAATAAACTTGTTTTCTTTCTTCCTGTTATCTTAGGTTGTAAATTTGTTATACAATACGTTTACTTACTCAATTGGGAATCCGTAGTAAGGGCACCAAATTGTCACTTCAGATCCCGCAACAGCTTTCACAGGGCTCATAGCCCTGATGTACGGCGGACCTATGTAAATCCAATAGTAATATTTGCTGAGCAATTCGTATATGTAACGCTACAATAATACTTATCTTTATTTATTTAGGATGGCAACACAAACATGAAATGTGTAAGTAACAACACTGTGGTAAGCAAAAATCACAATTTATGGCTAAGAGCTGAATAAAATAAGATTTGAGTGCTGTTTTGTTTGTGTATTTCTTTATTATGGTACAGTCCACTTCTACGATGTAGAACTTATCGAGAATAAAAGAAAAACAAAGCATTGATCGAAGCTATGCGGCATATAATATCGCTACACTAAAATAAATTGATATGGGGACATTTATAACTGATAGGATGACAATCTGTCAGTATTTTCTTCAGGGGTAAGCCAAGCAATTCTATTTATCACCAAAGATATCTTGAGATTGGTCGTAAATATAAACCTGATGAATCTGGTCATGCATAGAAATGTTGTTATCTTGTGGCTGATATTGTTTTTTCTTTATGTCATTGTAGTTTATGATGTGTTATATGACGTAAGTAAGTATGTTCAAAATAGTGTATTGTAATGGCACATTGAATGTCTCTTGTTAAACACTAATAAACTTAAACAAAATGTCAGCGTAATCTCGACAAATTCTATAATTCAAATTGCACTACCACCCCACAAAACAAAAGACAATTATCTAATCCCAAGTTTTTATAAAATAAATAATGATAAGTGTTACCGTAAACATTGAGTCGAGCAGCATGCGCGACGCTGCCGTGTGTGTTGGTAGCTCTGCACTCATACCGGCCACCGTGCTCAACCCTCCCGCTGCTGAGCGACAGAGTTGATAACACGTAGTTGCTGCCGGAGCCCAGCCCCGCGGGACCGTTCTCCCGGCCTTCCGTTATTATCGCCCTGCGATAACCGACCAAATAGAGAAGACATAATCTAAACATGAGTCCGAAATAAGGAAGCGCTAGATAGGTATCACGTTTTAGTTTGTCATAAAATATAATGATGTTGTTATCCTATATTGGAGCTTCCGTTTTTTCTATTTATGGAACCTGCTAAGGAAAATCATATAAAAGTTATGTTTATATAAGGTTTTCTTATCTAAACTCGCAAAACTGTAATCGACCTAAAATATTCCCACTGCTAAGGCACAGGCCTCCTCTCTGTGAGAGGGAGTGGATCATAATACAACACACGGGCCCAGTGCGGGTTTGGGAATGTCACATGTCTTCGAATTTTTGGTTCTAGGACGTGCCAGTTAGGTACCACACAATGTTTTACGAAACTTACCCATGATGTGTGGGTATAGGCTGTCCGTCTATCGACCATCGGAACCGAGGCGGTGGCTCACCAACCGCCGAGCATTTCAGCGCAACCTGAGCTCCCGGCTGCACGGCTTGTTCGATGAACGTATAAACCAACTCGGGACGGGAATCTACATAAATTGTTCGAATGAGAAAAAGTCACTGTGAACAAATAAAAAAAACCGTATGGAACGTACCTGGAGAGCGTTTTAACCTTTTTCGTTTGAACGAACGTAGCGTGCCGGCTTCTCGCACTAACGAGCATCGTGTAACTGAAATAAATATAACTAGATGAATGCAAAAAACACATTGCTTTGATGTTGGGACTTTGTCTGTGTGAATTGAATGTTGGGTACACCGTTTACATCGTGTTAAATTGCCTTTTACCTGCATCATTGCAGTGTGATTGTAAATAAACTTGAATATAGGAAGGAGTAATTTTTTATTAAAAAAAAAAAAACACTATTTACAAAGTGAAAAATTACTTTAAGGTGGAACTAGTCGCGAGCTGGAACTCACTGGTGGTAATAGCCAAAAAGCACGTTGTCTCACCTGACTTTGTGTCCGACAGAGATAGTATCAGTGATGAACAGTTAGACGTTAGTCTACATGCAAAACGTCTAGTTCTCACGCACAGAAATACCGTTCTAAACTGAAAGGCGCGTAAAATAATTCTAAAAGTGCTTTGGAAAATCAAGTTTTATGAAAAAACCACTGCATAACTCAATTACAAATAAAGTTTATTGAACTCTTCGATAACTGAGGTCTGTCAGTACCGACTTTGTTTTGAAGATTTTACAGTTCTTTTATTACGAAAAACTGAAAAACCAATCTTCGTTGGCTCATAACTTTTTAATGACTATTTTACTATTCTGTTTCCGTACAGATAAAATTAATAATAAGACAAAACGATATCAAGTTTAACTTTGGATGCACATTGTCAAACAGTGAAGTAATACTCTCCCGAAATTTTTATGGAAAAAATATCGACTAGTGGCACCTTAATTTCCCAAATGTGTCTTTGGTTTTGTATTTTCGTTTATTGCCACCGAATTCCAAAATTAAAGTTATTTTTCACTTTGTAGTGTTTATTTTTTGTGGTACCTATCCCACAAAAATTCGTATACCTTCACATGCTAAGTAATGACAGTAAGTTACTATAACATCATCAAGTGTACGTAAGTAAGTGGAAAAAATACGTATTATTGAAGATAACTCAATAACTACTCATCAGAAATTGACCAAATATACATGGGACTACCCTATGAGTATATACTTTTAAACAGAATACAGTTTTTTAATCGGTCAATAAATTACAGAGTTCTATTTTTTTTATACAACCGTATTGAGAACCTCCTTTTTTTGATGTCGGTTAAATATTAAACTTCTTTGCTTTTACTACGTTCCTTTTCACACAATATAGTTCTGTTATTTAGGCCATATTACCTACTTTAATTGTCTTTGCCGTAACTGGCAACATTTGTACGAAAGCGTGCAAATAATGGCATAATTGCACAGACAGTGCTTTGTTAGTCCCCTGAGGTTGTGGTACATGCGGCTACGGAACCCGTACGTAGCCCTGGATCGTCACGCTTGTTTCCTCTATGGAGTGAGCAGATGTAGTAGATTTAATGTGATATTGCCTTATTAATCTTATGCTCTGCTTTGGATAGCCTGTCTTATATAAGTACTCTAGTGATTCGTATACTTAGTTTTATCTATACTAATAATAAAGCTGAAGAGTTTGTTTGTTTGAACACGCTAATCTCTGAAACTTCCAGTCTGATTTGGTTTCTTTTTAAATTTGATAGCCCAATTCTTTAAGAAGGCTATTTAGCATCACGCTAGGACCCTTAGGAGCCAAGCAAAAAAAAAAAAGTCGGTATCAGGTGATGCGATGCCACAGGGTAGGTCGGAGTGTAAGAAATTTCACGCAGACGAAGTCGCGGGCAGAAACTAGTATTTATATATTTATATAGGTACTTACTAAATATCACATTGTTTTTGGCTTTATCCTGTTTGGATGTCAATAAGCTTGCCCGTGACTTGCCCGTATTACTTAATGCTGAAGGGTATTCAGTATATACCTTCGTAATACCTATATAAGTACCTCTTTGCCTATTCCAGCCAATTAGATTACCTACTTCACAAATATAAATTTCCGCGAAATTATTTGTAAGTACAACTTTTTGAGCACAAATTTATAATCATAATGATATTAGACAACAGATTCTAGAAAATGTAAGTAGGTTAACCGCTTTTTATTTTTTATAGTTGGCTATTCATCTCTGTAGAGTAGGGACGCTTTTCCCAACAGTGGGACTTTAACGGCTAAGTAATAATAATAATTCATATCTGTAATGGAATTTCCCCAGCTTTTGTAGGCGACGCTGTATATTCTCGATAAACAAGATCAAAATAGAATCACGTATTTTATGAGGGCATCCATAATTCGTAATCATATGAGATAGTAACACTCACTGTAGCCAGCCAGAATAGGCACACACTACACGCCTTGCTGAAAAATTCACTCAGCTCCGCGTTTTACTATCCGCATTCGTTCAGAATTTATAACACCGTAAATCGTAAAAGCGGGCAAAAAATTTACAGCCGTGTAGAATACTGAATCGCTGAGATAAACCGAAGCTCGATACCTTCCGCTATCTCTCTGCGCATAAATAGTCAACAAACTTTACGTACACTTAGATAACAGCTCTAAGTATACATATAATTAGGATTAAAATAATGTATGTTACACTTTTCGGGCTGTTAAACTAAAGCTTAACGTGTTCATGTAACGTTCTTGTGAAATCCACTGCTGAAATTACCTCGTTGCATAACAGCACGCAACGGATAGTCAGAAAATACACTTTACTTAAATAGGTTCTTTACATTGCTCCCTTGTCGACGAAAAATTCAAAGCGAAGCAAAGTAACACAATAGCCATGTTCCGATATTTGTTAAATACAGTTTCTGTTCTAACAGAATTCCTTTTTTATTAAATAATATATTGCTAACGTGTCGAAATTCAGCGGAAACGTTTGATCAAAGCAAAAATACAAATAGGTTATTCACAAAGCGAACGGGTATTGGCGAAAAAACCAACTAGCCTCATAGTTTCCCTCCTGTCTCATACCACTGGCCAGTGACACCCACTCCCACAAAGATGGATGCCAACGCGGGAAATATCTGGCGAACTATTCCAATTTGAAAAGTTTCCTTTTGGTAAAGCAACCGCACTTGGTTGGCGCGAAATGAACACGAAAAAATTGGGCCCACCAGCGGCCTTAGTACTTCAACAATGTGCAAATTGTGCGCCCAGCTAATCATTCTCCTTGTAAGGGGAGGCTTTTCTTTGTTTGTAAAGTTTTGCTTATTACTTGTCTTGTCTGATCGTACTGAAACTTTAGCAATGAACTACGTTCCTCGTTGTTATAGGAATATATAGGTAGAGCGTATCTCATCCGTAATGTATACGTACGCAAACAAAATCTGCGTAAAATAAAAGCCAGGACAAAATAACATGATTGTATTGACTATGTAAAATATTTTTTCAAAGAGTTTTGCCTACTACAGAAATATTTGAATATGTCTCGTGAAGACATTTTCCTGAATCTTTACATATAAATTCGCCGACGTACACAGATGCAGGCAAGCGTAAAATATTTATGACGGCGCAATACGTTTGAATCGATCGGGACATAAGAGCGACAACTTTTACCAAACCACATATAGCTCATATTTCTTTTTGCTTTAGAAGTAGGTTGATGCACGTACAACTTTATAGAACTGTTTACTACCTTGTAGTGTAGAGCGCATCGGTACATTAGCAACTGTCGTTGCTATGGTATAAAGCAGGTGCGAATTCACAGAAACGTAATTATTAGAGCAAAACCTGCAATTTAAACAAAACGAATTAACAACCAAACAAAGATTTCGTTAAAAAAATTATAATAGTAGAAAATTTTGATTAAGTGCATTGCAAAGTTAGAACCCACAATCATATGAATGGGTATAATTAAAATGTATAGGTACGAGTCTATGACAGCTATCCTTTATCCAAATTTAAAATACTAACCGCCAAAAAAGGCAGGAAACGTACTTGATTCCAATTGGCGTAAAAGTCAAATAAGTTAGGTGCAGGCTCAAACGAATGTTGAGTACATACGGCAGTCTGTCTGCATATAAAAAATTCCGCACGCCCAGTTTGTAGGTCAGAGAACGGGAGCGCCTACGTACTCGTACACAAATCACACGAATTTCGGCAGCCTCGGATCCCTGATATTTGTATTTGTATTGATCTGCCATATGCCACCGTCATTGCTGTTCTCTATGTAAATGTCACACAACTTGATGTGTCCAGAAATACATGCCGTTCCGATAAATCGTGTGCGCTGTGCTATGTCAAACAAATGATTAATAGGAAAAATCATTTGTTTGACATAGCACAGCGCACCAACCAGTTTATAGCTGTCCAATCTAGCTATTTTATATCTTTGCAATCAATCTGTGCTTTGCATTCGCGCTTCGCTCCAATATGTGATATCATATTTTATAATAAAAACGTTTTTGAACTTTATTGAACCAATTACTCGATTGTAACAAAACCTTTTAGTAAATTGTTCCGCATTTTGTTTTATCTCATATGACTGCGTTCTAGAATAACAATCGAACGATGGTGGCATAACTACGGGCATGTAAAATTAAATTATAATTGCTGGAATGTTAATAGGAATAATATAAAGGCTTTCAGACTATAGCGTATTGAACTGTGAGCGGATTGCTGGTCCGAACATATGGCTCTGCATTCCATTTAGAATCAATCGGCTGATGCTGTTTATACAAAAATACCTAGGTACGTATAAGGTATATTCAGCCAGCGTCAGTGGCTATTTGTGGAACTAAACATCGGAGGTTTTAATTAGAAATGCCGTTTCGTTTCAAAAGTTTGTCGGGAGCGACCCGTCGCGCCGCCTCCTAGGTATTCACTTGAAGCCAATTTGATTACTTCTTTTTCGGAATTTTGCTAACTTAGGGACGCTTTATAGTATTATACTTATTCTTAATCTGTTGAAGGCTTTTTAACCGACTTCAATAAAGGAGGAGGTTCCCAATTTGGATTTGTTTTTTTTCGTTTATATATATTTCTTATGTATGTTTGGGCATAACTTCGTCATTTCAAGAAAGATTTTCAAAATATATTTTTGTTCGAAAGAGGTTTATTCCGAAATGTTCCTATTTAAATTTTTTATAGATCTGATCATGAGTTTCGGATACAGACAACGGAACTCTTCAATAAATGCCAGCGAATCAACCGCGATTGCTGCTACCGCATGTGTATGCATTGTTTACGCAATCTCACAACATAACGTCACGCCTGTACCCTCCAAAGGGGTACGCAGATCTGTTCAGTATACCACGGTATACCCTCATTTCTGTCAAAATTGTTATTGAGGTGTCTCTAACCTTTTCAAGTAAATTCGGTCATAACTTTTTATTTATGAATTAATTTGTCATTTTGTTTTCCGAAATGGTCTCATTAAAATTTCGTAAAAATCTGTTGATGAATTTCGGAGACAGACAATGGAACTCTTCAATTATTAAAAGTCTATTTTTTGATAGCAAATCACTAGCGGTACTGTAAAG
This sequence comes from Globia sparganii, assembly GCA_949316385.1. Lineage (NCBI taxonomy): Eukaryota > Metazoa > Arthropoda > Insecta > Lepidoptera > Noctuidae > Globia > Globia sparganii. The sequence continues at coordinate 9,918,765 of OX438671.1, forward strand.
GGGGCCATGTAGAGTTTTATTTATTAACAGACTTCAAAAAAAGAAAGAGGTTCTCAATTCGGTTGATTTTTTTATGTTTGTTACCTCAAAACTCCGTTATTTAGAAGCCGATTTGCAAAATTCTTTTTGTAATGGACTAGCTTTTTCTCGCGGCCTCGCCCGCGTGGAGGTCCGAAATTATTCACAGAAAGTTCAACCTCCCATTTCACCCTCTTAAGGGTGGAATTTCGAAAAACTGGATACCTACTGTTCACAAAGAACACTCCCTCCAAATTTCATGGCTCTAGGACCAGCGTGCAGTGGTTTAGGCCGTGCGTTGATATATCAGTCAGTCAGGACTTTGATATATACAGGGTGAAATTGAAAACATGCGACAAATCGAAATGGGAGATTGCACTTATCATTAAGAACAACTTTTACTATGAGACCAAACCTGAAATCGTGAAAAATAATCAGCTGTTCCCTACATTTATGTTCGCATAATATAACTCGTCAAAATGTAGAGAACAGCTGATTTTATTTTCGCAATTGCAGCTTTGGTTCCTTAGTAAAAGTTGTTCATAATAATAAGTATAATCTCCCATTTCGCTTTGTCGAATGTTTTAAATATCAACCTGTACAGATACGGTATGCCTCAGGGGGTGGTCTCATATAAATTTTATTAACTTTGCTTGGCGAGTTTTTGAGTTAGCTTCAATAATACGATTTTTTCCACTTAGTTTTTATTGATGTTTTAATAACTTCCTGACACTGATATTTACGTATTTTTTTTTTTTTTTTGTGGTAGGTTGGTATAACAAAAAATTGAAAAATAAAAACTTTTTTATCGGACAACCGAATTCCAAAAAAAAAACACTACAAAGTGAAAAATAACTTTAATTTTGGAAATCGGGGTCAAAAACCAAAAATGCGGAACCAACGACACCGACTACCGGAATTTAAGTTATTTTTCAGTTTTTAGTGTTTTATTGGAAGTCGGTTGTTTTTTTCACATTATACCTCATATTTTGTTGTACATTATCCTTCTAAAGTAGTTTTTCGGAATTCCGTATACTGTACACCGGTACACTGTAGGTTCTCATAAAAAGTACTTAAGAAAAGATTCCTACCCAAAAATAATATTCTTCATAAGCAGTAACAAGTCAAAATGACCCATCAGCTTATATAATAAAAATAAACTAATAAGAAATTTTCGCACCAATTTCTTCAGAGCCTTATTTTTCTCAGTGAGTGACTGCGAAATTTATGAGCTTGCCCAACGCAATAAAATACCTGCGAGAAGAAAATGAAGGAGCAAATCGCAATATATTTGTTTCTTGGTGGCTAGAGGGAGACCGTTTTAGCCATCTGTGGGGGAAATATATTTTATGGGAATGTTCTACAGCTTATGAAATCCATTCGTTTCTTTTTAACAAACAGATACTTTTGAAATGAATTATTTTTATTTATATTACCTTTGGTTTGTAATACTTTCGGATTAAAAAGGTTCAAAATGAAAAAGTAAAACATGCTTTTGCTCTAATGTTTTAAAAGGTTTTCAATACCAAGTACTTGTTTTTTTTTTACAGTGTTATACTTTTTGAGTCACTTCAAAAACTTTGCATGAAACAAAGTTTTTATGACATAAAAAGTTTTTGAGAATGACACAGAAAGTGTAACTATGAAAAACGGAAAAAGCATATTATTGAACGGTGTCTATTTTCTAAAATTACACCAAAAAAAAACTGTTTATTAATAAAATTACGTCAGGTTTACAGAATAAAACAATGAGCTACATGAAAACTGCTTGTGATTCAACACGAAGTCACCCCCGATCTACCGGGACCACCTCTCTTCCTCGAATATTAAGAGAAAGCTCATTAGTTACGCTTTCGAGGAAATGCCGAGAGAATAGACATCATGAGTTACTAACAATCGTATAAAAATAAATTATCTTGTTATTGAAACATCTTCGTTAAGGATTTGTTAAGCCTTATTATGTATTCAAGCAACAAGTAGGTAGATATAGTATGTTACTTACCTACACGTCTTATTTGGTAAACAAACACGATATGGAAATTACGAGATTTTGAAAATCGCATGGATATCTTTGTAAGAAACGATATGAATAATTACATCAAAAACTGCTGACTGGCTACATAAATCAACTAGGGCCGATTTTACAAACGTCGTATGAATTTTATCTGAAGAATAAATATGGCGATTTCATATACAGTGTCAAATTTAATTAGCTAGCGAAACTCCGCAGACGTTATAGGTATCAATAAAATAAAAATGATTTGATTATAAATATTAAATTAATCGAAATCATTTTGTTTTATCATGTTGAGATATCGATATCCATCACGTCTCTGAAGTTTCGCTAGCTAATTTAATTTGGCCCCGTATATCATATACAAAAGTTATCAAACCGCAATTTTTATGCCTCAGAAAGTAAAACACATTAATTTTCTCAAAATCAAAACAGTAGGTACGCCATAATATCGTAATAAATCAAGCTCAAAAAGTTATATTTACTTTACATACGTTATTGTATAATTATACATGTACTATACATATAAATACAAACTATAAGTAAAGTATAGGCTATGCAAATATACATAGGTATATGTACCTTGAATGTTTTATCACGACAGGCAGACCCCTTCGAGAGATCATAAATTTTTTGTCTACGTTGAGCCCACAATTGTATTTGCTCGACTGTATATTGTTTTGTATAAACAACTTCTGGATTTGTGAATTTATGATTATCACTTTGAGATTAGCAGATAGATCGTCTGTTCTTAAAAACAATTAATGGTTATTACCATAATAATCAAGCATATTTTATTTATGAGGCTTAAAAACATAATATTTTACAGACCGAGCACTGAAATGAAATGTTTAGTTCGGTTAGTAGATCTTTGACACTTTACACGTCAATATTTTGAAACTAAATGGCACTGGCATTTCCTAGCTGACTGATCCCTAAGAAGAAATACCGAAACAAACTCAGAGGTCAAGTCCAGACATTATATAATTAGGATTCTTTTTCCTTTTTTTTTTATTTTATTTATGTGAGTCTAACGGTTTGTCGAAATTCAGTTAGTAAGTCCGGTACGCAGCTCATGAATGCCGTTGTGGAAATTGTTAACCTCTAGTCAGAAAGGTGGAGGAAGGGCTCGTGGCTAAATAATACCAGCTGCACGGGTCGATCGAAGGTTAAGCTACGCATGTCGCAGTCGGTTCGTGGATGGGTGACCATCCATTATATATCGAAACCCCTCCGTGACTCAGAAAGCACGTTAAGCCGTTGGTTCCGGCTGTCATTCGTAGGTAGACTGACGTTACGCGGAGGCGGATAAGTAAGTGATTGTGGTTGTAATGGCAATCTTATCATTTTTGTTTTTTTTTAGGTTTTTATATTTTATGTTTTATTTATCTTTTTAATAGGTTTTTTATAAGTATTTTATAAATATGAGGACATTGTAGGCCTTGTAGACTTTATATCTGTAGACATTTTTTTATTTTATTAAGTACCTAGTACTTGTTCACAGGCCTACGCTGTCCTCCCATACCTACTTTAATTTGAAAACATTGTAAAAGCCAATTATCTTTTAAAGAGTAACCGTGGAGTTTCTTGCTGGCTCTTCTCCATAGGAAACGACCAATTAGAACCGTGCACCTAGCTTCTGACGTTTCTTAGGTGCCCATGTAAATGTATGTGAAATAAAATATTTTGATTTTGATTAAGTCAGCAAAGTGGTAGCGGTGCTGATCACTCAACAGCGGACTTACCTACATTAAAGTATCGTACAACGTTAATCTAATTACATAAATTTTAACTGCTGCTGTAAATAAGCAACTACAATCAAATTAAAACGGTTTAGCTTGCAACTGATTCAGAGCATAAACACTACATACACATAGGAATAAATTTTCGGACCATAATTGGATTATTTGCATAAATTAAATAACATTTAGTCGCTCACAATATTTTCGGGTTGTGTTCAGTTTATTTATGATCCCAATCAAATATACTGGAAAATCAATTTCGTAATGGGTAGGTATGTGGGCGTTTAATTGGTAACAACGATGATAAATGTGATTCATTATTATTTCCTTTATTTCATCATATACATATACTCGTACTTTACCTATATGTTTAAATATTAGATGATAAAAAACATTTAAAAATAGTAGCCCACCGGTATCGAGAACAGGATCCAAGCTACCGGCGGCGATTAGGGCACCAGAGAGTGTGTACCTCCTAACAATGCGAGCCGTGTCTAGAAGTAACGCTTTCTGATTCAAGTACTTGATCCAGCTGCCCAACGAGATCCTCTTCAGGTTTTAGTCGAGCCTCTACACTATTAAGCCATTGGCTGTTACGACTATCGGCACAATGATTGCTGAATCCACACCCCATATATTACAGCCTCGCGAGCCAAGTCAAGATATTCAGTTTTATTCATTACTAGCTTTTGCCCGCGACTTCGTCCGCGTGGAATAATGACTTCCGGAAAAAAACAATTTATCCCCCTTTTCTCCCCGTTGGGAGGGATTTTCTTAAAATCCTCTCTTAGTGGTAGCCTACTCCTCCCAAAAAACACACATGCCAAATTTCAGCTCTCTACTGCCAGTAGTTTCGGCTGTGCGTTGTCTGTCAGTCACTCAGTAACGGAAGAGTTTTATACGAAAGAAAGAAAAGAAAAGAAAGAACTGCTAACCCGGGAAAGACCGACGTACAACTGACCATGTGAGAAACAACTGACACTGAGATCTAGTCCAGCAACACGAAAAGTCTGCCCTTGAGCCTTATTAATTGTCATTGCATAACACACCGATACTGGAAATTGCGTTCTTTTAAATTGGAATATTGTATGAAGTTCGCGTTTGGATCCCCCGCCCTTTTATACCTCCCGCAGCGAGCCGCGTCGAGCGCGGCGACCGTTACACAAAAATCCTACTAATATTATAAATGCGAAAGTTTGTATGTATGGATGTATGGATGTTTGTTACTCTTTCACGCGAAAACTACTGAACGGATTTTGATGAAACTTTACAGTAATATAGCTTATACATCAGAATAACACATAGGATACTTTTTATCCCGATATTCCCACGGGATCAAAACTTACGCGGGTGAAACCGCGGGGCGCAGCTAGTAATCCATAAAGCATGATTCAGTATTCACGCGCGATGGCTTATTAGCGTATTTCATGTATAACTTTGGTGTTTCTGTGCCGATTTCTATGATTCTTTTTTATTAAAGAGGTAATAATGTTAACATTTTTTAATTAGGGATGAGTGAGAGTGTTATAAACGTAAGAGTAGACAAATATAATCAGAAAGCTCCGAACTGCTAAGCTATCGGGGGTTACACGTGTTATTGTGAGTCAACCATAAAAGATAGACATTTGCTGTCGTGGAATATTTTTTATATACACACACGTGAACATTTCTGTCATACATGATTTCTGTTATAGCTTTAAACATTAAGGCTCCACACGCGACGGAAGCTTAAAAAATGGAGTATGTTCTCCTGTTTTCCCAACATTTCCCTTCACTGCTCTGCTCCTATTGATCGTAGCGTGATGAAAAGTATACTATAACCTGCCCAGAAGTATGAAGAACAATTGTACCAAGTTTCGTTGAAATCCGTCGAGTGGTTTTTGTTTCTATAACGAACATACAGACAGACAGACAGACAGACAGACAGACAAAAATTTTACTGATTGCATTTTTGGCGTCAGTATCGATCACTAATCACCCGCTGAAAGTTATTTTGGAAATATATTTCATGTACAGAATTGACCTCTCTACAGATTTATTATAAGTATAGAAGATATAGATTATTACAAAAACATTCTCGTATGTCAACTTAGACTCTAAAGTTGACATAGGAGGATATTTTTGTAAGTCTTATGGGCAGGTTTCTACCCACACAAACATCAAGTCAAAGACCAAGCCACTGATTAATTGGTTACACAGGAAAGAATATAGAACAAATATTTTCTGAAACGACCAATCCAATCTAGAAAAATAATCTCGACCGTCCTTTTTATTCAGTATTTCCATTACCAGCCTGTTCTTAAGACCTATATCATATACAGAAAAATAATAATTAGTAATATCCAGTAGGGGCATACCATACATGTTTTAATGTACGGTCACCAAAGGAGATAAGTAACCGGGTCGTCGGATATACACACATCAAAAGTGTCTAGGGATCAACATATATTTTTGCAATAACTTTTCTCCTGATTGATATTAATTAAAATTTTCTTTAAGGATTCATCAAATAAAGTGTTTTCGTTTGTCACAGTAACGATAAACCAAGTCACCTTTGCATTAATAAAGAAATTTGCCATTTTCCTAATAAAGGGATTTTTGACATTTGAACCACTAACACAAAAGTTCGAAAAAAAGACTGAAATAACAGTTTTCTCTAAAATTTTATTGGGTAACTTAAACAATTAATAATCCGTGTTTCTACCGCGAACACTAACAACACAAGAACATCGGTTTGGCATACTCAAAATGAGTTCATCCAAATCACGCTGTGGAATGGCCGCCCATGTTCGTTGCAACAACAAAAAAAGGTCTTCTTGCGACTGGATACCCTCCATATTCGGCAGAGCTCTTCTCTGTAGCATATCCCATGCATGCTCAATCGGGTTCAAGTCTGGCGACTGAGCAGGCCAGGGCAGGACATTGATGTTAGCTGCGGCGAGAGTCTGTCTTACAACTCTTGCGGTGTGCGGTCGTGCATTATCATGCATTAACTGAAATAAGGGACCGATTTGCACTTGTAGAGGAACGATGACGTCTGATACAATCGTCTCAGCATAAATTTGAGCGTTGAGGTTACCTCTGATCCAAATCAACTCAGTTCTTCCGCCGATCCAAATACCCGCCCATACCATGATGGTTCCACCACTATAAGGATGGACTTCCTGGCAGGATTTTAATCGCTGTTGGCGTCCAGGGGTTCTCCAGTGTCGTATACGTCTTGTATCCGGTCTCATACCAAAACGAGACTCATCAGAAAAGCACACGAAACGCCATTGTTCTTCTGCCCAATTTCTGTGTTCAAGAGCCCATTGATATCGAATCCTACGATTGTGCATTGCTATAGGTGGTACCCGTAGCGGTCTTCGGGAATGAAGGTTCACTTCATGCAAGCGGTTTCTGACTGTTTGGTCGCTAATTAAGTTCCCTGAAGAGTGATGAAGCCTCACGGCTAACATCATAGCGGTTATTGTTGGAGCTCTTCGAGTTAAGATTTGAATGTATCGGTCTTGTCTCCGTGTGGTGCAGCGATACCGTCCTCCATGGCGCTCAGCCACGGTACCAGTGCTTCGGTAACGTGTCCAAAGTCGACTGATAACACTCTGACTTGTATTCAGAGCTAAAGCCACAGTACGTTGCCGGGAACCAGCTTCTATCATTCCCACGGCTCTGAGCATTTCTTCCCTGCTTAAATCGCCGCTCCATAATAACGTTGGTTTTAATCAGTAGTAGGGAAACAGTAGCACTAATAATGTCTTCAATGCGTTGTAAGTTTTTATAGGGAAAATATTGACAGCTGATTTTCATCTTTTACTCGAATTTGATTCACAGTTCCTGATTCAAATTATGAAATGCACCAAAAAGGATCCATATAAAGTTATAAAATCATAAATTTATTACAAAGCCACATCTCAATCTCAAGAAATCCGCATAAAAATGCTTGATCCCTAGACACTTTTGATGTGTGTAGTTGAAGATTAGTAAAAAACCGATGGATGTTTTCGAATGAAATTGAATTAGATAAATTTATGTAATTTAACTTAAAGGCTATTAAATGAATAAACGTATACTTAGTTACCTAACTTCTAAAATAATTTTGGAACAATTAAATAAGTTAAGTCATAATTAAACAAATAAAAACAAGGACAATCAAACAAAACAAACACAACAACATGAAAACAATTAGTCAAATAACCCGCCCCTAACTGTTCCCGGCGCAAAGGTGCCCAAAACGCTTGCTGCATTGCCACGTTGGATAGCAATGGCTAACCTTTGCACCAAAAACGAGCCGGAGCGGGAGTCACCCGTTTTGTTACAGAGCCTGCGCCCTATCTCACAAATGAGCCTCTTGGCCTCAATGCCCCAACCACCCAAGGTCTCCACGGCAATGGGCACAAAATGGTATCGGTCCGCCAACGGCGCGTACTTCACCCTCTTCCTCTCGGCGGCGGCTTCCGCTGCCGCTGACGGAGAGAGGATGGTACGACCAAGGTGGCTGGCGGCAACAGTGCTGACGCAATTCGCGTCCCATATCAGGCACTTACCGCTACTCCAAGGCACCAGGGTCAGCCCGTCCGGCCTCTTGCCGTCAGTCCTGCACAGACCCGGAGGCTCCAGCACGCAGGGGACGTCTGCCGACACAAATGCTCTCCGAATAATATCGTTGAGTGCATGGTGACGCGGGAACCTCCCCGAGCAACGACGACAACTCAAAGCGTGATAACCATCGGCCTCCACCATGGAACCGCAGGTGCATCTGTGGGGTTCACACACCTTGCAGCCCAGGCGGAGGGCCACCGCCACACGCAAAGAGTCATCATCAAGAAATGTGCCCAGGTGAGGCGAAGGAAGCGCGTGCAACCATGCCCCCGATTCCGGCTGCGATACGGCCCTGAGTCTGGCCAAATCAGCCCCCGAGGAACCCACCAACATCTGTTCCTGGACCAGCTTAGACGTGACGTCGTCCCAAGCGCGCTGAACATGCGTCGCGTCAGGGCTTGCTGCCCCCCTGTTGAGGACAGACCAAGCTGACCCGGCATCCAACATAAATGGAATGTGTGCCCCGTCACCACTGGAATTCAGAATTACAGTGACGAGGTCAGCCACCCCATGTGTCGACGCCAGGAAAGCCGGCAGGCCCACATCATGCACGCACCGCACCCCAAGACCCCCGTAACGAACAGGAAGAGCCGCCTGCCTCCACTGTGCATCATCATAGATAAATTAACTGTTTGATTTCTATTAACTAAATTCAATTTTATTCGAAAATATCCATCGGTTTCTTAATAAAATTCAACTACATATATCCGAAGACCCTGGTTACTTATCTCCTTTGTTGACCATACTCCACCATAACTTATTAAAAACTCACTACATTGAATTTGCCAATCTCCAAAACGATGACATAATATGACGCCTGTAATCCACGAAGGCTTAGGCAGAGGTGTACCTATAGCACATCCATATTACGCCAGTGTTGTTTAAATCCCACGTTATAGGGGGCGAGATGAATGCCATCAACCGGGCACAAACTCAACTGAAACTCAGACTCCCGGCTGCTAATGAGAAATTTCTGACGTAAAAACCCAATAACACTTTGCTCGACTTGTGAATAAAACCCAAGACCTGCTCGGTAGTTCTTGCAATCACTAGACCAACGAGGCGGAACCATTTCATAATAGTTAGTATTCCTTTTTAAGTTTCCGCTCTTTTTTAGTAGTACACTTTTCTTCATTTGAAAAGACTAACAACAACAATATCTTGTGATAAACCGCGACAGTGGAGTAACAAATGCACTAAGTTACCTACCCCTGCCCTGTTATCATCTGCGGGCCCCACCCCCCGCGGCTAACATTTATATTTATAGCCTGTCTTATTATGAGGCCACGGCTATATTTCCTGGCTGTCGGCTTGCGGTACGCTTCATAATAGTTTTTAGTGTCCGTCTAGCATTTTTATGTTGGTGTTGCAACATTTTGTAACTGATTCGAGTTTTCTTGACGGAATTTTGTAATGTTGATGATATAATAAACTTTAGGGATGTCAATCTTCGCTTTTATTCAGAATTAAAATGAAATGTTCATGAATACTTAAATCTAGGTAGGTACAAAAAATGAAAATGAAATGGTATTCATTGGCAAGCGCATTACTTGAGAAAGGTTGGTCCGATTCAGCAATTGTTTTTTCTAAAATGTTTGTAATAGATAGTCCGAGCTAGGTATTTTGTAAAATTAGAAATTTTTAAAATTCGGGAAAAGCTGAACGTCTTTTTTTTATGGAATTTTTGTATGAACTATTGAAATTTGTACAGAACATAATCTGTTGGGACATTGATTGATACTTTTTTTTTATTCTATGGATGGGAAAACTAGTCTATACATATAATAAATCTGTAGAAAAGTCATTTTTGTACATTGAAGAAATTGAAACAAAAAATAGCCAGCGTGTGAAAAGATAAGTAACAGAACCCATTTCCATCATTTTTGAAATTTTTGTCTGTTTGTCTGTTTGTCTGTTTGTTTGTGCGCACATCACGTAAAATCTACGAATTCAATGCTGACAATGTTTATATACAAAAATTATACGCAACTTGAGGTTTAACTTAGTTTTTGTTTCATCGAAATCGGTTCACTCTATCAAAAGATATGATTAATTTAGTGAGTTCAAGAAGTAAAATATTACGTTACGCAATTAAGTATAGTACTTGCAACGACATCTTAAGACTAAAAATAGAACTAATGTTGATAGTTGAAATCTAAATCCGATAGATGGCGTTGTGCAAATGACGTCATTTTCTGAATCGCGGTGTTAAGATTTTCCGCGCGAGGATGACGTCCACCGTGTTTACTAGGCAAATTGGGTTTCGTTAGGTGTCTTAAAAGTTCTTGCGTGTGTCGTAAAAGTTCTTTGGTTGCTTGGTTTATCGATTTTCTAAATTGGTCGAAAAAAAAGTATTTGCTTATCTTATTGGTTTCGTTTGGTCAACTTTGGTCATTGGTTTGAAGTACGAAGTAAAGATTGTATTTGATTTACTTCGTAGTTTGAATCCAATAGTGCCAATCGTTATACAGTAAGTTAGTGTTGCCAATTCGTTGAGTCACGACCACGAACAGACGATACGTTGTCACACTAGACTGTTCGACGCACCGTTCTTTTAAGTTTGTAGGCTATTCAGTCATAAGTGTTGTTAGTTTTGTTTATTGCTTTAATTTTCCTTGAAAATGCCTCAAAGAAAAAAAACTAACCTTTCGCTGCGTAGCCGAAATGCGAAAAGGATGAGACTTTGTAGGTCTCAGGAATCGGAAGAAGATCGTGAAGCACGGTTATCTGCTAACCGAGAGCACATCGCTCTTTCACGTGAATCGGAAACGTTCACCGAAAGGGAGTCACGTTTAAGTTCACAAAGAACACGGACCGCGACTTTGCGGTCTCAAGAGAGTATCCAGGAACGCGAAGACCGGCTGTCTGCTGATCGGGAGCGCCACTCTCTCTCACGTGAGTCAGAGACATTCACAGAAAGGGAGTCGCGCTTAAGTTCGCAAAGAACTCGGACCGCGACTTTGCGTTCTCAAGAGAATATCCAGGAACGCGAAGTTCGGCTGTCTGCTGATCGGGAGCGCCAGTCTCTCTCACGCGAGTCAGAGACTTTCACAGAAAGGGAGTCGCGCTTAAGTTCGCAAAGAACTCGGACCGCGACTTTGCGTTCTCAAGAGAATATCCAGGAACGCGAAGTTCGGCTGTCTGCTGATCGGGAGCGCCAGTCTCTCTCACGCGAGTCAGAGACTTTCACAGAAAGGGAGTCGCGCTTAAGTTCGCAAAGAACTCGGACCGCGACTTTGCGTTCTCAAGAGAGTATCGAGGAACGCCAAGCACGTCTGTCATCTGACCGAGAGCGACACGCTCTCTCGCGCGAGTCTGAATCTCTCTCCCAAAGAGAAGAACGATTACAAATAGCTAGACATAACTATGTAGGTGTACAAAGAAACAATGAAAGTTATCTTGCATCTGAAAGGGAAAGAATAGATGAACTAAGACGAGCAGAAACAGCAGAACAACGTCAATCTCGCCTAGAAATAGAACGAGCTCGATACCATATGAATAGAGAAACAAATAGCGGAGCTGATGAGTCCATGGAAAATGACGATGCAAATATTTTATTACCTTGGGACAATAGGGAAAAATCAGGGTTCACATATTCGTCTAGAATTAATTATGCTGGCTTTACTTTCGTGGGTGACATGAGAGAAATTTGTAATTTTTGTCATGCTTTGAAATGGAGGAAAGAGACAGATGGAATGTGCTGCTCAAATGGAAAAATTGTTCTTCCAAATTTCCAAGATCCACCACACTTACTTAAAAGTCTCCTGAATGGCGATCATCCCCAGTCGAACCGTTTTTTGGATAATATTCGTTTATATAACAGTGCTTTCCAAATGACTTCCTTTGGGGCAAAACAAATAACGGAAGGACCGTTCATGCCAACCTTCAAAGTACAAGGTCAAGTTTATCACCTTATTGGATCTTTGCTGCCAGAAAATGAACCCAAATTTCTCCAAATTTATTTTGTATCCGATTACACGCAACAGCTCAATGTTAGAAATCACAATTTTCCCCAGCTCAATGCTGAGCTTTTGGGTCAACTTCAAGAATTGCTGCATCACGTTAACCAGTACGTTCGTGAATTCAAAGCTGCATTGGAGTCAATTCCACAAGGCAGCAATGATTTCAAAATTGTTATAAGTGCCGATAGACGTCCTGTGGGTGAACACCGTGGAAGACACAATGCACCCGTCGCAGATGAAGTTGCAGTTGTTTTAGTCGACCAGGAGTGTGAGAGACGTGATATCGTGTTGCGTACACGCGACGATCGCCTTCAACGCATTTTGGAAACCCACCGAGCTTACGACGCCCTGCAATATCCACTAATTTATTGTCATGGTGAAGATGGGTACAATTTTGGGCTGTACCAAGTGAACCCTACTACGAGAGTCACTAATTATCAAAAAAAAATATCTGCTCAACAATACTATTCCTACCTTTTACAAATAAGGCAAAACAGTTTCGTATATTTGCAACGATTTCGTGGTTTGTTCAGCCAATTTATTGTGGACATGTACGCAAAAATAGAAACTGAACGTTTAGTGTATATTCGCACTAACCAGCGACGGTTACGCGCTGAAGAATACGTGCACTTGCGGGACGCCATGCAATCAGATAATAACGTCGAAAACTTGGGTCGATTGGTTATTTTGCCATCCAGTTTCACAGGTGGTCCGCGGTATATGCACGAACGAACGCAAGATGCTTTTTGTTACGTCCGTAAATACGGCCGGCCGGACCTTTTTATAACATTTACAACAAATCCAAAGTGGACGGAGATTTGCCAGGCACTTCTCACAGGACAGGCGTCATACGACAGACATGACATTATTGCTAGGATTTTTCATTTTAAACTCAAAGTCTTGATTAATCTACTTACAAAGGAGAAAGTTTTCGGTTCAACTCTTTGTTTTATGTATAGCGTCGAGTGGCAAAAGCGTGGTTTACCCCACGCGCACATTCTTCTGTGGCTGGAAGAAAAAATTCGTCCCGATGCTATAGACAGTGTCATAAGTGCAGAATTTCCGGACTATAATGCAGATCCGATTTTGCATGACATAGTAAAAACACATATGGTTCACGGGCCATGTGGCCTCTTAAACAGGGAATCACCGTGCATGAAAGATGGTCAATGCTCAAAAAAATACCCCAGAGCACTGAAAGAACTAACTATGGCTGGGGAAAATGGGTATCCGCAATACCGGCGAAGATCACCGTCACAAGGTGGTTTCACAGCTACTGTCAGATTCCGTGGACAAGAAATAATTCTAAATAATAGTTGGGTGGTACCGTATTCTCCAGTTTTGTCAAACGCTTTTCAAGCACACATTAATGTTGAAATTTGTAATAGCGTCGAATCTATAAAATATATATGTAAATATGTTAATAAAGGTAGTGATCAAGCCATGATAGCACTAAGAAATAACAACCAATTTGATGAAGTGACAAGGTATCAATCTGGCCGATACATAAGCTCTTCGGAGGCAGTTTGGCGCATTTTGAGTTTCCCTATTCATGAAAGGTATCCGCCAGTCATCCATCTTGACGTGCACCTGGAAGGCGGGCAGCGAGTTTACTTTCAGCCAGAAAATGTGGCAGAAAGAATGAACAACCCAAGACAAACCACCTTGCTCGCATTCTTTCGCCTTTGCGAAAGAGACAATTTCGCTAAGTCTCTGTTGTACAATGAAGTGCCACATTATTATACTTATAACAAGCAGCAAGGTGTTTTTAATCGCAGGAGACGTGGAACTGCTGTAGAAGGCGAGTCCGGCATTTTTAAAGAACACGTGATTGGAAGAGTATACACGGTGCACCCAAATAATGCAGAGTGTTATTATTTACGCCTTCTTCTTCACACAGTGCGAGGACCTACTTCTTTTGCTGAGCTCCGCAAAGTGGACGATATAGAATATCCCACATTTCAAGCTGCTTGCCGCGCACGGCATTTATTAGATGGCGATCAGCATTGGGATGATGCTTTAGCCGAAGCATGCGTCAGTGATAGTCCACATCGTTTGCGCCATTTATTTGCCATTTTGTTGACATTTTGTGGCCTATCGGACGCTGGGCAGTTGTGGCAAAAATATAAAGACGCGTTTGCCGAAGATTTTTTGAGACAGCAAAATATAAATAGTGAAACTTCTGACCAAGTACGTGAAAGCTGCCATAATAGGGCTTTGCTGGCTATACAAGATATAGTTACAAGTATAGGAGGGAACCCCCTCAGTCAATACGGCTTGCCGACACCGACAGTTGGTGGGGAACGAATTAATAGGGAGTATACATCTGAAATAAATTACAACCCCGAAGAGTTAGCAGAAATATTGCGAAATGGCTGTTCAAATTTGACGTCAGAACAACGTCAAATCTTTGATAGAGTATGCTGTAGTGTAGAACATTCATTAGGAGAAATGCTGTTTTTAGATGCACCTGGTGGAACAGGTAAAACTTTCCTCACTAAAGTTATCTTGGCTCAAATAAGGAGCCAAAACAAAATTGCCCTTGCCGTCGCTTCCTCAGGAATAGCTGCCACTTTATTACCAGGAGGAAAAACTGCACATACAACATTTAAAATACCAATCGACTTGGACCGCACAGAAAACCCTGTTTGCAACGTGTCTCGCAATAGTTATAAAGCAAGGGTTTTACGCGATTGCGCCCTTATCGTTTGGGACGAGTGTACGATGGCAAATCGTAAAGCTGTGGAAGCTGTAGATAGAACGTTGCGAGATATAAGACAAAATGACCGACCGATGGGAGGCTTAACGGTGCTATTCTGTGGAGACTTCAGGCAGACACTCCCTATAATACCCAGAGGAACGAGGGCCGATGAAATAGGTGCCTGTTTAAAGAGCTCTATTTTATGGCGTAGTGTCATATTAACTAATTTGAGCTTTAATATGCGAGCATATTTGGGAGGTGACGCAAACGCGCAGGTTTTCTCAAATTTACTACTTCAAATTGGTAACGGCACATACCCGACTCAAGAAGGAGGTAAAGTAACTTTAGTCGAAAGCCTGTGTTCTTCTGTTGCCTCACAGCAGGAACTCATTTCCTCTGTATACGGAGATCCATCAGAGATCTCGAACCATGACGCTGCTTGGCTATGCCAACGAGCTATTTTGGCACCTCGCAACGACCAAGCAGCAGCAATAAATTCTCAAATATTGGTACATGTTTCTGGAGAAAGTAGGGAATATTTATCTATTAACACGGTTTTAGAAGAAGGAGATGCCACCCACTATCCAGTAGAGTTTTTAGACTCTCTAAATACACCAGGTCTTCCAGCACACAAAATTTATTTAAAAGTCGGAGTACCAATCATTCTACTCAGAAATTTAAGCCCACCAAAACTATGCAATGGAACTCGGTTGAGAGTAACAAATCTCCAACGAAATGTCATCGAAGCCGAAATCTTAACAGGTTGCGGCTCCGGTGATGTTGTTTTCATTCCCAGGATACCCATTATCCCCAATAATTTTCCGTTTACTTTCAAACGTGTGCAATTTCCTGTAAGCCTCTGTTACGCTATGACTATTAATAAAGCCCAAGGCCAGACGTTATCCGTTGCGGGTGTAGACCTTACTTTTGATTGTTTTTCACACGGCCAACTCTATGTTTCTCTATCACGTGTTAGCAACCCAAACAACCTTTTTGTATATGCTCCGGGTAATTCCACCGCTAACATAGTATATAGAGAAGCATTAACGTAATCAACTATACCAAAGTCAGGACTCTTATCTAAATCATCAAAAAGGTGATATACTCTTATCTAAACGACGTTGTTTTGTTCTCGACAACCACGCGAACGAAGTCGCGGGCACAGCTAGTAATTAATAAGATAAATATAATATTACATCCTAACTCAGCTTGTGGTATGTTATTTTACGTGTCATGGTGGCCCGCGAGACACAATTATGTACCAATAAAACATTAATCTTGAAAAAAATGTGAACTTAATAAACTTGACATTGCCAATATGCCGCAAGTTGAGATCAATGATTACCTATAGGTACATTTTAAGAATTAGTAGCTTTTGCCCGCGGCTTTTTCTACGTGGAGGTCGCAAAATATCCCACGGGAACGTATTGTCCAGATAAAAAGTATCCTATATCTTAACCCAGGTCAGCCGTGTGCCAATTTATCCAAACCCGACAGACAGATACAGATTTACTTCCGCATTTATAATTCTTATGGATAAGAAGCATTTGCTCAGCAGCG
The DNA here is from genome assembly GCA_949316385.1 of Globia sparganii. NCBI lineage: Eukaryota > Metazoa > Arthropoda > Insecta > Lepidoptera > Noctuidae > Globia > Globia sparganii. The sequence continues at coordinate 9,935,361 of OX438671.1, forward strand.
GGACAAACTAAAAGCTGATATTATTCATTATTACTATAATGAATAATATTAGCTTTTAGTATGTTTTGTGAGTGTATGGCTCTAAGATTGACAATACCTACTAAAGTAGGTACAACAGGCGCATTTTAGCTAGGCAGTCAGCACCACAGCCTTCCATACTGGCTAATCTTTTCACCGCAGCACGAGTTACTCACGTGCAGCTCGTGCCGAGACGAGAAAATAAAAATGTAAAGAATTAATGTTCTCTTTAAAGTTTGATTTTATACCCAGTTTTCTTTATATCTCTCGTTAATGCGTCCCGCTCAAATTGAATTTTATTACAAAGGGATTTATGTTTGTTTTATAGCACACCGTAAAAGCTGGTTGGAATGGTTTTTATTAAAATAATCTGGGTCTTCTTTTTGCTGGAACAGTGCAGACACATGGACTGTTCATAGGTACCTACTTCACTTTAATGTGGTTAAAAAACACCCACAAATAGGTTTTAGTTTTATTATTACAGAAGAATTTAATATCAAATACAACCCTTTTCGTTGACTTGCTAGATTAGGCTGTCCCATTTCAAGGCAAAATCAACCTTAATCATTACCTCTCGTGATCCCAGCATATAACGACCCAAATCATAACTATGAATGATAACACCGCTATGATATGATTAGGTATTTAATATGATTACGGTATCAGGTGAGCCAAATTAGATCCACTATACACACAAAATAAGTAGTATATAAATTACCTAGTATATCCCTTATACATGAAAGCAAAAATGATTCAAGAAATATTAAAGGTGCTCCCGTAAAAGTAAATAACTTTTTTTGTGTGAAAATACCTTTATCTTAGTCGACCTCGCACTCTGCTTTTTATATGTGGGTGGATGTATCACCTTCATTTATAAGGAGTCTAACATAAAATATATTTAAGTATTCACCCAAGACACTTTACTTAAGGAGACGGGGATATATTTTTGTGAGAGAAATCTTGTTTTTGGTTAGTACTGTAAAAGTTTGATAGTACGGAGTAAATACTAAACCCTTGGGCCATGCTATTATAGTATGATTGTGATATCTGCTTCAGAAGCTTTATTTATATACCTTTTTTCAGGCCCAATTTTGTTTATAGGGGTTGTATATTATATGGGTTATTTATACATCAAAAACTAAACGTATAATTTTTTGGTAGAACAAAATCTCAGACGTCTGTGTTATCCAAAGAAGAGGACATTCAAAATCATCGTGTATCTAAGCTCGAATGTGTTTAAGTAGCGGTTGCATTAGACGCAAGTTCTGAAAGTGAAATTACAGCCATCAAATAGAACATAGCCGAGTTTATGACAAATAATTTTCTTCAACGGAAAGAAATAGAAGAGACTTCAATTTTGATTATCTTACCCAAAAAGAGTTTTCTTTGAATGTCACTAAAAGATGTTACTTACTTAAAAAAATGTAAATCTTAAGTAGACAAGCACTCTGCATTTAGCTTAGTCATTTATTTCTAAAAATAAAACCTATTTCTATATAGATAAGAATTCTAATAATTTGGCTCAGCAGACTTAACACGCCTTGAACGGACACAGACAGACAGTACCGCTAACAACTTTGCTGACTAAATAATCTTACCACGACCTACCAGTCTGCTCACTCCACAACAAAACGACAAAACCAACTTAAATGTAGTTACATAACTAAAGTTAAAACTAATACAATTACAGTCGGGTACATACTGGTGTCTTGACGGACGTCGGGCGGCCGTAACTTCACCACAGCACATGCCAGCTTGCCACGGCTTGATTTAGTAATGTAGTGCCGAATAGAGTTACTGTATCTGTGGACAAATAATGTGGCTTTAAATTAGTTTTAAATAAAGTTGGGTAAGTGTTTAATTAACAATCTTGGCGTCAATTCTTTGAGAGTATCGCTCGTGAAAGTTTAAGGAGCTTTGCAGATGGAGCAACTATTGCAGCAACTGGCAACTAGCTGTTTACATACATCTCGGGCTATTTGGTTGTAGCAACTGGCAACTTTTAAAGGAAAATTTAAAAAAGTTGATAGTTTCCTCAAGTAAAGTTGATCCATCTGCAAAGCGCCTAAGAGTTGTTACTAAGTTTATAAATAGGTCGTTATGTTAAATTTTAAATGCTTAGGTAGGCACTGTAACCCAACCTCATTATCACCATTCTTCTGCCAATTTAATTAAGCCTCTAAGTCGTCGCAACATTGTCTTGTTCTTCCATACTTCTCCATTGGTCGTCATCTCGGTAGTCACCGACTTTCTAGCCATATCATCAACCTAAATTATTTAACATTTTCACTAAATAAATAAATCTAAGTAGATCTCACATAAACACACACACAATAATAATACATCTGCGCACATAATAGTTAAATAATCATCAACTACATGTAGGCTAATGCGGAGGTCAAAGGAAAATGGGTTCAGTTAGAAGAAAAAATCACCATTACACAAAAGACTTATTACTACACTCTTTAACAGAAAAAAGAAATCAAATAATCAGAACAATAAAATGTAACGAGAGGAATACACACAAACGCACACATTCAAACATTCCAAGGCCACAACTGAACCTTAGAACAAACACAAAACCAGGCACATATCTACAACGCGCAACGGTACAAATTGTATCCCTCACTGGCGACACACAGCCGGCTCCACAAAGAAAAAGCCCTTCAATTTATTAATTGTCGAAAATTAAAAGGCTGTAATTTAGACCGTTTTGTTTGATGTACAACCACTTCGCCCCACCGGGAGGGACACAAGAGCCTACCAATTACACCCACTGGGGACTGAATAACGAACAGAAATTATTTTACTCGAGCTCGCCTGTTACTCGAAACCTCTACTAATTGCTTACCTACATATGTATGATAAAACGTACAGAAAAATGTTCGCACGGTCTTAATTAATTTCTCTGTTTGACTGAGATAGATATTTATAAAATTATATGAATAGATGCTTTTTCTAGTGTGAGACTGAAGTTACTACTTTTGTGTTTCCTAAGTATATAGATTTTTCCTAAGTAATAAACTATGAAATAGCAAATGGGTCATTTGAGGATACTGTCGGTAGACTTGAGTGGTATTCAATCCATTGGAAGACTGTTGATTACTCTGTGATAGGCAGGTTTGAATTTATTTATTGAAGTCATCAGATTTCGGAAGGGTCTATGCAGGATATGAAATACTATTATTGCTTCATAATGAAAATGTTTTTTTTTTTTGCCTATTATGGGTCGAGCTTGTATGGGACCGTTATCCATTTACTTCACAGATAATATTTTATGAAGTTGTTAAAAATATCTATGTTTAATTCCATATTTGCGTTTTTCTCATTGTGTCCATTTTTGGAAAGTTAGCGCCATTTTAAAACCAATAATTTACTTAATAGGTAAACAAATACGAGGTGTGTCTGTACCAACAAACTCTACGTTATAGGTCAAAATACCTGAAAAGTTACAAATACGGTAGCAATTTTTCATCCCGAATTGTTCCATCAATTTCATCGTTAAATGCATACATCGCACGCAGGTACAATGTATCGTAAATCAAAATGTAATTTCGATTCAATCAAATTTTTAGAGAATGCCATGACGGTGCAATCTGTTCGTTTGACCTCAATTCGATTGCTATCCTCGCAATATTAAATTCCGCTGTTAATAAAGTATTTAACGGGAAAAGACACTTGATATTATTGGCAGTTATTATTAATAAATAGGAGCTAATTATTTAATATCATTGCTCATATTATTTAATGAAATATTTTGATAATGAATCGCGAAAGTATTTCCATTAATGAAAAAAAAAAACAATAAACACAAATTAAAAACATTTTCTTGTCAAAATATTTGCAGCATACGCTTTGAATGTATTCATTTAAAAATTCCAATCCCAAAATCACGAGACCGGCCCAAGAAGAGGCGGCGAAATGACTTAGACTCGTACCGCAAGAGTTGGATCGAGCTGGTTCTGGAAAAGGATGCATGGAAGGCTTTGCGGGGAGCCTTTGCTCAGCAGAGGCATTGTAAGCAAACTTACTCAAAATAAATTCTGGGAAGCAAAGATATTATTCCACGTTTGGGAAAGTCCTATCTACAGATAGAGCCAACTCTGTTTACTTTTAATAGGCTGTTGTGAGTGCGAATATGTAAATAAAGTAAGTTTCAGACGAACATTTGAATGACAAAGTTTGAAGGCGACGGCCCGGCCGCGTTTGACGACGAACTTTTATTGTGATTTTATTCGGAAGAATGAGAGCTATAGGAAATCCGTGTTATACACCAACTTAGGAGCTAAGTTAAAGTGTCTTGTTGTATTTGTTTTTTGTTGTTCCATTCTTGTTTTTTTAATGCGTTCATTTGCAGAAGGAGGTAATTGACCTTGTTAACGAATACATATTATTCATAAGACAGTGCAGCGAGCGATTAGTTTCTTTTCGAGTACCTGCTGCCTTCGAAAACAGCAGTATTTTACCAAGAAGCACATTATGTTTAGTCTACAAAAGCTTAGAATAAGGAAAAGCGTAATATTAGCCGCCTACATATTATAATATGCTAATAGGCACGCATAACATTAGCCCTTGAGTAAATGTAAGTGCCTAACAAACAAGTAAAATCAAATATTTACTGTCTGCCTACAAATAAAACGAACCGATCCGTTTTGAAGAAAATATGAAATGAAAATAGAATCTTTCCCTCGGCTGAGTAATGTTGTTTTATCCAGCCCTTCTGGAAAACCTTCCGCATCATAGGTAATGGAAAGAAAACATTACATTGGTTATAAACTTTTAGTAGAGGCAGATGTTGCCAAAATATTTGTGTAGGATGTGGGTACTCGTTAAATGTGGGAGCGCGTGTCGATACTTACATTTTAAATTAACTGGAGTGTCAATAAATGCACAAGTGCACAATTATTTCCTAAATATACGCCTTCAGAATATTAATAAATTCTCACTCCACTCCACGCGCGGTTTCCCAGTAGTTATCACAAGTTATACCTAGAGATATAGATAAAGTTGTCTACGGGGTTGAGACGCGAAAATTAGAGTAAGAAGTGGGTCAAAGTCGAGCCGGGGTCGACGTACCGCGGCGTCGGGCGTCTAATAATTACGTAACGACGATGTCACGACGACTCCGCGCAACTATATTCTGTGGTCTACATCACACAGAATTAGGTTCAAACTTTCTCGCCACGTGGCTCCGACATCTTGATAAATTTCGCATTATTACTCTCTACAAGTTTTACTCGTAATGTAAAGCTGCGGCAGAAGGATAAACTTCATCTTTTCATAAAACAAATGTCAGACAGTTTGCAGTTTTATGTGCGAGCACTTAAATATGTATTATATTCTTGACGAGTATTTGTGATTGACTTACGGCAGGCTGGAGTCTATGAGTCTGCACTTCAGCAAAGTTTCGCACTCGAACCCTTTCTTCGTCTCCACGAACTCGACGAAATCTGAGAAAAGGAAGAGTGTTAATTAATCGAACTTACTACTGATTTTACTGAATCGTGAAGCAATTACATTTAAAACATCAAACATCGCCTCGTTGACACACGTCGGGTATTTCATCAAGTTAATTAAATTTGGCGAGGGGAGCATTACACCCAGCGGATTACTTTACTTCTGTTTACATAGGATAGCGTTGCACCTCGTCTGAATAATTGATGTCCGGACGTAGATACGTGTCCGCGCCGTACCTATTCACGGCTATTAAATCAATGACCAGTTCTGTACGCCAGATTCCATTTATATTTTCGGGCGTGCGCAATAAAATCAATACTGTGAACTTTCCAAGAGTACAGTGACCTAGTCATGCGCTCACTGTGAATAAGGCCACACGTTGCATAAAGTATTTGTGACGTAAAATAATATACAAGCGTGTCATGAGAGAATCGCCCAATTAGTACCTGTAAGCGTTTGTCGAGGAGGATGTTAAAGCTCGTGTCTCATTTGAATATCGCAGGTACGACATGGTAAATAAGTCGCCTTCTCTCCTGCTTCTTGGCTGTAATTAGTCTAAACAAGTTCCTGTCTTACAAGGTTTTGGGGCACTTACACATCTACATAAAGTGTGTCGTCCTAAACTAACAACTGAGGAATCTGCATGGAGGTAGAACTGACCATCACAGTTCGGCAGGAGGCTGCCATATCATTTGGAAACTTTATGAGTTGTTCCCCGCAAACTCAGCTAATTAAACCTTTGAGTTAGGGAAGATATTGTCGAAGTTATCAGGTTTGAGTTTACTTACTTAACGAGTATAATACCGTATATTATGGAAAACTTTACGCCTCGTAGATTATGTTTAGGTAAAGACTAGAAACTCGAAACACTAATCGTTATTTACTGCAGCCTAATTTTCCTTTATTCTAGCCAGGTCAAGGTTACCAATATAAAAAATAGAAAATAAAACCTCAGTTCACAAACAAATACGACAGATTTCCCGGAACAGAATTTTGTATATATCGTTAAAGTATTCAGAACAGACTACACAGCTAAAGTCTACCACTTGAAAAGCGATAAAAATCCATTTTGAATGCGCATATTTTCCTGCAAGCCGACGTCCCACGCGGGCTCGAGACAAAGGCCTGTGAAATTACAGTCTTGCTTTTAAATGCGAGAATGAATCGCAATGTCTCATCCCCTCAAAGCTTTACGAGCTTGTGGAAAACTGCGCTGTGTCTCTGCTGTTCTTGAATATACAAGCTGTGACTGTATCTATTAAAATAGAGCCCATGAATAAAACTAAATTACCCTTCGCGACTTTTACAGTAATCTATAGAGACTTCCTAACTTTGCCGAGCTATGAACTCCCGAACAAAGCATTCGGAGTGATAAACAAGATATTATACAACCGTTGAAGTCCGAGCAATGCAATAAGTACATACCATTTTAAAACACGCTTCGCTGCAGTAAACTTTAGCAATAAATCTCACAAGAGAACAACGACTCAGTCGAGCACAGAATAGTCTCAGTGTCCCGGGAGCGAAATTAAAACTAATCGTAAATGAATCTACGCGACGCAACACTGTGTAAGTAGCGCCGCGTGATCGGAATACACAGGGCACGCTTCAGCTTCAATGTAAATGCAAGAACGAATGAAAGAAACGAAACACGTTTAAAAAGTCCATTAGTTGCGAACCCACATGAGTTTCTGCCCCGAACCGGCCACAGCGAGAATTTAAAAATGCACCAGCTCGCTTTGAATGTCGGCATCTTTTCATTTGTAGGATGTGTTGCCGCAAGACAAAACCTCGGGGAATTACACTCTTGTTCCTCAAATACGAACACGGAGCGCAATATCTTTCCCTTTGAAAACTAGGGAAACTCATAATCATACGGCATGAATGTTACGTTTGCGTTTCTATTTTTGCGTGCCATGTGAGAAAAGCAAGCCCTTTAATTATTATGAATAAGCAACCAGGAAATGCGACGTCGTTATGGCTTCCTACTTTTAATTAAAACCTTATCAAAGGTTTCTTGTAATGAACTTTTTGTTCGATATAACCTAAATAACTATTTTAATCAACGATTGCGGTCCCCTATAAGGATTCCTAAAGCCTGTTGTATCGTATCGTGTAACTAATGATACTGGCGACCGTCCTAAGTCTGAAAAGAAACGTCCCCGTACCGTTTTCATCTCTCATTTGTTCCGTGACCGTGGAGACAGCAAGCAATGGAGACAAAGTGGAGCGAAATTGCGGGGACGTCGCTAATGCCACGGGCGGGTCGAGGTTGCCCCTCTATTGTACTTTATGTCGCACAAACAAGATGTTTGATGAACCCACATTACGAGCAGTGGATCGAATTAGGCCGGTAATTTATCGTATTGTGGTTGTGACCGCATTGAAAAAGCTGCCGACTCAGACGGAGCTTATTACTTCGCCGGTCGACCGTAATTGAAATTTATTCTACCTAAAAACTAAATCACCCTATAAATAAATTGGCAGTCAATGTTTGCGAGTTTCGCAACGAAAACGCAGACCGAGCTGATAAACGGTAAATCAGAATTTTCACTTTACTGAAACTTGGGGGAAATAAAGTTAAAAGATGTTTTCCGTGTTGGACTTCTAGCTAAGGCCGCGCGATGATGATATAGCGATATTTCAGCCAAGTTTGTATCAAAATGTTAACTTACCAATATTTTGAGTCTCCGCTGATAGGATTTTGGTGACGTTAATGGCTAAAGTTGCGCTGTGAACGACAAAGTTAGTCTTAATAAAATAGTCCTTCAAGTAAAATATTGACAAGAATATATAAGGGTTCGCCGTTGGTATATATATAAAGGATGTTAATAAACTATAATTTGGTTGCCCCAAAGAGATGTCGTTGAAGGCTTTCTTTTCTTAATACCTAATAAATAAATAATTTCTTTTTCAGCAAATTAATTGTGAGTTAACCAACGTTTTATTTTGACAAGACATACAATCTAGATAGTTCTAGGGTTTCATCTTTGAATGTTTATTTATAGGTTCTTTATTCGTACAGACCTATTATAAATAATAAGAGAAAAGGCTTCATTGATTAAGGCTGATTGTGAAAAACGATGCCCATTTAAACTGTGTTTAACATATCTTTCAACATTACACATATTACACTAAAAACAAAGTTAACCAAGTAACAAGGAACATACCTGTTAAGACCTTCCTTCGTTCGCGTGCTGTCGCGATATAAACAGCGGATGTAAAGTTTTTTGTCACCGCGTAACATCAGCCACATGTTGTCCCCTTTGTTCACGAGACCTGTACATAACATAATGTTAAAACATGTTTATTTGTGACTTTAAAATAGAACATATAGGACTGAGTTGATTTGGATCAGAGGCAACCTCAACGCTCAAATTTATGCTGAGACGATTGTATCAGACGTCATCGTTCCTCTACAAGTGCAAATCGGTCCCTTATTTCAGTTAATGCATGATAATGCACGACCGCACACCGCAAGAGTTGTAAGACAGACTCTCGCCGCAGCTAACATCAATGTCCTGCCCTGGCCTGCTCAGTCGCCAGACTTGAACCCGATTGAGCATGCATGGGATATGCTACAGAGAAGAGCTCTGCCGAATATGGAGGGTATCCAGTCGCAAGAAGACCTTTTTTTGTTGTTGCAACGAACATGGGCGGCCATTCCACAGCGTGATTTGGATGAACTCATTTTGAGTATGCCAAACCGATGTTCTTGTGTTGTTAGTGTTCGCGGTAGAAACACGGATTATTAATTGTTTAAGTTACCCAATAAAATTTTAGAGAAAACTGTTATTTCAGTCTTTTTTTCGAACTTTTGTGTTAGTGGTTCAAATGTCAAAAATCCCTTTATTAGGAAAATGGCAAATTTCTTTATTAATGCAAAGGTGACTTGGTTTATCGTTACTGTGACAAACGAAAACACTTTATTTGATGAATCCTTAAAGAAAATTTTAATTAATATCAATCAGGAGAAAAGTTATTGCAAAAATATATGTTGATCCCTAGACACTTCTGATGTGTGTAAATAAAAAATTAAACCTAAAAGAATTTTTTTTTTTTGTATGAAAAATACGAAAATACTTTTGCCCCGACCTAATATTTTCGTCTCTTTCTAAAACTTTAACCCCGTTACTAATAAATGTATTCTAATCAGATCAAAGTTACACACCGATTTCTTTATTTCAGTGGTCAGTAATTGACTTTCGAAAGATGAAGAAGACAAAGCGTTTTGTACCCATACAGACGCAATACAATGTTTATTAGTAAGGGGGTATGTATCAAATTATTATCGCCAGATTACTGAACTAACTGTATTTCTCACTAGCTGCGCCCCGCGGTTTCATCCGTATAAGTATTGATACCTATGAAATATCGAGATAAATAGTACCCTATGTCCTAATCCATATCATAGTCTACCCATGTGCCAAATTTCATCCAAATCTGTTCACCCTGTTTAGCGTCAAAGCGTAACAAGCAAACATACAAAAAATCAAATCTTTTCTCTTTATAACATTAGTTTATATGTGTACATACAGCGTGTAGCAGAAAGGTGTACCATCAAACTAAAGTACATTCTCCGTGGGACCAACATCTTAATCGCGAAAAAATAATCAGCCGTTCCATACAATTAGATCGAGTAGGTATTGAAATTTTGTACGGAACACTCGATCATTTTTTCGCGATTGATTGTTTCTGTTTATTTATTTATTTATTTGGGACAAACAAACAGTAACACATTATATCTGCGCAAATAATATAAACAAAGATATTATATAAATGTGAAACTCACACCGTTATCCACAGCATATACAATTTAAATAACTTTACTAATGAACAATCTATGCGAGTAAGACTACAAGACTGTTCAAATAACTATACATCAGAATCCTTAAGTTTCTTTAACAAAGCAGAACGAAATCTATTTGCTGACACTGAGAATAAATCTAATTCTGAAGTTTCTGAACAAAAATCATTATAGTTTTTGCACAAGCGACGTAGAGGCGCCCGCAAACCAGCATGGTGCGGCAATGGGACACAGCAAATAGAGGACGTGCGCGCACCTCTCGTCTAATAACAGTTCTTGGGACACAGTAGCATATTTTATTAGTAATCTCAGAGCAGTTATACCTGTTATAGCATACGTCGAAAAGAAACATAATTTGTAGATATAAACGTCTAGACTTCAGACTCATTAGATTGTATTTATTAAGTAGATTTTTATAGGTTATGAAATTGTGGGAGCACCTTTAGTGCATCGATCTGAGGAATTTGCGCTGCACTTTTTCTAGCATCTCAACATATTTATTATAAAAAGGGTTCCACACTACCAGTGCATATTCGAGTTGAGATCTAACTAGTGCTTTATAGAGATGAGAATAAGTGCTTGCGTGTTTAAATTCAGTAGCTGATCTCATAACGAACCCGTACATAACGATAAGCTTTTTTGGTGATGTTATCAATATGTTGATCAAGGTGAAGTTTGTTATCTTAGCAGTACCCCTAGGTCTCGCACGGATAGAGCTTTCAATAGAGTTACATTGTTTAGATTATAATTATGATTTAAAATGTTTTTATTTTTTGTGAATGATATCGTTAAACATTTAGAAATACTAAAAGTAAAGTTTGTTTTGAATGGTCTTTTCTGTTGGTCCGATGGAGAAAGTTGTTCAGTTTGATGGTCTGTTACACCGTTTCTGATAGATGCTGTATACGCCTGTTTCACCTACATTAACGTCCCATAATACCTATATGGGGCAAGGCTGTTTCCATGAACTGGCCATGAAGTTCGGGGTGCTACTGAGAATTTCCTATGTAAGTTATACGAATCGAACGTCATTGTCATTTTGCTTGACGCCACAGACTACTTAGAGATAGACCCGTTGTTCGAACCACACGCTCAGAAGTTACACTTGCAGCTACAAGGCCTAAAAGACGCTGAATCTGAGTAAGTGAGTACCTCCTTAAAAATTGAGACAATTTATATCTTGACCTATCTTTCTCGATCAAATTGAACGAGTAGAATGAAGTCAGGTATCTCCGAAACGAGGGTGCGTGCGTACGGAATTGTACAAAAAGGTTGTATTCTTTCCTTTCTTTGGCTCCCCATTCTATATGAGCCTTGATGTGAGATACGTGTAACGATTTTTCCTGTACACCCTCCGCTTTCTATAGATGTTAAGTATTTATCTTAATACATTATTTTTATTTGTATTGTAAAAAAGACGTTTTTGTGTCTGGTAACTGTGGATTGCGTATCCTATTAATTAAAAAGCATAGCTTTTTGAAATAGATGCATTTCTAAATTACAACAGTAAAACGAAAAAAATAAATCAAAATTCAATAACAGAACAAAGCTGCGGCTTTCCAAAAAAAAAAAACAAATAAAGAAACGAAAAAAGACGATGACATTCGATTTTCAAATCTAATTCAGTGCGTTGACATAGATGGCATAACCCTCTGAGAACGGTCTTTACAATGTCTGTCTGGTAATACGGCGCTCAACTTTGACCTATTATCGGACCAGTACTCTGTTCCAATATTCGGTGCACCTTCGTCACTATTGACAGCTGCTGTCACAGGGCCTCAGAATATTTGTGACGTAAATGTCGAACCAATTTTGACCTTACATACTGATTCGTCCGTTGACACCATAAATTATTTTGTTAATGGCTTATTGTTTTTTGATGTTAGAGTGGTGAATATTGACACAAGATTCTATTTCGTTTAGTTTCAATATTTGTTTATTAGCCCTTCGACTTTATTAGTCGTAGAACCGATGACGGTTTGGGTAGACCTGTTCTTGAAAGGAACCGCAAATCTGGCCTCAGGCTAGGTGAAGCAACGATCTTCGCAGGATAGCTGGTAGCAGCTGGATGAGAGTTGCCGAAAATCGAACTGAATGGCGTGCAATAGGAGAGGCCTATGTCCAGCAGTGAACTGCTGCAGGCTGATTGATGATGATCATAAATATTTGTTTTAATAAACTAGATATTAACCTATTTTAACACAGGATAAAATAAAGTAGGTAATTCTACTCTTCTGCGTGTTTATAATAATAAATTTAGGTACAGTTGACGCATCGTAACTTCTTATCTTAACATAGGTAGGAATGTACCGCGAATATATTCCACAAAGAAATTGCAGCATGTGTTACAAACTGGCCGCACCACGTTGCGATACCAAATCCTTTTACCTAAATGTTTTTTTAACAACTTTATTGTACACTACAAATCATTTCAACAAAAAGATAAAGAGAGCACTTTGGAATAAATTACTACGTTGAAAATATTTAAGTCTCGAGTATACTGTCTGTAAAGTCCGAAACATTAATCTAGCATCATGAGAAACCCCGTCGCCTAAAAACTACTTAATGTAATAATCACAAAATAAAATAATCCCTAACGTTTTCACCCACTTTAAAGCATCAAACACTTATTAAAATAAATTACCTGACCTTTTTCATCGTTGTACGTAAAGGATAATCTCTACGAGCGGATTTCGTTTCACTCAACCATTTCAATTGCAATTAAATTTGGGGCAAATTGAATCGAAGCGGATCGGGAGCGGCAACCAAGTGTTCGACAAATAGTCTGTTCCAATTTATTTCCATCGCACATAATGAGATACGTTTCCCAACGAATACGGTTCAGATAAAACGCTCTTTAATTTTCGTGTTGTTACGTAATACATTGATCGCAGAGGACACTTCACTATAGTTAGGGAGGCGAATAGGGGAATTTTCGGTAATACTCAAGCGTGGCAGTTTGAGATATGAGAGATACCTTAGACCTAATAGAACAACCTAATATGATAACAAGCTCTATATGTAGTGACGCGCGCCTAGGATAGACGATCAGATTAGTAAAAAAAAATCGATAGTCTGAAATACTCGAGCGCGTCAGATTAAGATATTGGGGGTTGATTTTAGTGTTTTAAGACTAAATGTAACTAATCTGACGATAAGTCCTTGCCGCCGCCGAGTTATAGGGTCGCAACCTTGTAAAAAAAAAACGTTAATCCGGCATTCTCGAGCGCGATTTTTTATTTTTTTATTTTGAAGAATATAATCTAAAACTCACTAAAAGTACAAAATCTGCCGGTTTCCGCATGACCAGAAGTGTGGAGGAGCCATTTCGTCTTCCGAAAAACGCGTTGCGGCAGATAAGTCGCGAACGATTCATCTTACAAAAAAAAAGTTTAAGTAAACAAAAAAGGTAATTTTATTTTACACAAAAAAGGTCTCTTTACATTTTTGTCCAAAGTTAAAATTTTTTGACTTGAAGTATCATAAAAACTCAAACTCCCGGTTTTTTGAGTGTATCTCGAAAACTGAGGGTGTTAAAAAAAATTGATATGAAATAACGATAATTAAATTATGTGACTTTTATTATATCTCACAATTTTTTTTTTTCTAAAGCTTCTCGACAATTTTCGTGGACTCGGAAAAAGCTACGCGTATCTGTATACAAAAGTATTATTAACATGTACAGTTTCATATATATTATTCAATAGCCTGTTGATCCTGAAATTGTTTTTTGGACGTACCGTAAACAAAACGAAGTGAAGAATTGAAGCAAAAAAAAGGAAATATGCCGTCCTACCAGTATTTTTCCTTTATTTCGCAACATTGATGGTGGGGAAAGAATCGGTAGAAGGGAATTTTCGGTACACCCTATATATATATAGGTATATATATATATATATGTTTATGGTCCCCTACCGTAGACCTATGTGCCCTCAGTATAACGACGATTGAAGAGAGAGAAAAGACCCGACGGTATATTTCTCGAATGTGCTGGAAACTTTGATGAACTGTATTGAGCAAAAATGTAAAGGTCATACATAACAATACAATTATAATACAATTTGTATTTCATTTCATTTTTTTTATACAATAAATAATACAATTCGTACTACATTTCATCTACATTTACGTTGGTTGTATCTATCGCTTTATTGTCATTCTTAAATTCCCCGTTTTATCAAGGAGAAAGAAAGGAAAAAAAAGAAACCAAAAAACCTTTTTCGATCAGATTAAGAGAACCCACCAACATTTTTGTCAGATTAAGGAAATATGCTTTCAGGATACCGAGATAAACCTCCCCTATGAAAATCTGACGCGCTCGAGTATTTCAAAAAAACTTTTTTTTTTTGCATTTTCAAAAATTCATCACAACTTATCGTCACGCCGAAATCGTCAGTTTTTTTAAAGGGAGCTTCCTTGGGGCCTACTTAACACCCCTTCCGAAAATCTGACGCGCTCGAGTAAATTTTTTTTTTTTGCATTTTTGACTACTTTATATGCCTACCCCCACCACGCAAACCGGCAGATTAGTATACCGTTGTTATCAGAGGCACTTGGGGCAAACGTAGTATGAATATCTGACGCGCTCGAGAATGCCCAAGTAACTGTTTTTTTTTACATTTTTGAAAAACCGTACACGCCAAGCCCACCGCTAATATGGTTTTTACCATAAGAGCTTTTCTTTTCGAAATCATTTTATCTTTCGATTTTGATAGGTCTCGACGGCGCCGTTGAATTACGCCATTTAGCTACCTCGCCTCCCTAACTACTATAACGCTTCCTCTCTAGAAACGAATTTATATTTCGCGCGAGAAAATTACTTTCAAGGTTATTTTTTACTTTCCCGCCTTTTACCCGCTGTCAACTGTCAATCCCGCATTAAGGTAGTCAGGATTGGGAGCAGCGCCTTAGAGGGCTTTTTAAAAATAATTAATTAAATTAAGTATATTTTAATTGAGACGTGTTACAAATTCAGATGCAAGTCACGCACTGGCTTATTAGCCAAGACTTAAACTAAACAAACATTATTATTTAAAACTTTTTTACAAAAAAAAAAAAACAACCGGCAAAGTGAAAAATAAGTTTAGTTTCGGAAGTGGGTGTCGTTGGGTTCGCATTTTCGTTGTTTGCCACTGACTTCCGATTAAAGTTATTTTATTAAAGTTATTTTTCACTTTGCAGTGTCTTTTTTGTAAGTCGTTTTTTTTTTTGTAAATAAGTTTTTATTTTTCACTTTTAAGTTGTACTTACCCCACACAAATTCGTATAACACTACTTGCTATGTAAATATCAGTGACAGGAAGTTATTGAGTATAACATCATCAATATAAACTAAGTGGCAAAAATACGTATTACTGAAGCTTAACTCAAAACCTACCCAAGCAAAGTTAATAAAAAAAAAAAAACCAGTCCATGCACAAAAAAAAACACAATATTGTTTTCTTTTTTTCACAGATAAATTAGTTCATTTCGTATAGTTCTGTCATTCCTATTTTACTTGGATATACTCGTAATAAATCACAGATACTCACGTAACATGCTAGCTTCGGGGAAGTTTTCTCTTGTCTCATTTATCGGGAGACGCCGACATCTGCGAAAATAATAAGGAATGAATTCTCGCCACTATCTTAAACAGAACAAGGGTTGTTTAACCAAGGAATACATTTTTAAGTTTCAACTAGCTAGCAGACTTGGTCACTGAATTCAATTATAAAGAGATTTGGTTTCTTAATGAAATCTCGACAAAGATCTCTTACTTAAATTGGACTTTTTTTTTGGATGATGTTCTGGCATAAAACTAGTAATTCTACTGTATATCATTTGAGAACTAGAACTTACAATGTTTATTTTTTATATATTTAGTGGGTAAATATGTTTAGCGCTAAACGAATTTGCCCAAGTTTGCATGCCAGATATTTTCTCCCTGCGGTTATATTTCGCGCACTGGATTTTCAACGCCCTGTTTAGCGCCTAGAGTTGAAAGTTCAGTGCGCGATAAAATCCCGTCGCGATATTTATAGCTTATTGCAAGCAGGTACTAGTCGCTTATTCAAGAGGTAAGTACACTATATGATTACGTTTTTTGTATACATCAATAAATCAACATTTATTATTTTTTTAACCATTTTAGTACCTCCCTGCACACATCACTACGTCTTCCTAAAAAATTTATAAATTAAGCTCACAGCCGCAGCAAATTCATGAAGTAGTTTAGAAATAGGTCACCTGCCCTTATCCCAATTTATTTAGGGTCGACGCAACATGTCTTTTTCTTCCATACTTCTCTATTAACCGTTATCTCGGTAGTCACAGTTGTTTAGAAGTAGGTACTAAATGAATATACTCACAAACTATCCCCTTATGATACTGTATGTAAGAAGTCACACCTCAATAACATGTCATCTCAACCACACCTACGTGAAAACAAACCCGACGTGCTTTCACCTCAGGACTATCCCATTACAAATACGACATAAGTAAGTACATCATTACAAGGTGTACATATATCCAGATATTCCCGGGAAGCGTCCTTTCGAACACAATAGGGACGGTGTCACCTCGTCACACAATAAGGGTACTTTAAGATGCTCTTACATCAGGCTGGAGTACCTCCGCGCAACTTACTATTCGTTATAAAAACATTGTTGTCCTGAGGACTTTTGAAATTCTTGTCACTCTCTTCATGCGTGGTACAGTGTGGAACTGACCTAGGCTTTTTAATAGCTATGGTGTATTTTATCTTTACCTTTAGACCCAGGTTTTTAAACTAACGCACCTTAATTTTGAAAAAGTTCCTAAAACAGAAACTGACTCCAAACCCGAGTCTGTAAGTTGTCAATTTTGTATCAAGAACTTGTAGAAAGGGCTTAAAGCATGGAATTAGTATGTAGGTTCTACATAGGACTAAAGTTGGAACTCGTCTTAAAATAAGACGGATAGTGTGGCCCAATCTCAGCCTCTCGTTTTCACTGTGTGCGTCTTATTGAGATGTTCGTAGCTTCAAATTGCACAATTCGGCCAGGCATCTGCGGCTACCAATCAGACGTAGCGAGACATAGTCACGTCTTTGGCACGTCTATCTACATCCTACACTGTGGGACGGGAGACGTCCACTATCTACGAATCGACGAGATGCAATTAACCTAATAATTCATCAATCAATCATGTGAAGTTTTGGTCTTATTTTTAACACTTAATCTAATAACTTAAACTCAAAGCATTTATTTAAATTAAACCAACTACAGGCACTTTTGAATTTGTTAAGGAATCGGTCAGTTAGTCAGAAAGTTGAAGCTACACACATCAAAAGTGTCTAGGGATCAAGCATTTTTATGCGGATTTCTTGAGATTGAGATGTGGCTTTGTAATAAATTTATGATTTTATAAATTTATATGGATCCTTTTTGGTGCATTTCATAATTTGAATCAGGAACTGTGAATCAAATTCGAGTAAAAGATGAAAATCAGCTGTCAATATTTTCCCTATAAAAACATACAACGCATTGAAGACATTATTAGTGCTACTGTTTCCCTACTACTGATTAAAACCAACGTTATTATGGAGTGGCGACGTCATTTAAGCAGGGAAGAAATGCTCAGAGCCGTGGGAATGATAGAAGCTGGTTCCCGGCAACGTACTGTGGCTTTAGCTCTGAATACAAGTCAGAGTGTTATCAGTCGACTTTGGACACGTTACCGAAGCACTGGTACCGTGGCTGAGCGCCATGGAGGACGGTATCGCTGCACCACACGGAGACAAGACCGATACATTCAAATCTTAACTCGAAGAGCTCCAACAATAACCGCCATGATGTTAGCCGTGAGGCTTCATCACTCTTCAGGGAACTTAATTAGCGACCAAACAGTCAGAAACCGCTTGCATGAAGTGAACCTTCATTCCCGAAGACCGCTACGGGTACCACCTATAGCAATGCACAATCGTAGGATTCGATATCAATGGGCTCTTGAACACAGAAATTAGGCAGAAGAACAATGGCGTTTCGTGTGCTTTTCTGATGAGTCTCGTTTTGGTATGAGACCGGATACAAGACGTATACGACACTGGAGAACCCCTGGACGCCAACAGCGATTAAAATCCTGCCAGGAAGTCCATCCTTATAGTGGTGGAACCATCATGGTATGGGCGGGTATTTGGATCGGCGGAAGAACTGAGTTGATTTGGATCAGAGGCAACCTCAACGCTCAAATTTATGCTGAGACGATTGTATCAGACGTCATCGTTCCTCTACAAGTGCAAATCGGTCCCTTATTTCAGTTAATGCATGATAATGCACGACCGCACACCGCAAGAGTTGTAAGACAGACTCTCGCCGCAGCTAACATCAATGTCCTGCCCTGGCCTGCTCAGTCGCCAGACTTGAACCCGATTGAGCATGCATGGGATATGCTACAGAGAAGAGCTCTGCCGAATATGGAGGGTATCCAGTCGCAAGAAGACCTTTTTTTGTTGTTGCAACGAACATGGGCGGCCATTCCACAGCGTGATTTGGATGAACTCATTTTGAGTATGCCAAACCGATGTTCTTGTGTTGTTAGTGTTCGCGGTAGAAACACGGATTATTAATTGTTTAAGTTACCCAATAAAATTTTAGAGAAAACTGTTATTTCAGTCTTTTTTTCGAACTTTTGTGTTAGTGGTTCAAATGTCAAAAATCCCTTTATTAGGAAAATGGCAAATTTCTTTATTAATGCAAAGGTGACTTGGTTTATCGTTACTGTGACAAACGAAAACACTTTATTTGATGAATCCTTAAAGAAAATTTTAATTAATATCAATCAGGAGAAAAGTTATTGCAAAAATATATGTTGATCCCTAGACACTTTTGATGTGTGTAGTTGCCCATTCCAAAACGTTTATCTCTATGGGGATGAACGAGCAAGAAACTCCAAGGACACTCTTCTAAATCAAGATTATACAAAATTCTGCGTGCATTATTTTTATTGCTGCTTGAGAATAATGTAAATAATAAAATGAAGAAACAATTCAAAATATGGGATTTAAAATAAGCCTGTTAAAATAAATGGCCAGTCACAACCGACGGTGACAAGTCACGAGCATGACGCATGGATCAGCACTATCCAGCTCAACCATTTTATAGGGAATCGAATGATCCAACAAGACCCAATGTTCTAATAACAAGTTATTAAAAAGTTTGTTAATAGTACCTACCTGTTTGAAGTAGAAAGATTCCAAGAGTTAATTTAAAAATGTAGGTACCTATATTATACGATATTTATTCATTATTATTATGCTTTGAAAATATATATAACGAGCCCTCTAAATCACCTACTCACTTACCTTATTTGTATTATTAATCCAGAACATATTACGCATTTATTTCTCATAAAAAAATACATTTTAACACCATTATCACATTTACTTAACCCATTTAAAGCGTAGTGTAGTTAACCCTAAATGTACAGAATATTGTTAAGGCCGCGTCAAGCATATCGACAGTTTTGATGGATGATCACATGGGAGTTTCCATGGAATGCCTGAATATCTAATGGCGTCGACACACCAATTTATCATACGCTGATTATTCGCGATTTCAATCCCACGAAATTGTACGGTTAACTGTTTTTAATGTAGCAATGATATGTTGGAGTATTTATCATTCAAATTATGGGTGGGACATTGATATAATGCTGCCAGTTTGTTATTACTGTGTTTTGATGCTGAACAGTTAACTGCTGTTTTAACGTTTGTGCATTGTTGAACTGTTAAGCCAGGAATACACATCATCCCCCCGGTGGGTTCCCGCATTGTCGAGGCGGGGGGGCTCAGTAGCCGTGGCTTGGTCACCCACGGTGAAGCGAAGAGGAACCCGAGGAGGGGCCGCTCGTCAGGGCTTTTGTCTGTAAGCCGACGACGTAGCGGCCAACAAGTAGGTTGCGGTGCCGCTTGGGCGACATCGCATCAGGCGGGCAGCGATGTCGTATGGGAGGCATCGCGGCTGAAGGTTGGAGGCCGCGGCGGGAGAGGAGTGCCGGTATTGTGGTGCGCCGCTCTCCCTACCTTCCGCGGCCTTAACGGGGTCGCCACCGTCGATGGCGGACGCGGTGGGGCCGCAGGGGAGGAGGAGTGTTGGTATTACGTTGACCACTCTCCCTATCCTCTGCGGCCGAAAATTGGCAGGTGGCCGGGCCAACGACCTGACCCGCCGCAAGGGAACCAAGGGTGCCCAGACACGGGGTCGTCTGGCACCTATGTGCTGGTTTGGTCCCTGGGGTGGTCACGGCGTGCTATGTGTTCTGGTGCGCCGGTGATGGGGAGCACTCCCCAGAGGAAGGTCCGGTGACGGACAGCCGCGGCGGATTCACGGATGAGTGCTAACGCGTGCCCGTGTTCCCGCCATAAGCGGCGGAGGAGGACACCGTGGAGTTTTAGTGGGTAAGAGTCCCACATAACTGCACTATCTCCCCGTGGTAGTGCAGTATGCCTGAGCATTTCTCCACGTAAAAAAAAAAAAAAGGAATACACATCATGCGCGACTTGCTTGCTTGACATTGTGATATAATAATGGGTGTAAAAATTTCTTTGACGAAGCCATATACTTGTTCTTTCTGTTATAATAATATTTTGTACTGTAACATACTGGGGAACCTTCTGGTTACGATGATATTGAAGTTTAAAGTTCCAACCTATTTTGAGTTTTTTTTTTTTTACGAAAGCCAGTTATAACATTTCATTATAACTTATATTTCCACCACGACCTTTGTACCATTGCATGAATCCATAACCGCCATTTTTTGCGTGCGCTACATTACGCACTACTGTAAACATTGAATTTCAAATAAAAAATTAAAGTCGTTTACCTATTATATTATTTTTGCACACAGTTACTTAGTTTGATGTACAGAATGCGTCAGAATGTAAGTAAAAAAATCAGCATTGCCATTCAACGTGGCAACACAGCCTGCCTTATGGGCACTTTTCCCGCTGACAGCGACGCGGACGAATTTTTTTATGCCCAATGAGCTTTGTAGATAGATGTATTGTATTTAAGATTTGTTCAATAAAAATTTATGAATAAAATTATTAAATTAAATTGTTGTTTTCAGAAGTGGTTTTAACTAGTACTACAACTACTACTACAACATTATTACCTGGTGGTACTGATCGTTTAACTTTAAAACACCCACCGTACCAGCGAAGTTACGGCCAGGGGTACGATGGGTCTGCAGTGAACTGTACAATATTGTTTCTAATATATTGGAACGTTAAAGTCTAAACGACGATTTTTCAAAGTGGTAGAGCTAGGTAGAGCCACTTCTCTTATGACTCGTGCACACAGTGGCCGATGATTGATGATACTTTTGCACGTGAATGGGACCATGGAGTTGGACATTGCAGTGTGGCCGACGGATATAATTGTAACTAGATGACATAAGTTGAATCTTTTGAATTGCTTTGGACCGGAAGCCATTTTCACGCATTATATATAATTATGCCTTGTAGAAAAGCATAATCTCCCTACAAGTTCCCACTGTTGGGACTCAGGCCTCCTCTCTGTGAGAGGGAGTGGGCCGTAATCTTCCATGCGGGCCCAGTGCGGGTTGGTGCATGTCACATGTCTTCGAAGAAGGAAGAAGAAGAAGAAGAGGTAATCCTACTAATATTATAAATGCGAAAGTTTGTGAGGATGGATGGATGGATGTTTGTTACTCTTTCACGCAAAAACTACTGAACGGATTTTGATGAAACTGTATAGTAATATAGCTTATACATCAGAATAACACATAGGATACTTTTTATCCCGATATTCCCACGGGATCGAAACTTACGCGGGCGAAACCGCGGGGCGCAGCTAGTCAAATAATATGTTTGAAAAAACTTTTTAAAATTATTTACGAACATTCCACTCTAAAAAAATGTAATTTAGAAAAGAGGATTGAGAGATTCTAGTGGTTTTTCTATAAAAAAGGTTTTTTGCGAAAAATAATACGTATGTACGTATGTTTGTATAGTCGATTGCTTTACCAAAGGTTGAATGTCGCATGCACCAAAGAGAATGTAAACACTAGCGTTATAGCATGCACGTCATAAAACGACAAGGTCTACTTGTCTAGATGACAGTTAAATAGTTTTTTTTTTTTTTTTTTGGTGTGGCACTAGTTATACTTTGTGCCATTTTCAGGTAAGTTAAATAGTTTCAATCATATAGAATTTTCAATTACACTCTGTTCACTAGGTTAAACGTTTTATGACAGATGGAAATAGTGATTCCAGCAACGTCATAGCACCCATTTCGATAATTTACACTTTAATTTGTAGTACCAATTATCATTTTTGCTGTTGAATAAAAAATGGTGCGGTTTCTATGCATGTGTTTATTATTAAATACAAAACAATATAAATTATCCGCATTTTTTAATTTCATTTCAATTTAGCAGGTTTTATAGCGGAAATCAGCGTAAAAATAAAGTAATTATGCACGGTTTGCCTTATCAGTTGTGTTGTAGTTAGTGTATACACACAAATAGGGGTTTACTACATATTAAAACACAACTTTTTTATGCATAACATTTTATGAAAGTTTTAAAATCGAAATAAAAAATTAACATCTTGTTTGTGGTCGTAAAACCGTATGCTGGCAAATAATTTATATATTTTATTGATATTTGAGTAAATGCAAGGTTTTTCTATACTGATTTACCTATAATATAAAATTATTATTTTCGATATATTTATTTGAAGCGATTTCATTCGATCCGATCATTTAGTAAAAATTATATGTTTTCAAAACTGATACACGTATGGATTATAATGTCTGTAAGAAGTAATAAATAAGATAATTCAATAAGATAAGGCAGTTTATATATTTATTTTATTACGCATTTTAAAGATAACTGTTACGTAATCTGGAATAGTTACGTTCTAAGGCAGCTGTCAAAAAACGGTTAACTTAGTGGACAGAGTGTAACGGTGATTTGTTGACCTTTCTGAAGAACATCTCCAATATGTCCTTCTAGGCATCCCTTTCCTGATGTTTGCACTCATACCTGCCTTGTCATACAAATACTTTTAGTTAGTCGCCTTTCAAAAATCATGTACTGTATGTTAAAAATGTGGATTTATACAACTCATGGTCACACGAGGGCGTAGGTATAGAATTTTAATTGATTTTCGTTGTATACGTGAGATTTATTGTGGTATACGATAAAAAATGTGTGTTGCCAGCTATTGTGCGGGCCACGACAGCGATGATAGATGGACGCCCGGCGTAATGGCCAACTTATTCCAATTTATCTTAAACCGACACCGCAGATACATGCTTTTGTGTACCTACATCGTATAATACGATGATGCTTAAGTAAATATGTAAGTAATTTTTACATCACTATTTCTTATAAGGATAAGCAAAAACTGTAGAATACCACATGGTACAGTCGAGTTCATTAATATATTGACAGTGACAATTTTTCAAAATATTGTAAGCGTTAAAATAATCATATAATTCTATACAAACTTACATCAATAAAATGTTATCATATAAACTGTTCATAAGGTCTAAGTTTGTATAGAATTATATGATTATTACTAGCTTCTGCCCGCGACTTCGTCCGCGTATTTTTTTTTTGTTTCCCCGACCCACCCCGTCGCAACGTGTCGCCGGCCTGCGCTATTACTTCGTTTTCGCTTGGCGAAAACTTCAGACTTTTTTTCTTTTTGCTCAACTCCTAAGGGTCCTAGCGTCAAGTTTAATAGAATATAGCCTTCCTCAAGAACTGGGCTATCAAACGCAAAAATATTTTTATACATGCGACCAATACTTCTAGAGATTTAAAGCTTTCAAACCGTGTTTCAAACAACCAACTCTTCAGCTTTATTATTAGTATTATTTTAAAACTATGATATCTCCTAAGATATACATTGAAATCAAATGATGTCACAGGCAATTTTGTTCAAAATTAAATACATGTGATGAATAACGTATTTATTTGGATAAGGATTAATACCATGTTTATAAAAACACCTTCGCAAATAATGCATTATTTTAGAACAAATTTGGTTAGCATAAAAGAGGTTATTGTGAGCTAACCTTAAAAGATAGACATATGCTGTCGCGGACTTTTTTTTAAAGATTTTAAAGGGAAACAATTCTGTCATATATGATTTTTGCGAAACTTTAACCGTTTACGCAGCGCACGCAGCGGAAGCTCTCAATAGGGAAAAAATCCCCCGATTTTGAAACATTCTTCATTGGTGCTCCGCTCCTATTGGTTTTAGCGTGATGATATATAGCCTATAGCCTTCCTCGATGAATGGGCTATCTAACACTGAAAGATCAAATCGGACCAGTAGTTCCTGAGATTAGCGCGTTCAAACAAACAAACAAACAAACAAAAAAACTCTTCAGATTTATAATATTAGTATAGATAACGCCTACAATGTTTTGAAACATTGTCACTGCCAATATATTAATGAACTCGACTATACGATTCTACTGCCTTTGCCTACAAAAATATATTTCTATATTAAAGATATACATCTCTACTAGGAGATTTTTTCACATTATTAAAGTAATCAAAACATAATAATATAAAATGTGGAGACGACAAAACGACAATAAATGCAAACAGTGACAATACTAATGCATAG
The DNA here is from genome assembly GCA_949316385.1 of Globia sparganii. Classification (NCBI taxonomy): domain Eukaryota; kingdom Metazoa; phylum Arthropoda; class Insecta; order Lepidoptera; family Noctuidae; genus Globia; species Globia sparganii. The sequence goes on from OX438671.1 coordinate 9,960,269, forward strand.
GAGTATTTTGAAACTAACAAATAAATCCTAACATCGAAATTAAAAAAGTGATTTTTCAAACAAATTATTTTAGTGATGCATTACTATGGATTACGCACAATGGTCCATTTGAAGGACTAAGAGCGGAAACCAAACCCATAACATAGAACATAGAACCTACTATGGATTTTGTCAATCTTTTTTCTATACTTAGTGATTAAATTATTGAATATATTTGATTGAACATACAGATGCAGACTGGGAACATGCAGACTGCATCATTGGTATGTCTAATGATGTTCCCAGTCTGCATCCAGAAGTTTTAATCTATTGTCGTCTCCACCTTGTATAATTTCTATCTTTACCTTTAAATTCACATTACACAGATATGCCTGCTATCACAATTTATCAATGAACTAGTAAATTGATTTCATTTCATTTGACCACGTGCCTTTTACTTCTGATATTACCCCGACTATCCCTTTGTGTGATATTTACCCCTTATTTTCAGCCACAGACAATCAACAACACTACCCTAAACACTTATTGAATGCCCCATAGATACGGCTACGGGGCTATATCTTCGTCCATAAATCGTAGATAAGTAGTGGCAGATTGCTTGCCCGCCGCCCCGAGCAATAGCCCCGCATTCATTTCGCTCACTTCACAGAACCTGCGGGGACTTGTAAACAGATGCTATATGTCACACATGAGTATTTATTTTCTACAGGGTATAATATGCACAGTTACCATCAAAAATATCTTGATGATGAATTGATTCCGTTCAAAAAGCGTTTTATGATTAGATAAAATAAAACTTACATAATAATTTATTTTCAATGTATCGATTTAGTAGATAAAGGCGAGGCGACTGTTTTGGAAACTGACTACCAACCCAAATTGTTCGTATATTCAAATCACAACTGTCACTCTCTGTATGTACCTAATGGCTTGGCGTAGTAGAGTGTTAATTCGATTCATTTCTCTGACTTTACGTCAATCTTAGACTAGTATTATTATAAACTATTAGCGCTGCTGTTGACTGTACTTCATAAGTAGAGACCGGAGAAATCGCAGAAAGTAAAAAAAAGGCTGATACCAAACTCCAAACCATTTCAGGATAAAAACGGGTGAATAGTCAGTCTAGCCAGAACAAAAAAGATCTAAATAACGAAAACGGACGAATTTAAATAAAACAATGTAAAGGAATCCAGTGATGTGTAGACGAACTGCGGAAAAACGAGGAGAAGGAATATAATCACAACAATTTTCTGGTTGAAGTTAGTATATTTTTATTGCGAAACAGCGTTAGGGGCATTTCGCTCACTTCACAGAACCTGCGGGGACTTGTAAACAGATGCTATATGTCACACATGAGTATTTATTTTCTACAGGGTATAATATGCACAGTTACCATCAAAAATATCTTGATGATGAATTGATTCCGTTCAAAAAGCGTTTTATGATTAGATAAAATAAAACTTACATAATAATTTATTTTCAATGTATCGATTTAGTAGATAAAGGCGAGGCGACTGTTTTGGAAACTGACTACCAACCCAAATTGTTCGTATATTCAAATCACAACTGTCACTCTCTGTATGTACCTAATGGCTTGGCGTAGTAGAGTGTTAATTCGATTCATTTCTCTGACTTTACGTCAATCTTAGACTAGTATTATTATAAACTATTAGCGCTGCTGTTGACCGTACTTCATAAGTAGAGACCGGAGAAATCGCAGAAAGTAAAAAAAAGGCTGATACCAAACTCCAAACCATTTCAGGATAAAAACGGGTGAATAGTCAGTCTAGCCAGAACAAAAAAGATCTAAATAACGAAAACGGACGAATTTAAATAAAACAATGTAAAGGAATCCAGTGATGTGTAGACGAACTGCGGAAAAACGAGGAGAAGGAATATAATCACAACAATTTTCTGGTTGAAGTTAGTATATTTTTATTGCGAAACAGCGTTAGGGGCACTCTCTGGAATGACCACTGAGGAAAGTATGTGTGTGTGCATTAAAATAGCCTCCATGAGTTGTGTTACTTAATTGTACCTACGTCAGGTGTCACATGGCTTCGAATATTTAGTTCTAGGACATGCCGGTTTCCTTGCGATGTTTTCCTTCAGCATTTTCATACTACAGAATATCATAAATGCTAAAGTATCTCTGTCCGTATATTACCTTTTTACGTCTATTCTATTGAACCGATTGTTATGAAATTTGACAGATAGGTACCTATTAAAAACTAGTTGAACTGACAAACTTTGTCCAGCCACAAAAATCCATAGAAAAAAGTAAGTTAAGTTTTCCAGAATTTTGTAAATTTTCCAGGAAAACTTTCCAATTTTTCATTCCTTAAAAACCTAATTCGGACTAGGTATAGCAAATATTTAAAAACAAAAAATAGCCAAATCTGTGTAGCCATTCTCAAGTAATTCGCTAAACAGTATTTAATTTTTAGGGTTCCGTACCCAAAAGGTGCCAGCAGAAAAGGGGTCTTCATACAAGACACGAGTTTTATTGCAATAGACTATGATATAATTGTAGTAGCTAGCAGTTAGTAGACCTACATGTCTTCCTAGCTACTACATCATCATCATTATCAGCCTATCCACTGCTGGACATAGGCCTCAACTCGATTTTCGACAACTCTCTTCCAGCTGCTACCAGCCATCCTGCGAAGATCGTCGCTCCACCCAGCTACTTAAGTCTACCTAATGTTACAGATTACTGAACACTATTTTAGTCAAGGTTTGCACAATCTACTGGCTCCAAATTACTCAGTGATGAAATTCCTTCCAACCATCCCAAAAAGTTTCCTTATTGCACATTGTGTGTGTGATCCCCAAAACAATCAAATTGTTGAGCCCTCTCTACCCCTGACCGACACGGTGGGTCAAGGTTATCTTTACTGGAAAATATTCATGTTTATTGCTTTTTGCCCCACCCCATGGGACTCAAACATAACTAACATATGCGCGTGTACTAGACACGTGTTGGTACTTACGTATTTTTACAGCCAATTCTAACTCAAACAGTTCACATTTATAATACTAATTAGTAGGTTGTATATACATTATTTATTTTCAAGTATTTTAATTGCATGTAAATTGACAGTGAAGACTTGAACAATGTGTTAAACAAGGGATTCTACAATATTTTTTTGTAAAAGATATACATAGTTACGTTATCCGGTTCGTGATTACATTGAATAACTTTCTACCGATGTGAGTACTAGTAAATTGGTCTAGTCCTAGGCTTTTGGCTGATACATTTTCTAATTATGCTAAAACTAGTGTTAAGGTTAGCTTCTCCTACTTATACTGTCCTAACATTTTAGGGTCAATATTGATTCGTTCTGCAAAACTACACCAAAAGTTCATTGGTTTGCTCTTGTCGAGTAAGGCCCTATATACACGGCACGGTTTTTTTACGGTACGGCGTATAAACCGCGGTGTAGAAAACAAAACGTGTCTGTCAACGAGCTTCCATAGTGATCCATACAACACTGACGACCGTGCCTACACACGGTTGTGCGTAAGGGAACCATTCGAAAAAACGTGTCTTTCAACTAGCTTTCATCCGTGTCTACACACGGTGAATAAACCTTAGTTTTTCACGGCAAGAAAAACATATGTGTACAGAGGGCCTAACAGCTGCAGAATTTCGAGAAACTGGAAAAAACCTGGTTTATAAACTATTTTTTTTTTTTTGTAAACTATATTCATTCAGTCTATAGAACCATTCAGTAAAGGTACTCCAACAGGTACTCCGAACAGGTATCTACATTGCATTAAGAGAAACCCTTTCACAAATGGAAACTTTCGCTCCAGTGCTCACCCCTCGGGATTTGCTTACCCCACAATACAGAGAAATGGGTGAATGAGCGTTAGCAGTACACGTACACATTGAAATACACACATCAAAAGTGTCTAGGGATCAACATATATTTTTGCAATAACTTTTCTCCTGATTGATATTAATTAAAATTTTCTTTAAGGATTCATCAAATAAAGTGTTTTCGTTTGTCACAGTAACGATAAACCAAGTCACCTTTGCATTAATAAAGAAATTTGCCATTTTCCTAATAAAGGGATTTTTGACATTTGAACCACTAACACAAAAGTTCGAAAAAAAGACTGAAATAACAGTTTTCTCTAAAATTTTATTGGGTAACTTAAACAATTAATAATCCGTGTTTCTACCGCGAACACTAACAACACAAGAACATCGGTTTGGCATACTCAAAATGAGTTCATCCAAATCACGCTGTGGAATGGCCGCCCATGTTCGTTGCAACAACAAAAAAAGGTCTTCTTGCGACTGGATACCCTCCATATTCGGCAGAGCTCTTCTCTGTAGCATATCCCATGCATGCTCAATCGGGTTCAAGTCTGGCGACTGAGAAGGCCAGGGCAGGACATTGATGTTAGCTGCGGCGAGAGTCTGTCTTACAACTCTTGCGGTGTGCGGTCGTGCATTATCATGCATTAACTGAAATAAGGGACCGATTTGCACTTGTAGAGGAACGATGACGTCTGATACAATCGTCTCAGCATAAATTTGAGCGTTGAGGTTGCCTCTGATCCAAATCAACTCAGTTCTTCCGCCGATCCAAATACCCGCCCATACCATGATGGTTCCACCACTATAAGGATGGACTTCCTGGCAGGATTTTAATCGCTGTTGGCGTCCAGGGGTTCTCCAGTGTCGTATACGTCTTGTATCCGGTCTCATACCAAAACGAGACTCATCAGAAAAGCACACGAAACGCCATTGTTCTTCTGCCCAATTTCTGTGTTCAAGAGCCCATTGATATCGAATCCTACGATTGTGCATTGCTATAGGTGGTACCCGTAGCGGTCTTCGGGAATGAAGGTTCACTTCATGCAAGCGGTTTCTGACTGTTTGGTCGCTAATTAAGTTCCCTGAAGAGTGATGAAGCCTCACGGCTAACATCATGGCGGTTATTGTTGGAGCTCTTCGAGTTAAGATTTGAATGTATCGGTCTTGTCTCCGTGTGGTGCAGCGATACCGTCCTCCATGGCGCTCAGCCACGGTACCAGTGCTTCGGTAACGTGTCCAAAGTCGACTGATAACACTCTGACTTGTATTCAGAGCTAAAGCCACAGTACGTTGCCGGGAACCAGCTTCTATCATTCCCACGGCTCTGAGCATTTCTTCCCTGCTTAAATGACGTCGCCGCTCCATAATAACGTTGGTTTTAATCAGTAGTAGGGAAACAGTAGCACTAATAATGTCTTCAATGCGTTGTATGTTTTTATAGGGAAAATATTGACAGCTGATTTTCATCTTTTACTCGAATTTGATTCACAGTTCCTGATTCAAATTATGAAATGCACCAAAAAGGATCCATATAAATTTATAAAATCATAAATTTATTACAAAACCACATCTCAATCTCAAGAAATCCGCATAAAAATGCTTGATCCCTAGACACTTTTGATGTGTGTAATTCCAGGGAAAGTTTTATACTGAGAAAAATAACAGTTTACGTACAAAAACATAACCACATACTTGTATTCCTAGAAAGGGTGGGCTTAAGTGAAAAAAAAAACTGTAAAATTTTCCCAATCAACTTTGAATCTTAAGCTTTAGGGTTAAAGTTGATAATCTATTAAAGAAATTTGACAGATTGTAGTAGCTTGATGTGCTGGCGTCTGTACGTGATGTACACTTTGCCATATGTTGAAGTCCCATGTAATAGCAGGCGACGCTATTGTCTTCAGCCGGTCGTAAATCCAGACACAGAGCTTATACTGAGTTTCTAACATAACATAACATCGCTGAAGTGTTAAGGTGAATGCTCAGTTGTAGCTCACGAAATTCAATTTTTCTTACGTTTTTAGCAATTTTCAGGTTGTATCTTGATCAAAATTTGATTCGCGACTATAACAGGTACGTATTTACAGAATTATAATCATTGGAATAATTAATACATCTTTCTAAGATAGATTGGTACTATAAGAACAAATCTCTTATGGAAAAGTGCTTATGGAACAAATATTAATTATTCTAGTGACTTTAAAATTCTGTATATACATATCTATTATAGTCGCGAATCATATTTTGATTAAGATACAACCGGACACTGACCCGCAAATTGCAAAAAAGTAAGAAAATTTTAATTTCGCGGTCTACCACTGCACATTCACCTTGGATTGGCTTTATTCATAAAGCTGCTTCAACAATACGAGCAATAACTCGGATTGTAAACACAATTATTATTTTACCATTTAGGAATTATATTAGGGCTGATTTTTCCAACGCCAGATAATTATATCAGAGAAATAATTTTGAATTTTTGACAGTTCACCATCATCTGCCTAGCCTTTTCCCAACTATGTTGGAGTCAGCTTCCAGTCTAACTGGACCCAACTGAATACCAGAATTTTACATGGAGTGACTGCGTATCTGACCTCCACAACCCAGTTACTGGATAATACGATACCCCTTGGTAAGACTTGTTTTCAGACTTTCGGGCTTCTGAATACCTGTAACGACTGTCAACGATCCACCAATGACAGCCGGTACGTTGGTACCGGCTGGCAATGGCTTAACGTGCTTTCCAAGGCACGGAGAAGTCTCGGTATGTAAAATGGCTACCCATCCACAGACCAACCGTGGCAAGCGCAGCTTCACCTGATCGATCGACCTGTGCGGCTGTTATTATTTAGCCACGGGCCCCTCATGTTGTGGGGGCTATGATCTTATGTAATTTTGGCGCTCAAAAATATCTGATTGTCATCCTAATTTAAATAAATGACTTTTGATTTTGATTTGGACAGCAAATAGGTAACTTCACTGACTAATCCTGACTCGCTGGATGGATGTATCACTATCATGAAAGCTTTATTAATATAACGCCATCATCATCCTTTGCTCCCAGTATTTCTGCCCAAAGTTGGTGGTTCGAACGTTACTGCATCGACGACTTCCATTAATCTTTAAAAAGCAAGCCTCAAATTCTGCCAATATGCAAAACGAGCAAGCTAACACGTTCAGTGAGCCTTGCACTGTTTGCATAGTCTGATGAACCGCAGCACCCAATGGCGACCGCGTTATAACGACGCGTTTGTGAAGTCAGCATCTAAATAATGTGGCGATATATTACATTAACTTGTTGACAAAGCGCAATGAAAGTAACTATTGACAAATTAAAACTGATTAAAAGTATAATACTACTTCAACACAACGAAGTCCCAAGATGAATAAGACAGAATGCTTAAAAAACAAAAAATATTGAAAATTTTTTCTGTTGGCAAAACTTTAACAAAAAAATTTAAACTTTAAATACACGTATTTAGTCAAACTCAAATAGTAATTTTTATAAACATACATAAATAAATTAGAAGGTGTTAGTTTATGTATTTATGTATGTTTTTAAAAATGACTAGTTCCCATGGGGTAGGTAGAAACTTACAATGTACAGACGCCACCACATCAAGGTACTACAATCTGTCAAATTTCTTTAATAGTTTTTCAACTTTATTGCTAAAGCATAAGGTTCAAAATTGATTATAAAAATTTGACAGTTTCGGATAGCTTGATGTGCTGGCGTCTATACAGAACACCACCTGCAACGATCCATACATACTACTTTTGCTTCGTTTATTTACAAAAGTGATCACATAATATTTATAAAAAGTATAATATTATACAACCATTAGAAACATTAAAACTTAAATTGTTGTTTAAATCCAAGCATTTCCTGGACTCCTGCCAGTAGTTTACTTTGCTCCAAGCAACTTAATTTACGATTTTAATAATTATAACTTGTGCAAAGTTCACGAGATAAGTAGGTTTTCTGTTTACCAAGCGTAATATCTAACATCTTACAACAAGGGCACTAGGGATCGCAATTCGGGGATCCCGAATTCTCAATCTGGGGTTACGTTACAAATATTTTACTTGATAAACAGTGATTTTGCTTCTTAATATAAGAGACCTAACACAATCATTGAGATGTTGGTGATGTTGTTTAAAAGAGTATATTGTTGAATATGTAAAGCAAAACCTATCGAGAATGTCATGTCCGCTGTGATTATTATCTGTCGTAACTAAAAATAAATTCTGTCACTACTACTGTAACCTACACCCTAATTGTGTAACACACTATCAATCGCAATCTGAATCATTTTGATGGATATTGCTAATTAATTGCTTCATATGTACGAAAAATTTGTCTGCTCAACAACGTAAATAACGCAATGAATGTTGTTGAACTGTCAACATGAAAGCCATTCCTACTGTTAGTTTGTTACGCAATTAAACCGCGCTGTTCCTATTTTAATAGCTAGTTTAGTCTGTCCGTTTAAGTTATCTCTGTTGAGAATAAATCTCTAGTTCTAGTATTAACGATTGGCTATTACCTACCTATTTCTTAGTGACCCCTAATTTAATTTATACTGCCTACCCCAAGGAAGATGAAAAGTGTGACAGTTTTCTTCCATACCATAATTAATTTCATGAGTAAACTTAATCTTTTTGCAAGCAATACAGTCTTACCAAGGAGTATCCTATTACCCACTAACTGAGTTGTGGAGGTCAGATAGGCAGTCGACCCATGTGAAATACTGGTATTCTGTTGCAAAAAGACTAGGCAGATGCATGGTCTAAAAAACAAAGTCTTGCATTCCGAGATTGACACATGCTTACGTCACTATCCAGTTGCCACTTTATTGCAACAAAACGAAATTATGGAAACATTTTCAGCCAACATTCTGTTAAAAATATAATAAAGCATTTAAACTGTTATTTCGTTTTTCTAATACTAAGAAACAATTCAGTTTAAACAGATACCAACGTAATTGTTCATTAAAACCTTATTGTTTTATCGGATTCGCGCAGGTAATAAAGGTGGTTAGGGAGTTATTATTACACACTGCTGGTAACTCAGCGGTGATGACGTAGATACATGTTTCCCACGTGACCACTGTGTCTCGAAATACTATAACCTGGCGAAGTATATTATTATACCTACCACAGGCAGATGATGATATTGATAACGGTAACGGACGGACGGACGGTTTGTTAATATTGATGATGGTATTCAGCTGCATCTGGTTAGACTGGAAAGTGGAAGCCGACCCTGACATAGTTAGGAAAACGCTAGGCAGATAATGATTCTGTTTCTTCGGAAGAAAAATCAAACTCTTTGGAACCCTAACACAAGGAAGACCATACTAACCTTTAAGACATAAGTTAAGACCCCATTTGTTTTTGTTTACTTATTTACTAAACTACTCGAAGGTGATCCAACTCTAAGTCGATCACAGAAGTTAATGCGGCGTGTGACTTATCTCCCAAGTGCACTCTAACTACCTTTTATAGGTTTTAGTCTTAGTGTCACGGGATCAACTTCAGCAGATGACACGCCATATTTATTATTGTGCTGTGTTTTTATTTTTGTTATCTTTTTATACATAGCTTATAGGAGTTTGTTGATAAAAAAAGGATCTAAGTGATAAATTCAAATGCATGGAAGACTTACTGGACCCTTATAAGAACACATGAAATGTAGTCTTCCAATAACACTGAACAGAAAACTCATCGACATTTGCCTGTACTAATATCTACGGTGAACAAAGTTAGTCACTTACTGAACAACAGAAGTCCAAACTCAAGATTTGCCAACGGGCAACGGAGCGCAGCTTAAGAGCCTACACTACCTCAGCTAAAATTCACTCTTTATCTCGCTCGCACGATACTGCTCGCGGACTGAGTGAGAACGAGACAGAGTACGGTGCTAGGCGGCAGGGAGCGCCAATAGTTTAGGTATTTGCTTTTTACGGTGAAAATAATGGTAATTTAAAAAAAAAAAAATAACATAAGACCTGCTTTATAGTTAGTTCGGTTAGTATACGGTTCGGTGTAAGTTTCATGATATAATTTGAAGTATTTTTTGAATACCAGCGGTTTATTGTTCGGTTTGGAGGTAACTTTGGAATTTTTTTCTATCGAGAAAATTTTATGAAATCTTGTTTTTGTCTAACATAAAACCTAACATTAATCCTCAACTTTACCATATATTTATTTCAAAATTAATGCTGCAGTATTTTCGACATAACGGAGGATCATGCTAAGCCATTTGAGGTAGTATAGGTCCTTAATAGGGGTCAAGCGAACCGATCGAGTTAGAAACACCACCCTACACACCATAACACAAGTAGCGGATGTTGTAGAAAAACAGCCAGGCTGAAATGGGAGTGGACTTACCACGATGCTCGAATGCACCCGGAGAGATGGAGAAAGATCATCACTCACTGAATGACTGATGTAAGACATCACCGTCGAGGTATACCGCGGTGAAGGTGATCTGACGATCTACTCAAGAAATCGTGAAAAAAAAATCAGCTGTTGCCTACATTTATGTTCGCATAACTCGTCAAAATGCAGGGAACAGCTGATTTTTTTTGCGCAATTTCATGTTTGGTCCCCTAATAAAAGTTGTTCATAATGGTGAGTACAATGACCCCTTAAGAGGTAAACGGTGTTAAAATTTCAACCTATATAATTATAACTTGTGTTCTTTATAATATTTGTAAGCCAGTCCAGCATGTAGATCATAATCCTAAATTAAGGCCATTATTATACAATGTTTTATTGCAATTAAAAAGATTATATTCCATTGTATTCAACAAAGGGATAATCTGTGGTATTCTTTAGTACATGTCGCCGACCCGCGACGGTAAAAAATATAGCTAAGGTAAAAAAACACATTCATAAGGGAGACTACTGTTAAATTAATAATAAAATTATGACACATCTATTACCTACCCAATTCAGTATTATTTAGCCATGAATAATATAGAATAGAACACCCTAACGTTTACTAAGCACTTACACCATGCGAATTTTTACTAATAATAAATCTGAAGATTTTGTTGTATGTTTGAACGCTCTAACCTCTGGAAATACACGTCCGATTTAGAAAATTCTTTTTGCATTTGATAGCTCAATTCTTGAGAAAGGGCAAAGATTATTTAACATCACGCTATAAGTCTTAGGCGCCAAGCAAAAAGAAAAAAAAGTCAGAAAGAACGCTATACCTAAACGAAGTGATAGCGCGGGCAGATGATGCGATGCGACGAGTTGAGGGTAGTAAAAAAATCACGCGGACTAAGTCGCGGGCAGAAGCTAGTTAGAAATATAAATATAGAAATTTGACATAATATGACAGGCGGTCTTATCGCTAAAAGCGATCTTTCAAAGACAACCTTTCAACTTTAATGTAGTCATTTAAAAAAAAAAAAATTTTCACTTATGTTCTCTCATCGAATACGTCCAGATACTTCAAAAATCTGATACTCTATAAACATTTCCCTTTCATTACCAAACCGACATGGCATCAGGCAAATACGTTTTTTCCCACGGTAATGTTTGAGTGGTTGCGTAAACGCCATATATGTAACTGTATCTATGTAGCATCCCTTTCGGCAGCTGGCAGCAAGTACATGAGTAGATAACTAACAGAGAATCAACTTCTTGCAATCGCATAGTAGTTACCAACACGCTCACAAATACTAAACACATAAAATACTAAATTAACTAAAAAAAAAAAACTAAACGAATTTAACAATTCTTGGGTTGGAAGCACTCTGGATACGGTAATAAATATAACACGTAGCAACGTACAGTTATAAGTATAACGACTGGCTAAAATCTTAGAACAACTGGACCTTCAATAATCTATACATATAATAAAACAGTAAAAAAACTGTGTCTGTACATTGAATATATTAAAAAAAAAATACTTGAGGGGGGTTTAGAAACAGTAATAGAGCACGAATCCAAAAAAAAAAAATTGTCTGTTTGTCTGTTTGTCTGTTTGTTTGTACACGCTAATCTTCGGAACTACTGGACGGATTTGAATGATTTTTTTTTGTTGTATAGGTATTAAGTCTGGGCAACATATAGGCTATAATTTATTTTGGAAAATGGAACACCTGATGCAGAACCGCAACAGACCAGCTAAAGTATAAGAGATACAATAATGGTACCATAGCAAAAATTGTTCCTCGTGATGAGCATTTTCTGCTGAGAGAATAAATTTGAAGATCTGGAACACCTGATGTGGAACTCCAAGAGCCCAGCTACACCATAACATATATAGGAATGAAGATTTAGCAAAAGTTGTTCAATCTGATGAGCACTCTCTGTTGACTTATAAAAATCGAAGATCTGGAACACCTGTTGTGGAACTCCAAGAGCCCAGCTACACCATAACACATATAGGAATGAAGATTTAGCAAAAGTTGTTCAATCTGATGAGCACTCTCTGTTGACTTATAAAAATCGAAGATCTGGAACACCTGTTGTGGAACTCCAAGAGCCCAGCTACACCATAACACATATAGGAATGACGTTTTAGCAAAAGTTGTTCAATCTGATGAGAACTCTCTGTTGACTTATAAAAATCGAAGATCTGGAACACCTGTTGTGGAACTCCAAGAGCCCAGCTACACCATAACACATTTATAGGAATGACGTTTTAGCAAAAGTTGTTCAATCTGATGAGAACTCTCTGTTGACTTATAAAAATCGAAGATCTGGAACACCTGTTGTGGAACTCCAAGAGCCCAGCTACACCATAACATAGGAATGACGTTTTAGCAAAAGTTGTTCAATCTGATGAGAACTCTCTGTTGACTTATAAAAATCGAAGATCTGGAACACCTGACGTGGAACTCCAAGAGCCCAGCTACACTATAACATATATAGGAATGACGTTTTAGCAAAAGTTGTTCAATCTTATGAGCACTCTCTGTTGACTTATAAAAATCGAAGATCTGGAACACCTGTTGTGGAACTCCGCGAGCCCAGCTACACCAAAACACATATAGGAATGACGTCTTAGCAAAAGTTGTTCGATCTGATGGGCATTTCCTGTTGACTTATAAAAATCGAAGATCAGAAACATCTGATGTGGAAATCAAAGCTATCACTAATTTCACTGTATAATTATAAAATAACATAAGCTGGGAGTACCTCCACGCGGTGAAGGCGGTAACAGTTTAGGACTGATTTTCGGTGACGATGGTATATCATTGAAAAGTTGACTCTACTGGTCAAAACTCCCATTTATTTTTTTACTTTATCAATAAATATGCCTTCGGGCTTATGTTATTTGAGTGTTTAATTTCCTTTGCCATTTATCTTCGTGACACGGTAGCCTACCCGGTAACGCAGGGGTGCAGTCACTTAGATTTTAATTGATCAGGTATATTCACAATAAAACTATAACCATGCCTAGAAAGAGGTCAAATCTTTCCCAATGTTCCAAAGGAGCTGAAAGATTGAGAATCATAAGATCCCAAGAATCTACCGAAGAGCATCAGGAGAGACTTGATGCTGTTCGAAAACATCAGGCTGCAACTCGCTCCGTGGAAACCTCTTCGGATCGCGAAGCACGCCTGCGTTCTCAGCGTATTCGCACATTTACTAACAGGTCTTTTGAAACGAGTGATGAACGTGATGCGCGAGTAACTGGTGATCGAGATTATCATACATTGTCCCGAACACGCACACAACAAAATATTCATAATCAGTTAGAAAGTGAGAGAGAAAGAATTGCTGGAGTACCTACGGCATGAAGAGACAGAAGAAGAGCGCAACGAACGTTTGAATTTTGATCGACTTCGACATTCTCTGAACAGAATGTCAATATCATCTGAAGAATCGGATGTATCTCAAGACAGAGACACATCCGATCCGACAGAGATATAGCCGTAAGACGTGGCAACCTTCCTTGGGTTGATAAGGAACGGAGTGCATTTACGTATACTCTTATGAATGACTTGATTGACTACGCCACGTATTCCGCCATCGGAGGTATGGTTCAAAATTGTACTTTTTGTGAAGCTGTTAAATGGCAAAAAGAAACAAACGGTATGTGTTGCTCAGGTGGAAAAGTACATATTGAAATATTACAAAATCCTCCAGAAATATTAAGATCACTGCTAATTGGTGACCATCCACAGTCAAAACATTTCTTGGACAACATCTGTATACAATGCCTTTCAAATGACATCTTTTGGTGCGAAACAGATTTCAAGAGGCCCATTTATGCCAACATTCAAAGTGCAAGGCCAAGTTTACCACCTTATTGGTTCATTATTGTCTGAAAATGACCCCAAGTTTCTCCAAATATATTTCGTATCCAATTATCAAGATCAGGCAAATATTAGAAACCAAAACTTTCCGCACTTGAACAAATAGTCTGATTTCACTGCTTCAAAATAAAGTAAATCCCTACGTACACAGTTTTAAATCTGCCTTAGAATCTATAAAATATATATATAAAAATGGTGCCATAGCAAAAATTACTCCACGTGAAGAGCATTTTCTGCTGTGAGAATAAATCTGAATATCTGGAACACCTGTTGTGGAACTCCAAAGCCCAGCGACACTACAACATATATAGGAATGACGTCTTAGCAAAAGTTGTTTAGTCTGATGGGAATTTTCTGTTGACTTACAAAAATGAAAGATCTGGAACGTCTCGAATCGTCTCGCGCATCCCGTTGTTTTCCCGTCCCCGGGCTCTTAGAATTCGACATCAGACGTTTCAGATCTTCGATTTTGACGACCCCGTTGTCGCTGGCATAATCAACAGGATCCGCGTACGAAGTCGCGGGCAGAAGCTAGTGTATAATAAACAATCAATTTACCCACAATAACTTATTAATACATACATTACACGTATAAACAAAATAACCTCTTCTGAATGTGCTATTTAAAATACTCAGCCGTTACTGCAATACGTCTATATCTCACTAAGATATCATGGAGGCGCAACCATGGTCGCACTGCCAGCAAACTATACATTGCTTTATGGTGGGTATCTCAACAGGTGCCCGATCGGTTGCACGACAAACCATATATTTTTTGGCAGTGCGACCATGGTTGCACCGCTAGAAGTGTCCTAAAAGGCTCTTACTAAATATATCGTAGCGCGATTGTATGAGGCTCTGGCTCTGTAGCATATCAACTCTTGTACACCCGTCAACGCGGGCACACCGCGGTAACTCGCGCTCGCTCTAAAAGCCACCCCCGCTCAAACATACGCGTATTTGTAGTTGGTAATGGGCCTCGCAATTGAAATACAATTTCCACTTTAATTTTGATTACACTTTATAGCATTCGGCGTGTTTGCGAATGTGTGAAGGTTTACAATTTATTTGTTGAAAGTGGGACTTGGGTGAGGCTGTTTTATTTTACTGTTTTGCATGTTTGTGACGATTGTCATAAATTCATAATATCATAAGCATTCTTCTGCCCTTATGCCTTATTTGTGGTCGGCGCAAAATGTATTTTACTTCCATACTTTATTAGCCGTCATCTCGGTACTCACCCCCTCCATCGTTAAATTCATAATAACCTGTATATTTATTTTTCTGTATAGTAGTAGTATATAGTGTAGTTCCAGAAATTAGTGCGTTCGAATAATTTAACCCCCTTACTAATAAACGTATTATATCAGACTAGCTGTAGGTACCCCGCGGTTTCATCCGTGGTAATTTGAAGAAAAAACCTACTAAAATATTATTCCATTAGAGTACCTATATTACTTACTTAAGATTACTTATTACGTATACTCATGACCGGCCGCCTTGCGGAGTTTTTTTTTTAATTAAGATATTATTTCCTGATATTCATTTAAATCAAATATGATGTCAAGGTCAGTTTTGTCCAAAATTAAATACTTGTGATGTACAACGTATTTATTTGGATAAGGATTAATATCATGTTTATAAAAACACCTTCGCAAATAATGCATTATTTTAGAACATTATTTTAGATTACTTAAAAAAACGTTATAGTGAGTCAACCTTAAAAGATAGACATGCTGTTGAGGACTTTTTAAGAACGTTTAAAGGGAAACAATTCCGTGATACATGATTAGTGCAGAACTTTACCCGTTTACGCAGCGTACGCCACTGAAGCTCTCAAAAGGGATCATTTTTCCCGTTTCTACAACATTTTTCATTGATGCTCCGCACCGTATTAGTCGTAGCGTGATTTTATATAGCCTATAGCCTTCCTCGATAAATGGATTATCTAATACAAAAATATTTTTTCGAACCAGTAGTTCTTGAGATTAGCGCTTTCAACCAAACAAACTCTTCAGCTTTATAATATTATAAGTATAGATAGATGACTAGTTACACACCGATTTCTCTCTTTCAGTCGACAGTAATTTGACTTTCGAAACATTTATTAGTAAGGGGTAACTCTTCAGCTTTATTATTCATATATAATTATATAGATTTATAACAGCCTAAGGGAACTATTCTGACTATGGAGACAAGAAAAACAAGTGCTAAGATAATAGATATCATCATTATCTGCCTAGACTTTTCCCAACTATGGTGGGGGCGGCTTCCAGTCTAACCGGATGCAGCTGATAGATATATGGATATCTATTATCTTAGGACTTGTTTTCCTTTACTCTTCCACAACAAGCACTCTAAAAGGGTTGAAACACAATATTTTTCTAAAATTCTCGTACAAAATAGATTGTTTGTATTCGTAACATACTAGGTACATTCGGTAACTACGAAATCTACCAAACTTATTTACCTGTGCAAATAGCTTCTATGTAAGACGTGCGATCCTTCGAGCAATGAATCCCACGAATCTCATTGCTATGCGGCATACAGATTGGGAGGGAAACCCAACTATATTTTACTTTTATCCCGTACAAAATTGCGAATTTAAAAAATGTGGCAATCTGCTACGCGTTGGTTGGGCTTGCTGAGATATCTAGAATCTAGATACAAGTTTTTTTTAAAGAATATATATATTTGGCAGAGCTTTTTTGTTTATTTTTTCACGGCCTACAAAAAGCCCCTCATTCAGTTCCCTCTTCCCGACTCACCAAGACCAATCACTAGATCAATAAGGCACTCCTATCTAGACTCTTAAAAAACGAAAGACGTCATTCTCCTGCCCATATCCCAATTTATTTGAGATCAGCGCAACATTTGTCTTCTTCTTCCATACTTTTCTATTAGTTGCCATCCCAGTAGTCAACCCCTTTCTAAACATATCATCTTTTAACAGAGTCCATCCAACGTTTTTTTACAACGTGTCTTCAGCTACTTGTATAACCACCCACATTCATATTCAAAACTTTTCTCACTACATTTTCCTCATTCCTCCAAACGAAACACAATCAATTGTTTTTAACAAAAAAACAAAAGACAATCACGCACATACGACCATACGAATATGGTACTCTCACATACTCATAAAGACGTAAGTATCGGTCCGATCGCGCGTGGAACAGTATCGGATACGAGATAAGCCGGACATGTGCCGGACACGTGCCGGACACGAACTGGACACATGCGGCTGTCCGGAATATGAATGTACACCGCTTTGTGAACCACTGGATTAGCTACAGTATTATCTGTGCTAGATGTTCGTAAGTGCGAGCTGTGAGAAAAATGGCTGATGTGTTTTGTATAACAGGCGGAGATTCTGATCTGAGTGTGAATAAGATAGCGATGTATCAGGCTGATCTTAAGAGGAAATGCGGTCGGAGAGACTTTTGAAAAAGCCGAAGTAAAAATTCATAATTTGAGGTTTGGGTCTCGCCTATTTTCTCCTCCAATATTGAACCAATTTAAAAGATATTTCATAATCGAAATAAGAAGGATATATACTGTGACCTTATGTCTTTCTATTTTCATTAATAGTTGTCAAATTTGTACACTAGGCCGCTGTTGACAGTGGTTTAAATCGGCATTTTTTGAGGGTTCTAGTGCTTATAAAAATAACGTATAATCAAAAAGGAACACATATGGACACCAACAACCTCTTATGAGGTCATTGTACACATCATTATGAACAACTTTTACTATGTGACCAAACCTGAAATCGCGAAAAAAAAAATCAGCGGTTCCATACATTTATGTTCGTATAACTCGTCAAAATGTAAGGAACAGCTGATTTTTTTTTCGTGATTTCATGTTTTCCCATAGTAAAAGTTGTTCATAATGATGAGTACAATGACCTCTTAAGAGGTTGTTGGTGTTTTTCCAATAACCCTGTATATTAAAAAGGACCGTAGATTTAACGCTATAGTACCAATGCATGAAAACAAAGTATAGCACTACCTGTGGTTAGGTAGGCAGATATTCTTCATTACCTACATAGACAAATTTTATCCAAATTGTTTTTGCATTTTAATAAAATATATTAGTAAGAGATGTGAGTAAAAGACATTTTTTTTATTTGGAATGTATTTGTTATAGAGAAACATGACACATCATGAAATCATAATCATAAATATTTTCAGCATGCTTAAAACGAAGGTGGTTTTCTCCTCATTTTTGCTCGATTTTCCTGAAACCTTGTCTCCCAACCCCAAGGGAGGGGTCCATAATACACCCCAAACAAAACAAATGGTAAAGAGATACCCTTTTGTATTTTTTTATTAAACTTTTTATAATGACGTTTTGAAGGGGTTCATCGTCGTCGAGGTTTTTAATGCCATAAAGTTAATCCAATTATAAACAAACAGCAGCATTGATGTTTTTACACCATTGTGATTTTTGAAATCCTATTGCTACTTACAAGTAGGTACAGTCAGCCTGAAAAAGATATAACGATGTATATATGGACCAGGTACAATTTTAATGTCAACAACCTTAGATAAAGTCCTCAATCAATCAATAACGAGGTAAACAAATCTAAATGTCATTCAAAAGCTCAACTTCCAGATAAGGTGTTAGAAGTAAGTACACATTTACATTATACATACAAATTAAACTTACATAGCACAAGAAAAAATCAGTGAAAAATGAAAAATAGATATAGTTTCGATATCACATCATTAAACAACGCACCATATTTTTTTTTAAATCTCTCTGCTCGATAACTAGGTCAACGCAATGAATTTTGTAAAGCTGTCAAAATTGAAGCTACTGCAGTTTCCATGATTAAATGCCAATGCTCGCTACAGATTTCAATAATCCAAATAGGGTTGTGATACTTTGTGTTTATCGTATTTAAATGAACCAATATAAGAGTTATATCTAAACTTAACTGTTACTAAATTAATAAGTAACTCCCATTCAGGATTAGCACATCTAAAAATATCAAACTGTTTTAAGAAAAAGTTCTGATTGGAATTGAACCTGCTAGTAAAACAAAAACAAAAGTTTATTTCCTATAAGCCCCGACTATATGAACTCCATCGCAAAACCATTAAATAGTGACAAAAACAGAACATCACCCCTGAGCATTTATCTTCTACGGAGAGTTATAAAGGGCATAAATAAAGCAAAACCTATAAGGCTTTAAAGCAACAATGAAAAATACGAACCGTTTTACGTTGGGTGGGGTGGTGGAGGCCCCGGGGTTCGCGGGGGCCACGGGCCCGGTGGCCGCGCTCGAACAATGGGGGCCCGGCCAGACCACGGCTGCACAAATAAAAAAAAAACACATGAACAACCGCTCCAATTATTGACGTGGGCATAGGATGAGGATCCCTAGCTCCCAGCTACATGCCCGCGCTTCTAACTTTTACGTGTTACGCTTATTGTTCAGAGACGGAAGTTGCGCAACTGTGGGACGACTGTTGCTGGTAATAAATGTGGAGTTTGTAGACAATTGAATGTGTTTATATGGGTGATTATTGATGCTGTTTTAAAACTGTCTGGGGTTTATTTCCTGGGTTCCGAGTGTAAAGTTTGTTGTAGTTGAGAGTTCTTGTTTCTGACATACATACTAATTTAACCGGACTAGAAGGTTCTATTTTTTTTTAAAGGAACCTTTTGCTCAATTGTCACAATTCAGGGCTTCGCTCGGTGAATCGAACCCAGTATCGCACACTCTTTGTTTTTTTTTCTGGTGAAATTACACACACAACACATTTCAACTTTTTATATTGATTTAGCAACTAGTCTATAAGTAGAGGTAAGTAACAACTTTTAATCAGCTAGCCATTTTCCCTATGATAACGAAATTCCTTATAACAATACGTCGGGCAATGCTATGACAATTGAAAACCAGTTAACAGTATCCCCAGTTGAATTGGTGCTCTAATAATTCCCCCAGATAAATGTAACTAACCATACAGGGGCCGGCAACATTCCATTACTCCGGCAGTTGGCCAGTGGTGGTGCCAAATAGGTGGAGGCCCAAAGCATTGCACCATTAGCCATAGGAGCAAAGCCAACATAAACAAGTGAAAATAATGGTAAACTCATGGCGTTTGAATTGTATGGTAAACTTTTTGTACTTTCATTATAGCGTAGAATTGTTTTTTTGTTGTTTTTCTGTCTGTGCATTTAAAAGCTTTAAGCATGCTTCAGCAATTTTTATTAATAAAGTTTTTTTTGTTACTTTAAAATATCGATAATGCCTAGATACTGTCAGCAACAAAAGATGATTAACACTTCAGTTTTTTTAATCTCAGTTATTGAGCAAAATATTTGTTCAAAATTACAGCAGAAATACAATGCAATTTTGAAAAAATATTTTGCTAGTGTTAATCGACTTTTGTTGTTGACTGTACCTACGAAGTTTCAAGAATAATGACTGAGAGTTTGATGAAATAACAATAATTATAACATATTTGAATACAGCTGTACTATAGTTTAAAATGTTCTAAAGAATATTTCCTAAACGAAAGAATTCAGACAAAGCCGGAAATAAAATACATCTACGCGTAACCCATCGTAGCAGGGCAGCGTAGCAGATCGGTTATCTGCAGCGTAGCCGCTGTAGCCACCTACGAGCTACGTCGTAGCAACAGTTGTTTTCCGTACAAAGTGTATTTTAAAGGGGCAAACTTTTTCTTTATGCTTACCTTTTTAAATCTTTCAACTTACATCGTATAATTCTATATTCTTTTGTGTACTTATAGATAAGTGAAAAAGCAATATTATTACGTCTAACTTTGAGAACAAAGTGCAAGCGGAAGTACCTAAACTCTGGCTTAATTACCGCTAAATGGAAAGAGTCTTAGTTTTTCCTTCTTGCGTAATTGCTTTTCATTTCCTACTAGCATTGAAGCCATTTGTTTTTACTGGAAGTACTTAAGGTAACAGGACTCGTGTTAATGTTAACTATTTCAACTTAGGTAAATATGTAATGTAATTAAAGTTTAAAAGTATTTAATTAAAACCGTCGATCGTGAGCATACATGTTGAGAAATATTAAAAGAAACACCACATTTTTCGCAATATCTCAGAGAGAGTGACTATAATTGTAGATGCAAATAATTACGTGTTCACAAATCACACAACATTGTTCAACCCTTCGTATCGAACGTGGATCCACGCGGGACACAGTGGTTTTTAATTGTTTCTGTAAATACGGCATTCAAGCGGTTAGTGAATATACTTCTTCGTACACAATATAATCCTGCGTTGTTCGCTCGTATTTGGTGAGTAAATTTCAAACATACACACAAAATCTAGTTCAAAGCTTATTCAGCGCGAATCCTCCATAATAGATCATAATACGCGGAAGGAACTTTGCGAATCGATTTCCGCCGGAAATGCAAAGACTCGGCACGATATTGCTTATGAATTATTACTATAAAGTATAGCCTGCAGTTCTCTCTGTCATCCGAGATTTAAGGGAATGCGTTAAGGGAGCCCGCGAAATTCAAATCTACTTACGTTTTTTGCAATTTGCAGATCAGTGTGTGTTATATATTGATTAAAATATGATTCGCAACCGCAAAAAATATAGAATTATAATCAAAAGGATCATCAATATGACCCCTTCAGTTAGAATTTTGCAATTTGCAGGTCAGTCTCAGGTTGTATATTCAATAAAATATGATTCACAACCGTAACAAACATGCCTTTATAGAATAATAATCATTAGAATCAGCAATATAATCTTGAGTTAGAAGTGGCTTCAAATGTTACGATTTCATGAAATAGTCATTCAATGTGGTAATATGATCATAAAGAGATGTATCAATGATTTCTGTGATTATAATTCTATAAATATTTTTTTTTACGGCCGCAAATCATAATTATATCGACAAACAAGATTTGCAAATTGCAAATAAAACGTATGATTTTTTAATTTCGCGGGCTACCCTGACGCTTTTCCTAAACGTCGAACCTACAACCGGTCCCCATAATCCTACAAAGATACTGCCATAAAAAATTGTGTTATTCAAATCTCTAGGGGGGCTGGACAAAATTCATTAGCGATAATGATGATGGAAACGTCAAAAATATATTGAATTGACATAATATACAGAAAAGCTTATGTCCATCCTGTTGTAGAAATACGACACGCTTTGAAACCTATTGTCACTTGTCTAGTCCTTCTTGTCTTGACAAACAGCGAGATAATTGCGTAAAAAACATAAACATCCTTCGCAAAGCCTTTCATTTTTACATCCATGACTACATAGGCTTGAAAAAATCGTCTGCTCAACTACGTACAGTCAGCAAAGGAGATAAGTATGCAGGGTCGTCGAATATAGTTGAAGTTTACTAAGAAACCGATTGATGTTTTTAAATGAAATTTAAATTGATAAATCAACTGTTTGTTTTCTATTAATTAAATCAATCGGTTTCTTACTAAATTTCAACTATATTCAACGACCCTGCATACCTATCTCCTTTGCTTACTGTATATAACGCAATGAACGTGGCTGAACTGTCAAAATGAAAGGTATTGCGATCGATCGCCATTTTATGTGTGTTACGCAAATTACCCCGCAGAGTGGTAGCAGGATGCTACTGCCCAAAATCCACCTTTTATTTTATGAGACCCATAGGAAAGGCGTAGACTGTTTTAAAGTCTTTTCCAAAAAAGATAAGTAAGTAACTAAACTCACGTAGATCGTAACCTTAACTGATATCTAAGAAAACGGAAATGTTTTATATGATTGTGCCCAAAACAATAAAAAGTCGTCTTAATCGAGTTAAGGGATTTTGTCAGGGGTTGCGCACATGTTATTAAATTAGGCGCCTCATCCTTCGACGAATTCGCGCTTTTGATACCCCTGCGACTAAATATATTATGTTGGCGTTTTATTTGTGACTAGCGGCCCGTCCCGGCTTCGCACGGGTGGACATTTATTTTTTAAACATTTTATTTTTTTCTTGCAATTAAAAAAACCTATATTAATCAGTGATAATGTAGCATTCTAATGGTGAAACAATTTTTTTACCATTGCCACTCGAAAAAGGGCATTTTATTCATCGAAAACAGTGAATAAAACTCTCTTTTAGTCACTGAGTGAATAAAAACATTTTGAATTTGGAACAAGCACGAATATACGAATTATATACAAAAATAAATAAAACGTGCTGAAAGTACGTACTGGCTGGCTATACGGAGCTATTCCATAATAAACAAAAAAAACCCGCCATTTTAGGTTCTTTTCTATCTGTTATCGTTGTTTTAAGTCATTGGAAAATCTAATAACATAAATTATAATAAAATGAGTTCTTCCAGTGACGAAAATGAGACACTAACTCCGGAATCATTTCGAAATAAAGCAGCAATTATAGTAAAATGTGATAAATACTATACTACTATTTATTTTCTCGCAGTCAATGGTAAAAAGTAGAGTACACAACTCGTGAAAAAAATAATTCATCTCGGTCCTTGTATCCCTCGCTCCGCTCAGGATTCAAATCTAGAATACCTCGCTACGCTCGGGATTCTATTCTAGAATCCTTCGCTGCTCTCGGGATCCAACGTAGTCCCTCGAATTAAATTCCCTTTTTTTTCACTTGTTGTATAATCTACTATTTATGGTTCTAAGTCAAAGAGTATATTAAGGTATATTCTTTCAATATTATGCCCCTTTCCCACTACTATTAAGCCGTAAAAATCAGCTTCAAATCGTACAAATAAAACCAAGTAAACACAGTCCAAATAAATAAAATTGCAAACAAATCTCGTCTGGCTTTAGATTATCATTAAATATTTTTCAACTTATTCGAAAGATAAAATTAAAGTCCGTTAACCCATTAAAATTTAGTAAATATTTAATTTTTGTATCCATTAAACACAGGGAGTATTTGAAAACAGACTTTACCAAATATTTACTCCCTAAATATTAGCAATCAAAATAATTATCGAACGATTTCTAAATTGGCACATAAACGTTCGGCAATCAAATAAATAAAGTATTACATCAAAATCAACGTTCCCAGATTAATTATTTACCAATTTCGTAGCCCAATGAACTGGAAACGTATTTATAAAATAAATTGTATAATAAGTACGTCCTCGTGGTACTCGTATATAATGTGTTCCGCGTGAGTGAGGACAAGAGGCAAAAAACGAATGTCGAGATCCATTGGAAATCACGGGGAGCGTAGGGAGGTGGGAGAAGGGGGAGCTCCGGATATACAGTCCGCCCGGTATATGCGAACCACTAAACACATTTCATACTAGCAGAGTGAAGATGCTACGTTTGAAATGTTGATTTTTCAATATTTTCTAAAGCGAACGAGGTTGGGTGGTTGTATTATATGGTAATTTTTATCGACTTTAATTTCTCGTTTCAGTATTCAAATTGGTGGAAATTTCTTACTTATACTACTTTAAGAGGTAATGTGGGTGGTCTTTTCTCAATAGAAACGTTCTCGCCTGTTTTCTTTCTGGTTAATGACCATAAAGCAATGATTTTTTACAGAATAATAAATATTAACTATTTGTATGTCCCTATGTATTCCTTTTTGATGATACATTATTTTTATAAACACTAAAATCCTCAAAAAATGCCGATTTAAACCGCTGCACGCTGTCAACAGAGGCCTAATGTACAAATTTGACAAATATTAATGAAAAAGAAAAACATAGGGGCACAGTAACCCCAGAAGGTGGTAGCCGTAAGGCTAATCCGGGGGTAGCGCACGATCTCGGGTGAGGCGGCAAGCCTCCTTGCCGGACTGGCGCCATGGGATCTGGAGGCGATAGTCCTCGGCGCGCGGGGGCACTACGCCGGGGGGAAACTCCGCTTCCGCGGCAAATCGCGGCGGAGCGGACCGACCTCCGGCGCGATCTCATGGCGGCATGGAAAGAGCGACTGTCGCAACCCAGCGCAGGGCACGCCACGATAGTAGCGATAAGACCCCTCTTTGAGGAGTGGCTAGAGAGGCCCCACGGCGCCCTCACCTACCGCCTGACGCAGATCCTCACCGCCGTGTTCTCGCAGAGGCGATCGGCAGCCGCGGCGACCTCTCGCGCCCGGCCCTGGTTCAAGCCATGGTCCGGGGCGAGAGGGAGTGGGAGGCAGTCACCTCCTTCTGCAAAGCAGTCATGCTAGCGAAGGAGGTGGCGGGACGGCTGAGGGAGAGAGCCTCACGTCCCAGCCGCCGCGGGAGACGCTCCGGGCGTCGGGAGCCGCGTGACGACTCCCGGCCACCGTAGGCGCGAGCCTTCGGGCGGAGAGTAATGGGTAACACACCGCCCGATCAGGACCAGGCCCGTGCCGGACGGCACATACGTGTTCCACGCGCGCCTCATATAGATGTCAGCATTAAGGAAGGGGCCCGTAAGGCCCGAAGCCTGCCGGGGCAGCGGGATTGTCCGAAAGGGTTACCGCTACCCCGGAACACAAAGGGCTAAAGAAGGAACACGGGTGGGTTTTAGTCAGTACGAGTCTGACACTCCCTTCTGCTCCACCCAGAGCGGGTGGGGTCATTTGATGATTTCCTATCCACAAAAAAAAAAGGGCACAGTATATATCCTTCTTATTCAGTATATGAAATATCAATATTTAAATTGACCCAATATTGAGGAAATAGGCGAGAGCCAAACCTTGAATTATGACTTTTTACTTAGGCTTTTTTTATTGCTGATTGGGCCCGCTCTTGACCTCGATCACATCTGATGGAAAGCGATGGATAAGGTCTATGACGGAACGAGCGTGCCCAGAAAATGCCTAAGGCACTGAAGCTCCCATGCATCGACGAAACACAGCAGGCTGCTTGACGCTGGACTCCGGTGGGAGGGGGTGGTCGCAAACCAGGCGGGCGTTAGCCCTAATACCACCGCAAGGGAAGAATTAGCCAGTCAAATAAGGTGTTGGGCGTGACTGTCCAGAATGCGCCGAACGCTCGGTTTAATTAAGTGGCAGAACAAACTGCGCTACACGAGGAGGCATATTCTTCATATATTCCAAAATCCTCTCCAGCTTCAGCTCTTCAGCTTTTTCGAAAGTATATCCGACCACATTTTCTTCTTAATGCAAAACAAAAAAAACACCCAAAAAAGTTAATTCAAGGTCATGTGCGTTTTGTTTGTGCAGAATAAACAATTTTTCTTTCTTTTTTTTTTAATTTGCTCTCGAAAAACCATGCCAATTGTCCAAAATTACAAAAATATAAGCCCCTTTATTCATAAATGTTGCTTAAAGTTAAGTAGTGATTAGCGACTGATTAATCAAAATTTTTTGACGTATAAACGTCACTTAACTCTAAAACTCTAACTAACCCCTTAGTGTTCGAGATAAAAATAAATATTTCTGTATTGGGATATGACAACGTTAATATAAGACAGAAAACTGACTCATTACAACAGATAAGGCTGGTGATGAAATATAAAATTTTCAGTCTCCTAAACTTGCTATTATTATAAAAGAACACCTTATCTTTTACCGTTTCACACGAAAACTGAGCGAGCAATTTGGCCTCACAAGTTCGCTGCATGCCGATTAAAGCGTCGTTTCCCAGTGAACATGTTAAACAAGCGAGCTAAAAATGCTTTTACAAAACTACATGTAGGTAGACACCGCCGGTAATTTTAATTTCCGACTATCCGAATTGTAAAAAGAATACTTTAATACTGCGACGTAGTAACTAAAAACAAAGGGTCTAGAACCTGGTTAAGCTGGCACGGGAGCGTGGGGATTGGCACAAGAAAAGAGAGGCCTATGCTGATCAGTGGTCGGCCTGTGAACGAAGACGATGTACTGAAAATATTAGACTTTTGCTATCCTTTTCGTACCCAAAGGGTACCAACCTGCCTGTCTGTCAGCGGGCTGTATCTCAGGAACCATACCTAAAAGGTAGACAGTTAAAAAAATCACAAATAAGAATGTATTGTTAAATATTGTACGGTAGTACGGAACCCTCAAACTGGAACTGGTTGTGGAGGTCAGATAGGCAGTCGCTCCATGTAAAATACTGGTATTCAGCTGCATCCGGTTAGACTGGAAGCCGACCCCATACGTAGTTAGGAAAAGGCTAGGCAGATGATGATGAGTACGGAACCCTTCGTTTGTGACTCGGACAAGGCTGTTTTTTTATATTATTTGAATAAAAATACTTAGAAGCGAAGACTTTGCACTGCAGCGAGACAGGGTAGGCGTGGGGTAGGCTAGAGTATAATATATTTTTATATGTAACTATGCTCACTATGATTTCTATACTATATTGTAGGTCCTTTTACCATTTGGAAATCAAACGAACGATCCGCAGAGCAACCATTTACGTGTCAGGAATCTACAACTATATTCCTGAGAGCATAAACAAAGTTATAGTGGAAACACTTCTGAAGATTTTTTTATGTCATAAAAATATTGTAGAAGAGAAAATATTGTGTCAGAATGCCAGCTCATCTCTTGCCTAGCAATGAAAGGAATTCACATCGGCAAAATGTTGTTGGGTCACCGCGCCACCCTGCTCTCTTTGAACCAATAAACCATACTATCGCACCTTTTTTACTCTGCGAGAATACAAATACATTTTCGCTCTCCATTATTTATTACCTCTGTTGCGTAAATATCAAAACGTAGCGAGCAGTTCTGACTGATACTCGTAAATCTTCGATTTAGCGGAACGAACCAATCGTAGTCCGCTAACTCGGTTACGTTTTTCCATTGTTCACAATTTTGCGCTTGCCACTCGCGTTTGACATCCAAATCTGATAATATCCGTCCATGATTTGAGTTTCGTGCCAAAAATATAAAGCATACAATCTTACGTTGCAATATTCTTGTATCTTTTGGAATCTTTACGCTCCTCCGTCATCTGTCTGGCAATGGTTTTCAACTTGAAGTAGGACTTAAAGAAAATCCTGAAGATTTACTCCGCCACATTTCTCCAGTACTCGTCGCAGGCAATACTTATACGTCGATACACTTTTAAAGCCACTGCGGTACATCACACACTCGTATTCGCGGTATAAGAACCAGATGAACGTATCTACAAAAAATACGTATGTAGATACGTTCCTCTGGTTCTTATACCACGTATTGGTGTCGCCTTTTTCAGCTTTTTCTCAGATATAAAAGAGCTGTGTTTTCTTTTTTCTGACAGTGTGACCTCATCATTATAAAAGTGATTCCTATAAAAATTACCAGTTGCATAAACAAAACCGATATTTTTTAAATAAAGTTCAGTCATTATCTTGTTTCTAGGAATATCTTTCAAATACGTATTTATCAACTATTCGATGTAGGTCACCTTCCCTTTGTGTTGAGCTTTTATCTGAAAGCAAATACAAAGGAAAAACGTATTTAATCCAGCAGAAATATTATAATAATAAAAATAATGATATTAATAATATTATAATATTACTAGCTGACCCCGCATATGCCGTTTTGCAAAAAAAAAAAATAGATAGTAGCCGATTCTCAGACCTACTGAATATGCATATAAAACATAGAAATCGGTCTAGCCGTTTCTTAGGAGTATGGTAACTAACACTGTGACACGAGAATTTTATATATTACAAGATCTTTATTCTTCTATTATTAATTATCTTGATTACATCTAATTTCGCGTAACATTTCTTTCGCATGCATTTTATGTTCACTTTGACGGTAGAACGACGTCATTTGTAGCAAATACTCATTGAACTTTGCCGACACCGTTATGGGGGAAAAAAGAGGTACTTGTGAGCATTCCGTAGTAGGTGAATGCTGAAACAATGGGTCGCAGGACGGCGGCGGCGGCGCGGGCGATCTCCACACCACGCTCTCAAGTGGCGCATTTTTGTCGCTCAGATGTCAAGCTGCTGCACGTTTGCACACTCACGGAATATTGAAATTGTTTCTCTTACCATTCCGTACTGCAATAATCCTGCACTATAGTTTTTACTGTGAAAGTGCTGATGTACGTAAATATAGCTGTTATTCGAATTTCGTCGCTGGAATGTTTTTGCGCGAGGGCGTATATTTTTTATTTGTCCATGAATGAGACGCCATCATTTGTCTAACATATTTTTGGAGTTCCTTGATTTTACTGAAAAAGCTTCTACCTATCCTATACTGTGTTTCTGAGACCATCATACTTATCTATTTTTCTTTATTTTCAGTAAGTTCTAAATACCTAAACTTTTACATACAAAAACTTTAAAATGTAAAACAACTTACAAATATAACAACTTACAGGTATGCAATTTCTATATTTAAAGAAACTGTCACATCTGAAAGCTCCAAGTTTGTAGAAAGAATGAAGTAGTTTTTATTTTAATGAAAAAGCCAAAGAAAATAGTTTTTCATACATATTGACGGCAGAACCCTCGTCAACCTCACACTTGTCTGATGTTTTGATAACTCCCTGTATATTGAAAAGGGTGACCCTGATTATCGGTTCATTGAAAGGAAACCAGACTTTTTCAACTTTTATTTTCCATCTGTAGATTGAAATGCCTTCCACAAAGTGTGCAATGTGTGTGTGTGTGATCGCTTAAACAGCGAACGTGAAAAACGGTTTACTCGATAATTTTCGGCGAAAAACCAAGTTAGCTTTTATAATCAACGTAAAATTTTCTTTATTTCAACTAAAGTGTATATTTTATCTACATTATGATTAACTAGGCAGTTCTCAAAATAAAATATTATTTTGTTAACATTTGTAGTTGTCATAACTTTAGAAAGACAAAAAAAAATAACACCAAGGCTTCCGGGAAGTCAATTTCCATCAAAAGTTTAGAGCCGCTAAGATTTCAGATCGATTTGTAAAATGCAAACTTTGTGTCTTAGTTTGAAACAATTTCCACACAAACCGATAACGATATGGTTGAGTTTGCTCACACGTTACAGATTTATCGTTTTATTTTACGGTGAAATGATCTCCAGGGATTGGGCTTTCCAAGTTATATATTGCAGGAAAACCTAACATACATCAAGTCGAAGGAGAAACCAACTCATTCGTCTATGAAACGATTACGGAATATTACCAATTTTATATTCAGTCGGAGCCGCACCACCGGTCGGCGACCAGCGACGGAACCGTCTCAAATCGCACTTTTATGAAAGTCCCTAATGACACGTGAAATCCGAAATTGCTAAGATGGAATGGAGTTCCCAAACATACCCTAATCCGACACACATTCTATGTATAAGTAAGGATGAAATAACCTCAATTTTACCAACAAGATCCTCGGTAATGCGTTGCGAATGGTACGGGTTGATAAGGAAAAACGGGTAAATAAGGAATTGTGAGAGGCTACCAGGACCGAAAAGGGTCAGGCGGGGGAGGACTCATCCGGCGGATACACCGCAACCGGTCACCGTCCACCGGACAGCCAATGTATTTCATAGCCAGAGGGTCGTAGCCGAGCACTTTTATAAAACATTGAAGTTGTACTGTGGCCAATAACTAGTTTCTAGAGCACTCACATTAACGTATTTTTTTAACATAAATATTGCAGTTGTTGTAGAAGTTTTTACACGTTTCGAGAATTGTGACGATTTCTGCAGAATCCATACAGTTTCAGCTGAACTACGAACTTTCTTGCAGACTCAATTCCTTTCAAAGTCGTAAAGGAATTTCATTTAGAACAAAATGGCTATTTGAACCTATTCAATTTTCTGCACAAACACTTGTAAATAAAAATATGGAAGCAAAGCTTATTTAAAATAAACCTCCAAACCACTTAAGCTTTTCAGACAAAGAGATCCTCCTTTCATGACGGCAATTATAATAAAATTTTATTTTTGATCCACAGAAGAACAGAAGACTTATGGAATAATTACATTTTGATATCAATTCGTAACCAACGAAATCCCACGAGATAGTGCTTCCAAAACAACTTTGATTTCCTCCCGGCATAGTCAAAGGAGCTTACCGAGAAAAAGCGACGAAAGAAAGAAAGAAAGAAATAAAAAATGCACAGAAACACGGAGGTCGGAGTTTTTCCTGTCACCGGGCACAAACAATGCCTCCATTGTAGGGCTGCGTCCCGCGCGCCCCGCACCCCGCCGCGGTACCGCCGAGGAAACGAGCATCTTTTGTTTCCAAGCCCGCGTCCCTCACGGAAACGAGAGCTTTGAACCCGCGGTCATCTGTTTACATCACGCCAACTAGAAAAAAAGACATCCGATTATTTGTTCTGCAGACTGTACTCGAAATACACGTAACCATAGCCGCTATAGGTACGTACCGCAACGGATGTATAGACGATTGCTCTCCGCGTAGTACTCTCAGAAATGATATTGCACTCGGGTTTTCTGCGTAAAATATTTTACACAAATATATGAAGGGAAACAGCAAATACAAATGACAGCTTTCGAAGAAATACTTTCAAATTCTCGTAATTTTAATAACGTTCACAATCCGATCTCAGTCTTAATCTGTCACAAACACCTCTAATTTCACTACATTTTTGACAAGTTTTTGATATTGATTGTCGCTGACATGAGATTGCGACTAGATTTTGAACGTTTTTAATTACGGGATTCGCCTTCTGTTTCTCATTAACTGCAACAAAATTTAACTTTTTCCTCTCTATTTTCCAAATTCTCCAATATGTTTCAAAAGGTTGTAGAGAAATTCGTAAAAAAAATGTAACCCTATTAACTGGTAAAATACCTGCACCACTCTAGTTGCAAAACATTACACTGGCGGCTCAAAAAAGTTGACTCAATTTTAAATTCGCCCAATTCAATTAATACATAATGCCACTGCGCTGCCTCGCTATGTAACAATTTGAAATGAATAAGGTTGGTTTCCGGCAGGTAATGTACTTACAATTCGCTCTGGGAGGACGAATAATAAATTATATTTTTTCCTCGGCACACTTATTTAGATATTAAAAAAATAACGCGTTGAAACCCGAGGATCGCTTCTGGGGCTTATTTATTCATGCAGCTCACTGTTCTAGGGACTTCAGAATCAATTTAGCTTTGTCTTTGAAGATGATGCAGGAATGTTGGTTATTTTATAATAGAACTTAGGAAAAATGCAAATGAATTTTTGTGTTGATTTACTAAGTATTTGAGGTAACTCATCATAACTTGTTATATAATACTAGCTACTGCCAGCGACTGCGTTCGCGTGGCATTAATATCTTTTGATTATCTTTATTTATCTTTTTCTAAAATAAAAGTAGCTTATGTTACTTCCGTTAACGCTGCTTATAAAATCAGCCGTCAATTTGCCGTTAAATCGGTACAGCAATTTCGGAGATGAGCCGGAACAAACAGACCAACAGACAGACAAAAAACTTAAAAGTTTTTGTTTTGTTATAAGTATAATAATATATTCTTCCATATCCATTTAGTACAAAACTGTTATTTTAACATTACAAATAGACACTTCAACTTTATTTATTCGTATATATGTATAAGTATTTACAGACCTAAGCACGTGTTTTTGCGATAATAATAATATTTTCTTTCTTTGTCTCTTTATTTTTCTTTGCTGTATGCTGGCTTCACTTTAAAATAGCATCTGTCATCCCAAAAAATAGATACTCGTGTAAATCTTGTTCATTGATATAAATATACCCTAAGATAAGGTATAAGAGATCTCTCGAAGAGCCATCATAGGAATTGAAAACAGTCTCATTTCATTCCTAAATCAAATACGAAACCAATATCTACAGACATTCGCGCCTAAATTAACATGTCACAAGCTACCAACGTCGCAGCATACCTACCCAGCAGCTCCGCACTGTGGTTGATCAAATTGTTTCAACGGGAAATGATGTGGTGTACCCCCACCAGTATAAACGATGCGAATTTCCCTTGCAGCCCGTTCTTTTATTGCACGCCTAAATTGGATTTTCGCTGCGCCATACATATTCCGGCCACCAAGTTGAAATTCATATTTCACTCAATTTTGTTAAGCTGAATTTATCAGATTAATTTTTAAGGCTTAAATTCATGTCATTAACTGTTTTGGTGTTGATATTATTCTATTACCGTCGGGGTTGATGAGGATCTAAACGTTTTGAAGCGACATTTTAGCGAGATCTTTTACTCTCAAATTGGGGATCAATTATGTTTCAAACTCGCCCTTTTGGCCCTAGGAGAGATCCGAACGTAAGTTATATGAGAATAATAGATATGAAAGGAGTTACAATAATTGCTTATGATATATTAAAATTAAAGGAGAATGGTTTTGTGCATGGCTGATGGAAATAGGGTCGCCCCCTATTACATGAGACTTAAAACATAACTGGCAAAATGTGGGTGTAGATACTATAGGTACAGCTCTACGTAACCTTTCGGGGAATGCAGGCTATGTACAACCTGTCCCAAAATTCAACGATAAGCGGGCACCAGAGGGTGAACCTGCTCATGACTACTCGAGAAAAAATAATAAAAAAATATATAATTTTTTTTGGAAAAAGTGTACGTCAATAAGCCAAGAACAATAATTCAAGAGCTAAAGGATGAGAAAACTCGGCACAACGACATTGAACCTCAATTATGCCCCAGCGTCATTGAAAATATTGACCATCGGATAGAGGTATGCCACCGAAGTCGTGCTCGTGGCGAGCATTTGGCCGACATTTTTGTTTCATAAGTACATAATTTTCATAGATCTTTCTAAGATGATAAAAATAAATTAAGATAACTCTGGAAACTTTTGTTTTATTTACAATTAACATCGTGCGTTATGGTTTGACCACCCTTTATCATGTATCTAAGTTTCATTGAAACACTAGCTGCGCCCCGCGGTTTCACCCACACAAGTGTCGATCCCGTAGGAATATTGGGATAAAAAGTGTTAATCCTGGTTATATGCTATCTGTGTGCCAAATGACATCTAAATCCATTAAGCAGTTCTTACGTGAAGAAGTAACAAACATACAAACACACTCACAAACTTTCGCCTTTATAATAAGGATTAGTGTGAAGTGTGATAGTGGCGCCGATTCTCTTGTTCCTAAACTAAACTAAATTTAAGTTCATCTTTTTTTTTCTATTTCATTAAGTTTTAAAAGGACAGAAGATAAATGATACTACATAGACAAGTTTAGACGTGATTAAAAAATTGGATACTAAAAATACGTCAATTTACGGCAGGCGCTGACTAATTAGACAGGACTAAACTAATATTTATCTTCTGTCCTTTTCTTATTGAAGTAGAAATAAAAAGACGCACTGAACTTAATTTGAGTTTAGTTACTGAACAAGGGAATCGGCGCCAGTGTGATACGAGTATAATTAATTTTCATTCAAATCAATCATTCCTATTTAAAATCTATGAAAATGCGACGTTATCATATTTCACTTAAGGATGTTTTAGATTAATAATCGTGACTTTGTCGAATTATTTTGTATGAAAGACGAAAACCAAATAAAATGATAATTGAAAAATAATTCATATGCCAGTTGATTCTCATTCATACCCTAGATTTAGGGGATATTAAAAAACACCTTGTACATGTCACCGTAAATATGATTGTGAACACCGTTAGTATTAATGTATCTCTTGAGATTGTAAACTGTCGCTATATTGTGAACTGTACCTAACTTACAATTTAACGTATTAATCTATCCATGTCAAATCGTCAATTTGTGAATTGGCATCATACTTGAATGCGACGGATAGAAGATATAATTAGCCATAAAAAGTTCGACATTCAATTACTCCTTTAATACCCTTTCTACTATAATTTACAATAATAAACTTAACAAATAAATAAGTACACGTAAGAAACTACGAAAGAGCGAAACAGTGTTCACAAGAAAGTAACTAGTGATGTATCGTTTACTTTCCCGCGGAACTGTTTCAGAGTTACTCTAGTGTTGTATTAAATGAAGTAGAATAAAGTGGGGATATATCTTCGTTGGTCCAGGAGTACCTGCGCGACTACCAAGCGCGTGGTCCTAGGTTCCATCCTCAGATCGGCAAAATGATTCTTCAATTTGGAACTTTCATTCATAACGATTTTTTAATACTTGTTCATATTTTTAGTATTATTTAAAGATTGTTCAGCTTAGACAAGGTGTAAAAAGACACAGCACGTACTCGTAGCTGTCATTTTCGCATACCGTACATCAAATAAGGTAACATTGCACAAATATAATTGCTCTAAAACGACTTTTATTTTTGGCGGTATATTTGCTGTTTGCGGCAGTGGGCAATGTAACAGACGCAAAACATTGTGCTTATACGTGCATGCAACGGTACAGGGGTATTTAAAGTTGCGTTATAACTTTTAAAAATTGGTTTCTAGAAACGTCAGTAAAAGTTGGAACTTTGGCCTTCAATATCTCCCGAACCAGAAGGTTCCCAGGAATATTGCAGTACAAAAAACAAAAAATAAAATGACGGGGAGTACAAGTACAAACTCTCGGCTTCGTTATGTGTCTTATCACACCCGTTAACAGAACTGACTCTTGTGGGTGAACCTTCCATGCACCTCTGCCCTTACCCTACATGGAATACAACCTTGATATTATTATGTTATGTTAATTTCTGATATCGTTCTAAACCCTATTGATGACAATAATTTCGCCACCTTTAACAAGGGATCTTAATCATAACTAACGAAATATAGCTACACTATCAACACTGCCTACTTCTTCGCTGAATGCAAGTGGGATGTTATTATGTTGTAACACTGGGCTGTCACTAAACAGTTATTATCTTTCCATTAGGGAGGCGCTCCGAGCTGGCCATCTACTTAAATGGGGTAGATGAGCGCACAACTGACACGGGTGTACGTTTACTGGAAGCGGTTACAAACGGTGGCTTTATTGTTAACTAGCTATTTCCCACGACTTCGTTTGCGATCTAGGATCAAAAGTGACCTATGTCTTTACTTAGGTCATGGTATATCTGTGTGCCAAATTTTATTTAAATCCGTTCAGCCGTTTTAGCGTGAAAGCGTAACAAACAAAGTCACATTCGCATTTATAATATTAGTTAGGATTCTTGAATTCGTATCAACCTTGAATGGTGAATATAGCAAAGTCAGCCTATAAAGTTCCCACTGCTGGGACTCAGGCCTTCTCTTTCTATGAGAGGTGGCTTTCTATGAGCGGTTTATATTCACCTTTTGAGAGGTGGTGATTAAATAATTTACATGAAGTAAAATGCTTGCTGCGGCAAGGGGACGCCCTCCAGCTAGATAGACGGACGACCTAATTTAAGGTAGCTGGGATAGACTGGATCCAGAACGCGGAAGACAGGATGTTGTGGCGCAATCTGGGAGAGGCCTGTGACCAGCAGTGGACTGCGATAGGCTGATGTGATTGATTGAAAGTACCCGCTTGGGTTCGAAACCACGACCTACAACTCGTAGGTCGCAGCCGTTGTCACTGGGCCACCACTACTCACCTTGAAAGAAGAATGTTTGTAAATAGTATATCGACTGTGAACTGGCAACAGGTACTATCTCAATTTTGACAACTTTACAGGACGAAGAAAAAACATGTTAGCATCATTTATACAGCATCTCGTGTGTTAAATAAAAATACGTAGTTTTTAAATATTTTTATTGTACATGTAATTAAAAACAAAAGTAAAGTCCGTACACGTTTGGCGAGATAGGATTAAATGCTCATATTTACTGCGCGTTGAAATTAGTACAAGTTGAATGAAGCCAATCCTGGCGCCAAATTTAAATGTATTTGAGTTAGGATTTCTTGCAACGATGTGGAGTGTTAAATGGTATAAAATGGCATTAAAAAGTGAAATCTTCAAAAAATTGAGATAAGACCGGTTGCCAGTTCACAGTCGATATATAACATAACATACCATCACGTTGTATTCCCCAAAGGGTTAAGCAGAGGTGCATCTATAGTACAGACGCCAGCACATCAAGCTACTACAATCTGTCAAATTTCTTTAATAGATTTTCAACTTTATTGCCAGATCTCTTTATTGCTAAAGCAAAAAAAGTAAGTTGATTTGAAAAATTTTACAGTTTCCGGTAGCTTGATTTGCTGGCGTCTGTACAGCCACATCTTTTTTATGTTTATGTCCCAAGTGATATGGGCGAGCCTATTGCCATCAACCGGGAACAAATCCAGATTCCGGGCTGTTACTGAGAAATTCCAGATGAAAAACCCAATAATACTTTGCCCTACCCGGGAATTGAACCCAGGACCTCATTCTAAGTGGCCACGCTTGCGACGAGGTAGGTAACCGAGGTAGAGGTAGAAGTTTATTTCAAATCTTGTTGGCCCAAACCTTCGCCACTTCCACGGCGTCGTCGGTGGCAGCGTATTTTGACTGTATATTTTGGAACATAGAGGGCACGAAACGGTTCAGATTACCTACCATATACCATACCTACATTATATTTTGTAAAGTCAGGGAAAATATTTGTCAAGCAAATTGACTACCAGTTTAGATTGTCCGTATATTCAAATCGTAACTGTCATTCTTTGTCAGTTGTATGAAATGGCTATACACAATTAAGTACGTATTAACAATTCATTTCCGTGACTGTACATAGAGTGTTGTTATCTTTAATGTATATCCTTCTCAGTCCCATTGTGTAAGACTCAATTATTTTAGTTGGGGCAAACGTTAATTATACCTATTAATATTTCTGTCCCATAACAAATGAACAGAGCATCTGTGGACTGTCACTAAATGGCATGTCATTTTGTTAGCTCCCGGAAATAAATTAAAATTTCGCGAAAGCGTACAATCAAAGTGCTAGTTGTGTTTAGTTTGGAGATTAGTGCTTGATAGATATTTTGTTCTTTAAATAACTGTCTAAACAGTGTTAAAAAGTGATAAATAACTGGATTGAAATTCGTGTTTTAAGTGTTGTAGAATACTTGCAGGAAAAAAAATCAGGAAAGGGTGTTTTCCAGATTTTTTTTTCCTGCAAGTATAAGAAATGCGTGTGTTTGGCCTCCAAAACCCTAAATTGTCTTCCCTGTGTGATGAACGTGAGGAAGGTTTGAGGCAGCTCCCTGAGTTGCGCAAGTTAGTTACTGAACTCCAACACCGGGTTCAGGAGTTACAGACTCAGCGGACGAGTGTCATTAATTTGGACATGGTGATCAACGAAATAGAAGAACGCAACAGTCGTAGTCGCAATGTTATCATACACGGAATACCAGAATCAACGTCATCCTCCCCAGAAGATCGGAAATTGCACGACAAGAACTCTGTCACCGTCTCATTTGCCTCACTACTGATACCAGAACCAATAATAGTCTCAACGTTTCGCCTCGGTAAACCGTAACAAATAGCGATAAGCCGCGCCCAGTCAAGGTGGTCTTGACAAATAAACAAAATGCTATAAATGTTCTGAAAAACAAAGGTAAGCTTCCTGCTACTGTCAAAATCCAATCGGATCTGACCCCCTACCAAAGAGATCAACTCAAGAGCTTGCGTGAAGAGTTAGCCAGCCGGATTGAGAAAGGTGAGCAAAGCTTAACTATTAAATACATAAATAGAGTCCCGAGGATCGTCAGTGCCACAAAAAACTAGGTATTAAAATTATATCCGAGTTGTGTCTCCTATACACGAACCTTCCTTAATGGCAAAATTCGATTTATTTCTCGCTGAAGTAAACTATCATAAACCCGCATTTATTTTAATAACGGAAACTCACCTACACTCTGGAATCACCGACAACCTTATTAATATATCAGGATACATACTCTATCGCATGGACAGGAAACAAGGAAGAGGGGGTGGTTTCGCCATATATGTAGCTCACGAAGTCAAAAATAAGGCTCCAATAATATCTAAAATCAATATATCCTAACGATATTGTTGAGGGGTTATGGCTTGATATTCAATACGATGATCTCGACTTACTACTAGCTTGTATATGCCGACCTCCTTCCAACTCCCTTGCTGAATCAGGCGAAGTTTTATTTAATACTATTGGAAAAGCAGCAGCCGACAAAACAGTAATTATAGTAGGCGATTTTAACCTACCCAGCCTAAAGTGGCCTCTTCAAAAAATGTATGGACATGATAATTTATACGGCACCTTTGTCAACATGTATTCTAATAGTAACCTCAACCAACTTGTTACTCAGATAACTAGAAAACGCAACCGGGAAGAATCTCTGCTAGATCTTTTGTTATGCAATGACAATGCACTAGTTTGTGACATCGAGTACAATTTTCTTACAAAAAGAACATTCCGTGTGCGTATTGGAGACGTTCTTTCTACGGCTCGTATAGTACTCAGCGGTGTTACTCAAGGATCGGTGCTCGGTCCACTGATATTTAATTTATACCTCACAGGCTTGAAAAACACGCTCCGCCTGCAATTCTCGTTATTTGCGGATGATACGAAGTTTTTTGGGAACCCTCATGACCAGTGGCAAGATATCCAAAATGATCTAAACGCTATATACGAATGGACTTAAGACTGGTTGCTGACGATGAATTTTGACAAATGTACCGTTTTGCACATAGGTAAAAACAAACCACGAAAAACTTATCGTCTCGGACTCCACAAACTCTCAGCAGTTGAGTCACAGAAAGACCTAGGTGTTGTAATGTCCAACGACCTGAAATGGGAAGCACACATATCTGGTATTGTCAAAAGAGCAAATTCGAAACTTTACATCATCCGCAAGGCATTCAAGTGCCTGACGCCTGGGA